>CM062919.1:51070000-53570000 GCA_031878705.1 Tapirus indicus
GTATCTCACATCCTGACCTGTGTTGGCAATTCTACTGACTCTACCCTAGTCTCTTAATGCCATCTCTTTGAGTACAACCTTATGTGACAGTAAGCATGGTTTGACAGAGGGTCCAGCAGGGAAGTTGCATGATCTTTGGCTCCTATATGCTAAACTTTGTCTTAGATAATCCTTCATGGACTGACCTTTTAGATTAACTGTTGTAACTTTGACTTTACAGTACAAATACAAATGTGCCAACAATAGTCTGAGGTAGGATAATATTCAGTCCACTTGTGTGGGGAAATGAAAGGATAAACACAAAGCCCTATGTTTGCTAGCTGAAGAAGAAAAACTGCAGTCCAGTATGTGTTTGTAAAATGATCTCTAGCTTATTTGAAAATGAATATATGAAAATCTATAAGGCAAGAGAGATTCCATTTTCAGAAGTGAAGCGCTTGGCAGAAAAGACTTTACTAAGGAAAAAGGCTGAAACATTTAAGCTTCTAAATAATTTTGAATCAGCCTTTGTATGATTTAAGGAAGAATTCCCTCAACTCCAAATTCTAGTTCATTTCCCAGGAGAAAAGGAAAAAACCAAAGCAGAGACTCTGGAAGGAATTAAGAGAACTCCAAAAAAGGAAATATGCATGGAATCACTTGTTTTTAACATTTTGTTTCCTGTTTTAGTCTTTAGGCCCCTGTTAGAGAAGCCTCACTTGTAATCTGTTTTATAATGATTTTCCTTTTCCACCATTGTCAATCCAAGAAGGAAATTACTGTTTGAAGGAGAATAGATTAACAGTATCAATAAAATAGTCCCATTTATTAAAAAATAAGTTTATCACATTCTAGGGAATGGGGAGGAATACTTTCAAAATGTCCTCCAAGAAGCCTGCATAAATTCAATCTACTTTGATAAGCTTAATATCCTGAAATAGACTTTTAACTTTTTCATACATTTTCAAGAAAGCAAAGTAAATTCTGAGGTTTTTTAAGGTATATGCCAATTGGCAAATACCTCTAAGTGAAAAGTTGCTGTCAGCATTTGGTTGTGAAAGAAACAGCAGCTATGTTCATGAAACATCCATTTTTAATAAAGGCCTATAATAATGTTGTAGCTGCCTATCTTTCTGTCACCTGGAAAAGGAGATTCTGGTAGAAGTGAATGACAAATGTCATAGGGCATTAGATTGAAACATTTCTTAAACATTTTTGCTTGGGGTAAATTTATGTCACCTCTTTATCACTGTTACAAAACAAAACTGCTTAATCACATTATTGTTGTTTGAAATAAAGTTTTGATCTTTCATAGAACTTCCACAAGACTTGAATCTAAAAATGTTTATTGGTGTTCTGTCTTTGTCCATTTGGGCTGCGATAACAAAATACCACAGACTGAAAGGCTTATAAATAATAGAATTTTCTCACATTTCTGGAGGCTGAGAAGTCCAAGATCAAGGCACCAGTATTGTCACATTTTGGTGTGGGCCCTCTTCCTAGTTCATAGCCAGAGCCTTTTTGCTATGTCATCACATGGTGGGACTAGAGCTCTCTTTGGAGCATCTTTTAAAAGGCACTGATCCCACTAATGAGAATTTCACCTTCATGACTTAAGTACTTTCCAAAGGCCCCTTCTCCTAATATCATCACCTTTGGGTGTTAGGATACCAACGTATGAATATTGAGGAAACATAAATATTGAGACCATAGCACATTCTATAATATGCAAGTATATGGCCCTTCATTCTTGATTCTTCAAATTAAGAATGTTTTTACTTCTGGTTGGATGTCCTTCCTATGTTTCCATGAAGAAGGTTCGTGGTAGTGTAGGTGAATGGATACTGCACAGGGCAACTTGGTTACATGGCACCCCTCCATCTAAGATCTTTTTTCAGGATCTAGTCTGAGGAAAATTATTGTTGGAGCAGCTGCATATATACAAAGACGTTCTCAAAGTTGTTCTTTTCAGGTTGAATAAAAACATGGCACAAGTAGGACACTATAAACCTGAATGAGAAGACTGACTCTTCATTTAACCTGGATAAACCCAATTAATTTAAGAAATTAAGGGATGGTTTTATGATATCTCTTATTTTTGTGCCTCTAGGAGAGATTGTGTGTGTATATATTTTGCCTGTCTAAAGGAAGCAGACCATAGGTTTATACAGTATTATTTCATCTAAAGAGGCAAAATAATTTATTTATGTTGCTATTCTGTGTGTATATTGGTTCTCTTATTATGCTTTTAATTGAAAAAGCTGTATGCTTTAAATTGCAAATTATCATTATAACTTAATATCTGGTAGGCAATTCCTTGATGTCTTTCAATATAGCTGAATAGGATCATATTGATAATGAGGCCTAATTAGGTCAATATGTGCCTGGGAGAAGTAGCATTGCTTTCCCTCTATGTCTACATATTTTAGTCACTCCCTCAAATCTACATGGTAATGGTAAGAGTGATGATAAATAATAAATTTTTGCCACATACTCAACATTTTTATTTAGTTGCTCTTCATCATACTCTATGCTGATATTTTCTTGGGATAGTAAAGAAAAAAAAAAAAAACAATGCTAAATCTATACCCCAGGTCAACTGAGGCAAAATCTCTGATGGAAGGGTCCAGACATCTGCATTTTTTAAATCTTCCACAGATGATTATAATATATAACCAGTGTTGAAAACCACTGTATTGGCCCTATCAATAGTCGGTCCATGTACATGTAACCAATAGCATGCAGCATAAAATATGGGTATTTTCAGAAGTGGGTGGATTAAGACTTCAGCTTAAAAGTGCATAACGTTTTAATATTTCTGCCTACAATATCAATGATTATGAAATGCTGCTTGATTTTTCTGATGTTGCTTCTTAATCATACTGTGTGGGATACAAAAGTAAAAATATGTTCCAAAAGTTTCACAAATCAATGTGGTTCCTGAGGCAGAAATAGCTAACTTTCCACCAAATGTGTGTGCCCAATTCTAAACTGCAGAATTCTTGCTGAGAAATGGATGCCCAGCCAGTGACTACATTTCCCAGTTCCCTTCCCTTCCTTACCACCTTGAACCTAAAAGGAACCACCTGACTAGTTTCTACCAACGTAATGTAAGTGAAAGTAAGATGTATCACTTCTGGCACAAAGTGGTTAAACAAGGAGTGTGCTTTCTGTACTTCCTCTTTCCCCAGCTGTGGCCAGATGCAGAGGTTCTAAATGATTGAGGCCTCACAAGTTGGAAGGAATGTGGATCCCTAAGTCACCATGAAGGAGATAGCCACAGGGAAACAGGCAGTAGCAGTGGCAGCGAGGCCCATGACCCTAGTCCCTCCTGCCACAGTGATACCCATGCCTTTGCCCCTCGCCCTGACAGTGATAGTGGCACCAGTGAACCCAACAACCCCAGATTCAACAGAGGCATCCATGACCCGTTCTCTGGCTCCCTGACACAGGAGTGGTGCCCACCGCCCAGACAACCCTGGACACAGTGGGGCACCCAACATCTCGTGCCCCCAGTGGCAATGCCGGTGACCACAGCAACACCAATGGCAAGGCACCAGCAACCCCCAAACCAGAAGCAGCAATGAAGAGGGCACCAGTGACACCTCTGGCAGAAACAGTGGAGGATAGAAAGTACTGATTCTCAAATAAAGCCAGAGGCAGCTCAGGTAAGAGAAACCAAGAACTTGTGCTATAGCAGCACCTACTGAAAAATAAAGGAAAGGCCTCTAACTGAAAGATCTGTTGAACTTTTAGAATCAAAGTAAACAAAGATTTACCTAAATAAGAACGATGTTCACTACTTCAAATGCACTGGCAGAGGAACAACTCAACAAGCACCATTAAAAACCAGGGTACCATGATACCCAAAAATGACAATTCTTCAGAAACCAAACTTCAAGTCATGGAAGATTGTGATCTACCTGACAGAAAAGTCAAAATAGCTATCATGAAGAAACTCAGTGAGCTACAAAAAACACAGAAAGGCAATTCAATGAGCTCAGGCATAAAAATTAATGAACAGAAGGAATACTTTACTAAAGAGATTGAAACTCCAAAAAAGAACTGAAAAGGAATTATAGGCCTGAATAACTCGATAAATGAGAAGAAGAATGCATTATAAAACATTGTAAATGGAGCAAACCATATGGAAGAGATGGAATCTACTCCTGGTGAGGATGCTGTGAAGATTGTTGAAATGACAACAAAAGATGTAGAATATTACATAAAGTTAGTCGATAAAGCAATGGCAGGGTTTGAAAGGATTGCCTCCAATCTTGAAAGAAGTTCTACTGTGGATAAAATGCTATCAAATAGCATCACATGCTACAGAGAAATTATTTGTGAAAGGAAGAGTCAATTGATGCAGCAAACTTCATTGTTGTCTTTTTTTAAGAAATTGCCACAGCCACCCCAGACTTCAGCAACCACCACCCTGATCAGTCAGCAGTCATCAATACTGAGGCAAGACCCTCCACCAGCAAAAAGATTTGACTCACTGAAGGCTCAGATGATGGTTAGCAATTTTTAGCATTAATTAAGATATATACATTGTTGTTTTTATACATAATGCTATTGCCTACTTAATAGACTACAGTATAGTATAAATATAACTTTTATGTGAATTGGGAAGCCAAAAAATTTATGTGACTCACTTTATTATGATATCCACTTTATTGCGGTGGTGTGGAACTGAACCTGCAATATCTCTGAGATGTGCCTGTATTAGAGATAATAAATTAATACAGTAAAGTTGCAGGGTATGAAGTTAATATACAAAATTCTGCTGCATTTACATACACTAATAACCAACTAGCAGAAATAGATATTAAGAAAACAATCCCATTTACAATCACAACAAAAAAGATAAAACACCTAAGAATAAATTTGACCAAGGAGGTAAAAGACCTGTACACTGAAAACTGTAACACATAGTTGAAAGAAATTGAACAAGACACAAAGAAATGGAAAGATATTCCATGCTCATGGATTGGAAGAATTAACATGGTTAAAAATGTCCATATCACCTAAAGTCATCTCCAGATTCAATGCAATCCCTATAAAAATCCCAATGACATTTTTCACAGAAAAAGAACAAAAAATTCTAAAATTTGTATGGAACCATAAAAGACTCTGAATAGTCAAAGCAATCCTGAGAAAAAAAAGAACAAAGATAGAGGAATCACACTCCCTGATTTTAAATTATACTTCAAAGCTATAGTAATCAAAACAGCATGATCTTGGTGGAAAAACAGACACACAAATTAATGGAACAGAACTGAAAGCCCAGAAATAAACCCACATATATATTGATAATTAATTTATGACAAAGGAACCAAGAATGAAACTAGACTACTATCTTACACCACTAACAAAAATTAACTCAAAATGGATTGAAGACTTGAGTATATGACCTGAAACCATAAAACTCCTAAAAGAAAACATAGGTATTAGGCTCTTTGACATCTTAGCAATATCTTTTTGGATATGTCTCCTCAGACAAGGGAAACAAAAGCAAAAATAAACAAATGTGACTAAATCAAACTAAAAAGCTTCTGCACAGCAAGGAAACCATCAAGAGAATGAAAATTCAACCTACTGAATGAGAGAAGATATTTGCAAATCATACATATGATAACAGGTTAATATCCAAAATATATATAGAATTCATACAGCTCAACAACAAAAAAAACCAAACAACTCAATTATAAAATTGGCAGAGGATCTGAATAGACATTTTTCCAAAGAAGGCCTACAGATGGCCAACAGACACATGAAAAGGTGCACATCACTAATTATGCAAATCAATACCCACAAAGCAAAAACCAGAAATGCAAATCAAAACCACAATGTGACATCACCTCATACCTGTTAGAATGGCTATCATCAAAAAGACAAGAAATAAGTGTTGGCAAGGATGTGGAGAAAAGGGAATCCTTGTGCAATGTTGGTAGGAACAAATAACCTGATTGAAAAATGGGTAGAGGACCTGAATAGACATTTTTCCAAAGAAGGCATACAAATGGCCAACAGGTACATGAAAAGGTGCTCAACATCACTAATCATCAGGAAAATGCAAATCAAAACCACAACTAATTATCACTTCACACTTGTTAGAACAGCTATCATAAAAAAGACTAGATAACAAGTGTTGCTGAAGACGTGGAGAAAAGAGAATCCTTGTGCACTGTTGTTGGGAATGTAAATTGATGCAGCCACTATGGAAAACAGTATGGAGATTCCTCAAAAAATTTAGAACTACCATATGATCCAGCAATTCCACTTCTGGGTATTTATCCAAAGGAAACAAAATCACTATACTGAAAAGAGATCTGCACCTCCATGTTCATTGCAGCATTATTTATAATAACCAAGACACAGAAGCAACCTAAGTATCCATTGATGGATGAATGGATAAAGAAAATGTGGTAAATATATACAACGGAATATTCTTCAGCCATGAAAAAAAGGGAAATCCTGCCACTTGTGACAACATGGATGGATCTTGAGGACAATATGCTAAGTGAAATAAGTCAGACAGAGAAAGACAAGTACTGTATGATCTTACTTATATGTGGAATCTTAAAAATAACAAGAAACAAAAATATACTCATAGATAAGAAAACAGATTGGTGGTTGCCAGAGGTGGGAGGTGGGGAGTGGGCCAAATTGGTAAAGGTCGTCAAAGGTACAAACTCCCCGTCCTCCAAAAGAAAAAAAAAAGAAGGATAAATTTATTTACAAATGTAATCACAGAAAAATAGAAAACAAGTATATAATTTCTAAACTAGTGGAAGCTTAAACATGTAGCATGAGGAAAATAATTGAATTAATACAAAAGTTGGAATGGTAAGAAAAAATATAATATATGGGACAATATTTTATTTATACTTATATAATGCTTATTTTGGGCCAGGAATGTACCTACAATCTTGGCAAATATTAAAATAGGAAATAAGGTAGCAGATATAGATCAATATATACCAAAAATTTCAGTAAGTGTTCATGAACTAAATGCCTCCTTTAAGAGATCATCTTTGTTTAGAAATTAAGAATCACATCTAAATAATACGGTCAAAGAAAAAATAAAAAATATTTTGAAATGAATTATTATAAAGATATACCATGCCACCATGGTGTGGAGGTGATTAAAACACTGCCTTCAGGAAAATTTATAACCTCAAATAATTTTTCTGAAAAAGAACAGAAGTCAACAGTGAAAAACAATATATCATGAAAAGTTTGAAAAAGCATGACAGAACAAGTTCAAAGAATATAAGCTAAGAAACAATGAGGATAGGAGCAGAAACTAATTTTATTTTTGGTGAGGAAGATTTGCCCTGAGCTAACATCTGTCACCAATCCTCCTCTTTTTTTAATTGAGGAAAATTGGCCCCGAGCTAACCTCTAGGCCAATCTTCCTCTATTTTGTATGTGGGACACTGCCACAGCATGGCTGGTGAATGGACCAGGTCTACACCTGGGATCCGAACCCGTAAACCTGGGCCGCCAAAGCGGAGTGCATGGAACTTGAACCACTCAGCCACAGGGCCAGGCCCGAAATTAATTTTTTTTTTAAAAAGCAAATTTGCACTAGAAAGGATCAACAGAGCCAAAATTTGATTCTTTGAAAAGACTAATAAGCGGCAAATGTAAGTGACAAATCTTAGTTAAATTTGATACTACAGAAGAGAGAGGAGGCATAATAATATCTAGAATGAAAAAGGAGATAGCATTGTAGATGCAACCAAAATTGGAAACTTAATAAAAAATATTATTTGTAGTTTCATGACCAAAATTTGACAATTTAGATGAAATGTAGAAAAAAATTCTGAAAAAATATTAACAATATTTGTTCTAAAAGAAATGTCGCCTGAATACTCTTCATCATTATATGTCTTGACTCAATATTCAAACATCTTCCCTAGAAGAAAATGACAGATCTTTCCTCTGCCTTCCCTTCACATGTATTAGCACCCTCAGTGGCCATGTACTAGCTTGGTGTTCTAGAAGATAGAAGGTGGCTGTAGAATAGCATCAGACTTGATGAGAGTGAGAAATCAATTTTTATTTCATTAAGTCACTAATATTTTGGGGTTCATTTATTAGAGAAAACTAAACTTGTATCTTGCTTAAGCTACTGATATTTTGGTTTCTGTTATATGTAGCAATTTATCCTCTGAGTAATACAGTAACACTACTATATTCAGTAGTATATAGTAGAGCACACAGTGCCTAGAAGCTCAACATTATTTTCAGGGACCCACATTCCTTATCGATTTCTGCTTTTTCATTCTTAAAATTGATCCTTATTCTCATGTTTTCAAGATGGCAGCTGGTGTTCCAGCCAACATATCTGCATCTTAGACATAAAGAAGAGGAAATATAAAGGGGAAAAAGACCATAGGGACAAGCCAATAAATCTGTTCTCCTCCAGCAATTTTGAGGAAATTCCACCCAATGATTTCCTTTTAAACTTCAGTGTCCCAAGCTCTGTTATGTGGTCACATGTATCTGCTTGGGAGACACAGAAATGCTATATTTTAGTTGGGTACATTTTCCATCCAAAGAAAATTTTGATTGTGTTCTTATGAAGAAAGGGAGGATGAATTATGAATAGGTCAATTAAGAGTCTGTGCCAAATGACACTTTCTAACATGCTTCAAGTTGTATGAAAGAAGTTCTTCAAAAAGAAACACTGTGTTCATCATCTTTGCATCATCAGCAACTGGCAAATGGCACAGACTGAAAACAAAATATTGGATTTCATCTAGAAGTTAACAGCATCAGATGTACCCACATTTGAAGATATTATAACCACGTCCTCAAATCATGATATTTCTTTATTTTCTATTACTAATTCCCTCTCAGAGTCAAAGATGGTATCAGAAAGATCTACTTTCAAATCCGAATTT
Organism: Tapirus indicus; assembly: GCA_031878705.1. Lineage (NCBI taxonomy): Eukaryota > Metazoa > Chordata > Mammalia > Perissodactyla > Tapiridae > Tapirus > Tapirus indicus. Next base: position 51,078,895 of record CM062919.1, read on the forward strand.
TAGTACTTTTTATATTTATTCTTAGCTGAACAACATAAGCCAAGCTAAAGAACCTCAGAGGTTTCCAACCTCCCCTACAGAACAAGGAGATAAGCTTACCTAAAAGGGCTGTTGAAATGATTAAATATGACAATATGGGTAAAGTGCTTACAAAATGCCTGACACATGGTAATGCTAAGTAATCTTCTTCCCATATCAGAAAGAAGATATTCAGCTTTGTCTACTCATTTTTTTGGCTCAAATTTTTTGACTAAGAATAAAATATTTTACTATTACTATTGTAAAAATTATCTAGGGGAGTAAAAAAATTCATTTTTCATTCTTGATATTTCTTTATTCCTAAGACAAGCTTTACACAAGAATGAAGACTAGCATTGAGAGTCATTTTGTCCACATTTCTTCCTCCAGAGTAGAAGTCAATTAAATACCAGCAACAGAAAGGAAAATATTTAATATACATAGCCCATCAGATAACAAATAAGGTTTATTATTTGACAGTGTCTACTGTGAGAAAAATTTACATTTATTTCTAATTTAAATCCCACACCCTGCAGTTTGAACTTATTTGCTCTTTGTATATTCTCAGTGGAGCAAGGAAACAGGTGCCCTCACTGTCAGAATAAACAAAAACAGCATTTGGATAAAACAAGAAATATTTACATTATAGTAACCTTAATTTTGTATATAAAGAGTTGAATAACATATTAGTAGGAAGACAATAGCTATCTGCCCTTTAAATTTTTTAAAAGGCTTTTATTAATCGACTTCATAAAAAGTCTAAGGTAGCTAAACAAACACCAATAAGGTTCATGTAGTGGAAAGAGTGGACACAATCATTCCCAATAAAGTAAGAGAGTCAGCAATCTTTGAAAACTTATTCATCCACTTGGACCCAGGGGATATTCAGGTAATTGAAAAAGAACACAATAATACTGAGTTTCTAATGGCTCAGCAATGCTGCATACATGAAAACACTGAAACTATAGTTAAATAATTATGGTACACTGCTTAGTGAGCATAAACATAATGGCAGTGCTTCACAGATTCTAAAGATTTTTTGCCATGCTGATACACAAAATGAAGGAGAATTTGATGTATAGTTTAGGAATTATAATTCACCATTTACTTTATATATCTGCCTACTGCCATAAAATCAAGCTAATCAATTTAGCTTTTGACGATGTAATCTTTTTTTCATACTCTTGCATAATCTTTTTTTCTCCAGATTTCATTTTAATATGAGTTATGTTAATTGAGATCCACATGATTCATCACAAAAGATCCCTGGACACTTGCTAGCTTTGGTGACATTCTCCAGCAAAACAAGAAGCTCATTCTTGGGTGATTGTTTTTAACCATTGTGGGTATTTTCATTCTAAACGCTTTTTAATGGAATTACAGGGAAAAAATCACTAGTGTCTAATTAAAGACGAGACAAAAATTGGAGATTTTTTTAGAGTAATACTTACATAATAAAAAAGAACCAGGAAGAGAAAGAGATGAAACCATGAAAAGACAACATGTGAAAACGTGGAAGCAGACATGACAAAATATCTAGGAAAGATCTATGCCTATAGGCTATGAAGAAGCAGCAGCAGCATTAGAGAAAATGAATGAAGAGAGAAACATACAGAGAAATTAAATTGAACATTGTTCTATGGGTTAAGTCTTCTGAGAATGAAGGTGGTCACAACATACAGAGTTTAGAGAGGTTTAGAATGGAGCAGAATACTCCATTGTATTCTGTCTTCAATACAGAATTGAATATGAGTAAGTTATTGATGAGCTTTTTGAAGGTGCTTTGAGTGTATGAGAATAGAAGATGGGTCAGTGAATTTCCAAGGAAAAAATATTAGAGCTGTTGGAAGAGTCCTAGAGGTGATGGTCAAAGGAAAGAGAAGGCTTGAAAGGGAAAGTTGAAGACAGAGTGGTAGGGACAATTGTTGAGAGGGATTGAAAAACAGAATTTATCCAGATGAAAAAGAGGTGGGAAAGTTTATTTGCTCATCAGAGATCTTTTGTCCTTTGACACTCAGTGGTAAAAATAACATTTTGTCAACAAATTCATAATAATTGCAAAAAAATAACATCAATAATTTATTCTGAGGACTATAAAAAATGAATCTTCTCAGAGCCATGAATAAGGCAAGAAGTCATGTTTGACATCTGAAGAGGAACAGTAGAATGCATGTAGTTAAATTAATGGCCTCTTTATATATGTATGTATATGTAGACACATGCGCGCGCACACACACACACACATATATACACACGTAGATTCTCATTTGAACCATTGGTGAAAATCTCAGTCATTTTACTTGTTGAGATGTTAAACCTTAAATCAAAACCTTGGTTTTGATCTCAAGTAGACATCTAGTTTAAAGGTAAATAGATTAAAGTGCCAGATGTCCTGAAATTGCAATGTGTTGAGTAATTTTGTGCAGAGTTGAGGAACAGTTCCAATACCAACCTTTTCTTAAAGGTTTAAGGGTTTCTTAAGTTTCAAGGGTGATAATTTGGAGAAAGCATACTTGCCTGAGTCATTAATTCTGGTTCTGTTGCCACTTAACCATGTAACCTTGATTAATTTATTTACCTAAAGAATTGCTGAATTAATGATAGTCTTTAAGGTCCATTTTAAAAATCAAATTATATTCTATTCCCAGAGTTTTACTTTAAAAAGTCTCAAAAACTTGTCTTCATTTACAATTGCCTTTGTACTTAGAGGCAGAATCAGTGTTTATGAATGTTTTTAAACTTATAGTAACCCTTCTTAATCATCCGTTTTAAGGAAGCCTTCAAAAGTGATGACAGATCATACTGCTTTTCATATTTATTGGATGTAAAGTTGGAGCCTACATTAAATGCACTTAATGGCATTAATGCATGCATAGCATTTTTTCAATGTGTCACATATAATTTTTGTGCAGTGGATGATATATATAGCAGCTAAAAACATAAACCACCTGTTGTTCAGAATTTCACTGCTGAGAGTACTGCATTGTTTAGCTTTTTCTATAGTGTGCTGTGTGTGTCAATATTGATTTCAGAAAAAGTAATAAAGGATCCTGTCAAAATAAAATTAAAACCTAAGGCAATTTACTTTGCTGAAGGGGGTCAGCTTTAATAACCATCACCATCTTACCAGAACCGCTGTGAAATTTCATTAACACTGTATTCCAGTCACATATCAGCTAGGTTTACAATTACTACTTGATTATATGTCTGTATAGATCGTTAGGCACAAGTCTCCTTTTTGTGCCTTGTATCGTTCGGAGCATGGAGTTTCTTTTCAATTCAGTGGAAACTCTATTCAAAGAGAGAGAATGATAATAAAGAAAAGGTTGGCATTGGAGCTGTTCCTCAACTCTGCACAAAATTACAAAGCACATTGCAATTTCAGGACATTTGGCACTTTAATCTATTCACCTTTAAAGTAGATGTCTACTTGAGATCAAAACCGAGTGATTGTATATATAAATGTAAAGAATAGAAAAAATAGGCAAGAGTTTGGGAAACTCGAGGCTGTATACCAAGAAGAACTTTTATCCCAGCTCTGAGATGAGGGATATTCTCAGCTACACCTATTATTTATCAATACACGTTGACCCATCAGATGCATCAGAGCACAAACCTGAATGGACATAAAACTACAAAGGTGCTGAAATGGTGAGAAATAGAAACATGTGAACCCTCTTATTTAATACTTAATGTTTCTATGTAATTCTTTTCAACTATAGCCTGGAATCTTTTTATGTTAAATTTTAAGTGAAATTGTTAAGTTTTTGTTTTATGCTTCAGTCAATAGTATTGTCTTGCACAGCAATCATAACAGGCCAATGCAACCCTGAACACTTCTCAGTAACAAATGTATTGAGGTGAGGTTCCAGAATACTAATACTGTACTGTACTGTAATACTACATATATGTGTATTTGAAATTACAAGCTATAAATTATCTTATAAAATATGTAATCCATAGTTCCCTGGTCCACACCGACATCCAAAGTTAAATTTAAGAGTAAGAGTAGACATTCGTCAATCACCCAGGCCTGTCACCCACAGGCTTTGGATACAGTCCAGGGTTGAGGCAGTCCTGACCAAGTGGGCAGTAGGTTAGAAGGCCATATTCATCAATAGGGCATTTCTAGATAATCATGTAGCATTAAGCCCAATGTCTAGTGTCCATCAGACCTCACAAAAGTCTCTGAGAAACAATGTTTTTCATTAATTCTGTCTTGAATCTCATTCTGTTGTTTATTTATACTCCAGTTTTTCTCCATGACAAGATCCTGCATTGAACCCTCATGCTCAGGGTTAAGCCCTTCTCAGCCCTCAGTCTAGCAGGTTGAGTCCTGCTCCTACCTAGTCTCTTCCACTTCAGTTGGAGGTCAGTTACAAGCAGTTGAATCACCTTCCTTTGGTCCTAGAACCATTCAACTGCATCTGCCCTGTAATTATGATCATTGCTACCTAAAGATTATTATTTTAGTATATTAATTACAAGCTGTAGATTCAAAGTAAAATAGATTTTGTTTCAAACCTAGGCTCTGTCTTCTGTTAACTATAGGTAAGCATATTTCTCTGACTCTCAGTTTTCTTATCTAGTAAAAAAGGATTTCTACTTTATAGGAATTTTTCAATGATTTTAACAGACAATATTCCTAAATAGTTAGGATATCATACTATGTCATAAATACCTAACAAATAAGAGAAATATTAACTATGTTCTCTTGTCTTATCAGAAATGTAGACTATTAGCACTATTCTAGACTAATATAGTAGATGAATTCCTGCTTGGATATTGTAAAGTAAATGAGCAAACCTTCTTTACAGTGCCAGTCCTGCAGCTGGACCCAACTCTCCTTGTCTATTAGAGCTGACAGTAACAAGAATTATGATATTTCCTGTCCCGTAAGAGTTTTGCCTGCCTCAAACGTTTTCTCAGGGAAATATCTATTCTGTGGCTTAACAGCTGCAATCAGCAAGAGTTGCCTCTGTCACTGCTACTATTTTCATATGGAGAAATAGGTGCTGATGGAGGTATAAATACCGACTTTCTACTTCACCCAGCCACCAATGCTGTGTACAACAGAACTCAACACGAACATACATCACCCAAGTATTAAAATTATTGGATTGTTTCCTAAAGGGTGAATTTATCCTTTCAGTTTTGGGATCAGTCTCTTCTCAACAAACAGCGTAGTAGGCAGTGGGCTGGATTATATTTGAATAGTACCATTTTGGTATCATATGTACAGAACTCTCACTCTGGCCTCCTCTTTCCCAAATCAGAGTCTGGGTACTTCTGCAGTCTTGCTTCAAGTGAATCCCACATCTAGCAATGAGGTTCAAGAGATCTTTCTGAGAAATAGTGTTCTTCATCCCAAATAGTACAAAGATTCTGAGTTGGGCATAGATTTAGGAATGCCCTGGAGCTTCATAACATTTGTATTTTAGGAATAAAATCCCACTATTTTCTTCTTCCTCATAACTTGAACTACCTGATTCTCTTTCCATTCTGTCCCAGAATGAGAGATGTTACTTCTTTTCAAGGTGGATGAGTTACTTAGCCTCTGTGAGCCTAAATCACCTACTCACCAAAATAGGGATAAAATGTTATCCTATACAGACTCTGAACATTGATTATTAGTTTGGCAGCTTGATCACCAGGATTCCAAATCCTTAAGTAGCCACTGAGCATTGCAGTGGCTTTAATGCACATCTATAGCAAATTCTTCTTATTACAAAATTAACTACTATTTTGAACCCACATGCCTTACAGGATAAAAGCAACAGCTTTATCATTTTCTCATGACTGTACCTACATATGCATTTGTGTCATGCTTCTTCACCACCCTCCTTGGATGAATCAAGCGTAGGCTTTACGACTTTTAGTCATTCTTAGATACTAAAAAACCCCTTACACATTAATGCTCAAATAGGTCAGTAACAAAATGTTGCCTTATTAAAAATAATAATTTTTAAGAATCTTCCAAATATTAGTCAAAGTTAAACTTCTTACATCCTTCAGTTTGGGAAGCCTGCGGCCAGGAAAGGGTATTGGGGTGGTGGTTTTTTTTTTTTTTTATTCTTTAGTCTGCTAGCACTTATATCACTTCTGGCTAGTTGTACCACTAACACCTCCAGAATTGAAAAGGGGGAGAAGTAGGAGAATTATGGAGATGGGAAGTATCTTTCCTGACAAGTACTTTCAGAAGCTGGCTTCAGATATACCTGGGCTAGATAGCTCTCGAAAGCTGACTCTTGCTCTCATGTTTATTTTGATATACCCTTTGGAGACTCACCTCAAGATGAGTCATTCATGGTTTCCTTGATGGGGGAGAATGTATCACTTCTGAGCACTCTTATTTCCTCACTTAGCACCTGGGTATTCGGAAGTACTACTGGATCCTTTTCTGGTGAGTTCTCCAAAACCCTGTTGGATCCTCTAAGGTACAGCTTTAAAATAACTTCCGCTTCTAACACGATCCATATACGATCCATGGAAAAAGAAGCCTTGAACTCACCATGTGAAGGAATTAATCAATAATCACATTCAGCCTCTTTCTGTTTAGCTGCCTCACAGGGCGCTCCAGATGCAAACTATTGTTCTTTAGATTTTCTAGACATGAGTTTGCATCCCCACAGGGATACAGGTGGGGGATCCAAAGGTGGCCCTCTTAGCATACTAAAAACTCTCTCAAAAGAACATATTCGTCTAGGTGCCCACGGACTTCTTTAACTTTACCACTGCATGTTTTTAATATATGAGTAACTATGAGCCCCACCCTTGGATGGGTGGCTCAGCACTCACTTTGAAATGTGGGACTGGTTGCTCCCTCCAATTTTAAGACTCCAAAGACATTGAGAATAAAATAACTCTCTTTTTAACATCTCATTAACCTAGCCAGCATTGTGTCACAAATCTCTGTATATTTCAGTATCATGTAAACTGGTTGGGCCACATAAAAAACTATTGACTCCTTTAAGAACAAGTGCAGGCTGACCATCTTTTTCTTGCCTTAGATCCATACCCTACTCTGGCTTTCAACTGGCTTTTAAGAAGAAAGGCATCCCATGCTCATTTTAATACACTCGACTTTTAGAAAAGAAGAGGTGGAAAGGAATATCCAAAACAGGTTACTCGCTTGCAAGAAAGCACTGCCTATTTATTCCAGCTATACTGCGCCAAGCTGTTCAGCTAACACAGTGAGAGCTCTCATTTATCTGAGCTGTTGTTGACACAACTCTTTGGGAATTTCTTCCCCTACTGTTTTGACTGTCTGGAGTAACTCTACTCATTCTTCAGGACTCAGGAAAAAATACATATCTTCTATCTTTTTCTCAAAAGAAAAAACATTCTCCCTAAAATGTAATCCAATACTGTTTTATGCTTACTTGTTTTATCATACTTATTTTACTTTTCTATCATAGTTAACATAATTTCTTTCCTTTAATAGGCAGTTAGATTCTTGAGGCTGCAGATCACGTATAATACCTATTTGTTTTCCCATTTCCCATCCCATTGTCTGGCATGTCACAAATGTTTATTGGGAAATTTGTATGTTTAAGTTGTTTAATTTCTTGAAGAGGTATATAACAATATTGTGTGGGGTTTTTTTTTTTATTGTTTTTCACTCTAAAATGTAATGATAGTTGAATATAGAGAGATAAGCACCCAAAAATAACTTGAACGTAATTTGGTTTATTATATTTGAAATAATAGACTCTTGACTTTTACTAGTCTTTTTAGTTCAACCGATGACTACATGCTGACCATTCATGATGCTCACTCTGAGTGAGTCATTAAAGTTTATTAACAAAAAAATTGTCCACTGCTTTTCATTGCTTTTACACTAGAGATTGACAATCTTAAAGTAGATTGACAACGGCTAGGGCACAGTATCAATATTGACAGTTGACTATGCTCTGGAGACCTTGAGTAAGTAGACAAATATTCCCAAATGCACTCATTCTTATTGCAGAAGAAATAAGCTGTAGGGGACTCTTAATTGCAAATGGTTCTAGTTTGCTAAAGAAAGACTGTGGTCATTAGTGAGCATGTTTTATTGAAAAGAGTCATTATATTGAATGAGACACTCTATTTCAGTAAGTTCAAGTCAGATGTTAGTGTTTGGTAAAGACTTTTGAAGTCAAATAAAAAGATAAATCAAGGAAAAATAACCCATTTCTGTTTATGATTTACAAAACCATGTATTTCTGAAGGACTAAACAAATTAATCTCTGCCTCAGATAGCTTCTTGGGAAACAATCTTATAGTTCCCAAATTCTTTATCTCAGACTCAATCCCTCAATAAAGTAGTATTTATTACATTCCTACTATATGAAAGACAAATTTGCAATGCATTGTAGTGGCAATGGGATGAAGTATAAAATAAAGTCTTTGCTTTTGAGAGTTATTGGTGGTGTCAACAATATATAAATGCACAAAGTAATTAAAGCAAAATGAAATAGGTGATTAAATGCTTAATAAATGAGAAAGTTATAGGTACAAAGTGATTCAGTACGGAGTAGTAAAGGAAGACTTCAATAATAGAGTGAAAGTTGAGCTAGAAACTGAAAGAATAATTTAAATAGAAGACTAGGGAAGGATGAGGGATACCTTGCATATAACCATAAAATAATATTTTAATCATCTAACGTCCACAGTGTATTCAAAGGAAAATTAATTTCTCTTGCCACTAGAGAGGCAGAATACTCTAATGTAGTGAACTAGTAGAATTTTAACTTTTGGCAATGTAAAATGTTTAAATTGACTTTGTTGTTTAAAAACGGTTCACATGATCTACATATCACAGAGCTCTTCTACGACCTTTACTATCGGAATTCTAGCATCATCGACTTGCATGTTGTTGCATTCTCCTAAAGAAAACTGCTCATTCTACATTCTGTTGCAGGATTCAGCCTTAAGTAGCTAGACTCTGAATAATATCCACTGAGTCTTTATCTCTCCTACCTTCTCCCTAATTGCAATTTATGTGAGCAAAGAAGGACATTTGATCCAAGGGCAGCTAATACAAATTTATGCCATGGATTGCTATCAAAAGCTGCAACTGGGGTTTTGGTTATAGTGAAACAATCATGTTTCTTCTCTTGAAAGACTTGTAAGAATTGGCCAGTATATATAAATAAAAGAATTAAACAGACAGAGAAGGCTAGGGAATGCCATTGAGTTGAATTATTGCAGAGCATCTGATTGAATCATCATATATTTCTGCTGCTGGGTCTCTGGAACTGACTAGGGTCATGAATGATGCTTCTTGTTCCACAATCAATGAGGTCTTCCCATATGAAAATTCCTATACTTGGATTTCCATGAAGTTGCACTTCATTTACTTCTGTGTGTATGTACCCTGACCCCTTAACTTAAGCTGGCTTTATGATGTCTGTTCATTACATTTCACGAGTTTACAAAAGCGTGCATTAGAGGTCCTTGAGGGACTTTGTATACGATTTTCTCTCTGCCTGAAATACCTTCTACTCTCCTAGTCTTACCTTCAATTAGGTAATATGTCTTTATCCTTTAAGAGTTAGTTCAGATGCACATTCCTGGTGAAGCCTTTCTAACCACCCCAAAGATACTTACACCTTGTTATAGATTCTATTTCACTCTAGTTCATGCTCATTCCATCACATTTATCACATTCTCTTATATGGCCCAGTAAATATCTTTTTCCACCAGAGAATAAGATTTTGGAGAACAAGTACACTATTGGACTAATTTTTATATATCTGGGACATAGAGAACACTGCCTGGCTCATTGCAGAGACTCAAATATTATGAGGTTAATACAAATGGCAATGCCTTTAGTCATTTAAATATTTGAAACCTGAGACATTTCAAGATATTACAAATGTTTTTATGACTCTACTGGAAAGAATTACTTAGTTTGATCTAGAGGAGTTTCACAATGAAAATAATAATATCATCATAAATAAAAATTAAAGTAATTCATGTCATGGAGGATGTTAAATAAGTACTAAGTTAAAGTGGGGGATTACATGAATTGTTGAAATAACTAGAATAAATTCAGTGATACAGAGTTAATGTAGAGATAACATATGATTAAAAAGTTTTGAGTCGTGTTTTTAAAAATTATTTTCAATTATGTTTTAAGAAAGTTATTTTGAGTTGTGTTAACTTAGTGCCCACTAAGTTATCACTACAAATTTATATTCTGTTGGAACTTATAAAAATATAAACTAGATTTATGACAGAAAAAGAATTGATAACAGATTCACTAGATTCTCTCAGATGATATAGATATCTTTTGCCCATTTCTAAATGATTCTAAAATAGCACATTTCTGAATTAGTCTTAAACTATTCTGTCTATAAGCATTTTACGAAAATATCAATAAGATTTAAGCTGTTTCTGCAGCTAAAGTGGCCTTTTTATATAGTGAAAGAAATTATTTTAACATTTTGATACAAATTGTCTTTAATGCCAAATGTATTTTTTACAGCTATATATGGAGAATTTTGTGGTCTTTGTGGGTTTTTCTCCTAAAGTTTAGAAAACCAATACGCTAAACAGTGAAGTAAACCTGTGCCTAAAATTCCTTAACTATTCAGCCTCTACAAATACTCTGAAAAGCCTTCCTCATCTAGCCCTGTCTCATATTTCACTGCGATGCTTGCCAATCAGTTACAGTCTTTGGCCCCATGTCACTTTCATCCCATTGGATGATTGTCATGGGAGCTGCCCAATGGTGTGCTGCTAATGAGGCAGCTTAAAGAGCAGCTGGGGATGTGCAATTGCTGGATTAGGGTCAAGGCCAAGAGAGAAAATGGATAAGAGAGATCGAGTCTGAATGACTGCCAATAAGCAGGGGTTCTATTATCCTGCTAAAGCAGGACATTCATTACCATCTATTGTAACATAATTTGGGTTCAGTCAAGCTGTCCCTGTCTTTGGATTTACAATTCATAAACCACAAATGGTCCAAAGGGTGTATTGTCCCTCGTGGCCATGTAACCCTGGGTGAGGGGGAAGCATGGCAGAAACAAATGAGCAATGAAATCTCTAGTGTGAGCAACATCGGGGCCGACACCTTGTTCCTTGGAGCTGTGACATAAGTTGTGGGCAAGAAGCCAAAATAGTTTTGCATTTCTCTGGAGCCAGTTTGCTCATTAAGCAAAGATAAAATAAAAACTCCTTGTTTATCCTTTGTAAAAATCAAATCCTAATGCTAATAGCCAATATCTCCATGTTTATTTCCTCTAGTTACTGCTCAGATTACTGCATAGGAACAGAAGTTTGCTTTTCCGTAAGAATACAAACGCTTAGTGTTTTTAGACCAAGTTCTTCCAAGTCTCAGAGAATAATCTGCTCTTCTATTTTTCAGTAGGTTTGTGTTGTTTCTACACATAAAAAATGACATGTATAAAGTTGTCTCATATGTCTTTTTTTCTTTAATGACAAAGCTTCCTTTTAAAGAGGATAAATGTGCCTCTCCTCCTTCCTCTTCCCCTCTTCTTGTGCCCCTACTGATCTTTTCCAATTATACTACTTATTACCATTTGGATTTGGTGCTAAAGCCCACCTGCCATCTGAACTAATGGGACCAGAGTGTTATTGTCTATGTGCCCTACTCAGTTAGGAAGGCAAATGAGCTTGGTGAAAAGAGAGCAAGTACAGTAATTCAGAGCAAATTAACCAAGACACGGTGAAAATAATTAATCACTGTAGTAAAATAAGGAAAAAGAAATGTAGGCATCGCCTTTGTTCTAGCCTGATTGATAACGGGACACTGGTTCCCTCAGTCTGTGTGGCAGTTGGACCTCGCAGAGCATCCTCTACCCCTACCAAAAGGTCACTTCCATAAGTCACAGATTGAAGTACAACTGCAGTCCTTATAGAATTTTTGAATATGGCTTTAACATAGGTAATTTTTAAATTGTTCTTGCATTTTCTGGGGTGTGCATGATTCAATTCACATTGGCTTTCTTCCCTCAGGTGCTAAAATTTCATATTATATAATGCCTATTTCATATGCCATTGCCTGCTGTAAATTTGCTGATTCATCTTCTAATTATTTCCATGTATGCTTTATAGAAAGATTGTCTTATTATTTTAAAATTTTGGTGTTTTGACTTTAAACGCTCACCAGCGCAGGTCTATCAAACTGCCCACACAAACCATAGTAAATGGCCCATTAGAAAAGCCTGCCGCTGATTCTGCCAAAGAAACGCTTTACAAATGTCTTTACAAATTTCAAAATACTCATTGCCTTATTTAGTTCTTAGAAACAGAGAGAATTGCCTTTTAATGGATTCAGGTCATTTAATATTATGGTTTAATGTATTATCGTCATCATAACTCTGATACCTAACAGTAAAAAGCCACATTATGATCCACAATATCTGCAACTCTTAACAAAGCCTTTTTACTGAAGGCGTAAAGTGCTAACCACTGATTTGTGCGTGTGTGTAAAAGTATTAATGTTTCTGGGAGTTTAAGACAGTTGATTAATTGTAGCTATTTCCTTTCACTTTAGATAACGCGGTTTATCTGTGGGCCATCGATCCAATAAGATATCTATTTTTGATGCTCATACAACCCATATGAATGAATGTGTTAAGTAGATTTTTTGAGGATGTGGATGCTAGGTTCTCAAATCTGTGAAAATATTATTATAACATATTGAACGATACACATGGCCACGAGTAATAATTGGCCTATATTTTAGAAATAGTGTGTCAGATTCATACAGATTGCTTTACTGAAGTGAAGTTTCCATTCTCAACTTGTTCGTGAAACAAATTTCTACCCTGACTCATGTTTAACTGTTCCTTTAACAGTATGGACTCTATGAATTAAAGTTTGGAGACCTGATATTCTCAAGAAATACTTGCCTAAAGTAATTGAACAGAAATGGAAAGAAGGAAAAGACAAAGAGAAGGAGAAGGAGAGAGAGAGGAAGGGAGAGAGAGAAATACAGAGAGGGAGAAGGAGAGAGAGAGAGAGAAAGGGGAAGAGAGGGAGGGAGGAAGATGGATGGAAAGATTTTTTTTTATAGCTGTCAGTAAATTCTAAAGGATTCTGTCATTAGAAGGTTCATTTGTTTGGGGTGAAATGATTGGCGAAGAGCACGAAAATTTAAAGATAGAAGCTGGATCTAGTGTAATTATTCAGTGTAATGAAGATGGTGAGGAGATTCTGGTTCTCCAGGGGTAAGCTCAAGGGGAAGGATAAAGTCCCCAGTGATGCTGGGTTGTATAAACCTTTCCTGGAGGCAAGGTTGAAAGATGGGCTTGGTTAGGAGGTAAGCAGAATTTTTAAAAATGATTCTTCCACAGGACCTTTAAAGTCGTTAACAAAATTACAAAAACCATAATATTCTTAGTGAATTTGTAGACTTCAAGTGAAGGGGCTGAATTCAGCAAAGGGCAAAACCAAAATCAGCTTCCAGATCAGAAGACAAATGGTTTACAACCACAGTTCTCAGGTGCAGTAACATGCCTGAAGACATCAGGTGCCCTTTAAATGCCACCAAGACACTTGATACTTGGTCAGCTGCTGCTCACAGTTTTGCTGCATACCATTATATTTTGGTAATAATAATAATGGCTCACACTCACTTAGTTTTTACTATGAGACAGGTAGTAATGCTAAATGCTTTAATCCTCACCACATAACCTCTTCTGTAAGGAAAGCATTTTCCCATTTTTTTCCCCCAAACAAAAAATGAATGCTTAGAGAGAGTTTAAGTTATTTGCCTTAAGTCACCCAGCTATTAAGTTGTGAAGCTGAAATTCAAATCCAGGCAGTCTGGCTCCACAGCCCATGCTCTTTACCATTGAACTAGACTAGTAGGGAAGGAAATGCTAATGTGTTCACCTAAGCATTGCATTTCTGCCAGGGAATGACTTTAATACCAAAAGAGAATTGGTCTTTTGGAATGAAGTCCTAAATGGCTAAAGAACAAACAGAAGCTTTGAAATAAAAAGAATGATGACCACAAAGAGAAGCATGTTTAACATTATAGTTCTTTTATCAAATATGTTTACCCACTCAGCTTCCAGGAGAATTACAGTACTACTCTATGGACTTTGGGAATATGTTTATTTATTAAATTAGCATATGTTTAAACTGATTTAATATCCCATTTTCTAACCCCCCCTTCACTTATATCTAGTAGACAGTTAAGAAATAAATACATGGACAATATTTTCCTGAACAGTCTAGAATTTTCTAGAAATTAATGGTAAGGTTTTTCCAGCCTCTAAGCTGCTAGTTATCAAACATCTTCTCGTTTGAAACTTACCAGCATGCAGATATAGGTATGAATCAAATATTTTTCCTTAAAATTTTCATTTAATGTTATGGTTTAGATGATATTTATTGGATCAGAAAAGTGCGTATGTAAACACACATGCCCTTACATCTTCCACCATTCCACTCTCATATCCATGCATAAAATGGTGTTTTTTTTGGTAAATGCAAAAGTTTGTATTCTTAAAATAGTTATATATGAGGAGGAACAGCTATTAACTCCCAACAGTTTAAAAAACACATGCCTTTTAATTCTGTCAGTGAAAAAGAAAATATTTTGTTATTTTAATAACTATTTTTTCCCCTCATCTCATTAAAATATATTCCCGGAGGCTTTCAGAACCCATTTCATATCTGCAAGCGTCCCGAAAAACCTCACAAATGGTGGCACTAGTCGCACTAGTAATCAGAGCTGGAGTGGAGAATGTAAATGAGGAGTGCTGTGTAAATCAGCCTTGATATTGTTCTGCTGCTTTTATCTGTCCACTGTGGGTTGGGTTCATTGCTGCAGGAGCTCATCAGGGCTGGATAAAAACCACAAGCAAGTTGCAGATGAGAACAGATGTCTCTCACAGGAATGCTGACAAAAATGGGAATTATGGAAACTTCCATAGATTATCTACTTGCACGAATCCATATATTGCAGTCACATCCTTGATAGTATGTACATTTTTTAGTTTGGTGAACGCTAGGTCTATACTGCAGGTCAGCATCCTCCTGAAATAACCGGCTCTCAACAAGTTAATGCTAACGCCCTCTGGTTGGCTGGATTCCCCGACAATCCACTTGTTCTCACTTTCTGGCTACAAAGGCTTATCTTTTTCCTGTTGTTCTTGGCAAGTTTCTTAGGGGTAAGAATGTGGAACGATTATCAGAATAGTGAACGGAAAAGCATTTTGAAATACCAGCTGAAAGAATATGTAAAAATCCAAGTTTCCTGAAAGATCATCCTGTGTTAAAAAGACGATTTTGCTTTGGAGCTTACAAAGCTAGTGCTTTGTTTTGGGGTTTGTTTAAAGCAATAGAATAAACATGTTTCTTAGAGATTAGTCTTCTTTTCTTTGTAGGACATATAAATAAGATATAACCCATATATACATATGTTATATATGTGATATGTGTTATAGATATGTTATATGTTATATCCATTTTGCTCTGTCAACAATAAGTTTTAACTTGGTAGAAGAATTTGAAATAACATTTGTTTCTGAATTTGTGTATAGTGAAATATTTCATATTTATATATTGCATCCTGATACAAGAGATTACTGACATTTATCTAGAATTCTTTGGGCACAGAGAAAGATTAAAATAGATAATTCTATTTTTTATATGAGTTAAGACATTTAGAAAAATTGCCTAGGGTCCCACCATGATTTCAGATCCAGCTGTCTGAATCTCGAGTTTGTGCTCTTCCCCACCATGCTAAAGTGACCCAGAATCTACAATAGCCTGGCTGACTGAGGCATTTCATTCCAATTAGAGTGGTCAGAAAAACAGTGAACATAAAAGCTATTACATTGGTTGTTTTACTTATGGATTGCTTACACAAAATTAGCCAATAAATTGAGACCTAACAGTCTTATAGCTCTATGTACCTACAAAGCGAATTATTTTTTTTCAAAATTCAGTTAAACCAAGAATGAAATGCCAAGCGAAACAAAAGGAACACTGAGAATATACTAGCATCTATAATAAATTCATAATTTTCATGGCTGTTTTGGATCTTAATCATCACACGAGATATTTTATTAAGGCAAAATGGAGGAATTTTTCTGAACCAATTATTTGAAAACTATTTGTTGGGCACCTAGTATGCGGTCAGCATTAGACACGAATACAGGAATATTAAGATGTGAAGAAACGGCAACCACATCAACCTCTAAATGGGGAGTGCAAACAGGGGACTTGGAAAATAGATGAAAGGATTTAGAAATTATAACATAGAAATGGCAGAGACAGGCTATTTGGGTTGGAATTTGTACTTAATAAGCTGAGTCTTATCAAAGTAGGACAGGCAAATTGCAGGAGTGAAGGGGGCCATCAAGTAGCCTTGATGCTACAGCAGTAATCTGGGTGGGAGACAGGAAGGGCCTGGACTAGGATAGTGACACTGTGCTACTATTCTACCTTGACTCTTCATTCTGTCATTTAGTTTTGCTTTATTGTGCTTTTAAAAATTTTTAGGCCTTTTATTACTTCCACTCTCACCTTGTAGAGGAAAGCAAAACAGGACATAAGACTGTAAATTACCGAATCTTGTTCTAATCTAAACTCTGGCATTAACTTGTTTGACTTCAGGAGAAACAGTGTGTGTTCTATTCGTCAGGTTCCTCAGCTTTCAGTGGAGATGAGCACAGGTTCCTTATATGGTGCAGAGATTCTTCAGGTGATAAAATAAATAAAATTATGCAATTAATTCTTGTTTTTGCCATCCTGCTCTTCCTACATTGCCAAGAAAACATCTCTCCTTTTCACTTTGTCTCTTAGTAATTATTGTTTACATTGTTCAGATTTGCATGGTAATTCACAAAAGCTTTTTTTGTGGGGGGGTGAGGAACATTAGCCCTGAGCTAACGTCTGTTGCCCATTTTCCTCTATTTTATATGTGGGATGCCTGCCACAGCATGGCTTGATAAGTGGTGCATAGGTCCGCACCTGGGATCCAAACCTGCAAACCCCAGGCCACTGAAGGGGAGCGCACAAATTCAACCACTACGCCACCAGGTTGGCCCCCACACAATGCTTTTATATATAGTTCTTTATGAAACTCTCACAAGCACGCTGTGGTGACATAAGTTTCCCCCATTTTCTAAATGAACCTTAATTTCCCTCACTTGTTAGCATTTGCTGCTCTCACACGATTTTCTAAGACTGTGGATTCAATGTGTCATGTAACTGACCCACCTACTCTGGAATTCCACGCCTCATGCAGACTTATAAAGCAGATAATGGGAAAAAAAATAGATGCAGTTTTCAGGAACAGACTGAACAGAGAAAAAGGGAATACTAGATATATAGGCAATTTAACACAAGAATGCTGAAATAATAGCCTAGGAATATTCATCTTTGATTTCTTCCTTTTTCTCACTGCACATACCTAATCAGCTACTTATTCCCGTGTATTCTAAATGCATTCTTCTAAATGCATTTTACACCTACCTATTCTTTCAGGCCATTCCCACAATCACAATTCAAATTAAACCCTGAACACTATTATAATAGTCATGTCATTTATCTGCTCTTAAATTTCAACGTATTTCTATTAAGTAAAGAACAGTTCAGTCTTCTAAGCAGCGAAATTTAAGTATCTCCCCAGTCTGGTCCCAGGATTTGGTTCGGTGGAGTCCTGGAGACAATGGAACAGGCGGGAGAGCTGATTATGTGCATCTCTTCCTTCCTCCGATATCTGCCATGGTAGGGATACGTACCCCAAGGAAACTGGCCAACATGAGTCAGGTTTTCTTTCACCAGAGAGCCTGTTGCTAAACATTTATCTGCATGCCACTGGTTCTGTTCCAAATTCCACTATCACTATGTTTGTTACGTACATTGGAGACTTCCTAAATCTGTCCTAAGCATGGCCTCTTCCATTATCCCATGATGCACTTCCTCCTCATTTTGACTAGGTGAAAATTCTTGGTGGGATACCAATATTTGGGGGGTAGATTTTTTTTTTCTGTTCTAGAATTCTTCTTGAGGAGCATGTCTTAAAACTCTAAACATAAAAGTAATACCTATCCTTCCAGGCCAGGCTTTACTACTAACTTCCCCCAATGCATGTCCTATTATATTTTGGGAAGAGATTTAATTTTTTGGAACAGTTTTAGGTTCACAGGAAAATTAAGAGGAAGGTACAGCAATTTCCCATGTACTCTCTGTCCCCACAAATGCATAGCTTTCCCCATTATCAATATCCCCCACCAGAATGGTACATATGTTACAACTGATGGGCCTACACTGACATAATCACCCAAAGTCCATAGTATACATTAGGGTTCACTCTTGGTGTATATTCTATGGGTTTGGACAAATATATCCATCATTATACTATTCTACAGAGTAGTTTCACTGCCCTACAAATTCTCTGTGCTCTATCTATTCATTCCTCCACACCCAAACCCTGGCAACCACTGATCACTTTACCATTTCCATAGTTTTCCCTTTTCCAGAATGTCATCTAGCTGGAATTATACAATATATAGTCTTTCCAGATTGGCTTCTTTCACTTAGTAACATTCATTTAAGTTTCCTCTGTGTCTTTTCATGGCTTGAGAGCTTGTTTCTTTTTAGCACTAAATAACATTCCATTGTTTAGAAGTACCAACATCGTATTTTTCCATTCACCAGTGAAGAATACATGCCTTATTTTTCACAACTGAAAAATTCTACCCTTCTCTCTACTCTTAAAATTTTATTTATGTCTTCTTTAATACTTAATATCTTATTCAGCATCATTATTATTTACTTTTTATCTTTCCTACTATAGTATAAATTTTATGAGGGCAAAGTTTCCATCTTGTTCATGTTTACTCACATATTGCCTACTTTAGTGTGTGGGAAATGACAGGAGTTCAATAAATAAATGAAAAGTAAATGGATAAGTAACATTGAACATTTTACTGGTCTCATATTTCCATAGTTGCATTTTTTTCCATTAAATCTGGTAACTTATCAACAAACTATTGAAAAGATATTTAAAAGAGAAATATTCGCCCCACTTATTGTCACTTCATGATTGTATATGAGTATACTAAGTACCAAATGAGTCATAGGCCCTGCTTTTGAATGACACTTAAGAAGGCAATAAGTAGAAAACAAAACACCAAAATAGCTATTGAATTTCAGACATTTTTCTAAAGAAAGTAATGCAAAGCAGCATGGTTTTTTACAAGTACCCTTAAAGGTGAGAGAGAAAACAGCACTTGGAAAACCATGTTCTGTAAAAATGTTTACTTAAATCTTGTTTTGCAGGGCGGGAGGAAGTATTTGCATAATAAAATTGCTTTATTAACAGCATACTGGGCCTCACATTCTTGGTTTGAAAACAAGCTGAGGATTCCCAACACTGTTTTTGTTTTGTTTTGTTTTCTACTAGAATAATATAGACATCTTCAGAATTTAATGAAAAAGTCTATCATTCCCCCACATGCTTAAATACATTTGCTCAGATTTAAGAAGCTATCAAGTCAGCTCAAATTCAGTAGTTTTAAAGTTACAAAAGATATACTTTTATTTGCTGTTTTCTTATGCATGAAGATTTTTGTCACTTCCAACATCTTACTTTCAAAAAAAAAAATTCCATAAACAGGTTCAATCATTGGCCAACTGATTCACAGGGCAGGAAAGCAGGTGTCACTGATTTCCCATTTGGAAGCAGCTGGATGTTTTTATTTAAATGATCTTGGTTAGCTTCAGGGTTAAGAAGGTGCCAGCAGTCCAGTGGTCAAGGCTCTGATCTCTCTCCGCTTTGTCCTGACAACACATGACTCTTAATCTCCACAAACTACATGCGTTCCACAGCCCTTGCTGACAAAGGAAATAAACTAAGGCAAATTCCAGCTGGATCAGCACAAAACCACCAACAAAACTGGAAAAAAGTAATCTGATATGTACAGGCGCCACTAATGATATTCTCTAACACCATTCTTGTGTAGGAAGGACAATAGTGTTAATGCTTAAGATTTTCCAAAATTAACCTTAATAGACAAACTCTTGTGTCTTGCTTTTAGGGGAGGAAGAACAGACTTTTAAATTTAGGCTAAGAGCATTGAAGATATTCGGTTGATGTAATTACAGAAAAGAAAAACAATTTCTAGAAGTCAGCTCTTTTACAGCCCAGATTATAAGAGTCAGCAGACGTTAGCTCCACGTCATGTAAAACCATCCTGGGAAAAGGTCACTCTCCTATAACAATACAAAGCAGGGAGGAATCTGTAGAACTGCACACGGGGAGACTAGCTGAGGTAATTGAAATTCTGCATTCTGTTCCAGAGTCTAATGCTGATAATTCCAAATAGGTTATTTAGCTTAAATGTAAATTTTATAAATATGTATATTATATTTTCTTAAATATATATTATGTATATAATAGGAAGTGACGATACTATAAATTGAGAAAGTATCAATACTTTTAATAGGATGTGTCAATACTCTAAAAGTAATTATTAAAATAATGATGAAATCACTAGTAATAGTAGCAGTTAAATTTTATGAAGAGCTTTTATGTCAGGCATTATGTGATACATATTTCTTCCATTATCTCATTTATCTTCAGAACTACTACACAGAAATAGATAGATATTATTTCTCCTCACTTATACAATTGAGGAAACCAGGGCTCAGAGAGACTTAGTACGTTTCTCAAAATTCCGCAACTAGTAAATAGTGTCACCAGCACTTAAACTCAGGGTTTTCTGCCACCAAATCTTTGTTTCTTGGCCACTACACCAAATTAAATATGGTAAAATATCCAGATATTTAAAGTATCGTAATGAGATATTACAAAAATCAGTACAAACATATCTCTACACTTATGCAATCTGGACATTCACCTTTTTCATTTTACCTTCAGACATTGAATTTTATTTAGATCAAAATGTGTTCAAGATAATAGTTATGCATGGTATTAATGAATATTACATGAAAAACGTGTAACCTAGTTAAATGAGGCTGGGTTAGACAAGTTTAAGTAAAGCTATCTTACTGCAGGATTCCCTTCTCAGATCACAATGTACATTTTGATTCTCCAAAAAGAGGGATGAAATAAATGTTTGCCAATTTTTGTTGGCACAAGCGTTATTCATTTAATTCTAACAGGCTTATGAGTTAAGTTTATCATCATCATTTAACAGATGAGGAAGTTGAGGCTTATAAACATGAAATAAGTTGTCCAGGATCCCACAACTAGATTGAAACTACAGAACCTAGTTATCTTAACAACTAGGGTATGCTATATTGCTGTCTTTTCTATTAAGAGCCCTCTTAAACTGTTGTTATCTAGAACACACTTGGAATCACGAATTAAGACATAGTTAAGACAAAGTCTTGCAACTACAGGCACACTGCGTGTAATTGGTAGCTTGTCAATATCTGCTCCCTCTCCCTGTGGTTTGTGGGCTCCTTGGAGACAGGATCCATCATATTTGTATTCTCAGTTCCTAAGAATAGTGCCTGATACTGTTCATTTCATAAGCACTCAAAAGGTATTCAGTAAATAGTTATTGAATGAATTAATATTGTCTGCAGATTGATTGACCTTATTCTTCTTCTTGGTTGCCAAATCTACACAGACAATGTTATTGCTAATCCTGAGTCAACCCTTAGTATTGGAAGGGAAAGCAGGTAAAAATAAAAGAGATTACAGTTCTATTATATCTAGAATCTTGAGAATAAAAATATATTTAATAGAATACAGATAATTAGATAACATATAATCAGGGACAGGACTACAAAATCAAAAATGTGCATTATAATTCCCCCTAATAACTATTATTTCAAAGATATAGTCAAAGTAAACAGATCGATATTTTTTAAAAATGTAAGATTGCAAGAAGGTCATGTTAAGCACAGGATTAGGTGACACAGGCCGGAATTCTACCTCTTCTATTTTGCCTCTTTGGGCAAGAAAGCAGACATTGTTAAACCTCATTCTCTTGATTTCCATATGCTTATGTTATCTTTCTTAGAGGATGTTGCAAAAATTAAGTGAGATAAACCACCCAGGGTAGTGTCTGGAACATAATAGTCACCAAATAAATAGTAACAATTACTTTTACTCCAGCTGACTTGAAATCGATTCAGCTTGTTGATTTTTGAAGAACCCATTTACTTATAAGGGAATTGAACCCATGTAAGTAGCCTGGTCATAATCTGCTACAGCGAGTTTACTTCTGAACCTATCCATTTCAAAGAGGTTCATTTCTCATTTTAAAATGTGCTGATAGAAAAAAAAAATGGATGCATTTTGAGACAGTGCTATGCTACACTGACCATTCATCAGGATAACTCACCAACTTCTTGAACAATCTGAAAATTGACTTCAGAAGTGTCCTCCATCTAGATATTAACTTAAAGCATGTTGAGATGTATTAGATTGTCATACATAGGACAAAAGAGACTAGCAAGTCTGCATAAACCAGATAAATGCTGGAATAAATCTGCTGCTATTTCTAATAGAGCATAGGCTTTCCTGACATGTCATTGCTGAATGTTCTACTTTACAAGATTGAAATTGTCCAAAGTCACTCACTAACGGGATCAATACTAAAAGGGATTTCCTAGTCAGCTCATTACATAAATCTACTATGATTAAAGCTGGTTCTAGAGAATATAGCACTAATACTAGAAATTTTCCTTTTCTTGTTCAGAGCAAATAATGAAATACATTCATTTAAAGGGTGATGGAGAAAGAAATTTGTTTTTTCACCTTAACTATCAATGTTATTCGGTCACTCACTTATTCATTCATTGATCCATTTCTCAAGCATGTATTGAGTGCTTACTGTGTGCAGGCACTTTGGGAGCTACAAGGTTATATTACACATAGTTCCTTCCCTTGAAGAGCTTACAGTCTATCAGAGAAAGATAAATATGAACCTAAATAAATTTTAGTATTGAAATGGATAGGTGTCATAAGTACATTAAGATAGAGTTTTAGAGAGGGAGAATTTACACTTGGTTTGGAAATTATAAAAGCCTTTATAGAAGTTTTGTACATTAGAGTTGGGACTTGAAAGATGGATAAATTTGGATGTATAGAGATAGAATAGAAACTGTACATTTTTAACTTTTTACAATAGATTTTAAGTTTTTACAATAGAACAAGTGGTAGCAGACAGTCATCAAATATGGGCATTAAATTATTTAACTAGACTTTTCTAACAATACATAATTTGAATGTCATATACAAGATTGGCATGTGTTTTCCAAATACCTCATCACTTCCAAGTTTAAGTATTTTGAGAGATGACTTGATTCTTTGGTTAGCAGGGAAACGTTTTATGAATCTTCTGTCAAAAAGTAGCCTGCATACTCAGGAGGCTGTTGCTGTTTTATTCTTAAATTTACCTCTCCTGCTTATTTAGTATGGATGAATCATAAAATTCTGACAACTTCTATGTGACATCTGGTTAGAGTATGAAAACACAATTATTTGAAAGAGTATAATCAATATTTGTATATTTAGAAACAAATATATAAACTACCATGAGTCAGGAAATGGGTATTAAATAAGTTTAAAACATTTCCCATTTGTGAATGGTGTCTATGATGAAAACTGTGAGAATTGCTTCCACTTAGGTAATTTTAACATTTGCTTTGTGATCTGAAAGTTTTACTTCTGGAGGATATTAAGAGACTTTACTGCCCTCCCCCAAAGATTATATGGTCAAATAAATTTGGGTTAAAGCAAAGTTATTAGCTCTCAAAGAGCAGTGTGAATTTCCCACATGGTACCTAGAATATGTCACAAATGTATGATAATGGAACACTCTTAAAAACAATCTTAGTGTATCTTTATTGCCCCATTCTTAGTTCAAAGATCCGAAACAGACTAGTTTATTCAACCAAAGATGAAAACTTAATATTAGAAGAATTGATTTGTACACTTGTTCAGTCCAATTCAAAAAAACATATATTGAGTACCTGGGAAGGCGGCATTATGCTTGATGCTAGAGAGGGCTCAGAGCACAGTGCTGAAGAACACAGGTCTGGAGCCTGACTGTTTGGATGTATATTCTAGGCCAGTTACTTATAATCAAGTTACTTATCCTCTCTGTGCCTTAGTTTCCTCATCAGTAATAGAGATGGTGATATGATAATAGAATCTACACTCCTGGTGTTATGAGGACTAAACAATTGAATAAATGTGAAATTCTTAAAATAGTTTTAGCCACATTGCAAGTAACATGTGAATTTGCTAACGTGATAGCCACCATGATAATTTTAAAACATTAGCTTCTTATAAGCTAAGAATTTATTAAATATTCCTATCCAAAGTTGTAATCATGGTTTAACTATTCAAGCAAGTTATTTAATTTGCTTGCTCATCTGTCACATAGAGGGGGGGCTGTGATAAGGACCTCATCATGCTGGTAACTCTGCCTCTGCATTGATTCTCACTAATCTCTCTTATACAACAGAAGCAATTGTCTCCATAAAATTGGGCTTTGGTCTACTTTCCCTAGTAAGCTCAGCCTTCAGTGAAATTTTTGCCTGCCTTGTCATATCAGACAAATATATAAGACTATCTCATGGTCGGTCTCAGAATCGAGATCATATGACCCCACCATAGAATGACAAGTATTTTTGGAAATTTTTCTTGTTTTTGTTTTTAATAGGACAAATTAAGTAAAAAAATTTTTACTGCCAGGCAGACCATTTTTTTTTTAAATAACAGTTTTATTGAACTATGATTGTCATACAATCCATCCTTTTAAATGCATAAGTCATTGGTTTTTGGTGTGCTCACAGAGTTGTGCAACCACCAACGCTATCTAATTTCAGGACATTTTCATCACTTCAAAAAGAAGCCCTACACCTATTATCAGTCACTAGTCATTCTACTCCACCCCAGTCCCTAGCAACCATTAATCTACTTTCTATCTCTATGGATTTGCCTATTCTGGACATGCCATATAAATGGAATCATACAATATGTGGTCTTTTGTGACTGGCTCCATTCACTTTATATGATGTTTTCAAGATTCAACCATGTTATAGCATGTGTCAATACTTCATTACTTTTTATTGCAAAAAAATATTTTGTTTTTGAAGAAGATTGGCCCTGAGCTAACATCTGTTGCCAACCTTCCTTTTTCTTTTTTTCTCCCCAAAGCCCCAGTACATAGTTGTATATCCTGGTTGTAGGTCCTTCTAGTTCTTCCATGTGGGATGCCACCTCAGCATGGTTTGATGAGCAGTGAGTAGGTCCACGCCCAGGATCCAAACTGGTGAACCCCAGGCAGCTGAAGCAGAATGCACAAACTTAACCGCTCCACCACTGGGCCAGCCCAAATAATATTCTATTGTATGGATACACCACGTTTTGTTTATCCGTTCATCAGTTAATGGGCATTTGGGTTGTTTCTACTTCATGGCTATTATGAATAGTGCTGCTGTGAACATTTGTATATAGATGTTTATGTGATTATATGTTTTCATTTTTCTTGGGTATATACCTATAAGTAGAACTGCTGAGTCATAGGGTAACTCTACATTTTACTTTTTGAGTAACAGCTCAAGTATTTTCCAATAAGGCTGGGCTATTTTACAATCCCACCAGCAACGTATGTTCTAATTTCTCCACATTCTCTCCAACACTTGTCTGTCTTTACTTTAGTCATCCTAGTGGGTATGAAGTGGTATCTTATCATGGTTTCAAACAATTCATATAGTACTGAAAATAGAAATGAAATGGGGAGGTATCAAATAATGTAACTATAACATAGAATGAGAAAACAAATTAAAAGTCTTGTCGATTACTAGCCATGAACACATTGCCTTTTTCATGGATGATCAAGAATATATTCAGTTCCATGAAGACACCCTCTGAACTTCAGGGAACCAGAGAAAGCTCTGAAATGGTGCTATTTTCCTCATTTTAGAAACTCTTTAAAAACCGTGGTCTATTTAGGTAAAACAAGCTTTTCAATACACTTCAAAATATGAACTTTTTGATAGAATTACCATTTTACATTGGAGGTAGCTTCAGAAACACTTACTTTAATTACACTTAGAAGATTTAAATTTTTAAAAAAGTGTATCAGAACAAGCTTTAAGTTACCACTTCTCAAGCATTTTGTAGAGTATACAGAATTTCACGTATACTTTTTCATATTAGCTTCCTACGGCTGCTCTAACAGATTATCAAACTTGGTGACTTAAAACACACATGTATTCTTGCACAGTTCTGTAGCCCAGAGTCTGAACTCAATTTCACTGGGTGGAAATCAGGGTATCAGCAGGGCCGCATTCTCCCCAGAGATTCTAGGGGATGATCTGTTTCTTGCCTTACCCAGCATCTGGTAGCTTCCCGCATTTCTTGCTTTGTGGTCACATCACTCTAATCTCTGCCTCTGTGGCTATCTATGACTATCTACATAGCTGTGGATTCAGAGATGCTATTATACCTAGACATACATATGTTTTAAACTTTGCTTCAGTGGTAATGATAAATCATTTCATATTTCTGTGACCTGGTTTTCTCAGTCTTAACAAACCTACTAGATCTAATGTAAATTATTGTCTATGGAAGTTTTATAAAACCTTTGTGGAAAAGTGAGACAAAACTATAGTAATTATATTATTATTTCAAGAAACATTTATTGTATACCTACTCTCTACCAAATATTATAGTCAGTGCTGATACATAAAGATCACTGCTGAATTAGCGTCCAACGGAGAGACAGACATAGAAACAGGTATGCAGACTATAATGTAACCAGGAACATCTGGGTCCAGCCAAAATAGGCTCACATAAGCTTAACAAAGTGTTAGCAGCTGTACCAGGCCTGACACCTTGTAGACAAGCAATAAATATCTATTAGGTGAATGAATGGACAATTCATACAAAAAGATTTGGGAAATTTTTTTCAAAAAGGAATGTGACGCGACTTCACTGATAAATTGAAGACAGAATTTTATAGGGAAAAGGAAAAACACTGGCAGTCAGTAATAGTTTGTTAATTCAAATAGATGAAAGAAGGAGATATCATATTTCTGCCAGTTAAATTTTTCAATATAATTGGAATACCTTAAGACCCTTAAGAATTATTCAGAGCTCCAAAGAGCTTTTGTTTTTGTGGATTATAGTTATTAATATTTACCCTATTAGAAATTCAAACTAAGAACTCTAAAAAATGCTTATTCATTTTAAACAAAAATACTACATCCATGGCATATTAACTAACATATTTTTATAAAAAAAAGATATTTTCCAAAACAAAATAGCTTAGTGAGAAGAGTAAATCTCTCTAATATATGATTTAAGATAGCCGAATGCTCATATCTGCTTCTGCATTTAATCTGCTGTGATTTTTTGTTGTTAAAAGTATATGGAGAAAATCTAGCCTCAAGCAGATATTTAGTTGGAAAATAACTATAAAATATTATTTCAGATAGTTGTGGAAATCTTTGATAGTACACTAAAACGTGCAAGTGATAGTTTCTTAAAGATTGGTTACCAGGCCAATGGTTCGTTCACCTTGCAAATTAAACAGCACAAACGCTTTTCTTCCAGGCAACCCTTGTACTTTGCTACTCAGCTGAAGTGCTTTGTTGTGTCCTTCCCATTTCATTATGCAGAATATTAGAAGGAAGTGTACTTAAGGGTTGACATTTAAGAAAATTAATTTTTAGTATTTCATCAAGGACCTTCTTAAGTCAACTGGCATTTTTCCCCCTACGAGTGTGTGGCAGTGAAGAATATAATGACAGTTAGTACAGTTTGGTGTCATAGAAATGGTCTTGAAGGTCCACCAGGATTACTTAGAGAACTGCTGGATTAGTACATGAGTTGTTCATTGAATTATCCAGTTACAACAACATCATTTAAGAGGACACTGAAACATCCCTTTTTTTGTAAAAAGTACTTAGGTGGCTACTCTTCTACCAAGAAAATAACAAACACTTGTATTTTCTTATCCCTAAAATCATTGTTACCAAAGTAAACTCTTCACTCACAGAAATGTTCTTAGACACTTGCAACCCATTTCAGGCAGTGAACAATATCCTCCACATACTGATGAGTCAATAAATACTTGTTGAACACGTGAAAAAAATGAATCAACAAAAATGTCAAATTAGAATTGAAAAATGAGCTGCTAGAGAAGGAAACTGACAAAATTGATAGATGACAGCTGATGAATCTAAAAGCAGAAAAAAGTCTAGGAAATATTTAAAAGAACTTTAAAAGTACAAGTGGTTTTCTATTAACTAATAACATTGCAGAATATGTTTTATTATAATAGAAGAATCCTTATTCTTACTCTGGATAATTTCTTGTCAAAAAATACTAAACATTACTAATTGTACTGAAAATATTTTTATTCAAAAATCTTTGAAATTGAAGAAAATAAAAACTAATGCTCAAAGAAATGTGTTTGATGAATAGAAAAGTTCATTTTTAGAATTCCAGATAACTGAAGCATAATTTGAAATGTCATCTCTCAATTTACTCATTCCCTACGTAGCCTATAACTCTGTATGGAATCTCTTTGAAATCTGAACATTTAGCCATCAGTGCTATTTCACTTCTCCAGGGAAGTTCTGAGAAAGAAGATATCTTCAGATGTTAGTGTTTTGCTTTGCATGGATTTAAATATATGGAGCACAGAATTGAATATTTTCAGGAGAAGGAAATTAGGCTATTTCTTGGCTCTTTATTATAAAGTTGTTTCAGTACCTTGAAGTGAATTATAAACACATATTAAAATGTGAATTACAAAAACATGTTTAAAACCTATTATAAATGCTTTATAATCATTTGCCATTTAAAATATCTATGTTCTTTCTCAAATCAATTTAATAAAAATAGTTGAAAGCTGATGTTAGATTAAGGATCTGAGAGTTGATGTAAAGAAAGACCAATAAGATTACAGACCACTAAAAGTCAAAATTAGAGATCATATTGAATTTCACAACTTGTGAGATCCAGATCTAAGTGCAAATCATCAAAGAACAAAAAGTGTTTCCATTTAGTTTCGAGCTCAGTGGTCTCTCTTATTTATCCTAATTGAATCTACTTCTCTGAGTTATTAGATTTTTTTATATCCTTCTTCAATTTCTACAAGGAAAATTTATTAAAATGCCCAGTCATTGTAAATATAATTTAAATTTAAACATAAGACAAACTAAATATTAAGCATTACTAAGATTAGGATATCAATACAAACCATGTTGAAATTTCCAATTTAATATCCTTATGATAGCTCAAATACCAAAAATATTATTGAATTAATATCTTCCAGTAAAGAAGCATACTTTTTATAATTAATATTGTGGAGCCAGTCCTATAAACAGGATCAATTGTCATGAGTGTAAATGTAAGTATGAACCTATAAAGACCAATTTTTATTTTTTTGGTGGAGGGAAGGTGCTCTAAGTATTGTACATCAGAAAATTTAAAAAATGGGTTGATTGTTAAATGTACCACCTGAATATTTTCTATATTATTTCATATTTCTATGTTCTCCTTCCAGTCAAATTTAATTGAATTTTTTCCACAAATATTTCTCAAAAACTGCACTTTTCCCAATATAAATCGTCATCTCTTATAATGTAAAAACAACATTTATCTTTCTCATGTGAGGTAGATTGAATCTTTTGTATGTTGAAGATTAGCAGGATCCGATATTCACAAAATTGAAAATTGCTATTTCCCAACATTAAAACTTAGCCTCACAAATATTCCTGTGGAAAACATGCTCAAACATTCTTCTCAGAGGACATTGAAGCCAAGCCTTATTTTTACTTTAAACACATCAGTAGCAATGTGTAAAGCATATGGTCACCAAGAGTGTCTCATCAGCAAAAAGTGGTTCAAAAGCCTTCTACACAATTTTCCGCACACAGCAATTTGTAGATTACGGGTAAGAACACTCAAGGTGACTTTCCCTGAAGAGCTTTTCGGAACATGAGAAGTGGCGTGAGAATCTCAACAAGAGGGTTTCAGCCTGAGGTATTTAATCCCTTGAAGCACATTAGAGAAAACAGTTGCAAATATTCCACTGTGGCAGTGCCTTTTTTCACTCCTCCCTTTCTGTGACTAAAATGCCCTATTCTGACTCTCAGACATAATTGTTAGGTAATCTATAGTCATATAAAAGTGTATTTTGTAGCCAGCAGGAACCCAATAGCAACAATTTCTGAGGCCAGTTTAAAGTACCATAACCTTCAATATTAAGAATCCTAAAGCTACAGACCAGATATGTTTTTATTCTAAAATGCTATTGTTCATGATACCTGGCACCCAATGAGAGCTTAAAATGTACCAAGCACTTTGACAGGTTTTTTAATGGACATTTCTTTAATCCCTAACATAGACGATGATAGAATTTATGATCACCTTCTTAAAAAACAAAAAGTGAGGCTTAGAGTTTAAACTATCTGCACAAGTTCTCACAACAAAATTCTAATGCCTAAGAATTTACACTCAAATCAGCACATTCTATAATGGACCACTAGGCTCAATCATGAAGTGAAAAAGGTAAGAATATATTATAAAAGTGATAATTCAACTGTCCATGCTATAGTGTTAAAGTTCCAGTAGTCATGTAATAGAGAATTAATAAAGCTACAGTTATGGATTGGGACGTATTAAGTAGAAGATATTTATTTTGTGCAGGCACCATGTTACTGGCTGAGAACACACTGCTAAACAAAATATGGGAGGTTTTTGCATTCACGGAATTTGTCATCCAGAGAAGTCCTCCACGTGGCATAAACTGTTTCAGAAACAAGGTATCTGTGGATGAGTAAAAGTTCCTACATTCTCCAGTTTGCTAGTTTCCTGGAACCATGTGCATTTGTACGCATGGCTGTTAACGATCACTAACTGCCCAAGTTTCAGTTAATTCCCTGGGATTGCAGGGCCAGTTTTCCAATTTATATATCATGAGGACCAATTTATTCTTCACTCTGCAGCTACCTGTCTTTAGGCTATTTCCCTGATAAGGTTTATCTACAACAAAAATGCAATTGAAGGTCAATCAACGAAGCTGTCTTCCTTTTTGACAGTTGTGGTGAAACACTGATGGGAAAGAGAATTAAAAATATTGCTTGAAAAACCTTGAGAATTTTTAACATTTTCGTAGATTGTACTTATCCACATTTTAGTCATTTTTCTTGCCACTATTAAGAACGTATTGGATAAAGAGAGGGGCATTCCCTATCCAAAATAAAGGATAGTGTGCCCAATTCTGTGATAGTCAAAAGATCAAATGAAGATTAGGATCTAATTTCTAGCTGCATGAACCACTATTTGAAAAAAACAAGGAGAGCTCAGAAGAATGTCAACTAGTATAACCAGATCCGTCTTGAATCATCAGGCAAAACTATGTATTGTGCTCATTCAACAAAATTCTGGTCATAGGGACGAATAGGTGTTTAGTAGGTACTCAGCAAGCTGAGGGGAAAAATACAACCCATATTTGCTTAAAAGGTTAGATAACATTAAAAAAATGAAAGAAATACAAATGAGACACAGGTGTCACAGTTTCTATGACTTATGCTGATGGTATCATACTGGGATGGGTAGCACTTAGCACTGTGTTGGTGATAAACGTAGTTCATACACTTCCCTGTATTTAACTTGCAATTTCTTCTGTAATAACTGTAATTTTGAGTACATTGAGTGCTATTCAAGTGACAAGGGATTGTGAGAGGAAGCATGTACTTTTCTAAATGATGCCAGATTTTTTTTAACCTTTACAGTTTAAGTGTTTAGAAGCACATAGTGTTTATAAATCTACTGAAATAAGTTAAACACCTTAATTGCTCCTGAAAACACTCCTAATCTGAAGCACCAACCACATCCGTTATGTGTTTTTCCCACCTAAGTTTCCTCAGCAACAATGCAAAGTTCTACAAGGCCTTAAGGATCAGCATATAACACCGTTTTGGAAAAAGAGTCTGAATCCAGGAAGATCTAAAATTTTTCCAACAAAACGTTATGGAAACATTTGGGGTAAAAAAAAAAAAAACTCATTAATCTCTTAAGAATCTTTTAAATGGATATTATTCTCCCTAGATTTCTAAGGGAACAACGTACATCTCAAAGTGGATGTTCCTTTACTATCAGCGATGGATTTGGCATTTATGTTAACTATTCCATTTTTCAACATATACAAGCTGCCATGTGTACAGTTAATTCTACTCAAAGTTAACATTATTCAGTAAAATTACTAAAGGACTCAACTACTAGAGAGCATTCTTCATTCCACCATCTCTCATACCCGATAATCAATCCGTCAAGTCCTGTTTTACCTCCAAATGATGTCTCTACTCCATCTACTTTTCTCTACTTCTAATGCCACCCTTCACTCTCCACCCCCCACCCCCTCTACCCCAGTCTAAGCCATCATCAACATACCTAGATACCTGGGTAAGTCCTAAGTCATCACCATCTTTTCATTCTTGCCCTGCTCTTACCCAGTTATCTTATCAGTAAGAGGGATGACATAATAAACAAAATCACATTATGCACACATGTTTAAAGGCTTTAATTTTCCCCCCTTATATCTAGAATAAACACCAATTCTTTCCATAGCATACAAATCCCCAAATGGCGTAGCTCTAGCCTTCTTACAAAACTCCTATCACACCACAGTCCTCCAACTCTTTATATTCTAAAATAATGGCCTTCTGAAATATCTTAGAACAAATGATCTATCCTAAATTTGCCCTTGTTGTTCAAGAACTTTTTCCTTCGCCTATTATTAGCATAATATTTCTTCTAATCTTTCATGTATAAGTTTAATTGGCAATTTCTCAGAAACTTTCTTTTGGAATAAAATAATGTCTTACATTCTGATCTAAAATAATCTCTTCTTAGTTTTTAAAATAATACATATTTATTTTCTTATTTGTCTGTATCTCTTGATAGAATAAACATCTCCACGAAAGCAAAGGCTATATCTGTGTTTTTCCTCGGTTGGAAAAATTTCTGGCATAGTGCTTAATACACAGTGGGCACTCAATAAATATTTGTTGAATTAATAAATAAATGAGTGAACCAACTACTCACAACCATCGAATACTTTTTTTTTTTATAACAAACAGGGAAAGTGACAACATGACAAAGAACACTCAAGTAAAAAACAAAGATTTCAAAAGAATTCTTTATTTTGTTAAACACCTTAAGAAAAACTGGAATAATAATAATGGTAATAGCTAACATAGTTCAAGTGTTTTTACATGTTACTATTTTTATTTGACTCTGAAAATCAAAAGGACAAAGTTAAAAATTAATGTTAGAAAGATATTATCATTTACATCTTGCAGATGAGAAAAGTAAGGCCCCCAAAATATTTCATAATTTGTCAAAAGTCATACAGCCAGTAAGTGGTGGAACCAGTCCTTACACCCAGGTGGTCCAATTTCCGAACCTCTATTCGAGAGTTTTTTTTTTTTTTTTTTACAAAAGTGAATGCCTTAATTTTGATTAGATTGGCACTTCCTTCATGAATTATTAATTTGTTTTAGAGAAGGCCTCCTGATCATTTAATAGTCAGTAATGCCCACCAATATATGTGGATATATTTTATTTCTCAAAACAAATGATTTTTTTTACATTTACTGTTTATGTCTCTGTCTAATCAACTTCTTCATTCCTTAATGGTCTAAATGAAAGAACAGAGCCTATTTTCTAACAAAATATTAAATATCTTGCCTGATAGATATACATATTGGACCTCAAATTATGAGTTTTAAAATAATTTCTGTTGTGTATAATACTCTGTAAATATTCATTTCACACTAATAATTCCAAAATTATAAAATTTTGGAATTTTCTACTCTATAAAAGAGAAGAGATTTCTGCATTTTATTGCAAAACTTTGTTCTGCAGCAGTTTTACATATCATGAATATTGAAAATATACCCACAGGCTCGATTTCAACAAACCTTATAAAAGTTCAAGCACTGATTTTAAAAAATCACCTCTATAAATAAGTGTAATATATACTTATGCACATGATATATCTTAATAGAATTGTTTTCCTGGAAGAGACTTTTAAAATGTTATTGTTTTATCATTTGAATCTACTGTCCACGACAAATCTCAGCATTAGAATACACGTAGACTATTAAAAACTGTACTCCCTGAATAACAACATGAGGATATTTTTTCTATGTTATGTATATTTGCTTCACAGTAAAGAAAGGTCTTTGTGGAAATTTATCGGCAACTTTTCTATGAAAGACTCCTCTGGGCTGTTTTATTCTGGGCAATAAAATAAATTAAGATATTAATTAGCTGTGCAAAGCTCAGGTAGTGATGTGACCACGTAGAGGACAACAGACAACAGCCTTTTGAAACGTGTTTACAGTTTTTGAATGCAAATCAATAATCATTTCCCTTCACTAATTACAGCTCCAAGATTAGCTACGTTGCCTCTTTAAATAAAGACGTTAATGAAGTTAAATTAGTTTCTTTAAGACTAAACCCATGACTTCTACCAAGTGTATTTTTTCCTTCACCAGTGAGCCATGGGCCTGCCAGCCAGTGGTGAGGAGGTTAAAAGCAAAGGATATTTTTCTTGGAAATATCTGTCTACCATTAATGCAAGAGTGACTTTGTTTCTGCCAATATATAAAAATCAATTCTCTACCTTGTCTGCCACTGGTATGGATGGAGTTGCCGCATCCATTTAGTCCATCAACTGCTTATCTCACAGGAGTGCCGAACTAAATGCTTTTGTTCGAGAAAACAAGAAATGAAACCACAGCTGGTACCTAAGTTTGAAGTTTTTAAATCCTGAATCTAGCCCTAAGCAGAGCTGATAAGGAGACTACACATTTTAAGATATTTCTCATTGCTTTAATTATCGATATTCACGTCTTTCTGGATGTTTTGAAAGTCCAGCTATTCTTTCAGACAGAGTGAATCAAATCTCACTAAGGAACGTTTTTTTTCCCCAAATCCATGGGATATATGTTACTTAATACTAAGTTGCCTCAATGTCACTTTGTTATATCAACTCAATGTTTATTCAAGTGGACAAAATGAAAAATTTCATTCCACTTTTCTTCCGTATTTTGGGTATATAATGCTATACAAATTAACATTAATATGACTTGTTCCACCTGACTTGTTTTTAAATAAAAGACAAGATCAGAGTTCATCTCTTTCACGCAATTCTTTGCACATAGTTTCTTGTTTTTTGTAAGTGAAAATTTAAGTAGCTCTGAAAAGACATGGCCCAGAGAACTCTCACTAGTATTTCCTGAATTGCTTCATTTATGTCTTAGTAGTCTTACTATAAACAAAAATCCAGTCATAATAGATTGAGCAGATGGAGGAATTCACTGGAGAGCTCAGGAAGAATAGGTACCAGGAAGAAATAATCATTGGAAATCTGGGTAACATTGCTTTACATAATTTTTATTTGTTTGTGTGCCACATAGCAGAATTTTTTCTGTTTCTCTCGATTGTTCTATTTTTTTTGTTTCTAAGTGCAGCTTCAGCTTACTCTTAACTTCCCCCAAAATGTTGTTCTTAATACCCAAGTCTTTATCGTGTTAAAAGTTCAGTTACCACATGTAATTAAATCCATGTTCGACTTAGAAATTTCCAGAAAAAAAAGAATCTGATTATCTCAGTCCAAACTCTGGATCTTCCAAGGGTGACACACATACAAAAAACAATACTCCTCAGTCCGTTTTCATCTCTCATCCAATTCGCTGTGGCCATTTTGTGGACTTGGGATATCAAGTGTTCATTAGAAATTTCAAACCAAATAAATATGTATTAAATATTCCATACGGCACTGTGCAATGTGTTGTAGGAGATGGGAAGTATGAAATATGAGCCCATCCAGTAAGATTCTTACAGTTACAGGATGGACATAAATACGTATTACATATAAAAGTTGGAATACACATTTATGATAAGATTTTGTCAGTACTCCATTCTATATTGAGAAATTATTGTCTATGAACTTTAAAATTTTCTTTTTGGGGGAAAGCAAAGCAAATAATGGAAAAACTTATTAGAAGTATAAGATTGTATCCTATAATACTGATATTTTTGGCCAAGTGGCTTTTAGATATGGTGGAGACACTGACTTTTTCTAAAATTCCAAATGTGTTATTTTACCAAGAGGCACAATACCTACCAAAATTTAATGAATGTTGATATGTAAACTTACACAGAAATATTGTTTGTAAATATGACCTGCAAAAGGATTTAACTCCAAATTAATCAAATACCCATAACAAGAAAATATGTTAAAGTATAATAATTACAGCAAATGCATTACAATATAACATAAGGTTTACAAGCAAAAATATTCTTTAAAATCCTTCTCAAGGATCAATAAATTGGCTTTGAGCTTCTTGTAACCAGTAAAAAAACAAAAAAAGGGCAGATACAGTTTCTTGATTTAGACTGTACATAAAATTACAAATATGCTAGCTACTCAAGGGAAGTGTGACTATTCCCAGGCCCTACGTCCTAAGAAATTACTTCCTCACGTTCTCAGAAAACAGGATATAGTTCAGTATAATGAATATCCTCAAAAAGACCATTATAGTGACCATTGTAAACGGAGACATGGGGCTGTTTCTTCTCTCATACCTCACTGCAGGCTGATACATTAGGCCAAAGTGCAATTCATGAAAAGCAATTGTACTCTGGGGGAAGGCAGAGGAGTAAAGGATTCCAAGAACAAGATTATGATTCAGTTCTGCAGCCATGTGATAGTCAGAATAAATCCAAGAATAGACACATTGCAGACAATTAAAGAACTGACTGTGTAATTCCTAGACAATTTGCTGTAACTCATTGTTTACTAGCTTTTACATTTAAGTGTGATATGTAAGTAAATTTGAGATTTTCAGAAAAAAAATCTACTAAGTAGGTATTTTATATTATTTGTCTAACACAGGGTCATACGCTTCTACTATCAGATCAGGAAGGAGTATGGTTTCTATCCTTTATTGAAAGACCAGGATCCCGATGAAGATACATACTTTGAAAGAATATTACCACATAGAGATTGGCCAGCTTAAAAAAAAATTAAGTTCTAGGCTAAAGAAGCTAATTGTTAGCAAATTAATAAACCATCTACTCTTCCCAAGGAAGGGATACATTTTTGTGATTTGCCCTCTGAAGTATCTTAAAATTATTAATATACAGAATTTTATTATTTTAGTATTGTTTGATATCATATGACACATTTTCTGTCAATAGAAAAATTCAAGTTACCTGTCTATTCAATCAACATTTACTCATAGCTTATTATATATAGGGCTTTGTATTGAAGTATGCTTATGTTACAATAGAAGACACAGAGAGTAATTAACTAAATATGAAACATGGTAATAGTTGCTACTAGGAAAGGATCTAATAAGTATTATAGGAGCACAAACAAGGATAGCTGATAATAGCTCACATTTATTGAGTGCCTGCCATGTGTCAGGAACTATTATAAGTATTTTATGGATATTATCTCACACAATCCTCTCATTTTACAAATGAGGAAACCAAAGCACTGATGTATTACATAATTTGCCTAAGGATTCTGTTAATCCTTGGGGATCTTGGATAAAACTTCAATGATGTAGTGACATTAGAAGTGACCCCGAATGCTGAAGATTTTTGAAGGTAAGGCAGAAGGTAAAGTAAATTCAGGCAGAGGGAAAAATACGAGCAGAAGCATAGAGGCTGAATTTTCATGATGTGTTTATCCAACAGACTAGACCCTTACTGAAGGAGCGTGAGATAATGGGTAGTACCACAGACAGAAATCTGGCCTTGGTCCAAAGATGAAATGTCTTGCAAAGTGAAGCAAGTGATTTGAGATCTTGTAAGAAAAGAGGGGGGAAAAAATCAAAGAATTTTAAGCTGGGAAGTGGCATGATGAAATCGAAGAGAATGGGTATGTTTTACATATTTTTTAAGTATTTATTTTTGTTATAAAATCAATACTTGTTCCCCCAAATATAAAAGTATATAAAATGTAAACACTCAATTACCTATTTTTTACCTATAAATTTTATGTGTGACTACGTATTTCACAAAAGTAGGATAACTCTACACATTTTCCATAACTTTTTAACCTTCTTTGAAATGTCAGGGCTCACAGATTTACTCTTATGTTTTAATATTGTATCCCGGTATCCCTTATAATGAACTTGCCCATTCTTCATGAATATCTGGGTGCTGTAGGATAATATACCCACAAGAAAGATTCCTAGAAGTATGATTGCTGGGTTAAAAGCTGGAAATGTTCTGTGCTGGTAGACACTGCCAATTTATACACCGAAAAAGAGTAGTTCACATTTCTGCTATGAGAAGTTTTCCTATTTCCATGGATTCTCACCGACTTGATTATCCATCTTTTAAGCTTCCACCAAATCGATAGGTGACAAACATGGTGTCATATAATTTTGTTTTTCCAATGTTTGTCCTCTTATTAATGGTATCTTTTGCCATAAAGAAGTTTCAGCTTTAATATCCTAGCTCAAGATTATAAACTATCTGCTGCTATATTTTATACCAGCTCATAGTTTTATATCTTATATTTAGACAGAGTATACATCTGAAATTATGATTAATGTAAGATATATTTTATTTTCCATATGATACCAAGTTGTATTAAATCAGTTAGCTTTGAAACACAAGTTTTATGATTTTTTTCATTCATATATACAGAATCTATACCCAGATCTAATTTGTTTATCAATCTATGTTTATTTCCGTACTAGATACCATCCCATTTTAGTCATTGTAGTTTGAGAGTACAATTTCACATATAGTATGGCAAATGCCCCCTAAAGTTTTATTAGGTAACTTACAACAGTTATTCTACCATGTGAGATATAAAATTAAATTGTCAAGGGTTTCCTTAATACTGTTAGGATATTAATCAAAATTTTCAGCTAGAAACAGTATGTCTCTTTTCATTTGAGCCTTGGTTGAGGGGTACCTCAGTGACAGTTGATAATATTTTATATAGAGTTTGTCACTTCCTTTTAGGTGTTTTATGGTTTTATTGCTATTGTGGATAACATTTTTAATTGATTATTATTAAGATTGAGGAAAGATATTAACCACTATTTATATGTGGACAAATCTCTGGATTCTTATTTAGTTCTATTCCAATTGATTTTCTTAGATTTCCTGGATTAAAATTAAATTGTCTGAAGTAATGTTATTTTTGTGACTCCATTTTCAGTATTCTTTCCTTTCCTTTTCTTGGTTTATCATATAAGTTTGGGCCATCAGGACAATGCTGGATAACATAAAAGCTTTGCTTCTAGCTTGGTAATGCTTGTAGTGTTTTACTCTAAAATATATTTGATGGTATTTTCTAATACATTTTATTAGTTAAAGAAGTGGTAATTATTGTTTAGTTTTTAAAACTCAACAATATATTGCAAAATTTGTTAAGAGTCAGTAATAAAACTCTGTACCACATGTCTTTTTGTAGGAAATAATTTTATATTAAATAATTTTAAATTTTAAGCAATAATTTTAATGTTTTCAATTATTCTACAATTAGTTTATGGTATATATTGATATGTAGGTCAATACTTAAAATGATCACTTATAAATTTATAACTTCATTTAAAATTTTTAAGTATCACTAGATAATCTTACATATTATGATGAAAATAAAATATAATGTAATTAAAAAACAAAAACCTCCTGGGATTCTTACTCTTTACAAACTTTTTCTTTGTTGTTTATCCAAACTCCCACCTTTTTCTTGTGCTGCAAACACCACAACCATCAGGCTTTATTTGCCCAGAGTAAAGACACAGTTTTGACTGAAACACTGTCATTTATTAAAGTGCCAACTAATATCCTTTCACACTAGCAAATAAAAATCTCTTCTTGACCAGTCACTAGAATTAGAGTCCCAGCATCAATTTTAAAGTTTTTATTACTTGCTTTTCTTAATGGTCCATTTATATCAAAAATATTTTTAAAGCAAATTGAAGTAGAGCTATGTGGAAGACTCATCAGTCAATGGAGGATGGGTGCAGCCTCTGAGGAGGATGAGAAGATTACAATCTGCAGAGTGTAATGAGAAGCAGTCAGTTATGTTCATACCAATTCTCATTACAATCTTTGTCACTGCAATGGATTCACAGTCTATCATTTCCCATCCTTGTTATCTTCTTTGTCAGAAAAATGAGACATCATTCATGCCATCTGCCTTTCTCCCTCACACCCCTCCCCAATACTTTATTGTATTTTTCACAGATTGCATTAGAGGAATAAATTGTGTAGCTAATACAACGTCTATTGAAGATCTTGATAAACACCAGAAAACAGTCCCAAATCATGAAAATCCACGGGCCATATAATAGAATTATAAAACAAAATGATAATTATAGATAAATGCACAGCTCTGAAATAAAAGTATATGCAAATGTATCCATAGTGTATATGAGATAAGTAAGCAAAATTTCTATATGACACTTTAGTAGCTTAGAATGAGAATATTGTCAATATAATTAACAAATCATTCAGCTCCTATCCTTCCACATCTCTTCTTTTCCCAAAGGCTCACATATACAAGTGGGCTTATAGAGAAATGTATGTGTGTGAATTTGTTTGTATGTTTTTAATCAAAGTAAAGACCTAAAGCTGAAGATTTAAAGGAACCTAACAGTTATGTCTAAAATCTTGATATACTAAAAGAGAAAAAAAAAAAAGGAAAATCTTACGGAAGCTCTTTCCTCTAGATTTTTCAAAAGAAATGACAACTTATAGAATTGCTATGTTTCAAGTTGATTCTAAAGTTTCCTTTCGAAATCTTATTTCCCAAAGAAGTTCCCAAACTTGC
The DNA here is from genome assembly GCA_031878705.1 of Tapirus indicus. Taxonomy (NCBI): domain Eukaryota; kingdom Metazoa; phylum Chordata; class Mammalia; order Perissodactyla; family Tapiridae; genus Tapirus; species Tapirus indicus. The sequence goes on from CM062919.1 coordinate 51,119,715, forward strand.
AAGGACAGATTCATTTTGCTTATTATCCTGATGTAATTATGAATATCCCTCCTTTCATTCTCATAAATTTTCCCGTTAGACAGTCAATTATATAATCACTTTCTATAGGCCATTATGAGCCACCCCCTCAAGAAAATCTACTCCCTCTCCAATCCAAAACACTTTTCATATTCTTACTCATAATGTCTTTTTTTCTTAGCCTAAACGTGGTTTCTAAATGCTGACAATATATGAGTCCTAGTTGTGTCAATCTCATCTTTACAGCTGGAGTGTGGAAATCTAGCACCTCAGGTTTCCCTCTGGACAATTCAGGTATTGCAACCTTAGTTACACTAGTTTACAAGGAAATAACTAAAATTATTTTGATTATGATAATTGTTTGTATTCAGTTTAACCGAGTTTTATTGAACATCCTAAGCGGGCATTCATATGGATTGCATTTGCCATACCTTTTCTAATTATTCTTACATTGCCACCTCCCCACGTCAACCTTCAAGTTGGGAAGCTAACTACTGAACTAGAATCTAGGTACTGGCATGTTTGTTATATTATAGATGTAAGCATGCTACTCTGAGGTAAAAAATGTTGCTCAGCTAAATAAAATCAACGTTCTCTCAGAGTTTTAGAATGAATATTAAAATACTAAAGTCTAAGTGAAGTCCTGTAATAAAGAAACCTGTTTAATTTGTTTAATCCAGTATTTCCCCAAATTATTTTACCAGGGAACACAATGTTATATAACATCTGGTTTCAGTCCACAGAAGCAGGTCTTTGAAGTATACTTTGAAAATGTTGAACTAACCATTAAAAAGTACTTGTTCTAATATATTCATGAAAAAGAACTTGAAGTTGAAAACAGGAAAATTCCCAAATACATGAAAACTAAACAAAACACTTTTGAACAACCATTGGGTCAGAGAGGAAATCTAAAAGAAATTTGAAAAATAGAGACAAATGAAAAAACACAACATACCAAAACTTAAGGGATGCAGCAAAAGCAGTGCTAAAAGGGAATTTTATAGCAATAAATGCCTACCTTTAAAAGAAGACCTCCAACTAGTTAGTTTTATACCTCAAGGAACTATATTAAAAAAAACAAAACTAAGGTCACAGTTAGTAGAAGGAAGGAAATAAAGATCAGAGCAAAAATAAGTGAAATAGAAACTAAAAAGACAAGAGAAAAGATCAATGAAACTAAGAGCTGGTTTTTGAAAAAGATAAACAAAATGGATAAACCCTAAGCTACACTAAGAAAAAAGAGATGACTCAAAATCAGCAATAAAAGAGGAATAATTACAATGGATACCTCAGAAATAAAAGGATATTAAGGGACTCATGAACAATTACATGCCAACAAATTGGATAACCTAGAAGAAATGGATCAGAAACACACAACCTACCTAGAAACACACAACCTACCAAGACTGAAACAAGAAGAAATAGAAAGCCTGAACAGACCAATAAAAATATTGAAGCAAAAACTTCCCAACGAAGAAAAGCCCAGGACCAGATATCATGGGCAAATTCTGGAAACATTCAAAAACATTGATACCAACCCTTATACAAGTCTTCCAAAAAATAGAAGAGGAGGGAACACTTACAAACTCATTTTATAAGGCCAGCAACACCTCATACCGAAGCCAGATAAGTCACCAGGAGAAAAACAAATCTACAGGCCACTAACTCTAATAAACATAGATGCAAAAGTCTTCCACAAAAGACTAGCAAACCCAGTTCCCCAGTACATTAAAAGGATAGTTCGCTATGACCAACAGGGATTTACTTCTGTGATGCAGGATGGTTCAACAGATGCAAAAATGGGATATAACATGTTAACAGATAAAACATAAACCACATTGAAGATAAAAACCAAATGATGATTTCAATAAGAAAAAGCATTTGACAAAATTCAGCATCCTTTTGTGATAAAAATTCTCAAATTAGGCATAAAAGAAATGTACCTCAACACAATAAAGGCCATATAGGAAAAGCCACAGCTAACATTATAACCAATGGGGAAAAATGAAAAGCTTTTCCTCTGGTACAATGAAAGGATGCCAACTCTTGCCACTTCTATTAGACATAGTATTTGAGTCCTGGCCAGAGCATTTAGACAAGAAAAAGAAAAGACATCCAAATAGGAAAGGAAGAAGTAAAATTACTTGTTTGCAGATGATATGATCACATAGGTAAAAAGCCCTAAAGACTCAACAAAAAACTCTTAGAACCTATAATTTCAGTAAATTTGCAGGATATGAAATCAACATATAAAAATTGGTGGCATTTCTATACACTAACAAACTATCCAAAAAGAAAATTAACAATCCCATTTACAATAACAAGGATACTTAGGAATAAACTTAACCAAAGAGGTGAGAGACTTGTACACATAAAACTATAAAACATTGATGAAGGAAATTAAAGAAGACATAGATAAATGTAAAAACATTCCATGTTCATGTTTTGGAAACATTAATGTTGTTAAAAAAAATCCATGTTACAGAAAGTAATCTAAGATTCAATGCACTTCCTATAATAATTCCAGTAGCATTTGCATAGTAATAAAAAAATCCTAAGATTCATAAGGCACAACCAAGATCTTAAAGAGCCAAAGCAATCTTGATCAAGAACAAAGCTGAAGGCATTATACTTCTTGATTTCAAACTCTATTGCAAAGCTATAGTAATCAAAACAGTGCAGTACTGGCATAAAAACAGACATATAGGTCAATGAAACAGAATACAGAGGCCAGAAATAAAATCACACATTTACAGTCAACTGACCTTGGACAAGGGTGCCAAGAATATACTCTGGGGAAAAAATAGTCTCTTCAGTAGGTGGTATTGGGAAAACTGGATCTCCATATACAAAAGAATGAAATTAGACCCTTATCTCACATCACATACAAAATTCAACTCAAAATGGATTAAAGACAAATGTAAGACCTGAAGTGACAAAACTACGAGAAGAAAACAAAGGGAAAACTCTTGACATTGGTCTTAGCAATGATTTTCTGAATACGACACAAAAGCACAGGCAACACAAATAACATGAGATTGTATTCATTTTAAAACCTTCTGCACAGCAAAGGGAACAATCAAAGTGCTAAGGCAACCTACAGAATGGGAGAAAATATGTGTAAACTATACATCTGATAAGGAGTTATATCCAAAATATATAAGGAACTCCTACAACTCAATAACAAACAAAACACTGACTTGAAATGAGCATAAGACTTGAATAGACATTTCTAAGAAGAGATACAAATAGTCAATATGTAGGTATATGAAAAAGTGCAAAGACTGATAACATCAATAGGATATTTAAAGCATCATTGCTTATTTTTAGCCAACCTAACTTTTTGATATTGCACATAAAAATATTATGATACTTTGGAGCTATGGAAGCACACCACTCAAATCTCCTGTGGCCGGAAGAAGCATTGAGTGACTGCTCCCACCCTGTTCCCGCAGATGCCTCACTTCTTGTTTCCTTTCAGTCAATGATTTGACATGGCTGAGGGTATTCATATAGACTCATTCCTGCAGTATAAGGGAATCCTCTAACAGGCAGCCGTGTTTCAAGAACTTGTCAGCGGCTTTACCAGAACTTTGGAACAGTGCCATGGTCTAAGACTTCCTATCATTCTGAACATCCTTAATATTCTCCCTTTCCACACCTTCCTCTCACGTATGTCAGGCCTGAAATGTGGTCTAAAGTTTCTCCCTGCACATTTACTTTCATAGGAGTTTCCTCCAACAAATCTTTTGCACGTCTAATCCTGTCTTGGCTCTGCTTCTTGGAGTACCCAGACTGGAACAGATAATGACCCTTTTCTTAAATGTTAAATTGTTCTAGACCATCATCAGAAACAATAAAGGTATTACTTCCTCTATAACGAAAGAATGATGATGATAACATGGTTATGATTTATTTCAGTTATGATGAGGCAGTTACTGTCCTAAGCACTCTACATGTATTATCTTACTCAATTCTCATAAAAATTCTAAGATTATTACCAACCCCCTTTTAGAAACGTGAAAACAACTGTAGGACGGGTTATACGGCAGAAAACAGATGACGCTTGAAAAGGGCAATTGAAGAGAGTTCAATAAAGGGACAATTTACAGATGTATTGGTAAAGAAAAAACAAAAAGAAGATGGTTGAGACACGCTGGAGCCAACGAGACAGAAGCCTCCCCTCCCCCAGCTCCTGGCATTGTCAGGGAGCGGGGCGGGGGGATACCAAAACACCTCGAGAGTTGTAACTGAGGGAATGAAGAAAAAGGCCACAAGAGAACAGGAGCTTTGTCATTAGGTAGGGGAATACAGGGTCATCAGGGAGAGAAATGGTCAATAACTAAACAGAACTCTCTGCCTTCCAGTCTCCTACTAGTTCCTCTATTAGCTGACCCCAACCAGAAGCTGGAAAGCTAGAGGGCCCATTTGATGCAGCTTGTGCCAGCAGCCTCCTGAGACATAAAGCAGGTGAAGAACAGTAGAAAACACATTTGGATGGGGATAAACAAAATAAATTAAGGATAAGAAGGTAATGATTTAAGGTCACATTGCCAGTATCTCTCATAAAAATCAGTATTGGAAAACGAGCTCAAATTTATCTGACTCCAAAGGCTTGTTTCTATGATATATGATTCAGAGAGAGAGAGAGATGTATCATAAGGTATTGACTCATACAATTTTGGAGGCTGGGAAGTCCCATGATCTGCTGTCTGCAAGCTGTAGACCCAGGAAGTTTGAAGGCCTGAATGCTGAAGAATGCTAAAGAACTGATGGTGTAGATTCTACTCTAGGTCTGAAGGCCAGAGAACCAGAATTGTGGATGGCAGGAAAATACTGACATCCCAGGTCATTAGACAGGCAGAATTAATTCAATCTTCTTCTGCCTTTTTGTTCTATCTAGACTCTCAACAGTCTAGACAATGCCCACTCACATTGGGAAGGGCTATCTGCTTTTTTCAGCCCACCAATTCAAACAGTAATCTCTTCCAAAAATACCCTCACAGATACACCAAAAAATAATGTTTAACCAGCTGTCTGATCATCCTATGGCCCAGTGTCAAGTTGGCACATAAAATTAATGATCACATACCACTCTATACAATTCTGCCTTCCTCAAAGGAAGATTGTGTCATGATAGGGTTCCATTAATTATTTTGAAGAAAGCAGCAGCTATTAAAGAAAGAAAATAACTTCACATTATTGTAATCTGGTCAATGTCAATGAAACTGAGATTTCAGGAATAATTTCTGAGGCAGATATTTGTTATGATCATTGGGTAAAGATCACCTCAGAGTCCCTTTCTGGCCATGGACGGCTGACGACCTGGTGCCATGTTATTTACCTACAAAATGGACCATCTTAACGTATTTAGTTGGGGTTCTGAATACTTGGATAGTCTTCTTACCTTCTTTCACATATTCCAAGTTCAAGAGCCATTCAGTAGCTTGAGCAGAGTAAGATGAAAACAGGGAATAACACCTTGCTTTCAATTGATTGCGGAAGAGAGAAAAGGCCAGATTAGCAAAGAACTGCACAGAGACTGTACAGTCACGGAGAGGAAAAAGAACAGCGCCAAAAACTTGAATCTCTCTGGCACCATCAACCACTGAAAATATTTCAGCAGCACCAGACTATCATTAACTGGCAATGATATAACTGAAATAGATCATTTAGGAAGGGAAGCAGTGTTGCAGCTAATGTGACCGTGGCCGCTCGTTTTCAGGTCTCTAGGGGAAAAGTATTAGGAAGCCAGAGTTCAGACTTATTTCACAGTAAAATTGTTTTCTTCCTTGAATATGAATTTTTATTCTCCTGATTTAATCGGTTGAAATTCCTTTTTGAAATACTCTATTAGTAAAATTTTTAAAATAAAGAATTTAAGTGGGAAATCTATATTCCACCAAAAATATGGAATAGACTATTTTCCAAATAGGATTTTTTCCAGAGTAAAATCAGTACTATTTTTTTAAGTCTAAAAAAAATCTACAAAATAAGTAAAGTAAATACACTGGGAACAGAAAAGACATAACTTGACTTCTGGGGTGCTGATATAATTGTAGCAAGGAGCTCTGCAGAGACTGAAGTGCAACATTTTTGAAAAGGAAATAAAGCCAGAAGACTGGAATATGCTTTTAAGCTGGCAGCCCCAAGCGTCCTCTTCACTTATCTGTCAAGCAACTACATATAGTTTTGGGGAAACACAAAATAGTAGTTTGGGTTTAATTAGGCTTAAATCTTAGTGAGAGACAAACATTACCTCCCTAGACATATCTGTTTGCATTCAAGCATTTATGTAGGGGCTTAGTAATCACTTGGTTGAAAGCAGATTGGAACTCGGATCCTGGTTTTTGAAGTTCCAGACATGTCAAATGGGCTGGTGAGGCCAGGGACCTGATAGCTGGGAAAAAGAATCAGACTCTGAGAAGGAAGAAAATAGAAGTCTGGGGAAAAACTGAGTATAAGTGTGAATGTAAAGAGCCAGAATACTTTGGAGAAGTCGTATGGGACAATTTTGCTTTAAATACTGATCTTGACATATAGTGTCAGTGGGAACCAGGACATTAGGATCAACAGAGTAAGGTGACCCAGTGAGGACCCAAGAGCCAAGACAACCAGGGCTTCGATATGGCTATCAGTGTCACCTCAGCTTCTGCAGTAGTCATGAGGAACAGCACTGCAGACACTGAAACACTGGGCCAGTCTAAAAACTCAGGCCCTCAAGGACTTACCTGCCTGTGCTCCACCTTGCTCAGTAGAGAGCAGCAAATGAGCAATGAAAACAACTGAGTCATGAAAAAGTGTAAGAACCCTGAGATTATTCAGAAGTAACACTGCAGGAAATAAAGACAGCCAGAAAATGGTTAATTACAGAAGGAATTTTAAAGCACAAACGTGGAAGGCATTTCTGTAAAACACTCTTATCCAAAGTCAATTTCTTTTTGTCTTTTTCCTCTGTTACCTACGTTTTACTTCAGGATTAATATTAAATAAACATGAGTTTTATTCACTTACCTCATTTTATTCACTTACCATCTCTCATTTGTCCACCATTACTACTGTGGCAAGGAATCCTTGCCATAACTAATTGAACAAAGGTTTATGAAGTCAGTTTTCATAGCTCCTAGCACATGCTTTGCAAACCCGTGGACATGCAGATATCTGCTGAGTTATAAATTCCTTATTTAGTAGTGCAAACATTAGATTTTACATCGGGAGTTCTGGAATTTGGAATATTGATAATTCTGATGTTCAGTATTCAATGTCTCGATTGTTCAACCTCTAAAATGAAGGAAAGTTTCCCATTTCCACTTTCTATCCTCATAGGTGTGTTTTTAGAACTAATGAGATAATATTTATAATCCTAGGGAGTAGATAGCTTTCTTTCTCAAGACATTAGCGTGCAATTTAGTGCTTATGAAGAAGCAATTTACTGAATGGCACCCTAGTGGTATAAGAAATATTTCAAGGACTATTCCATTTTAAGCAAGTGAAAAATTGGTGGATTCTTCATAGTAGAACTTGACAATAATTAGAGTTTAAAAACTTTTAAGTGATTACAAAAAGTAATCAGTATATCTTCTCTGAAATGTACTTCTTGAATTTATACTTTCCTAATTAGTTTTCATTTCCTCCTCTTCTAAATACAAATATTTTCTTATACTTCATAATTTCTCTTTGTTTTATCTTTCTATATATTTCCTTTCATTAACACTACCTTGTGAAAAATGGCAACTTTAAGTTTTATATTTAACCCATTCCTATTATTTTAGTATCTTATTGCTTCAGTTCATCTTTTTACCATCTCTCAAATGCCCACCATTACAATAAAATGCAAACATATTCTCAATCATTTTTAAAAATTAATAAAAAAGGAAAGATTTTAAATACAGGAACATGACTCAACCCATAGCATACATTGATAATGTTTGAAAACCGGAAACTACATTTTCTCAGAGTGACAATGGTGTCAATGTTCATTTGCCTGTGCCACAGATATCCTGGGTTTATATTATGATTGTGTTATTTACTGCCAATCTCCTTAAAATTACTTTTTATTTTAAAATTGTGTACATACCCAATTTTCAAAGTTGATTTTAAAGATCAAAAACCAGCAAAGGAAGAAAAATCCAGACATTTTTATGAATGAATAGTTATAATAAGGAGAAGAATTGTACTAGTCTAACTGCACAGTAGCAAGTGAATAGGCTTTTACCCTTTTGAGTAGCATTTCTATAGTTTATAAGATTTTCAAATTATTTTTAATGACTAAAATGTACCATGAAAGTTTTTAGAAGAGATACTAATTAGCTATTACATGAAATTTGGGAGCAAGAAAGAAAAGAAGTTCTTTGAAAACCAGAAAATGAGAAACAGAATGTATATAGTATATCAAAGGGAAAAAAATTAACAGTGCGAGACTATTCTATTAATATAATGAAATAAATATTTTCTCTTAAAACAGGCATACATACACAATTAAATTTGAAACTTATCTAAATAGAGCAGTTGAGAGACCACCAAGATATCTTGGACCATCATACAAAGGCATTATAGAAGCTGGATCAGTTTCTGAGCCTGCAAGCTTCATCTGTACCATTTAAAAAGAGAAAATACAGCTATCTCAGGCTTTGAAACTGGGATAAGAATCTGTATTTTCAGAATCAATCTAGACAGAGAAAAGGCAGAATTTTTATTTTTTTTCTTCTGAGCCTTATTGAACTTATACACAAGAAGCCTCTAAGATATTGATGGCTTAAATTTTACCCTTATGATATGTTTTTTTATATTGTCAAACGTTTTTGATACTGCACAAGGGCTCGATTTGCTTGCCACAAGATAAAAGGCCAAGCAGGCAGTGGTAGAGAAAGAACTTTAATAAGCGATAAGCTAGCATATCGAAGATGGTGGACTGTCATCCTAAGAAACCCATCTTAAAGCGGAACTGATTTGGAAATGACTTGTATAAGGCAAACGGGATTGGGGAGGGGCTCAGAAATGTCCGGTGATGGATGACGGCAGAACGTTGCACACTTCTCCGTAGCAGATCTGCTGAATGCAGCATTCCTGAGGAATCGAAGAAAACCTCAGGTACTTCTTTATCTGGGACAGAAGGAACAGTTTGGGCAGAGAACATAAATTTTCTGCTAACAAGTTATTCTTTCTACCGTTCACAGATTAGTTTGCCTACATACAGTTCTAAGCGTCTTTCCAAAGCACATTGTGAGAATAAGAGAGGGGAGGGGGGGTGTGGCCTTGGAAGCTGAAGTTCTAAGAGTCCTTTGCGCAGGGTGACTGTCTTCCATATCTCTTATGACCGGTGAAGCTTACAACCGGTCATTTTAGCTTCTCGATGCTTCTGTGTGATGCTCGGTCAGGCGGAGGGCTGTCCCCAAGTTACTCTCTTAGCAGCGGTTCTGCTGCTGCTCTGCAAGGCAAGCTCAGCAACTTTGGCTCCATTGTTTCGCACGTTAACCTTGTGGGTACAGGAACAGTTTCATCCTAATTCAGGGAAACTAACTCCTTCGTCCTCGGTTTCCTTTTGTTTTAGCTCGATTTTTGCAAGTCGTGTAAAATTTAGGTTTCTTTCTTGGGTAAAAAGGAAAGGTATTTTTTGTGAGAGAGATATGGTCATCATTACTGTCATGCACCCACCATCTGGTTTTTCCCCATTCTGGAGCCATAGTGGATTGCTTTTTTCCAGCAAGCCCCCTTGTGGTTGAGCAGGGCTATGTGAGTATTTCTGGACAGTGAGTTTTAAACTACTTCCAGCTCAAAATGTACAATGCTTATGTGAGACCCTGCAGAGCTCTCTTTTCTGTTTGCCATATTGAGAGTCATTGTTCTAGTGGGTGCTCACACAGGGGCTGGTTCAAGAGTGAAGATGATGTGTGTGGGGGAGCAGGGCTCTCAGCTGACTCACAATGAAAAGGTAGCAAGAGCAAGAAATAAAATTTCGGATTTTAAGTTACTGAAATTTTAGGATTGTTTGTTACTGCAGCACAGTGTAGACTCTGGGGACTGCCTAGGCTATCTTGATTGAAACAGGAGACTAATGTGTTGCAAATCACTTTGAAAGGTATAACTAACTTATGTAACTCCTTAACTCTTAAATCTCTAGCAGTTCTTTTTTTTTTTTTTTTTGTGGGGAAGACCAGCCCTTGGCTAACATCCGTTGCCAATCCTCCCCTTTGCCAATCCTCCCCTTTTTGCTGAGGAAGACTGGCCCTGGGCTAACATCCGTGCCCATCTTCTTCTACTTTATATGGGACACCGCCCCGGCGTGGCTGACAGGCAGTGCGTCGGCGGGCGCCCGGGATCCGAACTCGCAAACCCCGGGCTGCCAAGCGCGGACTAAACCGCCGCGCCACCGGCGGCCCCTAGCAGTTCTTCTTTTTAAGATCACCTTTTTAAACTAAATTTACTCAGTGGTTTTGACTTTTATTTTTTTGTGTGTGGTAGATTGAAGACAAGTTTAATAAATAGTGAATTTCTATAAAGTCAAAATTAAGGAATGAAGCACTAAAATTAGACCTCAGAAGTTCGAAGTTCCACTAGCATCTCAGAGCTTTTGTTGTTGTTTGCTTGTTTGTGATTTTTCCCCCAATATAGTTGCACTGTTCAGTAGTTTAACTGAACAGGAGAAGTAAAATTCCAGGATACCAAGTCAGAGATAATAAAGAGATTAATTATTCAATTTCTTTAAGGCTCAAATAATGCCTTATTCTTCCTCTAGCATCCACAAATGGCTACAAAAAGAGATGCTGGAAAAGTATTGAATGAATAGATGAGTGCATAATTCTACCATTACCCTTGAACAACATTATTTAAAAGCCCTCACTGTTTCCCTAAAATTATGAAATAGATTCACTTTAGCATATATTCTCCAACTCCAAATTGTGCTAATATGCTTCTTAGATTGAAATTGAACCCAGGTTTACTGTTTTTAAATAAGCCAAATTAATTTTACACATATAAATGTTTCAAATCATTCATACATTTTACAAGCAACGTGGACCTGGATAAGATCTCCTCGTAGATTTTAGGACCAGTAAAATAAGAGAGGACCTAGCAGCTTTGAATGAATGTGAAACTTCTATCCCTACTTTCTGGCAGAGATGTCTAAGACCTTATTCTTCTACTGAGAGGTGATCATGCATGGAAGGCAGAAAAGTACAGTAGTTAAGACTGCAGGGTCTGGACTCAAACTGGTTGGATTTGTGTCTCAGTTCCACCACTAAATTAATCTCTAAAATATCAGCTTACCCATGTATAATGCATACGGTGATAGTTCCAATTTCATAAATTCAAGGAGAAGATTCAATTAGATAAAGCATTTTGCCTAGCACATATTAAGTGCTTTAAAAATTAACCGATACTGTCTGCGGGCTGGCCCAGTGGCATAGTGGTTAAGTTCGTGCGCTCTGCTTCGGCGGCCCAGGGTCCATGGATTCAGATCCCGGATGTGGACCTACACACTGCTTGTCCAGCCATGCTATGGCAGGCATTCCACATATAGGGTAGAGGAAGATGGGCATAGATGTTAGCCCAGGGCCAGTCTTCCTCAGCAAAAAGAGGAGGATTGGCAACAGATGTTAGCTCAGGGCTAATCTTTCTCATACACACACACACAAATTAACTGATACTATCCACTATATCTGAAATAGAATTATATCATTTAATAATTAAAAGATAAAATTTGCTTCTTTTAGAACATAACATCTCAGTTTAAAACATGCAGTTCTGTTTTCACTATGTCAGTTTCTCTATCTCCATATCTGTATTTTTCCCCCATCTCAGTCCTCTTCCTATTTTTGTTTTTAATCTTTTGGAGACAGAAAATTCATTAAATTTATTCATTTGCTTTTTATTCATTCATTCTTGTAACAAACATTCCTCCACAACGGATTTATAACATTTCATCATTAAAACACAAATACAACAAAAATATTGGTGTCTAGATATAAAAATATGAAAAAATTTAACATTAAGTGTGAAAATCAGAACTATGATTCCTACGGTGTTAATTTTGCTTGGTTCTGGTTGAAAAGATAGTCAATTATTGTCTCTTTCCCCATTGGAAGCGTCTTTCAGGTTTTTTAGACCTAAGCAATGATGAGATGAGCCCATGTAATACAATATAAAGAGCAAACTCAGGCCACACTCTGTACAAGTGGAGCCTCTGTACAGAGAAAAGTGATCGTGCTGCCCTTGTGTAATTGATGCATGTGTTCAAGAGACCAGAAAGGTCTCCAGTTTTCATGACTTCATTTTATATTCTGGATGATTGTGTGCATGACTTTTAGAGGACAATGACCATGACTACTTGACTCTTTTCAAAAATTAAGAGAAAAACCTAATAATTCATTCAGTAGGTTTTAAGCAAATAACTGGTTACTGATAGTTTCGTGCAGTTTGCTAAATTAACTGATGATTTTAGCAGTCATCATAGTTGCAGTTTTATCCACCTGACTTCTGCCAGTTTGGGCTCTGCTTTCATTCCCTGTAACTACAAACAATTCTGACTGTGATATGTGATCTTAAAGGTATAGTATATGTTGCCCTCTAGTGATGCATATGAACATTGGAAGAGTCACGGAGACTTTTTTTAGCTATTCAGACCTGAATACAGACTTCTTAACATCATCATGCAGAATCTATATACTGTTTTCCATTATTTGTTTGTCCTGTAAAGGCCTCAGTTTTTACATTTTATTGTTACACAAGTCCAAACTAAACTCTATTCTCTATTCTTCATAAAAAAACAAAAACAAAATACTCTCAAACGAGAAAAAAATATATTTCTCTTTCAGTTACTTCTAACTATCTTTTTGTGGAGTGCTTTTAGTCAGAGACATCATTAACCTAAATTTATGATCTATTAAAAGTTAATCACTTTTTTGCTTTAGTATTTCCTGAAAATAAAAAATGACAAGTAGAAGTGAATACCTCAAGAAATGGTCTAAAATAATGTATATTCGTGTATATGTACTATTGCTAACAGAATTACCTGAGATGCTTGATTAAAACAGATTCTTTGTCCCCAAATCTGAATCAGAATATCTGAGAATGGTGCCAAAGAAGCTGCATTTTTATTTGGTTTTCAAGTGATTCTTGACCATTTAAAACACAGCCCTGATCTGAGTCCTTCCAATTCCTTTCCATGCATTTTCAAGTTCACCTTTGCTAGATTAATCTTTCCTATTTTTCAGTTTCTCATATATGACCTTTAAACAATAACACTTCAAACATATTGTAACTCCTTTCATGATTTTTTTTGTTTGTTTGTTTGTTTTGTGGGGAAGACCAGCCCTGAGCTAACATCCGTCGCCAATCCTCCCCTTTTTGCTGGGGAACACTGGCCCTGGGCTAACATCCGTGCCCATCTTCCTCCACTTTATATGGGACGCCGCCACGGCATGGCTGACAGGCAGTGCGTCGGCGGGCGCCCGGGATCCGAACTCGCGAACCCCGGGCTGCCAAGCGCAGACTAAACCACTGCGCCACCGGGAGGCCCCTCCTTTCATGATTTTTTTAAGCAATATTGTCTCTTATGGTTTCATAATATCTTTATTTTATGTAAAAATTTAGATCCAACATTAAGAAACTTCTCTTCAGAGTAATTTCTAAAGAAATAGGAGGACTTCCTACTTTACTGTATATCACAATTAATGTTTTTTCTGCTTCTACAAATGTTAAGTAAGCATGTTTCAATCTACTAATATTTAAAGTATCTGGTACATTATCAATTACAGGTATTTTCACATTGGTTCTTTCATTAAACTGCCACAATAGTGGGTTGTGAGGTATTACTACCACTCTTCCTATTTATAGCCAAAGAATCAGGACAACAAAGTTTAGGTGATTTGACTCAGTGACCGAGCAAATACAAGTGAGAAGTAGAATTCAAATGTTCTTTCTACAATATCAAACTAAGACAATATTTGAAGAGAAATTTTAAAATTGTGACTATTCCTTGTATTGGCACTGGGGAAATGAGAAATGCAAAATACTTCCAGGTAGAATTTCATTTCAAAAAATATACTTGTTTTGGTATCTAATATTTATTATTAAACCTAGAAAAATCATTAGACACCAAAGATTTGCTTGCCATTTAAATTAGGAATAAGACTTCTTAAATAGCTAAGAGCTTGACTAAAACCAGAGTCAGGAGCCGCCCCGTGGCGTAGCAGTTAAGTTCGCACACTCTGCTTCAGTGGCCCAGGGTTCACAGATTCAAATCCCGGGCGCAGACAGACGCACCGCTTGTCAAGCCACGCTGTGGCGGCGTCCCATATAAAGTGGAGGAAGACGGGCACAGATGTTAGCCCAGGGCCAATCTTTCTCAGGGAAACAAGAGGCGGATTGGCAATGGATGTTAGCTCAGAGCTAGTCTTCCTCACACACAAAAGATAAAAATGAAACCAGAGTCAGAATCAAATACTGTATTTGCAAGTTGTTCAACTAAAAAGAAAAATGAATCATACTTCCCATGGCATTTTTGTCATTGTTTTTCTGTGATGTTTTAAAAACATCTGCTATTTTAGAATAACATTTCAAATCACATATCTCCAAAGAGGAAGAAGAAACATTTTAAAAGTGAATCTAAAATTTAACTCAAAATTCCCATCTTGTCCGAGGACTCCTAAAATATTTGAGAAACTTTGTGATTGAATAACCTGGGCAATTTCATCTCAAATGGGGGCTCCACCTACTGAAGCCAAAACAAACAAGCCCTTTAACCCATTCAAAAGCAACTAATCAATTCAATGAAAACTAAATTATTTAAACTGGAAACTTTTAAATCAATAAACCGTGACTAGTTTTACTAAACTTTTGTTTTCTTATACTTTGCTCATGCAAAAGCAACACAAATAGCAAAAAAGTTCTCATTACAGATGCCAGCAAGACAGTTTGATTAGCACCAACGTTTTTCAGTTCCCACCTCTACACTCCCTGGAAGGCTAGGTCCCTCTCTACTTTTCCCTTTCACTCACATTTGCAACTATTACATATTGAATACCTGCTAGGTGTGGGAGAACTTTATACAACTCTGCAGCAAATATCATGGTAACAAGTCATATTGGCCTTAAGTCCTCAAAAAGCTTTCAACCTGGGATAAGAAATGACGAAATAAAGAGCAAACTATAATGCAAGGCAAAAAATAAGGGCTATGAGCAAGAACTTGTTTTTTATTTATTTATTTTTGTGAGGAAGACCGACCCTGAGCTAACATCCGTCGCCAATCCTCCTCTTTTTGCTGGGGAAGACTGGCCCTGGGCTAACATCGTGCCCATCTTCCTCTACTTTATATGGGACACCGCCACAGCGTGGCTGACAAGCGGTGCGTCGGCGGGCGCCTGGAATCCGAACCCGCGAAGCCCGGGCTGCCAAGCGCGGACTAAACCGCTGCGCCACCGGGCGGCCCCTAGAGAACTTCTTTTTGTTTGAATAGAGGCATATCACAGTTTGATATAAGGACTGGAGATGATTCCATGAAAAAAGGTAACATTTTAATTGGACTAAGGAGAGGTGGATATTGACAAGAGGAGACAGAGAGAGACCGAAACAATGTTTCCTGGACCTGCCCACACATTCCTGACTCTAAATCTTAATTGATATTTCTCCAACATCCTGAAAGCCCTTTCTTAGCTGTTTCTCCTTTACCAGGTATCTGGAATTTGCAGTTTCCTAGTTTACCCGTTTCACTAGCCCCTTCTCAGTCCTCATTTGTTACTCTTCCTTTGCTCCTTAGAGCTCTCTGCTTCTTATGTGTTCAAGCTATATAGTCTCCATCCACGATTTCAATTTATGGTTTCACCTACTGCCAATAGTGTACACGGAGTGGGTATTCTGGTGCTCCACTCAGATATCCCTTTGAAGACCGACGCACTCTTTCACCCAGCTGCTTGGAGTATTGTGTCTCTCAGCTGAAGTCCCTTCCAGGAATTGCATTCATTAGAAGAGAGTTGTTTTGTTCATTCGTTTCAGATTCCACATGTAAGTGTGATCATACAGTACTTTTTTATCTCTGATTTATTTCACTTAGCATAGTGCCCTCAAGTTTCCTTTATGTTGTCACAAAAGGTACAAACTTCCCGTTATGAGATATCTAAGTACTAGAGATGTAATGTACAACATGACTATAGTTAACACTTCTGTATGTGATATTTGAAAGTTGCTAAGAGTAAATCCCAAAAGTTCTCATCACAAGGACAAAAACATCTTCCTGTTTTGTATCTACGTGAGATGACATGTTAACTAAACTTACCCTGGTAATCATTTCACGATATATGTAAATCAAGTCATTTTGCTATGCACCTTAAACTTATATAGTGCTGTATATCCATTATCTCTCAATAAAACTGGAAAAAAGGGAAGAGTTACCTTGGCCAAAGTCACACCCCCTCCAATAACAGTTCAATAAAGCAATACAAAGGTCTGTCCCATTATGTCAACACAGGACAACTCTGAAGGACCATCCCAGATCCAGAGCTTTCCGGAGATGGGTTAAGGTCTACTTTAGAAATGCCTCTCAGTTCAACTCCTCCAGCTGCGTAGTTCTACTTCCTTCAACCTCTTAATAGATGCTGATCCTGAAGGCTCTCCTCAATAATCCTTCTGAATGCAAACCTTCATCTCAGAGACTATTTTGGAGGTAATCTGACCCTACACAATATCCAGCTGTACTAGACCCCCTCTACTTGGATAACATAAAGGCTTTTCAAAGTCAAGATGCTCAAAATTAATCTCGTTATTTTTTTCCCCAAACGTAGGGCCTCATTTATATTTTCTTTGGGGATATTCTATACCTCTCATCCCAGTGGTGCCCTTCTTATCTATACCCTTCTTCTTAAAGGGCCTACTTCATCTACAATTTGAAAGGAGCAAGCCTATGTACTGCAGAGACTACCACTAACTCAACCGGGGGTGGTCATTTGATTCTATCAATCAGGAATTTGGAATAGGACCTAGGACATACACTGAGTTAGTCCCTTGGCTCTAGAGTGTAAAATTGGGGCCAGATTTTATCGTGTGACAAACCCAAATCAAGTAGAATCTGACAGACAATAGAAAAAAACATGCACCTTGTTGAAGAGTCCACATTACAGAGGGAACAATAGCATAAATTTGTAGAAGGAAACATAAATGAGAACTCGTTTAGCTGAAGAAAGGGATAGAGATGGATAAAATACATGCCTCATTACTTCCTGGTTTCCTCGTATTCAGACTATTTTTTGAAACTTAGTTTTGTACTATTTCCCTGAAATCTTATAATTAGTATTATATTTACCAAACAAAACATTATAAGACATATCTCCTGCTTTGGTAAACACAATTTATCCTTTTGTTTCAATCAGAAACCTAGAAGGGATTGACATCTTTCCTTTGTCCCCAGAGCTGATTAGCTAAAAATATTCTTCCATTTGTATTGCCACTGTTCTGACTCTCTCTGCAACCTGATTGCAACTACTTAAGCTCAAAACTTCCCTCTTCCTCATCTGTATATATAGATACATTTCCCATGGCCCAGACTCCAGTCTTGGCCTTTTCCCATCAATCCTTTGTATTTATTTATGGGTGTTGTCACTAACACACTAATCTGATTTTGTCATCCCTTCTTAAAATTTCTCCAATGATCCCACCTCCATGTCTATAGGACAAAACAAACTGCTGTGCTAGTACACAATGTACTCTCCTCTGTGACCCTATCCCTGTCTAGCTGCATCTGTCTCCAGTACTTCTCGAGCCACTATCACCCTACCCCTAGTTTCATAAACTTACCCTACTTCAAGTTTTTCTTTTGCACATTCTTCCCACTGCTTAGAACATTCTTTTTCATTCTTGTGGAAAACTTATTCATCCTTAATCTATCAGCTTAAAAGTCACTGTTTTTACCCAGCTAGCTTATAAACTTCATCAGGACAAGAATCACGCTGACCTTGGTCACTGCTGCTTCTCCACATAGCACAGCACCTTACACGTAGCAGGTCTATCTCCTGTTTTATCAATTAACCGAAGCCTTTCTTCAATTAGGCAGATAGGCATTCTTGTCTTGTAGCATTTTGCACATAATCCCATCATTGCAATTAATTTATTGTACTGTCAAAATTTTGTGTGCATAACTCTCTCTTCACAAGAATAAAGGTGTTTTGAGGGCATATTCCATACATTTTAATGTTGGCAAATGTTGCCCAGAAACTAACAACGTACTTGGCTTACTGCACTCAGAAATATTTGCTATGTGAATGAGTGAATACTCCTAGGGTAGAAATAAAAGATAAGGCCGCAGATCTAGACAAAGCTTTCAGCTCTCAGTAGGAAGGCAAAACCTCTGAGGGATAAGACCTAGCAATTCCTTCTTTAGAACAACAGAAACAATGTGCGTGGACTGAGGGTGAGAATTTCCCCTGAAACCAGATTGTATGAAGAAGTGAAAAAAGCCACAAACAAGCTGTATTTACAGAAAGCAGTCTGTTGATTCAGGAGGAGGGAGTGAGAGAGACTCTGAATTATCAGCAGCTGTGCAATGCTGAACTCAGGGGGCTGAGAGTATGAAAGTGCTAAAAGAATGTACTCTTGCATACAAACATATGCCATAGGAACAATTCCTGTAAGCTGGTGGTAGAGTTCTGGTTCTTTCCTACCCACCAACACACTTCATACACACCCACACAGAAACAGCTCCTACACACAGAAGGTCCAAGAGGAAGTGAAAGATGAGCAATGATTAAAAAGGAAGTGGCAAGGAAGCTATATAGGAACAATGCAAAAAGAATGAATAGAAGGAATAGGGGAAACAAGAGGCAGACGAAGACCACCCATGAAAAAAAAGTAAGTTTAGGGGCCAGCCCGGTGGCGTAGCGGTTAAGTTTGCACATGGAGTTTGCAGGTCCGAATCCCGGGCACGGACGGATGCACTGCTCAACAAGCCATGCTGTGGCCACATCCCACACACAAAAAAATAGAGGAAGATGGGCCTAGATGTTAGAGCCAATCTTCTTCAGCAAAAACAGGGAGATTGGCAACAGATGTTACCTCAGGGCCAATCTTCCTCACCAAAAAATAAGAAAAAAAAAGTAGGTTTAAATGTATTGTGATGACTTCAATAAACTCAATGAAACAACCAGCTCTACAAAATAAGAGCTCAAAAGGGAAAGATAAAGGCTCCGAGAAGTTATAGTGAGAAAATGGAATGAGACAGAATGTGAGCTGGAAGAAGTCAGAAACAAATGGAAGAAAAAAATAAAGTCCCCACAGAAATGAAAACCATAGTAGATGTAGCAGAGGTAATATACAGCTCAAAACAATAAGTTTTATGGGATCAAACCCAGAAAGAAATAGTTAGGAAAATGTCATTTAAAAATATGTGTATTTTCTAATAACAAAAATGAGCTGCATAATAAAGCTAACAAAAGACGTTATGACCGTTCCATAGAAAATAGTAACACTTTCTGAAAGACAATACTAGACAAATGGAGACAGATACCAAGATAATGACCAGAAGGCTCAGTAACAAAGCAAAGTCTTCTAAATGACAAACACATCCTACGTGATTTAGATTAAAATAAAAACTTTTTTTTTCAAGGAATCTATGCACATTCTTCTCCAATACATACGGAGGATCAAAAGGCTAGGAATTGCCAAACCAGTAATGAAGACTAAAAATGATAAAGTGACTTGACAAAATGTCTGGACTTATTATGAAGCTACTGTAGCTAGGACAGTGTAGTAATTTCATAGAAATAATAATGAAAATAACAATTACACATACAGTTCTTCATGCAAAACACATAACCTTATGACAAACATACTATTATAGTTGTTTTATAAACGGGGAGTTTGAGACACCAAGAAGTTAAGCAACTTGTACAAGATTATAAGGAGCAGTTTCAGCCTTCTAACCCATGCTCCATATTCTGCATTTTAAGCTGCCATGCTTTTAACGAAAAACAAATAGAATAAAGAAATGCAGCAGACCTATGCATATGTGGAAATCACATATGATAGAGGTGGCATTGCAGAAACTAGGGAAAGGATGACTATTTAGTAAATAAGGCTAGCATAATCAAATATCCCTATGGTAAATAAAGGAAATTGGATCCATACTCATACTATATATAAAGGTAAATTCCAGATGGAATATAAACATAAATTTAGAAGGCTAACATTGTATAAGAAAATATAGATAATCTTATAGCCTTGAGAAGGGGATGGTTTTCTTCTACAAGATACAGGGAAATCACAAATCATAATGAAAGATTAGACAAATTCAATTATATTAAATAATTTCCGTTCATCAAGACACCATAAAAAAATTACAAGTCCCAAATTGAAGTAATTTAAACACACATAACCAGAAAAAGAACCCCTACAAATCAATACAAAAAAAGAACAAAATTATAGAAAATTGGGAGAGGGACAAAAACAGAAACGTCACAAAAAAGGAAACCAAAATGGACACAAAGGTATGAAAAACTGCTCAAAGTTTTTAGAGGTCAAGCAAATGCCCATTAAATGAGAAATTACAACATTCGCACCAAACCAGCACATTTGAAATGTCTGACAATATCAAGCATTGGTGAGCACGTGGAACAGTAACACTTTGGTGGGAGCCTCAGTTACTGCAAACACTTACAGAAATACGCCACCGTGTGGTGAAGAAGAAAATAGTCAGATCGTAACCTGGTAGTTTCACTTTAGAAATACGGATTACTTGAGAATGTTCATACCAGTGTCCTCACTCACTCTTGCAAATAAGTGTCTGATAACTCCATCCCATGAGTTTACCATATGTGCCTTGAACCTCTGATATGAACATAGTTTATGTTGTTTCTGGAATCCCTGCTGCACTATAATGGCCCCCACTTGCTCTGATAGCGCACAAACATTTCTTAACATGTAAACGATTTTCCTTCACTAAAGCCAACTTATGTTCAACTCTCAACTTCAGTTGATTAGACCTCTCTCCATTTATTTTCCTCTTAAATGTTGTGGAAAACCAGAGTAGATCCCTGGCCCCACAACTTTCTCTTTGGTCAAGTTTGAGCTCAGAATCAAAGTTATAGAATAAAGTTGGCCTCCAGCAGGAGGAATGTATGGCGGTCAACACTCAGGTGATGCAGTTTGGGATCAGTCTGTTAGTCTGGCTTCAATTTGTAATTCATTAGAAATTGTTTTCTGAGCACCTGTTGCATGCAATGTATTATGTTGACTGCTAACGACACAGCAGTTACCAAGGCAGACACATCTTGGCCACGCAGAGGTCACAGCATAGGGAAGCAAGCTTTGAAAAAGGCAATAGAAGTTTGATGAAGGATATAAAGGGGGAAATACTGGGTTCTATGAGACTTTATATGGTCTGGGAGTTTAGGGGACTACTCCTTAAGGATAGAATATTTATTGAAGATGTGACAAATGAGTTGGGCAGAAAGATATATGTATAAGACAACCCAGAGGAGAGGGGGGAAAAAGCGTCTGTGGACCTAGATAACCAAGTTCATAACACATTAGGGGAAAAAAGTGAAAAACAGATGAGTAAGGTGAGAGTGTCAAGAAATGAGAGAGGGTAGAGGCATATGGCTAGAGAGGTAGGTAAACATAAGTCATATAAGGTTTGTATGCCACAGAAAGGGCATGGAATTGTATTTCAAAGGCAAAGTGAAATACTTAAAGGATTGCTAATCATATTTGCAGTTTTAACATACATGTTTAACATATCATCATGGCTGCTCTGTGGAAAGCAGATTGATGTTGACCAAAGGAAGAAGGAAGAGGTAGGAGGCTAATCCTGCTAGAAAACTGGCAATGTAAATGAAGAGACTTTGATGGGCTCAAGAGACTTTTAGGAGACAGAATTAGTAGGACTTGTTGCTAATTGGATATAGTGAGTGAAGAGCAAGGATCAGTCCAGGATGGCTCTCAGATTTCTGGTTGAGTAACTAAAAGGAGAGTAGTATTATAAACATGGAATGAAGAAAATTTTTGGACTTAATACAGTTGAGATGCCTGGAATAGATCTACTGTGTGGGTCTGGATACAGGTCTTAACTCCCCTCACTCTGTTTCATCAGAATAATAATTACATCAGCTAATATCTAGTTAGCACCTCTATGTGCCACTCAAGGTGCTCCATCTGTATTAATTTAGTTATTTCTATGAGATATAAACCACCATTGTCCCTATTTTGCAGATGTTAAGCTGAGGCACTGGGAGCTTTAGTAATTCACCCATAGTCTCACACCCAGAAATTGGAACCCAGGCAGATTGATTCCAGAGCCAGGGCTTTGGATGACTACTATTCTACCGCAACTTGTTAACCAGGTAAACCTTCATTCAGGGCAGTGTCATAACAAATAAATACTAAATACAGAAGTGTTTTTCTTTTGGATTCTCACATCTTCCTCCTGGAATAATCTAAGCAGTGTGAAGCGGTCACATAAAGAAGGGCATCTCAAGAGACTACATGGTTTGAAAACAATGAGGAGGAGGCACGTGTTCAAGCACAAAAGTAGTAGCAAAATGAACAATACAGTGGGTCCCCGACTAAAGATTTCTCAGAAAGCCACATTTAAAAAGTGAAATGAGCAAGATGTAATTTGCAGATCAGATTACAAAGTAAACAAAAATGAATGGTATGTTTCCAGGAAATCTCATCTCTGAATAAAAGTGGTAATTCTCCTATCTCAGCTGCAGGCTGGGATGCCCCAAAATGCTCTTTTCTTCATTCTGAGGGGTATGTAGCATGGTTCCTTAGGATTCTCAAGAGTGATGAAGAGATTCTAATATTCAGTCACTCGATTCTGGGAGGGGTGGGAACAAAAGATAGCCAAGCATCTTATCCTACACATCTATGAGAAAGTATTGTTACAACGCCCACCCAATGGGCTTAACCGAGTGCCCGGATTCACATAGGTGAACAATAAATATTATCTTTCAACTATACTGAAAGAGCACAGTTAATTTTGCTAGCATATATTATGTACATATACATAAATACATATAAATGTATGTAACATCTGTGTGTCTGTTCATGTATTTGTATACACAGAAAATATTGGTTAGTGGCCATGATTGCAAACAATAGAATCACTCTAGTTAATTTAAGCAGAAAAAAATTAAATGGTGTAGCTTACTCACAGATTCAGTGGAGGCTGGAGAAATATCTTGAGGTAAGTCTTCCAGAGATATAAACACATCCCAGAATCTGTGTGGTTAAGAAACTGTCACCACTGCAGCTGCAATCACCAAGCACCAAATGCCAGAAATTCAACTTTTTCTGTCTCAGCTACTATTGCCAGCAAAAAGGCCACATCTGCAAAAAGAACTTAGTCCCAGGTACTCACTGCCAGACTGAAGAAGGAAGCCCCATCTAACTGAGACTTATATGGTTACACTTGCATCTTCATTGAAAAATGTGGTGTATACTTGAATTTTTGATTCTATCTTAGAGAGGTTAATTTTATAATGTGGGGAATTCTCCAATTATAGAAAGGCAAAGTAAAGAAAAAAACAAAACCCAAGAGTAGCCAGTTTGACGAATGTCCACTTTATGTGTACATACACATACAGAGTTGTGAGGATTACAGTATTTCTTACATGTGAAGTGTTAAGAAGCACGCCTGGCACATTATAAGTGTGATGTAAATGGTAGCTATTCTTTTCTTCCTTCCTCTTTCTCTTTTCTTCTTTCCTTCTCTCCTTTTCTTTTTGCTTATACCAATAATGTAAATGGGTAAATATTAATGTGGTTATTAAGAAAAGTATTGCTGGAGGGGATGTGGGGAAAAGGGAACCCCTGTACACTGCTGGTGGGAATGTAAACTAGTGCAGCCACTATGGAAAACAGTATGGAGATTCCTCAAAAAATTAAGAATAGAAATACCATATGATCCAGCTATTCCACTTCTAGGTATTTATCCAAAGAACAAGAGAACGCTAAGTCGAAAAGATATTTGCACCCCTATGTCCATTGCAGCATTATTCACAACAGCCAAGACTTGGAAACAACCTAAGTGCTCATCAATAGATAATGGATAAAGAAGACATGGTATATATACACAATAGAATACTACTTAGTCATAAAACAGATGAAATCCCATTTGCAACAACATGGGTGGACCTTAAGGGTATTATGCTAAGAGAAATAAGTCAGACAGAGAAAGTCAAATACCGTATGATTTCGTTCATAAGTGGAAGATAAACCACCACCACCAAACGCATAGATACAGAGATTAGATTGGTAGTTACCAGAGGGGAAGGGAGGAAGGTAAAAGGGGTAAAAGGGCACATGTGTACAGTGATGGATGGTAATTAGTCTTTGGGTGGTGAACATGATGTAGTGTACACAGAAATTGAAAAATAATGTATACCTGAAATTTAAAGTTATAAACCAATGTTACCTTAATAAAAAAAAAGTATCAAATGAGGATTATAATTGAGATGTTCTAACCTCTAGTATCTTATCTCTCTTCAGTCTTCTATTCATTTTGATACTGAAATTTCTTTAAAAATCGTTGACATTAAAATCCAACAGTGGGGGCCGCCCGGTGGCGCAGCGGTTTAGTTCGCACTTGGCAGCCCGGGGTTCGCAGGTTCGGATCCCTGGCGCCCGCCGATGCACTGCTCGTCAGCCATGCCGAGGCGGCGTCCCATATAAAGTAGAGGAAGATGGGCACGGATGTTAGCCCAGGGCCCGTCTTCCTCAGCAAAAAGAGGAGGATTGGCGACGGATGTTAGCTCAGAGCTGGTCTTCCTCACAAAAAAAAAAAAAAAAATTCAACAGTGAACCAACTAGTGTCTCAAAAGGAGGTAAATTCAACTTTTTTCTTGCGAGATGCTCAGAGAAACTGTAGACAAATGTTTTATTATAATGTATCAGAAAATAAAACTCTATTCTGGGAGTATAAAAATTCTCACTCCTAACTAAAAACAAACAAAAAAAAAGAGCTACACACACACACACACACACACACACACACACACACACAAACCCAATCCAGTTAGGATCCTCTCTGAGCTTTACTGTGGGCATAATGTAATAAGCACGTGCTTTGGAGCTCAAGAGACCCCAGGTGTTGCCCTGCTCTCATAGTTACTTGCTATGGTACTCTGAGCAATTATCTAACTCAGTTTCCTTGAAAGTAAAATGGGAATCATAAAATCTTGCAAATAAAAGAATTAGACAATATATATGTGCAGAGTGGCTGGCTTTGTAACTTCACATGTCAGATGCACAGAATGGCATTGGTTTCATATCCTATCGTTATTATGATCGCTATCTTATACCACCCACAATCTGCATCATAGAGTTTGTTGGAATTACCTCAGATATTACCGCAGAGAAAGGGTGTACCATAGAAAAGTCAGAGATATTTAGAGAAATGTTCACCTGAGTGCCCAGAGATAAGGAGTCAGCAGTATACTGCCTTGCTAGGTGACAATGGCAAATTGAAAATTCATAGAGCTGGCAAGGATCTTCAAATATCATCTAACAAATTCTTCACTTTCCGCAAATGAGGACACCGAACATGTGAAGTTTATGCAAATACAGAACTTGGACCAAATCCTAGACCCCTGGTTTTCACATTTTCATTCTTACTCCTTAGATTTTCATTGTAAAATGGGGGAGAATCTCACATCCAAATTGGTTTTTCCCTTAATTTATATATTATTTGCTTATGCGCATATTTTCCAAAGCTTTATTGAAATCCTACTACATGGCTGCAGACAGAAGGAAACAAAGTTGTGTTATTCTCAAGCTCGCCATCCAGTATTTAATGTACCGCAGCTAAAGAAAAACATTGCAAACCAAATGTCGTAAATGTTACAGTATTAAGAGGAAGAAAGATGTAGTATAACCTGATGTGAATTTTCTTTTAAAAATGCCAATAACTATTTTTTTGCATAGAAGGATGGCATATAAAATACAGGTTATTAGCTAATATAATTAAATATTGTGAATGTATTAAGAGTAAATGTATTTTCAAAAGCATTTTGTACTTCTATGACATCTCATAGAAGTACAAAACATTTTAACTCAAGACATTTTATTTTTTATTTTTTGTGAGGAAGACCGGTGCTTAACTAACATCGGTCGCCAATCCTCCTCTTTTTGCTGAGGAAGACGGGCCCTGGGCTAACATCCGTGCCCATCTTCCTCTACTTTATATGGGACGCCGCCACAGCGTGGCTGACGAGCATCGGCGGGCGCCCGGGATCCGAACCTGCGAACCCCGGGCTGCCAAGTGCGGACTAAACCACTGAGCCACCGGGCCAGCCCCTAACTCAAGACATTTTAATCTTGCTCCTACATTTTCCTGTTGTGAAGTATCATAATATTCATTAATTATGCTACTTCTGCCCCCATTTAGCTAATGTGTGTGGTAGAGGAACACATGCTTTAGAGATTTATTTCATAACAGCTTTATTTTGAATGATTAGTTCTAATTAAAAAATACCCAGGGGGAAAGGAAGAATTATAAATGTATATATAAAAATTAGATCATTTCCCTTTCTAAAAGCATAAATCTACCTGGGGATGTTTATTCTTGAACTTTTATTTTAAACTGATTTAAAAAAATGAAAAATGGGCTAAATATTTTATCTAATCGAAAATAAAATTCAATAAAATAAAAAGACATGGCTTAGAAGACTACAATAGACATAGTACCAAAGACCATTGATAATAATGCTCTTTTACTGTTCAAAATTGGATATCCTAAATGAAATTTTAAGAAAATTAATTCTACCTAGGAAAAGCAAGAATGGCCTATAAGAATATTTGTTTGGTTAGGTACATACTGATCATGCCACTATGAAAATGAAAAACTAAAGTCAGTTCAATATATTTATTTACCACACGTTAGGGCCAGTCGAAATCCCTTTGCAATTTTTCAGAGAAATGTTTCCTTATATCCCCTAGCATGCATAAAATGTTGATATTATATTGAGAATGTATTTATATCTACCTAATTCATAAAAGATCCTTTAATGTCTGGGTATGTTGTATGTAACAATTAGGCATTTTTAGTACGTATTAAAAATTTTAAATTCTAAGCTAGCACTGACTAAATTATTTATGGGTACCCATTTCTCTGTGTTGGGGGAAAAACATCTTGTGCGTGTTTTAATGAGAAAATCTATTATTTTCATTCATTCAAAAGAAAAGTCATTATAATCTGATGCTGAAATCAAGGGCACATCCATCAGTATAGGTTCCGAAGTGAACTTGTAAATAGTCAAATCCAGTAGATAGTTTCTGTTGCTTCTTAATTTGACATCTACAATGCATGACTTCTTCCTCCTTGGGAAGCTCTTTCCTATTTTTTTGAATCCTGTGAAGTTCCTCTCTGGCTTAATCTCTCTCTGGCATTTCCTTCATAGACCCATTTTAAGATCATCTTCTCTCTGCATCTTAAAACTTGTTCTTCCAAGCTTGCCTTCTTTGTTCCTTTTCCTTCTTACTCACTTTTTTATTCAAAAAATCTCCTACTTTTCTGTACACCAGCACCAAAAATGTGCTCAATTTCAGAATGCGATGGTTAATAGGAAAATCAGAATTCAGCCGACTTATAGCTTAGAGTCTATTGGGGATATAGACAAGTAAACATGTATAATTAAGTTGCTACGTGGGGGCCAGCCCGGTGGCATAGCAGTTAAGTTCGCGCATTCTGCTTCTGCGGCCCAGGGTTCACTGGTTCGGGTCCTGAGTGAGGATCTACTCATCACTCATCAAGCCATGCTGAGGTGGCATCCCACATAGAAGAACTAGAATGACCTACAACTAGGATATACAACTATGTACTGGGACTTTGGGGAGAAAAAAAGAGGAAGATCAGCAACAGATGTTAGCTCAGGGCCAATCTTCCTCAAAAAAAAAAAAACTGCTATATGATTGGGAAAGTATTCTGTGCTGTGGGAGCACATAGGAGGGTTCCTTCACTCAAATGCATGTGGATGTAGGGGATAGGAGGATGAAGATCATCAAGCAATATGTGCTAAGTGAAACAACATCTAGATGGAGCACTGAAGGATGAGTGGGTGTTAGTCCCTTAAAGAAGGGAAAGAACAATATTCAGAAGAGATAAAAGACGGAATACGGAAGAGATGAGAGAGAACAGTACAGCAGAGTAACAAACAAAGACAAATATTTCAGAAAAGCTAAAGATCCTCATCAGGATTATAGATCAAGAGTGGGGCTGGGGCTGGAATCGCTGCTCGGAGTGGATATTGTTGACATTTCAAACAAACATAAGCAGGGTCATATCAATTCAAGATCCTGTAAGACATATTAAGGGACATGGGTTTTATCCAAAGAACAATCAGTATCCATTTTGCTCTTTTAAATTCAGGAGCCACAAAATGATTTATGTGCACAACCCCTGATAATAGTTACTCCAACCTTAATCTCCTCCTCAAAACTCTTCAAATCTAGATCCTTGTGTCCATTGTCCTAAGAAACTCACACTGGACAATCCCACAAGTATCTCTACATTAAATGTCCAAATGTGACTCTGTCATCTTTCTCACGTCACCAAACCCTCTCTTCCTTGTTTACTAAATCCCATGCCTTAAGACTATTATCTTTCACTCAGTTACCAAATTCAGAAAAGTAGAAGTGCTCATCAACTGCTGCCTTTCTCTAAGCCTCACCTCCAGTCAGTTGTTAAGTGCTATTAATTTTGCTTCCTCAAAGCATTTAAAACCTGCCCAATCTTTTCCATATCAACAGCAATTGCCTTTAGGTAAGAACATAAATATTTTTCACCGATTATTGCAATAGCCTCTAACTTGTGTCTTTTTTTTTTTAATCTTTCCTGTATTAGTCCATCATTTATATTGCCACAGAGTGATCCTTCAAAAAAGGTAAATCCAATTGTGCCACGACAGAATCGTGTTTAAGCAGGCTGTCTATTCACTCAGATGGTCTATCTTCTAGGACAGCATGAACTTTTTAAGAGCCCCCCCCCATTCTCTTTGTATATGTCAAAAGGGAAAATAGCACCTTCTTCATAAAAGTGATTAAATAAGGCAATATAATGTACAAGTCTTCTCATAGCACCTGGAACATATTAAGTTGATTATTATCAATCCCACTTAAAATATTCCAGTTGCTCTCTTTCATGGGTTAAATCCAAATATAGCTTAAAAGATACTTCGTGATTTGAAACCTGTCTCATCACACTTCATTCCCATTCTGTGCTAAAGCAATCCACCTGCTTATAGTTCTTGAAATGCCCGAGGCTTTTTCATACCTCTGTGTCTTTACACATAGCTCTCTATGCCTGGTTTAGCATAGGCTCCCCACAGTCTTCTCTTCCTGGCCGACTCCTCATCATCTTCTTTGATTCAAATCAAGTGTCACCATGTGTAGGCAGCCTACCATAAACCTCCATCCCAGCCCGGGTGGAATAGGTACCTCTCCATAGGACCCTATCACAGTATTTATCACGTTGTAACCATGTGCTATGTTTTCCAATAGGTATGCTTGATACTCAATAAAGTTACTGGCATATTACAAGTGCTTTATAAATTCTGATGAAAGGAGGGAAGAAGGGAAGGAGGGAAGGAAGGATAGACCACAGCTTTCATCATATAAGTAATTCATCGTTTTAAGAAGTTGCTTCTGCTGAACATCTACCAGGTCTCCCTGGCCCCGAACACTTTACCATTATAATTCAGTAATTAAAAATCCTATATACAGTTTAGTTCAAGAAGTCATATTGAGAAGTGTACATTATAATATACACATGTAACTTATATTCCATGTTCTCGTCATTCTGACTGAGCCTCGTTCTTACTCCTAATTTTTGCATATATATACTTTCCTCTGACGGGAACACTATCACCCACCTGCTACATGGTCTCTCTTTCTCACTCACACACGTACACTCGCCAACTTCCAGAGCAGTCATGCCCTAAATTTCAGTTGGACTCTTCCTATGTAAACATCCTGTACTTCCCTTATCACTTTAGCTGTTACCTTGTCTGACTTTGTCTCAAGTCAGCTGGTAAAAAGACCACGTTCTTCCTCTTCCATCATAGTCTATAAGAAATTCAGTGTATGTCTTTCTTGGAAGTTTTTACAATCAGAGATGTTAAAGAGTTCACGTTACACATTCCAGGATAAGTTACATCAATATTCTCAACATACATTTGGTTTTTTTTTTTAAAGTTCAAATTCTAATAATGACTGCCTTCTCCACATAGAGCATTTAGCATTTCCTCTGTTGCAATAAAGAGTACATAATTGTGCAGTCCACTCAACTAAACCAATCGTCTGTGCTTAAATGAGTTCAACATCTCTAGAATGAATTTTCAAACCATCTTTCTTCTTAGCTCCTAAGTAGAAAAGTTACGAACACCTCACCTCAGTGTGTTTTAAATATCCCTCCCAACCCACAGAGGGAGATTGTTAAATATAATTTTCCCAACTAATTATATATATTTACTTGCCTATATTCTAGATTTCAGGCTTTATGAAGATATACATTTGTTTCATTGTCTGAGAGAGTGATCGACAGAGGGTGCTCAGTACATATTGACTTAGTGAATGAATTGTGAGCTCTTACTTAGAATAAATTACAATATTTTTATTATTTCTTGATTGAGGTAGCTACTGGTGAGGACAAAGGATAACAAAGGAAAATTTTTCCTTAATTTTGCCACAGGGTGGGCCAGGACTTGTAAGCTATTTTCCTCAGAACTCCTAAACCAAGAGAAGAAAGTGTCCCTGCTGAAAATTCTGGAGTCAACTGGCTCTACAACAGCCATTTCCCACATAAAAACAAACAAACAAGATGAACACTTTACCATTACTCATAGGAAGAGAGGCAAATAATGTGTACCATCCCAAGAGTGTAGCTTAGAATTAGGCTTGGTATATTATAAGGATTAACATTCAACAGCTCACAAGTTACTAACACCTTTGTTTCTTTTCACATTATTTTAAGGGCTTGTGTATTAGTTTTCTATTGATGCCACAAAAAATTACCACAGATTTAGGCGGTAAAACAACGCAAGTTTATTTTCTTACAGTCCTGTAGATCAGAAATCTGACGTGCGTCTTACTGGGCTAAAAATCATATTGTCAATAGGGCTACATTCCTTTCTGGAGGCTCTGAGGAAGAATCCATTCCCTTACTCACTATCTGTCAGCTGAGAGCTGTTTCTAGATTTTAGAAGTCATTTGCTTTCCTTTGCTCGCGATCCCCCTTCCTCCATTTTCAAAATCAGCAACGACATATTAAATCTCTCATTTCTTGTTTCTTCTTCCATCCTTGCGTCTTTGAGTGACTCTGCCTTCCTCTTCCACTTTTAAAGGCCCATGTGACTGCATCAGGCCCACATGGATAATCTAGGATAATCTCCCTGTTATAAAATCTTTAACCTTAACCCCATCTGCAAAGTCTCTTTTGCCATGTAGGTAATACATTCACATGTCCCAAAGGGTTAAGTGTGGACATGTTTGGGGACATTATTCTGCCTACCACAAATTGTATACTAAAAAACAATGTTTTGTCATAGGCTGATTTTGAATATTAACCTGAGGAGTTAGTTCAATCTTAATAAAATATAGATTTTTGATTTTGTGATTTTAGTAACAATTCAGTTAAATGATTCACCTTAAATAGTATGAGATTCTTATATTTTTACTTATAAATTTTGTGTATTATCCAGCCAAAAATATTATACATTATCTGATGAATTTGGGTTTCAACCTTTATTGAACACCAACTAAGTAAAAAGTCAAATCTTATGAAAATTATAATGCCCATTGGTTAAATAAATGCTTATAATGTACTTTGATGTAATACAGAATTTTTAATATTTGTTTTATATTTGATAGGGGGATTTCTGTGGACCTAGTTTTTGGTTCTAGAATTAAACATAATTTTGCTTATTATCCAGTTTGATATCAACTAAGATGTTTTAAAATAAATTGTATCAGTCCCTTGGGAGAGTATTTTAGTTCCACTGAAAAATTACTCTTCTCTTCCCAGGGCTGGCCCAGTGGTGTAGCAGTTAGGTTCATGTGCTCCACTTCGACAGCCTGGGGTTCACGGGTTCGTATCCTGGGTGTGGACCTGTGCACTGCTTATTGGGCCGTGATGTGGCAGGTGTCCCACATATCAAAAGTAGAGGAGGAGGGGCACGGATGTTGGCCCAAGGCCAATCTTCCTCAGCAAAAAAGGAGGATTGGAAACAGATGTTAGCTCAGGGCTACTCTTCCTCACAAAAAAAAAAAAAAAATTACTCTGCTCTTGGCAGAATATTGTGCTAATGGTGATTACTTAGATTTTCAATAAAGTTGTTGAGTATAGGAATGGGAGTCAAGGAAAACGATTTCTTGTCACCCAGTACTGCTACTAGCTTCCAAGGCTTTTAGTCTATACCCATAAAAATGAGGGGGTTACATTGCATGAATCCTACTTCTAATTTTCTATGACTACAATTGCTTTCAAGTCAGTTCTTTAATGAATGTTTAGGTACAGGTGAAATGAAGAGATAAACAAATTAACAGAAATTGTTTCAAGTACAACAGTAGAAGAATATATACCAAAAAACTCATAATTTTAATAATTGAGAAAAACTTGATTTCATGTTAATGTATTGTTTATAGTACAGTTAATACCTAGCGTCCAAGTCTAAATCTTACCCTTTGCAGAGACTGCTCCGTTTTACAGTTTGTCTGGATTCATTTGATGCTTGCTCTTACCTTTCTTATATTTTCTACATGGGCTATTTTGATAAATCAAAAGAAAAAAGATCAAAAAGACAAGGCAACAAAGCAGTAAAGTGCTTACTTCAGGGTTGTAGCCAATCTAATTAATTTTTCATTTGGTTCTCACGTATTAGAGACCAATCAATTGGGGATTATGTTTACAGAGTTATAAAAGGAGAGGAGACCAGGCCGTCAATTTGTTGTCTAGTCTGTCCAAATTAGTCAGTTAAATGATCCCAGGGGATACCATAAAGTATATGAATAGGTTCTTGTAAGTACCTTTTCTTTTAATTACAGATCAAGTTGTCAACACTTTCTGCAGACCTTGACTTTGGTAGGAGGGCAAAGTTCTGAATCAAATAACAGGGCTTTATTTTTCAGATATTCTTCTTTGCTTTTTTTTTCGCCACTGATGTACTTTAGTTAAAATGTCTTTAGAGAGCCATTTTAGCACGTGGAGGGTTGGAGTGCAAGAATTGACTATCACTCAATGAAAGCAGTTTCCAGTCAGATAAAAAGTGATATTAAGATTAATGGCCTTTATCCTATAAGAATTTGTCACTCTTAGGGATATACTGAATCACTCCAGAAAATGGAATTGTATGAAATAGTAGGAAGGGGCACTATATTTCATGGAAATAAAGAATCTGGAAAAATGATGTCTTCTAAAATGGAGTTCCCAGAACATTAAGGTGGGACAAAAGTAAAATTTATCTGTTGATCAAAGTTTGGTGGTACACTTGTACCAAGTTCGAGGTGCATCAATATGCTCTAAAACCAGTG
This sequence comes from Tapirus indicus, assembly GCA_031878705.1. Classification (NCBI taxonomy): domain Eukaryota; kingdom Metazoa; phylum Chordata; class Mammalia; order Perissodactyla; family Tapiridae; genus Tapirus; species Tapirus indicus. The sequence continues at coordinate 51,153,240 of CM062919.1, forward strand.
TTAAAAATTTCTTCTCCAGAACCTGGCAGTTTAAGATAATTGACTTGAGAGTATCTAGTAAACTTTAGAATCATCCCTAAATTCTCTCTCACTATGTATATACATTCAGTTGGTCAGCAAGTCCCTATGGTCTCTCTCTCCTTAACTCTATTCTCACTGACACTGCATCACTGCTCACCCGGCCTGTTGTAATACATCCCAGCCGCTCTAGCTAACTCCACCCAGGACTATTGCAATACCTCCTGTACTGTGTTAACACATCCTTTGCACAACTGTTAAAGTTACTTTCAAAAAAGTAATCATACTCTTATCAATCATGATAATTTTGTAAGTCAGAGTTTAAAAAAAATTCACTATCTCTGTGAAGGTCTTTGAAAACTTCATTTAATCCATTGTACTCAAGGAATCAGGAAATGTTATGTAAATATCACTTCACACCATAGGCTGACAGTAAATATCAACGTGACTCTGAAATCCTTGCCCAGATAATTAGTCTCTGGCTCAGAACTTCATAGACTCTAGGGCAACACCTCATTGGATTACTATGTGCCAGAAAAACTTTTTGATATCAAGTAAAAGGTACTAGAAGAGAGAAGAGGTGAAATGAGTATTTTAAAATAAATCAATATATTTTGTGCAACACCTCAGGCTTTTTTTTAAAACTAAAAGCCACTAAACAGAATCCCTAATCCTTTATATGGTATAAAATGAATTTTAGTAATTTTATTTTTAAAAATCAGTCTATTGTTTTACTAGAGATAAGTCTTCTCCCTTTCTTAACTAGAACCTTTTTAATTGTGAGAATTCTAGGGAAAGAAAATGAACTCACACTACAAAACCAAGTGGATTTACAGAAGAAAAAGATGAATTCTGAGGTTCTTTTACAACATTCTGGGAATTTTTTTCTCAGTTTTGGGAAGATTAGTTGGGGCAGGATAGTCTTTATCTCCATGCACACAATGCTCTGAAATTCATGGCTCTCTTAGGATACAGTTGAATCAGAGTTGAGTCCTTTCAGATCCTCCTGAGAATTCCTATTATGTTATTTTCATTGGGGTTTTATGGCTTAATTAGTACTTGGTTAGCAGTCAAGTGAAAGAACTTGGTTTCTATTCCATACCCTGAAATTTATTAGCTCAATGACTGAGCTTGAGATGGTTGTAGTTGCTTGACTTGAAAGTACGTTTCAGTTTTAACTAAGTTTGTGAAAGACTGAGAAAGACATAGTTAAAAAGACTGTACTTTTTTTTAAGCCGGGTTTACTAAGGTATAATTTACATATAGTCAAATTCACCCTCTTTAAGTGTAATGTTCAATGACTTTTGACAACTGTCTTATAACCACCATCACCATAAAGAACATTTTAATCATCCTACCAAGACCCTCACCACCCTGCAATCAATTGCAACAAATCCGCTTCCTCTTCCCCCAGCCTCTGGCAATTTTGATATGATTTCTGTCCTTTCTTTTTTCTACTTTTCCTTTTCCAGAGTATTATAAGTGGAAACATACCATATGTTGCCTTTTGTGTCTAATTGCTTTAACACTAATGATTTTGAGATTCATACGTGTCACTGCATTTATCATTAGTTTGTGATTTTTTATTTCTGAGAAGTATTTCATTGTATGGGCATATTACACCTGATTCATTTAACAGATGAACATTTGGGTTTCCAAATGCTAAACCATTTCCCAAAACAACTGATCCATTCTGCATCTCCATCAGGATCCTACTCTAGAACTTCTGAATCAGAAATTCTTGCGATAGATACCATGAATCAGCATTTTAAAATAAAAACCAAGTTGATTCTTATATACTTGAAAGTATTGAGGTACCAGGACTCTTATCTCCAAGTCTGATATTATTTCTCCTAACTATAGTCATAATTATTATCAAGAAATGTTTTTGAATTATTGAGTTTACTAATTAACTACACAAACATGATAGTTGTATGGCCAAAATAGACCATGCACTATTTTTCTATTGCCACAGTAAAAAGTTACCACAAACTTGATAGCTTAACATAAAACTATCCCTCAGAGTTCTGTGGGTTGGAAGTCCAAAATAGATCTCACCGTGCTAAAAATCAAGAAGTTGGCAAGATTATAGACCTTCCTGGGTGATCTAGAAGAGTTTGTCTTCTTACCTTTTCCAGCTTCTAGAGGTTGCCCACATTCCTTAGCTCGTGGCCCTTTCCCCAGCTTCAAAACTGGCAATCATCGCATCTCTTTATTCATTCTTCCATAGTCACATTTCCTTCTGACTCCAGCTAGGAACGGGTCTCTTCTTTTAAGAACTCACGTGATTAGATGGGGCCCACCTGGCTAACCCAGGATACTCTCCCCCTCTGAAGGTCCTTAACTTAATCCATCTATAAAATCCTTTTTGCCATTTAAAGTAATACATTCACAGCTTCCAAGGATCAGGATGTGGAGATCTTTGCGGGCCATTATTGAGCCTGCTACAGACCGTAATATTTTCAGGAAATTATTAGAAAACATTGACCATTTTGCTTTCCTACTAAAAGTCTAAACTTTGTTTCCATTTCATTGACTTAATAAAATTTGGAGTATATTACCTAATCTCTTGGAATTTCTATTTTTCTATCTACAATAACATGCATAAAAATAGGTGTTTATAATATCAAAATATTGATATCTGTAAGTATAGAATAATCTCAGGAACTTTGTTCACAGCATGGTTTTTGGGGGGAGTGTCTACAAACATTAGGAACAGCAGTGTTTACACGATTATTGCCATCAGTGTTTTTTCTTGTGGACCACTGTCAGTAAGGAGGGAACACAGTCTAATATAATCTGATCATAGTCTCATGAGGCTTGGAACCATGCAGTGAAGAGATAGCATGCCTGCCTCTGGTCCCATTGGTTAAATGCAAATTGGCCCTTATTTTAAGACAAAATATACTCCAAGTTAAGAAATACAGTGTATGTTTTGCAACATTTCTCAAAGCATTTAGACTATTAATGGATGCTACCTAAACAATTTGTCGAATGTGAAAAAATATTTAAGAAGATGCTTTTGAACATAAAATACCAGAATTATTTAGTTTATATTTATATGCATTTAGGAGTTATAATAAAGAGAGAAAAACCTGAGGTTTGAATTTAGAAAATTCAAGTTCAATCAATCCTGGGTCTTGATCATGTACCAATTACTGAGAGACTTGAGATGAGCATATAACCTCTCTAAACCTCAGTTCCCTCATCTATAAAATGTAAATAATGATGCCTCCTCCCAGGAGTGTAATGTGTATCAAATGAGAAAATAATTAAAAGCACATTAATTGTCAAAACTAGAGTCATCACCATTATCATTATTATTTTTATAGTACCTACCTTAGAGTTTTTGGATCATAAAATGAGACGTTATATTTAAGTTATTCAGGACTGGATCCTGAAAATGTAAAACTGTCAATAAGTGTATCTTCATTATTGTTGCCAAAGTATCTAAGAGCCTGAAGTTTCTTTCCCCTTCCATCCCAAATATTGGCCAATTATTGATTAATAAGCAGGTTATATTCAACCCACAACAGAGCAATTTCCCTCCTAGACATAAATCCTAGAGAAACTCAAGTATCTCCACGAGGAGACATAGGAGAATGTTTACAGCAGCATTGTTTGTAACTGCAAAAATTTAGAAACAGCTTTTACGTCCACCAGAAGAATGTGTAGGGAATTTGTGGAATATTCAACTGAGCACTGTATAGCACTGAGAATGAATCAACTAAAGCTGCATGAACAAAGTGGATGACTCAAAACACTGAGTAAATAAAAAAGGTTTCAAAGATATGCATATAATAAGATGCATATTAAGATATAAGATAAATTTACATAAACTTTTAAATCATTGCATACATAGTGGAAGTATAAAGAAATGCATGTAGAGTCAAGGGTAAGGTTGCCGGATAATGTAGCAGATGCCCAGTGAAATCTGAATTTCAGATAAATAAACAAGAATTTTTTAGTATAAGTATGTCCCAAGCAATATTGGGACAACTACAAAGTTTTTTGTTGTTTATCTGAAATTCAAATTTTACTGGTGGCCTATATCTTTATTTGCTAAATCTGGAGTATATTAGCAAATATGCACAGAGGCTTCAGTTGTATTGGTGGTGTTTTAGTTCTTAAGCTGGGTGATGGGTAAATGGGTATTTGTTGCGTTCTTTTTTATGCCATTTCAAAGTCTTAAATATTTCATTGTATGTTAAAATATTAATAGGCAAAAGTGAACCATTCACCAGGAGAAAATCTCTAGTTAAAGATAAAACTAAGCGCCAAGGCCAACAATAAAAAATCAGGAAGGATAATAAAAGGTAAAGAAACAGCTAAAGCATAAAATTTTTAAAAATTATGAAAAGTAAGGGCAATAAAGTGGTATCATGCTCTACTTTTGTGTTATTAATATCTTTCATTCGCGTGACATTTATTTTTTTTCCAAATCATGAACCTGAGATGGAATGCTTAATTAATTGTAAAATTCAGCCTAGAAACAAAAACTTGGATCTTAGGTGTTTTCCAAGACTCTGCAATAATTTCAGTTATATTTCAATAAATGAAAATATATTTGGCCACAGGTAAGAACTGTAATAACTGGAATGTTTAACTCTATAAAACAAGTTGCAAAGAGTTAGCTATCACTCAACTATTTTAAGCCTAGAAGAGGAAAAAATGAATAGATGAAACGAAATAATGAGATATACATTTACTTCTCTAGTCAAAATTAGAAAACAGTGGCTCTCCATCATGGATAGGGAATCACATTAAAATCACCTGGAGAGTTTTAAAAATAGGAATGCCTGGGACTCCCTGTAATCAAGTCTGATTTAATTGGTCTGCAAGAGGAGCCAATCGTTGGTAGGTTTTAAAACTCCCCAGGTGATTCTAATGTATGGTCAGCATTGAGAAACATTGCCCTGAAACTTGAAAGGCTCATACTTGTGTGAGAGAGTGTAAAACAAAGATGCTCGTCTTGTGGATGTAAGAGCTGGCTCCTAGAGAACAGATTCAAATGTCACTGACTCCATTGACTTTAGACCAAGAGTCTAACATAAGTGATAGGAAAATAGGTATCGTGGAAGCTCACTCACACAGTCAGTGCTGAATAAACAGATCTTCACTGAAATTTTCAAGTTGAAGTGTGTAAATACCCTAAAGGATAATGATACTTGTAGCTTACGTGGTAAGCCTTGAGAACCACCAGTAAAAACTAAGAAACTGGGAAAAGGTCTAATTTCAAAATGTGGAGAAGGAACTCTTACTTACTTTTTATCTTAAAAGGAAAATACTTCAGTGTCTCCCAGCAACACCCTGCCTTTACCACAATGAGATGGATTTAAGACAGTCAGTTTTTATTTCTACTTGAGTAACATGAGCTTTGGTTTATGGCCCTTTTTCTGCTAGCCTCATAATTAAATGACTAAATCCCATCTACAGCATTACCTACAGAACATGATTGGAGAAAGATTAGCCATTAAAGAGAGAGGGGATTGCTATTATGGCTTTTGAGGCCTATAACCACCCACTCTCTTAGGAATCCTATTATGGCTGAGCATTTGTGTTATTGGTATGGCAACTCAATTCACATATATCAAGCTGTAAACTCCATTTACAGTCAATCCATATTTCTAGGTCTCCTCTAATAACTTATTTATTTGTGTGTTTCACTTTGGAAGAAGTTATGTGCTTCGAAATATCTTCATCAGTTGCCAGTGACTATGGAGCTCCCTTTTATGGTACAAGAAAGCATCTTATCCCTATTAACTAAAATCCAAACATCTGCTCTTTTGCTTTTGGTTTTAGTTAGAGCTTCATAAAACCTTATCATTATGATTCATGTGATTTCAGATCTATTATCAGTTCAAAAGAGCAGTAATAATAAAAGCAATTGTTTCCCCTGGTGAAGAATGCTGATCAGGATCAATTCCATAAATCATGGTAAACTGACACCATGTACAAATGAATTTCATATGTATTTCCTTTTGTAATTAAAAACAGTTATATAAATAATGTGTGTTAATGTCTTTAAATACAACTCTTTATAAACAAAAATAACTGGCCCAAGTTAAGCAAGTGACCACACCTATCATCCAACTACCATGCTCAATTCACCATAAAATGCATTTCTTTGACAGAATAGCTTGAAATATTTGGTGAGCCTTCATTTTCTTCTCTATTATGTTTGCCTAAGAGAAAGATTTCTCCTTTTTCCATGTTTAAATTCACTTCGTTGACAACAGACATTGCAAACTCCTCAATGATTTCTCTGTACCCAATGAATTTCTGTCAAAATGCTCGGATGAAATCTGTCCACTCCTGGTGACCAAACTGATCCAGCAGCACAAGATGAAACAGATCATTCATCTAAGTTTGGCCATGCCAAAGCCTGTTCCCTCCTACACATCCACGGGTGCTGCAAATGGGGCAAATAACTTTATCTTACAACCGGAGTTTATGGTAGTTGAGTGTTTTCAGTACCTGTGGAGATCAGTGGCTTTGGGACATAATTAATCATGCTGAAATCACTACATTATTTTAATGAGGTTTCTCTTTTTCCTTTGTGATAAAAAGTACAGGGAAGAAAAATTTTTCTCATTATTTCTGAAACTAAAGAAGAGTGAAGGAAGTGGAATAGAAACACACAGAAGACCTGCAAAAGAAAGACAGTTGTGCTGACTGCTGCTGCTCTCTCCTGCCTCAACAAAGACAAAGGGCAATGTGATGAGGAGGAGGCTTCGTGGACACTAAGCTCAAAGGCAACATAGCTGCTGGGGCCTTGGTGTATGAAGCAAAGTGATTTCACCTCAAACTCTTCAGAAGTCTAGTTTACCCCCAATATTTGAGAACATATTTTTTAAAAAGACAGGAAAGAGAGAATACATGTGTCTATGCTAACAATAAGTAAAAATAAATGACCTCATTGCTATTCAAATCAGATAACTTCACTGTTCTTCTCTAATAAAGGCATAAGATAATTGTTCTGTTTAGAAAGTGGAAGAATATAGGATATTCTTTGAGCACGTGAGTATTTATAAATAACATACACTGAAATATTGAAATAGCTTCTGTTTTATGAGAAAGAACTTCATTGAGATTAATTCTGAACAGCTGATAAACCAAGGTTCGGAAGACCAGTCAGCATTTAAGATCTAGATTTCCACAAAGCAGTGCTTCTCAAACTTTACTGTGCATCAGAACCACCTGGATCAGGATTGCTGGACTCCACCCACATGGTTTCTGATTCAGAAGGTCTGGGGTGGGGCCTGAGAATTTTCATTGCTAACAAGTTTCCACTTGCTGCTAATGCTGCAGGTCAAGGGACCACATTTTGAGAACCATTGTCTTACACTCACCTTGTGGTGCAGCAGCTGTGTGTTGTTTTGTAAAGAAGTTGCCAAGGCATGTTTTTGCATCCTAAGACCTCAGAAGCCCTTCACTATCAAGAAATTTCTGAGAGAAAGATACTGAATTTTAGTAAGTCTAAACTATTAGACTGATATTTTTCTATCTTGTTTTCCACTACCCCAAACTAATCACTTGTAATTAAACAAATGAATGAAGCCGTTGTAGTGGGTATCTTTCAAGAACCTCTCACTCTTTTGCATTCATTCTTACCATATTAGAATGTCAGAGAAAAACACATGTGTTCTATCATTTAACATGGCACATTTGTGTTGCTAAAAGGGAGGGTTTCACATAAATCATGAGCTTCAGATCTTGGCAAAATCTCAGATTTTTGTGTCATCCAGATTAAACCTGAAACACATGTTATTTGTTACATAGTTCCTCCAACTCATTTCCTTCTTTACAATGACAGTTTATGGGACCCAGAGAGTAGAAGTGCATTCCCAAGGTCACATAGCTATAGTTAGAATTAGAATCAAATCTCTGACTTTCCATCCAATGCTCTATTTTACTTACACATACACTCACTTATCCATAGATTCCCTCATTCATTAAACAATGGTATTACATATGAAATACGTGTCAGAACCTGCTAGGCACTGATGATGCAAAAGAAGGAAAGAAAGACTGGAACTAACATTTACATAATGACCTCTCTGTGCCAAGGGAGGGTACATATTATGATTTCCCATTTAATCTTCATAGCTACTTTGAGAAGTATTACCATTCCATCTTTACTAGTGAAAAAGCTTACATTGGTTGAACCCAAGTATTTTGATCCCAAATTTAGTGATCTCAATATTATAAGACAAGCTCCCTGTGCAAGAGAAAATCAAAACCTAAAAAGACTTGAACACAAATAATTTCAATGAAATGTCATAAGAACCATAATAGAGATAGAAATGAAGAAGCAGTGAACACTGCCTGTGAAAGAATGTTAGCCAATCTGACATTTATTGGTCATATATTATATGCTAGGAAATTAACTTATACCAATCTGATTTGATCCTTTCAACAACCCTGTGCAGAAAATACTATTATCCTCATTTTACAAATGTACAAATAAAAAAAAAAAAAAACAGAAATAGAAAGGAATGTGCCCAAAGCCACAAAGCACATCTGTGTTCTAAGGTAGATATGTCCTTTCCCATATGACCTACTTCACACCGTGTACGCCACGCCAAGGGCTACCTCTCACTTCCCTGTCTTGAAATGCACAAACCCCTCTGGTATGTGGATTGCTCTGCTTTTTACCTACATTTGTCAGTAAACTTCCACTCTTCCCTAGGATTGAATCCTGTATCTTCAAAAAGTAGCCTCACAGCACACTCATAGCGCAAGCTGAGCACTGACTGCATAATAGTACTAAAGGTTTTACTGGCAAATTTTTACCCCTCCTAGATACTTCAGTCCATGATATCCCAGGATGTTTTTCTTTTCTTTCGACAATTGTATCGTTATGAGCTTCACTCTTCAATGGAGCAGAATAGGCAGAGAGATAGCTCTCTCCCTGGAGAACTACAAACAAAATAGCATTCCAAGAGTATTATTTTCATAAAGAAATTTATTCAACCAGAAGATGAATAGAGTTGATAAGCTTGGTGTCTCTAAAGACTTTCCCAAACTTGCACTTTCAAAAAATTAATAATACAAAGGAGAGTGCTTTAGGAAACGAGTGGTACAGTAACTACATTCTGTTTTATTAGAGAAAGATAGGATTCCCTCCCAGGGTAACAAGGTTTTTCACAGCTATCAGCCCTCCAGACTGATTAGATATAGTTAAACCCATCATGGCCAGGCAGTGTGTGTGGATTCCGGGGCAGATCCCGGGACTCTGGAGGCAAACAGCTCTGTGCATAGGGAGAGCATTACCCTGGGCAGCTGAATGATGCCTGACTGCTGCCTGCTTCAGTGTCATTTTGCTATTCTGACAATGCCATGAGGGACTCAGCTTTAAGAACCTCCAGAGACTAATAATGCAAGTGCTAATCGTTAGCATCTCCCAGAATTCTTGTAGTTCTCATCTCCTCCAGATTCTCCCGCTGCTGTTTGTGTAATTGAAGAAGACGACACAGCCAAAGGAAGGCAATTTATCTTGTGAGGCTCCCTGTAGCAGAGCAACCTAGCTGGGTTGCATAACAAAAATCCAGGCAGAGGAAATAATTGGGGGGGGGGCCTTTGGGTGTGGTCTCTCCTCTTAAAATAAATCTGAATTGAAAGATAGAAAAAAATAGTTTTAAGAGGAATTAAAAATCTCGAGGGTTTAAAGCAATCTCAAAGAGGCATCTTCCCACTAGAAAAGGCAACCTCAGCAGAGAGAGATGCAGGAAGAGCTGCATTTATTATTCAAAGACAATAAATATTGGGGAATGACGTCTTAGGCTAAATAGGTCTATTTTGTGCTCACTGGCTTTGAATCACCAAGTTGAAAGGGTGCTGAGAGATTATTAGTCTAACATAACCAGTTAGATGCAGAGTATAAAATATAATACAAGCATCCTGACACCCTCTCAATATTGATTCTGCTATTATTATGTGGCCTCTCACTGTAAACTAATACTCATAATCCCACACTTGAGAACAAAAGTCATGCAACTGCTGAACTGAAGGACACCTACAAATTTACAGACTGGACACTCTTTTAGAAAACTCTTTAAGTATACAGACATAAATAGAGGTGATCCCAGAATATTTCTAGGTTTTTCAGTTTATCCGATAGCTCAGGAAACGCTAGCAGATAAATAAAAGTAGCAAAGAAAGAGTGGAACTGACATCTGCTTAGCAATGAGCAGTTTTAACCTCACCCGGAAAGTTGTCAGAAATGCTGAACCTTGGGCCCATCCCCAGACCTACTGAATCAGAATCTACATTTTAACCTAACCATACAAATTATCTGGGGATCATGCTAATAATCCTCTATTGGTTAGCCTTCTAAAAACTCCCTTTCATTTCTGGCAGCTGCACTAAAATAATACTTCAGGGAAACACACTCAAAGAAATAAACGTATACAAGTGGAAATTAAGGACAACCGGCGTCTGAAATATTATAGTAGGACATTAGAAAATACCTTTATTCAGTTTAAGGGCTTACCCTCAAGTTTTGTTTCTTTTAATTTTTTTTTAAAAAGTCTTATCCCAGTTTTGTTTTTATCTTTCATCTTTATCCTCTGCTTCTGGACTAAGTTGTGGTACCATCATCCCAACTTGCCCCTTCTTGTATGGAGGGGACACCACGAAGCCTGCCTGGGGTACAATTGCTTCGAGGTTATAAGCTTCCACTCACTGATGGAGTTACACTTCACTACAGACCACTTATCTAGGCCTCACTTAGCAAAATCTCTCTTTATCTGGCATTCCTTCAAACCACCTTTCTGACTGGTACTTCCTCCCCATAGTTTTATTAGGTCAGTTGATGGAGGACGGGGATCTCCCCAGAGGAGGCTAGATCAGTGTAATTAAGAAAATCTTGCTGGACTGATTAAATGACTGCGGAGGAAGCTGAACAAACGTGGGCTCTTCATATGTATGGTTCTCTGAAAGGGGATATGTTGCTGAGGCCATAGAAGTGCTAAATACATTATCTCCATCTCCAATATACTTTGGTCAGAAAAAAAGATTAGAAACAGTAGGAAATCTCAAAGGCCATTTTCAACTAATTGGCATTAACATCCATATGCATATACGATCTTAAAAAATATCAAATAAAATCCCAAAGCTAAAGTACTGAAGAATTCTTCTACTGCCCTTTATAGGAGTTATTTCCTCATGAATTTCCAAGGAAAATAATAATAAAAAAGTTAATAACCCAGAAAAGATATAATTGTATACCAAGTCCTACTAATCCATATTTCAGCGGGCTGAGTAAAGTAAAATGGTCCCAGCTCTCAAATATAAGTGAGACAAATGAATATGGGAACAAGGTGGGAAAAGAGGCAGAGTAACAGGGATGAGATCTAAAAGATGAGAGCTCTTCTTGCAGAAGCAGTTGAGTGGTCTCAGAATAAAAACAAAATTTACTGGCAAAATTCACAAGAAACCAGAAATTGGTGGATTTTGGCCTATGCTTTTATTTCTGATTTTAGTCCATAAAGACATGCATTTGTCTGTATTACTGGAACTTACTGTACTGCAGAATGTTCAAATGAAGATTATTTATTTTACTGAGGTATAATTGACACATAACACTATTAGTTTCAGGTTTCATTGTATACATAATGGCTTGATACTTGTATTCCAATCAAGATCTGAAGTGAGCAAATGCACAGCATGTGCTGTTATATTCTTCACAGGCTTTAGGAATTGCAGGTAAATGGCTGCTATTGCTGGTTAAACAATTTGATGACCAATTTTAGCTGTGAATATACTGGGATCTATATTATAGAGTTGTAAAACTTGAAGTTTTAAGCATAAGATTACTTTAGAACACTCTCCTTTACCAGAGATTCTGAAACACAACACAGGAACTTAATTATACCAAATTAGCTGTTTCTTTGAATTTTAGCTGATTTTTGATAATTTATTCAACTCATTTGACAAAAGAAAAAGATTCTTCGATTCAAAAAAAAGCCAAAGTCAAGTCAGAGTTCCTGGCCTTCTCAAGTCTCAAATTTCCTTCTACTCTAACTCTCCAAAAGCCGGATCACCTCCTGGGCTATTTCATCCATGAAGAAATCATCTAACCCCAAGATTTCACACTCAGAAATCTCCCTCTTGGATCACAACTTCCTGTTGTTTCTTGATTCCTTGCTCCTGTACTCCCATTATGACCACTTCTTCTAGATTCTTCAGGATCTCTAGCTCTTTGGCTTCTCTATATAGTATCCCTGAGTATAAGCTTTACGGACTCCTTGTGTAGCCTGAAGCCCCCATCGATCACTTGCTCATCCTTGAATTCATTCAGAGAAGCATCCTGGTGCCAGTCCTCATCCATGATTAAGTCCTAGCACCTCCTTGACTGGTTGAAGCAGTGAAGTCACCCAGTGAGTGCCTAGAACTTAGTGAGATATCAGTACCTGACTTGAAAAAAAGAGCTAGGGAACTCATAAAACTGGTCTAGATTGAATCACAATTCTTGTTTGTCTTCTTTCAGCCAGATCCTCAGAATTCTTAGAAATTGCTGCATTTTCCTCACATTCACTTCCCTCATGTGTTTGACAGAAGCTATTCCTATTTTGTTCATTCTTTAAGCTTCTTACCTTCTTTTCCTCTGTTCTTCACAGTTTATCATCTTCCTTTCTGAGAAAATTACATCTATTTCACATGAACTTTTTTGATTCTCTCTACATCTTCCTCTAAATACCCCTCTGTGTCTTCAGGAACTGTCCATTAACCTCATCGGTAAGGCTAATCCCCCTACTTGTTTCTTAAGTCCAGTTACCTCATGAATCTCTGGAACCCTCCTCTTCCCATTGTTCTCATTCTTTTACCTTTAACTTTTCCTTTGCGTTGTCTTTGCTCTCTCCTGACCTAAAAGGATTATGTAGTTATTCTCCAGCCACCTCCAAACAGCACAAATTCATTTTGTATCTGTATCTCATACCTGTTTCTCTGAGAAGACCCACACATACTTGCCAGTGTATATTTACTTTTTGGATATGCCATCACCTCAAAGGAGTTTGGGGGTTTTTAAAATTTAAGCTAAACATCTGAATTCTTTGAATTTAGATTGTATTCAGCAGCAATTAAGGAAGTAATAAAACTTCCATAATTCACCATAACTTGGACAAATTGCTGAAATAATTCAAGTTACTAGCAAAGACTAACAACAGTGTCCAGCTGCTCTGAGAAAAAAGTGAAGCTACAAGGACCCGAGCCAAAAGGATACAGAGAAATTTGGGGACTAGGGGTCAAGATGAGCCTGTAAGCCCTGGTTCTCCAATTTCTTAGTGCCTAATTTGTAAGAGGATTAACTGAAGAGACTAAAAAAATTATAAGGAAGTCTCCTTTCATGAAATTTCTTCCTTATACTTTTGACCAGTGAAGTTCAAGCTAAATAGAAAGGTAATATGTAATTATGTTAATACATAAAATTCTATAAGTCTTTACATTGAGTTCTGAAAATAAAAATATTTAGATAGCCATCAGCTCATTATCAACAATAGTAGACATGGAAGCAAGGATAAAAAATGTTCTATTTATTTTTCTGTTTGTATATTTTCTTTTAACAAAGCAAATTAAAATAAAACTGGGCTTTTTTATTCCAAGAATAAGTTTTATTAGCACATTAAAAAAATTCTTCTAGCTTATGTTGCTCATTAAAAGAAATAACTAGCAAATCAAAAACAGAAATTGAGACATAAAATAATAAGCGATCTGTGAAAAGGGCTTTCTTTGTTTAGCCTCTCTCTCTCTGACCAATGATAACATATGTTAGGAAGCTTCCACACTGTGTGATAGCAGTTTACTCTGACGTCTTACTAAACAACCAAATCTCTCCAATTTGGCTTCAGCAAAACACGGGTAGAGAGCATATCCATCAGCCTTCTCATCTTGGAGTGATAAGTGGAGCACCCTCACACACATTTTTTTCTCATATCATTCAGCACCATCCAAATCAGTGAGCGTCTTCATCTTTTGCTACATGTAGTCATTCTAATTTCAGGCATACACCTAGGTTAGTTTGCTTTTCTGAAAGACAGCATGATGTGAGCATTCAGGTCTTTATTCTTTGTTCCAAGGATGACTGCAGAATTCGCTCTTATGCAATCTTCAAATATGAAAATTTCATGACAACATGGCAGGGACCCATACTTCTCACATCGTCTTTTCGTATCCATCTGCCATCCTTCAGGAACTGCTAAAAACAATACCTCTCCCCATTTTGGCTGTACAGACATTACTCTAAAATATTTTGAGCTCCAGGTGATCTTTGAGGCAAATGTGTAAATCCTTTATCTTTAAAAATAAAAATGTTAGTTTTAAATGAGAATGGCGGTGAAGAGTGAACCCAGCTGAAATGATTTTTCACGCCCTAGGCACCAGTGCTCCAAGCACATAGGTGAAATAAGGTGCAGACTTTGAGATTGGACAGAATGAGTATTCTCGTTTTAAGAAAACATAGAAAGGCTCATTTTATTGCAAACATTTCACATGTGAAAATAAAGTATTTTTCCTCATTTTAGTGGGCTTCTAAGTTGATGAGCTGCTTAAAGCAGCAATACTGGCTGCACATATGTTAAAATAGTTGCCAGATGATGGCTGTTCCAAGGATCACACAGGACACCCTCATAGTGTAGGAGTAGGGTAGGAGAGAGAGGGGGACTGATGCAGAACTGACAGTCCGAATAGGAGCAGATGGTGGTGAATACTCACAAAGCTTTTTAATACACACCATTCCTTATTCCAAGCTAGTGTATGGGGACTTTCTGTACGCCAGAGCTTTCAAAGCTAATTGCCTTTGTATCTGCTGCCATAACTGTTTGTCCAAGGGGAAAGCTGGGGGTGAAGGGACAGAATAGAATATAATGTGGACTTTCTGGCACTCTACTACTTACTTATTCAACTGTCTATTAATTATATAATTTCACAGTTCATAGATTTCAGAAGGTGCAGCCAGGAATAGATCAGATGCCCTTTGGGGTTAGAGAGTGGAAAAGAGAGAAGAATTAGGGAGGGCAAAGGTTGGAAAAGACTATGTTTAATTTCATGAGAAAGCCATAGAATCAAGCTCAGTGTTGGAAAAAAATTATCTTGACAAAAAAGCATCAGAGTGTATCCAAAGAAAAGTTAGGAGAGATTGGAATTTCTCCTAGACCTGGGTAAGAGTTCCTGAAGAGATGTGCTTCCTGTACATCTGTGGGAGGGATTTTGTTTCCATATGTCATCTTTAAAGCATTTACTGTACATCATTTTTACTTGCTGAGCACCCACTGTGTGCTGTTTAGAGCTATAATGGATGGAAAAAGTGTATTAGTTAGGGTTCTTCAGAGAAACAGAACCAATAATATGTGTAGATAGACAAATAGAGAGAGACTTACTTTAAGAAATTAGAATATGTGATTTTGGAGGCTGGAAAATCCCAAATCTGCAGAGTAGGCCAACAGGCTGGAGATCCAGAGAACAGCAGAGAACAGTTGATGTTGCAGCTCGAGTCTGAAGGCATTCTGGAGGCAGAATTCTCTCTTCCGGGGGGACCTCAGTCTTTTTTCTCTTCAGGCCTTCAACTGATTGGATGAGGCCCACTCACATTGTGGAGGATAATCTGCTTTACTCAGCCTACTGATTTAAATGTTAATCTCATCTGAAAAATGCCTGTACAGGAATATTTAGACTGGTGTTTGACTAAATATCTTCTATAGAAACTTCCATAGAAATTTCCTCAGGGACCCATCTTGTATCCATTTATATGAAAATGCCTGTCCTCTGTGAAGATCTGTTCAGGAAAATTAAACTTTATGAACTTTTGTTTCCCAAGGGATATTCTTTAAATATTGTTTTATATAAAAAAGATACAAATTCTGAAATATCAAAAAAGTTCACCATTTTTCTCTTAATATTCAAAATTACCTTTTGCAACAAACTTCTCGGTTATACGGAATTGACTTAAATGAAAGCAAATGGTTTTCTTCTTCCATAAACTTGGGGACTTTCAAAGGCCTTGTTAGCCTGAGATTTAATATTTTAGTCCCAGTTGTTTAAAAAGTCAATATGATTGTTATCGTGTGGGTGGAAGAGGTAGAAGAAAGAGAGGAAGAGGCAGGTGAATTTCTTGATTATTTCAATCCATGAAACTGCAATTACCATTGGTTATAATACACTGAGATTTTCTTTTCTTTTGCTGGAGATTCTGAGTGAGAAAGAAATGCATCCATGTTCCTTTAACTAAACGAGTGCCAATAATAAATATAAATTTACAATTTATTGTAGGTGGTGCTTTATTTTTTACAAAATGTGTGTCATCTAGTTATGATTTGTTCATTGGGCCTCACCAAACTCTCCTAAGCCATGCAGGGCAGCTACTGTTAGACCCTTGCTTCAGAATTGGCAGATGGGGTTTAGAGCAATTATGAAACCCATTCAGGCTACTTAACTGGTAAGTGACAAAAACAGGACCGAAACTATGTCCATCTTATTCTAAATCTAAGAACTCAAGGGCTGGGAAGCTGTATATTAAGCTTCAGGTATGTGCCTCAATTTCTTCATTTATCAAATCAGAATAAATGCTTTTCAGAACTCTTTTGGAGATTGCACAAGATAGCGCAGGAAAAGTGGTGAGCAGAGTGCTTGGCATATGGCAAATACTCAATTCTTGCTAGCCTTTAGAATTATTAATTGTCAACAGTCACCACTCTGTCTAAGAGGACTGTGGAAGGAGAGGCTGATGAGCCACTCAGCCCCAGCACCTAGAGAAGAGACTGCTTGTTCTGCATTGCTCTGGTGCCCAACTGCAGGGGTTCCCAGATGTGTAGGATATAATCTATTCAATGAGAAAGGTAAGCCTTGGAGTTGAGCAACACCTTTGCTTATGATGGCAGTACAGAAGCAGCTGCCACTTTATTTTCTGTGGCCAAAATGTTAGCAAAGGTGAAAATAGTAGCCCCGAATAAAAGGAACTGGGGAAGAGGTGGCCACTTGGAGCAACACCCACCAGGGCTCAGCACTTTAGGTATCTTGGGCTGACAGTAAGGAGAGTCAAAGTGTATGAAGCCAAACTTCGTAAATCCCTACCCCACCACACCCTATAATATGACGTCTTCCATGTAGTTCATTCCCACCTCTATCATCAGAATTTTAGGGATGGAAACTTATAAGCAAAATTAAATTTTTAACTACTTAAAATTGGTGGTTGATTAAGTAAACAAATCATATTAGACATTGTTTTATGACAAATCATCTCATGAATCTTTTAATCAAATATTGATATTTAAAAATAGAGGGTAAATAGTATGTCTCCTGTGGCACATAGAGACACTGAGACATATACAACTTAATTAGATTGTACTTAGATTTATAAATCAGTGAAAAGCCCAGAATAGAATCCAAGTGGTATTTTATTTATATTATTTGTCTATTCAGAGAATCAAATGGCATCACTTACGTTTCAGAAAGAACAATATATCAACCTAACTTTCTTTCACAAACCCTGGATAGTATAAATTCAGTATTCCAAAATGAAAAAAGTGCCTTAGATTAAAATATCAATATAGGTGTCTTCAAAGGAATCAAATAAAATATTAAATCTCAAAGAAGTTTGTTTATACTGACAGGCTCAGTGAAAAAAAATCAAAGTCAGTTTGTCTAAGCAATAAACCTATGAAAATCAAGTTGCCAGACATAAATGCATATAGGTGACATTGTCTACTATTATGGTCCTAAACAAATATTGCTGACAACTAGATAATACATTCAGAGCATGAAATGCAATGATTCAGAACACTAATTTTTTCTACTATATTTTCAAAACATATTTTTTAATAGTGAAACATAACGAAGGCAGATTCCTGAGAAAGAGACAGTCTTGATTTAGAACTCACCTATTTACTGAGAGGCTAAAAATTCTTGCTATTCTTTCTTTTCCATGCAAGATTTCAAGTGTGCTCAGCTTTCGGAACAGTTAATGCAAAGAAAAAATCTTTTCTGGTTTCTGGCTTATATTGGGTTCTTCCAGGAGCTCGACTGTGAGATTAGGACTTGCATGCAAATAGTTTATTGGGGTGATAATTCCAGAAGACTGAAGAAGTGAGTCAAGGAAGGGAAGGAAGTCAATATAGGGTGTTTCATAACCAGATTAACAGTGTGGACAGCTAGGATTCGATCTGACTCGGTACATTTGGCAGAGGGTGAAAAATATGCCCTAGAGTTTACAATTGGAGGAGAGAAAGAGCCAGGGTATTTATGCACCAATTCCCATTTGTTATTTGTGGGCTACTGATGGATGGGGGTCATTGGTAGTTAACTCCCTAGCACTTCTGGCCTCCCCTGCCTCAGACACAAAAAGCCTTTAGAGTAATACCCAAAGGTACTCGCATTAATAAGGCAGTGAATGCCAAAGGGATATAGTTTGGGAACCCACAGCATCTATTAATAGTTCTTAACTGCAGATGTAGACTAGAATCGTAACTACAGTGTGGTCATCAGTATTCAACACTTTACCTCCTAGACTCTTTGGTGCACAGCCCCTCTAATATTTACCTAGTGGTAGCTTAGGGCAGGGATTCTCAATGACCCTGCTAGTACCATATGTCTTGGTCAGTTGTGAGATGTGCAGCACTCATATATTACCAATAAGAGTTCAGATACCAAAAATTTGAAAATAATTAATCTTTTTAATGAATTTAAATAAACCCCAGGATATCCTTTTCAATACATCCATCTAACTCCCTGGATTGATATGTTTCTTAAGTGAAAGAGTAAAGGATAGAGTGAAAATTTGTACTCTGAAATGCTTATAACCAAGAGTACCCTTGGTTATAACCATCTACCCCGCAAATTATAGTGTCTCTCTCATATGGACACTTTATTTTGTATTTCATGGAGTAAAAAGTGTTGGGATTCCGGTAAAGGCAGCAATCCATCTCATATATATTCCTTCCGAGTAAGGGACTTGCAAAGGACATGCCAAACACAAATCCTCAAAGAGTTTGAGGCATATTCTCTCCTTTTTTGTAGAAAAGTTTAACTCTTATGAGAAATTTAGTTAGACGTCTGATCAAGTACTTTCCAAAGGGCATGCAATTACCCAGATTGCAAATGGCATTCAAAATTAGAAAAGATTGGCATGTTATCACATGCAGGTTTAAAATCGGTCATGGAGAAGTAAAGTGCATTATAATTTTAGCCACCCAGAACAAAGAAGAGAGAATGTATACACTTTAGAATATTGAATAAAACGTTCTCAAAGCAGAATTTGTTAAATGTTTTAGGATGTCCAAGAGACGCTATAAGAATGGCGAGAATGTATTCCAGTGCATTTTGTGAAATGGAATCAGAGTGGAATTTGTCCAAGAGACCATCATTAGAAAAGAGATTAATTATTAATTCAACCCTTTGAACGTTGAGTACTATGCTAATAAAAAGAACTTGCCCTTACAGAGCTTAATTCACGCACAGAGTCAGAACATGCACATCAAAATTTAAATACTAGAAGAGGCATCAGACAACTGTATATAATTATTGTGAAATGACAGGTTGAGACAATAAGTGCTAGAAGTTCACAGGAGGCCCTCATCATTAGGGATGACTTGGTTGAGAAGATGGGGATTGAATCGGACATGAAAAGAATGGTAAAGTTTGGACAGGATCAAACAACCATCAACCATCAGGTTAAGAACAGAAGAAAAGAACAATGAGTAGAGGGACCTTACAAAAGTACTACTTAGAACAGTACCTCACATAATGATTATTGTTATAGTAGCTATTCAATGAATAATTCAATATTCAATGAATAATTCAATATTCAATAGTTCATTATTCAATAAATCAACATCTCAATATTATTTTTAAGCTGATTGTTATAAAATAACCATTAAAAGGATGGAGACATTTTTTATGACTTCCATTTCATCTCTGCATTGTTTAATATTTATATCAATTTTTACCAAGCATCAGACAGTAGGTCACTAATTAAAGGATTTAATGATACTAAATTTTGAAAATTGTTTTGTAAATACCATTAGGAGAAAAAAAGATGTCTTTGTTAAAGACAACTGTGAATAATCCCTTTCTATATTATTAAGGTTTAATCTTCAAGTCAATCCAGATTGGGTTCTTCTGAATCATGAAAAATGACCTAGACAACAATAAGAATCTGCTTATTCTATCGTCTATTTTGCCCATTCAATAAGAAGCAGTGGAGAAAAATTATGTTTAGGGGCATTATGAGACCACTTAGACAAGAAAATTTGGGCAAAATTATCCCAAAAGGACTAATTTCAAAAGGTCGTTTATTTGTAACTTTGCAGAAATGCCACACTGAAGTCTCTGCAAACTTTCTTGATAACCTGAATTTCTTGAGATCACAAATATACCTCAAGTTTAATGGGTTTTTAAATTATATCCAAGGCACATTTTAAGGAGCTTTATGTATATTCCCATTTATTCCTTACAATAATCCTGTAAAGTAGGGACTATTATTATCCCCATTTTACAAATGAGGAAAAGTAAACTATAAAAAGGTTTAGAAATTTGCCCAAGGTTTCAAAGATAGTTAAGATCTGAACCCAAGATGTTTGAGGAACATGCTTGCATTTAATATTAAATGTTACAATAACTGTTTTAACATCTTTGGCTACTAATTATAATATCAGTGTCATTTCTGAATCTGTTTCTTTTGACTAATCCTCCTCCTCATTTTGGATCATCTTTTTCTGCCTCTTCGCATGACTGATAATCTTTTATCGGCTATCACACATTATAAATTTTGCCTTGATAGAGATTTTGGTATTCCTTTAATTCTTGAGCCTCATTCTGGGATTCAGTTACATTTCTTGGAAACAGTTTGAGCCCCTTGAGGCTTACTTTTAAGCTTTGTTAGACAGGACTCAAGTAGTCTTTAGTCTGGAGCTAATTTTGCCCCACCAGTGTTGCAATGCCCTTATGAGTATTCTACCCCAGCCCATATATTATGGAAACCTTTGTACCTTGGCTGATGAGAACATGAAACAATTCTGATCCTGCCTGAGGACTGGCAGTTATTCTGTTTATTCCTTTCTCTGGGTGGTTCTTTCCCTCCCTCAGACAGTTTCCTCACCTGCATTCACTAATCAGTACTCATTTAAAGACTTGAAAGGAACCCTCTGCATATTTCCAGAACTCACTCTCTGTGTAGGTCATTCCTCCCACTATTCTCACTTGAAAATTCTAACTACTTTGGCCTTTGTGAATTCTTAGGTCTGTCTCCTCAAATCAGGAAGACAACTGTGTGGGTTTCACTTCCCTCTGCTGCCACCTATAAACTCTTCAAAAATGAAAGGAGAGCAATTTTAGGGCTCACTTTGTTTGCATCCCTTTTCTCAAGGATCATTGTTCCTTGTTGTCCAAAGTCTGCAAACCATTTTTTCTTTCTTTTTTTTTTTTCATTTTTTAAGTTGTTTAATGCAAGAGGGTAAATCCAGCCCTTATTATTCCATCTTTACCCAAAGTGGAAAAGCTCTGCTAAAGAAACTCACTTCCAAAGATCTAATCCTAGGCATTGCTCTACTAGTGATAAGCATTTAAGTCATCTGGGAGATGAAATGTGAAAAAAAGTAAGTGGTAGGGTTCATAATTGTTGACATCCTTCATAGAAGTCAGGTTATGAGTAGGAAACAGATGGTACACTCAAATTGGATAATTTTAGGAGAAGTTAATAAGGGAAGAATTTAGCAAGGTGTGAACATTGTTCAGGAAAAGTGACAAGGAATAGTGCAGTATCCCAAGATAAGTAACAGAAGGAAAGCTGTTGCCACCCTAGGCCTGAAAGTTAAAGAATTACTTATAGTACACAGAGAGAGAATTATCCTTGAGAGAAGCTGTAGACATCAATAGAGAAATGCAGCCAACCTAAACTTATCTAGCAAAAAATGATTAGGTCAATATAAACCCTGACCTGACAATAATCCTCCTTTCAAGATCTCCTGCCAAAGTCTTCTATTGATCCCAACCAGAAGCTGGAGGTCAAAAGAGTCATTTGATCTGTTCTATGGGTTAGTGTCCAGAATCATTGGTGCAGAATGGAGAAGAGTAGAGATTTGGTCTGGAAAGACAAATGGAAGATTTCCAGGACACTTCACCAAAGTAAACTGGAAAATACGATGTGTATATTATTACTAACTCTAAAAGCTGATGAAGATGAGCTGATGGGAATAAAATAGTCACGTCACATCAAATACAACCACAGTAAAAAATGATGGCCACGTTAGCATATCTATATAGATGATATCTTTACACAGTATCCACAGTAGTCAGATAATTATACACACAGGACATCTGAATAAGCATCACAACCAATTTAACCATTTAATCAGTTTGAATAGTGGTCTAGTAAGTAGTTGTTAACCTATCAATCATCAAGTATTTCTAAGTGCTCAGCATTATACCAGGAAATAGGAGTATAAAAAGAAGCAAAATATATGGCTGTTATGGTCAAGAACTTTACAGTGTACTTAGGAAAATAAGATATGCATGCAACCAAATAATCAATTAAATACCCACACAAACATATACAACATAATTTATTACCTAGATAGTAAACTATATAAAGATTCAGAATCATAGCACAAAGAGATCATCATAGAATGAAATATATGTAGGTCATTAATTTGCAATTTAAAGGAATTTGTAAATTTATATACTGCTTTCTTATAAAATTTTGATGAGGTAGAACTTTTTACTGGTTTCTCTGTTTGTTGTTGGAGTCCTGTTATTAATGACCTTCAATTTCCTTATATCTCTTCCAATTAATAAAAATTTCCTATTACTTAGCTATTACAAAACAAAAATATTAACCATAAATACTAACCAGTGGTGTCCACTCAAACAGCTGCTAGAATCCAAACTATAGAACAAAGAGAAAAATGTCAAATGATAGAGCACTTATTAGTTTTTATCAAGCCTCTGATATAAAAAGAATAAAAAACCTGATAATATAAATTAGGAAATTAAGACCAAAATGTCCTTAGATTTGGAAATGATTCAGGGGCAAAATAGCTTAATTGGATTAAAAATAATGTTTCAAACATACCTTTCCATTAAAGGGTCCCAAAAGGCAAAGTTTATAAAACATATAACAAGTCCTCTATCAAATAGCTATTCTGATTTCCTTGGCATAGATTAGAAACCTGATCTCCACACTGGTGTTTCAGAACCATGCAGTCATCAAATAAATGTGATGATGTATTTGTATAATCAGCTGAGAGGCAAATAGCTTTCACCTAGTAGAACTGCCTTCTGACTTTCCTCTGCTTCTTTTGTCTTCCAGAGTTTAGTTCGTAGGTATCACCCTTAGTTTAGATTTTTTTATTAATAATTTAAATGGCTCTCTAAGGCACTTCACGAGTTCTTTAACTGAATCTACCCAGAGCTATTAAATTGTCATTCTACTTTCTCTTTATTTACACAGAGTTGACGTGAAGCCATTGGAATTCTTTTTCAATCAAGCCTAATATAAATATCAGGCACTTTCTACAAAATAAAGGACCATTTAGGAAATGTTCAGCTTATACCAATTTAGAAATTCTGACCTCATCCATTGCATTGTGAAATTTGGAGGAAGAGATACTATCATTAAAATCCAAAATTTTCTGGGTGCCTCAAGGATACAATGAAACTAAGGATTCAGCTTAAATAGCTTACAACTTGACTTCACAGATATATGATTTAAGAAAGGACTCAGCAATTTGTGAAATCTGCATTCCTATTCTGTAGAATTAGACAAACTATGAGAATGTTACCCTGAACCAAATAATTTTGCTTTTTAAGCCCATAGAATGTAAGCAGCTTGCTTATAAAGAGTGCCATTCAAGAATAAGGAAAACAATCCTGTTCTGTCATCTAAATTTATTTCTGTTGTTTTCTACTATCTCTCTCCTGTAATTACAGAATGGATAGAATCCCTCTTTGTATGTACCATCACAGGGAAATCTTAATAACAACATACACTGAGTAACAAAGGAGGAATAGAGAAAATATACCACTATATTCTTTAAAATTTTACCTAATATTTTTTATAACCTGAAATAACTAAGATTTCTTAACTAAGAAATTATTAAAAATTATTTTAGTGAGTCTTAACAATTTTTAATGGAATTAGACATAAACATTTTCTAGAAGGTCTTTCTTTACAAGATACCATTAGTTCATTGGATCTGCTTCAAGTGGATCAAAGGTTTTTTCCTAAACATTTTAATTTTTCCTGTTTATCCTTTAAAATTGGTTAAAGAGGATTTCTGTGATGGTAATCCAAATTTTCTCTTCTACTCATACTTTTCTCCATACCAAAAATGTATTAGAAAGTGGTAGAAAAGATTTAAGATTGGGGGCAATAAACATACTTAATCTGTTTTCAATTACTGCAAATCTCTTAAAAGGGTAATTATTGAAAGTGAGACCACATGAATTTTTAAAAAAGAATTCACTTCATTTCATTTTATATAAAGCTTTAAGTTTCACCAGAAGCCGAAAGCCATACGTTTCATAAGATTAAAAGCAAGTAGTAAGTGTTTCTATGTCACTATAAATGATCTCTTTAAGGGAGAAAAAGACGATAAAGAAGAAAAAAAAATACTACCAGGCAATGAGCTTGAATAATGGACTCTTAGAAAATGGAAAATCAGACTCTAGTTAAAACTATAAATTGAGATGCTGCATTATTCACTTTCTATGCAACCACATATAAATTTGAACTGCTATTTGTAAGTGGGTGGTTCCACAGTGAGGCTGTATAATGTGCAAAGATATTTAAGCAATTTATCAGTGATATTAAGAAGTATTATTTAATGTGCTGCAGAATACTATAAATTGCATATGGTAACACTCATAAATTGGTTTTAGAATAATAATCTGTGTGCTAATGGAGCAATGACTTTCTAAGAAAAGGAGAGTACTTTGAAAAACTCCATTGGTCTTAAGACCAGGCTGAATCTTAGCCTCCACAGAAAATTTCATATCCACTGCTTTTAAAGTTATGTGTATCATCTTGAAACAATAGCAAGCAAACAGGAAAGAAAAGCAGCAAATGTGAAACAAAGTTTGAAATCTATACTCTAAAAAAACAAACAGATCTCATTTTTCAAAATCTGAAGGTGTGGCATTTTCAGCATATTTCCCAATGGTGAGCCCAGCAAGCAGGAGAGCCAATCAAATTATGTTTCCTTCCTTCGAAAAGATTGTCCAACCTATGCCTTTTATAGCTCCTTTATTCCCCCACCTCAATGAGCTTAAACTCTCTCCCACCTGAAGAATGTTTAGGTTATGTTGTATCAGTGATTATTTTCACAGCATCTCCCCAGTGAATTGCTAACAAAAAGTCCACAGAGAAATTGTGTGCACTTAGAAGGTGTAAAATGCCACAGTGCAACACACCTTTGAAAGAACCCACACTCGGAGGAGATTTTACGCGGACACTGTCTTGTGCTGCACTTTTTCTCCCTCTTGATCCACATCTGTCTGAAAAGTCAGTGGGACTAGGAGGGCAGCTTTTTCTTTTCTTTTTTCTTAAGAAAGAAAAAAAGATGCAGTTTATAAGCTATCTAGTAGCATTGTTACCCCTTTAGGCCCTTCCAAAAAAAATTCCAAAAGGGTACAAACTATAATATCCACGCATGACTAGAATATCTATCAATCTATCTATCATCTATCACCTATCTATCCATCATCTATCTATTTATCTATCTATCCATCCATCCATCTATCTAATCTATCAAGAGACATGAAAGAAAGCTCATAGAGCATAGCTACTGAGGAAAGTATGGGATCTGAATGAAATCAATTTAATAAGAGCTAAATATAGGTATTAGATGGTCTTCTTCCTAATTTTCATGTATCATAAGTTGTTTAGGTAAAACTCAAACTCCCTAGACATAGAAATTCTTGGGAACAAGAGTTCAATAGAACAATGTTCCAAATATCACACTTTGGTGAGCCATTTAAATACATAAAGCTAATGATATCATTCTCCAGTGTTACCAAGAAAATGATTTTTGACCAAATTATGACTGAGGTAGAATTAAATTGAAATGAAATTGCTGGAGAGATCTGCTAGTTATAAGGAACATTTACATTAGTGAGTCTGTTTTTGTTTTGATGACCAGCCCCGAGGATGCCACGTTTTGAAGGCCAGGACCAGGAGTCAAAGCTCATCTAAATCAGCCTGGGCAGGAAAATTTGGCCTATCTAATTCAACAGGTTTTACTGCATTACACATCACAAGGTGAATGAAATAAATACTCTTGGAGTGAACCTCCTTTCTCCTGACTTTATGCCTCAGCTTGGAGGAACATCAATTAAGGTAACTCTCGTGTCATTTCTCTACCCCATAATTCAACCCTTCCAAGTGCATTTTCACTTGGGTAAATTTAGGAATGGATTCTGAGAATGCCAAGCTTAACCTGTCTCCTTCTTTTATCTCTTGAGTATCTGCCTGCCCATGGAGGGCATTTTCTCTGGTGTGCTCCAAGCTACGGGAAATGTTCAGCAGGAAAGGCTTTCCTCCTGCCTGGGAGGCCATGTTGTCCAGTACTGCCTTGGATCAGCCTGTCTGCTTATGTGGTTCAGCAGTAAGAAGCATATTTTGGTCACACACATAAGCCAGTTCTTCAACATTTCTAAAGCAATAAAACTGACTTTTCTCCCCTCGCCTGTCTTTTTTGTTTATCTATCAATTTGTTAAGAACTTATGTGAAGAATAAAGGAATATTTTTGTACTGACCTTCTCAAATTCCAATAAATATGCTATCTTAAAACTAATTTAAACAGTGAAATAGATATAGCCCAAGAAATAAGAAACTTTGAGCTCTTAACCTATTCAAGGCAATATTTTCAAGACATTTAAATTTTTTGAAGAAATCCTGGGAAATTTTTAAAAATAAGAGGTATTTATGATGGAAAAGCAATATTCAAGCTGGAATGATCTGCAAGATAATGCCTGTAATTATGCTTGCTTGCTCACTGTAATAACTTTTAGGCTTTTTTAATTCAAAAAGAAATCTCCCCCTTCTTGTAATAGTATAAGTGCTTTAGTATAAGAGATGTGTGTAGCACTGAATGGACATGCAAGCAATGAGAGCAGACGACATAGAAACTCAGACTGGGAAACCTCATTCGTTACAATACTATGTCTAATGATGAGTTCTCCGGGGCTACCATTAACCATATTACCAGAATTAGATTCTAGTTGGATCTAGACTTATCATAGTAAACCAGATTTGGACACAAAATGTCAGGTCTGTTCATTCTTTTTTTTTGATCTGTTCGGTTTTTACAAGGTGTGTCTCCAAAATAAAGGGGCACATGAGTCAGTTGCATATTTGCTCATATGGCTAAGTAAATTCAACAGGTATCTAATAGACATGACCCTACACTTTTGCAATATTGAGGAAATTGAAACATAAGAATATGAAAAGAGATATTAGTTGAGAAAATATGCCTTGAAATTTCCTTGCAATTCAGAAATACTTAAAATTTTTCAACATGTTCCAAACTCCTTGAACTCTCAAGAAAAATTTTAGCAGAAACATGAACAATCATAGTAAGACCAATAATAGTAATAATAGATAACAGTTTTAGCAGCCCAAGAAAGACAATTATCAGATAATGTTTGCATATTGATAAGATTATAGTCTTCTTTTTGTGTCATGAAATAAAAATCTGGCTTTGGGTCTAGACTCAGCAATATATA
Organism: Tapirus indicus; assembly: GCA_031878705.1. NCBI lineage: Eukaryota > Metazoa > Chordata > Mammalia > Perissodactyla > Tapiridae > Tapirus > Tapirus indicus. Next base: position 51,180,973 of record CM062919.1, read on the forward strand.
CTTGTTCAACAATAAAATACCTTGAAAAAGATCCCATGCTAATTATTCTATGTTGGACATATGTGCCATATGAAAATGATTAAAATATTAATAAAATTGTATTAAATATTTATAAGATGTTAATCTGAAATAAGTAGCCTACATAGTGATTCTAGGTTTCTGTGGGAAAATTATTTACACATATTTATTCAATTTATATAATGTGAGGAACTTTATTGAATACAGAGGAAGAACTGAATAATTATGACAAGGGAAGGGAAAAGTTGACAGGAAATTACATATAAACCAAATCATAAAAGATAAGATAAATTATTCTAGTTGAGCAGTTTATGTGGTAAAATGCAATTGAACGGTGGTGAAAGAGTGAGAAAACAGTCATCCCAGATATAATGTCAAGGTCAAAGACATGGATACATGAAATTTCAGTAAGTCTTAGGAAGCAGCAAATAGAGTCAAGAAATAAAGGGTATAGGAGGTCATGACAGGAAACTGTACAAATAGGATGGCATGAGGAAGTTTGGATTTTGGCCTGAAGGAAGTGGAAGCTCATCAAAGCTTTCTCACATGGGCAGTGACATGACCAAATCTATAATTTACGTACATTAACAATAATAGTATAATGGGAATTATGAGAAAGAATGAGTATAATCTTGACTACATGAGTTAAAAGTATGGGTGTAGGTATAAATTTGGGAAATAGACTAGAAGCAGGTAGATAAGAATCTCTTATAATCATTTACACAAGAGATAATGACAGCCCAGTGATAGTGGAAGTAGTAAAGAAAGGAAAATGTTAAGAAGGCATTTTTTTATCAAAGAGAACATTTTTTCTTTTTTTGAGGAAGATTGGCCCTGCACTAACATCTGTTACCAATCTTCCTCTTTTTTTCTTTTTTCTCCCCTAAGCCCCAGTACATGGTTGTGTATCATGATTGTAGAGTTGTAGCTCTTCTATATGGGACACCGCCTCCGCATGGCTTGATGAGCGGTGAGTAGGTCCATGCCCAGGATCGAAACTGGCGGACCCTGGGCTGCCAAAGCGGATCACAGGAATTTAATGCTATGTTACCAGGCTGGCCCCCTAAGGAAGCATTTTAAGGAAGAATCAACACAACATTGATTGGATTATTATATAGAGGGAAAAAAATCAAAGGTAACATATGATTATAAATTACCTAATAGAGAAATAATAGGCAGCATAATTTCCATGGAGTTAAATACTCCAATGGTCTTTAAAGGATTTATTCAGTATTTTCAGGTGATTTTTCTTAATGCTTATATTCCATCATCCATGACCATTTAAAAGAGATTTACATGTTCTGACTCCTACAACATCTCTATTGTTACATGGAAAACAGAGTTTACATTTCTTAAGGTCATGAAAGAAAATGAAGCAAAAAATTTGCATTTATAATCTTTGACAACCCATGAAAATAACAATTATAACTATTTTAATAGCTATTACTTGTATGACATTTATGTGAAAGGCAATGTTCTATGGACTTTGTGTATATTAATTTGCTTACTCCTCAAAATAATCCTATGAGCCCCATTTGTACATAGATGAGGAAACTGAGGCATAGAATATGGTTAAGTAACTAATAACTTGCCCTAGGCCCAAGAGCTAGTAAGTGACCGAGTTAAGTTTTGAACAGGTGATCTGGCTCCAGTGTTCATGTTCTTAGTCACCACAGCATGCTAGGCTTTAGTATATCACTTAAATAACCTTCAGTAGTGTTCCATTCAGCACAATTCTAAACATCCCAAAATATGCAAAACCCAATACTATCCCTACTCATAAATAATAACTGATAGAAAATGTAATGAAAAACTACTGTCCTTAACAGTAATACATTTGAAAGATGTATAAGAAGAAATCTAACAAGAAACATGCACAAAACATAGAAAATTATAAAATATTAATGAAAATATAAAGATGAATAAGTGCTATAAACGATGTTTATAGAGAAAGTGTAATAAAAAGATCAGTATTTAAAAATGACAATTTTCCCACAGTAAATCTATAAATTCCATTCAGTGTCTATGAATGTCAGAATTTTTTACAGAATTTGAAAGACTGATACTAAAATACATATAATTGAGCAATGACACGAAGAATTACCAATACAATTCTAAAAAATAAAAAATAAGGTGGGGAAAATTCCCCTACCAGATATCAAGCCTTATTATAAAACTAGGAAATTAAAAGAATTGTATATTGACATAGAAAGAGACAAATAGATCAATGGAAAAAATAGGTCAAACAGATTAATACTAATATGAAAATTTGTAAAAAGGTATGACATCTAAATTATTCAATAAATGTTTTTGATACAAATTGTCACATAGAAAAAGTTATACTGATACCTAACTACACTAGAGACAAAAATAAATTCCTAAGTGAGTAAAGACTTAAAAGCAAAACCATTACAATATAAAATATATCTATATGATCTTGGGTTCAGGTGGCATTTCTTTAAAAAGATACAAAAAGCATAACCTTAGAGTAAATTATTATTAAATTTAACTAACCCAATGTGTTTATTTTATGTAAATATATTGAACAAATGAAGTAACTATAAATAAAACTGGAATATTTGAACAGATTTCTAGAAGAAATTAGCAACGTGTACAACAATTAGTATTCAGAAAATTTAAAAAAAACATACAAATCAAAATTACAAAGAATTCCATAGAAATTATTGCCTGAAATTAAGACCAGTCAATTCACACACACACACACACACACACACACACACACACACACACAAAAGCAATCAAAAACAACAAAGGAAAGTATGTCTGTAAATCCAGCATGGAGAGCTCAACAACTTCTTATCACCCTTTACTAGCTCTCTGGAACAAGTGACCATCACTTTTTGCTAGGATTATAGTTGTAGCCTCTTAAATTGGTGACCAGCTTCTCCCCTTCTCCCCTTTACTCTATCTTAACACAATGGTTAGAGCGACCTCATTGAATTATAGGCTAGATTACAATTCTGAATAAAACCAGTGTTTTCTTCATCTCAACTTGAGTTAAAGCCTTATAGTACAGGGTGATTATAAATCCCAGTTTATCCAAGAGAATCCTATGTTTGTTGTTCCAACTCAGTTATTAACAGTGCTCCCTCTCACTCTTAAAAGTGTCCAGTTAGATGATAAATATATAGTTGTTTGGCCAGATTCAAAATCTGTGACATCTCTGTTCTCATCTTGTACCACTCTCCCCAGCCATTCAACATTAGCCTCACTACCTGCAAGTTCCTCCCTCAGAACTTTTTTACTTACATCTTACATTTCCTCTGCCTGGAGCCCAAACATCCCTTGTCCACATCTCCCTCAAGATTTTTGATAAAATTTCAACTTATCAATAAAAGGCCATTTTATTTATAATAGTAATACTACCCTCACACTTCCACTTGGTATACTCCATTCCCTCAGTCTGCTTTATTTTTCATCCTAATTTTTATCACCTTTTGACACGTTATATGTGTGTTTATTTTTTCTCGTTTTCCATCCCTCTAGAACATCAGTTCGTGGAGAGCAGAAATTTGTAATTGTTCATTCACCTCCAATGGTGCCTGTTACATAATATGTCAACAAATATTTGTTTAATGAAAAGGAAGACTAACTGTATTGCAGAATGTTATGCACAATGCTACTATGTATGCAAAATTATAAAATGTTAAGACATATAAGGAAATAATACTATGTACTATACTATTCCACATACACCAAAATTTTGATAGTAGTTAACTTGGGGGAAGAAGAAAGAAATAAAAATATGATTGGGGATGGTGTCATTGGTCATTTCAACCTTATCTGAAATACTTTCATACATTTATTAACAAAATGTGAGGTAAATATGAAAAACTTAATGGTTTTGAATTCATAGTGGTGGAAATACTGGTATTTTCATTCTATTCTTTGTACTTTTCTGCATTTTTTTATCTCTTTAAAATGTGTATCAATTACCACCCTTCGTTATAAATTGAATAACAGAGAACCATGATTTTCTCATTCACTAGTTAATCATTTATAAAGTCATTCATAAAATGCAAATTGATTTGAAGAACACATTTATTAAACAAATATGCTCTTTTGGATATTGTATTTAGTGAAAAATATTGAAGCTAAAATCACAAACTGGAAAGAAGCAAATGATGTTCAAGGGTATTATTTCCTCTATAACCTAATTGAAAAAGCACCGTTTATTTCAAATTACTTTAGCAATCTTTACTATGTTATATCCTGGAGTTTTCTTCCTGGCATAGCTTTTCACTAACTCTCCAGTTTTGTCTTATGTCTCTCTAACCCTTACTCAATAAGTTCCTTCTTTCATTTCCCTGAGCATAAAAGGAAAATATTTTACTGGAGTCACTTAACTTTCTAGTCTTTTCCTCATTCATGCAAAAATATAACACCCTGTTCCTCCAGCCTCACAGAACCAACTAACATCTTATTTGTGAAAAGCATTTTATGAACTCTAAATCACTATATGAACATTACTACTTATTATACTATTCTCTGGAAAAAAACAATTCTCCAAAAATTTAGTGACGATTTTTGTAGGGGAAAAGATGTGGAAGAATATTAAAGATAAATGCAAGTGTTAATAGAGATAGATTTTTCCATTAACCATAGATTAGTAATGAGAAAATGTAACAGGAAATTCTCAGCTGAAGCTCTGCTCCACTACTATGACAGAAACTTCTCTGTTCTTCAATTTCTTTGTCAGTAATGTATGGAAAATATATTTCATGTGACTCAGAGAGGATAATATATTTTAAATGGTTGTTCTCAATAACAATAATTGGGTACCAAAAGGTTATATAGATGAGAACTTTATTTGGAGAACAAACAATGAACACAGAGCCACAACTGGATATCGTGACATTGCCAATAAAAATAATTTCAGCAAACCCAGAAAAGGCAAGCAATTGTTTGGGATTTTTACCTTTCTGATACTGAAGAACCTATAAAAATCAACTGAGAAACTCAAAAGAAATGAAAACTTTAAAGAAATTGTTTTTCGAGTATACTCACAGAAATAATGGCAGATACCAAAATTACATAGAAGCATGCACATTGTAATCAGAAACATTTCAATTGGAGGCTACATTTTCACCAAATTACATTCTATGAAGAAAGGCTAAAATTATCTCTAGACACGGTGATAATATCATTCTATCCAAAAGATAAAGTGGAATCTGCTCTGTGAGTGATTATCTTTTCTTTTCTTTCCTTTTTTTATTGATTTAGTTTCGTTCCAGAACAACAAAAAAAGTTTGTATAGAATGAAGCAGTTATATGAGACAGAATAGATAGCATGCTAGCAGAGAGCTGATTTCCTATGCATGAAAGGAAGAAAAGCCAATGTATTATTTTCTTCTTCGTTTACAATCAGTTCAAACTCAGATATATGCGTAGAATGCCTACTATGTGCAAGACACATCATCAAGAATGAAAGATTTCCTTGTCTTAGATTTCAAGGTATCTGTGACCAGAACCTTCCAAAATTAGAATCTATAGTGTCAATATGAAACAATCAGCTACGAATTATTCCAAAACTATTTCTATGAATCCGTCCAACTGAAGCTTTGAACATGTCTATTTGAGCTCCATTGCCACCTAGTTTATGTATTCAGTGTATGGAATGATTTATTTTTCTGATACCATCAGCAAAGACTATTTATTCTATCTTGTATTGAGAAAACTATGGAAACACCCAACAACACTAATGAAGAAATGCAAAATGAAATAACGAGGAATCATTTTTCCACACATCAAGTTTATAAACTTTTTTGCACAATGATAATATTCCACTGTTGTATGAAATCAGTACTACAGGCATTTGTGTATCAGGCTGGTGAAGAGGATACATTGACCTAACCTTTGGAGAAGGCAACTTTGACAGGTAGTAAGAGGACAGTGGTCTTTCCTCATAGATGTGTAAAGCTTATGAAACCATGACCCTCATATTCCAGTTTTAGAATAATGTCACAGCCAAAAGAGCACCAAGTGCAACCAGGAAATAATTTCAAGACAAAACAATTTCTTCTATTTTTATGACACTTATGGAGTTACTTATCTTAGACCAGATTAATAGTTTTTAAAAGTCCACTTTTTTTCTATCTACTCCTTTACTCTATGAAGCTTCCCTCTTTCAACACTCCATGAAAAACCTCCTCACACTAGGCTAGTCCAAGCGCATCACATCCCTGTACATTTCCTCCGTGGCTCTTCAATTCTGCACCAACAAAATAAAAAGGAATGGATGTGGCAAAGCAGGACCTTGGTGGGAGGGGAGCAGGTCAAAAGACACAAAGAAACAAATTGAGGAAATAGAGCTGGGATTTCCTTTCATGAGCAGGCTAGATGAAAGGCTTAGGAACACTCCTAAATTAATATTTTGTTCTGTCATACAAGAAAACAATCAATATACTGTCAAAGGTTGCTGTTCAAAGAAAGATTCACATGCAACATTTAAATAATAGCAAAATATTGGGTTCAATTTCCTGTCCACTAACAGGTTAGAGATTAAGTAATTTTCATCCACCTGGGAAATATTATGCAGTATATTTTTGTGCATGAATTTGAAGAATAATGACATGAGAAAATTCTAAGTGGAAAAAAGAGTAGAAAATATATTTCCAACATGACTATATTTTTACATGGAGAAAAGTAAAGAAAGTGCACCAAAAATGTTGCTATTGCTTATTCTAGGCTTTTTCTTCAGGTTCCTTGTATTATACTATGTGTTTTCTAAACTTCTGACAGTAAGCATGTTTGACTGTAATGATTTTTTTTAAGGTAGGAAAATGATCCTTTAAAATATTTGGTTTCATTTCAATCTCTGAGGTGGCTAATTGCCACTCAGTCCCAGTTACTAAGAAATTAAAGCAGTAAATTTTCTTCCATTAGGTCAGCTAAGGCTAAGCATTAACATTCCTGCTGTCCTTTCTTGGCTATTATTACAAAAGGTAGAGGAAATGGCATAATCATGAATCTAAACTCAGGCTGGTGACTGACAGTGTGTTGGTAAAAGAAACGTGTTTTACCTAGCACAAGTCTAAAGAGAGACCACAGAACTAATTTATCTTCTAATATAGTCCCAAGTCTAAATGAGAGGATAAATGGCAATGCATTAGTCTATGTCTCTGATGTCACAGTTCTAATTTAACACATTACTGAGAGGATAAATCTTTGAATATGTCCTGCATAAATAACATATTGTTATGACTGTTAATAAAGCATGAACAATTAGCCTAGGGACTTCTAGCACTCTTTTTTCATTTTATTCATATTAAATATTGACCATATACAAATATTTATAGAGTATACTTAAGGTCTAAAACATAATAATAGTTAAAAATCAACCAAACTATCTCTCAGTTTAAAAAAGAACATAATCCTGTCTTTCAGTTCTCTGTGTAACCTTCTCTATTTAGCTGTAACTACTCTTTTGTATTTTGTATTTACTATTTTTCTTTCTTAGATTTACTAGATGCTTGTACCTCTAAAATTGTACTGTTTCATTCCACATGCTTTCAAACTTATATAATGAAATTGTCCTGTATCTATCCTTCCATAACTGCTTTTTGACTCAACTTTGTGTTCCAGCGAATCATCTTTGTTTATATGCTGATAAAATTATTATTCTTTTTCTTTCTTTTTTTGCAGGGGAAGATTCATGCTAAGCTAACATCTGTTGCCAATCTTCCTCCATTTTTCCCCCTCAAAGCCCCATTACACAGTTGAATATGGTTGTAACTTCTTCTGGTTCTTCTTCGTGAGCCACCGCCGCAGTATGGCTACTGACAGAGGAGTTGTGTGGTTCCACATCAGGGAACCGGGCCCGGGCAGCTGAAGCAGAGTGCACTGAACTTTAACTGCTAGGCCATCAGGGTGGCTCCAAAATTATTTTTTAATCAGCTACATTTTATTCCATTATAAGACTGTAGCGCATGTAACTATCTTTTCTAGTATCGATGGATTTGATTTGTGGATTTGAGTGATTTACTGTTTTTTTGCTACCACAGACAATGTTGCTGTAACATCTTTGGCATGTTTCAGGGCACGGGTGTACAATGGGTTTTAGCATGCATGCTTAGGGGTGGAATTGTTGGGCCATAGGATAATTGGGTTCAAAATTACTATATGACGCCAAATTATTTCCAAAGGATGTTTTCTAGAGGATTTGTTTTTTTCTAAAGATTCTTTATTCATTTTATACATTGCTGGATTTTATTTGCTAACACTGCTTTGAATTTTTGATTCTAGCTTCATGTCTGAGAATAGCCTGTATTTTATTTGCCTATAATGTTCTTGTTAGGTTTTATTATTGAGGTTATGTTAATAAGACAAAAGTGACCCGAGAAGTATTCCCTCTTTTTCTTTTTTCTGAAAAAAAGCATTCAAGGTTATCATTATTTGACCTTGAACATTTGGTAGCTGTTTCTAATGAAACTAAGTGGGTCTAGAGAGATTTTAGTTTTAAAGATTTAAATTAATGATTAATATATTAATTGTTATAGGAATATTATACAACTCAGGTACAATATTTAATTGTTATAGGATTATGATTTATTATTATATGATTATTATAGGTTTTATGTTTCTTAAACACTTTATGTTTTTAAATTATTGCAATCAATCTTTTAATAGCTCATATATTTTGATAAACTACTGTGTCTCTAGTTACACATTTTCATTCCGAATGTTTTTATACTTTGTTTGCTTTTCTGTGATCAAACTTTCCAGAGTATACTATGTTTTCCAAACTGATACTTTTATTGCTATCCTCTACTATATTTATGTTTTGTATTTTATCATATTTCTGCTTCATTTTTCCCTTTCGTCTACAAATTTTGGGTTTACACCTTTGTTCTTTTTTAACTTTTTAAATTGATGCCTACTTTATTTATTTTCACCTTACATTTGTTCTTAAAAGATGTACTTAATGCTTTAAATTTCCTCCAAAGTGCTGTTCAGATGAATTACACAAGTTTTGATACTATATGATTTTTTTTGTTTTACATTTTGTTTAATTTACATTTTAGGATTTTTTTTCTTTGACCCTTTAGTTATCTATTTCCTGCATAGGATGTTTTTCCAAATATCTGTTATAGATTTCAAATTTGTACATTATGGTAATAAATCTTTGGAAAATTTTTTGAGATTTATTTTACTTTTCAGTATGTGGTCAGATTTCATAAATATGCTATATGTGCTTGAAAAGAATATGTATTCTGCATTTATTGGTTCAGTGTCATATATACATCTATTAAACCAAATATATTGATTTGTCTTGAGTAAATCTTCTATGGCCTAAAAATTTATTATCTGCTTGATCTATTAGTTATTGATAGAAGTATAATTAAAAATCATCAAAATAATGCTGGTTTTGCAAACTTATCTTTATATTTCTACCAATATTTACTTTAAATATTTTTGAAACTATATTATTAGACAAAATTTATCGTTATTATTTTTTTCTGGTGAATTGAACATTTTGTCTTTAAATGGATACCTCTTTATGTTTTTGTTTTTTGTTTTTTGTAAGGAAGACTAGCCCTGAGCTAACATCTGTTGCCAATTCTCCTCTTTTTGCTGAGGAAGGTTGGCCCTGGGCTAACATCCGTGCCCATCTTCCTCTGCTTTATATGTGGGACACCTGCCACAGCATGGCTCTATGAGCAGTCAGAGGTCCGTGCCCGGGATCCAAACCTGTGAACCCTGGGCTGCCAAAGTGGAATGTGCGAACTTAACCACTATGTCACCAGGTCATCCCCTCAAGAACACTTTATGCTTTTTATGGTTTGTGTATTTTGCTTAAAGTCCACTTTACCTGAATATGTTTACACCAGCTCTCCTTTGTTTGGTATTTACTTTGTATATCTTTTACTTTCAATCTTTCTGTAGTTTTGTGGTTTAGATATAAACAGTACTTTTAATATATTCTGATAGTCTTTGTCTTTTCTAATAAAGAATTTACTCATTTTATACTTAATATAAAACTAATATTCTGGAACTGTTTTCCATCATCTTATTTTGTGACTTCTATTTCTTCCAACTTTTATATACTTTTTTTCCCTTTCTTTCATTTGGATTGATTATTTTTCTTCTTCCATTTATATTTTTCTACTCTGTTTAATATTATGCAATCTGTTTTTAATTTTTAATGATTAACAAATATACTGTGAAAAAAGTCTAAAGCTCTAAGTGCAGAAAATAATGAAGAACAACAAAAGAGTAAACATAAGTATACATCTAAATAAACAACAATAATAATTTACATCAAGTTTTAAAATAGACATATGGAACTAAAATACAGGAAAACAATAGCATACAAATTGGGAAGAAGGGCTTATATGGAGTTAGGTGTTCTAATTATAACACCTATATTATGAATTATACATTATTTAAATATAACATATATCAATATAATTTACAAGTCAAGACATCTTTAGGTGGCCATTTACCTGGAGTCAGCCAAACTCAAAATTAAGGGCACAGTCTCCAAAAGACTGCCCTTACTTCAAACACCAGCCACAAGCTTGAGGTTCCCCAGGGCCACACTCACTTCTGACCATCTGGCTGCAAAGGTGAAGTTTCCCACATCACTCTCAGTTTCAATAATTCACTAGGAAAACTCACAGAACTCAGAAAAGCGTCATACTTACAATTACAGTTTTATTATAGCAAAAGGAATCAAATTAGAACTAGCCAAAGGAGAGACACATACAGAAAAGTTGGAAGGGCTTCAAATGTTCTTGAGAACATGTTACCCTCCCAGCACTGAAGTATAACACTACTCAAAGAATACTGCCAACCAAGTAAGCTCATCTGAGATTTGGTGTCCAGAGTTTTTATTGGGGTTTTGTTACCTAGGCATGATTGGCTGAATCATTGCTCACATGACTCAATCTCCAGCTTTCTACCCGGCCTGGAAGTTGGGCTAATATCATGTGACCCAACCTAATAATCACATGGTTACTCTTTCTGGCATGGCCAGCCTCATTCTGAGTCATCTCATTAGTATGAACTCTAGGGGCTCACCACGAGTCACCTCATCAGCAAAAATTATCAGCTGTGGTCTGAAGGGCCCACTGTGAATAACAAAGTTACTCTCATTACTTGGGAAATTCCAAGGATTCACAGTTTACCTATAAGGAACTGGGGACAAAAGCCAGCCAAGTTCTTTATTGCACACCACTGAAGGAATTGTTAAAGAATGTATACCTACTCAAATAGGAAAGAAAAAAGAATAATAAAAATTATAAGTAAACAATAAAAAATAGAAAAAAGGACACAAAATAAGAACATAGAAAAGGTAAAACAAAATGAAAACCAAACTGCATTCCGCTAGATTTAAACCTGTATGTTCTAAATACACAAACTGACAGACAAAAATAACAAGACTGGATTTAAAAGAAAACTTCCATGCTTCTTATAAGACACACATCTAAAATGTAAGAATACAGGAAGAATGAAAGTAAAAGGATTGAAAGAACATACTATGTAAACACTAACAAAGAAAGTTGGTGTGGCTACATTAATTTCAGGCAAAGTAGATGTTACAACAAAAAGTATTATTAGAAATACATAGGTACATTTCATAGTGATATGAGTTTAATTTATCAGAAATACATAACAAATCTAAATTGCCATACAGCTAATAACATAAATGCCTCAAAGTTATAAAACAAAAACATGACATAACTAAAAGAAGAAATAACCAAATCTATGGTCATAGTGGGCAATTTAAAAACATCTATTTCAGTAACAAATAAAATTTTTAAAAAAATGAAATAATACTTTTGTTCTCAAAGTGTAGTTTATGGGCTCAAAACTATTTCTATAAAAATTGTAAGATGCTATGTGCCTTTTCACTTACAACTTACGGTGTTGACATATGTACTGGTGGAACAAAAGCAACGGTGGGCAAAACTGTTGACACTTTAGCACAAATCAAAGCAGCAGCACCAAACTGTACTGGGAGTCATCGCATTCTTCACTGCCATTCACTCACAGTTAAAAAGAAGCAAACAAACACACAAGCAAACCAAAAAGGTGTTTCAATGGCCTTTAATATGATATTGTTATAAAGAATTTGACAACTCAATTAACAACTCAGGTATTACTCTAGTGGTTCTCAAAGTGTGATCTGATGATGTATGGCAAAATCCCTTCAGTGGCAACAAACTGTACAAAAGTCTTGTATTTTTTATACTTAAAGAAAAAAAGAAAACCATTTTTACTTAAAAATATCCTTGATCAACAGCAAAATATCATTAATTTTATTAAATCTTATCTATTGAGCACACATTTAAAAATATTCTATATTACAAAACATGAATTATGTGTAAAGAATTTCTGTTACATATAAAAGTACGATGATTGTCTACAGGAAAAACACTTGTGCAACTGTTTAAATTATGAGTTGAACTAACCATAGAGCACTGTTTTTTTGAAAAAATTATTGACAAAGTATTGTTATTTAGACTTGAGTGTATGACAGACATTTTTTTGAAAACAAATTAAATGAGTTTATCATTTCAAGGAAAACAACTGTCAATATGTTTTGCCAATAGGAAACTTGTATCTGCCACCACGAGATTGAAAGTTTTCCAATACTTAAAGACTTTTGTGATAAAATTGGTGGCGGTATTAACAAATGTGATTTTTGGATATTGCATAATGGAATGTGTCAACATTTAGAAGATCTGCATATAACCTATATCTTCAAATGACCAATGTACAATGTTATAAAAGCATGCATAGGTAAAGAATCATTCAAAGTATAAAACAGACCAGTGGATTTTAACATAACTGACAAAGTTTCATTGATATGATTTCAATTCCACATTGCAACTAACTCTTATGAAACTACCATTTGTCAAGTTGTGGTATGGTATAAAAAATGATTATACACAATTACCTGAAATTGCTATTAAAGTATCTCCCCCTTTTAAACTACATATCCGTGTGAGTTTAGATTTTTTTCCTACTTCATCCAAAACAGAGCCCAACAGGATTAATGCAGAAGCAGGTATGAAAATCCTTTGTCATTAAGCCAGACATTAAAGAGATTTGCAAAAACGTAAAACACCACTCTTCCATCTAAATTGCTTTCTTTTGGAAAATATGGCTAATTTTCCTAAAAATGTTATTTATATTAACATGTAATAGTTTGGTGTTATTTTAAGTAATATAATGCATACTTTTGAGTTTTAACTTCTAATAAGGCAGATATTGATAGAGATTGCTCACACAAACAAAAGTTCTTTGGGTCCTCAATAATTTTTAAGAGTTTAAAGAGCCCCAAAAAGTTTTAGAACCTTTGTTGTAGAACAACTGAACAGATAAGTAATACATTTGGCCAAATTGAATAATATAGAATCATGTACCTAACAACAAAAGACTATGCATTCTTTAAAAGTTCATACATTTATAAAATTAATAATACGCTGGGCCATAAAGGAATTCTCAACAAATTTCGACGTACTAAAAGAATATAGTGTTCTCTGACCACAGGGAATTAAGGTAAAAATACATTAAACAATAACCACCATGTGTTTAGAAATTAAGAAATATACTTTTAAATAATCAGTAAGAGAAGAAATCACAATGTTGATTAGAAATTATTTAGAACCTAATGACAATAAAAATAGGGCATATCAAATCTTATAAGATGCAGCTAAAGCCATAGTGAGAGGGTAAATTATAGCTTTAATGCATATATGAGTAGAGATGAAAGGCTAAATATCATTGAGTTAAGCATCAATCTCAAGTAAGATTAAAAAATCAGAGCAAATCAAAACCCCTAACATTTTAGAATGGAAGAATTAATAATTAAAACAATAGTAGAAATTTTAAAAAACCAAATAAACAAACAATAACCTAGACCAACAAAGCCAAAAGTAGTTTTTTAAGAGTTAAGTCTACTGAGGCATAATTTATATACAGTAAAAGTCACCCTTTTCCAGAAGTAAATTCTGATAAATGCATATCTATGTAACTACCACTTCATTTCCTTCACCCCCAGAAGTTCCCTTATGCCCCTTTATGGTCATTTCCCTACCCTTACCCCAGGGTAGGGAACCACTCATTTGTTTTCTTTCCCCACAACTTTACCTTTTCCCAAATGATATATAAATGGAATCAAACGATATGTCGACATTAGTGTCTGGCTTCTTTCTTAGCATAATGAATTTTAGATTCACCCATGCTGCTGCATTTATCAGCAGTTCATTTATTTTTATTTCTGAGTAGATTCCATTGTAAGGATGTACCACAGGTTGTTCATCCATCCACCAGTTGACAGACATTTGGGTTGTTTCTACATTTTGTTGTTGATGAATAAGACCAGGACTGAATTCATGGTCATTGACCTGTGCAGTAGCAGAGTGCCTGCAATCACAAGGGCCCTATGCCTGGCTTAATGCTCTGTTGTCACTGTCTTAAATTTTTTAATAATTTTATCTCTGCACTTGTGTTCTGTAAGTGAAATCTGATGGGGCAATGGAGCATGGGCTTGAGCAGAGGAGGCACATGCAATATGTGTATCTGCCATTCTTCGTCACCCCATTCACATATAGTGGTCGCAATGCCCCACAAGTACAGAATTCAGGTGGGCCATGATGCCTGGGAGTTCAGTGTGACACAAAGCAAGTACAAGGCAAATGTTGCATGTCTAGCACTGACTAAGCAGGGGCACTGAGAGCCCTGCCAAAGCGGACACAAAAAGAAATAGAAAACTTGAATCATTTACTATTGAGGAAATTAAGTGTATAATTAAAATCTTTCTCCACAAAAATGTCTAATGTTGCTGAATTACTCCAAGCATTTAAAACAGAAATAATGCAAATCTTACACAACTCTTCCAGAAAACAAAAAAATGAGAACACTTCCAATCTCCTTTTATTAGATCAGCATAGACTTGATACCCAAACTTGACAATGATTTTCCCAGAAATATCTCACAGTTTTCTATAGGCCAGAAGTTTGGGCAGGGCTCAACTAGGTTCTCTGCTAAGGTATTTCAAGGCTTAAATTAAACTGTCAGCCAGGTTTGCAGTTTTCATCTGAAGCTCATATGAGTTTCATATTGAGAGATTTCAGTTCTTTGAGGTTGTAGAGCTGAGATCTCTGTTTTCCTGCTGGCTATTGGCCAGTTCCTATAGACAATCCTCAAAGTCCAACAATGTGGTCCTCTCGCAACATGCCGGCTCACTTATTCAAGTCCAGCAGGTGATTCTCTGTTCTGCCACAATGGAGGTTTATCTAATGTAATGTAAGTAAAAGGTATGACTATCCTATTATATTAACCATACAATATAACCTCAAGGGAACAAAGTAGCATAACATTAACTGGTCCTGCCTAGACTCTAGGGGAAGAAATTATACAAGGCATGTACACCAGAAAGTGGTTATCTTGAGGGCCATTGGGGAATCAGGGGGCCAAGACTTCTGCCTATCACAGGATGCAGTGACAATATAAATCCCAACAGTTTTTGAATAGAAATTGAAAAACAGAGTCTAAAACGAATGCGGAAATTAATAGGCCAAGAATAGCAAAAACCTTGTGAAAAAGAGACAAATAGCATAGGACTAATTTTACTGGATATCAAGACATACTTTAAAGCTGAACATATTCCATGGAAAGGCACTCATTTACTAAAGCAAGAAGGAAGGCGCTGGCGAGAGGGACACCGGGATCATCAAGAATCTCAGTGGTAGCTGCCCTCTATAGGCCAGGACTGACAGTAGGAAATAATATTAGAGAATTAGATTCTCAAATACCCAGGAGGAGAAGAGAATTCTTAAATAATAAAGTCAACAGGGTGCACTAAATCATCAGAAGCAAAGCAGGTACTATTATTTTAAAGAGCATTAGGGATGAACCGGCAGCCAAGGAGACTTAATTCACAGACAACTATGGAGATGGTTGATAGAACATGGCTTCTACAGTGGCAAGAAAGATGGGTGGCCAACAAGGGCTTAAATGATACAACCAAAAGAAATCAAGGTGAATCATCAAGGCTCTGAGGTAGTCATTCCAACAAAGGGTTAACATCTTTTGCCAGTTTTCATACCTGATCCAGTTCTTAGACCCAGAACATATTGGCTGAGACACTGAAAGAAACTCAACGGAAGGACCCAACACCACCATGACAATTGTATATGATAAAAATTTCCCCAGACTTTCCCAAAGGGATCTACAGCCTTTCACTTATGTAACCTTGTCCAGAGGAAAGTGGAATACTCAAATATTTGAGGACAGTTAGTCCAAATTTTCACTAACACCTGGAACCTAAACCTCATGGCCCCCTGTTAGAATGGGAGCCTAGAGAGGCAGGTAATAAATAGACTCCTGGCCCAGATTCAGCTCATTGTAAGTCCCCAGGGTCCATAGACACATCTGTTGGTCAGTTCTCTGTTCCCCAAATGTATAATTGGAATGAATACAATCGGTAGTTGGCAAAAACTCCACATTGTTTACTTGGCTGTGGCATAAAAGTTATTATAGAGAGGATGCCAAATAGAAGTATCAAAATTGTCATTTTCATCTAAGATAATAATTCTACAATAATATTGCATCCCAGGAGGAGGTAGCAATCTAGTGCCACCCTTAAAGATCTAAACGATGACGATTTGTTCACACTATCTTATCTCTGCTTAATCCTCCAGTCTGGCCCTCACAAAAACCAGATGAATCCTGGAAGAAAACCACAAATTCTACCAAAGAGTGGCCCCAATTGCAGCTGCTGTACCCAGTGAAGGTATCTTTGCTATAGAAGATCAAGCCTTGAGTTTAAAATATGGCTATTGATCTGGTGAGTGCATTGTTCTCCATCTCTAAAGAAGTTGGATCAGAAGCAGCTCACATTCACAAGGGACAGACAAATATACGCAGTTATGGTCTTGTCCCAGGCTATGTTAACTCTTCCATTTTCTGTTTAATATACTTCTAACAGACTTAGGCCATTGGTCATTTCACCGAACATCACACTGGTCCACGATGTTGATCCACCATGATGATCAGACTAGAACAAAAAATGGAAAGTATGTGGAGGTCATAGTAAAACATATGTTCTCCAGAGGATAAGAGAGAAACTCAAAGAAGATTCAGGGTCCTGCCACATCAGTGAAGGTTTTTAGGAGCCCAGTAGTAAGACGCATGCTGGGACATGCTTGACAAAGCGAAGGACAGGTCATTGCATTTTGTACCTTCTACCACTAAGAAGGAAACTCAGGGGCTGGCCCGGTGGGGTAATGGTTAAGTTCACATGCTCTGCTTTGGCAGCCTGGGGTTCGCAGGTTTGGATCCTGGGTGTGGACCTACACACAGCTTATCAAGCCAAGCTGTGGCAGTGTCCTATATATAAAGTGGAGGAAGATGGGTATGGATGTTAGCCCAGGGCCAATCTTTCTCAGCAAAAAGAGGAGGATTGGCAACAGATGTTAGCTCAGGGCTAATCTTCCTCACACACACAAAAAAAAAAAAAAGAAAGAAAGAAAAAGAAAACTCAGATTTTTTGAGTTTTGGAGGCAGTGTATTCCACACATGGAACTATTACTTTGACCCATTCATCTAGTGGTATGGAAGGCAGCAGGTTTTAGTGGGGCCAGAGTAGGAAAAGACTTTGCAGCAGATTTAGGCTATGGTGAAAACCAGTCTTCTACTTAGGCCAAAGAACACAGCAGGACCTAAGATACTAACAGTGCCTGTGGTTACAAAAGACATCCAGTGGAGTTTATGACAAGCCTTGATAAGAGAATTACAATGTAGATCCCAGGTTTCTGAAGCAAGGTCATGCCTTCTCAGTGGAGAACTACACGTCACTTGAATAACAGCTTCTGCATGCTACTGGCCCTGGTAGAGATGAAATATCTGGTCATGGGATATCAAGTGACGATGTGTTCAGAACTATCCATCATGTAATGGGTTCTGTCAGATCCACCATCAAATCATTAAGTTGGGTGAACTGAGCAGCAATCCACTGTAAGATGGAAGAGACATGTCAAGGATCAAGAAGAAGTAGAGAACAGAAGTAAGCTGCATTCATGAGGTGGCCCAGTCCCCAAAACCATCTACATCTGTATGACCAGTGCCTCTCCTTAGCTCAATCTATAGCAACATGAATGGTCCCTGAAGAGTTTTTGTTTTTACTTAGACTTGGCTTCGAAGTAGACTTTATGTTCCTGTTAACTTATCAATGTGTTTTATATTTTGTGCATTATTTTAATCATTTTATAGAGACGATAAGTAAAGGAATCTTCTCTGCCACACTACTAAAATTGGAATGCTAGTATCTATAAGTCATTATTTCAATCAAAGTCATTGTTTATACATGTTCTATAAAGCTAAATATATACACACTACATTCAATATCATGATAATTTTGTTAGACAAATCTAAAATGGTTAACAAACTAGCATTTTTTGGTATCACTTCATTTTCTTCTCAATTTAGCCCTTTGGTCTACAGAACTGACAATCTTAAAAGCTAAATTAAAAAACTTGGGGGAAAAATGATATATAAGGCAAAAGAGAGGGAGAAAACCTAAAAAAGTTTAGTCTATTCTCATTTCAGAGCTCAAGAATCCAACAAAACAATCAATCAGGTTTGGGAAAATAAAATCTTTCAAATTAATTTTTGTAGACATGGTTGAAATGCGCTATTAAATACATCAGATCTTTTGCTTTTATTTCTATATGAAATATGGCAAAGCCATGGCAAATTTTAATAAAAATGGAATTATCATTCCACATCTTAAACCTCTACCAGGAAATAATAATGGATTATTGGATATATAAAAATGTGTGTACCTATTTTTCCATATTTTTATACATTTTATAACAGAAATGTGAGAATCCACCTGTTTATTTTGAAATTCCTGAGAAAAGGTATGTGATAGGAAATCCAAAGCAAAGCTTAAAACATGCTTTTCCTGATTTTAATAACATTTACACCAGATCTATATTTTATGCTATGAAATAAAATTATTATATGAAGCAAGTACTTATGCTTAATACGTTCCTAAGTGCTTTGCGATTATTTTTATTCTGGTACTTTATATAAATAATAGGATAACAATAAGAATTATCAAATACTGTGTTCCAAATTAATGAGAGGGCAAAGAAATAACCAAAATTCTGATTCACTAAGTGTGCTTGTATGTTAGATTTAACAAGTGAGTGTCTTTTTAAAGGTGTAATTAAGAAAAGAACTGAAATCAAGTCTAAGGAAGCAGAAGCAGGGATGATGCAATCAAATTCTTCATGCTTCATAAAACAATTGTGAACATTCATTAGAAAAAGGCCATATAGAATTGGACCGACTGAGATTGTGTCTGCATGAAAATGTCCATTTCACAGTACTGATAATTTAAATAAATCACATTTGCATATTTCTGGGCAAGCTTCATTATTTGTGGGTTCT
This sequence comes from Tapirus indicus, assembly GCA_031878705.1. NCBI lineage: Eukaryota > Metazoa > Chordata > Mammalia > Perissodactyla > Tapiridae > Tapirus > Tapirus indicus. Next base: position 51,200,422 of record CM062919.1, read on the forward strand.
GTTTTGTGAATTTTCCAACTTGGCAAAATTTTGTAGGAAACGCCAAATCAATACTCATAGCACTTTCAGGTTATTCCAGAACATGCTTGAACTGGAAAATTTGAGCCACCTGATGCACATGTTCCCAGCGGAGGTCCAACAAAGTGACCCTCTGCCTGGTTCAGCTCTCACACAGGGATGACCAGTGGATAGAGATGGTAGGGGCAGTGGAGTGGAGCACAAGAGGCTCCAGCTCTGGGGTCAGTTGGATGGGTTTGAATCCCAACTCCAGCACCTCTTAATGGGGTGGCCCCAGGTAAGTAAGTCACTGAACACTTCCAAACCTCATGTTCTCTTTTGTAAAATAAAGAAAATAGAATCTACCAGGATGAGTTATTTTAGGATCAGATCATAATCAATGTGAGATATTACACACACACAACACACACACATTTTCTCTAGGAGCAATGGCTTAGTATTTGCTAATTTAGTGTTCATAGCAAATTTATAGAACATAACTACTACAAACAATGAGATTCAATTGATTTTACATGTATACACACACATATATACAAATTTATAGAATTTGACTCTGATTTATACATAGAGACATGATCTGAAATATTCTTAAATTGCATTTTCACCTATGAAAGTCATAGTGACATGTTCCTATGTGAGCAGAGCTAGAAATGATGATATTATTTAGTGTGTAGAGGGAAGAAAAATCATGTACTGATGATAAAATAAATCACAGACTTATGATTAATAACATTCTGCTGAAATTAAAATGCAAAACAAACAACGAAATTAAACACCTTCTAAAATGTGGAAAGAAAACCAGAGAAATATATTGCCTATCACAACAATTTACTAATGATGTCTTTAAACAAGTTGATGAGTAATCACCTTTTTAAAAACTAAAATTTCATGAGGCAAAAGGAAAAGATTAATCTCCAATTAATTTAGTTTCTAATTTAACAAAAATTATAGTTTTCAATTTTTACTTCCACACAACCAGAGAGGTGATATCTTTTATCCTATATTTATATAGGCAGTTAGTTCTCTATTTCACTGTTTATAATAGACATTATTGATAATAGATATGATGGATAATGGAGCTAGGTTACAGGGATACGGCATAAATCCATCCATGTTTTATGCTGTACCTCCACTGACAGGATACATCACCTATGGTCTATTGATGATTTTAAAAAAAGAAAAGAAAGGAAAGTCCTCTCAGTTTCTTTTAGAGTATACCTATTAAAATCCATAGTTTTGGCTAAGAATGGAAGATAAGCTTTCTAAAGCAAGTTAAAAAAACAACTATTGTTTAAAATTGTGATCAATGTGTACTTCCGTAGATGCTTTAGTACTGAAATTACCTTTGCAATGGACTCCATTTTGATCTGGAGAAACCACATATAATGTATCTTACAGTTATGCTAATACAGACCAAATACCTATCTGTTCCTGGGGAACATCTGAATGCAGTTATTTGAACATGAAAAGTTGAGTGGTTTTTGTTCTACTGTTCAAGACTTGGAAATAGTTAAGAAACTGTATTGGGCATTCTTTCATTGGAGTGCTAGGCATTTTCTAGTGGACCCTCTCTGGGTGTTATCTAATTCTTAAATGATGTACAGCTTTGATTGAATTTCTATTGAGTAGACTATTATTCTGTCCACAGCAATGCAAATGATTCTTGTTTTTAGCAACACAAATAAATTTAATCTGGTAGAGAATATTAACATCCATATTAAAATTCTAATTTGAGGGGCTGCCCGGTGGCGTAGCAGTTTCATCCGCGCTTGGCAGCCCGGGGTTTGCCGGTTCGGATCCCGGGCGCCCGCCGACGCACTGCCTGTCAGCCATGCTGTGGCGGCGTCCCATATAAAGTGGAGGAAGATGGGCACAGATGTTAGCCCAGGGCGAGTCTTCCTCAGCATAAAGAGGAGGATTAGCAACGGATGTTAGCTCAGGGCTGGTCTTCCTCGCAAAAAAAAAAAAATTCTAATTTGAATGGGTTTTAACATCTTACTGGTTTCCCCATCAATTAATACGTTGAATAAAATCTTCGGCACATGTTAATTTTGTATTTTATAAGAGCTTTATATAAGAGTATAAAACTTATAAGTGTTATATTTTATGAATCATGATTTTAAAGTTTTGAAAATTATACTATAAACCATGAATAGGATTTTTTATGCAGGCATACGCAGCAATAGTTTTACTGTTTTTTTCTAAATAGAATTAGACTACTCCCATGCTTAAAGTATATTGCTGGTTCTCAGAGTGTTCTGTGTGCAGTCTATCTGGAAATGTAACACAGAGGAGAGCAATAAGAACACAGAGATATGCTCTTTTTCCTCGAGGAATACTAGAGAATAATCTGAAAAAAAGAGTGAGCTTAGCTATCCTATTGGCCTCTTAATGGCTACTTTAAATCTGCAATTGATTAATTAACTTTTAAAATAGAGGCAGGGAATGATCATAAGATAATAAGATAGTAAAAAGCAAAACAAAGTGACTGAAGCAGAGTATGTATACTTAAAAAATGGGAGATGAGGTTGAAAAATAGATGGCAAAGGTTTGAACGTGGCCTAGTATCATGGGTTAAGTTTGACTACTCTGTAAACAACACAAGGCCATCGGGCATTAGAAGTATTGAAGAGAAAGAAGCAGAATTGGTATCAAACAAAAACCTAAGTTCAATTCTCAATTCCATCTTTTATTTGCTGTGTCACCTTGAGGAAGTCAACTAATATCTCTGAGCCATGAAGGCCCTTCATTTCTCCTTTTGGAATTATGCTGAGGGTTAAATGAGAGAGAGTATAGAAAAGCTCTCTGTGAACTCTACACCATGCAAATGTTAATTATGCATGTTCATATAAACCATGAGAATAACTTTTTCAACTAAAAAAATATTTGTTCTTTTTGATGGTGGATTTTCGAGATGTTCTTATTATCCCTTTAGTTACACATAGACTAAAATAATGAAAGAGTATTTCTACTCTTTCCATAAATTTCTTTGAACTTTTCCCCATATTATCATTACATTTTTCTGTTACCTTCGAGAATAGCATTTTCCAAAACACTTTCTTTCCTACCACATAAAATCCAGCTAATAATTTCAGCTCCATATAACCTAACTACCTATGGTTACACTATACATTTTAACTTTACTGATATTTCTCCTAGTTTACTAAATCATCCTGGTTTTGGGCATACATAGAAGCAGGCTTTTATATTTTCACATTCAGAAGAAAAACATTTGAACATGAAATACATTGATGTATATACATAGCCAAGTCATTTTATTCTGAGTGGGCTGAGATAAGTAATGTCTGATTTGAAAATATTAGATCTACATACAAAAGAGTGTTGGAGAACTTGACAGATGTCTGTTCCTTGGCCAAAACTCCAGTTCTATTCCATCCTCCTGAGAAGGCTTTCTCTGCAGCTGAACCACTTGGCAACTGTTGGGGTTGTGGTTCTTTGAATGGTCATACATAGATATGGTTTTCTGCCTTTGTCTTTAATGAATTGCAATCTTCACATATTTGCAAAATCATTTTCTCTGAATATCTACTTTATCATTACGTTTTCCCAGAAAGGTGTCAACTTGAATATGTTACTTCTTCCAGAACAGCATTGCTATTAGGTGGCTTGTTATTTCTTTATCCATAGTTAGGCTGTGGTTTCCATCACATGATGGTCCTCTAGTCTACTCTTTTTTCTGTTCTTCCTTAAAACACACTTCCTAAGAGTAGTGCAGCAGAACACTTTGAGAACAAATTTTATCTTCCTTGAATTTCTTTGGTAGTGATTTTATTATTGCTTCCTAATGCATTAACTGTTTGTTTAAAAGAAAATTTAAACGTCTCTATCTGCTTTTCTCCTGAATTTCAAATCTCCCTTTAATGAAACGTAGTCATTGGTGATTAAAGCATTATCACATTCTTGTTCAAAAGTTCCACCCTAATCGTAACTACCGAATTCATACATTGCAAAGCAGCATTTCCCAGATGATGTCTCATTTCCATCTCCTGAGAAACACTCTCTATGGAGAGCAGATAAGGAGTTAGCCAGCTGTTATAGACACAAAACCTCCTACACTAAGCACTAGGCAAGTCTCTATGCTATAGAGACTCTTAACTGTTGATGCTGTGGTTTTCAGATGCATGGTTGTTATCTTAGCGTATGTGGAAAAGCCTAATAAAATTGTTCCAATTAATATTTAGTTCACCTAATTATTCTTTACAGAACTTTAAGCTAATAACTCCTTTGTTAAGCAACTTTTTGGGCCTGAAAATTCTGAATTTGAATTCCAACTCCATTATGTTTGTGATTTTGAGTGAGTTACATAAATTCTCTCTGTTTCTTAATTTAGAAAATAAGGATTATAATTATAGCTGCATTGTGGAGTTGTTGGGGAGACTTGATGAGATGATGGATGTGAGAGCTTTATAAACAGTCCAGTATTGCATGAAAATGTGCTCATTCCTTTATCCATCTCCAGTCATAACACCCTCACAGTCAGGTTTGGATAGCATGACATCAAACAAAGGGAAAAAGATTGAAAATGGTAATTATTCCTATATTGCCTAATATATGGTCACCAGACTAATAAAATGAAATATGAGAAAAAATATTTTATAAGTAATATACTAGGCATTTGTATTTTTATTTGATTTCTCTGTGAATTAATATTTTCTTATCATTTTCAGTTCATAAACATCTAAATGTTTAGTTTTATATGAGTATTGTCTTATAGTATTATATCAATCTTTCAGAAGTTAAAAAAACACATTAAATGCAACATATGACTTTTTCATCAAATAAGTCTGATTTATTTTTATCAGCATTGGCTACTCCCCTATCCCATTCACTCCACTGTTCCTGCTTACAAAGTTTCTGATGAAAGTCAGAATTTTTATCCTTGTTCCTCTATAGAGAAGGTATTTTTTTCCTCTGGTTTTCTTCCAGATTTTCTGTTTGTCTTTGGTTTTATATAGCTTAAATATGACATGTCTAGGGTGTTTTTTTTCTGTTTGTTTTGTTTGTTGGTATTTTGTCTATTTTGGTATTCTCTGAACATCCTGAATCTGTGGTTTGGTGTCTGTCATTACTCCTGGAAAGTTCTCAGGCAGTATTTCTTCAAATATTTCTCCTTCTTTCTTCTCTCTTCTCCTTCTTGTACTCCATTTATGAATATACTACACATGTGATATTTCTCCACAGTTTTTGGATGTTCTGTTTTTTTTTTTTTTTAATTTTATTTCTTTTTTCTCTTTACATTTCACTTTGGGAAGTTTCTGTTGACCTATCTTCAAGTTTGCTGATTCTTTCCTTGACTGTGTTGAATCTACACATGAGTCCATTGAAGGCAATCTTTATATTTGTTACTGTGGTTTTCATTTCTAGCATTTTCTTTTAATTCTTTTTTTATATTTCCATCTATCTGATGAACTTGCCTTTTGGTCTTGCACATTTTCTATTTTTTTCACTAGAATGGTTAATATATTAATCATAGTTATTTTATATCCTTTATCTGATAATTCCAACATCTGTGTCATATCTGAGTTTGGTTCTGATGCTTACTTTCTTTCTTCAGACTGTGTTTTTTTCTTGCCTTTTGCATTTATTCTATCTTTTTGTGTGTGTGTGAGGAAGATTAGCCCTGAGCTAACATCTGTGGCCAATTCTCTTTTTGCTGAGGAAGATTGGCCCTGGGCTAATATCCGTGCCCATCTTCCTCTATTTTATATGAGAGGCTGCCACAGCATGGCTTGAGAAGTGGTGCATCGGTCCACGCCTGGGATCCGAACCTGCGAACCCTGGGCCACAGAAGCGGAGCATGCAAACTTAACTGCTATGCCAATGGGTACAATGTTTTTTGTAGTTGTAGGTACCAGAGGCTTCAAATTCCTCAGTGTCCTTGTTTTTGTCTCCCTTCTTGACTTTTGGACTTTCCCTTAGACTGTTCCTCAGAAAAAGTCCATGTCTTGCAACTCTTTTAGTTATAATCCACTGTTATAATAGTGAAGGCTTACTGGTGTGGTGGTAGGATGTGGAGGAGGAAAGGCATTCCATAATCTTCTGGTTAAGTCTCAGTCTTTTAGTACGCTTGCATCTTGGGGGTGTTTCACACTTCACAAGTGTTTCTTTCCCTCCTCCAGGAGTATATTTTTTTCTTTTCTTACCATTTACTCCCTTCCCAGGATAGTTCCCAATCTATTTCACTGAAGCCCTGTCATCTGATGACTATGTTTCTATGTTTGCCCCCTGTCCTCCACCTCCCTAGGTGTGACAGGAAGACTGAAGGAACTCAAGTAGAAAAAGGTTTCAGCACTGCCCTGTGGGAAGCCTTTCTGTCTGGAGAGTAGCCCTTTGTTATGGAGTAGAATCTGGGAGAGTTATACTCTCGCTACCCTTCCTCTCCTCTGCCATGAGCTTGAGGGCATTTCTTGGATCCTCATTGTGAAAATCTGGTGAGGTTTCTGAAGAGAAATCCCATGAAAACTTGTACACTGCTGTGACTTCAGCCCCCAGGAGTATCTCACTCTCACCGCTGTTCTTGCTCAGTTTCCAGCAGCAATTCACTCAAATTACTATTGAAGTTGTCCTACCACTAAGTCTTCCAGTGGCTTCTGCTCCATCTAAGCAGATCTCAGGTACTGTATCTCTCTGGATGTGCCCATCTCTTTAGATTTTTGTTGTGGCAATTTTCCTTGTGACCCCGGTCCCTTAGGAGTTCAAGGAAAATTGTGGATTTTTAGTTTGTCTAGTTTTTATTTGTTGTAACACTATTCTGTTCACACCACCTGATTTCCCACGTTATATGATTTCACGTGTAAAGATATTATGAACTAAATTGCCTTTCATTGACAGAATTATCAATTGCAATTTAATTCTTTGAGTAAATACAAAGTTTTACTTTTGCAGCATATAAACCACTAACATGTCACTGAACAGAGAGCAATTCTTGATTTGTTTTCTTTTCCTGTCCCAACTTTCTTTCCTCACATCATTCAATATTAAAAAAAGAAAGACATGCCAGTCAATTTCTGTTACTCCTGAATCTTTCAGTTACTAAAATTGAAGTGATGTATTCTATTATTTCCATTGAGATGAGTGATGAATACAAAATTTGTTTTGAAACTGACATCTGGCCAACACAATCATTGGAAATGCAAAAGCATTAATATGATACATGGCTGGTGCTGCAAGCTCATCTAAAATAGCATATTCCAGAAGATGGGTTAAAGAAGAAGAAACATTCTATGCGGACTCTGTCATCATCATTCATCATGTTGTCCTGGACAATTAGAGGACACTTCTGTTATTCTTTGCTTCTTGCATTAAGATCCAAGTCAACTAGTCTATTTCCCTGGAGCACTTTCTGATAAATCTTCCCCAAAGGTTTCAATTTACTTCTTTCCACTAAGCCAGACAAATATATACAATCCAGAAAACTTGAGAGGTTGAAAATATGGCAGGTAAAATGGTTCATGGGTGATACTTCCAAGTGTAGGACTAATAGGAATTAATTCTAATCTCTGTGGTTTAGTAATAACTGGAGTTAAAGGATGTGGTCATTTGGGAATAATTAGCAGAGAAGTAAATTGGTAGGTGATTCACATCACCTCCACCTCAGCAAGAGATTTAATTTGACTGAAAATCACTCAGTGATTCATTTTCTAGAAACAGTCCTGCAATAGCTCTAAACAATTTTCAGAATGTCTCCAGGTTTCCAGTTCAGTAGCTGACAATCATGTTTTCTTTTTGTTCTTTGTTGGGTAAGTAGAGTATATTCATTATTTTTGTACTGCTCCCTGGCTTTCAGTGGTCTTCTCATTTAAGCCAATGTACTCTTTTTAGAAGGCCAAAAGATAACCGAAGCATATTATTTCAGATATGCATAAAAGTTGTAAAGGAATTGTATATGTGAAGAAAAGTATTCTTGATTTTTGACTCACCCGGTTTATCCATGAGTATCCACAGAAAGCCCCCACCTGATAAGCCCACCACGGTTAAAGGATATGTGGTATCATATTAAGGAAAGTCTGGCTATTATCTAGCGAACTTAAGCTAGGGAAACAGCACATTTAAATAATTCTGATGTTGGATATAACCAACTTTTTAAATTATCTTTCATTTCTATTAACTGCCTCTAATATTATCTTCTCCTAAAACAAATATTTTCTCTCTGACACCCCAAATCATGCCAAACTTCTTTTCTACATAGTGATGTCCATAGGCTAAGTTTGTAAGAATAAATGTTTTTAGTTTAATTAACCTATTAAGTGCTTGGTGGTTAACATACTTTAGTTCATTTAAGCTTTACCACCCATTAGCTTATTGAAGAAGAAAGTGAGAAACAGATATATTGGGTAACTTGAATAAGGTCCACGTCTACTGAGCAGCTTATCTAAGGATGGAAATTGAGTTATTCTGCCCAAAATCATGATATCCTTATGCAACCTTCTTAAGCTATCTTGTTTCATGGATGGATACTCAAGATACAGAAAGTCATAAACCAAGAAAGAAACACGTAGAATTTTTAACATACAGTAACTAAGTTTTTATGAAATTTTTTACTCCACATAGAGGGTTATAAGAAATTCAGCTTGGAAGAAGTGTACCACTGGATTTCTTTGTATGGTGAAAGTAGGAAGTTTTGTTTTGTGTTGGTAGGAAATGACATGTTTGTTTAAAAATACAGGAACAAACCAAATATGTGTACAGTCTTAATTGAGTGGCGCTGCCATGACAACTCCATAATTCTTGCAAAGCTCTTCTAGAAGTCTCTCCAAATTGCATGTCATGGTAGAAATGACCTAGGCAAATAAATTATTTCTCTTATTACAGAAATGTATGATATCAAGGACCCATTTTCACTTTGAGATTTTAAAGTAAGCATATAGATAGCATTAAGATATGAATAAACATGAGTGATAGATTGAGTTGTCTCACAGCCAGCCTCAAGCAGCAAAACCAACTGACTTGAACAAAGGATCTCAGCAGAGGGAGATTTATGTTATTCAGCTGAATTACATTCCTTTATAGACTGCTGCGGATGGGTAGCAGGAAAGCAGCCATCTATCCAATTTAAATAGACTGCATGGTAGTACTATAGATATACCATTAATTCATTGTCGGGAGTTGCTGTAGGCATAGAACTGGCTCTGTTCTCTGACAGTCTCCTCCAGTTTAAATAGAAATGCCATTTACCAGAGTGTCAAATAAGTAGGGCCCATATAACACTATAATCAAGTTGCAGTGACATTACATATTTTAGCTTCAATATTGAAAATGGTTAAGTCAGCATAGACTTACAATCTGCAGAACTCTGCCGACCCCTGAGAGCCACCTGTAATTTATCAGGTAGTTATTGTCTTCTGTGTGTCAATAATAATGTTGGCATCTTTAATTTGTGCTGCATATTGTAGTTATGATGCTGGTTCTCTTTTCTATAGAGTATTTTCTTTAATTTTTTACATGTTTGTGAAATACTATTATCTTAGATTTAGGTATAATAAAATTGCACAGGAGAGGTTAAATGAGTCTCTCAAGTTTATACACCAGAAAGTGATAAGCCAAGAATTCAAATATAGATGTCTTAACTCTAACGCCAATATTTTTTTCCAAGGCACCATGTTAGGTATTCTGGAATGGAGTTAGGATAAATGAAATGTATTGTGGAGTATATTATGTTCTAAGTTGTGAGTAAAGTATGTATACAAACAACTATAATGGAAAAAATGATTTCAGGCATTAAGTATTATTACTTTCTTGAAGGATATCCAGTGTCTCAGTTATTCATCAAGTCATAGCAGAAAGGGAGAGTGCTGCCAGATAACCCATGGGCAAACTCCCTCAATAGCTTGGAATAATTAGGAACCAGGCCTTAATTTTGAATATTAATAGAGATTGTTGTATTCAAACCCATGTTACTAAATATACTCTAAGTTGCTTACAGGTAGGCCACACGATCTATGTGAAAGCATTTTAGATCTCTTCACACATACAGGATCTGAGAGGAGTGGGAACATATTTAGCTAATGTGTTCAGGCATTTAAGTTACTAATTTGGAATGCTTCTGATTTTAAGATCAAAAAAAAACTTAAGCAGTTTTTATGTTAGATGAGATATAGAGTTTACTAAAATGTTTTCAAAGGGTGAGTATGAGAATCTGATTTCCATAAAAGTGTGCATTTCCTAAAATTAAACAGATAAGACGCTTTACATTTTAGGTCATTAATGATTCAGTATCTGCATTTCCAATTCAACTGGCAGCACACCGTCTTCACTCCACTCTCCCATTAGAGGGAGACTATCTGTCAACATTTAACGCCACACACAGACACCACTCCGCCTGCAATTTCAGTCTCAAATGACTCCATATTAATGAGGAAGTATCAACACTTGAATGCAAAACCTTGTTTAGAGTGTACAGTGACCAGAATGATGAAATAATTCTTTTGTAGATAATCAGTGGATTGGATAGAAAAAAATACTTGCTCTGCCCAGTTAAGCCAGAATCTCAAGGTAACCAGATGCTTAGTGCATCAATAGACATTCTAGTGCCTAACAGAAACATATAGCCTGGTTAGAATTTCATGGGAATGACTTCATTTTAAAAAGAGATAACTGGAACAAGTTTTAATATAGGTTCATCAGAGGGCAGAAAAATTCAGTTTTCCTTTTTTTTTCCCACAATGTTCTTGTATGTAGCTCATTGATTAACATAATAAACAACTTTGATATTATTTTTGTTAGCAACAAAACATAAAGGGCAATATATTAAATTAAAAATTAACATATTATTTAAAATAAATATATCTCTCAACAATTGGAAAGGAGATTGAAAATTTTTGATTATTAGGAATAAGCCAAATATACATATCCTATTCTGTTTCATTTTCATTGACCTTTGTCATCTCTTTAACTCTTCTTATGCCTAGGACTAGACCCAAAAAATTTGCCTATGTGTTCTATAATTTTGAATTCAACAAGTATTTATCAAACATTTTTATACACCTAGCACTGTGCCAGGTAGTTGAGAATTTTTTTAAAAATAGAACTTTTTCAAGGCCCTCAAGAAGCTTGCAATGTTATTATAAAAAAACATATGCCCATTATATCATATGAGGAAAATTTGTGGTCACATTTCAAATTTGTGAGAGAAAGAGTAAGTAGAATGAAAATTACTCAGGAGGAAGATGAGATGGAGAACACTGAAATCCAATTTTACTCCTAAATTGACTCCTCCTTACTATTTCCTACACAAATTTTCTTTGCTTTGTTACCTGTATATGCATGCATTTGAGGAAAGTAAAATCTTTCTCTAAGCTATAAAAAGGTAACAGATTCATTTGTGTACAAACACACACACATAATTCTACAATCATATATATATATGATTGGGTGATCATTTCTGTAGGATATTAAATCCATATAAATCAATGCCTCTATTTACCAAAGATAATCACCTGTCTTGAAAATAGTGTGTGAGAAATATAATGATAAAGAAACATAGGCTGAAAATTAATTTCATGGTATCTCTGAATACACACACACACAAATGTAATATACCATTTTATATATATATATGTATGTATAAATCTAATTTATATGCAGACATATACATGCATACACTATATGTATACATACACATATATGTTTATGTGTGGGTGTGTTACTTTATTCTCAGACACTAAATCTTCATTTAACCTTAGAGACTGAAATTATCTAGAAGTCTAGTTGAAACTTTAACCAAAAAGCATAACAAATTAGTAGTAAATTAATGATGGGCAAAGTTATGAGTAATCTTTTATAACAATTAGTTTTTCAATTACCACAGCAATTGCAACTATCAGTACCATCTTCCATATCATCTTCACTGAAATGAACCTCAGGAAAAAAAAAAAACAAAACTCTCTTTTTGTTCTCTGGTGTAAGCAACTCTTTGGAAGTGAATTAAGTAAACATGAGTCTTGTGCATTTGATAAATATGTATGTCTTACTTCTCCTTTCCCACTGCTTTTTATCCAGCTGCAGCTGGGAACCAAGCAATAAATACTATTTATTTATTTTAATAGTATGCTTAGTGGAAGTATTACCAATATTTCCTAAGCTTAAAAACATCCCAAATGCATTTTACTGTTAGGCTCAGCATTTTCATAGTAATTTACAACTTAAAAAGGGTAAACTCTATTACTCTACGTCAAACCAACAACTGGGTAAGGGCGGAATGCTACCCTATGAAGTATGACCAAATTTATTGCTGCAGTCATTAGGACATATTGATTCTGTTTATAACAACCCAAAGGGAATAGTAAACCTATTATGCTAGTGCTTGGTCTCTCTCTCTGAGAGGAGCCAGACTTGGCACTGCCAAGTTTCAAGCAATGTCCAATTAGTTCAGCAATCAATGCTGCTCCTTTTCTTTTGCTTATTAATGATATGACTAGTCAGTGACATGATCTTCAGGATCTTGTATCTTACAATCAAATCTGAGCAACATTACTGCTCTTCTGCAAAGACAACTCCACTCAATCACCTTTTGAACTCAGACTTTTTCTATGTGGAACCATCTGTTTATTCCGCTTGTCTTCTGTAAGAAATGGCATTCAAATTTACAATACTAGTTAGGAACTAGGTAGTTTCTTGTAAGCTCTTTTATTTCTATGTCCCAGGCTTCAACATTTTACATTCATGTTAACCTGAATAGGCTCCTAGTAAATCCTGATAAACATATTTGGAAGTCAATTTTCAGAATCTAGGTTTTCTCTTTATAATAGAAAATCCATGTGCATCTTAAATATATACAATTTTACTTATCAATTATACCTTGATAATGCCTCAAAAAATCTAAAACAAACAAACAAAAAGAGAACTTATGCCTGGGACTTCAGATCTCTGCCATCAGAGGGCAGTTTATCCTAATTCAAGGTGTTGTGGGCTGAATCATGTCCCCCCAAAATTCATATGTTGAAGCCCCAACTCCTAGCACTTCAGAATGTAACTGTATTCGGAGATATGGTCTTTAAAGAGGTGGTTAGGTTAAAATGAGGCCTTTAGCGTGAGACCCTATTCCAATATATCTGGTATGACAACAGGGGGACCTGTATGTGCACAGAGGGATGACCACGTGAAGAGGCAGGAAGAGGAGAGCCACCTGCAAGCTAAGGAAGAAGGCTTCAGAGGAATCAACGCTGCTGGCACCTTGATCTCAAACTTCAGCCTCCAGAATTGTGAGAAAATAAATATCTATTGTTTGAGCCAAAAAATAAAATTAATTAAATTGAAGAGAGGACAGCTCCTACTACCACTTCCACTCCAAGGAAGTCTTTCTTCTACAAATCTTGTTTGTCTTCCCAGAGGTAGAATACTTTCCTGATTGGTAAGATTAAAGAACACTGGTCCACCTCTACTAGTGGGCAAGTTCACAGAGCTGGGTTTTGCTTAGTTGTGCCTAAACATAAGCTTGACTCTTTCACTTTCATTTATCCTATGGCCAGTGAGAAGATCGAAGATGTTAACATTTGGACTTGGACTTCAGAGGATGCGGAGTCACTCATCTCCCTTTGAGCTATGACATGTGCATCAAATCCAGTTTCACAGAGCTCTGCACTGCAGTAATTAAGTACACGCCTGCCTCCTAGCTGGTATTGTTCCTTGTATATAATGAACCCACAGATTCACATAACAAATGGGTGTCTAGACCAAGGCAGAATTTAGTCATTTTGGAGTCCCTTGTGATAAAATTCATTATACATCATATAATTAAAATCTAACATATCCTCCCCCCCCAACAAACGAAAATCCAAGACTCATAATTGAGATAACATTTGAATGTAAATAATGTGATATCTTTTATCCAGGGGCATGACAATGTTTCAAATTACTATCAGTTAGAACAATCAAGGGTTGGCAAACTATGTCCTGCAGGACAAATCTTGCCCATACCTGTTTTTGTAAATAAAGTTTTATTTGAACACAGCCATGCCCATTAGTTTCTACATTTTAAGGCTGCCTTGCATTACAAGGCACAGTTGAGTAGCTGAGACAGAGACAACATATCCCACAAAGCCAAAAACATTTACCATCTGGCCCTGAACGTAAGTTTGCTGATCCCTGGAATATTTCATACTTTATATAATGGTCCATATGAAATTTTCTAGGACAGCCCCTAACATATAGTACGTACTTACTAAAGTTTAGTAGATTGAATTAAGAATCTAATACAAATCTTTCATGTGAGTTTTATAGATGGGGGAAAAAACTCTGCCTTAGAGATGGATCTAGATCTAGTCTTCTTTTCTCTCTCCTCCTTCCCTTCCTTCCTTCCTTCCTTCCTTCCTCCCTCCCTCCCTTCCTTCCTTCCTCCCTTCCTTCCTTTTTTCCTCTTTTCCTAGGTGTAAAGGTATAAAGATAGCAGCAGTGACTACCCTCCTTTCAAGTTTTTTAAAACTTGAAAAAATAGCCACCACCACAGGCAAAGTACCTCCCTCAAGCATGTCAGCAAACCAATCTCACTAGGAATACCTCTGGGAGTTAGACTCAGACGGATCACCCACCTGCTTTTATACACTACCCAGTACATGTTCTTACACACCCTCCTCTTATCACTCTAGTCACTCTACCATTTGTGCATTAAAATGCCTAGACAAAAGCTTGTTTAAATAGGAGTCACTGCCATTGTCAGTTTCATGGACTCATGAGACAGCTAATCTGTGAATATCAATGTTGCATAGGTGCTCATACCAAGTTGCAACTTTGTTTCATATCTGATTTATCATTTCACATTACACAGCCTTAATATTTTTCACAGGAGAAGCAATAAAAGATAAAGAGGGTTATGAGGAAACATGGAGGATGAAAGGTGGGAAGAATAAAATTAGTAAGAATCCTATAGCTATAGGTTTTTAAAAAATCTGTCTGCAAATATAAAAGAAATAATTACTTCTTCCCAAGATGCCACATCAGTTTTTTTTTTATTTTTCAAAATAAATTAAGTCATAAACAATTTGTCTTTTCCCTGCTGCATCATTTGGAGGTTTATCTTCCTACTTGGTTATATTAAGATCTTGAATCATTTAATTTTGAATAAACTCATTATGACAGTTTTCATTACAGTGGTGTATATGCATAACAAATGGAACTAAAAATTAAACCAAAGAATCCAAAAAGACAAACAGAGGGGCCAGCCCCATGGCCTAGTGGTTAATTTCGGTGTGCTCCACTTCAGTGGCCTGGGTTCAGTTCCCGGGCATAGACCTACACCACTCACTGGCAGCCATGCTGGGGCAGCAACCCACACACAAAATACAGGAAGATTGGCACAGATATTGGCTCAGGGCAAATCTTCCTCACTAAAAAAAAAAAAGACAAACACAGACATGATGCCAAGTAATAGCCCCAACAGAGCTGATTGGAAATTTGGCCATAAATATTTCCAGTGTGAAAGAATAGGAAAGTTGTTAATAACAAACTCCATAAGTTCACAGTCAAATCTTATATATTTAGCCAGACTCTGTCTTTACTTGCTTGGTCTTTGATTTTTACAAAATTGAAAGAAAAAATTTTCAATGTGTAAAAATTGTCTCTAGAGTACTGATTCAATAACTTCCAAACAACAGAAAAATATTCCAATTCTTAAGTTTTTAAAGTTGTGTAAGAAGTGTTTAAATGCTCCCTTTAACAGCTTTTGAAAATTGAGGAATGAATATAATTTAAAGAATTCTCTACCACACAATCCAAACGTGTCTCTGTGACATGTTTATCATTTAAATCACAAAAAGCAGGTACCATTTACTGATACCAATTGCTTTGAATTTACTTATGGGTTCCCAAAGGGACTGGGGAAGGGAGAAGGAAAAGAATTATTTAATTGACTATGAATAGCTTTCGTTAAAATACGAAATGTTGGAATTCAGAGTCAATGCATTCCCACTGTGTATCTGGACATCACATTGCTTTTGGTAACTAAATTTTCAGTACAAAAAAAATTGGTGGATATTTAAAAAATAAATAAAAATATGCATTCCACCTGAGTTTCTTTTCCCAATTTTTTTTCATTATACTTCTACTACATACTATGTATGGGAAAAAGAAATAAAAATAATATTTATTAATATCATATTGCTCATGACACTTATTTTCAAAAGAAATATGAATTTACAAATAAAATGTTAGTGTGAAAATGTCTCAAATGTAATGTTTTAGAAATCACCTCGTTGAGCCTCTTAAACATATCTATCTGTTGGTTCAATATGGCATCCTCTAGGACTCTTGCATAACATTTATACCATTTCAATTTTATGCTTAAATATGTTGATGGTGCCCCGTAAAAGGGCACAGCATACAGTGTAACTGGCACCACATGTCAGGAATTCAGAGACCTCTCCTATCATCCCGTTTCCGGAAGCTCCAAATCTGTTTCTACCATGATAGTCCATTTATGTTCTCTTCATTTTTGAAACAATTTGATTTCTGCTAGCCCTACATATATGCACATATGTATGTTCCTCTATTTGGCCATATGTAAGATTTATACTATAAGTGAGCAAAGCTATCACAGTTACATCTTAGTTGTCCAAAGCTGAAACAGATAGCTTTCTTCTAAATCATTGAATCTGTTCCTGCTCAATTTTACAAGTAATTTTAATGACGAATTCCCCCTAAAAATATAATTAATTTTATTTTTCACTTTCTTCTCTCAGGAGTAATTGAGATGTAGCAAGTACTATATGAATGGCTACCAGATGTAAATTCTTCAGATATTATCTAATATGATTGCAAGACCACTATTATTAATTTAACATGTACTAGGGCACAGAACAGAGTAGGAAGAGATGAGGTGTTTATTGGTTGACAAACAGAACCTAAAACTACCTCAGGTCCTCCAAGTTGATTGAGAAAAAATCAGCAAATGAACAAGGAAAATCAAATATTGAATTAAGCCCTCAAACTTCCTGAAATGCATTAGAAAAACCACAGGGGTTTGTTAGACTCTGCCTTCAATTTCCAAACCCACTTTTCATGGCTCCCAAACCTGCCACTTGGCAGCTTTAACAGACCCCACACCGTAATCTACAGGGAATACAAAAGGCTACCAAGATCTTGCGTCTACATCAGAATCATAGTACAGTAGTCCTTGCCAACATTTTTATTGTAGTTGCCACGTAAGTAAATATTTGATGGGTGAAATATACCTAATGCTAGAGAAGAACGAGCTTACACAAGAGGTGTAGTGGTATGGCCCAAGGAGGCAATTCCAAGCAAGAAATTTATTTAAATTCTCATTTTATCTCAAAAGTTCATAAATATTTTTTTTTCATTTTGCTCTATTGAACAGGTGTGCTCAAATTCAAGTATATTTTAATCACAGACTATTGAGTAAAATTATTGGAAACCTGTCTGTATGGCTTCATATCCTTAAGAGCTTGAATACACCAATTTGAAAAGCACAACGGTGTGGTACCCTGGTAGGTGGTTTATACCGTGGAGTCTTTCACCAGCGGCTGTAGATTAAATGTTTGTGCCCCTTAACATTCATATGTTGACACCAATCCCCAAAGTGAAGGTATTTGGAGGTGGGGCCTTTGGGAGGTGATTAGATCACAGGGGTGGCAGCCTTATGAATGGGATTAATGCTCTTATAAGACACCCTAGAGAGCTCCCTTTCCCCTTCTGTCATGTGAGGTTACAGTGAGAAGATAGCTGTCTGAGAACCAGGAAGCAGGCTCTCACCAGACATGGAATCTGCAGGCAACTTGATCTTGGACTTCCCAGCTTCCAAACTTGCGGGAAATAAATTTCTGTCATTTATAAGCCACCCAGCCTATGATATTCTGTTATAGTAGCCCGAACGACTAAGATGCCTTCTCTTATGGATTCGTACCTTGCTTCATTCAAAATATCTATTTTTTCTGCTTGGATTCCTATTTCTGATTACCAGGACTTTGGATGACTTACTTGTCTTATTTATTAGTTCTTCCTATCACACAGCAAATGTTTACGGAGAGTCGACTTCATTCCAGGCAGTGTTGCAGACAGTGGGAACAAAAATAAATAAAATCAATCACTCTAGTGAAGTAGAGATGTGTACATCACCATCATCATCATCACCATCATCACCATCATCATCATCTTCATCATGCAGAGAGTAAGGGTAAAACTAGAAATATATGCAAAGAACAATGGCAACACCATCAACGAAGAGAGGGATGAAATATGTGTGAACTACTTTTTTGTTCTGTTCCTTTTAATGTCAGTTTCCCAAATTTACCTCTAGTAAAAGAACCCTCTGACACTGATAAGTAGCAAATCTGAGGCCTCCTATAACTTATTTCCTTAAATCTCCAAACCCACTGTATTTTGTATAAGGTAAAGGCCCAATAAATAATCATTTTTACTGATATTCATTTAAATGACTTTTAATACAGTTGATAAATAAATGTATCAGAGTAAGAAATAGGTGACATGTGAAAGAATTGTTCAGGCCTATCTGCCTTTCTAGACTCAACCATTGCCTTCCTGGCCCATTATATGCAAAAGATTCTTCTTGACTAACTGGATTCTCCCAGTCCTGCCTTCATTTGGCCAGACTTGCTCTACTGATGAGTTTCAGTTCCTCTCCAGTTTCCAAGCGAGTTACTGGCATCCTTAAAATCCTAATTTGAAGTTATGTGTGTCTTGAAATTGAAAGATAAGACTTCTGGAGGATATTTAAGTAAATTCAATTTCTGTCCTGCCTCTTAAAACTCCAAACAACTGTAAATTAACATCTTATTTGGCAGGGCTGTAATTACAGGGGGGAAGTCAGCTTTCAAAGGCATTGCTCGTAGAAACATACATCCAGCCACTTAGGTAATGACTTGCCTTGAGAAAGTAGGAAGTGCTGAGCCGTCCTTGAACCACATTGAGAATTTCTCTCGGCAATGACCTGAAGACAACGATTTGCACTCTGAAAGGAGATTGCCACAATTTTTAATCTGCCTGGCTTTCTGATCAGGCAAAATATAAATCATTTAATCAGCTCCCAACTGAGCATCAGGTACAACTAGTATAAATTTTCCTTCATAAAAGTTTCATCAAAGCTGGGGATGGCTGCACTGCCTTATCTTTTGCTAGAGAAATTACAGCCTGAGAAGACTGGCTGGTAGTCATATGTGATTGATAGGCTTGGGGTGGATGGCCTTCAGGCAGAGAGGTTCAAGTCTAAATAGTCTTTGCAGTTACTTCCATCTTCCCCTTAAAATAATGCTTCGCTTCATTTACTGCAAAGGAAAAGCCAACTAACAGCTGTTTTGTTTTGGGTTTTTTTTTTTCCTGAAAACCTTCTCACTTCCATCAATTTACAGCTAGAAAAAGAATTGGCAGACACAATCTTCAATATGGTAATTGTTTCTTATAAGCCAACACATCTGTATGAATAGCTAGAAAACCAAGGGAATAATAAAGCTCTATATAGCTTCATAACTGATATTTATAAAATAAAGATTATTAAATTATATGTGTTGTTATTGGCTGTTTTATGTTTCTGATATAACATCTGTGGGTTTATAAGGTGGAAAATACCTCCAACTAAATGAAGAAAATGTGGATTCAAAAACTTCCTTAATAAGATCACTAACTCACTCACCTCTTTTGCTTTTGTGATATTAAAACTGGTACTATTCAGGTAGAAAAAAATCATCTAAATTATCATCGTAAACAACCCTCAGAATGAGAGGGGATAGTGAGAAACTCCTGATAGAATGAATGACTAAAGAGTCGAACGATGAAATATTTATAAGACAAGTGGTATTATATCTCTCGAGTACTGGCCACATCAAGAACTAAGACATAAATCAGTGCTAACAAGTACACAGGTAAGTTAATTTTGAGGAATCTAATTTGTAGTAGGCTTACATCACTTGCAACGTATTTCAACTTAAAAGCCCTATCGTTTCATACTTTCAAATCAATAAGTATATAAATCGCTTTACATCCCAGTCCCAAGTAGTTTAGTTTAATGTGTTTTTGCTGAATTATAGTAAAACTCAAAGTAGGGAAAATAGGTACAGAAATTTGATTCAAAGATTAGGAATTCAGTTGAAAAGACTGTGGATAAGGTAAATGTTAAATAGTATATGTCCCTGGAAGTAAGATTTATATATTCTGAAAACTATCAATATGCAATCGATTAAAATTCCTTAACACAAATGAATAAAGTGTTTCAAGTATCACTGGCCACAGATGAACTGTCTTATGAGAACAATTATTCTAGCTGATAACAGGGTGAGCTTTCTCCTCAGATGGAAAAGTAGAATACCAGGTTATTATACACGTGACAAAATTTTAAAAGGAATCTACGATGATGATGTTAAACCAGTGGGGCTACCAAATAAAATTTCTCTTACAACTAAGAACAGGGCAAGTTCAAATTCAAGAATCCTCAGAAAGTCAATCACAATCAACTTCTCAATCATAAAACCCAATCAATTGTAGAGTAGCTGTTGCTCTCACATCCTGTGCACCAAAACTTGACCCATGAAATATCTTTAAGTCATAAAGAAAGTAGAATTCTGGGAGCTTCCAAAGGCAACTTCATTCTCTGATCTCAAGTGTGAGTGATCACCTCATTGAGGACTCCATAATCCACAAAACCCAGATTCCAACATTTCTCCACAGGTTCTTTCACAGTTATCTCCAGCTGTGGTGTACTGAAGAGTTGCCTGGGAATTCATTCAAATGTTTTGTTAGATTAGAGTCACTTCCCAGAGATTTGAATGAGGTGGTAAAAATTGATTTGAAGGAGAAAGTTTACAACTTATGATCCATGGTGTGCTTGGCCACAGTGAATGGGGAAAAAAGTGGATTCAGGACTATAAAACAACGGATGTCAAAACCAGTTTGAGTTTTATTTATATTTCTATTTCAGGGGGATAAAACAAAACTTTTCATTCAGAGTGATATTATTGGGCTGTTGGTCTCTTTAGCCTGAGGTTTACTGTCCATCATCTTCATTCTTCACTGCAGAGTTGTAGGCCCATATGTGACATCTCCAAGGAATTGTCATTCTCTTGAAAGTTCTGGGCCTTTACTGCTCAGTGTTTCCCCCCTCCCCTCAGGTGAAATGTTTCACCATCCAGCCAGTTGCATAGCTCCGAAATCTCTAAGTGGAATCAATTTCTTGAATTCTTAAATGTTTCTTAAACACACGAATAAATGAAAGGAAGTCTGTTCATAGTCCTATCATCTTTCCATATCCTGTCTTATCCATTGACAAGCTGCATTGATTTTGCCCCTAAATATTTCTCCATTTTCTTGAAAACTATCAGCCTGGTTCAAACTCCATCAGCTCACAGCTGAGCTTACTTGATACCCACAAATCAAATCATAGAACCAAGAAAAGCCCACTTGATGACCCCTTTCCCCATTTAAACTTTTTGGTGGCTTCATATTGCTCTTAAGATTAAAACAAAACTCCTTAACTTGCATATATAGCCTCTTATGATTTGGTCCCTACCTCCCTCGTAACCTGAATCTCTTATCCTGATTACATCCACCCTACTGTCACTGTATTCATGCTGGATTGATCTTCTGAGTCTCGCCCACTGTGCTTCCTCATGCTCCCTCCTTCCACAGGGCCTTTGCATATTCTATTGCCTCTCTCTGTGATGCCCTTTCCACTCAGCGTCATATGAACGCTTATGCATCCTTCATATTTCAGCTTAAATGTAACTTCCCAGGGGATGGTTTCCTGTCCTTCCCCCTCAGGTCAAATCAAAATATTACAGGAAGACATAAACCAAATAGCTTTCCTTTGGAGCTTCCCACAGGTGAATTTTCCGTTTTTAATGCTTACTTGATTAAGAATTCTTTCCTATATAACACAGTTCATTTAATTTACTTTATTATTCCCAGCTTTCAGCACAATAACAGGCACACAGTATTTCACGGATGCATGAATTAATGAGAGGAGGTCTGTTCACATCTGTAAAAATAAAATTATATGACTCCAAAGACAGAAACTGCAGTAAACTCAAACTGAAATTGAATGTTTCAAGAAAAAATTGTAATGCTACAAGAAAAAAAATTACAGTAACATAATTCACAAACTTTTCACTCTTAGTACCCTTCTACACTCTTAAATACTGTTAAGGGCCCAAAGGGCTTATGTTTATATGTGTTATATTTATGAATATTTACCATGTTGGACATTAAAACTGAGAATTAAAATATATCATTGCTTACAAATTCATTCAAAAATAATGTAAGTAAAATAAACCCAGTATATGTTTAACATAAATAACACACTTAAATGAAAAATAAATATATTTTCCCAAACAAAACAATTAGTAAGAGAAATGGCTTTGTTTTACATTCATGTAATCTCTTTAATATTTGGCTTAATAAAAGACAGCTGGATTTTCAGATCTGCTTCTGCTTCTGCTGCAGAATCACACACCATGTAGCCTCTGGAAAACTCTACTAGTAAGAAAATGAGAGCAAAAAAGAAAAAGAATTTTGTAGTATGTTACGAAAATAATTTTGATCTTGCTGACCCTGTGAAAGCATCTTAGGTACGCCCCAGGGATCCCCAGACACTTTGAGAGCCACTGATATAATTTATCCTCCAAACTGGCACACTTTTGAAAATAAAAGAGTGTACTATAAAGAATCAAGATGGGATATCAAGCATTTAGATTATTATTAATATGTGTTAATGAATGGTTATAGAAAGATGCTAATTAAAATATCATAATTCAAAACAAATATAGACTATATGGTATAGATTTTTTTTACTATAAGACTGTGAGTTTCTTTAAAGTTAGATATGTTTTTGTATACCTACGAGAGTTAACACAATGCAAAAAAGGCTTTCAAGGAAAATTTAATGAACACATGAATAAATTACTGTGTAAAGGAACAACTACCTGCATGTTTCTCAGGCCTCATAGTCTGTTTTGAAATGAACAGATGAGAGTGGATTTATACTGTTGCAGTGATTCTACCATAATATTTCCTACTTCCTCCAAGTCACTCAACTTTTCAGGTGATTACAAACATGAAAACATAGAATTGATAAAGCAGAAAACAAAGTCTCCTATACAGTATGATTGGAGAGGCACAGAGCCCTTCATCCTGAAAAATTACTCCTAACTCTAGTTATACTTGAAATACATTGACCATCGATGCTAACAATTATCCATCTCCCTTGTCTATGCCAATTTTTAAATGAAAGTATGCTTAGGAGAAACATTCCATCCCTCATTTAAGAATGAAGTATCCACTCAGCTCTAATCTTCTATTCAAGTACTTGAGTTTTTCTAGAAATTGCACCCCCCACACACAGACACAAACACACTTGCAGCATATACCACTTAGAAAAGGATATTTAATCCTTTATTTAATCAAGATAGAAAACTTCCTGAGTGTGCGATGGCCTTAGATATTTTCTCTTCCACAGAGATAACCCTAAACATGAAAGCATTCTTGGATGCAATATAGATTCAGGATAATCTATATCCTGAGGACAGAGGACAGAGGTAGGTGATTTAGTAAGTTGATAAGAACTAACTCTCCAAATATATAGAACTTTTTTTAGTAAGGAAAACCTTAATGATTAAGATTTAAGATTAATGATAGAATTTTTAAATATTTAAAAAATATTTTTTCAAATATTGTAAAAGAAAAAAACACTACTCCTTTTACAGCCAAAAGTCAATGGAAAGAAAAGGTAAATGTCTCTTCTAATTACTAAGTGTTTTGAATTTATTATTAGCTGTTGCTATATCATATAAATTGATTAGAATCATTTTCAATTGTTCACAAGTCATATCTAAATGAAAACACTAAAAAATTTAATTGATATAGAAAAAATAATTTTTTAAATGATTAACTTACCTTATTTCTTTCAAACTGGTGAAAATAATTTATTCATTGTCTTTCTAATAGTAATTAGGTATATTAATACTTTTTTGTTATAAGGGATTCAAACACAAGAAAGCTAGATTTGACTATAAGTGATACGAGATATGCATACAAACAACTAAAATATAAGCCAATGATCCAAAGTTTTGGTGATTTTTAGAGAAAAGTGATATTACTTTTATTTTGGATCATCTAGGGGAAAGAGACATAGATTTAAGCCTTTGTTAGGTACCTACAAGAAAAAGAGAGTAGAGTAGCTGAATTCTCTTGAAGATGAAATGAACCAGGTAGAAGAATTATCCTCAGAGTAGTACCTGAATACAAAGTGAGTGGAAGGCTTGCCTTTCCTGGGAGGTTAGAGAATCAAAGTTAGTTTTCAGTTGTACTGTTAGGAAATAGAGGTAGAAACATAACTGCTAGTAAAAATCACAACAAGGAAAGATGGTAAAATGGAAAGAAAAAGAATTCACAGAGATGTTGATGGTCAAGGTAATCGAGAGGCAGGAGGAGCAAAAACAGTCTTCAGCTTCTAGATTCATTCGAGAAAATGTATGGCAGGTAACCACGTTAGGTTCAAGAGGTAGCCAGAATTTCAGCTAAGAATATTAGACGTAAAAATGCAGTAGAAAGAAAGATATGTCTTATTCACGTTTATATCGCTAGAACTTAGATCCAGGAACTTAGCATGTGCTTGAGAAATGGTTATTAATTGAGGACTGACTGCACAGTGTGTAGTCCCCAGTTCATGCTGAGTAGCAGTGGATACAAAAGACAACTTAGAGATAGACTATAGGGGTCTTGACTGTCCAGACAAATCACACATTACTAGATTTCAATATAGTGTCATTAAACATTTTTGAAAAATGAGTAACATTTTAAAGAAATACTTTAGGAAGATTTCTTCAATAGCAAGTTGCATTCAAGACAGATTGGAGCAAGAGTTTTCAAGCTATAGACATCATTTCCATCAGGGAAAACCACTCATCTGAGGAAAAACCACAAGATGCTAGAGAAGTGAAACTTACTGATTTTTTTTATGCCAGGCATTACAATACATACATCAGGAACATTTTCTGATTTCCTTCTCTTTCTCAAAAATATTTTCATCCACATTTTTATATGAGAAATCTGAGGTTCAGACAGCTTAAATAATGAAAGTTACATAGAGAGCAAGAAGATAGGATTTAACCCCAACTTTACTCTAAAGCACGTACTATTTCTACTAAACAAAAGTTACATTCTGGGAAGCACCTACTTCAAGGAGGCTGATGAGAACATTTTACGGAAGAGCAAGAGTTTGAACATCAGTGTTGTAGATTGAGTGTCATGAATTCTTGGCTACACATACCCTGGAGAGGCGGAGTATACTTTTCCCCTCCCTGGAATCTGTGCTGGGCCTATGACTCCTTTGGACCAATGGCATGGGACAGAAACGACACTGCATATTCTCCAACGCTAGGTCATAAAACTTGTAGTCTCTGTCAAATCTCTTGGAAAGCTCACTCTGGGGGAAGCCAGCCACCATGTGAAAAATCTGACTCTCCTGAGATTATCACGCTTCAAGAACTCCAAGTCACATGGAGAGATACTACAGAACCAAATGCCATGTGGAGAGAGAACAAGGCCACAAAGTAGCAGTGCTCCAGACATGTGACTGAAGAAGCATTCTTGCAAGTGGATCTTCCAGCCCCATCCACTCCAGCTGATGCCATGAGAATAAGGCACAGACTGTCTGGCTGTGTCCTTCCCCAATTCCTGATGCCCAAAATTGTAACCAGGATAAAATGGCTGTTTTAAGCTGCTGTGTTTTGAGGTAAGTTGTTGAGTAGTAATATATAATTGGAACAGCCAGGGATAGCAAAAGTTACAATACTGCTATTGACTATTTTTTAAATGACATAATCAATGATGTTCAAGATGCTTGTGAACATTAAGCCTTACATGGATAATCTAACGATTTGATGATATGTTAAATCAGATTATTCCAATAAAGTAACACACACACACATACACACACACACCAAGCAAGCTAAAAAACGAAAAAAAAACAGCAGGTGAAAATGAAATGTGAGGAAAGAGGAAAATTCTCGTAGTCAGCACTGATCTGTCAAATAGGACTCATTCTGGTATTTGCTGTGCTTTATCTCAGAGAGTCATTTTCTAAAATCCTCCTCACCTCTGTGGGACTCCTTTAGCCACAGTGACCCACCTTCAGTGCCCTACCCCACAGCTGGGTCAGTTAAAATCAATTCTCAGTTAAAAATCAACCAACAAGGAAAGACTTAAAGGAAAGAAGAGAAAGAATTGACAAAGTCTTTATTGAAACCTCTCTGCACTTTACACATTTGGGGCCTAGAAATGTAATAAGCATTTGCTAGTCATCCTGGGAAAAGTCATTTTCTCTCCTCTCAGCTAGACCAAAAGAATGAGGCCAAAATGCTTTGTCTAAAAATCTCCTTTTTCAAAGAAACTAATATGAGACTGTAAGCTAAGAAAGGTGCTGTGCTTTCAGAAAGCATTCCACCAAACTCATTGATTGTCTCCTGCCCATAGATAATCCTGAATAAGTATGCTCATTGATTTATGTCAGTTCTAAAAGCCCCAATTCTCCTGAATTATTCTAGTGCATTTCAAGCCAACCCATTCTGATTCATTTCTTTAATCTACGGACTGCATAAGAAATTTTCAGTCATTTCAATAGAATTTTTCAAATATATAAAAGACATTTTTAAATGCTCCTATCGTCTCTAAATATTTCACATTTCAACATGATCTGTTGATAGGTGCGATAACACTATAAGTGGAGTTAAATACATGTGCGCTTAGCTCATATACCGTGATCTGTCAAAGAACTTCAGTGTCTCTGACAGCACTTACCGATTTGATCTGGGCGTTTGTTTCATGTTGTCTTCAGTGGTGACATGCAATCAGCATAAGATTCTAGTAGCCATTTAACTTTCAATAATAACAGGTGTAAATCATTATTCCTGCACAGTCTGGGAAATGTGTCCTTCTTTAAATTGCTCTTATTTTTCCTTTCTTAAAGTTTATCATAAATACTAGCAATTGACAGGTCTTGCTTTTCCATAGATTTCCTACGGCAGATACTGAAATATGATGGCCCATAAAACATTTCTGGAGGTGATATAGCACAATAATTCTAATGGAGCAACTTTCACAGTTCTTCACTTCTGCCTCCTTCTATACGTTATATGTAAATGAATTTATCATGTTAAAAGATTTCAAGTCCATAAGCTCAGTCTGCTGGGAAAAGAAATGATTTCTTTACCTATGCCAAGTCAAGGAAATTGGGCAAAGATAAGATGTCAGGCTGACTTGTTCACCTATTCATCTCCTGCACTTTAATAGTATCTGGCACATAGTGGATACTCATATGGTTGGTAAATTAGTTAAGAATTAAATAGACATTTTAATTTTCCACAAATGATTATTAGGGCAAAATAATATTTATAATTATATATATATAAATTATAAAGATGTGCAAAATTTAAAGAATAAAAACAAACATCCATTTACTTGTCACCAGCTTAAGAAGTAGATCATTGGACAAATATTTGAAGTTCCATATATGCCCTCCCAAATTTCACCATTTCCCTTCTGTGTCCCAGAGGACATCATACCTAGACTAGCCATTCTCTTAATAGTTTACCGCATGCATTTGTGACTCTCATTAAAAGACTGCTTTGTTTTTCCTGCTTTTGACCTTTATACGATTGGAATTGTAAAGTACACATTCTTCAGGAATTTTTAAAAAATTTTCTCCACTGTGTTGTTAGATTCGTTATGATCATTTATTTTCACTGCTTTATGGTATTTAATTGTATGAACATAACACAATTTACATACTGCATCTTCTGCTCATGGCATTTGCATTGTTTCAGGGTTTTTTTTTTTAATTACAAACAGTTCTATTCGAAATCCCCTTTCGTGTGTTTCTGTTTCCTAGTACCCATTTGTGAGAGTTTCTCAAGAGTATATATGCAAGTGCTTTTAAAGGTATATTACTAGGAGTAGAACTGTTGGTTATATGTTATGCATATCTTCACCTTTTCCTGAAAATGCCATAATGTTCTCCACAGTGGTTACACAAGTATACATTCCTAACATTAGCATGTAGAAGTTCCAGCTGCTCACATCCTCACCAACATTTGATATTCTAATTATATTTCAGGTAAAATATATTTTCTTTCAAGATATAGAGACAATTTTGAGGGATTAAAAAAATAAACTAAAATATTAGCTTTTTCTCCCTAGAAAGGCAAAAAGTAGCCAATTTACAAGAAAAAGTGCCTTCACATAGTCTTCGTGAATGATCAAATGCAATTATTTGCAATACATATATAGTCAAATATCATTGAACAGCCAAGCACGTAATACATTTACTCAGAATATAGGCCACATTGTTTTTTCAGGTCCCCATTACAAAAGATTAGTAATCTTATCAATGCACACTAGTAAACAATTCTAAACTCCTCAACCACACCATATGGTTATTTCTAATGTAGATCAGGAAAGGATTTCATATCCCAACATTTATTCTGTGGAATATTCGAATTGTGATATGTTATATAAGGGTAGGATTCTGTGTTCCATTGAGTCTTGGAAACACTGAGTTTAACTTGGTTCCAATGTATTTATTTACTGTAGATCATCTTAATCTTTATTAGGTTAATGTACATTTTTGAATCTCCAAAAGGAGCACCTAATATTTAGTGCTTTCCAAACTTTTTAGACCACAAAACCCTTTTGTCTATAGTGTCTCATGGAACATAGTTTTGGAATTGTGGTCACATAACATTTATATAAAATTATTAACAAAAGCCCCACAATGCAAAACTGTGCCATACATTATACCCTTGCATGGATTATATATCCCAGTCTTTGATAAGACGAAATTAAAAAAGTAAATGACTCATTACTGCAGGGAATGTGAATTTATATAGCCTTTCCAAAAGGCAAAATGATGATATATATAAAAAACTTTAAGTATTTTTACTTTGACACTGTATTTTTAGACTTTTGGACAATGTTTGGACCTTGCACTTTTCAGGGCTAGAAATTATCTTTACAAAATAATAAGAGATTTATTCAGATATATGCCCAAAGATGGTAAAAAATTAGAAACAACCTAAATTTGCAGTAATAAACAAGCTTAGTTACGCTAAAGTATATTGATAAGATAGAAAACATGCAAGCAGTAAAAACTGTATCCCCAAAAAATCCAGAATTATTTCATAATACCAAGAAATATCCATGAAATGCAAAATTCAGTTGAAATATGTTAATATTTTAAAGCAAACGTGCATATATTAAAATGGAAAGAAAGGCAGAAAGAAAACACATAAAAATTGTAATAGTGGTAATCACTGGATGATGGAATTATGATCAATTTTATTTTATTTGTGAAATTTTGCATTTTTTCCCAGGTGGTCTACACTCAACAAGTAGTGTTTTAACAGTAAGAAGAGGTAATCAAATATTACTTAATTTAAAAGTAGCCTTTGAAATTCACCATTTAAACCAAAGAAGAATAAAAAGAAATGCTCTCAGCAGTAAAAAAAAAAAATAATAATAATGTTTTCTTTTCAATTAAATTTATTCCTGATAAAACAATTCAAAGTGCAAGGTAGTTTTGGAGAGGTAGCTTCAGAAAAGACAATCTATTTCCAAATCATCTGAGCTGCCTGATAAAAATGGAGATTCTTGGGCCCCACCCCTAAAAAGTCTTACTCTGAAAGTCTAAAGAATCTGCATTTCCTTAAGCAAAGATAGAAAACATGGTTTCTCTTCTGAGAGCTATCATTTGTTTCATAGTATTGATTAATCACTTACATGCTCTGAGGTTCACTTTCCTCATCTTTATGCAGTGAAACATTTCGGTTGGGCTAAAACCTGGTACCCATGATTCCATTGGTGACTAGAAACTAGCAGGCATCCAGTCCCCAGCTCCTATGCCCTATACACATACCCGTTTCCTTTGGAGCCACATGTGTTTCTATGAGTTCTTGCAGGTACTCCAAACCCTTTATATCAATTTTCTTTTGCAAAGTTATAGAAGGATAAGAACCTTCCTGGATAAAAAAAAGGAACAAGGCCCTGATCCCTCATGTTGAGGAAAGAAAATATAAAACTAGTGTCTGAATATTAAAAACACCTGCATGCCACACAGAGGTGTATGGAGATATGGGGCTGGATTGGAGGCAAAGCTACCAGGTCCATGGCCTCCCCAGGAACCAGGGGCTCCAGTGAGTCCTTGGAGCTCTGTGTGCCATATAAATATTGTCATTTGATAAATGTGCCAAGATGTGAAAAGGGTTAGAAAATTCTGGATTACAGGAAAAGAATACAGGGACTCAGATAGGAACTTTTTTATATGGAATATTTAATGTTTATTCTAAGGGAGAAGACAGGTCTAGACTGCTTTCCTGTAGAAGCAGAATCAACTTTAAGGGATCAGACAGAAGAGGCATGTGCTATTCCTGGTACGGCAAGCACACAGTGAATCCTGAAAACTATCTTGGTCAGCCACTCAAGTGTCATGAGAGTTCCCCAAAAAATGCAGCTGCATGTGTGTACCAGCAGACTGTTGTAGGTGGAATTGTGTCCCCCAAAAAGAAATGTTGAAGATCCAACACACAGTACCTATGAATGAGAAATTTGGAAATAGGGTCTTTGCAGACATAACCAAGTTAAGATGAGTACTGGACTAGGGTGGGCCCTAATCCAATGGCTTTTGTCTTTATGAGAAGAAGGAAATTTGAACACAGATACACAGAGGGAAGAAATCCATATGAGAACAGAGGCAGAGACTGAGTGATGCCCCTACAAGCCAAGGAACACCAGGGTTGGCAGCAACCACCAGAAACTAGGAAGAGCCAGGGAACAGATTCTCCCTAAGAGCCTCCAGAAGGAACCATTCTGCCGACACCTGATTTCATACTTCCAGAGCCCAGAACTGAGACAATAACTTTCATTTGTTCAAAGCTACTCAGTTTGTGGTAGTTTGTTATGCAGCCCTAGAAAACTAATACAGGTGGAAACCAACAATCAAAAACCACTGATGAACTATATTCAGTTGCAGCCTGCACCACTGGCTGACCAAGCACTGCGGGTTCTCGGAGCATCACTGACTGAGAGATGTAGGGATTGGTCATCTCTGGAAGCAGCAACATGGGGGAAATGTTTGCAGTACCTTTTCCTCTTTGAATCAGAAGCCTAGAAAAATACACATTAAGAAGACAAGCCTTGCAACTACACCACAGAGGAGAATGTCAAGATTTTCAACTTGAAGTTTTTTCAGAAATTGAAATCTTCGGGATTTTTTTAATAAAATCTGTACAGAAATTGAGTATATACTATACATATACATTACTCACTATATACTATATACTGCACTATGTACTTGATACAATTTGTATTTACTATATAACAGATAATATATAGTAGTTATTAGAAGCCTCACTGGCATTGGAGTGGCCTTGTCTCCATACATGGGTGAGCTGATGTCCACATGGACAAAAGAAACCTTCCAGATTTGCAATTGCATACTCTCTGCTTCCTTGTCACGTTCCACTGTGTACATGTTAATTCATATTAATTTACTTTGAAATGAGAAAAAATATAAATTAGGGGAGCTTTTCTAAATCTGAAAAAGAAAAGGATGTGGGAAAACAGAGTGTGGAAGGACAGAAAAAAATGTATTTATATGTTTATAAATATTTTATTATCTTATATTTACATTTGAGGTTAATGTTCAGTTTGTAGTTGGTGGAAGGCAGGAGGGAGAATACATGACCATGTATTGTACTTGAATTTGTGTATATTTGTTCAACCACAAAAAAGGAATTCTTTACTGCTGTGATCTTAACTCAAGTTTTCCTTTCTATTGTTGGCGAGTTAAAACTATTCGATGCACCTAAGGACAAAAGAGAAGTAAAGAAAGGGGGTACGGCTTTACAGGATTTTGCAAATTCTAAAAAAAGCAGCACGACAATTTCAGTTAAATGTCTGATTACTATGATCAGGTACATAATTCATAAATTTCCCCATCTGGAGTCAAGTTCAGATAACAAGGCATTGAAAATCTTGTAAAAAGCCTTAAAGAGATTAGACGTAAGCATCATGGCGGAGTGAGATTCCCTCTTTGAATCTCTGCCCCCTACGACACAACGAAAACATCATTCACATTCCAACAGAGCTCAATCAAACACTACGAAGGACTTCTGAGAAACCCCTGCTGCCATACATCGGACGGGGGAGGCGTGGGAAGCCCAGGAGAATGGGAGGAGAGGTAGGAGGTTGTACTCCCCCTCCCCAATCGATGGGCAAAGACAGCGCGGTTTGCAGACAGAGCGGGGAGGGGCGGCCCACAGCGGGGAAAACTATCGCCATCCAGGTGCTCTCACAGACTGTCACGAGATCCCCACTGGGAAGCGACGACGGACTGCTTAGGGGGTGTAGCAAACACCCTAAGAGAGCCAGAAAGGAAACCCCCGGGTCAAGCAGGAGAAAGAGAGGACCCCTCCCCCCACACACCCCACATCTCAGCATAATCCCTCCAGGGGCTGCAGCCGCCTCAGAGCAAACCGCTCACAATCTCCATCTAGTGGCAGCAAGGGGAAACTGCAGGACTAACTTTAATCATGAGGGGTAAAAATAAAGCCGTCCCCGTCGGATCCTTGCGAAAATATGTCAGGGCTACAGACCAAAAGGAAAATGACAAACACCCAGAAACCAACCCTGAAGGCACAGAATTTGATAACCTGAATGACAGAGAATTCAAAATAGCTATCGTAAACAAACTCAACAAAATACAAGAGAACACACAGAAACAAATCAATGAATTCAGGGATTATGTCACAAAAGAGATTGAAACCCTAAAGAAAAACCAATCAGAATTATTGGAGATGAAAAACAAAATCAATGAGATAGTGGAAAAAATGGAGTCTTTAAAGAGCAGAACTGACAATATGGAGGAACGAATTAGCACTATTGAAGATAGCCACGCAGAAATGCTCCTGGTAGAGGAGGAGAGAGAGCTAAGACTAAAAAGAAATGAAGAAATTCTTCGAGAAATATCAGACTCAATGAGGAAAAGCAACATAAGGATAATAGGTATTCCAGAAGGAGAAGAAAGAGAAAAAGGAGCAGAGAGTTTGTTCAAAGAAATAATAGCTGAGAACTTCCCCAACCTAGGGAACGAGAGGGAAATAACAGTGAATGAAATCAATAGATCACCTAAATATATAAACAGGAATAAAAAATCATCTCGCCACATAGTAGCAAACTTGAAGAATACCCGTGACAAGGAAATAATATGGAAGGCAGCTAAACAAAAAAACAAAATAACATACAAAGGAAACCCCATCAGGCTCTCAGCTGATTTCTCAACAGAAACTCTACAGGCTAGGAGAGACTGGAATGATATATTCAAAATCATGAAAGACAAAAACCTTCAGCCGAGAATACTTTATCCAGCAAAAATATCCTTCAAATACGATGGAGAAACAATAACTCTCCCTGATAAACAAAAGCTAAGAGAGTTCGTCACCACAAGACCCCCACTACAAGAAATGCTCAAGAAGGCCCTTAGGCCTGAAAAAAAACAAATGAGAAAGGGGATACAAAGATTTCAGCAAGGAGAAAAGCAAGGAGACTAAACCAGAACAAAATACAGTTGGAAAACATCAAAAATTAATTCAAGCTCATCACTGGAAACACACATTCATGACACAATCTGGAATAAAGAGATAACAAATAAGGAGGGGAAGAGGTAAGGGATTGAACTGACCCAGCCTCAGGAAAAAGGAGGCATCCGAAAATGTACTTTCTTATCCAGGAGATCGCTTATATAAACCGCACGGTAACCACTAAACAAACAACCAGAAGAGAACCACACATGACAAATAAAGAGAAAACCAAGAGAATGAGCATGCAGAAATACCAAATTGAATTTGCAGTCCGAAACACAAGGGACAAGAAACGAAGGAAATGCAAAAGAACCAGAAGATGAACAATAAAATAGCAACATTAAACCCTCATATATCAATAATCACTCTAAATGTAAATGGATTGAATTCTCCAATCAAAAGACACAGAGTGGCAGGATGGATTAAAAACCAAGATCCAACAATCTGCTGCCTCCAGGAAACACATCTCAGCTCTAAAGACAAACACAGACTCAAAATAAAAGGATGGAAAACAATACTCCAAGCTAATGGCAAACAAAAGAAAGCAGGAGTAGCCATACTTATATCAGACAAAGTAGACTTCAAGATAAAAAAGGTAATGAGAGACAAAGAAGGGCAATATATAATGATAAAAGGGACACTTCACCAAGAAGACATAACACTTATAAATATCTATGCACCCAACACAGGAGCACCAAAGTACATAAAACAACTGCTAAAAAACCTTAAAGGAGATATTAACAATAACACAATAATAGTAGGGGATCTTAATACCACCCTTACATCAATAGATAGATCATCCAGACAAAAAGTCAATAAGGAAATAATGGACTTAAACGAAAAACTAGACGCAATGGATTTAATAGATATATACAGAGCACTCCACCCAAAAAAAGCAGAGTACACATTCTTCTCAAGTGCACATGGAACATTCTCAAGGATAGACCATATATTAGGAAACAAGGCAAACCTCTATAAATTTAAGAAGATTGAAATCATTACAAGCATCTTTTCTGATCATAATGCCGTGAAACTAGAAATCAACTGCAAGGAAAAAACTAGGAAAGGGACAAAGATGTGGAGACTAAACAACATGCTACTGAACAACCAATGGGTCGTTGATGAAATTAAAGGAGAAATCAAAAGCTATCTGGAGACAAATGAAAAGGAAAATACACCATACCAACTCATATGGGATGCAGGAAAAGCAGTCCTGAGAGGGAAATTCATAGCAATACAAGCTCACCTTAACAAACAAGAAAAATCCCAAATAAATAACCTTAAATTGCACCTAACAGAGTTGGAAAAAGAAGAACACACAAAGCCCCAAATCAGCAGAAGGAGGGAAATAATAAAAATCAGAGCAGAAATAAATGAAATTGAAACCAAAAAAACAGTAGAAAGGATCAACGAAACAAAGAGCTGGTTCTTTGAGAAGATAAATAAAATTGACAAACCCTTAGCCAGACTCACTAAGAAAAAAAGGGAGAAGACTCAAATAAATAAAATTAGAAATGAAAGAGGAGAAATTACAACAGACACCACAGAAATACAAGGGATTATTAGGGAATACTATGAAAAACTTTACGCCAACAAATTGGACAACCTAGAGGAAATGGACAAATTCTTGGACGCGTACAACCTCCCAAAAGTGAATCAAGAAGAAATAGAGAATCTGAACAGACCAATCACAAGTAAAGAGATTGAAACAGTAATCAAAAACCTCCCAAAAAATAAAAGCCCAGGACCAGATGGCTTCCCGGGAGAATTTTATCAAACATTCAAAGAAGATTTAGCACCTATCCTTCTCAAACTATTCCAAAAAATAGAGGAAGATGGAATACTTCCCAACACATTCCATGAGGCCGACATCATGCTGATACCAAAGCCAGACAAGGACAATATAAAGAAGGAAAACTACAGGCCAATATCACTGATGAACATAGATGCAAAAATCCTCAACAAAATATTGGCAAACCGAATACAGAAATACATCAAAAAGATCATACACCATGATCAAGTGGGATTTATACCAGGGACACAGGGATGGTTCAACATCCGCAAATCAATCAACGTGATACACCACATTAACAAAATGAAGAATAAAAACCACATGATCATCTCAATCGATGCAGAGAAGGCATTCAACAAGATCCAGCATCCATTTATGATAAAAACTCTCAACAAAATGGGTATAGAAGGAAAGTACCTCAACATAATAAGGGCCATATACGACAAACCTACAGCAAACATCCTACTCAATGGGGAAAAACTGAAAGCCATTCCTTTGAGGACAGGAACAAGACAAGGGTGCCCACTCTCACTGTTCTTATTCAACATAGTACTGGAAGTTCTGGCCAGAGCAATTAGGCAAGAAAAAGGAATAAAAGGACTCCAAATAGGCAATGAAGAAGTGAAACTCTCACTATTTGCAGACGACATGATCCTATACATAGAAAACCCCAAAAATTCCATCAGAAAACTACTAGAAACAATCAACAACTACAGTAAAGTGGCAGGGTATAAAATCAACTTACAAAAATCAATTGCATTTCTATACACTAACGATGAAACAACAGAAAGAGAACTCAAAAAGACAATCCCATTTATAATTGCAACAAACAGAATAAAATATTTGGGAATAAATTTAACCAAGGAGGTCAAAGACCTATACAATGAAAACTATAAGACACTATTGAAAGAAATCGAGGAGGACATAAAGAAATGGAAAAATATTCCATGCACATGGATTGGAAGAATAAACATAGTTAAAATGTCCATTCTACCTAAAGCAATCTACAGATTCAATGCAATCCCAATCAGAATCCCAATGTCATTCTTCAAGGTAATAGAACAAAAACTACTGAAATTCGTATGGGGCAACAAAAGAGCCCAAATAGCTACAGCAATTCTGAAAAAAAAGAACAAAGCTGGAGGCATCACAATCCCTGATTTCAAAATATACTATAAAGCTACAGTAATCAAAACAGCATGGTACTGGTACAAGAATAGACACACAGATCAATGGAACAGAATTGAAAGCCCAGAAATAAAACCACACACCTATGGACAGCTAATCTTCGACAAAGGAGCAAAGAACATACAATGGAGAGAGGGAAGTCTCTTCAATAAATGGTGCTGGGAAAATTGGACAGCAACATGCAAAAGAATGAAAGTAGACCATCTCCTATCCCCATATACAAAAATCAATTCAAAATGGATCAAAGACCTGAAAGTGAGACCTGAAACTATAAAACTCCTGAAAGAAAATATAGGCAGTACACTAATTGAGATTGGACATAAAGGGATCCTTTCAGATTCCATGTCTACCCGGACAAGGGAAACAAAAGAAAAAATAAACAAGTGGGACCTCATCAGACTAAAGAGCTTCTACAAGGCAAATGAAACCAGCATCAAAATGAATAAACAACCCACCAGCTGGGAGAAAATATTTGCAAATCGTTTGTCCGGCAAGGGATTAATCTCAGTAATATACAAAGATCTCATACAACTGAGCAACAAAAAAACAAACAACCCAATCAAAAAATGGGCAGAGGATATGAACAGACATTTTTCCAAGGAAGAGATACAGATGACCAATAGACACATGAAAAGATGTTCAACATCACTAATCATCAGGGAAATGCAAATCAAAACTACACTGAGATATCACCTTACACCGGTTAGAATGGCTATAATCACAAAGACAAATAACAACAAATGCTGGAGAGGTTGTGGAGAAACGGGGACCCTCATTCACTGCTGCTGGGAATGCAAACTGGTGCAGCCTCTATGGAAAACAGTATGGAGAGTCCTCAAAAAATTAAAAATAGAAATACCGTATGATCCAGCAATCCCACTCTTGGGCATCTACCCAATGGACGTGAAATCAACCATCACAAGAGGCGTATGCACCCCTATGTTCATTGCAGCATTATTCACTATAG
This sequence comes from Tapirus indicus, assembly GCA_031878705.1. Taxonomy (NCBI): domain Eukaryota; kingdom Metazoa; phylum Chordata; class Mammalia; order Perissodactyla; family Tapiridae; genus Tapirus; species Tapirus indicus. The sequence goes on from CM062919.1 coordinate 51,237,989, forward strand.
CCAAGAAGTGGAAGCAACCCAAGTGTCCCTCAACTGAAGATTGGTTAAAGAAGATGTGGTATATACATACAATGGAATACTACTCAGCCATAAGAAAAGACACAATTGTCCCATTTGCAACAACATGGAAGGACCTAGAGGGTATTATGTTAAGTGAAATAAGCCAGAGAGAGAAGGACAGACACTGCATGAACTCACTCATATATGGTATATAAGTGAACACAGGGACAAAGAGAACTGATTGGTGGTTACCAAGGGGAAGGGGGGTAGGGTGGGGCACAAGAGGTGAAGGGTTACATCCACAAGGTGACGGACAAACAAAAATGTACAACTAAAACCCCACAGTGTTATAAACTAAGACATCAAAAAAAAAAAGCCTTAAAGAATACTAACCACTGAGTAGTAAGTAGGTGAATCTGTGACATTCCCTATGTATTTGCATGCCTTTCTCAGCCAACTTTAAATAGACACTTTTATATAAGACTTATAAGAGCTAAATGATGTCCTGGTTTCCCACTAGCTTGGCACAAGAAGCAAAAGGTACTACATAAACTCTTTTTTTTTCAGACTCTAAGCAAGTCACTACATCAGGATACCTTCCTATAGTACCAAGAGGCAGCACAACATCTTTAAGGAAGAATTTATAGCTGGGTTTGAAATCCTTTCAGGTCCCTCTAAAAGATAATGTGGTTGAGCAGAAAAGAATTCCTGACGTCCTCAATATATAGCAAGGAAGACAGAGAGATGGAGATAAAGGCAGACAAAAAAATGATAGATCAACAGATAATATGTGCATATATTATATGTGTGATATATGACATATTTATCAAAGTCCTCACATCTGAACTAGAAACTTAACAATTTCAAGGCCAGAGATCTTTCATGAAACGTTAAACACAAATACAGAGAGATTCAGAGAGTTTGAACTTTTTTTAACTATATCATTCATAGCACTTCCTAACGCTTTCTCAGACTATAGAAGAATGACAGTTATTTTTTAACTTTTTTTAAGGTCTGGACTTTTCCTCTCACTCATGAAAAGTTACCCACTGAAATAGCAAAATTGTGATTAAATGTGATGATCAATGGTTGGTTAGATTTATTTATTTATTTTTGACAGGGGACACAGCCAGTGATGGATCAGACCTTCATCACAAGGAAGATAATTTATTGCACCCCTGGTTACATACAATTTCAGACACTCACCTTAATGGCTTTTGCAAATAAGGACAAGATAACTTGATTCAATCCACACTTCTATGTTGATCTGAAGATAGTACATTTTCATATAGATATTTTCTTTAAAAAAAAATCATCTACTATCACAACCACAGAATAAAAATCATTTGCTGTGAGTCAACTAAAAATTCCCCCTTTTAAATATATTGATTACCCTAGAATAATCAATTGACATTTGGCATAGTCTTATTTACAATCATTCAACTCAGCAGCAATATAATTTAGAAATTGGCCACTAGGCATGTGCTGCTAATGAAAAAAATCCATGTTTAATTCAAACTCATAGGCAAAAACATTACATTTAGATAACATTAATATTGTGGCAACCTACAAAGACCAAGGAACTCAGTGTTAAAGCTACCTTTAAATTAAATATCCTTTAATTCGGATATTTACTTAGAGATGTAAGAGAAAAGAATCATGCATTTTGAGTTATATACAGATTTCAGAACTGGAAAGAAAAGTAGATTGAATTAGATTTTTTTTTTAACTGGCTTTTTTGTTACATATTTATGGAGTAGGCCTAGAGTAGGCCAAATTTTTGCCAATATGTAAAATATGGCTTCACTGAATTCCATGCTAGTAGCACCAGACATTTTCCAGTAGGAAAATCTCCTCAATATTTCTGAAAGAAATGCTTTTATTTTGAAAAGCATCAATTTTTATTAGATGTCTTAAATAGTACTTATCAAAGTTAGAAATTCAAACCACAAAAGCAAGTAAAAATGTTGCATTCTCTTTATTCTGATAAGGGCTCCTAAGGGTGGTCAACTAGAAAAAGTATGAACATTTCTATGTTAAATGTTTGGTTTAAAAAAAATCCAAAATCTGTACTAAAAATGCGCATTCAAATGAACTAATTAGATGAAAACTATTCAATTAAAAAGATGAAGACAAAAATAGATGCAGAATATTTGGATTCTGGTCCAAACTTTCCCACTGACCAGTTGTGAGATCTTGGACGAGTCACTGCAAGTATTATATTTGGTCCATTAAGTTAGGGAGCAGGGCTGTAACAACCTTTCAGGCTCTAAAATTTTATTAATTTATATTTTGAAAAGCAGCAAGTATGTATAAATTAAGGCTCCACTTTCTTTATTTGAATTTCTCCTATTCACCTATCACACAAATATATTAAGAACAATAAAAACAAAGGCACTTTGAAATGTAGTGTTATGTTGTCTTTCACATACAAATAGCCTAGATCTCACTCACAGGAGCATATATGTCTAACTTTTATACTAACAATGACAGTTTTTGCTTACTCTCCTACCTCCTCTTTTCTCTTCCTTCTGTGAATCTTAGGGAGAAGTTCAGGTTTAGTGGAACATAGGAAGATAATTAATTTACAGGAGCAAACCTCAATAACTTTGATTCTGTTGCTGAATAAGCTTCCCTCCGTGCTTCCCTCAGGCCAAGAGGGATGCGTATCTGTATTCAAACCCGGTCAGTTATTTTAAGTGACAGGTAGATGCACACATGTGGACAGTGGTTAAACGTGTTTGTGAAAGGTCTGGAGAGAAAATTTCAAGAATCCCCTTAATTAGCAATGCAACATAACTAATAATGAGATCATTTTCCAGTTTTCTAGTTCTAAAACAGACATTTTGAAATTGATGAAAAACAGCTGGCTGAAATTTAATTTGCACCCACTAAAGTAATGTTTTTGTAATGTTATGTTAAAATGTTCTACGGAGAATGTAATACACTGAACAGAGTCCAACCTCTTAATTTTTATATGTGCGTGTAATTGTCATAACTTTTCAAAACAGCAAAATAGAAAACTAAACAATTAACTGATATTATATGTTATTGAGTGAAGGAATTGTCAGAATCTCTATCTTCTAATTCCACATCAATTTATAACCCCCGGCCTATGCCATTACTTTCCACAAGGTAACAAAATTCGGGAAAATAATACTGGAAGTCATTCTTGATTTCATACTAAGAAGAGATTTATATTTGAGTGTCTCATCAGTTTAAGAATACGTTATCAACTAAAGCATATAGTGCTATTCATCTGATCAGGAATGTACTGTACCACACCACTGAATTACGTTCCCTTTACATTGACTTATGGCGGAGATTGAGTACCAAAACTGCCAACGTACAAGATTGTACCTGCTGCCCTTGAGTCCATTAACTCAAATCATTGTTGCTCCGTTTTGAACTAACAGGGAGCACTAACAAATAAGTACAAAATTCTTCACTGAAATTAAACAGCAAAGCAGTTAATTGCATCTGTCATACAGAAGGTGAGAGAACCAGAAGATCATAGTTCAACATAATCACTTCTCATAATAAAACAAGTCTTGAAATTAGAATTTTATGGAATTGTGTTTATGGCTGCTCCAGAATGGCTCAAACTTTGGCAAATAAAGTGATTTATGGTATTTTTTTAAAATTTGCTCCCAAAGATTTTTAAAGACTTTTTCATATTGCTTTGTGCAAATCTAAAAATCTTATGTTTTTCCAACAAGGATTGACTTTTTCTATTTATAGTAAAACTTCTGATTAAATTATAAAACAAAGTGGTCACTTCTTTGTGAATATCTCTTCGTGTTATAGTGGTCAATAAAATTTGGATGTACATATAATGCCTCAATCACAATAAGAGTTTATTTCTTAGTTAAGCAAAGCCCAAAATATATCCTCCTGCCTTATGGGCAGCTCTCTTCAAAATGGTTATTCCGGGACCTGGGCTCATTCCATATTACATGTCTGCCAAGTTCAACACCTGGCTTGAACTTGAGTAGCTTGAGTAATCACCAGTTTCCTGCATGAAGTCAATGGAGGAGGAAAGCGCACACGGAGAAGGGATACACACTTTAAATCACTTCATCAGATTCCATTAGTGAGAACTAGTTATGTGGCCCCACATAGACACAAAGAGTACTGGGAAATCCTTGTTATACCTGATTAGACAATGCTTTCTCAGCTACATCTCTGTATTATAAAAAAGAAACCACAATGGCTCATAAAAAAAGCAATTGTGGGGGCTGGCCCGGTGGCATAGTGGTTAAGTTCGTGCACTCTGCTTCAGCTGCCCAGGGTTCGCAGGTTTGGATCCCAGGCACGGACCGATGCACTGCTTGTCAAGCCATGCTATGGTGGCATCCCATATAAAGCAGAGGAAGATGGGCATGGATGTTAGCCCAGGGCCTGTCTTCCTCAGTAAAAAGAGGAGGATTGGCAACAGATGTTAGCTCAGGGGTAATCTTCCTCACACACACACAGAAAAAGCAATTGTGAAAAGTTTCTATTCTGTTGCTAAATATTATATGTTCAACCCAGTGAAACAAAAAGCTGCTTTTGTTCCTTATTTCATTAGGAAAGTGTCCTCACATAACATGAGATATAAAAGTATTCTCTAACAAGTTTGGAGGTATAAAAACTGTCTGTGAAATTTTCCATGAATTCTCTCTGCAGATTATTAAAGCCATAGACTCCTCCCTCTTATCACTTTTAGAGATTCCAAGGGATCTCTAAAATGTAGAACAAGCATATAGATACATGCAGATATTTAACTATCAGAAACATACCATATAGCACATAGAGCCAATGCTACAGGATCAGACTGCTAATAGAAACCGAATTTCTGGACAATCTCAGTCTGGAAAACCTATTTTCACAACCACTGACATTTATTCCTTTTCCCAATGGCCCATATGAGATTAGAAGAAATATAATTGATTTAGTGTTCTTTCAAACAACTTTACTCTTTGTCCTGAGCATGGACAAAGAATTTATTGGGTTGAACAGTTTCCCCCCAAAATTTATGTCCACCTGGAACTTCAGAATGTGATCTTATTTGGAAGTAGGGTCTTTGCAGATGTAATCAGTTAATTTAAGGTGAGATCACAGTGGATCATGGTGAGCCCTAAATCCAACGATTTCTGTCCTTAATAAGAAGACAGGACATATAGACCTACACAGAGAAGGCCATGAGAAGACACACAGAGGGAAGAAGGCCATGTGACAACAAAAGTAGAGATTAGAGTGATGCAGCCACAAGGCAAGGAATGCCGAGGATTCCTTCCCAGCAACCATCAGAAACTAGAAGATGCATGGAACAGATTCTTCCTCAGACCCTCAGTAGGGAACCAACTCTGCTGACACCCTGACTTCTGACTCTGGTCTTCAGAACTACAAGAGAATAAATTTGCATTGTTTTAAGCCACTCTGTTAGTGGTAATTTGTTACAGCAGCACTAGTAAACGAACACACGGAATATCCCAAAATTACATCTCAGGATGACCTCAGTTGAGTAATCATGACCCTTTTCATGGGCACTGGATTCCTTTCAGTACGTCAGCCTGTGGTACTTTCACTTCTTACCTTCAGGAGGTCATACACTAGAAGTCCCTACTGCAGCATAAAAATCAAAAAAGCCCTCCCCTTGACACATGTAAACACGTCAACAATTTATGTGAATATGCAAATATATAAATAATTACTTTTACTAGCATTTACCCTCTCACACCTTAACTTCTCTCTCTCACTTCACTTGATTCCTCCCTATTGGATAAGATAAATGTCTTTTTTTATCCCACTCAGTTGTCTACCTCCACTTGTTTTTATGTGACACACTTTTGATGAGAAGTTCGGTGTTGGGGAATATGTCTTAGAATCTTCCAGGGGAAATTAACAACAATAGTAACAATTCTTTCAATGTTTCTTACATTCTGGGCACTGTGTTACTTTTATGACAGTCAATCCAAAATTCTAGTTATATCAAACTCTTGTTGTTCACTCACGGATCAGGGCATCTTCTGGGGAATGCACTTCTACTTTCAGTTGCTCTTGATCAGGTCAGTAAATTAGTAATCTTCTGGTGCATTGCAATAACTCTCAGGTAATACCTGGAATAGATAGTATGGATTCACTTAACAGTGTAACAGAATAACTCAGTTTTTTACATTGCCTTTTCAGAACAACTGCAATAATGGGCTAAGCTCCCCAAGGTTAAAAGTCATTTTAGAAGTAGAATGCATGTGAATCGAAGAATTCTCAAGGTAAATGGGACTTTAGAGATCATTTTCATTAAATACCTTTTTTCCACCACTAATCTTTCCTTTCCCTTTGATCAAATTAGTGAGACACTCAATGGCACTCCAAGTGTAAGATAGATATTGAAATTCTCTATATTAAAAGAGGATAGCAGTGACATAAATTATAGTAATCTATCTTACTTGTTCTCTGAAAATGTATTTCTTATTCTCCTAGAAGTTCTTTATTCCATATCTCCTTGGCCATAAACAGCTGATGTTCAGGGAGTTACGGAAAAAGTGTTGACCAATTATAAAAACTTTTACTGCAAAGAACTCTGCCTATGGGTCTGACAGTACCACTACTACCACCCCAAATTCCTGAACCTTTAAAAAACACCACTGTAAGGAAAATGCCCCTAAAAGAGCAAGAATCATGTTTTCATGCTGACTAATCCAGATATCTGTCTTTATTCTTTCAATCCTTTAAAGTCTGACACAAACACTATTTTGAAAAATCTCCCAATTCCCATTGTGAGCCCTGCTTTCCTATAATTTGAAATATTCAGTGATTGCATCTTTGCAATAATGTATTGGGGAATCTCTTCCCTATAAAATACTTTTTATTTATCACCAACTACAGAAGACAAATGCTTTATTATATAATCACAAGTGTTTAGTCCTTTCAAGTGAAGTTTCAGTTACTCAGAGTATATTATCAGACCTCTAATTATCAGTATTTAATAGCATGTACTACTGGAGGGATAATAACTTTCAGGGAAATCAAGGCTGTATACCTACAATTAACTTAATCCTAATTAATTTTGCAGTAACCTAAAAAGAATGGAATTATTCAAATGCACTCTCAGGAGTTGACCACACTTCAGAGTATTAGAAGAAAGTGATTTATCTTTTGCTCATAATAGAGAAGAGAAAAAAGAAAAAGTCATATGAAAAATATGTAAATTTGTTTTACTTAGCAAGAAAAAGAGAACTAAGATTATCAATTGTATGAATTTCTGTGAATCTATGTGAAATAAATGGCTATATGTTTAAACTAAAAATCACTTTTCAGGCAATGAATGAAGATATTTTGTAGGGAACATAGTCATGACATTTTGAAATATGTAGTGAATCAGTGTCTAATAAAAACTAAATAGAGACTTGAAGAACATTAGTTGCCATTAAAAATAATCTTATATTCTAATTCTGCATTTTGTTTTATTCTTTTTTCTGTTAAGAGAAAAATTATTATTTTGGATTTATTTCCTATTGGATGTTATTTATATCATAGTAAAGTAATATAAGAAGAAATAGATGGCTTTATAAGTTAAAACCAAGTGCGAATCTTTGAAATGATTAATAAATAGTTTTCAGATCATTAAAAAAACAGTGGCATGGATTATTTCTAAAAATAGATTAAATAGTAAATTAATACATTATTTTTAATAATAAAACCACATTTTTATAAATTTCCAAGATAATAAAGATTTATTATAATGTAATTAATCTTTTGAGGACACTCAATACTTCAAAAAAGTCCATAAGACTCCATGCATCAAAACAATTTAAGTGGCATATTTTTCTAGGACATTTTTATAGAATTCTGTACTGGATTTTGTCCTTTGCTAGTTCTGTATTCTTAAGCAAGTTTAGTTTTTCTGAGTCTTAGTTTCTTTATTTATAAAATTTAGCTAACAATAATAATAATAATATCTACTGCAAAGGAGTAGGAGTGAAATAAGATGAATTAAATAAAAAACTCTTTAATATTATGCACTGACTGGATCTTATGTAATGTTTAGTTCACAGGAGTTATTAAATATATCTATAAAAGGAAGAAAAGGAAGGAAGGAAGGAGGGAGGGACGGAGGAAGGATGGAATGTAATCGGAGGAAGGAAGGAAGTTTTCTTAATTATGAACCACTAGAGGAAAGGGAATATTACATTAAAAGTAGCAAATTGTATTCACAATAAAGGAATGGAGGAAATCAGAGGAATTTGTGTATGCGAGGGGAGGTAGAAATGGTTTTAAAAGGGGAGCTTTGGAGAAAAATAAGTTGAGGACAATGAGTATATGGAAGGCTTGCTACTGAGATGCTGAATTTTTGGATTCTTCTATCCACTTCCTTTATCAATTAACTGAACATTGTTGTAATAATGTTTATTATGTAATAATGTAATAAATGTAATAATAACTATAGGATGGAACAGAAGTCTCTGGCAATAGATGTACATTGAGAAATAATAGTAAAAGAGAAGTAAAAATGTGGTGCCAAGCAAAATGGACCACATTTTCTCTGGTTTATTCCTGGCTTATCCCCAGCAGCTAACACAAGGCCTGACATATAGCAGAAGTTCAATAAATATATGAGGGATGCAAAATTGAATGAATGATAGAATGAAATCATTGATTTTATTTATTTGGCTGAGAATAATCTGCTATTGAATTTTAAATGGTTTCCTGAACTTGCTCACTGCGCACCGATATAAGTAAAGGAGATATATCTCTGAACAACTAGTTGTACTTTTTATTTAGATTATATATATCCCTTTAAATGTTCTCCAACCACCACATCTCACGAGGGTTTGTTGGTGTACTTTTCATTCAAGAAATATATCTATGGTGATAACAAATTTTGCCAGGAGGAAACTATTCTGTTTCAGGTCAGGTAAAATAATATTAGACAGAAACATTATATGAGAATTTTCAGATGTTAAAAGTAACTATATATATAGACTATTCAAAAAGGAAGTAATCCTATAGTTCCATGTGGTAAATGGGAGAAAATGTTAGCTAGCCCTTTTAAATCTTTCCATTAATATTGAACCTGAATTTCCTCAGGCTGTTGAAAACACAGTCATTGCAAAGGTATCAATAACATAGGGTCGGACTAATAAAATGATTTGTAAACTGAGAAACATTTGAATCCATGGAAAAAGCTCCTATTCATAACAGGAATAACCAAACTAAACTCAGCAGAGAAGAAATACAATATTGTAGCCCTATAGCGTGCCAAAATGAGTCCTACAACATGACAAATTTGGTGCCATGATGAGGAAGAATTTTAAATTAAAACACTGGCAACATGTAACCCAGTAACATCAAAACACATTACACAGGCTTTCCTGGAATCCTGTAGTCATTCTGAAGTCCCTTCTACATTTTTCATGGTGTTTACAGCCCACACGTTTTATTAAGATCAATTAGTGTTTATTGAAGAGTCACAGGTCACATGACATTAAACTAGGTGTTTTGGGAATAGGACATTTCACAGTGGTGATCTTAGCTACGTGACATTTTGCTTGGGAATGGAGGATGTAAAGGCAAGCATTTGAAGTCAGTCTTTGCCTCTGGTCCCAGGGTGAATTACATAATATCAGTTGACATCTTCTTCCTGCTCCGAGGACTCCCTCTGAAATGCTAAGCTTCCGAGCCCCACATCTTAGAAAAAAATCTTTCAGAAGGCTTTGATCCACGTGTCCAGGAGGCACTCATGCAAAAGTTTAGATTTCTTTGCTTTTTCTATGAAGCAGGACAGTTTTATTTTAGGAGTTATTACCACCACCTAGTAATGTATTCTCATATTCCAAAGTGTTACAGAATTGCAGAGCAAAAGAATAGGAAGATTTGGTAACCATTTCAGAAATATCAGAAAATAATGTTTGTTAAGATATCACAAAGTGTCATGCACGCTTTTACTACAAAAAGAATTTTGCAAGTTTTCATCATCTAGGAATATTCATTTCTTAGTTTCCAATGAGATGATATCTTTAATTCACTCTGTAAGTTCAACTGTTTTCATTGCACATGATAAGAAACAATTTACCAAAAAAATAGCAAAATTAGAAAATAGTTTGTGACCGTTGAATTTGTAGCTTTCTAATTTTGCTTTTAAAAATTAATGACTTTTGACAATTTGTGAAATCTGACAGATAAAAATTCAAATTAGCCATCAGAACTGAATAAATTGATTTAAGATTGTCTTTAGTGACTTTTGCACAGATTGGTAATACCTTGAGGTGGGGTTTAATCAACTGCAGAGAGACCCAAGTGAAACATGAAGGCCCAAGTCCACCATTATGTTACAGCTGAATATCATTATTAATGCTGAGCTCCTGAGAACAAAATCTGTTTCCAAGGGCATTTAATAACTTCCATAATTCAACCTGTGCACCATTTGAGGTCATACTTGAGAAATAAAAAATTTCCATCGGTTGGCAACTTTTGTTATCGCTATCTGAATGCCAATTAAAATGTGACGCTGTAAGTAGCTTATCATTATCAGTATACTTATTTTCTTCTGGTGTTATAGTTCATTTTAGAATTATCTATATCTTTTAGGGAAGTTTGTCTTCAGTGTTATAGTAAAAATTTATTTAAATGAAAGACTTATGAGAACCCTCTTTTTTTTGTAAGCAAGCACTTCTTTTTTTTGAGGAAGATTGGCCCTGTGCTAACATCTGTTCCCAATCTTCCACTTTTTCCTTTTTCTCTCCAAAGTCCCAGTACATAGTTATGTATCATAGCTGCAGAGTTGTAGTTCTATGTGGGACGCCGCCTCAGCATGGTTTGATGAGCAGTGAGTAGGTCCGTACCCAGGATCCGAACTAGCGAATCGCGGGATGCCAAAGCAGAATGCTTGAACTTAACTGCTATGCCACCGGGCCAGCCCCGAGAACCCTCTTTTAACCAGCAGCTTTTCTTTTAGGATAGAGATAAACATTGGTAGAAAAAGTTAAAGTTAAAGATTTTATTTAACTAGATCTATTCAGATTCTGTCTTATTGGTTACTTTCTACATCTGCATTTCTGTGAGGCAGAATAATTGTGATAGCTATTGCAAAACCCCTAGTCTGACAGACATGGATTCAGGTCCTGGATTTCCTATATCTTTGCTGGGTAAGCATGGAAAAGTTACTAAAAATCTTAGTGCCCATTTCTGCACCTTAACCCTGGTTTTAATGAAGGAGGATTTTCCCTAAGCAAATCTTTAACCTCTCTCTCCACATTGTCCTTCTCTCTGGATAACTTGCACCCTCAACTCATCCCTACACTTCTTTGAAATCAAGCTGCCTGCAAGGAGCACAACTCTGCTTCTCCTCCATACGAGGCACGGGAAGCATTTACCTCGCCTGTTCTGTGACTAGGTGATTAATTCTCCCAAACTAGGGTTCAGTATCAGCAAATCCACTTGCCTAATAGACCTAAAGCCATAGGCTCCCACCTGGCCTCCATCAATAAAAAGAGGTCATATATTGGCCTCCGTCTTTATTTTTTGCTTTATTTCTTCACTTACGAACCCAAGAATGAAAGAGGAGTGCTATTTATTGGAGGTCCTCTTGAATATCCACTTTTATCCATTTTTTGGTTTGCTGATCACCTGCTACTCCCCAGCCATTATCATGGATGTGTTCCAGAGACTCATTTCATCATCCCATCTACCCAAACAGGCAGCACATTTAGCCCCATTTTAAAAATGTAGAAATGGGGCTTATCAAGGTTAACTTGCCCAAGGTAATAAAGTTAATAATTAGCAGGACTATGTTTAACCTGGGTTTGTTTAACTTCAAACCCCGTTCTGTGCTTCTTGCTACACTGCATTTCATAATATATGGACGGCCCTGTGCAATGCTTGGTTATTAAGGGTGGTCAATAAACTTTAGAACTCTGTATTAATTTGCTATTGCTGTGTAACAAATTATCATCAAAACAGTAATTTAAAATAACAGTCATGTATTAGCTCACAGTTCTGTGGGTCAGAAGTCTGGGTAGGCTCAGCTGAGTTCTATGCTCAGAGTAGACCCCAAGGCATTGGCTGGGATGACCTCTTGTCTAGAAGTTCTGGAAAAAAAATCTGCTTCCAATTTCACATAGCTGTGCCAGCATTCAGTTCCCTGAAGCTCCAGAACTTAAGTCTCCATTTCTTTGCTGGCTGTCAGCTGGGGCGCTGCCCTCAGATTCTAGAGGCTGCCTGCACTCCTTCTCAGGTGTCTCACTCTATTTTCAAACCAGGAACAAGGAGTTGAGTTCTTCTCATGTTCCCAATCTCTCTGACTCCCTTTTCCACCACTGAACAGAAAAAGCTCTCTACTTTTCAAGACCCAGGGTGATTAGATTAGGCCTACCCAGATAATCCAGATAATCTCCCTATTTTGTAAGGTCAACTGATTAGTAACCTTAATCACATCTGCAGAGTCTCCTTTGCCATGTGCCCTAACATATTCAAGAGTGTGATAACTCATTATATTTAGAGTTCCAGGGATTAGAGAGGGAAAAGTTTTGACGGGGGAAGTGGTTCTTAGAATTCTTCCTACCACAAGTTCTCTGCTATGAGAAATGATGTATTAGTTTTCTATCACTGCCATAGCAATTATCACAAGTTTAGTTTCTTAAGACAGCACAAACTTATTATCTTGCAGTTCTATAGATTAAAAGTCTGATGGGGTCTCACTGGGCTAACACTAAAGTGTTGGCAGGGCTACAATCTCTCCTGGAGGCTCTAGAGGAGAATCCATTTCCTCGCCTTTTCTAGATTCTCAAGGCCACCTATTCCTTGGCTCTGGCCTTCTTTCTCCATCTTCAAAGCCAGCAACTTTACAATTCTTCTTAGTTGTATCTCCTCTTTCTGACCACAACTGGGAAAGGTTTTTTGATTTTAAAATCTATGGGATTAGATTGGGCTCAACCTATTACATTAATCCAGGGTACTCTCTCCACTTCAAGATCCTTAATTTAATCACATTGCAAATACCATCTTGAAATTACATTAACATATTCACAGATCTGAGGATTAGGATGTAGACCTTTGGGGAGGGGGGCAAGGTATTCCGCCTACCACAAATGATATTGGTTCAGACAAATTTTAATCCAAGATCTTGAGTCATAAATGAGATCAAATTATATCTACTACCAAATTAGTCAATTTGTTATTACCAACACAAAAATACTCATATTTTAGAAAGATTTTAAATCTTTAGTAAAGCATTAATGGCTTTCTGAGTTAATTAGAATAATTAAAATTAGAATATTCTTCAAGCATTATTGTTTGTGTGCTCATATTGTCTCACCAAATATTAACTCTATTTAACCTTAGAATATGATAGTTTTTAAATCATTCCCCCCATGTGGTTTTAAGATCTACCATAGCCAAGATCTGAAATTTGAATTAGTTATTTGGGGTATCCTTCTTTCCTTCTTGACTGCCTTTTACACTATTCATAATAATTCTTAAAATTTCCCTTTCTTTGTAGTGAATATGGTAACATATGTGGTATTTTCAAGGGACAGAAAAGTAGTGACCTGACAGAGACCATGCTGGGGCCAGAAATTATTTTATGACACTGAAACCCCCCAGAGTTCCTCACAAACTCTTACATCAAACTCACATCCAGTAAAAAAAACAAAAAACAAAACAAAAAAAACTCACAACTAGTCAAAAATGAAATAAAGCATTGTGCTGTCCTATTTTCCTTTGCTGCAGAAATTCAAGCATGGTTGAAAGTTAAAGCCCATCTGGCTGTTACCGTCCTTCAACTCATACTTCCTCTAAATTCACTGAGAACCCTCTATCCTCTGAATTCCTCCAAATGTCCCGCCATTTTCATTCATTCTGTTCTTGTTCTTCACTGCCTTATTTTTAGCTACCCTTTACCTCTAGGTCTTGTCCTATTTTGCTGTACACTTCTCTCCTCTGTGATGATGTTCCAGCTAGTAATCTCCAGACTGATCATTCCTCTAGTGAGTGTTTGATGGTTTTTTGACTAATTAATCAAAAGCCCGTGCATGTGAAAGCTACTAGTAACTCATATGATTTAAACTATTGGAATTCTAATTTGTAATGATGGCAGTGTGTATTAATGCCAAAATGTAAGAATTGAATAGACATCACTGAGAAATTTTGAGTCAGTTCTTTCCTATTTTGAGTACACCAGGCATCTTTAGCCTACAGATGCTCTTAGCCTTCGCATAGTGTTATTTCGTGGGAAAGTAGCTTCACAGCATTTGTATGTGCTTCTTGTATTAAATAAGGGAATGATAATCAGACTTAAAAAATAATGACTTGTTTTGCTCATTAGCTGAATGAATGTGGAGAATAACTCATCAGTTCATAAATTTGTCATAATGCTGTCTTTCGTGTCAGCCAGCAGTACGGCCCAGATTAGCGAAGTCATAGCAGGAGGCCCAAAAGATTACAGAAAATTGCTGTCAAAAAATGACTTGACAACGTTTTAAGTTTGTTATTCTTTGGCAAAACAATGTAGTCAGCCAATTGCTGAACCCTCTACACGCTGTTAGCCTCTTCTTGAATTATATTCAGTTTGTGGAAACATGATGTGTTTTTGTTCTACATGCACAGGACAGAAGGTTTACCAGCTTGAACTGGTTTTTCTGTGAAAAACTGTCCGGCACCCCACTGATGCTAAATGTGTCATTAACCTTCTACCTGGGGCGTTTATTACCTTAACTTAGACAATATTCACAAATGCCCTTATCAACATAATGAGGTCAAGGCAGCAATCAATGTCTGCTGAGCTCTCTCTTGTTTCTTGAAAGTACAACTGCTTTCTAAATCAAAATCTATCATCCGGGTTAAAAAGAGACAGAGTACTAGAGAGCTTCATTGTACCAAAAGATCAGTTCTCGTCTTTCTCAAAAAAGGGCACAAAAGTTGGGTGACCATGTAATTTACCATCCAAGGACACTTTTTAGGATAAAAAGGAATACCACTGCCAGTTACACTGGAACAACTATGTGCAAACAGGGACTCTCCTGGACAAACCGGGATATATGGTTACCTTATGCTATAGAAACATCAAAGACAGTGTGCTCTTCTTGCAGTTTGACAATCATTAGAAGTTTCAGATCAGGCTTTCAGCGAAAACTTTAAGCTTAGTGGACCTCCTGAAACTTGTCCAAGCAACCCACATTGACACATACTGCTTTTAATCACTTCAGAAGTTTCAATCCAACCACACCCAAAAACAATCAAAGTGAATAACTTAGAAGGATGATCCAATATTCCGGGGGTTTCCCTTTCTTTTACTTCTTTTTTAACTTACCATCAATGTTTATTCAAAGTTTCTTAGTTGGATTTGCAAGAGGTATCTCAAAGACTAGGAATATTTCCATATCATAACTTCATGTCTACCAACTGGATAAGATATCTTTTACCACTTAGAATGCTCTCTGACTTCATTTTGGAAGCAAAATATCTGATCCACAGTTACATTAAAAAAGAAATAGTTTTTATTGAAGTTTAAAAAGTCATTGCCCTTGTTCCATATCTTGATTTGGGTGTTGGCTGCATGGAGATTATATATATATATAATTGTATATATTGTATATATATATATATAATTTGTGAAACTTTCAAACTGTACAATTAAGATTTGTGCCTTGACTCTATATAATTATACCTCATTTAAAAACTTCTGTTACCCTGCCGAGACTTACATCAGTTAATTGCTAACAAATATTTCTGGATCTCTGTGTGTTTTAATCTCTGTGCCAGGTTTTATTCTAGGCACTGGGGATACAGTAGAGGACCTGGGAGTCAAAGGCCTTGCTTCAAAGAACTTACATTCTAGTGGGATAAAAGAAAAAATAAACACAAAGATAATAAATAATAAGATAATATCATATAGTAGTTAGTCCTATGAAGATAATCCCTGAAGAGGTGACATTTGAGTGAGGAGCTTAATAAAGAGAATTAGAGAGGGAGCATTCTAAACATTAAGAGAGTGGGGCTCTTGGATATGGTAACATATAGTATTTTCAAGGGACTGAAAACAGATTGATTGGGATAAAGGGGATGGAGAAAGGTGAGGTTGGAGAGATGGGCAGGGCTAAATCATGTAAATCAATGAATTATAACCAAGAGTCTATAATTTAGTGAGTTTTAAGTATAGTTTTTATACCTACTGCCCTCATATGTATAAATACAAAATTTTTATCCTATGATTCCTTTAAATATATTATAATATAAAGTCTTTCCCAAAAGAAATCTGTACTAATAGAAAACTAGTAATCTTTTTGCATTTTTCTAATACAAGTTTCAAGTCAGACAGAGTAAAAAGGAAGACAAATAAATGGTTACTGTGGCTTTGTTGCCTTATTTCCAATTTTTTTACCTCTCATTTGAAGCTTAAAGTATCATTTTATGGTCCAGTCCCCTTCGCAAACCCCCAGGAATCATGCATTCATAAGGTACATATGACCTCAAGATGCTTGTACTTTGTAAAACCACTCTGTTGCATCAGACTTTCCATGATAATTATGCATGGATCCTGAGAAATAATAAAATGCATTTATCCCTATAAAGAGTTGGTAAAACATCACTTGCAGGTGACATGTTCCCTATGTGATTACTTGAGAGGATAGATGTTACATTGAAGTTAAACAATATTTTCCCTTGATATCAGAATTTTAATATGCATTTATTTAATTTTCAGTACATTTTAAAGAACAAAAATAATATAGGAGACTGCATTTTGTTATTTTTATTTCATTTCATTAGCTAATGTGTCATGATCTGCCAATCTAATTTTCAAATGAAGATTTAAGAAACTGAGTATCTATCAGCCCATTTTAGGAAAATGATAATACTATATTTCCTGCTTTTAAAATGCCAACTTTTCAATCCCTGTGTTTGTTACAGATGTTCAGCTGGAAATGCCAATATGTTATTGGCTTGCTAAAGGCATCTACATAGATGTAATATGACAATATTTGTTAAATAATTGAATGAATGAATATGGCAGGAGAAAATGTGTGTATCCAGAAGGGTTTGTATTTTGGGCCAGTTTGCTTACCAGTGTGAGTAAGAATGGCTCTCTGCACGTGAAGGTACAGCAAATTGTTTTTGGGATTATCCTTCTCAATAGTGATAATAAATAATTTTCTATGCAAATGCTCCACAAAGGAGGCTAATGCTGTTCTATTTGCAGTTTAGATTTCACCATTTTGGGCTGCCAAAACTATTTAAAGCCTTGCAGGATCCTGTTTGTGATAGGCCAGTGCAAATTTGATGATCCATCCAAATATATAGAGATGTCGCTTTAATGGTGCCATCATTACTGGAGCTGTCCTCTACACAGAAATTCTTAGCCACTAGTAGTAAATGACAGATGTGTTAATTAAGAGACTGAGGCAAAGCCAAGGTTGATGTTCTAATAAACAGGTCATTAACTTTGGTAATGACCAATTTGAGAAGATGATTGTTATTACAAACTATATTCCATGAGTTATGAGAGCAACAGTCTAACTCTGGAGCACATCCAATGGTCAGACTATAATGAGAAGTCTTTTAAAACAATGGATACTTCTAATATGTCACCTTGTCTATTTATAACTTTACACATTTGCAAAATGTGGTGATTTTATATAAAGCAAAACTTATTAAATGCTTAATTGATTAAATTCAGACAAATAATTAGACTTTCCTTTGAGAGTAAAATGAAAAGTCTTGTCAATGGTAATTTTAAGATTCTGCCTAACATAAACTTGCTACTGTGTTAGAATAGCAACTCTTTCCAGGGTCCACAAATGATATTTAAATAGGGTGAAGAGATGTAAGGGAGATTAGAATCATATAATAAATATATTGGAAAGAAATTTAGGAGTAAATTTGTCCTCTCCTTGAACTCTTGAATTCTTAATATAAGAATGCGCTCTACAATATCTATTTATAGATTGTTCTTAAAAGATTTTCTGCCTGAACTTCAAACATCAGAGTTTTCCTCCTCATGAGTGAATCCATTCCAGGTGGAATAGCTCTTCTTATAAAGTTCTTCTTAATATAGGACTAATTTCTACAGGAAATGTAGATGATTTTTACTTCATAAAAAATCAATTAAAAAGTCTGGAAACATTTTTATGTCTTTTCTAAATCTTCCCTTTTCTAATTAAATATGCTAGGCATTTACAACCATTTCTCACGTGACCTGGCTTGCAGATCCTTCACTACAGCAACTCCTTTTTGTTGGCTAGAACAATAGCCCTTTCCAACCTTATTTTTCTTTGCCTTTTTCCACCATAGAAACTAGAAAAGCTAAACATACACTTTTCCACCCAACTTTGCAACTAGATGTGACTATTGTCAATCACAATGAGCAATGAGATATAAGCAAAAGTCTACTAAGAACTTCTGGGAAATATATGCTTCCTTATAATAGGCTCAATGGTGCCATCTCTCTCATTCTTTCCTTCTTGAATATAAACAGGATACCTGAATCTGAAGGAGCTATGTTACAACTCTGAAGTGCCTGCATAAGGACAGAGTATCAATATGCTAAGCATGGCATACTGGAAAGATAGAAAGATCCTAGGTCCTTGAAAACAGGGCGTGAATGAGCCCAGGTAAACAACCTCAAAATTTAATAATTTGTGGAAAAAAAATCATATAGACTTATGACACTGTTCACTGAGTTTTAGGTCCATTTCACAGAGCTTAAGCTCTGGTGGTCTAATGGTTAGGATTTGGTGCTGTGGCCTGGGTTCGTTTCCAGGTCAGTGAGCCACACCACCCATCTGTCAGTTGTCATACTGTGGCAGCTACATGTTGCTGTGATGCTGAAAGCTATGCCACTGGTATTTCAAATACCAGCAGGGTCACCCATGGTGGACAGATATCAGGAGAGCTTCTAGACTAAGACAAACTTGGATGAAGGACCTGGCCAACCACTTCTGAAAAAATTGGCCATGAAAACCCTATGAATATCAGTGGAGCATTGTCTGATATAGCACCAGAAGGTGCGAGGATGGTGTGAAAAGACTGAGCAGGGTTCCAGTTTGCTGTACACAGGGTCGCCAGGAGTCAGAATTGATGGCACTAACAACAACAATAGGGGACTGAGTAGTTTTTCCTCTTGGTACTTCCTCTTGGCTTTTCTCCAATCTTTATTCACCCATAGGGAAAGAGTTACCCCTGTCATAAGCCATAAAGCATTCCCAGGAAGCCATAGGTGGATTGGCCCTTCCATGTAGGTATGATATCCTGCCAACATCTCCTTTACCATCCTCTTTAATCTCACAGTGCCTTTCCCAAATTGAAGCAATAGTCTCAAAATATATCCCACTTCTACACTACTGTGAATCACTCACTGGGGGTCTTTGTAGGCTGCCTTAAATTTTCACATTCATAAGACCCCTATAGGCAACATTTGGCACCAGCGGACTCAGAAAGACATAGGATGGGAACAGATGGGGCAGTGCTAGGGGCTCCTCTCCAAAGGGCATCCTCATGGCAGTTAACTCCAGTTTACCAGGTGCCATGACACAAGATCCTCATGATATGGGGTGCTACCCCAGCTTAAAAGCTTCCCCTACAGGACCTTTCTAGAAAGATAAATGATTCAAATGTGAATAGGTGAACTTTTTGAAAAGTTGCCTGGGGATCACATAGTTCAATTTACACTTTTTCACACGAAAAAAATATAAGGCATAATGAGATCAAATGACTTTCCCAGGAGCACAAGGTCACTTAAAGGCAGGTGCTAGACTAGAACACAGGCCTCCTAACTCCTGACTCAGTGTTCTAAATAGCCATGTTTCTTAAGATTTAGTGAATACTTTTGTTTTATTTTTACTTACATTTGGTTGATTGATTGTTTTTTCTTTCCCTTCCAGAGTGAAATTCAAAAATATAAACACATCAAGTTGACTTCCAAGTTATTAAAAATGTAACTGATCCTTTTCTATTAGAATTCTAATATTTTAGAGTAAATAAAAAGCAATGTCCAGATGTCATTAAACTAATTTGTTAAAAGCAAAGAGAATAAAGTCACATATCTGCTTATAGTTAAATATTGATTTTAAAACTCTCTTTTAAACATATTTTGTTTTCTATTTATAAAAAAATGTATAATAGTTCACATTTTCAAATGGCAAAACACTACACAACGTAGCAACTATTGCAAAATTTATCTTTGAGAGTATCATGACCCCAAATAAGAAAACTTGTGCCCCTTTCTGATTACAGGAAAGACTGAAGAGAAGCCACTGATATGAATAAGTATAGTCAAAACGACTGAGGAGTGCAATTATTAATAAGTATAATTACATTTCTTACTGCCTAATGAATGCTTATATGTGCCAAGAACCATTTGAAAATGTTTACATGCATGAAACTATTTAATCCTCGCAAATAGTGAATATTATGATCTTCATTTTACAGATGAAGAAAGACTCACAAGAAAATGACTAGCTGATCCAGTGTCACACAACTAGTAATTGGTAGAGACAAGATTTAAATAAAATGACACTTTGATTGTAAAGATGAAAAAAATGCATCTCTCAAATTCTGACAACGTAAAGTACCACCATTGACTCAGACAAATAAATGTATTTTAATGAAAATCACTGCTAATTAGACAATTTCAGTGCTGCCATTAAAACTGTGTTTCTGACATGTTTTATATCTATTAAAATGATAGACAATAATAGATGCTGATAACAAATGGGAGAGCAGAATGTTGGCAACAAAATTCGAATCATGCTTCCAAGATACTTAAAAATGTAGTCTTTGGTTTATTTTCAAACAGTATTTGATGTAATCCAATAAAAGTGGCCTGTTTTCTTAAAGCCACCATTATATCTATAAAACACCATAGCAGCAAAAATTCTACATTTAACAGGTTAAATTCTTTCTTTTTTTCTATGTCTTTACAGTGTCAAAGCAGTGTTGAGAATGAAACCATTCCATCAATTAACCAGTTGCTTTTTTGACATGATTCCCAAATATTAGTATGTATGACTATTTAGCTAAATTGTCCATTTTAATTAAATTGGCTGAATATTTTATTTTATGGAATGTGTGTGTCTGTGTGGAACTTGTCAGTATCACTGGAAAATATTGGTTAATTTATTCCAAGTATGAAAGATGCTCTTTTGGGTGAAACGTGAAAATCAATTAGAAATCATCTCTTCAACCTAAGGCTAATATTGTATAAAGGAAAGACAAAAATATGCATAAATATACACAGTAATATTAAGAATATGATAATTTCTGTAAGAATGGTGTTAAATGGCAAAGAAATTCAAAGGAAGTAAAGATTAATTCTGATTGGCATATGGAATTAGATTTTAATTTTTTGTATGTAAAAATAATGCATAATCAAAATGGTTTGGGTTGCCCTTGAAAACCAGTGAAGACTTATAGGAAGAAATGGAGAGACAACATGATCTTGGGAAATGTGGAATGAGGAGAAATGAGGAGTCCACACCAAAGTACCAGTGAGTGAAGCAGAGTAGTGAAAGAAAATTTGGAAACATATGTTAGTAAAAAACAAGAAAAGTGTATTTATAAGACAGTGAGATTTTTGGAACTATGTTTTATTCATAAAACTATGCAAATTTGTTCATTCTGGCACTTAATAAGTCAGTTGGAAATTGAGATTATTGTTGTAAATAATCCAGATGTGAAGTGATCAGGGACGAGCTACAGTGATATCAGAAGAAACAAAAGATTAGGATGGGAAGTATGTGTGTGTGTTTGTATGAGTGCTGACAAAAGTACAGCTATGAAAGCTTCTTACAAAGAAGAATCAATGGGACTTATTATTTGTTAGATATTATGGGGGAGAGTGTTAGACACAAAGGGAAAAGTTAACAATAATGTTAATAGGTCAGCTCTTAGTTTCTGTAGATGATAGTGCCATTAATAACTAGGAGCAGGTAAACATCAGGATGAATTCAGGATGAGTGCATGGTTTACTGGGAAATGGTGAGTTTTATTTTTTTACATGTTTAGTGCATACTGGTAGAGATGCCATATTAGCGATACGAAATATAAATCTAGATTTGGGGAAGGAGATTAATGCTAAGAATATGTGCTTAAAGCTATTCTCACAGAGAAGAAACTTGACATTGTGTTAGTGGATGAAACTGCAAAGACCTCGTACTGAGAGGAAAACAAAATGGAAAAAAAGAACTTTGCATAGCACTTGCCATAGGGGATGGAAAGGAAGATGTCCTTTTGATGAAGGGGAAAGGGTTATTTAAAAATGTAAGGAGCATAAAGAAATGTCTGAGAAAGTAAAAGGAGTAAAATGCACAATTCAGTCCCAGCTCATTAGAGCTAAGCAGAGTCTCAGACCCTACCTAATCTAAGGAGAACTGATTCTAGAGCAAAGCTCTAATCCCTATGAAAAAACCAACTCAGCTGAAAAATTATATTATAGAAAGTTCTTGGAAAAGTAAACACAGAATAGAGTGGCAATAAGACACAATCAAATGAATTGTTGAGTAGCGATGAGAGTCCACCTCAAGTTAAATGCTGCGCTGTTCTATAATTATCATCATCTACTAATAGATGGCACCTGATAAAGCCAACAGGATTCTTAATTAATTTGAGAGCAAATAAGGTATATCAGAAAGTCAAGAGGTCAGATATTCTAAGTACGTGAGGATAAAAGAATCAGGAAAGATCAGAAAGGGGAAAATCAAGGGAAAACAGTAACACAAAGTAGATCATGATGGAAGAAACACCTTGGGTAGAAGCAGACAGTGGAGAAGATAGGAATAAGAGGTTATAATTCGAGAGGAAAGATACAAGCTATGAGATACACAATGATCCCAAATGACAGAGATGCTCTTGAGCCGGCTATGTTTGTAGGTGGCAGATGTGGAGGAGAGATGCGAACGCAAGTGTTGAGGATGCTAGAGGATGTAAGATTGGTAAAGTTTTAACATGGATAATGAAATCACTAAAAATAATAGCAGGGAATTGGGGGAAGATAGTAACAGTTGACTCTTGGTTTCAGAATTCATTAAGTTGTGTAACTTGGAAGTTTAAAATAAAAGCTTTGTTATGATTTATTAATAGACTTGCTTGCACATAGCAAAGAGGAGAAACTGCATGCACTGGAAGGGCAATTCTCAATTCATGGAAACTTCATACCAGCACACATCAGAACATAGTTGTACACTCTGACTTAGCATTATCTAAGTATTTTATCCATGTTCAGTTCCTCTTCTTTGAAAAAAAGAAATTGCAATAGTTTAGTTTTCCCAGATCTGTGTTTCAAAAATTTCTATTAACTTTACCTCGTTTCTTTCTTCTCCATTTCCCAGTTCTCATTATTTAAATATTATTAAAAATAAACACTGTAGGCCAGATGCTAAAAGAGGGAAAGATGTTATTCCAGAGTTAGAGACACTCATGTTGAGGGAGAGGAAAGAAGAGTATTCAGGGGAGAAGGTGTTGTTTAGTGGTAACAGTGAATGAATACATAATCATGAGGTAGCGGTAGAATTCAATTATTTTATCAGACTCCCTTCTGGATACTTGAGTTGAGAGAATTGGGAGAAAAGATAGCTCCTTTGAGAGGGGAAGAGAGTTTTCTTCTAGTGATTTAAGAGAAGTTGAAGTGATAGCTAAAGGTGAGGGAATAATTCACCATAGAATTGGGCATCCAAAGAGTTTAGTGAAAAGAGTTAACAGATTGATTAGCATTTGGAGTTGGGTTTGGACAGAGATAAAACTGAGCTCCAAGTAATTGAGAGAATGGGGAAATTAACATTCAGAGTGTTGAAACTAGAGCAGTGATCATGTGTAACCTGGAAAGGAGCAAAGATATCCAGATGTGGCACAAAATAATGGTGGCAAAGAGATGGAACACTATCAAAGGGTGGCCAGAAAGAGTAAAAAGAAAATCCTAAAAAATACCAAAGCCAGTATAACATCAAGGTTATAAATGAAATAGAAAGGCTGAATTTTCTTCAAGACTGGACTAATAACTTAAACACTTCTATTTTATTGATTAACTAGCTTTGCTAAGATTTTTTTAAACAAATTCTCATTTTTGTCTTTCTTCTTTTTACTGTTTTAGAAAACAATATCATTTATTCTATGACAGTTCTCTAGTATATTCATAAATTGAGAAAGATATCAAAAATAGACTACAGTTGCACAGTTGATCCCTTAAGTAGCCTTAAATTTATTATTTGTAAGAAAGAAAAAAAACAGCTTACACAAGTACACGTGCATGAGACTGGCAAAAATTAAAACTTAACAGCACTAAGTATTAGTGAGTACGTGGGGCACTAAGGAACATTTATGCCCTACTAGTGGAAATGTAAATTGTTACAACCATTTTGTAAAAGTTTGACATTATTCATTGAAGTCGAAAGTGTGCAAACCTTATGGCCCAATAGCTCCATTGCTAAGTATATACCCCAGAGAAACTCCTGCAAAGATGCATATACTAACAGTACACCAACAGTAGAACAGGCAAATAAAAGGTGGTATACTTCCACAATACAATACAATACGCCTACAACAACATAAATGAACCTCAAAACATAATACTGAGCAAAGGAAATAAGACACAGAGTACTTCATGGTAATTCTATATACATATATAAAATTTGAGAATAAATAATAGTATCGTTAAGGGGTTCATATGTAAAAAGCAAAATCATAAAGAAAAGTAAGATAATTATCACAAAAATAAATAGTCATTATTTCTGGAAAAGGGAGGAGGTTGTGATCAGGAAAAAGTCTACAGGGGCATCTGGGATGCTAGCAATGTTCTATTTCTTGGCTTGGATGGTGATTTCACTGGTGATTGCTTTTAAGCTATTCTTCATACTACACATATATTATTATAGTTTACAAAAAAACACAGAAAGGAGAGGAGATGGGAGGAGGAAGAAGGGGAGAGGAGAAAAGAAATGAAAGCAATTGTCATCCAGATCTTGATAAAGCAGGTAGTGCCTTGCCTGAAGCACCCTGAGGGTCTGTGGCCACAGAGGAGAAACAGAATCACTGTAAACAGGAGATGAGATAGTAGGCAGGATACCAGGGTTCTGCTCTAATTGAAGAGGAAAAATGAAATCAGAAAGAAGACAGCAAGTAGCCTGCAAGTTGAAAGCTTTATAGGATACAATGGAGAAGGAGATTAAGGGGAACAAACCAGAACTTAAGCTGAGAATTAACATAATGTGTAAATTAAGTCTGTAATTCTTTAAAAAACAGAATTGCCATACCTTTTTAAAAATAAATGCATTGAATGTTTCATCGGAAAAATTGTCACAACGGAATCTAGGATAGATATGTCAACATTTATATTAATAATTTATGTTAATATATATAAATATTTCCCCTTACATCCTCAAGAAAGTTAAACATCCTGAACAATAAAATACCACTGGATAAATAATGAAGAGACATTATCATTTAAAATATTCCAAAACATACTTAAGACAAATGTGATATACTTGATTTTAAATGCTAGACAAGGGAAAATAGACAAATTGATAGTGATAATTAGATGTGAGGGATAGCAATATTTTTCAGATATTTGAAACAATGAAACACATTTAAATGGCAAGTTACTATTTTAAGAAAATTATGGCATGGACAATAATTTTTAAAAATTAATGGAAGTAAAATATATAAAACAAATTGCCATCTGATCTATCAATCATACATCACACATTACTTTTTGCCACGTTAGATATTGATTTTTGTTTTATAAGAACTCAACTTTGTTTTTCAGTCTGCTGATGTGATGGGTTACATTAATTATTAATTATCAATTCAATTATTTTACTAGATATAGGTCTATTCGTATTGTCTTATTTCTTCTTGTGTTAGTTTTAGCATATTGTATCTTTCAAAAAATTGGTCCATTTCATCTAGGTTATAAAATCTGTGGGCATAGAGTTGTTCATAGTATTCCTTTATTATCCTTTTAACCATGCAATTTGTAGTGATATCCTCTTTTATACTTCTGATTAGTAGTTTGTGTTCTCTTTCTTTTTTTCCTGGTTAGCCTGGCTAGAGGCTTACCAGTTTTATTGACCTTTTCAAAGAATCAGTTTTTAGTTTCATTGATTTTCTCTATTGATTTCCTGTTTTCAATGTTACTGGTTTCTGCATTAATTCTTATTATTTCTTATCTTCTACTTCTGGATTTAATTTGCTCTTCTTTTCTAGTTTCCTAAGGTGGAAACTTAGATTATTGATTAGAGATCTTTCTTCTTTTCTAATATTTACATTCAATGTTATAAACTTCCGTCTAAGCATTTCTTTCACTGATCCCAGAAGTTTTAATAAGTTGTGTTTTCATTTTCGTTTAGTTCAAAATAGTTTTTAATTTCTCTTGAGATTTCTTCCTTGGCCCGTGTGTTATTTAGAATTGTGTTGTTTAATCTCCATGTATTTTGAGATTTTCCTCTTTTTCTTTTTGGTTATTGATTTCTAGTCTAATTTCATTGTAGCCTATGAGAAAATATTATATAATTTCTATTCTTTCAAATTTGTTAAGGTATGTTTTATGGTCTAGAATGTGATCTACCTTGGTGAATAAAATAGGATTTTTATAGTTTGCTGATTTCTTAAAATATTTTATCAAGAGTCAGTGGTAATCTTCTAACACAAAAATGTTAAAAGAAATTAATTTTCCACAAAAATTTTTCTACAATTATAAATCAATATTAAAATATTTACTAGAGTGTTGCAGACATGATCTTCAGTCATCTTGAATTCTGAACGGTGACTCTAGAAAATTATACTTTCTAATAAGTTAACAGTATGCACTTGGGCCTAATTGCTACTTTCATTGACACATCAACCTTTTTGTATTTATCCTGTGTTTTTCCAGGAAGACTTTGGAAACCAAACATCACACCGTCTCTCTTGTTCTTGGATGATTCTTAGCTTCAATTTAAGTTACCACTGTAAATCAAATTTTAAAACGAATTTTTTTACAGAGCCAATGAGCACAAGTACGGTATGATAAGGTCACAATAGTTCCAAACACTTTTGATAGTGTATGGCTTCATTGTTATGATTAAGACATGATTTTCAGTTAATATTGAGTAATAACTATCTTGTAGGCATTGTCCTAAGTATCTTACACTGAATCTTTTTTAATCTGCAATGCATATCACGGTTCCTTTCATAAAATGGAGAAACTGAGGCTCATTCATGCAAATTTGGGCAATCCATATGACCAGAAATTGGTAAGCTTTATGTTCTAACTGCGGCTGTATGGCTATAGCACCCAAGCTCTAAACACTAAGGTGTAGTACCTCATATTTAAAACGAATGAACCAGAGAAGATTCTAAATATAAAAATAAAATATGTATATATTATTATTTCTTTTGAATTATTTCCAACCATTTTATAATAACTCTAGATAAGTCAACTCTAACACCATCTTTTCAGAATTAGCATAGGACCTGCACAAAAAATATGATAAATTGATGGGAGATAGTAAGTGTCTTAAAAATGTCTTCTCTTTCAACTTCTGCCTGACCATTCTTTCCTGATGTTCTCTCTGCCTGTCTCAGAAAAGTCTCTATCTTATTACTAGCTCTTATTTTTGTGCTGGCTCCTCATATGTTATTGTACTGACTTCTGTCTTTATTCATCTTCTTTTCTCTCTCTGAACACGTCTCTGAGAGGTTTCATGCACACCCGTCACTTCAACATTGACATTTTCCAAATCTATAGCTACAACTCCAATTTATTATTTTTCCAAGCTCCTGGCTTACACCATGGTTCCAAAGGCCTACTAAATGTCCACTGACCTATAGCCCTCTCGATAGTTCCTAACCTGAAATTATCCTTCACTAAGCTACCACTTCAACCAGAAAACCTATTACTCCTTCTGTTTTCCCTAACTTAGTTAAATGCCACACCGCCAGTTGCGCAAGCCAGAAGATGGAATTCTCTGAGACTTCTGCCTCTCTCTTATACCATCATCCAATTAGTTTCTAAATTATTTTAGTCCTACTTTCCTTTGAAGTCAAGTTTTCTCTTGATTTTCTCCCCTCTTTAATACTATCCCATGAGGCCCTCTGATATTTCTGCTCAGGATCGTGACCACAGTCAGCTGGTCTATCCACTTTCAGTCTCTCCATTCCCCACCCCACCCCAGACATCTATTACCTGTGTTGTTGTCAGGGATATCATTCTAAAACTCAGATCTCATCTCACTTTCTCCCTGGTTAAAATCCTTCAGTGACTGTTAAAGATGAAAGTCCAAGGTGCCCCTTCTTGATCTGGCCCTTGCCTAGCTCAGGCTACTCTACTATGGATTCCCAGTTGCCCGGAGGTGCCTGGAGCAGTCCTCTCTTTCATCTGCATCTCTTCTCCTACACGAATCAGTACTGGTCTTGTCAGTCTATAGAATGCCTAAGCATCCTTTAGGCCCTATTAAAATATCATCTCTTTTCAAGAACTTTCCTTGAGGAGAATAAACAGAGTTTCCTTGAGGAGAATAAACAGAATAAACAGCATTTCCTCATTTTTTTCCCACCACTTAGTACAAATCTCTGCTGTAGCATATATTGTTCTTTTTTGTCTGTCTCCACTATTATGCTGCAAGCCCCTACTTTATTGTCTTTTTATTCCAAAAATACACATTCCCTGTAATAGCCCTTAATATTGACCAAATGCGCCCATGAACGAGTATAGGAGTTGAAAATGGAGGAAAAAAATCCATTTAAACCTTTGTCTCTGGAATGAATTGCATCTCATCCTGGAAGTACAGCTTAGTGGTAAACAGAATAATCTCTGAAGCCAGATGTATTAGTTATCAATTGCTGCATAATAAATCACCACAAACTTAGTGGCTTAAAACAATACACATGTTTTATTATATACTTACTGTGGGTCAGGAGTTCAGTCATGGCTTAGCTGTGTCCTCTGCTTTAGATATGCTGACAAGGCTGAAATCAATGTGTTGGCTAGGGATGGGACTGAAGGCTTGACTGGGAAAGGCTCCACTTGCAAGTTTAAGTGGTTGTTGGAATGATTTAGTTCAATGAGGGATGTTGAACTAAAGGCTTCAATTCTTTGCTAGTTAAAGGCCAGATGCCACCTTTGGGTCCTTGCCACTTGATCCTCTCAAACATGGCAGCTGGCTTCTGCAAAGCCAGCTAAAGAGTCTGTTAGCAAGATAGAAGTCACAATCTTATGTAATATCATCATGGAAGTGGCCTCATATCAGATATGCTGTATTGGTCAGATGCAAGTCTCTAGGCCAGCCTATCCTCAAAGGGAGGAGATTATACAAGGGAGTGTGTGGAAGACAGAATTTTCTAAATCCTCCCCACAAGATTCTCATCCCCTAGTCACTCAAGCAAACACTAATCTAGGCACTGTCATGAAAGGACTTGAAG
The DNA here is from genome assembly GCA_031878705.1 of Tapirus indicus. Classification (NCBI taxonomy): domain Eukaryota; kingdom Metazoa; phylum Chordata; class Mammalia; order Perissodactyla; family Tapiridae; genus Tapirus; species Tapirus indicus. The sequence goes on from CM062919.1 coordinate 51,267,353, forward strand.
ATAGAATTAAATTTACACATCAGCTGGCCTAATTAGTAGGAAGAGATTATCCACCTGGACTATCCAGAAGGGCCCAATCTAATCACATGAGTGCTTAAAAGCCAAGAATTTCCTCTCGCTGGTATCAGAGACATGAGGTGGAAGAGGCAAGCAGAGAAAAGGAGAGGCAGAGGAGAAGGTCAGAGAGATTCAAGACTCCACCTGCTCTTGCTAGCTTTGAAGACTGAGAAGGGGAGCCACATGCCAGGAAATATAGACAGTTCTAGAAGCTCAAAATGACCCCTGACTTATAGTGAACAAGGAATCCAGGACCTCAGTCCTATACACACGGGAGCTAAATTCAGCTACAAACCTCAATGAGCCTAGAAATGTTTTCTATCCTGGAGCCTCCAGAAAGAACACAGCCATGCTGACACCACAACTTCAACCTTGTGAGACTCGTTGTGTCCAGACTTTTAACCCAAAGAAATTATAACACAAATTTGTGTAGTTTTAAGCTGCTAAACTTGTGGTAATTTGTTAAGGCATCAATAGAAAACTAATACACGTGTATACTAGGAGGTGGGGATAATTAGGAGCCATCTTAGAATCTGCTGCCAGACCAGACTACCTGGGCTTTGAGACTTACCAGCTATGTGATCAGGTCAAGCCACTACTTGTGCCCCAGTTTTCTTATCTGCAACGTGGTGATGACAATGGCAGTACCTAACTCTTAGGATTGGCATTCAGAATAAGTAAGTTTATATGTGGAGAGAACAGTGACAGTCAGATTGCATGTGCTCTATCTATCGGCTATTAGTAGTATTTCTAGAAAATAATTATTTCTATTTTTCTTAAAATCTCCAGGCACAGTTATTTTAGAAGTAAAAGAGTTAAAGGTATTATCATAATACAATATTTCATTTTGTTTGCCCAAAATAGCAGGGAAGCTACGCAAAATCATAATGTAGAAAACTTTCCTTATCTGAACAAATCAGGCAATAGACATGCAGTTCTTGGTAGTGATCAGCTGGTGACATTCATCAGGGCAAACCAGCATAAACGCAGCCAGATGTTTCAATCACATCTGCTAAAACTGATTCAGTTCAGCCAATAGATTCTCTCAGATGAAAAGCTTAGTATTGAATCAATGGTTTATATTTTGAATTTATATTTAACTTTCAGACGGTTTTGATAATTTCTCTACAGGAAAAATATAACATGTCTTGTCATCTCCAACTGTTTTCTAATTATGAGTTCCCTTAACCTCCACCCCTTCATTTGGCCTTTTACATTAGAGTCTTGAAATATATTTTGATTTTTTTTCATGAATTTGTCAGCCTATCATAAATTAACCCCTTTCCTGCTTTTCTTTCTGAATCTAATTCTTTATTGGACATTATAGTTCATCTCTTAAGGGACTTGAAACAAGAAAGAGCATTAATTTGTGTGGAATTTAAAGGTTATTCTTCCAGAAGAACTTGTTTTTATAATTTGAAATGTTGATTCTCAGGGTTGTAAATTTCTCTGTTGGAATAAGTTCCATATTATTTTAAGTTGTCTTACCTCTTTCAGACCATTAGATCATTGTTCTGGATCTTGGGAGAATTTTTCTATTTTGCAATTAATTCTCAATTTGTGACTTTCCTTGGCCACTCTTTATCCACTAAGTTCTATGATAATAGAAATTATTTTTAAATAATTTATAACAAAAATAAAGTTTCTGTCTTATTTTTCCTTTGACATATCCCTAAATCTAGTTTTATGGAAATACAATATTTCTCTATGCTTTCTAAATGTGAAGAATTCTTCTGCTTTATCATCATCATCATCATTATTATTATTTTACTGCCCCGCTCTCAGGGATGCAAATAGTCATGGTGGATGATGTTCCTATTTTTCTAATTCTTCTTTATTCCCACCTTCTGTGTTCACCTTAACCTTGTCCCAAAGTTGTAACTTCATTAAAAATAATAAATAAATAAAGCTTTAAACCACCTGGGCAGTTGGAGATGAGGGGGAATCTATGAATAAACACATAGTTATTCTCTGAATGTCCTTACTAACCTTGCCATTTGTGTGTGTGAAATTCCTCTCCTTTCAGATCAGGCAAATCTGACTGAAAACGCCACTTCTATCAGAAAAAGGAAGGGGTAATAGTGCCAGGTGGTGACTGGGAAAACAGCAATAAGGTGTGAGTGATTACACAGTTGGAATTTATTTTTGGTACCGAAAAACCGTGGGTGGTCCTTTTCCTTTTTCACACTTGCTTCTTAAGTCATCTTTGCAGCCAAGAGCCTAAAAAGGCCTCACTAAGCCCTAACATCCTGGGGAGCATCATTTTATCATTAATTTAGAATCAATCCAAGCACCTGAAAGAACATCTCTATGTATTCTGTGATTGCTCAGTGACTGTTTGGTGTACTCAACAGCAATCTCAAGGCAAACTGTCTAAATATTAGAAGAGAATTTAAAATTTGGATCAATTATTCCAATAAACAAGTAAAACTCACTACAGCAACCATGAACTTCTCCATAGGGGGGCCATCTATCTCTTTAATGTCCTGTAGTTTATTATTGATTTGATAAATATTCATCAGAAATATTTATTATTAGTATCTTGCTTCAAACTTAACTTTGCTGTCATATTGAAATGAAGAACAGACTTCAACATTAACCTTGAAATTTAAACTGTGTCTCCAAGGGGTGAGACTGTTCATTCTAGTACGTTCTCATTTATACAAATGACTGGAAACATATCAACACATTAAAGAAAGAAATGAACATAAAGCAAGCAGCCAGAACAATCCAAAAGTGTTCAGAGAAGCTTTGTAAACACAGCTATGTGGTAATAAAGTGCGGTTTTGACAGATGTATCATATGCTATTTGGCCTACAAAAGATATTTGTGGTCATTTCAAAAACAATTAGGCAGCATCAGGGAGAATTGCAGTCTTTAAAAAAGGAATGAATCTTAAAGCAGCAAATGACATTTGTTGACATTTACAATGTATTATAAAATGTTTGTTTAATGCATCATACATACAATTTTGTTCTAAGTATTCTCCTTTATTTTTAATTGTAAAAATCAGGGGTGATCTTATAATTAACAATTGGCATAGCCCAGGCATCAGCCAATCAGAACACATTGGGAAAGAGTTCTACAGGCCCTGCTGTGCCAGTGAATCCTTTAGTTCCTGAATTATGCTGAGGTCTAGCGGGCTGTCAGGGAGGAGTGGTGGCAGCTGGGATAGTAAAGGATTCTCAAAGATAGAGAGTGGAGTTTTAGCAACCAGTTTGGAATTATTTAAATATTATAACTGTGCTAATGTGTACCAGCTAAATATCAGCCCTGGTAACTATTACAGTAGTTATTGAAAGGGTACTTCAAGTATATATGCATTTCTTCCAAGATAGTCAAAATACAGTATGTGTATTGACAATAATCACTACATAGAATTGATTTTTTTTTTTGTGGGGAAGACCAGCCCTGGGCTAACATCCGTGCCCATCTTCCTCTACTTTATATGGGACGCCGCCACAGCATGGCTGACAGGCAATGTGTCGTCAGGCGCCCGGGATCCGAACCGGCGAACCCCGGGCTGCCAAGCGCGACCTAATCCACTGCGCCACCGGGCCGGCCCCAAGAATTGATTTTTAAAAGCGCTATTTTTTAGCACTTTGTAACCGAAAAAAAAGGAGCTTAGAGTTAACTTCATCTAAATCCTTAAATCTGGAGACTGGGTTAAAAATAATGGATGGATGAATTATGTGTGTGTGTTTGTATGGCTACTGGACATTTATATATATATATATGACATACATATATATGTAATATATACATATATAGTTGCTCTACATATAGCACATATATATATATTTCCCCATATGTATACATATATATTTATAACTGCTTTATATCAAAATTGTAATCCTCACATTGGTTTCTGCCAGAACTACATAACTTTTAGAAAGAAAATACTCGTTTTCCACCTCTGATTTGCTATTTTCATTTTTAATAATTTCTCATTTAAAACTAGTCAGAACCTGTTGGGAGAAAAAAAATAAATCAGAATGCATTTATTAGCATGTTTTACAGCAAAGATATACAGTGAACACTATTTTAAAGTTTCTGTAATATAAAAACATGCCAATGGAATTTTATCAGTGATAGAATAGTACTGTGAAAACATAAGAGGAAAAACAAGATTTTGTCTGAGCAAGAAAAGGCAAGATATAGCAAAAATGATATTTGCTTAATAATGTTCTTAATAATTTGAGGACCAAAACAAGTGAAACATTCATGAGGATGAAAAGTTGTTTTTTCTAGATAAACAAAATTCTATTTTTTTATTTTGAAACACATAATATTATTTTTAAAGAATTACAAATAAATAAAAAAATTCTGTTATATTATACAGGAGCAACACAGACCTTGGGTCACATTATGTATTTTGTCCTTGTCTCTCAGATCCCCAAATATCCTTGTTGACCCCATCAAAATGAATAAAATGGACTAATCTTATACTTAATCTGTGGAATGCAGTGAGTTTTTATTTTCCTTATCATCTCTTGTTTTTCTCAATTTTCAATCAGTGCCTACACTCTGTGCTGGTCTAAGTTTCCTAAATATTGATGTAACTAGTGTTTTGACCACACAATGTGGACAGTGTGATCAACGCAAGTGCATTTTTACCTCCTGTTCCCTTTTTAAATCTTATTCAGTGGGAGTAATCTCCCCTTGGCCTAAAATGGAAACCAAGGTCAATGTCATGACTTTTATTCCCACTCTAAGATAATGCAAATTTCTAGGCAACTTTAATCCATTAATTCTAAATCAGGTATTAATCCATGATCCAATTTTCATTCAAAGGTAAGACTTCTCTTCACCCCATTCTGTAGATACATGACTGTTGCCTGCAGAAGAGGAAGAGATGTGGTAAGCTTTAGCTCTTACCACACTAACTTCTTTCCCAATTTACTTGGTGATATTTTAGATCCCATCACAGTCAAATTACGGGGAAGGAGTAAAAATGTGGATAGACTGTTCTGACTTGGATGGGTGCTTTTGAACTTTCTAGGCTTGGAAGATAGTTAAAACTGGCTCTATTGTGGGGGACTTTTGTGGATCCTTTAGAGAGTCCCATTACAGAAGGCTTTTATTGGCTATCTCATGTCACAGGCAAAGTATTGATTTACCAACCTGGCCATTCCCACTCTGTTGCTCTGTCCCCGGTTCACTGGCTGAATACCTAAGAGTTAAGACCATGAATTTTGATGTTAAATAAACTTGGTCTTAAATCTTGCTTCCCTTACCTGCCAACTAGAACCCTTAGGCAAATTATTTAATTTACTAAGTTCAGGTTTTCTCTGTGTGTGTGTGTGTGTGTGTGTGTGTGTTGTGTGTGTGTGTGTGTGTGTGTGTGTTAGATATTTTCCATCAAGACCGAACACTAAATTCTTTCCTCAGAGACTGGAAGCTAGAAAATACATTTCCCACTTGCCATCAGAGGTTGAGTTCACATTTCAGTCAATGAGAGAACTTGTACAAAAATTGGAAGGTAGAAGAGAAGAAGAAGCTATTATTCTGTTCTAATGGTAACAGGCATATGTGGGGGCAGACGGTATCTATGAAGATTTTAGTAGCCTCAAGAGAGTTCCTGAAAAATACCTGCTTTGGTATTTCAGCAAATAGAGATCACCAGCATTTGCCTGTCATTTTAACAGTTCCTAATTTCCTCACATCCAGTAGTGGTTTTCTCTGGACTTTACTCCCCAGCCTTACCAAAGTTTGTAAGTAGATCATCTATCAAATCTCTTCCCGCTAGAATACCTAAATAGTTTCTATTCTCTAACTTGACTAATAAGTGTGAAAACTTAAAAAAAATAGATTATATATTTCATAGGATTGTAGTGGGAAATATGTGAGATAAAGCATTTAACACAGTCCCCGTTGCTGTTATTGTCACCACTATTGTTTTACTGTTGGTTGAATGTCCTTCCTGATCCCAACCTCCCTGACTAGATACACATCACAATCAGCCACTGTGCCTAAGAGAAAGAAGCGATTTCTCAGACTCAAGATTTCCAAGAGTGATTTCGTCATCTGCAACTGAAACCATCCTGATGTAGCACCATTTAGAACTTTAGGACTTGAAATTTCACAATTATCTTTGACTGAAAATTTTCTATAACCTATCGCAGCAAATTACGTTCATGTTCTCTCTGCAGCATCCCTCTCATATATTTTTCTCCATTTCTAAGGGTACTACCTTAAAACATGGATAATGAAATATAAATGATATAATGTATTTAATCATCCAGGATATCCAGCAGATTGCTGGTCCATAGTAGGCTTTCCGTTCTAATTACTTTCTTTTTCCCAAAAGGCTTTCAACATTATTGCAAGTATCTCTAATTGGTGTCCCTGTAAGAATGTCTACTTGGTAACTCTTCCTCTCGTATCTCCCAATTCTCATCTATTTTGCACTCTGTTGCCAAATTAATCTTCCTAAAGAGCCTTCTGAGCATGGCATTCCAATCGTCAGAATACTTCAAATACTCGCAGAATAAAATTTTGCCTGTCTCCCCAGGAATTCAAAGTTCTCCATACTCTATGTCTGTCTAATGTTACCTCTCACTGCTTCTCTCTTTATAACTCATTTTTCTAATAAAACTGAAGTAGTTATTGTTCCCTAGGAAGCCCCAAATTTTGTATCTCTGCTTTTACTATTTGTCCTTCTGCCTAAAATGCCTTTCTCCTCATCTTTATCCACTGTAATTGGACCCATTTTCCAAGGTTGTTCAAATCTCATGTTGGTAATGAAGCCATAGCAAAAGTGAATGCTCTCTCTTTTTAGCCTTTCTTATGGTTGAATCGATGATAGTCTTCCTTATGTTATAATAATTTGTATATTTTCATGTATTCTAGTTAATTATCTTGGCCTTTCTATCATGAGACAGAGGTGAGAACTACATTTAAGTCCTGGTACAAGAAGATGCAGGATAATGAAGAATGGTTAAGACAATTAGCTGAAATTTCAGACCTGGGTTAAAGACTCATCTCTTCTATATCCTAGCAGCATGGCTATATAACATAGGTTTATCTAAGTCTCCATTTTTATCTTTAAAAAATGGATAAAATAGTATTATACTCTTAAAGTTCCATATGCTACTTAATTAATTAATAAATGGTTCTTTTCATTTTCCTGACCTATTAGATTTTATTTAAAAAAACTGATATTAGAAAAACATATCTGTTTTCATTAGGAGTCCACTTTATAACCTACAAGATGCTCTGACACTACAGACTCTTAGTATTTGTTGCATGAATATATATAAATTGCAGCCACTATAATACATTTACAGTGAGTTTTACAGCAGCTTAACCACTTAGAGCAGAATGACTTCCTTAGTTTTTATAAAATCTGAGGATTTCCTCTGTCTCCAAGCTGGCTTTATTTAATTATTTTTAACATTGGTCACTGATTATTTCCATTTTTCCAATGAAAAGAATTTTTTAGACCTCATGAGTCAACAGACTACTCGTTTCTCCCCTCTTCACATTCCCTGTCTCTCAGATTATCCTGCTGTTCACTGTCCTATATACAAAGCAGTAATCTCATCCGTCTAGTTAACCAAAGATCACCTTGGTACATGTTTACCAAATAGAACATTAAACATGGCTTCAAATAGGAAAGTGCATCATTCTCCTAAAGGGAAAAGATGAATTCAATCACACATGAGCAGTCTGGATCTTGCTTGGTTAGGAGTTTTACGTCCACAGCAACCTGAAAGGGCAAAGTATTTCTCATGCCAAATTTTATAGGACACGACTGACCAATTAAAAAAACAAAGGTGTCAGCATTTGTGTGTCCGTTCAGGAGGCATCATGTCAGCAACTTACTCTTCATTGCAGAGTTTTAACACACCATTAGGCAGCATCTGCGGCCAAACTGATGTTGCTGTGACTTTTCTTTGCTGTTCCCAGCACCTTTGAACCCCAGGTCAGCAAAAGAACACCCAATGCACTTGTAATCATAGAAAGCAACAAGGTTCATTTGGAAGAGCAGTGTACTTGGAATTAGATTACCTATTCAATTTTTCCACATTATTGATCAATTACTGTATGATGGCTGTTAGTGAAATACCAACTCAGGAATGTGTAACAGAGAGTAATAACTCAGGGAGAAGGAAGAGACAGACACAAAAACAAGTAACAACTAAATGCAGAAAGTGAGATATGACAAAATACTACAAATTGCCCAAATAGGCCCATAAAAAGGCATTTATGGGCCTATTCTCCATCTGACTCATTGTTGAAGTTTTTCCACTCGCTTACCCATTGTTACTCTAGAGCTTATCTGGTAGATGTCAACAAGATCAAGGTCCTTCTTTATGTCTGTTCATCTTATCCAATATAAAACTAAAGTCTTTATCATCACTTATGAAGCTTTCATCTTCATTTGATTATAGTACTACTATGATAAATGCTATTATAGTAGCTCTTTGGAGAAAAATTTTAGCTAACAGAATTGTCATCTGAAGCCATTTTCTAAGCAAGTCTCATGTATATATAATTATTACAAATACAAAGTTTCACCATAGATTATAATTGGATCACATTTTGTATCTATTTCATTTCAGACTCAAAGAACAAAGTGTTCTCAAAAAATTCCATAATTGGCCCAAAAGACAAGTTGTTACTATTCCAAATAAAGATCACTGTAGACTAACCACTACAAAAAATAAATAAAAGAGTAACATCCAAATAGAAGAGTTGGCAAAGGACACTAAAAGTAAATTTTCAAAATAAATAATATGAGAGGCCAATAAGTATACATTTTTTAAATCCTACCCATGATCAAAAAAAAAATGTAAATCAAATGAAACGCCAGTTTTCACTTGCAATGTTAACACACATTCTTCTTCAAGGGTAATTTCCACTATTTGTGAGAATATACTTCTTGCAGGAGTATTGCTACATTTCTAGGGAAACTTCATGTAACAAAATTCTGATTTTAGGAATTTATCAAAAAGAAAAATCACAGATGTGGAAAATGTTTTGTATAAGACTGTTCTTCTAAAATAATATTATTTTAATAATGATAATAGTATAGTAATGACAGATGACATCTATTGGAGGCATCTGGCACTGTACTATGTACTTATGTATATTATCTAATTACAATATAAAAACTAAGAACCAAGCATAGGCAAGCAACCATAAGCATGAAAGGGGTGCACTGCATGTGGAAAATTTTTAAATAATAATAAAACCTACCGAAATTTACCTTTTTTTTTTTACTGCAGCACCATCAATTCTAAATGTCACTAATAAAATGCTGCTCCATGAAAATCTTGTTTGTTTTAAACAATTGTTGTGTTACCATTGAGACTTAATAATACAGATGTCAAATTAAGGATTTTAAAATCACTTATCCTTTAATAAACATTTCTTCGACATCAATTAATTTTGCCAGCTCCCAGTTATGTAGCCAGCCTCCAACACACATGGACTCAGCTACGAGTATTTATTTAGAGAATAACTACCTAATGATTTTAAATCATTAAGCTCAATTCTGGTGCAAGTTGTGTCTCTAACCCTTGTGATGCTCTGTATTCCTAAATTTACTCGCTAGATTTGAAATAAACAATGATCGTGCAGTGATTGTAAAGAGGGAAATGCAAAACTAGGGTTACTTCAATTCTGTCATTTTACGAAAGTCCTGGTGAGGTAGGTTTCACTCTGAGGTCTCCTCTTAGGCCTCCTCTTAGGCCTGTAGACAGCCACCATGCCCCCTGTGCGCTCACAAAAATCTCTAATCTCATCATGAGGGCCCCACCCTCATGACCTCACCTAACCCTAATGACCTCCCAAAGGCCCCATCTCCAAATACCATTACACTGAGGGTTGGGGGTTCAACATATGAATCTGAGGGGGACAAACAAACGTTCAGTCCATAACACAAAACAATTCAGGGAAATGAATTTACAATATACTTTTCTATAGTCAAAAGTATATTTTCCGCTTCAGTGAAATGAATTAATATGGAATCCATTGTTTTTTGCATAGATCATTACTGATTGAAAAGAACATGCATATTTTTTTCTCAGTCTAACAGCTTTCTGTAATCATAATGTCTGTATCATATTGCTTTTTTCACCCTGTTGTCTGAGGATATTGATTATACATGGCATGCTTAGTCATTATTTTGAGGTTGAATGAAAATTATGTTCAAAAATGACACAGCACATTACACATTCTCTTACATGTGGTCAGGTATATTTGAGAATTCATTCTTCGCAGGTAATGCCCAGGGGCTTTGACAAAAGGGAATTGAATCACTGGTGTTTTCCTCATCGTGGGTTGAATTGCAATTCAAACTGGTGTAGAAAACCACATTAGTCATGAAGAGCTTCCTAGGGCAGACTGTATCAAAAGAGATATGTGACATATGTACATATTACTAAAGATATTTAGAGTACCTATTACAGCATGAAATTTAAACTAAAATAGAGGAATCAGCTTTTAGCAAAGGAGATACTCTGTGACATCACTTTTGTGAGACTAATTTTGACAGTTCAGAACTTTCTGAAACCAAACACAGCTGATCATGAAAAAAGCCCAGAGGCTTTTGAATCAAATGAAATTAAGCCTCAACACTGCTGGGAAGTGGATGCGTCCTAATCTTTTAGATTAGAAAAGAGTAAAATGGAGGCTGAAACATGTTAAATGAATTGCTCAAGGCCACTCATTAAAAGTATCACTGGCCTTTCTGAAGTATTTTATCAGATGAAAGACAGACTAATTCCATGATTTTATTATACCCATTGTGCTTAGCTGGTTAGTAGATACTTTCTTTTATCTAGAAAAATTACAGATTTATTAATCTTTTGTTTGCAGTCTTGAGGGGATGGAGAGTGACAAAGGAGCACAAGTTTTTGCCTTACAGTATTTAAAACGTCTTCAAACCACAGACTTTGTCTGGCTTTTCCTGATATCAATAATATGTTTTCCAAATTAATGTATTTATGTTTATTGAAAATAAAATTCTACTACATGGACCAGAAAAATTATTCTGTGTGTCCTATTGCTCTGTTGTTGTTCCCCCCTATACTTTGAAGAGAAGTTAGCTCTTTTCCCATAAGTCAGGGAATCTTTTCATTACTTTAATATATTAAGGGGGAATCAGGCCTGGTTGAAATTCCATGTTTCTGTTTAGGGTGCGTTTGTATGCCAGTAGACAGATTTAAGGTAATTCCTATGGGGTATATTTTATGGCTTAACAGAGATGAAGTTTTGGGTTTTTTAAAATTATTATTATGGTTTACTGTAAAAGGAACTTGAGTGGCACACCCTACAGAGCCATCCCAGGATATTCTGGTACTTACAAGACTAGACCAAATGCCGTGGAATACATTAGGAAATGATTTTCCATCAAGTTTTGAAATCTTTCTCTTAAGTGACTGAAAATATAATCATCGAAGTTCTTCAAATTACTCTTTTCTTAAGACTTTGAAAGGGTTCCAAATATGATGTTTATAATAAGTTGGACTGTTATATTATTATATTTATAGCACCTGAATGTATTTTTCAAAGTTTTCTCAGTCCAAACTTATTCAGTCATCACTGCCTTGCATATCAGTAATCATGTCTGCCAAGGAATATATTGCAAATATTTTAGAAAATTCCAGTGAAATATCAAGTATTTAGAGTGACATACTGAATTCATTGTAATGGTATTGTGAAATGGACAGAAAGTTGTCTTTTTGTAGTGGAAGTAGATTTTAATTCCCACCAAACCTAACTTAACATTTCCAGCCTAAGTCTCAGAGTAGAGATACACTAATCATTTCTTCCATAGAGCAATGCATGCACAAAGGTATTGAGGAAAATCTTAATTAGAAATTTTACATGATTTACAAGAATCAATATAATCTAGTGATGTGTAACATTTTTGTATACCTCTATCTCTGTGACATACTATCCACAGAGCATATATCAGTCAAGCAGATCCATATATAACCCATTTCCAGTTTGCTAAGGGTCACATAATTCCATCTGCACCCTCAAATTACCCTTGAAAGCATTTTAGTAGCATCAACTGCCTGCAAAAATGTAATATACCAGCATTTTTACTCATAATAAATCAGATTTAACACCTCATCAGATTCCATCTTCAGTTTGTATTATTTCAGATATTATTCTACTTTAAGAAATAAACTGCATTTAAAATTTTAAAGTCACACCAACTAGTCACCTCCATTTAGCAAATTTCTATTTACATCAAATAAAATAGAAAGCCTTCTTCAAGTAGCCCTTATAGGGAAAATAGTAGTTTCTTGGAACTACAACAAATAGTTTGAATTAATAAAAATATTTGAACTTTAAACATTTTGAGTTAATCATATTTTCTATATTTTTAATAATGTGGTGTTGAAATATTATAATATATAATATGAATAAAGTCTTGCTTTATGCACAAAATGTGAAGCATTGTGAATTGGGGGACAGAAAATTATCTTCAAATATTCATCATTTTAAAATTAGTAGGCCAAGAGATATGTAAGCCATGATTTAACTATAGCAATTTGGTAAAGCAGTTTATAGATTAAGCAGAAATAATCTCATCCTTTGTCAATATCCTGTGAGCCATATTTTGGTTATACAGCAGATTATCATTATTTGTTGTAGTTATGTTCTATAAAGTCACTACAAACACTGAATTAGCAAATACTAGAATCATTGTCCTTAGAGGAAATACAGGGTTAGGTTCTTGGGAGCCTCTGGCCACAACATTTCATCAACTGAGCAATACACAACCTTGTTTTATATATATTTCTATGTAATGACACCTTATTTAATGTATATTGTTGATTCATTAACTTCGAGCTCATGGTCAACAGCACTATAACTCATGCCTGAACAAAACTTATCTAACACATGTATTTTTCTCCGCAGAACACATCACAGCCTTCTTATGCTTAGGAACACTAAATAGCACTTCAGCACTATGCTCAGCCACCATTTTAAGCAGCAAAATCACCAACAAAAAGCATCAAATGTGGAAAACATGGCATTAAATAGACCACAGAAGGACAGCTGTTTACAGTATGAGAGCTGAAATCAAAAGGCGGAGCACTGCCTTCTTCGACCTCAGCTGGAATATGTGCCATCGGGTGACTGGAATTTTTCACCACTCTGCACACACACATCTACCACTGATCGAGGAAAGCCCCTTCCTTAAAAGTATTGACTTTAGGGTTACCAACAAATTTTAGTGAGCAGGTGAATTCTAAATGTAGAACGTGAATAATGAGGATAGATTATGTATACATTGGAACTTGTGCTAGTGATTTTAGTGACTTTTGTGCTTTTCTTTAACTGTTATGTATGGGCTAATTGAAAGTATTTTTACATCCTAAAATGATGTTACTCAAGTATTTATGAAGTGCTCTTGCTAGTGCTAGTGCTAGTGCTAAAAAACCTACCCCACAATCAGTAACTTTGGAATAGATGTTAAATGTGATAAAATACAAGACCAAAAACCACCCTGCTGCTCACTAAGGAGAAAGTAGTTTATCAAATATTAGAGATAATGATGAGAACATTTGAAAAGTACTTTGGTAAACTTAGTATCAAAGTGGTATATTTATGTGCTCTGAGACCACATCAATCTAAGCTTATATTAACTTTTATTTGAAAAGTAGTCTTGAATAATTCATTTTTTTCAAATATGGAAGGTCTACAGAAGCACATACCTAATATGAAATGTAACAGTCTTGTATATGTGTAAATAAATTATTTCTACACTCTTTGGTGTATAAATTTGGCCATTTTTCCATTTATTCATTCAATAAACTTTGAAGATACAATGACAAATAAGACACCATACCTGTCTTTATGAAGCACATGATCTAGTAATAAGGTCAAATAAGTAAGCAAACAAGTAAAATATAATAAAAAGATACTGTTGACTTATATACACAAGGATCTATAGAAAAGATATTTATTTCAGACTTCGTAGGGGTAGGGTGGGAAGAGCATAGGCAAAGGTTGTGGAAATGTTTCCAGAATAGACTGAGCTGAGCTCTGCGGAGTGAGTAGGAGGTAGAGAGTCAATGATGGGACAATAGAATGTAAAGGGATGACAGATGTACTAAGCCAGGCACCAAGTATAGACAAGAATGTTAAAATGCAAAACATGGAAGTAGAAAGAAATGAGGCTGCAGAGGCAACTTGTATATAGATCATGAAGAACCATTCTTGTCTGATTGGTCAAAATACTTGAATAAAATAATATAGGGAGATATTACCAAATTATAAACAGAGAAGTGACATGTTGAGTGTGAACAGTTTTAAAATATGACCCTAAATTCTTTGACACTAGTCCCACTGAGTCAAGGCTCTATGACTGCTTGACCATTAGAACACAGCAGAAGTAAGGGTGTGCCAGTTTCCAAGAATTTGCCTTTCCAGGCAATGTCTACTTCCTGTCTCTGGGGACAGATGCTCTTAGAAACCAGCCAGCATCTTGAAGGAACTCCAAGGAGCCCAGAAAGGCCCATGTGGAAAGGAACTCAAGTCCCTGGCCCTCAGCTGAGCTTCCAGCCATAACAAACTTGCCAGCCATCTGAATTAGTTACCTTGGAAGTTATTCTCTAGCCTTTGATTGACTACTCCACTGATATAGTGTGAAGCAGAGATAGGCCTTTCCCTCCGATCCCTGCCCAAATGGCAGATTTACGAGCTAAGCAAATTATTATTGATTTTAAGCCTTTGAACTTTGAGGTGGTTTCTGATATAGCAATGGATAAGTAAACCAGTAAGACCTGTTTTAATAAAGATGACTTTGACATTATTTGCAGTATGGAAGTAAGATTGGGAAAGACAAAACTAGAGCTAGGAAAGTCACCTGAAAGATCACTCAAAGATCCAGATAAGAAATGATGACGGACAAATCTTATGTAACGAGAGTGGGGACCACTTACAATAGTGAACTGTATATTTACCATGGGTCAATTTTATGTAGGTAAATTATACATTAACAAAACTGTTTTTTTAAAAAAAGAATAAAGTACAATGTTCAGGTTTATGATTTAGACACTTATGTAAAGAACGTTGATGTTCATATGAAAATTGCGTAATGAAATCCCATACTTCCTTGCACTTTTGTTTACTTCCATGCCACTGTGAATGGTTATCTTGCCAGTAAGTATCTTGACTACGCTCACTAATTAATTATCAACATGATACACAATATTCCCAACCAAAATATCTGCATTTCAGATATACCACACCACACAGTATTAAATTGCCTCATGTTTCACCTTTAACAAAATAGTTATTTGAGAGAATTTATATTGGTGGAAGATATTTTAAAGTATATTCACTGCCCTATTTATCCTAGATTTTATTCTTTAGCCAAGCTGCTAATATGCACTGAATTGTATTAACCTCTCAATTTCTTTCATTCAGTTAACTTTCTTTGTTATATCTTCAACTAATATTGAAGGAATGAAGCACTTGAACAAAGCATAGCATTTCACTTATTTTAAAGATTTATTAAAGATACTGTCAATACATCATTCCAGTAATACCTTTTGAAAACAAAGACTGCTTACAAATCAAGAAAAGTTATTTACCTGATAAAGTAGTTTGCATTTTTGTTTCTTATGTATAATACAAACAATGTATTTGACTAGATTTCTTTGGCCACCAGGAAGTTTAGAGTGAACTTGCAGCTCAGATTTAGTAATTACATGGAAACGATAATTTGCATGTCTATGTCCTCACTTTCATTCTGGCCTTAATCTGCCATTTTAGGTATTTTTTTCCCTGATTTTTGTTTACTTTTCTTCATGTAATTGTGTTTATGTTAGAATTTTGGTTCTTCATTATCAGAAACCAAATCTTACTGGCATCAACAGAAAAAGAGAATGTATAATAAGAATCTCAGGTATGTGTGGAACCAGAGATTTAAATTTGTCAGGTTTTCTTCTTGTCTCTTATTCCTGCTCCTCTCTATGCTTTTGCTTCATTTTGCCCACACATGGAAGATAAAATATGCTTACCTAGTAGATGTAAAACTTCCATGCTACAGGTCTTATCCCAAGAAAAACATACTAGTTTGTGGTGTTCTCTCTCTCTTTCTCTACTCCCTCTTCACTTATTTACTTTCACTCTCTCTACCAATTCCTAGATTTTTAAGAAAGAGACTCCAATTGGATTAGTTTGGGTAAAATGCTCACCTCCATTAGGTATAAATCTGGAGACCAGAAAGTTGTGGGTCTGCTTACACAAATTATCTTCCAGGAACGCCCAGTAGGAAGATGGGCATTTCTGAGCCAGACAGACATTCCAGATAATGTCTACATCAACATTCATGTAAGGTCCTTTAAACTCTCTGTGGAAGGTGTATTGTGCTCATAATCATTGGTCCTCACAGAACCTAGGAGATATGATTTTTATTATTTCCATTTCACAGATGAGGAAACTGAGACACAGGGAGTTTAAGTGACTTAGCAAAATGTCACAGGAACTAAGTAGCAGATCTGGAATTTTAACTGAGACAATCTGGCTCTAGAGTTTGGGGTTTTAGCCACTTTAAGACATTGCCTCTCTGGGTGGAAAGGGAGAAGAGTGAGAAAGTTTTACATAGTGCATTGTCCTCATCATAACACGTTACCTAGGAGAGTTAACAGTCACATTTAGAGGGTTAAATACATGACACAAGGCTTTTATACAGCCACTGTTTCAAAATTAATTTATTGGTGCTGCAACACTTCACTGGCCTAAGAAAATGGATCTAATATATGAAATTATTTTGAGAGATATTGCCACATTTTTCTATAATTTTATCTTTTGTAAAATGCATTCAAGCATGCGACATTGTTCATCCTCTCACCCTCATCCCCTAAATTCAAAGAATGTTTTATAAAAGTAATACTTAAAGTGTATGTGCATAGTGTTTGTGTAACAAACTATTAATAATTGAAAATAAAAGAAACATTCAAAACTGAGGTGCAGCCTTTAATTTAAACAGAAAATGTGATGTGGTTGGTATCTCATGAAACAGGTCTACATAACAAATGAGAAAGAATCATACATTTTACTTTAGTTCCTTTCTATTTTGAGTTTAAAGAAAAGATTCAGAAATCAATCATTCATTCATAACTTCATTCAGAATTAAGGGCTTGGTATGGGCCATGTACTAGGCTAAGAGCAGGATTATTACACATTATACATTTTGAAGTAAGAAATAATCTTTCAAAGTAGAAAAATATATTAATATCCCATTTTTTCAGATGAGAAAAAAATTATGTGCCTAAAATTTAAGATTTGAGGTTCTTTCTGAAAATCACATATTAAAAGCTGGGTTTTCTTCATCCTAATCAGCATTGTGTTTCACAGTGCTCCATGAACATCTAAAAACTACACTTTTTTTTAATGTTCCTTGTAATTAGAGCTTGATCAAAATTGTTAATATAAACTGTCTATCTTTCAAAAGAAGGATATATGTATGAGGGGTGACCAACCATTCACTACTTCCCTTAGGACAGGCTGGGTCAAAACTATGATGATTGATAGCTCTAGGGTGAGGCTGCATACGTAATGGAAATGTTACACACAAGCAACTTCTGTCAACATAAATGATTGGCTCTTTAAATGGCAGAACAGTTTAAAAATGACATCCTGAATCAATCCTTAACTAATTGGAAAATTAATTAGTGCCTGTCATTTTAACCCTGAGTATTTTTAAGCTTGAGTTTGATTACAGTTAACTAACTGCCTGCAAAAAGCCAGTTTGTAAATTCAATGAAACTGTTGCCTGAATTTTTCACAAGATAAGATATCACCCTTCATGGTCTTGGTGTATGTTAATGCTTAAAAATCCATCAACCCACTAATGTCCATCAATGATTGGCAAATTAGTATATTGTGTCATGTTTAATATTTCTCTTTCATTGTATGCCTCGTGAATTTAGCTATTGCTGCTGTCTTCATTAGGCTCCACTAACACATTAAAATGATGTTTGCTACTCCTAGAAAAGTAATAAAATGTGTTTATGTTTACTTTTACTTTTTTCCCCTAAGGCTAAATGTTGAGTGTTTTAAAACTTTGAATATGCTGAAGGAACAAAAAATCATAACATAGGTAAATATGCATAAAAAATAAAGAATTGCTTAGTAGACACAGTCAATACATCTGTTGGATATTATTATAGTTCCTTTAGTAGTCACGAAAGTAAAGTTCAGGAGTAATTTTATCAGCGAAAATGAGTCAACATTTACTAAGCATCTGCCAGTTGCTGTGCTGGGCATTAAATGTTATTTTCTTAACCTTCAATACAGCCCTGTAAAGTGGATATTATTATTTCCATTCTGCAGATAAGGAATGGAACATCAAAAAACTAAGTTATTTGTTAAAGACCACATAGCCAATGGGGTATTAAATTACATTCGAGCTTTCTAAGCCTGTGTTCTTTCCACAGCATTCCATCTCATTTATGATGAAATATGAGAATACACAATTCATAAATATGGAAACATAACTAGTAAGTGAACATGGGGAAAATGTCCACTGATGGGAATAAAAGAAATGTAAATCCAAATAATCATATTATGTTTATCTGTGAAGAAGTGTTGACTTAAAATGTTAATGCCTAAAGCCAGTGGAAGTATGGTAAAACTTGTCCACTCCTACTTTACCTGACGAACAGTAAAGTGGTACTGTATTCTAGAAAAATGTTGAAAATTATATGCTACAAGTCAAAACATGTTCATTCCATTTAATTCAATTATCTATTTCTGAGAATCTAGCCTGAGAATATTATACAAAACAGGAAATTTATTTTTATATAAAGATCTTCATCATTACATATGGAACTAGTCATATAAATTATTGTATATCTATTAGATAGAATATTATGCAGGCTTTACAACTGTTATGAAAAGTATCTTGTTATCATGAAAAAAAATCTTAATAGAAAGCAAAAATAACCAGATGAAATATTATATAA
This sequence comes from Tapirus indicus, assembly GCA_031878705.1. NCBI lineage: Eukaryota > Metazoa > Chordata > Mammalia > Perissodactyla > Tapiridae > Tapirus > Tapirus indicus. The sequence goes on from CM062919.1 coordinate 51,286,357, forward strand.
GATGTCATCGCAGCTGTACAAACACAAAGAAAGCGGAAGAAGACTCTATGAAAGTACATGAAAGTTCTAACAGGGCTGATGCTGATGCTACCATAGAGTTGTATCTTTCTTGTACCTACTGCATACTTTATAAAAACAACACTAAAAGAAAGAATACCACAAGTCTATCACTTTGTCTGCAAATCAAGCTGTAGAATAATAATTGGGTACAATCAATTCCTAAATCAATGATAAGAGAATATTGACTATTTTGGAGAAGGTGTCTGTTTGACATCATGGGCAATGATTTCTCTTTCTTTTTATAGCGAAGTTTGCCATGATCAATCTAGAAGGAATGTTTCTACCAATTAGTAGGTCTAGTTTGTCAGTAATTGTCTACCAAATCAGATCATGTATAGGAAAGTGCTTGAGCAGCTTTGGTATGTACAAATTATGCTATTATTTCTATTATGAAGAGAATAATATATGGAATATATATGCCTTTTGATTTTTAAGGTGAGATCAGTTTAGATATTCTCCTTTTTTAGAATTAATTTCAGGATCCATATTTACTTAAGCTTGTGATCGCGGCTCCTTTTTTTAGACTTTTGTTTTTAAATTACCCTCAGTGAACACACCTTCTTAATGTTTATACCAAAAATTTTTTCCTCCATTATCCTTTTTGCTTGAAATAATCAAACCAAGCATTGCTTGAAATAATCAAACCAATATTATGGATAGTGAGAATAGGCAAGGAACTGTATAAGATTACATAGTGGAATAGTAAATATTAATAATAGTATGAAAAATTAAGTACTAATAATAATCATAGGATGATCATATAGATGTGAGTTCAAACTGCAGTCAGATCTGTACTTTAAATATTATGTTAAAATACATTGCAATTTTAAATTACTATACAATGTGTTTCCCATATCACCACTATTTACTGATATATACCTCTACATTGCTCCAGAATGGATATAAAATGAATATAAGAATAGATATAATGGATTCATCTTTAAACATAAAAATTAGTTTTTCAAATATTTCTGTTGAGATTCAGGAAACTGACAAATTTTAATCAACAGAAGGAAATAGATAAAATAGGACATTATTGTAACATAACACATAATGGGAGACGTTGTTTGCAGCATTTACTGTGCATACCACAATGACTTGAACTTTTGCTGATTGTTTTTCAATCAAATTTATTCAAATGTTTCAGGTGAGTTAATTTTCTCTTCAAACCCACAGTCCACCTCTAATAATTCCAGACATCACACCATCTCTCCCCACCTTAGCTGCTTTTGTCTACAGAGATGTAGGTTTAAATGAGATTGTAGGGAAACTGGGAAAAGGTGGTTTCATTTGGCATATGTTGGTTTTGAAGTAATTTCAAGGTGGAAAGCAAAAGAAAATCTGGCACTTTTAGAAATAGCAAAGAAAGATTTCTGTAGATATGTGTAACTCTTTATGTAATTTTGAGTTTTCCTATTTTGCACACTTTACAAGGCTCTTAAATTTATACATGATTGCCTTTTTATGGGTTTTGTTGCAGCCCACAGTAGTGTTCATTGTTAATTCAGTACATAGCATCCTTGATAATTCTTTAGAGATGCCTTGACTCAGTAGGAACCAGTTACAATTGGACACTAATAAACACCTAGCAGTCTGAGGCAGAGAAACATTAACACAGCAGCTTAGGAAATGTAAGGCAGCCATGACTCATAATATCTCTGATTCAAGGTATTGATGCATAATGGGCAGGAAAATTAAATCTGTGCCCTTGACTATTAAGAACAGACCCTGACAAACTGCTTCCAAACGGTCAATATATGCAACAAAAACATGCTGTTGCTTTTTCTCACACATATATGAAGAGTGGGAAGATGTTTAAGAGGCTAGAGGAAAGTAATATCTTTTTTTTTTTTTTTTTTTGTGAGGAAGACCAGCCCTGAGCTAACATCCACTGCTGATCCTCCTCTTTTTGCTGAGGAAGACTGGCCATGGGCTAACATCTGTGCCCATCTTCCTCTACTTTATATGGGACGCCGCCACGGTAGGGCTGACAGGCAGTGCGTTGGCAGGCATCTGGGATCCGAACCCGCGAACCCTGGGCTGCCAAGCGCGAACTTAACCGCTGCACCACCGGGCGGCCCCGGAAGGTAATATCTTGAAATGACATATGTGACTACATGTCCTAATGTTAATCTACTTGTGAAAGGTAAAAGAGGTGTTTTAGATAAACAGAGCCTACATCTGGATAAACTAAGCAATGATCCTGGAATATCATTGCCTCCTTTCCCATCATTTTCCTGCTCTGCTAATGCATGTCAAGCATTCAGAACAGTTGGCACATAGCAAGCATTTAGTAAATATCTACTACTACTACTACTACTATTGCTGCTATTACTGCTACTGGCTATGCACTTAGTAAACTTTTTGGAGGAGAATATAGAATTTTCTCCAACTGGAAAGAGCAACAAAATAATCTACCCTTGAAATCAGGAGATCTATTAGACTTCTATCTTTTATCATTTACTCATTGTGTGACCTTGGGACAGTCAAAAACATCTGCAATTTCCCTTTCTTTGTCCTTAAAATAAAGGTATTACTAATGATATTTCAAGAAATTATTATAAGGATATCATGAAAATAAATGTGTTATATAAATACTATTAGTTATAACACTCTGCCTAGAATGTTGCAGATTTATAAGTAAAATGTCTTTTCCTATCTTTTATTGGGGCTCATTTGGACGTGATGATTTCTAAGCGATTAGCACAATGAATGTAAGTTACACTGTACAATATAGTCTCTCTAGCATCATGCTATATTTACTTGAGACAAAGTTTGTTAAGAAACTCCATCTGTCCTCCCCTTCCCAAAATGTACTTACTGCATTTGTGCTACTTACTGCTTGGTTACCAGAATGAGGATGTCTTATCAACATCAGATTCGGTTAAAATCTTTCCCTTTCAGAGAATGTACCAATGAATCTGCATGGAAGTTGAGCTGATATAGAAAGACAGTTTAGCAACAATAACCTTTCTTCTATCCTGTCCTCATAGATTCTGTTTGGAGGTCTTTGCCTTGCACCCAGTAATTTCATCCGTCAATCCCTTAGGTAATCTCCATTTGCTGCACAGCTACTATATGCTCACACAGTGTTATAAAAACTGCATGAATATGAAAGTAAAACGCTCCTGCCTTTGAGGATCTTACAGTTCCCTTAGTAAAGCAAGGTATACATTCACAAAAACAACCAAAAACTTAAAGTGAATTTTATTAATTGCATAGCGCACAGGATGCTGAGGTTATCTAAAGCAAAGCCAGTTATATGGATTGATGGAGGAGTGCAGATGAAGCAGAATGAATTAGAAGTGTTGTGAAGGCAAGTTTTGAAAATATCCCAAGATCTAGGTCTAAATTTAAAGCCTAAAGAACTATTTTGAAAAGTCTGTCTTCTTCTCCTCTTGTCCTCTTGTTCTCTCTGACCACTTAAAAGACATTACCACTAGGCAACTGCTAGAATTGGATAAATAAATATAGGTGCATTGATTATGTGGCCCCAAAAGGCTCTTCCCTACCTCTTGGATAATGCAGTTTATGTGAGTGATCATTCAGTAATGCCGAGTATTTGGTTTCCAGGTGGGACTCCCTCAGAGTTGATACTCTGAGAACCAACTGTAATACTCTCATTCCAGAAATCACACAGATAAATATATTCACTGAAGTATAGATGATTCTATATAAATAGACTTGTTATAAGTGACCCTATAGCTAGACATCATCTTAATATTAATAGTTAGTTATCTTTCTTTGTGATTTCTCCTCTTTGAGGATTTCTTGATTTTTGGTGTCCCATAAGACTCTCTTGGGATTTGTTGTCAGTAAACAATGATGTTCAAATACACTGAGTGGGAGATTATTCATTCATTGGAGATTATTCACTCTCTAGTGGCCAAGCACCTCAGGGCTAGAATGCAAGGGAGACTTTTCTTCCTTATTGCTCTTTCTCTGCCACTGGGATTTTTGATTCTCCCAGGAAGCCTCTATCTTGTTTTTTTTTTTTTTTTTTGTGGGGAAGACCAGCCCTGAGCTAACATCTGTTGCCAATCCTCCCCTTTTTGCTGAGGAAGACTGGCCCTGGGCTAACATCTGTGCCCATCTTCCTCCACTATTATATGGGACGCCACCATGGCATGGCTGACAAGCAGTGCGTCGGCGGGCGCCCGGGATCCGAACTCGCGAACCCCTGGCTGCCAAGCGCGGACTAAACGGCTGTGCCACCGGGCAGCCCCAGGAAGTCTCTATCTTTTGAGGTGTATGTCATTTTAGTTCACCCTTTCCACAATTTATGTTATCTACCAACCTTTAGATCACACTTCCATAGTCAGTAAAATTTTTGTCAACTAAACTCACATTCTCTTTCACTACAACTCCTGGCTGACTTCAGAATCTGAATGCATTATGTTTCCAGCAGCCTAGCCTGAAGGTTACTTGTTTTCTCTTCCTGAATAACGTGACCTCCGCTCCTCTTCAGCAACAGTCTTCTACTGCCCTACAACAGATTGTCATCGTCGATAGCTACTTAACTAAGTTCTGAAATTCTCAAAATGGAAAAACATTTAATTTCATGCCAGCCTTATAACAGTTCTCTCATAACATTTCCTATTATTTTACGTCTCCAGAATACCCATTAGCAATAAATCTCTTCTTTGACTAGGGAAGACCTCCAGTCCTTTGATCGAGTCCTTCATAAGACCCTTTGGGATTCAAGTAATGCCAACTTAAACTAGCTCAAGCATAAAAGGAAATTTTAATAGAAGATGCAGTCATAGCTCACAGAACCAACTGAATGATAGGAATAGAGCCAAGCTTCAAAGGCATTAGAATCAGAAGCTGCAAAGGCATCAGGGTCCCACGCAGTATTTTCTTTGTGTGTTCGTCTCTGTTCTCTCTGTGTGTTTCTTTTCTTACAGGACACCAGCTTTCTTTGCTTTGCCAGGCGATAGTAGCAAAATCCTACTATAAATTTCCTTTATTTGCATTACCTCAGTGCCAGCCTAACACAGATTTAATGACTGTTTCTGAATTCTAATTCAGAGAAGAAAAATACCTTATTTTTCAACAATCTGGTGTTGACTCCTAGGCCAGTGAATACCATCAAGTGTTGACCCCTGGGCTAATTAACTATGGCTGGAGATTGAGTACACAGCCAGATAAAAATGGTTACTAAGGACCAAAGAAAGGGGGTTTTGTGAGGAAGATAGACACAGTATAGAAGTACTGACCTCTTCTATTTTTTCCAGTCTAGTAGCATCCTCATAGATTCATTCTTCTCATTTTACACTCAACTTCCTGATCTCTCTTCAATGATATTCTAGGTTACTCTATTATGTTCACGTCCTCTATTCCCTGATAACGTTTAACCCTGGGTCATTCAAAGTAATGCCTTTATCTACTTTTACTTACTGGCTATTGAGCCCTATGAAAGAAAATGTAATCATATAAGTCTGCATTATTTAAAGGTATGTTTTTGATGACAACCTGGTACTGAATACATTCCACAGTCCTTTAACTGATCCCTAATAAACTGTTTCTAATTTCATGCTTCGGCCCTTCCAAATTTATTCCAACCTCTTAAACTATTCTAGCCTACTGTTATCATCCATCAGACCCTCTCCCCTTACATACACACAGACAGAATTTCAGTATCTGACATTATCTCCAAATTTTCAGTAGAAACAGAGGCCACCATGCAGCAACTCCTCAGCTCCCTCAATTTCTAAACTCATCTATGACTCGATCTCTGCTCTAGTCTTAGGCTAGATTTTAATGACCATCTATAGTTTAATTGCCCCTAATTCCATATTCTAGCCTCCTTTTTTTCTCCTGAATTCAAGAAAAATTCCTCCTCCTGGATCCATCCATTCCAATCTACTCTGAAATTCTAAACTATCAATTATCACACCTGCTTCTTGTACTTGATTTCTTTTCCTATGTCCTTCCCCCCAACCATAGCATGTAAATATGATCAATTATGTCCCATCCCCCCAGTAAAAAGCTTTTCCTTAATCTCCCTCCATCATAGCTTCTTTATTTTGTCTTCTTTACCAGAAACTTTCTTTAAAAAGCAGTTTATACATCAACTTCCTCATTCACTTCTTAGCACACTGAAATTTGGCTCCTAACAGTAAACTTCACTGTAACTTCTAGGGTAAAGGTCAGTAGTGGCCTCCTATTTGTCAAATATACTACCATCATCTGGTTTTCTATTTCTGTATCCACTTCAAAGTTGCCTCCTCTTTCTCTCAATCTTCAAATGTTAATTTTACCTAAGAGGAGTCAAACACCATTGATTGCTAATTAAACAACCATTTTCTATCCCCTTTCCCTCACTGGCAAATCCCACTGCCTATAACAAAGGCTGAAAATTAATATTATTCCCCTTCCCAAACTCCCTTGAAAATGTTGATGTCTTTATGGTCAGTTCTCTCCAGTGAGACAGAGAAAAACTCTTCTAGCAGTGTTCCCAGAAAGACGTGCCTCACAAATAAAAAGAGAGGAAAGAGTAAAACTCCTCCCTTCCCTAGTTCCTTGCTATACGTGGACTGGTTATATAAGTAGATGATACTTGGAGCTTTGGGAGCCATTTTTTGATAATAAAGGCATAAGCTAAAGATGAAAGATGGAAAAATCCTTGGTCCTTGATGACGGTGTAAGCCCCTAAACCAACCCTGGGATTGCTGGTCTACTGATTTCTTGATGTGTGGGAATAAACATTCTCTTGTTTAAGCCTCTTTTAGTTTTCTATTATCAGTTATCTTCTCTTCTCATTCATTTAACCATCAAACCTCTTTAATTCTTTGGCGCTAAATATAATACACTACATGGCACATAAAAAGTACATGGTAGCCTGGCCCATAGTAGATGAGCAATCAACATTAATTAAAATTTGAGTAAATTATTTTCTTGTATCCATCAACTAAGATATCTTACTTTCTTCAGGATAAAATTCTAACTCTTTGGCATCATATTTCTCAAACTGACCCTGTATTCATTTAAACTTTGTCTATCTTTGCTGGTGCTTATACCGTTGTTTTTCTGGCCCCTTACTTTTTAGCTTTGTGAAGTCTTGTTACAAGTCATGTACCAGCTACTCTGATACTCTTGCTCCCCTCTTTCTGCCAGAGGCACTTAAATACTCCCTCCTCTATGTTCGTGGCATCTGTTCATACCTTTATTATAACATTTATCAACTTATATGGCAATGATTTGTTTACCTGTCTCTTTCTACACTGTGAGTGCCATGAGAAAAAGAACTGTTTCTTATCTGAGTGAGCCCAGATCCCAGCTCACTGTCTGGCACTGAGTGGAAACCCAATTAATTATTCTGTTATGAGTAATGACTCTTGCTCATTAGTTTCTCAGGAGCAAAAGTCAGATAATAGACTGATTTTTATTTCTTTTGTAAATTCTAAAAAGATGACAGTCCTAAAAAGCATATGTTGTGAGATTAGATAACAACAACAAGAACACTGGCTGGAATTATGCCACATATGTATTAGAAAACACTAAACTTTGCCAATGTTTCAATATATCATGTTAATTAATTACAGCACCCACATTTTACAATGCCAGTAAGGGACATTGCTCACACTTTACTACCTCACTGCAAATATGTAAGCAAGGCAAATATCAATCAAAGGATAATTTCAATTCTATCATTAACTTTCTCTGGTAATATAGTTTTTCCTCTAGGAATTCATATTTCAGGCAGAATCCCTAACTTATCTCTGTCCAAACCAGAGAGCATCCCCTTCCTTGTGATATTACTCTGCTTCAGGTCCCTTGCCATGTGTCACTGGCAGGAAGAGGTGGTAATCATTTCTTTTTTCCCTGGCCAGACACAAGATGCACCCATCATATGTGTGCCTCTCACTTTTCCCTTCATATGCCTCTTCTGATTTTGGAGAGGAAAAGAGAGCAGGATGGAAGAAAGGATGCTCACTTACCTCTAGTACCAGGTTTTGTGGGCAAAGCAAGGGTTAGAGCCAAGCTTTAAGTTTCATTTGAGAGAGAATTCTCAGGCTTATCTTTCTGAGCCCTAGTAAAGCTTCACAGTTTCTGCATGCTTCCATCACCCATCCCTTCTTCTGAGGTTAGTTTTTGTACATACTCGAAGTCAGGTTGTTTCTCATAAACTCAATTAGTTATCTTTCTCAACCTTATTGTCTAAAGTAAAAAAGATATTGATTCTCATAATAATTGCCCCTCCTCAGCATCACTCATCTGAGCAATGTGAGACACTTTCCAAGCTGCGTCTAACCTGTATCTGATCTAATCACATTTCCTGATACAGCAGGCAGTAGGAGCAGGTTTTTTCCCCCCTTTTCCATGTGAGATGAAAACGGATTAAATATCCAGTGATAGATAACACTGCAATTTCACTGAAGAATACAGATCTAGAACCAGGCACCACAACTATCAGCTCAAGATAAAAAACAAAACTCTTTTACTTTCTTACTTGCTCTCTTTGGAGAAAGCCAAATACTGTATGAATTCACTCATGTGGAAGATAAAAAACAACAACAACAAACAAACATATAGATACACAGAACAGATTAGTGGTTACCAGAGAGGAAGGGGGAAAGAGAGGGGGTGACAGGGGTGAAGGGGCACATGTGTATGGTGATGGATGGTAATCAGACTTTTGGTGGTGAACACAAAGTAGTCTACATAGAAGTCGAAATATAATGAGTACATCTGAAATTTATATAATGTTATAAACCAACGTTACTGAAGTAACCAAGTGCTTACTGAATGAATGAATGAATAAATATATAATGTTAGTTTTACCCTTTGGTAAAATCTTGGTTAAATCTATGAAGTAAACGATCTCATCTCAAATCTGCTTAACCTTAAGGAATGTTCAACTTGAATATCCAAAACCATACATTCAGGATTATGTTGTCTAACAATCTGCATATCCGGTCAAATCCTTGAGATTATTATTTCCATGAGTCTATTTTTCATTAATAATATTAGCCTGAGAAAAAAGTCAAGAAGCACCATGTCTCATACTCCTTATGTAAAATTCTCAGTTACCTGTGCCTAATAATAACTACATAATGAAAATTTCTCCCCAGCCCCCAACTGTCTGCATGGACTTTGGAAGAAAAATCAATGAACAGGTCTTTCTTTATTTCTTGCCTTCATATCCAGATACATAGGCATCTCAAAGAGCAGTGAATAACTAATTAACTAAACAAACAAATAAATAAATAAAATCTAAAGTCTGTTTTTCTCCCTTCAAAGGAATTCAAATCCATTTAGAGGAAAAATGAATTAAGACTGGCAAGTACTGGGGATGACAAGCACTTGGTGGCATATGGGAGCACTTCTCTGTTCATCATAATGACTGTGCTAACAAATAAAGATATTTAGAGTGAGACAAAACTAATGTCAACTTTTATAATATAATGGATGAAGAATATTTTTTCTATTGCTATTATAACAGAAAACTGCATTTGCTCATTATAGTAAAAGAAGAAAGCCAGGTTAACATTAGAAATCTATCCACAGTATGCAGAAGCCTAGCCACGGAGGAGGAGAGACATTTTCTTAAAGGAGTATGAATTAGGTGATGCTTTCTCTAAAAAATATATATATATATTTAGTTTATCAGGAAAGAGCTGATAGAAGAGAGATTTCAATTTCATGAACATTTAGACCTCTTTTTTTCTGATCTTCTCACCATAGCAACTTGACAAAAACCTGCCCTGTTTTCAATCATGATCCCTTGCTCTGTGACAGCGAGGTAAGAGGGCTTTAGCAAATCATGTGGAGATGGCTTTTTATCTGCAGGGATTGGGATGAAAGACTACCATAACAGCTCATTTTTATGAGCATACACGGTCTTTCAAGCAAGTGCGCGTTTTCATTTCTTCACCTTCCAGTTTGGATCATTTCACAGCACTCTAAGAGTTACCTGTGTAAGCCTTCCCTTGTCTAAAATGGCTACCACTCATGTCACGAATAGATCAATACTGTAGTCTCCTATAGCCATCAATGAACACCCACCTCTAAGAAAATAATTGACTCCAAGTAAGTACAATGTTTTTCTTTTTATTCATTTTTATATTTCCATCATCTGAGTAAAACTGGCCTTTATAACACTTCCAACTTGATTGTTTGAAGGGAAACCTTAGCTTTCAATCAACCCAGATGGAGTTTTTTTTTCCCTAAAAAAATGATTTTCTACCAGGGAGAAATACAACTTTGAAAGCTCTATGCTTATAAAAAGGATAGTATTTGATGCTTACTCTGGGGTAAAACTCATCAAATTATTTTAAGGTGGACTCGGGTCTCCCTGAAGAGCACTATGTATAAAAGATAATTAACAGTTTCAAGTTGTGACTGGTAATTTTTAGCTTTAATGTATTAATATGTACCATGCGATCCATTGCATATTAAAACACGTTTACTGAGGGTAGTCAATAGCTGCCATCCAATTAAAGGCACATGTTGAAATCTACACAAGAGAGAGGACTCTGTGGGGATAGTAGTCACGGCTGTGCAAATTTTTAATCTCATCAAATCATCACATAAAAACAGAGCATTTAGATAGCAAAGCCACTAAACCAGGGGCAACATTTAAAACAATACTAGATGACAAGCTATCCCCATGAACCCCCAAATACATGGGGTAGAGACAAACCACCAACAGCCTTAAAACTACATGAAGTCTGCATCTCTGAAGGACGAAGAGGAAGAAAGCAACAGAGCAGTGTTTTAGGAGCCTGAGAACAGGAGAACACTGAAATCAGCAGCAGGGATTCACGGGAAAGCAAAGAGCAATGTGGGAGCAGCAGCTAAAACAGCAAGGAGTTTGTGAGTGTAACCTTTCCCCCCAAGAGGACTGAACAACCTGGAGCAGAGGACACCATACACCTCTCAGAACTGACCCACCAAGGCCCCCTTCCAGAACAGGAACCCACACTAAGGAGAAATTGCTGGAAGGGGAATCAAAATTGAACAAGACAGAAACAACAAAGAGAAAGGAAAAAAAAAAGTCCAGATCAAATCCCAGAAAGCACATCACCACATTTTAAACAACATAAAAACAACAAAAGAGGGAGCTCTCTAGAGTTATATAAACTCTCTCTAGAGTTATATAAACTTTCCTAAACCCTGTCTTAGGAAAGTTCATTTCACATAAGCATGAGCAACATAAAAGTATTAAGGTGATATCCAATAGGGAGTTATCATAATAAAAAAGAGAAAAAAAGTAGAAAAATGTACTGCAGACAGTAAAAGAATGCCCAAAATATGGCCACAAAACAGGACAAAGCTGTAACCTACTATTTCAAAACCAGCTAATAAACATTAAGAAAATGCTATAAGACATGAAAGAAACAACATAAATCAGAACTAGAAAAGCTCAGAAGTGATGTTCCATAACTCTGGAAATAGTTAGAAATCAGAGAAAAGAGAATTCCAAAAATGCAGAAAAAAATGAGAAACAACACAATAGCGAATAAACACCACAGATGATAGCTTAAGTAAAAAGATGAGAGAGAAAAACTTTAAAATCAAAAAGTAATGAAGGAAAAGAAAAAAGGATTCAAGAGAAAGTTAAAAATATTGATGACAGGCAAAAATTCTGAGCACATGGATAATAGGAGAAGAAAGGAAATAAAACCCAAAGTAAGGAAATGGAATAAATACTAAATCTAGTAATTGCAGAAAATTTTTCTAAAAGATTTAAAACTGCATATTGAAAGTGCACACAGCGTTGCAGAGAAAATGACCCATAACAACACCAAGACATATTCCAGTAAAATTAAGTGAAGAAAGAAAGAAAGGAAATGGAAGGAAGGAGCAAGGAAGGAAGGAAGGAAGAGAGGAAGGAAACAATCCTTTAGGTACCTAGAAAATAAAGAGCAAAGAGCACACGACTTATAAGGGAAAGAGAATTATATTATCATCAAACTTTTCAACAGCAACACTTTATGCCAAAAGAAAATGCAGTAACATATTTAAGATATTCAAGAAAAAGAAAAGTGTGAGCCAAGAATTATTTTTATCCAACAAAACATATTTTCAAGTTCAAAAGACACAGGCAAACTTTTATCAACGTGCAATAATTCCCAGAATATTGTTCCCTTGGGCCCTTACTAAGGAATCTACTAGAGAACAATCTTCAGATAACAAAATGACTAGAGAGACATTGACATAAGGACGGGTGATGCATAAATACATAGCTACCTTAACACTAAGACTAAATGAGGGACAAGAGGGAGAGAATGTGCTATGAAACGACTACATTCTCAGACAACATAGGTATAGAACAACTATAAAAACCAGGAAATAATGGGGAAAGCAAAAGCAAAACCATGCTAACAGTTTCAGTAATCATATTGGTGGTAGCATTAGTATTGCTGCTCTAAGACTGTTGTGTGTGCAGTATTAGATGGAAAAAATGAGCAATTATGAGATTTTTCTATTATTCTCCACACCCTTGAGACCCATTATTCTCAGTGATAAGGAAAGAAAATACGAATGCAATAAAGAAGAGGTGAAGTAAAAGCCCTGAGGTCTTGAATTTGAGCGGGAAATACAATCTGAACTTAGGTTAGAGGAAAGGAGAAAAGTGCAAAGGAGAAAAAGAAAACAGAATCAGCGTAGAAAATGAAGGGAGAATTCCTATTTTAAATAGGAAGGTATAGAAAGATGACTCCTGAAAAGAGACTGAGTGATGTGAGGGTGTGAGCCATGTCATTTCTGGGGACATGGGGACAAAGCGGGCAGAGAGAGCCACAGGTGAATCCATCCCAAAACACAATGTTGAGCACATTTGCCTTTGTCTGTAATTCCTGTTTCCCTTTAGCCTACTAGAAAATTGTTTTGAATTTTTAAAAATTGAGCTGCATTAGTACATCAAGACCCCAAATCTGAAAACATGAAAGTTTAGAAATTGACATCTTTCCATGGAAAAGATTCATTATTAATATGTGGTTTGCTAGATATGTAGAAAAACCTATCCAAAGAGCAATGGAAATTTTTTCTTCCCATTCTTTCTTTTGCCCCCTTCTGCTCCAGAAGGAAAGTTCTAAGTCTTTGTCTCTTCTCTTGGTGGACAATGGATATTAAGGGAGATCATGTGAGGCAATTATAAAGGTGGATTCTGGAACTTGGGTCCCTATCACGCCACCTACCATTTTCATGACCTTGGGCAGGATGCCCAAACTCACTGTACCTCAATTTCTTCATCTATGCACTACTGAAAATCACAGCCTTTACCTCATAGAGTTCTTATAAGGCCTACATGAAATACCATGTGGGAGAACTTAGAATGGCTCATGTGAAACCACAGTAAATATTACCTATTATTGCTATGGTTGATGGATCATCGCCAGATAGAGAACCTTCTATCCCAATGTGATGCGAGTCAGAAGATGTAAGATCATATCCTAGCTTCAAAATGTACCAGTCTTGTCCCTCAGTCGAGCTCCTTAACCTTGCTGAAATTCCTTCTTTCACTCATAAAATAGGGCTAACAACTATATCCTAAAACTAATAGAAGATTCAGTAAATTTCAGTTGAATCTGGATATTTATCTACATATTATTTTAAATGCTTAAAAAACAAATTTTAAATACACACACAATATACATCAAAAATAAATACTCAGGTTATTCTTCCCTCCGTATTCTGAAAAATATTAGGTGGTAATTTTCTGCCAAAAATTAAAATTCCAAGAGTGCTGGACTTGGCAGCACATATTGGAACAAAAATTGGAAGAACTTGGTAGAGATTAGCATGGTCCTGCACAAGAATGACATGCAATTCATCAAGTGTTCCCTGTTTTTAAAACTCATTGAACTGTATATTTACAATGGGGAAATTTTATATCGTACAAATTATGTCTTAACAAATCTGTTTTTAAAATTTTTTAAAGTTACAGGACCTGAGAAAAACTTTCCTTTGGTCAATCTGTCAGATTGAGGATTTTCTGCTAGGCCCGGTTTCTACTCCCACAAATCTCCACAATTTCCCATATTATGGGCATATTTTCTTCTCTAAGACTCCACTCTGGGCAGGCTAACACAGTGAAGATCTGTGTTTAGTCCAGTGTGTGGTCTTCCACCACACACACAAGAGCACTACAGATGCAGTCTTCAGTGGCTGTCTGACTGACCATGCGCAGTGGGAGATGGAAATCTTTCCTATCGTATTCGTGAGCTTCACGTAAAGAGGGAAGGCAGATTCCACCTACCATCCTCCTTATTAGTGTAAGGAAGTTAAAATAATAATCTATACTTTAAAGTTCACCAAATTAAAATTATTTCTTACATTTTAAAGCTTACTATTATCTTTTTAAAAAAAAAGAACAGCTGAACATGTTTTTACAAAGAGACAAATTAAGTACAGAAGCCTCAGACAAACTTGTTGAACTCAGTAAAGGCAGTTCTCGTTTTGCACAGTATTTCAGTGACTCTGGTTTAATTAAGTAATACCAGTCCCCCAACAACACAGGGTATATCAACTGTGAGTGAGTGCACAAAGAACAGTCTGCTGCTCTCTCTTCAATCCACAAATCACTACGTAAATAACAGGTGCACACCATGATCAATGACAAGTCAAGTCATTTCTTTCAACCTCTGTTAGTGACTGGTCACTGTGCATCTGCTACTCATGCATATGCAACAAAACATACAGTTGTGCTGCCTCCTTATCTCCCAGTGGTACAGAGATATTACAGGCAAACTAATCTATAACATTCAAAGCACTAATACTGGTGGATAATACTCCAGGCTACTCTAATTTTCTTGAGTACTTGAATGAAAATGTGAAAATTTGCCTCTTACCATCAAACATAACTCCATTAATCCAGCCACTGGACCAAGGAGGTACTTCAACTTTTAAAGTTTTTCATCTTGGATGAACTTTTGGACAGGCTATTGATGCTACAACTGGAGATCATGTCATTTCTTTAGCTGAGTTTGGGAAGAAATATGACATAAAGCATGCAACTGAGAACACTCGAGCATCGTAGCAGGAAGTAAAATGTGTGCTATATGGCAGAAACTTCCACCTCACTGTGAAAATAGCTTTGCAGAATTTGAATTGTCCATAAATGGAGTTTTAGATGAAATAGCTGACCATGGAAATGTTGACACTGCTGCTAACAGAGAGACTATGCATATGACAGTCAGAGTTGCTTACGGAAGGTGAATTTACCAGCATAAATGAGGAAAGTGCTTGTGATGAAAAGGATGAAGATGTCCCAGAGGAAGTGATGCTGCCAAAAAACTCCACATTAAAGAAACTCTTGGAGATATTTCACAACATTGAAAATGCAAATGATATTATGTTAAGAACTGATCAGAAAAGAGTATAAAAATTTACCAAGTCATAGAAAAAATACTCATTCTATATCATAAGTTAGACAACAAAAAGAAGGCAGGCACTCTTTAAACTATTCTTGATAAGATTTTTACAGAGAAACAAAACACTGCTTCTAATTTTTAAATAACAGTGCACTAAATAAATATTAGTTTTAATATTTTGTTCATTTCTCTAAACATTTATCACCAAATAAGAAAATTTTTAATATTTTTGCCAAAAAAATTTTAAAGGTTATGGAACGATCATAATTTTTCCCATTGATTGTTAGGATCATTTTCACAGTTTTAGCTTGTACAATCATTTTTTATGGTTCTGCACTGCTGTGCAAATTGAGGATCACCTGCATATCTTTCAAGTATATGGGAGTCAGAAGCAGATACTTGCATTCAAGATTAATATCATCTATATGAAGCTAATTGATGTGTCCTTGAGATATTGGATCACTTTGCTGAATTTTGGATGCCTATGAAATTAATTAATAGAAGCTATTAATTAACATGGAAATAGGTTTCTCTCCTGAGGGAACCCTTGGTCTTTGTTCTGAATTTCACCAAAAAGGGTTAACTGAATAAGTTTTCCCAGATTTCACTAAGGGGCCTTTGAAATGTACTTTGTGCTCCCTGCCACACAGTAAACTTTAAAAAGCCTTGTATTTTTTTCTTCTCTACCCAGAGGTTCTAATTTAGCTACTGTAACATGTTAGCGTGAATTAATTCTGTTTCTAAAAACTATTTACCTGCCGGATGTATTCCCACTCAGTTTACTGAGAACAACCTTCTCCAGGAACATTTCACATTTTCTTTGATATTTAAATCCTAAAATGCCCTTCTGATAAAAATGGTGAGTAGATAGGTTCCAACTACACAGGAACCAAACAATTGAGGTTAGCAGAGTTCAAACCCAATCAGAAGGCTTTTTAAATAAATTCAAGGAAGAATTGGAAAACAGTAGTATTTTAAACACTGGAGAAATTTATGAAAGAAATATCTCTGGAAATGTTTAAAGAAACATTTCCCAAAATATTTCCATTTGTTGATCAATGAGTTTGGATGCACCAACTTAGCATAGACTACCATGTTTAGAAATTTCTTCTGCTATTAAGCGCTGGTAGAAGAGAAACTGTGGCATATTAAAATTTTCAAGAGTTTATCTGAGTGTACATCAATTCTAATCTGGCAGCACCAAACTGAAAGTGGTTAGAAGCTCCACTGACAGGAGCTCGAGGAGAGGTTTTTATCGAGAAGACACCACTGAGGCAAAGCGAGGAAATTATTTGGTTGGCTATAGCTTAAGGTTGCCTTATTTGGGAAATCCTAGTTGACCGTGATTTGTTGGTCTTAAGCTTCATTCTCTCGGATTCCAGTGCAATGACTCTGGCTTAGGTTTTGATTTGCTTGCTTACATTGGCAACCAAGGCATTAGAGCCACCTCAGTCTAGTGGGCTCATTGTTTAGTTACTTTAACAGCTTTCACTCCTAAAAACTAATAAACTGACAGTTCAAATGCAATGAATTTAAGGTAGAGCTAGCAATAAGATTTTAAATTTTAATTGCCTTTTGCAAGTCGAGCATTCTGGCTTTATTTCCTCACATTGACTATACATAGTTTGCTCATTTCCATAGCTAAATTCCAGACCACTAGAATTAACAAGGATATATTCCCATCCATTCAATTAGGGGGGAAATCACTCCTTTAATCTCCTTCAGCTAGCTACTTAAAACTATATGTCAAGTGAGCACTGTCTTTTATGCTTTGACCACAGCAGAGTCTGACTGTTCAGAAATTGTAGGTGGACAACTGTTAGTAACACAAACCAGTTAGAATAATAATCAAACGTGAAAAATATTTTTTACCGTGTGGGAGCATGTGCCCACATATGTGGGTGTGCGTGCGTGTGTGTGTTTGGGGAGTATAGTTTCAAACAACTGATTACATAACTGAATTAATCAGTGTTTGTGTTATTTTGTTGATCCTTGTTGCTTCTCTGTTCTATGAGGGAGTGTCAGAGAATTGGTTGAAAATTGTTTCTTTGGTGATGCTGGAAGAAGTGATGAAAAGTAGAAAATTCAGATATATGTAGCTTTACTCTAAAACAGAAAATGAAAATGATGCATATGTTCTTAAACAAATTATATGTGACCTAACTTTATTTATTAGTTCTTTTATTTCCAAACTCAGTGTTTACATAAATATTCCTGACTTGGAATCTAAACTCAAAATGGAGGAAAATTATTTTTGTGTATCTATTTATACTCTGCCAACACCCAAAAGAAACTGAGACAACTATTTTCTTGAATTAATCTCTGTACTAAGATATCACCACAGTTTGAACCAATGTCCAAATAAACCATTTGAACCAAGTTGAACCAAGTTCAAATTAATATTTGCCATTAATGAGATAATAAGGAGTAGCACAATGTCTTTCATTAGTACTATCACTTAAATGAAATAAGTGAACTTCCGATTCTGAGATTTTGTATACATCAGAATCACTAGTAGCACTGCAGATGTACTGAATGAGAATCTCTAGAAATAGGGTCTGGGCATATGTATTTTAACAAAACTCCATGGAGTTGATTCCGATGCATTCCAAAAGACATCGTGCAGGATAAAAATGAAGAAAATCACACAGGCCCAGTATCAGAAAGTTTAGAATTTTGCTGGATAAAGAGATTTTAAAATATTAAAAAATTAAATAGGACCATACAAATGTGCCATATTCACTCAATAAAAGATTAATTTTAAAGCTATTCAAAAAGAACACTTGATGAAAAAACTTTCTTCATAATCACTTTTCCGTTTCTGATAACTTTTTCTTGGTTATAAAAAAATGGTCATTATCAAAATGTGTAAGTAGATTTAAATAAATCAATGAAAAAATAAATAGCACTGGAAATAAGGAATGTTAAGGCACTCTGCCTTCAGTTCAGTATTTTGATAAATACATACATGGTTGGTTGGTTTGTTTGAAAAATTTTTTTCCCTTAAAATCCTATTATCATATCGAGAAAATTCCAAACTCGTCTTCAAAAATATTGTATATAAACATTGCATTTTCCATCATGTGACAGAATCAATTAGTTGAACAGTTTTCATATTGTTACTCACTTATATTTCTAAGTTTTGGTATTTTAAGTAACACTATGATAAATCATTTTTCATGAATATTTGTACATATCTGATTATTTCCTCATAATACTTTTTGAATGGAATTGAGTCAAAGAAATGAAAATATCAAGGCACTCACTGTGTGCTGCCAAATTGTCTTTTAAATATTTTGTCAATTTCCACTCACATCAGCAGTGTTTGAGAATGCCAACACTGATTATTATCTATAAAAAAATAATCAGTGACAATTTGAAAGAAGGAAATGGTGTTTGATTGATGTTTTGGTTTGCATTTCTTTTCTTACTGATGAGGATTAATCTTTTTCTCATAGATTCTTCAGCTAAAAATATTCTTATATTCATTAGCAAGAGTAAATTTAAAGGAAAATCTATCAGGATTATAGAGTGTTTCGGTTTGGCAAAGTTCAGAACACAGCTGATATGCATAGATTTGATTTTCTGAATTAAAATTAAATAGAACATAAAATTTTAGGTCATATGTTTGGTATTTGGCAGGTTAAAAGAAATTTCTACATTAATTCTCATAAAACATTAAAAGTCTCTTCAATTGGCTAAAGAGACATCTCCGAGTTTTAAAATTTATGTGGCACCTACAACAGAACATTTTAATTAGTCAAGCCTAAGTGACACAGAAACATATGGACCTGGCAGTAATCTGGTTGCAGAATGATTGAGCAGTTGTGGGTGAAACAAGTTAAAGAGGATAATCAACATTAATGTTAATTTTTTTTTAGCATTAATGGCTCCTTAGTTCAAAGCTTCACAGCTTCCAGGTGTCCATCCAGATGCCACGCATTAAAATGGTCCTTGGATGCACGCTGAGTCACTCATGCAGGGCACAGAATAGCAACCAGCATGGAAAATTATTCTCAAAATGAAGGCACTGATGGGATTTGCTTCAATTTCCACATCTTTGACACTCATAAAGATTAACCCATGTTCCAACTTCAAAATTTTTTAAAATTTCTAAACCCATTAAGCATGATAAAATCTTTTTTTAACCAAAAAAAAAAAAAAAAAAAACACCTCAGCACTTGTATTCCACAATCTTCTTCAAACCCACAGACTGATCCTATAAAACTACAATAATGTAGCATGTTATTACACACACACCCTCCATAAAGCAAATCACACTTCCTCACCACTGAAAACTATAATCATAAAGCACCTTATACTAAGCTGATTGGGGTTTAGTTCTGTCCTGAATGGACCAAAATTGAAAATAGGGATCCAAATGTAGGTCAAAATAGAAGAATTTCAGTTGATTGGCCTGAACAGCCTCACCGTACACACATTAGAGTTCCTCCATCATCATCAAACAGAGTGACTACCCCAAGGCATACCTAACACCATTTGAAATAACTGTTATCATATGGAGGCATTTTCTAAATTAGCATCTACAGTAAGAGGAATTGATCTAATGCTTTTGGGCTTGAAGATGTCAACAAATAGAGTATACTTCTGTCTAAATATTTTAGAAATGGCTTATTTCTGATCAATTTCTAAAGTGAATGATAAGTAACAAATGGGAACTATAAGTGAAAAACAAACAAAATACCATATAGAACAAAATCAGACTAAAAATATACGTGTATTAAGAAGCTTTTTAAAAACCTATAATGCCACTTCAAATTCCTGTGATTATTTATAGCCAGTTCTAACAGGATTGTTCATTAACGTTTGAGAAACATTGGATGGTTATTATTTTTATTTACACTACTTACCTTTCTGCACTGGAAATTTATATTAGCCTCTGATTCAACTGGCTCAGCTCTGTTTCCGATTTCTTACAATAAAAAAAGCTTAGATCCTTTGACATTCCTCTGTTCAATTTACACTCTAATCAGAATGGGTTACATGCCTTTCCATGACCTTTTTCTTCCATTAAAATAAAATCTAAATGTCCTTAGCTATACCTCCACTCTTATGGCCTAACAACTTCCCTGGTCCACCATGCTCAGACATGCTGGCCATCTTTCAGCTCATCAAACATGGTCCTGCCTTGGGGACCATGGTCCTGCCCTGCACTTCCTCTCCCTTCTGACTAGAACACTCTTCCCTTAGACCATTGCTTGACTGCCTCTGAATTTGATTCAGGCCTCAACCCCTGAGAAAAGACATCTTTGCTCATTCTCTCTAAAGAAACTCCATTCCCTACTTTGAACTAATCTTCCTTTATCCCACTACTGTCTTTCATTTTCCTATAGCATTTATAATTCTGTGAAATTATTTATTTATTTGTGTCCCTGGTTATTCCATATTGGCTTTTATTGATATCCCCACTTAGTTAAGAACAGTGATTTTTGTGAGACTTGTAAACTGTGTGGATAATCTGCATATGTTGTATATGTTACTATTTTTCAGGTAATAATACCTCTTTTTACAACCCCATAGAATACACGATAGATGGAAATTAAGGAGAACAGTGTCCATGTAGTAGAAAAGATTTTCCGAAGTACATTATGTACCTTGGACTACATAAAGCAAAGGGAAATGTGCCTGTTATCAATAATCTGCCTCCTCTGAATCCTATTCAAAAGAAGCAAAAGAAAAAGAAAGTATTATCAATGGAACATGACCTACTGGAACAAAGGATAGAAGGGGATTCACAAGACAGGTAGAAGGCCTGATCTTGGTAACTAATAAAGAAACACTTCTTTAAGTCCAGGAGGGAAAAAAGAGGCAAAAATTGTTGAAGACAAGGAAACATCCAGAGGCAAAGATCGGCATGGGGCTACAGAGATGACAGGGTGGCAGAAGAAGGAGGAACAGAGGAAGTTAAGGGAGTTTGAGGGATGGAAATTGAAGAAAGAGGTTAAAGAAAAAGAGTTGTTGAAACACACTGGCCTCATGACTTTTGCAAATAAAACATCACACCCAACACTTAGTAAAATTACCAAGACTGTTTAGGGCACAGTGTCTAAGTTAAAGGATTGCTCTTCTCCTATTTGACCACATATCTATTATTCTAAATCATAAAAGAAATCAAAATAATTTTGAAACCAATATTGAGTTTTCTTTCTTTTTGAGTGAATTTACTTTCTTTTTATAATATTACTTCCATTACGATATAAAGAATCTTTTAGATAAGTTACCTATGCCATAATATTTTCAGTAAAAAGGTTATACAGGGCAAACTAAGTATATTCAAATATGAGTGTATGCATTTTATCTCAAAGACAGCAGCTATCCACACCTGGATTAAGTCTCTTCAGAGGTACTGAAATTAGTCAAAACTGCAGCCACTAGAACTTCAGACAGAGTCGCAGTAGGAAATAGCCAACATCCAATAAGCTCCTTTGTAAATTCACTTAACTTACAAAAGCTCATCTGTTATCACATTTGTCCTCACAGTAATACACAGCACTGGTGTCCCTATTAAACCTCAAGGGACACTGAGATATAGAGAGTTAAATGGGCCTCCTCAGGTTACAAGGTTATTGGAGTGACTACTCATCGGTGATATTGAACTGGAAGCTGGCGTCCTGCCTCTTAAACTAGTGTTTTGGGGACATGCCTATGCTTTCTGGATATATTATCAGCATGCATAATTTACTGCTGCAAAAATATTGGTTTTGTTAAAATTCAATTTCATTGTAGGGAAAAAAACATTTAAAGGAAAATTTTACAAGATCCTTTTGCTTATGATATTCTTGCTCTTATGAGAAAAATGTGCTTCTTAAAACCAAATTGTGAAAAACATTAAAATCGAGACTGTTACTGTTTACAATGTAGATACTCCTAAATAATTTTTCACCCTTTACATTTGACCATCAGAGCACAAGAAAATGCTTTAAATTCAAACAATGATTATTTCTTTTTTAACATATAATAGATATAATTAACAAACAGTAAACTCTATGTATTTAAAGTCTACAGTTTGATCAGATTTGACATATGTATGCACCTGTGAATTAATCACCATAACCAAGGAAAGTAATGTATCCACCACCCCCAAAAGGTTCCTGCACTCTTTGTAATCCCCCCTCCAGGCATTCTTAATCCCATCCCCATATCCAGCCAACCACTGACCTGCTTTATGCCATTATGGATTAGTTTGCATTTTATAGAATTTTATGTAAATGAAATAATATAGCACATCTTTTGTCTGTTTTTTTAATCTGCATAATTATTTTAAGATTCATGCATATACTTGCATATATCAATAATATATCCTATTTATTGCTGAGTAGAATTCTATTTTATGGAAATACTACAATTTATTTCAGCATTCATTTGTTGATAGATATTTGGGTTGTTTCCAGATTTTTGGCTATTACCAGTAAAGTTCCTGTGAACATTCATGTACATGTATTTGGATGGACATATGCCTTGGATTTATTTTGAGTAAATATCTAGGAATGGCATATGATAGGTGCACATCTAACTTTTAGAAAGTGCCAAACTATTTTTCAGAGTGTTTGTACCATTTTCCATCCCCACAAGCAGTGTATGAAAGTTTGTATTCTTCCACATCCTTTCCAACATTTGATATGCCTTTTTAATTTTAGCCATTCTAGTAATTTTTTGGTGGTATCCTATTTTGATTTTAATTTGCATTTTCCAATGACTGATGATGTGAGAGATCTTTTCATGTGCTTGTTTACCATCTATATATCTTCTTTTAAGGAGTGTCTGTTCAAACCTTTAGCCCATATTTTTATTGATTTGCTGTTTTCTTATTATTGAGTTTTTTTCTCCTAGAATTTTTTAGTTTTAGGTTCTACATGAAGGTGTATAATCCAATTTCAGTCAATTTTTTTATGAAGTGTGTTTTTTTGTTTTACATATAGATATGTAGGTATTTAATCAACATTTGTTGAAAACTACAGCTTATCAACTGAATTGCTTTTTTATCTTTGTCACTAATCAGTTGTCCATATATGTGTAGGAGTATTTCTGGAATCTCTTCTCTATTCTATTGATCTATTTGCCTGTCTTAATGCCAATCTCACACTGTCTTGATTACTGTAGCCTTATAATGAGTCTTGAAATCAGGGAGTGTTATTCCTCAAGCTTTGAGATCTGTTTTCAAAGTTGTTTTGGCATTCTACATCCTTTGCATTCTCTAACGATTTTAGAATGAACTTATCAATTTTTAACTCCCCAAAAATTGACTTCTTGGATTTTTATTGGGATTCTGTTGAATCCCATGAATTTAACCCCATGGATTAATTTAACCCATGAACAGAGTATATGTCTCCTTTTATTTAGGTCTTCATTAATTTTTCTCAGCAACCTTATAGTTTTCAATGCACCTGTATTTTACATCTTTCATCAGATTTATCCTTAAGTATTTCTTTTTTTAATTTAATTTAATTTTTTTGTATGTGAGGAAGATTGGCCCTGTACTAACATCTGTGCCCATCTTCCTCTATTTTTGTATGTGGGATGCCACATACAGCATGGCTTGATGAGTGGTGTAGGTCCACACCTGAGATCCGAACCTGCGAACCCCGGGCTGCCGAAGTGTAGCGTGTCAAACAACTACTGCGCCACCAGGTCAGCCCCAAGTATTTCTTATTTTTGATGCTATGGTAAATAATACTATTTTATAATTTCAATTTCTAATTGTTCATTGCTAGTATATAGAAATACAGTTGATTTTTGTATATTGATCTCATATCTTGCAACCTTGCTACAATCAATTATCCATTCTAGCTTCTTTGTAGATCCTATTAGTTTTTTTATATATACAATCATGTCATTTGCAAATAAAGATCATTTTTATTTCTTTCCTTCCAATATGGGTATCTTTTATTCTTTTACTTGAATGACTGCAGTGACTAGAGTTTCCAGTACAATGTTAAATAGAAGTGGAGAGATCAGAAATAACTGTCTTTCTTAATCTGGAGGGAAAGCACTCAGTCTTTTACCATTAAGTGTGATTTTAGCTGTAAGTTTTTCATTGCTGCCTTTTGTCAAGTATACGAAATTTCCCTCTATTCCTAGTTTACTGAGTGTTTTTGTCAGGAATGGATGTTATATTTTGTCAAATACTTTTCTGCATCTATTGGGGTGATAATATGATTTTTCTCTTTAATTGATCTATTAAGTAATATTGATTGGTTATTTTAAATATTAACCTGACCTTGCATTTCAGCAATAAACTCTCCTTGGTCATCAGTTAATATTCTTTCATATATTACTGGATTTGACTTCCTAAAATTTTGTTTAGAACATTTGCCTCTGTGCATTGAGGAACATTGGTCCATAGTTACATTTTCTTGCAATGTCTTTATATGGTTTTGGTATCAGAACTTCAAGAATGTCACATTAGCTGAAGCTGAGTCAGTGGGACATGAGCTCATAAATTCAGTGGTGGCCCAAATTACAGGTAGGCAATTATAAAAATGTTAACTTTTACTCTGAGAAAGATGGGAATCCATTGTGTGGTTTTGAGAAGAAAAGGACATGATCTGCCTTATGTTTCAAAACATTCACTCCACAGCTCTTGGGAGGATACACTATGGAGTGAAATGATATCTATGGACAGATAAGTAGGGAGGTTATTAGAACAGTCTAGGTGAGAGATGATGGGGCTTGGACTAAGGTGGTAACAATGGACAAGTGAGACAGATTCTGGTTACACATTCAAAGCAGAGCTGACAATATTTGTTTATGGAGAGGATTTGGGTATAAGAAAAATACAGGAATCAAAGGTGCTTGTGACTTGAGTGGTTTAAATAAAGTAGCTACCATTAAGTGTCTGGGGAGATATGCAGAAAAAGCAGGTTGTGACATACTATGATTGAGATTCCTATTCAATATCAATTGAGAGATGCTGAGAACACAGTTAATTACAAGAATCTAGAGTTCAGGACTTAGATCTAATTCAAGCTGTAGATATGAATTTAACTTGTAGATGATATTTAAAACAATAAAACTCTATGAGCTCCCCTAGGGTGTGAGTTTAGATACAGAGGAGTTCTGAGGATCTGACCCTGATGTTTATAAGAGCCCAAGCACATTGTGAGAGGTTTTTGTATGTTATTTTGTGGCCATTAATAGCATCTTAATACATAGCCTGAGATTGCATTAACAATGCATCAAAGTTGGCTCAGAAGATACCAAAGAAACAAGTCAACACATACCGTTTTAGATATCTATTCTTTTGTCAGGAATTATTCTTCTTTGCAGCTGCAGTGTGTATGTGTCATGTTCTACATTTAGATTTTGGACACAGCATTGTTGTTGGCTGAATGTCAAGAGTGAAGGTTTTTGTTAACTTATGACTCATCAAGATCTTTCTGATTAAATGTGATCTTTTAAAGAGGAGATTTTTTCTCTCTGCTAGTCATGACGGTAATTGTGTTATCCAGTTTCTCATTACCAGTGACATGATAGGTCACTGAACAAGATAAATAAATCTGGCAGATAAAAAGAAAATGGAAGTACCATTCAATTTGAATAAATATTCTCTAAATTATATACAAGTACAATAACAATACCTACTGTGGTGAGCAAATCTTTTTATGAAATAATGAAATATAAAGAACAGATTTTTCAAGTTTCAGGCAGTCTTCATGTTGCTCAGTCAGTTTAAAAAACAAAACAAACAAATTAACTCCATTACTTTGTCATTTTGTCTCAAACATGCCCAACTGGGGAAAGGCTACCTTTTTTTCATTTACTTGACCTGAATTCTAATATCTACCAAAATATGACATAATTTCAGAAAAGCAACATTCACACCATTGTCTAAGTAAATGGAGACACTGGGAGAGTTATTTAGAAGAAGATAAATGAACATTTTGTGTGTGTGTGTGTGTGTGTGTGTGTGAGGAAGACTAGCCCTGTGCTAACATCTGTTGCCCATCCTCCTCCTTTTGCTGAGAAGATTGGCCCCGGGCTAACATCTGTGCCCATCTTCCTCTACTTTATATGTGGGACGCCTGCCACAGCATGGCTTGATAAACGGTGTGTGGGTCCACGCCCCAGATCCAAACCCTCGAACTCCTAGGCTGCCGAAGCACAGCGTGTGAACTTAACCACTATGGTACTAGGCTGGCCTCAATAAATGAATGTGTTAAAGTATATGGGAACTAATTTTTGAAACAGGAAGTGATAATATGTATTAGAGATGACTACAGGAAAAAATACTGATAGCCATGAAGCTCTATTTCACTACGTTTGCATTATCTTTCTAGGTCAGTGGTTTTCAAAGTGTTGTCTCTTGATTCAACATGACCTGGCAACTTAGAAATAGACAGCCTCAAGTCCACTGCAGACCTACTGAATCAGTAACTCTGGGGGCAGGGCTCAGCAATCTGTTTTAACAAGCCCTTTAAATGATTTTGATTTACACTACAGTTTGAGAATCATTGATCTAGGTGAAAATGAACAGAGAAAATTGGGACACAGAACATCCGTTGCATCTAAAAATGCCACAAACATTCAAAAACCATTTTTGCTCCAATCAATCAATGTCACTTTTGACTTGACCCATAATAAAAATTAGGACATAATTCCTTTCAAAAAGGCAATCCTTTTAGAAATTTTCTGCCTATGATGTATTTCCTGGTTTTCCACAGCTAATTTACCCTTGGATGAAGCAGATTTCCAAGTGTGCTAATGTAACTACAATGCTGGGAAATTCTTTGGAAAAAAGATTTCAGTTGAGTCATGTCTGGCACCAATATATATTTTTCTTTTCTGATTCATTTTCCAAATGATAATGATAATAACAGAAATCATCATTAGGGATTTCCCTTCTCACCAACTGCTACTAAACAAATCACAGAAAGACCTTACACGTAAATACAGGTCATGACTTAAAGTAGAATGCAGAAATAAAAATCAGTTCTCTGTACTGATGCAGAGAACGTACATCTAAAGAAAAGAAACATTTTGGCAGAAAAGCCATAAGCAACTGTGCCAGAAATATTTGGAAACATTCTCCCCAGTTTTCTGACTTACATATGCTGGCTTGAAGAAATAACTGGAATCAAATATTATCAAATACATAAAAACGCACTGAGGGAACCAACACTTCATTACAGGTTAAACACATGTTTTCTCTCTAATTTCTTTGCTTTTGTGCTCACAATTGGGACCAAACCCTCAAGACCATGAAATAAATCTATGGAAGAGGAAGAGGTGAATGAATCTCTGTAAGCCTCTGTTCATCAGTTTCTGTCTTCTGAAAAGTAATTGAAGGGGCAGGGAGGGACAAATAGGCAGAGTACTGATTTTTAGGGCAGTGTAACTACTCTGTACAATGCTACAATGGTGGATACAAGTCATTACACATTTGTCCAATTGAATGTACAAACCCAAGAGTGAACCCAAATGTAAACTATGGAATTTGGGTGATAATGACATGTCAATTCAGGTTCATTGATTGTAGCAAATGTACCACTGTGGTGTAAGAGAACCAGAGCAGGAGAGGTTGTGCACGTGTGGAGAAAAAAAGTATATGAGAACTCTCTATTTTCCACTGATTTTGCTGTGAACCTAAAACTGCTCTAAAATATAAAGTTTATTAATTTAAAAGGAAAAAAAAGAGTAAAAACAAGTATTTGAAAAATATGGAGTTAAAATATTTTTATCTAAAATATTTGTGTTTTGATAATATCATTTTCTAAACTATATTTTTAACTTTATTTAAAAATGTATGTGTATGTAAATTCAGTAATCCTAAATAATCTGTTTGAAAGAAAAAATACTTGGTACATATTCTATGTCAAGTATCATTCATGGTACTAAAGATGCATTGATGAATCAGATGGGGCCATAGCTACTACGAAACAAATATATTGTGGGTGGATCAATCAAAGAAATATAAACGGTGGATAAATGATGACTCCATTAGCTTTTAGTTTGTTTATCTTGTTTTGTTTTAAGCATATTCAAATCATATCTCTTAGATATATTAATCACATAAAGATAGTAGACATTCTCTTTCACACAGTTCTCTTTCCCTATGCTGTCCCTTAAATTTTAGTGTTCTACAGGTTTCCATCCTACACCCTCTTCTCTGAATGATCTCATTATACTGTATTAGCTTTAATTATCTTTTAAATGCTGATGGCTCTCCAGGCAAGATCTACCTCACATTCGGGAAAACCTGTTGGTGCCCCCAATACCTGTACATGCTTGGCAGAGCTTCTTACTGCAAGATCTATGACTCTCTGCCTGAGGATATACTTTGAGGGCTGGAGCATGCTAGTGTCCCTTATGCAGGTGTGTGGTGAGGTAGCTCCCAGGAAGCAGCATCAACCAATGACAGACCAGAGGTGGTAGACAAATACCCCGCCAGCCTCACCTTTCAGGTGGAATGACACTAAAGCATGTTCTACACAGTCTGTCACAGGACTGCAGTGGGACAAAACCCCAGCTGTGCCACACAGGTAACTTGCTAATAGCACAGTCTGTCTTAACTTCCTTTTCCTTTCTCTCTTCTCCACTACTCCAACAGTACTTCCTCAGATCAACTCCCTAATAAATTATTTCTACTCAAATCCAAGGCACAATTAAATATCTATCTATTGGGCCTCTATATCTGAATGGTCCATAGGCAACTAAAATTCAAAATGTACAAAACCAAACTCATCTTCAGATATCTAGCTTTACTATTCTTGATATCAATAAACAGTGCCAGCAGCCACACTGAGAAACAAAACTCAAGTTTCATTTTAGATTTTACTCTCCCTTATCCTCTTTGTCCTGTCACCAAAACCTAGCAATTCTAACACTTAACATCTCCCAAATCTGCCCAGTTTCTACATTACCATGAGCTATATCTTAGTTTATGTTCTAGTCATTATTGCATGAATTGCAATTGGTCTTCTGTAAAGCCTTATCTCCTTCAATCTTATACAACACCCAATATACACCTAGCATGATATTGATCATTAGGAAGAAAGAAGAAAGCAAGAAAGAAAGACTATCACCAATCTGCTTAAAACCAAACAATGACTGTACAGTGCTTTCAGGATAAAAGTCAAGTTCTATCAGTATGATATACACGCTGTCTGCAATATTTCCTCAACAAATATTTCAAGCCTCATCCATCCACTTGCCACCATGATCATATTGAATGCTATGTAATTCACAGAGTACTCTATGCTTTCCTCTACCTCAACACTTTCAATTTGTCCTAAGTACCTAAAACATCCTCCACACTCACTTTCTTTGAGATAACTCATTAATTAAGATTCAATTCTAGTGTGACCTACTCAAGCATATCTTTTCTGGTCCACCTCAAATCCAAAGTCTGGCTTAGGTCCACTTTGCACATTTTCTCATATTGTGTCATGTGCCATACACGGAGCAAAATGTTGGGGAAGATATGAAAAATAAAATATAGTGCCTGCTTCCCCAGAACTCACAGTCTAACATACAGTCTGAAATACAAGTTTAAGAAAAATATTTGAAATGCGTAGAGGAAAAAATTGACAGAGAAGTACACAATGCTATGATATCTCACAACAGAAATCCAGAAATTTCATAGCTGATTTAAAAATATGATTTTGGAATTATAACTTCACTTTTAAGCACCCTCAGTAATTAATTATTCACGTAAAATTTAAGTCATTAATCTACAACATCCTCTCTAGAAATAAAAAGAGAGGGATGTTTAGGAAAATAAATCATTTTCAACTGAAGAACAATATTATAAGTTCTAAATGACTGAATATTGAGGAGTGCTATCTATCTAGCAATATAGATAAGAATTGAAAGAATATGAATTACACTAGGGAGAGGAATTCACTTCCTGTTTTATATTTATTTAACATTTTAAAAGAGAGGAAATAATAAACCATTAAACTAATATGGCACCACATTAAATAAATTTAGGGAATGTAAAAAAAAAAAGACAATCTTTCCAAACTATAGTGGAAGGAATGGTTAGTAAAGAAAAATCTGTGTGTGAGGCACTCTGAAGGAATCAACTGACAGAACCGAAACGACCATTTCTCACATTTCCACGTATCGAATAGAGGTTGACCTTGGTGCCCTCAATCCTCTCTGTCCCTATCTTTCCATTTGAGTTAATGAAGATCTGTATAAATTTGCCAACATAAGCTGCAACCCAAAGCCCTGGTGTAATTAGTTGATATATTAATTTGCCAGCTAGATGTGAATTGAGCATTACTATCGTGGATTATCATGCCAAACCCTAGCAGTAAAAGTCCTAAAGGAGATAAAGAATATAGGTCATTTCCAGTCTCAAACTACTCACTGAAAATTTAACACAGTCAACAATTTTCTAGGAAAAGAGTCAAGCCTCTGTTTTCAGCAAAAGAGCAGCATCCAGCAGCATAAACAAATATGCTTGAAGAATTAGAAGTCAGGAGCACCATTACTATTACAGAAACAAAAGAAAAATGCTAATAATAAAACTATCCTGTAATAATTTAACTCAAATATTCCATGTGTTACTAATAGATTTATTATTAAAATTCCATTTAGCTAAATGTTAAATCTCCAAAGGGAGAATATGTGAACTGCCGCATTTGATTTATGTTTTTTCTTAATGTTTGTTGCTTCCTGTAATGAAAGTATTATTTTATGGTGATCAGAAAAAACAAATACAGCCATTAATATTAAAAACCATAATTTAGTTAGATAAATGCAAATCATCAATAACCTCGCTGTAAATAAAAAATTGAATTAATAATCACAAACACAATTTGGAATATACCTTTAGGAGTCAATTTCATGGGGAAATGAATGAGAAATTCATTAATTTATTCCTATTTTTTCCTATCTCTTTTACTGCTATGTCTTCAGCACTTCACTTTCATTTTGTAATATGATACAAGCATGAAGAGAATGGTGCCTCAGACTCAGTAGGCACTCAATATATATGTGTGTGAAGAATATGTAAATGAATGAGTACAGAGCTCCAGCATTGTCCATAACAAGCTAATGCAATGATACAATCATATAATAACTCTAGACAGGTGATTCCTTGAATGGGTTGTTCGAATTCACTGCCAAGAAAAGAATTAATATTCTATTTCAAGCCACGTAATTAATACACATATTTGAGAAGCACAACATGAAACTTGCAAGACTAGACTGACAAAACTTCTGTCCACCTCAGCCCAACCCACCAAGCCAAAATGAAAGAGTAAAGTAATTAGGAAAAAAAACACAATATTTTTCTAGTTACAGTTTAAATAATGGTTTGAGAATCTACCAATACAGATGCACAAAATATCCATAATAATCAACCTCAATAAGCCTATTGACTTTTTTCACTTTGGATTAAATTGTTCCCCAATGAGAAGAGAATATGGCCTGGGGATCCTATCTGATTTCCTAATTCCCAATAGATTCTTATTTCCTTATTTAAAAATAAACAAATAAATAAGGTTTGTAAATTCTGATTCAATTTACAGAAGATTATGGTATCTAGAAAAGGCTCTAACACTTAACTAATCTAGAATCATGTTAGATAAATGAAATTCTAACATGTAATTTGCCAACCTTTAAGATTCCAGAACCCAAATCACGATTTTGTTTCATTCTCTGTGCCTAAATTCCTTATGGTTCCACTTCTCTCATCAACAAATTGTGTCTACCTAGTGCTAACCTAGGTACAAGGTTCAATCTTGTCATAGTTATACAGAAATGGTCCTCTAACACCAAAAATTTCAGGAATTTCATATTTTATTAATGATTTGAGAGAATATGGCAAAAGGTGAGATAGGACATCGCACAGTCTTTCACTAATTCATTGGTTCTATTCCTCTTTCTCCTTCTCTCCATTTCCCTACTATCACCAAGTGTAGCAAATAAATCCTCTATTTTACCTTTTACATAAATTTTCCTGATTTCCCTATGTTCTTTCCCCCAAGTCAGAAGAAGTCAAAAGATTTTTGTTGATATGTTTCTCCTACCAAGAAATAGGAGTAAAATAACCCAGTTTTCTGATTATTCTCAATTTGCCATCCCCTGATCCCAAATACTTTTTCAAATATTTCTTCTGTTCCTTTCTTTCTTCTCCTTCTGGTATTCCAGTTATATGTTTATTAGACCTTTTGTAGTTGTCCCATAGTTCTTGGATATTCTGTTCTGTTTTTTTCAGTCTTTTTTCTCTTTGCTTCTCAGTTTTGGTAGTTTCTATCGACATATCCTCAAGCTCAGAGATTCTGTCCTCAGCCATGTCCAGTCTCCTAATTAGCCCATCAAAGGCATCCTTCATTTCTGTTACAGCATTTTTCACCTCTAGCACTTCTTTTTGATTGCTTCCTAGAATTTCCATCTCTCTATTTATATTATCCAACTGTTCTTGCATGTTGCCTACTTTTTCCATTAGAACTCTCAGCATATAAATCAGAGTTGTTTTAAATTCCTGCTCTGATCATTCTAACATTCCTTCCATATCTGAGTCTGGTTCCAATGCTTGCTCTGTCTCTTCAAAGTATATTTTTTGCCTTTTAATAAGCCCTGTAATTTGTTGTTGAAAGCTGGACATGATGTACTGAGTAAAGGGAGCTGCAGTAAATAGGCCTTTAGTAATGTGGTAAGTTGTGGGGGGAGAGGAAGCGTTCTATAGTCCTTTAATTAGGTCTCAGTCTTTTAGTGAGCCTGTGGCCCTGGACTGTGAACTTCACCAGTGCTCCTCAGTTTTCCCTCACTGCTTACATGGGACAGGACGGCTAGAGGGGGCAGGAGTTGGGTATTTCCCTTCTCCCGTGTGAAAGGCTAAAGGAGGCTAGAGTTGAATATTTTCCTTCCTCCAGGTCAGTTAGGCTCTGGTAAAACTCCAATAGGTTAGGCTCCAGTAAATAGTTTCTCTTGAAGTCAGGCTTTGTTAGGAACAGAATGCTCTGACATATTTCAAATGGTTAGTTTTCTCCTCCCCCTGCTGGAAGCCCAAGAAGATTTTTCTCCAATCTTCACACTTCTAACCTGGTACACATTCTGGAGGTAAAACTCACAAAAGTGTGAGTGTGCCCTCCTAAGACTTGGCACTCCCCTGGAGTTCTCAACTCTCAGACTCATCCGGCCTCCGGCAATTTTTCAGTTATAGTTTAGGTTTTCCCAGTAGTGGGTCTCATGGAGGATTCTGCTCTGGGAAGTTTTTATTCTCTATATCCACCTGTCTCTGCAATTTTTGGAGGAGTGGTTTGCCCTGTGACCTCAAGTCTCTGACGGATCTAAGAAGAGTTGTTAATTTTCAGGTTGTTCAGCTTTTTAATTGTTATTAGGATGAAGTGACGACTTCCCAAAACCTTATATCCGGACCAGAAACCAGGAGCCACCCAAACCTTTTTTCTAATTTTCTCTCTCTTGTTCTGAAATCTGAGTAGCTAAACTGCAGATGATATCCCATGGTACTTTGCTTCTGCTTCAGTTTGATCAATCAGAGGTACAGGCAGGAGATCAGAAGACGTATGAGAGACAGAAAGGGCTATTTCCTTACTTGGCTTCCCCTCCTTTTCATTGCAATGTCCCTGGCAATCATTTATTATTCCAGAACAGTCATTTCCACTGAGCAGTTCTCCACCATACTAGCTCTGTGGGCTCCAAAACACTCTTTCCTCTTCTTTTCCATGAGCTTTAGGTGTAGAAATAGTTTCCCATTGTCACAGGTCTCTGTGTGTCTCACTATGAATGTGTTTTTCCCACAAATAATCTGCTCATTAAAACTTTCTTCATTTGAACCATTTGGGATGAATTCTACCTCTAGTTGCAACCAAATAAATAGGAATGGGACAGAAATAGTAACTCAACCAAGGGTTGGCTATTTCTTGACCCTTTGCCCCCCCACCTAGATCTAAGAGAGGGATCAGTATGGTTCTAGCAATAATCTCAAATATGTTAGCAAACAAGTTGGGCGACAGTCTATAAGTTTAGAGAAATTGAGTTAAAATCTCATAAGTTGTATCTATCCAACTTTCTCGAATCAAACTGGCTATGTTTAAATAAAGCCTATTTTTCTTTCATACAAAACTGTAGCTCCCCATGGCAGTTCCATATGGTGGGATGGTGATGATATTTCTCACCAGAACGACTCTTGTCAAAGTCACTTTCTTATTGCCAAATACTCTTCATCTCACTTGCTCTGTCTGTAGCCTTCATCAGAGATGGCCATCACTTCCTTCTTGAAATAATCTCTTCTCTTGGCTTTCATGACACCTCTCTCTCCAGGGGTTCCTTCTCCTGCATTGCCTGTTGTGGTTCAGCCTCATTTGCTATCTCTTGCTCCTTTTCACAGTCTTAAATGATGGAAAGTCCTTGATCCTGGACTTTCTTCTCTTCTTCTCCTGTCACAGTCCTCCTTAGGTGAAAGCATTCATTTCCATGACTTTGAAACAAGCCATCCACTGAGATCCAAATTCACATATTCACACTCTTCTTTGACTTTCTATTCAAATGTCTCATATCTCAAATATAACATGCCCCAAATAGAATTTTTTATTTTTCCCTTCTTAAAACATACCTGTCAATATTCTCCCAATTTAGTAATTCATGTCATACTTCAATTCGACAAGTCTGAAGCATAAATTTCTCCTGGTTCTTCTTCTTTGACTTAACCCCCTTTGCATCCCACCCAACACATCAACAATTCCTGTTTATGATTTTGATTCTAAAACATATCTCAATTCCATGCTCTTCTCTATATCTCCAATGACACCTTCCTAGTCCAGATTACCAAAATCTCTGGCCAAGCTTCAGCAAATATCTCTAAAATGAAATCTGTGCTTCCATTCTTATTCTGCTCAAATTTATTTTCCAAGAGCAGAAAGGATGTTCTTAAAACTCAAATTGGAAAATGTAACTTCCCTTTAAAGTCTTTGCATTGCTCTTAGAATAAAATCCAAAGCCTTTTTTATTACATGTAGAATAAAACTCAAAGCCTTGTCTATGGCCTGTAAGACCTATTTGTTTTAACCACAGTCCTGTCTTCAGTCTTCAACCTCCTAGAAATGTCACATTTCTCCTTCCCCTTCACCTACATGCTTCTTCTCTCTGTTGCTGAAACACACCAAGCTCTTTCCAAGCTTGGAGTCTTTGAACATGATGCTCCTACCGGAAACACTTCCCATTCTCTCTGAACAACTAGTTCCATTTCACCTGTCAATCTTTTTTGAAATGCCAATGCCAAAGATATATCTTCCTTGTCTTTGTTTAAAGTGGGGGGCCAGGTTTTAAGAAAGGAAGACTAAAAAGTTCCTCTCCATTATCAAACATTTCAGGACCATGTTTTTTTCTTAATAGCACTTGATTACAATTGGCAAATCATTAATTTTTTTGTTTCCTTATTTTTTTTCTGTTCCTCGCTAGAATGTGACCAAAAACGGCCAGAGACCAGATCTATTTTGTATACGCTTGCTGAATGACTGGCCTTAGATGGTCATAATTAAATATTTTTAAACAAATTTTCAATACTTAGAAGCCTATTCTCTCCCTTAGTTTAAATGTGTTTATGTACTAATCTGTCATCCTAGATTTTCCTTGTTAAATAATTGCTTTTTATCTTCTCTCTCAGAAAAATCTACTCATGCAGGCACCAACATAACAATTTTCTACCCTTCTACTCACTCAGTGTAAGTGATGAATGACACACTTGGTGAAAAAGTTCAGGGCAATTGACTTTAAGGAGGTTTAAATAGCTCACTTTAACCATTTATTCTTCCTCCAATAAATTTAATTCATTGAAATTAAAAATATGCACGAACTACACTAAAATATAAAGTTTGGTCCTAATCTAACATCTGATCAATCATTTTACTTATATTCAAATAACCCACTTAAAATATCTTAAGAATCTGTAATAATTAGGACTATGTTCCTTTCTTTTGTGAGGAAGATTAGCCCTGAGCTAACATCTGTTGCCAATCCTCCTCTTGTTGCTGAGGAAGATTGGCCCTGGGCTAAGATCCATGCCCATCTTCCTCTACTTTATATGGGACGCTGCCACAGCATGGCTTGACAAGCCGTGGGTCAGTCTGTGCCCCGGATCCGAACCTGCGAACTCCAGGCTGCCAAAGCAGAGCGCATGAACTTAATTGTTATGCCACCGGGTCAGCCCCCAGGATTATATTCTTTACTGCATTCTCTTCATAGATGAAAACAATAAAATTAATTTGCTTTCTTAAATAAAATAGGATCTATATCAGTGAGTTTATACTTAAAAGCTACAAGCATGATGAAATTCTAACATAAAAATAAACACATTTTATCTAGCTGATTGGCAAATAAAGAAAAGAGGGAAAAATCACAGATCAGCAGAGTTTTTTAAAATAAGAATAGTACCAACTATCGATGAATTTTTCCACTAGCAATTACCTACCCTTTAAAAGATCTTGTATGCTGCATGAGACGTATAAAAGGGAGGCTTAGCAATGCAGAATTAATCCAAGCAGATGTACTTAATCACTTTGGGGAAAAATTAATAAAAGGAAAAGGAAGAGGAAACAGTATTTCCATGGAAATGATGGATTCCCACTTTTTGTAACAGATATTTCCTCTAGAGAGATTCCAATATCATTTGTAACATCTCCAACAGTTTTAGTCATCTGAGGAATCCATAACCCATAGAGTCCATAGTAAAAGCCATCTGCACCTCATCATCTTCTACCTGTAACTCAGATGCTCAACAATCAAAAAATTCAGCAGCTTCAGATAGCCCTGCTCTAAAATACCATTAAGGCTACCAGGAAAATACAAGATCATCCATTTACTTTGAATTGCATTTTTTGAAAGTTCACAGTGTTAGTTTGTTTAATTCACCATTTGATAGTTATTACATGTTACACTGCACATTCATAGGCATCCAAGAGTCTTCAAAAAACACTGAACATACTTTAGCATTTCACAAATGCTAAAAAGTATTTATTAAATTCAGAATTTACAGAGCCTCTAGTTATCTCTAAGGAGTAGTTGAACTTTGGATATACCTTATCATGTAGATTTATTTTTTAAAATCTCAATCCAAACTTTTTTTTTTGGTGAGGAAGATTAGCCCTGAGCTAACATCCATTGCCAATCCTCCTCTTTTTGCTGAGGAAGATTGGCCCTGGGCTAACATCTGTGCCGATCTTCCTCAACTTCATATGTGGGACACCTGTCACAGTATGGCTTGATAATTGATTCATAGGTCCGCGACCGTGATCCAAACCTGCGAACCTCGGGCAGCCAACGTGGAGCACAGGAACTTAACCACTACACTACTGGACTAGCCCCAATCCAAACTTTTCTATAACTTAAATAAGTAACCATTAGAAGGGTACTAGCTATCTCCTTGCATAGGATGGGTAGTGCTGCAACCTTATCTCTGTCATATCAGGTGGGACAAACTAGATGAGTTTCACCCAAATGAGGTTTACCCAAAATCTGTGACTTAATGCTTCTAACACATAATTGAAATCATAATGACCAAAATACTCCTCTCCCAAGGAATCTCTTTATGTTGAACCAAATGTGGCAAAAACCAACTGAGCATTATCTGTATTTGAATTATTGGCAACCACTGGAATTAAGATATTTTAACTACACACATATGAGCATCCTTTGTTTAATGGTTCATTATTTACCTAAGAGCGTTATCCTAAATAAAGGTAATAGGAGTGACTCTATTTTTAGGACAGAACTAATTTTCCCTAACTCACATAAAAAGGTCATATTGCACCTTGCATTCATCACTCTAACAAGTATGTTTCA
Source organism: Tapirus indicus (assembly GCA_031878705.1). NCBI lineage: Eukaryota > Metazoa > Chordata > Mammalia > Perissodactyla > Tapiridae > Tapirus > Tapirus indicus. The sequence goes on from CM062919.1 coordinate 51,324,513, forward strand.
GTGTTTTGAAGCTTGCCTTATCCTATAAAATGTATTTTATTATTATTTTATATTTTGTAAAGCTCTAATAAACTGAAATTTTAGTCTCTGCATGTTACCGAACCAAGTGGGCTCACCTGCTGGTGAGTTAAATAAGACTCCCCTACACCAGTGGAAGTTGTCTCACAAAGTAAATGGTATTTGCAGCAAATAGGAGGCCATGAGGAATCATTTCCAAAGTCATGGCGTCCCCAAACAAAGGGAAGTAGGAACTTTTATTTCGGTTGGGAAATGAATATTCAAAAGCGAGAGGTGGGTATTTGCCAGCACAGGCTCAGTTGGAGAACATGCTTCCCATATGATGAGGCCTAAGCTCCTCCTAGAGAGATCTTTGCATTAAAAATAAGGCAAAGGTCATGGGTGTAGCTCTTGTGGTGAGGCTTGATCAGTTTCAAGATGTCTGGTAGTTATATCTCCCTTGAGCTTCTCACTTGGTCAGTTTCAGGATGGTGATGGTTACATCTTCTTAACATACAAAAGGAAAAGAAACAACTTGGAAAAACAGTTAATTGCTTCTGAACCCAGCTTTGAATTTCCAGAGGCACCTAGTTGGTGACACACATTTCTCCCTTTAATGTTTAAGAAAGAAAATTTATTATAAAATCATTGTTTGCATATTAATAAGTTCCACCAGATGAAGAAAAAATAGAAAATTTAAAAGCAGGAGGAACTAGAATCGGAAACAATTACGGGCATTTTCTAAAACATTCAGTTTCCCTGATTATGAATTATCTTAGTTAAGTCAAGATTTCATTTGGTTAGACCCAGTGCCTTGCAAAAAATGAGAGAACACTCCCTTTATGTGAGATCTGGAAGGAACTCATATGAATTTTCAACAGCTCTTCTCCTGTTTTAAGCCTCTCTTCCAATTTTAGATGTACCTGCTGGCTCCAATTCCTGAGTATTTCAAGGTTTTTTCAGAAGGAAATGACTCATCTCATTGCACTGTAATCGTCCATTGCAGGTAGTCAGATTTCCCCTTCCTCTGATCTGGTAAGTCAGTTACCATTTGTCCTTTGCTTTCTCTCTTCCATGATTTTGTTAACACCTCTTTTCTGCTGTCATCTTCTCTCTCATTAACTTTGCCCATATGGATTTATTTTCTATTAATCCCAGAGAACATAGGTAAATACATATGTGTAACCAGAGGTCTCTAGATGTTTTTAAAAGTATGGGAATATAGATAATATCATTTCCAATCTACCTACCCATACAAAACATGTTATATTTAATAAGTTCTTAAAGATATTTTTTAAATAGTATATAGAGGAGAAAAAAGAGTATATGGGAATATACCAAATGTCTACAGTGGTTGTATTGGTATAGTTGTCCATATTCTTTCATTTTTTTATCTTTTTAAGTTTCTGAAAATGTGCATGTTTACTTTAATTTTGGAATATAAATGAAAACTTTATTCTCTTAAAGCACAATTATATTAGAACATTTTATACTTATCCTATTCATTCTAAAAGTAGACATTCTCCCATGGGACAGGTTGGAAAGAAGCATGAAAAATAAGAGAAAAAATGCAGAGGGCAAGGTGGTTTGGCATTTTTGGCTTGGTTTGGTTTAGACTGTTTAGGTTGCTTTGGCTGCAAATGGTTCTTTCCCTTGTGCATTAGTGTCCCTGGACTACCATAACAAAGTACCACAAACTGGGTGACTTGAACAACAAAAATTTATTGTCTCACAGTTCTGGAGGCTAAATGTCCAAGATCGAGGTGACAGCAGGGCACCTTCTGAAGGTGCTAGAGAAGGATCTCTTCCAGGACTCTTTCCTAGTTTTTGGTAGTTCTTTGGCTTCTGGCAGCATAACTCCAATCTTTACTTGGTATTCTACCTGTGTACCTGTGTACATGTCTACCTTTTTATGAGGACACCAGTCATATTGGATTAGGGCTTACCCTGATGACTTAACTTGATCATCTTAACTTGATCATCTGCAAAGACCCTATTTCTAAATAAGGTCACATTTACAGACACTGAGGGTTAGGACTTCAATATCTTTTGGGGTGGTCCAATTCAACCTATAACACCTTGTTAATGTCAAAAAGAGTCTTGGGAATCCTAAAATTGTATTCACTGCATCCAGCTGGATTTCATGTTGATGCTCTAAACTGTGGCCCTCTCTGAAAAACATCTGCCCTAGAGCAGTGAATCCCACACACAGCAGATCATCAGAATCACTGAGAAGTATTTACAAAATACATATACCAATACCTTCAAATCTCAATTACGGATTCTAATTGGGTAGGTATGGGGAGGGGGAGAGGCAATAAAAATTTTTTAAATTTCTTCAGGATGTTCTAATGATCAATTAGATATGAGAATCACTCATTCCCAAAGCATGCACCTCTGGGTATGCAGAATAAAATCTACTGGAGTGCAAGAAAAAATATCAGAACTTCTATTTCTATTCATTCCACTGTAGACTTTTAAAGGTCTACTTATATGTATCTTTCATAATGTACCTTATATTACAGTAGTAATCATATACTACATATATATATATATAAAGGTATATAATTTATAAATTAAAATATATATAGGAGGCACACTTTCAAAACTTTTAACTAATGGGAGACTGCAAGCTAAGGCTTCTGGAGACCGTTGCCCTAAAGGGTACCGAGATAGATGATTATCTGGTCTTTATCACGCAGGTACTCACTAAAGATAAACACAATAATGAAGATGACAATGATGAGCAGGACTCCCATAGGACTTGTAATAAAAATATGTTTATGGGACATTATAATAGATATCTTTGTACTTACTATAGGGCCTTTAATTTGTACCACTAAAACGTTCCACACCAGCCTCATTATATAATGTGGACATTTATTGCTAAACAATGAACAAACTGTATGCATAAATCTGTTTATGTATAAATCAGTGTTTCACTGGCGCATTTTAAAGCAAGAGGAATACATTGAGATGAGGGATTTTTAAAAATTTTACCTTAAAAAATAAGTAAAAAGATAGACCCAAGAAGCAAAGAACAATAGAAGCTGGGAATTCAGTTACATGATAGATTTTTATATAGCTTGAAGGAAGAGAGAGAAAACAAGAAAAGAAAATAGGAAAGGGACAAAAGGAGATTTTTTTAAATGAAAGCAACATAGAAAGATTCCAGGTATTAAATTAGAAGGAAAATATCTTTCCTATAAACAATAGAGTCCTGCCAATTGTGCTGAGAGAGAATGAGGTGGAATTGATTGTGCCAGAATTAGATAAAGCACTAGCTAAACAAAGAGCTTCTGGCATCCTGAGGAAGGAGCCAGAAAGTATAAAAAAAGATCAGCTCAGTGGCAGTCAGCCATTAGATACCAGTAAAGCTAATCTACACCACAAACTTGTGAACGAACTAGATTTTCCTCCTTGTCTGTTCTCACAAATAATCATTAATTTTAAGTGCAGCTTGGGCAGGTGCACAGAGAGTCCCTACTGTTTTGACGTTGTGTTGGAGAGTTTCCAAGCAGCAAGCTGGTATAGTCTTTGAGTCCCTTCCACTTCGCTGCTTCTCAAATTCACTTACATCTACAGACAGCCCACCTCCTACCTGCAATGTACAGGAATAGACCAGCTATTCTGCCATCCAGAGAGGTTCATTTTCAAAAATTTGGAGCCAAAACATCCATAAACTTATTCAGTGAGTGACAGTAGGAGTGTCCAGTCACTGATATGAACTGTCTAGCATTAGTCTACTTGGGTAATATGCTAGTTGGTCAGGTACCTATTAGATCAGCTACCATGGATTGAATTTCTGACATCTTTATGCTTCAAGGAGATGTGCTTTGATTCATTGCACTTAAGACCAATGCAAGTAATATATGAATTTATACTGGACCCAATATAGAGAAATCATTGAAAAGAAAAGGGCTTTAACTTCTTACACATCTAAACCTTCACCATTTTAGTTCCCATTCTACATTCTACAGTGCCCAAGACTGGAGGTCCACTTACTTTGGTCACCCATTTGCCTTTCCCCTTTGTGGGGAGGCAAATAAGAAATGAGAGAGGAAGAGGCTAAAAGCTGTTTCATCCACCTCTTTTCACCCCTTCTAATGCCCTGAATAAACAGAAATTATTCCTAGTAAGAGCATTAGTGAGTGTATCAATGGTTACAGTTCATTAAATAAGAGCTGATGTCACAAAGGGATTGCAAAGCCTAGGGGCAATGTGTCCCCATTGTACACATAGCACTCCCCCGCCCCCGAAGGTTTACAGACACTGCCACCTGTCTTGGTGACAGATCCACTCTGTCCACTGCAAGCTTTCCAGGTGGTGAGCAGAGAGTGAAGCCACATGAGGAGCCATCTGTAACATAAAGACATCTGCCAACTCTCCCCTCAAGATTTGGTGAGGACCAATGACATATGTATAGATCAATTCAAGTTCCTCAGAAGGAAGGATCTGTGAAACAAGAGTACATTAATTTTCCCTAGGAGTTAGCAGGTGGCTGATGATCCTACCCACAATATGTGGATATAGCTATTGACACATAGATAGATTAGATGGATTGCCCACCTAACATGGAAGAATAAATGACAAGGTGAGTTGAAAAAAAAATACAAAACACTGATGTCTCCTAATACAAGTAATTGATGCTCTTTCACTGGAGAAAAGATTTATATAGATGCGATCTAGGTACAGAAAATTTGAGTTCTTTCTCTAAATTTCACACACTTGGGAGTAACTGTTCCAAAATACACTAGATAAAGATCATCTGGTAAGTGGATAATATATTTAAAAAAGGAAAGGGAACTTGACAAAATAGAAGTCAGTGAAGAGTGCAATAACATCTCACTTTAAAGACACCTAAGAGAAAATAAAATAGCCAAAAATTGATAAAGAAAAATTACTCCAATTCTGGCTTGAACCCAGACCACATTCTTTCATAAACTTTGAGACTATCACGTTTAAAGATAAAGTTACATTCTTCAAAATGGAAACTTGAGGAATTGTGAATGCAGTTGGCCCTCTGAGTTCTGGATATTCATGTCTTGAATTTTAATTCCAATTACACAGCTTGCAAGCTAATGCCGGAATGGACTTGTTTTCCTCTCTATTTAGAAAAGGGAGGAGGGAAGGGAAAACTACACATGGCATCATTGGAAACAAGCCAAGTGGCAGAGTGCTGGGGAAGGAATTGGCAGCCACACTATCTGAGAGATCAAACTGGCAACAACTTTCAATGCATTTCAAAAATAAGACGTAGCATAGTATGACAAGTAGAAACTTTTTAACAAAAGCAGTGAAAATTGTTCACTCCCTCCCTTTTTTGCAATTATCATTCTAGCTTTCTAAATATTCCCACTTGATTTCAGCTACGTTGCTATTTTGGTATAAATGTCAAGAAAATCTTAAAGACTATATTTTTCTAATCTTGAAAGATGCCTCAACGTTTTTTGGAGAAAAGAAGATTCTAACAAACAAAGCAAATTTGGAGGCAACTTCTGCCTGATTAAAAATGGAAAATATCAGAAGAAATCACTGCTAAAGAAAAACAAACTAGGTATTAAAATTGTTAGCATTCTACAAGACCCATAATCTAGTCCATGATACCTGAACATAATGGCCCCTTTTATCTGAGGCTCTTGGAGCATCTCCAAGGCAGTTATCTTCTTTAATCTCCAAACTATTGCTGCAACATAGAGCGGTGCTGTACATCAAAGCCCACTTTCCAGATAGTAAATTCTCAAGTGCAAGAAATTTAAGTCTGACTTAATGATCCAGAAAAAAAAGGAGAGGGGGGGAGGGGGGGAAGGTTTGCTGAGTCTAGAATGTTTCAGTCCAGATTGATAGGTAAGGCTTTATCCCCTTACATCTCACAGTCTCATGGAGAGAGGGAACTTAGATCGCCCTCTCCGGGAGGGAATGGTATTGAAGGAAATATATCAGGTAACTCTCTCCACCCCTATCCTCTCATTCACTCTTTCCCTACAGAAGAAGAATGGCTTATTTTAGGTATGAGAGTGAGAGAAAGAAATATTCTGAGCTGGTATGGCTCAAACTCCTCTGGGAGCACTCTCCCATCTAGCCTACCTCTGAATACAAACACTCTCCTCTACTCCAAGTGATAAACCTATCAGCGTAGGCTCTGCCTAGAAAGGATAGAAACCTGGAGTTTAAGGTGGGGAGGCTGATTGATTCCGTTGGGGAAAGAGCAGGAATCCTGACTTGGCTTGCAGGTTTAAGCAGGGTCCTCCAATTCAGCTTTACTAGTTATGAAGCTGTTGTGTTGGTCATTTTCTACAATGTCTTTCAGTTGGTTCAGAATATAGAAGGAGAAGTATGAGTGGCACTTCAAACACCTCCATCACAGTCTCCTATCAAGTAGTTTAAATCAATCCAAAAAAGATGCCTAGTTCACGAGATCTAATCTAGTGATAATGATGTTAGTAATGACCAAGACGATAATAATGAAAAAAGCCAGCATGATTTGACACTTACCATGTGCCAAACAGTACGCTGCCTATAACTGATTTACATGTACCAACTCACCAACTTTTCAGAGAAGTCTATGAGAGAGGCTGTAATTATAGCATCACATGAAACACTGAGGCAATCCAGGCTCAATAGCCCTTCCAAAGTCACAGGGCACGGAAACTGCCCTCTTCACCACCATTCCTATTGTTACTAATAATTTCAAGTATTATCTAACTCTCATCTTAAGGTTATCTGTTATTTTACAATGAATATTATTTTTTTTTTAAATCTGCTCACTTTGACTACTTGGTATGATGTATTTATGTATCTTTTATTTTTTATGATAATTTTCAAAAAAGGTAAGAACAATAATAGGGACAATATCTAACATTTACATGTCAGGAACTGTATGAAGCACTTATATTATCTGATAAAATCTTCAAAACAATTGAATGAGGTGATGGTATTATTATCACCATTTTACGGATGGGATTTGGGAACTTGGAGTGTCTTTGCCAAGGTTATTGAGTATTAGAGGGAGGCAGTTAGCAACGCATACATGTCAGACCCCAACATCCACAATCTCAACTCTATGTCATACAGATGAAATTTGAGATGGATAAATAATATCAAAACATCTTTAATCCTTGATCAGTCTGTAATGCCCCAGAAAATTAACTCATACAAAACTTTAAGAAAACATATTCTAATAGTAGACCATTCAAATATGATTAATGTTTATTATTTATCTTTACACCTGAAATCATAATCATGATGTACTTTTTGCATATTTAAATTATAAGCCTCATCACAACGCTCTAGTTTTAACAGAATTTGGAGAAATTTGAAATATAAGGGGACTAAAGTGTTTTATTTATATTTCACAATGCAAAATCCCAAAGCCAAACTTATGGCACCTAATTGCTAGCCCTGAGCTCATCCTGAAAAGATTCCTGAATGTTTTTGTCTAAAAAAAACTATAGTTCACTTCTTTACCATAATAGTTTTTATAATTCTGACTCTCATTAAAACACTCTTCTACTTTTTCCAGAAAAAGAAAATCTTATATTTGATTATTTTCTATTGTTTTTATATATCTCTTCTAGATGAACCATTCTGTTTTTGAACAGTTCATTAGCAACATCTAAAAGTTCTAATCATCATTAATGGCAAGTTAGAATGACCAACAAGGAGGCCCTGAAATGCAGCCAGTCGACCTGCATTGAAAGTTGATAAAATATAGCCACCTCTCTGTGTCTTGCACATAAATGGAGCTCAATAAATATGGACTGGTTTGTTGATCTACTGAGTTAGATTGGTGGGAGGATGGATGTGCACAGGATATTCAAGCAGCCTCTGGATGAGGAGCAAAGTAGGGTACCTACAAACAGAGAGATTAGAGTAAAATGTTTTTAAAGATACCCTAAACATAACTTCAAACACCTCATAGCTGTACACCACTGGGAAACCCTTATAGCAGATGGCTGGAGCTAACGCCGGGCTAAAATGAAATGGCTGCTTTCACAAAGATACCAGCCGTCCTCCAACAGGAGGAGAGGGGGTTTCAAATGTAGGACAGTCTGCACGTGTGTATAGTAGAGAAAGGGCTGCAACATACAGAGGACACATTTTCAGCTCAAATGTCTTCAAAAACAAGCCAGTTCCCTACATATCTTTCTTCTCTTCTCTCTTTCTCTTTAACTAACTGCTTTCACTTATTTATATAAATGTCTTATCACTCAAGTCATCAATAATATCATTGAACACAAATACATCATAGCATAATAGTTTTAATGACAGTAGAAGGAAAAAACGTTGAAAAGCATATTCTTCCAGAATTCTACGTTAAGTAAATAAGCTCATGGCTCTTTTTAGCCTACTTAGTTTTTTAAAAAGAAAAAATAAATAACATATATAGTTATCTGCTTCAGTTGGCTATATAAAGTATGCACATTTTTATATTAAACCATTTTTCCACAATTGTTGACTGTCCATTATTCACAATAATTGATATCTAGAGTGAAGCATATTCACATTGCCTTTACCACTCTACTTCTTAATTTTTTCCATGGGATTCCCATCTATCTGGATTTCAAATAAAAATAATTTAACGTCATAAAAATTAACCCTGAGGAAAAATAAAGTAGGAGCTCTCAGCAGAATCTCTCAATTTCTTTCCCATTTTTCCTGTCAATGCTTTTTTCATGTCAGAAATTCTTCCTGTCTCCAGTGACCTCATGTTCTCTCTGCCCTCTAACTATCAAAGCTTTGCTTAGCTGTTAAATAAACTGGACGGGAGGATCCCCCCTCCTATGGGTGGGACCCTGACAGGTGAGGAGAACTGAACACAGCAGGACAGAAGGCAGTTCATGGAGCAAGAGCAGGAGCCTTGTTTTAGAACCAGGCAGAGAATGGTGCCTGGTTCCTGGTGCAGACATGCTACAGAGGCCACAGTGTGCTTCCTGGGCTTCATCAGAGACCAAATTGGAAAGGACTTAATAAAGTAAATGATACTCCTCTCCACGGGGTAGAATGTGACACCTAGTGGATTGGTCATAGGTATCATTCCACTCTTCTCAACTGGGTTGAGCTAATCCATCACAAGTCCTAAACGCAAGGGATTTCAGGCACCTTCTGCCCTCTTATCCCTAGGTGAGTAGAAGGGCAATGTGTCCCTGACCAAAGGTGTCTGTTCTGCAGACCCCAAGTTTTCCTCAAAGGCCTGGGACAGGAAGATGGGGAGTAATACCAGATCCATCTAGGTCATACTGGGCCACAATTACATCGGTAAAGTCTAATCTGTTCTCCACCTATCTAACTGACATCTATTTCTCTATTGGCTCTGAAGACAGGGAATAGATATGTTATTTGCAAGCCCTGATGATAATTTTTAATCTCTAACTAGAATTAGAGTTGTCCCTGATGGGAAGACAAGAAAAATTCTGACAATCTTCAAATCGTATTCCCTAGGTAGCAACTGACTTTAAATACCCACAAATCATTTCTGCATTTCATTATATATTTGACCTGATACATCACTTATTTGTCTGAATTGTGATATTTGCCCATTTTATTTTCCCAATTGACTTATTATGTGTGACACACAATTTTTTCTTTTCTTATTGTGTAATCTCAATCTCAGCTGTAGTTTTCTTCCCAACTTAAGATCTAGATAAGATTTTAAGATTTTACTTTCCATGAGCTGCAGAAAGCACAGTCCCTTCCATAAGATTTCTGTCAGTTTGTGGGGTTCATGAACTCCTGGTGACTTCTGGTTCCCTTTTCCTGACTCTGGCTTCCTCTTTGTGTTGAATTTTTGTTTTCTGCTCTTTTGCTCTCTTTATCTCTATCCTAGTATTTACTCAAACTTGGAACACTATTCTTTTACTATGTTTCCATAAAACAACCCAAAGAAAACTTTCATGTGCCTAGCACATGTATAAAGTTATTGAGAGATGAAAGGCATTTACATGGAAGAAACGCAAAACAATAATTAAAATTTAATATGAAATAATGTTCTTAAAAGTCTACTTTGTCATTATTCTGTGATGTCTGACCATCCCCTCTTATTTTCCTCCCTTTTATCTTTGTTCTATCCTCTGCTCTGCTGGGAAAGAAAAAAAATAAGAATAAAGGAACATAAATATTTCTTACAGCCCCTGTCTGCAAACTTGGGTCAAAATTCTGCATACTCAAGAACACAGCAGAAGCTTTGAAAGTACAACTTATGAGTAGGTTGGACAGAATTCAGGGTATCACATAGTGATGGTTTCATTCTTCTGGTCACATTTCCAATACTTTATTAGAATTTCATGATAACAAATCTTTAGTCTCCCACTCAATGAATGAATCTCCTAATCAAAGATCATGTTTGTATTTCAAACCTTCACAGTTCCCAGTACAGGGTAAGGTGCATAATGTTTTCTTAGGACAACAAGAGAAGTGCTACCTAAGGAGATGCTCAGCTTTAAGCCAAGATCAGGCTAAGGAATAAATAGACCATGTACTTAAGATCTCCAGCTCTTCCACTTCTACTTTCATGGGTAGTTAGCTTTGTATGAATTATCAATTGACTCCAATATTTTATGTCTTTGGTGTTTTCCTAACTGTTACTTCAGCTTGGGAGTTGGTCCCTGATTTCCATAGTCCTTATTTTGAACCATACGCTCTACACAGATCAACCCTCATTCAGCTCCTCAGCAAGAAGAAACAAAACTGTTCTCTTGAAACACTAAGAGGAAATGAAACAGTCTGTAAAAAAAAAATGATTAATTGTTTTTTAACTTTGTCACTATTTATTACCATACTAAAAACATGTCCAAGACACATAGAAAGAAGTGAGAGATGCTACACTCATGCTATAAAAATCTTGTAGGCAGCACCACACAAAAAATTTCTTTAAATTAGGAACAGGTAAAATTATTAATATCCCTGAAAATTTTATTTGCTTGGGTAGTCCTAGTATCTGAAAAATAAATTTCTAAGTATATATTACTTCTTGACCATCTGCTTAATTTCTTAATTCACCTGCAGTATAATTTTGAAATATTAAAATCTTAGTTCACCAAAATAATTTAAGATATCATCTGACTTTTTCTCTATTTCTCTGCAATTATTTATTCATTAAATGTTTATTAAGGACATGGTCTATACTAAGCACTTTGCAGGGTGCTAAGATATGACATGAGTGGTCTTTTGTGGCAAACCAAGAAAAATAATAATAATAATAGATTATGGAAGTTGTGAAAGTTTTTGCTAGGAATAGTATTTCATACTCTGCTTCAGTAACAAGAAAAAGCAAATTTTCTCAACAACAACTTAAAATAAGACTATCAAGCAACTAATATTAAAATTTAGGAAGGATTTTTATTTATTTATTTAATGGTTTTTTTTTTGAGGAAGATTCACCCTGCGGTAACATCTGTTGCCAATCTTCCTCTTTTTTCTTTTTTCTCCCCAAAGCCCTAGTAGATAGTTGTATGTCATAGTTGTGCATTCTTCCAGTTGCTCTGTGTGGGACATTGCCTCAGCATGGCTTGATGAGCAGTGAGAAGGTCTGGGCCCAGGATCCGAACCAGTGAACCCTGGGCCACTGAAGTAGAACGTGCTAACTTAACCGCTATGCCAGCAGGCCACCCCAGATTTTTATTTATTTTGAAGCATGTGTATCTGATAAAAGAAATTCTTCTGCAGTTCAAGGAATACCAGTTTCCTAAGTGAAACGGATTACCTGAGGGAGAGTGGAAAAATATTTCTTACTTGTCCCAGCATCTTTCCACTGACAGTGAAACCCAAGCCCTGAACTCACCATAAATCTGGCCATTTATTCTCCATGTCTAAGAAGAGCATTCAGAAGAACCAGAAGAAAGGCATACCTTTGAAATAGCTAATGTACACAAGAAGAAAATTCCTGAAACTAATATCTAATTTTGCAAGATATAACCACTATACATCAGAGAGAAAGTCACGAGAAGAGAATTTGCTCAGTTGAAAAGGCAAGAAGATGAGAAGAAAATGAAAATGGATGAAATAAAAAAGGATTATAAGGAAGTTAAACATATAATAAAGGAATACAAACAACCTATAATGGAAAAAATAACAAGCAGGACTGGTGCTGTAAAAATGAACTCCCTGACAAGGATCCATATTACAGGTCACACTTTGACCACAAAATGATATTCATATCAGATGCATAATATTTTAAAAGACTAGGCAGTTAGAAAAATGTTCATATTTTTGATAAAGAGAAAATTAAACCAAAATTATAGGCTACTTAGAAATTAATAACAAGAGAATGATTATATATCAAACCCTAAGGTTATAGCCAAAGCTAGGGCTGCATGCTTTATAACTAAAGAAAAAAGAAATAAAAACAATTGAACTAAGCATTCAATTCAATATGTTAGGAGAAGAACAATGCAACAATAATATGAAAAGTAAAGGAAGATTATTTATTAAAGACTAGAAATTAACAAATTAAGAAACATGTTTCCAGAGCTAGTTATTTAAACACATCAATAAAATAGGATGATGGTATTCATAAGTGAGAGAGAGGAGAAGGGAAAGAGAGAGAGAGAAAGAGGATGAGAGGGAGAAAGAAGAGTAAGAAATTTTTTGGAATGAGAAAATTGGAAAAGGTATTATACTATTCACCATGAAATGTAAATGCTTGACAACAGTTAATACAAAATCTTTGAAAGAAAAAATAATGTAAGAAGCCTTATCATATTATATATTAAAACTTAAATCAATAAATAACAAAACAAGAAAATGTATAAACTAATTCTTTATGTCAGTAAGGAAAGGTAAATTTAAAAAAAAAGTTATTGAGAACATCAAAAAATATAATGGTAGCTTCTTATATCACATTTTACTCTAAAATAAATTCAAAATGGATTAAATATTTCAATAATAAAAAGAAACCATAAATGTGTTAGAAAGAGAAATGACTTTTAATTACTTATTTCAAGGGTAAGACATGTAAAGTTTGATAGTTTTGACTATATAAATATTAAAAGTATGTGTAAAGCAAAAAATATCATTAATAAAGTGACAAGGCAAAGACCAAACTTTGAAAGAGAACCCACAGCCTACACAGCAATCAAATGTTCAATGTCTTCAATATAAATAGAATGTCTACAAATCAGCAATCAAAATATGAATAGCCCATTAGAAAAATGGGCTGAACTCCATGAATATGCTATTTACATAAGAAATACAGATGATCAATAAACACATTTTTTAAAACTCAAGGTAACCATGAAGAAATTCTGATTAAAACAGCAATAAAGGAAGTTCTAGACCTATCTGATGAGTAAAACTTATACAAATGATAATAATCACTGTTGGTCAGCAATTAGGAACTGTTAGATGTATAGATACATAGTACCTTTTGGGAAGGTGATGTATTCATATGTATATAACAGGACATTAAATGAGACTTTTCCTGATATCTGAAGAATTGAGATCTGGGACAAAAAATCAAAAGCAATAAGAATCAAGTACAAAACAGCTGATGGGCCAGATACTCCTTCTAGTATTTATTAAGAAGTAAGCAAATAATTATCCTTCATACAAGCCTCAATCTCTTTCTGATTGATAGATATAGCAGGCCAGGGAAATGGAGGATATTGTGAGTGTTTAGTCTATGCAGAGAGCTGTGTCTTGCTCCTCCCCTAAAGCCAAATAACGAAGCTCTGAGAGACTCAATTAAAGAGACTTCCATCTCATTCATTAGTTGGGGATCTTCTTATGCAGTAGATTGAATGATCTGAGTGAGCAGGAGAGGAAATAAGAAGTTGAGAGAGAAAGTAGGGCAGAAGAAAGGGCAGAGTGGAGTGGTCTGTACTCCAACCATTTTTGTCTTGGAGAAAGCGGACATTACAGACAGTGACAAAGTTTGAAACATTGTGTCTGTCTCAAAGTCATGAAGGTGGACTACCAGGCAAGGGGAACCCAGAAACAGAAAGCTCTGTTGACAACCAGAAGGAGGAACTGAGGTGTGTTTGAGAGAGTTATCAATGGAGCCGATCTCCCATGTCAAGGAACTGAGCACTGAGAGATCCCCTACTAGGGTCACACAAGTGCCACAAGAGAGCCAGTACATGAATGCCTGTCATAGGAGAAGCAACTACTAGCAGATGACAAGAGATGACCTAACCAGAAACTTATAGGTGAGAAACACTTTTCTCTCTCTCTTGCTTTTTTCATTTTTATCATACCTTCCCAAAATACTAGCTGGAAAAGAAGAGATGCATAAGAGGGAAAATAGAGGTGAAATAGACACCTTAGCAGACTTTGCTCGATTTCTACTCCAAGTCCCTCAAGCCTACCTGGGCACTAGGAGGAAAGGAGTTGTGCAATAAACTGAATATGCAATTGGACTTTTAAACTGGACTTGACTAGACTGGACTTTTTAATAGATACCTAAATGTAACAAGAAAGCCGAGGAAACTGTCCAAGATGTCCCTAAGGAATGGAAAAAGGAAATCTGAGAAAGCACAGAAAAAGGTAATTTGACCCTACCAAGTTTAGATTGTTCACTAGACCAGTTATATGCTTTACAGTTCCTAAAATAGTGCATTCCCCTTCACACAGAATTCCACTTCTGGAATTTATCTATGGTGACACAAAGGATTGTATTGTCAAATCAAACTACATAAATCACAGATTTTACCCAACGTCAAACTTCACCAATGATTTAGATGATACAGGCAAAGAATTCTTCCCTTGGAGGAATGCGAGACCCTCAGATACAGCTTCCACTGAAAAGAGGACTTTTTCTCCCACATTAGGACATTGGCTTCAGGTTAACAGATGAAGCATTTCAGCAATGTTTGCAGACACATCGCTCACACAGGGGGAGCCATTTGGGCTATCTTACATTAATTACACAGCTTACGTGACCTTCCTCAGCTAGCCATCCCTCATAAATCTATAAATTGTGGGTGAATTTACAATAAGCAACTTCAATAGAATAGTTTTTTTCCTGATAAAGATCCTTTCATAGATAAGAAGTCGCCATTATTCTTCTGCTAGTGAATATCATTAGTGGGTTTATCAGTCGTTTGTATGTTTACCAGGAGGTCATTAGCATGTTTGCCAGGAGAATTAATGTAGCCATTCTTTCTTCCTGGACATCCCAGGGACAGAGAGAATTGGTTACAGGACTGCTGCAAATTCTTTTCTTCCCAAGCCCCAGTGAAATAATTGCATAAAAGTGTATTTTTTAGGCACAAGCCTGTTTCATTCAAATAATTGTAATCAACCTAAAACTATGATAAATAAAGATTCTTTAAATTGTTCACACATTTGTATTATGGAATAGTCTACAGTCATTATGAATGTTAATAGGTAGTGTTGATGCAAATAATCCATAGCCAATCTATAAATCAAAATTGGGGTGAGTTTATTCTGAGGCAAATTTTGAAGACCATGTAGCCCGGGGTCTTCCTTCCCCAAGGAAGGAAGGGCACCAAAGAAGTGGGGTGTACAGAGTGGTTATATACCATCAAAGAGCATATATCACATATAAATGCAATGTCCTTTTTACAATAGTCACAAGATTGCCCTGTCGGCACAGCCTTTGATGGACACACAGGTAGCAAGTCTGCTGTCTCCAGCTGGGTGGTCACAGGATGAGCACAACAATCAAATCCTCACCTAGAGAGAAATGCTTATCCTTAAGGAAATGCCAATGTGGGGGAAGTTGCATCCTTATCTTAAGGGCATTTGTTCTTGTCTCTGGGACATGGTAAATTTTTAAAGCAGATATACAATGCATGTTCAAAGGCCAGTCAGGCCCTTTTGGAAAAGCAAGGTCAGGCCAAATTAGTTTTACACCAAATGGCTTCCTCATATACTCCAATATATCCTATTGCTTGCCATTTTATTTATCAGTAGATATCTACGTTTTGCCATGATATTATGTTTATGAGAGATAGCTTAGTGAACAGGCGGGTTACTGAACAATACATATCATATAATGCAGTATGATATGAATTTTATAACACATACACACATACATAGAAAAAAGATTGGAATAATTTCAAAAATATATTAACAAGATGTATGTATATCATGTCTCCTGTCAAATAGATTTGATTCTAACCTTGAGTTCTTAGTTTCTCCAAATTTATGAAGATACATCACCAAATGCAGTCTAACTCCCTTATACATAATTTACCAAAGGAAATTTTCTTAACCTTGTAACTTATTGTAAAAAAAATCTGGAAATCATTATAACTCACCTCCCTTGCCCAGACATCATTAGATATAGCTCCTTTCTTCTCCAATATTTCCATTTACCCATATATAATGACATGTCACATGTATGTTCACTCTTTTGTTTGTCTTTCCTACAAAGCTGTGAAATTCCCTCAGGCAGTGGCTACATCTATCATCTTTATATCCCTATTATAACACCTGGCATACAAAATCTGTTATCAATAGGTTTCTTTTTCTAATTGGGACAGGAAGAAAGAAGGGAAAGGGAGAGAGTACTGCAGGGTACTGTGCCACATGTTACAGGGAATAAAAACAAAGATACAGTGATTATTGTCATCCTTAAGAATCTTGTTTGGAAAAATAAGAGAAGATCACAACTTTGGGCCAGAGTTTCTATAGGGGCAGAGTAACTTTTACCAGATTCTTCTTTTCCCATCCCCTTCATACCTTGCTCCATTCACTGCAAGGGAGGAGGATTGAATCCCTTAGGGTATGTTCTCCAAGTAACAGAAGATCCAACAAAGAGTAGTTTAAACCAACAGAGATTCATTATTCATATATGACTAGAAGTCTGGAGATTAACAGTGGCTGGCATTGGTTCCTCTTTTCAACCAGAAACCGAAAGCTTTCTATTTTTCTGCTCTTCCATCCTTAGCCCATTGGATTAAGGCCTCATAGTTGCAAGATGACTGCTCAACTTTAGATACTACATTTCAGAGAGGAAGAGGTGAAAGGATCAGAGGTAAAGGATCATGCCAGATGAATATGTCATATTTTATCAGGAATTTAAAAAGCATTCCAAGGAGCTCCATTCAGCTGACAGCCACTGATGTCTCACTGGATAGAAAAAAGTCATGAGGCCACGACTAGATGGAAAGAAGCTAGAAAGAAGTGAATTGTATTGGCCAGAAAACACGGAAGCCACATTTACTAAGCTAGTTAGTTATTGCCCAGGACATTTCTTGGACTACTAATATTTGTGGGCTGTATTATCATGTTTTAAAAGTCACAAATCCATATTAAGCTTCTCTTGAAATTATTGACTCCTACATCCATGTGATAAGCAGACTTGGCCTCAGCCATGCCTCTTGTTTTTCCACCTCCTTTATTTGATGTAGTAATGTGGGTAAGCACACTCAAGACCTGCCCCCTTGATGGGTCCTACCAGTTGTTCTATCTTTACCTTGTTTCTTCCATTTTGATAGCCAAAGAGGACCTGGTTTAAAGATTCCCTTAAAGAGGATAAGGGATGCTAGGAGAACTCACTTAAACTTGAATATAGTTCTTTTTCTTCCTCCCAGCCTTTACCAACATTTTCACTGGGGACAACAGGCAGTAAGTCATTTATATGGAAAGTGGTATTTCCATTTTCATTTTTATGATTTTGGAGGAACCCAAAGGAAACTAGCAAGTTTCAATTATTTTAATGTGTTTTCCCATAAAACAAGCACTGTCTCTCATACCCCAGTTTCTAAAAGACCAATGATAAGCATGAAGCAATTGGATCCATGAGTGCACAGACAATTTGGATTTTCTCAACCAACAGATAGTGAAAATATAACTATTACAACATGAAGTGCATTAAGTATGTTGATGCAAGGGGTTCCTGTATGCAGAAAAGTTGAAAACATTGTCCTAAATTGGGGCAAAATAGATTTTTTTTAAAATCAAAGAAGCTAGCATGTTGTCATGGCCTGACATTCTAAAATGTTAGAGAGAATTAGGGGATACATAAGACCAAAAACCAACTATGAAAATCAAATGATACTGGTAAGAAAAAAGAAGAAACACATCTATTTGAAGAAACAGATGTAACAATACCTGGAAATATTCAAACAGATTTTTAAGAATAGTGCATAAAATATGTAAGGTTCATGCATACAAATGATGTGTTACATCAGAAATAAAGGAAAAGTTTACAAAAGTTGAGATTTTTGACATGTGTTATGACAAAGCAAATATTTTTCAGTTTACATGCTATTACAAAAGAGAAGGTGTTTACTAAAGTTGGTGAATGAATTACTATAACGAATATTAGAAAGAAAATTAGTCTTACATCCTATTATATTGTCTTTTTTTATCTTCAAGGAGAACATTTGTTAGAATGGAAAGTATAAGAAAAATAAAGGTAAGAGGGAATTAAAATCAAGATATGTGATACCTTCAGAAAAGAATGCTTTAGGTTCCTCTAAGTGGCTCCCAAATGCTAGCCCACAGACTGGCTGCAGAAGAAACACTGGAGGAAATATTTAAGTATAGATACCTAGACCTACCTTTGAAAGTAATGATTCAGTAGGCCTAAGGTAGGGCCTAGAATTCTGTATTTTTAAAAAAGTTCCATGAATGATTTTGATGTGCAGCAAGATGAGGGAACCCCTAAAATAATTCTAGTCTCATGACTTGGATAACTACACACCCTAGATACTGAAAGAACCTATCCTCTCTGTGATCTCTGAAGAACCTAGAAAATAGTGAAGGCATTAAAAGGAGACTAGAAATGGGTGGAGATGTTCAAGGCAGAAAAAACATTAAGTTCAAAGGTGCAGAGGAAAGGAGTTTGCTAGTATCACAGAATAACAAGAAGGCCACAGGGGCTAGAAAGGTGGGAGCAACGGGGAGGTAGCAGAAAGTGAGGGAGGAAAGGCAAACCGGGACCAGCATGTGTAGAAGCAAACATGTGAGTTATAACAAGGACACTGCATTTATTCTGAATACATTGAGAAGCCATTTAAGGATTCTGAGCAAAAAATTTGTTTTAAGTATGATACCTTTTTTTAATGATAACTTTTGTCATTGAGGGGAAAGAAGTGGGATAGACAAAATTTGTTGTCCACTCCAACAAATTACTGTTAGCTTAACATATATTTGTTAAGACGGCAGCAGTGGAGACAGTGAGAATTTCACAAAGTCTCGACATATTTTAAAGGTATAACTGAAAGGATTTGGGATGAATAGGATATGGAACATAAGGAAAAGAGAGAACTCAAGGAAGATTCCTAGACATTTACGTAGCCCCTGGGTAAATGATGGTGCCATTTTCTAAAATGAGGAAATCTGAGAAATGAGGATGTTTGGGGGGTAAGGGTGGGAATGGTGAGGAAAGTAACAATAGAATTCGGTTTGGGACATATTAAATTTGATGTGCCTATTTGACAACCAAGTAGAGATGTCAAGGAGGCAATCAGACACACAAGTCCAGAGCACAGAGAGAGTTTAACTGAACTCTGAAAATTGGAAACTGAAAATTGGGTGGTCATCACTAAGAGATGTAATTTAAAGCCAGGGGACCGGAGGAGATAATCTAGGGCGTAGGTGTAGGCAAGAACTAGGAGAGGGTTGAAAAACGAACTTTGATGCACTCCAACATGAGTAGATCAGGAAAGCAAAGGAGAGGAATAAGAACCACCAGCGAAGTGGGAGGAAAACTCAGAGACGGTGGAGCTTGGGAAATCATACATGGGAGGTATTTCAGGAGTAGGAGGGAGTGATCGATTTTATCACATACTGTGAAGTCTTAAGGTCAAATGAGAATTAACCGTTGGACTTGAAAAATGGATGACTTTGTCAAGAGTATTTTAGTGGAAGAGTACAGATGAAATCTGATTCCAGTGAAAGAACAAATGAGAAGATGAGCAATGGAAAACTATTTTGAAAAATTTTATAATAAAAAAGAGTAAGGGTGTACAGGCAGGAAGCATAGGGACATAGGGATATTTTTTCTTTTTAATGGATGCTTTTGCAGTACATTTATATGTGGATGGTAATATTTCAGCAGCAAAGAAAATATTCACTAACCTATGAGGGAGATTTATTTTCCAAAAATGACTACAACAATGTTTCCCATCCCACATTCTACTCTGCAATGTGATCTTAACAGTCCTCTTACCAAGAAGTGGGGTTTGTGTTCCTTCCCCTCAAATCTGTGCAGTTTCTGACTGGCTTATAATCAAAAGGATTAGCATAATAGATGCTATGTGAAGCATCTTGCTGTTCTGTTGCTAGGACAGAAAAGGCAATGAAACGTACTCCTGGATCACTAGAACACTCCCACTGTAGCCCTAAACTACTATGTGTAGTGTATGAAGTCTATTAGTATGTGTAGTAGTATGAAGTGTAGTAGTATGAAGTGTATTGACTGTCCTAAAGCTAATGCGCTGTGAGGAAGCCCAAAGCAGCCCAGGCAGAGATACCATAGAGAGAAGTTCTGAGACTAGGTGAAGTGAAAGAAGCACTTGGTCAATCCCCAGCTGCTCCTGACCCACTGCTCCATCTGTGCTAGTTCCAGCCATCCTCTGACTGCAATCACATGAGGAACCCTTGGCCAGAACCACCCAGCTGATCACTTCCTGAACAGCTGACCCACAGGACATAAAAGAGATAACAAAATACTTGTTTTAAGACACTAAGTTTTGGAGTGATTTGTTATGTAGAAATAGTATTTAAAACAGAAAAGGAAAGGAGAAAATTGTGGGGTTAACTTTAAGTCAGAAGGACTGGCATCCAATGCACAAATACAGAGTAAAAGGTAGATAGGCAATAACGATATGTGCAGATGCATGGAATAGAAAGATTTCATGTGAGAAAATGTGAGCATTTGTCTTCTGATTATTTCTAGTTTCTCAGTGCTATAAGAAGAGAGTCATCAACTCAGAGTGAGAAGGTGAGAGGGATGTTGAACCCTAAGGAAAGATGTGAAATAATCTTTTGAAAGGATGAGAGGGTGAACTGATAAGGAAATGGAGTAAGACAGCCAGCCAGTCCTGAGAAAATACACAAGGCTTGTGATTATAATCTTAAAATGAAACCAATAGTGCATTTGTGTTTCTCCTGCAGCTGTGTTTGGCTGCTATGGTGCATGTATGTCTGAAAGGGGGGCTTACCTAGTGTTGGCGTCTTACCCAGCAATGTGGAAAAAGAGAGAGAAAAGGGAGATGAAGTGAATTCAAGGGACTATCAAGGTGATAAAGATAAAGAGTACAATGTAATCTGGATAGAAGAGAAGTGAAGATTTGTGAGGTTATATTGGCACATTAAAAAGGTGGCACGTCAGAAGTACTTATAGGGTAAAAGAATTGTAGGAGGTATTATGAAATAAGTGAGCCAGAAATATCTGATGGTCAGAGAGTGGAATCCCTAAATCAAAATGTTGTGGAAATTGCAATTCTCTGTAATGACAATGTCAGAGTATGACCAAGGGATGGGTGATTAAGGACAACTAGAGGACACAATCATTGGAGATAAAGCAGTCAAGAAACTGAGGATCCAGGGGTTAGACAGAGTGTTTATCTGGACATTTAAGATATGAAGAAAAATAACAAAGTGAAATCGATTATTAAAGTCTCCAGGGAATGAGAAGATATAACTGGGAGTTTTGAAGATGAGTGTTCAAGAAGTGTAGAGGATGCTATAGTCACGTGCTTCAAATAAATTGGGAGCTTTGACCAAAAAGGAACAGATAGGAGTCTGAAAGAGACAATGAGAACCAAGGAGAACATCCAATCCACCTCTCGTCCCTGTGGAATATGGAAGAAAACGTTGTCACCACTCAGAGAGCTGTTTTCTAAGAAGATATCTGGGTTTCATTTAGAGCAAAAGGTGATGAACTATTAAGAGCAAAAGATACAGGGAATTTTGTCGACAGCACAGAGGAAGAGTGTGGGTAAATGGGGGATGGAGGGAGACTGCTTCAGAGCAGGGAACACACTGAGTCATGTGGAGCTAAAATCATGAGGGATGTCCCAGGAGGCTTGGACTTGAGTTTGTGCCCAAGGTAGGACATGATGAAATTAATCCTGATGGTAATGGGAGGAATCGACTTAATTACTTCTCAAGATTGGTGTCCTCAACACTATGTAACGCTAAGAGAAGTGGTGTGGCAGGTGATGGGGATAGAGAACGACAGTCTTACCAAAAGCACGTGGCACTCAGGGGGCTTCCTAAAATCCTGCTCTGGCCGGTGTCAAAGCTGTGGAATCATAGTCTTACCAGAAGCACACGGACTTCTTTGGGACTACCTTAAATCCTGCTACAAGTACTATTGTGACAATATAACGAGCAATCTTACCACAGCCAAATGGAGCTTTGGGGCCTGCAAGGAGTTTAGAGATGACAGAGCCAAGACCATGGGTGGAGAATATTAACCTTGAATTGGAAAGTTATTTCTATTTCTAAAGTAGGAAGAAATGAGTAAAGAATAGTTAAAGATGTGTAGAAATTTTGATGTTAAGAATTGAAAATTCTAAACGAGAGTCAGACAATCTCAGAAAAGTAGTGGTGAATAATGCCTGCCACAATGTGGAAACTGAATATAAATGTGAGAGATTAAATAATTGTTTAGAAATTGTGGGGTATGCAATAGAAAGATAGAGGAAAGGTATGTACGTATTGCCAAGTAGCCCGGAGAGTTAAGCATAAGCGTGTAGATGGCAGGGACTATGGCTTTCCTGACCTTCTATGATGTATCCATTAAATTACCCAAGAAGCTATACTAAAAAAGGAAAAGTTGATTATTGACATTTTATCTGAATATCTTTCATCTGACTATAAATGTGATAATGACATCTAGCTTCAGGGCTTACCCAAGTTGGAAGATATTTACTATGTATTTTTACTCAAGTTATATCATTTGATATCCTAGAATATGAGCTCCCTGAGGTCAGGGAATATATCTTATTCATCCCTGTAACACCAGCTATTATTGCAGTATCTGATACCTAATAGGCATGCACAAATATTGAATAGAAATACAACTATACATATAGATTTCTAGGAGAATAATGTATATTTATGATTTAATAAAAATAGACTAAGATAAACTTTTCTGTTTTTATGTTGTGAAGATTCTAGTATTTTTCTACTTTTTATAAATGTATATTATATATTATATATTATATATTAGAGGACAGTCTCATCTAACTGGCAACCTAACACCAGTGCTGGTAATTACTGCTTGCACGCTCGTCGACCATAATGGCAAGAAACTAATGTGAAGGGAAAATGGTATTGCTGGTGTTCTTTAAAAATAAAAACCTATTGTATTGCAAGATTTTAATGCCCAGGTGTTACCTAATGCGCTGTAAATATGTGCAGCAGACAATGTCAGAACAAGCTATTTCATTGCCATGGTAACATCAGGGCCACAGTGGAGGGTGCTGGTTAAAAATGGATTCCTTTCATTAGGACCACACAATGGGAGGGAACAATTAAGAGAGTGAATAGAAGGCCTAATGAATTTAGCAAAAATACAATAAAGCTGTTTCTCTATTTTTACTGTAAACATTTAGGATGCAAGACTACAAATAAAATGCTTTGATGCATTCCAGCCTATTTCAAGAGACAATTCTACAACTCTCGGATTTCAAATGTTACATTAAATATTTTATGATTTTCTGACAAGACTGAATAGGAAAAAGAGGAACAGACAAAACAAAGTTTTGTTTTGATTGTTGAGATCACTTAAGTTCCATCTAGTAAACAGAATTGTGAACCTTAATCACTGTTCAGTGGAATAAAACTAGAAAATCCAAAAGGATCGATTAAAATTTAAATAAGCACAATATAAGATTAATAAGTCAACCCACAAAACATAAATTTTCCCCACTCAACTGGGACTGCTATTGGTCAAGATTGAAAGAACTCTTTTTAAAGTCATGCAATTATTTGCCTGATACTCTGCCACTGTCTGGCCCCAAAGAATGTAATTCAAAGTGAAAATCGTGTCAGTCATTCAGAGGTTTTGCCTACACAAGGCTAGACATCTGCATATCTGGATGAGTGCCTGGCTTCTAACTCACTAGCTGAAAGGAGAAGCATCATACGTTGTTATCCGAAGCATCAGGAATGTTAATTCAGTATGCATATCAGACATTAGTGTACTTCTTGTTTGGGGTATGTCTTATCATCTAAGATTAAGTTGATTTTATTTAGATTATACCCACAAATAAAAGACAATTAAACTGCTCTGTGACAGGAAAGAACCTACGGTTAGAGAAATCTGCTAAAATGAAATTAACTCGCTGGGTGACCTTCAGGGTACAGGGGAAAGAGTAAAGGAACAAGAACAAGAGGCCATATCAAACCTCTCTAACTAAATAGCAATGTCCATTCTGTCAAGTCATTTAAAGGATCTGTGCCTCAGTTTCCTCATGTATAACACAGGCTTGAAAATTCTTGATTTACATATCACTAGGCACAGTGATAAGATTAGTGATTAATGATAGGTTCGTGGTTAAGAGTTCAAACTCTACAGGCTTGGTTTGAATTCTAATGATCATTAACTTGTTATACATTTAGGCAAGCTTCAGTTTCCTCACCTGCAAATTGTTAACAATCACAGTATCTGAGCATTAGGTGAGTACATGAATCTGAACACTTAGCACTGTGCCTAGAACATTGGAAGCAGCCAATAAATGTGCATTTGGGAGAATCAAAGAGAAAACAAGTTCAAAGCAGCTTGGAAATGAAGAGGGCCATAGACTGCACCACTCTTCCAATCTGAGATGCCAGAATGCGTAAGTCACACCCCATTTTCTAAACCCCCAGACGTTAAAAGGAATAAACTATCATTAACTCTGGCATAAATCACATACAAAATTCAATTAAACAAAAAGTATACGTATGTTCCTTCCCGTCTCTATTTATCTTTACATTCTTTTCTTAAATTTTTTTAACACCTGTCCAGAGACGGCCCAGAAGTCCTCAGAAATCAACCCACTATCCTACACCAAAGGGATCAAATGGGAGGTCAAATCTGACCTGCAGATATGCTTCCTCTAGGGTCACAGTGCTTAAAAAAAAATTACTCCAAAACTGAAAATTTGGAGTTTTCAAATAAAATCAAGATTCCTGGCTTAATTAAAAAATCAGAACACCTGGTAGCCCTCAGCACTCATACCCACCTGGCACCAATGTGCTGAAATACAAAAGCTATGCCCTTCGGAGAAAGGCATGGACTTTCCAGTTCTCGTGGTCCTCGTCTCCCATTATTTCTCTTGATACTGAGGCTCAGTGCCAGTCACTGTTTGCTACAATAATATGCCAAATTATGTTTTTTATGGAAAAGAAAAGCTCTCTGTACTCATACCTCTATCACAAGCTAGAATAAGAAAGTTAGACCTTTAGGCTACAAGTTTCAAAAAAAATGAGTGACAAATATTTTTGTGGATTTGAAGACTTGTTGGGACATATTTCTTAAACTTCTTAGTGAAGTAAAACATATATGCAGAAAAGGACACAAGTCATAAGTATATAGTTCCATGAATATTCATGAATTGAATTCATCAATGCAACCAGCACCCAGATCAAGAAACAGAACATTATCAGCACCCCAAAAGCCCTTTTGTGCCTCTTTCCATTCGCTATTCCCACAAAGGAACTGTTATCCTAACTTCCAATGCCATAGACCTGCTTTGTCTGTTTGATCTTTATGAAAATGGAATTATTCAGAACGTATTCTTGTACGTCTGCCTTTTTCGCTTAACGTCCTTTGTAAGTTTCATTCATATGGTTACGTGAAGTTATAACTCTATTGTTGCATTTTTAAGGAGCAAAAAAGCTTATGCATACTCCACTTAACTTATATTACCTGCCTGAGTCCTATTGGGAATTGAGTTCGACACCCTAATCTAGACATAAATCTTTAAGAATTCTTTCTCTTATAATTCTCTTAACACCTCAAAATCCACTGACCTTTCCACAACCATTTAACTCCCTGCCTAGTGATCTAAATTCTCAAATGGTCTTCCTTGCCCATGCACAGATAAAGTTGCAACAATCACTTACTGATTTGACCTTCTCACCCATCACCAAAGTCACTCCTCACCACTTCAAAGATGCCTAAAACATCTTGAATTGCCAAAGAGAGAAGTATGATTTTCTGTTACCTGCCTGCTGTGCTGCTGCTTTGTATGTTCTTGACAAAGAAGAAGTGGTGTTCAGATGTCACTGTTTCTTTGTAAAACAGCCTAGAATCAGTGCTTAGTGAGGAAAAGAATTAGATATATTAAAATAACCCTTTTGGTCAATTCTAAATGATAAAATATTTTGCATCTAATGTGTAGCCATCTTCAGTTACTGATACCACATCACTAATGACCCAAGACTTTTCAGAAGGAGAATAAAACCAGTGATTCCTAACTACGAACTTACAATCTGTCCAGATATTTAACAGCTAACAAAAAATCTTGTGCTTAAGACACCCACACACGGTATACGTGTGCTTTTAAGTGCTCTTTTGGAAAAATTAATGTGTTATGTTTCAACATATTATTTGGGCAACAAAGAGTGAAAGATTGCATTTGCTATCAACCAAAAATAATTTCACTGGGAGTCTTCTACTTCATATTTTCTCCTGAGATTTTCAATAGGCTTTTAAAGCAGATGCTGAGCTAGAAACTAATCCAAGAAATAAAGAAAGCCAAGAGGAAAAAATAATAATAATAGACAGTTGTACTTGCTTGTTTCCATGGTCAGGGCATCCTCCTGAGTGACAGATAATTCATCTTCTGTCAGTTTCCATTGCCTAGAGATCGTTCTGAGCATTGTTATCAGCAAAACCTCCACAAAGTGAAGGATTTTCAAACAGGAAACCAGATGTGATGAGGTCAGGCCCTGCATGTGATGGGGATATTTGGGTTAATGATGATTGATGTCGTATCACATTTCATAAAGCACACACTTGCCAAATCAGGTATTTCTGCTGTCACCTAGGAACCATTGCTGAATGCTTTTACAGCAAAGCACCAAGGTCAAAGAGGAAGGAGTGGGCACAAAAGAGCCCACTGCCCTTAGGAAAGTGGCATAATAAAATTAGGATAACTGTGTTGCATACTGTATAGGATTTGCATGACAATCCTTTTTAAATATCTGCTGTTTATCTGGGAAACTTAAAACATTCCAAATTTCCCATATCTATAACAGCTAGAGAGAGCAGACTATGAACCAGGAAGCAGGCTCTGCTGGTACCTTGATCTTGGATTTCCCAGCCTCCAGAACTTAAGAAATAAATTTCTGTTATTTATAAGCCTATGGTATTTTGCTATAGCAGCCTGAATGGACTAAGATGCAGCCCAAGCTAAGACAAAAGGAAAAATCCCATACAGAACGTTGATAACAAATAGGGGTCACTAACCAACCCCCCAGGTGATTAGAATACATGAGAATTGAAGTCATAGGAGACTCATGAGATCACAAAGATTAAATATCTTAATCATCAAAGCTCTTTGAGGCATAAGCCTTGGGTCCTTTCTTACACCCTTAAGAAGAATAATGGTTAAACATTTAATGTACGTGAATCCTTCAAGCTAAGGATTCCAGGTAAGTTCAGAGAGGAACTGCAATGAGGGCAAGTGAAACAGACAGGAACATACAAGAGTACTGTTCATATCGACTTGCAAGAGCTCTATTAAAGGCTCTGTGAATTTCTCTCTTGGTGATCTTCTTTTTGGTGTACATGGATTAATAAAAGCAGACACACCTATCATTGTCTTGGTTCAGGGAAGTGCCTAAAGAACTAACCTGCTTAATAAAATATAAACAAACCTCATTCCTTCTTTAGGGTAGTGATAATCTGATTATATATTAATCATATACCACACAAGAATATTTTGGTGATATTTTTAAGCGAATATCTGTACATCTAGTACCAGAACTAGAAGTACAGAAAACAAACTCTTTCAAATCTGCTCTCACAAATCTCCGAGAGACAGAAATCCAAAGTACAAAAGCAGCAACGAAGAGTGTTCATAATCTTCTGCCAGAGGCCTGGGGAGAAAATGAGATTTTTACTTTCTCATTGCTCAGGGTAAAATTGCTCAAATCTGAAGGTAACATGAGAAATGGAGAGGGGGTTAGCATAGGACAGTAACCCTGAGAATCACTCCCTCCTGAAGCCTCCTCTTTTTCACAATGACATCTTGGCTGGAATAAAACTGGCAAGCCTGATGGACACCACCACAAGCCACATTTGCTGAAGATGTGATTTCTTTTCTCCCTTCAAATGTATTCTAAGACAGTAGCCATCCTGAACAAAGAAGAGCTGTGCATAACTGTGTGCAAAATCTAATAGTCTGGTATTAATAGTCTAAATCGAACCTAAAATGTATATTGCACCACTACCTTTGTTTAGCATTTACCAGGAAGAGCACATGATGTGCTGTGTGAAAGACAACCTTTCAGTGTCTTCAATAATAAATCTGTACTAACATAAAAGGGGGCTACAGATGATGAGCTTCACAATTCAGAGGAATGAGGAACAAGAACGGGAAGGTATTCTATTTGCATATCTTTTATACCATTCACACAAGCATATCAAAACCTCCCGACAATATTCCACAGAAAGGATGACATATACGTGAAGTAAAAACCAGAAAAACCAATTGCTTGTGCAAATTATCCAAATACACAAGTTCTGCATAAAAATTTCAATTGAGACACCCAAAAGCAACTCATAGCAAAAGTAATCCCTTAATAGAAACTCATAATGCTTTTAACTTTTGGTTTGTTTTTAAAACTAAAATTCCTTTTTATTAAATTACTGCACACACATGGATAAAAATCAAAATATGCAAAAGGACATATGATTAAAATTATTGGTTTTCTCAACTTCCCTTTTCCATCCTGAGTTTAATTTTATTGCTCATAATACACCAATTTTAACAATTTTTATTATTATTGATTTTTGTTTTTTGTGTGACCCATATTTATGAATAATACACTCATGCAACTGGGTTTTTTTTTTTTTTGATTTATCAAATTTAGACCTTATTCATTGTCTTCCTACTGAGCTAAACAAGGACTTAACTCATTTATGCCATTGCCCATCATCTCTCACCTTCCCTTCCCCAATATGGTAATATTACTAATTCCTCTATTTCATTAATTTTATAATTAAGTAATCTGCTGATAACCTTATTTCTTATTTCAAAAAATATAGACACTTGTTCTTGTACAACAAGATCATGTGTGTCTTTACCCTCCCCTTGACTTATCCTTCCCTATCTTCTAGCTTCTAATTTTGATTATTTCTACTTTTATATTTCTGAAGTTTATATTTATAGTCGGTTCTCTAATTATAATCATTTCTTCCTTGTATTTATAGATTAATTCTAAATGCTGTAAATCAATAAAGAATGGTTATTGCAGGAGATTTTGTTCACTGTACTGGGTTATGATGAGACTTCTTTTGTAAAGATTTTTTGTGATTCTGCTCTTTCTTAGAGGTACCAATTGTCTTTCCATTTGTGTATGTATTGATTATCTTTATCACCTCCTTAAATTATTCCAGATTTTCAACAAAAGTATCAAATCCCATTTTTTTCACCATCTATCTCCCGCCAGATTATTACTTTAAGTAACATTCTGATAAAAAATGGAGAGGTTTACTTTCTGAGTCAGTGAATGCTAAAAATAAAATTTTTGCTGATACAAAATTCTAGGTTTAAAATAATTTTCATTTAGATCTTTGACGCATTTCCTGTTGCCAGTCTGATTCCCATTTCTTTTTTGATCTATTTTTTTTTTTTCTTTATCTACAGAAACTTTAAAAATCACCCCTTCACTTTTAGTATTCAAAACTATCACTTATGTCTTGCGGTTTGTTTTTACTCATCTGACTGTACACATAGCAAGACTTCAGCTCTTGCTCCTTTTTCATAGCATCCTATTATTGTTTTATAGACTGCAATATTTTCTCAAATGTATGTAACTAGAGATAGTTTTTAATTTCTCTTTTGTTCTCTAAATTATCAGTTTCCTCTCATTATTTTTCTTTTTAAAATATTTTTGTATTGGTGTCTTGGACATCCAAGAATCTTAGTTGTTTTGTTTTATTTTTTTATGCAAAGAATAGGGGGTACCTCTTTAATTTTCAACTTATTTGAAAAAATTTTAAGTTTTTCAATTGTCTAACTTATCTCATGATATTATTTTCTATACACTCATAATGATCGTCCAAATTATATCTCTAGTCAGGATCTCTCCTCTCCTCTCCTGAATCAGAATAAAATTGCTTACTCAAATCATTACTTGATTTCTAACGGACACCTCATTCTTAACCTGTCCAAAAACAAATTTCCAGTCCCGCATCCCTAATACCACAAAATATTCTCTTCCCACATTGTTCTCATCCTCCAGGGCTTAGCTCCAAAACTCTGGAATCTTCCTTAACACTTTCACAAACACCATCCAATCCATCAGAAAATTATCTCAGCTCTACCTTCTAAATATTTCTAGAATGGAACTATTGCTTAGTATCTCCACTGCTGCCCACCTGACCCAGGTCCCTACGGCATCAATCCTGGATTACAGCTGTAGCCTCCTATCTGGTCCCCCTGCTTCCACCAATATTTCCCTAGGGCCTGTGCTCTGCCGAGCACTCAGAGTGACTATTTTAACACATAAATCAGAATATGTCATGCTTTTGCTAAAAACTCTACAAATATGCAAAAGTCAGGAAAGCCCTCCCTCATCTGATGGTCTGAATTCATGTTCACTGATTTCCCTCTTTCTCATCTCTGGCCACTCTCTCACCCACTCTCTCACTCACTCTTTCACTCACTCTCTCACCCACTCTCTCACTCACTCTCTCACTCACTCTCTCACCCACTCTCTCACCCACTCTCTCACTCACTCTCTCACGCACTCTCTCACTCACTCTCTCACCCACTCTCTCACTCACTCTCTTGTTTTAGCCACAATGGCCTCCTTGCTGTTACACAAACATCTCAAGACCTTTCCCACCTCAGAGCATTTCTACTTGCTGTTCCTTTTACTTGGATTCTCTTTTTCTGGATATCCTTATAGATTCCTCTGTCACTTCCTTTGAGTATATGCTCAAATATAAGCTTATCAGAGAAACTTAACCATTCTACCCTATAAAATAGAAACCTCCTCCTCCCCAGTGTTTCCTACTCCTGTAGCCAGGCTTATTGTTCTCCACCACATTTACCAACATCTGACACATTCTATGTTAATTAATATTTTTCTGCCCACTACTCCACCACTAGAATGTAAGATCCTTAATAGCAGATAAATCTTTTTCCTTTTGTTAACTGCTCTTATCTCCAGCACTTACAAAAATGCCTGGCACATAGTAGGAGCTTACTTAACATTTGTTGAAGAAATGAATGAAAGGTTAAGGGAATGAATAATGAGACAATATTAAATATGGTCATAAATTGTATCAACAAAGTGAGTTAGGAAAAGCTTGACATGTTTGGTTCTGAGAGAAGTCCAGAAAGCCAGCCCAAAGAAGAAGGAGAAGAAGGCCTAAGGAGGAAAATGATGAGTCAGGTACAGGCTGACCACCCTGGGACTTGTGTAACAGGTTGAAGAATTTTAATTTTATTTTAAGGGAAATATTAAGCCATTAAAAGATTTAAGCAAGAGAATAACATGTTCTCATTTTTTCCCAAAAAATTTTACTTTGTAAGCTAAGTAAAATATAGAATAAAATAACGCCAGGAGAAGAAGAGAGACTATCAATAAGGCCACGGCCATAGTTTGGATGAGATAGGATGCCCTCTTAGACAAGAGTGGCAGCAGCTGGAGATGGAGAGTAAAGATATTTTGGAATATATTTTGTAAGTAGAAACAATAGGAATTACTAACCATTTGCATGCAGCAAGTGAGGGAGAAGAATTTTGGTTTGAATAATTGGGTATAGTGCTAACGATCAAAATGAGAAAAATTAGAGGAAGAAAGGTTTTGAGGGCAGCAATCAAGCATTTTGTTCGGATATATTAAGTCTGAGGTGCTTTTGATGGCTTACAGACTCATCCATGAGAACTTGCTTTACCACTCTCCTCTCTTAAAGTAGCCACTGTTCTCAGAAAACTTCACAGGCACCAGACTCTCTGCCAAGCACCTCCCAAGGAATGAAGCACAAGATCTAAGTTTGGGAGTATTCCAGATTACCTTTATTTGGAGACTCTGGAACCCAAGATGACAGTCTTACATAGATTTTGTAACTGAATTCAAATGTGAAGCAATTCTAAATGACTTAGCCCCTATCCCTCCTTTGGCAGGAGCTAATAATGTCCTAGCAGGAAATCTGACCTGAAATCAGAATGTTATTACAACATTTATATTTAACTGCTTCCTCTCTCTATGTCAGATAACCCTAAATGGCCACCAAGAAAGTGCATCCCCCTTCTTGTGTGGTAGAGAAATGATGGAAGTGCATAGGGCAGCCACAATTAGGCAGATGAGGATCTATTCATTAATCACAAAATGGAAAGTTCTTGACCTCACGTCTTTTGTCTCTAACCCTACAGTCGTAAACTGCCAACTGCAAACTATCTGGCGTTCAAAAAAGTAATTAGGGCATGAGAAATAAATTTGAAAATTATGAGCTCAAGGGAAGCATTTAAAGCCATGGGAATAAATAAATTACCTGGGAAGGATGTGTATAAAGGAGGGAGGCACAAGGCGAGCGCTCTGGGCTTCATGGATACACAGGGTTTGGGTAGAGAGGAATCCTATAAAGGAGACTGAGAAGGAGAAGTTGAAGAAAAAGGATGAAAACCAAAAGTGTGTGACAGAAACTAAGAGGAGCTAGTGTTTTTAATAATGAGGAAATGGGCTATTATATCAATTTTGCTGAGAGGTTAGATAAAAGGATAGAAATTGAGTATGGCAATATTGGTGATCAGGAAAAGAATAGATTCAGTGACATAATGGGAAACGAAACAAAATTACAATGGCTTACCAAGTGATTGGGCAGTGAGAGAGCGAAGATATCTCATATAGAAAATGCCTGCCAAAAAACTGGATGGAAAGAGGAGCAGAGAAATGCAGCGGTAGCTGGAGGGATGTGGGAGTCAAGGAAGTAATTTTTAAGCAAGTGTCCAAGAGGTCAGCTGAGAATGCAGAGCCACGCCCAGCAAGCTGAACAGACCCTATGAGACACTGTTGGTGAAACAGACACCAAGCACACTGTTGAGTTGCGGCCAGAGGGGACAATCAGATAAATCCACTGGCAGAGGACAGCATTAGGGGCTTCAGGGTTCTGGGCTTGGAAAACGTCCTCTAATAACCTTAGGTGACTTGGAGTCGTATTCTGTGGGGCAGCTAAGTATTATGGGACTTTGACAGACTGGAGAACTATGTGTAGGACCTTTAGTAACTCCAATATTTCTGCTACTGATATTTGCTTATGTTCCTTTTATTATTATTATTATTAAACCTCTTTGTCTGATACTATTTATATGTCTCACCATGTGCCTAGCACTGTCCTAAGTGCTTTACAGACACTAATTCATTTAATCCTCATTACAACCTTATAAGGTGGGTGCTATTATTGTCTTTATTTCACAAACTGAAGCACAGAGAATTCTGTAAGCAAAGCAGTCGGTTGTCAGAAGCTATGGTTAGCCCTGCATTAAGCTGCTCCTGTTTCATATAAGTGCTTGTTTGCAAATGAAGGTCGTTATATTGTCAGGTGGAAAGCACTTCACCCAACTTCTGGATGAGTGATTCAAGCCAAGTGAAGAACAACTCTTCCATTAATTAATTTGGGCCCTCTTTGGGACTTTTGGTATTGCTCACAAAAGGGTCTACGAGCAAGCCGCATTGGCAATGTGTCTTCCATTATTTTTTTTTAACCTATGCTAGATGCGAGCACCTAGTTTAAACGTTTAATTTATATAATTAATAGGTATGGCTAATGAAGAACGGAGTACTGTTTTTGTTTTGTTTCATTTTAGGTGACAAGATTCTTTTCTGGCACCCTGACTCCTTTGCACAGTTCTCCTCTAAAAAGTCTGGAAAAGAGCATCTGTGAGAATTATCACGCCTCTGAAAGCAGAAACTCAACATCCGCTGTCTGACAAGCTGATTCCCTCCCTCACTCTCAACATACACGCTCTTTGACCTCCAAATATCTTGATTCCTTTGATCCTTCTTTTTTGCCCTATCCATCACCTTATTTCCAACCTTATCTCCTTACCTGTCCATCCTAAATCTGTATCAATTTAACCACCCTCTTACCAGCACCCTCGATTTCTTTACTTCTATATGTTTCCAGTTCAACATCCTGAAAAAAACCATCACTTAAATAATTCCAAACATCTGAATTCTCTCCTCTTCCAGCCAGACTTCTGAAGATCCAGTCATGTAAATACGACAATTACATGGACTGATGATGCTACAAGCCTTGGACATCACACATCAATCCTTTTAGATGGCTCAAGGCAGCTCCCTTTCTCTTTATCTCCTCTCATTAAGACATGGGCTGGACTCTGCCTGACTCAATTTCAGCCTCACATTACAGAGAGGGTAAAGTTCTTCATCTGCTTCCTCACCATTGCTTCTCCTTCATCCCCACGTCAGAGGAGGAAGCGTTGCTTCTCTTTTCCAAGGCATTTCTTTCATAAATGCTTTCCAGCTCATCTCTCCCTGCTTCTCCCAGGACCTTGCTGCAACCAATATCCAGTTTCCCCATACTGGCAACCTCTCCCATTCCATTAGCTCCTTCCTATACAAGAAAGCTAAAATATAGCCTAATAAGAGATATAAACAAAAATAAGTTAATAGTACACTTCCTACATATCCCTGTTTGCTCTCACTTGGTATCTTTAACTCTACACACATCACATCCACCCTTCCCAAAATATTCATACTCACTAAAAACTTTTTGAGCACTCACGGTGCGGCAGGCACTGCTCTAAGAACTGCATGTGTTGACTCACTTAATCCTCACAACAACCCTATGAGGTAAGCATTTTTATTATCCTCATTTTACAGAAGAAAAACTGAGTCACAGCAAGTTTAAGAAAATTGTCCAGGGTCACACAGGGGCACTTCCTATTTTCACTTTGACTTATTAATAAATTTTACAATAATCATCCTGGGCGGTCATCTGCTTACTTTCATTGTTTCCATGTTTCAAAAATTTTAGCACATCACTTAAGGAGTTTTTAAAATTTCTTTTTTATTTTCTGCCTTTTAGATTTTTCTGAGCACTGTTTTCATATTTCCTATTTCTATCACAATCTCAACCTGTACTTCTCCATTCAATGTATATTCTCCACTACTTACATTGTTAAAAAATAATTGAACTCAAAGTACATAAAATCTGAATATATTTTCACTCATTGAATATAACAAATTATTTTTAATACATGTTATCCCCAAATTATTTTTTAAACATTCAAAATTAACTATAAAAAAGCAATTAGGAATATTAGTTTTAAATAAAAGATATTTAAATACATCTAAAATTTTTTGTCAATTAAATCTTATTAAATATTTCATAAAAACATAATTCACCACAATTTTGCATTTAATATCTGTCTAGTTGCCAATATAAAGCATCAGTATTATGCTTCATGAAAGTTATGTCTAAACTGAGGTAAATACAAATTTAAGAGAACTATGAATTATTTAATGCTGTGAAATATTTTAAGCTCTGCAACATATTGTGAATATCTGCTCTTTAGGAATATCTTTGGAAACACAAATTGGAAAATGAAAAGTAACAAGAAAATAGATGCTCAGAACTACCAAGAGATGATACATTTTGCAAGAATCTATTGTTTATGCTACTGAGAAGAAGCAGTTGACGGATCGATTAATCTATCTTTTCTCTTACCTAAGCCCTTTCCCCGCTCTGATCCCCCCCTCACTCAGAAGCAATGCCTATTTCCAATGTCATCAGTCGCACAGCCCACAACTTTCACAGCATTTGGACACATTTGCCTTTGCAAGAGATGAAGAAAAATACTACCCTGGGGCAGGAGTGATGTTAGTCAGGACAGCAGATGTTTGCGATTATAGGGTTGGAAGAATTGAGTGCTAACTTCCAAGTGACTGAAAATCTATGTGTTCTTTAAAATTGGTGCATATGTGTATTTCAGATATTCAAGGTCTTATGAAGTACAGGGCTGGGGGCAAGAGCTACTCTTGCATGGATCTAAAGGAGTCTTGCTCAGGATAGAAACTAAGTTTAGTTGTAGAAAAATGAAGAAGGATACATTTCTTGCATACCAAAATTCATGGCTTAAAAATATATCCAGAACACACTACTGTAAATTGTACATATTTTACAAATCTTTACTGACAAATCTGTTTTCCTACTAAATTGGAAGCTTACTAAAAACTGGTCTCAATTGATTACTGTGGTCCTATCAAAGAGCCTATCTTCTGGCACATACCAGGAAATACTGCTGTCAATGGTGCATTGTTTATAAGAAGGTTAAACTGGGATCAAGCACATGTATGCAATGGACATGCTGAGGGCCAAAAATTCCCCCAAGTGATTTAAATGAGAGTATTTCAGAAGATAATTATGTACAAATAGCAAATCCAAAGATTGTTACTAATGTAACATGTATATTTTTCCTCTTCTTTTCTCATTTTTCCTTCTTTAAATGAACAGTTTCCAATAGTAAATATAGAAAACCAAAAGCTCTTTAACCATTAAATTTTCTGATAGCTATTACTTGTACACAGTTGACATACAAGGAAAAATGTTGCTATTAAACTAAATTTTAAGTAAAAGCACATTATAGTAGAAATAAGACCCTCCAGAGAATAATTTTATGAGACCATTATTGCACGGTAGCTTGGGCAGTTGAACTCACACGTAACAAATGGCTCCATAAAACAAGTCCCAAAGTGGCCTATTGCTTAATTAAATTCATATACAAGGCATCCCTCTGCCTTGACATGTGTACATACATATATTAGATATATTTTAAAATTCAGTCTGAAAAATATGACCTCATAAAGATGCAAAGGTTTAGACACCACTTCAAAGCCAAAGAACTCCTTGAAGCAATATTTTACATGGAACCGTGACTTTTAAAATAATTGCTTTTTTTCCCCAACATAGTGAGAATAGTCACTTTGATGTACACAATATGTTTAAGCTTTCTGCGTATATAGATATGCCATAGTCTATAGGAAACACTTGCATTGAATTCAAGTACTGCTAATTCTTTCTTCTCCTATTTCATCAGAATGGAAGCATTTCTAGAGAAGCCTGGGTGTGCATAGGAAGAAACACATTTACAAGATGCATAGCCCAATCCTTCAAGTGAAATGTGTCTACTTAGAAGAATGTTAATTTAATTAATGCAAATAAATTAAGACATGTTTTTTGCCTTGAATATAAAATTGTTTTACCACAATGTATTCCTCTATTCTTCTGTTTAATGAACCACCTACATGTGGGTAACAGCCTTCCAGGAACAGAATGCAGTCCAGTCTGTTCGATAACCTAAAAACATCCTAAAGCCATCTGGTATTAAATGTGTTCAGGGAAGATGGAAGCAAGGGAGTAAAATGAAAAGACATTATTAAAACATGTTACCAATTGATTATAAGACTTTGTGTCCTCAAATGTCCTATCAGTTTGAAAATTTCAAACTAAATAATCTGGAATAAATAATTTTAGCTTCTCTATTTTCACCCATTCTTTTGGGAAACTCCTTAATAATGTCTATTTAACTAGCACCCCAAAGAGAAATGGGAAACAACGTATAAAACCTAGAGAAGTAAAGGTGATTCTCAAATATAGAAATTAAATGAGATCAGTTTCAAATGTATTGGTAAGATGTTCTAAATTCGGGTGAAATTCTCTAGACTTACAAACAGAAAAATGAGAAGGGCTTCATACTGGTTCAAATAATTTTTATACCTGGACACTGAAAATGTCCTGCTTAAGAACAATAGCAATTGTAATAACTATTATTTATTAAGTACTCACTGGTTACCAGGGAGTATGCAAAGCATTTTACACTGATTATCTTATTTTAATCGTCATGACATCTCTTAGGAGGTATTCTTCGTTTAAAGATAAAGAAACTAACGCACTAAGATATTAAACAACTTGCTTAAAATCACACAGTTAGTAAATGTCAGAATTGAAAGTCAACCCTTTCTTCACTGACACAAGAGCCCATCTTTTTAACTGCTACCCGCTTGCTGCCAATTTTGACAGAAGTCATACACCTTGATTTGGCCACAGGGAGAACCTTGGCTGTGCCCCTTGAACCTCATAGAGATAATTCTAAACGTAGGCCATTGACAAGAAAAACCACAGGTTAGAGATGCATCCTGAACATTCACCCCACCAAAGATAACTGCACAATCCAACCAATGTCCAACCCTATAGTTGTAAAGAAATATTTACGTAACAAAAGAGGTTTATGTTTAGAAACAGTAGTATCTGCCCAAGTCATTTATATTCACAGAGGAGATATGCACACAACCTTTTCTCCAGGCCAATCCACTAAACACCTGTGATGACCAGGGAGAGGTCTCAGAAAATGAACCCTCTGCACTATCCAGTGAATAAGCCTGCACAGATGGTGTGAGACTCCAACAGCAGAAAGGCTGAGCTCCCTGTCTAAATGAAGAGCATGTGTGGGCTGTTACGGCCCTACTTATCGCTTCTACTTCCATCACCCTCTTCACGACTGCCATAGCTGAACAGTAAGGGGCAGACCCTGTGTGTAAGAGCAGATATCACTACTGCCCCACAAAAGAAAGGCACCCGTATTCAAAAGAATAGCATAGAGAGAACTGGATAATGTTTATCAAGCATGCACTTTATAGGCACTTTACAAGGGAACGTAACGTTTACTTTGCCTGGATAAATT
Organism: Tapirus indicus; assembly: GCA_031878705.1. Taxonomy (NCBI): domain Eukaryota; kingdom Metazoa; phylum Chordata; class Mammalia; order Perissodactyla; family Tapiridae; genus Tapirus; species Tapirus indicus. The sequence goes on from CM062919.1 coordinate 51,363,308, forward strand.
ATTAGAATGAGGCCAGAGGGTCTTTCTGTTGTGCCCACCACTAACCATCACACTCCACCAAATACAGAGATATCACATTATCCTGGGGGTTTGGAGTGGCCCTGATGAGATAGAAATTTTGATGCACATTTCTCAAAAAAGAGTCCCCAGCCCTCCTAACAACTATTTCCATGGAGGTGTTGCGGCGGGGGCGGGGGGCGGGGGCAGGAATTTGTCTCTCTTTGCAACTAGAAAATATTATTCAAAATATTTTATAACAAGGATATCTAAAAGAGGATACCTGTATGTCGTCACTGTTGTGCCTCTGGTATTATTTTGCCAATTTAACAAGAAAAGAAACCATGTGACATAGTGAGATTATTTATGCACTTCAGAAATTTAAATTAATCTTTCAGTATGGTTTGAATCTTCTAGGGATGTGGCATTGATGCTTTAAAGAACTTTGTGCTGCCACTGTTCCATAATATTGACATTTTGAGGATGTTTTAAATATTTTTAAATAAAACTCTCTTCTGACACATAATACTCTTGAATTTTACCTCTTTTTTTTCCCAAAGGAACTCATTTTAAGATCCACTTATTCAACAAGTATTTATCAAATGCCCACAAAATACAAGGTATTTTTCTGAGTTATCTCAGAAGAATATAAATATATATAAAATGCAGATATTCTTGAAACTCAAAGAGAACTTACTGTCAAGTAACAAAGGTAAAATAACCAAAGCTATAATGCTAAATAGCCCAAGGGAAGTGCTATTTGAATGATAAAAACCAAAAGCCTAAGAGAATTTCAGAGTTTTAGTTTGGCTTCAGAACTTCTGAGTGACCTTATAAACCCTCGGCTGTGGCCAAGTTCAAGGTACTTGAGATAAGGAAGGTTCTTTGTTTTAAAGGTCCTAGAATGTAAATTTCTTCATTTTCCAGGGCTACCAGCCTCTTCTGTGGCTCAATCCACATGATAATGAAAGAAACCAGCTAGTAAACTGTTTATTAAATGACTGACTCAATAATATTGCAATGTTATCATTGTCCTTTGCCAAAACACCAAATTCTCATTCAACATTAAGAGAATCTTTCTCTTAATACATTTGAGGATTTTTGTGAATTGAATGGTATAAAGAATATTTAAGCTGCAAGAAAGAAGAAAGTTCAGAGATGAGATGCTGAAACCCAGATAAGTGAAATGAGTCATGGGTGGAGAGAAGATTAGTTAGTATTTGGGTTTCCCAATATCTTAAGCCAGTGTTAGTTCTACCACACTATCTTGATTCATCATGAAATCATTCAAATTCATTCAGTCATTGAAAATGCTGCCCATAGGTATTTTTGCTTTGATCGTCTTTGATTTTTTTATTAACTTTGTTTTACAAGTTATTTGTCTACGTCTGGGATAGAAACACTTGAGTATAGAATTCTGAAAGTAAGTAAAAAGATAAAACAACTTGACATAAAACAAAAAATAACTGGTTTTGACTCACATTTTATGAAGCACACAAATCTATCTTTAATATGAGAGTTGCTGTCTTATCATTTTCGGGTTTTGAAAGATGCACCTCATAGAACGATAGGGGCTGAATCTGACTGTATTTTTGACACTGGTTTGGAGATCCTCGATTGCACCTTGCCCATGAAATACGCCTGAAGTTCACATTTCATTTGCAAATGAAAATTATCTGTCAAGTCCACTAAACCAGGTTTAAGTGTTCTCAAACCTGCTCTTACTGAATCAAAAGGCAGCCTATATTAATCTCTCTCATGGCATTCGGTGGCATGCTGTTCTTGTCACCCATGACACTTTTCTCATGGCAATATCATGATTTGAAATTTTATATCTATATCTACATATTTGTGTTCTCATTGGCTTAATATCTATCATCTGACACACTGTAAGCCCCGTAGAGAAAAGGTTTTAGTCAACTGTGCACCAGTTTCATCCCAGCACCCAGTCAGTGGTTATTCAATAGACATTTTTTGAATAAATAAAGGATAAATGATTGGTTACCCTTCTGAATTTGGAAATTGATGGATATTCTTAAATTTTAGCTTGGTACAATTAATAAAGGAATAGTACTGTGTTACACACCATAAATATTTTTATGTATATTACTGCCTGTATCGGGCAGTGTTGTTTTAAGTCCAAGTGATAAAACTCAGTCCAAACTCCTTTAAATGAAATTCAGAATTTATCACACAAAACTGGAAAGCTCAGGGTTGCCATTGACTTGAGGTAACATCTTACCCTGTCTTCAACACACAGCACTGGAATGAATAGTCAACAAAATCAGGAACATTTTTCTGTTTTGTTCAATGATGTGTCCCAAGTTTCTATACTAGTGTTTGCCATATAGTAGATGCTCAATAAGTGAATGAGTGAATAAGTGAATGATCAATCTCTGTCTCTCAGATAAACTCTCCTATCTGATGGTATGCCAGGCAGAATAATCACCCTTAAAAATATCCACACCTTAGTCCTCGGGGCCTGTGAATATATTACCTGATATAGCAACAAGAACTTTACAGATATGCTTGAGGTCAGGAAATTGAGATGGGGAGATTATCGAGATGGGCCCAATCTCATCACACATATTCTTAAAATCAGAGCACCTTTCCCAATTATAGTCAGAGAATATAAAAACAGAAAAGCAGGCAGAGAGATGTGACATGAGGACAAGATCTGCTGTTGCTGCCTTGCAAGATTCATGCTTGGGGGAGAATGGGGTCATGTGACTGAGAGGCCATCAAGTAGAGAAGAAACGGTTTGCAAAGGAAGAAGTTGGTTATGTTACCAAAAAGAAAAAAAAAGGAAGGGACACCTTTAAGGTTCTTGACATCTTACAGGGAAGACAGAATTTACACACAAAATAAGACAGAATGTAATTAAAAGCCAAAATAACTTGTTATACATAATATCAACTATGCAATCTCAAGAAGGAAAGGAATATTCTTGGCCCAAAATGTTACTGAAGCATGTAGAGTATGAAAACTTAAAATGGATTTTGAAGATTATGGGAAAATAGAATGGAATAAAAATGTAGAAAGGAAGTTCTAATTAGAGATCCCAATGAGAGCATGGAAATCATGGAAAATGGGAAGAGACAAAGCAATATTTGGAAGAGAATAGGGACTTTATTATGGCAAAAATCTTCAAAATGTTAAGAAGGATGAATGAGAAACTTCATCAAGTTATTGAAGTTCCACAAAATCGTCTACAAATGTGTAAGAGAAGATTATTTTTATAAGACTATATTATAAAGTAAAAACATACTTAACTTGGGGCTGGCCCAGTAGCGTAGCTGTTAAGTTTGCACGCTCTGCTTCGGCGGCCCGGGGTTTGCAGGTTCGGATCCCAGGCACAGACTGACATATCGCTTGTCGAGCCATGCTGTGGCGGCGTCCCATATAAAGTAGAGGAAGATGAGCACAGATGTTAGCCCAGGGCCAATATTCCTCAGCAAAAAGAGGAGGATTGGCAACGGGTGTTGGTTCAAGGCTAATCTTCCTCACAAAAAAAGAAAAACAAAAAAAGCCCATACTTAGCTCTACAACTTCATTACACACTAAAGTTAGAAAATATTCATGGCTTCTGATTTTGCTCATCTTTTAAAAATTTTACCAAAACACTGTTCTCTGAAAAATGTGAATGTTCCAAACTAAAGCAATTTATGCTGCTCTGTGTAGATCCAACACAATGATCACAGAAATCCCGGGAAGCAACCTTTACTCTTGAGGCAGGATTAGAAAAAACACTGTAGAAAGGTCTGAAAGACTTATGGGAATCGATGTAATTAAAGAAAAATGTTGATATTAAGCCTATAAAACATATGAATCACCCTTTTGCTTCCTAGGGTGATTCTTCAAGTCATCTGATATTTAATCCTTCTTTTCTTTTCTTCTTCAGGGAGAAAAATGTAGCTGGATCTTCAGCTTCCTATTTGCTACCAATAAAATTATCAGCATTTTCCATCAACTACACACCATCAATCCCTCCCTCTCTACTACACATTTGCTCCAAGCATTTTAAGGTATTCAACTCTAATTTTGTTTATAAAACAAAACTAAGTTAAATCTTCTCTAAGTCTCCCTCTACCTACCATCCAGTTCCTCTCCTTCTCTCCTCAGGCAAGTCTTTAAAAAATAACCCGCACTTCCCATTTAGTCCTCAATTTGCTGCACTGTGACTTTGCTTCTAACCTTCCAAAGAAACTGTTCTTGGAGAAGGTACGATGATCTCAGTTCCTCCCATTAGTTCTCCTTTATTTCACCTCATTCAGGCCTCGTCTGGAGATAACCTCCCCACAAACATCTTCCTTGTGCCACTCTCTCTGTTCCCTTATCCTGCCTTAGTGTTCTTCAAAGTACCATCATTCCCCCAAATTTCATGATTTGGTTACTTGTCTGAGCCTGGTTCCCCACCAGAATGTTACATCCAGGACAGCATGGACTTTGCTTGCTCCTGTCTTTATCCCAAGACGCAGAGCCGTGCTCGATGCCAGCAGACACTCATCAAATATTTGTTGAATTATTTTTACTATCCAGTTAAAACTCTTCCATTTTGACCTACTTTACTATAAATTAATAACCTCCTTCTTTTTCACACATGCTTGTCCCATAATTTCAGTGACATTATTCTTGAATGCATTTTCTCCTTCATCTTTGTCCATCCTTCCCATCCTAATGCAGAGAGATCTCTTTCTTGACAGTTCCTCATATGGTTTGGGCCTCAGTCCTCTTCGTGATTCACTCTCCTGACCCTCGTCCCGTGTGGTCTTATTGCTTCCATCCCTTCAGCTACCGTGTGCTCCATGACAACTTGAAATGTATGTCTCACCCCAGACCTCTCTCTTGGTTTCCAAACAAACGTCTCAGGTGGTCACTGATGCCTCCCCACGGAGACATTTGAAACTAAACAATGCAACTTCTCTCCTCTCCTGGGTGTGCCTTCTGCCTTAAATTTGTATTACTAATTCCTAATTCATGTCACCACTCACTCCTTTGGTCCTGCTTGAACTTCAGGCATTACGCGTTCTCAATTCTAACTCCTCAAGAGCTTTCAACTGCAGTCATTTTCCTCTCTCCCTGTTGAAATGGCTACACTTCATGCTCTCATTATTTTTCACCTGGATTCTTGCCATAGACTTCTAATGGTATCCTTGCCTGTAGTCATGCCCGAACTCCTAATCAACTTGCCATATGGTTATTAGAGTGACAATTTAAAAATTCAAGAGAGTATAATATAAAAGAGCTGGTATGGTACCTTCCTTCTGCATCACCCTCACTGCTGTTGAGCACACGCCCAGTGCTTTCTTTCATCTCTGTGCCCTTATGCATGCTGCTTCCACTCTCTCTAATGTTTTCCCCCATCGTTTCCTCTTGGCCTGGTTAACTCTTGCTTGTCTTTCACACTGTGGTTAAAATCTTGCTTCCTGCAAGTTTCCTCTTCTGACTGCTTCCTGCCCTCAACATCCAAAATGACAGTAGGTGGCACTCCATTGTGTCCCCACAGCTTCCTTCCCCTCCTATCATAGGTCCTTTGTACTCAAATAAACACTACATTAAAATTATGATTTACTTGCCTGTCATCCAGTATCAGTAAGGTGATGCTAGTCGCTGAGACAAATCAGCCCCAAATTTCAGTATTTTAATGCAATAAAGGTTTACTTCTCATTTATAAAAGTCCTATCAAAGATAAAACTAAGTCTGGGACAAAATCAGCAAAGGCTGTTTATTCATAAACTTGGGCAAGAGAACCCATCTGCCATCACTTTCATTTCATCAGAGGATTAAAGATGTCAGGAAGGCAAGCAAGTTTTAAAGAGTACAAAAAGAAATATGAGAGAATTTCTGATTGGCTAGCATTCTTTAAAACGGTATCTTTGGAAGTGAGGAGACTCTCTAATTGGTCTCCTGATACATTTGGCAGCTTTTGGTTGGCTAGAGAAGACAAGTGAATAGTTTGTGGGCATTTCAAAAGAGGAGGGTTGTTCAATGTTAGGCCTAGAGGGTTTTTTGTGTAGGGCTGTTTCTTGTAACAAATGGAGGCCAATGGGGTACCTTTTTGTGTCCATACTGTCATAACGGTCCTTAGGGGGGTGGCTGCCATGGCAGGAAGTTTCTCAGTCCAAGAACAGTTTTCCTAGTAGTTGGGTGTGTTTTCTCCCATGTAGTGATCTGGGGATCTAGGCTCCTTCCTCTTATGGCCCTGCCATCCTCTAGCTTCGGTGAGCAGAGGAGGAAAATAGAACTGTTCTTCTTACAAGTGTCAAACAGGAACTAATAAACATCACTTCTTTTCACATTCCACAGGCAAAATCTAGTCCTGTGGCAATACCAGGATGCTAAGGGAGGGAAATGGAGCCCTCACTGGGCAGCTGTGTCCTAAGGACTCCTCCAGACTATGGAAGGACTACACAGATTTTGGTTGAACAGCTCCTAGCTACTATCTCTGCCACAGATCCCCACTAGATTTGAATTGTAAAAAGAGATACTATGTATTTCCATTGTTTACCAAAATGACAATGCCACATATTAGTTATTCAAAAAACCCCACAAATGGTTGAATCATTAAAATCAATAAATATCTGAACGGCTCTATCATCTGAAAATTCAGAATCACTAAAATTGCTTCCTTCTATTCCTGAAGATTTACTCAAGCAAATTATGGTTAATAATGAAATAAAAACATATAATCTATGGATATAAGGCATCATTCTGAAAGCTAATATTGAATATCTCTCTACATGCAAAAAATGGAAATGAACCTAAGAAGCATTATAGATTGTAAATATCAAATAAACTAGTAGCAATATTTTGAACAGTAAAAATCAATATTATAAAATAAATTAGAGGGAAAAGTGCCAAAAATGCTTGCCAAAGGAATCTCTCTAATATTTTGAGAAGGGAATTCAGAAAGGTCATGGATTTGATCATAATAATCAACTAAAAGTAGACTTTTATTTAGAATTTTGAGCTAATTTTTGAGGCAGTAAGATCACATTCTTAACAATCTTTTCTATTTGTCATTTGAAGATATTTCTAAAATAAAATTGTCAAAAGTATAGCAAGAAATAAATATCAGCACATCACCTAGTGAAAAATAGAATAAACAAATTTCCAATTAGTTTTAGATATTCAGGAATGAATTATCCTCTGCTTTCAGATTTTCATGAATAATTCAAATTCTGCTGCCAGTAGACCTAATTAGTAATTATCCAAACTATTTCTAAATTATCTGGTTTGAAGCTACCTAGGTTGCAACTATATTTATTTCTGATATAATTATTAACCCCATTTGTGTTGCTCTTATCTCTCTTTCTGTTGCTGGTAATAGAACAGGCATCTCCGGATAGTAGAGAAACCTATACATTCAGTTTATTAATGTACCATTACCAATTAGCCCCTCTAGTGCTAAGAAACTGGCAGCATATACCACACAAGGAGAGATTTTTAATGCCTTTGGAAATGCTTGCCCTACAGTATACTGATTTAACTATGTAACAGCAGGAAGAAAAAGCTGACCTTAAAAGGAAAGAATAAACTCTAGAGTAGACATGATGGAAGGATAGTGAGGCAAAACAACCTACTCCAGGATGGACTGAAACATACTCAAGTGATTATGGAGGTCCCCACACACAGGGACCTCTTCCCCTTAAAAGTAATTGAACACATTCAGAAGCAACACAGTACAAAAAGGAAAATTCATTAAACTCAGCTTAATGCTGGATCATAAGGCTAGAGATTATATTTTCTTTTGATTTTAAATTGCAGTACATTTTATGGTGTATATTCCCTAACACTATTTGGACTTAGAAATATCCACACCCTGCCCCCCAAAAACCAAAATTTACAAAATAAATTGTGACATCCCTACCCCCAACAAAACCTGAAACCTAAAAATTCCAACAAGCCTTGGGATAAAACAAACCATAAAATGAAATTACAATTGTGATGCAAAACATATTTCACTGATGGTTTCATGTGCATTATAAATTCTGGATGAAAATTTTAATTAATCGTGCACATATTCCCTGATTTCATTCTAATTGCTCCTAGAAAGAGGATTTAGGTGAAATTGTATTACCTTTCTCTTCTTCTTAAATATTATTTTTTCTACTTGAAGCTCTTAGGGATTATAACGCTCTAAGTGATTCTTTCAAAACTGTCAGAAGCATTCAGCTTTAACCTGCAGGAGTACATCATAAAATTTTATTTCACAATTGCTATTTTGCCCCAATAATAGCTTTGTCTATTATTGTCATTAATAGCTTCTTCCCTTTCCAAACACATTTAAAAAAAATAAAAAATTCTATTTCCTTTCTTATTCTGTTTTTTTATCCAGATTTCACTGACAACTGAGAAGAATAAAAGATGTGATAGGCTTGTGGTCATTTCTTGAGTCTTTGCCTGCTCAACATTCTACTTTACAGTGTTTTTCTCTCTGTTTTGTTCTTTCTCTTGGATGTATTTATAGAAACTTTTCTTATTTCCTTTGAGTCCCCTAGCTACATTATTTCATTTTGCTTTCTTGCCTCTCTTATTGTGTGCCTGCATTCCTTGATGGCTAGCTTATATCTATTCCTTTCAATCTCCCCTCTTTTCCATTTCCTATACTATTTTGTATTTCTATTCAAAAAATTCTATTTTGTATTTCAGCACTTAGAGAAATCCACCCTCACCCACAGGTATTTTTTAATCTTCTCTGTATTTTTAACCTATATTGGAATAGCTGTTCAACTTTCCATGCTGAGGTCATCTTAAAATTCATTTCTTCCCCACTTTTCCCTACCCCTCGCAGTCTGCTGCTGACTTTATTTAAAATGATTATTTTGCTCAATATCCTAATAACAAACTCTTCAAGTTTAGCCACTATTCACTATAATAGGGACATTGATCAGATACTTAACAATTATAAGGGACTTACTCGTCTGAAAATAAAAGGAGACATTTTACACACATCTCTATGGTGTTGAACAAATAAGCGAATGGGTAACACAGTATCATTGTATACTAAGTCACCGACCTCCCTGAGCTAGGACAAGAGAAAGTTCAGATGATCTCTTTGTAGACAACTATTGTTGGTCAGCTGATGGATCTGATGGACAAAACTGCGACAGTCAGCACCATTGCCAAGGCCAACCCCAGGTTCACTCATCCTGGAACTGCTCTGTATCTGATTCCTCCTGGGACCCTATAAATTTGTTAAAGCAACCTTGGCAACAAAGTAGAGTTCTGAACCCTCAAATTGTATATTATATTTGTAAATACAGCCATGGACCCCTAGAAGATGATGTCATAAGAACAGCTTAGCCTAAAAATCAAAGTTTCAAGTTAGTCTACCTTTTAGTTAAACCTACAAAAGTACATTTTCAGACCAAAATCTACCAAATATCTGTGACTAGTTTTGAAAATCTGACAAATGACCTGGAACCCTGGCGAGTTTTGTTAACCAAAATCTACCTTCAGTTATCAGACCTACTCTAGCCCAGATTTAATTAGTTAAATCTCATTTAATAATGTTGTCCCAATAAGCCATCATGCGCTCTTAAGTGAAAGAGCTAAATCCAAGGAAATTAAACTAAAAGCTCTGCGTCCCAAAACCAAAAGAAATATAGAGAAGACATAAAAGACATTGAAGCTATTGATGGCCTATGAACCACTGGGGTGGCACAATTATGGACAAGGGCAAATATTATCCAAATGACGTCATTTCATTTGACTGGCACCAGATGAAAAAGAAACAGAATTAAATATTAGTTTCAGTGTGGCTATTTAGAAACCTTATATCTATGTGAATCAATCGCATTTTAGGATCTTTCATTTAACAATATCAACACCTCTAAGTCTGATCATTTTAAAAACAGGTTAATATTCATTAGTAACTGATGGTTTCTCCCAATGATTCTGAATGGTTGTTTTCAACATAGGAAAATTATTACACTGTAGACATTGTAGAACCTGTGAAATAAACATTAATATGAACTTGTACCCTTCCCTCAAGATACTTTCAAGTTAATAACAATCTGGGTAAAAATACGTATTTTGCGCAAGCCTTCACATCCTTCCAAATGATATATATGTATGAATATATGTACATATGAATTATATAATTTATATATACGTTATTTATAGATGTATATGGAGAATATAAATATGTATATGATATATATGAAAATACATATTGTGTGCATATATATGTATAATAGTATACAGACTTTATATTCTTATATATAGATGGCCATAAGCATCTGGATAGCTAAAAAGCAAATGATCAAGCATAAAATCAAGCAGTCTCTCACAGAAGGGAGAGGAAGAAAAATCAACTTTCAGAATCTGAAAATAAGACTGCCTGCCAAAGGATCACTCTCCCTGCTCCCCCCAAGTAGAAAGCACAGCATTTTCCATACATATCTGTAAATAAATGACATATAAACTTGGTCATGAATAAAAGAAAAAGGACAACTTTTTGTAGCATGAAGAAAGGGTAAAAGTAAAATACCATCAACATTAAGTGGATTTTTTTCTTTTTTATAGATTTTACATTTTAAACACATATGTCATGACATTTTAATGTAGCAGTTTTGAAATGGAGAAATAGCACATTGATTTTGTGCCCCAGAGAAAAATAAACAATAGCACTTTCAAAAAAGGCTTTGGCCTGAGATTCCCTTGAACCATATAAAGGACATTTATCCCCAAACTGAATGACATTAGTAATGGTTGCACTTTCTTGACTACTCTTTCCATCTAAATATTCTGGTTTGATCCTATCAATGAGGTCACCATGATACCCAGGCTGCAATACAATGTGTTGATGAAAAATTACCATAAATTCACATTGACAGAAAGAATACCACCAAATCCAGAATAAACTGCATCAATATAGGGTCAATAGGAAAGACTGCCTGATATCCTTCATGTATTTAGCTATAAAATCAGCAATTTTCAGAGAGGCATAAAAAATGTATACCCAACTAGCATATGTTTTAAATATTTTTCCTAACCTGAAATTCTTTTTTCTTTCTATTTTTAGTTTATTAGAGACAGACTCTGTGTGATGATTCTTGGCAGTCCTAAAGTGAAATGGAAGAAAATACTTTAGTCAGGATCAAATTAAATGTTAAAGAGGTTAAAAAAAATGCATATTCTACTTTGATCCAGGTAAAACCTATTAATGGTGATGTGAGTTATATTTGGCCACAGAGGAATTATTTAACTTCTTCTACCTTTCAAACTGTCATCAGAAGATTCCTTTTGTTGACACGTGTTATCTGAGGTCTGTTGGGCATAGAGAAAGTAAATAATATTTGTATACCATTTTTTCTTGATATGAAAAACACTACTTGCACAGCAAAGGAAATCATCAACAAAATGAAAAGGCAACTTAGTGAATGGGAGAAAATATTTGCAAACCATATATCTGACAAGGGGTTAACATCCAAAATATATAAAGGACTCATACAACTCAATAACAAAAAACAAACAATCTGATTAAAAAATGGGCAGAGGATCTTAATAAGACATTTTTCTAAAGAAGACACACAGATGGCCAATAGATACATGAGAAGATGCTTAATATCACTAATCATCAGGGAAATGCAAATGAAAACCACAATGAAATATCACCTCACACTTGTTAGAATGGCTATTATCCAAAAGACAGGAAATCACAAGTGTTGGCAAGGATGTGGAGAAAAGGGAGCCCACGTGCACTGTTGGTGGGAATGTAAATTGGTGCAGTCACTATGGAAAACAGTATGGAGGTTCCAAAACAATTAAAAATAGAACTACTATATGATCCAGCAATGCCACTTCTGGGTATTTATCCAAAGAAAACAAAAATACTAACTCAAAAAGATGTCTGCACCTCTATGTTCACTGCAGCATTATTTACAATAGTCAAGATATGAAAACAACCTAAACGTCCAGCAACTGATGAACAGATAAAGAAAATGTGGTATATGTCTACAATGGAATGTTATTCAGCCACAAAAAAAAGAAAAAAATCTTGCCATTTGAGATAACATGGATGGACTTTTTGAGGGCATTATGCTAAGTGAAATAAGTTAGACAGAGAAAGACAAATACCGTATGATCTCACTTACACGTGGAATCTCAAAAAAAAACCCGAAAAAACCAAGCTCACAGATACAGAGAACAGACGGGTGGTTGCCAGAGGTGGCAGGTGGAGGGGTTGGCGAAATGGGTGAAGGGGTCAAAAGGTACAAACTTCCAGTTATAAAATAAATAAGTCATTGGGATGTAATGTACAGCATGGTGACTATAGTTAATAACACTATACTGCATATTTGAAAGTTGCTAAGATAGTAAATCTTAAAAGTTCTTATTACAAAAAATAAATTTTGTAACTATGTGTGGTGAATGATCACTAATTAGTAGTGATCACTAATTAGTAGATCACTAATTGTTGTAGTGACCATTTCACAATACATATAAATACTGAGTCATTATGTTGTACTTCTGAAACTAATACAATGTTATATGTCAATTATACATTAATTTTAAAAAGAAACAAATTTTAAAAAATAAAGTGATACACGCAATCTCAGCCTAAAAATATACATATATAATTCCACCAAAAGACATACATTGAAAACTCACTAAAATACCCTAATTAGAATGTATGATGCAAGACTAATCTTTAGATGAAATGATATTATATTGATATTCTTCTGATAATACTTATAAATCTTCTTCAATCTGGCCTCCATTGCAGGAAGCCAAATTTGCAGAATGGAGTATAATATGAGCCTACAGCATGTATAACAAGTTGGTTTACTCAGAAAAATCATTAACTCAAATGCCACTTTGACAATGGGAAATTCCCATTTACCATTTTTAAAAATTTTCAAATGAATGAAGTCTTCTTTACTTACTTCTACATTGTTCTCTCTGATCAAAGTAGAACCCCAAGCGTGGAGAGCCTTAAAGAAGAACCCCAGGATAACTCATTCTCTTCACCTCTTGGAAAACACTGGGAAGCCCACATGGCCAGTTCTCACCTGAATAGGAAGATAAGGGCCAAATAAAGAGAAGAGAACTCATTTCAAAGATATGAAGAAGGTGTTTTCATTCCTCCACATACAATAGTACTTGTGTACAGTGCTTTAAAAGATGGAAGCAAGTTTGATGGGCTTGCCCACAATTACCCGTGCCATCATCTGCTCTGGACTCTACCGCATTTTTACTGAGCGTATATTCTATATGGATAGTCATTTCTAACTGAGTAATGCCATAATTGATGCCACAGATGCCTCCAAAAACAGTGTGTATTTTCAGAAGTTTACTTAGGGAAGCTCAAGTGGTAATTTGAAATTTCTTATTACAGATGCTTCAGAGTTTAAGATTCAAGACAATGACAACTTAATTCAGCTGGCATTAGAGCTATCCAAAATTATTTTTAATCCATGTACTTTTGCAAACAACTAGTTGGCTCAAATTTGTTAGTCTCACACTCCTACGGAGGCTCATTTTATATTTCACATTCAAGAATCTAAACATCTCAGAAATGTCAGTACAAATCACACATTCAGCCTAGTCAAATTTATTTTCAGCACAGTCAAGCCTTCTCCGAAAGACCAAGTAATTTGATATATATACTCTGCCTTTCAAGTTGGAGACAAACTAAACTTTGGCATTTTTCAGTAAAATATTTGTTCATATTAATAAAATCACTTGATACTGTTTTTTTCTTTCATTATTCAGACAGTCAAAAAAGTAAGGACGAGCCCCAAGTTAATTATATTTGTCAACACTTTGTCATTAGCGCAACATGTTTTATTGGAACTGAACTTGTGAAGATTTCCAGATAAAAACTGAAGGAGGATGCGCAGTAGATTAAGTGCATGCATCACTTCCTGCTCTCTCCTATAAGCCCACTAAAATAACAGGAAAAAAAAAGAAGAAGACAGGAATAACCCCAGGAGGACTAAGGAACAGAAGCAGGTGTACAATAGCCAAAAGATGTCAAGAAGTTTTTGGAAGATGAAAACCAGGTGGATGAGAGGTAATCATGAAAACAGAGAAACTTAAAACCTGAGGAAGAGAAAGCTGAAGCCCATTCAGGAGAGGATGCTGAAATGAAGTGGCCAATTTATGCGGCAGACTCCCAGAAAGTCTTAGGAATTGGGAGCACCAGATATTTCAGGATGTGGGGATCATAGTAAGACTAAAAATAGAAGGAGTATTTGAAAATCAGTTTAAAGGAGCAGTTAGACTTCCTACTACTCCTCTCAACTTTGGTGTAATATTTGGAGGACTTGGAAAAATTAGGCTCTGGACACAAGGATGGATACATCAATAATAGCTGAGAATAGGATCACAAGTTAATACTGAAAACAAAAGACTTCTTACACACACCAATTTATGATTTCTCCTACATAGTCCACGACTGACAGCCAGTTTATACTGCCTAGGCCTGTAACTGGAGAATGTTCCTTGGAGAAACAATCCAGCCCCAAAGGAAAGATATACAAATAGTGAAATTTGGACATTTTTTATAAATTGGTGATCCTACCTGATCACCCCACAGTGGAGTCCAACAGCCAACAAATTCTGCCCAAACTTCAGTCTCCAGTTTTCAGTGCTTCAGTCAAATATGAACAGATAGTCAAATATCACCAAACATTTGAGGAAAGCCTTCAGCATAAATGTTAGAAACTTAAAAAACAAAACGGAATAATAAACTAATGCAAAGAAATAGGTACAATATAAGAAATAGGAGTTAACTTCAAAATGTGTATATGTAATTAATACTCTTGAAGATATTGCTCTGTGAAAAAAGAACAGGGTGCTAATTTTTTTAAAGGCCAATTAGAGGAAAAAAAGAGACTTTTTGGATATAGAAATATGACAGTTAAACCTTCAGTTGAAGTTTTGGAAGACAAAGTTGAGAAATCTCTCAAAAAGTAGTATGAAAGAAAAAATTAAAGAACTAGACAAATAATCTAGGAAGTTCAATTGTTCACAAACAAAATTTCCAGAAAAAAAGATACAAAGAAAATAAGAGAAATTTGTTTTAAAAGATAAAATAACATTTCTCTAAACTGAAAGACATACATTAATTATCACTATAACTAATGAAAAACAGCTCCCACCGAAGCACATCAACATGAGGTGTCTGAGTTCTGGAGACAAAGACATCCTAATAGCTTCCAGAGATAATGAGGGGGAAGAGGAGAAGGAGGAGGTAGAGAATAAATAAAGTTTCAAGCAAAGACATAGGAATAAGGTTGGTTTCTCAGAAGTTTTCCATTCTAAAACCTCCAAATTATTAGTCAAGTGGTTAGGTAGAATGAAGACATTTTTCGTCAAATGCTCAAAAATTTTACCTCCCTTTTACTGTACCTAAGACAGCTACTCCAAATATGGTGGCTGGGGAGAGGTATAAAAAAGGACATGGGAAGCAGGAAATAATGGCTCTATCTCAACAGAGAAGTAAAGGGAATTCCCAGCATGATGGGAGGAGGGAGATGCCATGTGGATGACTGCACAACAGGCCGAGACAGCAAGCAGTCTCCATTGGGCCAGAAGCATGAAGGGCACCGGAAAAATGTCTCCAAATGAAAGAAAAAAGCTACTGTAGGTTACCTAATACGTTTGGCCTCAGTAAGAAGCATTCTTTTTTTAAATGAACTTTATATTTAGGAATAATTTTAGATTTACAGAAAAGTCTGCAAAGTTAGTCCATAGATTTCCTATATATTCCTCACTTAGTTTCCCCATGGTTAACATCTTGAATTACCATGGTGTATTCGCCAAGACTTAAGAAACCGACATTAGTACCTTACAAAATAAAGTCCCAATTTTTATTACATGTCAACAGTTTTTCCATTAATATCCTCTTTCTCTTCCAGGATCCAATCCAGGCTACCACGTGGCATTAAGTGGTTAGGTCTCCCCAGTCCCTGTTGTCTTTGACAGTTTCTCAGTCTTTCCTTGTTTTTCATGTGATGGTGTTGGGGAGTGCTAGCCAGGTATCTGGGTTTCTCTGACATTTCTCTCATGATTAGTCTGGGGTTAAACTTCATCTCCTGAAGGGAGGAGTATCTACACATGTTATTTGAATTTTTCTATAAAGAAGATGGGTCTTTTCTCCCCCATTTATTTATTGAATCGTTTATTTAAAGCAGCATATAGACTCATTTATATCTATTTTTTACTTTAGGTTATAATCCAATACCACTCAAAGTGTTCCAGCTTTGGCCATTAGAAGATCTTTTGAGTTTTCTCCTGTGTCCCTTTGACATGACTCCATACTTCCACTTTTAGAGTACTTCACTACTTTCTGGTACTGCAAGATACTCCAGGCTAATCTAGCATTTGCCCTACTCCAGCCCAGAGCCAGTCATTTCTCCAAGGAACACTGATTTCTTTTACTGGAAAATGGCATTTACAAAACAGGATCTGGGTGTGCTGGGTGTGCTGATTGCTAGTAGCACATCATTGCTTCTAGGCAAGTAACAGGCAGTGGAGGGTCAGTAATGGGTACACAGAGAAGAAAACAAACCAAAAGAGGCAATTTTTAATTCTAGGTTTAAAAAAGTTTCAAAAAAAGCAAATATGGTACTTCGGTATTTTGCTCAGTTATAACAATATTTACATATCCATAATGATGTAAATACTTAATATTGTTTCATTTAACCAAAAAATATGACATAATCATATGGTAAGAATGGGCATACTAGAAGTGCTTGTGAGTTTAACTGAAAGTGAGTGGTCTCTGAACACAAATTCTCATTTTCATACCAGAAAAATGAATAAATAATATCAAAAATTTAAAAATCAAGAAATAGCAGTGTATGTTTTTTATTTAGAAATATGGGTGTAAATGCCAGAAGATACAGCTAAAGCACTAAAAGTTCTTACCTCTGGGGAGTGATGTCTTGAGGGTGGAGCATGTGGCTACTTTTAACTACTATACTGTTATATTTTAAACTAAGTACATATAGCCCATGATAAGAAAAAAATACTTTAAAAATCAGTTAGCCAGGGCTACCTTTGTGTAGATTATGAATGCCTTGCTTCTTTACTGTAGTTTCCAAACTTTCCAAAATAACCATAAAATTTTATCAATGATTGAAAAAAAGTCTCACAATTAAAAAGGAAACAAGCACAAACAGCAGCAGTTAATATTTTATTAAAAGTAATGAAGTTAGATCAAACTCAAGTTTTAAAACATATGATCAGCAATGTTAGAAATAGATATTTGCCTTGGGAAAAAATCCTTTGTTATGGCTTTTCAGTGTAAGGAGGAGGCAAAGAAAGAGTAGAAAATCACATTTTAGGTGTGAATTTAGAGGGACGCTTCTATACCACACAAAGAGACACAGTTAATACAAGGAAAAATAAAAGATTTAAAATATTCACACATCTGTATCTATGTGTATGAACCAAATTGTCTACTTTTGCTTTTTTTTTTTTTTTTTTGCTGAGGAAGATTCACCCTGAGCTAACATCTGTGCCAATCTTCCTCTAATTTGTATGTGGGTCACTGCCACAGCATGATCACCAACGAGTGGTGTAGGTCCACACCTGGGAACCAAACCTGGGCTGCTGAAGCAGAGCATGCCGAACTTAACCACTAGGCTACTGGGTGGCCCCCTACTTTTGTGTGTTTTGATAGAAAAATGCCTGTAGATGCCAGATCTTCTTCTGTAAATGTGAAAGAATGTTATCATCTTCTTTTATCCCATTTCACAGATTGGGGAAATTCTCAACTAGAAAGAAACTGAATAGCTCATGAAACTCACATGGTACTCAATCACAAATGCCTTGTGTTCCCATACAGTGCTGTTCCAAGATACTGGAAAGGACTTTTGAAGATATACAAAGCAAAGTGAGGAAAACGTTAGAATAACAACATAGGCCTACCTAACTCAATACTCAAACAGAAGCATATTCCCTGCAGATGGTAATAGCACATGCCTGGACACAGGCCTTGGTTCTCTAAAAACCTGTTTCCTAAGCAGTAAAATGTGCATAATAATGCCACCTACCTCATAAAGACGCAGTGAAGATTAAGCAAGGTATTAAGTCCAAAATACTTAAAATCCTGCCCAGAAAATAATTAGAGATCAATAAATTGTAGCTAGTATTTGTATTTTTATTCATGTACATATCTGTACTAACTCCTTAATCTCACTGCTCTTTAAATCAAGGGAATTAGCATAAAGGTTAGATGCAGAGAAGCAAAGCCACAGTGGGTACCTAGCTATGCATTATCCAGGCCACAGAAAGAGTAAGGGCCAGGTACACCCAGATCCTCGAATTGTTTCCTTTATCCCTCCACCAATGTATACACCAGGTCACCCGTCCAAATGCAACAGATTCAGAAACACAAATATGCATCATGATGAAACTTAAATGATAGTTTCTTAAATATTGATGAGATCAGAATAGAGAACTAGACTCTTTAAAATATTTTTTTAAAAAGAACAAGATCTATTTGTCATAGTTTAGTTTAACTAAGTCCAAAGACTTTCTTTTTCCTGTGAGCTAGGGATGCTCTGGTTTGTCTGAATCCTGATTATTTACCATTTTACATTAACTATGAGGAAGTGCCTCTTTGGAAACACTCTCTGCAAAATGATCACTTTTGGTACTTAACTTGGTACCTTCTATGTATAGGAAACAGATAACTGCACAGTCAGTAATTTCCTCCCAGTTGAAGGTAGTTCAATCCATCAGCTAAATCATGAGTATATGATTTAGCTAAACGTCAATATCTCCAACTGGTTAGATACCAAATTTGTGTTCCAGGAAACTATGATAAAACAAATGTCCAATTGCTGTTAAGAATTAAAAGTTTTTTCTCATGAAACAGACATGTGCATTATAATCTCAACACTGAAGTAGTGTGGATAGTGGTAAAGACTTACTTTTGAGCTGGGTTTAATTCTGATCTTGAGAAGTGGTGTAACCCCTTGAGCCATAGTTGTTATGTTGTGTGGATATAAGATAATGCTTTTTAAAGCACTTAATATAAGGGGCCAGCCCAGTGGCAGTTAAGTTCTGGCATTCCGCTTCAGTGACCGTTCGCCAGTTCAGATCCTGGGAGCGGACCTACTCACCGCTCATCAAGCCATGCTGAGGTGGCATCCCGCATAGAAGAACTAGAAGGACCTACAAGTAGGATATACAACTATGTACTGGGGCTATGGGGAGAAAAAAGAGGAAGATTGGCAACAGATGTTAGCTCAGGGCCAATCTTCCTCAAAAAAAAAAAAGGACTTAATATAAGGACCTGCCTTAAAGAAAATGCTTAATGGATTATTAATAGACTATTAATTGCATCATCACCATTGTAAAGTATCAAGGCTATTTTGCCCAAAGGCGTATAGTTAATAAGAAAATTAATCAATAAATTATGATTTTACTTTTTATATTTGCTTTTCTAAGCCCCAAACTGTTTTTCCTATTAGCAACAATATAAGTGGCAGAATGGAGATTTGATCCCAGCAATTCCAACTCATTCTGTAAACCCTTAGTTTCATCTCTCACAGTCGTAAATTACTGAAGGATTATTTGCTAAAAGATAAATTTTTCCCTCCCTTCCTTCCTTTCTTTCTTCCCTTTGTCTTGGTTGCAATGAACAGTGCTTATAGCTAAAAGAATGAAAAAAAATGTTCATTGAGTTCCACAAATGGTTCAAACATCCAGCACAGGCCCACATTAAAAGATTCTCTTTTTTTCAGGCACCAATGGGAAAACCACAATAGGAACTCGTGACTTGCTCTAGGGCAACAATATTTTACAGCCTGCCAATTGATTGAAGCCTCAAGGTTGCCTCAAATTTGAATAGTGAAAAGAAAAAGAAGAGAGTATTTTATGAATGGTCAAGGGAAAAGGGTTCATGTAGTGGCCTGAAGCTAGGCCAAGGGCACATCCTCAATAGAGGAAGAAACTATTCTAACAATTTCAAAACTGTTGGAATTTAATATGGTTTTGATTATTTTATACTATATTCAAATATATATCTCAAAAGCATATAATCTATATGATCTTTTTATGAGAATCCATACAAGTGTTTCCTAACAAATCAATGTTTAGTATAAAACAGTCAACTAGTTTATTAAATTATAGTCTATGAAAGATTTATAGGCTTTCAGAACCAGAAGATATTCAGACTTTCCTAACTTGATTGGTTCACAGAATTATTTCTGGGGTGCTTTTCATCTGAAGAAGTGATTCCATGACTGACCAAATAAACTTGGGAATCATTTGGCTAAATAAAGATCAGCAACATTTTTCTTTTTTTCCTTTTCTTTTCTTCCCTTTATTTTTTAAACTCCACAACTTCTTAGCGCTTTTAATATGCTAAAGTATGTTGTGAATTTCAAAAAGGAAAATACAGACTGCCTTATTTTCTAAACTTTTATGACCGGAAATTTTTTTTTCCTAACAGTACACTTATCAAGTGGTTCTGTTAAACAATGTTTAGAAAACAATGATAGTAAATCTAGATTATACATAGGACAAAACCGGAGGCCAAAGAATGAAGTTGTTTTTCTCAAGAACAACCAATTAATTAGTAATATACTAGAGGTGGACCTCAGTCTACTGATTCCTGGTCCAGGATACTTTCCACTCCACCGTTCTAAATGTTAAAGATCTATCCTGAGACAGAAATGTAGTTTGCAACTAGAGAAATGATGTGCTTCTATATTAAGCTAAAAAAATTATATGTCAAAAATCTAATACTTGATGATAGAAGTGGAAATGTCCTGGATGAGAAGTTGGGGACTCTTAATAACAGTCTTAATAACTGTTAGGTCAAATACCTTCATCTCACTCTCAGGAAAATGGAGACCATCTTTCATCATCTGTATCATAATATTATTATAAAGATAAAATAAAATAGTAGGCTTAAAAATGGAGCCATAACAACAGATGTTAGCTCAGGGTGAAACTTTCCCTGAAAAAAAAAAAAATGCACAGCTTTGAAAAAAAAAATGGAGCCATAAAATGATATACAAAGAAAGTGTATTGTTATTGGTAGTAAACACCATTCCTATTATCTTAGTTTTCTGAACTTACTTTGGGCAACTACTGTAATTTATTTTTTCTTCTAATATGTTGTCTCAAGATGTCCAGTGAAGGGCTATTACTAGTCTCAAAAAAAAAATGAAGAAATTATCAAACATTTTATACCATTTAACCCCATAGTAAGAGAAAAATATCTTGAAAATACATAAGATAGATAATTGGTCAAAGAATTATTGGAATGTAAGGCATTTAGGATATACAATCATTGTTTTCCACCACTGCAATATTCTAGTATAATGTATAAATATAAGGCAGTATATACTCTAAGAATTTACTTCTGAAATTTCCTGGTAGAATAACATGCATTTCAATCTAAGCCCAGGTTTTGATATATTTAGCATACAAATGGGAAAGAAAGGGGACATTTTAGAAATGAGCAACTGGAAAAATGTCCACAGAAGATTCATTCTGTTATTTCATAGATTGTCCAAGATTTCCATCTATTCATTTATTCATTCATTCAACAAGTTTCTATCAGCTACTCAGAATGTGCCAGGAATTAGTTTCCATCCAGGGGTACTTTGGTAAACAAAACAAGAAAGGCTCTTGTTCTCATGAAGTTTACATTCATGAGTAAGATGAACAATAAAGAAGCAAAAAAATAGGTTATTGCAACAAAGCACTTTGAAGATAACAAAAACAGGCTAATGAGATACAGAAGGCAGGGAAGGGAGAGGGATCCCAGGATGAGAGAAAAATACTTGGATAGGATGGGCAGGAAAGGCCTGCCTGAAGAGGTAACAGGTGAGCTGACACCCAAATGATGAGAACACACCTAAGAGACATGCAAAAATCTGGGGGAAAGAGCTATTGTTGAGTGGGAGTCATTCTGTCCCAAGGGAGTCATAAGCACAAGATTAAAAATTCCTTAGGGGAAAATAGAGAAGGATCACACTAAAAACAAAAATTGTGGGAAATAAGTATGGTAATCAAAGAGATTATAATGCTAACACTGCAGCTAAAGCAGTGGGTAGAGCCATGACGTCAGCAATGGGGAAAATCTGTCATTCCACAGATATAGGGGCCTCTCCAAAAATAAAAAAGGAGCCCTGAGATCTTTTTTAAGGTGCATTTGACAGAAGATAACTCACAGATTAGAAAAGAGGTCAAAAGAGCAGAACACACACACACACACACAATGTGTGTTAGTTAGTCCAGCCCAGCAGTGGGTGTTACAGGAAAACAGAGCTCCAAAAGAATGAAAACAATCTTCCAAATGTGAAGAACAGCAGCCGTAGATGGATAAAAATACCTCCTGCTCAGCGTGGTGATGCAATGGATGAACAAAGATATTAAAGAGGCATAGGGAAATTTTCTAAATTAACAGAAACAGTGTCTAACTTGGATTTAGGAATATGATGAAAGAGCCTGAGGCATCTAAGGGATCAGAATGCTTCTAGAGACATTTGATCCAAGTGTCACCCCAAAGAAAGAAATTTGAGAATCCAAAGAGATGACAATCCAAAAAAACAGAATCCAAACTTACACAGAAATTTTGCCTCTTACCTCTAGGAGGCTAAAGAGTTAAACATTCCTTATTTAGGAAGGGTGTAAAATGAAACTCCCATTCAATACATATATTGTATTATGCCTCCTTTTGTTCATCCTTGCCCCACTTCTGCCCTGCAGCTCATGTTTAGCACAGTAACCCTTGTTTGATATAAGGTAGATGCCAAATAAATATTGGCATATTTTTAGTGTAAAGTACCAGGACTTTGGAAATGGATCTGGTACCTTAATTTCTTGAGCCTATAATAAAGGGATACTGGCTTCTCTCAGAAGAGAAATTTACAATAAAATATCTTTTCCCCTTTCTAGTTACCCCCTTACTCTTCCCCAAGCATATATCAAGATTCAGGTATTTTACTTCACCATCAAGGATATGTTGCTATCAGTTTATTCAAGTTTGAGGGCACTGTTCAGGCCAAATTTGCTAGGAGGTTGAAACTTGTAGTAGAGTATATTAGTCTGCTCCGTCTGCTATAATCAAATACCACAGACTGGATGGTTTAAACAGCAGAAATTTATTTTCTCCAGTTCTGGAGGCTAAAAGTCCAAGATCAAGATGTTGTTAGGGTTGGTTTCTGCTGAGACTTCTCTTCCTAGCTTAGAGATAGCTGCCTTCCTGCTGTGTCCTCACGTGGTCTTTTCCCTGTGTGCATGTGGAAAGAGAGAAATCACTAGTGTCTCCTCTTCTTCTTATAAGGACACCAGGATTAGTGCCTCACCCTTATGATCTAATTTAACTTAATTATCTCTCTAAATAAAGGTCCTTTCTCCAAATACAGTCACATTGGGGATTAACACTTCAACGTAGAAATTTTAGGGGGACACATTTCAGTCTATAACAGAGGGTTTAAAAGAAAGTGCTAGACAGTTTTTCTATCTCATATATCTTCTTTTGCTTCTTAGTATATATTCATTAGCTACTGCCACAAAATTGCTGTGTTGCAAACCTCCCCTAAATATAGTAGCTTAAAACAACAATCCTTTGTCTCACAGATCTATAGGTAGACTGATGCTGATGCAGCCTGGGCTCAGAGGCCCTGCTGATTTCACCCAGGTTATCTTCCACACCTGGGGGGATCCTGGTTGGTGCTCTAGCCTGGGGTGTGATGGGTCAGCTCTATTCCCCATGTAACCCGCCTCCTGGGACCAGCAAGTAGGCCCCTTCTTGTTCATCTCATAGCAATGGCATAAGCTCCAAAAAGAATGTCTACTCACACTCAGGGGCCTTGCTTGTGTCAAATCTGCCAATACCCCATTGGCCAAACGAGTTATTTGGCTTCACCCAGAGTCAAGGTAGAGGAATTACGCCACACCCCTAGAAGTGGGGGAGAAAGAATGAATAATTTTTAAAATTAATTTAATCTAGCATTGTATATACAACTTTTTGTCACATTCAAATGTTGAGATCCAAGACTCTGGTATAAACTTTGGGGTAGAAATAGACTGAACAGAACATTAGGTATATCAGTAATTTGCTTCTTGGAATTTAGAGATGAGGTCTCAATAAATTACAGCTGAATTAATTAAAATTCTACATTGAGATTTGGGGGCCCCAGCGAGTGATTCTTAAGAACCCAGTGAGATAATGTGACAGCATTAAGCACAATGCCTGACGCGATGTAGGTGCTCACTGAAGTCTTCTACGCTTTGTGTCTGCCTGTTACACAAATGTGATTCAAACTAGCTCACGCACAGCATTGTTTTTTCTTAATGCCTTAATTTCCGACACTTCAAGCTGCAAAACTCTTCTAAGATTTTAAAAGAGAAACACCTGAATACAGTTGAATTGCACTGACAATTTGATCTCCATTTTAGTGAGTTTGCCAACCATTGATCTCCCACAGCCTTATTATAAAACCAGTACCCTTTGGGATCATCCCCAATAGCGGGAGGCCAAACCTCATTCTGTTTAACATATGCCATAGAATTGTAACATTCACAAGGGATATGTCAAAAGACCTTTGCAAATGCTCACATACATATATGTCACTATAGCATATAATTTCTCACATAAATCCATTGAATGTAATGATGCATTTAGATAAGCCTTTCAGACCTCTAATGAGGGTTTCTGCATACCTGATGACAAGATGAGAACAACAAAGCACGCTGATATTGAGACAGAGTGGTTGATGAGGTTCACTCATAGCCTGATTTTTTTCCCCTCAGACTGGCCTCAAGGACACACAGTTTAATCATGAACCTCACATACAAGTCTTGCAAGTCGTGAACTTTCCATGTTTCCTGTGACTTGTTAAAACCACAAATGTTAAATCTGTGAATGGCAAGGGTCCACTCAGCCATGAGAGGAATTCAGGGGAATATGGGGAAGTAAAAAGCACTTGCTAGAATAGGAAATGAAAGAAAGCGCATAAACCCCATGTAGTGGCACAAATGAGAGACTGCATAGATTCAACTCAGCCTTTACATGATCAGGTAAGATGCGCAACAACTGAGTACAAACAGGAACCAACAACCTGGGTAACAAGCTCTGCCATAAGAAAGAAATAACCCATGCCCCCATTACACAATGAACATCCATTAGCGTATAACCTTCCACTTACAAGTACACATGGGAATCCTGCCAATAGGACAATATATGCTGAAGATGATTAAATCAGCATTACAGAGAGAGGAGCACAAAAAAGAGACCTTCTAAACAATTTAATTACGAGCACCACATTTACTGGAAGACAGAGTTTGAAATCTCTTATCACCAGCTATTTGTAAGATAAAATTTCAGACTAGTAGGAGAAAGACAATACCAGATACTCTTTATTACTAGCCAACTCTGTTCTGTTACAAATGCCCTTCCACTTTAATGTTGGGGTGTCCACATAAATACTAAGTTCTATTAAGTGGCAGTGGTGATGATGATGACGATGATGATGATGATGATAGTGGCTGACATTTATTGGATGCTTTCTACCTACGAGGCTCTGTTCTATGTGCTAAACATGAATTATGACATTTAACCATCACAACAATTCTGTAAGATAAATCCTATTGTTTTCCCCATTTTATATGAAAGGAAAAAGATGCACAGAACTAGCAAGCCATAACAGGAAAGATAGAACTCAAACTGCGAGGTTTGGCTCCAGGGTCTGAGCCTCTTTACCGAAATGGTTGACCGCAGTGCTGAAGAGTGGTTAACAGCATAGACCAGAATTCACATCTCACCCCTCTGGCTTACCTGCCACTGCAGCTTTGGGCAACTTACATAAAAACTCTAAACATGATTTTTTTCATCTCTAAAATGAATATGAATAAATATATCTAATGTCTCTTTGTAAAGCTTAAATGAGATCAAGCATGTAAGTCATATAGTACAATATGTGGAACAAAGATTTCAAAAATATTAGCTCTTATTAAAAGCTCTATGAGCTTTTACCCTGTTAATAGGAAATCTGACTTGCCATATGTAGTCTCACTCCAAAGCAATGACTCGATTCTAATATTTAGCTTTATTAAAATACATGGTAAACTGTGTACTTCTACAAAAATATAAATTATATATTCACAAAATAATTCTTATTAAAAAGTATAATTTCATGAAAACTTGGATATGTGGAGAGTGATATTATATTTAGAACAATCACTATAGAATGTAACCAGCCTTTTGCTATCCAAACCTATTCCACATTTTTACATTTCTTTTTTCTTGGACCCAGTTAAAGGTTGAAATTCTAGGTTAGCTCATCTCATATAATGACAAGGAATATGAAGAAAAAATATGTTCAGTAACTTTAAGGATTGTCTTTAAGAAAACTCTGAAAAACAATAGCTTGGGATTGTGAAATTATTGTATCAATTAGCTATCGATGCAAAACAAACAAGCACACTATCTCAGTGACATACCACAATACGCATTGATTCTCACTGATCTGTAGGTCGGTCAGCCAGGAGAGCTTTTCTTCAGGCTTTGACAGCTAAGGAGGCTCCACTGGAGGCTGAGTTGACTCTGCACCACATAAGCTCCCTCTGGGGCTCAGTGTGAAGGGGCAACAGCACCCAGAGAAGGCTCTTCTCATGGTCACAGCAGAGGCAGAGCAAGCAGAACACACAAAGCATCTTAAGGTTTAGGATTGGAACTGATAAGGTGTCACTTCCACCTCATTCTATTGGCCAAAACAAGTCAGATGGCTGAGTTCAAGGTTGAGAAGCAGGAAATGCACATTGCCCAGAACGAAGCCATAGCAGGCTGTGGATGGAAGGAAGTGTGAGAAATCGGGGCCAATAATTCAATCTACCAAAAAATATCAGAATCTCAACTGGGAAAAGAAAAGCTGATAAGCAGTGACTTGTTGAGCAAGATGATCCTTCCTACACCCTGGTCTCTTGGTTCCTTGATTTCTTCATCTCTGGTAATCTTTTCCTTCACCCTATCTCAGCCATCAACTACTATCGTCACATCTTCTGTTTCAAGCAACTCTTTTTCAAACTATGACTTCCTATCCTTTCAGCTCACCTAATCAGGTAACAGTAATTTATGATTAACGAAACATTATGAAATGTTCAATATTATTATTAAACAAATAATAAATCCATTATGTTTACTGAGTATTACTAAATACCAGTGAATTAAGTGTTATATGTATATCAGCTTATATAACCCTCATAAGACATCAATAAAATAGGAAATATTTTTATCCCACTACACAACTGAGGTAATTGAAGCACAGAGACATCAAGTAACTCATCCAGGACATGCCCATAAGTGGCAGAGTCTCACTTCAAACCAAGACAACCTGGCTCTAGAATCTGTTATCAACCAATCCAGATATGGCCTTTCCATTCCTACATTTCTTTGACTAAATTTAGATCTCCAAAATATAGACCCTAGTTCTTTTTTACTATCAAGCACCCACTGATGTCTTCTTCATCTTCTAACCCTGCTGATATTGTGTGGGCCACTATTATATGCACTTCCCTGCAAAACCCCTTAACTCACTCACCCCTTCCTGTCTCTACAACGTTCACCTTGCATAGCCACAACCGGGATTAAACCCAGCTATCCTCCTAACTTCTACAACTGCACTTGAACATCTTAACATTTCCAGGGAAAGAAACATACTGATACTGGGCAGTCTCACATTAAATTTCTGACCTTAGATCACAGCTGACCCACAACACTCCCTGTCAGTCCAACAACATTCCTCTAGTACTTTAACTTTCCCACTATCCAAAATGACTGTTCCACCAACTTCTTAGTGAAATCCAAATGCAAATTTTAAGGCGTTTTGTTTTCAAATTTTAAAATCTCTGAACTTTTATAATTGCTATCAGTCATATGGCAAATTTGTTGTTGCATATTTATACTCGAACCACAAAAGTATCACTATCAAAGTTTGTAGAATCAGTGTCAATATCTTAGAAGAAAACGCCAGAATCAATAGTGAAGCATTCTTTTAACGTCTATAAGTCAAACCATTAGGGGGTGGGGTGAAGCAAGTGGTGAATCAGAGGTGTTTAATGACTTTCCCAAAATACTTGCTCTACAAAATTTCAAAATCAACCAAAGAGCACAGGTCTTAGTTCTTTTGTTGAGTTTTTCAGTTTAGATTTTTTCAATACCTTATCACCAATACTCTCAATTGCATAGAGGACAATATTTTGAGGAAAAAACAGAAACATCAATGATCAAAAGTCAGAAGTGATTTAGAAGAGTGAGATTCTAAATGTGTAGTAAGAATACCTTAACTCACTTATCTCACTTACATTTTTTAATTTATATACAAGTGATATATGATAAAAATGTATGTCTAAATCTAAAAAAAAACTTTCAATAAGTATAAAATAAAATTAGTTGAAAAACATCATATCAATTTATTTAACAGTGGTTTTTCTGTTTATGGTACTATAAATGATGATGTATTTTGCATAGGAGTTTTACAGAAGAAAACGATTCATTACTGAAGAATGCTCATAACTTTGAATACATTATGATGGCACAAAAAGTCTGTGGTAGAGAGAATAATGGCCCCAAATATGGCTACACTCTAATCTCTAGAACTGGTGAATATACTACCTTCCATGGCAAAAGGGACTTTGCAGATGTGGTTAAATTAAGGAAACTGAGATAGGAAGTTTATCCTGGATTATTTAGGTTGGTCCAGATGCCAAACTGCTGGCTTTGAAGACAGAGGAAGAGCCCAGGAGCCAAGGAATGCGGGGGCCTCTATAAGCTGGAAAAGGCAAGAAAATAGATTCTCCCTACAGCCTCCAGAAGGAACGTAGCCCTACTCACACCTTGATTTTAGGACTTTCGATCTCCGGAACTGTAGGAATATAAATTTGTATGTTTTAATCCACTGAATTGGAGGTAATTTGTTATAGCAGAAATTAAAACAAAGTGTATGTGGTCTTAAATATTTACCAAACTAGTTGAATACAGAGGTTTTATCACACTGTCTCATGATATAATATTCTGAAAAATGATCTCTAGGAAATGCTGCTTTAGAATGACCCAGATGCAGCAGAGCTACTGGTTAAGAGCCCAGACTCTAGTCAGACTAACTGGGTCCAAATCCTGGCTCTGCTACTTACTAGCTAATTCACTTAACCTCTCCAGGATGCTTCAGATTCCTTGACTGTAAAATGCGGATGATGAATAGTATGTTCCTTGAAGAGTTGTTATGGGATGAAAAGAGTTAATGTGTATTAAGAGCTTAGAACAGTGGGTACCACAATGTAAAGACTATATATTTGCTTACAAATGATGGTGACACCACAAGAAGTTACTCAGTGAGGGATTAGGTGAAAAAGGAAATTACATCTAGCTATACTCTCAATATTAGATGAGTGTATAAGTCAAAGACTCGGTTTTTGAAAGAATAATGGACTCATACGGTGATAGGGTTTTAGGGATAAATAGTTCCATACTAATTAGACACGACGAAACAAAGAATGATTTTTAAGACCTTAATCTGAAAAAACATTTGCTGACTTAACTGATTCACATCACCACAGACCCGAAAAGCAAACTCTCATTTTAAGAAGCAGCCCTACTTTTGCCTACTTACATTATCAGTTTAAATCTAAACCTCATATAACTACTCCCCTCCCCTTATCATTTCAATTAATTAGAAATTGCTTTCTGCCAATTAATATTATCACTTCATCTGCTCCATTATGTTCCCATAATGGGTCATTTTAATATAATGCCACTTTATTCATTCAAATTCAATAAATATTTAAAAGTTTAATGGATATCAGGCAAATTGGTACACGCTTGGGATAAAAAATGAATACACTTGGTCCTTGGCCTCTTTTAGATTTTAAACTAGATTGCAAAGACTTTAGTGAAAGAAAAATTAAGAAACGTTTGTCTTAAATTCATAAATTGTTCTGAAAATTCAAAATGCTCTAATATATATCAAATACTGGAACACTCAGATCTAGAAAATCTATTCTAAAACAATGATATTACTGACTTTAACATATAGGCTTTCCATTTTCTCTTTCTTATTTTTTATGCCATAAATATTTATTGAAAGAAAGGACAAAGCAACTAGCACAGCTCCTGGAACATAGTAATTCTTCTCCTTTTAATGTTCTTTCTTACTCTCCTCCTCTTCCTTTTCTTTTCACTCTTTCCCTTTTTCTCTGCTAGTTATTATAATTATTGGTTATATTTGCCATCATTACTATCATCATCACCATCATCACCATCATAATCATAATCATCATTATCAATCATCAGCAATCATCCCCTAACATGACTTCTACAACTGCAGGGGATTGCTAACAGCTAGGATCTGGAAGGAAGGTCAGCAGAAAAAGCTGTGGGGGCATTGATAAAAGCAATTCAGAAGACTTTAGAGACGGGACATCTAGGACCCTTCTCAGTCACCTCAATTTTTTTCCAATTTTTTACCGTGGTAAAATATACACAACATAAAATTTACTATCTTAACCATTTTTAAGTGTACAGTTCAGTGGTATTAAGTACATTCATATTGTTGGGTAACCATCATCAACATCCATCTCTAGAACTCTTTTCATCTTGCAAAACTGAAACATTGTAACCATTAAACCATCACTCCCCATGACCCCCTGCCCCACCCTCTGGTAACCACCATTCTACTCTCTGCTATTATGAGTTAAGAGTTAAGTTTTTCAGGGTTTTTTTCTTTTTCTTTTTAGATTCCATATGTAAGTGAGAACATGCAATATTTGTCTTTCTGTATCTGGGTTATTTCACTTAGTATAATGTCCTCCAGGTTCATCCATGTTGAACCTGAACATATACATATGAACAATATATTATGAACATATATTTTAAACATATACATACACACATATATACACACAACACGCATATACATAGCTCTACAACTAAACCTAATAATTAATCTCCAACAAAAAAATATGGCTTTAGCTAATCATATCTATTGGATAGTGGAATATGAATGCTTTCATATTTCTATTGGAATTGAGATATCTATGCCTTAACCCTGAAATAAACTCTACTTATTTGATTTGAGAACTGCTGGGTACAAGGAAGCAGAAAAATCAATAGTTTCTTACTAAGCAGTGAAAAAAACCCCAACAATCCTGCTCTGAGTAAGAACTGGATCTGATGGTGAAGATCAGATCCCTCCTAAATTCTATGCCAAAAATAAAAGATAATATACCTGCCAGAAGACCAAGTATCATATCAACATGGGCTATGAAGATCAAAGTTATGAAGGCAACTGCAGAATTAGTGCACCCTAAGATTTTCCACATTTTCCTTTTAAAAAAATGTATGTTTACTCACACAATATGCTCAGCTATATGGAATACATACATAGTCCTATGCTAGGTCACTGAGTAATGGACATTTGCTAAGTTTCAGCTCTATTTATTCATTGATTATATACTCACTTCTCAACTGCTATATGCCAAACACTTTGATAAACACTAGGAACATAAAGATGGACAAAATGTGCCCCTACTCTGACAGGGATTACATGCCAGCAAATAAGATAAAGCAATTATAAAAAGTGTTATGGCAGAAATTTTTGCGGAAATTGTAGAAACCCAAGGAAAAAGTAATCAAAGATGAAGAAAGGTACAAGAGGTCAGAGAAATGCCATATTGGACAGGTCTTTAAAGACGGAGACAATTTTATAAGATTACTTGAAACTTCCCTCATTTTTCCCCAGCTTAATGGATGGGACTAAGCCTTCCTGTGCATAGGCGATTGGAAGAGAGAGACTATCTGATCCAAGCTGGGCCAATTATCTTCTCTGTGCTGTCTCTCAAGAATTTAGACTGAGCAATATAGAAGTGACATTGGCAGCTGGATCAAACTAATGGTGAAGGGCAAGTGTGCATTTCCAGGAAGGCTTGCCCCTAAATCCCCTTATTGTTGCCCTTTTTGAAGACTTCTTTGTCAATGACATCAAATTTTTCCTGTATTCCCTGAGAATGGAACCCAGAAAATTAACCTTCTTTTATTAGAATTTTGAATCCTTTCAATTAAACAAGAAGGGGAAAGATAATACAAGCAGAATGATATATGACAATATATAATATGATAAAACATGAATGATATGTATGAGAAAGGAGAATTTAAGCTTCAAATATTTAAAAATAAAAAATAAGATATGTTTTCTTTCCAAAGTTGGACCTAAGACACTCCTCTCTTCTAGACAAAAGAAAATCCAGTGCCTTCAATTTATTTCCCATTTCCTAGTTTAAGTGTTCTGCAAAATATGACTACAGAACATGGAGAAAATAAGGACACATTTTTCCCGTGAGAAAGGTATATTTCCATGACTCTGTATGTAGAATACTGATTTTTAAAGTTAATTTAGCTCAATTCGGATACCAATAAAATGAATTCACCAAATTCTTGACGTATATGTTATGTATATTTAACAAAATGTCTAATATATTTCCTTAAATGTTATTTATAAAATTAACCTTTAATAGCCCAGGTCAACATATGAAACTTCCGACAGAAAACAATCTAAAGGATGAAAAACAAGAATGAAAATTCAACAGTAGCTCGAGTTAGGGAATTATGTGAATGAAGTGTGTCATGAGGCACTGTGCTGTGTTCAGTCATTATTACAATAACCATTAATATAAACTATATAGAGTCTGAGTAAAAATGTTATATATAAAATATGCATATATTATATATATTTACACTTATATTAACGTATAATATACATACTCTATATTTACAAAATATTATACATTATAAATAATTATATTTCTATAAACATATATAAATTATATTTGTATTGTTAATTAAACAAGGAGGCCATTAGACTGAGGTGGCTCTAATGCCATGGTGGCCTATGAAAACAAAGCAAAATCTAAGCCTGTAAATGCCTCAAGGTTAGCAAATGGAAACCTAAGGACAACCAGTCACAAAAAGCCACCTGTAAGCTATAGCCAGTCAATAATTTCCTTACTTTGCTTTCAAAACCTTTTCTCTATAAAAGTTTCTCCCCAAGATCCCGTCAGTGGAGTGCCCCTACCACTTCCAGTTTGGCGCTGCATTATTATTATTATTATTATTATTATTGTTTGTGTGAGGAAGACTAGCCCTCAGCTAACATCCATTGCCAATCCTCCTCTTTTTTTGCTGAGGAAGACTGGCCCTGGGCTACCATCCGTGCCCATCTTCCTCTACTTTATATGGACGCCGCCATGGCATGGCTTGACAAGCGTTGCATCAGTCTGTGTCTGGGATTCAAACCTTCGAACCCTGGGCCAAGAAGTGGAGAGTGAGAACTTAACTGCTATGCCACCGGGCCAGCCCGCTGCATTATTTTTAATGATTGTCCAATTGTCCATAATAGAGATTCGACATACATCCATTTAACAAGTATTTATTGAATGTCTTGTATGTGCTGGGCACTGTTCTGAGCACTCAAAACAGAGGAGTTGACAAGACAGGCAAAATCCTTGCTAATGGTTTCCAGTAGTTTGAAATCATGGTTGCTTCTCATTTTTCATTATTGTAAACCACACAGCAACAAATGTCTCCATACATTAAGTTTGTGAACAACTCTGTTTATTTCCTTAAGAAAGAATTCTGGAAATAGAAATAAAAATGTAAACTTTGGAAAGACTCCTGAAACATATTAGCAAACATGATTTCTAGACAAGCTGAGCCCATTTTACTTTGACCAACAATATATGAGAGTACCCAATTAATCACACTCCTGCTAGAGTATTTTTTCATAAACTTATTGTGTGTGTGTGTGTGTGTGTATATATATATATATTCTATCATCATCATCATTATTCAACAAAAAAAATCTAGGCTTATATAATTGTACTGAATGTGTCAATCATACTGTCAACCAGGCCAATGCCCTGACATCAAAGGCCATGTCAACTGCACGTGACCCAACACTATATCCTAGCAGGTAGGACCTTATTGATAAGCTGGCCAGAAGATCTATGGGGTGACTTGGCATAAAGGAATTTAGCCCAAAGTTTAGTCAATTCTTTAGAATTTGAAATTAAAAATATAGAGAGAATTCATCAGTTTTCATGACTGAAATTAAAGAGATACATAAAAGAAACCATAAGGCTATGAAAAGGTCATGCAGAAAACAAACCTATTTAGGAAATAAAACCTTTGAGCTAGCAGAAGCTGTGAAACAAAAAAATAAGTACAGAGGGTACCTGTACAAAAGCAAGAATTGAACATGAGAAGAAAATTAAACAGATTTGCAAGTAAACTAGAGATACTGTGAAGGACTGGGAGTGTCAAATGAGAGATACCAAGAAGAGAGCCTGAAACAATCATCCTCATGGCAGAGCTCTGCTGGGAATTCTCCTTCTGCCTCTTCACTGGCCCACCAGATAGAGACAGCTGGGGTCCCAGTGGCGGAGGTAATCAAAATACATAAAAGAAGTGTTAGGATGTGACCGGCAGTGATAGCACTAGAAAAACTGTGAAAAGCAGGCAGAAAGGCTGTGCAGAGACAAACTAATACAAACACTTAGCTTAGCCCTGGAGTAGAAGTGCAGTTTGTGCCCTTTCCATACTCCCGTTCTCTGAAGTTACCTGAACATCCCTACTCCTTGCAACTCGAAACGAACTTAAACAAAATGCTTTGCCATTTACAAAATATTTTGTTGTATAGTGTCTCATTTAAGTTCCCAAAAAGCTCATGTAATGTTCAGAGCAATTATTACTCTCTCTTTTATTTTAATTTTGTTTTACAGATAGGGCTCAGAGAGATTAAACATTTCATTCCATCAGGTCTTCTGATTCTAAATCACCTCCATTCAGAAAAACGTATTAAGAAATAATAAAGTAGCAAAAGTCATACTAGCCAATGGGATCAGACACACGCAAATACAAGGATACAATTCCTGCCATCGACAAGCTCACAGTATAATAGAAGAGAAAAACAAGGGAACCACAAGTTATGGTACAGTTAATTGCAATGATATTTATGTGCATAATATATTAATTACAGAAGAGAGGACTCAAATCCAAGTTCCAATAGAGAGCAATGAATATCCAGGGCTATTCAGTGGATAGCCAGAAACAACGGGAAGGAAAGCCAAGGAAAAAAGAGCAACTAGCTAGGGAAGCCTTCATGAAGGAGAGATAACAGTACTTGACACATCAAAGGTGGTCAATCAATTTTGATTGAATGAAGACATGAGTTTATAATAACCCTAGAACTTATTATTGAAGCATGAACAGGTGTTAGCCGAGTAGATAAAGAGACAGAAGGTTATTTTTAGGGAGATAAAAAGATTATGGAATCCTTGGGGAAGTTTAAGTTATTTGACATGGCTAAAAGGGTGGGAACATGTATTAGAATTTGAATATTGAAAGGTAGTCAGGTGTCAAATTGTGCAGGGCTTTCTGTGTCATTTTAAGAAATTTGGTCCTGATCCTGAGGTCCCTAAAGAATAAGAAAAGTAGTTATATACTCACATTTGCATTTTAGAAATATGTGTCTGGTGGCCACATGAAGGATGGATTGAAGGAAGACAAATTACAGCAGGTAGGTAAGAAAGAAAGCTCTAATAGTAGCCAAGGAATAAGTCATGTAGGGTTACTATATGACAGGGAGAGTGAAACTGAATAAGAGAGCACAAAGCCAAAAAAGAAATTCAACGGCTTATTACTTCAACAGTCAATCACCAATTGGATGTATACAGTGATGGATAAAAGGGATGATAAATTGGCTTTCAGGTAATTTTTGGCACTTTCAGATGCCAGTAACAAAATATTGAATACAAAAATAAAATGGATTAAGAAGAAGCTGAGAAACAGAAGGAAAACTAGGAGACAGACATACCAGGGCCTAAGAGAATTCAAAGAAAAAGGGAATGACCACAATGTCAAATGGCAAAGTAATGTCGAATAAAATAAGGACCAACATGTGTCTGTGAGATTTGGCAATTAGAGCATTGGTGGCTTGTGCAGCAGCTGTTTCAATAGAGTAGCGGAGACAGATGGCAGAGAGCAGCTGGTGGAAGGAGTGAGAATAGGAAACAAGGGGAGGAAACCACAGCCCAGAGACTTTTTCCTTACACCTTGTTAGCGATATCTTGCAAAAGTTACCCATATTGGGAAAATATTAGAGCGTTCAAAATCCAGCTAGTCATTCAAGGGTCATGTAGTTATGATCAGAGCAAAATATGCAGCACGTACTTAGAATCCATTGCTAGATGAAGTGCAAAACATTTTCATTGTGAATTGTCCCTGCTAGACTATAAATTCCAAAACATCAGGAATTGCGTCTGTCTTGTTTCCATTGTACCAATGCCTGGCAGTTGTTAAGTATGCAGGAGATAACAACTTTCTCATCTAGATTTTTGCTCCCTCATCATGCCAGTAGAAATTCCACCCATTCTTCAAGGTTCAGTGAATGAAATGACACCCCCTGCATGATGTATTTTCCAGTCCTTGGGCCTCACTCTCTCTCTCTCTATACTGTGCTTCCAATATAATAGCATATGTTACATCTATGTACACACTATCTTATAGCTACTTTTATACACATGTACCTTGCTGACTAGGATATTTATCAGCCAAGTGCCATCAGAGTAGCAGAACCTCTATGGGGAATATAAGGGTTTATTTAGAGCCTCATTTACTTCAGGTCCATCTGTTACCCTTACATATAGTGCTAGACCTGAAGTAAACCAGGCCAGCAGGCAGGAAGGGAAGATAAACGTGAATAGGAGGAGAGCAAGGACAAATTGGAATCCACAAGGATGAGCTTTAACCCACAAGGATAAGCAAACCTGCATCTGTCTCTCTCCAGAAGCTGCCTTGGTCTTGTACTTCCTGCAAGTCTCTAGCCTCCAAATTCAGCGATGCAGGTTTCCTGCAGACCTGGTGCACTTCACCACGGAGCTGTGTATGAAGATGTCCCAGGATTTGAAGAAGTCAAAGGAAGAAATCTAGCAAGATCTGGAGATGAGTCTGCAGATCCACAACAACGTACAGAAGGTGTAACTGTGCCCATATCTGTGCCAACCTTCTGAGTGTATGCACGGCTGCTGCTTCTCTTCCACTCTCCAAATCTAATGCAAATTTCTTTTGCGGTCAACCCCACCCCAGAACCGCAGAGGGAAGGATTCTGGAAAAGTACTCCCAGACTAGTTAAGTGGACACATTACAAAGTCACCATAGTCCACCTTTTATTAATTTGGCATCATACACATCTCTTTTAACCATACTTAACTTCCAAATAAAAACAAGAGCAAAATTGTGTATTCACTTGACATGATACAACTATCCCTTGTACAACCAAAAATATGCTAACCCTCCCCTCAAGAAAAGATGCAAAGTCACTCTATCCATCTTTGGGTGATGTTCATTTATCATCTAACTAAGTCATGTTCTTCTTTGATACCCTATAACTTAAATACTAAGATATGAGGTCAGCTACTATTATCACATTATGTTGGATTATAGGGGATTGGGAGAAGGAAAGAAAAAGTGGTTAAAATATACACAATACATTTATATCAAAATAAGGAAGAAATACTTATGATTATTACAGTCCTCATTTCTGCAACTGGGTGCATGATAACAGCGGGGATTTATAATGTCTTTCTTTCACTACCCATTTCATGTATAATTTGCTCTCAGCAAGCACCTTGGTTAGAGGGGGGGCGGTGACCAAAATCTTCATTCCTGAAGAGTCAGAGCCATTGGTCATTCTGTCAGTATGGGGTTGTTGTATTTTCTTCCCACTTAATTTAATCACAGAAATTGAAAGTATCAAGAAGGGTCCCAGAGGATCTTCCGCACTCCAAAGGGACTACTCCTTAATCTACTGGGCAGTAGTAAACCAATCTTGCCATGATAGTCAGAATCAATGACCATAGCCAGTATAGCAACCCTCATATTTGCCTGTTGATTCACAAGTATGAGGAGCCCAGAGGGCAATCTCAACTTCCAGGATAATGGAACCATTCCTGTGCCCCTGGGTGGAAGCATTTCCCCCTTGGGAACTAGGATCTCTTGACCAGCAGAGCCCAAAAGTAAGGGGACACAAGAGAAATTTCATTAGCTGCTCACTGAAAGTAATAGAATGAGAAGTCACTCACATTTCCACATCGTGATTCCTGTACCCGTGAATCCTGCTATGGGAGAAACACCACCATATACTGATGACTGATTTAGAGCATATACCACAGACTGATGGCCATTACCCCAGCTTGCAAGGTGTTGCCCAAACTGGCACCAAAACTGAGTCTTCAAAATGCCACTTCACATATCTATCAAACCAGATACCTCAAGATGATGGAGAACATAGTAAGACCAGTGAATTACATAATCATAAGCCCATTGTCACTTTTTATTTGCTGTAAAATGAGTCTCTCGGTCAGAAGAAATACCGTGGGGAATGCCATGACAGTGACTAAGTCATCTGTAGATCCATCTGTGGTGGTTTTGGAAAAACAATTGAGAAAAGGGAAGGCAAATCCATATCCAGAGTAATGTCTATTCCAAATGAGAACAAATCTGGCCCTTACCATCAGGGAAGTGATTCAGTGTAACCAATCTGTCACAGCTGGCTGGCTGATTACCACCACAGAGAATGGTACCATATTGAGGGCTGAGTGTTGATCTCTGCTCTTGACAGATTGGGCATTCAGCAGTAGCTGTAGCCATTCATCCTTGGTGACTGGAAGCCCATATGTTGAGCCCATGCATAACCTCCATTGCCACCATCGTGGAGAATTCGTGAGCCCATTGAGCAAGGAAAAGAATGGCTAGGGATAGAATGTATCATTTTCCACCTCTTATTATTAAGCACCTCCTCTGCTAAGGTTGCTCTCTGGTGAGCATTCACATGGGATACAAATGACTTCACACTCTCTGCCCAGTCAGAGAGATCTATCAGCATACCTCTTCCCCTTAGCACTTTATCACCAATTTTCCAATTGTGTTCCTTCTAAGTTTCTGACCATCCAATCTAACCAATAACCACTGATGAAACAGTGCTCTGGCTATTTCTCCCTCAAGGTTTAAAGTTCTGCTGACTAGGAAGATTTCACCACGATCCTTCAGAGCCAGCCCAGAGTGGAGTTGTAGTGCTACAGCTGTCTACTCTTGGGTAGTGCTAGCACATTGTTCAGAATCAGATTTGAATTTTCTCTAACTCCTTTAAGGCTGATTCCACAATCCAACACAGTATCTTGTCCGTGGAAGTCACTCAAAAATAATTATTAACATGAACTTAAAATGCTTCATTTTAACTAATAATTTTGGTTGTCTCTTGGGAGGAAAAAACTGAGCAGCTAGGGGAGATGAATGGGACAGAAATTTCTCCCTTTAAGTTTATTTAAATTTTGAACTATCTGAATATATTGCTTATTTTTAATTATTTTAAATTGAAGACAATAAGCTCAACTGCTAATTTTTTAGAAGAACGATTCTACTCTTCATAGTTAAAAAAATTTGAAAAGTACTTCATCTGTATTTCAACTACTTTCTATTAGAATTTTTATTTTCAGTGTTGATAGAAAGAAGGCTGACTTTCTTTTTTATTTCTTGGGAAAAATTTGCACAGCTTTAAAGTAAGCCATGCTTACATAATACATGCATTAACCTTTTGAAAAATGTCATTATGCATGCATGTTCACACAGTGCCAGTGAATATCAGATGTTACTCAAATCCACTCTACCATTCCTAATCATGTCAAACAAACTTCTTCCGGCTTCTTTCACTCAACAATTAATTGTTTTATAGAAACTCTCAATATGGCTTCAGAGAGGAGCTACATTTAAGAGTTTGAAATAGTAGCTTACTTTTTTCTTACTAAAGAAACTCCAGAAAATGTGCTGGTCATTTCTCCCACAGACTGTAGGGGTGGGTATTACTTCCACTCATATCACCTTTTCCATCAAATTTCTCTGATGGTGCAGGAACATACGTGAAGACACACGTGCTCTGAAATTGACTAGGAGATCCCTATTACTTCCTGTTCCACATGTGTTTTCTTCATATTTGATTTAGAGTTCCCACACCAGTACTTCTCAAATTTCTCAAATGCACTCTTGGAATGAATGGTGAGGTTTCATTTAAAAGTTATTATCAAGTCTCAGTTCTCATCATGACATTAATAGCATTTGACATATTTCACCATTTCTCCCTTAGAACATTTTTTATCTTGGCTTTTTTGGTACTCTACCTACATCAATGCCCACTTCTTCCCAGGCTCTTTTGCTGGATTCTCCTCATCTCCACATCCTCTAAATTTTGAAGTCTTGAAACCTTGGTCTTTCCTTCATCTACTTTTGTTCCTAGACAATCTCCTGCCTCGTGATTTTAAATACCTTCAATACCCTAATTCCCAAATTTATGCCATCCCAGAACTCTATCCTGAATTTCAGACTCATATTTAACTACTAACTCAACATTTCCACTTGGATGTCTAATAAATATCTGAAACTTAAAACGTCAAAACTCAACTCCTGATCCCCAACATCCCTGAAATTCGCTTATCCCATAGTCTTTCAGTTTCGATAAGTGACCACTCTATCCATCTATTTAATCAGGACTAAAACCTTGACACTTTTTTTCACACACACAGCACTTATCCATCAACTACCCATCAGCAAATCCTATCAACTACTTCTCTCTCACTTCTCCCACAACCATCCTGATTTAAACCAATATCACATCTCACCTGGATCATTACAAGATGTAGTCTTTTGTCTTACATCCTAGCTCACACACAGCTTCCAGAGTGATCATTTATAATTACGTCAGATTCCGTCACTCAGATCTCAATATCCTCC
The DNA here is from genome assembly GCA_031878705.1 of Tapirus indicus. Lineage (NCBI taxonomy): Eukaryota > Metazoa > Chordata > Mammalia > Perissodactyla > Tapiridae > Tapirus > Tapirus indicus. The sequence continues at coordinate 51,404,121 of CM062919.1, forward strand.
AGTGGGACTAATATTATTACTATCATTGTAATCATTATTAAAATGACAAGATTCCTGTCCTTAATGAATTCATAATGCAGCATAAAATGGGATATGAGAGAGATTAAATAAATTAACAATTACTGTGTTGGTAAAAAGGAGGCCAGCCCTGGTGGTCTAGTGGTTAAGATTCAGCATTCTCACTGCCATGGCCCTAGGTTCATTTCCAGGTCAGGGAACTGTGCTACCCCTCTGTCGATTGTCATACTCTGGCGGCTGTATGTTGCTGTGATGCTGAAAGCTATGCCACTGGTATTTCAAATACCTGCAGGGTAACACATGGTGGACAGGTTTCAGCAGAGCTTCCGGACTCAAAAAAACTAGGAAGAAGAACCTTGCCACCCACTTCCAAAAAAAACTGGCCATGAAAACCCTGTGAATAGCAGTGGAGCATTGTCTGATATAGCACTGGAAGATGAGAGGATGGAGCAAAAAGACCAGGCAGGGTTCTGCTCTGCTGTAGACAGGGTCTCGAGGAGTTGGAATCAACTTGATGGCACTAACAACAAAAAAGAAGGAAAAGGATGATTCTGGGAGGGAGAGAGAGGCAGGGAAGATGTTACAGAAGGATAATGCTCAATCTAGATCTTGAATAATGGATAATAGAAGGCTCTCAAAGCAGATCTAAAAAGGGAAATAGCATGTGCAAAGGAAAGAACATAACAGGAAAGATAACCTATTTGAGAAACTGTAAGACATTCATTAGGGTTGGGCCTCTGGGTTCAACATAGAGGAGAAGCAAAGAGAAGACTCAATAAATAAGCAGATATCATAAAATGATATACTTTGTGTGTCATACAATGGAGTCTGGACTGTGCCCTTCAAGTTATAAAAAGCCATTGAAATATGTTAAACCTGAGAATGACATGGTCATATTAGCAATTTTTAAAGATGATTCTGGGTAGGTAATTAGAAAGGGGGAAATTGAGAAACTGCTGAAATAATATAGATAAAATTTGTCCAAGAAAATTAATGAAAAGGGGAAAAATAGGGGTAAGACATGGAAAAGAGACTGAACCAGCAGAATGCTTAGGTCATTTTAAGCAAAAAGGGAAAATGGACAAGTTAGCATGATTCCCAGGTATCCAGAGTAAGAAAGTAGTAATATTTTGATACTTTGTAACTAGGAGAATAAGTTGAAAATGAAGCTGAATACATGATTTCCTTTCTGAACATATTGTATTTAAGGTAAATGTCCAGTTTTAACCCATGAATATCGTTGTGGGATATCCCAGGATAACATTCAATAGGGTGAGGCAGTCAGAAGAAATCCGAGTTGCAGTTGGAAATTTGAAGATCCTCACTATATGCATGTCCGTTAAAACCATGAATATAAGTGGGTCCATGAAATCTGGAAATCTTAAATATGTAAGTCCATGAAAATCATATTGTCCACAGATAATACATAGCATGAGAAAGAAATAGCATCAAGATCCAAACCAAGATCAAAAATACTTGCATGTAAGGATCAGGTGGAGAAAAGCAATCTAAGAAGAAGAGTGTAAACAATAGTTAAGGAGTCTGGAGGAGATCAGAAATGTATAGCACTAGTCAAAAAGTGACTGGTCAACAGTATCCCATCCTATGGAAAATCAAACAGGTGGAAAGGTCATGTGTGACAGTTGATAATTTGGTAGCTATCACACAACTGCTCTGCACGGTCCACCACTTAGCAGAAATCAATCTTCACTAGATGCCAATGGACAACCAATTTTCTTTCCATTTATTCAATATGCATTTGCATGTCTTTGTTATTTTATGGATAATATACAGCCTCTTGAATTAAAATGGTGCTCCAAAACAAAGCCCTGTCCCTCATCATTGAAGTCCTTGGTCCTAGGATCAGGTGAGTTTTTTGTTCATTTCCCTTTATTAATACGTTCATGCTACAACTCCACAAACATGTCAAATTTTGAAATATTCATTTTAATAATGTTTGATTGGACATATGTGTATTGTCCTTCAAACAGCCTTTCATCTCTTCCATAGAAATGGCAGCACCTTTATGTTTTACTTTGCAACCTTCATCAAAAGTTTAGACTTTATAGAAGCCTCCATTGGCCACTGTCTGAGTTGTGGCCTTTACACCTCCTTGCTTGCAGCTTACTCATTTTGTAAGCCAAAGAGAAAGCATAAGATGAAAGTGAGCAAGATAAAAGAGGATAATAAAAGAAGTGAAGCTGAAAAAAGGTGGCTCCCAGCACTCCTGTGAACAATAAGAGGACCTCATTCATAATAAGGAGGCACTTTGCTGGAAGCATTCTTTCAAGAATGTAGTAAGGTGCATAACCTTGGAAAGATAAGGTGAAGTCAAACTACTATAGTGGTTATTTTCCTCCAACCCCAGTATATAAGGCAAACTTTTCTTCCCTTCTTGCAATACTCAGTGGTGAAGTGACAACATATGTTCTGAACTTATCCAAAGTTTCCACCATAAAAATAGGAAAGTATGTAATCTGAATGAAAAAGAGGGAAACGAAGTAAGAACCATGGCCATGAACTAGGTTTAGATTAGCAGGAGACTCAACTCCTTTTAAAAAGGTGAGAACAGCACAACAGCTTTCAGTTACACCCAAACCACATTGGCCTCACACAGAACATCTGGTAACTTTCAGTTGCAAATTCCCAAAGGATTTCACACTTATTAAATTCTTATTAAAATTAATAGCAGGCCTGCAAGGCATGGCAATATTAGAGCAGCCCTTTATCAGGAAAATAAAATCAACTGAGATAATCAAGCTACTTTCTACTGTAAGAAAATCAAAGCCAAATATTTTATACAGGAAATTAGTTAAATTTATTCCTGAAGAATGTTATTCCTTTCCAAACCATATTTACACACTGATTATTTACTCGTAATGCAATGTCACAGATATTAAAGATGAATACCTCTGTATGACGAAAATAGATATTGCTACAAGTCCCAAATTCCTATTATTTCCTTTCATATATTCTCTTATTCTATAATTATACAGTTTTAATGACTGAAATATCATTTTACATATGTGTCATTGTCACAGTCTAATAAATGTCACCTTAAGAAAAGGTCACCTTTCATGTATAGCCTAAATCTCCTTTTGGGACATGTCAATCCTGCCTCATTAAGTAATTTATTTACAAATTGAGGTTCTTGTTTACTTTGATTTCATTATTTTTCACTACAATCTTTTGTACCCCCACTTCAACTCTGATGCCTGTGCATTCTCTGCCTCTCTTTTTCTTTCTGTCTCTCTATGTATTAGGTCTATGATTATGTCTCTCTCTTGTTCTCTGTGTGTATTTCTCCGTATATGTTTATGTGGATAAGTTTTGTTTTTCTTCTGTGTGTGTTGTATATGCCTCCTGTATTTATGTCTTTCTACGATGTTTGTGTGTGGGGGGCATGACTTTAATTCTCTTATTTTTTTATGAGATTTAGTTCATGTAGCATAAAATTCACCATTTTAACCAGTTTAATTCACTGGTTTTTAGTATGTTCACAATGTTGTACAACCACCACCACTATCTAAGTCCAGAACATTTTCATTACTCCAAAAAGAAAGACAATACTCATTAAGTAATCGCTCCTCATTTCCCCGTCCCACCAGACCCTGGCAACCACTTATCTTTCTGTCTCAATAGATTGGCCTATTCTGACATTTCACATAAATGGAATCATACAAGAAGTGGCCTTTTGTGTCTGGCTTCTTTCATTTCGCATAATATTTTCAAGTTTCATCCATGTTGTAGCATGTATCAGTACTTCATTCCTTTTTATTTTTAAACAAGTACTGGGCTACTTGTTTAAAAGGCTTTTTGTATTTCTCAGTGTATGTTTTCGAATGTGTGTGCCTCTCTCTGGGTGTCTTTGTAGGCATATCTCTCACTCTCTGTACATGTTTGTGGTGTCTCCCTCTGTCTCTGTTAAATAAATACTGGCTGGCTCATCATCTCCAAGTCTATTTGTGTGTCTGTCTTGCACATACATGCCGTACATGACATAAACAAACATATACTGCTATAGATTCAGACAATTTATTTATCCTAAATTTACTTGCAGGGAGATTATCTTTAATCACTATTGGTCTTTTTTTGTTTTTCTAAGAACCCTGATTGGCTATCAAGGATAACTGATGATCCTCCAAGGTGGTCAGTCCTGGAAGAGGAGGAATCACACATCATACCCAGATTTCCACTGGCATGGATAGTCCCATACAACTGGACACAAAGGGCCTGCCCATTAACAAGTACAAAATCACCTGGGCAGAGAACTACAAAATTAAAATAAATTACATGTCAGAAAAGGTGGAATTAAAAAGGCACATGTACAAATATCCAAATTAAAGTATCTTCTACATATTATATTAGGATGTTTTTTCAAACTATCCTCCACACTCTCCAAAATCACAGTTGTAAGTCACAGGTTATATCATGTCATTACCTTCACAATCTACTTTTGCTCCCAATGGACTATCAAAAAAATTGCAAACTTCTTACTATGACTTACCAGCAGATACATAAACTATCCACAGTTTACAACTTTAAGATAATCTACTGCTTTCTTCCACTCCACCCTAGCCTCTAGTTACTCACCTTGAATACATCATGCCCCTTTCTGGTTCTACTTCCTCTACTTGGAGTATCTTTCCTTTTCTTGTCTGCATGACCTCCTTTAAATATCAGATCAATTATAACCACCGTGCTCTGGTTTCTCCCTATGCTCTCATCACCCAATGAAATTAATCTCACTCATTGATACACACACATTTTAAAAATAGCTCTATTGTGGCACTAATCATATTTTTATTATAGTTAAATATTTACTTTTCTATATCCGTCCATTCTAAAGTATCAGATTCTTGAGTATTTTACTCATTTGTGCATATCCAGTGCTTAACACAATGCCTGGCACACACTGGTTCTGAATAAGTTTTGATGGATTTAGATAATTTTTAAATTTCTTTTGGGTGGTGTGAAATTTACACTGCTTTATGAGAGCTGAAACTGAAGGGAGGAAAAGAGAACGAAACAAAACAGAATCTAAATAAGAACATGATTCCTAAGCCCAACCATGAAGAAAGAATGACTGGACACTGGCCCATCTATCATCTTTGTGACTGGGGAGCCAAGCAAAGAGCTCCTGTGTGTTCAGTTGGAGAACGAGACCACATTAGTGATGACAGTGGATGGGCACTGGGGGAAACTTGCTGAGTAACATGGACCACTGAAGCAGCAATCCTTCTCAAATCAATTTCAGTTTCTCACATACTGAGTATGTAGTGTTATTTCAAAGCAATCTCCAGAGACATGCTCAAGCAGCAACAGGAGATCCTAAGCTATTGTTCCATTTGCACAGATCAAATGGACGCAAATGTGAATACTGAAGAATCAAGTGTCTTTTTTTGATTTCTTTTAAAGAGAAGACAAAAACTTCAGGGAAGGTATAAATCGACACTTTTTGTTCAAGTACAACGTTCCCCCTGATCCTTATGTGTCTTATTTTGAGTCACAACTTATTACCTCTAATATTCAATTCTGAATACCCAACCAATTTAAGCCACTAAGTGTGCTTGATTATGAAACGTTTGGGGGTTATTATACTTAATATTTCTGTGCATATGGGTTAAATAGCTGTAGATTTTTTTTAGGTAAGAAATATCACTTTTCATTTCCAAGGAATGTCTCTTCCCCTCAGCCGAGATGAAAGAATTTGACATTAAAAAATACGTAATCACATGTGTTGCATTGTATTCTCAATCTTTTATAATGTCGAACTCAGATATTAATGTTAGTTGGAGAAAGAGAAAATGTGTCTCATGCAGTGAAATCTGGAAACTAAAAACACCCAAGCTTCTTAAGTAGGCAAGGAGAAGAAAGGCTAAAGAAGTAGTAGTAGAAGAAGAGGAGAAATTGGAGGAGGAGGGAGAAGAGATGGAGGTAGAGGAGGAGGAGGAAGGGGAGGAAGGGGAGGAGAGGGAGGGGAAGGAGAGGAGGGGAGGGAGAAGGAGGAACAACTAGGTTGAGCCTAGTGAGAAAAACAAACTTTCCAGGGAGCTAGACCAAGGGAGCCTGTACCAAAAATACTGCTTTGTCCAATACGGTAGCAAAGTACTGAGCACCGGAAATGTGGCAACTCCAAACTGAGACGCTCTGTAAATATAAAACTGTAGTTTCAAAAATGTAGTATGAAGAAAGGAACATAAAACAGTCTATTAATAATTTTATGTTGACTACATTTTGAAATGATTGTATTTTGAATATATTGAGTTAAATAAATTATTAAAATTAATTTCATCTGTTTATTTTTCTCCAGGTACTACTAGAAAATTTTAAATTACAGATGTGGCTTGTATTACACTTCGATTGGACATGTCAAATTAAAACAAATCCATATTTGGGTAAGGAGAGAATTTATTTGGAAGAATTATTATAAGAAATGGAAAGGAACATTGCAATAGGACAAGGGGGACTATGGCAATAGGTAGAATGCTCTGACCACAAGATTGGCAAGCATCTCAAAGGTTAGGCAGAAAGGAATCTTCTTTTATACAAAGGAGTAAACAAGACTAGAAAGAACTGAGTAGGGGAGTGGGTGGCATATCGGACAGTTGATCAAACAACTATTTCCTTGCAGGGAGCTGACTTGCAGGAGGAATAGGTAAGGAAGGGTTGTATACTGGTTTAGGCTGAGGGCAAGTCAAAGTCCAGGGAAGGAGAGAAGTTTAACTAAAGTTGGTCAAGTCAATCAATAAGCACTTTGTTCCGATTGATCAGTTGGGACAAACAGTTCAGCTAATTTTTTCTGAGGCAAAGGAATGGGAATTTGGAGGATCTGTGTCTGGCCTTGGCATAGGTAAACAAGGGGGGCATCCATGAGTCTTATCTATGTCATATGGGGAAAGGTGGTCCTTTGTATAAGCCAATTTTCTGGAAACAAAGGGTGGAAGATTTCTTTAACTGTCCGTGTTTTCCAGGATCACAGGGCTCCAGTCAAGTTCAACACTGTAGGACAGTGCAGTCCTAGAATCTCAGTTTAGCACTATTTCCAGAGTGGTAGTTAAAACGAGCTGTAGAGTCAGACAGACTGGTTCCAGATCTCAGCTCTGCCATTACCAGCTCTGTGAACTTGAACAATGCACATAATCTCTGTTTGCTGCAGTGTTTTCATTTGTCAAAAGTACTGACTTCTATAGTTTTTACGATTGTGGAGATGAACAAAGACCACCCACATGAGAACAAACAGGCTATTTGTTCAGAGCTTCTACAGCAAGGGAGTCAGGCACCATCGCTTGCATTTGCCAGGGACACGAAGGCAGCTAGGGGAGTGAAAAAGCTACATAGTGGAAAAAGGGGAAGGCTTCAGGCAGGCTCTGGTTGCAGGTTGTTGGCATGGGGAAACTGGAGGCAGGTTAACTAGAACCAGAGCATCTTATGTCACTTGTTTGGGGAGCTTATTTGCTTTCTTTGGTTGGTCCCAAATTGAAAATGGGGGGCAGGAGGGTGAAGTTGTTGAATAGGGAAACTAGCTGTCATTGGCCAAGTCTTGGCCCTTCTGGGCCGATTATAGCAGAAATTGAGGTTTCTGCAGGCTGGTTGCTGCAGAAGATGTGGGTCCGAGTTCTATTGTCCTAGAAGGTCTGGCTACACCAACTTGTATATTCAGTCTCTCATGATGATGAAAGGCAATAGTACATATAAAGTGCTCAACAAATGACTTGGCCCATAGTGAGGTTCAGCTTCAATTTGACCCTATCTCCTTTTCTCAGTAGATAATAACAACTACTTACTTTTAGGCCAGTTTTCATAAGTGTAATAGAAAGCAATTTACCGTATGGCAAAAGCTGGCCCCCTACACATTATCAACACAATCTGTTGATAAGACAAAGCTGAGTTATTGCTTACCGAATCCAAGGGAGAATATCACCTTGCAAAGTTTTTAGTGTTTCAGAAGGGAGAAGTACATTGAAATTTATTGAGAATTGGAAGTTTGGCTTAAGGTGGGTCTTTCAATTCGGGGACATGATTAGGATTGGGCAGGAATCATTATACAACCATCCAGGCTTGGTGGAAATAGCAAGGCAAGGATTTTGAGGGATTCAAAGAATCTTTGGGCACAAACTGTCTGTTGATATTTTCCATTGAAGAGTTGATGAGCCTTTTGAGAAGTTCCTGTAATGAACAATCACACTATTTGCTTAAGCAACACATCTCTGGAAGAGAACAGAAATGCAAATGAATAGCAAAGTCACATTAATGTAGACAGTAAGTTATGGTTTCAGTTTTTAGTGCCCAGGCTGAGTGTTCTGGAATAAGGTTCTAGCTCTTACATAGATGGTGCCTGTTTATGTCTACAAATTTTTAAAAGATAGTTAGCTACAGAGAACTTGCTTTAGTTTAGGAAATTTTAATCTCTCATGAAGGTACTTTTTCTCCAAATGATTCTCTAAATATTTTCTGGAGTATTTTCCAAAGAACCCCCATTTCTTCAAGGCATGAAAAGGAATTAGTGAAAAAGGTGCTATGGTTGAATAAGATTGACAAGTTCTTCTAGATTCTTCTCTTGTTGATACACAGTGCACTCAAACACAATAAAATATCTGAGAAGTACAGCATTCAAGACTCTTTTTTAACTTTGTTTAACTCAGCGACTTTGAGTGTAAGTGGTTTATTTGGGAGGTTAGGAATTCATCCTAAGAAGCACCATTAGAGTGATGGGGAAGTGTGAAAGGGAAGGGAAAAAAGCCAATACAGATTCCATTAATGAGTAGGTTGCTGCTGTAGACACCTGGTGTTTAGTCCTATTAGGAACTTGGAGAGACAGTGTGAAAGGAGCTTCAGAGTTGTCCCACCTAAAGTGGTTGTAATCTACAGGTATTTATGCTCAAATTCCCATTCATCGTTGGTTAAGAGCTATTATTACAGGCATTAACTCTCCCAGCTCTCTTGACTTGCCTTGGGCAAGGGCTAACAGAAAATGGTCAGGCAGAGAACCATAAGATTTTAAATCAGGATGTCATCAATATGTTCTTGTGTTGAAATACTGAGTGCTATTACAACAGTGAATGTTGAAGCAGATCTGCTTGGGGCTCCAATAGTATCTGCTACAGTTTGCCATTTGCAATGCACAGATTCACTCATCTCTCAAGACAAGTTCAACCATTACTTCTTCAAGTTGATGGTCCATAACAAGTTCTAAAAAACTAATAAAACTTACATGAATAGGTTAATGGGGACTTAAAACAGGAAATGTAATGGGGCAAGCCATAGTCCTCACTATTGCAGTTGACATTGAGGCTATAATTGACATCTCCAGCTACCACTCACTCTACCAACTATAATTACTTTAGCCAGTACTTGTCCCTGAGAATTCCCAGCCCTGTTATTATATCTCTGTGTTAGCATAAAAGCATCAAGAAAAATCGCAGAGAATTTGTGGGTTTCAAACATATTCCTTCCTGTCTTTATTACATAACAAAAAAATTCATCTTTTTTTTTTTTGAGAAGGGGTAATTACTTGTAAGTACAGTAACTTCTTTCTCTGCCTGTTAATCTAATGGCACAAAGAGCCCCAAATGTCCTGGCAGCAGCTATTTAGTGGGACCATTACTATGTGTCCTGGTAGAAATGCTCAATCTCTCCCCCCAAAACCAAGACCTCTAATTCAGCAGAGGGCATAGGAAGCAAAATTTCCCCAAGTAGGTCATTGGGAATACTGAAATGGTCCTCTCCAGTCTTCACCCTATTCTTGGACCCATGCACACCATCACAAATACAGCTTCATATAGTGGCCATTGGTTGAAAGTTATACTAGATCTTGAAGGATACCCATTCTGTGCAGGGCTGTAGCTCTCCATGCTTTTAAAAGGCTATCCCAAAGTTCTATTAGGCCAGCTCTTCATGGTTAAGGGATATATGGTAGGATCACTGAATTTCATGATAATGTGCCTCCTTTGCCAAAAAAGTGAGTCCCTTGGTCCAAAGCAATGTTATTTGTGAGTTCTCTCAATGGTGCCAATTGAGAACATGACAGAGAAAGCAAGCCCATACCCAGAATACATATAAATCCCAGCAAGGATAAATCACTGCCACCTCCAGAGCTCAGTGCCACCTCCTGCTTTTTGCTTTACCTGTTTAATTTGAGTAATCCCAAGAAGCACTGGAAGGGAAGAGGTGGTATGACACAGGAAATCAATAAAGGGTGTGTTAATGAGCAAGATACCACTGTGGGCAACAGGGTCTCAGTCCTGCTGAGGAACTCTGGGAGACAGTGTGGAACATGCCTCAGAGTTGTCCCATTCAAGGGACAAGAACACTGGAGTATTTATACTCCAACTTCCATTCATTACAGTCATGCACCACATAATGACATTTTGGTCAACAACGGACCACATATACAACAGTGGTCCTATAAGATTAGTACCATATAGCCTCAGCGTGTAGCAGGCTATACCATCTAGGTCTGTGTAAGTGTACTCTATGTTGTTAGCACAATGACAAAATCTCCTAACAATGCATGCCTCAGAATGTACCCCCATCGTTAAGTGACCCACGTCTGTATTAACCATGAATTTCTCCTGGTAGCATTAATTCTCCAGAACTTCCTGTCTGCCTTGTGCAAAAGCTGAGAGAAGGCTCTCAGGCAGAGAGACAGTAGGACACCTGGACATATAAGGAAATACTGAATACAAAGGAGACATAGGTAGGGCAGCCACAGGGTCTCTCACACTCAGCATTTGACAAGATAATCCTAGCTTAAGAGTAGAGCTGGTATTCGGCTGGTTTGCTCTATCCAACTGTTCCAGTTCTGTACAGCTGGTGTCTCTTCTGATTAGTCAGTAGACCCGTTCCATTGGTTAAATGTTATGAATATCACCCTCCCTGAGGGTATGTGGTAAGTCCCTAATTATTAATAAGAGAGAGACTAAAAGTATAGGATGAGCTAGGGGTCAAAACCCAGGGGTAGGAAGAAGAGCTCTAAACACTTGACAGCACACATAGAAAGCTGCCAGCCACCTGCACACTCTGCAAACACCATCCATTTATATGGCCACCTGGTCTTGGTGAGAAGAGCCAATTGTAAGGAAGAGCTAATGGTGACTTCAAGCAGAAAGCTTTGCTTTTCTTAAACAGGATGAGATTTGAGTCTGGGCCCTCAAAACAGAGATATTTCTTACATTCTCAGTGGCAAAGTATCCTCTACATCCGGAATTTGTTCGCAGTTCAACTAAGTAAAGTGGGCTTGTTAGCAGTTCCTTTCTCAAGGTTACGTGCCTTGTCAGTCTGGTTGGAGGAAAGCTCTAAAATAAACATCTGTAGAAAGACTAAGTTAGTTCTGTCTTCCAGTGGGCAACATCCTTAAGATGTAATTAGCATGCCAAAGACTCTACAATAAATACATAAATAAAGCCTATCTCTGTACTTTTAGTCCAGAGTTCTAGCCAATGGATCACCTTGCCTCTTATTTAAAACTTCTCAGTGGTAGGGAATTATTCTTCACTCCTTTTCAAAAGGGCAAACCTAGCATAAACTCAAGCCAATACCATATGGAACAGAGAATAAAATGAATTAGCATATTATTAATTGCATACCATTAATTTTCAAGGACAATTGCAAATTAGAACAACTCATTCATTTCTAAAATGTAGCTTACGTATGGGGAATATCTTCATGTCTCAGACAGATTACCCATTTATTAAAATTAAAATACCTCCTTTCAACTTCAGTTTTCTGAAGGGTGCTATAAAAGGGGGACAGATGTTGAATGGGAAATGTGAGAGTTTTTGAGCCATAAGCCTAGCACTATAAATCAGGAAGAAAAATAGCAGGCAAGAAGCAGAAAGGACTGAAGAAGTTCCTTTTGCTGTAGCCCAAACACCCAGTCCAGACACAAGAAGAAGATGAAAAATAATTTGAATCATATCAGTCAAAAGAAACTAAGAACATTATAGCAAGAATTTATTTTTCTCTCTGCTGTTGCCTTCATTATTCAGCTGATGTCAGTCAGGCAAGATTCCCTACAAAGTTTTACTCCGGAATCACTTGCAACACATTGACAATGTGCTCTGCTCTGTGTTGACTTACAACAGGACTCAGTCTCTGCCCCAGGCTTTTACTATCCGGTCGAAGTAGTCAGAGCAATTCAAACATAAAAATGCCAGCTGAGAAGGGGATTAAATCTCAAGAGGGGCAAGGGTGCATGTAACGTTATTAGCCATAACACCATGGAGATGGTAATTAAGTAGAGAACACTTCCATTTTGCCAGCCCCAGCCGCCCGTACCAAAAGGCCACTATTTAAATTGTCAACCTATGACCTTGATGAAACTTATGATTTGCCAAACTTGTAACCCTGCACACCAGTAATTCAAATAAATTTAAACAATCCAAGTTGTATGCTGCAGATTTACATGATCTCTTGATATTTTAGAACCAAAACACATGGTGATTTTTAGACTGTGAAACCATCTATCAAGTCATCTCAGCACAGGAATATAGCAGCATAGAAGCTAAATTGGGTTTTGATACACTCATCTGACATAGCCATCAGCCAAGTCTCACCCCTGTGGGTAAATTTATGAATACTGGTTGAGTAAATCAACAATATATTCATGATATTATGCAACTGTGGGAGATTTAATCTATACTTATATACCAGTGAAGTTGATTCCACTCTGCCCAAGTCAAATAAAATCTGTGGTGATTATTATTTAACTGAATTATATTCCACATCATATAGCATTATAATTAATCAAGTGGTCAGAATGATCCCTTAGCTCATAATGACCACAAGCAGGCTCCATTATCCTGCATATCCATGTTATGCTAAGGTCCTATTTCAGTTCCATGAAGTTGGTACATCTTAAAGTGATGTGAGGCTGATTCTTTTTTCCAAAATCTTATCCTTCCCAGACTTTTCTCAACTCTCTGTAACATAAATTAAAACTAAGGTATTAATTTTCAGGATTCTGCCAAGAAACATATGGCAATCCTGAGTGCTTCTTGAACAAAGGGGCTATTTACTGAGGTGTAAGCAGATTTAAGGAAATCTTAAGCAAGCAACAGTGAACCACCCAAGAACTAACAACAGCAGGAAACCATTACAATCCCTGGAACTAAGGGAACCCAAGGGAAACAGAGGAAGGACAGGTATTAGTGAATCCCAGAGAGGTCTTAGGGCTGTGAAAGAGGAGCCACTTGACGGAAGTTTAACTGTAGGACCAGCCACTGACAGAACCACAGCAAGGCAGGGAAGAGGAAGGGGAATGGGGATAAATATTCCGACCTCTCTCTTCTCCTGCATCTGATCCCCTGCTTGTGCCTCCCATTGGCTGAAATCAATCAGAAGGCAAGAAAATCAAGGTGATGCAAATTGTGGTTGTCGGCTTCATGGGGCACAAGTAGGGTAGAAAGAGTGAAAAATACACAACACAACAATCAGATATACTAGATAGACAGATATTCCATTTTGCATATTACAAGTGTTTATTAGACATATAGTCTGTGGCCTCATCTAACAAAACTATGCAATTTATTTTCTACCTCAAGTCTGCTTCTTTTCTTGCAGTAATTCATTTCTATTTCAAGAGTAAGTGATTTGAAAACAGACTTTAAACTGTAATTAAGTATCTCCACTAAATGTTGCTTATCAAAATAAGGGCTCATCTATAGAATAGAATACAGAATGTGCTTTAAAATTCACTTTCTTATCTACTAGAGACAAGTTCGAGCAAAACATTGTCCCTAGGATCCCAATATTGATAAGCACTGATGAGACACTTAAAAACAACCTTTAAAAACATATGATATATTGACTGCATTTTTTTATTCAGTTCCATGAATCCTCATCTGAAAATGTTATCTATACCCCCAAAACCTCCACTCAGGTTGAAATGGATATAATTAATAACTTCACTGTTAAAAGTTAATAGTTTCATTATGTAGCACTGAATGTGTGATCTAATATGTACTATTTTGAGCAAATATATAGTCAAATAAAATATTCTCACATTTTAAAAGGGACTGCTACCAATTCCAAAAAAAAAAAAAAAAAAAACCCTAATTATATCTTCGACAAGCAAAACAATCCAAGCAGGGTACTGAGTGTGGTGAGAGTGAGTGAGCTCAGCCTAAAGTATGTAGATTAACGAGAGGGAAGATGGATAAGAAGATTATAGATAGAGGAGGAGCAGCAAATTCTAGATCTCAGAGGCGGGGCATGCCTTCTAATGACTAAGTTCATAGAGGTGTTTTGTAGAGGTTGAGTAGAAATGGGGGTTAGCGATTCAAGGAAGGAGAGGAACTATTCAATTAAGAGATTTAATGAACCATTAACAAGAATAAAAGTGGGAGTGAGTTATAAAGGGAAAGGTATAATGCATGCTTGTAGCCTCCTCTGCTATTTTTTCTCAATCAATTAATGTCGAAATGTTGATCTCACATATTTATTGGAATACTTTTTTTTTTCTATTTTCAGTGTATGCTTCTCAAATGTACGTACGTATGGTAATTAGTCCACTGACATAACTCCACCAAACTGTAGTTGGAAATGTTTCTGTACTTGGCCAACTGATCCAGCCCAAACATAGAAAATTTTTCATAATTTCTCAAAATTATTAGAAATGTTAGATCTATTGACTAAGCACAATAAACATAGCTCTGCCCAAGTGGAAATAAGTCATACTTACTCTGCTTTTCAATGTCTTTTTAAACAAAATTGGACTCCAGAGCCCATGTTATTTCCATGACACCATTGTGTCTCTCTTCATGAAGATGAGTCCTGTTTCTTAAATGATGGGAAACACTAAACACTAAACTGGAAACACTGAACTTCTGATTCCTGATGGCATATAGCTCACAGTGCAGAGCACATTGTTGAAACACAACAAATTTTTGTTATATTGAAATTAATTCATTTTTCTACCTATCAATTTTCACAACTGAAAGGCTCATGCCTTTTATTTTTTTCTCTAACTTTACAACTAATGCCCCAAAGCAGAGTGCATTCTACATTCATGCTGCCTAGTCACTCTGTCATACAATTTCTGGAAGCCAGTCACTCAAATCTAAATTGTATTTAATCCACTTATAAGCATCTACATAAAGTATAAATATAAATTGAAATTTTCATGTAAACATGAAAATAAAATATAACAAATGACAAACTGTTGTGAACTAGTTTAATCACTATTCTTTGGGCTTTATAGCTTTCACATGCACTTTACTCCTACAGCCATAATTTCATTTTGTATTGGCTTTATGAACATAATATAGATTTACCATAATTTTTGTTTCTACACATAAAATAAAACCTTACTATATGTTTTTACCAAATCAGAGCTATTCTTCACATGCACATATAATATGTAATAAAACATTCTCCTTATACCATAAAAAGCCAAAACTAAAGATGATCATCTTCTTCACTACGGTTGTAACAAGATTCTCCTAACTTAAAATAGAAATTTCCTTGATAAACTCCATATTCTTGCAAAGGCAGCACAAATTCAAAGAATCAAATCTTAGGACCAGGCAAGACATTAAAAGACACTCAAATATTATTCACCTCTGCTGTCTTACCCTCCTCAGAATGGGCCAGAATTCTGTTATCCCAGATAACAGAAGAGGATTTTATATAGATTTCAAGTTCCCTAGAGAAAGAGATTTTATGATCTCATAATACAACTTTAGGACTTTCGCTCTTAGCTGTTTTTATTTACTACATGTCCATCCTATATCTTTCACATATCTTATAACTTCTGTATCTTAGCCCCTTTTCTTTTGTTTTGAATTCCATAAACATTTAATACAGACTCTGGAGAATGGACCCTCATGTAGTGTTAGATCCTAATTTCAATTCTTTTAAACTCAGAATAGGAAAGGGTCTTCACATCACTTAGATAAACTCAAAGTTTCTTCTACGACCTCCTTAATGTGTTTGCCCCAACTTTACCTGAACACTCCCAGTGACAGGGAGCTTTAGTCTTTGTGAAGATATCTCTGTGTGGAAGTCTTTTCTGCACTAGGTTAATAACTTTTTCCTTCTACTGTTTACACCTTGGCCATGGTATCAACCTTTCAACTATTGGAATGCAGTCAGTGTGCTTTTCCCAGGACATTCTCTTCCAAAATAAATATCTGATATTCCTTCATGGGATGAAGTTAAAGATACTGAGCCTCAAGAAAGAGAGAATCTATGTCTAAGAACAAATAAATCTGGGTACCTCTCCCCCATACCCCCAGACCAATTAATTCTCCCTATTGGGTTCACAGCACCACACAAATTCTTTAATTCAATGGGTATACTACCACCTGAAATATGGCCCCTCGTCATCACAAAGTATTGCTTCTGACCTGGTGCTTCAGCTGTGCCTTTAGTAGACCATTCTAGGGATCTATCAGCATGATCAGCATGATATCATTTATGTAGTAAATCAATGTGAAGATCTGTGGGATGTCAAGTAAATATTGGACTACCTCTTTAGACTATATTGTGACAGAGAGCAGAGGAGTTAGCATAGCACTGGGGCAAAATTGTGAATGCATATTGTTCTCTGTTCTATGTGAATGCAAACTATGATCCTCTTTCTCTATTGGAATAGGAAAAAATACGTTCATAAAATCAATGGCGAGATACCATGTACCTGAGGTCATACTAATCTGCTCTCAGAATAATATCACGTATGGCATGGCAGTTGCAACTGGGGCTATCACTTAGTTGAGACTGAGGTAGTCTATAGTCATTCTCCAGAATCCATCTGATTTCTGCAGTGGCCAGATTGGCAAATTATACAAAGATATGATAGAGATTTATTAGATCTTTAAAAGTGACACTAATCTCCATCCTGCCCCCTTGGCCAGTGAGAGGGAGTTTCAGTGGCTTCTGCTTGGCCTTCTTCACTACAGACCAAGGACTCAATGTAAGAGCTCCTCCAACTGTCAAGAATGCCAATCCCAGTTATACATTCAGCGTCCAAAGAAATGAGGACTAATTGCATCCACAGACTCAGTGGATCCACTCTAAACTAGATTTTGGCCAAGATTACATTTATTACCTGGCCCCTGTTATTACTATTACCTGGACCCCTCATTTTAATGAGAATGCAGCAGTGATGATGTTTTAGCCCTCTGGGCATCAATGACAGCTGAAGCCTCGTGTTCAACACTCAAAATGGTCGAGTATTCCTTTTTCCCAATATACAGTCACCTAAGTGGCTATTGTTCCTTTGGGGAAGGACTGAGGAAATCACTACAGAACATACTTGCTGTGCTGTTACAGGTTCCTTTTTCCTGATGGCCTTGCCACTTCATCAATCACTGGATTCTGGGTCTGAAAATTGGCACAGGCATGGAAACTGGGCAAAATGATGTTCATTTTACTGGGCCTTCAGTTTCCTGTTCATCCATTCCGGCTTTCTTTTGATTACACAGATTAAGCAGTATCCTTGTTAGCTGCCCATTTATTTTGCCCTTTGACATGCTGCATTCTACTAGCCATCTCCACAGATCTCTGAGTTAAGCCCCTGGGCTACCACTCTGATCTTAACAGTTGTTACAATAATTGTTACCCATGGTTTCTGGAATTTAAGTGCTACTACCTGGCCTATCTTGCTTCAGAGCTACATCATCCCCATTGCTATCAAAAAGTCAAGGTCCATAATAACCTCCCTCCCTAAGCCCTGACTTTCAGAGAAGAACCACTACTAAACATTTCCAGTGATACTGGAACTCCTTTCACCAATGCATTCCAGATGCACTTGGTGAATGGTGTGTCCTCCTAGCTTTACTGTAGGTCTTCTGATGGGTTTTCTGGGCTCATATAGTAAATCCATTCTAGTTTATTCATTTTCAAGATTTTTAATCCTTTCCTATACCATCCTTCATGGAAATTCAGGCATTTTAACTTTGTTTAACGTGGGCTATTGCTTCTAGAAGTCACCTTTGCAGCAAGTTTGTCCCATCACCTGGGTCCTTGTTAGGATGTTAAGCTAGTATCCTGAAAGCATGTTCCAAATCAATATATTCTCTCTTATTGAATTTATATTCTGTCCCTTTTAATTCTGGCACCCCCCCCCCCAAATCCAGTCCCAAGTAAATTCCTGCAGCACCTACTGATTCATGCTGGCTAATTCTTAGAGACCCTTTGGTATAAAATCCTTTCTTCCTATATTGTCCCCTGTATATCTCCAGCTTGGTTATGCTTCAACTTAACCCTAGTTATTGGTCTGAAAGCTGACAGAGGAGCGGGGTTAATCCTGCAAGGAGTCTGTTGCCTTATAAGAGGCCTCAGCAGTATCTTCCACATGGAGATGTGCTAGCTCTTAATAAGGATGCATACACCACCTCTCAGGGCTCTGGGGGGTCAAAGGAATTTGTGGAGTCAAAAGCTTTAGGAGAAGCCACCTTAATGTGTCAGGGGGCAGGTTTTCTTAAGTAGGATGCCGACTTTAGCATAATAGTCCTGCCTTGGCTGAGCATTCAATCATCTTTGAAGCCTGGTTAACTATTAAATCCTGAGTTTGGTCACCAGCATTATGTGCTTTCCCATTGCATCTACTTTCTCGGAAAATATTCCAAAGTTACTACCAATGAAAGTTGTAGCAATTGGGCCACCACCTTTTGACAAGGATACTACCTGGAATAGGATCCTCATTGCCAACCAGATGGTAAGCAATCCAGACCCCAAATTCCATCTTACTGGTTGTTTTATTAGACCTCTTCCAGTACCACTATGTCAACTGAGCTCTCCAGAAGGCAGATCCCGGGGCAGAGTTAGGAGTACAAAAGTTTTATTGGCAAGCAACATCTATAAAAGGAAAAGGGAAAAAAGAGAACCAAGCAGAAGATTCTGACAAGTCTCTGCCAGCCAACAGGGAGCTCTGGTGTAAAAATTGCCTGTTAGAACACTCCCATGGAAGCAGCCTGTCCTTTATAGCACAGTCCTGATTAGTCATTGGTTAATGCCACCCTTGAGAAGAACATGATCTTGACTCAACGGCCGTAGTGGAAGTGAAAGAGTTAACAGCCAGAAGCCGTCTGAAGGTCCGAGGCTGACCATACTGGTCTGAAGGTGCGTATCACTGTCTGTCACAGTTTTACTTCCAAGACTTTGTCAAAAAGCACTCAAGATTTTGAATTTCGGACCCTCTAGAACATTGACCTGATGCCTTTGAGTAATAACATTACTAAAATAACCTCTGTTGAAGGTCAAATCCTTAGCTAAAATAAAAATGTAATTCTTGTCCAAGAATTGTAATTCTTGTCCAAATCTGGTCCTCTATTTCAGAGAGAGAACAAGAACAAGTAAGTGTGACAGATATTTTTCTTCAGGAAAGTATGCTGATTGTTCCTTAGAAACTTGCTTTCATGAAGGTGTTTGCAAATTGATTTTCTTGTGGTTGTTCTGGATGCTTCTTTTGCAGCAAGTCTTATCCGAGTTAATCTATTACCTGATATATTGCTATGACTATAACTCAGATAAAACATAACACATTTTCATTTTGTCACTCCATTATTTTTGCAGTAAGTCAATATAATCTGAGGTGAAGCATGCCTTGCTCAGCATTTATTGATCTGTCGGTTTGTTCATTGTTTACCTCAAAACACCACTTGTCAGTTCTGGCCCTATTACAATTATCTTCTCAGAGGGGAAATGACAGCTTCAAAGCCCAAATATGAGTCAATTTCCAAGGTGAGTTACTCTCAAGATGTTGGTACAAAATGTGCACCCCACTTCCTCCCTCTAGGCACGAATGATCGATGACTTTCGTTTTCTAGCTAAAAAAGAGAAAAGCATATATCTATCCTAACAAGATACGACTTTTTCCAATAAGAGAGAAAGGTATTTTTATTTGCATCATAGAGCATGAGCGCACAGTAGATGTTCAATACATGTTAAGTAATCATTATTAATATTAGTTCAAACAATTATGAACATGTCTGTCATTAATAGGAATCAATTTTGGCGAGGTGGGATAGGGAATGATGAGATAAGTAGGTTGAAGCAACTTTTCCAGTGCCCATAGAAATTAAATTGGTCTTTCAAACTTCTCACCAGGCAGACTTCTCAGCTGCCTAAGCTTCCTTCTGTTTTAGAAGTTTTCTGCAATCACATTAACTCTTCAAAACCATGGAAATAGTAATACTTTACTAACATTTTTACTAACTTAATTTTACTAAGTTTTTCTAACTTTTTGTTTTACTCTCTACTCTTACTTCTAGAAAACAATTTAACTAATCTAATTCAGTCAGTCACTCTACTGACCCAAGTGTACATTAAGCACATTCCTAACTATAGAGAATTTTGCTTTTGATATTCCTTTTAATAAAAATGTCCTATGCTTCTTCCCTTTCATATGAAAGTTATACTAAACCATTTCTGGACTCAGCTCAAAACCTACTTTCTTCATGGACTCTCATAAATAAGGAGTACCTACATATATTTCTCTTATCTCCTATAACTTTTTTTTATTATTTCACATGTTTTGGCACTTGAAAGAATTGCTTTTCATGTCACTGCCATTCATTGAATCACTTTTATAACGCAGTACTGGGAGCACACAGTGCAGCCTATCAGGCTGACAGGGTTTGTGTGATCTCTGGTAAGTCCCTGTGACTTTCTGAGCCTTGGTTTAGAAATTCCAAAGTCCTTCCCAACTCTATAATTCTGCAATTTGATGAGTTTGGCTTTATTTATTAGCTTAGCATTATGTTCTACACAATTTTTAGTATCCTCTCAGTACTCACCAAAGTAGTTAACTTAATACATACAGGAGCATAATAAATACATGCTAAATCAATAAATGAATGAATTCATTAATTTAAGGCTTCACTGACTTAGAAAGTATTATTTGGGTAAAGAAATTTAGTTATAACTTCCACTGATTGTTTATGTTATTGAAAGCTTTAGCCACTATTACACTTAGGTTTAAAAGTGACTCACTTTTTTTTTTTTAATTTCAAAAGAGTTTTTCTAAACAAGGGTCTAGAAAGTCTTTCTAGACAGGGTCACTGTTAGACATATACATACAAACCTGAATGACAGATTTGAGTTGCACAATCACTTTGACAGGCAAAAATTTTTTTAAATAAATTGATGATTTACATTTTTTCTTTTTAATATTCTTTCCAGTCAAATTGTTGTCAATGTGACTTCTACTAATTGTGTTCAAAACCATTATAAAAGCTAAAGTAGCTCTAAGTATGCATGTATGTGTGCATTTGTATATAAATTATTGAAAATGGCTAAAAAGGACAGAAGCGATGGCCTAAATCTATCCAAACTTTTAAATAATGTCAAAAAGTTGCCACTTTTTTAAAGTTTATAAATGAAAATAAAAGTGAAATCATATATGAAAAAAAGTGAAAATGATACGGAACAGACTCTAAGCATATTAAAATCCAGCCACATATGATGCTTGTTCTTATTCTATGAGGATAGAAATGAGAAGTTTCTGATCACCTCCTACTCACCCCATTGGTAAAGGATGGATCTCTCATCCTAAATATTACAAGATGATTGAGCACATGATACCTGACACTGGACACATGAGATTGCAAGAAGTTTGTCAGTCACAGATACTCATAGCTCAGAGGAAGAGGACACTGCACACCATGCAGGACAACATAAGGGTTGCAGTCGGGAGCAGAGTGAATCAACAGTGACTGTGGGTGCAGGCTTTGTAGTAACAAGAGGGTGAGGTGCCCCCTTGTTCCTGATGTTGGATGTGACTGGCTTGTTTGAATAATTTCACGGGCTAAAAGGGAAGTGAGACCCATTAGGTTGAGGACCAGGTGGAACACAGCTAGTCCAGATGACAGGGGAAATAGCCAGGTGGAGAGAATTTCCTACTGGTGGGAAGCATATCTGACAAGATCAGGGAAACTCACAGATAAGCCTTTGGGGCCCTGTGACGCTGGAGATATCAAGGCAGCACTTGAAATTTTAGGCTTTACAATACTTGGGCAGATGTCAATATGAGACCAAGATCCGTTTATATGAAAGGAGATTGTTAGACACTTACACTTTTTTAAAAAGTTTTATCATGAATTAGTCCTCCATTAAGCACCTTATTATGTACTTGGCCACTCATATATACAAGCAACAAGAGATAACATCCAAATGGGTGTGAGTGACACCTGAAATTTACTGAGTGTTTGGTATCAATAGATGTTTAATATGGTAGACTTAAGAAATTTTGTTAATGTACAGAGCAATTTACTCTGTAAGATTGTTTATATGGAATATTTAAGTTAGCTAACGTGTAAGCTGGAAAAGAATAGATAGGAGGAGAGGAGTAAGAAGCAAAAAAAGAAAAGGAAGAAGATGATAAAGAAGAGGTAGAAGAGGCAGAGAAGGAAGAGGAAAGGTCACTTATCCTCCCTGCCACTGTGCCCTCAAATGTAAATATAGAGATCTCACCAGAGTCCTCAAGTACAGGAATGGTCAAAAAAGATATTATAAATGCAGTTGAAGTTAAGAGGAGCTGGGGAAATTACAATCAATATTGTGAAAATACAAGTATTAAGAACCCACAAGATGTAGCTTGAATATATCCACCAAGCTGTCAGAGCCATAGAATAAGCTTCTATCCTGACTTTCAACTGTAAGTACTTCAGAGACTACGCACATCAAGCTTTCCCCCAGGAATTACATTTGCCATTCAACAAGCCCTGGGGAAAATGTTTCAGAGAGATACTGGCTGTGTCCCTGTCAGCATTAGACTGGGCCAGGGATAAATCCTAACAATTACACTGCATCTTATAAAACATCCTTATATTCTTTGAGGAAATACATCACTTCATGCTCATCCATTTTTATCATGATGTGTGCAATACTACTTATTGTCTAGAAAATAAATTATAGCCACACTTTCCCCCAAATGCTTGTAGTGTCTTCTCCATCAGCCCCCAAAGCAAAGAGTGCCATAAACTGTTAAGCAGATTCTGGAAAAGCTTTTGGATAGGAGGATCAGGAGGCTGTGATGCTTAGAGGCATAGAGCAGGGCAGGGCACGCATAAATGAATATAATCAGTAAAGCTTTACTTAAAGGATCAATCACTTTGACTCACAAAGATGAGAAATTTTCAGCACCTCCTAGATTTAACCCAGGTATCTTAAAGGAAAAGAATTTTATCAATCTAAGTAGAATTACCCTATAAATCTGAATGAAGCAGATGGAAATCTAATGGGATTTCTTTTTTTTTTTTTTATGAAATTTAGTTTTTCAGACTGAGAGTTTACATAAGAAACTGTATCAAATCGCTACATTCTAAAATGGAGCTATAAAATTGAGCTGAAGATTGGTTCCTAAAACATGAATTTTTTTTTTTTTGGTGAGGAAGACCAGCCCTGAGCTAACATCCGTTGCCAATCCTCCTCTTTTTGCTGAGGAAGACTGGCCCTGGGCTAACATCCGTGCCCATCTTCCTCCACTTTATATGGGACGCCGCCACGGCGTGGCTGACAGGCAGTGCGTTGGCGGGCGCCTGGGATCCAAACCTGCGAACCCCGGGCTGCCAAGCGCGGACGAAACTGCTACGCCACCGGGCCGGCCCTAACATGAATATTTTTAAAAGACATTTACCTTTGTTTAGAATTGCAAATTGTCCCAGCCCTGGATGGGCAACTCCATCTGCTCCTTCTTCCCTCCTGTTGAAGCACAGGTCCTATCAAACTCCAGTCTATCCACTTTTGCTCTCCTCTCCCCTCTTAAAGACTATACCCCAGTCATTCTCTCTCCTGCATCTTCAGCCCTCTCCCTCTCTACTGAATCACCCCTTTCAATGTTCTAACGTACTTTAATTCCATATGATCTTAAAAAGATCGCCAATTCCTCATCTCCCATTCACTCTTCACCTAATTTTAAACTGGTATCTACTCCTACCATGCCACTGATAATGCTCTGTCAAATGTCATGAAATACTTATTTTGCTAAATCCAAGGTCCTCTTTTCTGGTGTATCTTACTTAGTTTATCATTGAAAATAGGCTAGATTTTGCTTCAGTAACAAAAGACCCAAACAACAACAGCCTATTTTTCACTCATGTTACACGTCCCTCATGGGTCAGTTATGGCTGTGCTCCACTTGGCTTTCACTCTAGGAGCCAAGCTGGTAGAGCATCCTCTACCTGGAACATTGCTCATACCATGACTAATGGAAAAAGAGAAGGTGAAGTATGTGCTAGCTGGAAGTGACTCATGTCACTTCTGGTCAAAGCAAGTCCATGGCCATGCACGACTTTAACAGAGAGGGGCAGTGAATATTGGTGAAAAGTAAGACAGTCTACTACACTTGGCATCTCAACTATTTTTTCACAGTTGAATATGCTTTCATTTGTGTAACACTCTCACCACTTGGCTTCTGTGATGCTGTTCTTTCCAGATATTCCTTCTAACCCTCTGGCTGCTCATTTTCAGCCACTTTTGTTGACTACTATTCTTAACCAACTCTGAAGTTTGGAATTCCTCAGGGTTCAGTGTGAGGTCGTTAATTACTACACACTCTCTCCCTAGATGTTCTTATCCACTCCCATGATTTAAAATATTACCTATACATTTACATCTATTAAATGTGCACCTCTATCCCAGAGCTCTCTTTCAAACTCCAGGCTTAGCTATCCAACTATCTCTTGGGCATACTCACTCAGATATCTCACAAGCATCCTACATTTAGAAGGTTCAAAAGGAAACTTTTGATCTTCTCCTGACAAACCTGTTTCACCCTCAGTCTTCTCATCATAATAAATAGCATTTTCAGCCATCTAATTGTTCGTGCCAGAAACCTGGGAGTTGTTCTTAAATACCTTCACCTCCACATCCAATCCATTACCAAGTTCTGATGAGTCTACGTCCATAAATGTTCTCAAATAAGTCTGCCTCTCACCATCTTTCCCCCCTAGTTTAATCCAGTGATGTCTGTCACTTGAATTACTACAGTAGTTACCCTCTTCACTTCTCTCAATTTCATTTTTTTGCCCACTCTCCTATATTCCTGAGATTTCTCCATAGAGAAATTAGGCTGATTAATTATAAAACCAAATCTGATTTGATCACATCAATATCTTGCTCAAAACCATAAAATGGCTTTCCATTGTGTTTAAAGTAAAATTCATATCCATTATGTGTCCTAAAAGGCATGCTCTTTCCAGTCTCATCTCTACTCTTCACTCTCCAGCAAGATGCCTTCTCTCTGCATCTAGAAATATGGCAAGATCTTTCCTGACTCATAGACTTTGTAAATGCTGTTCTTTCTGGCTGGGTACCCTTCTCTTCCTCATTGCCCTCATCTTTATCTTGCTAACTGCTACTTACCTCTCCACCTGAGCTAGAGATCATTTCATTAAGAGATCCTCCTTGGGAATCCAAACTAATATTATTTTAACTCTTCCTTAACACCATGATCTTGTCTTGCATCACACCTAAAAATTGAGTATTGTATCAGTTTCCTAGAGCTGCTGTAATGAAGTGCCACAAACTGGGTAGCTTAAAACAAAAGAAATTTATTCTCTCACAGATATGGAGGCTAGGTGTCTGACATCAAAGTGTTGAAAGGACCATGCTCTCAATAAAAGCTTTAGGGGAAGAGACCCTCTTGCTCCTTCCTTGCTTTGGGTGGGTGGTAGCAATCATTGGCATTCCTTAGCTTGTAGATAAATCACTCCAGTCTCTGCTTCTGTATTCACATGGCTGTCTTCCTTGTGTCTCATATTGTTTTCCTTCTGTGCATGTCTCTATGTCCAAATTTCCCTCTTCTTAAAAGGACAAGAGTCATTGGATTAGGGCCCACCATAACCCAGTACAACCTCACCTTAATTTGATTACATCTGCAAAGATTCTATTACCTCATAAGATCACATTCACGGGTTCTTGAGAGACATCAATTCTTTGTTGTTGTTAGTGCCATCTAGTCGATTCTGATTCTTAGCAACCATGTGTACAGCAGAGTTAAACCCTGCTCGGTCTTTTTTTGAGCCATCTCTCACCTTCAGGCACTAAATCAGACAATGCTCCACTGCTATTCATAGGATGATTTTCACGGCCACTTTTTTTGGAAGTGGGTGGCCAGGTCCTTCTTGCTAGTCTGTCTTAATCTGGCAGATCCGCTGAAACCTGTTCACTATGGGTGACCCTGCTGGTATTTGAAATACCAGTGGCATAGCTTTCAGTATCATGGCAACACTCAGCTGCCACACTATGACAACCAACAAATGGGTGGTGTGGTTCCCGGACTGGAAACAAACCCAGGCCACAGTGGTGAAAGAGCCAAATCTTAACCACCAGATCACCAGGGCTGGCTACATGAATTTGGGGGGAATATTATTCAATGTAGTACAAGTATGTATACATTTATTTTTCTTGTTTCATATATACAAGGCACATTGTATATTTTGTGGCACATTATATTTGTTCAATACATATTTGTTGAATGAATCTGAGAACATCTGGATTGGTAGTTTAGAAAAATAATTGAGGGGCACTTTGAAGAGATAGGATGATATCGTTATAAAAAAGGGAAACAATTTACCATTATTTATTTGAAGTAGATTTATCTTAGACTAGAGGACATCCACAATTCATTTTGTTTTTTTAAATCAATCTTGAGGGATAAATACAAACAATAAAATGTCTCATTTTATTATTTATATTTCAATGAGTTGTGGCAAATATAACCACTACCACAATTAAGATATACAATATTTCCATCACACCAAAATATCCCCTTTTGCCCCTTTGCAATTAAGTCCCCTCCCAAACCTACCTCCACCCCAGCAACTACTGATCTGTTCTCTGTCACTGTAAATTAACTTTGCCTGCTCTAAAACTTCACATGAATGGAATCATAGAGTATGCATGATTTTGCATCTTGCTTTCTTTCACTCAACAAAGAATTTTAGGGATTCATCCATATTGCTTATATTAATAGCTTATTCCTTTTTATTGTTGATTAGCTTTCCTTGGATAAACATACCATAATTTGTTTATCCATTCACTTGTTGATGGAAATTGAGACTGTTTCCAGTCTTTTAGCTATTGAAGATAAAGCTTCTGGGGCCAGCCTGGTGGCACAGTGGTTAAATTCACATGCTCTGCTTCAGTGGCCCCAGGTTTGCAGGTTCGGATCCCGGACATGGACCAAGCACTGCTCATCTAGCCATACTGTGGCAGGCGTCCCACATATAAGATAGAGGAAGATGGTCACAGATGTTAGCTCAGAGCCAATCCTCCTCAGCAAAAAATAAATAAATAAAGCTTCCATGAATATTATTAGACAAGTTTTTTTTGCAGATATTTTTTAAATTGTTCTTGAGTAAAAACCTATGAGTAGAATTGCTGGATCACATAGAACTTATACGTTTAAGAGACCGGCAAATATTTTCTCAAAGTGGCTGTAACATTTTGCACTCCTCTCAGCAATGTATGAGTGTTCCAGTTGCTATACATTTTCACCAACATTTTGTCTTTTTCAGTTTTGCTTTTACCTAAGTATGTAAGATATAAACAAGTGTGTAAGGTGTGAAATAAGTGTGTAAAGTGAAGTGGTTCACTTTTGTCCATATGGATATCTAGTTTTTCCAATACTATTTGCTTTAATGACTCTCCTTTCCCTATTGAATTTCTTTGACATTCTAGTTAAACATCACTTGACCATATACATGTCTCTATATTTCTATGAACACTCCCTCTGGTCATTGATCTGTATGTCTTTTCTGCATTTAAATACTCTACCCCTGAGTCATACCCCCATGTATGCCTTTTCTTATACCAATACCACACTGTCTTGATTTCTGTGGTTTACACTAAGTCTTAAAATCAGATAGTGTACATTCCCCAAATTTCTTCTTTTTCAAAACCGTTTGAGCTTTTGTATATCCTTTTAAATTTTAAAAACTGCTTGCTAATTTCTACCACACAGAAAAAGTCCACTGATATTCTGACTGAGATTGTTATATATATATCTCAATGTGGGAACAATTTACATTTTAAAAATGTTGAGTTTTCTAATTCATGGACATAGTATATCTTTCCATTTACTTAGATCTTTAATTTCTCTCAGTAATATATTGCAGTTTTCAGTATATAGAATTTGCATAAATTTTTTAAAGTTTATCCCCAAATATTTTATGTTTTGATACCCTTATAAATGGTATTGTTATGCATTTTTAGGTTTTTCATAGATGTCCTTTATCAGATTGAAGAAGTTTTCTTCTATTCCTAGTTTGTTGAGAGTTTTTATTAATGAATGGTTATTTAATTTTGTTGAATGCTTTTTCTGCATTTCTTGAGGTGATTATATTGTTAATTTTGCTTTTTCTATTAACATAGTGAATTACATTCATTGATTTTCAAATGTCTAAACAGCCTGGCATTCCTGGGATAAATCCCATCTTGTCATGATGTATTTCCTTTTCATACATTTTTTTTATTTGATTCCATCAAGAACTTTTTTTCCCATTTATGTTCTTGAGAGTCTTTTTTTTTTAATGTATCAGTCTGGTTTTAGTATCAGGATAATTTTGACCTCATAAAATAAATTTAGAAAGTGTTCCCTCCTCTATTTTCTGAAATATTTACATAGTAATGGTATTTCTTTTTCCATATATGCTTCGTAGAAGTCACCAGAGAAGCCATTCAGACTGTAAGTTTATTAATTATTGATTCAATATCTTTAATAGATACAGAGTTATTTAGATTTCTATTTCTTACTGCGCAAGTTTTGGAATTTGTCCATCACATCTAATTTGTCAAATTTATTGGCATAAAGTTGTTCATAATATTCCCTAATTATTGTTTTAATGTCTGTAGGATTTGGATTGTCTCCTTTTTCATTTCTGATACTGGACATCTGTGGGTTCTCTATTTTTTTTCCTGATACGTCTGGCTAGATGATCAAATTCATTAATGATTTCAAAGAACAAGCTTTCAGTGTTATAGATTTTTTTCTATTTCATTGATTTACTCTTCTTATTTTTTTCCTTAAGGCATTAACTTTACACATTTTTCCTTTTTTAATATAAACATTTAAAGGTTAAATTTCCCACTAAGCACTGCTTTGGCTTCATGAAAAAAATTAATATAATGTGCTTTCATTATCATTCAGTTCAAAAGATTCCCTAATTTTTGTGTCATTTTTTTCTATTTGGGGATTTTTATAATCCCCCCAAAACTTACTTTTCATTATTAAAGGATTTTAATTTATATCTTTTGTGCTCAAAGAACATACTATGTATGACTTCAAATATTTTAAGTATATTAAGAATCCTCTTATGCTTAGTATATGGTCTATTTTAGTGACTGTTCCATGTGCACTTGAAAAGAATGTGTATTCTGCTGTCATCAGGTACAGTATTCCATAGTTTGTCAATTATGTTGAGTTTTTTGATAGTATTGTTCAAATAGTCTGTCTCTTTAGTGATTTTCCATCTACCCATTCTATTGATTACTCAAAGAACAGTGTTGAAATCTCCAACTATAACTGTGCATTTATCTCTTATTTCACATCTTTAGTTTTTGCTCACGTATTTTGAAATTTTGTTGTAACCTGCATATGGTGTTAAGATTTTTATGTCTTCTTGATAAATTGATGCTTTCATTGCTATGAATGATCATTAGAAATATTTTTGTGCTAAAGTTTATTTTATCTATTATTAATATAGACATTCCAGTTTTCTTATGATTAGGGTTTGCACAATATAACTTTTCCATCATTTACTTTTGACTTATCTGTCTTTACATATAAAGTGCATCTTTTTTTTTTTGGTAAAAAGCATATAGTTAGTTCTTGCTTTTTTTTCAATCCAGTCTGATCATCTCTGACTTTTAACTGGAGTGTTTAGACTATCTATATTTAAGGTAATTATCAATATAGCTGAGTTTAAGTCCATCATCTTCCTATGTTTTCTATTTGGGTCAATTGTTCTTTGTTCCTTTTTGTCTTTTCTACCTTTATTGTATTAATAGAAGATTTTTCAAAATATTTCATTTTATCTTCACTGTTATATTGTTATTTATAGTTTTATATGCTTAATAGTTGCTCTAGGGTTTATATTTACATCTTTAACTTATCACAGTCTACTTTCAAATAATACGGTGCCATTTTGAGTAATACAAGAACTCTAAAATAATATACTTCCATTGTCTCCTCTCCAGTCCTTTCGCCACTGGGTTATAAAATTTTACTTCTATAACTTTCTCTACTTCTTCTTCATTCTGTACTTATACCTTCTCCATCAAGATTCATTCCTCTTTATCCCTGTCTTTTCCAAATCATAATTGCCCAATAACATCCCCTTAGAACAAGTGTGTGGCTTTAGAGATTAACGTTCCAGTGGTTGCCATATGCACATCAGAGGGAGTTGTCGGGATAAAATAAGATAATGGACTCAAAAACACATTATAGTCTTTAAAAAGAATTATATATGAGGTCTTCATGTTTCCACAAGTATTTTCACAAATAACATATACAGTCTCAATAGAAACATAGCAAGGCATCTACATAACTTCAGTAGTTTGAATTGTGTGATATATCAATGCAATTCAGGCTGTTGAGCTAGAGTTCACTTTTGTGCTTTCCGTAAAATGGAATTTGATAAGCAAAGAATGCTGCAAACATGGCAAATACTTTGCATACTTAACTGTGAAGGACAGCAAACTATTTTTAAAGCACCAGAGTATCAACAGCTTTACATTAAAAGAATTAATATGGGTAAAATCTGTTTGAAAAGCACAAAGGTCTATTTTAAAATAAATGCTCTTCTCCACCCTCCCCTTTCTCAGTCAGCAGTTACTCACTATAGCCCAAAGTAGTAAAGCTATATTTCTTTTGAAATATACTATAATTCAGATTTTACATCAAGTTGTAGTGACCTTGCTTTCAGTTAGTATGAGTTAGTAAGGTTTTAAACTATTTTTTATCACATAGATACTGTAAATAGCAGTTGGACTTACAGCTATCCCTCCACACTAGATTTTGGTGCTGGAGGGGTCTAGAGAGAGAGGAATTACTTTCATTGTATCATCTTTGCACTGCTTGAATTTTTTACCATGAATATAAATTACTTTTTCAATTTAAAAAAAGCTGGTTAATAAAACCTTTAAGTAATATAATTTCATAATTTTATTATGCATGGTCCATTATGGATTATAAACTACCAGTAGGTATTCACATCTAGCTTTTATTAGCATTATATCTGAAAAGGTATTGGTTGTGCAAAATTGACTACTGTTTATTACACTTTGATGATTATAAATGCAAAGCATTCATATACTAAATATAAATAATTAGTGATGAAGAAAAACATTTTTTTCTTGACAGTGTTAAATAGCTAATAAAATATCAAAATTTCATTGATTCCTATTAAAATTAAAACTCAATCAATGGGCTCAGAGTTAAGGTCATGACACAATTACTTCAAAGTACCTTTGGAAGTCAGATAAGAATGCAGTGACTTCTTTCAAATGCCATATGTTCCATACATGTTCTGAAGAATGTTAAAAATGACAAACAGTGGTGTAAGGAAGTGGAACCTCCCATTATTTCAGGATGGTTCATCATTATATCCCTGAAATAAAGACACTGCCTTGTAAAATCTACTAGCTCCCTCCAATTTAAATTTCAAATTGCAGAAAATTAAATAAGAGATGGAATTAGGTTGTTATTGTGGGAAAATCGAAGAAGCACTATCTTTCCCTTGCCTCCCCTCACAAATGTTAACGCTTCATCCTTCAAATGCGTTGTCTCTGTCCAACATTGGATTGGGAGCTGGGAGAATCTGACAAATTGGTGCTAAGGTAGACATTTCAGAAATGAGACCAGCTCTGAGAACCTAACAAACTAAAGAGAAAATTCCATTTCCTTCTTACCTATTTCTTTCAATTTAATTTTGGAGGCTATTCTAGAATACCCATTCTTATAAAACAGCTAAGGAGGAAATTATTCATACTCTATATAGATTCTCATCATGCCTAAAGAGCAGCTCTGTCTTCAGTAAGGATTTCTATAATTGAAAGATAGCTGTGTGTCAGTTGATTATTGATATATAGGTTTAAAGCAATTCCTATCAAAAGCCAGCAAGATTTTTTTTGTAAGTATAGACAATGTTATTCAAAAAATTATATGGAAAAGCAAAAAAATTAAAATAATTTTGAAAAAGAATGATAAAGTGGGAGGAATCAATCTATCCCATTTCAAGACTTATTCTACAGCTACAGTAATCAAAACTGTGAGGTACTGGTGGAGGGATAGACACATAGATCATTAAAAAAAAAAACCAAAGAAGTGATGGAGGAGCAAGGTCAGCAATCAGAGAGAGAGCACAGAGGAGAGATGCCCCAAGGCATGTTGGGGGCTGCCACAGTGGGGCAGCAGATGGGGTGGAGGATGCAGGGCAGCATGAGGTGGGATGATTGCTGGATGTTCTAATCTCTCCTAAGAAGCCTTAACAGCCACTCTTGCTTCACATGAAGGCCTCATTCCCCAGAGTTTACAAAACCTTTCTCAAATGTGGATGTTTCCAGCTCCCACTTTTAAGAGCAGGAAACTGACTCAGGAGAAGGGTTTGCCTAGAGCCACAGACACAGGGAGAGAAATAGCCAAGCCAAAATGGAGCCTTGAGGTAACCACAAATTGTGGGACCCTCAGCCACAAGCAGTGTCCATTTCAGGGTGGAAAAGCCCGTTTGCTTTTGAGTTTGCTTGTGCATGATGAGAGTATTACATGAATGAGGTGAATTACTTGAATGATGATTATATTTCTATTAGAGTCATTCATAAACTGAAAAAAAAAAAAATGTGTCCTCTAGATTTTACTTTTCAATCCCTAACTCTCCGTTCTCCAAAATAGGTTGGCCCTTAATAAGTGAAATTCTATTAGAATGCTTACATTTTACTTTGATTTATACCAGTTGGAATGAAAAGTTCCAAACAAGAATCCAAAAGCTACACAAATCATAAAATGTTTCTGCATATACTTTATTTTACACCTTAAGTGATAGAAAAGTTTAAGTTTTGTAAGGTAATCAGCTCTCTTCTTTTTCAGGAGAGTGTGCTGTGTTTAGCACAACTGACTTGGATTCAGTGACATCATTGGCTTCTGTGGGTGCAGCCTTCTCTAAGTATGCTTATCAGTATATTCTTTATGCCCCTCTGTTATGTTATTTGCTTCTCAGACAGCTCAAATGGCTCTACATTTGCTCTAAAATTCAAACACAACCCCTAGCCTTGAGTTTGAAGACTTAACAAATTGACACATCGTCAACTCTCATTTTAGTTACAGATCCCTATTCCAGTCCATCAAACCACACCTTCAACCTTTGGGATAGGATTCATCCATCTACTCTAGTTTGCACACAATCTCTAGCCATTCTGTTATTTACCAACACTGTCACTTAAAACCTTTCAGAGCTGCCCATTCATCTTGGAATAAAAGACAAAATCCTTGAAAGTGATATCCAAGACTATAAAGGATCTGGATTCCACTTCCCTCTCTGGTTCCCATTAATTTCTTCCTTGCTCTAGAGGTGCCAGCTAGACAGGGTTTGTTTCCATTTCTTGAGCACACATTTCTTGAGTGGTTTCTATTGTCCCTAGGTTTTCCGATCTGCTCTTAGCGCTATCTGAAAGGTTTTTCCCTCCTTTTGTCACTTAAACATCATTTCCTCAGAAAAGCCTTTCCTGATGCCTTTATGGTAGGACTGCCAAGTTGGGAAACACACAAGTAACAATACTAACAACAACAATAGCAGCAACAACCACAATAATAACACTTCACATTTATTGAATATTCCTTTTGAACCAGACTCTGTTCTAGACATTTTGCACATATTTATCAATTTAAAATAACCCTAAAGAAATACATACCATTATTGTACCATTTTACAGACAAGGAAACTGGTGAGAAACTCACCCCAGGTCTCATTGCTAGGAATTGAGGAGCTGAGATTCAACCACAGGCAGCCTGACTCCAGGTCCCCTCAGCTCTTAATTGGTGGCACAGCACCATGCTTCATCTCTCTAAGGCAGAAAATACAATTCCTTTTATTTCAATGAGATGGAAATTTCAGAATACCAAGAGATAAAGATTCATCAGATTTCATAGGCCCTTGCCCCTGTTACGCAATATTAAATCCAAATACTATGTGCACTGCATATAGCCTTCTATCTGAATTGGGAACTTTCAATTATCCAGTTTCATATGTTCCCACAGTTGGCATGATTCTCTGGTTCGTAGGGTGGGTTGCAGAAGGGTTCTTAGGGTGCTGGAAAGTACAAGGCAACACTTCCAGCAAAGGGCAAGGGGGATTGTGACCACATTATTCCTTTCCCTGGAGCAGAAACTGTGGGCCAAAGTTGAAATCCAATTAAAAAGGTTTTTGGCCCTATTTGAGATACAGAGGAACAAGTTTCTTTCAAATTATACATATCAAAAAAGGCAAGCAAGCAGGATTTCATACAAATTTTATACAAATTGGCTTTAAGCAGAGTAGAGAATAGTGCAGATGCTACTTTTTCTCTTTCAGTATAAATGACCATAGAGTGTAGCAATGTTCACATATCCTATTTTAAAACCATGATAATTATACATTATTCTCATTTAGTCTCCTAAGAAGGAAACACACCTCCATAGTTGTGCCTGTTGCTTCAGACCCATTTAGGGAGCTTTCCTAAGAATACACCATTGTGCGCTACACTTCCTGAGGAAACCTCCCCAATCCTCTCTTGTTTCACACTGCACTTCTCTTTTTCTTCAATATTCTGCACTCTTGTCCATCTTTACTTTTTTCCTCACTAGCCCATGAAAGCAGAGACCATTTTAGTCTAATTCACACTTTGTGTGTTGGCCCAGAAAATGCATTGACTGACTGGATACACAGTAAATAGGTTGATTCAACAATTATTTCATTTACTATTTCAATATATTCATTCAACAAATGTTCCCTAACATGTAGGAGGATATAAAAAATTGACAAGACATAGATCTTGTCACGAATTTTACAGTCTCATGAGGGAAATAGATGAGTTCAGGCCGTTTCAGTAGTTCTGGTAGTTTTATGCTGCAATAGGTGTGAGTGTGGGGTGCTTTGAAAACACACAGGAGGGAGACCCACTGTCTGGAGGAATTGAAAGAGCCTGCCCAGAGGAAAAGAACTTTGGTTTGATAACTAAAGGAGGACTTGAAGCAAAGGAGGGAGAAGGCACTCCTGTGAAAAGGCCCAGAGCATGGTGATTTGTGGACATGAAAACAGTGAACCATAGAGGGGAAAAGATGAATCTCAAAGGAAGGCAGAGGCCAAAAGAAGGAGGAGCTGGCCAGGGATGCTAAGAAGTTAGATTTTATTCTGAGTGACAACGAAGGGTTCTAAGCAAAAAACCAACATGATCAAATGTGCAGTTTAGAAAAACACCTCCAAGCAGCATGCAGAAGGGGTTGGAGAGGGAATTGCGAGCTGGCAGGAGTTAGATTATTACAGTAACTCAGATGAGGGATGTTGGCGCCCCAGTCTAAAGGAATTTTGGGAAGATTAGAGAGAAGCAGAAATGAATACAAGAACCATTCAAGGAATAGAATCAACAAAACTTCAGGAGCAATTAAATGTCACTCCAAGGTTGCTGGCAGAGACTTCTGTGGGTCACTGCCTATGTAGCCATATATACAGATTTAGATGGTGTGTGTACACATGCATGCAATCATTACTCACACCCTATGTCTAATGCCCTTTTGTTTAACTTCTTATAATTAGATTTTAAAATATTCAAAGTCAGAATTTTTTTTCCCTCTTTAGAACTCCTATAACACCCAGTATCAGGTCTCTATCCAAGGATTCATTCAATACATAGTGCACCAGCCTCTCTTCCTCAAGGTTGCACAGCAAGTTCCCATCAGAATCTTGGGCCTCCTCACTGAGTTCTGACCCTCAGAAAACCTTCCTCGGGAAGATTCGGTTTGCTACTTTTGAATCTTCCAGCATATCAGTTACAAAGCTTCGATTTGGCCTTTCTCCGTGTTTGCCTCCTGTGGTTTTCAGTGACTTCTAATACCTCACCTTTATCCTTATGAAGATGGAAGAAATCCCAACATCACTGGTCCATATCATCTAAAAATATAGGTCAGACATAAAGAGCAGTCCTCTGAAATTCAGTTGTCTTCAGAAAATAATCTTTCCCTTTACTATCAATATTTAATACTGCTTTCGGAAAAGGACTCTGCTTCTCTATTATTTTGGTATCTCACTATTTTATTTTATTTTTTTTTGTCAAGAAGACTGGCTCTGAGCTAACATCCATTGCCAATCCTCCTCTTTTTGCTGAGGAAGACCAGCCCTGAGCTAACATCCGTCGCCAATCCTCCTCTTTTTGCTGAGGAAGACTGGCCCTGGGCTAACATCCGTGCCCATCTTCCTCTACTTTATATGGGACGCCACCACAGCGTGGCTGACAAGCAGTGCGCCGGCAGGAGCCCGGGATCCGAGCCCGCAAACCCCGGGCTGCCAAGCGCGAACTAAACCGCTGTGCCACCGGGCCAGCCCCCGGTACCCCCCCCACTATTTTTTTAATTAATAATAGTCAGATGTTTCATATACTATATGGTCACAGGGGGAATTTAGCCAGAGTTTAGATTTTCATGCTTGAACACTGAAGGAAGCATGAGGGGATTCAGTAGAGTGAAGGCCAGTCCTTTACAAATTTAGGAGCATAAATCAAGACTAGGTAAAATATGTTTCCACTAGTCCCATGAATAGTACTGCCATGCCCTACAACATTCAGAAAGCTGAATGCTGAAAGGAACAGAGTCCTAAATTATTACTGTTGAAATGGTTATAAAAAGGAACTGCCTGGTGGGATCTATATTTTTGTTCTTGTCTCTCCATGTCCTGCATGACTTGCATTAGGAGAGCTCCCAAACACAAGGCAGGAAAGCCAAATCTGATCAGGAAACAGCTTCTTCTGATTCCCCCCCAGCACCATTTTCCTTGATTTCACTAACAGGCAGTTGATTTCCATATAGAGTTTTCTCATGATGCTCTTTTTACAGGATAACAAATCACACACCATGCTCTTAGTATGCGAGTTTTGCAGAAAACAATATGCCAGTCATTATTTTCCTAACCATGTTCTAGTTCCAACCATGATGACTGGCATTGGAGCTACTTAATCAGTAGCGTCTTTAATTACAGCAGAGAGAATGCTTTCCTACAGATAAGGGTATTTCACGATCTAGCACTGCAGTATCTCCTTTGTTGTCTATAATGAAAGGAATTTCTGTTTTGACAGGATTGTGCCACGTTTTAGGGCATAGGGTAAAGATATTTATTTGATGAGTGATTTGGCAGCACTGTACTCCTATCTTATTAGACCATGTCTAAATATATCCAGTGTAATGTTTTAGAAAACCTCTTTATCTTCAGTAGGGCCAGCAGGTGTGCCAAAATGTAATACTTAAATACTCTGAGTATAGCTTAGCAGTCCAAGGAAACAACGGTATAAAATTAGTCTCAGCTTTTAAGAATTTGTGTTAATTTTTAGAATTGTTTTTATCGTAAAGGGTCTCTTTTCTTGCACAGTTTCTTTTATGTGGTTGGAAACATGTAAAATATCTTATTATCACATAGAATGCAAATGGTAGGAGAAAAGTTGAAATACAGCCTACCCAATATTGAATATGAAATGGTTAACTAGGCATATCATGCATATCTTAAGGCATAAGAATAAATTAAACTGATGCAGCTAAGAAAGTAAGGTTAATGGTTTAATGGTTTAATCTGGAAGTGTTATGGAGTCCATACTTTTGGGGGGGAAAAGTACAAGGGTGACAATGAAAACCTCAATTAGGAAGTTACTCATTCCTTCCAACAGGTATTTTAAGTACGCTTCCTTTTGTTGTAACACAGCAGAGAACAAAGGAACTGAACATACAGGAAACCAGCCAGGAAGCTTACCTTATAGCACAGAGCTGAAGCTTCAAAAAAAAAAAAAAATAGACAACAAATCCACAAACAAAATAAAATGGTAAAACAGCAGACATTCCGTGGGAAGCAATTCTCCTTATTAATACAATTGATAAATATCTTACTCAAGGTAAACAGTGAGCATATGTAAGAGTAAAGACCAAATTGTAATAAGGGCTCTAATCTAGATTGTAACAAATCAGCACAGGCCAGTTTTATATAAGAACCACTAAAAAGAATCAGTGGAGCTTGGAAATTTTTAAAATAATTTAAAATACAAATAACCATAGAAGTAAAAGTTATTTATCAAGTATTTACAATTTTCCAGACACCGTGCTAAACACTTTGTATATATTGCATTATTTAATCCTCACAGTAAACCTATGGGGCAAGATTTAATGCCCATTTTATAAATGAAGAAATTGATGCTTAGAGTGCTCAAAGAATTTGCCAAGGATAAGTAAGGGTAAAAACAAGATTCTGACCCAGTCAGAATGACTCCTGTTGTCATGCCGTCTATCACCACTCTAAGGAGAAATAGTTTCCAGAAAAAACAGATTATTCTCCTGATGGTTTTCACCAGCTCCTTAATAAGAATGAGTTAAGTAAGTTAATTAATAAGAATGAATAAGAATGATTCCAACTTACATTGGAATCTGAGTAAATAACATCTGTAATTTTTGTATAACCTTATGCTTAACTTTCTAGAAAAATGTGTGTACTTCTAATTATAGAGTAAGAGTTTAGTTGTTCTCAAAAATTCTTTCATAACTTTCTTGGAGTTTCAAATTAAAGTCTTAATTTTATTCCCAGATCTCATGTGGAAACAGCATACCCTATAGAATATTTTTACAAGGCCTAATTCAATCTGGGAGCATTCCATGTTACAGAAATACTGACCACAGCTACACCTGATGTCATTTTTATTGGTGGCAAAGTTGCATGAGCATTATAAGGCACTTTTTGCTAATAATTTATCTAGGTATTTATGCTTTCCTTGTGTATGATAATCATTTTCCCATCTATATTTTTATTAAAAAATCTTATTTGCACAAGCATGCATAAATGCATACACTCACACTTACATGCTTGCTTCACACATACGTAAACAAGC
This sequence comes from Tapirus indicus, assembly GCA_031878705.1. Classification (NCBI taxonomy): domain Eukaryota; kingdom Metazoa; phylum Chordata; class Mammalia; order Perissodactyla; family Tapiridae; genus Tapirus; species Tapirus indicus. The sequence goes on from CM062919.1 coordinate 51,443,190, forward strand.
ACATGCAGCTACTGATTATTATTTTTTTGTAATTTCAAAGCTATCGTGGTTGAGCATCTACTTTGATAGCTTAGCAGTTATGTTCCTGCAGTGTCAGCAACTGCCCAGGCTATGATGATATAAGGGTGCTAATGATATTATATTCACTGAGCTGCCATAATAAGTTTCCAGAGAAAGATAACTTAATTGGCAGCCTATTATCAGAGTACGTATATGGGTGCTCTGGCATTTGGAATGTGCTCATTGAAGCCAAGGTAATTGAGGCATCAGGTGATTTGAGTAACAGTGATTAGAATCATCTGTGTGCAATGTGCAGTGAGTAAGAACATGCGTAGGAAAGAATCCTTTTTATGAGACATTTAACTGTTGAGACCCCTGAATAACCTTGCTATTCTTTTATTGTCTGCACTTCTTTTAAATCTCCTATTAATGCAAGCTGGAAATAGTTTAGACAAATATTCCTCAGATCAATTTTTATAATCGTTCCCAGATCTTAGAGTAAAAAAACTAAATTTATTTTTAAGGTGAACAATACATATTCTCATAAATGTGTATTTACACTCATCCAACAGCCTGTACCACAGTTAAAGGAACCACAAATGATTGTTAATGTTTTAAAATATAAAATGATGATAGCTTCTGAGAGAATCCAAAGAGAATTCTAGCTTTTGTTAATGTTGAAGAAAAAATATGTCAATAAAGTCTGTGTGAGTACATGGAAAATTTGTGAATAACTGAGTGAATAACCAATAACAACTTTCTACTTATTAATAAAAATAATCCTGATTATAAATATTAAAGAACATCCATTTATTCTGGATAGATTGTATAAATTCAAGTTTTGTTCAAGCTCATATTATATCTGGGGTGCCTAATATTGGTGGGGAAAAAAGTCATAACATACAAAGAAAGCACAAATCCCCAGGATTTGCTGCATAAACTATTAGTAAAAATTATTATTCTAAATAGAAAAAGCCAGAGTCCAAAAGTCTTTTTGATGTCTTTTTATTCTCCAATAGGTGCTGACAGGTGAATGAATGTATATTTGGGGATAAGAGTTTGGTAATCTAATTATACACTTATAGTAATTTCCTTTGGGATCATTTTCCAATAGCAACTCAACGACATTTACCACCAAATAGCGTTGAATTTTAAACACTATGTCGTCACTAAAAAAACTGTAAAATATGTTACTCCAAATATTGATGGGTAAATTTTATTAAATGAGAGTCAGTATGATCATGACTGTATCATCATTGAGTGTTGTGTAAAGAATAATTCCCCAAAATGTAGGGAAACGGTGAAAATTAGCATTATATATGAATGCAATATTAATGAAGCCTTGGAAATAGCCATTACCATGTCTTAAAAAGACTACATGGAAACACCAGTACCAACTCTATGGCAGGTCAGTAGATCCTAGAGACCCCTTTTATTTCTGGGTCCCACAGAATCTAGGTCATAGCCCTGCCTATGGCCTTTCTGTATCATTTTTTTCTTAAAAAAAATGAATTGTATGAGTAATTTTTACTCCTTTAACAAAACAGTCTTGGTCAAAAAGTAGCTTTATCTACTCACTAATGAAAGACTTAAACTTGGAGATAACCTTTCCTTTCCTTTAAGTCAAGTCTCTAGTTTTCCTATGTCAGGGTTTATCATAACCACTTTATATTTAACAAAAAAAACTTTCATGCTGTTAGAGTCTAATTAGATCGTGACATTATGGATAAACTCTGAAGAACAGATGTTTGGAAAAGTAGAGCAAGAGGTCATGTCTGCTGAGCACACCCCAGTGCAATAAAACTCCTAATGCATCCTAATAACTGGTATCAGAATAACCTGCCTAATAGACTAATTAATGCTGCCAATAAAGAAAGAAAACAAAATCGTTACCTACCATGACTTCTTTCAACTAATATTTTCTATAATAGGTCTGATAAAAAGAGGTAACAAGTTACAAGGCAGCCACTGATTTCACAAAAAGACCTTCCTTGTCAATTAGTCATATACCTCACTGAAGAAAGGAATCATTAACAACCTATAAAGCTTTTATTAAATTTTAATGAAGAGGTGCAGTTGCTAGGATTTATCAGTCTCACAGCTAGTGCAGAGTCCTTTCTCAATGTTTTCCTGATTCTCCCGTTTCTGTCAATACTGCCACCAACCTTCTAGTCATCCAGGAAGAAAAATCTAGATATAATATCTAAATCCTTTCCGTCATCAAATCCTATCATTGTTTCTCGTGGGATATTTCTCAGATTTAGGCTCTTCCTTTGAATTTCTGTTGCAATCAACAATAGTATCAGGAATTCCTGGAACCCAGAGACTAGACACATATTAGTGAACAAGATACAAAATGAAAGGAAATCTGTTGCATTTTGACTGATCAGCATCCATTTGTCTTTCTTTTAGGATTTATCTCTTCCACAACGAATATATTCTTGAGGGCTTCAGAGTGTTATGAAAGTTTAGTGGATCTGATCTTGTTAAGGAAGTTAAGAATTTAGTCTGAAGCTGAGCCATGAAATATGAGTAGGAAAAAACTAAGCAACGAAGAGAAGGAAGGGTAATCCAAGCTGATGGAATGTCAGGTACAAAGGCTCTGTGATGGTGAATATAAGGGATGAAAAGAAGGCCCGTGCTGCTCCAGCGTGGAAAATTAGGAACGTGGTCACATGAATGAGCCTGGAATGGAAAGAGAAACAAAACCATGCAGTCTTGAGGGCCATGTTAAAGAATTTTGTTTTTATCCAAAAATCACTGGATATTCCATGAAACCTCAAATACAATATGTTGAAAAAAGAAACTGTCTTTACCTTGGACTCTGATTTCTCCTCCTTTATTTCCTATTTTTTAGTGAATAGTGTCATCCATCCCAGGTCTAAAACCGAAACTTGGAGGCTTCCATCTTCTACCACATTCAATCCGTCACTGTGGTCAGTCTGCTCTACCCCCTACTTATGCCTCAAATTTACGCCATTTCTATCACTGCTGTTAAATTCAGCCCTCATCATTTTTTCTTGATTTACATCATTAGAATCCTCCCTGTTCTCTAACTCAGCCTCCCTCTAATCCAGCCTCCTCACTGTTCCCAAAGTAACCTTTTAACATGATTAATATAATCACATTAATCCCCTGCTTAGACTCCTTCATAGTAATACTGACTTTTGATTCAGATTTCTTAGTTTATTGCACAAGCCACTACCTAAATCTTTATTCTGAGTCTTGCAACCTCATTAAATGCTTTTTTGATTTCAATACTGAGCTTCTTACAACATGAATGAGACATGCTGTTTCATGGCTACATGCTTTTGAGCACGATGCTCTCTTAACTTGGGTTCCGTTCTCCAGCCTTATCAAAGTAACACCTTGACTTCAAGACTCACCAAAAGCATCACCTCCTCAAGGGAGACTCTGACTCATTCATTCCTCCTCTGGCTTTGTCAACTTTTAATTCAGTAGCTATAGAATGTTCAGTATTGGGTGGTTTTAAGGTTTGTTACCTCATCGGGATTACAATCTAATTGAACGCAGGGGCTCTCCTATCCATCACTGTATCTCCAGCACCGAGAGCAATGCTTGAATCTCAAGAAACTTAGCTCTTTGTCAAACTAGATGTCACATGACAATTCATTTAATTTTATAATAATCTTGTACAGTAAACAATTTTGAAGCTATTAAAGTTGAAACTATGACTCAGACAAGGTAAGTATCTTGCTCAAACAACAGTTCTTCAATTAATAAGGGGCTCTCTGCCCCTGTGCAATGAAAAGCCAATATTTATATTATAGAAGACTCTTTAATTTCTGAGACATGATTTAACCTCACTGTTTACTGTCTAGTCATGGACCATTACTAATATTAAACATAACTCAGTCAAGAGACATTTGTGAAATTCACTGTGAACAGTCTATATATATATATATATATATGTGTGTATGTGTGTAATATATTGTATTACATTTATAATATTCCAATAGCAATAATAATAACAACTGTAATCTAAGAAAGTCCCACAATTGCAGGAATAAAGCCAATAGCATCTCTCTATAACATAGACGTAATGCTCCTAACATCATTGAATGATTTTGTGATGTTTAAAACTGAGCAATGATTCACGATGAAAGTGAGAAATGTAAGTTTATTAATCCCTTAGGTATGGAGAATTTTCAGGGAAGGAGGAGTTTGCAATTTTATATCAGTTGCTCAGGGAAGGCCTCGCTGAAAGAGTGGCATTTGAGCAAACACCCGAAAAAGTGAAGTCCATTTAGCAGCCTGAAAAAGAGAAATCAGACCAGTAGAGATTGTCATACCAAGAGGAACTGAGACCCAAACAAGGTCAAGGGAGAAGAGAGTTTGAAGAACGAAGAAAGATGAACAGTGGCAAATGCTATAAAGTGGTCTTGTAAGATCAAGACTGTGGAACACCTATTAGTATTCATGGTGTTTTAGAGAAGTTTCAAGGTAAGTGTAGGGACAAACAGAAACAAAACAAAACCTCAAAATGCAGCAAGCTAAAGAATGATTAAGAGGTGAGAGGAGAATTCAGTCTATATAAACCATTTTTTTTCAATAAAGTGGCACTTTCATCCCTCCATATTGAATCCAACAAGAAAGCAGGTGTCCATTCTCCCTTGAAAATGTACCACTATTCATCCCCTCTAATGTTATCCCTAATCTAAGCCACCACCATCTCTTTTCTGGACAGTTAATATAGCCTCCTAATTGACCATTCTGCTTACACTCTTGCCTCTCTAGTGTATATATGCCACACAGCAGCAGAATATTCTAGTTAAAACATCACTTCTCAAATCAAAACCCACCAATAGCTTCCTTTTCACTCAAAGTCTTTTCAATGGTCAAAAGATCCTACATGATCTATCCCCTACTACCACCTCTTTGATCTCAAATTCTACAACTACCCACTTCCCTCACTCAGTTCCAGCCATACTGGTCTCATTATATTCCTCGAATAAGTCAAATATGGTCTTGCTCCGGGGTCTTTGTGCATGCTGTTCCTGCTGCTTGAAATATTACTCCCTTCAGATATCTCTATAATTTGCTCCTTTCTTTCCTTCAGGTCTTTGCACAAATAGTAGTATTCTTTCAGTGAAGTCTTCCCTGCGCAACTAATACAAAATTGCAAACTCCTCCCCCTTGATCTCTCTGTACATCCTTTCCCTACTTTTCTCTTTTTCCACAGCATTTATCATCATATACCATTCTATCTATTTTATTTACTTCTCAGTTTAGCATATGTCTCCACACACTAAAACCCTAGCTTCATCAAAGCAGAGATTTGTATCTGCTTTATTGACTGTTGTATCTCCAGCACCTGGAACATACCAGTCACATAACAGGTACTGAATTAATATTTGTAGAATAAATGAAAGAATGGATATCAAGAGACATAAAGAGATTATTAGAGAAAGCAAAAGTTCATGGAAAGATTTTATAAATATGGGCAATGTATATACTGACAAAAAAAAGAAAGGAAAATGTTGAAGACATAGGAAAACAAGGAAATTATTGTTAGAACAAAGTCCCTGAAGCAGCAAGAAAGCATGAGTTTTAGCACAAACATAGAATTAAAAGTGCATAGAATGGTGACTAATCTATGTTTACTGGGATTTGGTGTACATTGCTCTTAATTGTCCTCAGAAATAAACTTAAATGCAAAAATAGAGGTAAAAATAACTTGTGGTATGTCAAAAATAAGATGTTTTCCATTGTATTTTCATGAAAAGAAACTTTGTCATATAAACTGATATTATTATGTACTATTCTTAAGAATTATACTAATCATTAGTTAGTATCACTGTAACTTATTTAAATGTATAATATGATTTCTATACAAATACAATTTTTATCCATGATTTAACCAAAGAATTCAGATCATCATCAAACTATATCCAAGTCATTAAGCAATTAAGAAAGCCCAACTGTTAGAAATGATCAACACATTTTTAAAGATATTTACTAGGCCAATGGGAAATTAAAGGAGACCCATTGTTATTCCATCTGGATCCAGCATTGCACAAATTAATGTAAAAGCTAAAATAAAAATGAAATAATATTTCACTATCAGGAAATAAAATCAAAGGAATCAAACAAAATGTCCTGAAAGCAATTTCACATGCCTAGTGAGCCTGATTAGTTTTGACAGTGTGTAAAGAAGGGACTGGTTGAGGGGTTCAAACACTTGGCATCAGATTTGGCTCTTCTGCCTACCTTGTCTATTTCCATTTTCCAATCATATTTCCAAGAACTCGACATTCCTCCTTTGAAAGTATATTCCATCCTCTCTAATATCACTTCTACTGTTCTATATCAAGCTCTTGTCACCTCTCTCAGGGACCACTACAGCAGCCTCCTTACCAAACCCTAGCTTTTTAGTACTTAAGACCAAGTGGTTGCATACATATAACTAAGTGATCACACTACAGACTTTATACAGTTACAGTATCTTCTGTAGAAGCTTTAATGACAACAGAGCTCTGAGTTGGTTAAACTCCGTAAGCGTCATGCAGAATCACAAAATAACTTTAAATTGGCTGTGCATGGAATGCCCTGTAGGGAAATCCTTAGACTAAGTGAAATAATTTACAAACCATAAATCAAAGTCATTTGGTCAGATATTTTCTATGGGAAAAAGTAACATTATTCCAGAAAGTATCATTGTATCTTGATATATACATATATACATACATAGTTGTGACATCAGAACATAGTTATCCACCAGAGCTATTTTCCTTCAGTACTCCCATGGAGTATTACCACACATCTGAGAGATTAATAAGGAATCTGAGTGTCATTGTGTCACTTAACATGCTACTGGCTGAGATGTCATCATCATAGTGGTGTGAAAGGATCCTTTTGTCTCTCTTCTTCAATCTACAGTGAGTAAACATCCATAACCCAACAAAGGCTACACTGCACAACACACCAGAACATTGGAAAGATCCACACATTGGTCCAGATAAAGGTGGGTGAATTGGAGCATATAGAGGAAGCTAATCAGGGGAATAGCAGAGGCAGAGACCAGGACCCTGAATCCCTGGTCATGGTGACTGAGCCAGCCACCCCTAGCCCCAGAAAACTTGGTGGGCAGCAACAGAGGCATGCATGTGACTCTAGCCAGTCAGCCCTGGTGGTACCTGCAGACACAAGAACTGGAGCAGCAGCAGAGATGGAGCCCCATGACCCTGGACACCCCAGCCTCAGCTCGATGCCTGGTAGCAGCAGTGAAGGTGTGCACAGGAATCCTACATCCCAACCACAGCAGTGCTTGCAGCCACAAAATAACAGACAACAGCTGAGACTCTGTGCCCTGCGTACCAGGCTCCATCCCCAGTGCCCCCCTCCACACACACAGCAGCCAGGGTTTCTTCCAGGGGATCCCAGACATGGCTGAAGCAACAGCCATCCCTGTATCCCCAGTGGCAAAGCCAGTGACCACAGCAACAGCAAGGCACCAGTGACCCTAGAAGCACAGGGGGTGACAAGAGTACCAGCAACATCTCAAAGAGAGGCAGTGGAGGGTGGAACAGTGCAGATCCTCAAACATGGCCAGAGGCAGCTCTGGTGAGAGAAACCAAAAGCTAGCATGAAGTCATAGAAGATTACAATACAACTGATAAAGAATTCAAAATAGCTATCATGAAGAAACTCAATGAGCTACAAGAAAATTCAGAAAGCCAGTTCAATGAGCTCAGGAATAAAATCAATGAATAGAAGTAATACTATACTAAAGAGATTGCAACTTCAAAAAAGAACCAAACAGAAATTCTGGAGGTAACAAACCCAATAAATGAGATGAAGAATGCATTAGAAAGCACTGGAAATCGAGCAGATCATACAGAAGAGAGAATTAGCAAACTCGAAGATAGAAACCTAGAAATGACGTAAATACAAGAGGAGAGAGAATTAAGACTTAAAAAAATGTAGAAATTCTATGAGAATTATCTGACTCCATTAGAAAAGGCAACATAAGGCTAATGAGTATCCCAGAAGGAGAAGAGAGAGAGGAGGGAGGAGAGAGCTTATTTAAAGAAATAATAGCTGAGAACTTCCCAAACCTGGGGAAGGAAATGGCTATACAAATCTATGAAGCTAATAGAACAACCAATTATCTCAACACAAAAGACCTTCTCTAAGACACATGATAATAAAACTGTCAAAAATCTATGACAAAGAAAGAATATTAAAAGCAGTCACACAGACAAATTGAACAGAATTGAGAGCCCAGAGAATAACCCACACATCTATGGATAGCTGATTTTCAACAAGGAGCCAAGAACACACAACAGAGAAAGTAAAGTCTCTTCAATAAATGGTGCTGGGAAAACTGGACAGCCACATTCAAAATAATGAAAGAAGACCACTATCTTATACCTTGCACAAAAATTAACTCAAAAGGGATTAAAGACTGAACGTAAGACCTGAAACCTAAAACTTTTAGAATAAAACAGAGGCAGTATGCTCTTTGACATTGGTCTTAGCAGTATGTTTTTGAATGTGTCTCCTTAGCAAGGGAAACAAAAGAAAAAATAAACAAGTGGGACTACATCAAACTAAAAAGCTTCTGCACAGCAAACAAAACCATCAACAAAATGAAAAGACAACCTACCAATTAGGAGAAGATATTTGCAAATCATATATCTGATAAGGGGTTAATAGCCAAAATATATAAAGAACTCATATAACTCAACAACAACAAAAAACAAACAACCCAATTAAAAAATGAGCAGAGGATCAGAACAGACACTTTTCCAAAGAAGATATACATATGGCCAACAGGCACATGAAAAGATGTTCAACATCACTAAGTATTAGGGAAATGCAAATCAAAACTACAATGAGATACAACCTCATGCTCACCAGAATGGCTATAATTAACAAGACAAGAAATAACAGGTGTTGAAGAAGATGTGGAGAAAAGAGAACCCTCATACACTGCTAGAGGGAATGTAAACTGATTCAGGCACTATGAAAAACAGTACAGAGATCCCCAACAAAATTAAGAACAGAAGTACCATATGATCCAGCTATTTCACTTCTGGGTATTTATCCAAAGAACACAAAAATACTAATTTGAAAAGATATATGCATCCCTATGTTCACTGCAACATTATTTACAATAGCCAAGACTTGGAAAGAACCTAAGTGCCCATCAATGGATGAATGGATAAAGAAGATGTGGTATATATAAAATGGAATACTAATCAGCCATAAAAAAGATGGAATCTTGCCATTTGCAACAACAAGGATAGACCTTTAGGGTATTATGCTAAGCGAAATAAGTCAGATAGAGAAAGACAAATATCATATGATTTAACTCATAAGTGGAAGATAAAAACAACAGCAAACACATAGATATACAGATTAGATTGGTGGTTACCAGAGGAGAAGTGAGGGGGAGGGTGAAAGAAGTAGAAGGGCACACGTGTCTGGTGATGGACGGTAATTAGTCTTTGGGTGGTGAACATGATATAATCTACACAGAAATCAAAATATAATGATGCAAATCTGAAATTTATATGATGCTATAAACCAATGTTACCTATTAAAAAAATAAACTTAAAAAAAGTGTTATATACATACAATGGAATATGACTCAGCCATAAAAAAGGATGAAATCTTGCCATTTGTGACAACATGGATGGACTCTGAGGGTATTATGCTAAGTGAAATTAGTCAGGTAGAGAAAGACAAATACTGTATGATTTCACTCATATGTGGAAGATAAACAAACAAGCAAACACATAGATACAGAGAACAGACTGGGGGTTACCAGGGGGGAAGGGAGATTGGGGAGGGTGAAAGTGGTAAAGGAGGACATGTGTAGAGTGATGGATGGCAACTAGACTTTTGGTAGGGAACACAGTGTAGTCTATACAGAAGATGAGATATGATGTACACTTGAAATTTATATAATGTTATAAATCAATGTTACCGCAATTTAAAAAAGAAAGGAAAAAAAGATGCTATTGGTTGAAATTAATAGAAATCCTGACCAAATCTGGCTTAGACAGTCAAAAATGTATCTCATATAACATCTCTCTTTAGCAGTAGCTCCTCTTTGTAGTTTTCTTGAAATTATCTTCATTTGCATGTTGACTTCATCCCTAGTGTGAGAGGAAGCCAGTGGCAGCAGATTCAGGCATCACTTCCAGACATGACAATATCCAGAGGAGGAAAAGGGACAGTGTCTTCCTACATCTCCTACTTTAGAATGAGAAAACTTTCCAGAAGACCCTTGTAGTGGAATGAATTGTGTCCCCCCAAAAGACAGCTGTGATTGGGACCTTACTTGGAAATAGAGTCTTTGCAGATGTAGTTAATTAGGATGATGTCATGTTTAATCCATGAAGAACAAAATATCAATATTTTAATAAAAGGCAGCCTGTTTACGTCTTTAAAGATTATATTATTGATTAGAGTGGGCCCCAGAACTTATGACAGATGTCTTTATAAGAACATGTAAACACACAGAGAAACTGAGGAGACACACAGGAGAGAAGTTCATGTGAGGTGGAGGCAGAGATCGGAGTGACCCAGCAGCAAGCCAGGGAATGCCAAGCACTGTAGGCAACCACCAGAGCTGGGAGAGAGGCAGGGAACAGATTCTCCCTCAGAGCCTCCAGAAGCAACCAATCCTCTGGACACCTTGATTTCATACTTCCAGCTTCCAGAACTTGCAGAGAATAAATTTCTGTTGTTTTATCCCACTTGGTTTGTGATAATTTGTTACAGTTGCCTTAGGAAACTAATACAATCCTCAGGCCTACTTTCCTGTGGGTCCATGTTTGCCAGGATTGGATCAAAGCCCGTTCCTAAACAAATCACTCGCAAGGAGAATGAATTATGACCACTGGTTTGGACTAGTCATTTGTGGTGGAATGGACTGCAGAGACTCAACCACAAGGACTACTGGAGTCATCTTTTACCTCCCTCTTCCTTACTATCTTCATAGTCAACCACCAGGTTCCATAGATTGTGCTTTGTGAATATCTCTTTTGCATGCGTGCCTGTTTGTTTGTTTGTTTGTTTGTTTTTATCTTTCAACTCTTCAAAGCACTCACATGGCTCAAAAATCAAGATGATATTACCAAAACACACACACACACATACACACACCCAGAAGTTTCCTTCTCACCTATGCCCCATGCATACTATTCTCCAACCACCACCCTACACTCAGGTAACAACTTTTATTCAAGTTTATTTATTAGTTTCTTGTATATTTTTCCGGTGTTTCCTTATGCAAATATGCATTTAAAAACCATGACTATATTTTCCCTTATCCAAAAGGTAGTACTTCAGGTTTTTTTTTTTTTTAATCTAAACTATATTCTGCAGATCTTTTCTCTACATATCTTGAATATCCTTCCACATTTTCCATCCCTTTCACCACTTTCCCACATGAAGCCACAATATTTCTCTCCTGGGGGAGTGCAACTATCTCCAAATGGTAATGATGCATTCAGTGTTGGCTCAGATCAAACAGCAGCAGTAGCGATCTTTTCTAAACTTGAATTTGTTCCTGTCACTTTACTTGAGAGGCCCTGATGATAAAGTCTACATGGGACCACCTACACAATTTGCAGGTCCCAGCAGAAAGTGAAAACATGGGGCCTCTTATTCAAAAATTATTAAGAGTTTCAAGATAATGATAGCAGAGCATGGAAACAAGCATGGGATTCTTCTAAAGAAGAAACCCTGTGCAAGTGCGCAGGTCTCACACTCATGGAGCCATCCCTGAGTCTACATATGATTTATAAACCACCATTTACTCTGGCCCTGAATACTCTTCCTAATCCTATACTCCAGTCCCCCTGACATTCTAAGTCATAGCCATACTATATCATATGAATTTCTTATGTCCTAGATTTTTCTCTCACCTATCACCTCCATGCGCTATTCTTTCCCCATCTATCCTGCTTCTTCACCTAAGTCTATGTATCCTTTGGGTCTTGGTTAGTGTTTCACTTCCTCTTAGAGACCTTCTGTGAATCCTTATACTAGGTAAGAGTCCCCCTACTGTATGTTCACAGAGCCTCCTCTAATCTGACTCATAACCCATCATACTTGTAAATAATTAATCTGTATCTGCTTGACCTAGTGTTAATGTTATCTAGTATTTACTGAGTGATTACCATGTGCCCAGTCAGGCAGGGACTAGAGTGAGGGGAATGAGGCACTCACCTTGGGCACAAAATTTAAGGCGTGCCAAAAAACTATGCAATCAAGATCAATAATATTTTATGTGATATTTCCAAAAAAATCAAAATTAAAGCCAAAAATCCATGATGAACAAAATATTAACATTTTAATTAAAGACAAGCTCTTTACTGTATTTAATTAAAGACAGTATTACTGATTTTTCTTTCTGCTGCAGGCTATGATATGGTCCTGTAGTGGTGGTGTCCAGCATTGTGCTAAGCCCTCTCTATTCTTCAACTAAATTAATTCTCAAAGCAGTTCTGTTACAAAGAGATCATTATTACCCTCCCTTTACAAATGAGATGTCCTTAGGCAGAAAGGTCAAGCAACTGTGCTCAGGTGAGGAAGGAGTGACGCTGAGATTCACACTCCAGCCAGCCTGCCTCCAAGGTCCCTGCTCTTGATCACTGCTAAATTACCTCCTGGGAGGTAAACAACTGGAAATTTTGCCATATGCTTTCTATTTTAAACACATGTCTAGACAAAGCATAAACTACTCAACTCCAAAATACTTCTAGGGAGGGAAAAGAGGAATGACATGAGAGAATATATATAAAAATAAAAACATTTGGTTATTTAAGTCAAAATATATCAAAATTCAATCATGTACTACATTTCAAATTCCAACTCCATTCTTACAGCAAAATTTTTTTAAATTTTAAAAATCTTCATGTAACAAATATTCACTTAGTCAATAAAGACATGTCTGGTTAGAAAAATATATCCACCTCAGTTAACATATTAGTGAAATTGTATCCATATGTTAATTTACCCTTGAGGGTTACAAACATGTTAAAAAGGTTATTTCCTATACTGTATCATCCTTGTATTAGAATCAGTCCTAGGATTTAGTGAAAAGAGGTAACACAAATGAGATTTTGCTACATTGAGGATAAACAACGTTCCTAATTTTTTAGAGCTTTTTCATCTCACTCCTTGGGCATATTGTTTGTCAGGTATTGTATTCTTTTCTTCATTTTTGTTGTTTTTTTAATGTTGTGAATCAATAGAATAGCAGTAATTTTATTAATGGTGTACCATCTCCAAAAATGGCTCTTTTGGTGATTGTTTCACTCTTTTCAAAGATCATTAGGGAATGAGGAGAGAGTAAGTGTTTCCATTTGCATTTTACACTTGAGGAAATAGATATGCAAATAAGCTCAGTGACCTATCCCAGATGACTCAGAAATTGACATTATATTTGGATATTATGGCCAAATTTTTATATTGTAGTCTATTTCTGAACTTAAGATAGGTGAAGAAGAGGTAAGGGTTTCTGATTAAAAGAAAACAGAATATGTGACAAACTAGGACTGAGAAGAGACAGAGTAAACCTGGGACACTTACTAATGTAGATTCTACAAACAAAACTATGTGCATAGCAACGTTACATGGAATGGGTTCATAATATTCTATTTTTACTACCATATATTTAAATAGGCAATATACATAGGAATAAACTGAAAATCAATGCCATACAATTAATAAATGATGGAACTGGAGTTCATATCCACGTCTTTTGACCTCAAGATTCTTTTCTTTTTAATCATACCGTGAAACTGAAAAAGAATTACTTGCAGTGTTTCTTAGTAACTGATGGAATCTCTAGGTACTGCAAATTTACCTAAATTTGTTTTTTAATTACTTAGATATTAATATGAAAAAAATGAATGAAAAATTTTAAATTTAACAGAAATACATCTACTGAAATTTAGCTTTAAGATATTTAGGTATTTTTTATCCATTTGTAAGTTAGGTGAAGTGTAAATTATAAGCAAATGTGCTTATCTACTCTAATTTTTGTTACTTTTTTTGACATCAGAATGCTTACCAATCAATAAAGTAACCACGGGGCATAATTCTGATGAAGACAGACACTGGAAGCTAAAAACTCTAAATGTTTTTTAGTTAAAACTCTCTAGAAAACAGAAGTTGAAGCAAGGATTAAGTACTAGCATTTAACTGAGTGGGGTGGGGGGACTATCCAGGGCAATGAGAGTGAGGGCAAGTGGAGTTAGGCATGGAGAATGGCAAGCAATACGAGGTGATGCATTACTGAGCTGGCCACTGCTTCATGGACAGCCATAAATAGATACATCTGGTCACTCAGCAGATGTATCTGCATAGTCATGCAGAATATATCTGAAGAGTTGTAAGAAAAAAAAAATTGTGGCTCAGAACAATCCAATGGAAGAAGGACAAAAGAAGGTATGAATCTTCACAGGTCCTGCCCATCTTGTTTTCCACTGTTCAAAGTTGCCCCACTAGCACGTAACTTCTCACACTTCAGGGTTGCGTCCTATCCTTTAGCAACCTCTTGAGAAGTATAATCCACACCCTGCAGTATGGATAATAGGCCCCAGGCAGCTGAACCATGCAAGTGCACATGGAGTAAGTCAACTATGACAGTGGCTGAAGGAAAGCAAGAAGTCCCTTAAGCTATCTTCACTCTTTTTCATTCTTTTTCCTTTTTGCACCTCTGATTGGATGAATTCTACTGCCCTGTCTTCAGTTTTACTGATCCTTTCTTCTACTTGATCTGGTCTGCTGATGAACCCCTCTATTGAATTTTTCAGTTCAATATTGTATTCTTCAGCTCTGTTTTCTGTTTGGTACTTTTTTATATTTTCTATCCCTTTGGTGAAATGTTCACTTTGTTCATGCATTGCTCTCCTGATCTCAGTGAGGATCTTTATCACTGTTATTTTGAACTCTCTATAGGGTAAAACGTTTATCTCCATTTCATTAAGATTGGATTCTGGAGATTGAACTTGTTCTTTCATTTGGAATATATTCCCTTCTTTCCTCATTTTCCTTGATTCTCTGCATTGGTTTCTGCTCATTAGATAAAACAGTCATGTTCCCGGTCTCCACAGACTGGTCTCACGTAGGAGATGAACCTTGTCAGTCAGTCTGGTCTGAGATCCTGGTTTCCTCCCAAAGCCTTGAGATTGTCCAAGCCACTCTTTGTTCATAGTGGTTCCCAGTAGTTGAGGGTGTGCCAAGACCCATCAGTGTACCAAAGTGGAGGACTGCAGTCAGCTCCTAGATGCTGGCTGATAAGAAATTGGACCCTAGGGCAGCAGCTTGTAAAGCATGCAGTCAACCACCTTCCAGGTAAAGATTGGAAGAGGGATATTTTTGCCTGCTTGCTCTGCACTGAGCCCTGGCAGGTATAGCTATGGTGAGTGTTGGTGCAACCATTAAGAACTGCTTCTTTGTTTTCTATAGTCCTGTGGGTCTTATGGACACAAGCATCATTGGCTTTCAGAGGTAGGTGTTTTGGGGGCTATCCCTCAGGTGGGAACCTTAAAAGTTGAGGTAGTAAATGTGCAGGTCAAGCTCTTCAATCCTCAGGGAGAAACTGGGAGTTGGGAATCCTCTCCTGATTATATGGCACTATACCAGGGGTGGAGTTTATGGCAAGAGTATGTCTCAGCCTTTCCTACCTGTTTCAATGTGCGTACTTTCTCATTCGCCAAATGTGTAGGAATCACTCAACTATTTTCTGGATATCTCTGAGAGGGAATTGCTCCATATGTAGCTGTACATTCTGTGTATCCATCAAAAGAGGGAAATTCAGAAGCCACCAAAAGAGGTGAAATTCATGTCACCATCCTGGTTCAGAGTCTAATGTTACTAATTTGAATTATCTTAGTTTTCCTTTTTAGTTGGTATTTGATTTTTAATTTTTTTATAATTGTCAGAAGACCTGTAATCATAGGGATTTATACTTAATTTACATTTGCACACATTTATGTAGTATTAAAAATAATTTGCATCCATACTAGGAATCCAAAAGAATTTGCAATAGTTTCTTTAAAAGTGTTCCATACATTATTTCAGCTTGAGATATGCTGCAATATACGATTTCCAGGTTAATTTTTCTAAAGCATACCTACCAATTATGCCCTTCTCTGATACAAAATCTTTAAAACTTTCTCATTGGCAGCATAGTTTGGTTCAAATTTATGAATTTGCATTCCCATATATATATTCTCCTCCATTGTACCAGGACTCATCTTTGTTTTCTAAACTTTACTTCACCACACACACACATGTACACAACACACTCACTCATCCTGTCTTCATTTGTATTCTTTTTTGCCCCAGTCTCATGACCAATCCCATAGAAGCATTAAGATCCATGACATCTTGTCTGATCCTTCAAGCATTTGGATCTGACACTCCATTAGATTCTGCGATATTTCATGCATACCATTCCTATGGCATTTAGTGTGTCTGCTTTGTATTATGGTTGCTTGTGTATTTTCCTTAACAAAGTCATCTTATCTTCCTCTGGGTATCCTTTAATGGGCCTAGACTGCTATTTTGTATAGGTTATCTGTTCAATAAATAATTGTTAAGCTAATGTAAGACCCAAACAAAGTTAGCTGCTCACACATTTGAAAATGCCTATGTACTGCTAAAGTAATCACCATGAAATTATTGATGGTTGAATGTGAAGCAAGTAAGGGAAGCTCCAGAGGAGTGAATTTGTATGTAATTTCTTGAACACCTAGCAAATAATGACATTCTAAATGCAGCATTTTTATAAGGTAATGGCAAGCACTGGAATCTAGGACTGTGTGTTGGTATTCATTAAGATCACCAATGAAGAAAAAAATAACAAATAAAGGCCAAAATAGTTCTTCACTGGACACCAATTAAAGCTAATCTATTTGCTCTAATAGGCCACTATAAGATGAAATGATAAAATTAGCTATACACATAAGAAACATTTATTGCCTACATATTACTTTTGCCCTGAGACCAGTGCAATTCAGCAAACATGTACAATAAAATTGCCTCAAAAACAGTTTAAAATAACACAAGCTTTTAACCCAACTTGCTTAAAATAAGGGTCTTTAATACTAAAATCCTGAACATTTAAAGAAGTGAGAAAATCTGTTTCTTCAAATGATTTTAGAATACTCCTATTTTTTAAACTTCTGAATTGCTTTCTGCATCTAGAATGCTATCTAAATGCCTGCTGATTTACCCTTACACTTTCATCAGGATTTCTTGGCTCCTGGGCACCAGACAGTCTTGTTAATAATGGCAAATCCTTTCAGTCCCTGGTTGGTGCAGGTGGGGCTTTGATTGACAAGGTAATAAAAGTGTTAATGAGACAAAGTGCCACAGTCAGAGATCAATAGTTGCCAATAAGAAAAACAATTCTGATACTTAATTTTGTAGAATTCTCTTAAACCAGTTAAAAACCTTTTGCATCAAAATAGAGACTTTCCATTTTAAAATTGATGATTTTTTTTTAATCTCTGGCAAAGCTGTCATACACATTGCATTAAAGCATAACCATGCCTAGAATGGATGCTGTTCATATAATCACACTTGAATTCCTTCACTTGCCATTCACAGATCTGGTGGTCTTCGGACAGTGTGTTGTCACAAAAGACTGCAGAACGGACCTTTCATCCTTCACTCAGCAGTTGGGTTACCTAGTGCAAGTTTCTAAACTTCTCTGAGCCTCAGATTCTACATCTATCAAAGGACTTTACAAACATCTCCCTTGCAAATCACTCTTGAGGACTATGGATATGGATTATAGAGAATGGTATGGAATATGTAAAAAAGTGAACACTTCTTATGTGCCATAAGAAGACATTTCAGAAATGACAGGTATTATTACCTTTAAATGCAAATAGCAATTTTCCTAAGTTAAAACCAGTGAGAACTCAAATAAAGATTTGGGGTTCTTTTTTCTTTGCCATGATATATTGAATTAATAGTACCACTATCAGATTCAGGAGGTATAAATGGATATCTGCAATCAATATGTGGTGCTTTGTTTTTCCCTACTCTTTGATCTACTTGTATCTCCTGTTCTATCTTTTTGTATCAGTTAGAATTTCTTCATAACAAACCATTTCCAAAATTAGTGATTTAAATAATAAACATTTATTATTTCTCACAATTCTATGGGTCATCTGGGTGTACTTCTGGTCTAGGCCAACTGGCTAGAGCAGGATGGTGGTTAATTATATTTTTCAGTTTTAGAAGGGGACCAATGTATCTCAGAATCTGAGTTGTTCATATACCTGTGTGTTGTACCTTGTTTAAATTTGACAGTTTTAGTCTACATGATATGGCCCCAGAACAAAATGTGTCTCATCTGGAAAATGGCAAAAGGACAGAGGATCTGTGTTAGAGTGCTCAGGCTACCATAACAAAATACCTCAGATTGGGTGGCTTACACAACAGAAATTTATTTTCTAACAGTTCTAGAGGCTGAAAGTCCAAGATCAAGGTGCCAGCTGATTTAGTTCATGATGAGAGTACTCTTCCCAGATTGCCTTCTTGCTGTCTCCTCACATGGTAGGGAGAGAAAGAGAAAGCTCTCTGGTGTCTCTTCTCATAAGGGCACTAGTCATATCATATCAGGGCCCCACCACTATACCTCATTTAACTCATCACTTCTATATAAGCCTTATCTCCAAATACAGTCACATTGGGCAGCTAGTGCTTCAACATATGAATTTGGGGGGGGTATAATTCAGTCCATAGCAGGAATACTGAAAGATAGTAAAAGCCAAAAGCTTAAATTTTTACAAACCTCACCAATTTAATTAAGGTAGACTTGATTTATATAGTACGTGGTGGTTATACAAACTTCTATGACTCTATGCAGCACTGACTAATCACAGTACAGTTGAAAAAAAGCAAACGAAATGAAAATTTGATCAAGAAAGATTCACCTAAGCATACGTAACTGAAGGTAAAATTTGGGAGACATGGCCTGATGCAGCACCCAGGAAATCCTGTGGAAAGTAGCTTGAAGAATTATGAACAATATAAACCATTTCTTCTTTCTTTCATTTAACAAAAAATATAAATAACTTTGTAATAGTATTTCCTACAACACTCTTTTTCACATATTCCTGATGTGTACCTGGTGTCAGCAAGAATTGGTTTGGAAACATTAAACGTGACTGAAATGTAAATGTAAGATTACACTCCTAAAATAATTTTTTTCCCAAGAGTAGTAATTGTTTAAAAGTCTGAAAAGCATACATTTTATTTTGTAAGTAAACGACCCTTTCTGAGAAACAAAGAATAGATAAACTTAGGGAATTAAAAATATTTAAAGCATTTTTTAAATGCCTTTATACATTCATGGTAAAATGCTTAGTCAAATTTCAGCTACAAATTTCTCTAGGGTATTATGTCATTGAGGGTCTTTATGAACTATAAAATTTCCTAACCCCATCATTTCTCCTGTTCAATTTCCTATCACCACAGATGAGTCAGGGCTGTGCTTGTTTTACCAACTGCAGTTGAAAACTCTGACTTGTGAGATACTGCTAAATTACAAAAGGAGGCATTATTTTTTTTCATTCACCTCTATATTGAACATATGAAAATGAAAAACAATTTAACTTAAATTGCTTGGAAATATATGTTAAATAGTATAATCTTACAGAATTTTCTTTCTTGATATATCCAGGGAAATAAGACTTTAGGAAGGTATCTTAGAAACAAAAGTGTTGCCATAACAAAATATGACAGACTGGGTGGCTTAAACAACAGAAATTTATTTCTCGCAGTTCTGGAGGCTGGGAAGTCCAAGATGAAGATGCCAACTGACTAGGTTCATGGTGAGAACTTTCTTTTTGGCTTGCAGATGACAGCCTTCTCCCCGTGTCCTCACATGGCAGACAGAGAGAGAGAGGGAGAGAGAGATTTCTGGTGTCTCTTCTCATAAGGACACTCATCACACCATTTCAGGAACCTATCATTATGAACTCATTTAATCTTTATCATTTCTTCACAGGCACTCTCTCTGAATATAGTCACATTGGGAGTTAGGGCTTCAACATATGAATTTGGGGTGGAGGAGGGACACAATTCAGTCCGTAGCAGAAGGCTACTGTTATATCTTCAAGTCAGGCTGCAAGGCTAATTCTTATTTATTTATTTATTTTTGTGAGGAAGACCAGCCCTGAGCTAACATCCGTTGCCAATCCTCCTCTTTTTTTTGCTGAGGAAGACTGGCCCTGGGCTAACACCCATGCCATCTTCTTCCACTTTATATGGGACACCACCACAGCATGGCTTAACAAGCGGTGCATCTGTCAGCACCCGGGATCCAAAGCTGTGAACCCGGGCCCAAACTTAACCACTATGCCACTGGCCGGCCCCTGCAAGGCTAATTCTTTTTCTTTTTTTTTTTAATTTTTTTTTGTGTGTGAGGAAGACCAGCCCTGAGCTAACATCCATTGACAATCCTCCTCTTTTTGCTGAGGAAGACTGGCCCTGGGCTAACATCCGTGCCCATCTTCCTCTACTTTATATGGGACACCGCCACGGCATGGCTGACAGGCAGTACATCCACAGGCGCCTGGGATCCGAACCTGCGAACCCCGGGCTGCCAAGCGCGAACTAAACCACTGCGCCACCAGACCGGCCCCAAGGCTAATTCTTTACGTCAAATATTCCTGTTAGACTTGCAAACTGATAGTTCTCACATCATAGTTAGGTCATAGTTCTCCAAACTGTCAGTTATAGACCTGTTGATTTTGAAACTGTATAGTGTAGATCTTGCTTTAAGGATTATCCCTGAGAGAAGAGGTGAGCGAATTCTTCACTAGTGCTAAGAGACTGGGGACCCGCAGTTCAGCTATCTCATCTGGTGGAAAAGGAAGAAGGTTCTTCTATCTCTGTCTCCTTCCCATTCCATCTTTCTACACTCATATTCTTAGCATATTCTAGAATATGAAATGAAATTGACATTTTTCTATTTGCTTTGTATTTACTCATTGTTATTTGATTCAACAAAGATTTATCTAGTGTTCCTAGTGTCAGATGTTGTGCAATAAACTAGGGATACAAAGAGCATTCATTTGTTCCTTCAGGAAATATTTATCAAGCACCTACAGTGTGCCAGGCACCCTTCTAGGCATCTGTGAATAACACAGAAAAAGATTCCTTCCCTCCTAGAGTTTGTATTGTAAGGGAGAAAAGCAAACAATAAACAATCAATTTTAAATATTAAATTATATAGCATGTTAGAAGCTGATAAGTGCCAATAATTATTACAACAGGGTAAGAAGGTAGAAAGTGGAGGGAAAGGAGTAAGTTACAAGAATAAATAGGGTAGTCTGGGTAGGCCACATTGAGAATGCAAAATTTGAGCAGAGACCCAAAGAAGATGAGAATGTTAGTTAAGCAGATATCTGGGGGTAGAACATTCCAAGCACAGAGAACCACTAGAGCAAAAACTTTAAGGCTGGCTTGTGCCTGGTGAGCTCCAGAAACAGCAAAGAGGGCAGTGGGGTTGGAGTAGAGTGAGAAAGAGAGAGAGGAAGGTAGAGTTGAAGGGTCAGATCATGTAAGACCTTGTAAGCCATTGCAAAGTGTTGAAACACTAACTGTGTGTAACTTGGAGAGGCATCTCAGGGTTCTGAAAAATGAAATGACATGTTCTGACAATTTTTTTTTTTTAGATTTATATCCTATAAACAGAATATAATTCTATTTTGGTTTCTAATTCAATCTGATCATCAGTCTTTGGGTGACAAATTTATTCAATTTATCTTGATTGTAAATTTGGATTTATTGCTGTCAGCTTATTTTATATTTTTTATTTGTCCTTTTTTTATCCTTTTTCTATTTGCTTATTTTCCTTTCTTTTTTTCTTCTTTTGGATTGATTTGGTTTCACCCCAATTTGATTTTTTTCTTCTACTCATTTTTAAGTACCTTGTAATAATTTTATTCTTTTAGTTGTTTTCCCCAGAAATTGTAGCATGCTTATTTAACTTCACCAGTTCTAAATATCTAATAAATATCTTTATTTTCCTTCTAAATAATATAATGACCTTAGAATGCGTGATTCCAATAACTACATTCTTTCCTTGCTCATGTGAAACTATTGGGCAAGATTTTATTTCTGCTTTGAAATTTTTACCCTCACAAATTAGACACTATTGCCATTGTTTTATACAGTCACTGTTTAGATTTTCCCACAGATTTGTCATTGTTTGCCTACTAAAAATTATTGAATTTCAGATCTTTTCACAATGACCATTTTCCCTCTTCTGGAGAGAGATCTTTTAGACATTCATTTAGGTAAAGTCTATCACTATAAAATCTCAGCTTTTGTTTGCCTGAAAAAGTATTTCACTCTTATTCTGGAAAAATAAGATTTTGTTCAATATAGAATTCTAGGTTAATAGATATATATCCCTTCCTATTTTGGCTAAATCATTCTACTATCATCTGACTTTAATTACTGTTACTGAAAAGTCAGCTGTCATTTAAGTTGTCATTCTTTCATATATAATCAGGTTACTTTTCCTCTGGATGCTTTTAAGTAATTATTATTGTAATGAATTACACTCAAAAAATTTCCTAATGAAATCATTGAATTGCTGGAATAACTCTACATGCCATGATTCTAATAAAACAATGTTGGATGCTATTTGCTAACAATGTATCTAGAATTTTAGCTTCATATTAGGATTTGCACTTGCTTTACCCTTTGTATAGAATGATCTGGAATCCTCATGTCTGGCTTATTCTTGTCAATCAGATGTTAATGTAAGTGTACTTTTCTCCACTTGACCTTCTCTTTTCTCTACTTGACCTTCCCTTTCCAAGCAATCTAAAAAGAATCCCCCTTCACTCTCCATAACATTGCCCTGTTTACATTTTTTCATAACTCTCACAACTAAAATTATCCCACCAATATGCTTGTTGAAGTGTCTGCTTCTGCACCCCTTCACCCTTCCTTCCCACATCTGCACCCCTTCACCCTTCCTTCTCACACCTGTGTGAGTACAGAAAGTTCCCAGTGGGTCCTCTTTGTTCCTCATGGAAAAGGGCAAGATGGCCAAAGTTTCTTTGTCCTGGCAGCTCAGACAAAACCAAGAGTCTTTCAAGTCAGAGGATTACTGACTTTCATCATTTCTTTTAACTCGGGGTTTGGAGAGAATGTACATTAGTGCATGTTACCAAGCTGCCTGGGTCACAGTTCCTTACTTTGCCACAGTTATATTAAAAAATAAAATGCCATCATTAATGAGGTATATCTATACAAATTGACCTAGAACAGTGTCCATTTTACATTGTTAAATGAAAACAGCAGAACAATTTAAATAGTATCATCTTATTTTTCATAAAATAAAAAAAGCAAAAAATATGTGTATGTTCCTATTTTTTTTTTACTCATATTCATGTGCAAGTATCTGGAGATAGTACTACAGGAGTAGAGAGGGGGAATTTCAGTTTATTATAACTTCTCCCCAAAAGTTTTAAACATATAGGTAATTTTCACTTCCTTTTTTTGTTTTAGTAAATTTAGAAAATAATAAAATCAGAACACAAAATTAGTCAGAAATTCACCAAGGATCTTGCCATTTGTAACTACATGGATGGACCTTGAGGGCATTAGGTTAAGTGAAATAAGTCAGATGGAGAAAGTCAAATACCATATGATCTCACTTATACATGGAATCTAAAACAAACAAACAAAATGAGCTCAATGATACAGAGAACAGATTGGTGGTTGCCAGAAGCGAGGGATCCGGGGGGTTGTGAAATGGGTGAAGGCAGTTAAAAAGTTTAAAAACTTCCAGTTATAAATTAAATAAGTCATAGGGATGCAATGTACAGCATGGTGACTGTAGTTGATAATATTGTATTGCATATTTGACAGTTGCTGAGAGTAGATCCTAAAAGTTCTCATCACAAGAAAAAAAGTTCTCTATGTATGGTGATGAATGTTAACTGGACTACTGTGGCGATCATTTCACAATATATACAAATATCAAATCATTATGTTGTACATCTGAAACTAATATAACCTTATATGTCAATTATACCTCAATAAGAACAAGAGCATTCAAAGAATGACACAACCATGAAGAGTTATTGCAGCACTATAACTGATTGCTATATTCAGATTGAAGGGATAAAAATTTCGATATTTAAAAATTAGTAATAAAAATGGATACAAATAATAAGAAAAGTTCAACAAGGATTCCATTAATCAAAATCTAATCCATTAGCTTTAAAATAAATAAATAAACAAACAGAAAATTAGCTACCCAAAATCTTTGTTTTCTTTCTTACTCTACTCTTGGAAATATAGGTTTAGCTTTTCTGTCAACTACAAGAAATATGACACTGAGATTCCAGCTTTTATTAAACTTTCCCAAATTCCACTCATGTCTCCAAAATACAACCTGCTACCTGCACTTCATGTTTTATACAATTTTTTGCCACCTTATTAATTGTCAAATACCAGAATCAAGGGTAGCCCTTATTCACACACGCAGTTGAGGAAGTTGGCATAACTTTGCTTTCAGGACCTTCAAGCCATCATGCCAAGACATCTGAGAAAGCACTGTTCCAGTCTTCCATCAGTTCGATACCAAAAGAATGAAATGTACAGCACAAAAAGAGCTTAACTCTGCACATTTGCTCTGAACAAGGCCATAAAGAAAGAGTACCCATAAAGGAGGTCTATATAACTGAATTTCATGGGGGAGCAAGAATACATTCCTTTTTATGAGAAATTCTTATGCCTTGGAGCCCAATTGTAAGGGACTGCATTTCAACTCTTTCAACTCTTATTACTGGGAAAAAAATAAAAGATGGATTACTCTCTGATCTAACGAAACTGGAAACACTAGCAGATTGAGCTCTGATACTTTTGCTGCATTTTTTTTAAATATTTGCAATGCAAATAACTGTTCAAGATTCCTTTGGCTACACTAACATTTATGTGTGTCATGCCAAATAAAATAGCTATTTATGTGTTTAAAGGAGAACATTTCTTATTTTGTATGTACACACCTGGGCTCACTTCCCTTGAGAAGATGCCTCAACAGCGTTAGTATAACAAGACAATAACAGCAGAATAATAGAGGTTTATAGTGATTGTCCAGAAGTCAACAGGGGATGGCTCACACAGTGAGTGTAACCATAACAAGTGTCAGTTTTTTCAAGCAGAAAACAAAAGCAGAACCATTTGATGCTATCAATTGTTTCAGCCACAATGCCACACTGAATCTACAGGCCAATCATAGCATTCTCTTGTTCCCAGAATGAAAAAAAAAGAGGAAGAAAAATCATAAAATATTAAACTGTAAACTCTACAACCCAAATTGCATGTAAAACTCATTTTTTATGATAATATTATGGATTTTCATTGCTAATGATCCTTCCTAAAACCAAACTAGGCCACAGATGTGTTTTGCTTGGCCTACACAGTAATAAGGAAATCAGGACATTTCCATATTTAAAAGTCTAGATTTCCAGCTTCTTTGAATTATCAGAGGATTTATCAAACTCAGAATGACATTCCTGCATGGTAGCAGATCAGCTGAGTAACAGCTTTTGTTAGCCATTTCTTTCCTAGTTGAGCACATTCCCCAATACTCCCTATTGTCTTTCATCTCCTACTCCTTTAGTAATTTACACAGTCATTACTTGTCTGGCACCTCGTGGCACTTGAGTTTGCATTCTCCAATACAAATAAGTCCTTCTCTATTACTGCTCCAGTCAGGCTTTATCATCAAGGATGTGACATCTCAGGAAAAGCTCTGAGATAGATACTACAGTGTGAAAGAATTTGCAATGCACATTAGCTGAGACTTAAAGGTTCTAAAATGACTTAGCCAGGGAAATTAAGAAACACTTTTGGAGGAAAACTCCAAAGAGGATAAATGAGGTTCACTCTTCATAAGTAAATTTTACAGACCTTGAATTTAGAAGAGAAAAACATAACGGCATAATGGAAGAATCCAGACCCCAATGCTAGCTCTGACTCTGCATTGGTCAGATTATCTTACCTACCTGGGTCTCAGTTTCCTCATCCCTAAGGCAAGGAATTGTGCCCAATGATAAGAAGGGACCCTTCCAACTCCTCATTTCTATGTAAATCCCAAGCTAGGGGGAAAGGATTCTCTCTTAAGAGAGAGAGAATTAATTTCATACAATTTTCACGTCATGAAATATTATTGTTCTTTGATTTTTTTCCTAACCATTTAAAAATGTAAAAATCATTCTGAACTTACTGGATGTAAAATTTGTCCATACAAAGGCTATATTGGCCTGCAAGCCAAATACATGAAATTTCATCATATCAAGCCACAGTTTGCTAATCCCTGAAATATATAATGGAGATCAAAAGAATTAACTTAGAGTTATTGTGAAGTATATGAATGTTAACCCATGTAAACTACTTTATGTAGTGTCTGTAACATAATAGGCCTTCAATAAATAACCATAATTGGTAATTTTTATTATGAATAAAAATTTTTCCTTTTGTTTAATCCATGCCTTTTTTTTTTTTTTTTTGGTGAGGAAGATTCACCCTGAGCTAACATCTATTGCCAATCTTTCTCTTTTTTTGCTTGACGAAGATTAGCCCTGAGCTAACATTGTGCCAGTCTTCCTCTATTTTCTATGTGGGTCCACCACAGCATGGCTGATGAGTGGTGTAGGTCCGCTCCCAGGATCTGAACCCGTGAACCCAGGCCACTGAAGTGGAGGCACCGAACTTAATCACTATGCCACCAGGCTGACCCAATGCCTTTATATAATAGTTTTTTTAAATCTTAATAGTAGATAAGTGTTAGATTAGGATTTATAATTCTAATAGAATTAGAAAAATAAAATCCAAGATGCTTCCTTATTGCTTATTATAATACAGAGTGTGTTAGCCAATGGTTTTTTTATATTTCCAGGTAGATCTAACATCACAATTTTTACATTATTATTTTACATTATTTCTGTGCAATTTGGTTCCAAATATCTTCAGTATTCATAGAGCAATATTCCTAAGTCATCATGGATTGTCACAGTGAAGAGAAAGAGGCTCAGAGTTTCACAGATAATTAAAATCCCAAAAGGAGTATCATAATCCATGTCTATCCAAGTACCATATTTAAAAGGAGGGTTACAGTAAGCCAAATCCCATCATACTCTATCAATAATATATATTACTGTACTCAGTGGTTCAGACTATTGAAGAATATCTGAGATGGTTGTGTACACCAGAGGGAGCTGAGATGCAGTGTTAATGTTCTCAGTGCTTCACTGGCTAAGCATAATCACCAGTGAATGGCAGAATTTTCTCTATAAAGAACCATTTACAGCAAATTAACTTTATAATCATTAAAATGAAGAAGGTCCCTTGTTCTTACTCTTATGAGAATGCACACAACTCTGTTGTTGCTGTCAAATTTGTAGATGATACAAAGCTGGTAGTAAAAGGATATATATTAGATGACACAATCAACATGACAAAATATACATGCTTGGGACTGAATTTAGCAAGAAGAAATTCAAAAGAGATGCAACTTACAGGAGAGAAAAGGTTGCCCTGCTCTGCTCAAACCTGGTCAGACCCTTCCTGGAGTTGTGTTCAATTCTTGGCAAGGTGCACTAAGAAGAATCTAGAGACACTGGACCATAATCAGGTCAGCACAGAGCAAAGCAGTGTGGATGACAAAGGGACTTAAAGCTATAACATGGGAAGGATGGTGTAGGGGAGAAAGACAATTTCTTCTACTCTCTAGGTCCCTCTGGCTGGTCTAAGAATTAAATTGACAGAACAACAGGAGAAAGTCAAACAAAGTTTAATAACATGTGTACATGGGAGAAACCCAACAAAACTGAGTAACTCACCAAAATGGCCAAAGCCACCATCTTAAATACCATCCTTAGCTAAAGACAAAGGAGTAGGGGTAGTGGTTTGGGATTTCAGCGGGGAGGAAGGCAATTTACATGGAGATGGAAATGCAAATGTTTGTTAAACAAGTGTTCACTGGGCCATCTGTAGATAATGTGACCGGAGAGACAGAACTTTGATAAAAATGGGCTTGCTGGTATCTTTCTGTCTATTACACCTATCTTACATTATACTATAGTTATGTTAGGGGTATTAGCTCCTTCTTGGAACAGGCCTTCTATCTTAAATTCTTTTAGGCAGTTAGGGGGAAGGTCAAAGTTTCTTTCAGAGTCTTTGTTGTTAAAAATCATCAAGCCAAAGAGACATATTTTGGGGTGGCCATTTCTGATCCCCCACAATGGTTAAGGGAAACGGGAATGTTTAATTTAAAAAAAAAATGAATGACTTAGATGGAATAGGATAACCATCCTCAAACTGTAGGAGAACTCCCATGTGCAATTGTTCTACTTAATCTAACTATCCAGAGAGAGAGGATGAGTCCAGTCCAGACTGGATGCTACAAAGAGACTGACTTCTGACCAATATAAGGAAAAGTATTTAACAGACAGAGTCAGTGAAAGATAGAATCAGCCCCTTAGGAGATGGAGTCTGCCTTTCTGCAGTACAATTTGGAATGGAGAACCACTTGGTGGCAACGTTGTAAGGGAGATTTGAATACCATTTTGATGATTTGACCAAAATACTTATAGAGAATCATTCTAATCTTGGCAATCTATGTTTCCATTTCTAAAAAGAGCTTAAGATGGTTTGCTGTCCATGCTGATGGTTTATGAACAATTTATATTTCCCAGATAATTTTCCAACCTAGGAACAGGATCTTCCTAGGATCTAACATAATTAATTATAATATTTGATCAGCCTGAAAAAAGGATATAAATGAGAGAATTCTTCCAACATCAACATTCAGTGAAAATAGCATAATAAAACATAGCACAAAATTTTAATCTAGAGCCTTCCATTTCAAAATGTATCCTACAAAACTTATAATTAACATGTTTTTCTTCTACTTTACAACCTGCCTCAGATTATTTTTAACAACTTTTTTTCCTGGAAAGTGTAGTATACACTCAGCTAGTGGCAGCTGTTCTCCATAATGATAAGAGAAGTTCTTTGCTGTGGTACAGTTTCCTGATTAACATACTTTTTGTTTCTGTGAGTTGTCTTTTGAAGGCATCTATAACTATGCAGGAAAAGAGACACAGCTCTTTCTAAGAGGACTAAGCTGGAGGGAGACTACTGAGTGGTAGGTTACCCACTTAGCGTTCAGCCACCAAGAGAACCTTCAAGCAGTCATAATTCTTCAAGTGTTTAATATGGAGAATAAATGTTGACCTCAGATCTCTGCACAGGGAAAAGTGAGTTGTCCGTGGGTGGAACAAGATGCTGACCTTCTAGGAACTTTAAACAATTAGTTCCTATTTTTCCACTGAGTAATGAAAGGGTCATGTTTACAGTCATCGACTTATGGAGAAAAAAAATTTATGGCAAGATGCTGAATTTAAAACTGTGAGGAAGGGGTGGAATAATCTCTCTCTACTGTGTATAAGATGACTCAGATTTTGCTAAGTTTATACACCATTAAGTATAAAGTCTCTGCCATAACAAGTCCAGGATATTTTCTTACTTCCCCAACTTTTTGCAGCAAGTATTCTAGTGAACACAGTGAATTTTCAAGAGACAAGAAAAATGCTACTTAAGGGGCCTTATATCTACAGCTTCTCCCTCCTGGGCAGCATCCACACTACCTCCTTTAATTATTACCTATAACAATGTAACGATATAATGTACATGTCTGTCTTCCCTCACTAGACTATAAATTCTTTGAAAGAAATAAGCAGGCCTCATTGATCTTGGACAAAGCACTGTGCACAGTAGGTGTCTAAAATTGTCATTTAGAATGAATAAATACATGTGTAAACTCATAAATATGAAAATGTAGGGTCTTGGATGGCAGAAACTATCTTACTTATCCACTATATCCATGCAGAGTGCCTTGAAACTGTGAGGTTTCTTTCCTACGCTGCTGACATTAAGAAAAACACCTGTTCCTAAAAGACAAATACCTTTGTAAGGCTCTTTCCTTTCTCAAATGAGAGAGAAATTTATTTTGAACCTTCGGGCAAAAAAAAAAAAAAAAAAACTGAAAAATATTTATCTTTGTATAGTACAGAGAACTCTTTAGAAGAATAAGGAAAAAATCATTAAATTAGAGAAAGGACTTTGCTCATTGTGTTTGGAACCCACACTCTGGCAGACAACATCTGCACCCTTGTTGTAACTCTGTTTAGCACATGGTATCCCAGCACTTGCCAAGCATTTCTGATGATGCTGAAGTCTTGGGACAGTGAAAGCTCCAAATCGCCAGGTATCGATTTAATTCTATGTTGGACGGATGGTAAACATTTTCACTACCCTGTGTCTCAAAACAATGTGATTAACTTTGACGGAAACAATGAATGTTCAACTCTGGTGCAATGTCCACTTTCTACTCTTTCTATGAGAGTTATTGGAATGAAGGAAAAGAAATAGCCCAGGAGCCTTTTAAAAGTCCTTATTTTTCTCTGTCACATCATTAAAGGTTCAATGAATCTCCAATTAAGTCTCCCTGGCTGCTGTCACCAATTTGATTGATAGATGTCCTTGGCGCACCCTCCACAGGACATGCCAGCACACCAGGCCCCCACCTGTCACCATCAATTATCGCTCTCTTGTCATCAGTGCCCTCACTTGTCAATTTATTTGCCACAAATCCAGTGAAGCCCTCTAATCAGGAAGAAAAAAGAAAAGCTATTCTTCTTCACTTTTAATGGTGGGATAGAAAAAAGTCTTAACAAATCACATACAGTTTAATCTTAGAGGAAACTTTGCGTTAGGCTTTTTCATTTTCTTTCTTCCACCAATCACCAAACCGGCATAAGAACCGGGTGTCATCAGGGCTGACTTATGAATGTGTTAACATCCAGTTAACCAAAGACAAGGAGGAAATGGGGGACATTTTTTTAAAATATACTTATAATTTACAGAAATGTAGACTTCTGACCCTTTGAGACTCCACCAAGCACTAACTAGCCAGGGAGAAAAAGAAAAAAAAAAATCCTCGAATTTCTTCGAAAAATTGATAGCAAGAAGCACAGATTAGAACTGATTAAAAAGGATAAAGCAGTTCTTTGGTTGTTGTTGGCAAACCCAGTAAAGGTGATAAATTTTGCTTGTCTCCTGCCCCACCTGTTTAATGTTTAAACGTGAACTGATTGTGGTGCTTGATAACTGATTACCTGTCTAGAACACTGCAATCTCCTGTCTATCGACAGAAAAATACAGCCTTCCCTGGAGTGCCGATATCCATTCCTGCCTTTGACCGTGAACCACTGTGCACAATCCCCAGGAGGCCCAGGTGCATCTGACAGGATCTATGAAGGAGAGATTGATTCTATTTGGATGCCTGTTAGATAACGACCTTTGACCCCTGCACCCAAAGTGACAACAAAAAATGCCAACTCTTATTCATCTCATGCCCCAGAAAACACAATTTATTCTGCTAAAAACAGTTCAAAGGATTTTGTGGGGTTTTTTTTTTTTCTTCATATTGGACAGAAGGGGAAGTAGAAGAGAGGAAAAAGAGAAAGGACATTTCATGGGGTAAAGAAAGCTGATGTCTCTTCATATGGGAGAGTGTAGGAAGTCATTTTCCTGGTCTAGAGATCTCCCAGAGATGACTAATCCTCTCTCTAGTCTATCTGTTTTGCCACTTTGGGAGTGCATTACTTACCATACCATTAAATATATAAATTTATAAATATATACCAATATATCAATAAATATAATCATTATATAATATTTATATATATATAAAGATGGATTTTGTTCACTCAAGAAGGCATGAAATGAGCAGGGCAGGGGGAGATTCTCTCTTTATTCTCTATTTAAAATTGTCCCCTCCTGCTGTGACCAAATCACAAAATATGAACAAGCATCTATAATGTCAAAATATTCGTATTGCAGAGCTAAGTGCCTACATGAGTAAGGAGATATTGAACCAGTATTTATAAGACCATCGTCTGCCACTATTTGATGAACATTATACTTCGCAGGGACATTACATCAGTTCTTCTAAGGTCAATCTTTCCCAAGAAAAGTGACAATGGCCAATTAAATAGGTTCTAATATTTTTTGCTTCTGTTTTTAATCTACTTTTTGTTTTACCTATTAATGACCAACCTAGGGACTTACTTCCCAGTGTTTTAAAACATTTTTCATTTAAATAGTCCCTGTTAAAATGACCTACCCTTAAGAAGAGGGATTCACTAAAAGGCAAAATTACCTGTAAATGAAACCAAATTGTAAATATCCTTAAATATTTATTGCTGAATTTTGCACAGTAGCCAATATTACAACCCTACTTGTTAAGTCATGAAATTAGGTTGAGGATAGATGACCATGAAGTTGTTTGGGCTTAGTGATTACAGGCCTGATTTATAAAGCCCATATTTCACTCCTTACATAGGTATTTCTGGCACACGAAAGGGCAAATTAATCAGTATTTCAGTTGAAGCCTAATCCAGGTAATTTGGCTGCATGGTCACCAATAATAGCATTGACCAGTTTATGCAACCTGAGTGGTTGGAAATGGAATAAAATAAAATTTCCATATCAGGACACATTTAGTTCAGCCCAGGCATCCAATGTAACTAATTTTCCAGTTCATATCTGAATTGTTCCAAGGAATTCTACTTCCCTTGGAGGACTCTGACACTGGATTTATTCTTAAACCTAAATGCTAATAGAGATATTTGTCTTTAGTGACACAAATATCCTAGACTACATTATTCATTCTCATTGCATATTATATTTCAAAACTATTCTGATTTACTATCTCTAAAAGTCCTCTCTTTATTACACCAAACAAAAAATAAGTTTCAAAAATATTTTAGCTCTCCTTTATCAACATAAATGCAATGATTCCATTATGCATTTGCTCTATCTTCTTTACCAAGTTTTTAACCACATGGATGCTCCTATCATCTATGTTTTTGCATATTTAACGTGCATTATCTTCTGCATGGTCCACAGTAGAAAAGAACATTCTTTTAAAAAATTAAAAAATAATCATTCGAGTGACTGTCCCCGTGATTCTATGGAACCATTGTCGATTTTGCTCAGATATTTTTCTAATTTAGGCAGTGAATGTCTAAGGAATGTCACAGTCCTTACACATCAACCATCTTAACATTCATGGACTCAGAATTTGTCCCTTAGTTATCGTAAGGACCATCCATTATTGGCAACTGTTCTTTTAAATTTTTTGACCACAAGAGAAATCTCCTGTGCAAACAGTTCTGAGCCTACATTTAAGCTACCCTTTCTAGGAACTAGTAGTTTCTTAGAGCAATGCTTCTGGAATTTAATGTGCATACGAATCAGTGGAGCCTCTTATGCAGATTCTAATTCAGTAAATTGAGGTTGAGACCTGAGATTCTACATTTCTAACAAGCTCCCAAGTGATATTGATGCTGCTGGTCCACAGACCACACTTTGAAATGCAACATGTCAGAAGACGCACAGGAGACTTTTCACTGCCTCGTAAGATGACCAGCACCCTCTGCCCCGTGTGATTGGTTTGCTAAATTTCCTAGATTAAGCTAATCTGAACATTGACTATTCAGACCTCAGACTCTTTTTAAACTCTAGACAACAGTTGGTAAAATTATTTATTTATTTTTTGTGTGTGAGGAAGACCAGCCCTGAGCTAACATCTGTTGTCAATCCTCCTTTTTTTTGCTGAGCAAGACTGGCCCTGGGCTAACATGCGTGCCCATCTTTCTCTATATGGGACACCACCACAGCGTGGCTTGATAAGTGGTGTGTCAGTCCGCCCTCGGGATCCGAACCTGTGAACCCCAGGCCACCGAAGCGGAGCGCACAAACTTAACCTCTACGCCGCCGGGCCAGACCTGGTAAAATTATTTTTAATGGAGCATCTAAGGTTTACATTTTTAAACTGAAAATTCTGAGAAACAGTGCAAGTAGCATAGTAGTTGCTAAATCTCTATCTGTTGACAAAATGT
This sequence comes from Tapirus indicus, assembly GCA_031878705.1. Taxonomy (NCBI): domain Eukaryota; kingdom Metazoa; phylum Chordata; class Mammalia; order Perissodactyla; family Tapiridae; genus Tapirus; species Tapirus indicus. The sequence continues at coordinate 51,477,200 of CM062919.1, forward strand.
TTTTTCTTTTTTTTTTTTCTATTCCCCATAATAGTGCTTCTCAGATATCAGTATGCATAAAACTCTCCTGAGGAATTTATTGATGGTGCACATTACGAAGCCCAAACCACAAGACTGATGCCGTAGGATGGGGGAGAACCTGGGAAATGCGATTTTAACAAGCACCTCACGTGATCCTTGCACAGGTGGTGAGCAGACAACTCTGAGAAACACGGCCATGTGATGATGAAACACTTTTGGACCATCTGAAAGGCATTTTAATTTGGGTTTAAAACAGGCTACATCATATCATTGACTCTTTAAGATTTGGGACTAAAATACTGTCCTAATACCCACTCGGTTGTGGTGAATCCTTTTGTTAGCATGGGTAAAAGAGGCCATTAATGTGCATTTTACTGTTGTGGATTGGAAAATATGATGCTTTTTTTTAAAGACAGCAGGATTGCTTGAGTGTAGAATAAATACTTCATTTGGCTTCATAACTAAATCTTAAAATTATTAGTTATTCAACCTCAGATTTTATTAAGATATTGTAAAAGAAGCTCACTAAAGCCAACAAGCTGATGGCATCAGAGGACTGTTCTGCAAGCCTTGTTTTAATTAGAAAATGGCAGTCAAATGTTACGCTGAAGGATAAATAGCATTCCCAAACTGACTGCTTTCAACTTGTAATTTCTTTTAATTTGATGTAGGGGGGAAAAGACATATAAAAGAGAAACCATACACAGAACACCTCAAACAATGCCAGGCAAAATACAGGACATTCCTCAGTTTGTTAGATGAGCCCAGGAATAGGACAAATAAAGCCAATGACTATCTACTGTGCATGATTTCTAAAAAGAGACAAAAGAAAACATATATTTGGGCTACACTTGAACCCTGGGGGAAAAAAAATCACAGAAATAGAGCCAGGAAAATGTTGTGAAAATAACTTACATGAATAACTAATTTATCCATAGGTCATCTAATGTAATATTTCAACTACTACCCCAAATACAGCCAGGAACCCAGAGGGAGTAAAAAGAGGCCTCTGAGAAGTCAAAACACCTGATAAAGACCACTTGGTATTGTTTATACCTTGTATTTGAGAGCGAGGACCTTACATCCTCACTCAAAGCTTATTCACCCTTATTTTAGGGACAATGCCAACAAGCTTCCTATCAGGTTTTCTCAAACTTGCAGATTAGCATTTTCCGTTGAAAATATGGTAAAGTCTAATTTATTGGACAGCCCAATGTGCCTCACTTACTTACAATCACAGACCAAGAATAGAAAGATGCTTAATTAAGAGAGATATACATAGATAAATAGATATATACATACATGGTTACATGTATACAATATTAAATCTGAGATTCTATATCACTTGCATCTTCTGAAAGGGTATTTGTGAGAATTAAATGAGTTTGTTTTTTTAAAGAGCTTGAAATGGTGCCTGACTTACTATTATTTTTATTCCTATTACATGGTAAAAGAGCTAAGCTTTGATCATCATGTAACTGGGGTCACTTTCGGATTCCATGCCTGACTAAATGTTTGGCCTTCGGCAAGCTGCTTAACCTCTTTAATTCTCAGTTTTCCCCTCTGTAGAATCATGATACTCACTTCATAGGATTGTGACAAGATTTAAGTATCGTAACGCAAAGTTCTCAGCCCTGTGCCTAGCAGGTAAGAAATACTCAATAATAGTTAACTGTTATTGCTGTTGGATTTGTGGTTGGGAAGGAGATATTAAAATCCTATTTTACAGATAAAAAACCAAAGCTCAAAGATTTTAGATAATGTGCTCAAATTTACACAGATATTAACTGAATGAATCAGGAATGAAACTCAGGTCTATCGGAGGTCAAGATTCACACTCTTTTCACTGATTCAGGCTCCCTCTCATCAGTCTCAATTATATTCTGAAGATATATATTCAGTAATTACCAGTTTTTAAAGTGTAGAATGCCTTCAATAAATATTTATGGATTTGTCTTAATCAGAAGAACCAAACTTAGAAGTCAGCAATAGAAAGGCATGTAGGGTCCAAGACCCTAAGAAATTCCATCCTCCACAGATGATAAAATTAAAATTCACCCTGCACCTGTAAATTATTGCCTGACATTCCACAATTAGTGATTCTTTCCTTTGTTCCTATAAAAATATGAGTACCCTATATGAATCATTTGTACTTTAGTGCATAATGTGTTTATCATACTTGGTTTTTATTTTGTTTGGTGTTATTATTGTCATCGTCGTTGATTTCTGCTGAATATGAAAGCAGATTTTGAGTAAGACACTTAGGACCTAATAGAAAGTGAAGAAAGGAGTAACAGATTGAGGCTAAACTCTTTGATATGATCTATAAGACTTTACATAACCTAGCTCCTGCTTATTTTCAAAACTTCATCTCTTGCTACTCCTTTCCTCTCACTCTTACATGGTAGAATATAACATTGTCCCCAGTTAGTCTCTGCTCTCCCACTCTAAGAGGAATATAACATCCCTGCCCACTGCCATGTGACTTATAGTGCCCCCTAGGGGAGGGAAATACTTCCCACTCCACTCATGACTAACGGCCACATGCTTGCTTTACCAATGGAATATGAGCCAAAGGGATTGTGATTCATTTGTTTCTACCTTTTCCCTCTGTCATGAGAATGTCATGTCCCAATTAGGAATCATTCCTCCAGCTTTGGTCCTAAAATGGAGACTCAGTGAGTAGCACCACAACTCAACAGCAGATCACCTGCGACATGTGTGAGAAATAAGCCTTGGTTGTAATAACCACATGAGATGCTGGGGTTGTTACTGCACCATAACAGTGAAAGCTGACTAATTCAACACTCCATCCACACTATGTTATTTTAATTCCCTAATTGTGTCATACTTCCCCTCACTTCTTGGCATTTGTACTGCCATTTCCTTTGCTTAGATCATACTTGTTTTCCTTTTTTTGATTGTGTAGCTCTTATTCAGCCCTTATGCCTCAGCCTGTAAACCTTCCCTGATCCCCCTAGACTGTGTTAAGTGCCCTCCTATATGCTCCCATAGCAACCGGGCCTTTCCTATCATAACACATACCATGCTGAATTGCAAATGCCTGTTTATTGGTCTACATCCCTCCTGACACCGCTAGCTTCATGAGAGAAGGGACAGCATCTGTTGTGTCTCTATTGTTCCCTCACTGCCAAACCTAGCTCCTGGTTCATAATAAACTCATGGTACAATTTACTGGATGAATAAATGACTGAACGAACAATTAAAAAAATAAGAGGCAGTACGGTGAAAACATAAAGCATATAGTCTAGACAACCTGGATTCAAACCCTGGCTCTTTCACTTCCTAGCAAAACTAGCTACATAACTTGTGGAGCCCAATGCAAAATGAAAATGTGGGGCCCCATGTTCAAAAATGATTAAGAATTTCAATATGGCAACAGCTGACTATTAAACCAAGTGTCAGGCCCTTCTAAACACGGACACTGTACAATTGTATAGGTTACACGCCCATGAAGCCAGCCCTGCCACCTAGTTGTGTAAACGTGGGCCACTAACCTCTCTGTGGTTCTGTTTTCTTATGTGTAAAGTGTGATTAAAATAGGATTGCTGTAAGAAAAATACAAATTAATATGCACAAAGCCCTTAGAATGGGACTCCTATGGAAGTACTGTTATTACAGATAAGGGGAACTATGGATGCAAAGAAAATTTTGATTATTTCATATTTTGCCTAAGATTTCACACAGGCTAGAGGAGATTGTCCAGGCTGACCAATCTAGATCAGGGGATCTCAACTGGAGGTGATTTTGCCCCCAAGAGGACATTTGACAATATCTGGAGACATTTTTGATTGTCACACTGGGAGGTACATCTGGCATCGAGTGGATAGAGACTAGGGATGCTGCTATAGTCTTACAATGCATAGTGCAGCCCCCACAACAAAGAATTATCCAGTCAAAAATGTTAATAGTGCCAAGGTTGAGAAACCCTGGTCTAAAGATTGATTTCTGGGCTTCCAAGGAAAAATAGCTGAATTTTTCAGCCTCTCAATTTCTCCATCCGTAAAAGATGGCCAATAACTTCTGAGCCTACCACTTTGCAAGGATGTGGTAAAGATAAATTTAAGAGCAAAGAGCTCAGCTCTCAGAAGGGAAAGGGTACTATTACAGCCCGAGGTGTTATTATCAAGCTGTGCAGCCATTTTCACTCTCAGGAAGCCAAATGTTCTGCTTGGAAATGATAATTTCCCTCCACTAAATGAGCATTTTACTTCCCAGAGGGAGTAATTTTATTCACCTTTTGCCATCATTGGATTGGGCCCATTACAGCTGTTGTTCTTCCCTTATTTGAAATTTCATAACACACATAACCACAGAACCTCTCCTGGAGGAATGTATAGCCCTGCAGCAACAAGCCACACACATGTGCCCACATGTAAACAATCTGCTAACCCAACCGGCCGTGGGTATTTATAAACACCATCCTCATATCCGAATGTGTTTCAGTGAAACTATTCAGTAGAGGAATAAAAATAATGTTCTTATGAGTCACTCCGATTTTCTATTTGTAAAGTGAATGCTTTAGAGACTAATTGGAATGGCAAAAGGTGTGGGGCAGTGAACGAACAAGGAAAAATTAAGACAGAGAAAATAAAGAAAATCCTAGGGAACCACAAATGCACTGGACCAGTACTCTCAAATGCCTTAAATGCGTAATTAGTCAATAGTTTGTGCGTGAAGATTGTACTGCTTGCCTGAAATCAGAATGGAACCATATTATAGCAATTAGAAGAAGCTAATGTCGGTTCACGAGCCCCCAGATGTTCAGATCAATCGCTTTCTAACAAAATCTGTGTTCACAAAATAATCCCAGGATAGAAAGTACTAGCTGGGGAAAGATTTACCTAATATGAGTATTGTGTCAGCGTCCTGCTTTTTTCTCCCCCCTAGTCGGACAGCAGATTAGCAGAGCTGCCACAGGCGTGCTGTGTAGGATGCTGAAGGTGAAAGCTGAGAGGAAGAGAGCTGCTGAGAACTACAGAGCATGAATCAACTTATCAAGTTCTGTCAGTGCCTGCACAGGGGAACTCGTGGGTATGAGAATATCTTCCTATGGCTTCCTCTGTAATCAGCAGAGGTAGAGTGGGCAGGCAATGATGGTGATGACAGCAAGTGCTATGGAAGGTACTGGGTGCTCCAGGGTCAGGAAAAAAGCCTTAGCTTTCCACTTTACAGTGCCGGCACTGCTTCTGTTTGGATGTTACAAGGACGAGCCACTGTAGCACGATGGTAGTGGAAGGGGGGCTACCAAGGGCCAATACTCCAGTTTCCATCCCTCTCCAGCTTTTTGACCTAGACACTGAATATCTGAGTCTCAACTTCCTCCTCTGTAAAATGAGGCTAATAATCCTTATACGACAAGACTACTACAAAAATTAAGAGTTGGTGAATAGAAAAACTCAATGCTTAACATACAGTTGTCACTCAATGGATGCTTATTCATTCATTTGTAGGAAAACCTTTTTTCTTTCATAGGATTGTCAACCCTCCTATGAAATCTTATTTAAATTTGACTCCTTTCCCAGAACTATCCTTCACTGGTTATACAGCATTCTCAGCTCTCCTCTATGGTATGTTCCTTCACCCTTCAGGAACTCAATTTGAGCCACTGTACTTCACCCACGTGGTGATACATCTGTTTGTGAAGTCCATCACTTCTGTTATTTGCATGTGTTCCATCTATGCCACAAGAAATGCTGACTTTCTGTTGACTGTAACTGACTTTTACCTGTCTTGAAATTGTAAACAGAAGGATCTAAATGAATGCTGTCAACTGGGTCGGCGTTACATGACCACATTACTTGGCCTGGCTGAGGAAAAAATAAGACTGAATTGGTTCCATCTCATCACAGGCCTCTCTCATGTGAAGTGAATCTAAAGCCTGGGGCCATGTTGGAGTAAGGTTAGAATGAGGAGAGAGTGAAGAAATTGGAAGGATTCTGCCAATTTAGACTCCCCTCCCCCAATTTATATGTAGCATGTTTACGTCTCTACCACTTGTTGTAAATTAATGTTTAAAAAATTCACAGTGCTTTTAGGTACATTACCCTGAATATTGACTCAATTACAGCAGATTCACGAATTAATGGTACTTAATTTTGTATAAACTTTATTTCTCATGCACTTGATATGCAAAGTCAAGTAAATAAACATACAATCCAAAAGAATGGGAACGTTTATTATTTTGCCAAACAAGTAAGACTTACTACTACTTCTGTCAAATAAATTAATCTAACTACCAAGTGGCCTTCAAAACCTAAATTGCTGAACACATGATATTGAGTCCCTGATTTGCCAATGTGGCCTTTTTAATCAATCAGAACCAGCTGAGGAGCTCTTTCCCAGCCTCACTATCCTTTTCTTTTATTTCATGTCCTCAGTGATTAGATTCACTTTTTTATTTGCTTCAGGAGTAATACTGAAACATTCCACCAAAGCAGGCTTACCAACCTTTCTCAGATATTGCAACTGAATGTTGTTGTTCCTTTTACTAACTGATTCCTTTCTGTTATTGAACCCGAATCTTTAAAAAATAGAAAATAAAAGTGAAAGAAAGAACAAATTTTCAGTCTTACATGTGAGCTATGATCAACTGTTTTTTTGGAGTCTTACTTTTTCTGGAACCACCCTATGTCTTCCTTCCCCCGTGTTCAGATGTAGAACTGCACCAAAGAGCAGCTGCATGATTAGCAGTAATTAATCCTGAACGGAATTCAACAAAGGCAACACAATACTCAATTTTGCCCCCTATTCCTAACAATTCAGTCAGAATTCTAACTCTGTAATGCCAAGAGATGCTAAAAACAGGGACTACCATCAGAACTGATATAGAGAACATTGACAGAACAACTTAGATTTGATTCAAGGTTTAGGATGGCGGTTATTTCTAAAATGCTTCATCCATTGCTAATAAAGGCAATGCTTCAGTGACTCTCCTAGATCAGCTATCTAATGACAGGATTAAAAGTCAAAGATTGCAGGGTCATAAAGAAGAGTTGTTCTGTTTTTTCAATCTGTCCAAATGCTATGTTGATCATAAATGACCAAGTCATCTGTGACTAATGCTGGACAACAGACAATCAGCGCCAGGCACATCCTGCTATCGAGCAGTGCTTACAGCTCACCTGGCTCCCCCAAGAGATAACGGCAGTCATATGTTGGCCCGCTGCCCCCTCCCCGTTTCTACTTCTCACACTCACCACCAAAAGAGAGGGCGCTAGAAAAGCTCCCATCCAATCAGCATAGTCCAGGCCAGATGGCCAGATGGTGAGTTTTGCTGCAGGGGCAGCTAATGGCCTCATGTGATAGTGAGATCATCCTCCAGCCTTTCGGGAGAGGAGACAGTGCTATTGAATTAGCTTTGCAAAGGATCCTCTTTCAGCTTAATCAACATTTGCAGAAGGAGGAATTAGATTGTACAGTCTGAATGTGGCTAGCCACCTTCCATAGTCAGACACTGCTGCTCCTAATCACAATGGAGAGAGCACTTTATTTGTACAGCCAGATCAGGTCTGAGTGCACATTTATCAAAACTGATGATGGTTCCTTTCAAACTCTTAGCATGTTTGCTTTGAGAAAGAAAAACAGGTTAAAACTCAAAAACTTAAAACATAAAACTGCCTCCTAGGTGCAGACTCAGATTAACAGCTACGAGACAAATATAGTTGTTTCCTGGTTAACCTTGACATTCCGGGTTGTTGAAATCTGTAGAAATTTGTGAAATCTGTTGAGTTTGCTTCTCTGCTTATCGAAGAACATCTTCCTTTCAATGTCTGAGATTGTTTAGCTCAGTTGGTCAGAAAACAGTATTAATATCAGTCCTCATGGATCAACTGCCTTTGTTCTATTCCATGGCCTTGAATTTCACCCCTGCACCTAGCCAGCGAAATTCCCGTTGCTGTTCATAAGTAATTTGGATGAAATAGCTCAAACCTGTGGTTACCTCTGGGAGAAGAAAAAAGATGATGCTAAATGTCTGCTCTGCCATAGGCAGCAGCTTTATGTGTTATGTAGAATGAAGCACTGGGTCCATCTGAAATCTCTGAAAGAATGATTTTAAGTCATCTGAAATGAATTCTGATTTTCAAGACAAATACCTGCATATAGTAAGCATTTGAAAAATGTGTGTTGAGTAAATGAGGGAAAGAATTTATCAGCTCCTGTTCAAAATCATGGGAAAAAATAGAGGAGACATTTTTTTGTTTATACATGTCTATCATATAAATATAGCACAACTGAAGCATTCAGTATTAAGTCCAGATATTTGGAACTATTTTAAGGGCACTTAGTCAAAGAGAAGTATAATAGTCCAATACAGCAGGATTTATCCCCTTATAAAGAAGGGTAATCAACTTTCGCTAACAGAAATTTTAAATCTGAATCAAAATCACATTTTTATTTCTTCTTTCTAGTAGTCCATCTCCACAAATCGCAGCCTAGGAAGCAGGAAAGGCAGCGTCCCCAGACCACGTGTGGCCCAGCCAGCAGTGTTCAGAGCCTCCACCGTTAGTCACCTTTCCCTCAGCTCTGTCCTACTCTGTTCTATACCTTGTTCAAATGAATGGAGGCAAACACTAATCTTTGACATGGGTTGAAAAACTTAGAGAAGTCACTGGAATGGAGATTTAGAAAATTCCATATCCCAGAAGTATAAATTAAGTTAAATAACAGTTAAAATCCTTTTAATAAAGATGGGAAGCATTTCAGTCCAGTAAAATACGGGTTACCCAATTCCTTCCCAATCTCTGCAGTATATCACTATAAATAATAGGAAGATAAAAATGAGCAAAGTATGTTAACAGGAAACTCACAAAGAATTCAAAACTAAGACTGAAACGCAGCTCACGTTTTAAGTAGTTATTTATTAAATGAAATTAAAATTAAATTAAATTTAAAACTTTTTCTCATATAAGCATTTTCACTCAAATCAAAAGACGAAATTCTCAAAAACTTATTATTGCCTTTTTTAAAATCTAAATGAGTTGGGCCAGCCCCTGTGGTCTAGTGGTTAAGTTCAGCATGCTCTGCTTCAGCAGCCTGGGTTTGGATCCCAGACACAGACCTATACCACTTGTCTATTAGTGACCATGCTGTGGTGGCGGCTCACATACAAAAGAAAAAAGGAGAAAAGGAGAAAGGCAATGGATGTTAGCTCAGGGTGAATCTTTCTCGGCAAAAAAAGAAAGAGAAGAAAATATCTAAATTAGTACAAATTATAAGAGAATGGTTACTTTAAATCACAATATTGTTACAACCAAACTGTTCACTTGAGGCACTTATTGCAAAAAAAGCATATATACTGTAACATTTGTCTAATTTTATTAAATATACATATTTCTGATACTTTATATATATTTAATACTTAGTCATATCTACACATTATCTTTCATTATAACTGAAGGTGCATGGAAAAGAGAAGTGTATACCCACATCATCATTGTCATCTTCATCACGGGCATCATTCATCATCATCATTATCATGAAAACCAGTATTTATTGAGTATTTTCTAAGTGCTGGCCACTGAGTGTATAAAATCCCTATAAATTAGGGATTATTATTGTTGTAACTGACCCAAAGTCAAAGCTTGCTAGCACAGAATTGGAATTGAATTCAAGTCCATCTTATTCCAAACTCCACACTTGCTTATGTTGATAATTGAAACATACAACATACTTTAAAATGCAAGAAAATATGACATAAAATGTAAAGGGAAAACATTATCTATATAAAATAGTAATAGAATAAAGAATCCAACTATTCAAAGGGAATATACTTGATTTTTCCTATTTGTGTGTATGCTAAAGTTGGATAGTTAAAAACAATTTCTATCATTTATTTATAAATAAAATCCATTCCCCCTTAAAAGTTGATAATATTCAAACAGTCTAGTGGTCCCTGTATTTTAAAATACTCAAAATAACTGATTGGAGCTCCTAACTGTTGGTGGTAGACTTGCTGGGTTACCATTTCCCTCCCCTAGTCCAACTCTGGATATGCCACATAGGTAAAAGAAAAGCATGAAGATCTGAAAAACCAAAGATCCTGAGGAATCCATGGGGAACTAGAAAGCTGTTGTGACATGATGTGGAGAAGAAAATGAAGTCTGGGGCAGAGGTGGCTGGATGCCACAGAAGAGGGATTGGTGCAATGACAGAAGAACAACAAACTGAGCAATCTAGACTGGGATCAAAGTAAATGTAAATGTAACACAAATATGAAAAATATAAAGTAATGATAAACATATTTTAAAAGATTTAAGGAAAGATAAGATTAACCTGAAATCATAGAAAGCAGTTGTAAAAACAGAACAAAATGGAATTACAGGTAGAAACACTTACCTACGGGAGAAGGAGAAAACATGGATAGAGGTAGACCTAAATATACTGTGTTGTATAGATTTGATTTTGACATGATGCACATAATCATAAAACAAAACTAAATAATATAAAATCAATCTAAAATTTTTAAAGCAAAATTAAACAAATGAACCTAAATATATACCCAGTTTGTAATGTAATCAGAATGAAAGGAATCCTTCCTAATGACACTAAACCAAAGAAATTTGACTTACATCCTTGGAGCAACATATTATAAGGAAAAAAAAAACTAAAAAAAAAAAAAAAAACCCACACAAACTATTTTCAGTAATCATACTGTAGGTGGTAGCATTGGGACTCAATCTATGACTGTTGCAGTGGTATTTTAGAATAAAGCAAAAAAGAAATTGCATTAGAAGAGATACTGGAATTAGGAGAATGGGAAAAGGAGAATCAATGTAAATGAAAAGCTTATGTAAAAACCCTATAGTCCTGAATTTGAGTTGGAAATCTCAATATGAATTCATAATGTTTTTGATCCTAAAAATTTACATATTTCCTAGCTATAATAAAGAACAACCCAGTAGCAACAAGCTCCTTTGGTGCCCATCTTGTGGTCTCTAAATACCATTTTTCACTCAAAGAAACCACAGCTTCTTGGGGCAGCCCAGTGGCACAGCAGTTTAGTCCGCGCTAGGCAGCCCAGGGTTCACAGGTTCAGATGCCGGGAGCCCGCCAATGCACTGCCTGTCAGCCACGCTGTGGCAGCGTCCCATATAAAGTAGAGGAACATGGGCATGGATGTTAGCCCAGGGCCAGTCTTCCTCAGCAAAAATGAGGAGGATTGGCGACAGATGTTAACTCAGGGCTGGTCTTCCTCACAAAAAAATAAATAAATAAAATGCACTATAAAAAAAAAGAAAGAAACCACAGCTTCTTAAAGAAATATGTGATTTGAGGTCTGGACAAGGAAACTTAAATGAACCTGAAATATCTTGTCACATCCATTACTAAACAAGGAAGTTTTCAAAGACTTCTGAGAGTGAGCAGAAATCACTTAGGAGCCAAATGAAGGTTCCCACTGGCCAAAGATAGAGCAATACGAACATCAAGAGAAATTGCAATGCATTTGAAGACATCAAATATGTTTAAATCCAGTTGTATATAATGACACTTAGAATAAAACAAAACAAAATAAAAACAACCTCACTGGTCACCTTCAGAAGATTCCAGATATTGAAATCATTACTTAGAAAACTGGTAAATAAATGGAAAGAATCAAGCAAATATTCTTCCTTTCCTATAATAACTAACTTCAGGGTATCCTGAAGAGTTGATGAAGGAAAGCTTCTCTTTATAGAAAATTAGTTTTCTGGGGCTGCCATAACAAATTATGACAAACTGTGTAGCTTAGAATATAAAAAATTTATTCTCTGAAAGTTCTGGAGGCTGGAAGTTCAAATCAAGATATTGGCAGGGCCATCCTCCCTCCAGAGCCCCTAAGGAATGATCCTTCCTTGTCTCTTCCAGCTCTGGTAGCCCCAAGTGTTCCCGGACTGTGGCAGCATCACTCCAATCTTTGCTTCCATCTTCTCACAGCCATCTTCCCTCTCTGTCTAAGTCTGTGTCCAAATTTCCCTTTTCTTATAAAAACACCAGTCATATTAGATTAATGACATCTTAACTTGATTACATATGCAAAGATCCTATTTCCAAATAAGGTCACATTCACAGGAACAGGAATTAGAACTCAACACGTCTTTTCAGGGACATAATTCAATAACATAGAGTATTCCAGTTGATAAATGGGAATAGATGAGAATATAAAATACTATTTTACGACTCCTAATGAAACAATGAACCTAGACAATGATCAATGACTGACAACATCCAAAAACTAAAGAGGCCATTATGGACCTTTAGATAGAAGTATCTAACAACCATCTATCAAGAAGTTTAGTCAAAAATTCTAAGCTAAATCTGTTCAAACCTCTAGTTCCTACTACTAATTCACAGCAAACATAAGCATCACAGAAACAATTTTAAAGAACACCACAGGATGCAATCAACAAAATTCAAACCATGGGAAACTATACAAAACAAATAGCTGATTTCTTCAGTAAATAAATTAAGAGTGAGAGAGAGAGATCTATAAATTTAAAGAGATCAAAGAGAAAACTCAAGCAATTGCAATATATAGTCCATATTTAAATACTGATTTCACCAAATAAACTATAAAAAATAAAGAGATGATTAGATGTAAATACCAATTTTAAGTACTGATTGGAATTTAATAATGTTGAGGAATAAATGTTAATTTTTCAGAAAAGATAATGGTATATGGTTATGCTTAGAAAAAATGAATTCTGATCATTAGTGACACATGCTGAAATATTTATAGATGAAATGTTATGAAATTTTTCATTTGCTTTAAATAATTTGAAGGGAAGGAGAAAAATAGGTAAGGGTAAAAATGAAACAAGATTGGCCATAAGCTGATAAATGCTTAAGCCAGTGATAGAATCATGGTGGTCTATTTTCCTATCCTGTCTACATTTGTATATGTTTGAAATGTCCCCAAATAAAATATTTTTCAAAAATATAGATAATAGATGAACTATACATTCAATAATGAGGATAAAAACCTAATCAATAAAGTCCAAGAAGAAATTAGTGGCTGGAAGATCAGATTGAGGAACTCTTCAGAAGACACTGAGAAGATATAAAGTGATACAAATATAAAAGAAATGTTAACAGGTATGGAGGATGGAAGAAGTTTCAGCAATTATATAATAGAAGCCCCAGGAGGAAATAAAACTGACTGAAAGGAAGAAAATATTGGAAGAAATAATGACCAAGAACTAAGGAAAGATGTGAAACATCAAATTTAAAAGAATAATGGAATGTCAGACAGGAGAGATTTTTAAAAATACAATCAACAGCAGCAACAAAAAACACCCATACCTACATACATTGTATGAAATTTAACAGTATCAAAGTGAAAGGAAAAAATAAGTTTTTAGAGAGAAAAAGATCACTCATAAGAGATAATTATGAGATCATTAAACTTTTCAAGAGTAACACTAGATATAAGATATTTGAGCCATATGGTAAAGTTTTGAAAGAAAATAAATTTCAATATAAAATTTTATATTCCAGCTAACTATTATTTAAATTCTGTGTCTATAGATTTGCCTATTCTAGATAATGGAATCATACAGTATGTGGTCGTTAGTGACATGCTTCTTTCACTGAGCAAGATATTTTCAAGGCCCATCCATGTTTTACTATGGTATTTCATTCCTTTTTATGTCTAATTAATATTCTGCTATACTGATATACCACATTTTGTTTATCCATTCATTGGCTGATAGACATTTGGGTTGTTTCCACATTTTGGTTATTATGAATAACGCAGCTATGGACATTTATGTTCAAGTTTTTGTGTGGATATATGTTTCCATTTTGCTTGGATATATACCACAGAGTTGAACTGCTGGGTCAAATGGTAACTCTGTGTTTAACTTTTTGAGAAACTAAGAGATCGTTTTCCAAAATGGCTACATCATTTTACATTCCCACCACCAGAGTATGAGAGTTCCAATTTCTCCACATCCTGACCAACACTCGATATTATCGCTCTTTTTGATTATTAGTCATCTCAGTAGGTTTGAAGTAATATCTCATTATGGTTTTGATTTCCATTTCTCTGATGATTAATGATGTTGCGTATCTTTTCATGTGTATGTTAGCCATTTGTATATCTTCTTCAGAGAAACTTCTTTGGGGATATTTTGCCCACTTTTTAATTGTGTCATTTGTCTTTTTATTATTGAGTTCTAAGAGTTCTTTATATATTCTAGAGACAAGTGTCTTCTCAGATACAAGAATTGCAAATATTTTCTCCCATTACATAAGTTGTCTTTTCATTTTCTTGATAATGTCCTTGGATGCACATAGATTTTTAATTTTGATGAAGTACAATTTATATATTTTTTCCTTTTTTTGCTTGTACTTTTGGTGTCGTATCTAGGAGCCATTGCCAAATCCAAGATCACAAAGATTTACATCTATGTTTTTTTCGTCTAAGAATTTTATAGTTTTAGTTCTTACATTTAAGTCTGTAGTCCATTTTGAGTTAATTTTTGTATTTAGTATGAGGCAACAGTCCAATTTCACTCTTTTGCATATGGATAGCCAGTTGTCCCAGCACCATTTGTTCAAAAGACTATTCTTTCCCCCTTTGAATTATTTAGGCACCCTTGTTGAAAATCAATTGACTTTAAACATAGGGTTTATTTCTGGATTCTAAATTTTATTCCACTGATCTGTATGTCTATCCTTATGCTACTGCCACACTATATTGATTATGGTTGCTTTGTAGTAAGTTTTGAAATCAGTAGTGTGAGTCCTCCAACTTTGCTTCTATTTTTCAACATCAGTTTGACTCTTCTGGTATTCTTGGATTTCCAAATGAATTTTAAGATCAGCTTGTCAGTTTCTACACAGAATGAAGTTGGGATTCTGATCAAAATTGCATTGAACTTATAGATCAATTTAGGGAGTATTTTCATTTTAAGAGTAGTAAGTCTTCCAATCTATGTCTTTCCATTTACTTAAATATTCTTTAATTTCTTTCAGCAATGTTTTATCACTTTCAGAGTACAAATATTACATTTCTTTTAAATTTATTCCCATGTATTTAACTCTTTCTTAAGCTATTTTATTATTATTTTTTGGTGTGTGTGAGGAAGACCAGTCCTGAGCTAACATCCGTTGCCAATCCTCCTCTTTTTGCTGAGGAAGACTGGCCCTGGGCTAACATCCGTGCCCATCTTCCTCTGCTTTGGCATGCCTGACAAGCAGTGCGTTGCCAGGCGACCGGGATCTGAACCCCCGAACCCGGGCTGCCAAGCACGAACTCAACCGCCGAGCCACCGGGCAGCCCCTCTTATGCTATTTTAAATAAAACTGTTTTCTGAACTTCATATTTGGATTTTTCATTGATAGTATATAGAAATATAGTTGATTTTTGTATGTTGATCTTGTATCCTGTAAGCTTGCTGAACTCATTTATTAGTTCTAAAATTTTTTAATGGATTCTTTATAGGCAAGATCATGTCATCTGTGAATAGAGGTAATTTTACTTCTTCCTTTCCAATATGAGTGCCTGTTATTTCATTTTGTCACCTAGAATTTCCCTGGCTAAAATCTCTAGTACAATATTGAATAGAAGTGGCAGGAGCATACATCTTTGTCTTGTTCCTGATCTTAGGGGGAAAGTATTCAGTCTTTTACCTTTCAGTATGATGTCAGCTGTAGGTTTTTCATAGATAGCATTTATTAGGTTGAGGAAGTTCCCTTATATTCCTAGTTTGCTGAATGTTCTTATGAAATGGCATTGGATTTTGTGAAATGCTTTTTCTGCATCTATTCAAATGATCATGTGGTTTGTGATTCTTTATCTATTGATATGGTGTATTACATTCAGATTAAACCAACTTTGCTTTCCTGGGCTAAATCCCATTTGGTCTTGGTATATAATTCTTTTTCTATATTGCCAGATTCATTTGCTAGTATTTTGTTGAGCATTTTTGCATCTATATTCAAAAGAAATATTGACCTGTAGTTTTCATTTCTTGTGATGTCTTTGTTTAGTTTTCTTATCAGAACAATTTATATTCTTAATATAAAAATTAAGATGACTTCCCAGTAAGATCAGGAAAACATCATATGCCCACAAATACCATTACTATTTAACATAATATTGGCCTAGGCAATAACATAATATTGGGCCTAGGCAATTCTTTAATATAATAAAAGGATGAAAGAGTTTTAAGGTTTGAAAGGGGATAAAATAAACTTTTGTTACTTGCAGATATTATCCTCATTTACATAGACACTAAAGTACATCAATATACAAACTGTTAAAACTGATATGAATGCTTAGCAATACTGCAAAGCACAAGTTCAACTTAAAAAATGAATACTATTGCACTATACCAGTAATGATTAACTGGAAAATCTTGTGCAATCTGAGACATTATCCAAAATCGCAACACAAAATTTAAATAATCTAAGAATTATCTAATAATCTTTTAAATCAAGTAAAACTTTATTAAAGCATATGAAATTAGATTACTTTTTTTGTTGTTTTAAAAGCCGTAAAGGAAGATTTGAAAAACTAGAGATACCTATCATGTTCATGAACAGGGTGATTTAAAACTTATTAAGTCAATTATCTCAGATTAATCTACATATTCAATGCAATTTTGATCAATATTATAATCAGATCTTTTGAGGAGCTTGACAAACCTTTTCTCAAATTTATATGGAAGGGTAAACATCATTGAATAACTAAGTGAACTGAGAAAAAGAAAAATACAGAGATGGAATCATTTTACCAAATATTTAGGTATATTCAAAAGCCATAATAAAAAAAAATATATATATATATATATATATGATGCTTACTCAGGAACAAAAAAACAATGGCACAAAATAACATTTAGAAATAGAATCATAACTTTTACATTTAGATCTTTTAATCAGACTGGAAGACTATATTTATGGTGCCAGGTAAGCATTCAGCTTTATTTTTCTGCCTTTACTGAGAAGGTTGTCCCTACACCATACATCAAACAATCTCTCCTTCCCCCACTGGCAATTGTATCATATATCAGATTTTTATATACACATGGAATATTAACATATACCAATTTGTAACTTTAGGAAAAGATGGAAATATCTGTAAGATAATGGTAGTTTTCTGGGATTCGATATTTTTACTTCAAAGGCCCCATCTCCATGAAAACATTATAAAAATGTTCAAGTGTATAAAAATAGGGGCAGAGAAACTGAATAGACACTTTTCCAAAGACAGACAAATGGCCAACAGGTATACGAAAAGGTGCTCAACATTACTAATCATCAGGGAAATGCAAATCAAAACCACAATGAAATAACACATCACACCTGTTAGAATGGTTATCATCAAAAAGACATGAGATAAGTGTTGGTGAGGATGTAGAGAAAAGGGAATTCTTGTGCACTGTTGGTGGAAATGTAAATTGCTGCAGCCACAATGGAAAACAGTGTGGAAGTGCCTCAAAAAATTAAAAATAGGTCTACCATATGATCCAGCAATTTTACTTCTGGGTATATATCCAAAGGAGATAAAAACAGGATATTAAAGAGATATCTGCACTCCCATGTTCATTGCAGCATTATTTACAATGGCCAAGATATGGAAACAACCTAAGTGTCCATTAATGGATGAATGGATAAAGAAGATGTATATATGCATATATATATACAATAGAATGTCATTCAGCCATGAGAAAGAAGGAAATCCTGCCATTTGTGACAACATGGATGGACCTTGAGGGCATTATGCTAAGTAAAATAAGCCAGACAGAGAAAGACAAATATTGCCTGGTATCATTTATGTGTGGAATCTTAAAAGAAAGAAAGGCAAACTCTTAGAAATAGAGGGTAGAAAAGTGGTTGCCAGGAGCTGGGGGGTGAGGGAAATAGAGAGAGGTTGCTAAAAAAGTAAAAGCTCTCAACTATACAATGCAAGTTCTGAAGATCTAATGTAAAACATGGTGACCATAATTGATAACACTTTATTATATCATTGATATTTGCTAAGAGAGTAGAAATTAAATGTTCTCACCAAAAAAAAAGATAAATATGCGAGGTAATGAATGTGCTAATTAACTAGATGGTGGGAATCCTTTCACAACGCGTACATATATCAAGTCAACACGATGTACACTTTAAATATCTTACAAATTATTTGTCAATTACACCTCAATAAACCTGAAAAAAAATATTTCAATATAGATACTATCAAGATGACACAAAAAACTCAGGGTAAATGAGGAACAATGATACCTGAAGTTCCTGTGATAATATTATCAAAAGAGTATTTCCAATTCATTTATTTCTTTACTCAAAAGTTGTTGTTAAGAAAAACTATACATAAACCCCCTGGGGTGTATTTTTTAAAAGATCTTGAACTAGATAAGAGTGAAAGGAATATCTCATGTTGAAACACCTAAACCCTAATATCTACCATATCAGGAGAAAATCTGTTCTTGCATTCAGTCGCATTTATTAGGTATTTTCTGTGTGTTAGGTGATAGAGATACAAAGTGGTCCTCCCTGAGCTCAGAGGCCACAGCAGAGACAATTATGATTCAGAGTGGTAAGTGCTAGGATAGCAGGAAGCATAGAGATCTTTGAAAACACCAAGGAGAGCACCTGCTGTTGCCAGGCATTGATGGTTAAACTGTAGAAGTAAGAATAGTTAGTCCTATGAAGAAGTTAAAGAAGGGTGTGCCAGGCAGAGGAAATTGTAAGTGCAAAGGCATGGAAATGAGAGACAACATGGAATATTCAGAGAAGAGGAAGCAGCTAGGTGTGGCCTAGAAGAGAGTATGACATGTTCAACTTTTGTCTGATGCAACCATCCATTTTCCATTTAAAAGTCAGCATGACTGAAAATAATGTTTTTCACTGCATGTAGTGCAATTGTAGAGCCGTTTAGCTGGATGTGTTTGCCTTAGAGGTCTAATCACCAAAGAAAGAAAGAGATACTGAAGTGGGACCTGAGGCTGATGGAACACACACTAATTACACCTGCCTTCAGCTCCATACTTTGATATATTACTGAACCATTCCTTGGAACAGTTTGAGAAGCAGGGATTAAAATAACAACACCCGGGGCGGCCCGGTGGTGCAGCAGTTTAGTTTGCGCTTTGGCAGCCCTGGGTTCACGGGTTCGGATCCCCAGCACTCGCCGACGCACGGTTTATCAGCCATGCTGTGGCAGCATCCCATATAAAGTAGAGGAAGATGGGCACGGATGCTAGCCCAGGGCCAGTCTTCCTCAGCAAAAAGAGGAGGATTGGCAATGGATGTTAACTCAGGGCTCGTCTTCCTCACACAAAAAAATAAATAAATAAAATAAAATAACACCCCCCTAACCTGACAAGATTCAGCTCTAAAACATACTGGAATCTCAGCAGCAAGATGGTAGAAAAAGGGAAGGGAACTACAAATGACTGAGGCAGATATAAAACAATTGATATGCATGGAGAACTGGATTTCAGAGAGGTCCAAATTAGAGTGTTCAAACTGTATGGTGAACTCAAGTTCAATATCTGCAGGGGTCTACAGCGCAGGGCATTCAATACACTGGGTGGTAAGGAAAGGAGATTTTCAAGAAATGGCAATACTCAAGAGTTAGGCAGGTAATTCCTAATGGTATCCGGAGATAACATTAATAGATGGTGAAAGTAGAACCCAGCCAGCATGGAAAAGGAAGAAATGGTGGCAAGGGATATATACAGTATCAGAACCCTAAACTAGATTAATGAGGTCCCACCAGGAGAACTGAAGGAAAAATAAAGAAATCAACCAGAAACCAGTCATATGAATTTGGCAAATACAATGGGGATTTTTAAAGCCTGCCTCTCAAGGACTGTAGGGGCCCAGGATTAACTTCATATAGTATGAACACCACTTTTATGACAGCATGGCAATAGAGCCCCCATCTGTGGCTAAGCATGGGATTCCTAAAGTACTGACTGCCATCAGTGGTAGAGGGCTGACCCAGGAATTGGCAACACTACGTCTGCAAGCCAAAAACATCAGGGACTGCAAAGGCCAGGAAAGGCAGAGCTAGTTAACAAGGTGAAACCACACCAACTGTACCCCAGGGAAATTTTTGGATCTCCAGATATTTATTCTACCTGAATAAACACATAGAATAAACTTGAAATGTGCATTAGTTCAAGTCATATGTTTCTAAATACAGGTTTCCCTGCTATCTGAAAGTAGAACGCTCCTACTCAACCTTTCATAAGCCGAAATGGTGTAAAGCGACAGAGCAATTACGATTAATTTATGTGGGAAAAATTTTTGAGCATTCCCAGACCCAAAAAATAACATACCAACTCGTACCAAATAACACTAACATGTAGTGAGAGCAGGAATGATGTGATAAATACACAGCCTATATGAAGAAGAATTAATGTATATACAGTGTAGTTTCACTTCCCACAACTGCAAAGACAGTGAGCACAATGGAAGACTGAGAGGTGGTGGTGGTGATGATCACGTATTGGGCTGAATTGTCAGAGGTTGGGGTGGTGGGAGGCGCAAGAGATTGGGGTACATGAGAGAGAGGAAGAGGGTCATCTATTAACATCTGTCTCATCACCATCTGAATCCATCAAGACAGGCAGGTCGCTAACGTCTACACCTTCTTCCATGTCTGTTGGCCTCGATGTTCCTGGCGAGGAAGGCTTCACACTATGCTTGACTGTTTAGCCTCTATAATAACTTGCTGCAAAATAAACACTGATCTCTATTTTCACTTTTTTACCTTTTTTCATAAAAGCAAAAATCCTCTTTGGACTTCTTCTGGTCAGCAAAAACAGGTACTAACATAGGTCTTTCATAAAAGTGAACTTTCGAATAGTATCCCTCTAGACATTTAATTCTATGGTAAAATAATTGCTGAATGCATGCTACATAATTGTGCTTCTGCTATACATACTGTGTCACACTCAATAATTTGCAAGTACCTCCCTCAAAGATGAAAAACAGGTTACCAAGGAACTAATAAAACTGACTCACCATCTACTCATAGAAATTCATTTTCAATTATCTTATAGTGTCTTTATGCTATAACATCATTATTTATATTAATTCTGAAAAAAATTAGAGTGAGCAACAGAACTGTCTTTAAAAATAAATGTATAACCTATCAAAGGTCATTCTCATGTAATCAGCATTGACTTTCTAGGAAAATGTTTTACCTTTTTAAAAACTCTGCTTCAAGCCTCATTTCCAACTCTACAGCAGGATACACACAATTTGGAAATGACAAAACCACCCATCAGAAAAGTTTCTTTTGAAGACTTGTTCCATAGGCTGCTGCGCACTGAGTTGGAAAAAAGGAAGCTTAGGAATACAATTATCTTGACTTCTAAAGAAGGGGATTCTGAAGCAAGTACTAAGTTAATTAGTTCATGGAATATAAGTGAATCTATTTCTCTCTCTCTTATCTTTGCAATAAAGAGACATTAATATTGTAAAAATAGGAATCATGAAAAACATTTTGGGAATGAGATAGGAAGAAAAACTACTATCCACTTTCTTTTAAAAGGGGATTTTGATAAGAACACAAATACAGGTTTAGAGAACTATTAAAACTCCAGTTACAAAGGAAATGAAAAACTTGAATTGTCTGTATTCCTGTCATCTCCTCATCCATCCATCTTATAGTAGCCTTATTGCAACTACACATGGGGTGATGAATGCAGAAATGTCTGACAAAAAGGAACGCGTAAAGATAAAAGTCTAGATGGTAAAAAAAAAAAAAAAAAAAAGAAAAAAAAACCCCACACAACAAAGAAGTGACTGCGTGTTGCTTTTGTTATCGTGTTGTTTACAAAAGCTGCCTGAGTGCTAGTTAAAAGCCAGAATCCCATAAAGATAGAAGCAATCCAGAAAAGGACCCTGATGTTTTTGGAAAAAAAAATATAATACAGAAAAAATGGATAAAGTTACTACCAAAAGGTTCTCTCTCTTTAAAGCTCTAAACTCACACACTGAACACCTTGTATTTAAGGATCTCAAAGCACTTTACCAGCAAGTAATTATCCTATCATTTCCTATTATCAGTTAAAGGCTTGGAAACCTTGAAAGTCAAGTTTGGCAGGAGGTTTCAAGTCCTATTATGCAGTAATATAGAGTGCAAGTTACTTGAGTGCCACAACCATAAATAAGAGACCCATTGTTGCTTTCTTCTGCTTTAACCACTCTCTCTTCTTCCCCAAAATTGCTTATTGCAATCTTCCAGAAATAAGGAAACCACCTCCTATAGAGTCTTTTTCTGTCAAGGTATTAATAGTCCACACCAAATATGCATGTCTCTTCTTCTATAGAATACGTTTTAGTTAAACCAAATTGCATGTTGAAGAATTTCTCACTATTAAAGAAAAAAATCCAAATAACCATCACCTGTTTGTTTGTAAGGACTCTGCTCCTTCCAAACTTCCATTGATCCATGATACAAATACTTAAGTAGACTTTCTTCCTCCTCATGAGTGATGAAAATTATCTTACATAATAAAAATTAGACTACTCCATTATTTTCCCAGGTGGCACCATGGATCTCATTAAAGAGAATTTTTTTAGGAAAAATTCATTGACCTGTGATCAGAATGGAGGGTCTTCCTTAAGAGACTATTATTAGCTGAAATAAAGGTTCAGTAGTAAGGGGATACATCTCTGCACAATAGAAAGAGAATTCTTTGAAGCACTGGAGAATACCCAGGACTGATAGAGTGAGAAGTGTGAAGGGAGAGGGAAGAAGGGGAAAAGAAACCGGGCTAGTGACAACAGTCTAGTCTAGCCTGTGGATGATGAACTATCACCCATTCCTATAACCTCACTCCACAAAATAACTTCACTAAAGTCAATTAAATTGTCCACTCTAGGATGCAAACTAAGTCACTTGTCACAGATCCCCTCCTCTTCACCAAACCCAGAATCGGAATGAAGATGGGGCCTGGGAGGGTGGGGGACAGAGAGGGGGAATGAAATGGAATTAAAAATGAAAGTGAGTTGAAGTTTTTGCTTTATATTGATAAGAAAAATAAGTACAACAATGAGTCTTAATTACTGGTAATGAAAAAACAAAAACAGAATGCACTCTTTCCAACCAAGGAGCCAGAAAATAAATAAAATTTGAACAAAGAAAATTTTATCTCCAAACAAAAGTGGGATAGGAAGGAAAGAAAGCATGGTAGGTTTGAATACAAAATAAAGTGTTAGAAATAAGTCCTTCTTACATTAATTACAATAAATAATTGAGTTAAACTCATCCTTATGAGACATAAAATCTCAAAATGAATTTTTTGCAAATAAGTCCAATAATATGTTATTCTAGAGGCCTAACAAACAAAGAAACAGACACGAAAAGGTGGAAAACAAAGGGATTAAAATATATGTTAAGTAACAAGTAACAGCGAAAATATAATTTAAGGTAAAAAAATCCCATAAAAGATAAAGGTGAGAATTTCACACTGGAAAGAGAAACAACATACTAATAACATATAATAATCATGAATATATGCTCCCAATAATAGAATCTCAAAATATAAAGCAAAAACTGAAGTAATTACCAAGAAATAAAAACAATCTTTCATTTTAGTCAAGATTCTAATATAGCCATCTAAAAATTGATATATTAAGCAAAGCAAAAAAGGACATCGAAACTTAAAATTATATTTCTAACAAATTTGACCTAATGAATATATCAAAAAATGTATGTCCAGTAAATACAGAATGTACATTCTATTTATACACACAGAATATACTCAAAAACCCATCATGAATCAGGTTAAAAAGATAATCTAATGAGGCAAGCATTACCCTAATACCAAAACCAGACAAAAACATTACAAGAAAAGAAAACTACAGACAATATCTTTTGTGAACAGAGATCAGAAATCTGCAACAAAATATTAGCAAATTGAATCCAACAATGTATAAAAATAATTATACACCACAAACAAGTGGAATTTATCCCAGATGTGCAAGGCTGGTTCAACATTCAAAATCAATTACTATAATCCATCACACCAACAGGGTAAAAAAGAGAAATAACATGATCATATCAGTAAATGCAGAAAAAGCATTTGACAAAAATCCAACACCCTCTTATGATAAAAATTCTCAGTAAACTAGGAATAAGGGGGAAATTCCTCAACTTAATAAAGAATATCTACAAAAACCCTACAGCTAACATCATACTTAGTGGTGAGAAAGTCAGAGCTTTCCCCCTAAGATCAGAAACAAGGCAAGAATGTTCTCTCACCACTCCTTTTCAACACCATACTGGAAGTACTAGCTAATGCAATAAGACATCAAAAGAAAATAAAAGGTATGCAAATTGGGAAGAAAAACATAAAACTGGTTTTTTTTGTAGATGACATGATCATCTATGTAGAAAATTTGAAAGAATAAACCAAAAAACTACTGGAACTAATAAGTGATAATAGCAAGGATAAAGGATACAGGTTAATATACAAAAATCAATCATTTTCCTATATACAAGGAATGATAAGTGGAATTTGAAATTAAAAACACTATTTACATTAGCACTCAAAAAAACAAAATACTTAGGTATAAATCTAACAAAATATGTACAAGATCTATATGACGAAAACTACCAAACTCTGATGAACGAAATCAAAGAACTAATTAAATGGAGACACATTCCATGTTCATGGATAAAAAGACTCAATATTGTCAAGATGTCAGTTCTTCCCAACTTCATCTATAGATTCAATGCAATCCTGATCAGAATCTCAGCAAATTATTTTGTGGATATTGACAAACTTAACCTAAAGTTTAAATAGAGAGGCAAAAGACCCAGAATAGTCAACACAATGTTGAAGGAGAAAAAGTTGGAGCACTGATACTAGCCAAGTTCAAGAATACTATAAAGCTACAGTAATCAAGACCGTGTGGTGGTATTGGTGAAAGAATAGACAAATAAAGCAATGGAATAGAATAGAGAGTCCACAAATAGACTCACATAAATACAGTCAACTGATCTTTGACAAAGGAGCAAAGGCAATACAATGAAGAAAAGATAGTCTTTTCAACAAATGGTGGTGGAACAACTGGACATCTACATGTGAAAAAAATGAATCTAGACACAGATCCTACACTCCACAAAAATTAACTCAAAATTGGTCATAGACCTAATGTAGAATGCAAAACTATAAAACTCTTAAAAGATAACATAGGAGAAAACCTAGATGACCTTAGGGATGGCAATGACTTTTTAGAGAAAACACCAAAAGCATCATCTGTGAAAGAAATAATTGCTAAGCTGGACTTCATTAAAATTAAAAAGTTCTGTGAAAGACACTGTAAAGATAATGAAAAGACAAGCCACAAAGTGAAAAAAATATTTGCAAAAGACACATCTGATAAAGGACTGTTATCCAAAATATACAAAAAAATTCTTAAAATTCAATGATAAGAAAACAAATAACCCAATTAAAAATGAGCCTAAGACCTTAACAAACACCTCACCAAAGAAGATATATAGATGGCAAATGAGCATATGAAAAGATGCTCCACATCATGTCATCATAGAAATGCAAATTAAAATGAGATACCACTACACACCTATTGGAATGGTCAAAATCTAGAACATTGACAACACCAAATGCTGGTGAGGATGTAGAGCTGCAGGAACACTCATCCACTGCTGGTGGGAATGGAAAATGGTAAGGTCACTTTGGAAGACTGTTAGTCTGTTTCTTACAAAACTAAACATCCTCTTATCATGTGATCTGGCAGTTGCACTCCTTGGTATTTACCCAAAGGAGTTGAAAATTTATGTCCGCACAAAAACCTGCTCATGTAGCAGCTTTATTCATAATTGCCAAGGCTTGGAAGCAACCAGGATGTCTTTCAATAGGTAAATGGATAAATAAACTGTGGTAAATTCAGATAATTGAAAATTATTCAGCACTAAAGGGAAATGAGCTATCAAGCCATGAAAACACACGAAGGAACCTTAAATGCACATTATTAAGTGTAAAAGCCATTCTGAACAGGCTATATACTGTATGATGCCAACTATATGACATTTCTGGAAACAGCAAAACTACTGACACAATAAAAAGATCAGTGATTGTCAGGAGTTGGGGGTGGGAGGAAGGAATAGGCACAGTACAGAGGATATTTAAGGTAGTAAAAATACTCTGTGTAATAACTATAATGATGGATACATGTCATTATACATTTGTCCAAACCGACAGAATGTACACCACCAAGAGTGTACCCTAATACAAACTAAGGTCCTTGGTTTATAATGATGTATCAGTATAGGTTCATCGATTCTAACAAATGTACCACTCTGGTGAACCCTTGGGTCCCAATCCCACTTCTGCCAAAGGCCAAGGCCACAGCAACTGGAATGAGCAACTCCATTTGAAATCAGAAAATAAGGTGTCAGGCCAGCAGAAGACCTGAATGCGAGCTCACCTGATAATACCCGGTGCTTTCAGCTTCAGCTGCCTTCCACAGCCAGTCTCCAGCCATCCTCCTCCTTCTCCTCTTTCTGCAGACCTAGGTCCTGTGCCCTCCAAACACCGCTTTCCTCTAGGTCCATGCAAACCACAGACAGTTAAGGCAGGTTGGGGGGAGTGTGGGGTTTCCCAGGAAGGCAAACAGGGCGCAGCTGGAGCCCGCAAAGTGTGCTTTGTGGCTTTAGGTGTCTGGGGTCGGGGTGGGGGGAGTGCGGGTCCAGATGGAGGGACAGGGACAGGGTGGGCTGGGATGCACTGGGCTTCAGAGGATGGCGGAATCAGCCCCAAGGCGCTGCTGCTGCTACCAATCTTCCCAGAGAAAGCCTAATCTAGCGGAATCTCGGGAGATCTGCAGGGACGGAAGGATCCCCGGATGAGAAACACCTGGGAAGCCCCAGCTGCTGGAGGTCCCTTATCCCAGACTCGTCCTTAAGGAGTCTGGCACATGCCACCGATCACGCAAACCCCAGTCCTCATCAACGCTTTCGTCGATGCCCCGATCAGAGTCACAGTGTGGTGATGCCCCGCCCCAGGGGCCCAGCCAGGTGTCAGGCAAGCTCTGGCCCTAAGGCTATGCAGGATCCGGACCACCTGAGGTCAAACTCGGAGCATGAGCTGCTGTGCATGCTCAGGGTCGCAAATCTACCTCCTTCCAGAAGGCCAAAGGCCCGGGGGTAGCAACTCAGGCTTCTGGCACAGAACCATAGGGCCCGCATCCCATGTCTGCGAAGGTGCAAGGCCACAGCAACCTGAATGAGCAACTCCATTCTGAAATCAGAAAATAAGGTGTGTCAGGCCAGCAGAGGACCTGAATGGGAGCTCGCCTGATAATACCCAGTGCTCTCAGCTTCGGCTGCCTTCCACCGCCAGTCTCTAGCCATCCTCCTCCTTCTCCTCTTCCTGCAGACCTGAGTACGGTGCCCTCCAAACACCACTTGCCTAAATGTCCATGTGAACCATAGACTGTGTCACCCTCACTTGCCTAGTGCCTCTGATAGCTACAACAATATAAAAAAATTAGAAATCAAAAGGATAGCAAAAAAAATGAAATACCATATAATTGAAAACCCATTATCCTATGTCCAAAATTCAACAGGGGTCAAAGAGTAAACAGCCCAAATTATGAAATATTTACAGTTAAAAGACAATGAAAGCACTGCACACCATAATTTTGGAGGCAAAGTGATATATATAAAGTCAAATTTATAGATATAAAAACATTTAACAGGAAATAAGAATGAATAAAAACAAATTAGTTGAGCACTCAACTAAAAAATTAGGAAGGAAATAGAATACTTTTTAAAACTAGTTAGAAGGCAATAATAAGGGCAAAAATCAATGAAATGGAAAAAGAAGTATGAAAAAAAGACAAATAATAAAGACAATTCTCTAGTAATATTTGTCAGGAAAAACAGAAAAATAATAATAAGCAAAATTCAGAATGAAGGAGGCAAACCCACTACTTATAAAGCAGAGATTTAGTAAAATTGTAAAGGAATCTTTTGATTGCCAAAATTAACCAGTGAGAAACAGAAAACTGGAATAGCTCAATAACCATGAAAAATAATAGGATGATAGATGAAAACTTCTCTCCAAAGGAAGTCAATGCCCAGATAGTTTATTCATGCAGTTTCTACCAACCATCTAAGGAACACATAATAACCTGCAGCTTCTATAATTTGTCCTAGAGAACAGAGATAGAGCCAACGCTGCTTCTAATGTGTATAAGATCAATATAACATATATGACAAAATTAGATAGACATTGAAGAAATTAACATTATAGATCATTCTCATTTGTGAATATATTCACAAAAATTCTGTGTAAAGGACTACCTGAATGACTCCCACAGTATTTTGTAGAAACACGTCATAAGTTATATTGTTTTTACAAATCGTTGTATTAATTTTACAAATTGAAAGTTGCTTCAAAATTAGATAACATTAGTTAACTAGATTAAGTGATTAAAGGGGAAATGTGTCATTTCAAATTATGTAAAAATAAAAGCATTCAGTAAAATTTAACTTTTACTTATTTTTTTAAACCCTCAGCAAAGTAGACAAAGAGGAAATCTTATTTAACCGCATAATGGGTGACTAGCAAAAACATACTGCAAACATCATGCATACTTCATGGAGGTCCTGGCCAATGCAATATGACAAGACAAACAAAGACTTAAATATTCAATAAAGAGTCAAAAAGTTGCTTGAAAAAGATATGATCATATGCATAGAAAAAAAACAATTGATGAACTGCTAAAATTAATGACAATGTAGCAATATGATACATGAACATCATCCAAAAAAATCAGCAAAGTTCATCTATACCAGTAAGTATCATCTAGAGAGTAATAGATCAGTCACAATAACAATAAAATCTATAGAGTGTCTAGGAATTAACCTAACAAAAGCTTTATAAAGCCATTCTGGAACACTGGTAAGCATCATAGATATACTGTACACATGAATGAATGAATGGGTGGGTGGCAATCTTCGTTTATTCATTCAGCAATTATTTATTGAGTTTCTGCTGTGTCAGACTCTCATCTAGGTTATAGTGTTACAGCAGTGAAAAAGAAAAACAAATGAAAATTCATATCCTTACAGAGTATTACTAATATATAATTATATGAAGCCTATGATAACATTATAAATATGTCAGTATTTGCCAAATTAGCCTACACAAACAATGGCAAATGCAGTCAAAATATTTTAAGAGTTTAAAGGAATTTATCACAGGACCACATTGATGCAGTTTGTATTTTACGTGAATGGTGCCCTTTGGTCTCGTGCAGTGTGGCAGTCGTAATTTTCAAATTTTAAAATTAATATGGAAGAATCAAATCCTAAAAATAACTGTGATAATCCTGAAAAAGTAAAGCAAATAGCAGAACTTAATTCAACTAGATGGTAGGATACTTTACAAGGCTATAGTAATTAAAGCAGTGTTATAATAGAAAAGAAAGCCAGATCTAGAAACAGATCTATGTATGCGCAGAGATCCATGTATATATAACATATCCACTTGATATCATTGTGACCTACAAACATAACAATTCAGACAACATGAAAAATTAGGAAGGATTGTCGGATTATGAATTAGTGGAGTCATTTTAGGGCACCATTTGGTAGACTCTAGTGAAATCAAGTGTATATATACCCTGTGCCCTATCTCACTCTTGGCTTCAAACACCTAGAGAAACTTTAACACATGGATA
Source organism: Tapirus indicus (assembly GCA_031878705.1). Taxonomy (NCBI): domain Eukaryota; kingdom Metazoa; phylum Chordata; class Mammalia; order Perissodactyla; family Tapiridae; genus Tapirus; species Tapirus indicus. The sequence goes on from CM062919.1 coordinate 51,506,909, forward strand.
CAAAGAAAGAGAGACAAACATGCTCTTTGTAGCACTGCTTGTAATAGCAGAGAATTGGAAGCGTCCTTAAATATCTATCTAGGTAAAAACAAATAAAATGTTGTATTAGGTATGATTGAATGTTAAAATTACATATATCAACAGGGATAGATCTTAGAAAAATTTTTGTAAAAAAAAAAAATCAGAAATAGAATGAGAAGTATAAAATACCCCTGTATAAATGTTTCAAATAAATACAAAACATCTGTATTAAACATATTATAACACAAAGTGTATATTACATATTATTAAACATTTTATGATATACATTTATATAAAAATACAGAAGGTAAATACACATGGAAAATAGATGTTGAGTAGGAAATGATATTGGGAAAGATTTTTTAATTTAAAGGAGAAATACAAATAAAGTCTATTAAATTCACGAATGCTTGTTTGAGTAACATTGTAGAGAGCATACAATTTGGAAGAACTCATGCTAAGGACTTGGTACAAGAAAATGGAATTAGGAGCGTAACTGACAACACCTTAAAGGAATACCCACAGAACGCCCAAAACACAAAACCACAGACACACCCAGAGATAACCAGACAGCACGACTGTAGACCTGGATAAGATATGGAAGCAGCCTAAAAGGAAGGGACGATGGAACACCAACACCAGCAAGCCATATCCGAGAGAAGACAACACACTGCTGGTTGCCTTGATAATTCCAGTGCCTCTCACTGTCCCCTTTGGCTGGACCCATTTCCCATTCTGACTCATTGGACCATGCCAAGGACTTTGTGGGCTTTCGTCTGTAACCCCTTGCATATTGAATGCTGTGTTTTGTGTTAATTAATAAGTTCTTATGATACCCATATGATTTAATGTGTGATGTTTGATTGAGTCTCTATAAAGGGACGCCAGGTTGTTACTGCCATTCCCGGACCTCAGTCGCTTGTGACGAGATCCTTTGAACTTACCCTAATAAATTCTGACATTGTGGAAAGACACAAAAGTGAGTGGATAATCTATTATTAACTGCTCATAACAAATATTTTGACACTGGAAATCAATGAAGGAGGTAGATTTCACTTTGGAGTAATACACTGCAGGACAAAAACAAAATAAGAGGAAGAGACTAAAAATCAGAGAATTCCAGCCTGTCTAAGTCCTCCACCACCCTCCCTACACAAAGAATAAACAGAAATATTGATGGAGGCTCTGGATTTCCATAGACCGTGGAAATCACCACTGTCATCTAGATAATACAGGGCTCTAGCAGCTCCCAACTAACATCTCACATTTATAACAATCAACCTTTTATTGAAAGCAAGGGTGGCGTCTTAATTTAGTTAATCTCATCATCTCACAATATATTTCTTATGCATAATATATTGTGCTAGAAGATAGAAAGGACAGAGGAGATGTCTTAATTGTATCTGTAGAATGTTCAAAATAGCCTCACACTTGCAAAGTACCCATCACACTCAGAGAAGTTAAATGACTTGCCCAGTATCACAGTTAATAAGGGGACTGAAAATGAGAAGTTGAAATACTGAAAGTTCTGGGCAGGTTAGATAAATGCAAGGAAAAATTCACAATAATATTCTACTTAAGAACAAAAATAGAATATACAATATTAAGTATAGAACTGGATATACTGAATGATGTGAAAAATATGGAAATATGATGTTGGACGGGGACAAAAGATCGAAGTAGACTACTGTATAAGTAATGAAAAACTATAAATTATGGGAATAACATACCTACACTAGGTGACCTATTTTTTTTCTATCTCTAATGTAAATGGTTTGACCTCACCAGGATGCCTCGCTCTTACTCAACCTATCGTCACGTGGGCAGTCTTCCAGCACAGGGCCTGGATCAGCAGGGTCTTTTCTAAGTCAGACAGCACCACTGCTCGTGTATCATGATCTGTAGCTTTGAGGTCACTATGATGACCTTGTTTGGGCAGTAATAATTACATTATCAGTGTCAGCAATAATTATTCAATTAATCATCTAATTGTTAAGTGATCCAAAATCAAGATGAATAGCAACATATGACATTTTTCAACATTCCACCAGGACTTTGGGAACTATGGATTTATTGGTGAGTAGGTGAGCACCATTTGAGAATGAACAACAGTTTCAGCTTTCAGCATGGGCAGCCTCTGGGGCAGCATTTCCATCCTTTGGACAGGAAATAGAAAATTTTATTCTCGTTGCCAGCTCTGCCCAGGGCCACAAGCAGAAATGTGAAGATTATTGTTCTCCAAGAAAGAGACATGAATATAACTACAGGCCAACAACATCATTAGCCACCCATTCAATACTCCAGTAATGATTGATGGGAAAAGGGAAGCTTTAGTCTCCTGGGATTGTCCAGAGTGGCTCACGACAGTAATAGCATTATTGCAGTCAGCCATAAGTCATCAATGTTACTGCATTTGCCTTAAAAAACTCTATTCCCCTGTCCCCAAGGGTTTGCACAGTGAGTCTGCCTTGCATATTTAACATGGGCATTTTCATTCGGTCTCTGAAAGAGGTTGTATTAGAATAAGAATTAAAGTTTTATTTTAACTTCCTTATCCATAAAAGGAGGTGATTCAATTTGATATCCTCAAAGTGTTTTATTATTCTGTCAGGATTTTTCATATTTACTTGAAAGGGATTTTTATTTACTTCCTTTCCTGTATTTGACTTATCTTAGTGCTCTATGGCCCAAATGAAATTAAAAGTTCACTTCTGAAGATTTGGGATATATAGAATCTGAATTAAAGTGAGTATAGGGTACTTTCTTTAATCGAAATAACTCTTTTTAAAGGTGCAAAAAAAACCAAATAACAAATCCCCTATAATGTCAGAGATAAAAAGTGTGGTAATATCTGGGCAGTAAACACACTTTTTTGTTTTCTGCTGAGATGATACAAAGATGATAAGAAAGCTGATGGCCTCATGAATGGTAATTTTGAGGTTGTTTATTCTGAGGAAAAAGAAAAAATATGATGGCTTGGTGGAACCCCTAACGTTGTTACTTAACTAAATTGGGGGAATTTTGTAAGAAAGAGACATATAGTTCAAGAAGGAAAGAGTAAATGTGTTTGCTTCCTTTTCCTCCCAAATCCCATTGAAATGACAGAAAATATAACAAAAATTAACACATAAGGTCTTAAAAAAATGATTATCCAGACAAGAAATTATAAGAACTTTCTGGAAGAGAGAGACAGAGCATCTGGCTAGATGGAGAAATAAGAGCCCAGAAAACTGTAAGCCAAAGACACAGCAAAGATCTGAAGAAACTAAGAGCCATTCTTTCCAACAGAATCCTGGATTAACTTCATATAGAGTCAATAACTACAGAAGGTAGAAGCAGATTGTGGGTAATTAATAATTGCACCAATGGAAATTCTGGAAGTCAGAATAATAGTCTCACTTCTCCTGTATGGGAGATGGATGGAGATGTGAACTGCAGTTTGGCCCTAGACAAATCCACAAGAAAATGTCTATAAATAAATAAAGGTGATGGTGGAGCAGCTATATCCTAGTATGAATGTATTAATATATATACACACACACAACACATATATTCATATACTTACAAAAGAGGAGTTTGCCATTCTGTTTTATAAAATGGGACCATATTATGCCAAATTTTCTGAAGCACTGAAATAAAAAAGCAATTTTAAACCCATAAGATTGCCCATCATGTGCCAAATCTCAGAATATATGATAGAATTTTTAAAGAATAAGAGAGAGTACTGTGATTAACTCATGTGAAATGAACGACTGTTATTCTAATCATTACATCTATTTAATAAGACTCACTGGGTGATTTTCAAGAGAAAGTGTTTTACTAATTGCAATATGCAATTCAATTAAGAAAAAATTAAAACTACAAGTTTAACCAAATAGGAAACCTTGAGATTACTAGATATGAACATCATACAGACAATTTTAAGTGTGTTACAAAGCTCAAGATCACAATCATGACTTAAGAAAAGCACTGAGTCACTGTGATGACATAACTGCCAATGGCTCACACTTTCACTATGATGGTTGAAGAAGAATATAGTTTGAAATTATATGGCTAAATCCCATGATGTGCCATTTAGTCTTCATTTAGATGCAAGTAACAACAACAAAAAACAGCTAACAGCACGTTAAGTGGTCAAAACATTTAATTATCTCACATAGTCAGAAGTCTTTAAGTAAGCAGTTCAAGGGCTAATGGAGAAGCTCAGTGACTTTAAGTGGCAATTTTTGACACAAATTTATGTTATAATTCAAATATGTGATGATAGTTATATAAAAGTAACTGGAGGGATCATCAAATAAACAAATACCTTCAACACATAGCTAAGGTCTAAATGAACTTAGCTGTACATCATAAATTACTCCTCTGCCTCCTGTTTGGCAATTTATGAGGCTTTGTTATTTTGATTAAATTGTGCATGCCAGTTTCTGGAATTTCAAAAATTTGAAAGAATTTGACTATATAAATAAAGAAAGAAAACATAAATGAATAAATATAGTACATTATAACAGTTCAAAATAACATTTTCAGATATTAGAGGACTCAGAAAGTTCACCACTCATATACTCCTTCTTAAAAATTTATTCCTGGACAAACTCCACTAAAATAAAAAATCCAAAGGACAAATATAAGATCCAAGAAATTGTGAAGTCACCTAATGTGTCAGTCTGCTTTGGCCAACATAACAAAATACCATAGACTGGGTGGTTTAAACAACAAACATTTACTTTCTCAGAGTTCTGGGGGCTGGAAATCTGAGATTAGGATGCCAGCAGGGTTGGTTTCTAGGGAGGGCTCTCTTCCTCACTTACACATGGTCGCCCTCTCACTGTGCATTCATGTAACTTCTTCGCGTACAAATGGAGATAAAGAGAGTGAGCTCTCTGTTGTCTCTTCTTATGAAGACACTGATCCCATTGACTTGAGCCCCACCCTTAAGACCTCATTTAATCTTAATTATCTCCTAAAGGCCCTATTTCAAAATTCAGTCACATTGGGGTTAGGACTTCAACAGACGAATTTAGTGGGGACATGATTCAGTCCATTGCACCTAAATTATGCAATTAAAACAAAATCTCTCTATGAAAGCTCTGTCTTCAGTTCAAAAACTTACTGGTTAAAAATTGAACAGGAAGTCTGAGAATTTTGTGAAAAAAGTCTTCAAAATTAGAGTAAATATTACTACAAAAATTTTTACAAGTAATAACGTACAAATTAGATTATAACATGCTCCTAATGAGAAGGTATTCTTCTTTTTATCAACAAGAAAAAAGTTTTTAATTAGAAACAAATAAAAATATGAAGTTATGATCCAAACAAAGTAATATATGGTATGGTTTTGAGTAATTGATAAGAATATAAGAAATAATGCTTTCTGAAATAACAAAGCCAGACATTTAGTCTTGTAATTGAGAAGGACAAACAAGACAAACTAGTACTCTTAATTTATAGTTTCTTGTGTTTTCTAAAAGCAATTTGTTGTTTTACCATACAGTTTGCTTATAGATCAGTCTTTTTATATTAATCTTTCTTAGAAAGTAATACCAAAAGTAGGCTCGATTTCAAACTTGTTTTTAAGTAAATGAAAGATGATCTGCTTTTTTATGAGATAGTACATTAACTTCTTTTTTTTTTTTTTTTTTTTTTTGTGGGGAAGACCAGCCTGAGCTAACATCTGTTGCCAATCATCCCCTTTTTTGCTGAGGAAGACTGGCCCTGGGCTAACATCCGTGCCCATCTTCCTCCACTTTATATGGGACGCCACCACGGCATGGCTGACAGGCAGTGCATCGGTGGGCAACCGGGATCCGAACCCGCAAACCCCGGGCTGCCAAGCGCGGACTAAACCACTGCGCCACCGGGCGGTCCCATAGTACATTAACTTTTACTATCTGGAAACAACTTTATGCTCTTTAAGAAATTTGAAGTTTCGGGGCAGCCCGGTGGCGCATAGCAGTTAAGTTCACGTGCTCCACTTCAGCAGCCCAGGGTTGGCAGGTTCGGATCCCGGGCACGGACAGATGCACCGCTTGTCAGGCCACGCTGTGGCGGCATCCCATATAAAGCAGAGGAAGATGGGCACGGATGTTAGCCCAGGGCCAGTCTTCCTCAGCAGAAAAGAGGAGGATTGGCGACGGATGTTAGCTCAGGGCTGGTCTTCCTCACAAAAAAAAAAAGAAATTTGAAGTTTCAAAGTCACAAGAACAACCCCCACAACAATAAAACATTATCCAAAATCTTTTGATTTTTTTCTTAATCTTTTAACTTTAGTGGAAACTTCTAGCAATTAATAATACATATTTTTTAAATTAACTAAAGTTTAGTATTGCCTTCAGTTACATTCTAGCATACTTTTTCTTCTGTCAAATTCAAGTAGTTAAACTTAGCGTTTTTATTTTAAAATGTCAACCATCATTCTTTAGATAGTGAGAATATGAGTGATTGCAATTTTATCCTCTCTACTTTTCTAAATTTTCCAAATGTCCCGCCATAAACATATTACTCTTAAAATCAGAACAAACTAATGAATGCTTTTTTTTTTTTTTTTTGCTGAGGAAGATTCATGCTGAGCTAACATCTGTTGCCAGTTTTCCTCTTTTTCATTGCTTTTTGTATGTGACCCGCCATCACAGCATGGCCACTGACAGACAAGTGGTGTAGGTCTGCACCCGGAAACCAAGCCCGGGCCACCAAAGTGGAGCGTGCCAAACTTAACCACTAGGCCACTGGGGCTGGCCCAAATGAATGATATTTTTAATTAAAATGTCAAAGAATATTGTTGTTAAAGATGAAATAGCTGAAGGGGGCTATAACCTGATCATGACTCTAAATTATCTCTGAACTAGAGACAAGGAAGAATTAAAAGAAACCAGGAGAGAGAGTAATCACTAGAAAACAACTACTCAGTTGGAAACGACTGAGTAGACCAGAATCCAACGTCAAAAGTGTTGGATGTTAGTCATGTTGGTAAGTAAAACATATTTTCTCTAGTTGCTCTTAATATTTTAAAAGATATCTGGACACCCTTCCTCCTAGCAATTTTATCTTTTTTGGTTTTCCTTGATATTTCCTGGGAACAATTTGGATTATTTATAGCAAAAAAATGAGTGAAGAGACTGGCCAAAGTCAATCCCTGAGGTTTATCTTAATTAAATTATAATAACAATAGCAACTGACATTTGCTGAGTGCTATGTGACAGGGACTTTTCTAAGCACTTTATATTCATTATTTTATTTAATCCTCCTGACACTGCCTAGAGGTAGGCATGACCGCCCTCATCTTGCAGATGAGAAAACAGACATAAAAATTTTAAGTGACTTGCCCCAGGTCACTCAGAGCAAGTGGGAGCTTAATTCTAATCCAGACAGTCTGACTCCTAAGGCCAGCTTTCAACTACTACACTAAGCTGTCCCTAACAGGATGAAAAAGGATGATCAATACCTGCTCCAAGATGAATCAAGAACCATGTGAGAATAAAAGGGAGGCTTGGTTTTCAATTTCCAACTTGGTTTATTAAAAAGACACAAAGCTTCTCTGTGTGACTAAGCTTGCTAGAGCAGAAATGAAATTGGTTAACATTGGGAAAGAATTTCAGTTTACCAATCACCATTATGTGTTAGAACTCATTTAATGGGCCTCAAAATGTGGAAGGATCAGTAGTATCATTATTTTGTTACTGAGGAATATGAGCATCAGTGATGACTCACCTGGTAATAACAGAGTCAGAACAAAACCATGTTTTCTAACCTGGATCCTATGCTCTTTCCATCACTATTTCCAAGAGAAATACCAATTTAAAGAAATCAAACAAATATTTCAAGTCTATCCTTGATAAATGCCAGGAAGAAGTGTGGAAGTCTCTTTATTTGTTGCTATGATATGTCTTCCCCTTCATCCTCGCTCCTCACTCCAGTTCCCACCACCCACGCCCCCTCCCCCCAGGCACCTGCTCTACTGTGTTCAACATATGTCCTTAAATTAGCATGTATCCTTATAAAATGGTGTATGGAAACTCTGGTGTTTCTCCTCTACTACTCACAATACTTCTGGCCACCAAATGTGCAGGTTTTTTTCCCCACAACCATCAATTTTCTGACACCAGCTAGGTGTCCTACAAGTCAGTTCAATTCTAATACTATCTACCCAAAGTTAGTATCATATCCCACAGAGTAAGGGCTCCTTCCCATAAGGCTGCCTCCACTTTAGATGCCAATTGCAAGTCCAGGTTGTCACCTGTCCTTCTGATCGACTGGCTATCAATTGGTCTTATACCCCATGACCTCCTCCTCTGCTTCCATAATTTGCGGATGGTTCACAGAACTCAGGGGAACGCTTACTTACGTTTACTGGTTTATGATGTAATAAAGAATATGATAAAAAAAATACAGATGAATAGCCAGATGAAGAGATACATAGTGAGGTCCAGAAGGGTCCTGAGCCCAGGAGCTTCTGTCCTTGTGGAGCTGGGGTGCGCCACCTCCCAGCACGTGGCTATGTTCACCAACCCAGAAGCTCTCCAAACCCCATAGTTCAGGGATTTTTGTGGAGGTTTCATCACACAGGCATGACTGATTATTAATTCAGTCTCCAACCTCTCTTTTCTCCCTGGAGGATGAGGGGTGGGGCTTAAAGTTCTAAGCTTCTAATCATGACTTGGTCTTTCTAATGACCAGCCCCCATCCTGAAGCTCTCCAGGAGTCCACCAATAGTCATCTATGAGAACAAAAGACACCACTATCACCTAGGAAATTCCAAGAGATTTAGGAGCTCTGTGTCAAGAACTGCGGTCAAAGACCAAATATTAGAACAAAAGATGCCTCCTACACCTTTATTTCTTAGGAAATTCCAAATGTTTTAGGAGCTCTGTCCAGGAGCCAAAGACAAAGACCAAATACATATTTCTTATTATAAGTCACAATATCACAAATGGGCTTATATGTCATGCATTAATTTACATAGATCACATTATGCTGTGACCCTTATCCTCCTTGGGACTTACAACTAGCTCATTCAGTGTCCTGGTGGGAGCAGAAGCAGGTGAATCATATGCTTTCTATGCTCAGCAACATAGAGAACTCTGGATACCAAAGCATCTCTGCCTATGCTGACCGGCTACCCTCACCACTTTCTGTTTTCATTTATGTTTCTCTTAGCTGAAACACCCAAATAAAATGTTAGTCTGAATCAAAACTATACATAAAAAATATGAAAATTTATTTAAAGAATAAAAATATATTCAAAATATATAAAAATTTATCTTTGCTTTATCAATATCACGTTTGAGACCTGTATGTACATCTAGTTCACTGTTTCTAATCGTTGTATGATTTTCCTTACTATGCAGCCACCACAGTTTACCTGTTCATTCTCCTAGTGGTGGAAACCTACTCTGCCTTCATCTCCTCACTACTACAAATAATGGCCTGACAAAAACCCCTAGACATGTTTTCTCAGTGACCTGTGAAAAAATTTCCTGGCTGATGGCAAGTTATCACACACAACTAGGGTTTAATCTGGATAGTTGGTGGAAGTGTACCCTAATTATTCAGTTCTGTTTAAGAATTAATAAACCCTTAAAGTGGCTGAGTGTGAAAATCTGAACATGGAAAGTGATAGAAAGTATGATAAAAAGGAGCAAGAAAGAAAAAACAAACTTTCTGGCATATATCCACAGAGGTGGAGGCATCTATCATAAGGCATCCATATTCTCAGTTTCACTAAGGACTGGCAATCTGCTTCCCAGAAAAAAAAAGTACCATTTACATTTTCACTAGCAGAGCATAAAGTGCTAGTCTCCCACATCCTCTTAGATCTTCGTAGCATGCTCCTTTCTAATCATGACTGATCTGATGTATGTAAAATCATATTTCAGTGTTAAGTTCATTTCCATTTCTTGGATTACTGCTTTATATACTCATTGGCATATCAGGCTTCCCTTTCTCTAAATTACCAACTCATATCCTTTGCCTATTTTTCCATTTGATTCTTTGCCTTATTCTTGTTGTTTTTAAAGAATTTACTTTAGGGGCTGGCCTGGTGGCATAGAGGTTAAGTTTGTGCGTTCCACTTCGGGGGCCCAGGGTTTGCCAGTTTGGATCCTGGGTGCAGACCTACTCACCGCTCATCAAGCCAAGCTGAGGCACCATCCCATATAGAAGAGCTACAACTCTACAACTATGATACACAACTATGTACTGGGGCTTTGGGGAGGAAAAAAAAAAAAGATTTGCAACAGATGTCAGCACAGGTTCAATCTCTCTCAAAAAAAAAAAAAAGAATTTACTTTATATTCTAGAAATTGATCCCTTCTTGATTTTATGAAATTCAAATATGGTCTCCAGCAGTCATTTATCACCTTACTTTGTCTATGGCATCTTTTATTGAGCAGAAATCTTTCATTTCAATGTAGCCATATCTGGTCATTTACCATCTTAGAATTTGTGCTTTTGGAATCTCATTTAAAAGTCTTTCTCCTCCCCTAAGTTAGAAAATATTCACTATGTTTTCTCCTATTGGTGATATTTAACCTTTCATGGTAAGGTCTTTAATGCATCAAATCTACTACTCGATTGGTAAACAGGGATCAGTTTTCTTTTTCTCCATAAAGGAAGTCAGAATTTTCCAGTGCCATAGACTAAACTGTCCCTTACTTTTTTTTTCCCCCTTTACTTTGTGGTCATTTCTATTATGCATCATATTCCCAGAACACAAACAGATTTCACAGGAGGGTCTCATATGGTAAAAGATTTTCACCAGATACTAGCTGTGGTTATTATATAGTACGTAAAGGAAATGAATTAGCGTATGTTTCTCTTTCATTGTTTGGGGCTCAACCTTTACTTAAATTATAAGAACTACATTTTATCTTGTGGTGTTTAATTAGTAGTTACCTGCTTCACTCTTCAAATCCACTCACCTTTTCAAACCTCAAACTTCTTTGGAAGAGCTTCCCCTTAGAAAACACTGTTCTGGCCAGCCCCTACTTCCTGGCTTCCTAAAACCCTGCACATTTCTTGGCAGAGCTTGCTGCTAACTTGCTCTGCCTATGCAAAACTTGGTCTTCCTGAGCTAAATTGTGAGACTCTTTTTCTTAAGAAGAGCTTCATGAAGTGACAGTCAAAAATATTATGCAGCATGCATAATAATATATGGGTAATCAAATCTCATGCTTCAAGAAATAAAGTAATTACTGCAGGATTTAGGAACCAGAGCCTACCTCTTCCATAAATAGCATTGTCCAAATCGCTGGAGGCTTTGTGTATAAATGTGTGTGTGTTTGAGTATGAGTGTTTATGTGTGTTTGTGTGAGGGAAAGAGACAAATCTTGTATATTAATGGAAGCCTTGGAATGAGACACAATATACTTCTTCCTCCTAAACTTCTGGAATCGGCCAATAGAAGAAATCAGAGCCTAGAATGCACAGTGTTATATTCTGCATAGGCATAATGAATCCCAGATTTTCACTGTGCATCTATGCCACATTGCTCACTAGAGAATAACCTCCCCTGAGGCCGTGTCCAGGTCAAAATTGCCAACCAGAATTCATAAAAGAGATTGCTTCTAGAATTCCTCTTGAAAATAGTCCCTCTTGTGGTTTGGGTACATTTGACAGGTTGGGAGAAAATCTAACATTTTTGACTGTATCACCTCTGCATAAAATACTGTAAAAAATGAAAAACACGGGGCCGGCCCGGTGGCATAGTCGCTAGGTTCACACGCTCCACTTCTGTGGTCCCAGGTTCACAGGTTCAGATCCCAGGTGCGGACCTATGCACCACTTGTCAAGCCATACTGTGGCAGGCGTCCCACACATAAAGTAGAGGAGGATGGGCACGGATGTCAGCCCAGGACCAATCTTCCTCAGCAAAAAGAGGAGGATTGGCAACAGATGTTAGTGCAGAGCTAATCTTCCTCCCTCCCCCGAAAAAACCCAACACTTTTGCCAGTACTTTCCCCATTATGCAAACCTATTTCATTTAATGCTAATTCAGCTATATACAAGAACCACTTAAATGACAAAAGCCCCTTTTGACAGAGTTATTATTCTGAACTTTAATGCTAACACTGTCAATGCCTTTCACCATCACAACTTGGGCTAGTAATAACCCACCCAGAAGCAGACGTGAAGATCCTTGACCTAATTTCAAAACATTCAATGAAAATCATATTTATCTAATAAAAGGCTGTAGAACAGCTTAAAACTTAAATGGGTTTTCTTTGCTTTGGAATATATTATATTAACTCAATGTATATTGATGTATATCTTTCCCACTAGACTATAAGCTCCTCGAAGGCCAGAACTATGCTTTCTTCACCTTTACATTCCCAGTGCCTGACATGTTAGACAATCAATAAATTAAACTCTCATTCAATTTGACTATTAATATTGATCAGAAGCTCTGATTGGCAGTTTATATTTTATTGATTATAAAAATATGGGGTCTACAAATTAATTACAACTTTATAAAGACATTTTGCCTGAAAGATAGTGTCCACAGAAGAGGAAGATTAATTTTTTTAAGTTGATAATCATGCAATTATGTGAATCACTGCATCTCCCCAACTTCTTCAACGTGAAAGATGAATGTTGAATGTCACAAGAACATAAAATGGACTTAAGAGTAAAACTATAACAGACATGATTCCTTAAATAGGTGGTCATGTTTTCTTGGTAATTCACCTGTAATACAGTTACGAGGATTTGTGTAGAAATTGGGAAGTGATGATGCAGTAAGAAAATGATATTCAATCCTGGGCAGAACTAATTGCATGCAGAAATACTTCACCAGGAATTAAATCTGTTTTCTACCATCACCAATATGCTGCTAGGCTTTTTAATTGCTATCAAAAAGCCAGAAATATTCAGGGAAATGTGAATGCACATGGCAGCCCAGGTGAGAAGGAAGTAACAAGAATATGCTAGGGTCAGTATCATAAATAAATTAACTCAGAAAGGAATGCAGTATAATATATGACAGCAAAATCACTCTTCACTTCACAGAAGACAGTCTCATAGATAGGAATCCAGGCTTATCCAATAACTAGCTAGCTAGCAGGCACTCTCTCTCTCCATATATGTATATGGATATAATGCATTCTTGAATCTTTTTGTATGTTATAAATTCTTGAATCTTTTTCCTTATTCTTGGTCTAAACTTCTAGTTCAGTCAAGGCTAGGAGAGTAGAATCCATGTGGAAAAAAACCAATATTAATTTGCCAATCTCAGCTGCCAGTCATTAAAAAAATGTCAAAAGCAGCATTCAAATGGCTGGAACATCTTTATTACTCTGAAAGTAGTCCTTTTCACAAATTCTCCAAAAAAAGAACACAATAACTGGCATATGGAAGCAGGTCAACAAACATTTATTAAAGACATAACATCAAAGTTGGCAAAGTTCTCATCTGTTAGCGGTGTGTCCTCCCTTTACCTGGATTCTTAAAAATAACATACTGATTGCCAATAGAAAATAAAGTTTGTGGGGTGGGGGGGGTCATACATGAGTAAGAGGATGGAGGTCCCTGCTCCCCAAACTATGACTGATCTCTTCTCCTACCTTCTCTCAGAAAATTCAACCTAGAAAGAAAGAGTTTCCTCCAAGCTCAGACTTTTTAATTTTTAGACTTTATCAGATACATATTTTTCTTTCTCTAGATGTCAGATTAAAAATCTGATCAAATGAGGAGGAAGAAATAGGATTATTATAGACTTTGCATACAAAAATTTATAGGAAAATGCTGAATATGAGTTTTTAAAATGGCTCTGACTTTGTAAAAAGAGACAGAATGTAAACTTAATGGCATTTACTCTCCTTCAAAATGTTCTTGCTGGTATTTTTAGGAAAAAATTCATCTTTGAGACAACTATGTTAAGACATGAACTGTTAAGACATGGACTGTTCAGCTCATATCTTGATCTCTTTATTCTAGAAACTCAGAACTGACTCTGTGGCCAAGAAAGGAAAGAGAGCCTGCATAAAATAGACAATAAATATTTACAGAGTTAACTATTGGAAGCGTGGAAAATTGGATCATACCAGCACATAGCATTTGAAAGGCCTAATTGAAGATAGTGTTATACAAAACTTATTCTTATGTTGGTGAAAACATACTTAGTGATGGAAGTGAAGCATTTCACTTCAGTGACTTTACTTAAGTAAAGTCAATGGGTGACTTCACTTAAGTTTTCAAACTCATGCCTTACACGGGCACAGAGACCATATTTTCCTTATAAACCAAATCAGAACACACCTGACTCAAAAACTTGTACAGCTTCCTGATGCGATAGGCAGGATAGCAAATGTTATTTGGATGCTTAGAACATTTCAGTGATTTGTGAAACTGCAGGGAGAAATTGGGACAGTTCCTGAAAGTCTGGGACATATGATATCTCTAACTATGGGAAATTACAAAGTTAGAGGCCAAGGCAAGGAAAAGCAAAAGAAAAAAGGAAACTCAAAAGTCAGACACACTGCCTAGAAAACAATATTTTAAATAGAAATCTGTGGAATATCAATATTTGGATACAGAAAGTCGTCTACTGTACTGAAAATGTGTTCCTTTGTGAAACTTGCAATTAACCAAATCAATTACTTAAATACCTCATGTGCTGCAAACAGGCAGAGGGATTGTTATCTAAGAACACCAACGTATTTTTATGGGTGAAGCATTTGTCTAACTAATTCACTAAAGCAAGGCCATGTCACTTAGAGAAGAAAAGAAAATGGTTAATGACAGAAAATGTAAGCTAGCTAAAACATGGCTTAAAGTGGAATTTGCACATTCCCAAACCAAATGCACCTTTTCTCTCTGCTCTTTCTCCCTACAAAAAAATAAACAAATAGAAAAATAAATTCTTTAGGAAAGGTACCCTGGCAGGCTTGCTTGTGTGTGTGAGAGTTATTGGTTGTCAATGTCATTTCAGTCATTCTGCCAATATATGCTTTCTCTGCCTCATGCTGATTGGAAGGGTTTTCTAATTTCGGTCGCCAGTTAGTCTGCTCATTCAGGCATCCTCCTTCCACACGTGAATTCTTCCTTATTACAAGGTCACTTTCACCTTACATCTCTGGCTTCTATTTGGATGTGAAATATCCAGGTGTTCTAGATTATTAAAACATACACACAGCTTACCCTGCTTGAGAAAGATTATATTCATTTTTCATGGGGTTTTACATCTCATAATAAGCTACTTGTGTGATGATCCATTTTCATCTTTAATTAGGATGTCCTCTGAATTCCCTTTTTTGCTCCTGCAGACAAAAAAAATTAATCAAGAAATATCTTTGTGAGTTCAGAAACAATTAAAATGCAATTCTTGTAGGGGTGTTATCAAATCAAGAGAATCTGGAATTAGTTGTTTGGTGTTATCATAATCAAAGCCAAACTCTCTAAATGTAAAACATGTCTGATAAGCCTTGTTACATGAAGTTAAGATAGTGTTTTAAAGAAAGAAAATGGATCCCTGAATCCGGTTTGGGGTATCTAGTATCAACTTGACAGGGTGTCTATTATCAACCAGTGATTATGATAAGTGCTGTCTTGGAAGGGAGCAAATCCTGAGAATTAACTGGATTTGCTAAATCCAGACTTGCTTTGGCTTTGGTTCTGGCCCTGCAACAAAAAAGGACAGCTGTTCTGGACACCCACCAAGTAAATACTATTAAGCTCATTAACACAAACCTTTTGGCTATGATCAAGTGATGTATCAGTTTAATCCATTATATGTCTTCTGTCAAGGGATTCACTCGGTCTTGCCCTTCTACTTAGGGAGGTTGTGGGGTGGGATTTGGCAAGCCAACAAAATCTTTTCTGTCTTTAACTGCTACGGGTTTTATTTATGATCCAAGTGAAATGGCATGATAATGATAATGATAATAATACCTTGGATGGATAAACAGCTCAGAGAATTCTGCTGATATTTATCTAATTAATCCTCACCACATGCTTGGTGAGGAGACACGTGGCATTATCCCTGGCTTACAAATGAGAAAAATGGGGCAAAAGTAGTTAGCCTGGGATCACTAAGTGAGCAACTTTGGAGAAAATAATACAGCCAAGACTTCTTATCTCTCAGTGAAATCCTGTAATTAAAATAATAATTGTTAACATCTTAAGATTTCTGGTAAGAACTATACATGTAACCGTGAAATATTACTATTTGGTAATTGCATGAGATTTCTCAGGGAGCATTAATAAATTAGAGTCAACTAATAGACAAGATAATGGGGAATGTGGATGTATTATATCTTCAGATGATCTGTAAATCTCTTTTTATCCAGAGAAGTTGACCATTGTTTTTGGACCAAATTCCAACTGAATTCAAGGGGAAAAATGCGGCAATAACTTAAAAGCCTTTTGAGCATTACTTCAGAACAACTGAGAGACCACCAATAAACCTTCACATTTTATGACCTGTTTCATACTTACTGTCTAAGCCTCAGAATTTTACCACTTTAAAACTACATGGAGTAAAACAATGATTTTGTCCAAATTACTAAAACATTATCATAAGTAAAACAATCTGGCAGATGCTATCTGAGCCTAAGATTTTTTTAAAATCTAATCTTAAAGAAAAATGACCACATAGATTTAGTAGTGACAATCATATACAGAAAGTTTCAGGGCCTCCATTCTGTGAACCTTTGCTCATCCTTATAGGGTCAATTGAGCACTCAGTAACAGCCACTGGAGCTAATCAACTGAACATTCAATATGATACTGACAGCCTTTTAACAACTGAAATTTGACCAATTGGAAGTTATAAGAAAGCTATGCATATTTTCCTGGACCTGTTTATTCTTTCTTTTTGCAGCAATGGGGACATTTCAGTTTTTACCTTATGCAGCCAGTACATCTCTCTAACCATACCATAAAACAGGCAGAAAGAGCAGAATTGGGTTGAAGTTTGGAAAGATTTTGTTCACAGTCCAAAAACCGGTTGGACCACAATTTAACTATGTTGGGGACCTCTGATCCTGAAAAAGATACAATGAAGAAAATATGGAGTAAATAGAAAATAGACATATTTCTGTAACAGAAAATGTAGTATCTAGCAAAGGACCAGTAGCTGATTCATCTTTTAGAAGAGTATTTTTAATTTTGATACTCAGAACTCCCAGAGTCCCTGGACTGTCCACTCCAAGAACATTTCAAGTATAGAATAAGACTTGATAAGATTATTATTAGCTAAATGTTTATCATTTTTTGTGTGCTAACACTATGCAAATATATATCACTTTCATATGCCAGGCATTGCATTAGGGATTTTCACATTCCTGAAGTATTTAATCCTCACAATAAACCTATTCTTCTTATAGGTAAACACTCAATGAATGTTGGTTGAATCAATGAATTTGAGAGAAAGATTATCTTATCTTATTTTGCAGACAAAGGTTCATAACAATAAAGTGATTTGCCTGATGTCATATTGCTACTACATGGCCAGGCCAGTATTCAAATCCTAACTCTTTCATAATGAGTGTAGAAATGCTTTAATGAGTATATAATTGCAGAATTTCAATTATGCAATTGTCTTCCCAAACAGGCTACTTGTTTTTGAAAAATGCCTTTATTTAAGGTAATCCTGAGATGATTTGGGATGCTACTTGAGCATCATTTCTGAGTCCCTAACAATTATAGGCAAGAGACAAGTGATGTGCAATCTCATAAAGACATAACTAAGTCCCAGAAAAGGAGCTGAATTAATAACTTAATTCCTGTATCCTCTATTCCTTTTAAAATAGAGATTTTGTTCAAATGAGTGTGGCCTTAGGAGAACAATGATGATGACATTTATCCCCAGACCCACCTCCATGGCCATTAGAATACCACTGAAGATCCTCACACCTCCTCCTGCCCCTAGTAAGTGTCTGGAAAAGGTTAACTGCTTCCTACATCTGACCTCCAGAGGAGACTGGCAAATTGGAGAACTATAAAAAAAAGTCACAATAATGAATGCATAAAAAAGAACCACAGATGCAGGAAGGAGAAAGAAGACTTGAGAAAGTGAATAAGCAATGTTGATGTTTTGTTTTGTTTTAAACCATCATCAATGGACAACTCTTTCAGAAATGGCCTTTGGAAAACCAAGGCAAAAATGGGAGTTCTATTTCTAAACGCATGCAGAATGTTCAAGGTTTGTTGTACGTGCTTATTTTATCAATACACCATATGCAAGCAATTTCAAATGCAAACTTCAAGACATTTTGCATTTTACTAATGAAATACTTGAAAAATACATGAATTTTGATGATCACATTGAACTTAAAAAGATAGATGTAGTTTTTAATTAGAAATATGATGATCTGCTTTTACATAGTTATAGAACTACTGTATAGAACCACTATACAGAGAAATAGTCTATATGATTCACAGAGAAATATTAACAAACAAATCCTGTGTTCAATCAGTCATTATTTTCATCAAATTTATGCTCTGTTATCACTTCACTGTCTTGGTCCTTTTTGGTAAAATCCAGAGCTGACATGATAGGGTTGTATGTGGTGTTAAAAATCTCCATGAACTAATTGTGCAGCCCTGGAGCATAGTCAACTCTCCACAGCAGGGTCTTCATGTCCATAAGTGAACCCCTCTTGTATAAGAAGATTTAGCTTTAATAGACTCCTGAGTGCTGACAATGGCCCCAACAGAAATATCAGAACTAAATCATTATA
Organism: Tapirus indicus; assembly: GCA_031878705.1. Lineage (NCBI taxonomy): Eukaryota > Metazoa > Chordata > Mammalia > Perissodactyla > Tapiridae > Tapirus > Tapirus indicus. The sequence continues at coordinate 51,525,604 of CM062919.1, forward strand.
AGCTTTTTTAATGTGACATTGATGTGGATTATTGTCCTGTATATTTTTTAAACATTATCTAAACAGTATTTTAACAAAATACCATAGACTAGATGATTTAAACAACAGAAATCTTTTCATCTTTTAGAGGCTGGACATCTGAGATTAGGGTGACAGCATGGTCAATTTCTGGTGAGAGCTCCCTTGCTGGCTTGTAGATGGCCACTTTCTCACTGTGTCCTATTATGGTGAGGAGAGAGACAGACAGCAAGCTCTCTGGTATCTCTTCTTATAAGGGCACTAATCCCATCAAAGGGCCCCATCTTCATGATTTCATCTAAACCTAATTATCTCCCAAAGGTCCCATCTCCAAACAGCACCATATTGAGGGCTAGGACTACAACAAATGAATTTTGGGGGGATACAATTCAGTCCATCACAGAGACCTGAATGATGTCAATGAGTGCAGATAAGGTGGAGGAAATATTCCAGGTGGATGGCACAGTAAGTGCAAATGCTGTGAAGCAAGAGCCAGCTTGGAGTGTTTGAGGAATAAGAAGGCCAGTATAACTAAAACAGAATGAGCAAGTGGGAGAGGTAGAAACGAAGTTGGAGACATAGACAGGAGCCAGATTACATAAGACATTACAAGTGCAATGAGGAATTTAGAGATTATTCCAAATATAATGTAAAGACAGAGAAGAGTTTTGAAGAAGAAAATTATTTGATCTAATTTATGTTTAAAAGAAAATGATTCCAGTTGCTATGTGGAGAATGGACTGAAGAACAAAAAGTAAAAACATTCTAGATTGGAGGCTCTTGGAAAAGTCTAATTGGGAAATAATGGTGTTAGTTTAATAGTGGTGGAAATGGTAAGAGGTGGTGGGACTTAGTACATATTTTAAAGATAGGGCCAACAGGACTAGCTAATAAATTGGACATCAAAAGTAGAAAGACAAAAGAGAAACATTGAAAAAAATGAAGACTTACTCCTAAATTTTGGCTTCAGCAACTAGATGAACAGTGATACCATTTACTAAGATTGATTAGACAGAGAGAGGAGATGTGGTGAGCAGGAAATTAAAAGTTCAATTTAATATATAGAGGTTGAGATGCCTATTAGACATCCAAACAAAGGCTGGATGTTGGGAAGGTCAAAGGAAAAGCTGAGGATGAACATATAATTTCCAAGTCATCAGTAGAGACATGGTATTTAAAGCTATGGAACTGAAGGAGGTCACCTAGGATAGAGTCTAGGAAAAGAAAAGACCAATAGCTGAACTCTGGCACTGCACATTTAGAGGCTAGTAACAGGAGTGAAAGTCATCAAAGAGGTTGAGGAAAGGTGGGCAGAACTGTAGAAAGAAAACCTGGGGTGGGGGATGTGGGGGTTCCCCGTCTTCCAAAGAAGAAATGTATTTGACCATGTCATATTCTGCTGAGAGCTTTAGTAGGAAGATGACAGAAAACGGATCATTGGATTTGACAAGCTGGAAGTCAATGGTTATGTCCATTTTTAGTGGAAATAAAAGACTAACTGGAATGGGTTACAGAAAGAACTGGAGATGAGAAAGTGAAGAAAGCAAGTAGAGACAATTCTTTCAAGGAGTTTTGCTTTGAAAGAGATCAGAGAAGTGTGGCAACAACTGAAGGCAGGCAATGGCTCAAGAGGGGATTTCCTTAATGGACAATTATAGCAAGGTTGTGTGCTATGGGAATTTTTCAGGAGAGGAGAAATTGATTAAGGCAGGAGAGAGAGGGAGAATAACTACCAGAGCAAAGACCCTGAGTAGGCAAGAGTTGGTGAAATCCTGTGCCTAAGTGGAGAGGTTGGCCACATGCAATAACAGAGAGAATTCCTTGAATCTTATAGGAGGAAAGTCAAGGTGTGGGTTCATGTCCAGGTATGTTTTGGAAATTTGTTGGAGGAGATATGGGGTAGTTCTCTTCTAAGTAAAAAGGAGAGGAGATGGAATTTGAGGTTTGAAGAGAGCAAGTATGAGGTAATTATCACAGCAAATGAGGAAGTAAAATTTTACTTTATGTTATAATAAAAGTGAGTTTCTCTTGGAACTTAATTCCCATCTGCAACTCTGTACGGATAATTATTTCAAATAATGCTATTTATAATAAAGCCTACATTTCCAGGAAATACAACCCTAGTGTTATTCAAATAAGTGGAGTATTCCCTTCTTACAAAACTAATAATACTACACTAATGAAATTTTGCTAACAAAGTCCACCAAGTTGCTCATTACCTCCTATTAAGAAAGACACTTTTATATCTAATATCCTTTTTTTTTATTAAGGAACTAAAACTAAAACCTATTAAACCACATTTAGCCTCTATTTTTGATAAAGCAAGCTCTGATTTTTCAAGCAAGAAGCAATTCCTTCATAGAAAATAAGTTAGCAATGAAAGATCTCACTGTGTCTTGACATGTGAAGAGAGAGAAAGAGCAAGCACTCTAATGTCTTTTCTTGTCATTGTACTTTCTGGAAAACACATTCAACATGAATGTTAGGGAACAAAACACCCTGGGTAGATTTCCCTGAAAGTTTTAATAAAAGATTGAGATATATACATGAAGAATTCAATTTATGTTTAAAAAGTTACTACTTTTTCATTATTATAAAAATAGAACTTTATAAATAAATAGAAAACAAAATAAATTCAACACAGAGTATTTCATAGATAGATGTGGATGTTCTGTGAAGAATATTATATTATAATCTCATTTATTTGGAACCTGTCATCTATAGCTCTAGTTTGAGTCGTTTCATATATATGTTAGTGTTCTGTCCTGTTCCTACAAACACTATGGAATTATTTCAACTGGGAAATGTCTAGTCGACTCTCTAGATTACAAGTATACTCAGAATGTGCAAAATCTAAATTAATCTACACATTCAGTTAGGACTCTTAAACATAAACAGTTGCTGCTGCTGCTCCTGGGTAGTAAACTCTGAGACAGGGATTAGCCTCAGGAAGTTTGTAAGGGAGTGCTCTAGATATTATCATCTGGATGGGAAGGGAAGGAAGTGGGATTGGGCAGAGGGAGAGGTTGCACTGCAGTACATTCTCAATAAAGGCCTCAGCTGAAACCACAGGAGCTCAGAAGCTGGGATGGACCTTAGAATTTGCCTCCAGTTGGAAGGAAGGAGTGAGGTCTTTGCACCCCCATAAGGACCAGACACTGGGTATAAGTTGTCCCTGGGAAGGGTGCACAATTGGAGCAAGGCAGATCTCTTCAGCTGAGGGCCATTTGCTGCAGAGATCTATCAGACAGCAGCCCTCCCATCAGGTGGAGGGAAAGTCCTTCAGTCCTGAAGGGGCAGTAGAGTGCAGCACATTATACAAGACCAAAAATAATCTTATCCCCATTGTAAAACTGAGAAATGATAGTTATAGAGGACAGTTTCAAGGGTAGCTGTTGAAAACATAGAGTCAAATTAGTTCTCCCTACAGCTACAATATGCTCTGTGGGCATGGGTGTGAACAGAAGATTTCTTCAGCCTGAATATATGCTGACCTCAAGGAGGACAGAGAGGTCCTGATTAGCTGCTCAGAGCTGAGAACTCCAATACGCACAAGATTCCCTATGATCACGTGAAAGAACTTAAATGGAATGTGACAGGTGCCACCTTTGTCTTTGAGGACAGGCATTTAAAGGTCAGCACAGGGCATTAACTACAACTTCAAAGGATGACCAGGCTAACAGCTCTGCTGAGCCCAGTGAGAGTCAACAACCTGGTGGTCCCCTCCCCCCAGGGGATCCTTAAAGAACATTAAGGATTATCAGAGTAGCACCCTCTGTTGAGGATCTAGAGACTGTGACCCCAAGAGCAATAGTGATGGTGACAGGCATAGTAACAGTAGTTGTAGTAATAGACATGGTAAAACCACTTACCAAGTAATAGATACTTTCTATGTGCCAGGCATTGTATTAGGGATCCTAACTGAATCACAAAACGTACAATAACTTCCAAGGCTCCTGCTAATAAAGAGCAAAACCTAGATTTGGGTATCCGTCTATCTAACTCCAAAACATTCTTTTTGCTACATAAATAAAGGTCTAGAGAAAAGGTTATAATCTCACATACCTACAAAAGTCACAGATGTAATAATGGGTAAAGTAGACTGCACATAATTTACAATGCATATATTGTATGAGAAATGAAAGCTTTAATAAATCAGAGAAAGGGGACAATTAACTATACTCTATTAATTAATACTCTATTCCAGTCAGATGTTACCATTTGGAAATGTGAGCCCAATGTGGCCAAATATACCAACTTTTCAAGAGACATAAAAAATTCAGGGCATTGTGTGAATTCACTTAACATCTTTAGTGTTGGTTTAAATTTTAAGAAATATATAGTGCCTTGTGAGTCAAACAACATGTCTGGAACAAGCTTCAGCCACTTCTGAATTAGAAAGAGTTTGCTCTTCTAGGTGTCAATCTATTCTTAATTGGCTTGGTAGAATTATAACCCTAAAGCAAGAACCTTGCAAATCTACTTGTATACACGCCAATGGAATGAAGGCAAATGAAAGAGCAGACAGACAGAAAGCTTCGATGGTAAACTTGGAGTAAAAGCAGAACGACTGATGAGAGCTCAACAGGTGGCCAACATCACTAGTCAAGCAGCATTGACATCGATGAACTTAGCTGAAAGTGGACAATACCAGTTCAGCACCAATGAGATCAGAGTACAACGAACACTGGCACAGTAATTTTTGGGGTTGGAAGACTTTTTTCTATCTATCATCAAAGGATATTGCCCATGAGAAGGAAAAAATCTTCAAGAGTAGAGATCAGGTTACATGAGGATTTGTCAGCTTTCACTATGGCCCTAGAAATTAGCAGTAGGAATTGACAGCTGAGTTGTTGCCCTTGGAGTTCAAACAATCAGGCTGGTAAGATCCTGGAGCAGCTGCCACTGGGAAACTTCACTGAGCAACCTGACATGGGGGAAAGCCTCGGCTTTGACCTCAGATGAATACCAGCTGCTCATAACTAACTTGCAGCATAGTTAGAGGGGTAGAAACAAATGTGTGCAGAGCTCCTTGAATGGAGTGTGAACACAGGCTAGCACTTGGCCTGAATTCAGTAAGTGGTATGAGATAGATACATGCAGGGAAAAAAGGAGACCATCCTGAGCAGGAACAGAGGGAGAAAAGTATTTCTTTTTTTTATTGCGGTAACATTGGTTTATAATATTATATAAATTTGGGGTGTACATCATTATACTTCTATTTCTGCATAGATTACATCATGTTCACCACCCAAAGACTAATTACGATCCACCACCAAACACATGTGCCTAATCACCCCTTTCGCCCTCCTCCCTCTCCCCTTCCCCTCGGGTAACTACCAATCTAATCTCTGTCTCTGTGTGATTGTTTGTTGTTGTTTTTGTCTTTTACTTATGAGTGAGATTATATGGTATTTGACCTACTCCCTTTGATTTATTTCGTTTAGCATAATACCCTCAAGGTCCATCCATGTTGTCACAAATGGCCAGATTTCATCGTTTCTTATGGCTGAGTAGTATTCCATTGTGTATATATACCACATCTTCTTTATTCATTCATCTGTTGGTGGGCACCTAGGTTGCTTCCAAGCCTTGGCCATTGTGAATAATGCTGCAATGAACATAAAGGTGCATGTATCTTTACACATTCATGTTTTCATGTTCTTTGGATAAATACCCAGCATTGGAACAGCTGGATCATATGGTAGTTCTGTTTTTAATTTTTTGAGACTCTCCATACTGTTGAGAAAAGTATTTCTACTAACTCATACCTCAAGACCTTCTGAAATGATAAAGTCCTAATCATCAGCCTTGAAAAAGTCTAAGCAGTATTATAAAGGAAAGCAACAAATTATCTGATTAAAATATTAGCAGAGGTTAATACCAATTAACTGTTAACCACCCTCTGCTACAAACTGTTGGGCACTTCCAGAAAAAAATGAGACGAGCAGATACATTTTAAGTCAGCAAGATAGTCAAAAGGTAAGGTTTTTGCTACAGGTGTAGGAGGTGCTCACCATTCTGGTTACATGAGGACATTAAGAATTTGGGTTTAGTGAGGGCAGAGAGAGGTTGAAAAACTGAAAGAAGTGAGAACACCAATGGCCAACTGTGCGTATTCATAATATTGCCCAGGGATAGTCCAACTCAAATAATCCCTTTCAGAAGCCATAAGGGGTAGATCAAGGAGTACATGAATCACTCAGAAACATTTCATCCTTTTTAAGAAGCTCTACCTCTAAAAGATATACTGACATATAATGGAGACAGCCCTAGACTGACTATGAGGACACCTGGATTCTAGTCCTAGTGACCACTAACTAGTCATGTGACCTTGGGCAACTAGTTTAACTGCTTGATCCTCACTATCTTTTTCTGTAAAAATGGAGATAATCACACCTGCTTGTCTTTCTCACAGTTTTAATGAGGATTTTGTTAAATAATAAATTCTAATCTCAGGAAACTATAAAATCCTGTGCCAGTATGTCATTCTAGCAGTTATCTTCCTATAAAATCGATTTTCTTTGACACTGTCAATCATACTCCATACATTCAAGGACCGTCCATCGTCTCGAGAAAAAAAGCATCTTGAACACACCTGTTCACACTTTTGGCTCCAAATATTTCTGAATTCTCCATGCTAGCTTGTACTCTTCTGACCTAGTGCTTTTACTCAATCTACATTCTGACTCCAGAAAAAAATCCTCCAAGGCTCAATTCAAGTTTGCCTGCCTTCTCCGATGAACCCAGCCCATAATGATCTCCTTTTCATGTGAATTCCAACATCCCTATCAATGTCATTAATTTAGCAATTAATAATATTCTGTTACCCTTTTCTACTGCTGTTGTATGCTTTTATCTCATACATCATTAAAATCTTCTCCTGCTTATGTCATATTTCCCCAGCTAGACTACCTGTAAATGGGGGTGGCAGGGACTATGCCTTCAACATATTTGTATTCCCCTCATCACTGGGCAGTAGAAGGCCCTCTTAAACAGCTGAATCTATTTCACAGCTCCACTGCAATCACTACACTGCTGCTATAAATCTGCCTGGCGTTGCAAGGACTTCCAGCTTCACAGTCACGACCCACTGAAGCTGAGCTTGGCCTCCCAAGTGCAAGAAATCAGACACAATAACATTCCGTCTTGGGTTTATTCCAAGACTCACTTCACAGGCTTTGCCTGTGTTGTAGCCCTCCACACACAACTGAAATTGTGGAGTTTCAAAGCCATCGTTGAGCTTGCTTGCATCGCTAATGTCCCGCCCTCCACGGAGGAGCTCTCAGGGAAGGAAGTCCGGCCTGAGCAATAAATATTGCCATAAAATTCAACTTTTCTTGCCATTGCTTCCAACAGTTGGTAGACTCAGATGGTTGTCAAGAACCAATCACTTTTAAAACTGAACTTTTTAAAAATTAAACTGAACTTTTAATTTTATTTCATTTTAATTCATTTACGTTTATAAACTGATGCAGGGTAAAATAGTTTTTTCTTAAACACGACTTAATTGTTTTGCCAGGACTACTTTTCACTTTATCTGTTGAAAATTTAGCTTTCAGACTGAGGTGTGCTGTAAGCATACAAAACACACTGGACTCTGAAGGCTTAGTAATGAGGGAAAAAATGTAAAATAGCTCTTTAATAATTTCCATATCGATTATATGTTGAAATGATATTTGGACATTGTGAAATACATAAAATATATTATTAAAATTAATTTCATCTATTTATTTTTTACTTTTTTAATGCAGCTACTAGAAAATATAAAATCAGATACATGACTTGCATGAAATTCCTATTGGACAGAGCTATTCTAGCCCATCACGTAGCACATTACAAAGTGCTAAAAAATAGCTAAGAATATTATATACACTTTCATTTCACGCTCACTGCAGATCCTTGAGGTCTTATCTCTGTTGTATACATAAAACTGAGGTGTAGCATGATGAGATGACTTGTCTAATATCCACAGTTAGTTGGTGACAGAGCTGAGATTCACACTTAGATCTGATTTGCACCAAAGCCTATATTGAATAATCGATTGCTTGGGATACTTATCTCCCTTAAATTATGAAAGCATTGATCAAATATGCTCAGAAATTTATTTTTTTAATACAGCCTAAATCACCTAGCCAATGACAAACATTGGGAAAGTACAGGCAGCAGTTGGGCAAAATCCAGTCTCCGTCATTTCCGAAACAGAATCCAAATTGGATTGGCCAAGAGTATGATAATGGCAAAACAATGAGAAACAACTGACAGGGTCACAGAGTGACCAAAACTCAAATTAGGCATAGGTTTAAATAGTTCCCAAAGCACTGTGTCACAAACATGTGCCAAAACAATCCTCGGTTTCCTTATTTCATTTCTGAAGGAATTTTTCCAAGCAATTCAAAGTCTTGGCCAATTGGCCTCCATCAAAATAACAGGGAGAGTACTAGGATATTTTTTGAAGATGAAGAATTGCTCCATAGGAGGTTAATTATTTGCAACTTGAATTTACACTCACTGCACATTAACTTCTGTCCCTTACCAGGCTCTCAAACTGCCTTTAGATAGTAACAGTGACAGTGAAATCCAACCAGACACATCAGCATCGAGAAATGGAGTATGATCCTGTCACTCATTTTGTAAACCTAAATATTTTTTTCTACAACTATTAAAAGGTAAAAGTAAGACTGATAAATGAGACTGGCTGTATAGTTCATCACGTCATTGGAGGTGCTGATTCTCCAGGTTTATTTCCTGAGTAAATAATATAACGGTGTCTGAAACTCTGTATCTCAGCCCTGTGAATTATTGGTCTGCACCAACAAGCTCAAAGAAACCCCCCCGAACTTAACTTTTTTCCCAGCTACACATACACACATACCCATTTGCATGTATATCTTTGCATACATATGTACCGTTGCTTGCATGGGTTGCACTTTGCATTAGGATAGAAACATTTCTATGGAATGAATCAGATGTACATTTGAAATCAGGTTACATGTCACTTTATATAGTGACACTAGGTGAGACCAGATTCTTTTTGTCAGTTCCAGCTCCATCCAGAATTGTTAAATAGAAGAAAGGAGCTGCTGCTAATTCTCTTGAGTGGACTGAAATTGATTTTCCTCCTGAAATCTGGAGTGTACTTACCCAGATATCTGGTCTATGTCCTTTCCAAAATGGCCTGCGCTTAACTAGTTGTCAATTAAAGTGTAAGTCGAACATATAGTTAAGGTGCATTCCTTCACATGAGTTATTTACATTTTGATAAGAAACTCTTGAAGCCTGAAAAGATTCATGACACTTGGGAATGAATATGTAACAGTATAAATATCACAGGCAGGTATTGGAGAGAAAATAAGAAAAAAGATTTACTTCCTCAAATGTTATCATTTTGCCTGCTACCTAACCACAATACCAGTTTTGATCTTATGAGTATCCATCTTATTTAGTTGGAAATATATACGTAAGTTTTTACCCTCCAACCAATTTTCCCTCCCATTTTCCTTCTTTCGCTCCTTCAACAAATACTTATGGAAAATGCCAAATATTTATTACCTATGCCAGGCTGATGTAAATACACAGCTTTTAGATGTGGGTTTAAGTGGTGCATATAAGCATAAGGAGTAGTCAGAGTTGGCTAACTCTAAGCCCTTTGAAAATAATGGCAGAGACAGAAAAATGGATGCCCAAATCTCTCCTCTTTGAGTTTCCCAAATATCACTGACCTAAAGCTGGAATCTTTCAGCTCTCTTTGAAGCCACTGCTGCTTGTTTTGCTCCTGCAGCTTTCTCCAGCTGCTGTCACATCTGTCTGAGATCACAGTAAGCTTGGCTGCTTTAATACCTTGGTATCTGTTATGTTAACTCCTGCCGGAACCTGGCACCTCAACTCTTCTATCAGCCCAGATCATCATCATTACCTTCCAGCATGACCTCGGTCCCAGCCAGCGGCTCTAATGTGGACTCCCAGTTAGAGGCACACCTCAGGCAGCAGACAGTCACAAACTACTCCCCACGGCTGTGGGAAGAGGTGATGAGCTGCTAAGCTCAGTCATATTTTATCAAAGCCTTTGATCTCCAGTTTGATCTTTGCCAAGATCTGTGACACAAACAGATCTCTGCTCACATGGCAACTGGTGCTTACTAACTCAGTGCCCCCTTTTTACTTTGAGCATCCTGCCGCCTATATTAATGCTGTCTAACAAAAATCAAAGGTCAAAGTAAAAATAGGCACTTTGTAATAGAGAACATTTTTCCATTCACCCTATTGGCTCTTTCCAGAGGCCCATACTTTCGCAAGGCTTTTATTTGTACCTGCCTGAAGGGCATCATTAGATCATTTTCTGTCAGTTCCTTTTTGGCTTGATATAGGCAAGTTTTAGAAGAGCCACAAGGTAAAATATCTCTGTGTGTGTTGCACATTAACTTTATTAGATAAATATTTAATATGTTGAACATGTATCATGAGTAATTAAACTATATACTTCAGCAAGAAATGACAAAAATACTCGGATTTTTTTGTGTATTTTTAATGGCTTTTAAAAAGAATGGGCCTGATTAAAGGAAAATTTGAAACAATTGTGAACAAGAGAATTCTGAAAACCTAGGAAAAGTGAAAGAAGTCAGGCATGTTGAATGGGATGAGAAAAACAAACTCATTCAGAGCTTGAACACCTGACATGGACAAGGAACATCAACTTGATTCTTTAGGGATGGAAAGCCCACGTGGGGTTTAAGGGTAAGAATGGAAATGCCAGAATCTCAGGAAGGATCATTTGAACAATGGCAGTAGGCAGAAATGGAATAGACGGACTGCTTACAGGCCGAGTGCTTCAACAAAGAGAATCATTCAGGTAAAGACTAGGGCAGCGGTGGAGGGAGAGAAAAAAGGCTGCACATAAAGTGAAGCAGCAAGATTTGGCAATCGATGCAACAAGTAAAGGGCAGACATATATAAAGCTACCTCTGAGGTTTGGGGTTTGGATGTCGGAGAGCAAGACTGAAACTCGAAGCTGCTGCCTCCCGTGAAATACTATTCAGGAGATAATTACAGTGGGAAGGGCATGAACAAGAAAAAAAAAATAACATCTTATCCTGATTTCAAACATCACCAGACTGACCATCACCAGGCCTTAATAGCCAGTCACATCAAAAATAGTCCAGAAAGCTTCCAAATTCAAGAAATCTAGTTTCAACGTGAGAAAAACATGGCCAAAGTATGATCAAAACAAAATCAAAGAGGCATATCAGGCAATGACTCCAGGCAGGAGATGAAGTTAAAGATTTGGTCACTGAATGAGCCAGCTTTTCACATTTTATTTTGCAGTAAAAGATGGGCCATAAACAAGAATTAGGAAGAAAAGCAGAACACAGCATGGCATTATAAACAGGACTTGTTGAAGAGTTGCGCACCTGCGATTTAGTGTCACGTATGGACTCCTGGCTCCCTTGACATTACCTCACCTGATTTCCTTTCTACATCTGTGGCTATTCCTTCTCAGCTTTTATTCCTAGCTATTCCCTTTGCTCAAAATCTTAATTTTGGAGGGCCCCAGGACTTAGCCTTTAGCACTCCTTCAGAGATCCGATCTTGCCCCATGGCTTCAAATACCGTCAGTAGGCAGATGATTCCCAAATTTCTGTCTCTAGCACTGACCTCCTCATTCAGCTCCAGGCTCATAATCCAACATTCCAAGAGCCCACTGGACATTTCTATGAAGACATCTTACAGGCATCTCATAGTTCCTGTGTACAGAACACAATTCTTGATTTCTTCCCCAATCCATCTATTCTTTCCCCAGTGTATCCATCTCAGCTTACCAGCATCACCATCAACCTAGATAAGCATGCAATAAACTAGGAGGCAACCTAATTGGTCTCTTTGCCTCACCCTTGATATTCAAAATGTATCTTATAACCATCCTCTGCTCTCAAATCGGCATCTACCACTATAGACACAATGTCATCCCCTTTCACTTGACTATAATAGCCTACTACGTGACCCTCCTACCAGAATGATCTTTCAAAAATATATATCAGACCTTATCATTCTCATGTCATACAAATGTGTACACATACCTGCTATGTATAATATGCAATAAACGTAAGTATAAATATAAATACATTTCCACAGAACTTGTAATAAAAAATAAACTACTCACCAAGACCTAAAAGATCTGGCCCCACCCACCTCTTGAACTTCATCTGGTTACTCACTCCACTCCTGAGACATAGGGCTTATTTCTTTTTTTCCTGCAGGGTAAACTTCAGTCTTTATACTTGGTCCTCCTCTACTCAAAATGTTCTGCTTCATATCTCTGTAAGCCTGGCTTCTCCTTTTCATTCAAGTCACAGTTTAACGTCACCTTCTCAAATAGACTTCCTTAAACACCAATTCTGAAGTGGCCAATCCTCAACCACAGTCACTATCAGATCCCACTGTTTCCTCATCTTCTTGGCTCTCATCACTTTCTGAAATCTTGTCTTCTCAGTTATTTATTTTCTCTCTCTCTGCTCTTGAATGTACATTCCGTGAGAGGAGAGTTCTTAACATTTCGTATGTTCACCACTCTATCCCCAGAGGCTAGAAAAGCGCTTAGCACATAGCAGATGCCCAATAAATATTTGTGACTTAATCAGTCTGGGCCTCAGTTTCTTCACTTGTAAAATAAAAAGCCTTTATTAGATGACCCTCAAATTTCTTTCCAGCTCTATCACTTATTTTAAATAAAATTGAGTATATAATGGGAAAAGTTTAATAGATGGACTCTCCAGTTAACACAATGTAGACATTTAAAAAGTGTTTGCTAAGTAAATAAAATGATTTCCAAGCTGTTCTTTGCATGTAGGCAAAGATGTAGTCACCAGAGCCTCTGCCATACTGCTCCTCTGTGTGCAAAAGGGAAGTTTGATTTCCCTCCTATTAACCTAATCTCTTCTAATTCTCCAGAGTAAATGCCACCTCAGGCAAAATCTCACAAACACCAGACAATGAGAACTGACATCCAGCTGGTATGTCCCAGTACTGCCAGATTCATTGTATACAGGCAGCATCTTTTCTGACTGGTCGATCTCCATGACATATGGTGGTTGAATATTTTGACACTCACACATTTTACTATTCTCCAATCCAAGGCTTTATTTAAGCATATAAACTGCCAGCACTTTCAAGTAAAGATCTTAGTTAAGGATTTTCAGTTACTATTATATTAGGCAACAATGGACACTAAGCCAATTTACTATTCTAAACCAAGGACCAGAAAGAGTGCACACAGAAAATCGGTCATATTTGTTTATAGCATACTCGACAATAAAATCAGCACAGTCTTTCCCAAAAGCCATTGTTTGAGTCCTCATTGATTGGAGTTTGTGGGTTTTATTTTTCTTTTTGTTTTGTATTTTTCTGAAATGGATTTTGATGAGCTGTTCTGCGTCCTGGAAATAATCTCCCCAGTTATTACACACTCAGTGGTGTAACGTGCATTAGTTGGAGCCACAGCTGAGCCGCACTTGAGAAAGAGATTTAAATACATCTTTGCTGCCATTTGTTTACGCGTTTACTGAGGAAAGCCTGGGCAACCTACGGATCTCTGCCATATCAAGAATTACTTTGTCTTTAAAAAGTTCAAATGATGTAGCTGCAAAATGGACCATTTTTGGTGGTCTGCTCTGTCTTCTCCAAAGATATTGAAAACAAATAAAATCTAATTAGAACAAAAAGACCTAGCAATACTTTGGCTCAGCATTTCAGTACAGCAATGGGGCAGCTTTATAATTATTTTAAACTGAGCGAACAATTTGTCTTCATTTCATTACAATAACTTAACCATTAATTAGTGTTTGCTGGCCATTTTCCACCTCTCTAACATTCCATAAGTAAAAATTCTGTTTCATAATGAAATTTCCACTTAAATACCTGGATTTATTAAAATAAAACTGAAAATGGATATTTAACAGTATAATAGAAGCTGATCAATTTTTTAAATGAAGCTTAAGGTTTTAAGTTCTCAATACTCTATTCAAGCCCAGAAAAGTGTTGAAAATATTTTCAAAATCACTCATAATTAAATTTCCTTTGGATGTTATTTCCTGGTGAAAAATACAAATGTAAGGTATTACCTTCACTGTAGTTATCCGTCTGCATCTTATCACACACAGTAGATTGTGAGCTTTTTGGGAAAAAGACATACGCTCTGTATTCCCCACAGTGCATAGTAACTTGCACATGACAGGCACTCATGAATGAATGTAGGAATTTCACAATACTCTTCTTTTGCTTGGGCAAGCAAAAATCAATGAGACTGTTTTAATTAGTTTTTTTCCAGCTATGACATTTAAGAGACATTGGCCAAACAAACCCACTTCCCTAATGGGTATTCACATTCATATTTCTGGAATTATTGCTATTACAGGCAGCAATAACTTCAGAAACAAATTACAACAAGGCCAAAAGCTTGGATGCCAATTAAATCCATTAGTTCACAATTTGGTCTGAAAAAACTTTCCTTAGTTTAAAAAAGTAACCTATCAGAAAGCTGCCAAATTGGCCAATTTCCTCAGTATCTTTTGTAGTTAAGTTAGCATCGAACTAGACTTCTCACAACTTCTTCAGACAAGTGTCAACTCCCTGGCCCAATAACAGACCCAGTGGGTTCCTCTACCATGAAATCTCAACAGAAGCTGTCCAAAGTGCTCATTTTATAATGTTAAGTGAATAAAGCAGAATACATTCTAAGTAGAATATATAATATGAATGCAGTTTGTAAAATAAAACATTTGTGCGTTTATATGCATAGAAGACACACCAGAGAGATATATACCAATATACAATAATAATTATCTCTAGGTGGAAAAATGTCAGTGATTTTTATTTTCTTCTTGTGGTTTTCTATTTTTTCCAAAAATACATTTGTAAATTTTGTAGATTATTTGTGAATAAGCATATATGCCTTTTGTAAGATTTAAAATGTATGCACAAATCATCTCTAATGTGATATCCAAATTTAAAAAATAAATATGTGTATATATGTATGCATATTTGCATGGTATATATAATGTTGGAAGAAAATAATCCAAAATAACTGCTAAACTGTGTTCTAGACTCTTTCCAAGCACTTTAACATAAATCTCAGTGCACACAGATGACATATATATGTATATATATATCCAGTCTACATTATAACTTTATCAGGTAGACTATTATTAACCCTTTTTCCACACAAAAAAAACTGATGATCTTGCCCTAGTTCATACAACATTTTAGTAGCAAAATCCAGGTGGAACTCTCTCAAAATCCTTCCTTGCATTCTTTCTAGTACCTCTCGTCCCTTACCTGACTGGATGCCCATTGATGGGATGAAATGAAGACCCAAAGTTAGTTTCAAAGAGAAGTTTCACCTGGCACTTTTCCTGCATGCTTCTTTTAACATTTTGCTTGTATCTCCTTCAGAGACTCTACTCAAGGATTATGACCTTTCTGATTTACTACTTACTGCTTTACTCCTTCCCCAAAATTTGAACTGCAGCATAATCCACACAGCCAACCAGTTAGAGAGGGTTAATTTACTTAGTAAAAGTAGGTTTAAATAGAAGTAATTTATTTAATAAAATTCTGAATTCAGTTGAATTACTAACTTGAATTCTCTATGAGTTAATAAAATAACATCTCATACGTCTCCCAATTCTACTTCTAGTTGCCCCATTCTTCTACTTCCAGCTCTAGTAAATCTTCTATTAAAAGTGTATTTAGTCTCTGTGAAATTAAGATTCTTTCTTTCCATGTGAGCCACAAGTTTATCCCTGATTTTGACATCAAAACTATACTCTTCACAACCTCTCAAATCCTAACTCATTATTTCCACAAATTTTTCCCAATGATTGTCTTGGTTTTGAATCTCCCTGTGCCATTATAACAGAGAAAAACATTTAAGAGAGATTCTGTTCTTCCTCATGCTTTCTCTGTTGATTAAATATTATATGACATACCTCTTTTACTAGATACTTTCTGGTTCTTCTAGATATTTCTACCACTGTTTCTCTAAATCAACTTTTATTTTCTTTTTATCATTAAGTCCTGTCTCCTCCTACATGCACAGTCTAAAATTTCTAACCACTAGGATGATTTCCCCCTTACCTCTTCCCTGCCCATGTGTCCACCCACCCATATTCCTTCAGCAGTTCACTTGTACCAGTTACTATAGGCTACTGTTGTGATTCTCATGGGAGGGGCTGGCTCTCAGAATGACTTGGAGATTATTTCAAACCTGCAGAACCATCTATCTACCATAATTTTTCAAATATCATTTAATATTAATTTTAGTCCATAAAAAAATGAAAAAAACCCATGAACATAATAAGGGATAAACTAAGCACTATTTTGAAGAAACCAGGAATTATCCTCAGCAGATTTGTTACTCTTTCTTCATGTTTCTGATATCTATGCCAACTTAAATCGCCCTGCATTTTCTTTAGGTTTCCAAGAGTAGTGAATCAGATTTACCAACTAATTTAGGTCAAACTGGCTTAGAAATGCTTTTTTTTCTAATTGCAGAAAATCAAGAACAATAAGTAGCTACTTTCATTTTAGAAATGTAAAAGAAAACAATAAGACAGAACAAAAAAGTCATCATGGGAAGTAGGAGTAAAGAAGAAATTACAAAAAAATATAGCATTATCTCCTAAAGTCTTGGGGTGGGGGAGCAGGGCAGAGAGAGAAAGGAGAAAATAATTTATTTTTAAAAAGCAATGAAGTGATATATTCCAAAGGGTAAGGAAATTGGCAGACTTTAAAACATATTAGAAGGACTTAACAATGAAAATGCTGGAGGAATTTCTAAAGGCTTTTAAATAACTTAAAGTAGATTTAAAATTTTTGTTTGGTTTAATTAGGGAAATGGAAATTTAAAGCCACAATGAGATACCACACCCATGTGAATAGCTAAAATTCAAAAGACTAATAATACCAAAGGTTGGCAAGGATATGGAGTAATTAGAATTCTCATACACTGCTGGAGAAAATACAAAATAATACAGCCACTTTGGAAAATAGTTTGGCAGTTTCTTATAAAGTTACCATAAAATTCAGTAATCTCACTCCTAGAAATAAAAACTTATGTCCACACAAAGACTTGTATATGAATATTCACAGCAGTTTATTCATAATATTTACTCCATTTCTGCCCCAAGTGGAATACAATTCTGACACCAAACACCAGGAGCTAGAATCAGACTCCACTAGTTTAGCCCTCATTTCAGACACCAGCTGCAAGCCTTGGGGCTTGCCACACTTATGACAGGCTGGCTGTAAGTTCAGAGGTTCCTATGACCCCCTCAGGTGCTCTAATTCATGAGAACAACTCACAGAATTCACAGAAAGTGCTTTGCTTATGAATACAGTTTTATTATAAAGAACACAATTCAGGAACATTTAAACATAAGAGATATATACGGCAAGGTCTGGGAGGGTCCTGGATGGGAACTTCCATGCCCTCTTCCTGTAGAGTCAGGGAACATCACCCTCCGGGCACATCAATGTGTTCACCAACCAGGAAGCTACACCAAACCTGTGTCTAGAGTTTTTATCAGGGTTTCATTACGTTGGCACAACTTAGTAAATACTGGCCACATGATTGAACTCAGTCTCCAGCCCCACTTCCATCCTTGAAGGTAAGGCAGGTGAAAGTTCCAACCCTCTAATCACATGTTAGTCCTTTCTGGTGACCAGCCCCCATCCTGACACCATCTTGGGTTCCTCCTCATTAACATAACAAAGACACTCCTATCACACAAGAAATCTCAGGATTTTTTAATCTCTGTGCAAGGAACTAGGAACAAAGACCATATATTCTCCATTATACCATAATACCTAAAACTTGAAAACAAGCCAAATGTCTATCAATCAGGGAATGGATAAACAAATTCTGGTATATCCACACAATAGAGTATTTCTCATCAATAAAAAAGGAACAAACTACTGATAAATGCAACAATAGGATGAATCTCAGAAGCATTATGGTTAATGCAGACAGTCAGACACAAGACTATATACTCCATGATTCCATTTGTATAAAATTCTAGGAAACAAAGAACTATACAACTATAGTGATGGGGGTGTGGGGGTGCGATGAGAAGGCAGGAGATCTAATGTAAAGGTTGACAAGAGATTTTTACATATTGAGGTATATGGGGTGACTATTCAGGTTCAAAACTGTTTTGACTTGAACTAAAGTAGTCTGACTTATGGACTATCAAACATACATTGTACATCTGCTTTAACCATTAAAGTAAAGAATGCACTCTCTTATGATAGAATGCATACTTCCCCTCCTACGCCCTCGTGGTAATGCCCTATCAGTAATGCCCATATTAGTCCCTTTCCCAACATCAGGGTCATGTTGACATGCTAATTTGCAACTGAATACCTCTTTGAAACTTTGATGAATATGTATCCTGGGTGTGTTTAATGTATGTTCTTTGTTCTAAAAAGATATAAGACTGTATTGAAAACCATGCTTCTTTGGGATGCTTCTTCCTTTCTGGAAAAGGCCTTCCTGGGTTATAATTCTTACTCTGGTTCAAGTAAAACTCACCTATAGAATGGTTATTGGTTATTTTGTGTTGACAAGGTGAAGAAAGATAAAACTTTTCAAAGAAATAGAAATATTCCTTATCTTGATTGTAGTAGTAGTTACATAGCTGTATTACATTTGTCAAAATTCACAAAATAGTACACTTAAAATGAGCGAATTTATTGGGTATAAATTATACCTAAATAAAGCTGATATTCATTTTTTAAAGTTAATTGGTTTAGAAAATGCTATCCAGCCTCACAGACTAGAAAATAAACATTGTGATCCTCTTTTCTGAAAAGAAATATAAGCCTAAATTTTACTAACCTAAGTCAACATCAGTAAAGGTAAGCATTAGCTTCATTTTTAAATATAAATAGATTAGAAAAGGAAGAGCACAGTACGGATGATGCACAAAGAAAAGTGTATTTTCCACAATGTAACAAAACACTTGATGAGTTAGCATTTAAACATGGCAAAGTAAAATTAGATTTCATTTAAATGCATTAAAACTATATATTATTGCTGGCACCACTCACATAAACAGTAATCTTTTTGTGTGTGTGTAAGGAACATTAGCCCTGAGCTAACATCCATTGCCAATCCTCCTCTCTTTTGCTGAGGAAGACTGGCCCTGGGCTAACATCCATGCCCATCTTCCTCTACTCTATATGGGATGCCACTACAACATGGCTTGACAAGTGGTGCGTCTGTCCGCGCCCGGGATCTGAACCTGCGAACCCCAGGCTGCCAAAGCAGAGCATGCAAACTTAACCACTATGCCACCAGCCAGCCCCAGTAATCTTTACTATACATATTAAAGATTCTGTTCTTGTTATCTTTAAACTAAATCAGGTTGCTCTGGTCTCTGATGCATATCCAGTAAAACAAAAGATTATCAGGAACTAAGACCAGATGTCTGCCCCAACCAGAGACCAGCCCCTATATAACTGGCCTGTAGTCTTGTTCTAAAAGATGGGCTTTAAGAACACTAGTCCACCATTTTCTGTCTTTACTGGCAAAAAAAAATAAACCCTTTCTATTCCACCAGCTTGCCTCCTGACTTTTTGGCTAGTCTTGCAGCAAGCAGAACAACCCCACTGTTCAGTAACATTATGACAAGGTTTATATAAAAGAGGAATATGCAATAATAAATCTGTGAAAATAAAAGCATATCTCATGGGAAAAAAATCTCCTTGCCATGAGCCTTTGCAATGTTTTATGGGTATGACACCTAAAGCACAAGCAACAAAATCAAAAATAAACAAGTAGGATTACATCACACTGAAAAGCTTCTGCATAGCTAAAGAAATGATTAACCAAATGAAAAGACAACCTATGAAATGGGAAAAAGTATTTGCAAACCATCTATCTGACAATGGGTTAATATCCAAAATATATAAAGAACTCATGAACTCAATAGCAAAAAAACAAATAATTCAATTTAAAAATAGGGAAAGATCCCAAACAGATATTTTTCCAAAGAAGATATACAAATGACCAACAGGTAAATGAAAAGATGCTCAACATCACTAGTCATTAGGGAAACGCAAATCAAACCCACAGAGATATCACCTCACATCTGTTAGAATGGCTTTCATCAAAAAGACAAGAGATAATAAATGCTGGCAAAGATTTGGAGAAAAGGGAACCCTTGTGCACTGTTGGTAGGATTATAAGTTGGTACAGCATGGAGGAAAACTGTGTGGAGGTTCCTCAAAAGATTAAAAATAGGACTAGTTTATGACCAAGCAATTCCACTTCTGGGAAGATATCTGAAGCAAACAAAAACACTACATCGAACAGTAATCTGCACCTCCATGTTCATTGCAGCATCATTTACAATAGCCAAGACATGGACACAACCTAAGTGTCCATCAATGGATGAATGGATAAAGAAAATGTGTAACATATCTACAATGGAATATTATTCAGCCATAAAAAAGAAGGAAATCCTGACATTTGCAACACATGGATGGACCTTGAGGGCATTATGCTAAGTGTAAGTCAGCCAGAGAAAGACAAATACTGTATGACCTCACTTATATGTGGGATCTAAAAGAAAAGAAAAAAACAAACTCATAGTAAAAAAGATCAAATTTGTAGGTGGGCGGGGGGGGATTGGATGAAGGTGGTCAAAAGATACAAGCTTCCAGTTGTAAAATAAATAAGTATTAGGGATATAACGTACATGATGACTATAGTTAACACTGCTGTATGATATATATGAAATTTGTTTAAAAAGTAGATCCAAAGGGTTGTCATCACAAGGGAAAAAAAACTTTTTCTTTTCTTTTTTTTTGTATCTGTATGAAACAATGGATGTTAACTAAACTTACTGTGGAAACCATTTCACAATATATGTAAGTCAAATAATTATGCTGTACACCTTAATCTCATACAGAGCTGTATGTCAATTATATGTCAACAAAACTGGAAAAAATTTAAAATTAAAATTAAAATATATATATCTCTGAGGATAATAAAGTTTTTTTTTACTAGTTTTGTTATCACTTTCTGATATAAAATCTGTTTGGAGCAAATGAAGAAGTACTTTATTATCATTGACCATTTTTATTAAGCCCACCAATCAAATGGGCATCTCTAAAGCAAATAAAAGGAAATTTTTGGTCTACTCATATTTAAATGATATTAAGGTGATAATGATGGGAAATGTTAATTGTCCCCAATAAGAAGATCCCTGGAACACCCTTTGTTCAGTTTCAAGCACCTCATTACTAGATATTTGCAGACTTCTAAAAAAGGCAATCAGAAGGGCTGAAGGCTAAAATGATTCATTCATATGAAAAGGGAAAAAGAACATCAAGGAAGGCACACAATTAATCCTGATTAATCTGGTCTCAGATTATTCAAAAGCAGGGCTTTATAGAAATCAGGGAAAACCTGGACTTTGACAGAGCCTAGGCATGAATGATTTCACATCAAATGATGATCAAGGGTTACTGAATATGGTTAAGATGGATAATTTTTAAAAAGCAATACAGTCCATTGTGGGTAATTTTGGGACAGAGTAATAAATTAGTTGTGTCTTGGTATGTTTATTCCTCAATTTTGTACATACCAAAAAAAGAGAAAGAAACCTCGACATTTTAATCAATTCACCCAGGGATAATTTGATGTCTAGAAAACTGGTTAATGCTAAACACATTCAAAATTGGCTAACATATAAAACACGATGCTAAGATTTGCATTTACAATAGGGAGATTTTGAAAATAATTAAAATATATCTGATAAATATCTGAAGGGGTTAATATCCGAAATATTTAAAGAACTCATAAAACTCAGCAAAAAACAAATAATGCAATTTAAAAATGGGCAAAGGACTTGACTAGACATTTCTCCAAAGACAGGCAAAGGGACAACAGGTACATGAAAAGATGCTCAAAGTCACTAATCATCAGGGAAATGCAAACCAAAACCACAATGAGATATCACCTCACACCTCTTAGGATGGCTATTATCTAAAAGACAAAGTGTAGCAAGTGTTGGCAAGAAAAGTGAAATAAGCCACACATAGAGAGACAAATACTGCGCGATCTCATTTATATGTGGAATCTAAAAGAGTCAAACACACAGAACCAGAGAGTAGAATGATGGTTGCCAGAGGCTGGGATGTGGGAGAAATGGGGAGATGTTGATCAAAGGGTACAAAGTTTCAGTTATACAAAATAAATAAGTTCTGGAGTTCTACTGGAAAATACAGGGATTATGATTAATAATATGATATTTTATACTTAAAAATTTGCCAGCAGGGTAGATCTTATGTTACGTGCTCTCACCACAAAAGGAAACAAAAAAACAAAGAGGGCAAAAGGAAACTCTAGAGGTGATGAATACATTTATAGCATTGATAGTGATGATGGTTTCATGGGTGTATACTTCCAAACACACTAAGTTGCACACATTCAATACCTACAGCTTTTTGTCTGTCAATCATACCTCAATAAAGTAGTTAAAAAACAAATAAAACAAAATAAGAAAACTGGATTCATAATCAGATGACTGCTTGCGGAAAATATAGTTAGAACAAAGGTAAGATTGTGTTTCATTTAGGTAAGCATAATCTGACTCGAATATTAAAGAGTCAGGTTACAATTAGTCTCATCCATTAGGCATTGATTCTTGTTAGCTTTAGTTAATTAAGGTCACTTTCTCACCTTGGCCCTAGATATTGTAATGCATAGTTTACTTGAAGGTTATATCATTACCTATTCAAATTATACATTGAATAAAAATATCCTTTAAGTAATATAATGTTCCTTCTTAAAGCATGATCTCCAATGATTTGCTGGAATAATGTATTGTTTTCTACTGTGTAGCTACATAACAGACTTAACTGAGACTTTAAAGTAGTGATACTTAATTTCTAAGAAGGAAGAATAGATATATTTTGGTTTTTATGAAACAATATCCCTGTTTTGCTTTGGTATTGAGTAATTAAGTAATTTAGTCTTTCAAATCTACTACATGTCAAGCACTGTGCCAGGCACTGGGGATTTTCTAGTAAACATATAGAAGTAATCCTTGTCTTCACAGAGCGTGCTGCACCTAATAATGAAATGATATAGCCTACATTTATTAAAACACCACAGTAGTTCCCCCTTATCTGCGGTTTTTCAGTCAGCTACAGTCCAAAAATATTAAATGAAAAATTCCAGAAATAAACAATTTACACCTTTTAAATTGCGCATCGTTCTGAGTAGTGTGATGAAATCTCGTGCCATCCTGCTCTGTCCCACCCTGGATGTGAATCGTCCCTTTGTCCAGCATATTCACACTGTATACTCTACCTCTCCATTAGTCACTTGGCAGCATCTTGGTTATCAGATCATCTGTCACGGTATCACAATGCTTATGTTCAAGGAACCCTTATTTTACTTAATAATGGTCCCACAGCACAAAAGTAGTGATGCAGGTAATTCAGATATTCCAAAGAGAAGTCATAAAGTGATTCCTTTAAGTGAAAAGGTGAAAGTTCTCAACTTAATTAGGAAAGAAAAAAATCGAATGCTGAGGTTGCTAAGATCTACGGTAACTTTCATTACAGTATATTGTTCTATTTTATTATTATTATGTATTGTTTTTAATCTCTTCCTGTACCTAATTTATAAGTTAAACTTTATCCCAGGTCTGTGTGTGATAGGAAAAGGTTTAGCACTAGGACTAGTTTAGTACTATCCATGGTTTCAGGCATCCACTGGGGGTCTTGGAACATATCCCCCAGAGATAGAGGGGGGGCTACTGTATCTCCATGAGGTTCTTCCAATTAGTGAATTTGTCTCAGTACCTGGTATAGCTCATGTGGTTAGTTAAACATGCAGGTCTCATAAGACCTGCGAGAACTCCCAAGGAAATGGGAATTGTAAAATGTGATTTAATATATGGCTGTTTAAGGAACATGTACATTAATTGTCCACTTGATTATTTTCTTGCTATATGGGAAAATAATTGCCCACTTTATTGTGGACTGCCAGTAGCAGAAAGTTATTTGAAATGGATACCAGTTGTTCTTCAATGCCATCAAATATATTGATAAGAATACTACTATGAAATTATAATAAAAGTCAATATGGAAATAAAAATTTATATTTAACTTCTACTTTTCAAATCTCTCAAATAGATACCTAATATAAAAACACATTACAAATATAGTCTTAATGATTTTTAAAAGGGAAGAGAAAGAAAGGGTAACAAAAAATTAAATAAAGCAGGGGCCGGCCCAGTGGCGCAGCAGTTTAGTCCGCGCTCGGCAGCCCGGGGTTCGCGCATTCGGATCCCGGGCGCCCACCGACACACTGCTTGTCAGCCACGCTGTGGCAGTGTCCCATATAAAGTAGAGAAAGATGGGCACAGATGTTAGCTCAGAGCTGGTCTTCCTCACCAAAAAAAAAAAAGTTAAATAAAGCAAAAAATAAAATAATGTAAGAGACAAGAAAAGACTAACATGATTATAGCTAGCTAGGATGAGGAAACCTGATTTCAATTCACTTTCACCAACATTTACTGAGATCCTCTAGGTACGAGGCACTGTGCTAGGCTGGAAGGAAATATTAAGATAAGGAAGAAATAACTGTTCTCCCCAGGGTGGTACAATTTTGTGGGGATTTATTTTCTTCTTATTCTAATTTCTCTAACTCAGGATGCATAAAGAGTATTTGATTCTAAATGAGTATCCAGCCCTCCCTGCATGTTACTGGATTGTTTGAGAGTTAATGAGAGGTTTAAGAGGAGAAATTAAAGCATTCACAAGAGTCCTCCTTTGGTCAGACCCGCTTGCACAGCGATTGAGCTTTCCTGTTGCATTTTCATGGCAATACCTCTCTGAGTTGTTTGGGAGTTTTTCTCATCAGTAAGAAGAGTCTCATTGTGCCACCCTGCAAGCACACTTGCTAATCACTGTTAATTGCCTACAATTGAGATCAGCAGACTGTTCACTGAGGACAGTGATGGGCACTTAACTTATTGGCACTGAGGTTTCCTGTGTGCCCATTTCCACTAATGGATCATTTGTCCTGGAAATTGGAAGTCCTGGCATCGATCACACAAACTAGACTCAGTAGGCAGAAGTGTTTACCCTCCTCTTCACCTCCAGAAGGAGGGCAAAACAGACAGGCGCTTACCTGTGGCCAGAAGGTAGGCAGCCTTTGTGGAGAGCCAAAGTCCCTCACTACAGCAGTAGAGCTCAAGAAAAAGGACCTCCCAGAGAGGCAAAATGTTCTAAAACAGAGAGGATGATAAGAGGCAGAATCTTTCACTGCCATCCTTTTGTTTTCAGACTCCCTGTCAACATGCCACAGCATGACAGGAAAAGTCAAAGGATGCCTCTGCAGATCCTGAAGTGGCAGGGCTTCTTCATAATGGCCTCAAATGCTTCTTCCTTTTAAGAGGCTCCTGTCATTGTAATTATGGAGACAAAAATCATGATGATCAGAAATTGACAGCATATGGTCCTGATGCAGAAGGAATGGGGAAACAATGCCCTCCATCACCAATCAATGTGTCTATACATCTTCCTCCAGAGGTCAGAAGAGGTACAATTGAACCCGTGTTTGACATGATTTACATTTCCTTTTAGTCGTGGCGTATAGCACTGACACCCCTTGAGGGGAATTTCCCTGGAGGTTTTTAGAACTCTTGTATACAGTGAACAATATAACCTTATCCTCTACAACCCTAAGCCAACCTACTCTCACCTCCCATGATTCCTATTTATCATTAAAGATTCTTATTTCAGGATGTTAAAGAAAAAATTACTCTGACACTTGCTGAATTAGTAAGGAAGACTTTATTCAAGACTATTCATGATAGATGTCAAGACTATTACAATAAGGGAGAGAGATTGGGCTCAACTCAGCATATAGCAAAGACAGCTGGGGATTTGTAGCCATTGAACAGAATGAGGGGTGTCAGTGGATGGAAAATACTAAGAGGAGACATCAAGGGTAGGGAGATTCTTGGTAAACTCACTAATAGTATTCTTGCTGAAGGCAGGCCAAAGTAATCGGGTATCAGGGGAGGTGGAGTCTCACTAATCTGACTTACTCGGATTCTTGCTAAAACTGGACCCAGCAGACTGAAGAGAAGGCCCATGGATGGGGCCAAGTCAAAAAGAGGGCTCAGAGGAGCCCATCTAAAGTTTGGTGAAGGAGAGAAGCTTTGTCAAGGGGAAGCAGTGACCCTTATAATAGGTCACCTGTGTTTAGAGGTTACAAAGTTTAAAAGCAGATTCCTTAGAAGTAATTCCCTTACTGGAGTTTCCTAAATCAACAAGCCAGCTAGAAGGAAAAGAAGCCCCTCTCAAAATGGCTTGGATTTGCGTTTACAAAAATAGAGTATCTATTTTTATAAGTTTCATTTTTTATATTACTTCTCCCTTCCCTCCCCAATTCATCGCCTTTGATCTATACAGACATTTCTCTCTCCCTGTAAGACTTGCAAATATCCCCTCCATAATCCAGCCTGTCCCCTGTTCCTACTTGTAGCTTCTCTGATTTTTGATGTCTTTAATTCACCACCTAAACACCTCCATCTGCACCCATCTTGCCCCAATCATTTACGTTTGATTTTATATCAATTTTTTAAAGTCCCTGGATCCAGTCCAGTTATTGTAACTTGAACCTGGATTATTGTCTCCTCTTGAATTTTGTTCTTTGCTCTTATTCTAGCTAATGTAGAAGTTTTCTAAATTCTCAATCTATGTATCTTTTCTCCAAGGTAGAGTCCACAAAGATCATGTCAGGATCTGATTCTTCTATTTCTTTGATGCAAGACAGCGTGAGGTTTGAAACTCTGGGAACTCTTGCCTGGTCATGGGGTTTATAGAAAACAAAAAGGACTCCTTTATAAAATGGGAGTTGAGAGTCTAAAAAATTCTTATGGAGAGTAGGCCCTGTAAGAGTTTTTGCATTCTTTTTTTTCAGGCCTCAGATTTATAAAATATCAGTTCATGGCATGTTATTTTCAATAATCAATGTCCTCACATTTTTTTATGTTTTCATTCCCCTCATCTCCACAGCCCCAAAATCCCATCCTATTCTTTTCCTCACTTTAAGCACCTGAACTTGAATACATTTACCCAAATGGTATAATAATATATATCTAACTCTGCTCACTTTTTCCACAAAACTTTTCATATTTTATATCAATCCACATTGATATCTGTAGATCTAGTTCATCGTTTTTAACTGTGATATGTTATTCTTTTTTGTATATATAACAACGTTGTCTAATTGAACATTAATTGGGCACTTCCATTGTTTCAAACTCTTCACCATTACAAATAGTGCTCTGATATACATTCTTATCCAGGCTTATTTGAGTACCTAGCTAAGAGTTTCTCTGGGATGTATACAAGAAGCAGTACTGCTGGGTAGTAGATTATGCACACTTGATTTCATTAAATATTCAAGTTGGTCCCCTGAATGGTTGCTCCAATATCCTCTCCTTCCAATAGTGAATGAGAGTTTCTACTCCTTCATATCCTCACTAGCACTGAACACTATTTGACTTTTTGAGTTCTACTCTTCTGATGAGTACACAAAACTTTGTCTCATTTTAATTTTTTAATTCTTTGATGAGAATTAAATGTAACAAATATGATCACTTCTCCATATAATTATTAGCCATTCAAGTTTTCTCCCTGTGAATTGTCTATTCTATATTGGGTTGTCCAATAGTTTCTTCTTGATTTGCAGGGATTCTTTATACTTCTAAGCTATTAATCCATCTTTATTTTTTTATTTTAAAATAATATTCTTCCAGTTATTTGCTTTTTAATGTTTACATATTACACCTATTTTTAAACAGAAGTCTTCAATGTTACTGTAATCAAATCCATTAATTTTCCTCTATTTGTGATTAATCCATTTGTTTCTTGTTTAAGAAATCTCCCCCAAACCCAAGGTCATAATGATATTCATCTGAATTTTGTTCTAATAGTTGTATAACATTTCCCTTCATGCATGGGTCTTTAATCAATTATGATTTTAATTTTTCATTGGTGCAAGGAGGAAGTCCATTTCCCAATAGCATTATTAAATAATTCTTTTTCCACTTAGTTATGAAGCCAGGACTACTGTGCATGTGTATATATACATATGATTGTTTCATATATGTGTATATACACACACACACACACAACCTGATTATCTATCTGGTAAAACAATATCTTATTACCTTGCCAGGTAAGTCCCTCTCTTTACTTTTACTTTCTTGGGTGTGAAGGGTCTTAGCTATTCATTGACATTTAGTCCTCCATATACTTTAGTATCACTTTGTTCAGCTCTCAAAAATATCAAGTTGGAATTTCAAGTAGAATTTCATTATGTTTATAGATTAATTTGGGAAGAACTGACATCTTTAAAATGTTAAGCTTTCTCATTCATAAACACATTAACTTTCTTTTTCTCCGAATTGCAGAGATAGGAAATAATATCGCAATTTCACCCTCAAAAATCCTTGGATAATAACAAAATGGTCTAGTCAGTTTTTACGTAAGTGCTGGATACTTGAATAAAGATTTATTTTGAGGATATTAAGACCTATCTTAGTTTATTTCCTCATTTAGAAAACAAAAGGAATTGACTAGATCACTGCTAGTTAAAGTAGTTGGTAGTGACTTGTTTACCAAGACACCTGGAGATAAGGAACTTGCCCCAGAAAGTTCTTACTGCATTAAGAAACTCTTCAAGGGGTAAAAAAAAGTCAGTATGATCACTGGAAATTATTTCTAGATTCTCTTTTAACTTTAAATGTGATAATTTCATTGATAGCAGTTTATAAAGTTTTCTGACTTTGTAAAAGCTCTAAAGGTTTTGCAATAATTTACATAGTCTTCATTATTGCATAAAAGCTGTTTCTATTAATTTTTCATATTTCTTAAAGTTGTTTGATTCTTTACAGGTTGTTATTTTAAAGAATTTTGTTTCCTCTAGTCTTCCACATATCAACACTTTCATTAAGTAAGTCATCTTTACAGAAGGGGAAAGCAGAGAGAAGACAAATTAGAGTAGAGAAAATAAAGTACATTATCATTTCTGTGCTCCAATGGCATAGGGAAGCCAGTTGGAAAAACACTAGATTAGTTGATAAATTGTAGAACCAAGAAAATCAGCACAGGTCCATTTTAATCAAGTACACCATTCTAACAAGTGTTTCCTGGGGAAACACTTTATAGGGAAAGGAAGTTTGTCCTCAAGATATCTTGTCCGTCTATAACCTTCTAAATTCATTTTTCCTTCCTCTTAGACAATTTGTGTAGTTGATATTTTTCTTCTCAGTCCAACCCTCTTTGTTTAGATACCTGTACTATTACAGTCTTCTGTTGGGGAGAATTGGAGTTAACACATGATTACACAATGTTTACCACCAAAGTAAGAGAGGGAAAGAAAGGATAAAATAGTGAATGATGTGTATATTTCAAAATTATGGTAAAAGCAGAGACAATATGAGATGACTTTAAAATGCTCCTTTGTACCCTTTCCAGCTAACTCTGATTGCCTTGCAAATTTACCTGTGGAAATATTTCAAACTATAGAAATAAGTCTATAGAAGTAATGTATAGAATAATTCTGATTATTCAACAGGGCTGGAGTAGAACAAAGATGTGTATAACCTTTTTAAAACTCCACAGATGATAGCGACATGCTAATGACTGTGAAGGGACCTTATGTGCCATTCTCCAGCCCAATTACATATCCAATTCTTGAACCAATCAATAACACCCTATCAAGTTGTCCAGCATATCATTGAACCCTCTCAATGACAGTGAACACACTTTCCAAAACACCCTATTCCAACTAAAGTTCAGAGTACAAAAAATTCCTCCAAAATCAGTCTCATGACAATTTCCAGAAATTGGTCCCATGTCTTTCCAGTGAAGCTATTTAAAACAAGTCCAATTCACTTTGCTCAAGATAACCTTTCAAATTTTTTTTAACTAGATTCCTTTCTCAGACACCTTTTTCCAGGCCCAACACCTTCATCTCCTCAGCCTTTTCCTACCTGACAAAGTTTCCAATCCCTTTCACCAATGTGTTCTCGCCGCCTAAACATGTTGCAGTTTGTCTATATCTGCTCTTAAAATGCATCCTAAAATAGATTAAATTCTTCATATGAAGTCTTCTTAGAACCCAGGAAATCAAAATTAGTTTTCTCTCAATCTAGATGCTATGCTTCAGTAAACGTATTTTAATATTTTATTTGTACTATTTTTTGTGGCATCCATATCATACAAATAGCTAACGTTTAACTTGAGTTAACCTAAAATTCCTAAACTGACAAGCTGCTTTCCACAAATTTGGACTTGTTACCAACTTTTGGCCCTAAGAGAAAGATATCCCATTTACCACTAGAACTCTCTTTCCTATTATATTAGATCTATTTTTACCACATCGCTATTTTAGAGTTTGCTTCTCTCATCATTTGTAGTCACTATTCCTCTCAGCTCCTGTGCCATCTCTATATCCATTCACATCGCTGACGAAAGTGCTCAATAGGAGCAAGACAAGGATCGAGCTCCGTCACGGACAACAGGGGTTGTCCTCCAGGCTGACATGGGCTCATTGGTTGAGCAGTGCTGATTGGTATCCTTTGAGCATGTTTCTTCCACTAGCAGTTAATTTCTTTAGTTGTACTAGATTCCAGTCCATATTTCTCCACTATTTTCAAATACACATAACTAGAACTTCTTCCCAAACATTTTGGTCCAAATATTCTAAGCCTACCATATGCTGATAATCTTTTCTGTGAAAAAAGTAAACAAGGCCAGTGTGGTGTAACTTGGTCCCACTAACCTTTGATGGTTTCTGGTAAATGCTGTTTCCCACTCAGAGTGTACCACACCACCTCTTTAATAATCTCTTCTAGAATTGTGTCCATATTTGATGATAAAAACCTACTCTGTCTACATCAAGCATACCTAGGCTCTCCACATGCTTCTTACAGAGTTCACTATATTTTATTATAATTATTCATATATCTGTTACTGAAGGCAAGAGCTGTATCTAAGAACAGTGCCTGGCATATGGCATATGAAGTATTTGTTGAATGGATAAGTGAAAACACTTCACTCATTTTTAGAAATTAAAATTAGAGGCATTGAAAGGATTTAGATAACAGGTATAATGGACAGACTCTAAGGTGGTCCCCAGGATTCTTGTCTTCTGGTAGTTACACTTTTCATTATTCTCCTTCTCTTGAGTGTGAGTGGGACCTGTGACTTGCTTTTAACCAACTGAGTACCACAAAGGTGACGGGGTGTACTTATTCACAAGTACACAAGCACATTACATAAAACTGTAATGCCCGTCTTGTGAGGAGACTCCCTCTTCCTTGATGGTTTGGAAGAAGTGAGCAACCATGTGGGGAAGACCCTGAAAGCAAGGAACTGAGGGCAGCTCCTAACCAAGTCAGCAAGAAACTGACGCCCTGAGTCCAGCAACACACAAAGAACTGAATGCTGCCAATACCACATGAGCTTGGAAGCAAATCTTTCCCCAGTCGAGCCTCAGATGACATCAAGCCTGTTGGCCCTTTGTTTTAAGCTTTGGAGATGATTCAGCTAAGCCATGCCTGGACTTCCAACCCACACAAACTACACATCCAAATTACCTAGGAAGCTTTATAAATACACACACATTCCAACCTCAAACTTAAGAGTATTTTGAAAACAGCCCCCACGTGATTCTAATGTTTATCCCTGGTTGCAAATCCCTGACCTAAACTAACAACAATTTTAATATAAAAATTAAAAATAAAATGATGTAAGAGTAGGTATCTTTCTTATTGTCACAGAACTAATGACTAGCAGTCAGGACTTACTTTTCTCCTCTTACACTAATACCTTTTTCCATACCCTATGCACAGGCTTATCCTCTGTCCTCAAACATGCCAAAGGGTCTCACACCTAAAAAAAAAGTGACTTTTTCACATCTTCCCTGTATTTCTAGTCTATTCCTTCTTCTCATGTTAAATCTAGTCTCTCTGCCATTTACCACTCACTTACTCCCCTGCTCTATGACTTTTGACCTTACTAACCATTCACTAAGACACCCATTACCTCTTATAATCCACAGGATAGCATGCCCACCCTGCTCTTTTCCCTATTATGGAAGCACAGCCCTAAAGAATAATAAAGAAGGGACAGAGGCAAAAATAAAGAACAAAGATTAGTTCCCTAGACCTACCTTGGTTTTGGCTAGTTCATGCTGTCCCAGTCCCACCAATAGCATGCCATTGAAGGAGGCAGAAACTACCATTGGTCCCAGGTTTACTTCATAGCTGACTTCACCACCCAGCCCCCTTGCCTTCTAATGATTAGAGAAGACTTTATTTCATCTTCTCAGACTTACCAAAGAATACGTGGGCCAGTGGTTATTTGACTGCCAGTCTTCAAGTCCAAAGAAATTACAAATACTCTGAAAACAAGACTGGTTGGAGGAGCTGAGCCAGGAACAAGAAATCTGGAAGTCTTTTCTCCAACAGGCCAGGCCTCTCATTTTCCTGTCTTGAAGCATTCCTGTGCTCTGAGGCCTACAGCAGTGAGAGGTGAGGGATGGTTCAGATATGCCCAGCAGTCCACTGAACCCATATGAAGACAGTATTCCTGTTGGAACCATTTCTTTCTTTGGCTAAAAAAGTAATAAATCTCTTCTTAAGTGGCAAGTGGTAGAAATTGTTAATTTTGGTTTTAGCAATACCACATGAATTGGAAGGGAAGGAGTACATCAAATCCAAGATTATAACCTGATCCTTCCACAGCCAGGCAGAAGCCAGGAGAGAAAGCACTGCCTTAATGAATAAGATGCTCTAAACGAATTGCAAGGGCAGAAGAGATATTGATTCCAGAAATGTCCAAGGAGGGTGTGCAAGGTGTGATTTATTCCCAACAAATTGTGCATTCAGTATTTGCTTTTCCCTAGACTCTGCAAGTTGTGTTGAAGTATACCTATCAGTATTCCACTAACAGACATGTCTCCACATTTTTGCTATTTTGTTCACATTTATCTTAAGAATCTTGGTCTCCTAGGGCCATTTGTGACCTCTTGGTCTTGATTCCAGAACCACCTTTCTTATCTGAGATTATAGATTTTGAGTGCATCTGGCTCATCCCCGCTTATTGTATAATATCCTTGCCTCTGGCATGCACCTGCCTTTCTTGTAAAACAATCTTTTCTGCACCTTCTCTGAGGTCCCTTTTACATGCCCCCATTTTTAAACACATTCAGGCCATGCATGTTAACTCCTTCTCACCACCTCAACTCATACCCTTCGATGGGCACTCTGTGAAAGCCCCTTTCTTATCCTGAAGTAAGAGGTTCAGAAGTTACACTGAGAAAAGTTTCTCTTATATCAGTGTCTATGGCTGCTGTGATGCGTTCTGCACCTGATCCATCTGATATCTGTTCTCTCAGCTACCCTGAAAGAGATAAGCTGTTCTATTAAAAAACAGGGTAGCCCTTGTGCCCCTGGTTCTCTCCAAACTGAACCATATTTCCACTAATTAAATTGTGCTCCCTCGAATGGAGAACCAGAGCTTGAACTGAGGGCTTCCTTCTAAACTTAAAATCACTCTTTCCCTTTAAATCCACTGACCAGCTGACCTCAAAACTAAAATTTTCCCCTAAGGCTTCTGGATTCTTTCTTCCCTGCATCCATTTTGGTTCTCTTTGTCTCAAAGCTTATATGTGCCCCAGCGTTTTGATGGGACCCAAGTTTGTCTCTAAAAGGATCCTTCCAAAGCAACATCATCTATTCCCAGATATTTCTAATTTTTTTCCTTCATATAGTCATTTGGAAAGATTTCTAACTCTTCTCTAACTCTCTATCTTTACTGGGAAGGGAAACTGCTTTCTGCTGCTGGTGTCTTAAAAAATAATAATTTCTTATTAAAAAAGGCATGTGTAACCATATGCAACATATTTTAGAAGAGCATACCAAATTAATACATAAAAATAATCTTCCAACAGGTAAAGTAAGTAACGTAAGATTTCTATTTCAAGTTGAGTCATTTGATAAGTCAAAGTCTTCTGGTCCAAGACCATGGGTAATGTAAAGTATAAATATCTTAGTAATGATGAGAGACCCTGCGCCAGCACAATAACAAGGAGCACTTGAATTACTAGCCTGTCCGTTTACCCAGCATCTACTGAAAACACAGGCACATAGTGAGAACAGAGCAAACAAAAGAGTTTGCATCCTCTGGTTCTCCTTCTCTATCCTTCAGGTAGAGTCATATCATTGATAGCATTTCCACCACGATAAGACTGCTCCTGCTTCATGAATGTGGCCTACACAGAAAAAGTTAGAGATCTGCACCTAATAGCAAAACAAATCCAATTATGTGCCAGCGATTTTAACGCCTCTCCAAGATTGAAGTGGCTCACTAAACCTCAGACGGTGAAGATCCAGGGAGCATGTTTATTTATTTATACCATGCCTCCCTCCAAATAGGATTTGAGGCAGCTCAGTGAGCATGTTAATAATGCTTACTCTCAAGAGCCTATTTGCTGTGTTGTGCTGCAAGAGATATCATTACCCCTGTTTGCTCTTAGAATATCTGACTTTTTGGAGGCTTTTCTTTTGTTTGTGGAATTTTCTGAAATTCAGATGAGACCTTGAGGTTTGACTTCCTTTACTCGCATAGGATTCTGAGCGTAGGAAGGAAAGAACCCAAACATGTGGGAGGAGCCACCAGGGGAGGCAAAGTTAAGGCGAGCACACAGGATTCTAGAATCCTCAGTGTTGATGCTGACAGGGGGTCCACATCTGGAAATGGGACTTTGAGAATTATTGAGTGCTCCTGCTCCTGACACCAGAGGATGGTGCCTGTTCATTGAGTTACTAAAAATTTCTTCTTGGTATTTGTGATTAGGGCACCATGGAGTTTGGAAGCGTCTGCTGTTTCTCACTTTTCTGGATGGGAAGTCAGGTCAAGAGAGAAAAAGCATTGACTGAGAGCTCACGAGGTATGTGGTGCTGTGCTAGGCATTTTACATATAAAGTTTCAACCAGTCCCAGTAAGAAATCTACCAGATTGGAACTATTGTTCCCCTTTTGTAGATGAGGAAACTGATGCAGAGAGAGGGAGCTACTTTGTCAAAGGAGAGGCAGCTGGTAAGTGAGGATTCTGGAAGTGGAGCTTGTATCTATGTATGACCTGCAGATGTCTGACCTTTGTGCTAGACTGACTGATACCCAACACTGCGCTTGGCAGATAGTGGGCACAAGGCTAATGTTTGCAAGAACAACACAAAATATAAAAACAACTCATTCAATAGATATTGACTGAGTGCCCACTATGTGCCAGACACTATGAATCAACACAGGATAAATTCTACACTAAAAATTGCAATTCAAATGTAAACCAGCTTTAATCTATGAAAATGAAATTAGGCCAGCAAGGAGACCAATCAATGAGCCTATTAGACTATATCCCATAAAAGGAAGAACAGGCAGGAAAAATGAGGTGAAGGAATGATGAGATAATGTAATTTTAAAATTCGCTCCTGTTCTCCCGAAATACTTTTAAGATTTTACTGCAAAATTACACAGTCATCAGGAATATGCCAGTTTTAAAAGACTTTCTCACTTGGGTCAGTGCATAAATAATAATACACATTTAAAAATGCATGACTATTCATTAAGCCATTGACCACTTCCAGTCTATTGAGTACATTAGTATTTTAAAAATTACTTTAATACATATTTACCCAATAGACCAGAAAAGTTCCTTTGGTACATGATGTGCATTTTAAAAGCTGCCTGCATAAGGAGTTATCCGATCCGAATCAGAGTGTGCTGCCAACTACATAATATGCATTTTAAAGAACAACCTAATTATGTGCTTACCCAAGAGAACAAAGTTAATACTGAGGGTCAATAATTATTACCTTCCTTTACTACCTTTTATTCTTTTCTCTCAAGTAAAATGGAGAAAAAAAGGTTTTTTCTGCCCTCTCATTTATTTTATCTTGACAACTAGTGTCCCAATGCTTTTCTCACCCCCACCTTCAAAAAACAGAGAGAGAGAAAGAGAGAAGAGGGGGGAAGAGAGGGAGGGAGAAGGAAAAGGTAAAAAAGAAAACAATGTATAATTAAAATTAAGTGGCTGGTTTATAGCAAATGTGGAAGGTCAAAAATCCATCCTTTAATGTTTATTATTTTCTCCCTTTCTGTCTAATAGCAGTTTAACCTATATATTCCTTCATTCCAAAATTTTCTAGTCTCCCCTGTTTACTTTTCTAGAAAGATAATTACCTTTCCCTTTCTCCTAGGTGAAACACAAAGTTCCTTTCTCCACTTGCACAAAAACATCAATGTCCTCTGTTATCTAGTCATTGATTCTGTTTCCATTGGCATGACACTGGGGGCCTCTCAGCAGAAAACTCCATTCCTGTTCATACAAATATAAAATAAAAAGCCATATTTTCAACAGATAGACTAATTCCATAGTTTCTCTCCTCTATTTGCCACACCATCAGCAGTGATATCACCCCACCCATGAGGGGTACCCAACAGACCAAGACAGCAACCTTGACAACCTCTTCATAGGGATGACTCTCGCCCTTACTTCCAGTGATGTATAACCACCCATTTAGATCTAAAGAACACACCCAAAATGGAAATACCACTTAGTATTTAAGTATTAGATGTAAGCTGGTTATAGAACAGTGGGTTATCTGTCTGTGAGTACAGACTGTGTGGCTGTATACACTACTCCTAAACGTTACTCTCTATCACTCCCAGCTGTGATAGCAGACTTATGGTGTTATTTTATTTTTAAAAACCCATTTTGAGCAGAGATTTACTTCCTGTCTTTACCACAACTCCCCCATTGCTACATCAATTACATTTTATCTACAAAAAAAATTACAGAAACCTTTCACAAATTCTATTTGTCTTAAGAATTATCTGCCTTCTATTCTAGACGTGTTTATTTCAATCAGCCTAGAGAGACAAATTCAGGTTTTCTAAGGATGAATAAAAAGACCAAAGTCAAGGTTTTTTTTTAATTCATCCCAATATTTTATCATTTATTCTTTCTTTTCATTTTTTAATTATTATTTTATACCTGAAGAATACCCTAGAGATTCAAAAGCTGGTGGGATTTTCTTAAATACACTTGGTAATTTTATAGAGAAGAAAAGAAGGCTTAGAAGAGGCTAAGTGGACTACAATTAAAGCAAAGTTTATTTCATATCAGCACAGTAATTAAAATATAATTAATATTTAAAGAAGCAATTCTAATACCAAAAATGTATATCTAAACTCCCAGGCGACTATACTAATGAACTGAATGATTCAACTTAGTGTACTCGTGTTTCTTACCCTCCAGTCGACAAGAATAACAAGTATAATTGGAAACACTCTGTAAATATGAAGTCATTATTTTTATTGTGGGTATGGATACAGATGTACAGCAAGGAACTAAATAAAATTAAAAAATAAGGACCACCATCATAAATCTCCACCAACCATGTTCTGACACAACCACCTCTTCTTACACAGACGGTATGTTTTACACGCACCAACATGTGTAGTAAACTCTTGTTGAGGGTCAGGTTCATTTCCTCATTTTGTAACAGCTCTAAGACACAGACTAAAAGTGAGAACAAACTGGAAGGAGACTTTAAAGTCTTCAGGCTGTTTGATGTGTTTATTATTTTTATAAGCCTCTGAGAAATGTACCAATGCCTGTTGGTTCAAGAGCATGCTCTCCTTTTATTCTAATAATTTTTAAAATAAATTTTGCATTTTTACCAAATTAATTTTGGCCATAATTGGATTTGGTTTGACAAAACAAGATACACCTGAATTTAACTGAGTGACTTTTCTCTGTGCCCATCTGGATTGAACGGCAGTACTGGGGAAATCTGTCTTTTAACTCACTTTAAACACAATCTTTTTCTTCCCAAAGTTTTACTTCCTGCAATACAACCACATTCATCCCTCGGGCATGATATAGTGCCCTCTCTTTGCAGAACAGGAAAGGCATGACCCAAAAAGGCAACGAGATATATTAGAAAAGGTGAGGCTCCACCAAACTTTGTCTCTAAAATCTGGGGGGTGTGCGTGCGTGTGTAAGAACAAAGAAAAGAGAGGAGAGAGAGCGGGGAGAGAGAGACCAGGATGCTCACAATTGTCTTTAAGGGCTGCACTCCAAATTGGGTTGTCAGATTTAGCAAATAAAAATATAGGACTACCAGTTAAATCTGAATCTCAGATAAACAATGAATATTTTTGTATAAGTGTGTCCCATGCGGTATTTGGGATATATTTTACAGTAAAAAAATTACTTTTTGTTTATCTAAAATTCAAATTTAACTGGGCTTCCTGTATTTTACCTGGCAACTCTATCTCCAAGACTCTCCTTAATCTAACATTCAACTTACTTTATTATTACAAAAGTATCTTGGGGGTCAGCTCAAGCTATATACTCCCCTAAAATTGGCCCAAGTTAGAAAGTTTTTGTTTCTTCAACTGAAAAAGATTTTTAAATAATGAAGGCAATCTTGAGATGCAAAATTGATATCAGATGCAGAAACAGAATCACGATGAGTGCCACAGGGTAAAATGTTCCCTTCCAGGTATCCAGCTTCCCTCTCCTCTTCTAGCACATTGGCCCAAAGGAAAGGTCTTTGGGCTTTTCTTTTTCCTGCTTTTCTGTGGGCAACTTTTACCTTTTCTAGAATCCTATTTTGAGTTATATATAGTGTATTTGAGTGTATCTCTTTGTTCAGAGTTTTTAGTGGTTGCTCTGTATATTACATTATGCATACATAACATCACTACCTACAAGTGTTGACATTTTACCAGTGTCAACTTTACCTCCCTTCAAGTCCCTTTGTTAAAGCAATGGGCTCACTCTGCTCACCGCAATCTGAGCCAAACAATCACAAGTTAGGGATCAAGAAAGGAAGCTTTAATTTGATTAGCCAGCACAATCAGGAAGATGGCAGACTAATGTCTCAAAAAAACCATCTTCAAGAATTACAGAATCTTGAGGTAGTCATATAGGGAAAGTGGGCATTAGGGAGGGGGTTTAGAAATGTCAGCCTTCAGGCGTGACAGACTCCAGGGTCTTTCACCGTTCTTTTCTTCTGTCAGTGATGATGAATATCTTGTTGTTTCCCTCCTGTGTTCAGTCTATTCCTGGAGAGAAACTCATAGAACAAAGTTTTAATTTATCAGCTATACAGGAGTACATACGTAAGTGGAGGCCATAAATCAGGAGAGCATGTGAATTTTTTTAGAGTATGTGCAGCACAGCAAGTAATCACACAGAGAAGGGGCTGGGGTCATTTAGCGTTACAAGATGGCCTCACTTATG
Organism: Tapirus indicus; assembly: GCA_031878705.1. Classification (NCBI taxonomy): domain Eukaryota; kingdom Metazoa; phylum Chordata; class Mammalia; order Perissodactyla; family Tapiridae; genus Tapirus; species Tapirus indicus. The sequence goes on from CM062919.1 coordinate 51,565,036, forward strand.
TTCACGTACACCTTTACTCTCTCCATTTTACAATATAATTGTCTTAAGTATTCCCTCTACATGCTTTCAGAACCACATCATACACTGTTATGATTTTTGCTTCAATTATCAAACATAATTTAGAAAACTCAAGAAGATAAAGTTGACTGTATTTACCCATATTTTTGTTCTTACCATTGTTCTTCCTTAGGACATTTCTTTTCTATTATTTCCTTTCCTTTTCAAACTTTCTTCAGCCATTCTTTTAGGATAGGTCTGCTGGTGAAAAATTCTTCTAGTTTTCCTTCATCTGAGAATATTTTGATCTCCTCTTCATTCCTGAAGGATATTTTTGAAGGACATAGAATCCTGGGTTGACAGTTCTTTGTTTTCAGTACTTGAAAAATGTGTGCTACTTCCTTCTGGCATCCTGATGAGAAATTCACTGTCATTCAAATTCTTTTTCCCTTAGAGGTAAGATATCATCATTTCTCTCTCACTGCTTTCAAGATTTTTTTCTTTGTCTTTAGTTTTTAGGAGTTTGTTTAGGATGTATCTTGAGCTGTATTTCTTTGGGTTTATCCTGCCTGGAATTTGCTCGGCTTATTGAATCTGTAGGTTTATTGCCAAATGTGGGAAATTTTCAGTCATTATCTCTTTGAATAAACTTTTCCTCCCCATACTTATTCTCTTCTCCTTTTAGGACTCCAATGACACAAATGTTATATCTTTTGTTATAGTTTCCCCAGGTCCCTGAGGCTCTGTGCACTTTTTCTCTGATGTTCAGATTGGATCATTTCTATTGTTCTGTCTTCTAGTTCACTGATTCTCATTACCACCCTAGAGGAATGAAAGTCCCAGTCCCCTTCAGCCTTCTCTGACCACTCTGGTGGGGAGGAGGGGCACTCATTACAATCCAACAAGAATGGAAGTCTAGATTCTCCACTTGGCCTTTGCTCAATGGCAGGGTAATGGTGTTTAGCTGAAGTGGGGCAATTATTATCTAAAAGTTTTCTGTCTTGCTAGGCTGCCCCTTAACTGGTCCTTTGGCAAGAGAGCACAGAACTTTGAGAGGCTTTTGTTTGTCTGCTCCCATTGGCGTTTCAGGGTTCCTGGATTCTTCAACTTCAAGTTTGGGATCTTTGAGGCAAAAAAGAAAACTCAGGGGACTCACCATTCTGATGTTCTTTAGATCCTGAGATCCTAGCCAGGCTGCCTTTTTCTCTGCATCTTTCAGAGTTTCCTTATTTGAGAGGACAGAAAATATTATTATCTCCAAGATTTTTAACTGTGTTTAACAGGAGAAATAGGAAAAGGCACATCACATCTAGTCCATCTTGTGCCAAAACCAAGAGCCAGTGAGACATTATTAATTAAATGGCATTTTACTTCTACCTAATTCTTTCTTGTCTCTACTCTAGATGGCAGCTTTTCCAAACTTTAGCATTGTCATTAAACCCTTCATGCTACCCAAGAACTCATTATTTTCTCAGAGTGTATGCTGTTTTCTATTTCACTAAGAAAATTAAGAGAATGAGACATGAACTCATTCAATTTCTCATCTTCTGCCTACAAATTATCTGTATTTACACCCATTCTAACCTACTTGCCTTCAGTCTTAGAAATGTCTCTAGGGGCTGCCCGGTGGCGCAGCAGTTTAGTTCGCACTTGGCAGCCCAGGGTTTGCGGGTTCGGATCCCGGGTGCCTGCCAACACACTGCTTGTCAGCCATGCTGTGGAGGCGTCCCATATAAAGTAGAGGAAGACGGACACAGATGTTAGCCCAGGGCCAGTCTTCTTCAGCAAAAAGAGGAGGATTGGCAGAGGATGTTAGCTCAGGGCTGATCTTCCTCACAAAATAAATAAGTAAATAAAATTTAAAAAAAAAAGAAATGTCTCTATATGTGTGCTTTCAATCTCATCCTAACCGATCTCTTTTGAAACCATGTTCCATCAAATGTCCCTCTCTTTTCTAAACCCTCAAACTTTCGCTTTCTTCTATTTCTATTCTTTACCCTGCATACATACTCATCTCTTCAGTAAAACAAAAACAAATGACCTACATCTCCTCTAGCTGTATCCATATTAATCACCATCTTTTCATGGCCAAGAGAAGGCAACAGTGTTGACTCCCCTTCTTCCTATCATTCTTTGCTAAGCATAGAATCAGGGATGTAGAGGAGAGACCTTCATATGCCAAAATAACATTCCTAAATTTCAGTGTCATATTCCAACATGTGCAGCAATCAAAACTGTATTTTAATGATCAGTAGATAAAACTTCAAAAAACATGAAATTTACTATATAAAATCATAAAATTTGTCATAGTCTACTTGTTCTACAGCTAAAACAACACACATTTTTCATCCAAACAAAAAAGAAAGACTTCTATCACCATCTATTGTAAAGACCTACAATAATTACACCCAACTTTTCTGAGCTGCATCTTACAAACTCCTTTTTCATGCATGTCTATGCTTGAAACTACTCCATTCTCATTTCTGCCCTCACCACCCCACTGAAGCTACTCTTAGTTAAGGCCATCAATCTCTTCTTGTTCCTATATGTAAGGAACACCTTTCAGCCCTTGTCTTACACTCTCTGAAGTCACTGGTATGATTGAATGCTGTACTTCCCCATTCATGAAAGCCTCTTCTCCCCTGGTATATTATAAAGACACTCTTTCCTTCCTCGCCATTCTCCTACCTGTTCAACACTTCTTCTCGGTCATAAATGCCCATTTTCTAAATATGTGTACTCCTTCACATTCTATATATTTCCCTTCACAAGCCCCTCAGTACTATGGTTTCAACTACCACTTACATGCTGATGGCTTCCAAATGTTTATCTGCAATCCAAAACTCACTCTTGACTTCCTTCTTGGCAAGTCCACCTGGATATTCCCTAAATTCAAACAAATCAAAACTCATCCCCTTTAAAACCAAATCTGCTCTTTTCCTTTTATTTCGTCTTTCAAAAATGACCTCTACTTAGTCACTAAAGTCAGGAACACCTAGCAGAGTGCCATGACAGATGAAGGACCCCTTGCTTGTAATATTTGTCTTATAATTTGTGTGCCAATTTTTATTTCTCACGTGATATAGTGAGTTTATCATTGATTTCCTAGAAATGGCATCCCATAAAGTTTTGGTGAATGAATAAAGAAAAATTGAATTTATCTAGAAAAATACTGATAGCTACAAAAGTCTTCCTTTGGGATTAAATAGATTATGTCCACTCTCCAGGAATTTGTGTCTATGTGTCCACTGCTGCATGCCAGCATCTAAAACTGCGTAGTACATAATAGGTGCCCAGGAAACATTTGTTGAATGAAGGAATAAAAGTGGTTTTCGATAGAGACTGTTTTTTTCACAAGAAGTCTAAGATTATGAGAGTGTCCTAATTATAGTGTGCATTAATTACCTATTACTACATAAAAAATTACCCTAAAAACTTTGTGGCTCAAAACAACATTTATTATCTCAGAGATTCTGTGGTTCAAGAATCTGGGTGATGATTAGCTGGATTCTCTGGCTCTGGGTATCTCATAAGGCTGCAGTCATCTTAAGGTTCAACTGAGAAGAACATTCTTCCTCGTTGCATCACATGCTTGTTAGCATGATTCAGTTCCTTGCAGCTTGTGTGATTGAGACTTCAGGTTTTCACGAGCTCTTGGCCAGAGACTTCCCTCATTGTTTATTTTGTTGTTGTTATTGGGTTTGCACACAGGCAGCTTGCTTCATCAGAGGGAGCAAGTGAGAGGGCAAGAGAGAATGCCAGCAAGATGAAAGTCATGGTCTGTTGTAATCTAATCACAAAGTGACAGCCATCTCCTTTGCCACATTTTATCCCTTAGAAACAAGTCACTGGGTCCAACCACACTCAAGGGGAGAGGACTTCATGAGGGCATGAACCCCAGGGAGGCAGAGTGGGCAAGTGTTCATTGGGAACTATGTCACAAGCTGCCTACTACATGATGCATAGATACTCTCCTAAGCAACAGGAAGCCATTGTGAGCAGAAACACTGGGGCTCCTAGCCATGCAAGGAAACAGACACCCCTCTTCACCTTTATTAGTAAACAAACAGAATTTTACCCTAGGGACAAAGAAGAAGCCTTTCTTTCCCTCTTTTCTACACTCAAAAATGTCTTCAAGAATGAGATTAGATTAAGATACAAGCATATTTTAAATCCCTGTAGTCCACGTCTAGAGTTTCCCCTTCCCTTCTCTGCACAGGCCAACCACATATATAAAATGGCAGTGGGATGCTATACTCTCTTGTCAATTTGGTTTTGAGCTGGACTCAAAGTTGAGGGCCAGACATAGATGCAAAGGTCAATATCTGTCTGGCTGAATAACTTCCCCCAGACAAATGACCTACTGACTTAACTCATAGGTAAATTCCCATCAATAGTTTCAAATTTCACATAATCTCAAAGAGTATTGTCTATTTATTTCTGTCTTGCTTGGTATCTACAATAGATGAAGAAAAATTTAGAAACTTGATTAGAAGAATGGTGGTTGGTTATAGGAGTCAACTCTATTATTTTCGTTGGTAGAATTTGGACAACACATTAAGTTTGGAAATTAATAGAATCATGTGTGGGAATTGAGAGTGTTCAGAGGATTATTTTGGTCATGGATGGTTAAAACTACTTGGTTAAAAGATTTCATAGGCTTCCATATGTAGTTTCTAAAGCAAAAGCTAACTCTCTGTATATTTAGCACCTGCTACTGTCAATTCATCATTTTCCACTCATACTCCAAAATCCAAACCTTGCCAGAAAATGAGAACAAAGAAGATTCTGAGTTCTTACTGGAAGGCAGTGAATTTGAGATGGCTGATTGTGAGTTAATTGCCTCTGAACATTTCTGGAATTGCTGTTTGTGCATTTTCTTACTGCCGATGGGATCCCTAATACTGACAACAGGATTGGTTCAAGCAAGATTGTGTGATTTAATTTTGCATCCTTTTTTCTAGACCTATAAGTGTGATAGTTTTGCAGTTGTTGGGGTAAAATTTATATATTAGTAGCCTTGGATGTGGGGACTTACTTACAAAGAAGTGGGAGGGTTTGGGAACTAAAGAGCAGTTCAATGCTTGTTATGTCCGAGAAACTCTGAAGGAAATGAGGAAAGAGATGTACATGGCTCAGACTCCAAAAGAAGGAAGGAGGGCGAGTGCATTAGGATTCAAAGGCTAGGACTTGACAACCTCTTATGGCAGCCTTATAATGGAAAGGGCTTTGGTCTGTGAATTCTAATCCTACTTCTGTCTCCATCTTGCTGTGTGATCTTGAAGCTAGGCTTTGTAATCTATAAAATACGCGTATTGAAATGCTTTATCTATAAAGGCCATTTCAGTTGTAAAATTCTCTACTGTGACCTGATAGAGGAGACTCAATCAAATTGTGAAATAGGTAAAATTTCTGGCCTACAACCTCCCTATCAATTTATATTTCCTTCCTCTTGGCACATTGCCCCAAAATTGTCTCCAGATCTTATCCTGGGTGAATACTTTCATTCCTCGGCAAACTGTCTGGTAATTAATGCTACGTAGTTGACTAGTAATAAAGATGTTAGCTAATAGTGGCTGAATGAATGACACTTCCCACAATTAATAGCATTTTAAACATAAATGGATTCTCAAAGACTAAAACATCATGACCCAAAGAGTGAAATTCTAATGATGAACTGAGAGGAAGTAGAGTTAGTTTTTCAAGCATCTACCTGGCTTACTCATAAAGGTTTCCTGACTGATTTGTCTAGAATGAGAAGTTCAAGGTAGTAAGAGTTGAAAGAATCCCATATTAGCACAGACTTTGAAAGCAGACATACCTGGAGTTAAGTCCCTGTGCTCCCATTTGCTAGCTCTTTCACCTGGAGCAATTTACTAATCCATCTGACCTTAAGTTTTCTCATCTATAAAGTGGGATTAATAATGCCTATGTCCCAGAATTATTTTAAAGAATGAAGAATACAATATATCTGGCACATACTACCCATGTAACAACCGCTAACTATTCTTATTATTTTCTTGTCTCTAAGAACATAATGATAAACCCCACTTTAAAAATCAAATGATGTTGTTTTCACTCCCATATGGAAACTCTCAAAAAGCTTTGCTATTTTATAAAATAAATATACAATATAAGATCTCTGACTATAAAATAATGACACTGGCTCAGCATAAGAAAAACAGTCTGATTATTTTATAGATACTTTAAAATAATTAATTGTTTGAATACTTCTTTACCTTATGAAATCAAACTTTTCTACTTTCAGTGGATAACTTGCAGTGCCTCATTAAAGATGGATAATTTCCCTAAGTCTTCAAAATCGTCTGTCCTGTTTAGATAATCTTTAAATGATAGATATTGATTTAAATGAAATAGAAAAAGACTGACCCCATGCTATGAATCAAATAAGTACAAATGAAAAACGAATCCAAAACAGAAGCTCCCTGGATCTGCACACCTCATTAGCCCACAGACAGTGACTACTCAATATTACTATTGAAGCATTACTTTACTGTTTAAATCCTTTTATGTTTTATTCAGATCTATAGCTTTCACCCTTAAAGACCAAGTATTGAGGAACTATGGGGCAAGGGGCTGGGGGAGAGTTCCCTCCACCAACAGGGGTCAAGAGGAAGCCTCGCACGGACAGGCCTGCATATTCACAGTAAAATTGCCCTCTGCCCTCCTCCAGCTTTTCATCTGTAGAGTCCAGTGGGATCCCCAAGTGCTAGAAGTAAGCCTATCCCTTGGTCCTTCAAACCCTCATTGCCTACTGTCAAGTGAAAATGCCAAAACTTTGCAAATCCAGGTGAGACTGCCATCCTTTTGTCCTGCCTCAAGACTGATGGTCTGGTCTAGCCTTGGGACCATCAGGACTAATTTCATCATGCCTTTTAGTACTGTTTGTATCTTCTTCACAGGAAACCCAGAACTCCCTGGTCATCCTTCTTCCCAGAACCTTCTTACTTTCCCTGAGAAAAATGAAACAATCAGATGACTTTCACAAGTTTTACTACTCTACCCACCCACCTATCCACCCATGTTCTCTTCCTTGTCTCCCACCCACCTATCCACCTATGTTCTCTTCCTTGTCTCCTGTTACTATGAATTAATTGTCCATGTTCCTAGCTAACGTTAACTCCTCTACTACTTTGCAATAGATATCATCATCTCTTGCCTGCTTTGAGAATATTGGTCCAGTTGATTTCTTCTCTCTCAAATTATTAAGGTTACTTTCTCCAGTGCCCCTCTTCCATCACCACACAGGCATGGTATTATTTCTCCCACTAAAACAAACAAAAACTATCCCTTGATTTTACCTCCCCTGCCAACTACAGACCATATTCTATCCTTCCCATTACAGTGAGCACCTAGAAAGTTCTTGTGCCTACTGTCTCCAATTTCTCTCTCCCTATTTTCTTTTAAATTCATTAAGTTCTTGCCTCTTGTTGACTCCACCAAAACTCTTTTTACTCAACCTATCAGCAGCATTTGACACATTTGATCATTTACTCCTCCTTGACATGGTTTCTAAAGCTTCACACTCCCCCGACTTTCTCATAACTCACCAAGTACTTCTTTTAATCTGTGTGCTAGTTTCTCCTCAGCTCAGCAACCTCTTAATAATGGAGTAACCCAGGGCTTGGTCCCTGAACTTCATCTATTTTCTCTCCACACTCACTCCTTGGTGATTTCATCCAACACTTTAAATACTGCCTCTATGCTAATGACTCCCAAATTTAATCTCCAACCAAAGCCTCACCTCTTCAAACTGCCACTCAACATCTCCACATGCATGCCTAACAGGCGTCTCAAGTGTGGAATATCCCACTAAACTTCCAGACTGATCCTTCTCCTCAAATCTTCTACCACCATCTTTCTTAGTGAAGAGTAGCTTCATTCTTCCAATTTCTCAGGCCAAAAACCCTGGAGTCACTCTTGATTCTTTTCTCTCTCACACACATACACACTTACATCCCATCTTGTCCAACACCAAATACTGCCAACCCTATCTTCAAAATATATTAGAGTCCAACCACTTTTCACCATCTCCACCACTACTATTCTGGCCCAAGCCACCATTACATCTTGACTAGATTATTGCAATGGCCTCTTAAGTGGTGTCGCTGCGTCTTTCTGTGAATTCTTCACACTGCAGCCACAGGGATCCTAGGAAAACTTATAAGTCAGATCATATCACTCTTCTGCTCAAAAGTCTCTTATATCTCATATGTCTCAGATATCTCTTATATCTCTGGGGAATTAGAATTTCAACCTGGAATTTATACTTAACTTCTCTAGGTTCTGTTTCTTCTGTTAAAATTGGGAAAATAAGATCTTCCTTGCAGGGTTGTGGTGAGAATTATAGATAAAACATACAAAGTATAAAGACACTAGCACGGTGTCTAACTCTGGCATGTCAGCACATGGAAGCAATAATTACGCAGCAACTGCTGAACATACCAAGTAAAATTTAGCACAAGCAATATGAAAACATCTTTCTAAATGGAAGTGCTGTGTTACTCAATCTCTCAATTTGTGTTTTGATTGGCAGCACCATATTTAAGAGAGCCCTTCAAAATTACACAAATGAAAATTAATCCTTTTTGTTCATGGAAAAAAATTAATTTGGGGTTTTGTTTTTATTTTCTTGGCTTAGCAGTTGTATTATGCAAGCCTGTATCAATGTACACACAGTCTAACAATGCGGGCATATTTGTTTTTCACATCAAAGGGGAAAGACTTTATAAGCCACTCAGTATTCGTTTTATTTATCAAAGACTCTAATCTGCTCTTCATTTAAGCTTGCAAAGCTCCAGCATGAAGAAATCTTTAAACCACAGGCCTGCTGACTGGCATGAGCTCTGTTCTGGTACCACAAAGGAGCCAGAAATAAGGCTCCATACAGGGGCTCTGAAATGAAGTATGTAGATTGATGTCCCCATTTGCATTCCAGTGGCCCCAAAATACCTTCACAGCATGTAAACGGTATGAGGGCTCTACTGAATTTATATTCTGGAAAACAAACTAAAAGGTCAACAAGCATGTATATTTATAGTGGAATTGGTATTTGCTAATCAATGAGGGAAAATGTTTCTTCTTTTGTAGCAACTTCTCAAACTTTTCTGGGGAGAGCCTGCAGTCAGCCCTAGAAAGCTCTTACAAATTACACTTCAATATTTTCTAAGATACTTGAGACAAAGCGTGGTCAAACTAATAGTCTATTGACTTTATAATTTCAATACCAAGACTAAGATGCAATATCACTATCAAAGTAGAACATTTTTCATGTTCATTAAAGGAGGAAAATATACTATGGTATAACTGGAGTAGAAAGCATCAAAAAAAAAGGATACTTATTTTGAAACGACATTATAGCACAAAATCCTTAGATTGGCAAATATTCTTTAGTTGGAAACTGTGGAGGGTGAATGTCAATTTCACAGAGGACAATAATTGTCAACCACCTTTATCAAAATAGAGATCATACACTTATACAACTCTTCTTCTAGTAAGAATGGGTAAAGTGGTTTTCCACTTCTAACTCCCAATTATAACAACATAGGATTTATTAGTCATTTTATCCCAGGTTAATTAGTTCTAAAAACATTTGTTTGCATGACTCACAGAGATACCTAGAATAACATATTAATAATTAAAACATCACTTTTGGAATATAAAATCAGAGTTTCTCAGTATACATCCATTAGGCTTATTGGGCTATGATGTCTGATAAGACCATTTCTCTAGAATCCATATCCTTCATGTCAGGTGACTCCTGTCACCAAACATAGCACCTACACCAACCAGAGTGGTGGAAATGCTGGACCAGAAGCTTCTCTGCCTCTATTCATGCCAGTCTCTTTGCTGTGGTCATTACATCATCTCTCTTTTTCAGTCAACCCACTCTCATAACCCTTTACAATTTCACCTTTAGAGATTATTTTGCATAGGTTATATTTCTAATTTTCTGAGTCCTACCCACACAGAATAGAATCCCTTAATGTCATTAATCACATAATCCACGCCACACTCCCACTTCTAGGAACATCTGATTACCTCCATGATTTATGGCCTCTTGCAAAGCTTAATCACTGAAGTCAGTACTTCCTCACCTGACCTCAACCCCCTGCTCATTTATTTATGCTTCCTCAGATAATACTTAGCACCCACTACTTTACATATGATACTCAATAAATATCCATTGGATTAAATTGGGCTTCATCTTTTTCCTTGTTTCAGAAACTCTGGATTGTAAATAAATTTCTGAGTTTTAGTTTCAGACATGAGTGGCTTGGGAATTAACTGATGAAGTAACTAGCAGTAAATTTGGGTTAGTAGGGAAAAATTAGAACAGGAGAATAGGAGATAAAGATTAAAGGTGGTAGGAAAAGCACCCAGTTAAGACAAAGCTGATACTGAGGTGAGTTTGGGAGATTTTTAACTCATGCAAGTACAATAATAACTTCAAAAGTTTAGCTTGCACATATGTGTAAAATGTGACGTGCAGCGGATGAAGACGGATGAGCAGGGTGATAAGGTCCTGTGAAGTGACTATGAGCAAAAGATAAAATGGAAAAGGGGATTGTTATGAGGTTATCGCTGCAGTTGACATACATTATTCGGGCACAATGATATTCTGTCATGAGGGAGACATGATAAGTTTAAGAATTTCTTACCTAATAAGATATTGTTTATTAACAAAGCACAATCGCTTTGTTGTTTCAAGTGAGGGGTTAATATTCAGAGCATGATAGCTGATATTTTTTATTTGATAATGTAACAATTTATGTTGATTGCCTTCATCCTATATTTCTACTGACTTGCTCTGGGGAAATGGAAGAACTAGTCATCCCATATCTTAGATTGACAAAAAAAAAATGCAAGAGGGGCCGGCCTGGTGGTGTAGCGGTTAAGTTCACGCGCTCTGCTTCAGCAGCCCGGGGTTCACAGGTTCAGATCCCGGGTGCGGACAGATGCGCCTCTTGTCAGTCACTCTATGGTGGCATCCCATATAAAGTAGAGGAAGATGGGCATGGATGTTAGCCCAGGGCCAGTCTTCCTCAGCAGAAAAGAGGAGGATTGGCAACAGATGTTAGCTCAGGGCTAGTCTTCCTTACAAAAAAATTTAAAAATAAAAAAAATTTTTTTTTTAATGCAAGAAAACCAAAAAAATTCTTCCTGGGAATTTGTGAAAACAGAATTTAAATAGAAGTTAGACAATTATTTGTGTACAATATTGTAATAATCCTATTGGGAGGCAGCTTCATATAGCTTTTTAAAGCACGAGCTTTGGTGTCAATCTATCTGGATGTCAACCATTGCTCTGCTATTTACCAGCTGTGTAACTTTGGGAGATTCATGGCACCTCTCTGGGCCTCAATTTTCTCATCTGTAAAATGAGGATAACCCCTATGTCACAGGGTTGTTTTGGAAATTAAATGATGGAATGCATGTAAAATAGCAGCTACATAAATTGAATTATTTATGACAATAACAATGATGGTGACAATATCATACTTTAAAAGTATCTGAGATTTAAGCCTATATAACCAGCAGGCCATAGACTTTGTCTTCTAGGCTGCACAGAAGGAAAGTCCCCCAGAGCAAGGGCACAGCAGGGTTTGGTATACAGGCATTCAGGTAGTGCACTACTCAAAGTACCACCTCCTCCACATCTTAGATGTTTGCTAATTTACAACAGTGTGTGAGAGCAGGAGTAGTGATCCTGAGGCCTCCAGATGAGTCTTGGGAAGAGGAAAAGAAACCCTCCAACACAAGCACTGGCCCTTAAAGCTGTGCACACTTGAGATCTCACACATGCACACACACACACACGTACACATGTGCATACATAACATTCGCACACGCACATAGCTGAGCCCTGGCCAGACCTCCCCTGTCTGAGGTCTCAGAACCCAATTCATAACCTCCAAGGGGGCTGGAAAGTGGTGGCAGAGAGGGTGTGAAGAATATGTGCAGTGCTAGTGGCATACACTTCAAAATTACAGGGGTGGAGTGGGCAAGAGAGTGGATATGTGCACATAGACGGCACTGCTGCCACATAGGGCTCTTCGGGCTGTACAACCATACAGAGAAATTTAGGTTAAGGAAAGGAATCTCTCCTAATTCAAACAAAGGTGTTAAATGGGTGAGTGGTGGCCCTAGGCCTGAGTCAGACCTGGAAATATGCTGTGACACAAAAAAGGAAGGAGTAGAAGAACATGCAACAAGAGAAGCAGGCAAATCAGGCACCAGCTCACAATAATGGACTCAGACCAGCAGGACAATGGAAGGCAGAGAACAAGGAGCAGAGCAGGGGGACGTGGGCGCCTCTGAAGATGCTGTGTTCTGCTGCCTCTTTTCCTGACTGCTTGTGTTCACATCCCTGTGCAGCCACCTACTATGTGGTGACTACAGACAAGTTGTTTAAACTACAAGTGCTTCAATTTCCTCATCTGCAAAATGGAGATCAAAATATTACATTTGTCATAAGGTTTGTGTATGTGTGGTATGTGTGTGTTAAGTAAATTAATGTAAGTAAAGCCCATAGAAATAATAAACATTCAAGAAATGCTATTGTCAGCAGTGTCATGTTTATTTTTATTCACAACTGGTTTCTTGGCAGGTTCTCAAAGCCCTGGATTGCTTTGCACCAAAGCCAGTGCTCCTCCCTGGCCCATGTCCATGCCACAAGAAATCAGTAAAAGCACCACCACATCCCTTCCAAACTTGTATGTCCCAGGGGATCTTCATGCAGGACCAGAGAGCAGTGGAGAGGGACAGGGCCTGCCGGACGACTGGGGCCCAAAGGAAAACTCCCTACACTTCTTCATCTCCTCAATCGTCCAAGTCAGCAGGTGAAGGACAGTATCCAAAACCATGAAATCATTCATCTAGGAACTCGGCCAGGTGCACAAAAGTGAGCACACGGCATGCAATTAATCAGGGAGAGTTTTGTAGAGTTGAATACAGTACGTGATCTGCCAATAAATCTGCCAATTATGTATTAATACCTGAACATACAACATAATTCTCCATAGAATCTAACATTTTCATCAAAACACTCCCTAAATTCTGATTCTGAGGCAAAATACTTTCCAGTAGTATTATGACAATTTTTTTTTAAAAAAGAAGTGAAGGCATTTGTTAAGAAGTAAATCGGGTAGCATCAATGTATCCCAAACTGAACCTAAAAGAATGTCTCCTATTTAGGGAATATGGATCTACCACAAATAATACAAAAAGTTCCTAGAACTCCTCCAAGTCATAATGAACCTAAAACAGAAGCACAAGATTATAAGTAATAAACAAGCTTACCAGGACAAGTGTGAAGTACATCATAGCAAAACCCCCATGGCATGAAAATTAATGATGGAGCATCACATATTTGAGTGGGGTGCTGCAGCAGCTCTCAGAGCACTAAGGTATATAGATATAAGCCAAAGAGTACAGTCATGTGTTGCTAAGTGAAGGGGTTACATTCTGAGAAATGAGTTGTTAGGCAATTTCATCATTGTGCGAACATCATAGAGTGTACTTACACAAACCTAGATGGTATAGCCTACTACAAACCTAGGCTGTATGGTACTAATCTTATGGGACCACCATTGTACATGTGGTCCATCATTGACCAAAATGTCACTATACAGCTCATGACTGTAATTGTGTTTAAGTATAGTCACTGGGCCCACTGTGCACCAAGGAATGTGGCAGGCACTTCAGATAACATCTTTAATGACTATTCAAATGAAGATTGGATGATTAATGATATCTTTTATTATTTTTTTAAGTACCAAATAAGAAGCCAATCCTACAAAAATTTCCTTACCTTGCAGACTGAGCAACGATCTCTTATTATAATATACTCCCATAAATCACACAGGAATGCATGGTAGAAACAGTACGGTTCTGCCTTTAATTCTGTCTCTGGGTGTGTGCGTATGAGAGTGAGAGACAGAAAGGGAGGCATGGAGGGAAGGAGAGAGGGAAAGGGAGATGAAGAGTGGGGGGGAGGGAGAGAGAGAGAGAAAGAGAAATGGGGCTGCCATCTATAGTAAAAAGTCCTTGCAACTAAATGTGGTGTCATAAGTGTTCAGTGATACTGTTTTTTTCTTCAGAAATAAATGCAGTATTCACAGGCTAGCACAAGGCCTAGCAGAGAGTACTTGTTCAATAAATATTTATATAAGAAAAGGATAAAGATAAAGAATAAAAGTTCAAGGAAGGAGAAAGTAAGGAAGACGAAAAGGAATGGGAAAAGGAAGAGAGAAAAATTATCAGAAATGTTTTCAAATCACTCTGCCCAGCAGAAAGGCCAGTTTTGTGTGCGTTTCACAGAAAGTACAAGCACAAAGAGTGTTGATGGAAAGGCTGTAGCTGTTATCACACGGTTTCCTGGTGAGATATATGAAGATCCAACAGGTCCCCTCACTGGTCAGTGGCAGAGCTAGAACTCAATTCCAAGTACCCTAGCTCCTAAATGCTTTGAGATACTTGGGTGAAAGTTTATGTATTATATGCTATCTGACCCTTTTCCAAGACCTCTCACCAATTTGATGTAGTATCAGAGGGCAAGACACAAAATGTAAATTCTACTTGTTTCCATTTGGGCAGTCATAGTGAGTTGGTTTCAAATCTAAAAACCAACTGAACTATTTCTCTCTCTTCAATTGACTTCCACCATTTTCTTCTCTTGTAATTTAGAAAACTTTCTAAATTCACAGACTTCATTCTCTTGCGTAGAAAACAGTTCTCTACTTCTGTTAGGTACTTTACTAATCTGTCTTGTATCCTTCTCAGCTTCCCTGTTCACTGCTAACTACAATGTTACCCCCAATCAGCAGATCTTTTTAATGTGTTGAACCTTTAGGGTGACTGATATGGGTTACAGAGTAATGAACTAAAGTGGATATAGAAAAATATTAGTGTCACAAGTCATTTGCATCCATTATTCTAATGGATTTTAAAACAAATTTTTTTTTTTACCAGGGCATATTGAAAATCTGTACAGTTTAGAAGACATTTGATTTTCACATATGCTATATTTTAACATTTAACAATGTGACAGTCTCAAAATGGCACATTGTCACAGTTGAAGATCACTTTGGAAATTCTGAGGTACTAAATTAGGTGTGGGGTAGGCCATATACAATTATCTTTGGAACTGTAGGGCAATATTGGATCTCAAGGACTTAGATGACAATATCATGATCATATGACCCATATAACTTTTCGTTTCTCGTATTACTTTTCTTAAAGTATAAACTTCTCATGAAATGTATTTTCAAACCAAAAAGCTTACAACTGAGGCTAGATTGATTAAAGAGAGTAACATCATATATTTGAATTCCTTAGTATTTAGCCCTCCTATGTGATTCAAGTCTTTTTATTTTCATATGTCTGTTTATCTCCTCAAAGTGAGACTTGCCAACATACTTTGCTCTTCATGAATTCAGGAAATTGAACTTCCCCAGTTTCACTGAGAAGGGGAGAAAATAAGCTGTTCTTGGAAGCAGGACCAAGTGATACTAGAAAACTCAACAAAGGAAAGATCAAAATAGAGAATAATAGAGAAATATCAAGATAGGAATCAAAATGATGAAAGTGAAAGATTGAATTTGAAAATAAAGTTAAAATAAATGAATGTTAGTATATTTTTAAATATAAGGAAAAGTAAATTAGAAAATACAGAATAGAAATAAAAATATGGAAAAACTTGTGAGAACAAAGCACTGCTAAGCTACCAGTTGTATCACTCCTACGGAGCACATTGGAAACTTCCCACTCCAACCCCTATGCATCACAACAGTTGCAATGGATCTGTCCATCCTTTGTAGCTAGAACATTGGATCTTTGGCAAACTGATGACCAGCTGATCCTTTCTTGCCTTTAATTCCTATATTCCTAAACCAATACCCTAATATAAGCCCCTCCAGCCATTTATGTTCCCCATACAGTCATCCTAAATCTGATAAGCACTTATCTTCTATAACACAGTCTTTCACTTTTCCTCTCCAATCCCATCTACTGTGCACCCTGGAACTTGCATTTCATGATTAACAAACTTTCCAGAATCTTCCACCTCTTTAATGAATTTTCCTTTTATTAGATGTTTTAACTGAAATTTTTGTATACCCCTTGAAGTAGACATTATTAATGCTCATCAACATTTCTTACTTTTTTCTTCTTCCTGAATGTATATGTATGGATGCCTCCTTGAAGTTAGGTATGACCATGTAAATTTCATGGCTCAAGGAAATGTGAGTGGAAGTGACATTGTATCTCTTTGGAGAAGTATTTTTTTTTGAAGTAATGTTGGTTTATAACATTATATAAATTTAAGGTGTACATCATTACATTTTGACTTCTGTGTAGATTACAACATGTTTACCACCCAAAGACTAATTATGATCCGTCACTGTACACATGTGCCCTGTCACTCTACCTATACTCCCCGAAAATACTAATAGTTCTTCTTAACTCTCTCATTCTTCACAAAAGTTGCCCATTGTCCCTAAATCTCAACTTGACTCACTCTTGTTTCTCTATTATAGAAATGATAAGAAGAAAACCCCTTTGAATTCCCAACCACAAAACCTACAAAGCTACAAGTGTTAATAACCATCCTTTTCTTTGTCATTCACTCTATTGATTTTCTCCACTCCTTCCTGTATCTCCAAACTCTTCCTTTTCCAACTCCTCGTTAGCATTTAACTATGATCACGATTCTTTCCTGTTTTATAATTACCCAACCACCAAAATTATCCCTCATAATTTCTCTTAAAATACTTTTATCAGTGACTTGCCTTGAAGCAAACTTCATCATCTAACAGTACTTGTATACAGGTAGCCACTTTCTCTTTCTTGGCTTCAGTTGCCCTACACTTTCTTGATTTTCCCTTAATATTCCTGCCTGGGTCATCTCAGCCTAATTTACAGAATCTTCTGCTTTCAGTTCCTTAACTGTCAGTCTATATTTAGATTTCATCCTTGGTGTAAAATATCTTCTTAATCTTCACACCTTCCTGGGTGATTACATATTCACTAATGACCTCTGCTATCTATACAGAGTACATTAATGATTAACAAATAACTTACCTAGAGAACAGACCTCACTCCTAATCTTCTGTTTACTATACATCTCCACATAGGTGTCTCACAGGAACCTCATACATAACCCAAACAAGCTAAAAAAGCCAAAATGACCCAAGAAATAATAAATAGAGCACATAAGGCACAAATAATTTCAGGTTGATGGTTAAGGAACCACACGAAATGAATCTGTGCAACAGACATAGAGGCCAACCATTCGCAATTGAAATGGGAGGACAGAGGCCCAGGAAGGATACTTCCAGGATGAAAATGAAGCTGACAAAATACCCACTATGTTTAAAGAAATTTAGAAGAGATCTCCGTAAATAGAGCAAAGATTAATTAGCAATAGATACATAGAAAATTAAACAAATTATAACATTAAACATTAACTCCTAGAAAAGCAAAAAAATAACAAGAAAAGAAATGTAATCATAGAATGCTTCTTGAGTCATCTGTGAATAAAATGGTTATGTTATTATAAAAATGTAAACATTTGGGGCCAGCCCCGTGGCCTAGTGGTTAAGTTTGGTGCTCTCCACTTCAGCAGCCTGGGTTTAGTTCCTGGGCATGGACCTACACCACATGGCAGCAGCCATGCTGTGGCAGTGACCCACACACAAAATAGAGGAAGATTGGCACAGATGTTAGCTCAGGGCAAATCTTCCTCAAGGAAAAAAAAAAAAGGAAACATTGAATGCTGATATAATCAAATATTGTAATATAACTTATTGAAAAAATAAAAAGGAGGCCAATAAATAATACATAAAATTGAACAATCAAGAAATAGTAATACAAACAGAGGGCATTTATCAGAATAATGAATCAACTAAAAGGATGTGAACATGGTTATCTCAAGGTAGTAGAAACCAGGAGAGGAGAGAATGGGACAGGTGACTACCACTATTAAATATTAGTCTCCTGGTATTATTTTATTTTTTAAATAATGCACATGTACTAATTTGATAAAATTTTAAAATATAGTAAAAATTTTTATAATATATTTATCTTCCCTTTGTCTAGATGCAGGAGATCTGTGTTGCAAATCATTGTCTAGGTAGGAAAAAGTAAAATATCAGAAAAAGAGTGGGTGAGTTGATAAATAGGAGATGTAGCACATTGGTGTATTGAAAGTGAGAGCGTATTTGTTTGGCTGGTTGGCTAGTTAGGAAAACTAGGAGACAAGAAACAGAATAAAGTCTACACAGGAAACAGTTGCTAAGCTCTTTGAGGGTGGATAATATGTACAATTTACTTTATATATAGTAGGTAGTCTAAAACTATTATGGAAAGAAATACTTTAGCAATATACATGAAAAGCAAATGAAAGGACATTTAGAGCAAACTTTAATAATAGTGATAAAACCCCTATGATGGTAAATGAAAGCTTATTTTCCGAATATCTTTTGAAAGTGTTGGGATGTAGAATAAACTGGGGTTGCCATATAAAAGACAGAATGCCCAGTTAAATTTTAATTTCAGATTTAAAAAGATTTTTATGTAGAGTGACCCAAATATTGCATGAAACTTACTTATAATGAAAAATTACTTATTGTTAATCTAAAATTTAAACTTAACTGAGAATCCTATATTTTTGTTTTCTAAATCTGGCAACCCAGGGATAAACCAAGTGTTAAAGATCTGAAAGATCAATACAAATACAAACAATCTGGTTAAATGTAAGAAATTATAATAGCTAAAGTTTTTAAATTCATTTAAAAACCTGAAAATGAAGGTCAGAGTAATGAACATTCAAAAGGAAAAATCCTGCCATAAGAGATCCCTTTTCTCTTGGTGAATAGCAAAAAAAGTGTGTGTTTTCGTACAGTGACATTGCAAGCTTTCCTAACTGGGCGGACATCACCATGAGGCCACCCTCCTGTCTCATATTCAAAGGAATCAACCATCCTCCTGATAGACACATCTAAGTTTCTAGCCAAGAGCAATTTAGAACAAGGAGAAATTCATGAGTTCCAAGCAAATTAAACTCTTAAGAAGGTTGGCAAACTATGGCCCACTGGCCTATTTTTATAAATAAAGTTTTATTAGAACACAGTCATTCCCATTCATTTATAGATTGTCTATGGCTGCTTGTACACTACAAAGGCAAAGCTGAGTCACTGTCACAAAGACCTTAGGGCCCACAAAGCTAAAAAAAAATTTACTATCTGATCCTTCATGGAAAAAGTTTGACAGTTGTGCTCTGAAGGCTACCTTGAGCAGCAGGACACAGCAGACTCAGGCAAGGAGAAGCTCTCAACAGGCCTAACACCAAACCTTTTCTTCAACACCGAAATTTCAATGTCAGTTCTCATCAGACTGAGGAGATTCCGAGTTAGACTGAGTGAAGCAGTGATTATTAAAAACATTTGCAGATTGAAGATAAGTTTATTTTTTATCTTTCTTCAAATGGTATTTTCTCTTATTTTTAGTAGCTAGTATTTTAATTATGAGATTTTATTTAAAAGGAAATCAACTAGATCTTAGACATTCCCTTCATATCTTCAGTTGGTCTTGCTTGGCAAAGAACCTGCTTGTTGAATTTATTCTCAAGACACTTTCACCTGGCAGTAGTGGCTGACACAGAAACACAGGGATATGATCTTAGAATGTAAATGAGAGGTAAGATTTAAAGGAAATAACTTTCTAAATTGAACATATTTCAATAACAGCAAGCGTTATATTATATCAGAATTATAATTTATATTTTCATTTTTAACTGTTTAGTCAATTTGAGCTTCTGTGAAAATGTAATTGAAATTATAAAGCTGCTTATAGGATGAAAGTTACTCATTTTCTCAAAAAAAGTTGAAGTCTGTTCACTAAAATGTCATAGGTAATGAAATCTGTTTTCAACCAAGTTGCACAGATGTAGATGCTTTTTTAAAAATTCCTATACAATAAAAATGGATTTCTCTTTCTTCCATACATTTGCCATGGAGTTACTGCCTTATTAAAACATGAAATATGCCTGAGAGAACCTGTTAGGTTTTAAATTAACTTCTTTAAGATAAATAGTTTAATCACTTAAAATTATCTTATGGAGACAAAAAAATTGTTTTTGAAAGAAAAATGGCTTTGCCTTTTCTCCTTGTAGGTAAGATAAATATAATTACCCAAAAGTACATCAATATTAAAAGCTTAAGTGTTTTACATAAATTTTTTTTAATGCTAACACTTTTGCTTGTTTAAAAAGCTTTCTTGAGATATAATTAACAAACATATAATTCATCCATTTAAAATGTTCAATTTTTTTTACTATATTCACAGAGTTATGCAATCATTATCACAATCTAATTTTAGAACATTTTTGTCCCTCAAAAAAAAAAAAGCCCCTACCCTCATCCTCCTCACCCACTCCACCCCAAGCCTTAGGTAACCACTAATCTATTTTCAATTTCTGTCGGTTTGCCTATTCTGAACATTCATATAAATGGGATCACACAATACATGGTCTTTTGTAACTGTCTTTTTTCACTTAGCATGTTTTCAAGTTTCATCAATTTTGTAGTATGTATCAGTACCTCATTTCTTTTTATTGCTGAATAATATTCCATTGTATGATTACATCACATTTCATTTTTTCATTCATCAGTGAATGGACACTTGGGTTATTTCTACTTTATGGATATTATGAATAATGCTACTCTGAACATTCATGTACAGGTTTTTGTGTGGACACATGTTTTCGTTTCTCTTGGGTAGATACTTAAGAATGGAATTGCTAGGTCATATGGGAACTCTGTGATCAACATTTACAGGAAATGCCAGACTGTTTTCCAAAGAGCTACACCATTTTATATTCCCACTAGCAACATACGAGGGTTCCAATTTCTCCATAGTCTCATCAATATTTGCAATTGTCTATCTTTTTTATTATGGCCATCTATTAAATATGAAGTCTTATCTCATTGGAGTTTTGATTTGCATTTCTCTAATGACTAATGATATTGAGCATCATTTCAAGTGCTTACTGGCCATGAATCTTCCTCAGAGAAGTGACTATTCAGATCCATTTTTTAATTGGGTTATTGGGTTTTTTATTATTGAATTATAACCGTTCTATATATACCAGGCATAAGTCCCTTGTCAGACATACGACGTGCAAAAATTTTCTCCCATTGTGTAGATTGTCTTTTCACTCTCTTGATGCCATTGTTTTCAGCATGAATGTTTTAAATTTTGATGTAGTTCAATTTATCTGTTTTTTTCTTTTGTTGCTTGTGCTTTCGGTGTTGTATTTAACAAACCATTGCCTAACGCAAGGTCATGAAGATTTACTCCTTTATTTTCTTCCAAGAGTTTCATAGTTTCACTTCTTGCATTTAGGTCTATAATCCACTTTGTGTTATTTCTGTGTATGGTATGGGATAGGGGTCCAACTTCATTCTTCTGCATGTGGACACCCTTTTACCCAGCACTATTTGCTGAAGGATTATTCTTTCTCCAATTGAATTGTCTTAGCACCCTTGTCAAAAGTCAATTGGCTGTAAATGTGAGAGCTTATTTTTGGACTTCCAATTCTATTCCATTGATCTATATGTCAAGTCATATGCCAGTACCACATTGTCTTGATTACCATAGTTTTGTGGTAAGTTTTGAAATCATGAAGTATGAATGCTCCAATACTCCTTTTCAAATTGTTTTGGCTGTTCTGGGTCTCTTGCATTCTCATAAGAATGTTAGGGTCAGGTCAGAGTAGAGCTCTCTCCCTTTGAGCAGTGGCTAGGTGGGAGAAGGGAAAGTCAATCCTCTCAGTATGCCTACTTATAACATGGGCCTGTGAGGGATGAGAAATGGGAACGTGTCCCTCCGGGAGTGAAACTTCAGCCCCAGACTGGAAGCTGGAGGGAGAGGGAGCCCCTGTCTTCTTGGCTATACACACATGGGATATAGCTTCTGTACACACAGCTGGAGTGCAGGTGGGGGGCAGTGAAAGGGAGTGAATCATGGCTCAAATGCCCAACTCTTTCTGTTCTTACTGAGATTTAGTACATTTTCTTGAATGAATGTCTTCCCATTCTCTGTATGCCTTTAGGGTAATTTAAAAACCTTAAATGTTTGTTTTTTATAATTTTCATCAGTTAAATTGTTGCTTGCTAAGGAGTCTACCAAGCTCCTTACTCTGCCATTCTAGAAGTCCCTGTCCCTCTTTGCATAAACTTTTAAAAATCTGCTTGACTATTATAACATCACTTTGAGTTGAGGAGTCGTAGATATTATTTCCATTTCTCAAATAAAGTGAAACATGTTAAACATAGAAATGGAAATTGTATGCAGGAAATAGAACATATGTCTCCCAACCGACTGGTTTCATCAGTACAAGCTGCCTCTGTGGTGGAATAAGTCTGGAGGAAAAGTTCAATTGAACTTAATTTACCTCCTAAAATACATGTGATTATGTGACCCTGTGTTTTTATTCTGTCATGGCAATGTTCAAGAATCTTGCAAAGACAGCCAGAACTAGCCAGATAGTAATTTTCTCAAATGTTCCTAAGGTATACCACTTCAATATGTTTAGTAGGACTCCTCCTTAATAGAAACCATGCCAGAAACAGATAAATTGGTGGTAATAGACTAAATTGAAAATGTAGGTAAATTTTCTAATTTTTTTTTTTAGTTATGTGTTACACAATTTAAAGAAAACAACATGAGACCACAGATGCATACAGACAGCTTAACTCATAGGGCAACCTGCTACTTGGACAAAAATTATAGGCTCAATCCAAGACAAAATTGTGATGTAGGCAATTTTTTTTCTTCAATGCCCTTTTCCCCCTGCTCTGGTAACAATCCCATTTCCCCAGGCGCAAGTGTCTGATGGGTTTGTATTCTTCTCCATTATCTCAAAACCTGCTTCATGGTCATTTGATCTTAACATGGTACCCATTCAAGTTGTCTGCATCTTTACTTAGGCTTGAGTTAAAGACTACAATTTCACCTGTGTAATTTTGGGCATCCTCATGGGAGTAACAAAGAGATTTTGGAATGCACTGAGGCGGTCTTTCTTTACACTCTGAAACCACTCACATGTGTGTGGTTTTCCACTTTACACTTAAGGATTGCTCTACAAGAAAGATACCATTTCTGCTTGTATAACTGAATCATCCTCCTGAATTTACAGCTTCAATCCCTCTATCAGTCATTGTGACAGCACTTCACAGCAATACAACAGGAGAGATTGAAGACAAAGACAACTGGTCTGCCTACCAGTCAGATGTGATTACAGCTCTGCACATCAGTGTTTAGACTACAGGGCAGTGTGTGTCATCTTTATCACAATGTAGGATCAGATGAGCTATTTGCTGTTCTTCATTATCTGCGGGAAAGCCCAGAAGAGAACACATAGTGCCAGCCATATTATCCGTCACTTTTTTTCCACTGAAAAGTAAAACTGGAGGACAGAAATGAAAATTAACCAGTTCAGGGATTCAGAATTCCCCTTCATTCTGCAATTAAACATCAGAGACCTATCACATTTCTATTTTAGCTGTTTGAATATAAGATCTATCTAAGAATACAGGGGAGAAAGGACACTTAGAATGCCTCTAAATTTGTTTCCATCTTTGGCCTAGGTCATTTGGAAAGGATTGGAAATATTGAGATGCAATAGGAAGCTGTCTTATCTTACGTTGAAACTTCCAGAGAGAGAATAATAAAATGGTAACAGGATCTTGTTTGAAACCTACCTACCTGATTATGTAAGAGTCCCACAAAGAAGAATAAAGCTAGTGGAAGGTAGACATGGATACCATAATGTTATCTGAGTCAATCCTATTACCCATCTACCCAGGAGTCTATTCTAACTGTGTCACCAACAGGTGTATTATAAGAAAGCATCGTGGTCTTCTAGGGCTTAAATGATCTTTTTATGTTAGAAGTTCTAATGATATACTTTTAATGTCAATGCTGAATTATTAGTTGACCATACAGTGTACACCTACCTGACTTTTAAAAGTGACAGTATTAACAACGGAATATAATTCATCCATAAAAAATAATGAAATCTTGCCATTTGCAACAACATGGAAGGACCTTGAGGGCATTTTGCTAAGTAAAATAACTCAGACAGAGAAAGACAAATACCATATGATCTCAGCTATATGTGGAATCTAAAAAAAAATATGCTCAAGATACAGAGGACAGATTGGCAGTTACCAGAGATGGGGGATGGGGGATAGACAAAATGGGTAAAGGGAGTCATAAGTTATAAAAGAAATAAGTCATGGGGATGTAATGTACAGCATAGTGACTATAGTTATTAATACTGTATGTATATTTAAAAGTTGCTAAGAAAGTAAATCCTAAAAGTTTTCATAACAAGAAAAATTTCTGTAACTATGTATGGTAACGGATGTTAACTAGACTGACTGTGGTGATCATTTCACAATATATAAAAATATCGAATCATGTTTTATACCTGAAACTAATATAATGTTGTATGTCGATTATACCTCAATAAAAATTTTTTTAATTAAAAAAACGGTATTAAATGAACAATGTGATATTTTGCATGTTGTAATAATTTTATGTCAATTAAATTTTTAGTCTAGGTTTATAGTTGATAACTAGTACCACACTCCATCTATTTGCTCAAGCTCAAAACCTAGGAGTAATCTTTGTTCTCATGCTTTGCACCCCACATCTAACCCATCATCAAGTCCTAAGAGTCCTGCTTTTAAAAGATATGCAAAATCCAGCATGTCTCACTACATAACCACCTTCACAACCCAGGTTATTCCAGGAGCCTCCTATTGCTTCTCCTTGCTTCCACTTTTGTTTAACTTCAGGCAATTTTCTACACAGTAGTCAGAGTGAACATTTTAAAACAAAAATCAGATCATGTCACTCCCTTGCTCAAAACCTACCAATGTCTTCCCTCTTCTCTACTTATTGAGAAGAAAGTTCAAACTCCTCATCATGGACTAAATGCCTTATATATTCCAACATCCACCACTCATTCTATTCAAGCCACACTGGCTTCTTGCTCCTCTTTGAACATGGCCTTTGCATTAACAAAATGGGATTCATGTTTTACAAGCTAAATACCACAATGATTTTGTGTGGAGTCTAATGTGATATTAAATCCTTCCAAATGATATTCCCTTTAACATCAAGTAGCACCCCTTCAGGAATGAGTGGTGGGTTAAGGAGTGATTTATTCTATTGGTGACAGAAATATGAATGAGAATCATCTACACATCAGTGAAATCATCAAATAGGAAAAATATGTTATGAAATCAAACAATGCACGATGCTTCATACCCACTGGCATCCAATGGATCACAGAATTTGTTTTCAGAATCAATGTATATCGCATATCTGATCAATTAGCTAACATAATTTAAAGAAAAATGGTTCAATTTTTTAGAAAAGCCACTCAGATCAATTGTATTCTTAAATCTTTTGCTTCATAAGCAATAAAATGTTGAACAGAAAATATGGACATTCACCTTAATATTACATCAGAAAAAGAAATAAGGCATTTTGAATATATCCTTATCACACATTATCTATTTAAGCAAATATTTTGAAATACAATGAGATTTCTGTGTATAGGGAAGTGACTACATTGTAAGCATTAAGTAGACGTTGCTTTAAGTCAACTTCATGTTATGTGGGAATAAAATGTTTAACATATTTTACTTCTTGCACATGCTCAGTGGTTTTTAATCTGAGGGTTTTCTATCATAACAGTAAACCCTCTTTGTGCATATTTCTAAAATGCTACCTAATTATTACTAGTTCTGTCCCCACTCTGACTAATGATTAAGATGGTTACTTTACAACTCAAAAGTGAAACTTGGAAAACTTTCAGTATACAGTATTTCTTGGAGAGAAGAACCATAATTCTAGAGCTGATAGGAATTGGGGAGATTTAGTGATACTCAATCCAGTTTAAAATAAAGTTGCTGTCCTGCCCTTTCCTGCAGCTTATGTCTCTGACAGTAAACATAATTAAAGCTATAGAGAGAGAAATTGCCGTTTTTTCTGAATCAGTGAAAGTTGACAACCAAGAAAATAATGCTAAGCTATTTTTTTACCCCAAATACTGACTCTATCCACAGTCCCCTTTCTTTCTATGTCAATCTTACCAGCAGATATAAATACAGAACAAACAGGAATCAATAGAAAAGACTGGGGAGAGAGAGAACAATTTAGGGAATTTTTTGATATATTATAGTTCACACACACGCAGTTATCCAACAAGCATGGCGTTCTCCCCAGCTCTGAGCTCTGGCACCTGCCTCGCTCTTGCAGTCAGCCCCATGGCTTCTCATTCTCACTCACTCCCAGAAACTGAACGTCAGTTCAGATGCCAGAGAGTGCAGGGTTAATAGTTCAGCATCTGTTTCCTACCAACGCCACAGAAATCTTCCGTCAATTGCCTGCTCTTTGGCCTTGCTATTAAAAGGTGGATACAAAGGAGAAGACTGGTACAATGAGAAGAAGCTGTTTTAAATTTCTGTCATTATTATTAAATATGCTTTTTCCCACAATGTCCTAGGGGGCCATTTTGAACCAAATCCTCTCCTGCTGGCATGTTTCTGATTCACTAGCATTACCCTCCTGTAGGCCAGGGATAGGCCATCTTTGAAGGAATTAAAAAGAGTTATCACCATGAATTCAGACTGTGTTGTGACTATTCAACTTATATTATATGTAGGTTTGAAACCACTATGAAGATTGTGATTTTCCTGAGACTGGATTCAGCTGGCTGCACGATGCTTTGGCAGTCTCTTAGAAGCAATGCAGAAACCATCAGTGTAATTCTGCCGCTGGCTCTTAAGCTCAAAAGTCGGCAATCAGCTAGTGCTTGCTTTAGAAAGCCTGGCAGGTCCACCGGGTTTGCTCACAACTGTGCACCTCTTATAAGTCTCATGCTAATGAGCTCAATTATTATTAAAAGCCCTAAATATAATTAATTCACCACATCATGCCACCCTGTCACCTTTTGGACTAACCATTCATCATAAAGACACAGCACAGAAAGCCTGAATACTCCATGATATTGCAATTAGATTTATAATAAAAATTAAAATTACACAAATTATTTTCATTTTCATTTTTTAAAGGTATGCAAGGCTACAGACATTTTTCCCTACTAGCAGATGATATAAATCTAAATCTTTCCCTTTACATATCAACTCTGAGAATGATTTGTTATATTCACTTTGATTTGTTTTATTATGTTTATGTCTGTGCTGGATAAAAGGAGTGAAGATTGGACTTCTAGAATCAGGTCTTTCACCTCCTTACCACGTAAACTTGCATAAATCACCAATCTTAGTTTCATTATCCGTAAAATGGAAATAACAATCCCCATCCTACCTATCACACCAAAAATAAAATCGTAAGTTCTACATAAATGTAAGGTGTTTGGTTTGAGTTAAAATGAATGTGAATGAACACGTGTTTATAAAATATGCATTTTTATTGAAAACATACATATTAGTAAAAGGAGTGTTTTGGCAAGAAAGATAGCTAGCAACCAAAGACTCATGCTCCAAATTGCCAATGCCAGGTGGTTTGGAAAATAGTCCAAACAGAAATCACATACCTCCCTGTGATGATTAATTTTATGTCAAGTTGGCTGGGCCACGGAGCCCAGATATTTGGTCAAACATTATTCTGGATGTATCTGTGAAGGTGTTTTGTTGGATGAGATTAGCGTTTTTATCAGTGGACTTTGAGTAGAGAAGATTGCCCTCCATAACGTGGGTGAGCCTGATCCAATCAAGTGAAGTCGTGACTAGAACGAAGGATTTCCCACAAGCAGGAAGGAATTCTGCCAGCAGACAGCCTTCAGACGTCAACAGCAACATTGACTCTTCCCTGGGTGTCCAGCCTGTTGGCCTACACTGCAGATTTTGGTCTTGCCAGCCTCCTTAATCATGTGAGCCAAATTCCCTAAAATAAAGCTCTCTCTTTGTCCCCCTCTCTCTCTTTCTACACACACAGACACACACACACACACACACACACACACACACACACATCCTATTGGTTCTGTTTCTCTGAAGAACCCTAACTAATACAATCCCTCAAATCTATGTGGGGTCATGTGACTAACCCTGGCCAATGGAATATAAGGAAAGTGAAGTGTGTCACTTCTGCAATGAGGTATTTAATCATCTGGTGTGCTTTCTCGGCTTTCTCTTCTCCTCCTGAGGCAAATTAGGAAGCCACATGTGGAGAAGGGCCACAGATGGTACACAAGATGGATGAAGCTTGAAGATTGGCCCAATAAGAAATATCTGTATTGAATTTTGTGGGCATGAGAAACTATTATTGCATTAGGCAACTGAGATTTTGGGGTTGTTTGCTATAGCAGCTGGAACTTGTTACCCTGACTAATACAGCTATATTTAATTATGTACAAATTGAACAAAAAAGGAAAAATTCTGCACTATTTGGAGTACAAAAGAAAAAAGTAGCCCCTGAAAACTGTCCTGAACACCTTCTCACAGAACATCAACATCAGACAAAGCACTCTCTGCCCATGATAACAAGACCACTGTATAATCACGTCTAAACACAGAGAAGAATGTAAATATTGTCCGAACCAGAAAATCCATTCAACATCTTGCTGTCTTGAGTAATACGAGTGAATGCTGCTATAGCTTTAGCTTCACTCGAGTCTTCCTCATTCCAAATAAGATTTAAGGTACCCAATCGTAGAATTATCTCCCCTTCCAGCCAGCATCCAATCCAGAAGAAAGCCTCAGAACAAAGATTTAAGATTCCTCAAATCTTCCCCCAAATCACCTAACCAACACCAAAATCCTATTTAAAAAGCCCTTTTTAGCACTCTTACTGAGATGACGCGTGGTTTCCCGTGGCCAGGTATGTGGTCTCCCTCAATCCCCCATTTCAGTGAGCGTAAATCCAAATAGCCCAACTACAGGCGTGTTCCTGATGGTCTTTAGCTGGAGAGCATCAATATGGGCAATAATTTTACCCCTCAGAAAATACAGAAATTAGATAAAATGATTTCCAAGTCTACGTATTTAACTCCAAGTACCCGTGATCATACTGATCTTCAGAGTAGGCAGATGAAACCAGCTTTGCTCTAAAACATAGTGGGACTCCATAATGAGCAAAACATTACATCTGGATTAAATTGTTATTTTTTTAAAAAAAAACTTATTTTTCTGAATTTTTAGCTTGGAACATGTCTAGATGTTTACTAAAATTTTGTTACTTTAATATTCAATCTACATTTATTGAAAAGTCTTCACTGAAATATGTAGAGAATTAAGATTCGTCTTTTGACAAACCAATTATTAAACTTATTTTTCTTTAAAGAGACTAAGAGAATACTCTCCAGAAAACTTTGAATTGTCTAACTTGGAATTAGAAGAACGAGGAGACGTTAAAGAGATTTGCAAGTTTATGAATTTAGGTTTATAGTTTATAGTTTTCCTCATATAGATCTTGTCCATATTTTATGAGAAATAATACCTAAATTTTTCATTTTTGAGGTGCTAATGTATATTAACGTTTATCTCAAAAATATCATTCCAGGGGCCGGCCCGGTGGCATAGTGATTAAGTTTGCGCACTCTGCTTCAGCAGCCCAGTGTTTGCAGGTTCAGATCCCGGGCATGGACCTACACATCACTCATCAAGCCATGCTGTGGCAGCATCCCACATACAAAACAGAGGAAGATTGGCACAGATGTTAGCTCAGGGACAATCTTCCTCACACACACACACACAAAATATATATATATATATATATTATTTCTGAGTTTTTTGAGTTTTTGTATGCAAATTTATTTTCCACATCTGGAAGGCTTACATATATATATATACTAGAGTGTTTCATTCTTCTTCTAAAAAGACTGTGAAGTTCTTAGGCCTATGTCTTCAAACTCTAGTGTGACTAGAAACCACTTGGGAAAGTTTTTAACAGCTGGTTTCAGGACAACTGGAAAGCCTTTTGGCTAAAGGTAAAATTGGATCTGCACCTCATGTGATGCGCCAGGATAAACTTCAAAAAGATAATATATTTAAAGTAAAAAAATAAACGAAACTTTACATGAACTGGAAGAAGACATGGATGAATGCCTTTTCAACCTGGGATCAGGGAAACTATCCTAACTATCTCAATATCCAGTAGCAATTCAAGAAAAAAGGATGAACAATTGACTAATAATTTAAAAGTACTCTGCACAGCAGAAACACTGTAAACAAAGTAAAAATGTACACAAAAACTTGGAGAAATTATTTATAACTGATATCAGAGCGGGGGGAAAGGCCAGCATAACTGACATAAAAAGAGATCCTAAAACTCCCAGACAAAAAGACCAATAATCCAATACAAACATGGATAAAGCATATGAAAAGGTAGTTCACAGAACAAGAACTTAAAATGACCCTAAAGATAAAAAAAATGGCTGACTTCACTTAATAAGAGAAATTCAAAATAAAACTATAATGAGAAAATATTGCTCAGCTGTCAGATTGGCAAAATCTAAAAGTTTGACAATAAAATCTATTAGGGAGATTGTTAGGAATAGGAACTTTCATAAATTTCTGGTGGGAATGCAAACTAGATCAACCACTAAGATAACAGTTTGGCAATATATAGAAAAAATGTGGAATTAATAAGTAGATACAGCAAGGTTGCAGGATAAAAGGTTAATATACAAAAGTCAATTGCTTTCTTATGTACCAGCAATGAACAAGTTGAATTCGAAATTAAAAACACAATGCCATTCACATTAGCACCCCAAAAATGAAAAATTTAGGTATAAATCTAATAAAATATGGACAAGATCTATATGAGGAAAACTATAAAACTCTGATGACCAAAATCAAGGAAGAACTAAATAAATGGAGACATATTCCATATTCATGGATAGGAAGACTTAATATTATCAAATTGCGTGTTCTTTCCCACTTGATCTATAAATTCAATGCAATCCCAAACAAAATCCCAGCAAGTTCTTTTATGGGTATTGACAAACTGATTCCAAAGTTTAAATGGAGAAGCAAAAGACTCAGAATAGTCAACACGATATTGAAGGAGAAAAAGTTGGAGCACTGATAATACCCAACTTCAAGATCACTATAAAACTACAATAACCAAGACAATGTGGTATTAGTGAAAGAACAGACAAATAGATCAATAGAACAGAATAGAGATCCCAGAAATAGACCTACATAAATACAGTCAACTGATCTTTGACAAAGGAGCAAAGGCAACACAATGAAGAAAATATTGTCTTTTAAACAAATGGTGCTGGAACAACTGGACATCCACATGCAAAAAACTAATCTAGACACAGACTTTATACCCTTACAAAAATTAACTAAAAAAGGATCACAGAGCTAAAGGTAAAACACAAAACTATAAGACTCCTAAAAGATGACATAGGAGAAATCTATATGACTTAGGGTTTGGTACAGACTTTTTAGATACAACACCAAAGGCATGATCCATGAAAGAAATAATTGATAAGCTGGACTTCATTAAAATTAAAACTTTCTGCTCTGCAAAATATACTATCAAAAGAATGAAAAAACAAGCCACAGACTGAAAGAAAATATTTGCAAAAGACATATCTGATAAAAGACTTATCCAAAATACACAAAGAACTCTTAAAACTCAACAATAAGAAAACTAACAACCTAATTAAAAAATAGGCCAAACACTTGGTGGGGGGGCAATGAGGAAGATTGGCCCTGAGTTCACACCCATGCCAATCCTCCTCTACTTTGTATGTAGGACACCACCACATTGTGGCCTAACAAGTGGTATGTATGTTCATGCCTGGGATCCTAACCTAGGTACCCTGGGCCACCGAAGCAGAGCGCATGAACTTAAACACTATGCCACCGGGCCAGCCCCTAGGCCAAAGACTTTAACCAAAGAAGATATATGGATGGCAAATGAGCACATGAAAAGATGCTCTACATCATACATTATCGGGAAATACAAATTAAAACAATGAGATATCACTACACACCTATTAGAATGATCAAAATCCAGAACACTGACAATACCAAATGCTGGCAAGAAGGAGAAGCAACAGGAACTCTCATTCATTGCTGGTGGGAATGCAAAATGGTGCAGTCACTTAGGAAGACAGTTGAGCAGTTTCTTACAAAACTAAACATACTCTTACCATACCACCTAGCAATCTCACTCTTTAGTGTTTACTCAAAGTAGTTGAAAACTTATGTCCACACAAAAATCTGTACACAAATGTTTGGAGCAGGTTTATTCATAATTGCCAAAACCTGGAAGCAAACAAGATGTCCTTCAGTAGGTGAATGGATAAAATAACTGTGATACATCCAGACAGTAGGATATTACCCAGCACTAAAAAAATTAGCTGTTAAGCCATGAAAAGACATGGAGAAACCTTAAATGTGTATTAGTAAGTGAAAGAAGCCAATCTGAAAAAGCTACATATGGTGTAATTGCAATCATATGACATTCTGGAAAAGCAAAACTATTGAGACAGTAATAAGATCAGTGGTTGCCAGTGCTTGAGGAGTGGGGGATGAAGAGACAGGGCACAGAAGATTTTTAGAGCTGTGAAAATACTCTATATGATACCATAATGATGGATACATGCCATTATACATTTGTTCAAACCCATAGAATGTACAACACCAAGAGTGAATCCTAATATAAACTATGGACTTTGGGTGATAATGATGTGTCAGTGTAGGCTCATAAATTGTAACAAATACACCACTCTGGTAGGCGATGTTGATAATGGGGGAGGCTATGGATGTGGGGTGGCAGGGAGTATATGGGAAATCTCTGTACGTCCACACAATAGTATACAATAAATACAATGCAATAAAAACAAGAATCAAATAGATTCCTACATACAAATATGACAATATCTCCAAAGTGCATTAAGTGGAGAAAACAAAGTAGAGAGGAGAATATATACTATGCTTCCTTTTATGTGAGTGTGTTGATACATTTTTATTTATAAAAATAAAACAAGAACTAATTTAAAATATGGTTACCCTTTGTGATACAGAGGGAACAGGAGAAAGGGGCAAGGGATGGAATCAAGATTTTTCTGAATATATCTCATAAAACAGTTTTGACTTTGGAACAGGTAATTGCTTTATACGTTCAAAAATAAGAATAATTTAAAAATTAGTCACTAAATGGAACAACAAAAGACCCCCAATAGCTAAAGGAATCCTGAGAAAAAAGAACAAAGCTGGAGGTATCACACTCCCTGATTTCAAAATATTCTACAAAGCTATAGTAACCCAAACAGCATGATACTGTCACAAAAACAGACACACAGATCAATGGAATAGATTCAAGAGCCCAGAAATAAACCTACACATCTATGCACAGCTAATTTTCGACAAAGGAGCCAAGAACATACAATGGAGAAAGGAAAGTCTTTTCAACAAATGGTGTTGGGAAAACTGGACAGCCACATGCAAAAAAATGAAAGTAGACCACTATCTTACACCATACACAAAAATTAACTCAAAATGGATTAAAAACTTGAATGTAAGACCTGAAACCATGAAACTTCTAGAAGAAAACATAAGCAGTATGCTCTTCAACATTGGTCTTAGCAACTTATATTCAAGTACTGTGTCTGACCAGGCAAGGGAAACAATAGAAAAAATAAACAAATGGGACTGCATCAAACTAAAAAGCTTCTGCACAGCAAAGGAAACCATCAAAAAGACAACCTAACAATTGGGAGAAGATCTTCGCAAACCATATATCTGATAAGGTGTTAATCTCCAAAATATATAAAAAACTTATATATCTCAACAACAAAAAACTAACAACCCAATTAAAAAATGGGCAAAAGACCTGAACAGACATTTCTCCAAAGAAGATATACAGATGGCCAAGAGGCACATGAAAAGATGTTCAACATCATTAACTGTCAGGGAAATGCAAATCAAAACTACAATGAGATATCACCTCACTCCCGTCAGAATGACTGTAATTAACAAGACAGGAAACAACAAGTGTTGGAGAGGATGTGGTGAGAAGGGAGCTCTCATGCACTGCTGGTGGGAGTGCAAACTGGTGCAGCCACTATGGAAAACAGTATGGAGATTCCTCAAAAAATTAAGACTAGAACTACCATATGATCCAGCTATTCCACAGCTGAGTACTTATCCAAAGAACATGAAAACACCAACACGTAAAGACACATGCACCCCTGAGTTCATTGCAGCATTGCTCACAATAGCCAAGACTTGGAAGCAACCTAAGTGCCCATCAAGGGATGAATAGATAAAGAAGATAGGTCTATATACACAATGGAATACTACTCAGCCATAAGAAACAATGAAATCCAGCCATTTGTGACAATATAGATGGACATTGAGGGTGTTATGCTAAGTGAAATAAGTCAGAGGGAGAAGGTCAAAAACTGTATGATCTCACTCATAAGAAGATGAAAACAACAACAACCAACAAATACATAGAGACGAGACTGGATTGGTGCTTACCAGAGGGGAAAGGGAGAGGGAGGAGGGTGAAAGTATAAGGACATATACCCGAAATTTATACAATGTTATAAACCAATGTTACTGCAATACAAAAGTAAACAAATAAGAAAAATTAAAAAATAAAATAAAATAAAAAACAAATTAGTAAAGAGAAATGAAAACTGTTTTCAGCTGTCATAAAATTCTTGTCAGATACGTAGACTATGATTAACCTGATATAAGTGTATAAGAATTGTTATAAAAGGTGTGATTACACTGTGGACGAGTTATGTTGTTTAGCTAGTCGTGAAAATATTGAAATTAAATTTATAATATCACACACACAAAAAAGAAATTTCCTACAGGGAGTTTGAGATTTGGGGAAAATAGGTCAGAAGTCAGGCAGAGATGTCTGCATTTTTAATAAACACTCCCAGGTGCTTCTGATGTAGGTGGTCCTTAGACATCATATTTTGAGGAACACCAGTCTAGATTTGAGTTTAGTGTGGACTGATTGAATTGTCAGTGGTGCAATGGAAAAACGGCAGGCTTTAGTCAAGAGACGTCAGCTCAAATCTAAGCTCAGTCATCTACTGGCTTTAAACATTGGTCAAGGTGCTTCACCTTTTCCCCTACAATGAAGATAACAGCCCATGCCAGAATACTGTGAGGATTGAATTAGATAAATAAATAGAGCTTCTAGAACCTAAGAGTTATCGGAAAAATGAAAGTTAATTAAATTCTTTGGAATCTCTCCATTAACAGGCATATACACACACAAATACATTCATAGGCCCAGGTGCAAAGTTAAATCAACTCATAAACTGAAGGTTAAGAGTGGTCAATAACAGAGAAATTCTTTACTCAGAGGTATACATAGACAAAATAAATTAGACAAAAAAGGCACCCCTCTATTATTGTCAAATTCCAAAATAGAGCTTTTGTTGTTGTTTTTATTTTGGTTACATTTTTTTAGTTAAGCTTAGAATTCCATCTGACAGAATAAGTTAGGAGACTTTCCTTTGTAAACTTATATACAGTACACCTAATGTTCAATAGGTTTCTATAGAACATGTTATATCTAATGCAATAAAATAATGTGTGTGCGTGTATATGATCTACTAGATGAACTTGAAGTGGCTACCAGTTTAATTCACCAGATCAAATACTTGTCTGATGTCCCTTTCTGGACAAACACAGGACTCAGAATGGAATCTTGGGAGCCATTAGTAAGGCCAGAATGGCCCAAATTCTACAGAGTATGAAGTGAAGGATGATCCAAAGGCAATGTCCAGGGGATGAAACAAAGCTAAAGTAGGCCATAAAACTGGGTCATCCACCTCAAGAGGTTAGGCGAAGTAGCAGAATCTAGGCAAGAAAGAACGAAAGGCAAGGCCAGGAACACAAAGCAGAATAAAGGGTTTAAAATGAAAAGAGCAGCTGAGTCAGGAGTTGCGTCATGCATGAAGTCTATAATTCTGGTTATGACTGGGGAAGAATCCTTCAAGGGTGTAGCCCACTGGCTCGGAAAAATCAAGAAATAGAAATTGTATTTTTACTTCAACAGAATAGTCAGTATTCAGATTATCTAGTTCTTTATCCAAGGTCAGAATTTAGTCCATATCTGAATATTCAGTTTAACCATTTTTGTTGTGGTTTTTTTAATGCGTTCCCACCACTTCCACTACACAGTTTTAGTGACTTGAGGCTACATGAACTACATTAAGTAGTACAGGACTACATAAAGTTCAAGGAAAACCCCTATCTGAGAGAAACTGTAGTCTCATCAGGAAGATGACCAATCAATAAACCAATAAGTATGGCATACATATGAAGTGAGTATGAGATTATCACTCCGCAAAGGCCAAGTGTGAGAGGTGTCATAGTACTTCACTTTTTCTAAATTAAACAAATCTACTCTGGGCCCACATCTGCCTATATTACAGGAAATGAAATATCAATAATGTTGGGAAAAAACACACCTCCTCAAAGTTACACAAAAATTGAAAGTCTTATGCAACCCAAAATATTGAAAAAAGTCTCTCAGGTCTTCAGCCTACATTGGTCACCATTGATATGTGCACTGAACAATCCTGAAGAAGTCTTAATTCTGTGGCACCACTGGTTCTGGGTGAGTCTTGGGCAAGGAGACTGTACAGCTTTCTTGGTATGTAGCATTAACATTCTCTACTGAAGTCCAGACTCTGCCCCAGAAGCCTCAGAAGAGAAAAAGATTAGTCCTCTCTATTAAAGGAACCTGGAAGATTCCTTCTCAGTTTTGGCTAAAATTCTCAACGCCTCCCTCCTCTCCAACTTCACCCACTTGCCTCTCCTGATATTTGGACCCAATTCTCCTCTGACCCAGTCATGCTGCAAAAGCCTCTGTGCTTTTGAAAACCTGGGTGAATGTATCTTCTGGGGACTCAACGAATTTTCCTTCCAAACCTGAAACACCAATGCTATTAGCAGAACCCTAAGTCAAAGAACGTAAAGGCCTGACTACATCTTAGGAATAGAGAAGGGAAAACATCTCCAGCAGCAAGCATGAAACCTAAATCAATACCTTGATGCACATAATTTAACTAAAGAACACAGCAATAAATGCGTTCTGAGAAGGCAGCACCGTGTAAGCGGCAAGAACACTTGAGTGTGGAATTATCATACACAGAGTTGAATCCCAGGCCTATCCTATGCCAGCATTGTGACCTGAAGCAAATCACTCACTCTTTCTTAACTTTGGGCTCCTCTACCATAACGCGGGAATAATGATATTTGTTTTCATCATATCATGGGCTGGTTTTGAGGTTCCAATCAGGGAAGATATATGAAGTTAGTTTATCAATTGGAAAGCATTTAAATAAAGGTAGGGGTTTGGAGACTATAGAAATCAGTGTGTGATAGAGTTGCTACAGAAAACTTCACGGAGGAAATGAGGCCGAGTTCAATGTTTGCAGAGTGATAGAACTTAGAAAGAAAAGAGACTATTTTTGAGAAGAAACACAAAGGCAAGAGTGACCAAAGCTCAACTGAAGGACAGGCCAGTCGCCAACCAATAAAGGGACTTTGTACCTACCACCACTGACTGGTCATAGGACAAGGGCTTCCTTCAGGGACGGGCCAAGAACTAAGGCAAGGAGGCATTCTCTGGCCTAGACAGGAAAATTTCTGCAGAGGGATGCGGTTGTGAGCCATCAGCCTCCGGGGAATGGGGGGTCTGGGCAGCCCAGTGTAGCACCTCGGCCACACTTCCAATGAGAGGCATCATTGGGCCTGGAACTCTGGTATCCTGAACTCCTAGGAAACGTCCTGTTTTCACTTTTGTGTGTATGCGTGTGTACACGTGCATGCATGTTTTAAGGTATTGACTCAGTATCAAGAATTAGTAAACAAGAACACTTTTTTCTCCGCTAGACAAAGAACGAAAAAAAGAAGTTCCATATTACCAAAACACTACATAAGCATTCCTTTCATCTCTGTTACCAATATATTCTTCACCAATAATAAAAATAATAGAAATAATATCAATAATATAAAAGCAGAAGAAAAATTTTGATAGTACTAGTACAAGAGTAAGTGAAGAGGGGAAATGCATGATTTCTTTACTTTTCTCAGGATTTTCATAAATGCAGAGAGGCAAGGGTTGGTGTCAGCTTGCTGTCTGATTGCTGTAGGAAAGTAAGAGGCACGAAAGATTTTTGTTGTTGCTTTTTTGCCTGTTCTCTGACTTGGTGTTTATTTGTTTTACACAGAAGCATCAACAGCTTATGCATCAACTTAAGACTACTGTTTGTTCAATTTTAATAAAAATAAATGTCATCCAGCAGTCTGACTCTCTTTGCCAGGATGGATAAAGCCCAGAAAGCAGCTTTCATCAGGAAAATGCTACTCAAATCTTCACGTTAGCTCATTAGTTAGGCATCTGTCTTGACGTGTCCCTCACATGCTCCACTGTCTCATAAACCTGAAGTGATGACTGGAGGTCACATAAGCATTGGCGGTGGGGGGGGGGGGTGGATATATCACTGGGTAAAGTCCCTAATAAAATTGCAGAGAAGAAACTATCATCAAAGTTACTATTTCAACATTTATGAAGATATCTGTAGTTCATAGAATATGAACAACAGATTTGTTTTAAGGCATATCAGTGTTTACTCTGTGGAGTTGCCTTATTTGAGATGGTTTAATGAAAGAAAAAGTAAGCCAATAGTCTAAGTTTAAGGCAAAAGCTCTGAATTGTGGGGACAGAATAGTGGAACATTCTCCTTAATTAGCTAAAATATCCCACAGACTTTACCTACCATCGTTTTCCACTATATAAAATATTTGTGGTCTTATTATTATTTTTTGTGTGTGTGAGGAAGACCAGCCCTGAGCTAACATCCATCGCCCATCCTCCTCTTTTTGCTGAGGAAGACCGGCCCTGGGCTAACATCTGTGCCCATCTTCCTCTACTTTATATGGGACGCCGCCACGGCGTGGTTGACGAGCAGTGCATCAGCGGGCGCCCGGGATCCGAATCTGCGAACGCCGGGCCGCCAAACGCGGACTAAACCGCCGCGTCACCAGGCGGCCCCTTGTGGTCTTATTTTAGTCTCTGACATACACAAAAATTACTACACATTAAATTTTGCACTACTATATTACCTGAGCCTCAAGTCATACATGTTCCCACGTATGCTACCTATTAGTCACTTCTAAGAATGATTTTTCCCAAATCTGGGACCAAAGACATGAGTTCAAGTAAATAAGCAAAGGGAGCAAAATGGTGTGTTGATATTTTTCAGGACACTTTTCATTCTGAAGATATTTTTAAGTTAGCAATTTGACAGCCTGCACCTACACGTACCTATGCACATATTCACGTGAATATACTTAGATGTACATGCAACTTGTATCTGCTCCCTTTGGATTAATAGCAAAGCAAACTTGCTCCAAAAGTAAAGAAATCAGCAAGTGCCTTAAGCTCTACTGAGATTTTTAATAGGAAATCAAGAAGAGCAGGCATCAATAAATGATTTGGGGACAATATTAGTACTTAAAATCAAGAAACAGCACTGGAAAGTTTTTCATAGATTACCTTTTAGAGGTCGTCATTTTACAGGTGAGAAAATGAGACCAAATGAAATTTAAGTGACTCGTCTTGACCATCTGCCTATTTTAATTGCTACCTCAGAACAAGAACTCAGGTTTTCTGACTCCCTATCACACTAAAACCATCCGCCCATATCAGGGAAGCAGTGCCCATACCCCCAGCTGGGATAGAAGCTGTTTATCCTTCCAGCCCCTCCTACTGGGAAAGGCCTAGCTAACTGGGTCCCTAAACTTAAGTAGGC
Source organism: Tapirus indicus (assembly GCA_031878705.1). Taxonomy (NCBI): domain Eukaryota; kingdom Metazoa; phylum Chordata; class Mammalia; order Perissodactyla; family Tapiridae; genus Tapirus; species Tapirus indicus. Next base: position 51,604,913 of record CM062919.1, read on the forward strand.
CAAGTATTTAGATGGTTATAGAGCACTAGTTCTAGAAAATGATGTATTTTACCTGAATATGGAAAACAACATAACTATAAATGATAAGATGTTTCCTATCTCTAATAATGATATTGCTGCCACAATACATATCAAAATATATTTAGATATTTTAAGGGGCCTGATATTTTAAGATTACCTGATTACAAGAAGACCAATAATAAAATATAATCTCTACATGGTGGTTTGCAATTTACAAGTTATTTCATATACATTATCTTACGAAACCATCCAATGTGGAATTTAACTCCTATTCATCCTTTGTTTATTAGTTTAGAAGATGCTTCATCTGGGAAGCCCTCTCTTATCTCTACAGACCAAATCAGATGCACCTGCCATGTGCTTCTCTAGCACTTAGCTTCCTTGTCTGTCTAATCACGACATCTCCATCTGAGCTCTCCGGGACAGAAACTGTTTCTATCTCACACACCAGTGTATATGCAAAACCTAGTAGAGTGACTGGCACATCAAATACTAAATAAGTATGTTAATGTATGAATAAATGAACAAAAGAAATATTCTGACAACTTGGGAGTGAACAAAAGTTTGGAATGCCAAGAGTTTACTATAGAAAACAGCTATATAGACTGAGGGTGAGGTCCTCTATGCAGGTCTTTCTTTCCTTCATTTACGCACCTCTCGTCTCTGCACCTTTCTAGAACCTCCATGCATTATCATAACGGCTTCTGTGGCTGCAGCTCTAATACATCAGTGAGAACACAGCACGAATGTTGATGTCTCTCTTTTTTTTAATCCAGTCCATCTACAAAATGTTTTTAAGTCAGAAAATTCCTGAAAGCTTCCTTTCTAGCTAATGGTGGTGTTGCTATTCAATAGGAACACAGTTTGCTTCGGGTACCCTTCGTACCATAGCCGTATACATCAGCTCTCCTTATCTACCATACAGAATACACTAGAAGAAAGACGGTAGAGATTATCTCCTTCCTATGACTTTGTAAACCTCACATAAAGCCTTGAAGGTCTGAGAAGTGACAGATAGGGGATTTTATCTTTCACAAAATAATCACAAACGTAGTTAAACCAACTATACTCTGGAGGCCCATACTGATTTGTAATGGGAAGTAAAAGTCACATGGCCCTGGTCAGAATGCAGCTTTTTCAATCCCAGGATAGTTGATCAATAAAATAATTTTGGCACCACTTAGGCTAGAATAAAATGGCTAACAGAAATGTGGGCTATAACTAACATCCAAATTTCTACATCCAATAAATGATACTATTTTCCCCACTTCCTTCCCTCCTCCACTCCAGCCCCCTCCCTGTTCAAGCCCTCCTAGGAATCATTTGTCATCCCTGCAAACCCAAATGGCTGACTTTAAAAATATATGTTTATAAAATACTTGTACTACCCTCTGTCTCTTAGACTCCCTTGAAATAAAGCAGCCATAATCTCTGTGACAGTTGCCGCCATTAATGCCGATCATAAAAGCTGGTAAAGAGGCAGAGACGCTGATTTACCATTCACTGCTATGCTCGTATACCCTCTTTCTAATAAAAATCAGGGAAATTATTACTTTCTGAAAGCTTAGCGCTTCAACATTTGTATTTCGAACCTCCCCTACTGTAAGATTTCAACGTTCCCTGTGCTATTTTGTCTTCCCAAGGAGCCGACAATGTAAATGTGCCACACTTGAGCTCCACAGCACACTGAGCTGAAAGAGCATATGCCCTACATCTATGGAAAATCTGGTGTTTAGGGAGCAATGAAGCAAGCTATAACTCAGACTTAGAGATAGATGCTGTCTGAGACTTCAGTTCCGTGTATGGATATACTATAATTTGAAAAGCTTATCTTCATATATCTTTCACATAAGAATTTTTACTCCCAAGATTTAGGTAAAAATAGGGGTGCAAAATGTTTGATATGAATAGTACCTTATTCTGAATTTCTCCTTTATTTAAGTTTTACCTAACACATTAATATAAATGAAGTCAAACAGCACTGAAAGTATACAGCGATAAGGTGGACCAAATGCTGAAATCATTGGCATATATCTGGATAAGATGTAGGACTCCAAGAATATATGGACTTAGCTTGATGCTTTATATGGCACTTTCACTTAACTCAAAATTATATTGTAGAAACACCAAGAGTTTTAAAACGAGCTTCTGACCTAGCCATATTACCAATTGTAAAATTATATCTCCTCCAGAAAACCAGAGTCGTTCAACGGAAAGTGATCACTGGGTACCCCTCCGGACACACCTTGCCATACATACACACATTAAATCATGCATACACACTCCTGCCTTAAAGAAACCAAAAAGGCAGAGGTTCAGACTGGGACATTGATTCATATTACTTAAATACAATCATAGCCCCCCGCAAAAATACAAAGTCATAATGTCAATTCCACAATTTGCTTCTTTCATTTATTCTTTCCTTTAACAAATGTATATTGAGCACTTACTAGGTAGAAGTCACTTGGCTAGATGTTAGAAAAACAATGGAGGACAAAACAGATATAGTGTATTTTATTTTCTAAGAGTAGAAATTCAGGTAGGAGATAAACTAAAAAGCAAAGTTACTTGAGATTGTCTTCAGTGTCATAAAGAAAAGTATAGTAATATGGTATAGAGCATATTGTCACATTCAGAGGTACACAATCTCACATTATGTAAATATTGCGTGTGCCATTTGTCTCCCTAGTAAATGTACCATCACTGTCCCTTCCTAGTGATTAAAACAGTTAAGATTAAGCCATTCTGGTAAAGCTTTATACTCAACTCCGTCTGAAATACTCTGGGAAGGGAGTTGGAAAGAAAAATTAAAAAGTTATGGAAGTAGGCTCAGAAGACAAGATTGTGAGCTCTTTGAAGGGAGTGGTATCAGGCACACAGCAGACAACCTGGATAGACTAATGGACGGATACACTGATAGATGGAGAAGAAACTCAGAAAAGCAAAAGAAGCATCCTTAATTTCAACATGAACAACATATGTTTACTGAGTGCCCACTGTGATGATACAGGTACAAATTTAGAGCTCAAGGACACATGATAATATTAGTAATAGTTAGCATTTATTGAGCACTTACTAAGGGCGAAACACATTGCTAAGAACATTTACAGACACTACGTTGTTTAATGTTCACAACAACCTAATGTAGTAGTTTTTATTATTATCCTCATTTTGCAGATGAGGAATTATAAAGAATTTTTTTTTAATTTCCTTGCCCAAAGCACACAGTTAACAAATAAGCGTTCTAGGATTAATGTCTGGGCATTTTCATTCCATTCTCCTACAACCTATTTTGATAGGTTGGCCTATTTAGATAGATTTGCTTATAATCTATTGAGGGGGGAGTTTCTAGATAAATACGTAAGTAAAATGTAAGGTAAACACCATGAGACGCTATAAGTGAAGTTATATATTATCTCAAAGAAGCAAATATCACATCTAGTCGACACCACAAAGATCTGGAACCCAAAGACTCAAGGACCATACTCAGCAACACATTCCAGGTCCTACAGAGCATTTTCTTTGAAACAACTTATTCTGCGAATTTCCATCATTATTTCAACTAAAATACACTTTCTCTTTCTTTAGCACTTAAAATTCAGGCTTAATCTCTCCCTTCTCTGTTTCTGGAGTACTTTGCACAATTTTTATTGTCATTTATTTAGAGATCTGCTTTCCCCAATAGATAAAGTTCCCTTCAGGTCAGGACTCTCTCCATACTTTCTCCCCAACCTCACTGCCTAGAACTGGTGGGTAGTAAATAGCCAATAAAGTGTAATGTGCCTTCATGGCCACACTGATGTGACACAATAGTATGGCCTCAATTTAAATACAATAACTTTAACTCAGCTCTAGATTAAATGACTTCTTAATGCATACAGACTTGAGATGACAAGCATTCAGGCATTCTTTTACTACAGTTTCAAATGGACTATTACTATACTATAATAAATGAAGAGACTGCTAGAGCAGTTAAAATCACGAACATTTTCTCATACATTATGCATATATCTACGAGGAGCCAGACTAAAAAGGACTAATACGTGCCACATGTGCCACTACACTCCTCTCCCACCCTGCAAGAGACACTGCTAATCAATCATGATGTTCATTTCTTCTGAGCTTGGACTCATCCTTAGCATCCTTTTCAGCATGACATTCTAGCAGTTACTTGACAGGTGCTTCATTATCACTTAACACTCACTTGTCATTCTTGACCTGGATTAAGTCACATAATTTTCCTATCTGTAACATTTTACCATTCAGTACTTCTTTCAGTGAGGAAAGAAAGCATATGGGCATCTCAGGGAAATCTGAGATAACCAGGGTTCCAGATTTTATTTGAGCCAGCTGGGTCCCAAGAGGCAGTCTATAGACCATTGCTGATCTGTAATCGATTTTTCACCACTTCATGGAAAAAGAAAAAAAGAGAAAAATAGTCCACATACTAATCTGACTGGCTGCATTAGAATCACTTGGGGAGCTTTTTAAATGTATGGATCCCCAGTCTTGACTCAACATCTCTAGGGATTAAGTCTAGAAACTATATGAATATATATATGCCTATTACGATGTGCAGTCAGGTTTAGGTACTGCTGAATGTTTGTGTTGCAGGTAAATTTCCAACTGTATATTTTTGAAACAGAATACTTTTTTCTAAAACTGTCATTTTTATCATTCTTAAGTTTTATACCTTTCATTTGTGAGATAATGGAAATAATAAATAGTAGTAATGAGGGCATTTGGGGTTACTTTTTTAAATGCCATACTAGGCAAAAAAGAGTTGCAACTCTTATAGAAGTCTCTGTTTTCTGAAATTTTGCTAATCCTCTAAACCCAAGACTCTATAAACTCCAGGCCTGGTGGTACCCATCTCTCAGATTAGGCAAGTCTGTACATTCAGGGTGAAATGGTGAGTGGAATAAGCCTGAAATCTATTTTCATTCAAAACTGAAGAACCTCTTAGAAGATAACTCAGCCCAAGAGGGAAAAAATGTCAAGAGGACAAGTTAGGCTAAGCAGCAAACCCTTCTTCAGGGAATGGTGGGGGTTGATTCTGGCATTTGTCATACGCCTGGGCCCAGCACAGCCCCAGACATAGTCTTTAAGTCTAGGTGCTGTCCAATGGCGTTACGAGGGGAAAAGAAAAAAGAAAGGGTCAGGTTATAACAATAGAAATAAGAAGAGCCAAGCTCTTCATTAAAACCTCTGTAAGATATTGAGATTTGGAAAAACCCTTAATGGTGCAGCACATAAAAGGGGCAGAGGCATCTCCCCAGTTTTCCATGTGCCACTAGTAGCTTGGGCACCTCAGAGCCTTCTGCATACCTGTGGCAGTGGCAGCCTGATGGGAGACAAAGAAGGAGCTGCCACAAGCAGGGAGAAACCACAGTGCTTGGCCAAATAGGGCAGCAGAGCCCAGAGAGGGGATCAGCCGTGTCTGAGAGACAGCAGTGCCAAGGGGTGGCAGCCAAGTCCAGACGCAGCAATGACCCCAGCAGGCACTGTGCCCAGCAGCTGTGTCCACTGTGGAGTGGTGCTCAGGGAATGCCATGTGGTTCTCTGTGAACAGTTAGGAGAGACCTCCCAGAAATACTTGAGATAAAGATGGAGAGATCTTTATAGGGGGCTCAGGACCAGCATTAGTAGACTCTGGCAAGAGCCCAAGAAGTTTTGATACATAATCTTACTGTTACCTCATTTCAAATCCCAGTGTAGCCTGGAGCACCCCATTTCAAATCCCAGTGTAGTGTAGCCCATACAGCAAGCATCCGCTAAGAAATGAGAATGTAAGACACATTAGCAAATTCCACGGGGGCACTCCCTCACAATACTCCAGGTTCTGAGTTTCTCTTTTGGTCACATACACACAGGGTCAAACTAGTCCAGGGAAATAAGAAATGATCCTGGTAGAGAAAGCATTAAACCAAATTCAATCCATGACCCAAACAGCCCCATGGAAAATATTTTTCACAACTACTAAATTTTTATACTAGAAATAAATAAGGATGGCTGCCTGCCTCATAGTAATTCTCCATACAACATACGTGTATTATTCCAATTAGTCTACAGAAAGAGACCTCCCTCCCCTGGTCAAAGCAATGGGCTGATCTAACCTCCTCCCCTGGCTGTAGCAATCGGTGCAAGAATCAAGTCAGCATTCTTTCCTAGCTTTTTCTCAAGAAGGAGCTAAGAGAGATTACTCTATTTTATTGTGTTCTGCTTTTTCTGATTGAGTACCCATGCTACCAGAAAAAAAGCTCATCTGCAGTAGGAACAAATGAGGTTGACACAGAAAGAAGAAAACAGGAGAGATGGAGAGGTATTCAAGGCCCCAGTTTCCACCTCTGAGGTCCTTGGAACTACCATGGTCCTTGTAGCAGTTCATTTGACTGCATGAACTATTCTCAGTGCCCAAACAAAATCCCTAGTTTGAATTGGCTTTCTGTCACTTGCAACCAAAAGAATCCATGGCTAAAGCATCAGTTAAGATGTTTTCAGCTGCAAGTAAGAAAAATTTACTAATAGCATCTTAAACTTTAAGAATATTGTTAACAAGTCTAGAGGTAGTTCCATTTTCAAAAATGCCATCAAGGACTAAATTTCTTTTTCTCCTTCTACTCTGTCACTCTCAGAGGATAGGATTTTGCCTCAGGCTTGCAGCCTTATGGTCACAAGATGGCTGCCACACCACTAGGAATCATATCCTCACATCACAGCATCCAAAGTAGGAAAAGAGAGAAGGGTACAAATAAGCTCCATTACTTACAGGGAGGAACATATTTCCCAGAAAATCCCTGGCAAATTTCCTGCTACATCTCATTGGCTAGAAGTGTGAGAGCCATGGCTGGCTTGTGCCTCACAATTTATACCCATGAGTGGGTACTTGGCTAACAGCATTCTGTCAGCAAGGAAGAAATGGAAAATGATGTTGAAGTGAGCAACCAACAGTGTCTATCCCAAATCTACAGGGATTTGACATTCCAGGAGTATAACTGTGGTCATATTTCAACCGGGATTCTTGAATGATGATGACGACGATTAATATTTCTAACTCTGGACCAGACCCTATTCTAAGAAATTTACTGAATTCTTAAAACAATTCACTGCAACCTCACAGTATCCAATGAGATAGATATTATTATTACTATCATCATATTAGACATGAAGAAAGAGGCATCTAGGAACTAAGTAACTCATGCAAAGACACTTGGCTAGAAAGTATGATGTTAAGATTTGAACTCGGGAAGTCGGAACCTGGAGACAAAGATCTGCTACACTGTATTACACCAGACTGCTCTCTCTCCAAAATCAACTGAGACAACAGTAGTAAGAAAATATGAAGTTCTGTGCACAGGAAAAGTATTGTTGTTAAAGTATTATTTCTCCCTAGGCCGACCTTGAAATTATAGATGCCATATTTCCAAAAAGAATACATTAATTCCAAATGTAGATCATTTCCACTAACCTCCTTTCTGGTCCTTTCTATGCACACAAATGACAGAGTATAGGATTAGAAAATCCTTTGTAGAGGGAAATACAGAACAATTCAATTAATAATTTCAATTTCACTTGGCATTAAAGGTATTTTAAAAATAGATATCTTTATCTCAATGAAAGCAAGACCATTAAATGAAAAGAAGTCCCTCTGAAGATTGAGAACTCAATGGCACTAAATTAGTGAATGGATTTAAAATTACAAAGACTTAAAGCCCAGGGAAGATTTTCTAGAGTCTTTTATTCAGTGACTTTGGATAGTAGGCCTTGGGCAAAAGACAAAATTCATTCTAAAGAGGCATGAGAAGCTAAAACAAAAAATAAATAAATAAAAAATACTCTTATAACTGTAAAAAGACAGATGACATTGAACAGTTTAATATCATTTTCCAAGCAGAGTGCATTAAAAACAGAGGGGAACAAAGTAAATTTAGATTAAGCCAATCTAAAAGTTAAATAAACAGAATTTATTAGAATTTAGGAATCTAACGTTTTGTTCTTATTCCTAACAATTTCAACTGTTAGTCATACAGGCAAACTTTTTAAAAACGAGTATAATTCTTATCTCAACAGTTTCCCTTTAATTAACTCTCTGGTCTAATGTCAGCCAATTGTTTTCAAACGGTGATTAACTTCTGCTCCACTGTGTGAAGAGTGACCAAGCTGTGTCTCTACAGCAGCTGCCATTTCATACCTGAAGAAGCAAAGGAGATGACTGCCTGCTAGATTGCTATAATAACTGGGGAACATAAAATGAAAATGCCCTTGAAATCTTCAATAGACAATGTTAATAACTTCTACCTCACCACATAGATGACTTTTTCCCTCCGTCACTAGTAGAAAACGATAAGAGAACAGATTATCAACTCAATCCTATACATTAAATAAAATAAATTGGAAACCTAACGTTAAACAAGCAAGTTTACTCAAACCACTCTAACTATATACAACAAATAATTCAGTTCAGATACTAAAGAGTTAGGTGGAGAAAAGAAATTTGCTTAAAGTATCAATTTATTAATTCACATTAAGCATCTTTATTTGTCTAAGCACTGAAGTGGCACCACGGATAGAAATGAGGTAGACCTAGACCTTGACATCAAATTAGCCATAGAAGCCACCAAAGGTCAAGAAACCAGAAATCCATCTACCCCTAAAACTGATACAACGTTTTCCCCTAAATTCAAGAATCTGTGCATCTCATTGACCATGCTTATGATCTTTTCTATCTTAGTTTCTCGTGGGCATTAAAAAAGGACATTTTTAGGGGCCGCCCGGTGGCGCAGCGGTTTAGTCCGCGCTTGGCAGCCCGGGGTTCGCGGGTTCGGATCCCGGGCGCCCGCCGACGCACCGCCTGTCAGCCATGCCGTGACGGCGTCCCATATGAAGTAGAGGAAGATGGGCACGGATGTTAGCCCAGGGCCGGTCTTCCTCAGCAAAAAGGGGAGGATTGGCAACGGATGTTAGCTCAGGGCTGGTCTTCCCCACAAAAAAAAAAAAAAGGACATTTTTATACACCCATAAGATTTCAAACAAATTTAAAAATCACTGGAATCATGTCCCTAACATTTTCAGCAGGAAACCTCAAAATAAGGTATCTTTACTGACTCTTCTGTCTAATATCTTGGTTCTACTCAACATGAAAAGATGCAGATGTTTAATTAGTTCACCAACCAATCAAATGGATGTCACTGTGACAGTCCACCTATTATCTGGTAGTTTCTATATCTAGAGGTAGCCAAATGCTTACCATCTGATCACTAAGGTATTTGAATGACTGACCAACTCTCAACTGTCATCCCAAAATTTTAGTTGAAAGTTGAAAGTAAATATCAAGAAATTCTTTTAACTCAAATCTCTCATGCTTTAACTTAGTCACCTTCTTTCTTCTTATTCTGTTGTGATGCAAAAAAAATAATGCTTATAATTTTCTACATTCTGGTCTTGAGGAAAACAGTGGTTCTATTGATGAACACTGATAATGTTTTGAAATTTATGATAGATAAACTCTACCATATTATTGAGATCAATTAATATTTTTATTTATTCAATAATTATTCAGTATCTATATGGATCAGATACTACATTACATACTGTGGATGCAATGGTGAGACACAGTCCTAGAAACTAGAAATTTAGTTTCTAGGGAGAGACAGAAACATGATCATACAGACATACGTAGAACCGTGACAAACGATTTTAAACAGAAAGTATTCAGCATTATAAAAGCCTAAAGTGATAAAATATGAACTTTTGGAGGAAATGAGAGAAGCCTTTTTAGATAAATGATCTTCATGTTGAGAAAGGAGGAAGAATTGGTAGAAAGAAAAAGAAACTGTCCAAGTCAGAGGTAAGAGCATATGCAAAGGCCCTGTGGCAAGAGAAGGCATGATTTAAGGCAGCAATTCTCACAGTGTGGTCAGGAACACCTATGAAAATAGTGAAAAGTATATTCATAATAATATTAAGATATTACTCTCATTTTTCACTATGATTCTCTCATGAACGTGCTGTGAAATTTTCCAGCAGCAACATGACATGTGATATTACAACAGATTAAATGCAGGAGCAGATATGAGAATCCAGCTGTCTTTTATTAAGCCAGATATTAAAGAAATTTGCAGAAATGTAAAGCAAAGCCACTCTCCTTACTAATTTTATTTGGAAAAATATAGTTTATTATTATTTTTAAAATTAACATGTAATAGCCTATTGATGTTATTTTTAATGGATTAATAAATAAGCACTGTAAAAATTGTTTAGTTTTCATTTCTAATTATGGTGAACATGAATAGATATAACACAAAGAATAGCTCATTGTCAACCTCAATAAATTTTAAGATAATAAAGGGAAGGAATCCTGAGACCAAAACGTTTGAAACCTGCTGATATAAGGAAATCAAGAAAGGACAGTGTGGCTGAAGCAGAGAGAGCAAGAGAGAAGATTCCTCATCAAAGTACTGCTTCCTCCTTTTCTGACCCACCTCACCAGTATCCTGCTTATTTCCTTTCAATTTAGAGAAAACAACTCTCCTTGTCTGTCACAAATACATGGAAATGCGTATACGCTTGTGGGCGTGTATGTGTGTGTGCGTATGTGCGTGTAAGGTATGAAATAAAGATGAACAGTAGTTCTTTTGTTCCTGGAATCAGGGCCTGCCACATACTTTGCAGGGACTAGTGCAAACTGAAAACTTGGAGCCCCTTTTTCAGAATGCAGGAAAGACATGCTGTTAAAGGTATTAATACATAATTTTTTCCTTCTTCAATGATCTCTCTCTCCTTCTCTCTCTCTCTCTCTCATTTGGTGTTTGTTAATTGCTATTTAATGTCATTCTAAAACAAGAAAAATACAATTTTAAATTATTAACATGAATTATACTGTGCATTTTTAAATTGCACAGTGCCAGTTAAAAATGCAAATGTAAAAGCATCTAATTCATTTGTGGAGTCACCAAAATCACACAATGTATTTTGTAGTTCATACATGCATAAGTATTCTGTCCCACCAGAATAGTGAAAATGCTACCACTATTTTTATTTCAATTTTTGATGCACACACATTCTACCAATACTCCTAATTTTAGTTTATTGATGAGTAAGAAAGGACTGAACGTAAAAGAAACTTAGGTACCCTCTTTTCCTTTTCTTCTGTGGCATGATTTTGAGCATAAGTAGTTGGCTAATAGAGGGAAGTACCATGAGTAGGAAATGATAAGGTTGCTTGGTCATCTGTGTTTCTTAGAAACTCCATTGGCTTTATTCTGTGTTTGAAGTAAATTCTGGTTCAAATGGAAAACATGGTATCCTCACTTACTGCGTTAGGCTAAATAACACTCCCCCCAAAGATGTTCACCTCCTAATACCAAAATCTGTGAATATGTTACCTTACATGGCAAAAGGGACTTTGTAGATGTCATTTATTTAAGGATCTCGTGGTGAGGAGATTATCTTGGATTATCCAGATAGGCCCATTGTAATTTTTATAAGAGGAAGGCAGAAAGATCAGAGTCAGAGAAGGCAATGGACAATGGATGCAGGAAAGAAATTGGAAAATGCTATACTGCTCGCTTTAAAGATAGCAGAGGATGGGGCCATGAGGCAAAGAATGCAGGCAGCCTCTAGAAGTTAGACAAGGCAAGGAAATAGATTCTCCCCTACAGCTTCCGGAGAGAATGCAGTCTTCGATTTTAGCCCCATAAGACACATTTCAGACTTCTGACTTCCAGAACTCTAAGAAAATTAATTTGTGTTGTTTAAACCACTAAATTTGAGGTAATTTTTTATAGCAGCAGTAGGAAATTAACATACTAAGTTGCAGAGGTACTCACGTTAAGTCCTTCAAAATCTCACACATTGTGGGTCCACCAGAATTCTACGCTCATGGGGCATCACAAAGCCAATATACAAATGGGGCTGTGAGGAATGGCAGACACGCTTACCATGTGTATCTCTTCTGCTCATGTACATGCTCCATAATCCCATTGGACTTCACTTACAAAACATACATTCCAAAATAAAGTTATTAAGAATTTCAAGACAGTGACGACAGAAAATTAAACCAAGCATGGTGCCCTCCAAGCATACGGCACTATGTAAATGCTCGCCTGTGAAGTCAGTGTTGCCGAGAAGGAGTAGTCTCCAAAAGTAAAGCAAGTTGGTGCGAGTCAAGAAAAATATAGTACTAATTATAGTACTTGCCAGTACTTAAATCTGCTGGGGGTTTTTTTTTTAACTGAAACTTTAGGTTTTTTTTGCACTAAAACAGGCTTTTCACTGTTTACAAGGTTATTTCTGAGTTGCAAAAATTCTCTCTCCATGTTTTTCTCTGTTTTATCATGTTTTTGCCCTGTTTTCCCCCATTCAATCTTGGCTGCCACAATCAGACAGACAGAAAGCACGAGGATGCTTTTTTCCTATATCTGTAGTGGAAACCTCAGAAGCAGAGGGTAACTGTTCCAGGTCTGCCAAATCACATCTGGCTTTTGCAAAACAGGTTTCCGGGCCCTACTCTATTATTCTTCCAAACACACACATACTTGAACAGAATTTCCAGGTTTGAAGTCCAGAAATATGTACTTTTTAAAGCTCTATAATTAATTCTGATGGTCACTGCTGTTGAGAAACTCTATCATCTCAATGTTTCAGACAACCAAGAATTAGACGTAGAAAAGAGGCCAAGGTCAGTATCTCTGAGCAGCATTTTGAACAGCCATCCAAATAGACAGTGAAGCCAACATAAGCCACATACAAGTTGGCATTCTAGGGCCTGGATATTTCTTTCTTCATAACACAGAAATTTCTTTCCTTATGAGAAATATTCAGGGGAGGTGGGGGAATGGAGCTGGTTTAAAAAATTAACAAAGTCTGAGGAAAAGGGAAAATTATCTCTGAAGACAGAGAATGAGCAAAGCCCTGAATCTGACTTGGTTAAAGAACCAAGAGAAAAGTTTCAGAAAACTTTATGGTAACGTCACTGCAATTTGGTACCAACAGCGCAATAAAAGGTGGCCAACAAGGCCTGCGAATCTAGTGAAAATAGAACAATAAAATGGAAGGACAGTTAAATGAGGAGACACAAAGACAACAAACTAAGATTTAAAGGGAAATAAATAAAATCAAACATGTTTCAAGGAAACCAAAATTATAATAGCCAAACAAAAAATCTACATAATACTTTTTAAAGGGCATGACTGACAATGAAGAAGTAAAATAAAAATGATGTGAGGAAACATTAGATATAGAGACAGAGAGTCAGAATCAACCCAGCAGTTATGGATATTTTCAAGAAACAGGAATATTTGTAATCAAAGTAACAACCAAGACATAACTGAAAAAAACAAGGTGAACCAAGAAAAATAATAAAAAGAGACAATTTTTAGAACTATTCAGGCAAAAGTTTTTAAGTAACACAATCAAGGAAAACACTCTAAGTAAAAGCAGAGAAAACTAAACAGATTAACCACTAAGGAATAAAACCCAGGTAGACTCTGACATCTTTAAAATTACATAACAGAAAAATAATGAACATAAAATTTTCAGAGAAATAGAACTGTGACCTAATAATTAGTCCCAGCCAAAAGTCATTCATTTTTGAAAACAACAGAAAGGCTCTCAGATATACAAGAACTCAAAAATATAACCCCTCTGTGCCCTTCTTGAAAATTTCTTAAAGATATTAAAATTAAGAGTTCAAGAATGGGAAAGTTAGGATATAAAGACACAAATGGTACACTTTGAGAATAACAAAGTCAAATTTAAACAACTGTTGTTAGTTGGAGTAAAAAGTTGAACACGAAATGTCAAAAATAACCACTGAAAATAGAGATATGTAAGGTAGTATGTATTCGGTTAAAAATGGCTGTTTCAGATTATATTCACATTGATGAGGACAACAGCTTTCAATTACTAGAGAAGATAAAACTAAAGGAAACAGCCACATTTTATAAGACTAAGAAAATACCAAAAAAAAGATGAAGGACCTAAGATAAAATATTTGACTGTAGTACAAAAAGCTTATATTTCTCTATCACAATACAAAGATTCTCAAATTGAGTTAAGAGACATAATCTAAATATATCCTGCTTCCAAGAGACATATCTAAAATAAAATGGCATTAAAATGTCTTTAAAAGACAGTCAAAGATTTATCAAATTGAGAACAAACTGTCTGTAACCACAAATTTAATAGGATCAAGAATTGACTGCCCTACATTAACTTGATTTTACCATTCCAGTAAATTCTTGCCCAGGAATATAAAGTTTCAAAAAACATTACTGTTCGTTTCATGAACTCCTTAAAACCCATTTATCCAAACAATAGACTGTTCAGCTCGCCTCTTCTAGGGCATTAGAGTGAACAGCCGCCTTCTCAGGCAAAGAGATTTCTTCAGTGGGAAAACTCTGTTATCAAACAACTGTTTACTCATCAAGACTTGATTCAAAACTCTCTTCTTGCTGTGTCCACCAATCCTAAACTTTAATATCAAAAACGTGCACAATCTACTCAGATTCCCACACTGAAGACACACCTTAACCCAAACCACAAACTCCTGAAATATCCACCCATAGGTGAATTTCTTTCTTAATGCAGTAAGTAGTAAACTCATCTTTACACTTGAACAATGTGTCATCTGAGTGTTTTTTTCTGAGTGGGCAGTCAACAAAACAACTTCAAAAAAAAGTTAACACCAATTATCAGATAAACTAAATGATAATTAAAAATGAAGCTGGATGTTATTTTATGTTGATAAAAAGATATAACCCACAACAAAGATTCAACAGTTTTAAACCTTTAAGTGCTAAATCACATATTGTCAACTATAAATAAAATTCAAACTGTCAAAAGAAGAAATTGACAGAAACAAACTTGCAGTGGGAGAACTTAACTTCTGACAGATCACGTAGTCAAAAAAGAAAGACAAATAGACATCTGATAGATGACGTAGTCAAAAAAGAAAGACAAATAGACAAACGCAAATAAAAAGAAAGAATAATAATTTCAGACAAAATCCATTTTTAGGCAAAAAACAACAAACTCATAAGTACTATTTCTCATTGAGAATTAGAATAATTCAACTAATTTAAAATCCATAACTGTAGATTAAACTCTGTCACCTACAAAAGAAAATATCTTTCCAATTGTATTTGGAATAATGATTTTTTTTAAACTGATAATATATCACTCCATAATAGAGAAATCTCAGATTCCTAAAGCAAATACTATTCAACCAGAGTGACTGGTCACAGTGTCATAGAGCAAGAAATTAATAATTTATTTTAACTAATCAAAATGAAAATGTAAAACATCTACCTACATGGCTATTGGCTTAAAGAGCAAATTAAAACAACAATTGCACATCACATAGAAAAAAATTAAAATAAGGGAACTACTTATCAAAGCTTATGGGTTTGTAGCCAAAGCTATTTTCATCATAATAACGGCTTACTATTTTCCAAGAATGGTGCTAAGCACATTACACGCATTTTCTTATTTAATCTTAACATCTCTTTGAGGGAGGTTTAGTTTATAGACACAGAAACTGAGGCTTAGAAAGCATAAGCTAGTAAAATAATATTAGGTTTATATTCAGGAATCTATTAACATATCATAGAGATTAAAGTAGGAAAACCATATATATAATCATTGCAATAGATGTCAAAAAACTGCACTTAAAATTCAATATTTATTCCTGATTTTAAAAATTTAAAGCAACTGCATGACTAGAAATAGTATTCTTTGTTAGCATTATTGGATTATCTATCTAAAGCCAAGAGCAACATCATACTTAAAAGTAAAACCCAAGAGAAGCATTTCCCAAACTTTATTTCATAAAAAAACTTTTTTGAAAAATGTCAATGATTCTGCACTCACATAAGTTTGGAAAACTTGAATTCTATAAACCCTCCTTTGCATGTCACAATTCATGGGCCTATTTAAGTCCCTGGGAATTTCTGCAGTTAAAGAAAAATAAACTTTATTTAACCTTGTGTTTCTCTAGCTTACTCGACCATAAAACACTTGTCACAAATAGCATCTATTAATATTCTACTAAGCACTTTGGGAAAGGCATTTCTATTAAACTAGGAAACCAAACAAGGATGCCCATAATCATCACATTGAACAGTATTTTAGATCTGTGGCCCACAAAATGAAATAAAATAGAGATGAAAATGTATCAGGTCATACACTATGAATACTCTTATTAAACATGCACATAAAAATGACTGGAAGAAAATGCACCAAAATGAAAATAGTAGTTATCTCTGTGTGATCAAATGATAGCTGGTTTTATTTTTTTCCTTTGTATTCTCTACAAGCAGTATGTATTATTTTAAAATAAAAATATTATTTTATTAAAACAGTACGTTGAAACTTTGTTCAAACATAGACAGAAAGGTTTCCCAAAACTAATCATAAGAAGTAAAAATAGATACAGTTTATAAAATACTGATAAAACCAAGGTTAAGCACATCTGAGGCTCTCAACTGAGACCTGTTCAATTGGTCTCTTATTCTAAGCTCATTTTGTGTGTAAAAGGGAGAATAAAGAATTATCAACAAACAGAAGTTAATTACAAATAATAGAAGAAATAATCTGACACAAATAATCAAGAATTAATCCAAGTAGAAAAACAAAGCAAAGTCAGCTGAAAAAGGCCTAATATCTTAGCAAAGAACAAACCTAGATTAGTCAAATGATTCGAAATTTCTTTAAAAAAAAAAAAGGAAAAAACATAATATCTGAAATGACAGAAACCGAAAGATGTGCCAAATTTGATGCCTAATATGCTTCTATCCTCATTCATTTTTGCATTGTTTCTTTTTCTATTGCCAAATGGATCTTTGTTGGCACTGCAACTGTAGAAATATGCGTGGATTCCTTCTCTCTGTAGCAGTGTAATAACTGGAGGCGGGGGGTTGTCAATTCCAAAATTAATCAACTACGAATTATTCATTTAGAAGTAAGTGACAAACCAGAATGAAATGTGGAGTGGAGTAGGAGGGATGGTTTGGTTTATAATAGAAAATAACCAACAATATAATCCTTACTTTTAATGAATTATAATTGACTTTCAGACAGAAAAAAAATTCCTTGAAACAACTGGAAAAAAACCTTAAAGAAATGTAAGTACTGTAAAACTGAAAGTTAAAATGGGCATTTTTCTATCTCCATTTTATCTGAGACCCAAAAGATCAAGAACTAAATAATAAATGGCAAATACTCCCACATTCCAAATGAGGCGCCAGATCAACTACATGAAAATTACAAGATATAGATGAAAAACAATTTTGCAAATCTTAGCACTTCAGCCTCCTAAAATGTATTAAAAGAATTCAAGTTAAAGCAGGAAGAAAGAATGTAACTTCTTTGGAAAAAAAATTCTATGGCATTTTCCCTCCATCATCGCTCGTTCCCCTGGGGAAATGGAGGAAGGTCTTTGAGCGGCTCTTGGAAAACCTGATACTTGTCCTCTGAAGTTCAGGAAGACACAAGGATTTAGTATTTGACACATCTCTGAGAAATGTTAATGCAAAGACCACTGCAATAATCCAGGCATGAGGTGCTACGGGAAGTAGCTACTCCTGTTTTACAAAGATAGAAAATTCATAAAGCATTCTAGCAATTTCATTCTACTGCTTTATCTCCATATTTATTCATCAATTGATCTCGACCTATCCTATCCTCCTCTTCACCTACTTCAGCTCAACTTACCCAAAGTTAATTCAATGCTCTGCCTTTTCTACACCCCGGCTTTTGCCCCAAGGTGTTTTACAGGAACAGAAAATTTCCCTTATTTCATCCTCTATGCCAATTCCTGGCTGCCATTTTGCCTGCCCATCCAATAAAGTTTAAACTTGTTTTCTATCATTTAAAAGCTGAAGGATATCATTTACATTCATCAAGTGGTTCTCCCAAGGCTTCTAACTGATACAAATGACCTTTTCCCTTGAAAGATATAAATATTGTTCCCCTTCCAACAAATGAAAATGGCTCTGATTCCACACTGACTTCAAGGTCTACCTCTCCATTGGATCATGGTTCAAATCAAACTAGACCACATGTTAAAGAAAAATTTAAATAAAAAGTACTGTGTCCTATTCTCTTTCTTCATTTCAACTTCTCAAATAACCTTGTCTATAAAAGTCAGAGGATAACACTCAGAAGAGTGATAATAAGTGCCCCCAAAATTCAAAGGTAAGTAACTGGGTCACATAAGACATACTTTTATCCTTTTGGTTTTATGTTTTCCAGTGTCATGCCAAGAAGGAATCAGAAAGGAACTAGTTCTGACAAAATTTTACTTCCATCAGTTTACATTAAAGGAGTAACTTGAAGAATCGGTGAGAACTGCAACTCCATTAAAACGAGAAATATAAATCAGCGATATATGTGCCAAAAACACAGATTGAGATGGCACACAAGTTTGTGGGTTTTTTTCTTTTTTTTTTTTTGGTTTTATTTTAGCCATGAAGATCTCATGATCTGTATTTCAGTTGCCAAACCAGTAACACGACTGCACAACAGAACTGCCAGAAACCTCTCATAACTGAATTTTGGCATCACACAGATTGTCATGTTAGACAATTGAAGCTCCAGAAACTTCTGTTTTTCCACAAACCTATGAACTGTGCCATTCTCCAGTATATGCTCAAAGCCATGAATTTGATCCATTAGCCATTCCAGAAATACAAACACCATACTTCACTGAAAAGGAGCATATGCCAGAAAACGTAGACATTTAACACACTCTAACAGAACTGCCTACCGTACTCCTTTCGTCAAAGGTTCAAAACAATTTAAAAGCATTCTATGTGTAGGGGATCAAAAGTATCTTTTGAAAAAATCATTTTAATCACTTTTGCATTTACAATGAGAATTATAGGGATAGGTTCATTCAAAAAAATACTAATTATTTAAAATATCTTAATCTCTAAGGAGATGTAGTAAGCCATAAAGGAGGACCAGAGGCCACATGAGTAGGCAGAATAATGGGGTGTAGACAGAAGGGAGTGAAATGCCACAGGGATACCAGTATCTTTTAGGAAAAGCTGTAAAGGACACAGTTATTTGGTGCCACCAAAAACCTGGCTGGTGTTAAGTGCTAAGGTTTGCTAATTCTGAGTTAGATAGAATTAGCTGAACCCTCTCATCAGCTGAACCCTGATGAGAGGAGAGCAGGAGGACAGGAAAGGGAGGACATAGCAGAGCCCAATTATACTGCTCTTTATAAACATCCAGGGACAGTGGCAGCCAAAATTGTCAAGTAGATAAAAGAAGTCCTTACTGTCCTGAGCGTCTCTATGCAGACCGTCTTCCTCTTTTAAGAAATTGATCCCTTCCTCTTCCAAGTCTCTCAGCATCCTCAAATATCTCTACCCTTCTTGCTTGTTTTGGAGAAAAAAAATCTAATCAACTTATTAGTAGTGTTATATCAACAATATTAAGACTATTATAACGTCTCTTACTGCTTACAAAGTGCTTTCACTCACCTTAGCTCATTGGATCCTCACCACAACTCAGGGCCAGTATTAGAATCTCTGCTGTACAGGTGGGGGACTTAGGAAAGAGTGCGTGAGTCACTTGCTAGATGTTAGAGGTAGGAATGGAGCCCTCATCATCTGATTTTCAAGCAGCACAGTATTGTGGTTAGATGGCAGGTTTTGGAATTGGACTCTCTAGATGTGAGTCCTGGCAACACTCATCTAGTTGTGTGATCTCGAGCAAGTCATCCAGTATCTCTTAGCTTACGTTTTTTCAACTATAAAAATGAGGATAATTCAAGATCCTACCTGATTGAATTGCTCTGATTATTAACTAATTCATGTAACATGGCTAGTACAATGCCTAGAATATATTAAGTATTCAGTAAATGTCAGGTTTTACAGCCATTATTATTCCCTCTTTACTTTTCTACCTCGGGCTTAATCTCCTTGAATTTCTACAAAAAATGGAGCCTTAATCTATGAAAACTGTCTCACTTAAGCATCACCGAACAGAATAAAGGTAATTGATTTCGGCCTCTTCTTGCATTCTTTTTGTTTGTTTTGGTTTGGTTTTTTGCTGGGATAAAGAAGGAGAAACTCAAGGAGCCAAAAGCCTTTCCAGTATCTCTGAAAACTCAAGATGTAGACAACAGCATAGAGCTAGAAAAACCTCCATATACACAATATTCTGTACACAAAAATTGAAAGTAGCCTAGGTATTTTAGGCAGAAGGGAACTTAATGCAAGGAATCAGATGCTCACAAAATCTTTAGAAGGGCTGGAGGGATGTGAGTATAAGAACGATTGAATTCAAGAGCTTACTTCTAGAGCCGCAATCATGAAGCAGGAAATTGGTGCTTCTGCAACTACCCAATGACACTCACAAAGCCACTGACTAAGCCCTGGAACCTAAGTCCGGCCATCCTGCCTAGACTGCCGTCTCTGAACACCCCTGAGTTGGTGACACGATTTTGCCCGCCTGCACAAACAGCGCCAGGAAGAAGGCATCTGTCTCACGTCCACAGTCCAAATTAGTGGACTCTTACTAGCATCTAGAATCCTAGAAGCAAACGGGGATGGGAGGTGTTTTAAGCTTTCCAGTCCCTCATGCATAGTTAGAAGAGGTTGGAAATTATATCCAGCATAGTCCCTCTCTTTGGCTTCCCCACATCCATACATATCGTTTGATATCAAATTAAAATTCTAAAAAACAGTAATAAAAACATGTTTCCACCTCACATGATGCAAACATCAATCAGAGAAACACAAAAAAAGGTCACATGTTCCTCAAAAGGAGAATCCAAGGACTTGCAGCTGTTGGCTCTATCTCCACCTCTGGGTGATGTTTCTTCTCGTTATAGTTCGGTCACAGTCCACCTTGGGTATTCTGTCACCTAAGGACTCAACTATAAATTTATCACCAACACACTTTAAATAAAGTAATAAGGGAAAAGGATGGGGAAGGATGCTGATTAATATATTAATATGTACATAACTAGAGTCCTGTTTTGTGAAACTGGTTATAAGGCGTAACTGGGATTTATAACTTCATTCCTCAACTATGCGTTCCATTTTTCCCTTTGCCCTCAACCAGATCTTAGGTAATGTATTTTATACCTGGCAGGGTCATGCAAACCTTAATCTATCTCGAGGTGTCTCAGCCATCAATGGCCCTGCCAGGAGTGGGTTGCAACAATCTTTTCTCCTCGGCAGGGGAGTGTTCAAGGCACCGCAGAGGATACCCAGGGTTCCACACATATTTCTCTTTTCCCTCACCCTGTAGCAACCACCCAATAAACTCATGATAGTCAGGATCACCTAGCTAACACAGTGATCCTTTTTTACCTGTTGGTCCAGTGGCATGAGAGTCCAAAATGGCCAGGTGACAATCTCAATCTTCAGGTTAAATGGAACCATTTCTTGTGTTCCCTAGTGGAAGCAGCATCCACACTAAGACCTCTAAACCATCAGAGTTCATTTCCAGACATTTGCTAGGTGCAAAATGAACAAACATTTTGGCTTTGGTCAGATAAAATCCATTTCAAATGAGTATCTCAGGTCACAGGGTGACTTGTCTCCCATGATCTGGCATTCAGTCTCCACCAAGGCCCAGTAGTAAGTCAGGAACTGTGTTTTAGGAAAATAGTTACTTGCAAAACAGGGTATGAGTTAATTTGGCTAACTTGGCTAGGCTATAGGGCCCAGTTATTCAAACAAACACTAATCTCGGCTTTGCTGTGGCGGTATTTTGTAGACGGGGTTAACATCTATAATCAATTGACTTTTAAGTAAAGATTATCCTTGATAATGTGGGTGGGCCTTATCCAATCGGTTGAAAGCCTTTTAGAGCAAGACTGACGTTTCCTTGAGGAAAAAGGAAGTCTGCCTCAGGGTGGCAGCATTAGCTCCTGTCTGAGAGTTTCCAGCCTGCCAGCCTGCCCTACAAACTTCAGATTGGCCAGCTCCAACAATCACTTAAGCCAGTTCCTTGAATTCAGTCCATCCATCCACCCATCAATTCATCCTACTGGTTCTGTTTCTCTGGAGAACCTGGCTGATATAGAGGCCATGACTGTCTTCAAAATCCTAGGGGACTGCAATGGATTCTGTACACAGTCCTCTTCTGTGATTTAGGACCCTTGGATTGGTAAATCGCAAGGTCAAGTAAAAGATTCTGGGAGAGCTGATCACATTATGGTCTGGAGCGGCTGAGGAATCATTTCTTGCTTTGGACCATGCTCAAAACTGGTAACCTAATGGGATTATTGGGTAATAGCAGAGGACCAAAACATATGTTGCCTCCAAAATCTAAAAAGTCTATTAAGCATTGTGCTTGTGTGTGTTAGGGTTACAAGGTACATCAACTTGTCTTTTGCTTTGAATGGGGATATCTTGACATGCCCCATACCACTGGACTCCCAAAAACTTCACTGAAGTGGCAGACCCTTAAATTAACACAGAGTTTATCTCCCATCCTTTCGCAAGTGGTCCACTTATCCGCACTGGTCTGTAAACTCTTTATCACTGGTCCTCAAATGAGTATAGATTTGAGAGTACTTAGAAATGTTTGTAGTAACTTGACAGAATCTAATAATTGGATTTATGTTTTCATGGCTTTTTAATTTTTTTAGTAATTTATTTTTATTGTATTTTACAAAAGTATTGGTCTAAATGGATTGGAAATTTAAAAAAAAAAAACTGGCCCATCATCGTTGATTGAGAAACACTGATCTAGGACACCTGCTACTTTCTGCGCATCAGATTCTACCAGCTCGATGTTATCCACCTGGTGGACCAATATGCTATCCTATGGGATGACAAAATGGCCAAATGTCCTATGGAGTAAATTGTGACAGAGAGTCAGAGAGATGACCTAGCCCTGACGTAAGATGTGTACTCCTATTCTTGTCAGGTTAAGAGCAAAGCGCTTCAGGTGCTCCCTGTTTGGGGAGAAACAGAGCAAAAGTACTCATCAGAATTACAGCTGCATGCCAGGGACTATGTTGCTCTGCTCTAGCAAAGAGACTAATCGGTATTACCACTTGATTAATATAATCTGCTTTCATTCTCTAAAACCAACCCACATCCATCCTACCTTTGGTGGTAGCACTGATCTCTGTGATTCTCTCCCCCAGAGATACAGCACTGCTTTTGATTTACTTTGAAAAGGAGGAGCAATTCCAATAGTCTTTACTTGGCTTTTAATACCAAAATAGTCCCTAATCCATTCGTCACCTGATCCTCAATAAGACCCACTCTGACCTGAAGACCACAGATCTCTAGGGATTATCATTATTTTAGAGGCACTGATCAATAATCCTTAAAAGAACTATTTTTTTTTTTCTTTTCTCGTGTTCAAATGTCAGGCAAATGGCAAATCACTTGGGGAAAGTTAGGAAAAAGATTTACTGAACGCACTTACAAAAGCATTGCAGGTACTTCTTTAAAAGGAACCATGAGTCAGTCAGTTGTGGGAGTGAGAACTCTCTCAAATCTGAGATTTGGATAAGGGGCCTTGACTGTACATTATGTCAACTTAGTTTCCATTTACCAGATCTAAAGGTTTATTTGTTTTACTTATAAAGATCAAACCTAATAGCCTGCCCATTTGATTCAACGAGGAAACCATGTTCAGTTGGTCCCCACAAAGATCCCAGTGTTCAAATCATTCTAATTATCCTCACTCTGCTCCCCATTGAATTGGCTTGTGTCCCCCCTAAAATTCCTATTTGAAGCCCTAATCCCCAGTACCCCAGAATGTGACTGTATTTGGAGACAGGGCCTTTAAGAGGTGATTAACTTAAAATGAGACCATTCAAGTGGGCCCTAATATGACTGATGTCCTTATAAGAAGAGGAAATTTAGACACACAGAGAGACACCAGGGATGTACGTTAACGATTCCGCACCCAATTCCAGTGTGTAGGTTTTTCCCCATTCCACCAAGCAATTCTCCAACACCAGGTGGGTGTTCTTCAATTCGACTCAACTCTGACACTACCCAGAGATAGCATCAGATTCCACAGGTTAAATCTCAGTCCCACAAGACTGCCCTCCACTTCAGATGCCAATCACAGGTTGTCACCTGTGCTTCTGACCCACCAGCTATAGATCGGAGGTTCCAATGATCCCCACCTTAGGTTCTATTAATTTGCTAGATCGGCTCACAGAACTCAGAGAAACATTTTACTTACTAGATTACCAGTTTATTATTAAAGGATATAGTTCAGGATAGCCAGATGGAATTGATGCATAGGGCAAGGTATGGGGAAGGGGCCCAGAGCTTCCATGCTTTCTGAGCATCTCTCTCTTGAATCTCCATAACTTCACTAACCCGGAAGCTCTCTGAACCCGTGTTTTGGGTTTTTATAGAAGCTTCATTACATAGGCATAACTGATTAAACCATTTGCCATTGGCGATCAATTCAACCTCCAGCCCCCTCCCCTCCCCAGAGGTCAGGAAGTGGGACTGAAAATTCCAATCCTTCAATCACATGGTTGGTTCCTCGGGGAACCAGCCTCCATCCTTAGGTGCTTTCCAAAAGTCATGTTATTAACACAGAGTCAGGTGTGGTTGAAAGGGGTTTGTTGTGAATATTAAGACATCTTTATTACTCTTATCACTTAGGGAATTCCAAGGATTTTAGGAGTTCTTTGCCAGTAACAGGGATTAAGACCAAATATATATTTATTATAAATCACAACATCACACACATGCACAGAGGAAAGGCCACGTGAGGACACTGTGAGAAGGTGACCATCTGCAAGCAAGGGGAGAGACCTCAGGAGAAACCAAACTGGCTGATATCTTGACCTTAGACTTCCAGCCTCCAGAACTGTGAGAAAAAAAATTTGTCGTTTAGCCACCCAGTTTGAATTCTTTTGTTACAACAGTTCTAGCAAACTAATACATCCACTAATGCACTTTTTAAGAATGCTGCTGCTCCTTTTACCAATGTATTTCTCAACGCCTT
The DNA here is from genome assembly GCA_031878705.1 of Tapirus indicus. NCBI lineage: Eukaryota > Metazoa > Chordata > Mammalia > Perissodactyla > Tapiridae > Tapirus > Tapirus indicus. The sequence continues at coordinate 51,629,891 of CM062919.1, forward strand.
TGTGAAGGGAATTTCCTCTGAGCCCTTTCAGAAGACAGTTAGGATAAAGGGATGAGTGACACATGATAAATATATTTCAATATTCTCATCACCCTAATTTTTGCATTCTTTCTTCCACAGAATATCTGGCAAGTCAACTTTATTTGACATTGACCAGCACTGAGTTCAAGTTTTAATCAATCGACCAAGTAAAAGATAAGGGTTAACTTGTCCAAAGGTAGTTCCCTGCAGCAGAATGGCCTCCTATAAAGCTCCACAGAAAATATCTATGGTCAAGCACAGAAGGCTATCAATTCAGGTAAAATACTAAGTTGGTACTTAAGACCATTGGCCCACCCCATCATACCGCTGCAGTTCTGCGGCTTGGACCTCAACCCCTTGATCACACCAAGGGAGCAGCTCGTGATCCTCTGCCCGAATGCCACAGTAGCAGATGATGGCCATTTCAATCTGTTAGAATAACTCCTATCTCCTTGAGCTGACACGCTGAATTCAGAATCTCTTATAAGTCTACCCATATCCTCAAATTTAGCCCAGCATTAAGACATCCCTTCCTCTCTGGCCTAGCACACTTAGAATCCATTCTTACACACGTTTTCCAGGGTTTTGCTGATAGTTAGCAATTCTTTCCATGTGTGAGCCTTTCTATCTGGATCAGACTTTGTACACGCTCCTGGGATATGCTGAGACTGACTTATGTCCAGGTATTGAAGAATGGTAGGGATGCAGCGTGAGAAAAGCTGATATGTCCTTTCCAGGTAATTGGCTCAGGAGAGGTCATTACAAGTTGTCCAGTGAATACAGAACCAGCCCCACAGGCAGGAAGGAGGGGCTGCAACTGGTGGTAAGGGAGGCTCCGAGGCTGCTCAGATTCATTTTAGTCCCCTCAGACGGCCCATTCCAGTTCATAGTGTCCCAGTCTTTTCCGATGTCCAAACGCTGACCAAAAAAAAAAGAAACCCGGTAAGGCTGTGAATTCAACTTTTGTTGTAATTTAGCAACCCTCATGATCAGATTTCAGTTATATCAGCCCTGCAACTTTAAGGGATAAGAGATTTTTTTTTTTTTTTAAGGAGCCACAGAAGGTTCCTGATCACAGCCATACCACCCTACAGTCTTTGTGTTCCTACCATAAGAGTCTCTCATAGCAGGCCCTCAGTCTTCCAAAGCCTGCATCCCATAGGCACTTCATTCCTGGGGATCCCATGTGATAACTTAAGGAACTCTTTGCCCCTGTATGCCCCTGACTATCAGGATCCAATTTTCCAGTAGTCCCAGAAATGTCACTTCCTTCAAGTCCAACCGAGTCAAATAACCAATCCAAATTCCCATTAGTCAGAATTTAGTCCAAGAAACAGACTTAGTATTTTTAACAGATTGGAATTAAATACAGGAAATCAGATGTTTGCAAGCTCTAATAAAAGCTGGAGTATCAGGAGTCAAGGTGATACCACTGAAATTTTGAAGTTAGGAACATAGTGCTAAAGCTCCATCCAGGAATCAAGAAGTTGCCACCACCACCTCCACAACACTCTCTTGACATCCACAGAGCTAGTGACTGGACTTTGAAACACTGAGCCAAGTACTGCAGCTGCCTTCTGACACTCGCATCTCCATGAGCGTGCTTGCCAGCTCACACGGCACCAGGAGGACGTCCTCTGCCTCACTTCCACCCGCCAAATCTCTCACGAGTGCATGCTACTGTCAGAACATCATTTTCTTCCAGAACCCCAACTGCAATTGATTCTTGGAAATGTATTCTTAACTTTCCAACCTGTGTAACACAGGAAGGCATGTAAAAGAGCGAGCGCAAGACTTGAGCGCAATGACTAAATCCAGCAAAAGTTCAGCCCCTTAGTTCTGGTCATCCAGAAATTCTCTATAATCCAGCAGGAGGATGCCTGCCTTCTCCTCAGCTTCAGCTTATCGAGAGCTATGCTGACAAGAACAGCAGTCTCAGATAGGAGGGTTTTTGTAAGTTAAGGACTCACTGGTTTTTATTGTTTCTCCTGTTTTCAAACATTTCTTCCCCAGCCTATTTACAACAGCCTCTTTTGAAAAAAATGTATCGTCAACATTTCACTGGCTCTTAAAGCAGGCTAGCTTGTAAGCCTGGAATTGAATACTAGTCCATATTCTGTATATTATAGGAAAAAAATTAGAAAGGAGCTGTTTTAGTTTCCTAGAGCTGCCACAACAAAGTACCACAAAATGGATGCCTTAAAACAACAGAAATCTATTCTCTCACAGTTCTGGAGGCTAGAAGTCCAAAATCTGGTGCCAGCAGTGTCATGCTAACCTCTGAGACACTGAGTGGAATCATTCTTTGCCTTTTGCTAGCTTCTGATGGTGGCCATCAGTCCTTGGCATTCCTTGGCTCCCAGCTTCATCACTCCAATCTCTGCTTCTGTCATCACATGGCATTCTCCCTGTGTGCCTGAGCTACTTCTCTTCTCATAAGGGCACACCCTAATTCAGTATGACCTCATCTTAAATTGATGACATCTGCAAAGACTCTATTTTCAAATAAGGTCATATTCAAAGGTGCCAGGGGTTAGGATTTAAACACCTCTTTTAAGCAGACACAATTCAACCCATAACAGAGGCAAAACGTAAGTCTCACACAAAGGGTCAGAATAATCAGTACGTGAACTTTCCCCTAGATTTTCAAGGAAAATGGCAGGTGATGGTATGTCATGGCCTCAGGTGTGATCATAGGCTTGAGTAACTTACATTCATATATGCAATTATACAACTAGAAAACACAGGTGTAAAAGATGTCAAAACCGTAAAGTGGTTTAAAGAGAGATTATTCCTAAGGGGAAAAAAAGAGATCCTCATCTAGATGATATAACCCATTTCATAGCACTAATTATATCCAAAATAAATATAAAAATTCCTCTAAAAAGAGACAGATTGTGTGAATATGGACATCCAAAAAGATATTAATTATTATATTTTTGTACAGATCTTTTTTAATTTCCCAGCTTGCAAATTTAACCTCCATTTTGACCTACTAACAAAGGCAAAAAGTCTGTGAGTTATGTATTCACGCAACAAATATTTACTGAACACCTACTATATGCTCAATTTGGATGCTGGGGATTCAGGGTTAAGAATGGCCTCTGCTCTAAGACACGTCTTGACAGTCTAGTAGGAAGAATAAGTGAGTCAATACACAATTAGCGTGCCACAGTATAAATGCTACACTGATGTTAAGTACACGGTATTATGAGATCAAGAGAACAGCTAAATAAGCCACACTGGGTGTGGGGTAGTCAGGAAAATCTTTGCACCCAGAGGAAGCGATTCTAGAACTGAATTATAAAGAGTGCAAAAGAGTTGGCAAAGGTTTTTTTAGGCAAAGGAAACAGTATATGTAGGTACAAAAGTGTGAGAGACACCACAGCAAATTCTGGAAACTGCAAGAAGTTACAAATAACTGGATTTAAATGAGAAGTGGGGATGGCAAGGGCAGGGGGCATGGGGGACGGCAGAGATTAGTTATAGCTAAAGCAAGGACCAAATTATGAAAAACCTCTGTGACAAGGGCAATGGAGAATTTGGTAAACTTAACCAGTGCTTACCAATATCTGTTCTCTCCACTGGGCACATGAAAGACTATATTTCCAACCCTTTGGAGTTAAAGAGGATGGAGGGGGTATCTATCCGACTACTTCTGGTCAATGGGCTATGACAGAAGTGAGAGAGGTCACTTCTGGTCCAAAGCATAGAAAAGCAGTGTGGCTTCTTCATGTGCTCTCTACCCTTGCTGCAGCAACAAGCTATATCCAGATGGTAGAACCTCCTCCAGCCTGGATCCTTGAGTATGAGGCAAAGAATCCACCCCATACTCCTGAACCCTATGGGACATGCAGAATGAACAAGACTTAAACCTTTGCTTTGTTAAGTCACTGGGATTTTCAGTTCATTTGCTACCACAGCATAACCCGGCATTAATCTGACTAACAGAGGGCGCAACTGCAAGAAAATTTAATCAGGAGACTCACTTCACAAGACTTGTATTTTAGAAAGATCACGTTGTCTATGAGGTAGAATGTAGACTAGTCGGGCCAAGGACAGATACAGGGAGACAAATTAAAGGCTATACCAATAACTCAGAGTCTATGGGTGCTGTCTCCCACATTACCCAAATTTACCTCCTTCCTTAGGATACTAAGTATTGGGTAATCCTGGGCAATAGCATGACAAATGAGGCTTCCTTGGGCCCTGTCCTCTTGCAGAATCCCCATGTGAAGAAATTCCCTGACAAACTCTTACACTCATGCAAAGAGCCTAAGGCCAGTAAAAGAGTCTGGATCTCTAGTTAGGATAAGAAAACTTGTGCTGGTAGGAAAAGTGCACACAATAACTTGCCCTAAATTACTCTGAAAATCCCTTCTTTTGTGCAGCACTTGCTCTGAACATGTAGCATTTTCTGCTCTGAAATTCAGAACAGAAGAATCACAGGGAAGAAAGCCCTCAGGTGCCATTCACTGTCTGCCTGTCCATAAATTGTTCAAAAATGTGGCCGAGATTTCCCTGAGCACCACATGAAACATAAAGCAGTTACCGAGATGAAGGTACTATAGAAGCCAATAGAAAATGATCAATATGTTTGGGTGTTTGGTGTTATAAATAATAAAATTGTACCATGGTGACATCCCACATAGTTACTAAACCAGCTGGAAATAGAACATATATGGAGATAACTCTAGTCTGGGATTTAGATCTCCAGGCTACTTGGCTAGTCTGATGGTGAGTCCCTTGGTAAACTTGGGCAAGCCATCCACCTTCAATGTCTCCATTTCTCTTCACCGGCTTAACAATAAGATTACTTTTCCCCTCAGAGAGATCATGTACGAGGTTGTAATAGAAGCATTCATTAAGCATTCTGGATCTCTTTCATACCCGGAGCCTGAAGTTCAAAGCATTCCATACATGCCCAGACAGGGACCCATAAATGCAGTTAGTCTATATCAAGGGACGACTCTGCCATGTGTTACTGTTGAGAAGTGAAGGACTTGCATTAAAAATGCATAATTTAATCAAGAGAAAACCACTAATCAGTAGGAAACATGCAACCTTGATATTATGGGATTTTTTTTTAATGTTCATGTTATTAGAGCTGCCACAATTTCTCATGGATCTATTGAAATGAAAATGAATGTAAAGGAAAAGTTTTGAAAGATAAAATGAGATCAGACCACGAGGTCCACAGGAGAGTCTGGCACACCTCTGGAGCAAAGGCAGAGAAGCAAAAGCAGCACGACAGCCACTAAGGCTGATGCTGTTTCTTCTTCCAGTTGGAAATTATACATTTGCAAGCTAAGTTCTGCACTCCTTCAGCATTCAATAAACTATGTGTTCATTCTACGGAACCAGGGCCCAAACAGTGCCAGAATATACAGGCCATCCATCATATAGCAACGGTTTGTCATGCACTCTCTGACTTATGTGTAGAGCTGGCAAAATCTCTGAGAATTCTAAGTGATCTTCTCAGGCCTTCCCATGGGTCAATAATTAGGTACAATCTTCCAAACAAGACTTTATGAGATGGAGCAGGGAGTCCTGTCTGAATCCTAGTCAGTCATGAATGAGCACATTTGACAATTTCACTAGAACTTTACTGGCATGAGAATTGTTTAGAGGTTTAGGGCTGGGGCAAGAGATGTGTGTGTGTGTGTGGCTTTTTCTGTTTTGTATTGTGTTTTGCTGAGAGAAAATGCAGAACAATAGACAAAGGAGAAAATAGAAAAAACAAAATGGTGTTCAGCTTGTTCTAGTACACCCTCGGCTGGAACCATCCAGGCAGCCATTGCAGATTTTGAGCTCAGGGAAGTGGGGTTGGCAGCTGTCAAGCAGGATTGATTTGGGGCTGGGGGGCGAGGGGGGATACACACAATTCAGTCCCTAGCAGCTCTCCTATATTTGAACATAACTTTAGAGCTGTAAATTTGAAGAGCCTACATATCATGATAACTCTACTAAAAGTGTTTTTGTGGACAGCACTGATGAAGACAGCCGTGTGAACTTTCATTAGCTGCTTATGCAGAGCTTATTGAAGTTCTAACTGATTGTCAATGTAGTCTCCCTAAGGGAGAATTGGGATCACTGACTCTGGAATAATTTAGTTGTCCTTTGTGTGACTCAATAAGCACTTATTGAGCGCCTGCAGTGTGTAAGTTCCAGGCACTAAAAAAACAGCTAAAAATGAGCTGCAAAGCAACCTTTCAAACTCAGAAGCTATTCTTTATCCTAAAATTAAAAAAAAAAAATCTGTCTAGGAGAATGAAAAAGAGTGAAAGGGGGAGATGGGCAAAATAAGCATATATATGTGCCATACCAGAAGGGATGAAACAAGGAGAAGGTAACGGGGAGGTGCTTGATAGAAAAGTGGGGGTCTTGAGTGGAAAAAGGATCTATTTTCACAGTTTGCTAATTAACAATTCATCTTAAATATTGTTATCTACCCCTCCTTTAAAAGGTGCTGAAAATCATATAAAAGAGTTCCTTGCTTTCTTAAAAATCTCAGAGCTACTGGAGTTAAAGTAGAGCTTGGCATTCTCAGTTATCAAGTGGGTCTTCAACACCTTGGCTCCCAGGGCCATACTCTTCCTAGAGCTACAGGTGGTGGATACACTTTACCTTCCACCTTTCCATTATGGATACTTTATGAATGAGATATTAAGTAATCGTGCAGGTTTGTTGGCACAAGCAGAAATTATTCTAAGAGTCTATTGTCACTTGATAATCTTTCTATTTCCAGGACACAAGTTCCTAGAATTATATTCCCTATGTGGTCCCAATTCATTCCAACTCTTCTGGCAGAGGCGGGACTGTATATCTCAGGCCTGGATTCCAGAATTAGGAAAACAATTGACTTTCTCCACCTAAGTGCATGGTAAATGAGACAATGCTAATGACCATTTAATGATTTTTTTTTAATGTATTACACTGGCAATGTATAACTCTGGAAGAAATTGGTATAATGTTTTTGCCTGTATTGCATTTTGCAAACTGGTAGTAGAAAAAATTTGTCTTACCGTATTCCACATAACAAATTTTTATATTTCCTTTTCATTTTAAATCTTTGTGTATTTATGTTTTATTTTCCCAATATTAAGGTCCCAGAGCATAGGAATAAAGACTTGTAGGAAAGAACTATGCATATACTAGCTGCATAAAAATACGATTTATTCTTGGCTAATCAAAGAAAATATAACCTATATTGGTTAAACCTAACATAGGACATGGTAATTTTTTTCAGTTTAAAAAGTAGGTCAATATTTGTTGCACATTACTCTTCATTTTCCAAATACTTTCTCAATTCCCACCAAGGCTATTTTACCATTTCTCATGGTATTTTATGCCTTATGCAGAACTTCCCCACAGTAATCCTAGGTGGGAGAAATAATTATTCCCATTTCATAGATGAGGTTCCTAGAACCTAGAGATGTTAAATAACATGCCCAAGGTAACACAGCAATGAAGTAGTGGAACTGGAACTGAACCCAGTGTGATTAATTCTAGATTCCCTTCCTTCTCCTCTCCTTCCTCCCTTCCTCCTTCTTCCTTCCTTCTTTCTTCCTATTATTTTAATGGCTTCTTTTAACATTTACAAGCTATAAGGATTCTAGAGGCCTTACACTTATTTTTCCTTTAATATCTTATCAGAAAATCAGAAGGAAAGAAAAGAGAGGGGAGGAAAGGGGGGGAAGGGGAGGGAAGAAAAGGAGAGGAGAGAGTTTCCTCCTGGAGGAAACTCTCCTGACCCAGCTTTTCCCTCTGACTACTGTCCTTCCCTTTATAGTAAAACTTAAAAGAGTTCTCTGTCCTCACTATTTTCAATCTTTTCCTTCCTTTCTCTCCAGTTCTCTAACCAAGTGCCTCCTGATACTGCTTTCTTGAAGTCCACCAAGGCCCTCCATGTGAACAATCCTCTGACCGTCAGCAGCATTCGATACTGCTGGTCATTCCGTCTGCTTTAAAACACTTTCTTCACTTGGCCTTTGAGCCATCCAACTTCCCTGGTTTCCCTCTTTCCTCTCAGGATGCTTTCCCTCGGTTTCCTTTACTACTTTCTCATCATTTCCCCAACTTTCAAATCTGAAGTATCTAACAGTTTAGTTTTTGGACATTTTTGCTTTTGTATCTTGTGATTTCATCTGTTCCCATGGCTACAAATGCCATCTGTGTGCTGATAACTACCAAATTTCTGTTTCCATGCAGGACAGCCATCCTGAATACCAGTCTAGACACATCTCCACTTGGATGTCTAATTGACATCTCAAAGTTAACATTCCCCAAACTGAACTTTTGCTATTTCCAACTTCAATCTGCTCATACCACAATCTTCCACATCTCGATATCAGGCCAAGAAGCTTGGAATCATCCTTGACTTCGCTCTTTCTCTCATACCATATGCAAAATCAACTAGCGACTCTTGTTAGTTCTACTTTCAAAATAGATGCAGAATCCAACAAATTCTTACAACCTCCTCTGCTGCCACCCCGGTCCATGACACCATCACATCTTGCTTTGATTATTGTCATAGCCTCCTAACTAAAAGTTCTGCTCTGCCCTTGCCCATCTTCAGTCTACTGTCAAAACAGCAGCCAAAGTGATCCCTTTAAAATATAAGTTGGAGGCTGGCCCCACGGCATAGTGGTTAAGTTCAGCATGCTCCACTTTGGTGGCCCGGGTTCGTGGGTCCAGATCCTAGGCATGGACCTACTCCACTCCTCAGCCATGTTGTGGCAACAACCCACATACAAAGTGGAGGAAGACTGGCACGGATGTTAGCTCGGTGCTAATCTCCCTCAAGCAAAAAAAAAAGAGGAAGATTGGCAACAGATATTAGCTCAGGGCAAATCTTCCTCATGAAAATATATATATATGTTATTATAAATATAAAAAATATACATATATAAGTTAGGTCGTGTTACTTCTCTGCTCAAAACTCTCAAACAACTTCCCATCTCACTCAGAGTAAAATCCAAAGTCCTTACAGAGACCTCAAGGTCCTCCATCCTTTCTCTGGCCTCATGTCACTATAGTCCACCTTCCTTGCTACTTGCTCCAAGGTCTACTTGCTCCTATTCCTCACAGACACCAGGCACGTTCCTACCTCAGGGCCTTTGCCCCTGCTGGTAGCTCTTTCTAAAATGCTTTTCCCACAGAAATCTGCATGACTTGCTTCCTCATTTCTTCAGATCTTTCCTCAAATGCCATCTTCTTAGTGAGGGCTTCCTGACTCTTCTCTCTGAGATTTACAACCATGCACACAATCTCCTTCTGCAGTTTAGTTTTCTCCTAGTGCTTGTCATGGTCTAACATACTCTATATTTTCAAATGTATGTTGGTTAAGATCAGTTAGAACGTACCAAGGGCAGGGACCTTTGTCAGTTTTCTTCAGTGCTCTATCTCTAGCACCAAGAATAATAGTAGACACTCAGTAAATACCGTTTAAGGAGGCAGACAGGAAGGAAGGAGAGAAGGGAGGAGGGAGGAATGAAGGAACAAAGGGAGGAAGGAGTGCCAGGATCATTAAAGCACTGGTTCCCCTCTCAGTGTGAAAATAGCAATTAGCTCATTTATGACATTTAAGTCACAGGTGGCCTAAGCCTACCCCATTGCTTCCTGAGTAGATCTAGATAAATGGAAACCATCAGCCTCTAAAGAACAAGTGGCATCCTCTTAACTAAACCCAGTTTTTAAATGCCCGTGTGAACCAATTACAATATGAAGTGGTTCCAACTTCCAAAAGCTTTTATCCCAGACAAGAAACTAGGAACAGAGGCCCATGGCCAAGCTGCCCCTCTACCTCACACCATGTTGAGCACAATGCTGGCTCTAGATAAATGTTAAATTGCAGCTAGCCCTCTTTTATTTCCTAAAACTAGGTTTTGATTTACTTTACTGCAGGTCTGGAGCATCTGGAATTTTCCCAAATGAACTAAAATTCCTCCATCAGTAACACTACTGCTCATTACCTGTGTTAATTTCATCTCCTTCTCTGCATTCGATAACCCCATCTGTTGCAATTCCAGCTGTGAGAAGGGAGAAGAGCAAGAGACTGAGCAGACCTAATGCAGAGACACTGTGGGTTAGTAATAACTCTTTCACAGAGGAAAAGGAGATTTGTAACTCGCAGTGAACACGGTTAGATCCATCTAAAATAACAAGGCAAAATGTAGTCTTAATGTTAATCACTCAGATTTTAAAAGTTTGTAGTTCATTAGTTTAAAAGTCCATGTTTATACATCAAAATGTCCAATATAATTTATTGATATATTTATTTTTATAAATATATTCATTATATAATGCCCTGTATTATAAATGCAGATCCTGAATCAAAGTGCATATGACCTAATTCTCAACAGTAAGCTGCCAGACCCCACACCAAATGTCTGCATATGGGTTTGCAGAACTTTAAGGAAATGGCAGGCGTAATATATCATATGGTTGATGCTCAAGAAACGTTAGTTCCCTCTCTGCCCCTTCAAGGGAACAGCCAAGACTGACCAAATGTACTTGTACTCTGTGACAGTTTCCCAACAATTCTGTAGTTGGGAGAAACCACACCTGGTGCTACATTCCTGCCCCCTGCTGCCTTCTGAGGGCCTTCCTGAGGCTCTGGGGGAGCTGCTACAGCGTTTTCTTCCTCTTTAGGAGAGAATGGTAAACCGGGTTGTAGTGATTCAGGACGACACTTCAACAAGCTCAGCTAATATCTGATAGGCAAGGATATGATTGGCTTTAAACTTGCCCCTACTCTAAAGGGGAGGGCTGTGCGTGGGAAGTGAATGCTCAGCAATCTTTGCTCCCTTTCTTAAAACAGAGCCTCTCTCTCTCTCTCCCTCACTCTTTCTCTTTCTCTCTCTCGCCATCTTTCCCTCCCTCAAGGAGTGGCTCTGCGGGCTGGAGTCAAGGCAGACCCTAGTGACATTGAAAACTGATCAATTCTTTACCTTCAAAATTTTCATAAGTGAGGCCAGAAGGAGACCCAGGGAAAATAAGAAGTATGCTAACGTATCTTCAATATAGGGTTGTCAGATAAAACATGGGATGCCCAGAGAAGTTTGAATTCAAATAAACAATCCATCTTTTTTACTATAAATATGTCCCTAATATTGCATGGGATATATTTATACTTAAAATTATTCATTTTTTACCTGAAATTCAAATTTAACTGGGCATCCTGTACTTTTATATGCTAAATCTGGCAATCCTACCTCAATATCCCTTTCCTCCTCTTCCCTCATCCCCCCAGCTCCTTCACACTGAAAACTGGTCTGGGGTGGGGGGGCCACCAAACCCAGCTGGGGGGCATGGCAGCCCAGGAAGGCTTCACAGAGGAGATGAGGCAGAACTAAGTTGGAAGAATAAGCATTATACAAAAGGAAGATTAACTATGAAAGGGAAAGGGGGAACAGAGGAGAGTTCCAAGCTAAGGGCATGGTATAAGCAAAGGCACAGAAGCCTGAAAATCCATTCACGTTATAGAAACCACAAATCACAGTGTTACTGGAGTATGAAATATAGGACAGAGCAGCAGTGATGAAAATTACGAGATAAGTAGGAGTAGATCATGGCCCTCTGTGCCAAGATCAAGGGCCTGTTGCTGCGGAGCTTTTGAAATGTTTTAAGCAGGAGATTGATGATATCCAATTTGCTTTTTAAATAAATCCCTTTTGACATCATGTAAAAACTAGTTGTGAGAAGGATAGAATTGAAGGCAGAATTACCTCTCAAGTAGCTAAGACAGGCTGGAGATGATGAGAAACTGAACTGGGGTTATGTGAGAGGGATGGAGAGTTGGGAGACAAATTTGGTAAATAGTTATGAGGAAGAAAAACAATAGAAAGAACTGATGACTGATTGGATATGATGGGACATGATGGGAGAAGAAGAAGAGAGATCCGGGACTACCATATGGCTTTTCCTTGGATAACAAGACTGGTTAAAATTCCAAACACAATGGAGCAGGTTAGGGAGGGAAGTGAAAGGATGTTATGAATTCAGTGTGGAGAAGATAATGTTGAGGTGCTTATGAGACATCAATAAGAAAATGTCCAGGAACTATTTCAACATAGGAATCTGAGACTCAGGAGTTAGAGATAAAGATGTGGTAGGTATCAGCACAAAAATTTATGTTTACCAATTAAGGTTATGTTTGCCTGGATATCATGTGGTTTTAACAGAATAAAAATAAATTTCTCTAGATCCTTGAGATCTAGAAATTGAGAAAATCAATTTCTCAAGATCTCTAGATCCATATGCAGGGCTGATATGGTGGCTATAACCTGTCTTCGGGAGTCAGGCTCCTAGCTTTTTGCATCACCATCCTCAGCGCCATGGCTTTCATCCTCAAGGTCACCTCCTGCTCCAGTGTGGCTCCTCAAGCTCTGTCCACCATGTCTGCATTCCAGGCAGCTGAAAGAAGGCAGGGAGGGCAGGAAAGGGTATTTTCCAGCACCTTTTAGGAACCTCCCCTGAAATCTCACACTCTCCACTTCTGTTTGCAACTCCTTAGCCAGGCCTCACACGGCCCCACATGGCCCCACCTAGGTATGATAGAAGCTAGGAAATGTAATCTTTTAGCTGAGCCCACTAACCCCCTGTGTGAAATCAGGGTTCTGCTATTCAGGAGGAGAAATGAGTGGATGCTGATTCAACAAAGAGTAATCTCTGCCACATCATGAGAATGGATGATTAAGGAAGAACTTGAAGAGTAAAAGACAGTAGGTCAAGACAGACCCAAGGGAATGATTTAAGGGGCAGACAAAGGAAAGGGACAAAGAAGAGAAAATAGAAAAGGTAGAGGAAGAACCCAGGGACAGAAGCAATGTACCTTTTCCACAGTTTTCCAAATAGTGATTCATTAAGCCTTCTATAGTAGAATCCATATTATATCCTCAAGATTTAAACTGATGCTTCTGGGAGCTTTTGTTGATTATTCACATTTCTAGCTATAATTCTGTATTACACACTTGCTTATGCCTGATGTCTGTGGTCATTTAGCTTCTTCCAAATAGGCACCTTCAGAAACCGCATTAGCTCTTTCAAGCCATTAGAATATGCTGGAGCAGCAACTTACTAGATAATATCTTCACTTTCAGATGCTGAAATAATTTAACTCTATGGCTCATTCAAAACTGTTGGGTTAATGAGAACATTAGAAGTAACAAACAATAGATGTCAAATTGGAATGCTTAGCACAGAGCAGAACCAAAGTTATACTGATATCCCTCAAAATAGACAGAGTTCATTATTGAAAGCTGTCTTTAAAGCAAAATCCTGATATTGAAACCATATTTTTCCCATTCACCTGTGCTTCCTATGGAAAAAAATCAGCCCCAAGACATATAAAATAGAATTGTACTCCAGAGCCAAGAAACCCCTCTCCACTGATGGGAAAGAGGAAACGAAACAGGAAAGAGGTAAAGATATCATTAGTCAAGTATACAGGTTTGTACTCTCTAGATAGAAAAAGGAAATTAGCAAGCCTGTCAATGAAAGGCAACATGGGGCTAAATGTAGGCCAGAAAGGAGAAAAGAGACTCACTATCCCTATTGCCTACCAAAGCCAGCATGAGTGAATTTCCAAAGTATGGTAACGTTACTTACGTGGCCATTTCTCTATTATCCTGCACTGTCAAGAATAGTACCTTCAGTTAATTATCTTAAGTGTTAATAAAACGTTACACATCTGTAGTATATTGAGCTGGCAAAGTATTTTAAATTCAACATGGCATTTTAAGTACCTGGAAGCTCTTAGGCCCCCTAAAGTTATTAGAGAAATGATATAACATAATCCCATTTTCCAGTTAGAAAAGCAGAAGCAAAGTGGCTATCCCCATCTGTGAGATGAAAGGGGTGTAACTGAATTCTTCACTCCAAAATTCCTGGAGGCCTATGAGAACTACACAGGTATTAAGAGAGAATGTTAGAACTCAGGGCCTGTGATTCCAAGACCTCAGTTTCCTCAGAACATCACAACAGCACCTAATCTATGTGGCTCGTGTGGACTGCCAGTATTCAAAGAAGCAGTAAAATGTACTAAGTAATAATTTTACCTCATATTGACGATAAGGAAGCATGTTAACGTATCACAGTTCCTCAGAAACACCATGATAAGGATCAATGACACTTATAGGTGTATGGGGAAAACCTCAGTTTCCTCCTGTGTTTCTCCTTTCTCTCACACGACAACCACACTCACAACACTTCTGACACCAGATGTGGGGGAGGGTTTTCCCCACAAAAAGCAATCCTCTGTGACACCAGCTCAGTGTTCTACAAGGTAACTCAATTCTGACACTATCTACCCGGAGATAGTATCAGATTCCACAGGTTAAGTGTTCAATCCCACAAGACTGCCCCTCCAACTTCAGATGTCAATCTCAAGTCCAGGTTGTCACCTGTGCTTCTGACCAATCGACTACACATCAGAGGTTCCCATGACTTCCTCCTCAGGTTCAATTAATTTGCTAGAATGGCTCACAGAACTCAGGAAAACAGTTTACTTACTGTTTACCAGTTTATTATGAAAGGATATAAAGGATACAGATGAACACTCAGATGGAAGAGATGCATAGGGTGAGGTATGTGGGAAGGGACATGGAGTTTCCATGTCCTCTCTGGGTACACCACTCTCCTAGCACCTCCATGTGTTCACCAACCTGGAAGCTCTCCAAACCCCATACTTTTGAGAATTTTATGGAGGCTTCCTCATTGTAGGCGTGATCAATTATTAACTCCATTTCCAGTCCCTCTCCCTTCTCTGGAGAATTGAGGGAGGGGCTGAAAGTTCCAAGCTTCTGATTATGGCCTGGTCTTTCTGGTGACCAGCCTCCAACCGGAAGCTCTCCAGGAGCCCAGCAAGAGTCACCTCATTAGAACAAAAGATACTCCTACCACCCAGGAAATTCCAAAGGATTTAGGAAGTCTGTGTCAGGAACCTGGGTCAAAGATCAAACATTAGAACAAAAGGTGCTCCTAGTGCTCTTATCACTTAGGAAATTACAAGGGTTTTTAGGAACTCTGCCAGGAACTGAGGGCAGAGACCAATATATATATTTTCTATTATCTCACAAGGCATATGCAGAAACACTAATAAATAAAGCTCTGATTAAGGCTGGTCTCAGGTAACAGAAAGCCTATTATTTTTAAATTTTCACACATAGGTATTGTTATGTAATTAGGGATCTCAGAAAACTTATATCTAGAAACTTAGATCACCCAAAAGTTTTCTTAAATTATGTACATGACTGATTTTAACTTTAAAAAATCCTTATTAAATCGATAGAAATTTACAACATGGTTTCTTCCTTTTCCTTTCCTCTCTCCATTTGATTGTCTTTCAGTATTTGATTATGACACAGTTACACAAACCACCCCTCCAGGAGGTTTACCAACCCCAGATGTTTTTATTCAGAGGCAGATGTAGAAACACAAAAGTAACAAGTACGATATTTTCCAAATTGGCATTATCTCTAATTTCAGCATCGACAAGGGCATTCACACACATTACATTACTTTCTGGCATCTTGCTCCTATGCTGATTCCAAAGGTATAGGTTTAAAGCCTGTGTCATAGTCATGGTTACAATCCATGGTAAGTACTAGTTTCCTATTGTTGCTGTAACAAATTACCACAAACTTAACAGCTTAAAACAACTATTATTTTACAGTTCTAAAGTCAGAGTCTGAAATGAGTTTTAACAGATGTCTTATTCCCTTTGGGTTGCTATAACAAAATACCACAGACTGGGTAGCTTGTAAACAGAAATTTATTTCTTACAGTTCTGGAGGCTGGAAGTCAAGGACCAGGTGCTAGCATGGTCAGGTGAGGGCCCTCTTCTGGGTGGCCACATAAACAAAATCACAGTTCTGGGGACTGAGACAAGAACTTTTTGGGGGGACCATTATTCTACCTATCACAATAACAAAGAAAAATTGGTGAGAGAATCTTACTGGATCATCTACACTATCTAAAAAAGAAATCAGACTATTTGGGGCAAGTTGTATCATTACATTCTTTGGTAAGGGCACTGCTTTCTATTTTCCCAGTCACTTCAAATAGTTAACCACCTTCTACAAAGTCTTAACTTATTCCCAAAGAATAACATAAACCATAGAAAGAACATGCCTTTGTATGGTTCTTGAAATGTGCAGCCTTAACCCAGCAAACTTAACTTCTGTTTTTCAAAAGTCAAAGGCAAGACTAAGATCATTGCTCTGCCATACTATCAAAGGTCTTAGGACAGAAAATAAAGTCTTTTATTGTGATTCTATGCATTATCCACAGAACTGGCCAGTAACCTCTACAAAGAAAACTATCAGAGTTATAAAGAACAAAGATTATCTGCTTTACTTTCCACATTCAGGCAGGTAGGAGAATCTGTTCTAGCCTTAAATTTATCCAGAGGTTTGTAATTTTTCTGAAATGAACTTTTGGGGTGTGTGTGTGTGCGTGTGTGTGTGTGTGTGTGTGGCTAGTTTGTTTAAAAGAGCTACAGAGGAGAAAAAATAATTTACCTCAGTGACCTTTTCAAATAGGAAATAGCTTTGATTTTCCTTACAGTGACTAATCTCTATGTAGCTGTCAGAGAATACTATTTAAGTAGAAGGCAAGAAAAAAGAGGTCAGAAACCCATCTTGCTCTTGCTCAGAATAGCAATGGAAAAAGAGAAGAAAATACCAGGACGGTTCTTACCAGTTTCTTCTTCCTGATACAGAGGAAAATCTCAGTTTAAGGCAAAATGGATTTGACCCCTTTTATCAATTTCATTCATGGCCAAAAACAATTTAACAAAATCTTGATAAATGTACACATGATATGGTCAATGAAATATACATAGACATAGATATAACTCATTCTAAATGGCATAGACATAACTCATTCTAAATGTCGGTATTCTTAGAACAAGAGACAAGGCATATTGTATGGCTGAGATTGGGGCCCTGGGATTCTAAAACAGGTTTCATTGCCTACTACCTGTATGACCATGGACAAATGAAACTTTGTTTCTCTATCTGTAAAGTGTAGATAATAACAGTACCTACCTCACAGGGTTGTAAATGCTTAGTGCAATGCCTGGTACCTATAAGACCCCAATGAATGTTAGCCATTATTATAACGTAAAAGTTCCTCCAGCATTGGAAAGAGATATATCAAAAATAAACATTCATCTGAGCCCCAAACCCAATCCTAGAATATGCAAGAAAATTAAAGAAACGCATACAAACTGGTGGGTAATTGGTCAAATTTTTGTTCAAGCTCTATCTTGACCTTGCAAAGCCATCCCTTCTCAATTTATTCTCCTCACTGAGAAATCTACTGAGAAATACTTTCATCAAAAATTTCATTGCTTTGATGCTCTGAGTAGAAGGAATTGATAAAGCATAAAAGAACTGAGAGTTGCCTGCTTAGTTATTATTAAGAAATTAACCTGTAAACAACCTAGGATCACAAAAACAACCACCAGCCATTGGGGATTGGTTAATTACAGAAAATCAAGCAAAACCAGGGTCTTATTGACTTACAATCTGATGTAGTCTCAGAACAAAATTAACATCCAAATGCAACAAAACCATAGGAAAGAGGCCAGGCATATGGATGGTGATCAATAAATATTGTTACATGAAGGGCAGGAAAGATTGAGGCAGAGAGGAAGGAAGGTAAGGAGAGGGAGAGAGCGCGGGAGGAAGTAAGACGAAGAGGGCTGACTCTTGTTCTCTAGAGACAATCTTGTCCCTTCTTGCTCGTTCCAAACTTCACCTTTTCCAGCTTCCCCCTTCCCACTCACACACACACACACACACACACACACACTCTCTCTCTCTCTCCAATCCAGACAGAGTCTAGTCTTAAATTCATGGGGTTCATCCAGAAATTGATCTTGGATGTGTGACCTATCCCTACATAAGCCGTTCAAGTTTCTACATTTGAACTTGAATTGCTCTGCCAAAACTAACTTCCTGGAACAAAGATCCAAATCTGTCTCCTTGGCAAGCAGTCCCTGACTCAGCGATGGGCCATTCACACAAATGGCTGTCATCACTCTTGTCCTATGCTCTATTTTACTAGAACATAAAGCAGTCCGGAAAACACTTACCAGCTCATAGAGAGCCTATTGGTTTGGAAGAGAGGGCAGAAAGAAGTTATTAAAAGGTAGAGGCAGTTTTAGTGACTCTCGCCCTGGGAACGAATAGATTCCCAGGTAAAGTTAATCTGCCCTAGCCAGCCCCCTTCTGCCCAATATCATTACTAAACTTGCCTGTTTATAGTCTTACCTAGTTCCTTTGCCTAAAATTCTCTGAATTAGATATCAATTTGGGTCATTAAGCATTCTTCTTAGCAATGCAAATGCTTCCCAAAAAGTTAATGGACTTTCAATCATGAACATATTCATTTTTAATTAATTTAATCAGATTGCCCTCCTCCTAATTCCTAGAAAGCATTTTAATTAAAAAAGAGTTTTGATTCTGGAGAAAATATGAAGGTGATTTAGGGGTGCTGAGGACATTTTTTTTCATGTATTTATCTGTCATTCATTCAGACATACTGAATGCTTCTGTGTGCCAGGCCCTGTGTCAGGCACTAGAGTACTTAGTGCTAAAAGTGGTCATGGGGTGGGGGGTCTGGGGAATGTTAGAGGGCCAGAATGGAGGGCTTAGGGCAGAGGGAGGGCAACAGAGCCTGTAATGAGAATTCCTGAAAGGTCAAAAAATATTAAATGGAGGCAAGGGAAGGAAATGGAAGGGTGACAGACAAATTTTATCTGTTTGAAAATTTGGCTTATCAAGGAAAGAGAAAAAAATATTTTTTCCTTCCTTCTCTGAATAACCCACTGTTTCCAGGACACAAAAGATAATAGAAATAATATAATTTATCCAACTTCTGGGTCTTATGATAAAAATTCATTCTAAGAGGCCGGCCCGGCGGCGTAGCGGTTTCGTCCGCGCTTGGCAGCCCGGGGTTCGCCGGTTCGGATCCCGGGTGCCCGCCGACGCACTGCCTGTCAGCCATGCCGTGGCGGCGTCCCATATAAAGTGGAGGAAGATGGGCACGGATGTTAGCCCAGGGCCAGTCTTCCTCAGCAAAAAAAGAGGAGGATTAGCAATGGATGTTAGCTCAAGGCTGGTCTTCCTCACAAAAAAAAAAAAAATTCATTCTAAGTGGGAGGGAGACTTGCTATTGATTTTATACCCTTTTAAGGTGTTTTGAAACTTCACTTACTTCCATTTAAAACAACCCTACAGTTATACTACTCCAGAACCATTAAGATCATGAATTCCTGATGAATTCTGATACTTGTATTGATGATGACCTCAGAAATTATTAAAGGATATGGAGCTGAATCTCGAATCCTAAACACGTGAGAGTCCCATTCGTGTTGCATCACACTATTTTCATGTTGCCTTTCCTTCCTGACTCGTTCTCATGCATCACTTGTGCCCTCAATGCACTGCCTCTAGCTTGCTTCCTATCTCATTTACTGCTCTCTTCCAGACAATCCAGCCTGTGCGCAGTGTGTGTGAAACAGGAGTGAACGGGAAGTCTGAGAAATTCTCCTGCAAGAAAAGTACGTGACTTTTAATGCATGAACTTTATGACATTTATTTTCATGTTCAGATATTTTCCTACATAATTTCTCTGCTCTGTTCTGGGTAACTTAGGGTGTCAGATAAATGACCTCCAGTTAGAAAAATTATAATGTTGCAATTTGCCATAATGAAATCAGGAGGGAAGATCACAGTGGAAGAGCTAATTCATTGGTGCAGTGATCAAGATATATTACGTGTTCTCAAAAAAAAAAAAAAAACTCTTACCTTCATCTGCTTTTGCTGTGTTCCCATTCTCACATTCATGGGTGACAACTGACCTACAGGAACAGGCAACCTTAGTGAGGTCTAAGGACAAAAGTCAGTCTTCGATTCACAGATGGAAAAGGCCAGCACACACGTGGTGTTATATTTGAGATGGGCAGAGAAAGTTTTTCTTCCCAAAATGTGTTTCTTATGTAAGAGCTGATTCTTTTTTAAAGCTCTATCTGGCTTAAAGCTTACTTCTTGTTATTAGGCAAATGTTCTAGGGATACTTTTGTTTCCCAAATTAAAAATTACAATATCCTCTTTAGCAGTCTCCTTAGCAATGCAAATGCTTCCCAAAAGGTAATGGATTTTCAGTCATAAACATATTTATTTTGAATTAGCTCAATCAGATAGTTTTCCTCCTAACTCCTGGAAAGCAGTTAAATTAAAGAGATATTTGATTCTTGAAATTATACAAGTTTAATATATACTTGAACCCTTCCTCCTGTGTGAGAAGACGGTAAACTATCCCCCAAAATCCTTCTCTCTTCCTTGCACAGAAATAAAATGGTAGCAAACAAGTGGCTGGCTGGACAGACTACATTTCCCTATCTCCCTTGCAGTTAGGTGTGGCCACACAATGTAGTGGGCAGAAGTGACATGCTTTTTCCTGGCCAATGCCTTAAGATGGCAGGAATATCTCCTCTATACCCTCTTTCCCCTTCCTTCAGAAAGCAAACAGGGCACCGTGGAGACCCACCACATACAAGACGATGCCCTAGAGGATGAAGGAAACACGAGATCGAAGAAACGGGTTCCTGAATATCCTTGTGAAGCAGAACTGCCTAGCACACCAGCCACCCTGGAGTGTTACGTGGGAATGAATAAACAACACTTTTGTTCAAGCTAATGTATTTTAAGGCCTCTCTGTTGGAGCATTAGCTTTATTCTAACTAATACAACTAGAAGCAGCCACATTGTTTATTCCTCCCTCTCCTGTAGCTTCAACTTCACCCTGACTCCATCTCCCTCAGCATTTACACATGATAAGCACTTATACACACTAAGAATACTTAATAGTAAAAACAATCATCTCTCAACTCCGTATCCTCTACCATCTACCACTCTTTCTTCCTTCTATTTTTGCCAAACCTCTTCAAAATGTTTTTTAAACTCACTGTCTCTGCTTCTTTAATTTTTATTTAAGCATATTGTCTGGCTCTGCCTCCACCACCATCTTAAATCTTTATCATCTCACTTAAATAGTATTCCTGCCTCTTGAAATTCACTTACCTCACCTTCTGTGACACCCACTACCCTCATTTTCTCTGCTTCTCTGGCTATTCCTTCCCAGGCTCCTGGTACATTCCTATCCCTCTACCTGTCCATAAGCGTTAGGATGACTCAGGATTGTGTCCTTAGGCCCTCTTCTTTCAACACTATTCACTTCATACTCCCGCTGCCTGATTTCTCCCACTCCAGTAGCTCTCAAGTGGGTAGCTCCAGTCCAGATCTCTCTCCTGAACTTCTGGCTCTTAATGCAATTGTCAACTGTCATTTGAATGTCCCAATGGACTTTCAATTTCAATATGTCCAAATCCAAACTCCTTATCTCCACTGCCCCAGTGAATCACCAAGTGCTGAATCTCCTAATTATTTTTTAACTCTGTTTACTCCTTTCTGCCTCTAATAAAAATATCTTAGTTTAGACAGTACATTATAGTGATTAAAAATATTGCCTGAGTTCTAATCTCAGTTACACCACCAACTAACTGTGTGACATTGGGAATGTTTCTTAATTTCTCTATACCTCAGTTTCCTCATCTGTAATATGGGGATTAAAAATAGCATCTACCATATAATCATATGATTAAATGAGTTATATATAAAGTACTTAGAACAGTATCTATCACATATTAAGTGCTAGTTAAGTGTTAGCCATCATTATCTCTTGCAGAGATTATTATAATAACCTCTCAATTTCAACTTGAACAATTCTTTCTCCCTCTCCTACACTAAGATTAAGATGCAATTTCTTAATCTTCAAATGGCTTCCCATTGCCTTAGGATAAGATCCTAATTCCTTAACATGGTTTAAAGGACCCATCATGATCTGACCCTACCACCTTCTCTAGCTTACCCCACTCTGTCCTACTCCCACACTCTGTGCTGGCACCATTTTGACCTTGTTCAGGCTCCTATAACACCCCGTACTTCCCAAGGCATGACATTTAACACTAAATGCTGTCCCTTTGTCTTCTCCCTGCTCCTCACTTTACTTAACCAAGAATTGAAAGCATATCTGAATAGTTTAATTAAGAAATGCCTCGGGGGCCACCCGGTGGCGCAGCGGTTTAGTCCGCGCTTGGCAGCCCGGGGTTCACGAGTTCGGATCCCGGGCGCCCGCCAACGCACTGCTTGTCAGCCACGCTGTGGCGGCGTCCCATATAAAGTAGAGGAAGATGGGCACGATGTTAGCCCAGGGCCAGTCTTCCTCAGCAAAAAGGGGAAGATTGGCAATAGATGTTAGCTCAGGGCTGGTCTTCCCCACAAAAAAAAAAAAAAAGAAAGAAATGCCTCCGCAACAATGTTGTACTTGCTCCTTATTGTATTTTGTATTTAACAGAATTGATTCCCAACTGCTATCCTATTGGTCTTTTTGTGTATGTGTGCCAAGCAGAATCCTTGCCCTCCGCATTCAGAAAATCTACTTAGGCTGTGATGTTCTCTGAGGATATCGCTTGTATTTTGAGTGCTGGATCTTGGACTCTTGGCTCTTACATCTGCAGTTCAAACAAAAGATCGCTTCCTATTTTACATTTAGAAACAATTCTAAGGACCGGGTGCCCTTGCTTTAGCAGGCTCTGGGATAACCATAATCCTAACCTGATTGGTCTGAGGATATTGTGTGTATATGTGGCAGGTGGAAGAGATATTTGAGCTACAAACCCCAAGTCATTATCCCCCTCTTTCAGCTCCATAGTGTATAGAAAACTCCGGGATCAAATTTCTAAGAGTAAATGCCCTCCCCAGCCTTCCATCATCATCGAGATGACTGGGAAATGGTTTGGTCCGGCTGTTTAACAGCCACATTCTCCACCCCTCTTCCACACTTCAGGCTACTCATTGGGTCTTGGTGGATTCACCTCAGGCAAGGGCAACAAAAGCAAAAATAAACAAATGGAACTACATCAAACTAAAAAGCTTTTGCACAGCAAAGGAAACCATCAACAAAACAAAAAGGCAACCTACTGAATGGGAGAATATATTTGCAAACGATATATCCAATAAGGGGTTAATATCCAAAATATATAATGAACTCATACAACTCAATAACGAAAAACAAACAATACCATTAAAAAACGAGCAGAGGACCTGAATAGACATTTTTTCCAAAGAAGATATAGGCACAGGCACATGAAAAGGTGCTCAACATCACTAATCATCAGGGAAATGCAAATCAAAACCACAATGAGATATCACCTCACACCTGTTAGAATGGCTATTATCAAAAAGACAACAAGTAACAAGTGTTGGCCAGAATGTGGAGAAAAGGAACTCCTGTGCACTGTTAATGGGAGTGTAAATTGGTGTAGCCACTATGGAAAACGGCATGGAGGCTCCTCAAAAAGCTGAAAATAGAACTACTATACAATCCAGCAATATCACCTGCCCTTTGGTATGTCTCTATTTTCCCTTGTAATCCTCTTCTTCTGCTTCTGACTGCTCCTAATGCTTTGAGTTTGGGTTCCAATGACATAAACTCCTTGTAGTGTTCATTTGAAGTATTTCATTTCATTTGTATGCAGCTTTAAAATTTGCAAAGCCCTTTCATGTGCCTTAATTTATTTAATAAAAGAGGTTGCACAGCACAGTGGTCAGAGAGCATGCTCTGGAGCCTAACTCCCCAAATCCATAATCCTTGCTCAGCCATTTGCTAGCTGTGTGACTGTGGTTGAACTGTAAACCCATTCCAGGTTGAAAGCAATAGCTAAACCCTCTATTTCAGCTCAGACCCAATAAGTAAGACAGCTTTGGCTTCACATTGTAGCTTGTGGAAGAGATTAGGTCCAAGAATCCTAACACTTTAAAGGCTGAAAATCAGAAGTTAGCTATGATTCTTCCTTCTCCCCACCTTCCCATACCCAATTACTAACTATGTCTGAGTGACTCTTCTATTATTACACTTCTTTTATCTCCCTTTCTCTTTCATTCCTACTGTCACGATATTAGTTGAGACCATTAACGATTCACACCACAAACAGGTCTCCCTTGTCTCTCCCATTCCTTCTTCCCGATTCAACTTCTCTTTGCCAAGAGAGTGGATGGTAGGGAAAAGTATAAGACACCTTGTAATCTTGTAACTCGTTGGGGAAGATGGCATTTGCATTCATGAAGAAACAAATTGTGCGAGGCAATAAATACAAACAAGAAGGGCAAAGGAAAATCAGAGGAGGAAGAAATCACAACCAGCTCAGGCAGTTGGGAATACTCTATGTAGGACATGACTGATCTGAGCCCTGCTTTCATTCATTCATTCATAAATGTTCATCCAACAAATATTTATTGAGCACCCACTTTGATACTGGGAATACGTCTTAACTTTTCAATGCAAATCAAATACAACACTACATGTATGCATTAAGTTTTTAAAAATTCTTGAGATTGAAAACTCTATTACAAATTAAAGTTGCTAGTCTATACTAAGAACACCAGAAAAACTATTGTTAAACAACCACTGTATTATTTCCAAGACAGTCACAAGTCTAAAAACAGTAAGCATGATGAAAGAGAAAGAAAACTGCCACAAAAGCTCAAAGGTGGCTGGCACAGCTTACCTCGGGACTAAAGCCAGGGAGGACATACCCCATTATTTAGGTCATTATATTTGCTTCAGTCTTGTTTATTAATGAGTCACTCCTTGTTTCCCTTCTCAATTTATTTTATAATCAAGAAATCAAAGCTGAATAGAGGCCATCTTATAGTCAGCAGCTCCCCTCTGGTTCAGCAGCACTGGGTTTTCATAGTGTCTGTTCGGATGGGTTAGTTTCACCGCCATATCAGTTATTAAATATTTTGAAGATCACCCTTGTATAGAGGCATGAGTTAAAATACTGAGACAGTGAGTACCAAAAGAACAGAATCAAAAGAACATCCTGGCCTTCACCAAAATTGAGAACTTGTTGCCTGTTCTCCATTTCCAATGGGCCTGCTCACCGTTCCTTCTCATGTTCTGTAAAATCAAATTCTCTTCACCTCCTCTCCCACCACCAAACACTGTCACAGGCAAAATCTGAAGCTTAGTCAGAATAAGGTATAAACAACTGCTAACAATTAATGTCTCACACCTTCCAGGGTGTCCTGATTTTAGCAAGAGACAAAGCCCACCTAAAACAATAACTATAGTAAGCTATTTATCGAATAAATGTTTATTGAATGAAGAGACCTACTGAATGAACAATAAATCAATATCCTATAGGAGAGCCTTTTTGGGAAGCAGCAGGGCTTTCCAGTGTCTTTAAAATTATACACAGAAGAGCTGCCTATTCAATAAACATCAAAAGCCAATTTCAAACAAAATCTCTTCTCACAGATTCTGTGAGGATGTGCCAAAATGAAAAAACAACACATGGCTAATTTCCTTCACAAATTCTCTAGCTGTGGAACTGCACTTATAAAACCTAAATATAAATGGAAGGCTTCACCTATCTGGCTCTCCATCTCAAGAACAGCTCTTTAATAGCGTGGCCAGAATAGCCGTGGATTTATTTCCCATACTCTGTGTTGTTCCAGGTTCCCAACCAGGTTCTCAACCCAATTCAAATATTGTTTGAGGCTCTTTTTCCAGAAAGGGTTTTAATAGCAGTCTCTTCAGTTTGACTCACAAACAAGAGCAAAACTAGGCCACTACAGCTAATGTTGCATCAGGGACATGAGCTTTAGTGGGAACCACACAAGTTCATTTCAGGCTGGGGCAGAAAGAGAGAGGAGGCTGATGGTGGAGGCTAAGGGCCGGGATCTTGGCTTGGATCTTGGCTGGTACAAGCTGATAAAATGGACCACAGAGGTGACAGAGACTCCAATTTTCCTATCTGCAAGGACAGACTGCTCTCCAGAAGAAAGCCTAAGCAATTTTGCAGCTGCTTGGACACCTTTTGAAGACCCCATCATAAGACCCAAGAAAACCACTCATAAAATATCAACCCTACCCTGCCATCACTCTTTATCTCCCTTGTCCTGCTTAACATTTCTTGGTTAGCACCTCTCATCTCTGACTTGTTCATTGTCTATCTCCTCCCATAAGAATGTAAACTCCAGATGAATAGAGACTCTATTTTGTTCACTGCTGTAGTTCCAATGCCTGGAACATAGTAAACATTTGGTAAATACTTTTGAGTTGAAATGAACAGAAGATGCATTACCTATGGAACTGAGATAATGCCTTGTATTCTAGGGTAAGATCACTCTTTCCATCAACAATAAAGCAACCTCTTTTCCACTATCACCAAGAAATTTTAACTTTGCTTAGCCAGCCCACTACTACTTTTTATATACTTCTTGGGAGAAGCATTGAAGAAGGATGCTTTGTCTAAGAGTCTATCTTTATTCATTATGCCACTAGTCCCAACTTACCTGCATCCTGGAATCAGATTTTCTTTTCTGTTTTGATACATATGTTGTTTCTTTTCCCACATTCACCTCTCTTCAAGACTAGAGAGGAAAAGAAAAGGTAGAGAAAGGAGGATGGCTTTAATCAGAAATGATGCTATTTGACTCTACCCACGATGCCTGCCCTGTTACCCTCCATGGTACCAAGATGGCGCAATTTTATGCTAGAATCAGACACTATCTGCACCACTCTCAATTCTTATACCAAGACTGAGTTAATTAAATTGTTGACAAAAAAGTTGCCCCCTAAAAATTTTGGATGTCTCATCTCTGGAGTTATTTCTGATATCCTCCAAGAGCCTTGATTTCTTTACCTGTAAAATGAAGTTGTCGTTCTACGGGAAGGTCTCCGAGGGGTCATCTAGCTCTAATGTACTAGGACTACACGTCTGGAAATGACACTAGAAAGTCAAAAACCAGTCTCAACTGAATAATGGGAGGCTTAACGATATGTTCTTGATGTCATAATGGGATCTATTTGAATATAATCCATCAGCTTTTCATTTTAAACTCACATTCTCTACCTAAGTCAAATGTCATCCTAGAGCTAATTTGTGAACCTTGATAAAGTTCGGGCAGTAAGATCTTCAAAAATATTATTTGAATGGAATCATTTTATATGTTAACTTTGAAAATGTCAACAGCAGGGGCCAAGTGGAGGCGCTAGGGAAGTCTATGCATTTGCCATTTCAAAGGCTTAGCTGTCAGTGTAGGGGTGGGGGGCAGCCTGCTGTGCTCCATGTTCTGTATAAACATTTCCAGAAATATTTAGCAGATAATAGGGCTCCCACTGGGGCCGTGTGTTCAAAGGCACCACGTTGAGCCACCTACCATGAAAGATGTGGATGCCCAGGCTGAGAGTGCTCTGGATTTCAGATTGGGTACCTGCTTCCTCTATAAGACTTCCAAACACACAAAGCCCATCTTAAAGGGAAAGTGCTTAATGCTTGCCAGACGAACAAACATAATGGTCAGAGTCTCAGTAATATTCAATAGCCTTCCATCATGAAGCAGGTCTGTGAAATAGTCTGACAACTTGAGAATTGAGGGCCAGAATTCACTGCTTGCTGGACTAACACCCATCAATTTGAAAAGCTCTGAAATCCTTCTTGACTTTATGCAAGAAAACTGGTTATGGTTAAAATGACAGTGATCTTTTTTCTCCTGCATTTTACATCTAAAGACATCAGTTTTTAGTTCTGAATTTGGCCAGAAATTAGAAAGCAAACAGATAAAATTAGGACAATCATTTTGATTAATTTTATGAGAAGAAAGATGATAGGTAGGTAGGTGCTTATCCACTTTAAATTCTCTAAAGAATGAAAAAGACACACAAATACTACTGTACCTTGCAAATAATAATAATGAAAATATGATGCATTGATTTATATATATATTCCAAGGTATCAAGAATTTTTAAATGCCTGAGATCAGATTTTTGTCATCAAGAAGTTTGCATACTAGTACAAGAGAAAGGCACGTACATGAAAAATTAGTAAACAACGCAATAAATGCCTCTGAGGTAAGTAAAATGTGCTGTTGGGGCCAGAGGAGCGTGTCGCCTTCCAACACTGCAGAAAGACGGCAGAGGCATGCAACAGGCTTTATTACACCCGTTAAAACCCACACCCCAAAATCAGTGAAAGTAAACATTCCTGTTCATTCTTAGATAACAATAGGGAAAGAAATGATTTCTGCAGTGAAACCTCTTCAAACGTTTTATTTTTCACGGGTTTTTTTTTGGAGGTGAAGTTCTTTATTTTGCTCCCCTCTCCCAGGAAACCTTAAATACCACTTTTCAGCCATCTTTAAAAGAAAGCCTTTCAAAATGCGTGTGTTTAAATCTGAGAAACCCACCTGGGTGTACAGAAACTTCCTGCTGGAAGTTTCTCATCCGCTTGCCTTTTACCGACCTCTAGTGGGCATATGTTGCTATGGCATGGAAAGCCAACAAATTTATACTTGGAATTGTAATCCTCTGAATTGTGTTCAATGAATTCCATCATTCATCTTCCCATCTTCTGCCTGAATACTTACTTTTTCCACTCTCTTTTTATGTAAATGTCAGCCCAAACTTGAATCCAATGCAAGCTCATAATGTGCAAAATATCCCTCCACACGCTGAAGTGCAAATAAGACACCTTTCCCCCATAGTGCTGATTTTAGAATTATCTTAGACAAGACAGTGGACCTAAATGGCAATTATTAGAGCAGGGAGTCCCATGAGAGTACAGCCAGAAATTGTACTGAAAAAAATTCTTTTTATACATCTTCCTTCCCAAACAACTAATTTCCCTTCCCATCCTTATCTCTCCAGAAAGAAAATTACATTCAGCCCAAGTTTCAGCTCGAGAGTTTATTGCTAAACAAAAAAATGCTCTCCATGATTTGTGAGGCAATTGGAAGGGGAAAACTCCTCATCTATACCCACTAGACGCCAAGCCCTTTGTTCCTCTGTACCATTTCTCCTGAACTGCTTTCCATAAAGAAGAAATAAACTTGATCTACAAAGGCATTAATAGATTTGATTACATTTGTATGGCAAATGGCTGGGTCATTGTGTCAGCGAGGGTATTCTAAATGTTAATGCACGGGCTGCTCGCTACTTAATAGATTGGAAGTTGAGATAAGACTGATAAAGACCTCAGTGTCACAAATTTATACAATAATACTTGGAATTTGCAAATAGGTAAGACCCTTAAAATAATGATAATTAATAAAATAATTTAAGTAAGTTGGAAGAAAGAAAAAAGGAACATATGAAGAAATCATGGAGCTCAGGTTGACCAAAGGACAGAAAAATAAATCTACAGTGATTAGACTGGGACCATGTCTTGTAGGACCAGTGGCTTCCAGGTAACATCAAACCCCTAGTCCAGGTCTGCCATGTCGGAGAAGGCTCTTATTTTGAAATAGCACATATCAAATTCTGTAAAGCAATATCCGCCACTCTCTCTCTCTCCCTCTCTCTTTCTCTCCAACGTCTACCTCTATCTCTTTCGCTATCTCTCTCTCTATCTCCCTCTTCCTCCATTTGGCTAGTACTTAAAGCATAATTTAGTGTAGCTATGGGGTTATATCCAGAAGTGGTCCCAGCACAGAATGTGGCTTCCCTCAGACAGTCTAATTACAACTCAGTAAATGCTTGACACAGCAAAGAAAGGCTGTGCTGTAGGTACGAGAGGAACTAAATAAAAACTTAGGAAAGTTTTGCCCCAGGGATTTTGTCATTCAACAAAACAGCTGACAACAGACTTTTGTCTGTCTGAGGTCAGGCAGAGCTCTGCCCCCACCTTCATAGATATACTGATAAATTGTGTAGATATAAAGTATAGATAAATGTTCCCAAATAGAGACCGGCTAACCTTTATGAGTATATAACATCGTTAGCCCATTATTTAAAAATCCACTGTAGTTGCAGCAATTTTGATCTCCAAAAGGAATAACTGCATTTTAACTAAAGGTATTAGCAAATCAAACCTGAGAAAGCCTTTGTAAAGGAGATCTTAGGTCCCAGAGATACTCGCCCTTTGAAAGATCACTGAGTAATTATGGCTCATTATGTTGAAAGAAAGGCAGTTTAGTGAATGGCTTAGAAGGTAAGAGACCTTTCTGGCTTATTTTAAAAAAAAAGAAATTATGTGAATTCAAAGCGCTGCAAAAGAAGTCAAGAGATTCACAAGTCACTTGCTTCTCTTTTGGCTTTGGAGGCAAAGAATGTCAAGTATTCTTTTCCATCGCAATAGTTTCTCCTATTATATTATTATATTTATGCTCAATGCTGATAACTCAAATCTCCATTCAGGGCCACTGTTGGATTACCCAATACCTAAACTAAACACATCCTTAAAGTCCGAGCAGAACAAGAGCATCAAAGAGGGAGAGAGAGAGATTTTTATAGAATTCCATACATGATATTTCAAAATAAGAAACAATGCAGTTTTCATGGGAAAGAAACAGAATTTTGTTAACATCCTTACACTTTTTTATTATTATTATTTTTAGCAGCAGTATAGCATAATAGTTAAGAGTATGGACTCTGGAGTCAATCTACCTAGGATTGCATCCCAGCTCTACCATGAACTATTAAATGGGCATTAAAAAGTACCTACGTCATAGGTTTGCTGTGAGACGTGAAGGAATTAAAGTATGAAAATCACTCAGCAGAGTGTTTGACACGTAATAAGTGCTGTGCAAGCTTGCTATTAGTTCATTCTACAGTTCAAATATTGTTTATTTTTAGTAAATAAGGGTGGGGAGAGAGGGTAGAACACCAAAACCAGGCAATGCTCAGTCAGGGCTTCTAAAATAATATTCCTGCCTCGTCCATCATGATGACAGATGGCTGACTCTACACACAATCAACGTTGTCTTGAAATCCAGAAATAAAAGGAGAATCAGTAAAATCACAGAGAATTTCAGATCTAATGTGCCTAAAAGAACAGCCATACATTTTACTAGGACAATAGTTGATATTTATAGTACAAAAACAGAACAGCTTCATGTTGGACCCTATTTCTGGGTACCTGCTGCAATCTCTGAGGGATCCTCCAAATTAGAGTGCCTCCTCTCTGCCCAGGTTCCTCATATTGAATAATTTGATAAATAAAACAAAGAAATGACAGAAGGAGGATCAAAATACCACCTTTAATACCAAATGAAGACAATTTGGAAGGTGTGCCTTAGACCAAAAATGAAGACTCATCAACCTGTAACGGGCAACATTGAACCTGGCAGCCAGTGGGGAGCGTGGGCTGCCTGTCCATGAAGGAATAGAAAAGACCATCTGATCTCCTGGCTCCTTCTAAGAAGAAGGACAGGGACTGAGTTATACAGGATCAGTTATTCTTTCCAAATATACCACCTTCCCAGGGGCAGATTAATGGGCCAGGATTGTGTTTATAGAAAAATCTATCATCATGAGAACTAAGAATCATGGGAAAGCATTTCCCATTCTAACATTTTCCAGCTTCCTCTTATCCATTGAGGTTAACTGTTAGCTGTGTAGTTGACCAGGAGTATAGCCATCAACCTAAGGGAAGAGAAGCAGTTTTCCATCAGGGCAATCTTGTTCCCATCTTCCCAAGGACGGTCCCCAGATACCAACCACTGCTTCTCCTGGAAAGACTTGCTGAACAATTAGATTTTCTCCCAAGAAGGTTCTGATACACATCAAAACCATGCCTCAATTATACCAATCCCAAGGCTATTCTGAATGCACAGCTGAAAACCGACTCTTTTCCATTTCTCATTCCATACTTTTCTTAGCAACACTGTCTACCATAACATTTCATATGTTCTGCAAAGAGACTAAATAATATTAGAATAAAATGCACTTCGGGGGCAGGCCCAGTGGCTTAGTGGTTAAGTTCGCACACTCCGCTTCGGGGGCCAGGGTTCACAGGTTTGGATCCCGGTGTGAACCCACACACTGCATGTCAAGCCATGTTGTGGCAGTGTCCCACATAAAGTAGAGGAAGATGGGTACAGATGTTAGCCCAGGGCCAGTCTTCCTCAGCAAAAGAGAGGAGGATTGGCTACAGATGTCAGCTCAGGGCTAATCTTCCTCACACACACAAAAAAATGCACTCCAATAATAAAATACCAACATAGAAATTCCCCAAATTTTAATATAAAGCCCTTCCTATTGTCAATATCTCAGTGAGAATTTAAAGCTCAAGATTAAATCCTCTTTAAAGTTAAAGTCAAAGAAATTAAAACCCAAAAATCAAATTTTCTCTCCCTTGCGAACTGCAGTTCAAGGTTTGGAATTCTTAAACAAAAGTCTAAAAACTGTCCTCTC
Organism: Tapirus indicus; assembly: GCA_031878705.1. NCBI lineage: Eukaryota > Metazoa > Chordata > Mammalia > Perissodactyla > Tapiridae > Tapirus > Tapirus indicus. The sequence continues at coordinate 51,662,186 of CM062919.1, forward strand.
TGACTTACTACTCTGTTCATCAGATTTCTTGATGTTACCTGAATTGAGCTGTTTCATCTCATTTAGCATCTCTGACTGTATCATCTCTCCCAGAGTTGGCATCATTACTTCAGGGCATGAATTAGTTAGGGCAATGCCAACTGCTATAATAAGCAAACACCAAAATTCAAGTGCTTTAACACGATAAAAGTTTATTTCATAGAGTCCACTGTGGATTTCCTGATTAGCAGGAGGGGGGAGAGGGGCATGTTCTGCTCTATACAGTCATTGTGAGGCCGAAGCTGATGAAAGCTCTGCCATCTTCAACACATGGCGTCCAAGGTCACCCTGGGCATGCAGATCTTGTGGGCAAATTGGGAAGAAGGGTGAAGAAGGCACATCCATGTCTTAACCCCCACAGTCCTTAAGTCACACATGCGAAAGACCCAGACACACGGCCCCTGGATACAAGAAGGGCTGGGATAGGTAGCCTCTGGCTGCACAACCACTTCCCAGCAACATTCCACCATGGAAGGAAGGGCAGGCATCTTTGGTGGACAGTCCATTGTCTCTGCCACAGGCTCTACAAAGTCAGTTTTGTTTAATGACAAGCCTCTGACAAGCCCATTTTCATAGTTCTGAGTTAGTGGGACACATAGCTTATCATCTAGCACTATAAAATTCAGAATATAAAGCTCTATCCAACGCTAAAGCATTTATCCCAGAAAATTTTGTTTCATAGAACCAAATATTTAGTGTTGACAAAGACCACAGCAGAAAGGAATGGTATCTGATGGAAGAAGAAAATCTCCCAGGTTTTAACCTCACTGGGCTATCTATCAATATAGACAGCTGTCCAGAATTCATAATCTGTGAACTTAAACTTAGTTTAGGAACAACTCCTAGCAAGGAGTTAATTTTGGCACTCTGCATTTACCATTTCTGAGGGGATATCCACCTATGCACAAGCTTTTAATTTCCATTTTCCACTTGAGGCCTGTGTTTCTGGAACTTAATATTGAACAATCATAGACTCTCCCTAATGACAGCGCATCCACACACTCTTAGGAACAGACTTTTTCAACCTCGTGCCTGAGGGGCTATTTCCACTGCCTCTTACTATAGAATTATTTGGAGAAAGAAACCTGGCCCCTGAGGAATGGCTTTCTCTTGGGTAATTAACCAACACAGAGCCAACTGGAGACCATCATGTGTGGAGTGAGTCTTGGCCTATGGCGAGACCAGGTGAAATTCAAAGTGAGCCTCTCCAGTTCCCTCGCTGGTGCTGAACACAAATGGAATTTGGGGTAGCAGATCCAGCACTGCCTTCCAAGACTTGGCATCAATAATTTAAGGCTACAAATTCACACATGCTTTGTGATAAAGGTGAACAGAGTAGATGTTGTTCTCCCAATGATGCCCCAAAAAGCCCTTAAAGACTTTTTTTCGCCCTGTGCATCAGCTGCCCGTTCTTGAGCCTAAATCTATCCTTCTAAGATCTTGGTTCTATTTCTTCCCTGCAGACTCATTCAAAACAAGTCTATTTCCTCTTTCCTCTTCAAATGAAGATAGCTTTTTTAGAAAGACACCCCTAGTCCTTTTGGCCATTTCTGATATGGCATGTTGTTGAGTTCTTCAGCCTTCTTTGACTCACTCTCTTTGGAACAGTTCCAATGTGTTTGTGTTTTTCTGAAAGTATGACCCTGAGATCTAAATGTGATACCCCAAGTAAGGAATAAGTAGAGGAAGACACTCTTCTCTCATTGTATATCACAGACTCCTAAAAACCCTGATTTTTCTTAAATTGGCATCTTTTAACCATTTACATATAAAGTTTACTGTTGATTAAAATTTTAAGATTCTTTTAGAAATTGTGAAGTCCATGTCCTTAATGCTGATGTTTTCAGTGACTGTGGGGACTTTTTTGATCCAAATTCTGAAAACTGATTACTAGTTTTGTAAACCCTGATTACTTGCATAAGTCTCAGAAGCTCAGTTTCATCTTAAAGTGGGATTATAGCCCCTCCCATTCAGGGCTGTAGTAGTTTGCTAAGACCGCCATAACAAAGTAGCACAGAGTAGGTGGTTTAAACAACACAAACTTACTTTCTCACAGTTCTAGAGGCTAGAAGTCCAAGATCAGGTGTCAACAGTGTTGGTTTCTTCCGAGGTCTCTCTCCTCAGCTTACAGATGACCATCTTGCGTCTTCACATGGTCTTCCCTCTGTGTGTGTCTGTGTCCTAGTCTCCTCTTCTCATAAGGACACCAATAATACTGGGTTTGGGCCTATCTTGATGACTTCATTTAACTTTCATTACTTCTTTAAAGACTTTATCTCCAAATACAGTCACATTCTTGGGTACCAGGGGTTAGAACAACATATCAATTTGGGGGAGACATAATTCAAAGGTGATTATGAAATGAAAGGAAATAGTGCTGGAGTCACATGGAGTAACCCCTCAATAAATGCTTGTCAAATGTCTAAATCAGATGACGGACCTCCTTCCTCAATCCTCAATAAACACTTCCCTAAGTTTTTTGGGGGGAGTTTTTTGTTGTTGTTGTTTTCTATTTGAGGGCAGGGATTAAATCCTAATTACTCTTATATCCCCCAAAGGACCTCCATAGACTCATAAAAATAGTTGATCAAGAAGTTCCTCTTGAACAGAATTAAAATAAATTTAATTGAATTAACTGAATGTTCTCCTTGAAACTATGAGCCATCGCAAAGATCTCCATTCTGATCCATTTTCAAATTATTTTTTGCTTCTGCTATTTTCCATTCTTTCCTCTTTCACAGCCCCTGCTGCTGTTTCTCCTTGCCATGTCCTATAACGAGCAAACTCATCAAACATCTCCCCATCTTCTAACCTCTTTGTAGCCACTGCTTTTGTCCTTCTCTCATGCACTTGCCAGGATGTTGAGTTGCTCTGTGTTGCTGATCAGTGGCTAATTTCTTTTTTATCAGAAATAAAGAAACCCTTAATTGCCTCCTGCAATACCACTGGCATAATCCTGACACTAACACATCACAATGAACAGGAGGCCCATTAATAAACATGCAGTGCTGTGAAGAATTTCACTGATCCCTCTCCAGGTCATTAAATCTATACATGTTTGATGGGCAATAAAAGAGAAATGTGGAACGGTAATGGCAGATGTAGGAGGCCGCTGCTCTCCTAGTCTGCCTTACCCACAAGAAAAGACAGGAAATGATCCATGTATTTTTTTAAATATGTATATATTCTACTCATTATTACTAATTTTGAATGCCTATGCATATTTCACATGCAACTGGTTCATAAATAAAACTCAGGCTAAGATTTCAGCATTAAATTCTTTCAACTTCAAGTAGGGACATGGTATCCAGTTTGATTAAACAGGAGCAGTGGTGAGCTCTGACTAGAAAAGTCTTTGTATACGGGTGACTTGGAGGGCAGGTGCTAATCAAAACACTTTTCTGTTTGTCACTTTTTATGATACAAATAAAGGATGTTGCCCTATGTTGATAAGATATTAAGGAAAGTCAGATTCTAATTCCAGAAACAAATCTTGAAACTAATAAAGATAAAACAGCCTTACAAGTTCATTCTTTAAAGCTAAAATCAAAGGAATAATTCATATCATATAAGTCAAAATTACTTTAGACATTTTATTTCTATTTCTTGCCTCACAGATAAAGTCAAACCTAGATTATACATCATAAAATAGAGTGCCTAAAATACCTAATGTTAAAAATCAACAAATTCTATCATAAGCCTACAGTGGTGGCCAGCATTGAACCAACACAGACCAAAATACCACAATAACCTTTGGCAATTGAACATTCAATGTCTGTGATTTCATATACTCTTCTCTTGAAGAGAAGACTCTTCAAGTCTTCCATGACTCACAGTAATTTTTAATTCTGCTGAGACTGAATTTGAATCACACTGCCTCCCCATGAGTCTGATAAGATCAAGTAAATCACATAACTAGTGAATTTACCTGGACACTCAGCATCTGTTCATTTGTTCAGCCCTGATGTTCTTGTCCTCTTCTCCCATTTGTAATAACTCTCACATAATAATTTTTAAAAGAAACAAGAAGACTTGTTGGGAGATAGGGAAGGGGAGTGTGGCATATAAAATTTGACTCTGAGGAGAAAACCAAATGATAAAGGTAATAATGGAGTGTTGAGAAAGATGTAATGTTTGCCAGCAAATTGCAATTATGATGGGTCATGCTTAATCTGAGTAAAGTTTGAAATTTGATTGAAGATTATGACATGAATGACTTTATTTAAAATCCCTAGCCTTTTATTTAAAATTCAAAAAGACAAAGACTGAAACTATTTTAGTGAAAGCTTGAGCCAGAACAAATGTGATTTATCCGAGTTAGAGAGCACGGTGGAGGGTACTCTCTTGGAGCCAGATCACCTGGATTTGTTCCAGGTCCATCCCTTTTTTTATGGGGGGGGGGGCTATCATAATACCTTCAGCACTAGCATAGCCTCTTAGTAAACAAACATCACTTAAAAACATCTGTCCTCGTTCACTCACTCCAGGTTCCAGTGTCAAGGAAATTGTGGTAGACATTGTTGATGCCCTACCCATATCCCCTCAGCCCTTCCCAGCGTCACTTGAAACTTCGGTGGCTAGTTCCCAAACACCAGTGACTATGGCCCCCCACCTCAAGCTCCTGTGGTTTTCTCTGCCTGAGGCTTTCTCTGGCCACTGAAGTTTTCTCAGCCAGGAAATGCTGAGAGGTAACATGCTCAGGAGCAATTCTCAACTAATGAGGGACAGAATATCATGGACAACTATACTAGCTGCTTTCCCCTCAGTGGGACAATCTAGGCGTGTTCTAAGCAATCTCTTAGGAAGTTCCCTGAGGGGTTGAAATCTGGTTGCCCCAAATAGTAACCTGCTCATTAACACAACCTTGATTGGCTTTCCTCCCTTCCCTGTCCCTTCCCTACTCCCTCACCGTACCTCCTAAGATCTCCCCTCAAATAAAATGTTTGCACCCAGATCCTTGCCTTGATGTCTGCTTTTGAAGGAAAACAAACTAGGATACTACTGAAGTAAGTAAGTCTCCCAGCTTTGGGAAATCGCATGCTCTCTTTCTCCCCCACAGTGCAATAGCTGCAGTGAGAGGCTGATGGTCAATACCTAGATTCTCTCGTTCTCAGAAAGGAGAGCTTTGCCTTCACTCTCATCTATGTGACTAAGTCACAAATCCATAACTCTAGATAAAACGTATCCTTGTAGGGAGTCTAAACTGAACCTAACCAAAAGGTTACCATAAAATTTGTTTTTTATTGCCTCCTCTTCCTAAATTAGGCATCCACCAATGGTTAGCAAAAAGTCTCACCCTGGGAGGCCGGCCCAGTGGTGTAGTGGTTAAGTTCACAGGCTCCGCTTCGGCAGCTTGGGGTTCGCAAGTTCGGATCCCGGGCACGGACCTATGCACCACTTATCAAGCCATGCTGTGGCAGGCGTCCCACATATAAAAGTAGAGGAAGATGGGCATGGATGTTAGCCCAGGGCCAATCTTCCTCAGCAAAAAGAGGAGGATTGGCAACAGATGTTAGCTCAGGGCTAATCTTCCTCACCGAGAAAAAAAAGTCCCACCCCAGGAGTCAGCAGGGTGCCGTGGTCAAAAAATCCCACCCTTTCTCTTTCTATATCTTATCAGTAGGGTAATGATGGATACGAATTGGGCTAACATGTGGGAACTGGGTGTTTGGAGATTATGTATGTATTTTAAGGGTAAGCATTGGTCGTAATTCATCTCTCTAAACATAAAAACAATGTCTGTGTCTCTAAAACAGGGGTAATGCTGGTACTCACCTGAAAGAATTGACGTGAGGACTAAATGTGATGGCCCATGGTAGGTGCTGGCAATATCTGGCAAACAGAAAGCTCTCAATTGATGCTATCTATGTCATTAATATTATTATTAAAAAGGAGAAATGGAGTTTGAGGGGATTGTTTAATCATTTCAGTTATTCTTACTACATTTTTTGCTAAGAAATGCCACACTGCTTCGATTCTAAGACATAGATTACTTCACATTGTAATGTTTCTAAAACTCAGATATAATCATATATTCAGTGTGTATATTTGATATGCTGAAATATTTTTTTGTTTTTCTGAAAAACTTTTTAAATTGATGGTGCATCTTATAATCGATAGCTCTTAAAACTGAGTATTAAAAATTTTTTAATTAAAAAAAAATCCCTTCAGTGCATGCTATTAGTGCTGTTAAAATACTGAGACATCCAAGAAAGTCTTTGACATATCACTGACAAATATAAAGTTCTTACTGTTCTTGAGGTATGATTATGTCATCAATATCACAGTTCCATGTGTGCTGACTGATGTTTTAAATCAAAAAGTTCACACTTCAAGAAACAGACTTACTGTGGGATATTAGCCTATAGTTACACATAAATTTTAATAAATGCATTATTTTATAACCCATTTGTAGAAAAATGCTTATTTGGCACATAAGCAGAAGCTCATGTTTAAATGAAATCTAGTGTCCACAATTTCCCTGTCAACAGCAAGTAATAAGGTAGGATTCTTTTTCCTTTAGTATATTTTAAAATATTTTTTATAAGAAATTGCTGTTTTATATCTGGTTTATTTGATAACTGGTGATGAACCTGGGTAAATTAGTTACTTAATGAACAAAAGTACATGGATAAGCAGCTAAACTTTGACAAAACTCAAGGATCTGTGCTTACTTTGGAAAACCTTAAAGAAGGATGATACTTCATCTAATAATCACACCCACATATTTTCAAAATTAAAAACTTCCAAACAGTTGTTCCATTCCAAATGTGCCTATAGATAAACAAACTTCCTATTGTTTATTTAAAATTGTTTCTCTTTATATGTGTTTAAACCATGTTAAAAAGTTTGGAAGAATTGTCCCCAATAAACCAGACTGAACAAGACAACCAAGGCTTTGTAGCTCTCAGCTTCCTGAGTTTGAATGAAAAGATCTTCACAATGCATAGGTCTGAGGAACAGGTGGTAAGAGAAAGTGGACAAGTCCCCCAGGGAAAGGAAAGCAATTGGAAATGGAAAGTGCTAGAAATAGGTAAACGTATTCTAACTGAACAAACTCCAGCCATAGGTAAAACAAGGGAAGTATCACTGCCTTGTGACAAGGAGAGTTTCTAAGAAAACTCAGAGGGAGCACTAAAGAAATTAAATTCTGATTCTACAGATATGGCTAAAAAGCTGGTCTCTAAAGATGAGCAGTCAAACTGACATGACAACTTTAGACCTTTATCCATCTGAAGGGAAGAGAATACATATTAATAGCTTTTGACACCAAAGTAAACTCGGAACCGCACTGCCTCAGTTTGAATCCTGGCTATGCCACTTTGTAACTGTGTGAACTGAAGAAAATTACTCAGCTTCTCTGTGCCTCAGTTTCTTCATCTGTAAAATTGACACAAGTATGTTATCTATCTCATAGGGTTGACACAGATTGAATAGGTCAATATATGTTAGTGCTTACACTAGTGCCTGACACATTCAAAGCACTAAGTGTTTTCTATTGTTAAACATGTAGGTGTTTTGTTCCTTTACATTTTGTTTCCATTGGCATCGCCTTTCATAGTTTATCAGCATTTGTATATCAGCAACCATGAATTCATATTTACTCTGTAAAATAATGAATAAGTAATCCTTTGGAAACATAATACATATAGCATGATCATGTCTTGAAGCATTAACCTAATTGTGTTCTGGGTACTTCCCTCCCCCTTTCTCTTATCTGCAGCCAAAGGGCTACTTTTTCTCCTCAAACACACTAAAGCAGAAAAAGAGATTCAAATAAACCTTTAGTACAAGTGCCCGAGGAAGATTCTGGATGGCATCCAGAGTACCTCCAAAAGACTGGGTAGGAAGGAAAAGGTGAAAGAAGGAGAGTGTTTCAAAGAGGACATAAAGGACAGTCTGGAGGGATGAGAAGTCCCAAGTAGGAGGGAGACCGAGAACATTTCATCATAGATGAGCAAAAAGCAAAGAGGAAGGGTCTTTGAAGACGGGCTGTCCTCCAGCATGGACCATCCCCTCATTGTCCCATGAGGCCCCCGTCCTGGACCCCACACTTTAGAAGACCCCTCTCTGGCCTTCTTTCAGCTGTGCCCCTCCCACAGGGAAGGAAATTGTGAACCCAATGGGATACGTCTGCATGGAGCCTGGACCCCTCCCCCTTTCCAGACCATATTCCAGGGACTCCATTGCCCCCAAGCAGCTGCCAGGACCTATACCAGCCTTTTCCCCAGGTACGGCTACTGGTGTGGCCAGCCCTAAGCCCAAGGGGTAGCCACAGGGAAGATGCTTGCATGGATATGATCAGAGCTTAGATTTCTGGGATGGGGTGTCAATAGGAGCATAAGACCCTGACAACATCGGATAGAGTGGGAGTGAGGAGAGAAGATGGGGCCAGCTGTAGGCCAGGGCTTGGGGCAGTATCTTCTTAGGCTGCAGGGTTCTAGTGTGGAACTCCAAAGAGCATGAGAATTCTAAATTAGAATCTGGCCTTCCAGGTCATGTGGAAGGTATGTTTGTCAAGACAATATGATAGATGAATGGATAAAGAAAATTATATATATATATATACACATAATTTTATATATATGAAATTAAATATTACTCAGCCATAAAAAAGAAGGAAATCCTGCCATTTGTGACAAGCTTCACGAACCTTGAGAGCATTACATTAAGTGAGATGTCAGAGAGAAACCAATATTGTATGATCTCACTTACATGTAGAATCTAAAAAAGCTAACCTCATAGAAGCAGAGAGTAGAATGGTGGTTACAAGGGGCTGAGATCGGGGTAAACGAGGAGATGTTGATCAAAGGGTACAGACTTCCAATTATGAGAGGAATGAGTTCCAGGGAACTAACATACAGCATGGTGACTATAGTGAACAATACTATATTATATACTTGACAGTTGCTAAGAGAGAGTTGATCTTAAATGTTCTCACTGTAAGAACAACAACAAAATGGTAACCATGTGAGGTGAAGGATGTGTTAACTAACCATATTGTGATAAATACTTTGCAACATATATATGTATCAAATCATCACATTGGATACCTTAAATTCACATGTTATGTGTCAATTATATCTCAATAAAGCTGTGGAAAATATAATATGATAGAAGACATTTTACTTACCATGTTGTCAACTTGATTCATATAACTTTTAAATAGTAAGACTTATGGTATAAGGACCTCCCCATGTATTCTTGCTCTGGGTCCCACAAACGTTAGAGTCATGCCCTATAAGTAAGGAGGAGATAGCCCTGCCACTGTCACACACATATTCCCAGTTAACTATGAGGTTTCTGCAATCCAATCAAAGGGGCCATATCACTAGACTATAAGCCCCAAAAGGCAAATACTATCTCTATTTTATTCGTTGCTATCTACCAAGCTTGCCAAAAATACAGTCCACAGGCCAAATCTAGCCTGCTGCCTGTTTTTGTATGGCCCATGAGCTAAAAAAGGTTTTTACATTTTAAATGGTCAAAAAAAGTCAAGAGAATAATATTTCACAGCAACTGAAAATTATACGAAATTCAAATTTCAGTCCCCATGAATAAAGTTTATAAGCCACACTTATTTGTTTACACATGGTCCATGGCTGCTAGCATGCTACAACGGCAGAGTTGAGTGATTATGACCAGAGATCTTAGCCCACAAGCCTAAATTATTTGCTATCTGGCCCTTCACAGAAAATTTGCAGACTCCTGCTATATACTCAGTGCCTTCTAGAATATCTGGTACATAATAGGTGTGCAATACATGATTATTAAATAAATGAATAAAAGGATGAATAAGTGTCATCTAGTAACAATTCATTTGAATCGCTGTCAGATGTTACAGCTGTAGCCCCTTCTCAGAGGACAGGGCTACACTATCACATAGAGTAGAATTAAATGTCATAACCAGATGTTATAAGTGATAAACATATTAAAATAGAAATTTGGTTGAAAAAATTGGTACACTTGGAAATGTAGGAGGTGTCTCTAAGATGCCTCACAGTGCAGCAAAACTTTGATGACTTTACCAAGCTCCAGAGGTCAGTGACTTCATCAAGGTTGCAGGTTCAAACTTAGTTGGTTCCAAAGCCAAACAGAGAGAGCCACTTCTGAGGAGTGGGACTCAGGATGTCAGAATGTCCATTCATTAATTTATGATATAAAATACAGCTGTTATTCCCACCAGAATACTATTATATTTTCCATCTATTGGAAGACCTACCTAGAAGAACAAATTATGAACAAGATATTAGCTGGTCCAATGGATTAGTGGCATCAAACTGGATTGCCTGATGTTATTTGTTTCCACAAGAGTTAGAGGTTATTATGTGTGTCCCAAGCCTTCTTTTCCCCGGTCAATGCTTAGATGAAATATCCATCAACCCTTGCTGATAGATATCTCCCTTCTCTATGCCTCCATGGCTGACCTACCTTCTCTTGTGAGTGACATATTCTTCGTTAGTTACTTGTGTTCATTCCATCAGGCTACAGTCAATTCTAGGAGGCCTGGGATTCATTTTGGCTTATGTTGACTTTGCCTATCTCTGCTATGGTCTTTATATATGTGTTGATTTTATAGTTTAACATGAGATAGGAAATATTTTCCAAGTTCTGGAAGAGGAATGAGAGAGACACATAACTCACTAGACTGTCCGCTATGCTGTCAAATATATATGTCATACACACACATGCCATATGTGTGTGTATATCTAAATATGACACAACCACAGCATGTATATACGTTAAACAAAAGCTTGCTAATTTTAAATTGCTCTGGATATAAATCTAGAAGAATATTGTATTGCATTTGGCATTGAGGCTCTCAAGTGATTAGTACTGGATTTACATAAAGATACAACAACTAACTTGCAAAAGGAAGAAAACATTATAGCTTCCATAAATGGTGTGTTAACAATTATAAAAGCCATAAATGTTTTTATAAGTAGCAAATTGCAATTAGAACACTAAATGATGATGAAATCCTTGTAGGAGAAGCCCAGGCATTTAAGCAGTGATGAGCTAAATGTAGCTCCATATTTAAAAGCAGCCAACAGGAAAAATAATTTTAAATAACTTTAGGTAAAATTTTCCCAGTGCTTTCTATGAGCTACACATTTTACGTATATTGCCTTTCTTTTAATTCTCACAGTTCTGTGATATAAATACCATTATTTCCTTTATTTTAGCTGGTAAGAAAACTGAGGCAGTATTGTGAAATGATTACATTTCCAGTGCTTGATTCAGACTGTTCCAGTTTAAATTATGGCTCTACCACTTACTAACTGTGTCATCTTAAGCAAGTTACTTACCCTCCCTGTACTCCAAGTTTCTCATCCGTGAAATGAGATAGTACCTGTAACTGTCTCCGAGGGCTGTTGATAAGATAAAATTAGATTAAAAGATAAAATGGTGAAATAATTAGTAGAACATCTGGCAGATTATACATGCTCAGGAGTTGTTTGATATTATTAGAAAAGTTAGGTAACACTCACGAAATCACAGAACTTGCAAGTTACAGGAACAAGACTAGGACCTGGGTCCATTTCATTCAAAAGCCCGTGCTCTTAATCTGTACACTCTTGACACATCTGTTTACTGAACAACAGGTGAGGTTACATTAGATGATTTCTAAGACCCCTGAAAGTCTATTACTCTTCTTCAAAGATCTCAAGAAGGTTTTCAATTTTTTTCCCCACCGCCCCGCACCAAAAAAAATCAATGTCTAGAAGAGGAAAAGGAAAGTGTTTTAAATTCAGTTTCTACTTTCTGTGTAGATGCCAGCTCCTCCAAGGTGATTTCTTCTCCTTCCCCTGGCTCCAGCATACTGGCCTTCCCTCTAATATTTTTTTTAACAGCTTTATTTTTTCAATACATTTCACCCATTTAAAGCGTATAATGCATGTTTTTTAGTATATTCACAGGGTTGTGCAACCATCATCCAATCTAATTTTGGAATATTTTCATCCTTCCAAAAAGAAATCCCACGCCTATTAGCAATCACTTCCCATTCTCCCCTACTCCCAGCTCCTAGAAAATACTAATCTACTGTCTCCATAGATTTACTTATTCTAGACATTTCATATAAATGAAGTCACACAACATGTGGTCTTTTGCGACTGGCTTCTTGCACTTAGCAGTGTTTTCAGGGTTCATCCGTGTGGTAGCGTGTATCAATACTTCATTCCCTTTTTAAATTTGATATACATATGTATTGTGAAATGATTACCACAATAAAGTGAGTTATCACATCCATCACTTCACATAGTTACCTTTGTGTGTGTGTGGGAGTGTGTGTTGAGGACATTTAAGAGCTACTCTCTTGGCAAATTTCAAGTATACAATGCAGTATTGTTACTATACAGTCTTCATGCTGTACATTAGATCCCCAGAACTTATCCCTCTTATAACTGGAAGTTTGTACATTTTTTTCTTTTACATTAATACAATTATATTTATTATAGTTTTCAGATTCCCATGTGACTCATATCTAAAGCAGAACATTGCAAACTGGCATTACTAGCACCCCCTAGCCCCTGGCAACCACCATTCTACTCTCTGTTTCTATGAGTTCAACTTTTTCAGATTCCACTTACAAGTAAGATCATACAGTGTTTGTCTTTTTCTGACTGACTTATTTCACTTAGCATAATGCCTTCAAGGTTCATCCTTGTTGTTGCGGATGGCAAGATTTCCTTCCTTTTTATGGCTGAATAATATTTTGGTGTATGTGTATATATATATATTTTTTTAATTCATCATCCATTGATGGACACTTAGGTTGTTTCCAAGTCTTAGCTATTGTAAATAATGCTGCAATGAACATGGGAGTAGAGATATCTCTTTAAGATAATACTCCATTCTGTTATAGTACCAAATAATATTCTATTGAATGGAATACCACATTTTCTTCTTCCCTTCATCAGTGTATGGACATTTGAGTTGTTTCCACTTTTTGACTATTATGAATAATGCTGCTATAAGCTTTCATGTACAATTTTTGTGTGGACATCTGTTTTTATTTGTCTTGGGTAAATATCTAGAAGTGGAATTTCCTAGTCATATGGTAATTCTATGTTTTATATTCTGAGAAACTGTCAAACTGTTTTCCAGTGCAGCTGCACCATTTTAAATTCCCACAAGCAATATATGAGAGTTCCAATTTCTCCACATCCTCACCAACACTTATTATTATCTATCTTTTTTATTATAGCCATCTTACTGTCTGTGAAGACGTATCTTACTGGAGTTTTGATTTGTATTTCCCTGATGATCTATGATGTTGAGTAGTTTTTGATGCACCTATTGACCATTTCTTTATCTTTGAGGAAATGTCTATTCAAATCCTTTACCCATTTTTTACTTGGGTTATTTGTCTTTTTATTATTGAGTTTTAAGAATATATAAAGTATTAAGAGTACTTTATATATTCTATATATAAGTCCCTCATCCAGATATAAGATTTGAAAATATTTTCTCCCATTCTATTGTATTTTCAGTTTCTTGAAGATATCATTTGCAGCACAAAAGTTTTTAATTTTGAAGTAGTCCAATTCATCTATTTTTTTTTTTTTTTGTCACTTGTGCTTTTGGCATCATATCCAAGACACAGTTGCCTAATTCAAGATCAAGAAGATTTACTCTTAAGAGTTTTGTAGTTTTAGCAGTTACATTTAGGTCTATGATACATTTTGAGTTAATTTTTATGCATGGTGTTAGATAGATGTACAAATTCATTCTTTTTTATGTGGATTTCCAGTTGCCCAACCACCATTTTTTGAAAAGACTATTCTTTCACCCATTGAGTTGTCTTGCCACCAGTGTTGAAAATCAATTGATCGTAAAGTATGAGTTTATTTCTGGACTCTCAATCCCATTTCATTGAGCCACATGTCTATTCTTGTGACAATATCACACTGCCTTGATGACTGTAGCTTTGTAGTAAGTTTTGAAATTGGGAAATGTGAATCCTCCAACTTTGTTCTTTTCCAAGATTGTTTTGGCTATTCCGAGTCCATTGCATTGCCATATGAATTTTAAGATCAGCTTGTCAATTCTGCAAAAAAGCCAGCTGAGATTTTGATATTATGTTGAATCTGCAGCTCAATTTTGAGAGTATTGCCATCTAAAAAAATATTGTCTTCCAATCCAAGAACATAAAATGTCTTTCCATCTATTTAGATCTTCATTTCTTTCAATAATATTTTGTAGTTTTTAGTGTACAAGACATGTACTTCTTTTGTTAAATTTATACCTATTTTATTCTTTTTAAATGCTATTGTAGATGGAATTGTTTTCTTAATTTCTTTTTTGAATGTTCATTGATAGTGTATAAATACATAATTAATACAGTATATCGATCTTGTATACTGCAACCTTTCTAAACTTGATAATTAGTTCTAATAGTTTGTTAGTGGATTCCTTATGACTTCTCTATACAAGATCATGTCATCTGCAGAGACAGTTTTATTTCTTCCTTTCCAATCTGGATGCCTTTTATTTCATTTTCTTGCCTAATCACTCTGTCTAGAACATCCAATACATGGTTGAATAAAAGTGGCAATAGACATCCTTGTCTTGTTCTTGACCTTAGGGGGAAATTTTTCAGTTTGTCACCATAATGTATGATATTAACTGTGCACTTTTCATAAAAGTCCTTTGTCTGTTTGGGAAATTCTCTTCTATTCTTGGTTTTTTCAGTGTTTTTATGAAGAAAGGACATTGGAATTTATCAAATACTTTTCTTCATCTATTGAGATGGTCATATGGTTTTTGCCCTCTATTCTATTGAAATAATATATTTCATTAATTGATTTTGGGATGTTAAAGAAACCTTGCATTGCTGGGATAAATCACTCTTGGTTGTGGTAAATAATCCTTTTTCTATGTTGCTAGATTAGGTTTGTTACTATTTTGTTGTGGATTTTGTGTTTATATTCATAAGAGATATTGGTCTGTAGTTTACTTGCGATGTCTTTGTCTGGTTTTGGTATCAGGGTAATACTGACCACATAGAATGAATTGAAAAGTGTTTCCTTCCATTTTATTTATTTATTTTTTAAGAGTTTGTGAAGGGTTGGCACTAATTCTTCTTTAAATTTTCTGTAGAACTCACCAGTGAAGATATCTGGACTGTTATATCTTTCTGATCAATTAACCCTTTTATCATTATGAAATATTCCTCTTGATCTGTAGCAAATTTTTTTTTTTGTTTAAAGTTTATTATGTCTGATATTACTACAATCATTCTAGCTCTTTCGTGGTTGTTGTTTGCATAATATACTTTTCCCATTCCTCTACTTTCAATTGTTTGTATCTTTAAAACTAAAGTCTGTCTCCTATAGACAGCACAAGGTTGGATCTTGCTTTTTGTCCAAACTGACAATCTCTACCTTTTGATTGGATTGTTTAATCCATTCTCATTTAAAGTTACTATCGATATGGTTGGTTTTACATCTACCATTTTTGTGTTCTATACCTCTCATGTCCTTTTCTTCCTGTATTCCTCCTTCATTGCCATTTTTCTAGTAGGTGGATATTTTCCATGAATAACATTTTCATTTCTTCAATGATTTTCAGGGTTTTTTAAAGTTACTTTCTTAGTGATTAATTTAGGGTTTACAATATACTTCTTAACTTATCAAAATCCACTTAAAACTTATACTGACTTAGTTCAAGGATACATAGAAACTTTACTCCTATATATGTCCAATCTCTCTACTGCTTTTTTGTGCTATTATTGTTATATACATTGTGTCTATCTATGCTACAAATCTAACATCACTTTGTTACACATTACTTTTTATAATTTTATGTCTTTTTAAAAAGCTGAAGAAAGAAAGGAGAACAAGTATATATTTGCAGAGTTTGTTATGTTAACCGTATTTACCCTTTCTGTTTCTCTACATTTCTTCCTATGGATTTGACTTACCATCTGGTAACACTTCCTCACTCACAGCTTTGTTCTCATCCACCTCCTTGTGTTGTTATTGTCAGATGTAGTCTATTTCTATCATCTACAGGCCCAACCGTATAAGTATACACACCTTGTTTTATTTGTGTATATATATACACAATTGCTTTTTAAATCAGTTAAGAGAAAAAAGGAAAAGAAATGTGCAATTATACTATCTTTGGTAATTGCCTACATTTTCTCTTTATCTTTGGCTTTTAACGTTTGACTATGATGTGTCTGAAGGTGGATCACTTTGAATTTATCCTACTTGGAGTTCATTAAGCTTTGTTAATTGTAGATTAATGTTTTCATCAACTTTGGAATTTTTTAATCACTATTTCTTCTGTTCCTTTCTGTCCTTTTCTTCTTCTTCCCATTGGTCATATTTTGAGGCACTTGGTGATGCCCCATGTTTCTTTAAGGCTCTGTTCATTTTTCTTCATTTTTTTATATCTGTTCTTCAGATTGAATAATCTTTATTGATCTATTTAAAGTTTGCTGGTATTTTCCTCTGCCAGCTCAAATCTACCATTGAACTCGTCTAGTGAATTTTTCCTTTCAATTATATTTTACATCCCCAGAATTTCCATTTGTTTCTTTTTTTAGAATTTCAATTTATCTATTGATCTTCTTTATGTGATGAGACATTGTCATCACACCTTTCTTCAAGTCTTCAAGTATGGTTTCCTTTCATTCTTTGAACATATTCAAAATAACTGCTTTAGTCTTTGTCTGTTAAGAGACATCTTGGCCCCTTCAAAGCCAATTTCTATTACCTGCTTTTTTGTGTGCATATGGGTCACGCTTTCCTGTTTGCTTGCTTGCATGTGTTGTAATTTTCTGTTGAAAACTGGAAATTTTAGATAATATATTGTAGCAACTCTGACAAATCTTTCCTCAGGTTTATTGTTGTTTTCTTGGTCATTTATTTGTTTAGTGATGTTTGAACAGATTTGGTAAAGTCTATTTCCCCCACAGTGTATCGCCACTGATGTCCCTTGACAGATTTTTATTCCACTTTTATCTTTTTTCCTGGCTACCTCTAGGTCACCCTTTGGTGGACATAAGCCACTTGGTTACAGGTTGTGCTGAAGCCTTCTTCACCAGTTAGATTTTCACCCTTTACCATTCAATGTGTGTATGGTTTGGTGGCTACTATCACAGTTAGAGAGTTTACATTTTTTGCCCCACATTCAGCCAAGGGCTAATAGCTTGGAGATTCCCTCTTCAGTCACTCCTGAGTGGGTGCAGCCTAGTGCATGCACACAGCCTTCCCAACCCCTAAAGCTGACTGAGCTCCCAGATGAGTTCTTCTTGGCAGTCTCTTTCCCTGCTTCTTTCTATTAAACTACTGCTACTTCTGCCATTTTTCTTGTATCATGGAGCTACCAGTTTCTTCTTAATTCCTTTCTGCCAAGGTTAAGCATGGAGTTCTCCACTTCCTGTTTCAATAAATTCAGTTGCCTCAGGCAGAGCTATGGACCTCTTCATCCTACGGCCTGCCTTTCTCCTGGAAGGAACCCCTGTGCCACTGCACCAAAACTGGAGGAAGAACCACTTTTCTGAGTGACATCACCTGGCACTATGAGGGAGCATGGGGAGAGAGGGGGGGAAACCCCTGGTCTTCTCTGCTCCTAGTGTGGAACCCCTGCCTTGTGAGCAAGCTGTGGCCTGGCTGATCAGGCCTCAGTATTCTCTGCCTGCCACCTGAAGCAGAGCTTCTGACCTACACATGGGGGCTGTGTGGGGGAAGGGGCACCAGTCCTCTCTGCCACACCTGCCTGGAATGGAGCTTCCACAACATGAGGAATACCATCAGCCTGTCCCTCTCAGGGTGAAACTGTAGCTGGGAAAAAAAGGAGCCCTGGGGCACCCCAGGTAAAGCTGCCAGAACGTGAAGCTGAGGGTCAGAGGGAGGTAAGGGAGCCGTTCATGATCCAGATGCCACAGACACTCTGCATTCTTACTGACATTTGTAGGTTTTCTTGAATGAACATTTAGTACAATTTCCAGAGACTTTAAATGACTTATAATTTTCACGAGTTAACTGGTTGTTTTACTGCAGAGACTGTCCACCGAGCTCTTTACTCTGTCATTCCAGGAATCCCCCTATTCTTTTACAGAGCCAACCTCCTTCTTGCCTCGAGGCCTCTCTCATGCCGTTTGCTCTGACTGAGAACACCACTGACCATTCCTAACCTGAACTCCTGGCCATCCTTCAGGCCTCTGATTAAAAGTCAATTCCTTAGGGACAACCTTCCTAATGCACCTTCCCAATCCACCCCAGTCTGGATGAAGTCATCTTGTTGTAAACCCTCAGAGCATCCTAAACTTTCTTTCATGGTACATATTGTAATTTTACTTGCAGCAGGATATTAAAGGGGGCTTTTCCTGTCTCTCATAATTGCAGCTAAAGCTCCAATGCTGGGAACAATAGGCATGAAGTACCCTTACATTCCTCATGAGACCACCAAGTGTATCCGTGGGATTTACCAGTAGGAGAACCAGCCCTGCCGTGATCACCCAAAATCAAGCCCATATAACAGATTATTAGTAATTTGAAAGCAGAGTTATTAGAAGTTATAGAGAGTTTGGGGAAAGATATACTCCTCCCCAAAGACAAATGGCAGGTTAAGAGAATCATTCATGGAAGTTGAGGGGGCTCTATGAAAAGGAAATATTGACCCCTTCACAGGGTTCAGGCAGCAGACTTCATGATCTTCCCTCGGCTATCTAAGCAGAGAAATGGAGAACTGGAAAGAGAATGGGGCAGAGAGCAGGGCAGCAGCAGGACTCTGGACCACCCACCAGCCCTTTGACAAGGACATATGTGTTTTGCATGGGCAGAGCAAACACTGCAAAAGGTGGCCTGGCTTGAGGCACCTGGATGTATCCTGCCCAAGAAAGAGAGCAGCCTTACAGGTGAGGGGGCCCTAGCAATAGGCGGTTATCAGGTGCACCATTGGAGGCAGGGGCAGGAGATGAAGGGCAGTTACCACAGTGACGGTGAGGAGTCGAGAGAGGACCACACATAGCGCTGGTTGATAAAAAAAACTTTTTACCTTTTTCTGTATTTCTTCCCCCCACCACCTTCAGCACTCTCCCAACCCCACACACCGCTTAGGGGGCCCAAAGCTACAGACTGAGTCAGGAAAAAGGAATGGAAGAGCAGACCATGCCCCCTCCCTAGTGCATGTCTCACCAGAGGTCAGGCCAGGGCTGGGGGAGAGAAGCAAATGGTGAGCCAGACAAGAGAGCAGACTTCCAAATTAGCCCGGACTGGAATTTTTATACCTTAAAGTGGCTGGAAAGTTATGGAACTGCCCCTAAAATTCATGAAGGAGTGAGAAAAGGAGAATCAGCAAGTGTCGAGGAAGGCACTCACTGGAGAAAAACAGAACTGTCTCATGGTTGCATCCCACCAAATTCAGGCAATTTAATTAACTGATGAGATGATTATTTGGTTTTAGAAACTTAATGTTCACATCTCCTACTTGGCTACAAGCTCCATGGGACAGAGGTCACTTCCCAGTAGCAGCTCAGCACTGACAGATGGTGCACCTGGCATCAATATTTGTTAAATTAATAAGTGAATGTGTACAGACGTTAACGTTCCTGAATTTTCATTTAAAAATTCTCAATAGTTCAGAATAAAAATCAAACATGTGCTTTGTTGCATCACATATGAAAGATATCCTAATTATCAGAGTAATCAGTTTAAAAATTCGACTTTGAAGCATGAAAACAAATTTGAAAAAAAAGAAAATAAGAGAGAGAGAACCTTCTGCCCGAGGATACTTTTCCTCTGGAAATGCTATTTTAAGTGTAAGTTTGATATTCCTTGGAAGGAGAGGACTGTGGAGAAATAGCACAGCATCAGTCTGATGGGAAAAAAAGCCTCTAATAAGTAGCTGTTGCTTGTTCCAGAAAAAGAGACAGATGGGGTGGGAGGTGGAGGGAGTTACTTTCTCCTATACTTTCCTCTTTTCCTTATAATGCCTCTCAAGGTGATATTTCATCCCAGAGTGATCAAAGTCCCTGAAATTTCAAGAATAGGCAGGCCTTCTTTTACAAGCAACAGTAAAAAATTTTGAGCAGCTAAGCATGTTACTAGGGAATTAATAATAAATCTGTACAGATTGATATTCCCCTGAGATAAAAGAAAAGAGAAAATATTAAAAAACCGATGCTTCTGGCAAATGAAAAACTAATGGAGTGTACATCTCTCCGGGGAGGGAGAGATGCAGTGCGTGCTCTCACTCCCAAGACTGAAGGCTGCCATTTGGGCTAATGAGCAGGGTGCTGGTCTCCCGTCATGCAATGCAGTGAGAGCGATAACACTGACCTGACCAAGTAGCACAGTGCTGAGGCAAGGGCCCAGCAGGCTTGGGTTAGAATGCCAGTTCTACTGCTTATTAGCTGTGTGACCTCAAACAAGTAACTTAACGTCCTTGAACCTCAGTCTTTGCAACAGAAATGGGCATAATATCTACTTCATAACATAAGGAGAATTAAACAGAAGCATAAGCACATTGGCTAGGATCTAGTAATGACTCAGTAAGTTTTTTACTCTTTTCCCATAATATGGTACATTTTTCTAGTTAAGTTTATCTTTATCCAAAAGAACCTCTACTCCGCATAATCTACCCACTAACCCACATTCTACTCTATTTTAATAACTCAACGTCCATAACCTCTGGAAATCTTTCTTATCCAATTTTATCATATCAGACTTGATACACATCAGTTTCTTGCAAGTGTTGATCGTGCTTCTTTGGATTTCATCTCCTCCCGTGAACCCTCCATCCCTGTCATTAGTCACCAGGAGTAGATCAGAAGAGCCATGAAGCCAAGGTCTCTGTTTTTCACTGTTGTACCCAGCCTCTAATACAGAATCTAGCACTTTGTAAGTACTCAGTAGATACCTGTTACCTGAATGGATGAATATAAGATACATTCACCAAGAGAAGCTAACCACAGTTTCAAATGACCTCAATATCCCAGTGTCTTAGGCCAATAGATGTGTGTTTTTCATATATCCACAGCTGAATATGGGTCAGCATGGGGCTGTGCTCTGCACAATTATTCAGACACTGGCATCTTTTCTTCTAGTGTTTCTACTTCCTCCAGGGCCTCCAAATCCTCCGCTTGAATCTTTTATATCCAACCAGCAATTAAATAACAAGGGATAAGGTAAGAAAGATTTCCAGGGAGATTTTAGGGGCCAGGTCTGGAAGGGATGTCTATCACTTTCTTTCACATTCCACTGGCCAGAACTCAGGTATCTGGGCCCACCTACCTGTAGAGGAAGCTGGAAAATGTAACACAACTGTGACCCCAGAAGGAAGGGAAGGACTTCAGCCAGACTCTCTCACTTAATAGGTCAGTCCATGTGCATTGAGTGGCTAAGTGACCAGCACTAGGAATTGAGCAGACAGTTTTCATTCAGCAATAACAGCCAAGGTTTGGGAACAAGATTCTGGAAGCCAGGGAGGCTTGGGAGGAAAGGTAACATACAGAGTAGAAGAAACCAAAATCCAAAATAAAAGACCAGGACTAAAAACCAAGGAAAAAGTTCTACAACTCCAAAGACTGTGGCCAATATTATAGCTCAATGTCACCAAATATCAACACCAAACCAATGGCAGCAAAGGTAGGTGTCTAAATGGAATACTACTCAGACAAAAAAAAGATGAAATCTTGGGGCCGCCCGGTGGCGCAGCGGTTTAGTCCGCGCTTGGCAGCCCGGGGTTTGCGAGTTCGGATCCCGGGCGCCCGCTGACGCACTGCCTGTCAGCCATGCCATGGCGGCGTCCCATATAAAGTGGAGGAAGATGGGCACGGATGTTAGCCCAGGGCCAGTCTTCCTCAGCAAAAAGGGGAGGATTGGCGACGGATGTTAGCTCAGGGCTGGTCTTCCCCACCAAAAAAAAAAAAAAAAAAAGATGAAATCTTGCCATTTGCAACAACATGGATGGACCTTGAGAGTATTATGCTAAGTGAAATAAGTCAATGGAGAAAGACAATTACTGTATGACTTCACTTGTGGGGGATCAGAATTGGCCACCTCAAGATGTGTCTCTCTCTACCTTGCTCTGAAGGAGGCTTTGACCTTCACCCTCCCCCCAACACTCTGAAGGGATTTGGGATGGAAGGCCTGTCCCTGGGATGGGCCATCACCTTGGATGACTCTGGAAATCAATAGACTGGGAGGGTCTTTGCGACTCCCATTCCTATCAAAGTTCTGTCTACCAAATAGAACATTTGTAAGGAAAATCTCTATTTGTTGTAAAGGTATCTCCTTCTCTGTACTGGGAAGAGGGGTGGATGACCTCATCTCTAGAAACTTGTCAATGTGGAAGGTGAGGCCTTAAATTTGCATAATAACCTTAGTGTGCTTTTCTTGCAATCCCTCGTGGCTGACACTCCCAACTCACCTCAAAATCCTCATTTGTCTATATAAGAGGAGAATCTCCACCATTTTGTTGAGAGACACTCCCTGGTCTCTCCCATGTATACATGCTTTATAAAGCATTGTTTGATTTTCTCCTGCTATTCGGCCTCATGTCAATTTAATTTGTAGTCCAGCCAGAAAGGACCCAGAGTGGGTAGAGAATGTTCTTTCTCCCCATCTCACTCATATGTGGAAGATAAAAAAACAAAACAAAACAAATGAACAAACAAAACAAAATGAAAACAAACTCACAGAACCAGACAGCAGATTGGTGGTTACCAGAGAGGAAGCAGGGTGGAGGGAGGGTGAAAGGGGCAAAGGGGGTCAATTATATGGTGACAGATGGGAATTAGACTTTTGGTGGTGAGCACACTGTAGTATATACAGATGTTGAGTTATAATGTTGTACACCTGAAACCTAAACAATGTTATAAACTTATGTTACCTCAATGAAAAAAATTTTAAGGTAGCTGTGTAAGTTACACCTTCTTCAAGTCCATCATATTCTGGAAACTGAAGCAGGTTGGGTTTCATGTGAGGTCAATGTGTGCAGTATGCAGGATTAGGAATTCAGAGGCAGGGGACTATCAGTAATGCAAACAACCAAAGCCATAAAATAGCCTAAGTGAAAGCTGCTGTTGGTGCTTATAAGCCCTACTCACTAGATATGACAGGGAAAGATATGGATCCTCCAGAAGCTGAATGCTCTGCATTCCTTATACCCTGTTACACACACACAGACCAAGGGGCGGATTCTAGAAAGATTATGCTTTTCTGGAAGGAACATGCCTTATCTTAGTCAACTCTGGCTGCTATAACAAGATACTATAGACTGTGCAGCTTAAACAACAAACATTTATTTCTCAGAGTTCTGGAGGCTGGATGTCTGAGATCAGAGTCCCAGCATGGTTGGGCTCTGGTGAGAACCCTATTCCTGATTACAGTTGGCCATCTTCTTGCTGTGTCCTCACATGGTGGAGAGCAGAGAGAAGCAAGCTCTCTTCCCTCTCTTCTTACATGGCACTAATCCCATCACGAGAGCTCCACCCTGATGATCTGATTACCTCTCAAAGGCCCCACCTCCAGACATCATCACACTGGGGATTAGCCTTCAATATGTGAATGGGGGGAGGGACACAAACCTTCAGGCCATAGCAGGCCTTATCCTGAGGACAGGTACAAGATTCCCTGCATTTACCTGGGAGGCAGGGGCCTGCACCTCCAGTCCTCACCTTGATGAGGCATCCTCGCCTGAACAAGAGCAAGGTCCCTGGTGTTCCCTATACAATTGCCCTGCAGCACTGTCTTTGACAAGACAATGACAACACCATTCTCCCCTCTCACTTCCAGATTTCCCTCTTCAGCTCATTTTCCCCCTGGAGGATTGCAGGTGATTTTTTTTTTTCTTCATGAAGAAGACTAGCCCTGAGCTACCATCCATTGCCAATCCTCCTCTTTTTGCTGAGGAAGACTGGCCCTGGGCTAACATCCATGCCCATCTTCCTCTACTGTATAGGGGACACCACCACAGCATGGCTTGACGAGCAGTGTATCAGTCACGCCTGGGATCCAAACCTGCGAAACCCAAGCCAACAAAGCAGAGCACATGAACTTCACCACTATGCCACCAGCCAGCCCCACATTTTCCCCCGCCAAGTGTAGTAATGAGTGCTTCTTTGTGGGCTTAATTGTAAATTTGTTTTGATTAATTAGCCTCAGAGTGGATTTGGCAGTTATTGAGACATTGGAGAGGGTTCTGGATTTATTTACTGTTCAGACCCCTGCACTCTCTGGGATTCCTCTCTCTGTCAGCAGCAAAACTTCAAGTTCAAAACTGTCTATGTTAGAAAATGTTTTATGTGTCTAATTAACTATTTGTCACTTTGAGGTAAGTACAAAGATAAAATCTCACCACCCTGTGTAAGGTGATGGATGTGTATCTTTTTATAGTGCCATGGACCAGGGAACTCAAGAATCAATTTCTAGATGTGGGAACAATGACACAATTGTCTAATATATTAATTTGTGCTGTGACACATTACTCACGATGTAACTTTCCAAATGGTTTCTCAAAATCTTAAAGCCTCCTCCCCTCACCAAAGTTTTCATAGGTCTCTACCTCCAGAAATCAATGTGAAAACTGAAGCTGGTAATATTTAGCCCAGCAGAGCAAAGCTGAGAGTCACAATAAGATTTGTGGGAAGAGAGTCCAACCAAGAGATTGAAGACCTGGAATCAGGTCTTATCCCTGCCACTAACTAGCTGATTAGAACTCTCAGACATCCAACTGAAATGAGCAAAAGTAAAACAGGGTATGTTTTAGCTCACGTAACAGAAAAATCCAGGATTGTTCTTCAGACACAGCTAAATGAAAGAGCGAATCATGTTGCCAAGGCTCTGTGTCTCTCTCTCCTGTACTTGGATTCTCTTTCCTTTCTATATTGGCTTTATTCTGCAGACGGTGTGTTCCAGGTGGCTAGGGCAGACGCCAATGGCAGCTCCAGGTATACATGGGCCTTACAACTCTTGGTCCTATTAAAGAGAGTGCCTCTCTCTCTGAACATCCATAAGCAAAATTTTATATTAGTCTCTGATTATCTCATTTGGGTCATGGGCCCATCCTGAACCAATCACCATAGCAAAGGGATAAAATAATCTGGACCATGCAGGCTGTGTCTCATACCTCTTCCAACAGTAAGATAGAGAGAAGGGAGGGGATCAAAACACAGTGGCAGCATCATCATAACTACATACCATAGGGTAATGTGGTCCAAGAAATGAAGACAGGGTGCTATTGCCAGATGCAAAGAAAGGATAGGATAGACAAACAAAAACACCAGAAATTTGCTATATCACCTGTTTAAACTAATCACCTATTTATCTGAAATATAGGCATAAGAAGGTCTCTATTCACTTTATATGGAAGTACAAAGATAAAGTAAAAAAAAATTCCTCAAAAAAGACTTTAGGGAGAAAATATTTGTTAGATGCTTTAAAAAAATAAATTGCATCTCTTGTACACTACTACTGAAAGTGCAAATTTGCATCAACACTTTGGAAAACAATTTGGCATTGTCTTAACAAAAGGAATATTCATAAACCCTAAAACCCAGGAATTTCACTCCTAAGTGGCAGAGACAGAGGTGATCACAAACATTCCATCTGCTCCTCTACGGTTCTTCCCCTCCCTCTCTTGCATTCGGTTTGGCCATATGGCTACTTCAGGTAAAGGAAATGTGGATAGAAGTCATCTGGCACTTCTGGGATAATGCACCGGAAAACCCTGTGCAGTTCTGCAGTGTCCCTTTCCCTCTCCAAGTAGGCAAAGGAGGTCTCATGTTCTTGAAGACACAGCTAACGATGGTGTAGCCTCTGTCAGTCTGGGTCCCTGAGACTCCCCCACCAAGAAATCAACCTGGGCTGTGTTAAGCCATCTACATCTAGGGGTTAATTTGTTATCACAGCAATATCTGCTTATCCTGTTGGATATTGTGGGGACCAGAATTGGCCATCTCAAACACTGAAGGAGGCTTTGACCTTCTCCACCCCCTCTAACTGTCTGAAGGGATTTGGGATGGAAGGCCTGTCCCCAGGACAGGCTGTCACCATGGATAACTCTGGGTATCAATAGACTGGGATGGTCTTTGCTATGCCCACTCTTAGCCAAGTTCTGTTTACTAGACATTTACATTTGTAAGGAAAATCTCCATTTGTAAAGGTATCTCCTTCTCTATATAGGGAAGAAGGGTGGATGACCTCATCTCTAGAAACGTGTCAGTGTGGAAGGTGAGGCCTTAAATCTGCATAATAACCTTACTGTGCTTTTCTCATAATCTCCCATAACTGACCCACCCTAAATATCCTCATTTGTCTATATAGGAGGAGAACCTCTGCCATTTTGTCACAAGATACTCGGTTTCCCCAAGTCTCTCCCATGTATACATGTTATAAAGCTTTGTTTGATTTTCTCCTGCTATTGGACCTCATGTCAACATAATTTGTAGCCCAGCCAGAAAGGACCCAGAGTGGATAGAGAATGCTCTTTCTCCCCTTCAATACAATCCTCAGGAGAAACTTTTGCACATGTATGAGATGATCATAGCAGCACTGTTCATAATAGGAAAAATGTTTATGCTACCCAACTGTCCACTGACGAATATGATGGATTAAAAAAATCACATATTTACACAGTAAAATAGTACCGAGCAATAAAATATATTGCTACGAGCAACACTCTGTATGAATTTTAACTACATAATGTCAAGTGAAAAAAGCAAGTCCCAGGAGAAAATATATAGTTTGATGCCCTTTTTAAAGGTTTAAAAATAAACAAAAGAAAATATATTATTTAAGCATATAGATATATGTGAATGTTTTTAAAGCAAGAAGATGATAATAGCATAGTAGTTACTTCAGGAGATGACACAGGAGATAGGAGAGGTGAGAACACATAGGTAAATATAGTTCTTGGTAATTGCAATGGACTGAATATTTGTGTGCCCCCCAAATTCATATTGGCTTGGTTTGGTTTAGGTGGGTTTGGTTTGGTTTTGGGAGGATGAAGATATAGCTGAAGCATGAGACTGGAAGCCACATAATCATATCAACGGAACTGCTTCCTCCAACTTTCAGTTTTCAAGCTTTTCTCTTCTACATGGAAGGGGCAGTCATTGGCAAAACTGGGAAGGTGTTGGAGCCTGTCTTTGGCTAATCAACCTTCTAAATTTGTGCCCCTTTTCCCTCCTATTGGTCCCCTCAACCCCTTACTTTAAGATACCGTCTATCTTCGTATTCTCTCCAGTCTCTCATCTACCAAAACATGGTTTTAACAACAAGCCTGAATTCTTTTTCTCTGTAATGTAGTCCTTGCCTCTCCACTCTCTATACACTTTCCCAGGGCAGTCTCAACAAATACGGCTTCGACAGCCCCTATATGCTGATAAATCCCAAATTTACACAGTTCTCTCCTGAGTAACAGAATGGTAACTCTGCTCATTTGTCACTTCCATTTGGTGTCTGACAGACACCTTTAATGCAAAACATACAATATTTACTTGTTAACTTTCTCCAAAAATCTGTTCCTCCCACTTCCCCCTTTTTGATTAATGCTACCACTATTTACCCAGTTTCAAGAACGTTGGTTCTGGAGTAAATCTCAGATAATTTCCTATCTTTAGATACCTGGGAAATTGTTGTTACCTTGACACCAGCAGCAGTGGCCATGGCAAAAATGAATGGCTAGAGATGACTTGAAGACTGTTCTTGAAGACATGTGAATCACTCCCAGGAATCCCATAAATAACTGGGGGGGGGGGCAGATTTTAAAGAGACTGGGTCCTATGTTGTCAGATAGAACTATAAAGCAGAGGAATTTAAGTTAATAAATGTTATCGATAGACTCATAAGACCTAAAAATAGTCAAATTACACAGTTTGGAAGCCTGTTTCTTCCACTGTATTGCAAATCTCTAGAAATTATGGGCTGTGTTTTATTAATCTTTGATTTCTGAGTGCCTAGCATGGTACCCAACATACAGTAGTTACTTAATACTAGTTACTATTAAAATGAATAAATCAGTATAAAATTGAAACTTTGCCACAGCTATTGACCCTTCGTGTGACTGGGGAAATTTGGTGGCTTCCTCTGAGTCCCTAAACACAGAAGAAGCCACTCCTCAGTGAGCCTATACACCAGACCATTCCCAATGAGAGAAGCGTTTCAGAGCAGGGCCTCCTGACTGCTTGTCAGCAGGTCATCTTGTCTTGGACTTAACATATTTTCTAGCTCCACGTAAATAAGCAAACAGTGTGAGCAGGAAGGGGAGAGGCAAGAGTTCAGGAACAAATAGCTCCCAATGTTTTGGAACCAGTTGCCTCAAAGGATTTGGCAGCATTATTCATAATAATTTTGCCTTTTTTTTGAAGCATCAACAAATAATATCATAAAAAGAAGTGCAATACTTTCACAGAATGTAAATGAGATGAGATAAAGAGGATGTTATTTCTACTAATATAAATGTTTACCAATCTGGTTAAACTTTATAGAAATCATGATGAATGGGTGCCTGCTCATGGTCAGGGTAGCATTGTATGTTTGTTATAAGCGATCCACTGGAAACTGATTACTTTCTCTCTTCTATAATTTTAGTTTTGTTTTTTAAAGTGTGTCCATTTATTTACCTTGTGGGATTCCACATTTTTGTCAGGTCATTTCCTTTATGTTATAAGAACCAATGTCAGATGTTCATTGTGGCGACACTTGTAAAGCCACCCAGTGGGATATAATGAGGCCTGCAGTCAATAAATAAATAATGTTGACCTGAAAAGAATAGTGAAAACACCACTTCTACCCACCAGTCACTACTGACTGTTAACTGCTCGACAAACACTATGAAAAGAATGCTGTGCCCATGGCAACCCAGCAGTTGAACTTCCGAAGGTGGGGTTTTGTTAACCTTGGAAGGGGGGTGGATGTGCCTTCACATGCCTACCACAGTTAATAATAACTTCTAAATCTGGCATTTCCTGATAATGCTTATAAAGCAGCTTTCATCCAAGACCTTTAACAGGCCTAAAATCAAGCAAGGATTATCAGCATTTGAAAGATAAGAAAACCCCAAAAGATTATGCAATTTGCCCAAGGTCAGACAGAAAAACTTACTAAAGCAAAAATACAGCTCAAGGTAACCAGCTGCCAGTCTGTTGTTCTAATTAGACCATCCCATCCTGTGTGGGTCTTGAAGCTCTGCCTCAGGTTCTCAAAAACCTTTGATGGATCGCTGAAGTCCAAGGAATGTTCCCAAAGGGCAGCTGTGGTTAATTGAACATCTTGCAACTTGCAAGATTCTGTTATTAGTCTCATTAATTAGTTTAAAGCATTTCTCACACAACAAATTCTCAAAACACGTGAAAATTAAATATTCCCCCTTGTTTTATAATCTCATAAATTAAGATGTTAAAAACAAATTATAATTAAAATGAATGTATCGCATTTTCACTTACAACTCAATAGAAAACAAAGCTACCAATTGAAGTGAGTTAGAGTAACTTGCAAAGAGGCTGGAGTTGCAAAGTCCATCCACAAATACTCCCTTCATGGTGCAGAACATTCTGAATTAAGTAGCACAAAAATAATCAGAGTAAATTGCCTAAAACAGGCAAAGCACTCAAAAATACTAAGTGATAACATCTAAGACATTTTCCACTTCACCTTTGTGCTGCTATATGTGCTATCCCCTAAACGCTGACCACCTTTCCTCTCTCATCTCTCCTTCTTCATCATGTTAACACCCATAACACCCAACTTAGGTATCACCTCTTTCCTGAATTCTTGCCCACCCTCTCCATCTTCTGCCCCTTCCCTCCTGACTAGACTATAGCCTTCCACTGTGCTCCCATGACCTCCTCCACTTCTATCAACCACTATCTTCTGGTGTTTGAATGGTCTCTCTTGTGAATTAGACTGAGTTCCAAGAAAGCAGAAAGTATTTCCATTTTGCAAAGGTGGGAGAGTATTATTATTTCTCATTCTCTCAGTGATTATTTCTTATCTCCTGTGATCTAGCTTGATACATAGAAAGGTTTAGGAAAATTGTCCAAAACTGGAAAAAGGGATTTTCCTATTTCAGCTTCAACAGGTAAAGAGCTTAGAAGTTGTCACTCTTATTATGCTTACAACAAGAAGAAAGCTAAACAAACTAAAAAATCAATGACTTTTCTTGGATCTGTCAGAGAACTGAGGATTGCAGGGAAAACCACAATCCTAGAATCTGGAGAAACAGGTGAACCCAGAGAGTTACAGCTGAGATCTGCTTACCTGGAGCAGAACCTGCTGAAGCTATAAACTGGTAGGAACACTTACATAGTAATTTTAACGAATTGCTGGAGGCTGAGTGTGGACTAGTGTGAGAGGGATAAACTCCTGGGAGCTGCAGTCTTAAGGGGCCCCCACACTTTTGTGAGTTTTATCTTCAGGAACCCTGCCAGGTACTCGTGGTGAAGAGCCAAGAGAGATCTTCTTGTGGCTCTGGCAGGGACAAGGGGAAAGTAACACTTGTGAAATATTCAAAGCATTCTCCATAACAAAGGCTTAATTTACAGGGAAAAAGACTTTACCAAAGCCTATCCCACCTGGGGATGGGCTTTTTCCTGACTTCAATTCCCTCTAGCCTCACTGTATCACATAGGGGTAAAAGTAAACAAAACTAAGAAGCACTTGTGAAGATCCTAACACAAGCCCATTAAAAGACTGAAATTTAATCATCGGATTGTAGAACTCTTCTCTTGCCCACACCTTACCACCACACCAACAGGGCTCCAGTATACCAGCAATGGATTACAGCTGAAAGGGCTATGAGCTGAAGACTCTATCCAAGGAGAAGTTCTTAGAGAAGACCAAAGACAACAGGTGGTTATAATACAAGGACACTCAAGGAATTTGAAGTCTCTGGCACCTACAGCTACAGCCAACATTAAACACAGCCCAACTTCTAGCAATATTAGAGAAAAACTCCCTACTAAAGGCCTATTTACCTCTGCTCCTATAACTCAATACAACATGTACAACTTTCAACAAAAAAATATAAGGTGTGCCAAAAGGCCAGAGAAAATACAGTCTGAGGAGACAGAGAAAACCTTAAAACCAGAGTCAGATTATGACACAGATTTTGGAATTAGACAGGGAATTTAAAATAACTATGATTAATATGTTAAGGGCTGTAATGGAAAAAGTAGACAATATGCAAGAGCAGATTGGTAATGTAAGCAGAGGGATGGAAACTCTAGACAAGTATCAAAAGAAAAATGCTAAAAATCCAAAACACTATAGAATGAAGAATGTCTTTGATGAGCTCACCAGTATACTGGTCACAGCCAAGAAAGAATCAGTAAGTTTAAAGGTAGATAAATAAAATTTTCCCAAACTAAAGTTCAAAGAGAAAAAAGAACCAAGAAAAAAAAGAATATTCAAGAACTATGGGATAACTTCAAAAGGTATTAACATATGTGTAATTAGAGTATCAGAAGGCAAAGAAAAAGAACAGAGCAGAAGAAATATTTGAAGTAAAAATGGCTAAGAATTGTCCAAAATTAGTGACATCCAGGAAACTCAGAAAACACCAAGGAGGATAAATACCCAAAAAATTTATACTGAGGCATATCCAAACTACCAAAAACAAATAAAAAGTCTTAAAAGAAGCCAAAAGGGAAAAAAATCTTACCAATAGGGGATCAAGGATAAGAATTACAGCAGACTTCTCATTAGAAATCATGCAAGCAAGGGGAGAGTGGAGTGAAATATTTACTGTTGAAAGAAGAAAACCAAAGCTGGAAAATAAGATTTTAAAAAGATTTATTAATTTTAGGAGGGAGGGAAGTGTTCTTTTCAGCAACTTTTTGATGCATAATTCATATATAACAAACATCACATGTCTAAATTGTACAATTTAATAAATTTTGACATATGTATATGCCCATGAAACCATTGCCACAACCAAGATAATAAATATACCCATCACCCTCCCAAAGTGTTTTTGGGCCCCTGTGTAATTCCTCTCTCCTAGGCTACCTTGCCCCTCCTTCCCAGGCAATCTGTGATCTGCTTCCTGTCACTATAGATTAGTTTGCATTTTCTGTAATTTCATGTAAATGGAATTAAACAGTATACATTTTTATGTCTGATTTCTTTCACCCAGCCTAATTATATTGAGAACTATTCACATTGTAGTATGTATCAACACTTCATTCCTCTTTATTGCTCAGCATGGATTCCATTTATGGATATTTCATGATTTGTTTATCTATTCACCTGTTATTTGGCTATTTGGGTGGTATCCAGTTTGGGGCTATTACAAATAAAGCAGCTGTGAACATTCATGTAAAAGTCTTTTTGTACATTCGTATTTTTATTTCTCTTGGGTAAATACCTACTAGTGAAATAGATGGATTATATGGTGTCTGTATGTTTAACTGTTTAAGAAACTGCCAAACTGTTTTACAAATTGGTTATACCATTTTCATTACCACAAGCAATGTATGAAAGTTGAATTCTTCCATAGCCACATCAACATTTGGTATAGTCAGTGTTTTAATTTAAGCCATTTTAATAGGTGTGTAGTGGCATCTCATTGTTTTAATTTGCATTTCCCCAGTGACTAATAAGGGTAAGCATCTTTTCATGGCTTATTTACCACCATATATCTTCTTTGGTGGTGTATTTATTCACATCCTCTACCTATTTTTCAATTGAGATTTTTGTTTTCTAATTGAGTTTAGAGTTCTTTATATATTCTTGATACAAGTCTTTTATCAGATATATGATTTGCAAATATTTCCTCCCAGTCTGTGGCCTCTCTGTTCATTCCCTTAAGAGTGTCTATCAAAGAGAAGTTTTTAATTTTGATAAAGTCCAATTTATCAATTGTGATTTTTATGGATCACACTTTTGGTGTCACAGCTAAAAAATCTTTGCCTAACCCAGTGTCACAAAAGTTGTCTCCTAAGTTTTTTTCCTAGAAGTGATAATAGTTGTAGATTTCGCATTTAGTTTTATGATCCACTTTGAGTTAACTTTTGTATATGATACAAGGTATGGTTTGAAGTTCTTTTTTTGCACATGCCTATCCTGTTGTGCCAGTGCCATTTATTGAAAAGGTTATCCTTTCTCCACTGGATTGTCTCTACACCTTTGTCAAAAATCAGTCGTCCCTATATATGTGCCGTATACGTGTGGGTTTATTTCTGGACTTTCTATTTTATTCCACCGAGAAAGCCAATAAGATCTTTAAAATTTACCCAGTTGAATTCTGTTTTTTAACATGGTCATTATAGAACATAGGTGCCATTCATTCATTTGTTCATTTATTCCACAAATAATATTCCAGGCACTGTATGGTAGGCGTTGACTGTGGTCTCAACAGTCCACGTAGAAGTGATTGATTTTTTATTTCAAACTTCTCAGACCATCATTCACTGAGTTCAGCATGAACTGAAAGAAAAAATACCTGCTTCCAAACACATGAGTGCGCCTGCATGTACATTCACATAGGCGGTAGGCTTCTCTCACATTCCCCAAACAAGGCACAGATTTTGTCTTCTCCCTTATTAACATTCAATTAAAATTTTATAACTATTGGAATTTTTCCCATGCCTTCTTTCCTTTTTTTTCTTTCCTAGTACTTTAGGACAAATTTATCTTTCTTAACAAAACAAACAAAGATAGCTCTGTTCTTTATACCTTCTTTACTGACAACATACATTTTACTTTCCTGTATACAGACTTTCCAGAAATATGTGCTTTCTCATAGAATATTTCTTAGCATGGCATAAAGCATGTTTATCAATAAACTCAAGCATCTTTCAGTTTCTTTGAGATAAGAAACCAAAGGCAGACAAATCTATGCTTAGTCATCAATTTTTAAAATTTTATCTTGTTTGAAAATGACCCAGACACTCAATAATTTTTTATTATTTGACTTAATTTAGCAAAACTCTAAAGTTTTAAGTTACCAAAAAGATTTTGGAAGCTATTTTTTCAAGTACAAGTAGCATAAAACATAATTATTGCACCCAAAACCTCTTACCCATTTTTACCTATCTAAATTCCTTGTTTCCAGAAATTATGTTTAGATTACTCACAAAAACTTCATGTGTTGTTGAAGCAATTAGCCATCATCTTGAGTTATTTTAAGTACATACACCACAACACATAATTATTGTTAAAAAGTTCCCCCAAAACTTTCATTCTTTTCACCTCTATTTAGTTTATTTGTTCCCAATAATTATATTTAGATTGCCTACAAAACCCTCATGAGACATCAGAAAAATCAGCTATTATTCTAAGTTATTATTTTTGCTGGCAAATTTTGCAACAGAAATAACATGAGCTCATTTGACCAGTAAACCCAGGCTGTACATCTGCATCATATCCAATGCTGATAACTCTGAAAACATATTTATTTCAATTAAACCAACAACCTTAAACAAGCTTTTATTTACCAAAATCATTTTATATCATGTTAACTCAAAAGACATCTGGGCTAGTTTCTATTACATTTAGAAGTAACTTATAAAAGTGTTTACTCCAAGCCAATTAAATAGAGCTCCTTTAGAAACAGTACCATCTGGAGGCAGACAAATACACATAGAGACAGATAAACACAAACAGAGATCTTCAAACTTTTAGCCATGTCTCAGGTACAAAACTCAAAAGAATAGTGAGATCAAACTATTTTTTCTAACAGGTGGATCTGCTCAGATGGCCAAAAATATTTACTAAAGATTCTTTCCTTTTTGCTGTAAGGATCCTCCTTAGAGCTGTTTTTGAAATAACTTTGTCTTTTAGAAGTTACTGTATATTCATTGAAGATTGCATCCCATCATAAGAGGTTTCAAATCCTCTCTTTTAAGGGTGTTCCCTTAAGGTAGCTTCATCTGAAACAGAGGTTTCCCAGAATGACCGTTATAATTCCAAATTATCTCAAAAGTTTACTTATTTTCACTTGTTTAATTTTAGATCAGGAATTTTGGGGGGCTTAAAGTGGGGAAGCTCAGCAGGACAGCAGCCTTAGTTTCATTTCCCCAGCAGGGAGGCTGGCATCCCCCAGTCTGGCATGATTAATTATTTAATTATTTTCTTTTAAAGAGACAGTAAAGTATTCCTGATTTCAATTTATAAGCCTCAAAAGATTAAAATAGACTTCCCACTGGTTGTTTAATTTTATAGCCAGCTTTTTCCAATTGTAAGTGCAAATACACCAGTTTGGGTAAACTGAAATTGTCCCATTTTGGCCACTTTCTCTCTGGACTCTATGGAATATTGTGGCCATGTGGTGTCACAAAAGAAAGCTATCTTCTTCTTGGACATGGGCTCATAACTGAAGTCAGCCCATTTAGCCAAGAGACAGCCCAGAGGGCTTTCCTTGGGGACAGGTAGAGATGCCCCCATTCTGATACACAGAGATGGACAGACACACAGATCCAGACACAGACAAAAACAAAAAAAAACAGACACCAGTAAACCAGTAACCAGATTTAGAGTAGAAAGTCCTACAACTGTTCCCACTCTGAATGTGCACCCAGATGGCGCCTCTGCCACCAGAAATGACCCCAGATGGAGGGGAAGAAAGTTCATGAACATCCTCAAGGCAACCTACCCTATTCCAGGTTGAGTCCACTGACCCACCAGAAGCAAAAACAAACAAACAAATCTAGGCCCTGTTTCATTTCTTCAGCCACCAGGAAGTGTTGAAGGCAGTCGACAATCAGGAGAACTCAGGGGATAGTCCCTGGGAGAAAGAACAACCCAGCAGCTTCTGGGAGAGTCCCGAGATTTCTCCTAGCATCAACTAGCCACAGGCAGAGGCAGGTCCCATCTGGGGTCACCAGAAATTGTAGCTGAGCAAAACGGGCCTGTTCTGCTCGACGCAATCCAGTGCCAATCAATTGCAAATGAGTCAGTGGTTGAAAAATGAAAGTTTATATGATTAGCTAGCACAATCGGAAGATGGTGGACTAGTGTCCTAAAGAGCCATCTTAAAATCATACAGAATCTTGAGGCAGTTAAATAGGGGAAATGGGCAGGGAAGGAGGGGGTTTAGGAATGTCAACCATCTGGTGTGATGGACTTCAAGGCACCTTATTATCTCTTTCTTCTGTCATCCGTGATGGGTACCAATGCAGAATTTTTCTTTCTGGAGGTCATCATGTTCCTGGGGGGACTCAGAGAACAAAGTTATCATCTTATCATAAGCAAGAGTCATAATACTAGCAGATCACACATTTTGCAAAAGCAAGAGGTGCTTAATCATCTAGGCTACATATAGGCTAGAATGTGTTCACAGACACTAGTGAGTCAGGGTCACAGTTACAATATTGTTTCCTTTCCCTAAGATGGCTTCCCTCATGCTAATTTAAGATCTAGCTGTTACATCTCTAGGAATTATGATGAAAGCAAATAAGTGTATATTGATGGAGTTTGGGATGTGCTACCCCAAAATATGGCACCTTGGTACATGGAATATTTTAAGCAGGAGTTTGAGAAAATAGCAGAAGCAAGAAGGTCACCTTGACCGCCCTCCACAAGCTTCTGCCCTGAAACAGGTCATAAAACCCTCATGCAGAGGTGCCCTTCTGTACCCAGCGGAAGGTGCATGCTTGTCTCCAGAGACAAAGGGACTCCAAGAGGAATCCAAACAAAAGGCCTTGCTCGGTTTCCCTTTCACTACCCTTACTTCATACTCTCCGACCTCTCACATTCCTACACAACGGCCCATTCTTCATCAAACCGAGCATAAAATACTCAGATATGTTTCTTCAGGTCTTCATTTCCTTAATGAAGGCTCCTGTGTCATGTAAAATCTACATAAATTTATATGCTTTTCCCTCATTAATCTGTCTTTGTCAGTTTAATTTTCAGACCCAGCCAGGGACCCTAATGGGTTCAAGGAAAGCTTTTTCCTCCCCTACAATATACAAATAAAGGTGAGTGCAACTGAAAGGCATTGATACCCAGCAAGTATCTGTAACTGAGGACTTACTCATCCCCAATGATTAAAAAGAAAAAAAAAGTCTGTGAAAAATGACCATCCTCTGTGAGTGGTGACTAAATCTAAGTGTAATTTGACACATTCAGGGCACTTTGTTTTGATGGTGATGTTTTTCTGCTTCAAATGCAGGGAAAGCTCTCCATGAGCTCTGCCTGAATCCTTTATTGTGGAAGGCCTGCTTTGTAATGGAGTCATTATCTTGCTGAGGACTGAGTCAGAGAAAGTGGTCCTTCTATCCTGTATTAAAGTGCCTGCTCCTTGACTCAGTTATTAAAATGAGAGAGCAAATAGCTCCTTGTTCTAATTTTCCTTATCAGCCTCCACAGGGCCCATTTCAGGCTGTCTGTGAAGTGTTAGAATGCAATTGTGAGCTTGAATAAAAAGGAGAAACTGAATTAGAGCCTCTTAAGACCATTATATTGTCTTATTTAGTGACACTGTTTGCCTCACCATAAGCAATGAGCTAAGTGTTCTTCCTGAGTAATAATAATAATACCCACATTTAACCAGCACTTTACACTTTGCAAAGCACTCTCGCATATGTTATCCCTTTTGATCCATGCAACAATGCTGGGGCAGATCAGGTGGGTGTTACGATCAGATCATCAATTTACAAAGGAAGGGACTGAATCGTGGTTAAGTTATAGCTTTAAAACTTCAAAGCCAGGATTTGAAAACAGATGAGCGTGGTACTGGAGCAGAGCTCGTCCCATCTTTGGTGGGTGCCACAGACAGCCAGGCCGGCCAGCTCTGCAGGGACTCACTGCTGAGCCTTCCGACTGCCCCTGGGTGGAGGCCTCTGGATCCTAACTTAAATGATTAATCTTTGAGAGGATAGAAATGAGGCAAATCAGAAGCCTTCATATTAGCTGGCATACACATGAATATTTGCTGTTAATCCACACATTATGGAGAACAGGTCATTTTTAAAGGGTTTAAGTATGTGCATTTACGTGAATATTTTCATAATCTGTTTAGATAGTCTGTCATTTGTCAAGAAAAGTCCAAAGACAAAGGAACATTTTATAGAACACTTCAATGTTGTCACAAATGATCTTTGACTGCAAATGAATTTAGCAGGTATATTTGCAGGTTTGCTTCTTTGAGAAATAAACATGATCCTGCATATCTTGTATAAACCTATTTTCTGACAAACTAAATATTGTGAGGGGTTGTTCTCATTTTATACAATTCTCTGAAGATGCTATTTTATGGTGCGAATAACCTCTACTTGACTAACTTCATTGATCAATTTGTATTTTGAGTAAGTATAAGGTTTTCTTCAAGCAGACACACATACATGACTTTTAGACATTTCAGTTGCTTAGTTTAAATCAGCTATAGCATTTGCTGAGCCCCTCCTGGGTGTGGGGCTCTGCTAGAGGCTGGGAATTCAAGGACAAAAAGACAAACCCTGTACTCATGTTGCTCACAACTCTAGGTGGGAAAGAAACAAACGTGGAAAATGTTCTGATCCCCTATTTGATGGTTTGCAAATCCCCAGGGATTTCTAAAAATATTAGTGTCATTATCAAAAATGGGTTGCCTCATTACCAAAAACAGTATCCTATCTTAGCCTGGGGCCACTAGCAAGTAGAGCCTCGGCAAGGATCAAGCTGAAAGGTGAAGGGAGAGGGTGAGAGAAAAGGGGAGGGAAGCAGGGAGAGACCTGATGTGATACAGTAATGCCCCACTGTGTGGCTCTCACTTCACAGGGAGCCAGCAAGTTATTGAACAGGTGTTAAAAGATAAACTGAAGCATATTAAAAATTTAAGAGTTTATTTGGGCAAAAATTGACTCAAATCAGCCAGCACCAAATGGGAAGTGGTTAGGACTGCCTCACTGATAGGAGCCAAGGAAAGACTTTCATAGAGAAGTGGAACCAAAGCAAGGAAATTATTTGACTGGCTACAGCTTCAGTGGGTGCACTGTTTGAGAAGCC
Source organism: Tapirus indicus (assembly GCA_031878705.1). Lineage (NCBI taxonomy): Eukaryota > Metazoa > Chordata > Mammalia > Perissodactyla > Tapiridae > Tapirus > Tapirus indicus. The sequence continues at coordinate 51,701,116 of CM062919.1, forward strand.
TCATTGGCTATTCGTGATTGATTGTCTTAGGTCTTGATTTCTACACCTGGAGGTATTACAGGCTGAGGTTTTGGTATGCTTACCTAGGTTGCTAAGGTATTAGAACCACCTTAGTCTAATGGTCCCTTTGTTTAATTAATTTGAGAGTGATGTTTATTCCACATGAGAACTTCTCTGGAAAGCCTATAAGAAAGGGCTACTCCTCAGAGTAGTTCCTGGAAGAGAGAAAGGAGGGGGAGTTTATGCACCAGGTTCCCACTCTTTTTATCCATTGAAGTTTACCTACATGGAAAGCTAGATTGTGCAAATCAGCCCCTTCTGTTCACACAGGAAGCCAGTTACCACTCCCAGGGGATATTTTGTTCAAATCCAGGCATGTAGGGACTACCTGGTGAGAGTGAGGCACCAGTGGAAGGAAGGAAAAGAAAGAAAGAGAGAAAGAGGAAGGAAAGAAAGAGAGAGATAAAGACAGAAAGAGAGGAAGAGAGAAAGAAAGAAAGAGAGCAAGAGAGAGAAGGACTTTGAGGTAACACATTTATCTTTGATCCCAATACAGCATCCTTTTTCATTTCTGTTTTAGACTCAACACATAAAATAGTTATGTGACTTTTTTCCCTCTGGAACATGCTGAGTGGAGATTATAGGTGAGGTTGCTTTTCATACTGTCTTGAAGAATCATTTCTCTCCTCAAAACACTTTCCAGTTTACAGTCATTGGTGTTATTTGATTAATATCTGTAGCTTCGGAGTGACGTCAGCATCATGGCGGAGTGAGATTCCCTCTTTGAATCTCTGCCCCCTACGACATAACGAAAACATCATTCACATTCCAACAGAGCTCAATCAAACACTAAGAAGGACTTCTGAGAAAGCCCTGCTGCCATACATCGGACGGTGGAGGCGCGGGAAGCCCAGGAGGACAGGAGGAGAGGTAGGAGGTTGTACTCCCCCTCCCCAATCGATCGGCAAAAACAGCGCAGTTCGCGGACAGAGGGGGGAGGGGCGGACCACAGCGGGGAAAACTAGCACCATCCAGGTGTTCTTACAGACTGTCACGAGATCCCCACTGGGAAGCGATGACGGACTGTTTAGGGGGTGTAGCAAACACCCTAAGAGAGCCAGAAAGGAAAGCCCCGGGTCAAGCAGGAGAAAGAGAGGACCCCTCCCCCCACACACCCAGCGTTTCAGCATAATCCCTCCAGGGGCTGCAGCCGCCTCAGAGCAAACCGCTTGCGATCTCCATCTAGTGGCAGCAGGGGGAAACTGCAGGACTAACTTTAATCATGAGGGGTAAAAATAAAGCCGTCCCCATCGGATCCTTGCGAAAATATGTCAGGGCTACAGACCAAAAGGAAAATGACAAACACCCAGAAACCAACCCTGAAGCCACAGAATTTGATAACCTGAACGAGAGAGAATTCAAAATAGCTATCATAAACAAGCTCAACGAAATACAAGAGAACACACAGAAACAAATCAACGAATTCAGGGATTATGTCACAAAAGAGATTGAAACCCTAAGGAAAAACCAATCAGAATTATTGGAGATGAAAAACAAAATCAACGAGATAGTGGAAAAAATGGAGTCTTTAAAGAGCAGAACTGACAATATGGAGGAACGAATTAGCACTATTGAGGATAGCCATGCAGAAATGCTCCTGATAGAGGAGGAGAGAGAGCTAAGACTAAAAAGAAATGAAGAAATTCTTCGAGAAATATCAGACTCAATGAGAAAAAGCAACATAAGGATAATAGGTATTCCAGAAGGAGAAGAAAGAGAAAAAGGAGCAGAGAGTTTGTTCAAAGAAATAATAGCTGAGAACTTCCCCAACCTAGGGAACGAGAGGGAAATAACAGTGAATGAAATCAATAGATCACCTAAATATATAAACAGGAATAAAAAATCATCTCGCCACATAGTAACAAACCTGAAGAATACCCGTGACAAGGAAATAATATTGAAGGCAGCTAAACAAAAAAACAAAATAACATACAAAGGAAACCCCATCAGGCTCTCAGCTGATTTCTCGACAGAAACTCTACAGGCTAGGAGAGACTGGAATGATATATTCAAAATCATGAAAGACAAAAACCTTCAGCCGAGAATACTTTATCCAGCAAAAATATCCTTCAAATACGATGGAGAAATAATAACTCTCCCTGATAAACAAAAGCTAAGAGAGTTCATCACCACAAGACCCCCACTACAAGAAATGCTCAAGAAGGCCCTTAGGCCTGAAAAAAAACAAATGAGAAAGGGGATACAAAGATTTCAACAAGGAGAAAAGCAAGGAGACTAAACCAGAACAAAATACAGTTGGAAAACATCAAAAATTAATTCAAGCTCATCACTGGAAACACACATTCATGACACAATCTGGAATAAAGAGATAACAAATAAGGAGGGGAAGAGGTAAGGGATTGAACTGACCCAGCCTCAGGAAAAAGGAGGCATCTGAAAATGTACTTTCTTATCCAGGAGATCGCTTATATAAACCGCACGGTAACCACTAAACAAACAACCAGAAGAGAACCACACATGACAAATAAAGAGAAAACCAAGAGAATGAGCATGCAGAAATTTGCAGTCCAAAACACAAGGGACAAGAAATGAAGGAAATGCAAAAGAACCAGAAGATGAACAATAAAATAGCTACATTAAGCCCTCATATATCAATAATCACTCTAAATGTAAATGGATTGAATCCTCCAATCAAAAGACACAGAGTGGCAGGATGGATTAAAAACCAAGATCCAACAATCTGCTGCCTCCAGGAAACACATCTCAGCTCTAAAGACAAACACAGACTCAAAATAAAAGGATGGAAAACGATACTCCAAACTAATGGCAAACAAAAGAAAGCAGGAGTAGCCATACTTATATCAGACAAAGTAGACTTCAAGATAAAAAAGGTAATGAGAGACAAAGAAGGGCAATATATAATGATAAAAGGGATACTTCACGAAGAAGACATAACACTTATAAATATCTATGCACCCAACACAGGAGCACCAAAGTACATAAAACAACTGCTAAAAAACCTTAAAGGAGATATTAACAATAACACAATAATAGTAGGGGATCTTAACACCCCCCTTACATCAATGGACAGATCATCCAGACAAAAAGTCAATAAGGAAATAATGGACTTAAACGAAAAACTAGATGCAATGGACTTAATAGATATATACAGAGCACTCCACCCAAAAAAAGCAGAGTACACATTCTTCTCAAGTGCACATGGAACATTCTCAAGGATAGACCATATATTAGGAAACAAGGCAAACCTCTATAAATTTAAGAAGATTGAAATCATTACAAGCATCTTTTCTGATCATAATGCTGTGAAACTAGAAATCAACTGCAAGGAAAAAACTAGGAAAGGGACAAAGATGTGGAGACAAAACAACATGCTACTGAACAACCAATGGGTCATTGATGAAATTAAAGGAGAAATCAAAAGCTATCTGGAGACAAATGAAAAGGAAAATACACCATACCAACTCATATGGGATGCAGCAAAAGCAGTCCTGAGAGGGAAATTCATAGCAATACAAGCTCACCTTAATAAACGAGAAAAATCCCAAATAAATAACCTTAAATTGCACCTAACAGAGTTGGAAAAAGAAGAACAGACAAAGCCCCGAATCAGTAGAAGGAGGGAAATAATAAAAATCAGAGCAGAAATAAATGAAATTGAAACCAAAAAAACAGTAGAAAGGATCAACGAAACAAAGAGCTGGTTCTTTGAGAAGATAAATAAAATTGACAAACCCTTAGCCACACTCACTAAGAAAAAAAGGGAGAAGACTCAAATAAATAAAATTAGAAATGAAAGAGGAGAAATTACAACAGACACCACAGAAATACAAGGGATTATTAGGGAATACTATGAAAAACTTTACGCCAACAAATTGGACAACCTAGAGGAAATGGACAAATTCTTGGACGCGTACAACCTCCCAAAACTGAATCAAGAAGAAATAGAGAATCTGAACAGACCAATCACAAGTAAAGAGATTGAAACAGTCATCAAAAACCTCCCAAAAAATAAAAGCCCAGGACCAGATGGTTTCCCTGGAGAATTTTATCAAACGCTCAAAGAAGATTTAGCACCTATCCTTCTCAAACTATTCCAAAAAATAGAGGAAGACGGAATACTTCCCAACACATTCTATGAGGCCGACATCATGCTGATACCAAAGCCAGACAAGGACAATACAAGGAAGGAAAACTACAGGCCAATATTGCTGAAGAACATAGACGCAAAAATCCTCAACAAAATATTGGCAAACCGAATACAGCAATACATCAAAAAGATCATACACCACGATCAAGTGGGATTTATACCAGGGACACAGGGATGGTTCAACATCCGCAAATCAATCAACATGATACACCACTTAACAAAATGAAGAATAAAAACCACATGATCATCTCAATCGATGCAGAGAAGGCATTCGACAAGATCCAGCATCCATTTATGATAAAACCTCTCAACAAAATGGGTATAGAAGGAAAGTACCTCAACATAATAAGGGCCATATATGATAAACCTACAGCAAACATCCTACTCAATGGGGAAAAACTGAAAGCCATTCCTTTGAGGACAGGAACAAGACAAGGGTGCCCACTCTCACCGCTGTTATTCAACATAGTACTGGAAGTTCTGGCCAGAGCAATTAGGCAAGAAAAAGGAATAAAAGGACTCCAAATAGGCAATGAAGAAGTGAAACTCTCACTATTTGCAGACGACATGATCCTATACATAGAAAACCCCAAAAATTCCATCGGAAAGCTACTAGAAACAATCAACAACTACAGTAAAGTGGCAGGGTATAAAATCAACTTACAAAAATCAATTGCATTTCTATACACTAACGATGAAAAAACAGAAAGAGAACTCAAAAAGACAATCCCATTTACAATTGCAACAAAGAGAATAAAATATCTGGGAATAAATTTAACCAAGGAGGTCAAAGACCTATACAATGAAAACTATAAGACACTATGGAAAGAAATCAAGGAGGACATAAAGAAATGGAAAAATATTCCATGCACATGGATTGGAAGAATAAATATAGTTAAAATGTCCATTCTACCTAAAGCAATCTACAGATTCAATGCCATCCCAATCAGAATCCCAATGTCATTCTTCACGGTAATAGAACAAAAACTACTGAAATTCGTATGGGGCAATAAAAGAGCCCGAATAGCTAAAGCAATTCTGAAAAAAAAGAACAAAGCTGGAGGCATCACAATCCCTGATTTCAAAATATACTATAAAGCTACAGTAATCAAAACAGCATGGTACTGGTACAAGAATAGACACACAGATCAATAGAATAGAACTGAAAGCCCAGAAATAAAACCACACATCTATGGACAGCTAATCTTTGACAAAGGAGCAAAGAACATACAATGGAGAGAGGGAAGTCTCTTCAATAAATGGTGCTGGGAAAATTGGACAGCAACATGCAAAAGAATGAAAGTAGACCATCTCCTATTGCCATATACAAAAATCAATTCAAAATGGATCAAGGACCTGAAAGTGAGACCTGAAACTATAAAACTCCTGGAAGAAAATATAGGCTGTACACTAATTGCGATTGGACATAAAGGGATCCTTTCAGATTCCATGTCTACCCAGACAAGGGAAACAAAAGAAAAAATAAACAAGTGGGACCTCATCAGACTAAAGAGCTTCTACAAGGCAAATGAAACCAGGATCAAAATGAATAAACAACCCACCAGCTGGGAGAAAATATTTGCAGATCGTTTGTCTGACAAGGGATTAATCTCAGTAATATACAAAGATCTCATACAACTGAGCAACAAAAAAACAAACAACCTGATCAAAAAATGGGCAGAGGATATGAACAGACATTTTTCCAAGGAAGAGATACAGATGGCCAATAGACACATGAAAAGATGTTCAACATCACTAATCATCAGGGAAATGCAAATCAAAACTACACTGAGATATCACCTTACACCAGTTAGAATGGCTATAATCACAAAGACAAATAACAACAAGTGCTGGAGAGGTTGTGGAGAAACAGGGACCCTCATTCACTGCTGGTGGGAATGCAAACTGGTGCAGCCTCTATGGAAAACAGTATGGAGAGTCCTCAAAAAATTAAAAATAGAAATACCGTATGATCCAGCAATACCACTCTTGGGCATCTACCCAATGGACGTGAAATCAACCATCACAAGAGGCATATGCACCCCTATGTTCATTGCAGCATTATTCACTATAGCCAAGAAGTGGAAGCAACCCAAGTGTCCCTCAACTGACGATTGGTTAAAGAAGATGTGGTATATACATACAATGGAATACTACTCAGCCATAAGAAAAGACAGAATTGTCCCATTTGCAACAACATGGAGGGACCTAGAGTGTATTATCTTAAGTGAAATAAGCCAGAGAGAGAAGGACAGACACTGCATGAACTCACTCATATATGGAATACAAATGAACACACGGACAGAGAGAACTGATTGGTGGTTACCAAGGGGAAGGGGGGTGGGGGGGCTCAAGGGGTGAAGGGTTACATCCACAAGGTGACGGACAAACAAAAATGTACAACTAAAACCCCACAGTGTTATAAACTAAGACATCAATGAAAAAAAATATATCTGTAGCTTCCACTAAATAGTTTTTGGTAACAAAGATCGTGTCTGATCTTTATCTCCATTATGTCTCCAGTAGCTAGCACCTAGTAGGAGCTCAGCAGACACTGGATGAATGAATAAATGAATGGATGAGATGAGTGTGCTCAAGATTCAACCACTGAGTTGTTGACTCAGCTATACCTTGGCTAGCTTCTCTGGTGGTGCTATTATATAGATTCAAAATATTCTCATTCTTTGTCATAATTTTTTTAATAGTCTGTTCTCAATTAAATGGTCTTACTTTTCTCTTTTTGTGTATTCTTTAAGTCCTCCTCCCCTCCTCTTCTATTTCTAGATCTTGGGTTTTTCAAATAAGGGAAAGGAATTAGAGAAAAACAGTGTCTTTTTATTTTTTGTTGCTGCTGTGACCTCTCTAAGACATGGATGCCCTCTGGGTGGCAGGTGTCCAAATGCTGGCTCTCTTGTGCAGTGCACGTCTGCATCCTTTTTTGGGGGGGTGGGGAGGGATGGAGGGAGTTTCTGCCAAGGCCTCTACTCTGCAGAATTCCTTGATGTGGGAGATCTGTTCCAGCTCAGCTTCCCCCAGCACTCCCTTTGCTCCCACTTCTGGTGGCACACAACTCAGGCTCTTGCTCCTGGGATCCCCTCACCTGGCAACCAGCCCTCTTAGGCAGATGAGGGGAAAGTGTGGGCAAGATGGCTCAAACCAAGCTACCTCTGAAGTATCCACTTGTCAAGGAAGATTTCTTCACATTGTTACAGCAGCATGAAGGGGTCAGTGATTCCTCTCCACAAAAAGGAAGAGAAGAGAAGAAAATGTATAAAACTGGACTAAATTATCAAAACCAACTATTTCAGGGCACTAGACAGCCTCACTCCAAGCTATCGATCTTTCCTAATCGTCTCCTCCATCTGATTTTCTGGCCTTGTCCTTTGCACTCAGATCACTGCCAAGTGGTCAGATGACTAAAGCTAATCTAATGTCCCTTGTGGTGGTGTTGATATGTACACATGATGTAATGATTTAGCCTATCCAGATAACACATTTGCAGTTTGCTGGGTCCCCCAAAGCTTTACCTGTAAAGAAGAGGAAAGAATGATAATTTTGAGCACTATTGCAAACCACTGAGGGAGATGGGAAAGGGAATGATTCTCTCAGTTCGTCCTAAATCCATCATTTATCTAAGTTGCTGGCTCGTCTTCCTCCTGAAAGCATTAAAAGCTATATTTGTGCTTAAGTTCAAAAGAATTATCATAATTTTATAAGATTCTTGTGACACATTTTGAGATAACTGAAAACCTCCTGATGTGCCATAAAACCAGGGGTTGAAATTCCCTGCACTAAATGATTTGGTAGTTTGTGGAATGCTTATGCATTAAGGTACTTCCAAAGTGAGACCAAATACCCAAATTCTCCTTCAAGAGCCTTGGTTCTAATCCTTAAATTATTCTGATCTGCTTTCACAGGAACTACATGTGACAACTGATCCAGAATTGCTAAGAGTACTATAAATTAGATGGTGTGTTCTTTTTCTTTGATAAAGTTAAACTTACCTTTAGTCAGAAATTGACTTTGAATGGTTTCAATAGAGCGCAGGTTCAGAGCGCCACCTGCTGGTATAATATGTAAGCTCAGGCAACTTTCCTTGATAATAGCTAATACTCTGGTCAGCTTTCTATTACCAAAAATCAAAACAATAAAATTTAATTTCACAACAAAAGTAATTAACATCCATTTAAAAATGTGTATTCTTTTCCTCATATTATTCAAAGCCTTCTAAGAAAAAAGTCACTGAACTCAGAGTTAGAAAATCTGACTTGGCCCTACCACTTTCTAGCCAGGGAACCATTAATAAGTTTTTAACATCAAGCCTCAGGCTCCTAATCTACAAAATTTCGGTTAAAAAAGTGTTCTAGATGAAATAAGATACCAGAGCATGCTAAGGAAGTATGAAAAAGTGCTAAGGGTTGAGGAGTGCATGCAGAATGAGGAATTTACTTACCTTGACCTGCAAGATGAGAGTTGCAGTTTGGTGGAAAAACAAGACAAGAAGGTGCTGGTAAGAGAATAAAAGAATTATACGAGGGATGTAGCCTGGTAGGAAAAAAACTAAGACCTAGACTTGGAAAAACATGAAAAGGCAAGAGACTAGAGATTCTAATGAAGTGAGAAAAAAGGTAAACTGTAAAGGAAGTGAGATTTCCAGAGGAATAGGAGGTGATGGTAAGAGATTATTCCAGAGCATTCCAGACGATGACAATGTCACAAGTGTGGATAAAGGTAAATGTCACAGGGGTAGCAGTACCCCAGGCTGGGTGTTGGCTAAGTTGTCCAATGGACATTGAATGATAGATGGCAGCAGAGAGAAAAGATCAACAGCAGAAGTCAACGTCCTCATGGAACATGAGGGAGAGACGGATACAGCAAGAAAGAGAAATGGAGGATGGTACGGCCGGTGCCACCAGTTCCAAAGCAGGCAGAATTTTTGCTTAAGAATGGCAGTTTCTTCAATCAGTCTCTCACTCCTTCTCTCTCTCTTTCTGTGTCTCTCTATGTGTGTGTATATATATATATATATATATATATATACACACACATATATATATAGTGTCCCAAAAGTCTTGGCATAGTTTTAAGCTTTAATAACTCCAAAATTATAAATAGTACCAACTTGCAAAACATATCATTGAGAGTTTAACTGTTTGTTTTATTCACTCTTATTTAGTTTTGTGGCTTTTTAAATATAAATTTGTAATTTTAGTTTGTAGTTTCAGTCAACATTTGCCATCTTCAGGCAGAGGAACTGAATATATTTATTTACTCAAGATTGATTAAGACTATCCAACCTACTAAGATTCACAAGCACCTCCCATCCCCTGCCCCCCCGCAGGAGGCAACTTTGATGACTACTTCATAGAAGTAACCATTTGATGCAGGAAGGTTGAGTCTCCTTTCCTTCTCAGTATGACCAACTTCACTCAGATACACATATTCACACATACACATGTATATACAGAAATCAATTCAACAGCCTTGAACTCGGGAAATCTTCCAAGTTTGTTCCTGGAGGTGAACAAAACAACCGGTCAACTATTAAGATGTAGTGCCACTTAAACATCAAAAAATAAAGTCATACTCCTGGGACAGTTTTGCTAAATGGCCCAGGTAATAGCTTAGATTCCCTGGCTTTTAACTTGTTCTTTCTCTCTTATAAAAAAAAAAAAAGTCATCTACAGGAAACCATCAACAAAATGAAAAGACAACACACCAACTGGGAGAAAATATTTGCAAATCATATCTCCAACAGGTGTTAATTTCCAAAATATGTAAAGAACTCATACAACTCAACAATGAAAGAATGAACAACCCCATCAAAAAATGGGCAGAGGACGTGAACAGACATTTTTCCAAAGAAGATATACAGATGGCCAACAGGCACCTGAAAAGATGTTCAACATCACTAATTACTAGGGAAATGCAAATCAAAACTACAATGAGATATCACCTCGTGCACATCAGAACAGCTGTAATTAACAAGACAAGAAATAACAAGTGTTGGAGAGGATGTGGAGAAAAGGGAACCCTCATACACTGCTGGTGGGAATGCAAACTGGTGCAGCCACTATGGAAAACAGTATGAAGATTTCTCAAAAAAAATGAAAATAGAAATACCATATGATCCAGCTAGTTCACTACTGGGTGTTTATCCAAAGAACATGAAATCAACAATTCAAAAGGATGTATGCACCCCTATGTTCATTGCAGCATTATTCACAATAGCCAAGATGAGGAAGTAACCCAAGTGCCCATCAATGGATGAATGGATAAATAAGATGTGGAGTGTATATATATATATACACACACACACACACACACACACACACACAATGGAATACTACTCTGCCATATAAAAAGACAAAATTGTGCCATTTGTGACAACATGGATGGACCTTGAGGGTATTATGCTGAACGAAATAAATCGGACAGAGAAAGACAAATACCATATGATTTCACTCAAATGTGGAAAATAAACAAACACATAGACAAAGAGAATAGATTAGTGGTTACCAGAGGAGAAGGGGGTGGGGAAAGGCAAAAGCGGTAAAGGGGCACATATGTATGGTGACAGATAAAAACTGGACTGTTGGTGGTGAACATGATGTGATCTGTACAGAAACAAATATAGTGATGTACACCTGAAATTTACACAATGTTGTAAGCCAATATGACCCCAATAAAATAATTATTAAAAAAGTCAACTACATCAAAAACGTATTTTAATAAACCTGCAGTCAATTTTACTATATATATGGTATATGTTATATATTAGATTGTCAGTATATTATTTATTATATATTATATATCATGCAACGTATGAATCACATTTTCTTATAAAAGTACTAAAACAGGCTATGCTCTTTTTAGCATGTATTCAGGGGTGGTAGAGTAGAATAGCTAAAAGACAGGACTCTGGACTCAGGTTACCTGGGTTCAAAATGTGACTCTTCTACTTATTAGCTAGGTAATCTTTGGTTAGTTAACTACTTTGAGCCTCAATTTTTTCTACTATAAAATGGGGGTGGAAATAATACTAGTCATCTCATAAGATCATGGGGAGGACTTGAAGAGATAACCTGTGGAAAGTCACAGCAATGCATCAGAAAGCTTGCCCTTTACTGTATAATTAGCTCAAGCTTCTTTCCACTACCCCACTCCTCTTCCTCTCCTCCTTCTCCACATATTTACCTGGCCCACCTCCAAAATACTTTGAAATGGGAAGTTAAACTTAACTAACTAGATACTCTGAATCTTCTTTTTCCAAATTTACTGTAGAAAAAGGTGCTCCCTTTTCCTTGATCTTCTCTCCCTGTGTAAGAATTTAGGACCAAAATGTAAATCAGTTAACTTCATCTGAATTTCAGGGAGATCTTAGCACATTTGAGCTTTGTGTCTACTCAGTGTATTCGACTTTAAATGTTAGATTCTAGTTCTTAAACTGAAATGTGGATTTATTTATTCTTGGCAAGCCAAATTTTCATTCTTTGGTGTTCCCTAGACACAAATGAAATAGAAATTATTAAAAGGTTAAAATATTTTTGGAAACCATAACATTATGCCTGGCTTTAACTAATTAACCCTTCCACTGAATTAATGACAGCGTTAATTCTCTCAAATGGGATACATCATTTAGTTTGGAGGGAATAAAAAGCCTTGGAGATGAGAGTCATTCTCTTGCCATCTTGTGGTTTCACTCCCACACTGCAGTGTGTTAATTAGACGTCTAGAAACGCTGCACAGACACATTGTTCATCTATGTAATTTTAGTATGTCTTGGCATAGTACTTAAAGCTGCCACTTAAAACTACCAGATAATTGCATTTGGTCCTTTTTTCAAAATCCTGGGTACTCAAATGTTTGGTCTTGATATCCTGCTAAAAGGGAGAATGTTTTCATATACAGTTGTCAATAAATGAGACAAGATGATATGAGGAACAGCTGAGTTGATAAAGGAAGGCTGAAACATGCACAGTTCTGTGGGTTTCTTACTTAGAAGCTACACTCTCTGCAAGTGTATCGTTCCTAGTTTTCATCAGGACAACTAATGATATCTTTGGAAGACGCATTCAACACAATTTAGACTACTTAACTTGAAGACAATGTTGTTGTGTTATGCTGCTGCTGTTTTTGTTAACTTTTCGACTCTCATTTCTGGATGGCCATTTCCTTCACTTCCCTTACTTCATTCAAACCTCTGACAGGAGAGAGCCTGAAAGTTACCCTCATCATCAGAGCTCTCTGTGTTGGCTTGGAAGACACAGCCTCAAGTTATCAGTGCCAAGGTCAAGAGAAACCTAAAGTTCTCTAATTCCAGGTCCACTTTTACTTCTACCTCAGAATTAAAACATAATATTTTTCACATAGCACATATCAAACAAAATTCTTCTGTGTTTCCATGGCTCCAAAAAAGGATTACCAGAAATAACCTTTGAAGCTAAAATAGAACCCACAGCTAAAACAAGCAAGTGTATAATAGTCCAACTAAAACTGTAACTGAACATTGGACTACAGACACATCCATCCTTAAATAAAGCCCTGCATTGTCTCAGAGAGAGCATTATAAATGAATTCACTAGAAAAGACTTCCTAACCTGGATCAGTTAGCTATTATAGAAAATGGTTAGCTGAGTAATCTGTATCAGTTAGCTGCATAACAAACCATGCCAAAACTTAGTGGCTTAAAACAGTAATTCTGCAGGTCAACAGTTTGGGCTGGGCTCAGCTGAGTGATTCTTCTCGTCTTCACTAGGCTTACATATGCATCTGTGGTCATTGGTAGGATTGGCCAGAAGCTGGTTGGTCTGGGATGGCCTCAGCAGGCACAACTAGTCTCTGCTATCCAGGATCTCTCATCCCCCAGCAGGCTAGCTCAGGATTATTCACATTGTGTCTGAACAGGTTTTCAAGGCCTATTAAGGCCAAAACTTGGAAGTTATCTGAAAAGCATTCGAGGACTCTCAAGGCCTAAGCTCAGATTCAGCACACTGTCACTTCCCCTGCATTCTATTAGCCAAAGCAAGTCATGAGGCCAACAGAATCACATTGCAAAGGGAACACATCCAGGGAGGAATAAAGGACAATTGTGGCCCTTTTTTTTTTTTTTTTTTTGCAATCTGCCATTTTTACATCTGACATATGTAATTACATCACTGTTATTTGAATACCTTCAAATTTGTTCCCATTCAGTTTAGAAGGGTGATGTAACACAGTAGACTCCCAATGTTATGAAGAAGCTAATAGCATTTCCATGGAAACCTATTTAAGTCATTTTTACAAATTTTCTACACAATACCAACCCTATTTTAACCTGACTGTATTGTTCATTAACTCCATAGGTTGTAAGTGAGAATTGATAATTAACTTCAATGCCACACAGAAAAATAATGCATTCCAGTGGGAAAAGTAGTGGACTAGAAATCAGCTAAAACAGTTGCATTTTGGTTCCACCTATGACTCTCTAAGATGTTGTCATCATGATTAAACCCAAGGACCATGTACTTATCTGAATTCATATACTCCACTCAATCAAAATAAAAGAACCTAATGAAGAGATAGAGGTGGTGACAGAGAGGAAGAAGGCAAATGATTTTCCTGGAATATTCTTATTGGGAGGTAGCCTGATAGAATAGAAAGTGTATTGGCTTGAGAAATAGAAAGCCTGGGCTCTACTCCCAGCTCTACCACGTATTTTTTAGAGGTCTTGGAAAAGAACTTATCTGTAGGGCTATGTTTGCTTAATTCCATAAATTAAGGCAACGGATCTCAAAAATCCCTGCCAGCTCTTAAAAAAAAACGTGTGCTGACTGTGGAGGGTTCTGTGTTCACCATATAATTACTATGCCTAATTCCCAACCTTCCACACCCTCCCACTCCATCTATTTCCTACCCATCCTGGAAAAAAAAATCCAAAAATATGTACTCTACAATGGCCTCAATCCAGCTGGGCAACGAGTACTTGCAATGTAAATGGGAGGATTCAATATGCTAATATTGATAGTGAATGAAACTTGTTTGACTGTCAAATTACATGACAGACAAGACAAGACAAGGCTGCCAACAGCATCCTGGATGTGTAACTGGGGGTGGGGGATGCAAAGAGTGACAGTGACAGGAAGGAAATGAAGGCTTTTCTCAGAAAACAGATGATCCAACACAGAGTAAAAATGAAGCTGTTTTGAAGAAGGTAGATATGACTTCTAGATAAACTCTGTGAATAGCTACAGGGATTGGTGATTAGAAAAGGGCTGAAAGCCAAAGTTCAGAACAAGAGAATGGAGTGTAGCTCAGGGGAGCTGAGTGGGGCTGTGGGCCAGAAAAGAGGAGATTCAGAGAGATTTCTAGGAATGGAGCTCCAGGAAAGAACCAGTAAAGTCAACTCAATAAATTCAACAAATGTATATTGACAGCCTACTTTATGCCAACTAATACTCTTGCAGTAAAAGAAATTTTTAAAACACATATCCTTGTCCTCATGGAGCATTTTAGTAAAGTAAGACAGACCATAAGCAATATGAATAAACAAATGCATATGAATTAGAGTGTGCTAAGTGCTATGGGGATAAATAAAGCAAGGAAAGGTGTTCCTGGGTGGGGCTGGGTAGGTTGCAATTTTAATGAGGTTGGTCAGGGAAGGTTTTAAGAAGGTGGCATTTGAACAAATACTAGAAGAATGTGAGGGGCTTATATGGGTAGACATCTAGAGAAAGATGTTCGAAGTAGAGCATCCTCATATATTCTAGGACCTGCAAAGAGTCCAGTGTAGCTGGAATGGGGTGAGTAGAGGGGAGAGATGTAGGAGATCAAAGAGAAGAGCTAGTGTGAGGAATGTTGGAAAGCCATTTTAAGGACTTGGGCTTTTATTCAGAGCCCAGGAATATGGGGATGGTTTGAGCAGAAGTCTGACTTGATTGCCTTGGGGTTTTAGGCTCAGTCTGGCCTCCCTGGTTACATAAACTTATGTGTATATAAGAAAGGCAAATATAAAACAGAAATAAGATTTCTAATCAGTTTATTCTTCAATCATTTAACAAATATTGATCGAATGACCAAACATAAGCCTAAACTCTAGGGAAACAACAGTGAATATAACACAGACCTACCACAGGAACCAAGGTTTAGAGGGAGAGAGAAATAAGAAGAGTCACAACTCAGATATAACTTTCTTTATTCTTTTATAAAGAAACCTAACCTGCTCATAGGCCTCCATGTCTGCTCAATAGCATGAAACAGTAACTTATTATTTCTATATTTAAAAACAAAAAACCTCTCTTCCAATTTAGTTCAGTCTGTTTGGTTCTCCCAGGTTTGGGGAGTGTAGAGGAAAGCTTATGTAATAAGACAGGCATCTCTTCCATGTTGATCTGCTGAGGTGTCCAAGCACCTCACTTTGGTCTTGTTTGTGAGCATCTCTCTCTCTCAGCCTTTTTCAGCTGAAGTTTCTGAGCACTGGCTGTTCTTCCAGTACTGTCAATATCAGTGATCTCCCCACCACTGAAGATTTGGCTTTGCCCTGGCCCTCATTGATGGTGCTGGTTCTCTGTGATATTCCCATGACCCCCAACTGGCCCACAGCTTTGGACTATTTACCTGCAAGCAAGTTAATCCCAAACTTTCAGCCACATTCCACATACCCCAAAAGGACACACAAACACATCTGCATCTTCTTCTCACCACTCACAGCTTCCGGGAATCAAGGGGGGTAAACTACAAGCATTTCACATTTGAGGGAAGCACTGCATGACATCTCCACTCAGCTTCTCTGGTTGAAAACCAAGCACAAAGGCAATTCTCCAGACCTCTCTGACTTGTCTCTATTTCCCCAAATCAAGGTGCAAACCCTGAGGTGGGGGCAAAGTGTAGGTCCTACACCTATCTCCTTTCCACAATTCTCCTCTCTCTTCCTGACCCAAGCTCCTACCCCAGCTGAAGAAAGGGCACTTATCTCCCTCCATGTGATAAATGCCCTGATATAGCCAGTATTTTCTCTAGTCAAAACATCGGTCTCAGGATCCCTTTACTCTTTTAAAAAAATTGAGGACCCTAAAGAGCTTTTACATGGGTTGTATCAATTAATAATTAAAATATTAGAAATTAAAACAGATAATTTAAAAGTATTTATTTCCAAATGATCTTTAAAATAACAATAAACCCATTACATGTTAACATATTTCAGAGAGAAAAAACTAAATTTTTCAAAACAAAAAATAGTGAAAAGAGTGGCATTGTTTTACATATTTGCAAATCTCTCTAATATCCGCTTAATAGTTGTCTTATTCTGGGCAGCTATAACAAAAAATACCATAAACTGTGTGACTTAAACAACAAAAATTTATTCCTCAGAGTTCTGGAGGCTGGAAAGTCCAAGATTATGGCATCAGCAGATTTGGGGTCTAGTGACCTAGTCCTGGTTTGTAAATGGATGCCTGCTTGCTGTGTTCTCAATGGTGGGGGATTGGGGGAGAAGGAAGCTCTTTTCTGTCTCTTCTTACAAAGGCACTAATCACATCATGAGGGCTCCACCTTCAGAAACTACCTCCCAAAGGCTCCGTCTCCATAGACCATCATGCTGGGGATTAGGGTTTCAACATATGAATTTTGAGGGGACACAAAAACATGCAGTCCACAACAACAGAAGACAGCTGGATTCTCATCCCTGCTTCTTCATTCAATGTGTTGCAATCTGTTCTTTTGGTTGACATATATAAAGAAAATCTGGTCACACAGATATGTAGTTGGAAAAGAGAGGAGTATTTTAACAGCCTTTTCAGATTGTTTATTCTTTGATACTATGCCAAAACTTGATAAATTGTAATGTCTTAAAGGTTAGTTGCAATGTTACATCTGAAAAAGCATATTAGTGAACTTTTTGAACTCCATTATGTTAAAATCCATTGGTCTCTCTTACACTTTGAAAGAATCTTTTACCCACACATGATTTTGTGTCATACATAGCTCATTTAAAAATACTGGTTCAAATGAGGAGTGACATCAGCATCATGGCAGAGTGAGATTCCCTCTTTGAATCTCTGCCCCTAAGACACAACAAAAACATCATGTGCATACCAGCAGAGGTCAATCAAACACTACAAGGGACTCCTAAGAAACCCCTGATGCCATACATCTGACAGTGGAGGCACGGGAAGACCCAAAGGATGTGAGGAGAGGTAAGGAGTTTTACTCCCCCTCCCAAATCAATCAGCAAAGACAGTGCAGCTCACAGACAGAGAGGGGAGGGGCAGCCCTCTGTGGGGAAAACTATCACCCTCCAGGTGCTCTCACAGACTGTCAATAGATCCCCACTGGGAAGCCATGATGGACTGTTTTTGGGGTGTGACAAATGCCCCAAGAGAGTCAGAAAGGAAACCCCTGGTTTGAGCAGGAGAAAGAGAGAACCCCTCCTCCCACACACCCTGCACTTCAGCATAATCCCTCCGGGGACTGCAGCAGGCTCAGACCACACCACTCGCAATCTCCATGCAGTGGTAGCAGGTGGAAATGGCAGGACCAACTTCAAGATGAAAAGAAAAGGGAAAGCCATGGGATCTATGCAATGGTTTATTATGTCTACAGACTAAAAGGAAAATGACAAACACCCAGAAACCAACCCTAAAGGCACAGAAATCTATAATCTGAATGACAGAGATTTCAAAATAGCTATCATAAACAAACTCAATGAAATATGAAAGAACACACAGAAACAAATCAACAAATTCAGGGATTTCATCACAAAAGAGATTGAAACCATAAAGAAAAACCAATCAGAATTATTGGAGATGAAAAACAAAATGAATGAGATAATGGAAAAAATGGAGTCTTTAAAGAGCAGAACTGACAATATGAAGGAATGAATTAGTATTATCGAGGATAGCCAGGCAGCAACGCTCCAGATAGAGGAGGAGAGAGAGCTAAGACCAAAAAGAAATGAAGAATTCTTTGAGAAATATCAGACTCAGTAAGGAAAACCAACATAAGAATAATAGGTATTCCAGAAGGAGAAGAAAAAGAAAAAGGAGCAGAGAGTTTGTTCAAAGAAATAATAGCTGAGAACTTCCCAAACCTAGGGAAAGAGATGGAAATAACAGTGAATGAAATCAATAGATCACCTAAATATATAAACAGGAATAAAAAATCATTATGCCACATAGTAGGTAAGTTGACAAGACTCAGTGACAAGGAAACAATATTAAGGGCAGCTAAACAAAAAAACAAAATAACATACAAAGGAAACCCCATCAGGCTCTCAGCTGATTTCTCAACAGAAACTCTACAGGCTAGGAGAGACTGGAATGATATATTCAAAATCATGAAAGACAAAACCCTTCAGCCTGGAATACTTTATCCAGAAAAAATATCCTTCAAATATGAAGGAGAAATAATAACTATCCCTGATAAACAAAAGCTAAGAGAGTTCATCACCACAAGACCCCCACTACAAGAAATGCTCAAGAAGGCCCTTAGGCCTGAAAAAAAACAAAGGAGAAAGGGGATACAAAGATTTCAGCAGGGAGAAAAGCAATGAGACTAAACCAGAACAAACTACAGTTGGATAACATCAAAAATTAATTCAAGCTCATCACTGTAAACACACCCTTATGACACAAGATGGAATAAGTAGTGACAACAACAAATAAGGAGGGGAAGAGGAAAGGGATTGAATCGACTCAGCCTAAGGAAACAGGAGGCATCTGAAAATGTACTATGTTATCCAGGAGATCACTTATATAAACCTCACAGTAACCACTAAACAAATAACCAGAAGAGAACCACACATGACAAATAAAGAGAAAACTAAGAGAATGAGCATACAGAAATACCAAACTGAATTTGCAGTCCAAAACACATGCAACAAGAAATGAAGGAAATGCAAAAGAACCAGAAGATGAACAATAAAATAGCAACATTAAACCCTCATATATCAATAATCACTCTAAATGTAAATGGATTGAATTCTCCAATCAAAAGACACAGAGTGGCAGAATGGATTAAAAACAAAGATCCAACATTTGCTCGTGCCAGAAAACACATCTCAGCTCTAAAGACAAACACAGACTCAAAATAAAAGGATGGAAAATGATACTCTAAACTAATGGCAAACAAAGGAAAGCAGGAGTAGCCATACTTATATCAGACAAAGTAGACTTCAAGATAAAAAAGGTAATGAGAGACAGAGAAGAGCAATATATAATGATAAAACGGACACTTCACCAAGAAGACATAACACTTATAAATATCTATGCACCCAACACAGGAGCACCAAAGTACATAAAACAACTGCTAAAAAAACCCGAAAGGAGATATTAACAATAAGACAATAATAGTAGGAGATCTTAACATCCCCCTTACATCAATGGATAGATCATCCAGACAAAAAGTCAATAAGGAAATAACAGACTTAAACAAAAAACTAGATGCGATGGATTTAATAGATATATACAGAGCTCTCCACCCAAAAAAAGCAGAGTACACATTGTTCTCAAGTGCACATGGAACATTCTCAAGGATAGACCATATATTAGGAAACAAGGTAAACCTCTATAAATTTAAGAAGATTGAAATCATTACAAGCATCTTTTCTGATCATAATGTGGGGAAACTAGAAATCAACTGCAAGGAAAAAACTGGGAAAGGGACAAAGATGTGGAGACTAAACAACATGCTACTGAACAACCAATGTGTCATTGATGAAATTAAAGGAGAAGTCAAAAGCTATCTGGAGACAAATGAAAAAGAAAATAGACCATACCAACTCATATGGGACGTAGCAAAAGCAGTCCAGAGAGGGAAACATATAGCAATACAAGCCCACCTTAACAAACAAGAAAAATCCCAAATAAATAACCTTAAACTGCACCTAACAGGATTAGAAAAAGAAAAACAGACAAAGCCCCGAATCAGCAAAAGGAGGGAAATAATAAAAATCAGAGCAAAAATAAAAGAAATTGAAACAAACAAACAAAAAAAAACAGTAGAAAAGATCAATGAAACAAAGAGCTGGTTCTTTGAGAAGATAAATAAAATGGACAAACCCTTAGCCAGACTCACTACAAAAGAGGGAGAAGAGTCCAATAAATAAAATTAGAAATGAAAGAGGAGAAATTACAACAGATACCACAGAAATGCAAGGGATTATTAGGGAATACTATGAAAAACTTTACGCCAAAAAATTGGACAACCTAAAGGAAATGGACAAATTCTTGGATGCATACAACCTCCCAAAACTGAATCAAGAAGAAAGAGAGAATCTGAACAGACCAATCACAAGTAAAGAGATTGAAACAGTAATCAAAAACTTCCCAAAAAATAAAAGCCCAGGACCAGATGGCTTCCCTGGAGAATTTTACCAAATTCAAAGATTTAGCACCTATCCTTCTCAAACTATTCCAAAGCATAGAGGAAGATGGAATACTTCCTAACACATTCTATGAGGCCAACACCATCCTGATACCAAAGCCAGGCAAGGACAATACAAAGAAGGAAAACTACAGGCCAATATCACTGATGAACATAGACGCAAAAATCCTCAACAAAATATTGGCAAACCAAATACAGCAATACATCAAAAAGATCATACACCATGATCAAGTGGGATTTATACCAGGGACACAGGGATGGTTCAACATCCACAAGTCAATCAACATAACACACCACATTAACAAAATGAACAATAAAAACCACATGATCGTCTCAATCGATGCAGAGAAGGCATTCAACAAGATCCAACATCCATTTATGATAAATTCTCTCAACAAAATGGGTATAGAAGGATAGTACCTCAACATAATAAGGGCCATATATGACAAACCTACAGCAAACATCCTACTCAATGGGGAAAAACTGAAAGCCATTCCTTTGAGGACAGGAACAAGACAAGGGTGCCCACTCTCACTGCTCTTATTCAACATAATACTGGAAGTTCTGGCCAGAGCAATTAGGCAAGAAAAGGGAATAAAAGGACTCCAAATAGGCAATGAAGAAGTGAAACTCTCACTATTTGCAGACAACATGATCTTATACATAGAAAACCCAAAATATTCCATTGGAAAACTACCAGAAATAATCAACAACTACAGTAAAGTGGCAGGGTATAAAATCAACTTATGAAAATCAGTTGCATTTCTGTACACTAACGACGAACTAACAAAGAGAACTCAAAAAGACAATCCCATTTACAATTGCAACAAAAAGAATAAAATATCTGGGAATAAATTTAACCAAGGAAGTGAAAGACCTATACAGTGAAAACTATAAGACAGTATTGAAAGAAATCGAGGAAGACATAAAGAAATGGAAAAATATTCCATGCACATGGATTGCAGGAATAAATATAGTTAAAATGTCCATTCTACCTAAAGCAATCTACAGATTCAATGCAATCCCAATGTCTTTCTTCAGGGAAATAGAACAAATAATACTGAAATTCGTATGGGACAACAAAGACTCCAAATGGCCACAGCAATCCTGAAAAAAAGAACAAAGCTGAAGGCACCACAATCTCTGAGTTCAAAATATACTATAGAGCTATAGTAATCAAAACAGCATGGTACTGGTACAAGAATAGACACACAGATCAATGGAACAGAATTGAAAGCCCAGAAATAAAACCACACACCTACGGACAGCTAATCTTCGACAAAGGAGCCAAGAACATACAATGGAGAGAGGGAAGTCTCTTCAATAAATGGTGCTGGGAAAATTGGACAGCAACATGCAAAAGAATGAAAGTAGACCATCTCCTATCACCATATACAAAAATCAATTCAAAATGGATTAAGCACCTGAAAGTGAGACCTGAAACTATAAAACTCCTGGAAGAAAATATAGGCAGTACGCTAATTGACATCGGTCATACAGGGATCCTTTCAGATTCCATGTCTACCCAGACAAGGGAAACAAAAGAAAAAATAAACAAGTGGGACTTCATCACACTACAGAGCTTCTACAAGGCAAATGAAACCAAGATCAAAATGAATAGACAACCCACCAGCTGGGAGAAAATATTCGCAAATCATTTATCCGACAAGGAATTAATCTCCGTAATATATAAAGAACTCACACAACTGAGCAACAAAAAACAACCCGATCAAAAAATGAGCAGATGATATGAACAGACATTTTCCAAGGAAGAGATACAGATGGCCAATAGACACATGAAAAGATGTTCAACATCACTAATCATCAGGGAAATGCAAATCAAAACTACACTAAGATATCACCTGACACCCATTAGAATGGCTATAATCACAAAGACAAATAACAACTAATGCTGGAGAGGTTGTGGAGAAACGGGGACCCTCATTCACTGCTGGTGGGAATGCAAACTGGTGCAGCCTCTATGGAAAACAGTTGGAGAGTCCTCAAAAAATTAAAAATAGAAATACCTTATGATCCAGCAATCCCACTCTTGGGCATCTACCCAACGGACATGAAACCAACCATCTAAGAGGCGTATGCACCCCTATGTTCATTGCAGCATTTTTCACTATAGCCAAGAAGTGGAAGCAACCCGTTTCCCTCGACTGATTATTGGTTAAAGAAGATGTGGTACATACATACAATGGAATACTACTCAGCCATAAGAAAAGACACAATTGTCCCATTTGCAACAACATGGAAGGACCTAGAGGGTATTATGTTAAGTGAAGTAAGCCAGAGAGAGAAAGACAGACACTGGCATGAACTCACTCATATATGGAATATAAAGGAACACACGGACAGAGAGAACTGATTGGTGGTTACCAAGGGGAAGGGTGGTGGGGGGTGAGCACAAGGAGTGAAGGGATGCATCCACATGGTGATGGACAAACAATAATGCACAACTAAAACCCCACAATGGTATAAACTATTAAGACATCAATAAAAAATAATAATAATAAGTAAATAAATAAAAATACTGGTTCAATGAGTTATGTCAATCTTCCAAATGCTGACACATTTCACTATACCATATTTAAAACTCATATTTACTAATATCTCATCAACAAAATCTTTATATATGGGTAAGCAGTCAAGTTCAAGGTGGCAGATACAAGTCTTCAAAGAAAATTCTAATTTTCACTTGAAGGCTCAAATTTATCACTAGAAAAAAATACTGTAAGTTGTTTCCCCTGATGTTCCTGGCTCATTTAATTCATTTAAAAAAAAATCAGCCAAATACCCAAATCTGAATAACAATAGTTTGTCTGTCAATCAGTCACTCAGATAAAAATTATGTTCCCTGAAAAAAGTGACTGGTTCAGCTCACAACTCAAACATAAGTGCTTTTCCTCCAGATAGCCATGGTACTTTTTAAAAAATAGTTTTATTGAGATATAATTCACATACCATACAACTTATCCATTTAGAGCACAAAACTCAATGACTCTTAGCATATTCACAGAGTTGTGCATCAGGTATCATCACCACAAGCAATTTTAGAACATTTTCAGTCACTGCCAAAAGGAACTCCACACCCCTTAGCCATCATCCTCTAATTCCTCCATCCTCCCCAGCCCTAGGTAACCACTAATCTACTTTCTGTCTCTACAGATTCACCGATTCTAGACTTTTCATATAAATGAAATTATGTGGTCTTTTGTGACAGGCTTCCTTCACTTAGCATAATGTTTTCAAGGTTTATTCAAGTTGTAGCATGAATCAGTACTTTACTCATTTTTATGGCCAAATAATATACAATTGTATGGATATCCCAGATTTTGCATATCCATTCATCAGTTGATGGAATTGGAGTTGTTTCCACTTTGGGGCTATTATGAATAATGCTGCTATGAATATCTGCTTACAAGTTTTTGCATGGACATATCTTTTAATTTTTCTTGGGTAAATAACCAGAAGTGGTATTGCTAGATCATATGGTAACACAGGTTCAACTGTATAAGGACATATTAGACTGTGTTCCAAGCAGCTGTACTATTTTACATTCCCATCAGTAGTGCATGAGGGTTCCAATTTCTCCACATCCTCTCCAATGCTTGTCTTTATCTGTGTTTTTTATATTAGCTGTCCTAGTGTGTATGAAGTGGTATTTATATTTCCCTGATGGTTAATGATGTTGAGCATCTTTTCATGTGATTATTGGCCACTTGTATATCATCTTTGATGAAATATCTTCTCAAATTCTTTTCCCATTTTTAAATTGAGTTGTTTGTCTCTTTGTTATTCAATTGTAGAAGTACTTTATATACTAAAGATACAAGTCTCTTATCAGATTTATACTTTGCAAATATTTTCTCCCATTCTGAGTGTCTTTTCTCTTTAGTAATGGTGTTTCTCAAAGCACAAGTTTTTAATTCTGATGACGTCCACTTTTGCTGTAGAGTGAATGTTTGTATCCCTCCAAAATTCATATGTTGAAATCCTAATCCCCAGTGTGTTGGTATTTGGAGGTGGCGCTTTTGGAACATAATTAAGTCATGAGGGCAGAGCCCTCATGATGGAATTAGTGCTCTTATAAGAAAAGACAAGAGCCTTCCTCACTCCCCTTCCATGGGAGGACACAATAAGCAGATGTCCATCTGCAAACCAGGAAGTAGGCCTTCACCAGATACCGAATCTTCTGGTGTGTTTATTGTGGACTTTCCTGCCTCCAGAACTGTGAGGAATAAATTTCTGTTATTTAAGCCACACAATCTATGGTCTTTTTATTATAGTGGCCTGAACAGAATAAGACAACTTAAATCCAAGTGTTACTCTCTCCCCACTTACTGTTTCTTGCACACTATTTGTATTAGTCAGGGTTCTACAGAGAAACAGAACCAATAGATATAGATAAGAGGAGATTTATTATAGGAATCGGCTCTTGCAGTTATGGAGGCTGAGAAGTCCCACGACCTGCTGTCTGCCAGCTGAAAGAAAGTCAGTGGTGTGTCAGTCTATGTCCGAACGCCTGAGAATTGGGGTGCTGATAGTGTAAGTCATGATATGAGTCCAAAAGCCTGAGAACCAGGAGCAGCAACATCCAAGGGCAGGAGAAGATGGATGTCTCAGCTCAAGCAGAGAGTAAATTTGCCCTTCCTTAGCCTTTTTGTTCTAGTCAGATCCTCAACAGGTTGGAGGGTGCCCACCCACATTGGGGAAAGCCATCTGTTTTACTCAGTTCACCAATTCAAATGCCAATTTCTTCTGGAAACATCCTCACAGACACCAGAAATAATGTTTTACCAGCTATCTAAGCATTCCTTAGCCTAGTCAAGTTGACACATAAAACTAACCATTCACTATTACTCACTCATCCTCCACCACAGCACTGAGGTATCACAGGGATTGAGGTGAATCAGAATAATCTCCAAGACTTTTCTGACAGAGATACTGGGGAAAATAGTCTTTTTCTTCACAGCGTGTGAAAGAATGTAAAACTGAAACTGCCTGTGTCCATCTACCTATTTTGCAGTAGGAGAACATGAAAGCCACACATGGAGAGAGATGAAAGAAAGACCCAAAATGCTCTCTGCCAGAGTTCAATCTCAATTTCTAGTCCTGAGTCTCTGCTCCTGCAGCTTCTCCTTCTTGTTAACTGCTGCAATATCCTTCCCAATAACATCAGCCAATAAATTATTTTTTTCTTTTTGTTGTTAGCGCCATTGATTCCCACTCCTAGCGATCCTGTGTACGGCAGAACTGAACCCTGCCCAGTCTTTTTGCACCATCCTCTCACCTTCCAGTGCTGTATCAGACAATGCTCTGTTACTATTCAGAGGGTTTTCATGGCCAATTTTTTCAGAAGTGGGTGGCCAGGTCCTTCTTCCTCATCTGTCTTAGTCTGGAAGTTCTGCTGAAACCTGTCCAGCATGGGTATCCCTGCAGGTATTGGAAATACTTGTGGCATAGCTTTCAGCATCACAGCAGCATGGAGCCACCATAGTATGACAACCGATAGATGGGTGTTGTGGTTCTCTGACTAGGAAACAAACCCAGGCTGGGGTGATGAAAGTCCTGAAACTTAACCACTAGACCATCAGGGCCGCTACTTTTCTTACTCTACTAGAGTTGGATTGGGGTCACCTGGAAGTAAAAGTGATTGAACATTTTGGTGCTTTCTTACTATTAGAAAGCCCTGTAGAATTAGAGGTGTAGCAACATCGGAGTGATTACAGTGTACCACCACTGGGAGAACACATTTCTAACATGATAGTGAGGTTGGGTGTGTGACTTCACAGTGAGTCAACAGAGATGCAGAAGCTAATATTTTGATGAACAACGTTATCTTACAAACCACTTTACCTTTGGTCATAAGAAATCCATTGGTTTTCAAAAAGTTACTTTAACTTTCTTGCCCAATTGCAATTCATTAATTGTTTTGATGCAAAAACACAACTAGGAAAACAATGAGATACCACTCCACACCTACTTGGATGGTTATAATTTTTAAAAAACACAGAA
The DNA here is from genome assembly GCA_031878705.1 of Tapirus indicus. Classification (NCBI taxonomy): domain Eukaryota; kingdom Metazoa; phylum Chordata; class Mammalia; order Perissodactyla; family Tapiridae; genus Tapirus; species Tapirus indicus. Next base: position 51,727,688 of record CM062919.1, read on the forward strand.
AATAATAAGTGTTGGTGAGGATATAGACAAATTGGAACCCTAGTGTTTTGCTGGTGGGGATGTAAAGATGTAAAATGGTGCATCTGCTGTGGAAAATAGTTTGGTGAAAAGTTAAACATAAAATCACCAGATAGCCCAGCAATTCCACTCTTATGTATATACCCAAAAGAATTGAAAGCAAGGACTCAAACAGATACTTGTACACTAATGTTCATAGCAGCATTATTCACGATAACCAAAAGAGGGAAACAGTAAGCATCCATCAACAGACAAAGGGATAAACACAATGTAGTATATACATACAATGGAATATTATTCATCTATAAAAAGGAATGAAGTTTTGATACATGCCACAACATGAATGAACCCTGAAAATATTATGCTAAGTGAAATAAGCCAGAAACAGAAGGACATATTTTGTAGGATTCCAGTTTTATGAAATAACTAGAATAGGAAAATTCATAGTTACAGGAAGTAGATTAGAAGTTATCAAGGGCTAGGGAAAGCGGAAGTGAGGAGTTGATTTTATGGGTACAAAGTTTCTACTTGGGGTGATGAAAAAGTTTTGGAAATAGATATTGGTGATAGTTGCACAACATTGTGAGTATAATTAACACCACTGAGTTGTCCACTTAAAAGTGGTTAAAATGGCAAATTTTATGCCATATATATATTTGACCACAGTAAAATAAATGATAAAACACACACACAACTAGGGAGACAGTACTGTATGTGTGGTGATTAAGAACTGTTGAAATACCATTTATAATTGCAACAAAGAGAATAAAATGTCTGGGAATAAATTTAACCAAGGAGGCAAAAGACCTGTACAATGAAAACTATAAGATACTATTGAAAGAAATCAAGGAGGACATAAAGAAATGGAAAAATATTCCATGCACATGGATTGGAAGAATAAATATAGTTAAAATGTTCATTCTACCTAAAGCAATCTACAGATTCAATGCAATCCCAATCAGAATCCCAATGTCATTCTTCACAGTAATAGAACAAAAACTACTGAAATTCGTATGGGGCAACAAAAGAGCCCGAATAGCTAAAGCAATTCTGAAAAAAAAGAACAAAGCTGGAGGCATCACAATCCCTGATTTCAAAATATACTATAAAGCTACAGTAATCAAAACAGCATGGTACTGGTACAAGAATAGACACACAGATCAATGGAACAGAATTGAAAGCCCAGAAATAAAACCACACAGCTATGGACAGCTAATCTTCGACAAAGGAGCAAAGAACATACAATGGAGAGAGGGAAGTCTCTTCAATAAATGGTGCTGGGAAAATTGGACAGCAACATGCAAAAGAATGAAAGTAGACCATCTCCTATCGCCATATACAAAAATCAATTCAAAATGGATCAAAGACCTGAAAGTGAGACCTGAAACTATAAAACTCCTGGAAGAAAATATAGGCAGTACACTAATTGAGATTGGGCATAAAGGGATCCTTTCAGATTCCATGTCTACCCAGACAAGGGAAACAAAAGAAAAAATAAACAAGTGGGACCTCATCAGACTACAGAGCTTCTACAAGGCAAATGAAACCAGGATCAAAATGAATAAACAACCCATCAGCTGGGAGAAAATATTTGCAAATCGTTTGTCCAACAAGGGATTAATCTCAGTAATATATAAAGATCTCATACAACTGAACAACAAAAAAACAAACAACCTGATCAAAAAATGGGCAGAGGATATGAAGAGACATTTTTCCAAGGAAGAGATACAGATGGCCAATAGACACATGAAAAGATGTTCAACATCACTAATCATCAGGGAAATGCAAATCAAAACTACACTGAGATATCACCTTACACCCTTTAGAATGGCTATAATCACAAAGACAAATAACAACAAATGCTGGAGAGGTTGTGGAGAAACGGGGACCCTCATTCACTGCTGGTGGGAATGCAAACTGGTGCAGCCTCTATGGAAAACAGTATGGAGAGTCCTCAAAAAATTAAAAATAGAAATACCGTATGATCCAGCAATCCCACTCTTGGGCATCTACCCAATGGACGTGAAATCAACCATCACAAGAGGCCTATGCACCCCTATGTTCATTGCAGCATTATTCACTATAGCCAAGAAGTGGAAGCAAGCCAAGTGTCCCTCGACTGATGAGTGGTTAAAGAAGATGTGGTATATACATACAATGGAATACTACTCAGCCATAAGAAAAGACACAATTGTCCCATTTGCAACAACATGGAAGGACCTAGAGGGTATTATGTGAAGTGAAATAAGCCAGAGAGAGAAGGACAGACACTGCATGAACTCACTCATATATGGAATATAAGTGAACACACAGACAGAGAGAACTGATTGGTGGTTACCAAGGGGAAGGGGGGTGGGGGGGCACAAGGGGTGAAGGGTTACATCCACAAGGTGACGGACAAACAAAAATGTACAACTAAAACCCCACAGTGTTATAAACTATTAAGACATCAATAAAAAACAATGGTTAAAAAAAAAAAAAAAGAACTGTTGAAATAAATTCCTAGGCCCAAGATGGAGCCACTCCTGCTTGGGGTGCCACATCAGCAAACTGAAATTTAGGTATCTCTGTAAATGCTCTGCTTGACCAGAAATGGAGTATATCCACTGTGCCAATCCCCAAATGCCGAGCTAACTCTGGGCTCTTCTTATTTCCTTGTTCCTTATTGATTTTCTATCTTTCTCCTCCTTTTTTCTTATTCTTTATCTTGTAAAAGCTTCCTGCCTTCCACCTCATTTTGCAGTTCTCTGGACCCTGGGGAATGGAGACTGCCCACTTCATGAAATGTTAAATAAAGTTTGTTCGTATCACTAGATTGTCTTCTTTAATCATTTTTTAAAAGAATAAGAGATGAAAGCTGTGGGTCAAACAACCAGAGGTTCAAGTTGGGAACCTTGAGAATGTTTTAAATTTGTTTGTATCTCAGTTTCTTTATCTATAGAATTATGAACTAGAATTAGAAGTAGAAGTAGAAAGTATCCAGTTCATGGGTTGGAAGAAATACATAATTCATATAAAGTACTAAATTAGCATGGTAAACATGATAGGTGGCTATTAAATATCAGCTATCATTATCATTATTATTCAGTTCACTTTCTACTTCAGTAATCTCCCCATTACCCCCAAAATACTGAGAACTCTACTCTTTATAATTTTTTGTACATAATTCTTTATTTAACTTCCTATAGAATAATTTTTAAATTATATTTTCAACTAGGAGCATGAATAAATGGTTAAAAATGGAAATTTTGAAGCATATGCTGAAAACTTTAGAAAATAAGGTGAGGGAAAACTCAGAATAGTGTGATTATCCTGAGAGTTCCCAGCCATGACAGTGCAGAGATGAATCCTACCCCTCCACAATCGATGATTACATAGTAAGACTCAGCAGCAGTGGACATCTCAAAATCACAGGATGTACTTGGGAACTCTTCTAAAAGTTGGGACATGCAATTATTGTGGAGATAAAAATTATGGAAAATCACCTATATAGTGGTATACATTGTTCAAGAAATCCTGAAGGATGATTGCATGAAATTATCATTCAAACTCCAAAGGTAAATTATTATAATACTCTGTTGTCTAAGAAAATTCAACTCTTAGCAGAACAATTTGTGAAAACTACAATTAAACAAGCAAATAAAATATAGTTTGAAACTCACTTCAATCAAAGATGAAATAAAAATAATAAAAGGAGTAAGCTAAGGAAATCCAGCTATTGTAGGTCAGAAAATGACTGACTTATGAAAATGGCTAAACAATGTGTGAGGTGATGGGGAGAGCTCATGCCAGTTCCTAACATAAACAACTGAATTGCTTCTTACCACATTTTCATGTTCTTATAGTTTCTTCATACGTTGTACCAAAATTTATCTTTAAAAGCAGAAAAAGTAAATTGTATTCTTTGGGAAGTTGGTGAGGTATAACTCAGTCTTGCCCACCACTAGGTCAAAACTTCTTTGAAGAGTTGTTTTGTCTCAACAATTTACTTTAATTTTGCCTTCTAGTTTATAATATGTCTCTACCTAAATCTTGAAATATTGTTCTAAATTGTTAATAGGGAACAACTCTGATTTATCACATTGGCTACTAAGCAAGATGATGTTCCATTTGTTTATCAATTCTGAAAAAATTCGCATAAAATAAATGGAGTGGACAGTACACATTCAGGTATTTTCTCTTACCTATCCTGGTTTAGCAATAGTTGTTGGATTTTGAGTTTTTTAAAGGAGCCATTAATTTGGCAAAAGTATTTTGCCATGTTAGGGTAATCACTATAAAGAGTCTAGGTCAGGTGGTCTGGGTGTTGCCCCAGGCAGCATTTTCAGGCATACTAATTTTTCTAGGGCTGCTGTAACAAATTACTACAAACTTGGTGACTTAAAACAACAGAAGTTTATTCTCTCACTGTCCTTGAGGCTAGAAGTCCAAAACCAAGGTGTCAGCAGGGCTACACTCCCACTGAAGGCCCTAGGGGAGAATCTTTCCTTGCTTCTTTCAGTTTCTGGTGGTTGCTAGCACCCCTTTCTTGGTTTGTGGCAGCATCACTCCAATCTCTGCCTCCATCTTTACATGGTCATCTTCTCTGTGTGTCCCTGAGTGTTCTTTTCTGTCTCTTAGAAGGACACTCTCACTGGATTGAGGGTCTACCCTTATCCAGTGTGATCTCATCTGACCCTTACTTAATTACATCTGCAAAGACCCTATTTCCAAATAAGGTCACATTCTGAGGCTCCAAGTGGACAAGAATTTGGGGAACACTATTCAACTCAATATACTAATGAAGGAATGGGCCTTAGCATCAGACAGATTTGGATCTTGGCAGTCCCAAGTCTGCCCGGTTCTAACTCTATGACCTTAGAGAGTCATGCATCTCTGGGTCTCAATGTGTGTCCTCATAGACAAAATGCAATTAAGTTGCCTTCAGCACTGGAAATGTTAATTATATTCTGTTGAAGCATTTAAATATGGTTTTTAAAATCTCTAATAACATACCTAAAGAGTGAGGAAAATCAAGTAGTGAGAAAGGCACAGCTCTTCTTGGTTGATTCTTTTTCAGATATTCTGAACAGTTTAATATTTAAAATTGTGACATTTTGGTCCTGAGGTAACACAGACAGGCTAATAAAGATAATGAATGTATTGTTGAAATACAGCACTTGAAGGAGTCAATTAGAATAATAAAATAAAAAAGAATTAATGACATAATCAGGGTCATCAAAACTCTTTTCAAGACCAAAGCCAGAGGCATCACAATCCCTGATTTCAAAATATACTATAAAGCTACAGTAATCAAAACAGCATGGTACTGGTACAAGAATAGACACACAGATCAATGGAACAGAATTGAAACCCCAGAAATAAAACCACACACCTATGGACAGCTAATCTTCGACAAAGGAGCAAAGAACATACAATGGAGAGAGGGAAGTCTCTTCAATAAATGGTGCTGGGAAAACTGGACAGCAACGTGCAAAAGAATGAAAGTAGAACATCTCTTATCGCCATATACAAAAATCAATTCAAAGTGGATCAAGGACCTGAAACTATAAAACTCCTGGAAGAAAATATAGGCTGTACACTAATTGAGATTGGACATAAAGGGATCCTTTCAGATTCCATGTCTACCCAGACAAGGGAAACAAAAGAAAAAATAAACAAGTGGGACCTCATCAGACTAAAAAGCTTCTACAAGGCAAATGAAACCAGGATCAAAACGAATAAACAACCCATCAGCTGGGAGAAAATATTCACAAATCGTTTGTCCAACAAGGGATTAATCTCAGTAATATATAAAGATCTCATACAACTGAGCAACAAAAAAACAAACAACCTGATCAAAAAATGGGCAGAAGATATGAAGAGACATTTTTCCAAGGAAGAGATACAGATGGCCAATAGACACATGAAAAGATGTTCAACATCACTAATCATCAGGGAAATGCAAATCAAAACTACACTAAGATATCACCTTACACCAGTTAGAATGGCTAGAATCACAAAGACAAATAACAACTAATGCTGGAGAGGTTGTGGAGAAACGGGGACCCTCATTCACTGCTGGTGGGAATGCAAACTGGTGCAGCCTCTATGGAAAACAGTATGGAGAGTCCTCAAAAAATTAAAAATAGAAATACCGTATGATCCAGCAATCCCACTCTTGGGCATCTACCCAATGGACGTGAAATCAACCATCACAAGAGGCGTATGCACCCCTATGTTCATGGCAGCATTATTCACGATAGCCAAGAAGTGGAAGCAACCCAAGTGCCCCTCGACTGATGAGTGGTTAAAGAAGATGTGGTATATACATACAATGGAATACTACTCAGCCATAAGAAAAGACACAATTGTCCCATTTGTAACAACATGGATGGACCTAGAGGGTATTATGTTAAGTGAAATAAGCCAGAGAGAGAAGGACAGACACTGCATGAACTCACTCATATGTGGAATATAAAGGAACACACGGACAGAGAGAACTGATTGGTGGTTACCAAGGGGAAGGGGGTGGGGGATGGGCACAACGGGTGAAGGGTTACATCCACAAGGTGACGGACAAACAAAAATGTACAACAAAAACCCCAGTGTTATAAACTATTAAGACATCAATAAAAATTAAAATTAAAAAATTTAAAAAAAAAATTCTTTTCAGTTCATCTCTCACTTCAAATCCTGCTGTGAATATATTTCCTTTAACTAACAACTGGTGTGGAATGATAATGTCTTATAATCAATTTGTGAGTTAAATTGCATCTCCACAAAATTCATATGTTGAAGCTCTAACCCCTTGTACGTGAGAATGTGACTGTATTTGGCGATAGAGACTTTAAAGAGGTAATTAAGTTAAAATGATGTCATTAGGGTGGGCTCTAATCCAATATAACTGGTATCCTCATAAGAAGAGGAAATTTGGACACAGACACACACAGTGGAAAGACCACGTGAAGACACAGTGAGAAGATGGCCATCTACAAGCCAAGGAGAGAGGCCTCCGAAGAAGTCAACTCTGCTGACACTTTGATCTCAAACTTTCAGCCTCCAAAACTGTGAGAAAATTAATTTCTCTTATTTAAGCCACCCAGTCTGTGTTATTTTGTTATGGCAGCCCTCACAGACTTATACATTCACAATTCATTTTTTTGGACATCACACTGAAATCTGATCATATTCAGAATTTTCTCCTATCTTAGGATCAAGAAGCAGCATATAATTGTCCACCAACTACTCTCTGTGTAAACACTCCATGGATTGTAAAGTAGGCACAATCTACATGCACAGCTGTGCTTCGCTGAGCCCAACTTGCTTTCCAGAACAAAGGGAATTTTGCCTTAAAGATAAATCTAAGCCTCTGCCTTTTGGGATATAGAAGACTAGCCTTGACTTTACATTTTCTCAGTTTTTGTTCACTAAAATTTAAAAAAATCCGGGGGTCTAATCTCATGCAGTGTCACCCTATTACATTACTACAGGGGTTCAGAGAAAGGAGAAAGCTCACATCTGGTCAACGGATGAGGAATGTTTCATTAAGGGGTTGGCATTCAAACCAGATCCTTAAAGATGAGAGAGACAGACAGTAATTAATAGGCAGTGTACTCTAGTTGAAAATAAAAGATGAAGAAAATCAATGAAGTCTGGAAAATTTGGTGATTAGAGAACTTGAGATGATTTCTTTTGATTAAAGCATGTATATGTGTAGGAAGGTGGTGAGTAAAAAATATTTTTTTTAAGTATTCTAGAAACCAATTTTTGAAGACTATTATAAAGCTAAAGAATTTGGATATTAGCCCAAAAGACAAATGCATTTCAACAACTCACCTGGGACACTTGTTAAAAACACCATTTCCTGAGCCCTATTCACAAAGATATAAATCAGAATCTCTGCCAAGTGAGCCTCCAGAATGTGCATTTGTAGCTAGCTCCCCATGTGTTGTTTATCACACTAAACTTTAAGAACCACTGCAATAGGTGGTAGGAAACTATTAAATGGCCCTGAAAGTTTTTGAGCAAAGGAATGACCAACTTATATGTATACTTTAGGATGATTAATCTAATAACAATAGGTGGTATGGATATAATAAAAGATATTATAGACAAAGTAGGAGATAGGTTTAGGGGACTGATGCAAGAAAGAGGCAAGAAACAATGAAGGCTAGGATAAGGGTGGATATAAAGGGCTCTATCTTGTCGGGTAGAATACATGACAAAAGTAGGAATGTAGGATTTTATAGTAATCATACATAGGAAGTTGAGAGAAAGGAAGCATGTAAGAAGACTAAGGTTGCAAGGCTAAGTAATTTAGGTAGTGTTAATTAGAGGTAAGGTAGTCAAAAGGAAAAGGTTGTTGAACATTTAACCAGAAGTACATGATGGATTCAGACTGGGACACGTTGAGTCTGAGATTCTGGTAGGACACCCAGAGCAAGATATTCAACTGGCCATTTGAAATGTAGACTGGAGTCCAAGAGTGAAGTAAGAGCTCAAAATACAGATTCAACATTTGTCTGGATAGAGATTATGGTTGAAGCAGTCTGAGTGGATAACACTTGGCTGTTGTCTAGCCAACACAGGCCCTAGGGGAAAGTCACGAGAACCAGTGAGATTAATACATATTTAGAAGTTATAAATTGAAATTATATTGTTAATGATATCATTTCTTGCATTGTTAAGTTTATGATAGTTTACATTATGATCAGTAACTAAAATTATGTCTGTGGGCCTTTGACATAGATTGATTTTAAAACTAAAAACAGTCTTTACAATGTAATTGTAAGGAACATTACAATTTTCAGTGTAGGATCAAGCAGAGTAACAGCCAAGGAAATGTGTCACCTGAGACATACTGATCCTTGCTATTTCCATTATCTTCTGTGTTCACCTTTGTGTATTCATTTTTTTTTTTCTGGAGTACATTCTCAATTTTCTTCATATGATGTCCATTGGTCATAAACTTTTTGAATGTTTTCATTTTGACAATTTATCTTACTTTCACTTGCTTCTGTTGCTGGGTATAGGTTCTAGTTTGAAATCATTTTAGCTCACACTTGGAAGAGATTTTCCTTTGTCTTACACAGCCCAGGATTGTCAATGAGCTGTCTGAAGCTGATTCTTGTTCTTTTGTAAAGATCTTGTTCTATTGCTCTCTGAAAGCTTTTAGGATTTCCTTTTTATCATCAGTTCGGAAAGTGTTAACAAAATGTTTCTAGATATACATTTTCAATTTTTTTCTTCTTGTCTCTTAGGGGATTCTTTCAAACTAAAGACTTTTCTTTCTTCAGCTCAAGAAAATTGTCTTCCATTATTTCTTTTCTCATTTCTACTGTCTCTGTTCCTTTATGGAATTTCTCTGAATGCTGTACCTACTAAATCTATGTCCTTTAACTTTTCTATCATATTTCTCACCTGTTTATTTTAGTTTATTTTACTTATTATCTCTGTCTTTCAATGCCAGTTGGTTTTTCAACTATGTCTTTTCCAGTATTTACTATGCCTTTTGAATATTTAAATTTCTAATAACTATTTCTTATTCCCTGATTGCTTCTTTTTTTCCCAACAATAGCCATGGTTGTTTTATGGATCCAATTTCTTCTTTAATATTTCTGAAGACACTAACAAGAATTTTTATTTTTTTTTTTTACATTTTTTCCTCTTATCTGACTTGTTTCTTTCTCTTCCAAGAGTTGGTCATTGTGTCAGTTCACCCTGATCTGTCTTTTTCATGCTATTCTTCTTCCTCCTGTGTGAGTTTCCTTTGCAATTTGGTTGTTTTGTTTCCCTAATAATCCTTTCATTTGAAGAAGTTGGGTTTCAAGTAAGAGCATGACACTTGTCAATAGGCAGGCTTCCCTGTAGTGTGGGTAGCCTGGGAACCAGCCAACAGGCAGACAAGGCTGCCATTTGACAAAATAAGGACACAAAGTACTTTAGCATTTTAAACCCATGGATGCAGCTGCTTATCCTTTTAATTTTCCTCTGTATCTAATTTTGAGGAGCCAAGCTCTGTTCTACTTCTTTTTCAAGATCCAATTCTCAAGCCAGGAACCTGCTCAAGAATCTGCTCCATTTCCTTGGAAAATATGATGCTTAGCCTACTATCTTGAAACCTCTGGGTTAGTTTCTCAAACTTTATCAACCTTCTTTTAGCTAGCAGCCACAATTAAAGTTAAGTAATATTGAGATACTGTGACTTGCATTCAATAGCAACAACAAAGTTACCTTGCTGCTGCTGCTGCTGCTTATTATTATTAAGAAACTTTATTTTATAGAGTAGTTTTAGGTTTACAGAAAAATTGAGTGGAAAATACGGAGAATTCCCATATGCCCCTCTTCTCCTGACACACCACAGTTTTCTCCATTATTAATGTCTTGCATTGGTGTGGTACATTTGTTACAATTGGTGAACCATTACCTTGCATTTTTTGTTATTGAGGTATAATTGACATATTATATTAGTTTCAGGTATACAACATAATGATTCTATATTTGTAAGTATTGTGAAAAGATCACCACAATAAGTCTAATTAACATTCATTATCACACATAGTTATAAAATTTTTTTTCTTGTAATGAGAACTTTTAAGATTTATTCTCTTAGCAACTTTCAAATATGCAATGCAGTATTATTAACTATACCACACTCTACCTTATATCCCCAAGACTTATTTATCTTATAACTGAAAGTTTGTACGTCTTCACTCATTTCCTCCACACTCCTCCCCCCACCTCTGGCAGCCACCAATCTATTCTCTGTATCTATGAGCTCAATTTGGGGTTTTTTCATGTGTTTTGAGGGGTTTTTTTTAGATTCAATATATAAGTAAGATCATACAGTATTTGTCTTTCTCTGTCTAATTTATTACAAATAGCATAGTACCCTCCAGGTCTATCTATGTTGTTGCAAATGGCAAGATTTCCTTCTTTTTTATTGCTGAATAATATTCCAGTGCATAGATATACCACATTTTCTTTATCCATTCATCCATCAATGGGTACTTAGGTTGTTGTATACATCCTTTTGAATTGTTGATTTCATGTTCTTTGGATAAATACCCATTAGTGGACTAGCTGGATCATGTGGTAGATCTATTTTCAATTTTTTGAGGAACCTCCATACTGTTTTCCATAATGGCTGTGCCAATTTACATTCCCACCAACAGTGCACAAGGGTTCCCTTTTCTCCACATCCTTGCCAACACTTGTTATTTCTTGTTTTTTGATAATAGCCATTCCAACATGTGTGAGGTCATATCTCATTGTGATTTTGATTTGCATTTCTGTAATGATTAGTGATGTTGCACACCTTTTCATATACCTGTTTGCCATTTGTGTGTCTTCTTTGGAAAAATGTCTATTCAGATCCTCTGACCATTTTTTAATCAAATTGTCCTTTTGCTATTGAGTTGGATATTGTTATCTTGCATTTTTATAGCACTTTATTGTTTACAAAAGCCTTTAGTTATATCATTTAATCATCAAATAGTAGGTGTCCAGAAAATATTTTTGGATCATTGAATGAATTAAACAGCTGCATATGAGTTATAATTGGCTTGTAATTAAATATAGATGGCAGGACAAAAATATTAAAATAACTATAGTTTTTAAGTTCAGCATCTATCATTTGCTAAATTACATCTTTCAGACTACTAATAATTCCTTGGTGTCTTGATGGGGTTGATCTGCTTCACTGGAGTGGGCATTTAGTATCTAGAATTTTTCCTCCCTCCGGCTCATCAGGCAATGTGACTATCTAAACTAAGCAAATAACCACAATAAAACACATTTAGAATTATACTTTATCAAAATATTGTTTTTACAATACCATTAATAGTAGTGACTTTCTGGCACAACTTATTAAAATTGATTTTACTAAAACTATGTTCTTCATATTACCCACATTTGAACCATGTGAAACATTGCTTTTGAAGGCCTACCCTATGCTAAGAAGAAAGTTTATTCTAACTAGCAAATATTTGTGCTAAGGCTTTAGGAAGTTGCCAGAGGAAGAAAAGTGCTCAAATATTAAAAGAATAATAAGATACCTTATACTACATAAACCCTTCATACAAATAGCATCAGCAGTTTGTAAACTGAATTTTCTGCTTCCATGAGCAGGATTCTCTGAGGCCAAAAAAATGTGTTCACTCATATGGGTCTAATCTAAAAGCTGATCTTTCACTGGGTAGAAATCCAACTGCAATGACAGCTCAGAGTTTCATAGCCTAACCCTGTCAAAACTATTATTTGCCTGAGTCCTAACTCTGACTGACTTTAAACACCAACATGGAGAGAGAGAGTCTGCTCCTGATTGCTGAGAAAAATAAATTTTGTTGTGTGGTGTCCTAGTCACAAGAGGCCATTGGAGGAAAACATGATATGTTTAGATCCATTTCCCTAATAAATCTTTTAAAAAGGAGAATAATAATTCCTTAACACCATAAAGAATATTAAGAGTATTTACCTTAAACCAGTATCTTACTTAACAATGTAAAACTAGATACATTACTTTTAAAATCAGTAAAAGTTGCCCCCACCTCTGACAACCACCAATCTGTTCTCTATATCTATGAGTTACATTTTTTTTAGATGCCACATATAAGTGAGATTATACAGTATTTGTCTTTCTCTGTCTGACTTATTTCACTTAGTATAAAAATAATCTATCTTCATAGTAGCAACAACAAAAACAAATTAAAACCATATGGTAGGTTGCTAACAAGTCTCCAATTATTTACCCCTCCTTGTATCCATGCCCTTTGCCATGTGACTTTGTAGTTTCTCTTAATGAAGAGGTGGAGGGAGTCTGTTTTTCCTCCATAAAATCTGGACTGCACTTGGTGACTTGCTTTGGCCAATAGAATAATTCTAGGGTTTTAGAAACCTTGAATGCTTTTGCTTGCTTCCTCTTTTCCTTTTGCCACCACCAAAAGAACATGCCTGGGATAGCTAGCTATCCTGATAGAGGAGGAAAGATATATGGAATGGCCAAGTTGCCCTAGTCATCCAGGCAAAGCCATCCTAGATCAGATAATAGCCAGCTGACCCCCAGATGTGAGTGAGCCCAGCCAAGATTGGCAAGGTCACCTAGTCAACCAACTGTTGACCACAGAGAAGTAAGCAAACCCAGTCAAACTCAAATTAGCCAACCCCTATAGGCTCATAAATTAAGTGAATGTTTAATGTTAACTGCCACTGAAGTTTTGCAGTTGTTACATAGCATTATGGTGGCAATAGATAACTAATACATACTATTTAAAAATATTACTAACATGGAAGCAAAGCAGCTGGTTATTCTATAACCTGTCTCTCTTGAGACTCTGACTACATGTCCCTGAGGGTATTTAGAGTATTCTTGCCTCTTGGAAGAGAGTTGCCAAGGAGAGCCATCCCAAAAAGGATTTCTTCTTTGGACTTTGCATGACTGAAAAATAAGCTTTCACTGTATTAAGTTATTGATATTTTATGCTTATTTGTTATAGTTGATAGCCTATCCTAAACATATATAAGACAAAACTGCCATTCCACAATCTTTTGCCTGTTTTGCTCAAATTCAGTAACAAAGCACTCAGAACTTAATTACTCCCTGATTTGCATTTATTCATCATGCCCCCCCTGATTCAGACCTTTCAATATATAAAGATTATATATTACATATTATAGTATATATACATAGAGGTATCTACATATATGTTATATATAAATATATCTTTGAAAATAATAATTTATACTGAATTTATTTTACTTCATTATAAATATAAATTCCATATATAATAATATTAATGATAATATAATAATAATACAATAATCAATAGTATGTCCTTGAACTCATATATTCTAATGTATTGTCTACTCACAATAAGAAAGAGTTAGTTAATAAGTCCCTTGGTCAAGAGGCTTGATAAATATTGATTTAAGCTATGATAGTGGGTCTAACAGGCAATAGGCTAAACTAAAGAAAATTTCACTGAGCAAGTAGTTATGGTGCACTTATTAGATGCCTAGTCATAAGATGGACATTATTGAAAGATACAAAGAATTTTAAGGAATAGTCCTTATGTTGGCACATGTACAGATTATTTTCCTAATTAAATTTAAGCTTCTTATAGGAGTGACTGAGTCATATATTATTTGCATTTTGTAGTTCTAAGCATTAGGCAATAAAACACTAACCACCTGTGTCTGTACATAGTTTCCATTAGAAATGGTATCTTCTACAAGTCCTCAGAATGGCTTTTATTAATTGTGAATCAATCACAAATAATCACTACACATTTGAAACTTAAACTAATTAGGACCACTCATTAGCAAAGAAAGTAAATTGAAAGGAAATTTGGATAGCAATTTATAATGTGCAAAATTCAAAATCAAAGTAAGCAGAAAAAATAATGCTACTTTCTTGATATTGAATATGACACTAAAAGCATACAAAATAAAAGTGAAAGTAAACAAGTGGAACTACATCAAACTAAAAAGCTTTGGGAGGAAATATTTGCAAACCATGTATCTAATAAGTGGTTAATATTTGAAATACATAAGGAACTCAAACTCAATAGCAAAAAAAAAAAAGGGCAAAGGACCTGAGTAGACATTTTTCCAAAAAGACATACAAATGGTCAACAAGTATATGAAAAGATGTTCAACGTTACTAATCACCAGGGAAACACAATCAAAAACACAATGAAATATCACCTTTCACCTGTTAGGATAGCTATTATGAAAAAAACTAAATACAAGTGTTGACAAGAATGTGGAGAAATTGGAACCCTTGTGCACTACTGATAGGAATGTAAAATGGTACAACCACTATGGAAAACAATATAAAGGTTTCTCAAAAAATTAAAAATAGAAGCCAGCCCTGAAGGCCTAGTGGTTAAAATTTAGCATGCCCTGCTTTGGTGTCTTGGGTTCAGTTCCCAGGCATGGAACCACAGCAGTCATCTGTCAGTAGCCATGCTGTGGGGGCAGCTCACATAGAAGAACTAGAAGGACCTATAACTAGAATACACAACTATGTATTGGGGCTTTGGGGAGGAAAAAAAGAGAGAGAGAGGAAGACTGACAACAGATGTTAGCTCAGGGCCAATCTTTCCCAGGGGGAAAAAAAGGATTAGATTTTTTTTAAATTAAAAATAGAACTACCATATGATCTGGCAATCCCACTTCTGGGTATATATTCCAAGGAAACTAAATCATGATCTCAAAGAGACATCTACACTCCTATGTTCATTGCAGCATTATTTACAATAGCCAAGATATGGAAACAATGTAAATGGCCATCAATGGATGAATGGATAAAGAAGATAGAGTATATACATACAATGGAATATTATTCAGCCTTTAAAAAGAAGGAAATTATGCCATATGCAACAGCATGGATGAATCTGGAAGACAGTATGCTAAGTGAAATAAGCCAGTTACAAAAGGACAAATGCTTGATTCCACTTATATGAGGTATCCAAAATAGTCATATTTGTAGAACTAAAGAATGGAATGCTGGTTGCCAAGGGCTTGGGGGTGGGGGAAATAGGGAGTTGCTGTTCAATGGGTACAAAGTCTCAGTTATGCAACACAAATATGTTCTAGAGATCTGCTGTACAACATAATACCTACAGTTAATAATACTACATTGTGCACTTAAAATTTTGTGAAGAGGATAGATCTCATGTTAAATGTTCTTACCAAAAAAAAAAAAAAGTGGGGGACAAGGAAACTCTTAGAGGTGATGGATGTGTTTATTATCTTAACTGTTGTGATGATTTCATGGGTTTGTGCATATGTCCAAACTCATAAAGTTGTATATATTAAATATATGCAGTATTTTGTATATCAATTATACCTCAATAAAATGCTGAAAACTGGAAAAGAATTTGTTATTTTAAGAATATTAAAGAATGAATTTTCCTGTCACCCAAATTAACTTAGAGTGTCTCATCAACCCATGATGGTTCATACTTAAGAGGCCGGGCCCTGCAAGACCTGATAAGCACTAGGTACTTTAAAGAGGTTCAGATTAATCAATTTATCCAATAAATTCATTATAATCTATTGTAATGTGGCAGAAAAGAATACTGAGGAAAAACAAAATGATAAATGTGAAAGACTGTAAAGGTTATAAGACAGAGCCAAAGAAGAATATATTTGCATGGGAGTGAAAGCAACATTAAGACAAGGGGTTGAAAAGATAAAGGGAAAAATTAGGGTAAGTTGTTTTTTCATTGCAAATTGTTCTATGACATGGTTTTATAAAACAGTATTTGGCGGTCTTACAAAGTAAGTATAGTCCTACCATAAACCCAGGAATCACTCTCCGAAGCATTTGCCCAATTGAGTTGAAAATTTATGTCCACATGAAAACCTGCATACAAATGTTCATAGTAGCTTTATTCACAATTGCCAAAACTAGCAGCAACCAAATGTCCTTCGGTAGATGAATGGATAAACAAACAGTGATACATCCAAACAATGGAATTTTATTTACCAATAAAAAAGAAATTATCTGTCAAGCCACCAAAAGGCATGTAGGAAGCTTAAATGCCTATTGCTAAGTGAAATAAGCCAGACTAAAAAGGGTATATACTGTATGGCTCCAACTACATGACATTTTGGAAAATGCAAAACTATAGAGACCATAAAAAGATCAGTCTTTGCCAGGCGTTCAGGCAAAGGAAGAGGTGGTGAAATAGGCAAAGCACAGGGAATTTTTAAGGCAGTGAGGCTATTATGAATGATACTGTAATGACGGGTACATGACATGATGCATTTATCAAAACCCACAGAAATTTACAGCACAGTGAATGTTAATTTATGCAAATATTTACAGAATTATTTAGGTCAGGGTATTCAAGGATAGAATGTAGAAAAGGACAAAATAATCTAAGTATATTACAAATGTATGAAACAACTTCACTGAAGGGGGTGGGAGGATAAAGGTGCTGACCTAGGTAACTTTGAAAATGAGTGGCATCTGAAAGATTAAAGGCAAAAGAAACTGTACATAAGCACTAAACTCTAGTTGATAAAGTTGTTCCCCATGGGAGTGTAGGTCAACAACTCTGAAACTGCTACACAGGTTTACTGAAATCAAATAATTAAATAAACGGATGGTGCATAGTGAAAGCAAAGTTCTTCATTGTTCAAATGGAAACTTACAGATAAGCAAGGAAAGAAGGCTAGAATGATCCATGTGGTATTAGATTAGAGTTGAAGACATCAGTCCAAACTTACATTTAGCTTAATACAGGTACATATGTTTATACATAGAAATATTTATAGATATGTGTTATATACACAGGTTAGTATACACACAAATATTACCTTGTTCTGTAAGCTGAGACAGCCTGCAAGCAACAGCATCTGGTAGTAATGCATACATCTAGCATCCAGATTTTATCTTCTAATACCATTCTCTAATAAAAGGAACCAGGGTTCTGTGGAGAAATAGCTATTATTAGGACTGTGATGAAAAATATACAAGACGAACCTGGAGCATCTTGTAGTGCCAAAAGTAAGGAACTGTTAAGAAAAGACAAAATATAAGCTCACAATGATGTCAAAGCGACACAGGAACCAATAGCCAAAGCTAGAGTAATTTGAAGCAATAAAATAAATTGCCAAAGCTACAGTAATTTGAGCAACAAAGTAGTATTGGGTTATAACCCAAAGTGGAAAATAAATATCCATGAGTCCATACTAATATAAATAATTGAATAAATAAACATGGGAGAAAGGACAAATATCTCATGCAGAAGAATCCCGATTTATGTAGATATTCCATCCACAAGGAGGTGAAGCATAACTCCCCACTTCTTAAGTGTGGGCTACATAGTTAATTCATTCCAAAGACTACAGCATGGAAAAGAGGGGGTGAAAAAAGTAACTTTATCTTGGAGAAACATGACATACATCATTCCAGCCAGGTGATTAGATCTACAACAACAGTGGTCAGTCATGTTGATAGTATGTACCCTTGAAATGTGATGAAAATGGCACTTTACCTCTGTGATCTTCCTCTCCAAAACCCATAACCTCAATATAATCATTAGAAAAATATCAGACAAATCCCAATTAAGAGGCATTCTACAAAATACCTTGCTAGTACTCCTCAAAACTCTCAGGTTCATCAAAAACAAGGAAAGTTTGAGAAACAATCACTGCTATGAGGAGCCTAACAAAATCCAGCAACTAAATGTAATGTGAATTCCTGGATGAGATCTTTGAACAGAAAAGGGACATTAGTAAAAACTAAGGAAATCTAAATGAAGTTTCAATGCTAGTTAATAATGTATCAATATTGCTTTATTTTTTTAACTTTTTTTTGTGAGGAAGACTGGCCCTGAGCTAACATCCATTGCCAATCCTCCTCTTTTTGCTAAGGAAGATTAGCTCTGAGCTAACATCTGTGCCCATCTTCCTCTATTTTGTATGTGGGACGCTGCCACAGCATGGCTTGATGAGAGGTGCGTAGGTCCACACCCGGGATCCGAACCTGTGAACCCTGGGCCTCCAAAGCGGAGCAAGGAAACTTAACCACTACATCACCAGGCCGGCCCCAATATTGCTTTATTAGTTGTAACAAATGTACCAAAATAATAAAGGAAACTCAGTGTGAGGTACATGGAACTCTGTACTAATATCACAACTTTCCTGTATATCAAAAACTGTTCTAAAGTTTCAAGTTTATTGAAAAACAGTTAATAGAAGACTATTTCCAATTCCATCAGGCTGCAATGCAAAGGGTTCCTATTCTTCTCGTATGAAAGCTTGATTCCTCAAACAAAGAATTCTTAGCTTCTGAGAGACTGAAGGCAAAGGGAATGTGGAATGGTTACTGGAGGAGGAGAGTCAGAAATCAGTCATATTCTAATCTCCACTTGCAAAAGCAATGACAGTAGAATATTCCTTCTTTAATGTATCATTCATGAATTCCATTTTAACTGACAGCCCCTCTCTTTGCACTCTTTACCTTCACAATATGCATATTTGGTGCCCTGTTGGTAATTAACATTACCAGTTAATACTTGAATTGCAGAATATTGAGACAGGGTCATTAGAGCACTGAAGGAAGAAAGCTAGATTGTGTTCCTTTGGATAGGAAGAGTGTATTTATAATATTATGAATAATTACATTGATTGGAATAATTTGGGAAGTTTACATTGGGGAAGATGGATGAACGTGCCTAACAGACAGCCAAAAGTTTGGTTGTAATGCACATATATTTGAGTTTTAGCAGCCTGGCTATTTCCTTGAGTCTCAAAAGCCCAAATAATTGTGATCCCTCTGCCACTGGGTGTGGTCTTGGCAGTTCTGAGCATTTGATGCAAGATTGAGAGTCGAAGGTAAGATCAGCAGCAGCAGTGGAGGCAGCAGCAGTGGAGGCAGCAGAAGCTCAGTAGTGGCAGAGATTTTACTGTTCAGCTTCATGTCTAGATCAGGTTTATCCTTCACTGAGCCTAGTTCACCAACTCTCTATTATTTCCAAGCACTGTCATCTACCCACTACCCTTCTAATCAATTCCTCTTCTGCTTTATGGGAGTTTCTGTTTAGCAAAAGAATTTACTTACTGTGTTGTAAAATAAATGAAGAAAGATGATACAGATGTATATTACATGCATCATATATACATATATGGAATATATATATATGGAAAATTAATGCATGCCATGCACAACAATTATCAAGCAAAGTTATTTAGCTGCAATATGGGCTTCACATGTGAGTATCTTGCATTTTTTTCTAAACCTTAAATATATGCGCTTGTCACATAGCACATCTCTTTTTCTCTTTATCCATCCAGTCTCACTTGTCTGTGTGGATTGTGTGCCAGTGCTCCATAGCCCATCCCTGCCAGAAAGACATTTGCAGAGATATAAGCTGTCAGCTCTGGGTGCCCCTGAGTATGTGGCTTTCCTCTAAAAATTCTATTTTCAGTTGACAGTATAGCACTCTCATCTTGTTTTCTTTTTAAATTAAAGGGAGAAAAGACCTACATAATCTCAGTTGACATAACCTGTGCTGTTTGACAAATTAGCTCTCAGGAAAATTAATGATCCCTCCAGCCATAGGCTAGCTATATGATTCCCCTTCTTCTACAGTGATAAAATAAATGAACAATGGATGTTTACTAAGCAGCAGTTGACAAATTTGTGTTTGCAGAACACAGACTTTAAAACACTTACTCAGGAGGTCCCATTTCCAACATTAGTACCCATATCAATGTAGATTGATCCAGGTTCAAGTAAACTGAATATTCACAGAGGAGACAGCTCATTCACACACACCCATGATAGCTAACACCAAGGAATTAGTTACAATCTCTTATGTCTAAAACTAGCATCATGTCCTCTCAAGTGAAGCATGGCAGTGGTGGTAGTGTCTTTCACAGGCCAATTCAATAAAAATAGAAAGAAACTGAAAGTGAAAATTAAGAACCAATATCTTTTTTTCCTAATATTTCTTTTGTTTCCTTTCTTCTTTATATTAGACTTAAGGCATTATATTGTTTTTAAAAATTATGCATATTATAGACTATATTATGAATTTTATTTCAGGGCATTAAAGGAACATAAAATATTTGTCACAAAAAGGGGGCTATGGATCTTATATAGATTTTTTTCAGCTTTATTAAGATATAATTGACAAATAAAAATTGTATATATTTAAAGTGTACAACTTGATGTTTTTATATGTAATACATTATGAAATGATTACCACAATTGACTAATACATCCATCATCTCATACAGTTACTATTTGTCTGTGTGTGTGAGAACACTTAAGATCTACCCTCTTAGAAAATTTCAAGTATACAATAATATAGTCACAATAATATAGTTAACTATAGTCACAATACTGCATATTAGATCTCCAGAAGGAAGAAAGAGGAGGAAAGGAAGGAGGGAGGAGGAAGTGGTGGAGAGAGGAAGGCAGAGGAGAAGAAACAGTAGAGACTGTGTGTGTCCCACAAAGCCTAAAATATGTACCATCTGGCCCTTTACAGAAAAACATTACCTACCCTGTCCTTGTTACAAAGTTTATAATTTCCTTTAATAAAGCTGTTTCTAGACTACTACTTTTACTCCTACTCAGAAGCTTCAATTTACAATCTTGGAACTTCTTGAAGCTATCTATTTTAATTTAGCCTGTACATATCATGAAAGTTATGAGTAAGAATTGGTAGACCATACTCTGTCATCAAAGAGATAAGATTCCTTTATCATTGTAAAATCTTAAAGAGAAGTAAAAGCTAAATGTTGAAGAAATCAATCACAGAACATATATATAAAAAATACAATACCATTAACAGTTGCTCAAAAAATGAAATACTTAGATGAAAATCTAACAAAATGTGCACAATTTATATACTGAAAATACACAATGCTGATGAAAGAAATCAAAGAATATCTACATAGGTAGAGACACAGTGTTCATGGATTGGTAGACTTAATATAGTAAAGATGTTAATTTTCCTCCAAATGATATAAGGCTTAACACAATTCTCATCAAAATCCCAGATAGATTCCTTGTATATATAGACAAGATTATTCTAAATTTATATGAAAAGACAAAGGAAGTAGGATAGTCAAAATAATTCTGAAAAAGGACAAAATGGAAAGAACTGCTCTACCTGACTTCAAGACTTATTATATAGATACATTAATCAAGACTGTGTGGTATTAGTAAAGGAGTGGACACACGGATCAATGAGACAGAATAGAGAACCCAGAATAGATCCTTACAAATATGCTAAACTGAGTTTTGACAAAGGTGCAAAAGCAATTCAATGAAAGAAAGCACTTTCAAAAATGACACTGGAGCAATTGGACATCCAAAATCAAAATATGAATTTTGACCTAAGCCTTAAATATAAAACTTTTAGAGGATAACATAGGACAAAAATCTTTGGGACCTAGGGATTGGTCAACAGTTTGCATGAGGAGTGATAAAAGCAAGATGGTGGAATAGGAGGTCCCTGCCCATAGTTCCCCTCAGCAACAATAATTTGGCAGCCATCACAGAAAAAAGTGCCTTTGTGAGAGCTTTGTGGTCCAGGTAAGAGATTATGAAACCTCACTGGAACCCAAGACCAAGAAGGGCCATTTTGAGAAGGCAAACCCATGCCCAGGTAGTAGGCTTGCCCACCATGCTTCTGGCTACAGAC
This sequence comes from Tapirus indicus, assembly GCA_031878705.1. NCBI lineage: Eukaryota > Metazoa > Chordata > Mammalia > Perissodactyla > Tapiridae > Tapirus > Tapirus indicus. Next base: position 51,749,860 of record CM062919.1, read on the forward strand.
CCAAGACAGTTCTGTCCCCCTGTAGACCCAGCTATAGATCTGTTTGGCCTTGGTCCTGACACCAACACCATCTGCCAAGGACCTAGCAGGAATCATGCCTGCCCATGCCTGGGTAACAGGCCTACCAATCTCAGTCCTATGTGTGGACACTTTAGTGAGTGGGCCCTAAAAAGGCCAGGGACCAGACTCCAGCCCCTTTTAGCCATGGTGTTGTCCAGGGACAAGGTGGGGGCCAAGACTATCTGGGCCCCAAGACAGGCCCTCCAACCTTGGTCCAACTGCAGAACCTGAAACAGTGCTGTAACCTAGCTCCAGCCCCTTTCAGTCACAGGATGAAAGAAATTGAGGAAGATACAAATAAATGGAAAAATATCTCTTGTTCATGGATTGGAAGAATTAATATTGTTAAAATGTCCATACTACACAAAGCCATCTATAGATTCAATGCAATCACTATCAATGAAAAATTCCAATGGCAGTTTTCACAGAAATAGAATAAAAAATTCATATGGAATCACAAAAGATCTCAAATAGTCAAAACAATCTTGGAAAGAAGAACAAAGCCGGAGGCATCACACTTCCTGATTTCAAACTGTCTTAAAAAGCAATACTAATCAACAGTACAGTATTGGCTTAAAAAGGTGCATAATGCAATGGAACAGAATACAAAGCCAAGAAATAAACACATGCATATACACTTAACTAATCTTTAACAAGAGCAACAAGAATATACAATGGAGAAAAAGTAGTCTCTTCAATAAATAGCGTTAGGAAAACTGTATATCCATATGCAAAAGAATGAAATTGGAACCTTATCCTGCACCATATACAAAAATTAACTCAAAATGAATTAAAGCCTTAAACGTAAGACCTGAAACTCTATAGCTTTTAGAAGAAAACATAGAGAAAAAGCTCCTTGACATTGGTCTTAGCAATAATTTGGGGGGGTTGACACCAAAAGTGCATGCAACAAAAGCAAAATAAACAAATGGGACATCAACCTGAAAAGCTTCTGGACAGCAGAGGAAAAATTGAACAAAATAAAAAGGCAACCTACAGAAAGGGGAAAAATATTGTCAAACCATATATCTCAAAAGCTGTTAATATTCAAAATATATAAAGAACTCATACAACTCAATAGCAATATAAACAAATAAAATTTTAAAAATAACCCAATTAAAAAATAGGCAAAGGACCTGAATAGACATTTTTCCAAAGACATACAAGGGGCCAACAGGCATAGAAAATGTTCTTAATATCACTCATCATCAGGGAAATGCAAATCAAAACCACAATATCACCTCACACCTGTTAGGAAGGTTGTTATCAAAGAGACAGAAGATAAGTGTTGGTGAAGGTGTAGAGAAAAGGAAATCCTTGTATGCTCTTGGTGGGAATGTAAAGTGGTACAGCCTTTATGGAAACAGCATGGAGGTTCCTCAAGAAATTAAAAATAGGGGCCAGCCCTGTGGCCGAGTGCTTAGAGGTTCAGTGTTCTCCACTTCAATGGCCTGGGTTCTCAGGTTCAGATCCTGGGCACAGACCTATACCACTTGTCAGCCATGCTGTGGCAGCATCCCACATTCAAAGTAGAGGGAGATTGGCACAGATGTTAGCTCAGGGTGAACATTCCTCAGCAAAAGAAGAAATTAAAAATAGAACTACCATACAATTCAGTAATCCCTTTTCTGGGTATATATTCATGGAAAATGAAATCAGGATCTCAAAGTAACATCTGCACTCCCATGTTCCCTGAAGCATAATTCACAATCACCAATATATTGAAACAACCTAAGTATCCATTGATGGATGAATGGACAAAGAAGCTGTGGTATATAGAGACAATAGAATATTATTCAGCCATAAAAAAGGAGATCCTGCCATCTGTGACAACATGAATGAACCTGAAGTACTTTATGCTAAGTGAAATAAACTAGTCAGAAAGACTAATACTTCAAGATCTCATTTATATGTGGAATCTAAAAAAAATTGAACTCATAGAACTAGAGAGTAAAATGGTGGTTGCCAGAGGTTGGGGAGTGGGGTAAACAGAGAAATGGTGGTCAATGAGTACAAATTGTGTTATAAGATGAATAAGTTCTGGGGACCCAATGTACAGCATGGTGATTATAGTTAATAACTTTGTATTGTATATTTCAAATTTGCTAAAAGAGTAGATTTTAAGTGTTCTCACCACACAGAAAAAAAAAAAATGGTACCTATGTGAGGTAATGGACTTGTTAATTAACTTGATTGTGGTAATAATTTTACAATGTATACATATATTAAATTATCATGTTATGTACCTCAAAAAATAAAAGTTTGCTGGACATCAAAAGAATGATCTATAAAAGAAAAAAAATCCATAAATTAGACTTCATAAAAATTTAAAACTTTGCTCTCCAAAAGACCCTGTTAAGATGATGAAAAGGCATGCCACAGACTAGGAGAAAATATTTGCAGACCACGTATCCAACATATGACACATATCTAAAATACATTAATTTTTTTTCCAGTTTTAATGAGACATAATTGACATATTGTGTTAGTTTTAGTTGTATACATTTTTTAAATGGTCAAAATTCAACATTAAAAAAATCCAAATAGAAAATGGTCAAAAGACATGAAGAGATATTTCATTGAAGAGGATATATGAATGACAAATAAGCATATGAAAAAATACCAACATCACTAGAGAAATGCAAATAAAGATTATGATGAGATATCACTACTTACCTATTAGAACAACTTAAAAAATATAGCAAAATTTTGACAACATTTTTGTCAAATATATTTTGACAATAGCAAATGCTGGTATGTGAAGAAACTGAGTGTCTCATATACTGATTCCAGTCACTCTGGAAAAGAGTTTAGCAGTTTCTTAAAAAACTAAACACACATTTACCATATGTTTCCGCACATTTATCCCAGAGAAATGAAAACTTACACAAAAACTGGTATACAATGTTCATACCATCTTTATTTGTAGTACATCCATCCCCCAAAATACTATCCAGCAATAAAAAGTAATGAACTATTGATATATACAACAATTTGGATAGATCTCAAGGGCATTATGCTGAGTGAAAAAGAGCCAAAGGTCATATACTGTGATTCCATTGATAAAACAATCTCTAAGTGACATTATAGAGATGGAGGATAAATTAGGAGTTGCCAGAGGTTAAGATGGTGGGGGGAGTCAATGTGACTATTAAGAGGCAGCATAAAGGAGAGCTTTATATATTTATATCTATATCTTTATCTATCTATATATCTATATCTCATCTATATCTTTATCTATCTATATGTCTATATCTATATCTATATCTTTATAGCATTGGTGGTTACACAAATTTACTCACCATAAAATGACATGGAACCATACATACACACTGTATCCATGCAAATTTCCCATTTGGGACATTGTACTATAGTTACATAATATGTAACCGTTGAGGGAAATTGGATGAAATGTATATGCATTCAGCAAGTGAATGGCTAACAAAACTGGAATACTGCTCAACAATAAAAAAACATGATTACAAGCATCATGAAACTTAATTGAGCGTGGGACATGATGGATTAATGGATATTGAATTTGTTCTCCCTCCACAACTATAAACTAGTAAAATATAAAAAGAAACTATGTGCAGGAGTGATGTCAGCATCATGGCAGAGTGAGATTCCCTCTTTGAATCTCTGCCCCCTACGAGACAACAAAAACATCATTCACATTCCAACAGAGCTCAATCAAACACTAAGAAGGACTTCTGAGAAACCCCTGCTGCCATACATCGGACGGTGGAGGCGCGGGAAGCCCAGGAGTACTGGAGGAGAGGTAGGAGGTTGTACTCCCCCTCCCCAATCGATCGGCAAAAACAGCGCGGTTCGCGGACAGAGAGGGGAGGGGCGGACCACAGCGGGGAAAACTAGCGCCATCCAGGTGCTCTTACAAACTGTCACGAGATCCCCACTGGGAAGCGACGACGGACTGTTTAGGGGGTGTAGCAAACACCCTAAGAGAGCCAGAAAGGAAACCCCCGGGTCAAGCAGGAGAAAGAGAGGACCCCTCCCCCCACACACCCGGCGTTTCAGCATAATCCCTCCAGGGGCTGCAGCCGCCTCAGAGCAAACCGCTCGCGATCTCCATCTAGTGGCAGCAGGGGGAAACTGCAGGACTAACTTTAATCATGACGGGTAAAAATAAAACCGTCCCCATCGGATCCTTGCGAAAATATGTCAGGGCTACAGACCAAAAGGAAAATGACAAACACCCAGAAACCAACCCTGAAGGCACAGAATTTGATAACCTGAATGAGAGAGAATTCAAAATACCTATCATAAACAAGCTCAACGAAATACAAGACAACACACAGAAACAAATCAATGAATTCAGGGATTATGTCACAAAAGAGATTGAAACCCTAAAGAAAAACCAATCAGAATTATTGGAGATGAAAAACAAAATCAACGAGATAGTGGAAAAAATGGAGTCTTTAAAGAGCAGAACTGACAATATGGAGGAACGAATTAGCACTATTGAGGATAGCCACGCAGAAATGCTCCTGGTAGAGGAGAGAGAGCTAAGACTAAAAAGAAATGAAGAAATTCTTCGAGAAATATCAGACTCAAGGAGGAAAAGCAACATAAGGATAATAGGTATTCCAGAAGGAGAAGAAAGAGAAAAAGGAGCAGAGAGTTTGTTCAAAGAAATAATAGCTGAGAACTTCCCCAACCTCGGGAATGAGAGGGAAATAACAGTGAATGAAATCAATAGATCACCTAAATACATAAACAGGAATAAAAAATCATCTCGCCACATAGTAGAAAACTTGAAGAATACCCATGAAATATTGAAATAATATTGAAGGCAGCTAAACAAAAAACCAAAATAACATACAAAGGAAACCCCATCAGGCTCTCAGCTGATTTCTCGACAGAAACTCTACAGGCTAGGAGAGACTGGAATGATATATTCAAAATCATGAAAGACAAAAACCTTCAGCCGAGAATACTTTATCCAGCAAAAATATCCTTCAAATACGATGGAGAAACAATAACTCTCCCTGATAAACAAAAGCTAAGAGAGTTTGTCACCACAAGACCCCCACTACAAGAAATGCTCAAGAAGGTCCTTAGGCCTGAAAAAAAACAAATGAGAAAGGGGATACAAAGATTTCAGCAAGGAGAAAAGCAAGGAGACTAAACCAGAACAAAATACAGTTGGAAAACATCAAAAATTAATTCAAGCTCATCACTGGAAACACACATTCATGACACAATCTGGAATAAAGAGATAACAAATAAGGAGGGGAAGAGGTAAGGGATTGAACTGACCCAGCCTCAGGAAAAAGGAGGCATCCGAAAATGTACTTTATTATCCAGGAGATCGCTTATATAAACCACACGGTAACCACTAAACAAACAACCAGAAGAGAACCACACATGACAAATAAAGAGAAAACCAAGAGAATGAGCATGCAGAAATACCAAATTGAATTTGCAGTCCGAAACACAAGGGACAAGAAACGAAGGAAATGCAAAAGAACCAGAAGATGAACAATAAAATAGCAACATTAAACCCTCATATATCAATAATCACTCTAAATGTAAATGGATTGAATTCTCCAATCAAAAGACACAGACTGGCAGGATGGATTAAAAACCAAGATCCAACAATCTGCTGCCTCCAGGAAACACATCTCAGTTCTAAAGACAAACACAGGCTTAGAGTGAAGGGATGGAAGACAATACTCCAAGCTAATGGCAAACAAAAGAAAGCAGGAGTAGCCATACTTATATCAGACAAAGTAGACTTCAAGATAAAAAAGGTAATGAGAGACAAAGAAGGGCAATATATAATGATAAAAGGGATACTTCACCAAGAAGACATAACACTTATAAATATCTATGCACCCAACACAGGAGCACCAAAGTACATAAAACAACTGCTAAAAAACCTGAAAGGAGATATTAACAATAACACAATAATAGTAGGGGATCTTAACACCCCCCTTACATCAATAGATAGATCATCCAGACAAAAAGTCAATAAGGAAATAATGGACTTAAACGAGAAACTAGACGCAATGGACTTAATAGATATATACAGAGCACTCCACCCAAAAAAAGCAGAGTACACATTCTTCTCAAGTGCACATGGAACATTCTCAAGGATAGACCATATATTAGGAAACAAGGCAAACCTCTATAAATTTAAGAAGATTGAAATCATTACAAGCATCTTTTCTGATCATAATGCTGTGAAACTAGAAATCAACTGCAAGGGAAAAACTAGGAAAGGGACAAAGATGTGGAGACAAAACAACATGCTACTGAACAACCAATGGGTCATTGATGAAATTAAAGGAGAAATCAAAAGCTATCTGGAGACAAATGAAAAGGAAAATACACCATACCAACTCATATGGGATGCAGCAAAAGCAGTCCTGAGAGGGAAATACATAGCAATACAAGCCCACCTTAACAAACAAGAAAAATCCCAAATAAATAACCTTAAATTGCACCTAACAGAGTTGGAAAAAGAAGAACAGACAAAGCCCCGAATCAGCAGAAGGAGGGAAATAATAAAAATCAGAGCAGAAATAAATGAAATTGAAACCAAAAAAACAGTAGAAAGGATCAATGAAACAAAGAGCTGGTTCTTTGAGAAGATAAATAAAATTGACAAACCCTTAGCCACACTCACTAAGAAAAAAAGGGAGAAGACTCAAATAAATAAAATTAGAAATGAAAGAGGAGAAATTACAACAGACACCACAGAAATACAAGGGATTATTAGGGAATACTATGAAAAACTTTACGCCAACAAATTGGACAACCTAGAGGAAATGGACAAATTCTTGGACGCGTACAACCTCCCAAAACTGAATCAAGAAGAAATAGAGAATCTGAACAGACCAATCACAAGTAAAGAGATTGAAACAGTCATCAAAAACCTCCCCAAAAATAAAAGCCCGGGACCAGATGGCTTCCCTGGAGAATTTTATCAAACATTCAAAGAAGATTTAGCACCTATCCTTCTCAAACTATTCCAAAAAATAGAGGAAGATGGAATACTTCCCAACACATTCTATGAGGCTGACATCATGCTGATACCAAAGCCAGGCAAGGACAATACAAAGAAGGAAAACTACAGGCCAATATCACTGATGAACATAGACGCAAAAATCCTCAACAAAATATTGGCAAACCGAATACAGCAATACATCAAAAAGATCATACACCACGATCAAGTGGGATTTATACCAGGGACACAGGGATGGTTCAACATCCGCAAATCAATCCACGTGATACACCACATTAACAAAATGAAGAATAAAAACCACATGATCATCTCAATCAATGCAGAGAAGGCATTCGACAAGATCCAGCATCCATTTATGATAAAAACTCTCAACAAAATGGGTATAGAAGGAAAGTACCTCAACATAATAAGGGCCATATATGACAAACCTACAGCAAACATCCTACTCAACAGGGAAAAACTGAAAGCCATTCCTTTGAGGACAGGAACAAGACAAGGGTGCCCACTCTCACCGCTCTTATTCAACATAGTACTGGAAGTTCTGGCCAGAGCAATTAGGCAAGAAAAAGGAATAAAAGGACTCCAAATAGGCAATGAAGAAGTGAAACTCTCACTATTTGCAGACGACATGATCCTATACATAGAAAACCCCAAAAATTCCATCGGAAAGCTACTAGAAACAATCAACAACTACAGTAAAGTGGCAGGGTATAAAATCAACTTACAAAAATCAATTGCATTTCTATACACTAACGATGAAAAAACAGAAAGAGAACTCAAAAAGACAATCCCATTTACAATTGCAACAAAGAGAATAAAATATCTGGGAATAAATTTAACCAAGGAGGTCAAAGACCTATACAATGAAAACTATAAGACACTATGGAAAGAAATCGAGGAGGACATAAAGAAATGGAAAAATATTCCATGCACATGGATTGGAAGAATAAATATAGTTAAAATGTCCATTCTACCTAAAGCAATCTACAGATTCAATGCCATCCCAATCAGAATCCCAATGTCATTCTTCACGGTAATAGAACAAAAACTACTGAAATTCGTATGGGGCAACAAAAGAGCCCGAACAGCTAAAGCAATTCTGAAAAAAAAGAACAAAGCTGGAGGCATCACAATCCCTGATTTCAAAATATACTATAAAGCTACAGTAATCAAAACAGCATGGTACTGGTACAAGAATAGACACACAGATCAATGGAACAGAATTGAAAGCCCAGAAATAAAACCACACACCTATGGACAGCTAATCTCCGACAAAGGAGCAAAGAACATACAATGGAGAGAGGGAAGTCTCTTCAATAAATGGTGCTGGGAAAACTGGACAGCAACATGCAAAAGAATGAAAGTAGACCATCTCTTATCGCCATATACAAAAATCAATTCAAAATGGATCAAAGACCTGAAAGTGAGACCTGAAACTATAAAACTCCTGGAAGAAAATATACGCAGTACACTAATTGAGATTGGGCATAAAGGGATCCTTTCAGATTCCATGTCTACCCAGACAAGGGAAACAAAAGAAAAATAAACAAGTGGGACCTCATCAGACTAAAGAGCTTCTACAAGGCAAATGAAACCAGGATCAAAATGAATAAACAACCCACCAGCTGGGAGAAAATATTTGAAAATCGTTTGTCCAACAAGGGATTAATCTCAGTAATAGGTAAAGATCTCATACAACTGAGCAACAAAAAAACAAACAACCCGATCAAAAAATGGGCAGAGGATATGAACAGACTTTTTTCCAAGGAAGAGATACAGATGGCCAATAGACACATGAAAAGATGTTCAACATCACTAATCATCAGGGAAATGCAAATCAAAACTACACTAAGATATCACCTTACACCGGTTAGAATGGCTATAATCACAAAGACAAATAACAACAAATGCTGGAGAGGTTGTGGAGAAATGGGGACCCTCATTCACTGCTGGTGGGAATGCAAACTGGTGCATCCTCTATGGAAAACAGTATGGAGAGTCCTCAAAAAATTAAAAATAGAAATACCATATGATCCAGCAATCCCACTCTTGGGCATCTACCCAATGGGCATGAAATCAACCATCACAAGAGGCGTATGCACCCCTATGTTCATTGCAGCATTATTCACTGTAGCCAAGAAGTGGAAACAACCCAAGTGTCCCTCAACTGAAGATTGGTTAAAGAAGATGTGGTATATACATACAATGGAATACTACTCAGCCATAAGAAAAGACACAATTGTCCCATTTGCAACAACATGGAAGGCCCTAGAGGGTATTATGTGAAGTGAAATAAGCCAGAGAGAGAAGGCCAGACACTGCATGAACTCACTCATATATGGAATATAAGTGAACACACGGACAGAGAGAACTGATTGGTGGTTACCAAGGGGAAGGGGGTGGGGGGGCACAAGGGGTGAAGGGTTACATCCACAAGGTGACGGACAAAAATGTACAACTAAAACCCCACAGTGTTATAAACTAAGACATCAATAAAAAATTTTTAAAAAAGTAACTATGTGCAGGCATTAGACAACAGTGCAAGGCTGTGATTCTTGAAAGGCATATGGTTAGCTCCGCAGTCACCTGATTTTATGCCTAGGGGCACTTTCCAATACTGGACACAGGAAGTAGAGTTCAAACATAGCAGTGGTCTCACTGGGCAGAGAAAGTAGATTATAATCTGGGGCTGTTGAGAGGGCTGAAATTGTGGACCAGGATATCAGAAAAGAGGAAATTACATTAAAAATAGAGCTCCAGAAATCTGCGTGTGGTGCCTAAGAGCAGTGCTGTGCAATAGAACTTTCTGCAATAATGGAAACATTTATATCATCCTGTTCAACATGGTAACCACCAGCACCATGTGCCTATTGAGCACTTGAAATATGGCAAGTGCAACAGGGAATATTTTATTTTAAATGGCTACAACATGTGGTTTGTGGCTATTGTATTAGCTATCACAGCCCTAGAGTTTAGGTTGCAAATGTGCAGAGCAAAATTCTGTGAGGCATTTCTGTGTCTAGTTTATTTCACTTACCATAACATAGTCCAGGTTCATCCATATTGTCTGAAAATGGCAGCATCTCCTTCTCTTTTAAGACTGAATAATATTCTATTGTATGTAAATGCCACAATTTCTTTATGCATTCATCTGTTGACACTTAGGTTGTTCCCCTATCTTGGCTATTGTGAATTATGCTGCAATGAACATGCGATTGAAGATATCCCTTCCTTGTACTGATTTGATTTCCTTTGGATATAAACCCAGAAGAGGGATTACTGAATTGTATGGTAGTTCTATTTTTAATTTTTTGAGGAACTTCCATACTGTTTTCCATAAAGGCTGTACCACTTTACATTCCCACCAACAGTGTACAAAGAGTTCCTTTTCTCCACATCCTCACCAACACTTGTCATCTTTTTGATAATAGCCATCTTAACAGATGTGAGGTGATAATTCACTGTGGTTTTCATTTGCATTTCCCTGATGATGAGTGACACTGAGAATCTTTTCATACACCTGTTGGCCATTTGTATATCTTCTCTGGAAAATGACCTCACTTACCTATGGAACCTAAAAAAAATCAACTTCATAGAAGCAGAGATTAGAACAGTGGTTACCAGGGGTGAGGACATGGAGGAAATGGGGAAATGGTTGTTCAAAGGGTACAAAGTCAGGGTTATGTAGGATGAAAAAGTTCTAGACATCTAATTATAGCATGAGGACTATAGTTTATAATGTATTGTATTCTAAGAGAATAGATTTCAGGTGCTCTCACCACACACATACACAAAATGGGAACTATGTGAAGAAATGGATATGCTAATTAGCATGACTGTAGTAATCATTTCACTATGTATATTAAAACATCATGCTGTACACCTTAAATATATACAATTTTTATTTTAAATAAAAAACAACCCTGTGAGACCTGACAGAATTACTAGGAGCTGTGAGCTGACACAGAATACAGAAGTGGCAAAATGTGGGAGATGTGGATCTGACCAACCAGAGTAGAGAGCTCTTAGTGTAGAGCTTTTAGTGTAGACATAGAAAGGCCACACTTTAGAAATCAGGCTTGTCTAGCTCTAGAGCAGTTTCCCAACCTCAGCATTACTGACATTTTTTTATCAGGTAATTATCTGTTGTGTGTGTGTATATGGGGACAGGGGATTATGTTCACTGTAGGATGATTAGCATCCTCCCTGGCCTCTACACACTAGGTGCCAGTAGCACCCACTCACATACCTGTTGTAACAATCAAAAATGTCTCCCAACATTGTCAGATGTCCATTGAATGGTAAAATCACCCGTGGTTGAGAATCACTTCTCCAGGGTAACAGCTAATCTAAGACTATCCTAACAAAGCCTAAAACAAATTCTCAACAAGATCAAGCTGATCACAAATAAATTAACCTTCTAAAGAATGGAAATCTTTAAAAGAAGAAAAAAAATCAATAAAACAAATGAAAAGTTGTTTCTAGTAATAGAAGTATGAAGAAACCAACAATTCTCCTATTTCAAAAAACATTATAAATCTAGAAAAATTAGTCAAAAACCACTATTTTAAGGACTGGAAATCAATCAAAGGCAAATAGTAAGCTGAGAACTATTTATTCTTGAAAAATTGCTAGTGCTTTGTAAAAGAACCATTGTATCCTGTGGCATCATTTAAGGATGCAAATGTGCAGAGCAAAATTCTGTGAGGCCTTTCTGTGTCTAAGTTTGTCCTTCCCTAAGTTATTCAGTAAGGATTATGGCTCTCTCAGGCTGTGGCTGGCTGCAAAAAACAGCAACTGTGCCCTAAGAGAGGATGGTCTTGAATCATAGTAGGTGTGTAAACCTTCAGTTTTGTCAGTTAAAAGTGGAAGAAGTCAGTTAGGAATGGACAGGGAAAACTTGTAGTTGCTAGCCAAAGATGACAATCCCAGCAGAAGAGTAGCCAGAAATTTAATGATATAATCCTGGAAAGGGGATAGCTATAGAAGGGCTAAGATGAGTTCTCCAAAAATCCCTGTCTAACTCAGAAATGATGCATGCACAGGGGAGACCCAAGATTGCATGGCAAAAAGTAAAAGCCAAGGGAGACTTGAGAACTGGCTGCAGGATTGAATGTATCCCTTATCCCACACAGGGAACAATTAGTAGAGAGTAGAAGGCTTACAGACTCAAAATGTTTGATGTTAACTTCTGTCCAAATCATTGACTGACTACTAAGCTATGTAGAGACAGAGGCCAACTCTAAAGAGCTAGGATAAAAATTAAAATAAAGAATTTTAAAAACCAAGCAGAAGGGAGTAACATCAGCAACATGGCAGAGTGAGCTGTTCCCTTTGTCTCTCCCCCTTCTACAACTACAATTAAATGTACATTCATTAATCAGCAGAGGATACCCACATAGCACATCAGGACGCCTGGGAGACCTATGCAGCTATACATCTGAAGGTGGATGGACTACCCCCAAGGAGGTGGTGGAGGTAGGTGAGCACCCTCTGGCCCTCAGGCAGCCCAGCACATGCATGCAATTGCTTTCCTGGCTGGAGCATTCATAGCACTTCTGTTGCACCAAGGAGGGGAGTGTGCCTCAGGGCAACTGTGGAAACAGGTGACAGCAAGTCTGAGCCCTGTGTGGTTGCTTCCCCATCCAGTGGGAGAGTCCTCAGGGCCGAGTAGTCTACAGAAAGCAGCTCAGGCTCAGACTCAGTGGAGAAGCCCCACCCACAAAGAACAAATGCTGGTGTGATCTAGGAGTACAGGGCGACTGAGCTGTGGCCCAGGCAAATAGTTCCTGGCTGCCATGAATGCCCATAGTTCTGCTGTGGCCCCAAAGGGGGGAAGTGAGGCTAGGCTGGACTGTGGGAGCAGGCAGCAGCAACCCTGAACCCCATGCAATCACTGTCCCATCTGGTAGGAGAATACACAGTCCCACCTCGGTCCCAGGGAGTGGCTCTGGCTCATTCCCAGAGGGGAGGACCCACCCACAAAGCACAATGGCTGGTGCAACCTAGGAGCAGACAGTAGCTGAGCTCTGAGTTTGGGCAAACCAAAAATGTTCCCATCTGCTGTGAACCCCCATGATACCGCTATGTCCCCAAAAGGGGGAGCACAACTTGGTGGGACTGTGGGATCAGGCAGCAGCAACCCTGAGCCCCCACATGACTGCTTTCCCATTCAGTGGGAGATCCCACAGGGTCACTGCAATCCCAAGGAGTGGCACAGGCTCAGACAGGCACAGCTGACAGGGATAGCAGTGGTAGGGTCAGATTGAACAGCTCCTGACGCCCACCAATGGTGGCAGGTGGAACCCGTGACCAGATTTTATCACTATGAGCTGGCATAAATCCACTCCATCAAATGGTAGATAGAAATATATTAATACTCCAGACCAGAAGGGAAAAGACAACCATCCAGAAATCAATCCTGAAGGCACAGAAGTCTGCAATCTAAATGACAGAGAATTCAAAACAGCTATCATAGAAAAATTCAATGAGTTACAAGAGAATCCTGAAAGACAGCTCAATGAAATCAGGAACCAAATTAATGAACAGAGGAAATTCTTCACAAAAGAGATCAAAACTATAAAGAAAAGCCAACCAGAATTGTTGGAGATGAAAAAAAACAATGGATGAAGATAAAGAAAAATCTGGAGCCCTTAAATAACAGCTGACAATATAGAGGATAGAATTAGCAGTCTAGAGGATAGGAATACAGTAATGCTTCAGATGGAGGAGGAGAGAGAACTTAAACTAAAAAGAAATGAAGAGGGGCCGCCCGGTGGCATAGCGGTTTCGTCCGCGCTTAGCAGCCCGGGGTTCGCCGGTTCGGATCCCAGGTGCCCGCTGACGCACTGCCTGTCAGCCATGCTGTGGCGGCGTCCCATATAAAGTGGAGGAAGATGGGCACAGATGTTAGCCCAGGGCCAGTCTTCCTCAGCAAAAAGAGGAGGATTAGCAACGGATGTTAGCTCAGGGCTGGTCTTCCTCACACACAAAAAAAAAAAATAGGAAGTTAGGGGAAAATGAATCAATAAATTTACATGCAAGTCTTAAAAAAAAAAAAAGAAAAGAAATGAAGAAATTATCCAAGAAATATCCAACTCAATTAGGAAATGCAACATATGGATTATAGGTATTCCAGAGGGAGAAGAAAGGGAAAAAGGAGCAGAGAGCTTGTTCAAAGAAATAATATCTGAGAACTTCCCAATCCTGGAGAAGGAGCTGGAATTACATGTAAAGAAGCCAACAGAACTCCTAATTACATCAATGTAAAAAGACCTTCTCCAAAGCATATATTAGTAAAGCTGGCAAAAGTCAATGACAAAGAAAAAGTATAAAGGGCAGCAAGGCAGAAGAAAATAACTTACAAAGGAACCCATATCAGGCTTTAGGTGGATTTCTCAACTAAAACCTTACAGGCTAAAACAGAGTGGAATGATATATTCAAAATTCTGAAAGACAAAAACTTTCAACCAAGAATACTATATCCAGCGAAAATGTCCTTCAGATATGATGGAGAAATAAAAACTTTCCCAGATAAACCAAAGCTAAGGGATTTCATTGCCACAAGACACCCCCTTACAAGATTTGATCAAGAAGGCCCTCATACCTGAAAAAAAGAAGAAAACATTTACAAAGCCTTGAGCAAGGAGATAAAGAGGCAGACAAAATCAGAAAATCACAACTCTCTACCAGAACAGATTAGCAAACACTTAATTATAACTCTAAAGACGAAGGGAAGGAAAACATCAAAAATAAATATACTCACTTCATTTTAACCACAAATTCACAACACACAATGGAATAAGTTGTGACAACAACAACTTAGAAGGGGAAGAGGAAAGGATGAAACCTGCTTAGACTAAGGGAACAAAAGGCCATCAGGGAATGGACTATCTCATCTATGAGATCTTTTATAGAAACCTCAAAACAACCACTAAACAAAAAGTCAAAACAAAAACACAAATGATAAATAATGAGAAAACCATCATAGAGAGCCACGAAACTGAATTGGCAGTCCAAAATACATGGGACAAGAAACAAGGGAAATACAGAACAACTGAAAAACAAGTGATAGAATGGCAGCATTAAGCCCTCTTATATCAATAATCACTCTAAATGTAAATGGATTGAATTCCCCAATCAAAAGACACAGAGTGGCTGGATGGATTAAAAAACAAGACCCAACAATTTGCTGCCTCCGGGAAACAGATCTCAGCTCTAAAGACAAACACAGGCTTAGAGTGAAGGGATGGAAGACAATACTCCAAGCTAATGGCAAACAAAAAAAAGAGGATGGTGCCATACTTATATAAGGAAAAGTAGACTTCAAGATAAAAAAAAAAAATGAAGACAAAGGGGGCAGTATATAATGATAAAAGGACACTCCACCAAGAGGACATAACACATAAATATATATGCACCTAACACAGGAGCACCAAAGTACATAAAACAAATATTAATTGACCTAAAAGGAGACACTAACAGCAACACAGTAATTGTAGGAGATCTTAACACCCCACTGTCATCAATGGGAAGATCAACCAGACAGAAAGTCAACAAGGAAATAGTGGAAATAAATGAAAAACTAGACCAGATGGACTTGATATATATATATTATTATTAATATATATATTATATATTAATAATTATATATTATTCTTCTCAAGTGCACATGTCATATTCTCAAAGACAGACCAAATGTTGGGAAACAAGGCAAGCCTCAATACATTTAAGAAGATTGAAACGATAACAAGCATATTTTCTGACCATTATGCTATGAAACTAAAAATCAACTACAAGAAAAAAGCTGGGAAAGTAACAAATATGTGAAGACTAAACAAGATGCTACTGAACAACCACGATCATTGAAGAAATTAAAGGAGAAATAAAAGAATATCTGCAGACAAATGAAAATGAAAATACACCATACCAACTCATATGGGATGCAGCAAAAGTGGTCCTAGGAGAGAAATTCATAGCAATACAGGCCCACCTTAACAAATAAGAAAAATCTCAAATCAGCAATCTTAAACTACACCTAAAAGAACAAGAAAAGAACAAACAAAGCCCAAAGTCAGCAGAAGCAGGGAAATAATAATTAGAGCAGAAATAAATGAAATTGAAACCAAAAAACAGTAGAAAGGATCAATGAAACTAAGAGCTGGTTCTTTGAAAAGATAAACAAAATTGACAGGCCCTTAGCCTGATTCACTAAGAAAAAAAGAGAGATGGCTCAAACAAATAAAATTAGAAATGAAAGAGGAGAATTACAATGGATACCACAGAAATACAAAGGATCATAAGAGAATACTATGAAAACTATATGCCAACAAATTGGACAATCTAGAAGAAATGGATAAATTCTTAGACTCATACAACCTCCCAAAACTGAACCAAGAAGAAATAGAGAGTCTGCTTAGACCAATCATAAGTAAAGAGATTGAAACAGTAACCAAAAATCTCCCCAAAAATAAAAGTCCAGGACCAAATGGCTTCTCTGAAGAATTCTAACATTCAAAGAAGATTTAGTACCTATCCTCCTCAAACTATTCTGAAAAGAATGAAGAAGACAGAACACTTCCTAACACATTCTACGAGGCCAACATCACCCTGAGCCCAAAGCCAGACAACAACAACACAAAGAGGAAAACTACAGGCCAATATTGCTGATGAACATAGATGCAAAAATTATCAAGAAAATATTGGCAAACCAAATATAGAAATACATCAAAAGGATCATACACTATGATCAAGTGGGATATGTACCAGGGACACAGGGATGGTTCAACATCCACAAATCAATCAATATGATACAACCCATTAACAAAATGAGGAATAAAAACCACATGCTCATCTCAATAGATGCTGAGAAAGCATTTGATAAAATCCAACAACCACTTATGATAAAAAACTCTCAATAAAATGGGTATAGAAGGAAAGTACTTCAACATAATAAAGGCCATATATGACAAACCTACAGCAAGCATCCTATTCAACAGGGAAAAACTGAAAGCCATTCCTTTGAGGACAGGAACAAGACAAGGTTGCCCACTCCCACCATTCTTATTCAACATAGTACTGGAGGTTTGTGCCAGAGCAATTAGGCAAGAAAAAGAAATAAAAGGTATCAAAATAGACAAGGAAAAAGAGAAACTCTTGCTGTTTGCAGACAATATGATTTTATATATAGAAAACCCTAAAGAATCCATTGGAAAACTATTAGAAATAATCAACAGTTGCAGCAAAGTTGCAGGGTACAAAATCAACTTGCAAAAATCAGTTGCATTTCTCTACTCAAATAACGAACAAACAGAAAGAGAACTAAAGAATACTATCCCATTTAAAATCACAACAAAAGGAATAAAATATCTAGGAATAAATTTAAACAAGGCGGTGAAAGACTTATACAATGAAAACGATGACATTATTGAAAGAAATCAATGATGACGTAAAGAAATGGAAAGATATTCCATGCACATGGATTGGAAAAATAAACATAGTTAAAATGTCCATACCACCTAAAGCAATCTACAGATTCAATGCAATCCCAATCAGAATCCCAATGACATTCTTCATGGAAACAGAAGAAAGAATCCTAAAATTCATATGGGGCAACAAAAGACCCCAAATAGCTAAAGCAAACCTGAGAAAAAAGAACAAAGCCAGAGGCATCACAATCCCTGACCTCAAAATATACTACAAAGTTATAGTCATCAAACAGCATGGTACTGGTACAAAAACAGACACACAGATAAATGGAACAGAATTGAAAGCCCAGAAATAAAACCACACATATACAGACAGCTAATCTTCAACCAAGCTTCTAAGAATATACAATAGAGAAAAGAAAGTCTCTTCAATAAATGGTGTTGGGAAAACTGGACAGTCATATGAAAAAGAACAAAGCTACCATTATCTCTCACCACACATAAAAATTAACTTAAAATGGATTAAAAACTTGAAGGTAAGACATGAAACCATAAAACTCCTAGAAGAAAATATAGGCAGTACACTCTTTGACATCAGTCTTAGAAGGATCTTTTCAAATGCCATCTACTCTGGCAAGGGAAACAAAATAAAAAAATAAACAAATGGGACTATATCAGACTAAAGAGCTTCTGCAAGGCAAAGGAAACTGTGAACAAAACGAAAGGACAACCCACCAACTGGGAGAATATGTGTGCAAATCACATCTCCAAGAAGGAGTTAATCTCCAAAATATATAAAGAACTCATACAACTAAAAAACAAACAACCTGATCAAAAAATGGGCAGAGGATATGAAAAGACACTTTTCCAAAGAAGATATACAGATGGCCAACAGGCACATGAAAAGATGTTCAACATCACTAATTACCAGGGAAATGCAAATCAAAACTACAATGAGATATCACCTAACACCTGTTAGAATGGCTACAATTACCAAGACAAAAAACAACAAATGTTGGAGAGGATGTGGAGAAAGGGGAGCCCTCATACACTGCTGGTGGAAATGCAAACTGGTGGAGCCACTATGGAAAACAGTATAGAGATTTCTCAAAAAAATTAAAAATTGAAATACCATATGACTCAGCTATTCCACTATTGGGTATTTATCCAAAGAACTTGAAATCTATAATTCAGAGATTTATGCACCCCTATGTTCATTGTAGCATTATTCACAATAGCCAAGATGTGGAAGCAACCCAAGTGCCCAAGAATTGATGAATGTACAAAGAAGATGTAGTATATATATATATATATATATATATATATATATATATATATACAATAGAATACTATTCAGCCATAAAAAAAGACAAAATCATTGCATTTGCAACAACATGAATGGAACTTGAGGGTATTGTGTTAAGTGAGATAAACCAGACAGAGAAAGACAAACACCTATGATTTCACTCATGTGGAAGATGAACAAATATCTGGACAAAGAGAATAGATTAGAGGTTATCAGAAGGGAAGGGGTTTGGGGATGGGCATAAGGAGTAAAGCGTCACACATATATGGTGATTGACAAATAATATAGTACTGCTGAAATTTCACAATGTTATAAAATATTATGACACCAATTAAAAAAAAAAAAACCAAGCAGAGATAGCAATAGCTCCACACCACAGGGGCACCAGATTCCCTAGTTTGAGTCCAGGCAAGATGATAAATTAAACAAAACAAAAACCTTAGACATAAAACAATCTAGAGCTGCTACAATATATTACCTAAATGTCCAATTTTAAACCAAAAATTATTAGACGTACAAAGAAACAGGAAAGTGTGAATCATACAGTAGCCCCCTTTACCTGCAGGGGATATGTTCCAAGACCCTCAAGGAATATCTGACACCATGGATAGTACCAAACACTATAAATACTTTTTTTGCCTACACACACATACCTATTACAAAGTTTAATTTATAAATTAGGCATGGTAAGAGATTGACAACAAAAACTAATAACAAAGTAGAATAATAACAACAATATACTGTAATAAAAATTACCAAAGATCTCAGGAACCTCAGTATAAATTTTTTTTCTTTCCTTAGTAAGTTAAGAATTTTCATCCTTTCACTTAAAGGAAGCACTTTATGGCTTCTCTTTGGCATATCTGAATTACCAGCATTACTACTCCTGTGCCTTGGGGCCATTATTAAGTAAAATAAGGGTTACTTAAACACAAGCACTGTGATTTCACAACAGTCAATCTGATAACTGAGATGGCTACTAAGTGACTAATAGGTGGGTAGTGTATACAATGTGGATACATTGCCCTGGACAAAGGGATGACTCACATCCTGAGAGGGAAGACATGAGATTTCGTCACACTATTCAGAAGCGTACACAATTTAAAACTCATGAATTGTTTATTTCTGTAATTTTCCATTTAATATTTCAGACCACAGTTGACCACAGGTAACTGAAATCACAGAAAGCAAAATTGCAGATAAAGGGGGTCACTGTACTAAGGGAAAAAAGCAGCAGTTAATGGAAACTAAGTCTGTATAGGTTTAGATGTTAGATTAGCAAAGACTTCAATAAGGTATTAATAAACATATTCAAAGAATTAAAAGTAAATGTGTTAAAATGAATCAACACAAAAGAAATCTCTGTAGAAAAATATACATGACAAAAAAGACTAAATTTAAGTTCTAGAGTTAAAAGGCATAATAACTGAAACTAAAAATAAAAATCATTAGATGGGCTTAACAGCAAACTTGAGATGGCAGAGAATCATCAATTTGAAGATATAGCAACAGAAAGTATACAAAGAATTAAAAGAGAAAAGATTGAAAGAAAATGAAGAGAACCTCAAAGACCTGTGAGACAATGACAACTATTCTAACATATGTGTAGGGGAAGTCAGAGAAGAGGAAAGAAAGAAAGAAAAGAGGATAAAAAAATTTTCAATAATAGCCCCAAACTTCCCAAATTTGATTAAAAACATTAACTTTTAGATGCAAACAGCTTACCAAATCCCTAGATAAATACAAAGAGAACTACATCTAGAAACATCATAGTCAAAATGATAAAAGACAAATCTTCAAAGAGCCAGAGAAAAATGACTCATCACATAGAGGGAACACCAAAATTATTGACAATATATTTCTTACCAGGAATGATGGAGGAAAGCAATGGAATGACAGTCAAAGTGTGGGAACAAAACAAATTGTAAAACTAGAACTATACATCAAGTTAAACTACCATTCAGAAATGAAGTCAAAATAAAAAGATTCCCAGATGCACAAAAATTGAGAGAATTTGTTGCCAACAGACCTACCCATAAGAAATATTAAACCTTTTCAGGCTGAAAGGAAAAATGCCACATGGTAAGTTAGAAACAAAGGAAGAAATAAAGAGTACAAGAGATAGCAAATATAAAAGACTTTATATATATTTTCTCTGAATTAAAAAAAAAGATAATTCAAAGCAATCATTATAACACAAATTTTGGAATATATAAATACACATAATCAAATATGTGTATATTATAATGTACTGTATACAATTATAGCACAAAATAAGAGGGGAAAAACATGAAGCTACACAGATACAAAGTTGCTGTAGTTTATAAAAATTAAGTCAGTAGTAACATGACAGAGAGTGAGATAAATTTCAGATGAGTATACAAATCTCTATAGCAACCTCTAAAACAATAACTCAAAAATTATAAATTCAGAAGATTTAAAATGGTACACTAAAAAGATTGTCTAACCCAATTTAAAGAAGGGAGGGATAAGGAAATAATAACAACAACAAAACCCAATGAGACATATATAAAACAAACAGGAAAATGGCAGACAGGAATCCAGTTTTACTCATATTTACATTAAATGTGAATGGATTAAACATTTCAATCAAAAGGCAAAGATTATTAGAATGGCTGTTAAAAATTCAAGATCCAATTATTTGCTTTCTATAAGAGACATTTTAAATTCAAAGACACAATTGGGTTGAATGTAAAAGGACAGAAAAAGATATATCAGACAAGCAGTAAATACAAGGTAGCTGGAGGGGTTATATTAATATCAGACAAAATAGACATTAAGATGAAAAATATTACTAAGATGGATATTTCATAATGATAAAGGGGTAAATACAGTGATAAGGTTAACAATGATAAATGAATATGAACCTAATAATACAGTCTTAAAATATATGAAGAAAAATTGAACATCTGAAAAAGAATAGTCAACAGTTAGAATGAGAGGTGTCAATACTCCTTTATCAGTAATGAAAAGAAAAACTACACAGAAAATCAGTAAGGTACAGAAAACTTAATACTATCAACTAACTTGTCCTAACAGACATAGAAAACTCCAAGAACAACAGAATACACACTTGTTTTTAATAGACATAGAACATTCTCCAAGATAGACCATATTGTAGATCATAAAACAATCTCAATAAATATTAAAGGACTGAAAGTACACAAAGTATATTTTCTGTCCACATCAGGACCTGGCAAATCACACCCACAGGCTGAATCCAGATCACTGCATTTTGTGTATAAACTTTTAGTGAAATATAACCACACCTATTCATTTACCCATTGTCTATGGATGGTTTCCTGTTTCAACAGCAGAATTGAGTAGCTGCAATAGAAACCATATGGCTGGCAAAGGCTAAAATTGTGGGAAAACTTAGGAAATCTCTGAATTAGTAATTAACACAGAAAAACAAATCTTGGAAACTCTCCAATATTTGGAATTTATGAGACACTTCCAAATAACCCATTGGTTAATGAGGACATCACAAGAAAAATTAGGAAATTGTCTTGAATTAAATGAAAATTAAAATAACACATCAAAGTGCATTTTTAAGTGGTTGAATTAGAAAGGAAAAAAATTCTAAAATAAATAATCTAAGCATCCATCTTAAGAAGCTAGAAAAAGAAGAGCAAATCAAGCCCAAAGTAAACAGAATGCAGAAAATTAAGATTAGTTAAAAAATTAATTCTTTGTATACTTTCTATTGATATATCTTCAAATTGATGATTCTCTGCCATCTCAAGTTTGCTGTTAAGCCCATCTAATGATTTTTGTTTTTAGTTTCAGTTATTATGCCTTTTAACTCTAGAACTTAAATTTAGTCTTTTTTGTCATGTATATTTTTCTACAGAGATTTCTTTTGTCACTAAGTCTGTATAGGTTTAGATGTTAGATTAGCAAAGACTTCAATAAGGTATTAATAAACATATTCAAAGAATTAAAAGTAAATGTGTTAAAATGAGCTCAACACATTGCTGGAGGTCCTAGCAAGTAAAATAAGGAAAGAAAATGAAATAAAAGGCATGAGTGTTGAAAAGAAAGTCAAAATGTCTTTATTCACAGATATGATGGTATATACAATAAATTCATAGAAAATCCTAAGCAAACTTAAAAAAAAAAGAACTAATGATTGAATTTAGCAAGGTCACAGAATATAAGTTGAATACACAAAAATCAATCTTACTTCCACATATTATTAACAAAAACTTAAAAATGAAATTACAGAAACAATATAATTTGCTATAGCATCAAAAAATATGCAATGCTTAGCAATAAGTTTAACAAAAAATAAGCAACATCCCTATTGTGAAACTATAAAATAAGATTGAGAGAAATTTAAGACATAAATAAATGGAGAGATATATCATATTTGTTGAAAAATACATAAAATTGGTTCAGATGACAATTCTTCACAAATGGATCTAAACATTCAATCAATCCCAACCAACATCCCAGCAATATTGAGAAGCTAATTCTAAAATTTATATGCAAATGCAAAGAACCTGCAACAGCCAAAACAATCTTGAAAATCTTGAACAAAATTGGAAGACCCACAGCACTTGAATGGAGAGTCTTTTCAACAAAGAAAACTGGATATCCATACAGGAAACAAAACTGGTCCTGACCCTATACAAAAGAAACCAATATGAGATGGATCATAGTCTTAAACATAAAAGCTAAAATCACAAAGATTCTAGAATGAAACAAAGGAGAATATCTTCATGACTTGGGGGTAGGAAATATTTCTTGAAACAAACTAAAAAATTGTACTTTATCAAAAAACTTGTACCTTCCTAAAGAAATATCATTTAAAACCCAATGGAATGGCTACAATCAGAGACTGATAACACTAAATGTTGGCAAAGAAGTGAAGCAACTGCAACTCACATACTTTGCTGGTGGGAGTGTAAAATGATACAATCACTTTGGAAAAGTGTTTGGTAGTTTCTCATAACATTAACCATACATCTCATACATTAACCTAGTAATTCCATCATAGGTATCAACCCAAGAGAAACAAAAATGTATGTCCATTAGAAAACCTGACAAGAATATTCATAGAGGCTTTATTCATAATAGCTCAAAACAGGAGACAACTCATATGTCCATCAAGAGGAAAATAAAGTTGTATATTTATATGAAATACCATTCAGCACTAAAATATGAATGAACAACTGATACACACATCATAGTCTATGAATCGCAGACACTGTGCTGAATAAAAGTACATTTTATGAGTCCATTTATATAAAGTTCTAGAACAGGTAAAACCTATCTACAGTGATAAATAGAATAGTGGCCCAAGGGGTGGAAGTGGGGTTAGTAGGAATTAATTTGGACAGAATAGGAAGGAAATTCCTGGAGTGACAGAAACTTTATGAGTTACTTAGGTATAAGATGTACTTGTCAAAATCTCACTGAACTGTACTTAACATGTATGCACTTGACTATATATAAATTACATCAATAAAATAAATACTTCAGTTAAAAAAAAAAAATTAAGCCACTGAAGATGACTGAGCAAAATTCTGGCAATCTAGGTAAAGATGGAAACATATCCAGTCATTAACTCTTGACTTGGGAAAGCAAGTATACCAGTTTCTCTAGTGATAAAATGTTTATCCATAGGCCAAACTGAAACTTCTTATGGTGACATTGAGAAATACAATAGACAATGCCCTAGCAAGCTTCACATGAAAAGTAATGCATTTGCATTGACTTTTTCAAATACAGCCATGTGCCACATAATGACTTTTCATTCAACAATGGAACACATATATGATAGTGGGCTCACAAGATCAGTACCATATAGCTGAGGTGCATAGGAAGCTATACCATCTAGGTTTGAGTAAGTCCACTCTATGATGTTCACACAACAATGAAATTTCCTAAGGATACATTTCTCAGAATGTACCCCCTTTGTTAAGTGACACATGACTGTAGAAATAATATGTAAAGATACTGTTGAATTAAAATTCTGACAAAATGAACTAAGGTTTTCAGGTTAATATGAGAATACTTAAATCAGAAAAAGAAGAACAAAGCCCAAAATGAGTAGAAGGAAGGAAATAGTAAAAATCAGAGCCAAAATAAATAAAATAGACTAAAGAAACAATAGAAAAAAAATCAATGAAACTAAGAGCTGGCTCTTAGAAAAGATAAACAAAATTGACAAATCTTCAGCTAAATTTACCAAGAAAAAAGTAGAGAAGTCTCAAATAAATAAAATCAGAAATGCAAGAGGATAAAATACAAAAAAAACCCACAGAAATACAGACAATTATAAGAGAATACTATGAAAAGCTATCCATCAACATGTTGGATAATCTAGAAGAAATGGATAAATTCTTAGAATCACACAACCTTCTAAAACTGAATCAAGGAGAAACAGAAAATCTGAATAGACTGATCTCTAATAAGGAGATCAAACAGTAATCAAAAAAACCTCCCCCAAAACAAAAGTCCAGGACCAGAGAGCTTCCCCAGTGAATTCTACTAAATATTCAAAGAATATTCTAGGATATTCTACCTATCTTTCTCAAACTCTTCCAAAAAAATTGAAGAGAGGGGATTCTTCCTAACTCATTCTACAAGGCCAACATTACCCTGATACCAAAACCAGACAAAGACAACACAAAAAAAGAAAATTACAGGTCAATATCACTGATGAACGTCAGTGTAAAAATCCTCAATAAAATATTAGCAAGTCGAATATAACAATATATTAAAAAGATCATAACCATGATTAAGTGGGATTTAGTCCAGGGATACAGGGATGGTTCTGAAACAGAGCACAAAGGAGTTAAAAATCTTTCCTAGAGCAAAAAACTTTGAGATAAGCTTTGCTAACTACAGCTGTGCACATTCAGCATAATTAACTGTTGTTTTAAACTAACCAGGTCTTTCTGTCTCTCCTTAGTGTATGAGTGAGCTGTCTTTCCCATGAAGTCAAGGTCCAGACATCAAGATTCAGCCTCACAAGGCCGAATGCAGGCTGAAGATGAAAACTAATCAGAAAAGTTCAGTGGAGGGAAAAGAAATTCAGTCTTCAACTAAATGCAGGCTGGTGGGAAGGGGCCAACCAGCAAGGCCACAGGCTCTCCCTCCCCTACCTTTTTCCCGTTGAGGAGGTGGATCTGAGTTCTAACTCCCATATCCTCATCTGGCTGCCTTTTGATAGTAAACTTCTTTCCTTGCCATAAGCCTGGTGTTTGTTTTTTTCTTTACTGGCCCTACTATGCAGTGGACAAACAAACCTGTGTTTGGGTTTGGTAACAATTTGGTGAGGCAGCCAGGAGGCTCTTTGCCCATGGTTCTGTGGTCCTGGGCCTGACTGGGATTTCCCAGGAAGCAGTTCAGCAGCTGCCTAGGTGATTTGCCCTAGGGAAAGTCCCTGGTACTTTCCATCTGACCTGGCACCACTG
Source organism: Tapirus indicus (assembly GCA_031878705.1). Classification (NCBI taxonomy): domain Eukaryota; kingdom Metazoa; phylum Chordata; class Mammalia; order Perissodactyla; family Tapiridae; genus Tapirus; species Tapirus indicus. The sequence continues at coordinate 51,776,089 of CM062919.1, forward strand.
GCCCTAGGAGCATTTTTCTTGTGGCAAGGAAACAGGCTTTAGATTTGCTTGTTTCTTTGTTTGTTTTGGCCTCTGGTTTGGAAGTCCAGAAGGACATTTGGATGTCCTATTGGTGAGTTTCCTCATTAAAACCGACAGAGTCCTATTTTTCCTTTCTTTGTTTGTCTTTGTTTCAGGGGATTTGTTCCAGGTTACTGGAGTTTGTTCAAGGGGCTCCAATTTTGTTGAAAGGACTAAGAATGTCACTCAGAGAGAAAACGCTGGGCCCTGTTTGTTCTGGTTGAGTTGCCTCATTAAAACTCACTGAGTCTTATTTTTCCTTTGTTTTCCTCTGCTTCAGAGGTTTTGTTCCAGGTTTCTGGAGTTTGGTCAGGGGGGCTCTGACTTTGTTAAAAGGACTAGAGATCTCACTCAGAGAGGACTAACTCTGAACTCCATTTGTTTTGATACGTGTGTGTGTGTGTGTGAATATGTAGTTTGCCTCTGTTTTAGGGGTTTTGTTCTAGATTACTAGAGTTTGTTTAGGGGGAGCCCCAATTTCTTGAAAAGACTAACTCCTGGATCCATCTATTTTGATACTTGTGTGGATATGTGTGAGTATGTATAATGTGTGTGTGTGAGAAGAGCCATAATGGGAAACTCAGATTCAATTCCCAGTGGCAGCCCTCCGGGTTATGTATTTCAAAACTGGAATATTTTCAGTTATAAACCTATGAAAAAGAAAAAGATGAAACAATCAAATTTGGGATCTCAGCTTCCTTTCCTTGTCTTACAGATGCTAATAAAAACAAGTGAAAAAAAGAAAAAAAGAAGCTGAGAAAAAAAACAAAGGGACTCTTCTCAACAAGGTGAAAATATTTTAAAGGGTTTTTTTTTTTTTTTAAATAAGGTAAATAAGACAGTGGGGTAAATAAGACAAATATTAAAAGGGGGAAAATAAAGAGGAATCAGAAAGGGTAGAGTCACAGAACTCGACCCAACAGGATCAAAATCTTTAGCTATTTATTTTAAAAAATGGCATAAATGGAACGGACATGAATGAGGTTAAAACAAAGGACTTTATAAAACACTGCCTAAGGTTGGGTTGGCTGAAAGGACCCTCTACTGGTCCCCCAACATTAAAGGAACTCAAACAAGCCTGTTCTATTCACCCCAGTTAGGGAAAAAAATTTAAAAGGCAAAAGGCAGAAATCACAATGAGAAAACTGACCAACAATTGTTTGGTGCAACAGGCCACTAAAGTGGATAAGATTATAAAGATTAAAATGTATCGAGCTAATATTATATAAACAGGTCATGTCACCTTTGCCCGAATGTTTTTTTGGAATGGATGTTATATCTGACTGCGAATGCTTCTCCTACACAATATTATAAGACCAAGACTTATTGATAGACTTAATGAAAACTATGGTTACAGGTACAGAGTTGAAAAAATTAAGATAAACTTTAGTAAAAAAAATTGATATATTTAAATGGACTTTATGTTAAATGATTGCATCTATTTTACATGATTATATTGTAGATTGTATTATGGGGATAAACATTGTGTCTCACTAGCGAATATTTCCTCTGCCTGATATTGTAAGAAGATATTAGTCCACCCTTCAGGCAATGTTAATTAAACATGCTAAAGGAGATTTCACTTTAAAATGGTCAAAATGGTGCAATTTTAGGTTACCCAAACTGGTGTATTTGCATATGCATTTGGAAAAAGCCAGCTACAAAGTTAAACAACCAAAGTGAAGCCTATTTAAATCTTTTGAAGCTTCTAAATAAAATCAGGAATATTGAACTGCCTCTTTAACAGAAAATAATAAAATAATTAAAAATGCCAGCAGAAAAACCAAATGTGCTTCTCCTCTCTCCTCTCTCACTGAGCCTACCTACTTCGACTCCCCCAAAATACCTGATCTAAAATTAAACAAGTGGAAATAAGTAAACTTTTGAGATAATTTAGAAGTGTAATGCCATTCTGTGGAACCTCCATTTCAGATGAGTCCACTTTAAGGGGTCACCCTTAAAATAGAGGATTAAAAACCTCTCATAATAGAATGCAGCATTTGATCAATATGCAGAAGCTTCTAAAAGACAAAATAATTTTAAAAACAGCTCTAAAAAGGATCCTTACAACAACAAAAAATCTTTAGTAAATATCTTCTGCTACCTGAGCAGGTCCATCTGCCAAGGAGCAATTTGGATTTAACTGTTCTGAGTATTGTACCTGAGACCCGGCTAAAAGATCTCTGTTTGCATCTATCTGTATGTAAGTCTCTCCCTATATATTTGTCTACCTCAGATATCATTTCTAAAGGATATCTATTTAATAGGCTTGAAGTGCTTATATAAGTTATTTCTAAATGTAATAGAAACTAAGGCAAATCTATTTCAAGTTAAGATGATACAAAATGATCTTTGATGAATAAAAGCTTATTTAAGTTTGTTGATTTGATTAAAATAAATGTTTTCAGAATTATCAATGTTGAATATGGTGCAAACATGTTATCTGTGTTACAAAGTTTGTCAGCAAAAAGTAATAACTTAAAATAATGCCTGATTTTGTCTGATGTCTCATGAGGGTTTTGTAGACAATCTAAATACAATTACTGGGAACAAGTAAACTAAATAGATGTAGAAAATATAAAAGTTTCTGGAGAAACTTTTTAACAATAATTATATGTTATGATGTATGTACTTAAAACAACTTAAAATGATGGTTAACTGCTTTAATGTCACATAAAGTTTTGTGATTAATCTAAACATAATTGTTGGGAACAAATGATTTAGATAAAAAAGGGTAAGAGTTGTGGGGTACAATAATTATGTTTTATGGTATACACACGTGAAAAACACCTTCCAAAATCTTTTTTGGTAACTTGAAACTTTAGAGTTTTGCTAACTTAAATGATAAAATTTCTTGAGTATCTAGGTCATTTCTGCATAAAATATTAGAAATTGATTACTAAACATATATTTGCCTGCCTGTGGTTTATCTCAGAGAAACTGAAAAATACTTGAGTTTATTAATAACTATGTTCTGTGCATGCTGAAGAATTTTCTATGAGAAAGAACATATTTTTTATTGATTTCTTAATAGCTTATAACATTGTGAAGTTTTAGTTGTACATTATTGTTTGTCAATCACCATATAAATTCTTCCCTTCACACCTTGTACCCAACCCCCCCCCTTGTACCCAACCCCCTGGTAACCACCAAAAGTACTCTCTGACTGTGTGTTAGTTTCTATTCCACATATGAGTGAAATCATGCAGTGTTTGTCTTTCTCTCTCTGGCTTATTTCACTTAACATAATACTCTCCAGGCCTATCCATGTTGTTGCGAATGGAAGAATTTTGTCTTTTTTATGGCTGAGTAGTATTCCACTGTATATAGCTACCACATCTTCTTTATCCACTCTTCTGTCATGGGACACTTGGGTTGCTTCCAATTCTTGGCTATACTGAATAATGCTGCAATGAATATAGGGGTGCATAAGCCTCTTTGGATGGTTGATTTCAGGTTTCTGGGATAGATACTCAATAGTGGGATTGCCAGATCATAAGGGATTTCTATTTTTAATTTTTTGAGGAATCTCCATACAGTTTTCCATAGAGTTTGCACCAGATTGCATTCACACCAACAGAATTAGGGAGCCCATTTCTCCACAACCTCTCCAACATTTGTTGTTTTTTTTGTCTTGGTGATTATGGCCAATCTAACAGGTGTAAGATGATCTCTCAGTGTAGTTTTGATTGGGATTTCCCTGAAGATAAGTGATGTTGAACATCTTTTCATGTGCCTGTTGGCCATCTGTATATCCTTGGAAAAATGTCTGTTCATATCTTCTGCCCATTTTTTCATTGGGTTGCTTGTTTTTTTGTTGTTCTGTTGTGTGAGTTCTATGGAGATTAAGCCCTTGTCAGATATATGATTTGCAAATATTTTCTCCCAGCTAGTGGTTTGTCTATTCATTTTGATCCTGGTTTCATTGGCTTTGTAGAAGCTCTTTAGTCTGATGAAGCCTCACTTATTTTTTCTTTTGTTTCTCATCTGAGTAGACATGGAATCTGAAAAGATCCCTTTATGACCGATGTCAAATAGTGTATGGCCTATATTCTCTTACAAGTGTTTTATACTTTCAGGACTTTGATCCATTTTAAATTAATTTTTGTGTATGGCAATAGAGATTGGTCTATGTTGATTCTTTTGCATGTGGTGGTCCAATTTTCCCAGCACCATTTATTGAAGAGACTTTCCTTTCTCCATTCTATGTACTTAGCTCCTTTGTCAAAGATTACTTGTCCATAGATGTGTGGTTTTATTTCTGGGCTTTCAATTCTGTCCCATAGATCTGTGTGTCTATTTTTGTAATGGTACCATGCTGTTTTGATTACTATGGCTTTGTAGTAGATTTAGAAGTCAGAGATTGTGATGCTTCCAGCTTTGTTCTTTTTTCCCAGGATTACTTTAGCAATCTGGTGTCTTTTGTTGCCCCATATGAATTTTAGTGTTCTTTGTTATATTTCCATGAAAAATGTCATTGGTACACTAAGATATCACCTTACACCCATTAGAATGGCTATAATCACCAAGACAAATAACAGCAAATGCTGGAGAGGTTGTGGAGAAATGGGGACCCTCATTCACTGCTGGTGGGAATGCAAACTGGTGCAGCCTCTGTGGAAAACAGTATGGAGAGTCCTCAAAAAATTAAAAATAGAAATACCGTATGATCCAGCAATCCCACTCTTGGGCATCTACCCAATGGACATGAAATCAACCATCACAAGAGGCGTATGCACCCCTATGTTCATGGCAGCATTATTCACGATAGCCAAGAAGTGGAAGCAACCCAAGTGTCCCTCGACTGATGAGTGGTTAAAGAAGATGTGGTATATACATACAATGGAATACTACTCAGCCATAAGAAAAGACAGAATTGTCCCATTTGCAACAACATGGATGGACCTAGAGGGTATTATGTTAAGTGAAATAAGCCAGAGAGAGAAGGCCAGACACTGCATGAACTCACTCATATATGGAATATAAATGAACACATGGACAGAGAGAACTGATTGGTGGTTACCAAGGGCTAGGGGGGTGGGGGTGGGCACAAGGGGTGAAGGGTTACCTCCACATGGTGACGGACAAAAATGTAGAACTAAAACCCCACAGTGTTATAAACTATTAAGACATCAATTAAAAAAAATGTCATTGGGATTCTGATTGGAATTGAATTGAATCTGTAGATTGTTTTGGGTACTATGGACATTTTAAGTATGTGTATTCTTCCAATCCATGTGCATGGGATTTTTTTCCATTTCTTTATGTCTTCATCAATTTCATTCAATAGTGTGTTACAGTTTTCATTATATAGGTCTTTCACCTCCTTGGTTAAATTTACTCCCAGATATTTTTGTTGTTGTGATTGTAAATGGGATTGTCTTTCTGAGTTCTCTGTTAGTTTGTTATTGGCATATAGAAATGTAACTGATTTTTGTAAGTTGATTTTATACACTGCCACTTTGATTATTTCTAATAGTTATGCAACAGATTCTTTAGGGTTTTCTATATATAAGATCATGCCATCAGCAAATAGTGAGTTTCACTTCTTCATTGCCTATTTGAAGTCCTTTTATTCCTTTTTCTTGGCTAATTGTTCTGGCCAAAACCTCCAGTACTATGTTGAATAAGAGTAGTGAGAGTGGGCACCCTTCTCTTGTTCCTGTTCTCAGTGGAATGGCCTTCAGTTTTTCCCCATTGAATATGATGTTCTGTGGGTTTGTCATATATGGCCTTTATTATGGTGAGGTACTTTCCTTCTACACCCATTTGTTGAGAGTTTTTATCATAAATGAATGTTGGATTTTGTCAAATGCCTTCTCTGCATCGAGATGATCATGTGGTTTTTGTTCTTCGTTTTGTTAATGTGGTGTATCACGTTGATTGGTTTGCGGATGTTGAACCATCCCTGTGTCCCAGGTATAAATCCCACTTGGTCATGGTGTATGATCTTTTTGATGTATTGCTGTATCCGGTTTGCCAACATTTTGTTGAGGATTTTTACATCTATCTTCATTAGTGATATTGGCATGCACTTTTCCCTTTTTGTATTTTCCCTGTCTGGCTTTGGGATCAGGGTGATGTTGGCCTCGTATAATGTGTTAGGAAGTGTTCCATCTTCCTCTATTTTTTGGAAAAGTTTGAGAAGGATAGGTATTAAGTATTCTTTGAATGTTCTGTATAATTCTCTGGAGAAGCCATCTGGTCCTGTACTTTTATTTGTTGGGAGGTTTTTGATTACTGTGTCAATCTGTTTACTTGTGATTGTTCTATTCAGGTTCTCTATTTCTTCTTGATTCAGTTTTGGTGGGTTATGAGTCTAGGAATTTATCCATTTCTTCAAGATTGTCCTATTTGTTGGCATATAGTTTTTCATAATATTCTCTTATAATCTGTTGTATTTCTGTGGTATGTTGTAATTTCTCCTCTTTCATTTGTAATTTAACTTATTTGAGCCTTCTCTTTTTTTTGTGAGTCTAGCTAAGGGTTTGTCAATCTTGTTTATCTTCTCAAAGAACAAACTCTTTGTTTCATTGATCCTTTCTACAGCTGGTTTTATTTCAATTCCATTTAATTTTGCTCTAATTTTTATTATTTCGCTCCTTCTGCTGATTTAGGGCTTTGTTTGTTGTTCTTTTTCTAGTTTTGTTAGATGTAGTTTAAGGTTGCTTATTTGGGAGTTTTCTTGTTTGCTGAGGTGGGCCAGTATTATGAGTTTCCCTCTCAGGGATGCTTTTGCTGCATCCTGTTTGAGTTGGTATGGTGTATTTTCTTTCTTTTTTTCTTTTTTGTGAGGAAGACCAGCCCTGAGCTAACATCCATCGCCAATCCTCCTCTTTTTGCTGAGGAAGACTGGCCCTGGGCTAACATCCGTGCCCATCTTCCTCTACTTTATATGGGACGCCGCCACGGCATGGCTGACAAGCAGTGCGTCAGCAGGCGTCCAGGATCCGAACCCACGAACCCCGGGCTGCCAAGCGCGGACTAAACCGCTGCGCCACCAGGCGGCCCCAGTATGGTGTATTTTCATTTTTGTTTGTCTCCAGATATTTTCTAATTTCTCCTTTAATCTCATCAATGATCTATTGGTTGTTCAGTAGCATGTTGTTTAGTGTCCGCATCTTTGTCACTTTCCCAATTTTTTCCTTATAGTTGATTTCTAGTTTCATAGTGTTATGGTCGGAAAAGATGTTTGTGATGATTAAAATCTTCTTAAATTTATAGAGGTTTGCCTTGTTCCCCAACATATGGTCTATCTTTGAGAATGTTCCATGTGCACATGAGAAGAATGTGTAATCTGCTGTTTTTGGGTGGAGTGCTCTGTATATACCTATTAAGTCCATCTTGTCTAGCTTTTAAGTCTGCTATTTCCTTATTGACTTTTTGTCAATCTATCAATTGATGTAAGTGGGGTGTTGAGATCCCCTACTATTATTGTGTTGCTGTTGATATCTTCTTTTAGGTTCATTAGTAGTTGCTTTATGTACTTCGGTGCTCCTGGGTTGGGTGCATATATATTTATAAGTGTTATGTCTTCCTGGTGGAGTGTCTCTTTTAATATTATATATTGCCCCTCTTTGCCTCTCATTACCCTTTTTATCTTGAAACCTACTTTGTCTGATATAAGTATAGCCACACCTGCTTTTTTTGTTTGCCATTAGCTAGGAGTATTGTCTTTCATCCTTTTACTCTGAGTCTGTGTTTCTCTTTAGAGCTGAGATGTGTCTCCTGGAGGCAGCATATTGTTGGATCTTGGTTTTTAATCCATCCTGCTACTCTGTGTCTTTTTTGTGTGTGGGGGGGGAAGACCAGCCCTGAGCTAACATCTGTTGCCAATCCTCCCCTTTTTGCTGAGGAAGACTGGCCCTGGGCTAACATCCGTGCCCATCTTCCTCCACTTTATATGGGATGCCGCCCCGGCATGGCTAACAGGCAGTGCTTCCATGTGCACCCAGGATCCGAACTCGTGAACCCCAGGCTGCCAAGCTCAAACTAAACCGCTGCGCAACCGGGTGGCCCCCTACTCTGTGTCTTTTGATTGAAGAATTCAATCCATTTACATTTAGAGTGATTATTGATAAATGTGGGCCTATTGTTAATACTTTATTGCTCATTTGCCAGATCTTTTGCATTTGCTTTGTTTCTTGTCTCATGTGATTCGGACTACCAATTTAGTTTGGTAGATCTGTATGATGGTTTTCTTAGTTTTCTCTCTATTCATTATATGTGTCTCTGCTCTGAATATTAATTTAGTTGTTACCATGAAGTTTCTATAAAAATTCCTGTAGATGAGATAGTCCATTTTCTGGTGTCCTCTTATTTCCTTTGTCTAAGTTGCGTTCATCCCTTTCCTCTTCCCCTTCTAAGTTTTTGTTGTGACAACTTATTCCATCTTGCGCTGTGATTTCATGTTTAAGTGAGGAGGTTATGTTTATTCTTGTTTTCCTTCCCTTGATCTTTGATGTCATAACTCTCTACTAACCTATTCTGATAGTTGCAATTTATCTTTTGTCTATTCTCTCCTTGCTCAAAGCTTTGTAACCCCTTTCTCTTTTTTATTCAGGTATGAGGGCCTTCTTGACCAATTTCTTGCAGAGGGGATCTTGTGACAATGAACTCCCTTAACTTTTATCTGCGATAGGTATTATTTCTCCATCATATCTGAAGGATATTGTTGCTGAATAGAGTATTATTTGCTCATAGTTTTTATCTTTCAGAATTTTGAATATATCATCCCACTCTCTCCAGGCCTGTAGAGTTTCTGATGAAAAACCTGCTGAGAGCCTGATTGGAAGTCCTTTGTATGTTATCTTTTTTTCTCTTGCTGCCCTTTATTTCTTTGTCATTAACTTTCTCCAGCTTTACTACTATGTGCCTCGGGGATGGCCTTTTTTTGTTGATCTATTAAGGAGATCTACTGATTTCATTCACTTGTATTTCCAGCTCCTTCCCCAGGTTTGAGACGTCCCCAGCTATCACTTCTTTGAACAAGCTCTCTGCTCCTTTTGCCCTCTCTTCTCCCTCTGGCCTACCTATAATTCATAAGTTGCATTTTTTAATTGAGTTAGATATTTCTTGGAGATTTTCACTTATCTTATCCTTAGATCTGTCTCCTCCTCCATCTGAAGTCTTTCTACATTGCTACCCTCAATAGAATTGTTTCCTCCATATGGTCAGCTGTGTTAAGATTCCAGATTTTCTTTATCTCCTCCATTGTTTTTCATCTCCAACAATTCTGATTGGTTTTTCTTTATGGTTTCAATCTCCTTTGTGAAGAAGCTCCTAGTTTTCTTGAATTGTCTATCCATGTTTTCTTGTAATTCATTAGGCTTTTTTATTAGTTATTTTGAATTCTTTGTCATTTAGGTTATAAATTTCTGTGTCTTCTGGGTTGATTTCTGGATGCTTGTCATTTTCCTTCTTGACTGGGGATTTAATGTATTTTTGCATAGGAGAAAGCACATTTCATGACAGTCTGTATACAAGGTAAGGAAAATTTATATTTTCAGTAAAGAAGTTATAAAGAATAGATATTTTTGTTTTGTTAAGAAAGATAAATTTGTCCTGAAGTACTTAGAAAAGAAAAAAAGGAAAGAGGCATGGGACAAATTCTGAATGTAAAAACTGACAGTTTTATGGAAGTAAAGAGTTTTCTGCATGGTAAAGTTGGCAGAGATTAAAATAAATGAGTTTCAATATCAAAAGTAAGCTGGTGCAAAATTAAAATTTGGCTTTCTCTCTTAAAAAGATAATTGTCTTGAACTTTTGGTCTGCTCTTGATAAAGAGATTATAAAAGGTTTTTCTTTACCTTGAGTAAGTCTACCTAAAAGAAAATGTATGTTTTGTTAAAATAGTTTTCTATGTTCCAAAGGACTGAAATCTATTAAGGTTTTTTTTTACTGTTTTACTGTTTGCCTTTGATGTCTTTTGTTGTCACCTTGATTGAATGGAAATGTAAACATTGCTTCCTAATTGACCAAGTGTTCTACAACTTTTTGATACTTTGATAACTTGTCCCAAAATTAAAGTCTTTCTTTTAACGTAAAAAAGAACTTTAAGTGCCCAGCCCTGTGGTGTAGTGGTTAAATTTGCATGTTCCGCTTTGGTGGCCCAGAGTTTGCAGGTTCAATCACTGGAGTGGACCAATGCATCACCTGTGAAGCCATGCTGTGGTGGCACCCCATATAGAGTACAGGAAAATGGGCATAGATGTTAGCCCAGGGCCAATCTTCCTCAGTAAAAAGAGGATTGGCAATGAATATTAGCTCAAGGCTAATCTTCCTCCCCCAAACCCCCAAAAAAAGGAACATTGAGAATTTCGAATCAGCCCTGGGACTTCTCAAAGAATTTGTTCTCTCTATAAAGATGAAGATATTAAACTAATTAGGTTTATGTTAAATTACATGGAAAACATCAAATAAATAATAATAAGCCTTCTTAGGAAGGCTTAACATTTGCCTATTATGGAGGCAAATGTTATTAATATAAGAGTTTTTTGTAAAAAAAAAAAAAAAATTATATAACATTCCAGAAATTCTGATCTGTCCTGGTCATCAGTAACAATTCTAGTTATTATCTCAAAGTGTTCTATGTTATGGAAATAGCCAAGCGTCTGCCAATTGCCATTTTGGAATGTTTTGTAACTGTAGACAGTCGTTTTACTGATATTATTACAAATATGTTTCCTCTTCAGAGAGATTCATGGCAAGGACTCTGACACATCCTCTGGAATGCAGGTTTCTGATAAACTTTCAGATTATGAAACTGAGGTGGGTAAGAAATTATAGAACTGTAATGGAGAAACTGACGGGCTCATGTAACTGCTAACAGATCAAGAGTTGATAACATGGGACTGAATAAATACATGAGAATGATTACAATTTTTATAACTTTCGTGTGTGTGTCAAGATTAAACCTGAGCTAACATCTGTTGCCAATCCTCCTCTTTTTGCTGAGGAAGATTGGCCCTGGGCTAACATCTGTGTCCATCTTCCTCTACTTGATATGTGGGATGCCTGCCACAGAATGGCTTGGTAAGCAGTGCATAGGTCCGCACCCAGGATTCAAACCCACGAACCCAGGGCCACTGAAACAGAGCACACGAACCCAAGCACTATGTGACCAGGCTGGCCCCTACACTTATGACTTTTCATTTGAAATATTGCTGATTTGTTTAATGTTTTATTTTTCCAGGTTTAAGTAAATTTTTTTCTTTTCTCTTACGGAACTAGACTTACAGCAATTTGTAAGCAAAATTGAAGCATTTATCTTTTTCTCCCTATCTGATCCTTCCAGAATTTAAAATCTCTTGATGAATAAGTATTCTTATTTTCATGGCAATATATTTATATAAGCTCCTTATAGCAGGATACAATTAGAAACACTGGTTATGTTACCAAGGCTTTGACTGAAATGTCTGTCATATTTGAGAGAAACATACATAAACTAAGATATGATCATACAGCTTTGAGAAGCAAAGATTGGACTTTATGAAATAAAGCCACTTGGAAATACTGGCCTGGAAACTTAAGAGAGTTCCCAGCAGCCTTCCAGAGTGAGTAAAGAAGGTCACTTCTCTGGCAGGTACAGTGAAACTCAGGATATTTGGGGTAGCTAGATAAGAGAGGAACTCACCCAAACCTGTAGATATTGCAGGCAGAGTCTAATGACAAGTCCTTGGCTTGGCCTGGCCTCAAAAGTCCTATAAAGTTCAATCTGAGATTCCTTACAAAAAGTTCCAGCAGAGGCTGGCCCAGTGGTGTAGTAGTTAAGTTTGCACACTCCACTTTGGCAGCCCGGGTTTCACCGTTTCAGATCCTGGGTGTGGACCTAAGCACCACTCATCAAGCCATGCTAAGGTGGCGTCCCACATAGAACAACTAGAAGGATGTACAACTATGACCTACTGGGGCTCTGGGGAGAAAAAAGAAAGCAGGAAGATTGGCAACAGATGTTAGCTCAGGGCCAATCTTCTGACAAAAAAAGGGTGTTTGCATCTGATAAACAACAATTTGGAAGTATCAAGTTTCAAAAAAAGTTCTAGCAAAGCAGATTTAAAAGACCCTATATGACCGTTATTCTTGCTGTACTTATATAAATATGTGGGCCAAGTTTAATGAAATTAAACTTATTTTGCAAACTAATGAATCTAAATTTGGCTATCTTTGGTAAAAATTTTGGTAATTTTAGAGCTTGCAAACTGAAGCTGGACAACTTAGTATAAACCTAAAAGAGTGCACCAATATTAGCCTGTGTTTGGACAATCTTCATGCCTGTTGCTGTGTAAGCCACTCAAAAGGTTTACCTGAATACTTGATGACATCATTGGAGACATTTTAAATGGCAAGGGATTCTTCAACTCTGTCATCTAGAGATCTTGACTGACCATTGCCTGGGCTCAGAAATTGGTTTATAATTTGTTTGAACTACTAACTTTTTCTTTTTATCTAAAAATGCTTACTAAATACCTGGTTACTTTCTTACAATATATAGACCTAACTTTTGGAGACTCTTTCTATGTTCTAAAGATGATCCAAAAGACCTGGAAGGAACTCAAATGAACGAGCTAAATGTTGTCAGATGTTTCTCTAAACCATCTTTGTCGTAGAGACTGGGGGCTATTAAAATCCTGGACGTCATGCCTGCAGATGGGACCATATGAGAAATGCCACAGGGAATATGAACCATGCCATAAAAATCATCACAACTGGGATGGCCCAAACCTTGGCTGACTTCAAACTCGAGAAACTTGACTTCTCTGGTTAGATGAACCCGTGACAGACCGCAAGTTGCTGTTCAGAAGATGGTCTCCTAAAGATAAGTAATAAATGACTCCCAAGTTCTTACCTTACCTGTTGGACTATGAGCAGACTACTTGGCTACATCAGATTTCACTTGAGGTTCTAGGCACTAACCTTAATTGGTTTACAGGCCTCTTCTATTAGATTCCCCAGGGATTGAGGTCCATTATGGATGGGATACTAAAATTTGGGTTGTCTATTTTGCTAATCTGTGTGGTCTATGCAATTATAAAATGTGAACTTAAGTGTTGTTTCAAAGCCACTGATCAAAGTACCAAAATATTACTCATGCAAAGCATAGCTTGCTCTTCCCACCTGGTACCCCAAAATATTTTACAGGTAAAAGTTTCATTCCTCTGACCCTGATCTTCAGCCTTTTACAGCAGGAAGTAGCTAAAGCGGTCTTCGCCCTCAACCATAAAACAGTGGGGATTGAAATCTAGCACAGTTAAAAATCTTTCCTCAAAAAACTTTGAGATAAGCTTTGCTAACTGCAGCTGTACATGTTCAGCATAATTGTTGTTTTAAACTAACCAGGTCTTTCTGTCTCTCCTTAGTGTATGAGCGACCTGTCTTTCTCAGGTCGTCCAGGTCCATAGATCAAGATTCAGCCTCGCAAAGTCAGAAAAACAACCTACCAGAAAAGTCCAGACAGGGAAAAAGAAATTCAGTCTTCAAGGGCAAATGTAGGCTGGTGGGAAGGTGCCAACCAGCAAGGCCACAGGCTCTCCCTCCCCTACTTTCTTCCCTTTGAGGAGTTGGATCTAAGTTCTAACTCCCATCATCTCATCTGGCTGCCTTTTGATAGTAAACCTCTCTCCTGGCCATGAGCCTGGTATTCCAGTTTTTTTCGTTATTGGCCCTACTATGCAGCAGGTAAACAAACCTGTGTTTGGGTCTGGTAACAGTTCAATATCCACAAATGATTCAACGTGATACACAACTTTAACAAAAATGAATAAAAATCACATGATCATCTCAACAGATGCAGAGGAAGCATTTGACAAGATACAGCACCCCTTTATGACAAAAACTCTCAATAAAATGGGTATAGAGGAAAGTACCTCAAAATAATAAAGGCCATATATGACAAACCCACAGCTAATATCATTCTCAATGGAGAAAAACTGAAAGCTATCCCTCTAAGAACAGAAGCAAGACAAGGATGCCCACTTTCGCCACTGTCATTTAACATAGTTGCCAGAGCAACCAGGCAAGAAAAAGAAATAAAAGGGATCCAAAGGAAGAAGTAAAACTCTATTTCCAGATGACATGATTTTATATATAGAAAACCCGAAAGAATACACCAAAAAGCTATTAGAAATAATAAACAAAAATAGTAAAGTTGTAGTGTAGAAAATCACCACACAAAATCAGTTGCATTTCCATATACCAACAACAAAAGAGCAGAAAGGAAAATCAAGAATACAATCCCATTTACAATTGCAACAAAAAGAATAAAATACCTAGGAATAAATTTAACCAAAGAGGTTAAAGACCTGTACAATGAAAACTACAAAATATTGTTAAAAGAAATCGAAGACACAAAGAAATGGAGAGGTATTCCGGGCTCATGGATTGGAAGAATTAACATAGTTAAAATGTCCATACTTCTTAAAGCAATCCAGATTCAATGCAATCTCTATCCAAGTCTCAATGACATTTTTGATGGAATTTGAACAAAGAATCCTAAAACTTATACGGAAGAATAAAAGACTCCGAATAGCTAAAGGAATCCTGAGAAAAAAGAACAAAACTGGAGGTATACTACTTTCTGATTTCAAAATATACTACAAAAGCTATAGTAATCAAAACAGCATGTAACTGACACGAAAAACAGACATAAATATCCATGGAACAGAATCAAGAGCCCAGAAATACAACCACACATCTATGGACAGCTAATTTTCGACAAGGGAGCCAAGAATATACAATGGAGAAATGATTAAAAGAGTATGAATAGATATTTTTCCAAAGAGGATATACAGATGGCCAACAGGCACATGAAAAGATATTCAACACCACTAATTATCAGGGAAATGCAAATCAAAACTACAATGAGATATCACCTCACACCTATCACAATGGCTACAATTAACAAGACAAGAAATAACAAATGTTGGAGAGGATGTGCAGAAAAGAGAACTCACATATACTGCTGGTGGGAATGTAAACTGCTACAGTCACTATGGAAACGAGTATGAAGATTCCTCAAAAAATCAAGAATAGAACTATCATATGATCCAGCTATTCCACTTCCAGGTATTCATGCAAAGAACATGAAAACACGAATGTGAATAGATACTTGCACCCCCTACGTTCACTGCAGCATTATTCACAATAGCCAAGACTTGGAAACAACTTAAGTGGCCATCACCCATCAAAGGATGAATGGATAAAGAAGAACATGTGGTGCATATACACAATGGAATACTACTCAGCCATTAAAAAAAAAAGATCAAATCTTGCCATTCACAACAACATAGATGAACCTTGAGGGTATTATGCTAAGCAAAATAAGTCAGACGGCGACATTCAAATACTGTACGATTTCACTCATAAGTGGAAGATAAAAACAACAGCAACAACACACACACATATAGATACAGAGATTACACTGGTGGTTACTAGAAGAGGAGAGAGGAGAGTGAAAGGGGCAATAGAGCACATGTGTTTGTAACAGATGGCAATTGGTCTTTGGGTGGTGAACTTGAGTCTACACAGAAATCAAAATATAATGACATACACTTGAAATTTAAATAAATATTTGACCACAGAGAAAATATGAGAATACTTAGAATAACTTGAGGATTAGCTGCTAGCCATTTGTTTCTGACATTTAGCCATTTCCTCCCCTAAACCTCCTTAGTTGTCTACATATTTCAGTGCATCTGGTAACATTAAGAAGCCTGAGTTATTCCATAAAGATCTTTCACACTGACTCTCCTTTTAATAGAAAGATGGGTTCTAAGTATAGAAACACTATTGTGAAACCTACAAGTTTTAGAGAGAGCAGGGCCCTGATGACACTGATTTCAGACTTCTAGCCTCCAGAACTGTAAGACAACAAATTTCTGTTGTTTTAAGCCACTCAGTTTGTACTATTTTGTTTCAACAGTTCTAGAAAAGTAATACAGATGTACCACTTAACACAGTTCTCTACTATTGGATTATTTAATGATTAGTGACTTAAAACTAATATTTGGAAAAGATTTTTTAAATGAATGGACATATTAATCAGATCTCTTCTGACCAAGACATGTCCTATATTCAACGTGGGAGTTGTGATTTTGGTCTTTTTTTCATGTTATTAAAATACTATGAATATGGGCATCAGTACAGTCCATGTGAATATTCATAGAAATTAGAAGATACTTATGGGAGTTTGAAATGTTTATCGAACACAAAACTGAATAAAATTTTTATTTTAAAACATCACAAATAATTACAATGATAAGTGCCTCAACTGTACAAACTGTTGTGTGTATGTGTTCATACACACACACACGTATTTAAACTTTGCTTCATCTTTCATCTTTTTATCTGAGTAAAAAGAAGAACACTTTCCTCATTCAGGAGATTTTTGATGTTATAATAATTACCTAGAAGTGATAAGAAAATAAAACAAAATTATTTCCACAGGAATCATTTCCTTTAATCAAAAGCTTAGCAATCACTAAGGTAGTTACAGTATATAGTACCAAAAAATAATTAATTCATCTAATGTAAAGTAACTTATTTAATTCCATGAACTGAAAAATTCAACAGATAATCACCACCCATGATCCAGATAAGGCTTGAAAGAACGTAAATTTCACATCATTCTGATAATAAATGCAAAGATGAATTAGACAAAAGTGCAGGAAGGGAAAATCTCTCTCTGAACCTAATCACTACTAAGTCTTTGGAACTGCTATGGATTCCCCTAAACCAGATGTATGAATATATAGGTAAGTACAAGAGGGAAAATATTAAGTAACATAAAATCTCAAAGTGACAAAAAGGCAAATGCTACTCTTAAATAAATTAGGTAATAAATAACAGCAAAAGTGAAATACAGATGGACAGCCACACATAAAGCAGATTTATAGCACTGAGCACAATACTGTCACTTTCTATAAATCAGAAATTGATACATATTAAGATTAGCTGAATTAATAATGTAATGTGGGGGCCGCCCGGTAGCGCAGCGGTTTAGTCCGCACTTGGCAGCCCGGGGTTCGCAAGTTCGGATCCCGGGCGCCCACCGACGCACTGCCTGTCAGCCATGCCGTGGCGGCGTCCCATATAAAGTGGAGGAAGATGGGCACGATGTTAGCCCAGGGCCAGTCTTCCTCAGCAAAAAGGGGAGGATTGGCGACGGATGTTAGCTCAGGGCTGGTCTTCCCCACAAAAAAAAAAATAATAATAATAATGTAATGTGTTCACAACAGTCTTGGTACACACAAAGTACTATATGAACAGAGCTATCATCTCCTTTCATTAGAATGTAAGCTCCAAGAGCGCTGGGAGTTTTGCCTGTTTTGTTCATTTATGTATCCCACACTCTTAACTGCAATGCTTGGTAGACTCTCAATAACATTTGTTGAATGAATAAATGAATGAATGAACAAATTAAAATTCATAGTTCCAAAGACTTATGCTCTTCAATAGCTGATGGAGCACACTATTCTGTATGTTTAAATAATGTATTTAAAATTGTTTGAGGGGCCAGCTCCGTGGTACAGTGGTTAAGTTCGGCGTGCTCCACTTTGGCAGCCCAGGTTTATGAGTTTAGATCCCCGGTGTGAACCTACACCACTTGTCAGCCATGCTGTGGTGGCAACCCACATACAAAATACAGGAAGACTGGCACAGATGTTAGCTCAGGGCTATCTTCCTCAGCCAAAACAAAAGAAAAAATTTGTTTGACTACATAATGTCTTTGCAATAATACAGGGTGAAATAATTTTCCTTCTACCCTGGATATAAGATATCTTCTAACTAAATATTTTTATATTTAGCACTAAACAACTCCTGTTCAATTTTCATCTATCAAAACATAAATATACTTACCTAATGATAAAATTAAAAGAAAATCATATACTATACTTCTTTGGCATCAAGCACATCATGCTTCATTTTGACCACTGTGGCTTCCATTTTCATGATGCTCATAAGCAACTACATAAATATTTAACTACATGAAAGAAAATGTCTTTAATTATTCTTACCTGAAGGAACATAGAAGGAATCCCCAGTTGTTAGCATGTAAGATGTTTCATGTAAGGTACATAAAAGGTCACCAAAGTTAACATAAAAAACCTGCAAAATTAAAAATTAAAATCTCATTTCATATTGAACCACCACAACTACTACACTCCAAAGAAACAAAGAAAATGTGATACGCAGAATAATGGCCCTCCAAAGATGTCCACACTCTTAATCTCCAGAACTTGTTACAGCAAAAGAGACCTTGAGATGGGAAGATTATCCTGGATTATCTAGGTGGGCCCAATCTAATCAAACCAGCCCTGAAAAGTGGAGAATTTCTCCTGCTGGAAGCAGAGGAGAGATGAAGCAGAGAAGTCAACAGAAATTCAAAGCATGAGAAGGACTTGTGCTATTGCTGGCACTCAAGGTAATAGGGCCATGAGGCAAGGAATGTAGGCTATTTCTAGAAGCTGAGAACGGCACCTTGGCCAACAGCAAGTGAGGAAATGAGAACTTTAGTCCTGCAACTAAACTGAGTTTTGCCAACAATCCGAATGAATTTGAAAGCAGATTCATCCTAAGAGCCTCCAGAGAGGAAGGCAGATCTCCCAACATCTTGATCCAGCCTTATGATACTTTAAAGTCAGCCTAGCCTGCATAATCATGAGATAGTAAAAGGATGTTGTTTTCAGTCATTAAATTTGTGGTAATTTTTTAAAGTGGCAACAGAAAACTAATATAGGAAGAAATTTCTTTCATTCTTCCTTATTATTTACTGGCTTATGAAAACTCAGAACCACTGTAAAGAATATCACCTAGCTATACTAGAAAAACAGCTAGGTTTTATGTACAACTCTTTAAAGCTTATAAGCTTGGGACATGTTACTCAATCTGACAAATGAATCAAAGAGAGAACAAAAAGCAAAAACAAAATCACATATTTAAACAAGCATTAATATTAAGAAAGTAAAAGAGGATAATCTTTCAGTCATATAGGTCTCCACATTAAAACATAGCAAATTTTACATTTTATAAATATGCAGTATGCTGGCAATGATCTGTTTTTTGGGCAACTAAATAAAAAATATAAGGCCTTCAAACTTTGAGACTCACATTTTGAGATTCTGTCATCAAGAATTTGCCTCAGAGAATTATTCCTCCTCCTCCCTCTGTTTTTTTTCCTTACCACATTGTAAAATAAGCCCACAAAATACCAGAAAAACAAGAGCAGCTAGCACTTACACAGTACTTACTCCATGCTAGCCACTGTTCTGAACATTTTATTTTTACTCATTTGATGTATATACCTACTAATGAGACAGATATTAATAGCTTTTCACAGATGAAGAAAATGAGGCACAAAAAGGGGTATAACTTTCCAAGGTCACAATGTAAACAGCAGAGCTAGAATTTGAACTCAGGCACTTTGATTCTCAAATTCATGTTCTTAATCAATATGATATACTAACTCCCTAAATGGGAAAAAAGCTCTTAAAGTGGTTCTAAAGGCATTTTTATAATTTACTAAAACAAAACAATTTTATTGCATCCAAAAAAAATTTGACTCAATTTAAAAGACAAAAGGTAACAAACACATTACCCACAAAGTTAAGCATATATTTCTAGGTGTTTCTTCCTTATCTATTCAGTTCAGCTCTCCAAACACACCTCTCCCCACTTTTGCAAACATTTTACTAAGAAGTCTTTTGAAATACACAAAAATAGAATGATGAACTCCCATGAATATCTACAACCAACAACCCCCCCATTCAGAGTCTCTCTACTTCCCACATATTAGTTTGAAATAAATGCCCAGCATCATAAATCATCTGTAAATATTTCAGTGCATACTGGAAGATCAAGGTACTTTTTAAACACATGACCACAACACTGTTATGACACCTAAAACCAAATGAATATTTAATATGAAATATCCAGTCAGTATTCAAATTTCCAACTGTCTCTTAAATGTCATATTTTTAAGGGTTTGTTTGAATCGAGATCCAAATGAGAGCCACACATTGTGACTGCTTGATCCAATCTACAGTGGTTCTCAATTTGGGGGTGATTTTGCACCTCACGGGACAACTGGCAATGTCTGGGGACATTTTTGATTCACACGACTACCAGGATACTATTGGAATCTAGTGGGTAGAGGCCAGGGACGCTCCTAAACATCCTACAATGCACAGGACAGCCCCTCTACAATAAAGAATTATCTAGTCCAAAAAGTCAATAGTGCCACAGCTGAGAAACCCTGATCTATACGTTTCACTTGGTTTCCTCATTTTATTCCTTGCAGCTTATTTATTAAACAAATCAAGCAGCAAAATTGTTGCAAAAATCTTTGCACAGCTGGATTTTGCTGATTACAGCTCCAGGGTATGATCTGAAAGGCCCACTATTCTTTGTTTCCTTTAAATTGGTAGTTATTATCCTTAATCAAATTCAGGTGTTGGTGTTTGTTTTTTGCTTTGTTTATGTTTTTTTTAAGGAGGTGGGGGAGGCAAGACTACTTCAGAGATAGTGTTGTATTTTTCTATCAGGAAGCACATAATGTTTGGTGGCATTCTTTTCAGATGTTAGCAGACACTGCTGCTCACTGCCTAGATCTAATAGTTTATAAGGGGTTGCAAAATGGTAATATATTTCATTCTAACATTCCTTCTTTATTTATTAATTGGAATATTTCCAACAAGGACAAACTTCCCCTAATCTATTATTTGGTTACTTAATAGTACAGTTTATATGAGAGAGGCAGAATAAATGTTTATTTCCCTTTATTTACCATATTTGTTGTCAAAATGAGCTGGCTTCCTAGAATTCTCCAACAGTGATAAACTAGTTTTTCTTTTTGTAGTAGTCTTACAAATTCATGGATTTAGATAGATATAACTGATGTGTATCGATCTAGTAAAGTTATTCTTATTGATACTCAAGTTTTCACATCTCTGTCCAGTGAGAGCATCTTCAAATTGATCCTAAGACCTTAGGACCCAATCCTAATGGTCTTTGATAGTATGCTATCAGGTCCAATAAAAATATTCCAGGCTCAGCCTCAGGCCTGGAACCAGACATTTCTCTATGGAACTCTGGTTCCTTTAAGTGTGTTGCTGTCACTTTTTCATTTCTCAGTTCTGGAACATTTATTGTCTAATTTTTCAAATTACTTTCACCCTTTGTGCATATGGTTTTTCCCACATCTCCTGTTTTTTTTCCTGTTCTCCACATCACTTAACTTTTATATTTTCCATTTCTTAATCTCTTCTTCTGGGAGAACTCCACAACCAATTCTCATATTTAATTTGTTAAATCTTCTGTGGTTTGATTTTAACGAATCTACTACTGCTATTCTCTCTCTCATACAGATTCTTTAGCACTGAGTTTGCAGGAGAGTTGATAGCCTATGCTGATTCTCCATCTTGTCCCATTTATTTGTTTCTCAAAAGCATATATTTAAAAGTGTGCATCAGGTTTAAAAAATGTAAAAACATTCCCCTTGTTATTAAAAAAAACTTTATGATTTTCATTATAAAAAGTTGAGGGCAATATTTAGAAGAAATAAAAATAAACTAGAATCACCTAGTAACATATTCTTTTTCTACAGTTCCTTCAAGTTTCTGTCATTTTCATTTTTAAATTCTAGTCCAAAAAAATAAAGAATTTTCTATCTTACACAGTTTGCTTGAATGTTTATCCTAAAGGTCTTCTTATATGGCCATTCTTCAAAACAGTATGCTCAAACTAATATAAAAATGCCTAGTACCGTACCTGAAATGTGTGTTACATAACTGCTTATTATTATATGATGGTTTATCTTATTACTAAGTCAAAATACAAACATAACCATTCTTCCTGCAGCACATTTCAATGGTTTCTAATTTTTGCAATTACTGTGAATGTTACATAAATAACTACATATGTTCAGCTTCCCTAAATTTAAATTCTTTTCCTATGAAAAAGTTCTGAAATTAGACTCACAGATCAAAAGATACAAATATTTTTTCCAATAATTTCTAATAACTCAGTAATTATAAAGTATCATTTGTTTTTAATGTGGATCCCTTTGAATATTAGCCAGGTTAAACACTTTCAAACATTTACTATTCAAATTTCCTTTTGTATAAGAAAGGCATTACAGTTTAACGGGTAACTGCTATTAGTTCAGTGAGGACATTTCATAATGCTTATCTTCATTATTAATTGTTCCTTAATGATTACACAGAGATCTTCTATTACTTTAGTTAGTGAAATGTGTTATTTTTACTTTTGTAATAATAGCTGGAGATTGACAACATTTTAAGATTGGATTAAAGAATATTTCAAAATATTTTAAATCCAGAATCTAGTTATCCTGATGTAATAATAAATCCCTCTGACTCACGTGTACCTTTTCCTTTCCTTGCCTCAATTTGCCCTTTTATGTTACCATAAACTCAAGGATCCATATATATATACATATATATATATATATATATATATATATATATATATATATATGTATATCAGACCAATGTTGCACGGGTGTGTGTCTCTAATGAGAGACAGAGAGAGACACAGAAACAGAGACCTTGAATCTCATTATAACTTGAGCCAGTGATACTGCTATAAACAATAATACGTTACTTAGTATTCACAAGCAACTAGCTCCTAGTCCTCAGTCTGCTGCTAGCTAGTTACATGATTCTGAAGAAGTCTTTTAACCTCTTTATTGCTAACCTGCATGGAAGGAGAAATAAGATTTAGACTTAATTTCTATAATCCTCTCCAGCTCTAAAACTCTAATGATTTGTTTGCAAACCTATATTCTAAGATTCTTTTAAGTAATGACCATTCCTTAAACTTCTGAATCTCAATGTTACACTGCTATACATAGAACAGGCACTTTTAAACAACTCTTGGTTGACTGACTTAACCAGAATCAACAAATAAAAAAATTCTCTGTGCACTATAGGAATAAGATATCATTTCAGAGGAAATAACATTTTTAAAGCCTCATCAAGTCCAATGAATCAGTTGTACCAATAGCAAAACACAAACACATGGAGAAATACACTCACCAAAATATCTGAACCAACATGCTGCTTTCCCTTTTCTTGATGTGGTCCTAATGTCAATTTTCCAGTAGAAAAAAAAGGTGTATCCAATGTTTTATGTACTTTCAACTCGCCATGCTCAACAATAAACTGATAAGTATCTCTTGGCCTTACAAGATCTAGGGGAAAAATACCAATATAAATATAAAGCAACAGCAATAATACTGCTCAATGATATAATACACACACACATACATACAATAGTAATTTCTAGATATAAACCTGCCTTAGAAAAACAGAAGTAGTTAAGATCATTGACCTGTGAGATAGAATGCCACAGATCAAATCCTGCCTGTCTTACCAACAGGCAAGTTATTTATCCTCTCTGTGCTTCCATTTCCTTTTCTATAAAATGGGATAACAGTTCATCTATGTTTGAGTTGTGAATATCAAGTGAGTTAATGTGTGTAAAGTATTTAAAACACTGGCACAAAGTAAGCATTAGGTAAATTTTAGCTATTAATAATAATGGCAGTATTATTATTTCTACTATAGCGCAGACAGAAAATAAAATTAGCTAAGAGACAAGAAAGAATACCGTATCTTT
This sequence comes from Tapirus indicus, assembly GCA_031878705.1. Classification (NCBI taxonomy): domain Eukaryota; kingdom Metazoa; phylum Chordata; class Mammalia; order Perissodactyla; family Tapiridae; genus Tapirus; species Tapirus indicus. The sequence goes on from CM062919.1 coordinate 51,799,786, forward strand.
AAAATGTTTAACATGTAGCCCACAACACAAAGGTGTCATCATCATGACGAGATTCTTTTGTCCTTGCTTGACTGATTATTAAACAAGATTTTTGTTTATCAGGTAAAGGCTCTAAGTAACCAGAGTTGCTCACAAATTACTATCTCACTTTTGAATTCCCCTTTTACTTACAAACCTTTCCAGATCAATAATTAATACATTCTTCTATCATCAGATTCTGACTGTATTCCTGGATACTTAGAAATGTTAGTAATCCCACACACTATAGGGTATAAAAAATTATATATACTCAAGAAACAAAGTGATAAATTTCTGACATCAGTCACAACTTTTCTAACTCAGTACAGTATAGCAATGTTTTTAAAGTTAAGACGCTATACTAAACAGCAATGTTTTTAAAGTTAAGACGCTATACTAAACAAAGTTTTCTGTACTTCTACCTCTGTTGCCAAATAAACAATCTGAATATAGAAATAACTTTGCTACTTATGATGTCAAATGAAACCTATTTCACAGCCAAAATTTTATAAAAACACCATTTCTGCCTCTCTTGGTTTGACCTATTTGTCCTCTGACTTAGGATGACTAGTCCTCAGTACTCTCTGGTACAGTTATAACAGTTGTTAAAACATTTAAATATTTCCTGTATGTAAATATTGCCTGTTGGTAAATAGCTGAGTGTCCCCTACTTACCCCCACCACACTATAGCCCAACCCTTGGGACCTCTGATGGTCTCCCAGACACTAAATATTTAGTGCCATTAAATATAGCAGGAGGCTTCTAAGAACCTGTGCTGGCCTTAAGATTAAGCCTGGCATTTGCTTGGCTGATTAATGCCCTTGCTGGTCATCCCCCCAAGAGGTTTCATGTCCCAGGTACCATTATTAGAATCCCAAGGTCTGGAAGGCTGTATAAGTCCTGCCCACAATCCCTGCTTGGTCTCACAGTAAGTGTATCCTGGGGTCTGCTAGCTAACTTGCTACAATTTCCCATAAACAGCCCCTGTCCCCATGTGTCCTCCTGGTCAAAGAAGTCCTGGACCCTATTCAGGGAGGCAACATTACCAATGGTAGCACTTGTACCCCAGACAATAAAGGCAAGGTGCTATATGCCCCCTGGAGGTTGTCTGCCATCAATGCTCCCCTAGAGTAGTCCCCATTAGCTCCTTATTGGAATTAGACCCTTTACTGGGCTTTGGCTCTAAAAGACGTGGGAAGAGAAAGAGAAAGTAGACAGGCTAGTCATCAAGACAGCAGTACGTCCTCACTAGTTGTTAAATTAAGCATTTTGAACATCATCCCATCTTACCCATGAGAATAATCTCTCTTGTTTCTGGGTCCTTTACCCTCGTTGGCTGCAAAGGATCTCCCAGAGGTATATTCAGATTTACCGCTAATTTATTCTCTGCAAAAGACATAACATTGAAATACAAACTACTTACTTAAAATTCTTATCAATTAAATAAAAAAAGTCTAGTATGAAACACAGCTCTGGACAAGCCGTAAAGGAAAACTGGCAGAGGCATAACAATCTCTTCCCATTTATAAATGACCACTCTGATAAAAATTCAAAAACCACGATGATACTAATACAGAAACAAATATCCTAACCTTATTTTCTGTTAGCCTATTATAACATGACAAGTCTTGCATCATCAAGAAGTTAAATGATGTTTTGCATATTCACTAAAAGAGATAGAAGTATGCAATAGACTTGAGAAAGAATTCATTAAAATGTCCATTTTAACCACAGTTTGAGCATGGAAAAGGTAACCTTCATTTGACTGGGCAATTTACTCATGAGAAAATGTTTTATACTATGCTATTCAGAATTTTTTTTTTTAAGAATAAAATCAGTTTATTTTCAAACTTTGGGGAAAAAAGTGGAAATTAAAAAGTGAATTTACCCCATAATATTAAGTCTGAAGTTTTTAGAGGTAAAGTTCAAAATCTGCAAAGAGCTACTTCTCAAAGCACTGTTATTTAAAATAAAATCTAAAAGCTACTTTCAGGAATAAGTTCATACTTCCTTCATCGTTATCAACACAGATCCTTTTCCTATTAAGTATTTTGTTGACTTTTTCCATGTTTCCTTTTGCCTTCCTTTTAGATGACACCAAATCTGGGGACAGTATTCCACCAATTACAAATCCTCCTGAAATTTAACAACGAGAAAGGTAAAGTATCATATCTGGAAAAGTGAAAACCTTGAAACAAAGCTCTTTAAATTAATACAGTGCATTTCCTTTCAAAGTATCAAAGAATACATTATTATTACCACATTCTACAGCTGGTAATTCAAACAACACAAATACCAAACAGTTTCACTTATGACTCTACCATCCTAAATATAGAAGCACTGATGAAACATGACTGAACAATTTCTGTTGCTTGAAACCAACAGTGATCAGAGAAGGTTTAAAAAACAAAAGAACACGGGGCCACCCGGTGGCGCAGCGGTTTAGTCTGCGCTTGGCAGCCCGGGGTTTGCGAGTTCGGATCCCGGGCGCCCGCCAACGCACTGCCTGTCAGCCATGCCGTGGTGGCGTCCCATATAAAGTGGAGGAAGATGGGCACGGATGTTAGCCCAGGGCCAGTCTTCCTCAGCAAAAAGGGGAGGATTGGCAACAGATGTTAGCTCAGGGCTGGTCTTCCCCACAAAAAAAAACAAAAGAACACAAAGGCCAGCAATGAACTATTTATAGTAATCCATATGTGAACTTAGTCCTTTGACTTAGATATATCCATCAAAGAAAGAAAATAAGATAACACTCACTATACTTTCTTGCCCATCCTCTACCATTTCTGTAGAAAAATACGATGAGAAAATGGGATGAGAATGATAATGAGGAACACTTAATCTTTGTCAGTTATAATTTTTTCTCATGTTCTGACCTAAAGCTTCATTTTATGCAATGAGAAATCTTGTTCAATAGTACAGAAATAATGACACTCTATAAAGCTACAAACTCACCTCAAATTGCTCAAAGAGAAAAAATAGCAGCATCACTATTCCAATCAGACAAATCTGGATTTGAATCTATTCTTGTCACATTTTGGGGGGACAATGACTAAATGAGGCAATGTATGTAAATATGTAGGTAAGTGCTTGGCACTTAACATACAAAAATAAACTGTATTTATTATTCACTATTATCATTCATTATTATTAATAATTATTATTTTTAATTGTCAGACATTAAAGTGTAAATTGGTATTTACCTGATGGCCTTCCATGATAATCTATGCGCTCCCCTCTCCAGTATTCCAAAGGTTTCAATCGTGTTCTCTTGGTCCTCCGAACGTTTGGTGTGTTGGACGGCAATACTGTAAAAAGATATTAGACAAAAATGTACACATATAAATGCTTAGTTGGATATTTTCCAGTGGAAAGATTGATATTATCTTCTAAAACACTAATACTTCTAGACAAAATACTAGAAAAACATAATTTTAAGATATATCTGTGTTAATAATTAAAGAAAGGCCAATGAAAAACATAGGTTACTAGATTGGCAAAGATTTAAAAACTGGATAATATTCCAGGTTAATGATGCTAAAGGTACACGGGAACTCTCATATATTGTAGGGAGAAATGTAACTAATTGAAGACAATTTGAAAATACCTATTATTAGAATACCCTTTGACTCAGAAATTTCATTTCTAGAAAGTGAATTTGCAAAAACACTCACAAAAATGGACAAAGCTGTAGGTATAAGAACGTTCATGGTAGTACTGTTTATAAGAAACAGAAAACAAAAATCAAATTGAAAACCATCTAAATGCTCCACAATAGAAATTTGTAAATCAGGGGTAGTTATGTGTTCATGTATGTATACATACATACCCACTATATTATCTGAACAATGTAAACTTCTAAATACTAAGTTGAATTTGTTGGCTATATACTCAAATTCCTATGTTCTTATCTACTTTTTGTTTGCTAGAGCTGTAAAATTCTGAAAGTGCTTTATTAAGATCTCCCAGTCTAACTGGATTGTTTAAATAAAAATCTCCTTGCTTTTTCTTAGTTTTTTATTTATATATTGTACTTGCTAGGTTGTTTGGTGCATAAGAGTTTATGATTTTTCTATCGTCTTCATAAATTGTTCATTTTATCATTATGTCCTTCTTTATCCTGTTCAGCACTTCTATTTTAACCTTATATTCCACTTTGCCTAAGATTAAAATTGCACTACTATTTTCTTTCTGTATACATTAGCCTACCTAATTCTTTGACAATCTTCCATTTTAAAACTCGTCTTAAGTGTTCCTTATAAACAAATAGGTCGATTTGTATTGTTTGATAACCAAATCTGATAGTCTCTATCTTATTAGAGGAATTCAACCCATTCAGACTAACTTAGTGTAAATGAGTAATATGCTCTCTTTTATTCCTTCCATCTTACTTTAAATTTACTGCTTATTTTACATTAGTGATTCTTCTTTCTCCTCATTTTTTTGGTTTGATCAAACAACCATTTCTTTTCTCCCCGCTCCCCTTGGTCATTTCAAAGTTTTGCTGTGATTTTCCACTCTAGTATTGGTTACGTACCCATTCCTGACACTTAAAAATCAAACTCCTATTTCTCCATGATTACATCAAAAACTATATTCCTTACCAAGATATGCTATTCCATCCTTTTTCTCACTTGGTAAAATGAAACTTTTATAGTACTTGTCGTACTCCTCTTCTGCCCCTACTCTCTTCCACATCATACCAAGTTTTGTTAAGATAGTCTGGATTTTAAGGTCTTATTACAAAAATCCTTACTTATCACTTATAAATCTCCAAGCACATTAGCATTAAGTAGTACACACACCCTAAGATAATCAGCAATGAGTCACACCCTCATATAATCCCCTCCCTTAGGATAGGACCTGTGCCTTTCTTCTCCTCAATAGAATATGGCAAAAGTTTCAAAATGGATCAAGGACCTGAAAGTGAGACCTGAAACTATAAAACTCCTGGAAGAAAATATACGCAGTACACTAACTGACAGTGGACATAAAGGGATGCTTTCAGATTCCATGTCTACTCAGACAAGGGAAACAAAAGAAAAAATAAACAAGTGGGACCTCATCAGACTAAAGAGCTTCTACAAGGCAAATGAAACCAGGATCAAAATGAATAGAAAACCCACCAGCTGGGAGAAAATATTCGCAAATCGTTTGTCCAACAAGGGGTTAATCTCAGTAATATATAAAGATCTCATACAACTGAGCAACAAAAAAGCAAACAACCCGATCGAAAAATGGCCAGAGGATATGAAGAGACATTTTTCCAAGGAGGAGATACAGATGGCCAATAGACATATGAAAAGATGTTCAACATCACTAATCATCAGGGAAATGCAAATCAAAACTACACTAATATATCACCTTACACCCATTAGAATGGCTGTAATCACAAAGACAAATAACAAATGCTGAGAGGTTGTGGAAAAACGGGGACCCTCATTCACTGCTGGTCGGAATGCAAACTGGTGCAGCCTCTGTGGAAAACAGTATGGAGAGTCCTCAAAAAATTAAAAATAGAAATACCTTATGATCCAGCAATACCACTCTTGGGCATCTACCCAATGGACATGAAATCAACCATCACAAGAGGGTTATGCACCCCTATGTTCATGGCAGCATTATTCACGATAGCCAAGAAGTGGAAGCAACCCAAGTGTCCCTCGACTGAGGATTGGTTAAAGAAGATGTGGTATATACATACAATGGAATACTACTCAGCCATAAGAAAAGACACAATTGTCCCATTTGCAACAACATGGATGGACCTAGAGGGTATTATGTTAAGTGAAATAAGCCAGAGAGAGAAGGACAGACACTGCATGAACTCACTCATATATGGAATATAAGTGAACACACGGACAGAGAGAACTGATTGGTGGTTACCAAGGGCAAGGAGGGTGGGGGGTGGGCACAAGGGGTGAAGGGTTACATCCACATGGTGACGGACAAACAATGATGTAGAACTAAACCCCACAGTGTTATAAACTATTAAGACATCAATAAAAAAAAAAGAATATGGCAAAAGTGATGGGAAGTCACTCCTGTGATTACATCATGATTATATTTATGATATTATACATATAAGATACTATCTAGCAGGAACAGTGAGAAATCCTTCCTTGCTGACTTTGAAGAAGCAAGCTGTCATACAGTGAAGGGGCCTATGTAAAAGTTTATGCGGCAAGGGACTGCAGGTGGCCTCTAGAAGTTGAGAGTAGTGGCCTATGGCTGACAGCCAGCAAGAAAACACGTAGCTCAACAAGTACCTACAATTTCAAGGAAATGAATTCCGCTAACAACCACCTGAGCTTGGATGAGGACCCAAGCCTCAGATGAGACCACAGACCAAGCTGACACTTTCGGTTGTAGTCTGTGAGATCCCTGAAAAGAGGACCCAGCTAATCTGGGTCCGGGCTCCTGATGCACGTAAACCATGGAATAATAAATGTGTGTAGTCCAGGCCACCAAATTTGTGGTAATTTGGCACACAGCAATAGAAAACAAACACAAATTATTTAAATTATCCATATATATTACAAGAATCATTCCTCACCACTATTTCCTGTTTTTATTTAAATCACATGTGACATTATTTACTTATTTATTCATTTTTTGTGAGGAAGACTAGCCCAGAGCTAACATCTGTTGCCAATCCTCCTCTTTTTTGCTGAGGAAGACTAGCCCTGGGCTAACATCTGTGCCCATCTTCCTCTACTTTATATGGGACACCGGCATGGCTGACAAGCAGTGCATCGGTGGGCACACAGGATCCGAACCCAGAACCGTGGGCTGCCAAGGCGGGAACTAAACCACTGCGCAACTGGGCTGGCCTGTCTCCTCTCTTTGGACTCAGTTCTGATTTATATGACACTTGGTTAGAACCCCTCACACAGGTATTTTACATGGAAAATACTAAACTCAATCTTGCATTATGTGCAAAATAAATTCCCTTATCAGAAAGAGAGCTATCTTGGCTAGGTATAAGATTATTGGATCGTAACATATTTCTAAAAGAAGGCTACAGATATGATTTTATTATTCCAGTGTTACACAGATGAGTACTGCTAGTCATTTTTCTCTTTTTTGTGAAACTTTGTCTTTCTGTCTGGAAGCTTCCCTCTATTTTGAAATTTAGAAATTTTATTGACTTGTGTCCAGAGATGTATCTTTTTCTTTTCTATTTTTTTATTGCTGTCTTAATACTTTATAACACTGTGGGGTTTTAGTTCTATCATTGTCTGTCCGTCACCATGTGGATGTAACCCTTCACCCCTTGTGCCCACGGCCCACGCCCCTCTCCCCTTCCCATTGGTAACCACCAATCAGTTCTCTCTGTCCGTGTGTTCACTTATATTCCATATATGAGTGAGTTCATGCAGTGTCTGTCCTTCTCTCTCTGGCTTATTTCACTTAACATAATACCCTCTAGGTCCATCCATGTTGTTGCAAATGGGACAATTCTGTCTTTTCTTATGGCTGAGTAGTATTCCATTGTATGTATATACCACATCTTTAATCAATCATCAGTCGAGGGACACTTGGGTTGCTTCCACTTCTTGGCTATCGTGAATAATGCTGCCATGAACATAGGGGTGCATACGCCTCTTGTGATGTTTGATTTCATGTCCATTGGGTAGATGTCCAAGAGTGGGATTGCTGAATCATAAGGTATTTCTATTTTTAATTTTTTGAGGACTCTCCATACTGTCTTCCACAGAGGCTGCACCAGTTTGCATTCCCACCAGCAGTGAATGAGGGTCCCCGTTTCTCCACAACCTCTCCAGCATTTGTTGTTATTTGTCTTTGTGATTATAGCCATTCTAACTGGTGTAAGGTGATATCTTAGTGTAGTTCTGATTTGCATTTCCCTGATGATTAGTGATGTTGAACATCTTTTCATGTGTCTATTGGCCATCTGTATCTCTTCCTTGGAAAAATGTCTCTTCATATCTTCTGCCCATTTTTTGATCGGGTTGTTTGTTTTTTTGTTGCTCAGTTGTATGAGATCTTTATATATTACTGAGATTAACCCCTTGTTGGACAAACGATTTGTGAATATTTTCTCCCAGCTGGTGGGTTGTCTATTCATTTTGATCCTGGTTTCATTTGCCTTGTAGAAGCTCTGTAGTCTGATGAATTCCCATTTGTTTATTTTTTCTTTTGTTTCCCTTGTCTGAGTAGACATGGAATCTGAAAGGATCCCTTTATGTCCAATGTCCATTAGTGTACTGCATGTATTTTCTTCCAGGAGTTTTATAGTTTCAGGTCTCACTTTCAGGTCCTTGATCCATTTTGAATTGATTTTTGTATATGGTGATAGGAGATGGTCTACTTTCATTCTTTTGCATGTTGCTGTCCAATTTTCCCAGCACCATTTATTGAAGAGACTTCCCTCTCTCCATTGTATGTTCTTTGCTCCTTTGTCGAAGATTAGCTGTCCATAGGTGTGTGGTTTTATTTCCAGGCTTTCAATTCTATTCCATTGATCTGTGTCTCTATTTTTGTACCAGTACCATGCTGTTTTGATTACTGTAGCTTTATAGTATATTTTGAAATCAGGGATTGTGATGCCTCCAGCTTTGTTCTTTTTTTTTCAGAATTGCTTTAGCTATTCGGGCTCTTTTGTTGCCCCATACGAATTTCAGTAGTTTTTGTTCTATTACCGTGAAGAAAGACATTGGGATTCTGATTGGGATGGCACTGAATCTGTAGATTGCTTTAGGTAGAATGGACATTTTAATTATATTTATTCTTCCAATCCATGTGCATGGAATATTTTTCCATTTCTTTATGTCTTCCTCGATTTCTTTCCATAGTGTCTTATAGTTTTCATTGTATAGGTCTTTGACCTCCTTGGTTAAATTTATTCCCAGATATTTTATTCTCTTTGTTGCAATTGTAAATGGGATTGTCTTTTTGAGTTCTCTTTCTGTTGTTTCATCGTTAGTGTATAGAAATGCAATTGATTTTTGTAAGTTGATTTTATACCCTGCCACTTTACTGTAGTTGTTGATTATTTCTAGTAGTTTTCCGATGGAATTTTTTCGGTTTTCTATGTATAGGATCATGTCGTTTGCAAATAGTGAGAGTTTCACTTCTTCATTGCCTATTTGGAGTCCTTTTATTCCTTTTTCTTGCCTAATTGCTCTGGCCAGAACTTCCAGTACTATGTTGAATAAGAGTGGTGAGAGTGGGCACCCTTGTCTTGTTCCTGTCCTCAAAGGAATGGCTTTCAGTTTTTCCCCGTTGAGTAGGATGTTTGCTGTAGGTTTGTCATATATGGCCCTTATATGTTGAGGTACTTTCCTTCTATACCCATTTTGTTGAGAGTTTTTATCATAAATGGATGCTTGATCTTGTCGAATGCCTTCTCTGCATCGATTGAGATGATCATGTGTTTTTTATTCTTCATTTTGTTAATGTGGTGTATTACGTTGCTTGATTTGCAGATGTTGAACGAGATGTATCTTTTTCATTAATTCTGACTGGCAGTTGGTAAACTCATTCAAACTGCAGATTCAAGGCTCCCTTTAATCTAGGGAAGTTTTCTTTAACTACTTCCTTTCACTGTTTCCTCTCCTCCATCTGTTTTTTTTTTTTTTTTCTGGAAATCCTATTATTTGCATGTTTTATCTGCTCTCTCCATGTTTCTACTGCATATCCTTTTTCCTCGCGGTGTCCATCTTTTTCTATTTCTGCTCTGAGGAATTTTTTCCATGTCAATACCAGCTACTAATTCAGCTCTCAACAGGGACTATATCTACTTTCAGTCCATCTACCTTTTTTTTGCTGAGTAAGATTGGCCCTGAGCTGACATCTCTGCCCATCTTCCTCTTTTGTATATGGGATGCCACCACAGCATGGCTTGATGAAGGGTGCATAGGTCCGCACCAGGGATCCGAACCTGTGAACCCCAGTATGCTGAAGCAGAGCGCACAAACTTCACCACCACACCACTAGGCCAGCCCCTCTACAGCCTTTTTAAACGGAAAAATTATGATTTTTAGTACCAGAAAGTCTTCTACGCTATAAGTGAATCTCTGAAAGTGCTCTTATTTCTTTCATTATTAAAACTGTTATCCATCTACCACAAAATTTCTAGTTCACCAGACGTTGCCACTGTTCTTAGGCATAATGCTTGTGTTTCCTCTCTCTGGTTACTGGAGCCCCTGCTCAGGGATATTTTTATTTTTCTTTACCTATTCCTGACTCTAGCCATTACTATACTCCAAGATAAGCATTAAGCGTTGAGAGTGATAGCAGTTTCTCTTCACATGGGTGCGGAAAATAACTGACAAGATGTGAGTTTGGTTGAAGCAATTAGAGAAAGCTTCACTCCTACTGGTTCTCCTCAGGTACAAGCACAGAAGCAGACACAGCCTCAAGTACAGGAAGAAACATAAAAAGCCACTCCAATCCCAAAAAGGTAGGAGGTCCCATGACTCGTGACGCAAATATCTCTTTGGGAACCATAGTGTTTTAATCCTCATATGGGCCTCTCCATAGGTTCCCCAGTTCCCAGCTTTGCCTACTTACCTATTCTAGCTACTGCTCTGTTTAGAAGTGAACTGGATAAAAATGGGAGGAGAAGTTGTCAGGGTTGCCATCTACCTAGTGGTTGTATTTTACAGAATTCTCCACCCTAGCTTCTTAGCCTAAGTGGGATCATGTTCCCTACTATGGGGCAAATAGTGAGAGGGTTACAGGATTTATAAATGGACAATCAAGAAACTCAATGGCCTGTGATGATTTACTGTGAAATTCATGAAAACTAAATATGTAGTTTTAATTCACCTGCCAATTAATCCAAATAATATTTCCCCTTGCTTGTGAAAAATTAAGTTATATCTAGAAACAGAAGTTTTATAATATGAAAATATAAAAGCAGAGAAATAATCTTACCTATTTTGTAATGTATTTTGTTCTCTGGTGTCACTTTAGATGTTTTTACTCTTGAGTCATCTGCAAAAGGCAAAAGATAACATCATGAGCAATGGCTGCTAATTCCGTGCTGAGTTAAAGCATGTTACCTGGTCAACTTTAGTAAAAGTATTTTAAGTAAAATTTGATCTGATAATACATTTTATTATTCCTTCAGCTTTTCACTGCCGAGGAATAAAGACTAATGAAAAACAGTGTAATATTTCTCTAGATTTTCCTACAATGACCATATCTAATGAGCATAATAGTTAAAAATAACAAAAAACAGGTTTTTTATTGCTGATAGACTTCAGGTAAAATAAGTCACTGAGTGGATAAAAATGCAGGGTGTGATAAGGAACAATTAATATGCTAATAATATAATCTATGATCCTTAAAAATCTAAAATAGCACAACTGTACTGAATTTAATAGTATGTCAATTAGGTCAGGGGTTCTCAACTTCAGTGTAGAAAATAGCATCTAAACATAACTGCTATCAATTCTTTCCCTTCCCATGCAAGTGTTCTTTATCAAGAGGCAGAGTCTAATTCCCTTCTTGAATCTCTGCTGGCCTTAATGACTTGCGTGCCTAACAGAATCCAGCAGAAATTACATTCTGGGACTTCGAAGGCTAAGTACTAAGAAGATATGCAAGTTCAACCTGAGTCTCTTGGAACTCCACTCTCGGGAAAGACAGCCACCATATATGAAGACTGACTACCCTGACACTCATGCTGTGAAGAAACCCAAGCTAACCATGTGGAAAGGCCATGGGAAGGGAAAGAGATGCTTGGCCAGCCCTCAACTGTTCCAGCCAGGGTGACTTATAAGCTCTGCCTTATAAGCAATGATATCCCAGTAACAATGAACACACTGAGCACCCAGATCTGAGTTTCTAAATGCCCTCCTCCACTAAAATAAACCAGGTTCCTTAGTAGAAATCACTGATTCTAGAGTTGAGGCAGCTCGCTCTCAATGGTTCAGAAAAGGCTAATTAAAATAAATATGTATAAACATATATGTAGGGGAAGTAGGGAGGGAGATGGAACAAATGTTGTAAAATGTTGACAACTATGGAATCTGGATGAAGGGGATAAGAGATTTCTGGTAAATTTGAAATTATTTCCAAAAAATTATTTTAAAAAAAGCAACACAGAGACAACTCTTGAATTTCAAAGATTAAAGAATTCTAATAAGCATGGAGATGAAAGAAAACAGGTTATCTACAAAGGAAAAAAGAAATAAGGCTGGCTTCAAATTTCTACTCATAAGCATTAGCTATCATGAGGCAAAAGATAGTTTAAAGGAAAAAAGATTACGAGTCAAGATTATTTTTACTATTCAATTGGTTGTTCATTGTGTTAAAAAAATTAAAAATTCCTGAGTCCTTGCTAGCCTATGTGAGAATGTCTACCAACTTTACAAAGTGACAAGCATATCTGCTATGACAATAGGTATAAATGCACTAAACATTAAAGGAAAAAATACTGACAGAGCAAGTTAAAAATAAAAATTCAATCGTGCTGTTTCTAAGCCACTTTGCATTAGTTCTGGAAGAAAGGGTAAGTAAAAGGATGAACAAAGATGTAAGAAACAAGAAAGCAGGGGTCACAATATTAATATTAGACAAAACAGACTATGAGGTAAAAGCATTGTAACAGGATCAAGAAGATAAATTTGACCAAAACAGGTACACTCCCTACAAAGACACTTGCTCAATAATAGCGCTGAAACGTACATTGCAAACACTGCGGGAAAAAGAAGGAGAAACAGAGACCACTGCAGTGGAAACACTTTACTTCAAATCTGGCAGTCCTTGACAGACTTCACAAATCAAAAGTAAGGATACAAAGGATCAGAATAACATCAAACGTAACCTGTCCAAATCTAAAATCCTGTTCTTTCCCCCCAAATCTGCTCCTTCCCTAGCAGTCTCCAAATCAAGTAATGACAAAGCCATTCTTTCAGGTGCTCAGGCCAAAAACCTTCAAGTTATGCCTGACATCTCTCTTTCTCTTACCCCCTACAGCCCATCCATCAGGAAATCCTGTTGACTCTACCTTTAAAAATACCTAAAATTCGGGGCCGGCCCAGTGGCATAGTGGTTAAGTTCATGTGCTCCATTTCAGCAGCCCAAGGTTTGCAGGTTCAGATCCCAGGTGCAGACCTTCGCACCACTTATCAAGCCATGCTGTGGCAGGCGCCCCACATATAAAGTAGAGGAAGATGGGCACAGATGTTAGCCCAGGGCCAATCTTCCTCAGCAAAAAGAAGAGGATTGGCGATAGATGTTAGCTCAGGGCTAATTTTTCTCACCAAAAAACAAAAACATCTAAAATCCTACTACTACTATCCACCTTCCACTGATACCACTCTAGTCCAAGCCACCATCCCCCAGTGGGATTATTAATATCTCTCACCACCTGGTCTCCCTGCTTCAAACCTTACACCAGTCCTCTCAAACTCATCTGTCCATCCCTAACACGGCAGCCACAGTGATTCTGTTTATAGCTCTGTCATGTCTCTCCTCTGATCAAAACCCTCCAACAGCTTCCCATTCCTCTTAATAAAAGTCCCAAATCCTTACAATAGCCTTTAACATCCTATGTGATCTTTCATTCTTGTTACCTCATGACATCATCTCTTACTCTAGCCCTCACTTCCTCTGCTCTAGCCCTCCTGATCTCCTTGGTGTTTCTAGATCAAAACAGACTCTTTACCACATTAGAAACTTTGCCATTGATCTTCCATCTGTCTGGGGCACTACTTTCCCATAGAGCTGAGTGATTTGCTTTCTCATCTCTTTCATATCTTTGCTCAAATGATCACTTTCTCACTGAGGCCTTTTCTGCCAATCAATCTACCTAAAAATGTAACCCCCATTTCCCCCCCAGAAAAATCTGCTTTATCTTTCTACTCTCGATATCCAATAAATCATAAGTTTTGCTTTTTCTATTGTCTTCCATCCTGGACCCCGCTTAGAAAGTAAGCTCCAGGAAGGTAGAAATTTTTGTCAGTTTTTTTTCACTACCACATCCCTAGCTCCTAGAAGAAAACATAGTAAGTATTCCATAATACTCCATAAATATTTAAAAATTCCATAAATAGGGGAGTTATGTCAGCATCATGGTGGAGTAAGCTTTCCCCTTTGACTCTCGGTCCCCTAAGACACAACAAAAACATCACTTGCATACCAAGAGAGGATAATCAAACACTGCAAAAGACATCTAAGAGACCCACTCCGTGGTACATCTGAAGGCAGAGGGGCTTTGGAGGACGTGAGGAGAGGTAAGGAGATTTACTCCCTCTCCCCATTCGATTGGCAACACCAGCTCACAGACAGGGGGGGAGGGACGGCCCTCTGCAGGAAAACCATAGCCCTCCAGGTACTCTCACAGACTGTCGAGCAATTCCCACAGGGAAGCGACCAGGGAGCTGTTGTGGGGTGCGATCAACTTCAAAGCACCCCAGGAGAGCAGACAGCAAGGGAAGAAAGAAGCCGCTGGGACAGGCAGGCGAGAGAGCCCCTACTCCCACACCCGCTGCACTTCAACACAGTTCCCCTGGGATCACTGCGGGCTCAGAACACACAGCTCGTGACATCCACCCAGTGGCAGCAGGTGGAAACTGTGACCAGCTATCCTCAACATGAGAAATAGCAAGGGAAAATCCGCTGGCTCTAAGCAAAAGTATCTTAAGTCTCCAGACCAAGAGGAAAATGACAAACACCCAGAAACCAACTCTGAAGGCACAAAAACCTATAACCTAAACAAGAGAGAATTCAAAATAACTATCATAAAAAAACTCCACGAATTACAAGAGAACTCAGAGAGACAATTCAATGAATTCAGGAGTTTCTTCACAAAAGAGATGGAAACCATAAAGAAAACCAAGCAGAAATCTTGGAAATGAAAAACACAATGGACAAGATAAAGGAAAATCTGGACACTTATTTAAAGAGCAGAACTGACAATACGGAGGAAAGAATCAGCATTATCGAGGATAGCCATGGAGAAATGCTCCAGATAGAGGAGGAGAGAGAACCAAGACTAAAAAGAAATAAAGGAATTCTTGGAGAAATATCAGACTCAATTAGGAAATGTAACATAAGGATAATATGTATTCCAGTAGGAGAAGAAAAGGAAAAAGGAGCAGAGAGTTTGTTCAAAGACATAATAGCTGGAAATAAGAGGGGAAACCCTGGGAAAGAGCTGAAAATAATAGGGAATGAAGTCAATAGATCACCTAAATATATAAACATGAAAGACCAACTCCGTGGCATACAGTAGCAAAGCTGGCAAAAGTCAACAACAAAGAAAAAATATTAAGGGCAGCTAAACAAAAAAACAAAATAACATACAAAGGAATCCCCATCAGGCTTTCAGCTGATTTCTCAACAGAAACTCTACAAGCTAGGAGAGACTGGAAAGATATATTCAAAATCTGAAAGAGAAAAACCTTCACCCAAGAATACTCTATCCAGTGAAAATATCCTTCAATATGATGGAGAAATAATAACTCTCCCTGATAAACAAAAGCTAAGGGAGTTCATCACAAGACCCTCAATACAAGAAATGCTCAAGAAGGCCCTTATGCCTGAAAAAAAACAAAAGAGAATGGGGATACAAAGTTTTGAGCAAGGAGAAAAATAAGGAGACTAGAGCAGAAAAATGGCAGGTCTCCATTGGAATAGATTAGTAAATACTTAATTATAAAAATCAAGATTAAGGGAAGTAAAACACCAAGAATGAATATAAACTCATCACTTTAAACACACACTAACAACTCAAGATGGAATGAGTAGAGACAACAATAAATTAGGGAAGAGGAAAGGGATCAAATTGACTTAGTCTAAGGAAACAAGAGGCATGAGAAAATGAACTATCTCATCCACGAGATTTTTTAAACAAACCTCACGGTAACCACCAAACAAATAACCAGAACAAAATCACATATCAGAAATGAAGAGAAAACTAAGAGAATCATCATACAGAACCATCAAACTGAATTGGCAGTCCAAACACATGGGACAGGAAACGAAGAAAATGCAAAAGAACAAGAAAATGAACAATAAAATAGCAACATTAAACGCTCATATATCAATAATCACTCTAAATGTAAAAGGATTGAATTCTCCAATCAAGAGACACAGAGTGGCGGGATGGATTAAAAACCAAGATCCAACAACATGCTTCCTCGAGGAAACACATCTCAGCTCTAAAGACAAACACAGACTCAGAGTGAAAGGATGGAAGACAATACTCTAAGCCAATAGCAAAGAAAAGAAAGCAGGCGTTGCCATACTTACATCAGGAAAAGTAGACTTCAAGATAAAAAAGGTAATGAGAGACAAAGAAGGGCAATATATAATGATAAAAGGGATGTCTTCTTGGTGAAGTATATCACTTATAAATATCTATGCACCCAACACAGAAGCCCAAAGTACATAAAACAACTATTAAAAAACCTAAAAGGAGATATTAACAACAACACAATAATAGTAGGGTATCTCAACACCCCACTTACATCAATGGATAGATCATCCAGACAAAAAGTCAATAAGGAAATAACGGACTTAACAAAAAGCTAGACGAGATGGACTTAACAGATACATACACAGCACTCCACCCAAAAACAGCAGATTACACATTCTTCTCAAGCGCGCGTGGAACATTCTCAAGGACAGATCATATATTAGGAAACAAGGCAAACCTCTATAAATGTAAGAAGACTGAAATCATAACAAGCATCTTTTCTGACCATAATGCTATGAAACTAGGAATCAACTACAGGAAAAAAACTGGGACAGGGACAAAGATGTGGAGACTAAACAACATGCTACTGAACAACCAATGGATTGTTGATGAAATTTACAGAGAAATCAAAAACTATATGGAGACAAATGAAAACAAAAATACACCAAACCAACTCACATGGAATGCAGCAAACGTGGTCCTGTACTCATAGCAATACAGGCCCACCTTAACAAACAAGAAAAATCCCAAATAAGCAACCTTAAACTACATCTAACAGAACTAGAAAAAGAACAGACAAAGCCCCAAATGAGCAGAAGGAGGGAAGTAATAAACATCAGAGCAGAAATAAATGAAATAGAAACCAAGAAAACAGTAGAAAGGATCAATGAAACAAAGAGCTGGTTCTTTAAGAAGATAAACAAAACTGACAATCCCTGAGCCAGACTAGCTAAGAGAAAAGAGAAGACTCAAATAAACAAAATGAGAAACAAAAGAGGAGAAATTACAACGGACACCACAGAAATACAAGGGATTATTAGAGAATATTATGAAAAACTATATGCCAACAAATTGTACAAGGAAATGGACAAATTCTTGGACGCATACAACCTCCCAAAACTGAATCAAGAAGAAATAGAGAATTTGAATAGACCAATCACAAGCAAAGAGATTGAAACGGTAATCAAAAATCTCCCAAAAAATAAAAGTCAAGGACCAGACGGCTTCCCTGAAGAATTTTACCAAACATTGAAAGAAGATTTGACACCTATCCTTCATAAACTATCCAAAAAATAGAGGAGGAGGGAATACTACCATTCCATGAGGCCAACATCACCCTGATCCCAAAGCCAGACAAGGACAATACAAAGAAGGAAAAGTACAGGGCAATATCTCTGATGAACATAGACACAAAAATCCTCAACAAAATATTGGCAAACCGAATACAGCAATACATCAAAAAGATCATACACCATGATCAAGTGGGATTTATACTAGGGAGACAGGGATGGTTGCACATTTGCAAATCAATCAATATGATATACCACATTAACAAAAGGAAGAATAAAAACCACATGATCATCTCAATTGACGCAGAGAAGGCATTCAACAAGATCCAACATCCATTTATGATAAAAACTCAACAAAATGGGTAGAGAAGGAAAGAACCTCAACATAATAAGGGCCATATATGACAAACCTACAGCAAACATCCTACTCAACGGGGAAAAACTGAAAGCCATCCCTTTGAGGACAGGAACAAGACAACGGTGCGCACTCTCACCGCTCTTATTCAACATAGTACTGGAAGTTCTGGCCAGAGCAATTAGGCAAGAAAAAGGAATAAAAGGACTCCAAATAGGCAATGAAGAAGTGAAACTCTCATTATTTGCAGACGACATGATCCTATACATAGAAAACCCCAAAACTTCCATCGGAAACTAGAAATAATCAACAACTACAGTAAAGTGGCAGGGTATAAAATCAACATACAAAAATCAATTGCATTTCTATACACTAACGATGAAACAACAGAAAGAGAACTCAAAAAGACAATCCCATTTACAATTGCAACAAAGAGAATAAAATATCTGGGAATAAATTTAACCAAGGAGGTCAAAGACCTATACAATGAAAACTATAAGACACTATGGAAAGAAATCGAGGAGGACATAAAGAAATGGAAAAATGTTCCATGCACATGGATTGGAAGAATAAATATAGTTAAAATGTCCATTCTGCCTAAAGCAATCTACAGATTCAATGCAATCCCAATCAGAATCCCAATGTCATTCTTCACGGTAATAGAACAAAAACTACTGAAATTCGTATCGGGCAACAAAAGAGCACGAATAGCTAAAGCAATTCCGAAAAAAAAGAACAAAGCTGGAGGCATCACAATCCCTGATTTCAAAATATACTATAAAGCTACAGTAATCAAAACAGCATGGTACTGGTACAAGAATAGACACACAGATCAATGGAACAGAATTGAAAGCCCAGAAATAAAACCACACACCTATGGACAGCTAATCTTCGACAAAGGAGCAAAGAACATACAATGGAGAGAGGGAAGTCTCTTCAATAAATGGTGCTGGGAAAATTGGACAGCAACATGCAAAAGAATGAAAGTAGACCATCTCCTATCGCCATATACAAAAATCAATTCAAAATGGATCAAAGACCTGAAAGTGAGACCTGAAACTATAAAACTCCTGGAAGAAAATATAGGCAGTACACTAATTGAGATTGGGCATAAAGGGATCCTTTCAGATTCCATGTCTACCCAGACAAGGGAAACAAAAGAAAAAATAAACAAGTGAGACCTCATCAGACTAAAGAGCTTATACAAGGCAAATGAAACCAGGATCAAAACGAATAAACAACCCACCAGCTGGGAGAAAATATTTGCAAATCGTTTGTCCGGCAAGGGATTAATCTCAGTAATATATAAAGATCTCATACAACTGAGCAACAAAAAAACAAACAACCCGATCAAAAATTGGGCAGAGGATATGAACAGACATTTTTCCAAGGAAGAGATACAGATGGCCAATAGAAAAGATGTTCAACATCACTAATCATCAGGGAAATACAAATCAAAACTACACTGAGATATCACCTTACACCAGTTAGAATGGCTATAATCACAAAGACAAATAACAACAAATGCTTGAGAGGTTGTGGAGAAACGGGGACCCTCATTCACTGCTGGTGGGAATGCAAACTGGTGCAGCCTCTATGGAAAACAGTATGGAGAGTCCTCAAAAAATTAAAAATAGAAATACCGTATGATCCAGCAATACCACTCTTGGGCATCTACCCAATGGACATGAAATCAACCATCATAAGAGGCCTATGCACCCCTATGTTCATTGCAGCATTATTCACTATAGCCAAGAAGTAGAAGCAACCCAAGTGTCCCTCAACTGATGATTGGTTAAAGAAGATGTGGTATATACATACAATGGAATACTACTCAGCCATAAGAAAAGACCCAATTGTCCCATTTGCAACAACATGGATGGACCTAGAGGGTATTATGTTAAGTGAAATAAGCCAGAGAGAGAAGAACAGACACTGCATGAACTCACTCATATGTGGAATATAAATGAACACACGGACAGAGAGAACTGATTGGTGGTTACCAAGGGGAAGGGGGGTGGGGTGTGGACAGAAGGGGTGAAGAGATGAATCCACATGGTGACAGACAAACAATAATGTACAACTAAAACCCCACAATGTTATAAACTATGAAGACATCAATAAAAAAATAATAAAAAACAAAAATCTATATACTACAAAGCTACAGTAATCAAAACAGCATGGTACTGGTACAAAAACAGACAATGGAACAGAATTGAAAGCCCAGAAATAAAACCAAAACAGCCATGGACAGCTAATCTTCGATGAAAGAACAAAGAACATAGAATGGAGAAAGGAAACTCTCTTCAATAAATGGTGCTGGGAAAATTGGACAGCCACATGCAAAAGAATGAAATTAGACCATCTTCTATCACCATAGAGAAAAATTAACTCAAAATGGATTAAGGACCTGAAAGTGAGACCTGAAACTATAAAACTCCTAGAAGAAAATACAGGCAGTACACTAAGTGACATCGGTCATAAAGGGATCCTTTCGGATTCCATGTCTACTCGGACAAGGGAAACAAAAGATAAACAAGTGAGACTTCATCAGACTAAAGACCCTCTACAAGGCAAATGAAACCAGTATCAGAATGAATAGACAACCCACCAGCTGGGAGAAAATATTCTCCAATTGTATATCCGATAAGGGGTTTATCTCCATAATATATGAAGAACTCACACAACTAAATAACCAAGAAACAAACAACCTGATCAAAACATGGGCAGAGGATATCAACAGACATTTTGCCAAGGAAGAGATACAGATGGCCAATGGACACATGAAAAGATGTACAACATCACTAATCATCAGGGAAATGCAAATCAAAACTACACTAAGATATCACCTTACACCTGTTAGAATGGCTATAATCACCAAGACAAAAACCAACAAATGTTGGAGTGGTTGTGGAGAAACGGGAACCCTAATTCACTGCTGGTGGGAATGCAAACTGGTGCAACCTTTATGGAAAACAGTATGGAGATTCCTCAAAAAACTAAAAACAGAAATACCTTATGATCCAGCTATCCCACTACTGGGCATCTACCCAACGGACATGAAATCTACCATCACAAGAGGCTTATGCACCCCATGTTCATTGCAGCATTATTCACTATAGCCAAGAAATGGAAGCAACCCAAGTGTCCCTCAAATTTTGATTGTATAAAGATGATGTGGCATACATATACAATGGGATACTACTCAGCCATAAAAAAAAAAAAGACACAATTGTCCCATTTGCAACAACATGGATGGACCTAGAGGGTATTATGTTAAGTGAAATAAGCCAGAAAGAGAAAGACACAAAACACATGATTTCACTCATACATGGAATATACACCAACACACGGACAAAGAGAACTGGTTGGTGGTTACTAGGGGCAAGGGGGGGTGGGGGTTGGGCAAAAGGGGTGAAGGGATGCATTCATATGGAGACAAACAATAATGTACAACTAAAACTTTACAATGTTATAAACTATTAAAACATCAATAAAAATTAAAAATAAATAAAATCCCATAAATACCCAAAGTATATTAAAAAATGTATATCCATTTATAGTATCAACAAAATTACGGTGGATATATATTTTTACATCCTCATCTGTACACAAAAAATTGTATTCTCCCTTTTTCAAGACTTTTCTAATTCTTCCATGAGTCTTAAGTGTTGTAAGCCTACTCTACAACACAAAGAAAACTTCAATAAATTCAAAGAACAAATAACACAAGCCAAAGTTCCCTAGAACAATGAAAGGAAACTAGAAATTATTAACAAAGAATAAAACAAAACACAACTTCTTAGAATAATGGCCAACAGTGCACATTTAACATATGCCAGGTATTAAACTAAGCAAGGAATGTGTATTCATCCTTATATCAATCTATGGGATTGGAAATGATTTCACCATTTTATAGATAAGAAAGCTGAATCTAAGAACACTGAAATTTCTTACTCAAGGTAACATTGCTAATAAGTGATAGAGCTGTATTCAATCCCAGATTCCTGACTCTAGACACCAAAACTCTAAAAGAGTAAAGTTACTCTTTTAACTAACTCCTGGGTCAAAGAAAAATCACTGTAATTTAGAGTATACTACAATAAGAACATTATGTTAAAAAAACCTATAAAATTAAGCCAAAACTATACTCAGGAAAATTCACTGCTTTTTCTTTACTAAATAAAAAGGAGAAAAATAAATATAGAAAGCATTCAACTTAGAGGAGAAAAATAATAAAATAAATCTAAACACAGGGGGAAAAAAGAATTATTAAATTAAGGGAGAAAAAACCAGCACAACATTATATTCCAAGCACACATTCTCTATGAGCATAAAAAACTATAAAACTTTCTATTAAAAGGCATTTTTAAAGACTTTATTATGGTAAGTTTCAAACATATTCAACTAGAGAAAATAGTACAATGAAACTGATATATCCATCACTCAGCTTCACTAATTATCAAAACATGGCTAATCTTGCTTCATTTATACCCTTATCAGCTTAATATTTTGAAATACTAGGGTAGATATCTTGGGTGCCAATTATTTCATGATGTCCTACTTCACAGAAAGAAGTCACTCATCTCTCTCACTGTTTTTCTGACTCTCGTTTCCCTCCCTCCCTCTCTCACCTATGTATAAGGTCTTACAAATCTCTACACATATAATAAGGTTCTTAAGAGTAAGTACTCAATACACATTTGCCATTGATAATAATTTAAACAAAACATAGCACACCTTACTCCATATGCATAATGCCATAAAAATCAAGACAGCAGAAAATAAACTATAACTTACCTGAACTTTCCTGAACTTCCTCATCAACCACGTCAGAGTTATTCATTTCAGACATTAAATAATTCTTGGGCCTGGAAGGTCCACTTAAGAAAGAAAAAGTAAAGCATAAAATTTGTGCTTTTATAATACATATATCTAATGTATCTACCTTAATGGTATTTTTCTCCTCAAACTGCCGAAGGTTTCTTTCTTGTAAAACCAATAGTGACGTTATAGGTCACCAAGAATATACTTACTTGCTGCATAAAACAAAGAATCTATAATTTAATCCCATAATTGATTGTCAAACATGATATAGAATTTTATAACCTTTTAAACTAACTTATGGATCAGAGTTATGAATTTAAGTCAACTCAAATAACATTCTTTGATAAAAATCAAATTATAAGAAATAAAATTAGAAATAAATCAGCTTATCTTAATTTTTAAAAAAAACTATAGCCAAAAGCAAATGAAATTTAAAATGTAGTCCAGAAATTGTTCAGAGATGATTCAGCTTATCCAGTCCTAGATCCCTTTCCTCCTATTATGAACCCAGGATAGGCCTAGTAGTCATAACCCACCAACAGTAAAAAACATCTTAGTCATCCCTTAAAAGCCTGAGAATCTGCTATAATTTACCATGTGTTCATTTTTAAAAAGGGTATATGACTTCAGATGTTATAAGAGTAGGTTAATTTGGTTTGCTCACCTAGTGTGCTTACTTTAAATAGTAATCTACAAATTCTTAGATATCCTTCCTTTCAAGAGGTAGAGCCTAATTCCCCTCTCCTTGAATGTGGTCTGGACTTAGTGTCTGGCTTCTAATAAACAGAATAAAGTGGAAGTGACATTGTGCAACATTAGCGACTAGGTCATTAAAAGGCACTCTGACCTGATTGTAGTCACACTTTCTTTTGGATCACTTGCTTTGCGCCAGTTGCCATATTGAACAGCCCTATGGAGAGCACCACATGACAGAGAACTGGGGCCTCCAAGAAAAACCCATGTGAATGAGCCACCTTATAATTAGATCCCCCAGTTCCAGTCAAGTCCTTCAAAGGAATGCAAACCAGACAGATATCTTGAATGTAACTCACGAGAATGCCTGAGTCAGAACTAGCCAGCTAAGCCTCTCCTAGATTTCTGACCCATAGAAACTATGAAACAATAAATGTTTGCAAGCCACTATTAAGTTTGGGGT
Organism: Tapirus indicus; assembly: GCA_031878705.1. NCBI lineage: Eukaryota > Metazoa > Chordata > Mammalia > Perissodactyla > Tapiridae > Tapirus > Tapirus indicus. Next base: position 51,823,612 of record CM062919.1, read on the forward strand.
CATTTGTTCCAAAGCAATGAGTAACTAATATAGTGAGTAAATTCTATTATCCTTAGAACACACATATACCTTTCTTCCAAAACTGAAGTCTTAGGCTCTCCAGAATCCAAGTTAAACTCGGCTGGTGTCTTGCATGTATATCCACTGGTCTGCGACTTTAGAGGAACATTTTGTGCAGTCATAACGTTATCTTGATCCTTTGCACTTGCTGGCTCTCTAGGAAAATGAAAAGTATAAAATTGTTTACATTTCTTCAGAAAATATTTCTACCAGAAACAATACACAGATGGGTAGACAATATAACATTGGCTATAACAAATATCAGACAACCCCATTCAGGTCCTAGGACTCACCACTAGCCCAGGAAGGAAATTTGATTCTAGGACCTACCGAGAGTTCTAATTTGAAAAATTCTGATAAGAGAAATGGTACAGACCTGACCTAAGATGGAAGTAATGACAGAAGGACACTGGGAGACATTACCTACAGGCAGCTTATGATGTACACTACACAGCTAATCTATCATGTTTTTTTGGAAAATCCACAAACGACAGAAACTGTTTTCTTTGACACCCCTAGTCAGCCTACTGAGGAACAGAAGGGTGCTCAGAGGGACTCAGGCCCATCTCTTCTGTAGCTACCAGCTAATTAGTTTACCCCCAATATATGCAAACAAGATACACTATTTCCAGATTGCATAGTTTTCTCTCCTCTTGCATCTCTCTTACAAATCCTATGTTTTAATTTGTTTCTTGACTCAGTCTACCAGCCTACCCTTATTATATGCGAGAAAACGATTTGCATGCAACATAAATAAAAAGCATGAGAACTTCTGAGTATTCTTTGACAGTTTATTTCTGGAGGTTCTAATGTCCCTCTAAGTCCTACCACCAAAGTCAAAAGAAATAAAAGGGATTATAACAATGAACAATTATATGCCAATGAGTTAGACAATTCTGGGACAAATTCCAAAAAACACAAATTAGCAAAACTGATTCAAGAAGAAATAAACTATCTCAAAGGACCTATAACAAGAGAATGAATCAGTAATTAAAAAACTACCCAGAAAGAAAAGCCCAGATCCAGATGGTTTCACTGCTGAATTCTACCAAGCATTCAAATACAAATTCTGCACAAACTCTTTAAAAAAACAGATTACTTCTCAACTCACTTTATGAAGTCAGTATTACTCTGATACCAAAACCAGACAAAGACATCACAAGAAAACTACAGACCAAAAAAACTCAACAAAATACTAGCAAACTAAATCTAGTAACATATAAATAGAATTATACATCATGACCAAATGAGATTTATACCAGAGATGCAATCTTGTTTTAACATCCAAAAACCAATTAATGTAATACATCATATCAATAATAAGCAAAAATCACATGATCACCTCAATAGCTTTAAAAAAAAAAGCAACTAACAAAATCCAACATCTTTTCATGATAAAAACACTCAACAAACTAGAAATAGAAGGGAACCTCGTCAACCTGATAAAGGGCATCTATGTCAAAACCACAGCTAATAACATACTGAATGGTGAAGACTTGATGCTTCCCCCTTAAGATTAATAACAAGACAAGGAAGTCTGCTACTGCCACTTTTACTGAACATTGTACTGAAGATTTTAGCCAGGGCAATTAGTGAGAAAAAGAAATAAAAAGCATCCAGATTGAAAAGGAAGAGGTAAAATTATCTCCATTCACAAATAACATGATCTTGTATTTTGAAAATCCTACAAAAATCCACTAAAAAGCTACCAGAACTAATAAATGAGTTCAGCAAGGTTGCAGGATACAGTACCAATGTACAAAAATCAATTGTATTTCTATACACTTGCAATGAACAATCCAAAAATAAAATTTAAAAAACAATTCCATTCACAATAGCACCAAAAGGAATAAAATACTTAAGAATGAATTTAATAAAAGAAGTGTAAAACTTACACATGAGAACATTGTTGAAAGAAATTAAAGATCTAACTAAATGGAAAAAGATCCCATGTTCATGGATCAACAAATTTATTGTTAAGATGGCAAGATTTCCCAAATTGATATACAGATTCAATGCAATCCCTATTAGAATCCCAACTGATGTCTCTGTAGAAATTGACATGCTGATTCTAAAATTTATATGGAATTCAAGGGACTCAGAATAGCTAAAACAATCCTGAGAAGGAAGAATATAGAGAACTCACACTTCCTGATTTCAAAACTTACTGCAAAGCAATGGTAATCAAGACACTGTAGTACCGGAATAAGAACTGATATGTAGATCCACAGAATAAAATTGAGAATCTAGAAATAAATCCATATGTCTATGGTCAACTGATTTTTAACAATAGTGCCAAGACCATTCAAAGTGGAAAAAAGTCTTGGCAACAGACAGTTATGGGACAACTGAATAGTCACATGCAAAAGAATAAACCTGGACTCTACTTCACAGCATAAATAAAAATTAACTCGAAAAGGATCAAAGACCTAAATGTAACAGTTAAAAATTATAAAACTCTTAGAAGAAAAGATACGGGTAAGTCTTCATGAACTTGGATTGAGCAAAGGATTCTTATATGATAGCTGAAGTACAAACAAGGAAAGATAAAGTGGACTTTATCAAAATTAAAAACTTCTGTACTTCAAAAGACACCATCAAGAAAGCAAAAAGATAACCCACAAAATAGGAGACAATATCTGCAAATCATTTATTTGACAAGGGACTTGTATCTAAAATATATAAAGACCTCTTACAACGCAATAAAAAAAGACAACCCCATTAAAAGTTAGGCAAAGGATCTGAGCCGACTTTTCTCTAAAGATATGCAAATGACCAATAAGCACACGAAAAGATGCTCAACATCATTAATCATCTAGAAAATGCAAATAAAAACCACAATAAGATACTACTGCATACCAATCAGGATGGCTATAGTCAAAAAGTCAGGTAATAACAAATGCTGGCAAGAATGTGGAAACACTGAAACCCTCACACACTGCTGGTGAGAATGTAAAATGGTGCAGATGCTTTGGAAAACAGTCTTGCAGTTCCTCAAACAATAAGAGTTACCATATGATTCAGCAAGTCCACTCCTAGGTATACATCGAAGAGAAATGAAAATATATGTCCACATAGAAACTTATACACATGTTTATACCAGCATTATTCATAATAGCCAAAGGTAGAAACAACCCAAATGTCCATCAATGAATGGATAAACAAAACATGGCATAAAACAAATTACTTGGCCGTAAAGAGAAATGAAGTACTGACACATGCTACAACATGAATGAAACTTGAGAATATTACGCAAACCGAAACAAGCCAGTACAAAAAAACTCATATGATATTTCATTCATTCATATGGAAATCTAGAATAGAGAAATCTATAGAGACAGAAAGTAGATTAGTGGTTGCTTAGGGCTGTGGGAGAGAGGAATAGGGAGATGACAGCTAAAGGGTACTGGTTTCTTTGTGAGGTGATGAAAATGTTCTAAAATTGACTGTGTTGATGGTTTGCACCTATCTATGAATATACTAAAAACCATTGAACTGTACACATTTCATGAATGAATTGTACGGTATGTGAATTATCCCTCAATAAAGCTGTTAAAAAAAAAACTAATGTAGTGAGCTTGTTCCAACTGGCTTATAGAAATAATATAAAAATTAAGTGCTTTTATAATTTAAAACGAGAGAGACACAGGAGAAATTGTTTATGCTTTAAGTGCACTAGCTCTTTAAATTTTTTTTTTCTGAAAGGTTTTAGTAGGGGAAAACGGGTGTTAGCTTGTAGTTTAATTAATGGCCATGGTTATTAGGTTATAAGAAGCAAAAACTATCACTTGCAGACAAGTTATAGGTTTTAATATCTGTTACATACTTGTATAGAGGAAAACTAGCTCATGTAATATTTCTAATCAGGAAGAATCCTTAGACAGATTAATTTATTAATTTTGGTTTGAAAACTATTATCTGTCTCCTCCCTGATTTTACCACTGTGTGTGTGTATGTATTTGCACAATATTCTAGTATTGAAAAGGTCTGGATTTATTTTCTCCCAAAAAAACCTAATAAATTTTAATTGCTAAAATTCTTCTACTAGTTTTAATGGTGAGAATAACATCGCTTCTTTGAACATTATAAAACGTAAAATTATGTGCCCAACTAGGTTCAACAATAATAGGTAGTGTCTTCTTTAACAAGGAATTAATTCTTACAGTGCTATAAATTTTAAGTACTCAATGCATCAGCTTAAATTGTGTTTTTAAAACCCTTAGTTAACTTTAAGACTTTAGATTAGCATTAAATTGTGCTAATTAATAATTAATCTTTGGATATGATAAATAAATGAAAAGCAATAGGATATACTGGAGTATACGGGAGGAAGCCATTTGGTTTAAACCTAATTCGGCCTGACCTTGTTTTTCCAAAAGGGCCTGACGTGGCCTGCTGAGCATGCATTGTACATCTGCTTTAAACATTTACTGTGTCCCAAAGACAAGAATGATGCCCTTAAAGATAGGGATGTAACTTCCCCCCCATACTGGCATTTCTTTAAGGATAAGCCTCTCTTCCTGGAAACTAAGGATTAATTACCGACCTGCTGTGCTCACCTTGTGACCACCGACCTGCTCACAACCTACCTGCTGTGCAAGTTAGGCATCTTGCAACAGTAGTAAAAGAGATGTTCCTGTCATATGCGATGTATGCTCTTTGTTTCAAGATGGTATGTAACCACTCTGTACACTCCATTTCTTTGGTGCCCTTCATTCCTTAGGGAAGGAAGGCCCCGGGCTATAGTCCTCAGACCTGGCTCATAATAAACTCACCCCAATTCTGACTTATAGATTGACTACAGATTATTTGTGTTGACAGATACCTGGACAATTCCTAAGATAAAAGATAAAAAACTGGTTTCTAAACATAGTTTTAATTTACCCCTGTCTCATACATTTTAAAATGGCCATCAACTAATAGGCTAAAGGATGTACCAAGGCCTTTGGATGTTAATATACAATTCATGTTAGCCACTTTGAAAACAATGTTAAAAGGCTTCGGTAATGTGTACTTGGAGACAACAATAGCTAGGCAGTTGTTGATTGCCTATTTTCAAATATCCCCAGTACCTGGAGGAAACAGAAGTTGGTTGCTTTGAGGTTCAAAATACTTGCGACTATGCTAAAAACAACAATTACAGAGAAATGCAAATATATACACAAAGTAATGAATATGCTCTGTATATCAAATGAATTCTTACACTTTATTAAGAAAGTAGAATCAATACAAAACATACTACTTTACTTAATGATAAGGTTGTGTTAAAGCTGGTATCAAGAATTAAAACTTTTCATCTATTTATACATGTACATATGTTTAAACACACATATATATAAGCATATATTAAGATCGGTTTTTAAAAAGCTTACCAACAAGAGAGAAAAAAATCATTATAAAAGATGGATCTCTTAATATACTTTTTTGGCATCTGTCATGCTTTAAACCATTTTTTAACACAAGCTCCTCACTTCCAAAAAGGCTCACTCTTGTTACTGATGCATATTTTAAATATTATCACTATAATCATTTGCCTGCCTTTAGGAAAGGCATATGACATATTCATATTTTAATGCAATAACCAGTTTTCTGTAACTTTTTCTTGCCTTTCCTAAATACTGAACAATAAGACTGTTAACATACCTTTTATATCTAAATTATCTTTGAGGTTTCCATAAGAACCACTTGGTAACCACAAAGATTTATCTTTTCACTTTATGACAGATAGAATACCAAAATTATTGACACGTTTGCTCTTCTATGCATATTAAGTAACAATGACTACATGGGCTGACTAAACAAACATCTCAAAGATCTTTCTATGAATCCAGATACCCAATAGGCTTCTTAAGCAAACATCGTAGCAACTATCAGCTCTGGATATTTCTAATTGGACTAACTCCTCCTCACTATGCACAAAAGTCAATGTTTGTTTTAGGAATACTAGCTCAAATTTAGAAACTCAATGTAAGTCAATCTTACCTTAACATTTCTCTCAACCCATAGCTAAGGCTTATCTGCCTTGCTTAATAAAACATTGATTTATTTTTATTAATACATTCAAGCAAAAACAATTGAACGACTAGTCAGAAGGCTTAGGCATCCAATGACACGCTATTTAATCTATGTGGACCTTCCTCATATGTAAAAATGGAGCTAATAACTAACTGTCCTATCCACCTGTCAAGAGTCTTATGCAAATTAAATGATATAAGAAACAAGTGAATATAAATACAGACACATCTCACTTTATTGCACTTCGCAGAAGTTATGTTTTTTACAAAGTGAAGGTTTGTGGCAACCCTGCATCAAGCAAGTCTATCAGCACCATTTTTCCTACAGCACTTGATTACTTCATGTCTCTAAGTCACATTTTGGTAATTCTTGCACTATTTCAAACTTTTCATTATTATTATATTTGTTATGGTGATCTGTGATCAGTAATCTTTGATGTTACTATTTTAATTGTCGAGGTGTCACGAACCATGCCCATTTAAGATGGCAAAATTAATCGATAAATGGTATGTGTTCAGACAGCTCCACCCACCAGCTGTTCCTTCCACCCCTCTTCAGGCCTCCCTATAACCTGAGACACAAGAATATTGAAATTAGGCCAATTTATAACCCTACAATGGCTTCGAAGTGTTCAAGTGAAAGGAAGAGTTGCATATCTCTCACTTGAAATCAAAAGCTAGAAATGATTAAGCTTAGTGAGGAAGGCATGTCGAAAGCCAAGATATGCCAAAGTTAGGCCTCTTGCACCAAATCATTAGCCAAGTAGTGCATGCAAAGAAAAGTTCTTGAAGGAAATTAAAAGTGCTACTCCAGTGAACACGCAAATGATAAGAAAGCAAAACAGCCTTATTGCTGATATGCAAAAAGTTTTAGTGGTCTGGACAGAAGATCAAACCAGCCACAAAATTCCCTTAAACCAAAGCCTAACCCATAGCAAGGCCCTAACTCTCCTCAATTGTATGAAAGCTAAGCTGTAGAAGAAAAGTCTGAAGCTAGCAGAGGTTGGTTCATGAAGTTTCAGGAAAGAAGCCATCTCCATAACATGAAAGTGTAAGGTGAAGCCACAAGTGCTGATGTAGAAGCTGCTGCAGCAAGTTATCCAGAAGATCTAGCTAAGATAATTAATGAAGGTGGCCACACTAAACAACAGATTTTCAATGTAGACAAAACAGCCTTATATTGGAAGAAGATGCCATCTAGAACTTTCATAGCTAGAGAGGAGAAGTCAATGTCTGGCTTCAAAGGACAGGCTGACTCTCTTGTTAGGGTCACTAATGCAGCTGGTGACTTGAAGTTGAAACCAATGCTCATTTACCATTCCGAAAATCCTAGGGCCCATAAGAATTACGCCAAATCTCCTCTGCCTGTGCTCTATAAATGGAACAACAAAGCCTAGATGACAGTACATCTGTTTACAACATGGTTTACTTAATATTTTAAGCCTACTGTTGAGACCTACTGCTCAGAAAAAAATATTTCTTTCAAAATATTATTGCTCATCGACAATGTACCTGGTCACCCAAGTGTTCTGATGGAGATGTACAATGAGATTAATGTTTTCATGCCTGCTAAACACAATATCCACTCTGCAACCCATGGATCCAAGAGTCATTTCAACTTTCAAGTCTTATTACTTAAGAAATACATTTCATAAGGCTATAGCTGCCATAAATAGTGATTCCCCTGATGGATCTGAGCAATGTAAATTGAAAACCTTCTGGAAGGGATTCATCATTCTAGATGCCATTAAAAACATCTGTGACTCATGGGAAGAGGTTCAAAATATCAACATTAACAGGAGTTTGGAAGAAGTTGATTCCAACGCTCAAGGATGACTTGAGTGGTTCAAGACTCCAGTGAAGGAAGTAACTGCAGATGTGGTAGAAATGGCAAGAGAACTAGAATTAGAAGTGGAGCCTGAAGACGAGACTGAATTGCTGCAATCTCATGATCAAACTTGAACAGATGAGTTGCTTCTTATGGATGAGCAAAGAAAGAGGTTTCCTGAGTGGAATCTACTCCTGGCAAAGATGCTGTGAAGACTGTTGAAATGGCAAGAAAGGATTTAGAATATTACATAAACTTACTTGACAAAGCAGTGGCAGGGTTTGATAGGAATGACTCCACTTTCGAAAGAAGTTCTACTGTGGGTAAAATGCTATCAAACAGCATCACGTGCTACAGAGAAACTGTTTATGAAAGAAAGAGTAAATCAATGTGGCAAACTTCCTTGTTTTATTTTAAGAAACTGACACAGCCACCCAACCTTCAGCAACCACCACCCTGATCAGTCAGCAGGCATCAATATCAAGGCAAGACCCTCCACCAGCAAAAAAGATTATGACTCACTGAAGGCTCAGATGACGGTTAGCATTTTTCAGCAATAAAGTATTTTTTAATTAAGGTATGTACATTGTTGTTTAATATAATGCTATCGCACACAGTAGACTACAATATAGTGTAAATATAACTTTTATATGCACTGGGAAACCAAAAAACTTGTGTGACTCCCTTTATTGCGATATTCACTTTATTGTGGTGGTTTGGAACTAAATCTGCAATATCTCCGAGGTACGGCCTTTATGGAAATCTCACATAAGACAGAGAGGGCATTACAAATCAGTGGGGGGAAATGCACTATTCAATAAACTGATTATCTACATGGGGAAAAAAGAATTTAGACTTCCTACTCTACATCAAACACAAAAATAAATTACAGATGGTTTAAAGAGAATATTTAAAAAGCAAGTTAAAGTTTTTAGAAGAAAATATAGAAAAATAGGTCTTTATGACTTCAGAGTCAATAAAACAGTAAATGCTCAAAACACTGAAGGCTGATGAAATTCAACTACATTAAAATTATATCTTCCATATGAAAGGTTCCACAGACAACCTTACAAAGCGAAAAAACGAGACACAGACGCAGAGTGCTATCTGTAAATACATGTGACTTGTTAAGGATTAGAAGCCAAGTATATAAAGTTCCTAAAAATCAATTCTAAAAAATACAGAAAAATGAGCAAAAGGTATTAACAAGCAATTTACAAAGAGGCAATCTATTTAAAAACGGGCAAGAGACAAATGAAAACATGTTTACCTGTTTACCCTAATAATTAGGGAAATGCAAATTAAATCCAGAGATACACCCCATTAGACTGACATATAATAAGTCTTAACACCAACATATTTTGGTGAGAACATGGAGCAATGAGAATTCTTACACCATTTCTGCGGGGTTGTAAATTAGATCCGATCTGGAGAGCAATCTGGCAGTATTTAGGCAAATTTAACATGTACACATCCTAAAATCCTGCAGTTTTACTTCTTGGTATATATTATAGAGAATCTCTTATACTCATGCACAGGAAGCATGTATAAAATGTCCACTGAAAAACTGTTCTTAACAGTGAAAAATTATAAAATCATATCAAGAAACTAGATAAATACATTTTCGAATACCCATACAAGGTGATACTATAAATTCAACCAGCCACTTATTTTTTTAAGTCCTGAGAGCTAGGAATGGTTTTCACATTTTTCAAATGGTTTTCACATTTCAAATGGTTAAGTATCTACACAATAGCCTCGATTTTGCCTCTTGGCCAGCAAAGCCTGAAATATTTACTATCTGGCCCTTTAATAAAAGTTCGCCAACCTCCACTATAAAGGAATGAAAATAAAACATTTATCAACATGGAAAATCTCAAAAGTATACAATAAACAATGGAAAAAGCAAGTCACAGAAGGATATGTATAGTATGAAACCATTTTTATAAAGTTTTAAAATAAAACCACGTACCATTTATATATACTAGCACATGTAGGAAATGTATAAAAACATCCATGAGAATGATAACTACCAAATTCAGTGTAGTGGCTACCTCTAAAAAGGGACAGAGAGTAATGGGCTCAGCAAAGGTACACATGGGATTTCAATGGTCACTGTTTCATTTCTTAAGCAAGGTGTCATGGGGAGACAGGTGTTCTCTCTTTTTTTGGTATACCTGAAATATTTCATAAAAAGAAACAGCAAGAAAGGAGATATGAGAATGGTGTGAAAAAACTAAACAGAATGTGTATGGGATTTATTTTTACACCATGACATACATTAATATAGTCTAGGGCACTCTATCATTTATTTTGATACATCCCCAATATCCCACTGTTTCTCACACATAATATGTATTATTTGTTGAATAAATGAAAGAATAAATGCTATATCAATAAGCAAAAGTCCATAAGAATAATACTTAACTCACTAGGTTGTTAGGACTGATGAGAATTCATTGAAAGTACCTAGCATATACTTGCCACATAATAAGCACTCAAAATACATTAACTATTATCATCTTGGGGGAGAAGTATTAAGATGTATTCCTATTTATTGAAATCATATAAACCTCACTTAAAAAGAAGCAACTCAAACTGTACACTTAAAACTGATTAAAATGGTAAATTTTATGTTGTGTGTTTTTTTACCATAACAAAAAAAAGGAAGCAACTCTTAGGCAACAATAATACTTACCTTATTAGATTTATCACTCACATCCCATGTGCTATATATTATTCCCCATTTTAATATGAAGAAACAAATTCAGAGTACTACTTTGCCTGGGGCGTCACCCAGCTAATGGCAGAGCCTATATTTACTACCAGGTCAGTAAGATTGCAAAGCCCTTTATGCTAATACTGCCCCTAAATGATTAAATAACACAAACTATTAAATGCTGAACACCAAAAATAACTGTATGGTACACATAATAGACATTACCCAGAATGATCAAGAGTTTTCTTCTTAGCCAGGTCTCCTTCGTCACTTTCCACTGACTCATTCTGGGAACAACCGGGAATTTCATCACGGTCAGTAATTCCTCCAGAATCTTTGGCATTTAAAAACTTCTGTGCTCTTGAGCTGCCTGGAGTCTTCTGCCCTTTAAGTGGAATAGTTTTTTTCCCGACATTCTTAGACGACTGATTTGATTTTTTAACAGGTTTTTGTCTACTGTTGTGATACACTGACAATTCATTTCTTATTGGAGAACTGCTATAAACAGGACCTGAAGGATTCAATGAAAACTTAAAGTTAGCATGTTTAACCAGATTATCTGGCTCACTGGAATGCTATCATCATTTTCATTTACATAGAAACACATATACACACACCAATCTCAGAAGCTACATTTTCAAATTAAATTCATAAACTATGTAGCTCTTCATTTTTAGACACATGCACCAAACCCTTTAAATTTATCACAAGCTTCCAAAACCACCCTCTCTGGCTCTGCCCACTACTCTTCTAGCTATCCTTAAGATCTTGGTATTTCTCAAGACTCCAGCTTCAGCTTTTCTCACTCTAGGTACTTTCTTTGAGGGAACTATCTACCCATAACTCATTACCACCCACATGCTGCTATCTGTAACTTTCACCTACCCCTCTCTCCCAGAGCTGCCCCTCTGGTTTTAGTTACTATCTTAATGAAAAGTACAACTATCTACCCGGCCACCTAAATCAGAAATCTGAGTCATCCAAGACTCTTACCCCTATCCACAACCAATTCCTAAATCCTGTCAGTTCTACTTTCCTAATGCCTCTCAAATCCACTTCTTTCAAGCTCTCCTGCCTGTCATTAGCAGGGACCCTCATCATTTCCGATCTGGATTATTAAAACACACTCTTAAATAATCTCCTTTTCTCTAGCTTTGCTGCTCTTAATTCATTCTTCCCACTGCTTCAAGAATCATCCTTGGTAAACACAACATGGATCATTACAAGCCTGTTTAAAATCTTTTAGTGATTATTTATGGCTTAAGGATTAAGTCCAAATATTTTCAAGATTAATTTCTACATCTAGAGTACTTATTTCATTAACCACAATTCTCCATACTCCCCTCCAAACAAACAAACAAACCAAAAAAAGCCAACAATACTGAACTATCTCATTTCTCTAAAGCACTGGTTCCTAAAAGGCCGTCCTGAAACCAGAACGATCAGCATCACCTGGGAATTTGTTTAAACTGCAAATTCTCTGGCCACACCTCAGACCTACTGTATGAGAAACTCTTGGAGTAGGTCCAGTAGTTTGTGTTTTAACGAGCCCTCTGATAAGACAATTTTCAAAAGGTCAAGCTCTCAGCTCCAGATCTCTGCACACGCTGTTTCTGCTTCAAACACTCCTTCCTTCGTCCTCACTCACCCAATTCACTTAGCTGACTCCTAATTCATCCTTCAGGAAGCTTTCTCCAACTCCCGAGGCTAAATTAGGTAGCTCTCTCTCAACTCTTTGATAATGCTTATCATACATCTGACTGTTTATCTCTCTCTCCCCCAGTAGACTGACAATCCCAAGAGACCAAGATTGGTGTTTTACCTATCTTTATATTCTCAGTGCCTAACCCTAGTGGGGCAGGACCGTGGTGGAGCAAGAGTGGCCGAGGTTGGAAAAAAATATTTTTTCCAGTTTCATTGAGATATAATTGACATATAACATTGTGTAAGTTTAAGGTATACAATAATTTGGTGTAATAAGGTGTAATAACTTGATATATGTATATATTGAGAAATGATTACCAGAGAGTAGATCTTAAAAGTTCTCATCATAAGGGAAAGAAATTTTTAAGTAGGGTGGAAAATTAAGAAGACGCTTACTCAGAACCATGCAAATGCTGAGGCTGAACTCACAGAACCCTGAGACCAAGTGCCTCCTGCAATTTCCCATCCTAGGTTTCTCACTTGCCTCACTCTAGTCCTGGCCTTGCCTAACACGATTCCTGCCTCGCAATGGGGACTCAATAAATGTTTCTTGACATACATGAAAAAGCAGCAGGGCTACATGTGCACTACAGACAGCTTGGTTGCTTGATTAGTGAAATAAGCAACAGACCAACTGTCAGGAAATCTGGGTTCTATTGTTTTCCATGACCTTGGGGACAAGTCATGTTGCTTTTCTGGCTTCAGACTTAATTTCTTCTTCACCAGATGAAGGAGTTCGAACTATGAGCTTTAAGCATTCCTCTACTTTGGTGACTCCCTACTTGACCAGAAACCCAAAATCTGTTTCTGACTGCTACATAAGTCTTTTTTGGTATATTTCCAAGTTCTAGCATGCTTATCCAAGCTCTGTAAGATCTTTATTTACCCACATATTTACACACCCATCTACCACAGTTTCAGGCAACCTGAAGCAGAAAGGTGAGTTCTCCAAACTAATGTTACTGTAGTAGTTAATATTTTAATACTTAATCCTTTTAACAACTTAATGAGGTAGAAGTATCGGTAACCACAGGTTACAGAGTGAGAAACTAAACAAAGTAATCTAACCAAACTGTAGGAATCATAATTTAAAACTCAGCCCTAACTTCAGAATCCAAGGAGGGCTGCAGCAGAATAAATATTTCTGGCTGCTATCACTCAAGGATCCCAATGATTCAATAATTCAGGGCAACAAGGCCTCACAGATATAGTGCCATACTAGTATTAGTCTCTCATTTGTTGATCAAAATGCCCCACGGCCAACAGCACCTGCACACATAAATGTTACCTTATCATTTACCAATCTTTTCATGATCACCATCTTTAAAATATCGAAAATTTTTCCTAAGGAATAAAAGGACTCCAAATAGGCAATGAAGAACTGAAACTCTCACTATTTGAGGCGACATGATCTTATACATAGAAAACCCAAAAAATTCCATCGGAAACTAGAAATAATCAACAACTACAGTAAAGTGGCAGGGTATAAAATCAACATACAAAAATCAATTGCATTTCTATACACTAACAATGAAACAACAGAAAGAGAACTCAAAAAGACAATCCCATTTACCATTGCAACAAAGAGAATAAAATGTCTGGGAATAAATTTAACCAAGGAGGTCAAAGACCTATACAATGAAAACTATAAGACCCTATGGAAAGAAATCGAGGAGGACATAAAGAAATGGAAAAATATTCCATGCACATGGATTGGAAGAATAAATATAGTTAAAATGTCCATTCTGCCTAAAGCAATCTACAAATTCAATGCAATCCCAATCAGAATCCCAATGTCATTCTTCATGGTAATAGAACAAAAACTACTGAAATTCGTATGGGGCAACAAAAGAGCCCGAATAGCTAAAGCAATTCTGAAAAAAAAGAACAAAGCTGGAGGCATCACAATCCCTGATTTCAAAATATACTATAAAGCTACAGTAATCAAAACAGCATGGTACTGGTACAAGAATAGACACACAGATCAATGGAACAGAATTGAAAGCCCAGAAATAAAACCACACACCTATGGACAGCTAATCTTCGACAAAGGAGCAAAGAACATACAATGGAGAGAGGGAAGTCTCTTCAATAAATGGTGCTGGGAAAACTGGACAGCAACATGCAAAAGAATGAAAGTAGACCATCTCTTATCGCCATATACAAAAATCAATTCAAAATGGATCAAAGAGGGGCCGCCCGGTGGCACAGCGGTTTAGTTCGCGTTTGGCAGCCTGGGGTTCGCGAGTTCGGATCCCGGGCGCCCGCCGTCGCACTGCCTGTCAGCCACGCTGTGGCGGCGTCCCATATAAAAGTGGAGGAAGATGGGCACGGATGTTAGCCCAGGGCCAGTCTTCCTCAGCAAAAAGGGGAGGATTGGCAACGGATGTTAGCTCAGGGCTGGTCTTCCCCACAAAAACAAAAACAAACAAACAAAATGGATCAAAGACCTGAAAGTGAGACCTGAAACTATAAAACTCCTGGAAGAAAATATAGGCAGTACACTAATTGAGATTGGGCATAAAGGGATCCTTTCAGATTCCATGTCTACCCAGACAAGGGAAACAAAACAAAAAATAAACAAGTGGGACCTCATCAGAGTAAAGAGCTTCTACAAGGCAAATGAAACCAGGATCAAAATGAATAAACAACCCACCAGCTGGGAGAAAATATTTGCAAATCGTTTGTCCGACAAGGGATTAATCTCAGTAATATATAAAGATCTCATACAACTGAGCAACAAAAAAACAAACAACCCAAGCAAAAATTGGGCAGAGGATATGAACAGACATTTCTCCAAGGAAGAGATACAGATGGCCAATAGACACATGAAAAGATGTTCAACATCACTAATCATCAGGGAAATGCAAATCAAAACTACACTGAGATATCACCTTACACCAGTTAGAATGGCTATAATCACAAAGACAAATAACAACAAATGCTGGAGAGGTTGTGGAGAAACGGGGACCCTCATTCACTGCTGGTGGGAATGCAAACTGGCGCAGCCTCTATGGAAAACAGTATGGAGAGTCCTCAAAAAATTAAAAATAGAAATACCTTATGATCCAGCAATCCCACTCTTGGGCATCTACCCAATGGACATGAAATCAACCATCACAAGAGGCATATGCACCCCTATGTTCATGGCAGCATTATTCACGATAGCCAAGAAGTGGAAGCAACCCAAGTGTCCCTCGACGGATGATTGGTTAAAGAAGATGTGGTATATACATACAATGGAATACTACTCAGCCATAAGAAAAGACACAATTATCCCATTTGCAACAACATGGAAGGACCTAGAGGGTATTATGTTAAGTGAAATAAGCCAGAGAGAGAAGGACAGACACTGCATGAACTCACTCATATATGGAATATAAGTGAACACACGGACAGAGAGAACTGATTGGTGGTTACCAAGGGGAAGGGGGGTGGGGGGGCACAAGGGGTGAAGGGTTACATCCACAAGGTGACGGACAAACAAAAATGTACAACTAAAACCCCACAGTGTTATAAACTATTAAGACATCAATTAAAAAAATGGTAAAAAAAAAATCGAAAACTTTTCCAAAATAATAAATGTTTTATATTGTACAGAAAGAGTTGGCAAAGCAGGCCTAAGAATATTATCCTTAGAAAGGCCTGCTTGCAAAGTTAGCCCTTGGCTAGCATGTGGGAACCTGAATTTCAGAAGAGTTCCCATCATTTCCTAATTGATAAATGAGGTTTAGTGTGCCTAAACTGCTTGTGCAAAAAACATGGTTTATATGGGCCCACCCGGTGACATATGGTTAAGTTTGCATGCTCCACTGCAGTGGCCCAGGGTTTGCAGGTTCAAATCCCAGGTGCGGACCTACTTACCGCTCATCAAGCCATGCTGTGGCAGGCGTCCCACATAATGCAGAGGAAGATGGGCACAGATGTTAGCTCAGGGCCAATCTTCCTCAACAAAAAAAAAAGGGGGGATTAGCAGCAGATGTTAGCTAAGGGCTAATCTTCCTCAATAAAAAAAAATGGTTTATGCCAAATACTTGCTTTCCTTCAGAGACTATGGAATTTTAGTACTGCCAGGCAGAGGGTGCCTAGGTGACCATCCCCAATAAAAATCTTGGGCACTAAATCTCTAATGAGTCCCTGGGAGATGACATTTCACACATCTGTCACAAGTCCTTGCTGGAGGAATTAAGTACCTCCTGTACAAATACCCTTGGAGAGGACTGTTGGAACCTTGCGCACAATCTCCTTCGGACTTTACCCATATACATTTTCTCTGCCAACTTTGCTTTGTATCCTCCTGCTGTAAGGAAACTTCCAACTTCATTATCGCCTCTCTCACTTCACTTTTACCTGATGAACCTGCTTACTATTTCACTGAGAAAACAAAACTGGTCAGACAAGTACATCCTAATCTTCTCACCATCAACTCTACCAACCTACTTCCATCTGTCCCCATATACTCTGCCTTTCCTCTTTTTCATGATATAGTGTCCCTGCTCCTGTCTAAGGCTAACCCTTGTAACAGTGTGCTAGATCACACCCCCTCCTTGCTTACTCAAGACTGTGATCCTATCTTTATCCTCTACCTTTCTACAAGGTAATTTTAATGAGCAGATAAGCTGATGTAATATCTTGTATATCAAAGAAAGGCCTCTTGACCCCACATCTGCTATGCCCCCCCATTTTTAGTCTCTCCTTCCTCACTTCCTACTCCCTCTCAAACCCATTCCAATCAGGCTTTTGATCTCATCATTCCACAGAAACCACTTTTATCAAGATGACCAACAATTTCCACGTTTCCAAAACCATACTGTCAATTCTTAGCTCCCACCTAATTCAGGCCATCAGCAGTATTTAAAACAGTTCATCACTTGATCCTTAAAATGCTTTCATTACTTTACTTCCATAACCCTAAGTTCTCCTCATTTTCCTTTAATCTCCTTTCAGTCTCTTTTGATGGATCTTCCTTCCCCTTCCTGTCTCTTAACACTGGAGTCTCCTAGGACTCAATCCTTGGCTTTCTTTCTTCTCCAGGTACAGTCTATTACTAGATGACCTCAAGCAGTCTCAAGGTATTACACATCATCTATATATTGATAAGTCCCTAGTTATATGTATTCCCAGCTCTTTCCCCCTAGTCTAGACTCATTTATCAGGTGATCCCCTCAATATATCCACTTTGATATCTAAGTAACATATTACCATCTGCAATCTTGATATCCTTCCTAAATCTGCTTCTCTCATATCTTTCCTCATCCTAATAAATAGCAGCTCCATTGTTCTGCTTGTTCTGGCAAAAATACTGAGTCATCCTAGACTCCTGCTTCTCACTCACTCTAATCCATCAGTACTTCCTGTGAGTTACCTTCAAAAAATATCTTGAATCCAACCACTTCTCATCTCTTCCCTCCAATAATCTCCTAACTAGTCTTCATGCTTCCATTTTTGCCCAGCGCTAGTTTCCTCCCTATTAGCAGTAAGAATAATCCTTTTAAAAGATGAGTCAATCAGGGGCCAGCCCGGTGGCGCAGCAGTTTAGTTCACACTTGGCAGCCCGGGGTTTGCAGGTTCGGATCCCGGGCGCCCGCCGACACACTGCTTGTCAGCCATGCCGTGGCGGCGTCCCATATAAAGTAGAGGAAGATGGGCACGGATGTTAGCCCAGGGCCAGTCTTCCTCAGCAAAAAGAGGAGGATTGGCAACGGATGTTAGCTCAAGGCCGGTCTTCCTCACACACACACAAAAAAGATGAGTCAATCAGATCACTTTATTGCTTAAAATTTTCCAGTGGCTTCTTAATATACTTCATCTAAACTCTTTATCACAGCCTGTCTCTCTGACTTCACCTCCCCTGGCTTACTCTTCTTCAGCCATACTGGCCTTCTTGGCGTTCCTCAAACATGCCAAGCATGCCCCATCAGCACCTTTACAAATACTATTCCCTTGGTCTGAAATGCTCCATACCAAATTATCTGCATGGCTTCCTTCGTCACTTTAGTCATATATGTGCTCTGAAAGACCATAATGGACTCTCACTGCTATCTTTTATAAAAACAGCATTCTGCTCTATCCTCCTATCACCCCCACCCCTGACATCTACTTCCCATTTCTATCCTTTAGATGTTTTATTTTTCTTTATTACCTATCACTGCATGAATTATATATCTATATTGTTGGTCTTTCCCCACTAGAATGCAAATGCCATGAGAACAGGGATATTTTGCTTTTGGTTTTGTTTTTTCCACAGCTGTACACCTATATCCAGAATATTGTATATGGTAGAGCCTCAATGAATATCTTCATAAATAATTAATTTAATATTTCTAATGATGACCCAATTTAACTCTGTCTTCATGCGAGTTCCTCTGGAGAAGAGCAGTATAAATTAAACATAAAGCCTCTTAAAGAATGATTTTTGGGGAGCTCCCATGAACATAATTTAAACAAAAATACTTACTCTGCTCTGATGTTACCACCCACCAATTAGATGGACGCCTGGAAATTCTTCGACTTCTCGTGACAGTCGAAGTCACTTCTTCAGGTACAAGTTTGTTCTTCTTGGACTCATTTGCAAAATGTTTCTTTTTACCTTTCTTATCTTTTTTCTGATTCTCTGAATGAGGAACACTGGTGCTACTTTTCTTGCTTTCTAAAACAAAGAAAACCATAAAAACAATTCACAATCTACAGAACCAGAGTTTTCAGAAAACCACAACAGATTAAAAACAAAAAAAACTTTCAACTACAGGAACTTCTTAAATTTATCCTGCGGGTTTCTTTTCATCTCTATTTTTTAAAAGTCACATGTTCTCAATAAGATCTCTAACTTTCTGTCAGTTAAATGTAAACTTTTCACATTGCTTGATAACTAACACATACTCCTAAGGCAAAAAAATAAGTATACACTGAAAAGGAAAAGTGAAATATATGGCTCCTTTCAACTACTTACCAATGTCCCAAATAAAAAAAGGTAACTACTGCTTCTCTGTTCTGAAATAATCCATGATTTTTGTCAATCTTATTTTTGGAAGAGGAGATTTAAGGTGAATTTTCTATAAAGAGATCTTTTCTATGTGAAGGAAAAAGGTTGTTTCTGAGAATAAAACTTAAAAAGAGAAAACAGAATGAAAAGAAACAATGAATTTGGCAAGCAATAAACAGTTAACGAAAAGGTTTGGCATCAGTAGTAATTTCGTTTTACTACAAAGGCAAATGGGTAAGAAAAGAATCTAAGAGAAGGGAAGGATAAATTCTAATTTTGTTTTTGTGACTGACAACTAGGAAGAAGAGGAAATCAGGGAAATAAAGGCTATTTTTGTTTGTTTTGTTTTTGTGAGGAAGATTTGCCCTAAGCTAACATCTGTTGTCAACCTTCCTCTTTTTTTTTTTTTTTTTTGATTGAGGAAGACTGTCCCTGAGCTAACATCCGTACCAATCTTCCTCTACTTTGTACGTGGGACACCCTCACAGCACAGCTTGATGAGTGGTGTGCAGGCCCACGGCTGGGATCCAAACCTGTAAACCCTGGGCTGCCGAAGCAGAGCACATGAACTTAACCACTACACCAATGGGCTAGTCCCAAATAAAGGCTATTTTAATATAAAATTGCAGCTAAGAGGGGCACAACCACCAAAAATGGGTTTGACAATGGAGAATTTCTTTTTTTAAGAAATAAGTTTAAAACATTAGATGCTATTAGACAAAAAATGGAAAATTTTCTTGACCATCAAATACATCAAGCAGTCAGCATTTATTAAGGACTTAAGATAAAGATTTCTCTGGAGTCCAAAGAAGAGATTAAAATCATATCAAATAGGAAACACTCATAGAGTAAATAAATTGCACAGAAATATGTAAGACGAATAGAGAAGGCATTAAAAATAACCACATAATTAAATATTAAACTCTACAGAATAAAAAGAAAAGAAGAAAGGAGACTATATTAGGGGCTGAAATCTGGAAATACAGAAAATACAAACTAGAGCTTTCACTAAAAAGGTAAATTTGGGGAAGTAACTCAGAGATGATATCTAATGCAGAGGAATGATTTTCTCAAGGTATGAATGTAAAGGAAGAGCAAAGGGCAAACTATTAAACTTGGGGAATATGAAGAGAGTCACCAAAATTTATAGGTGAAATGAGGAAAAGTAATCAATGAAGAAGATATAGAAGGAAATCAAACAAAGAAATAGGGAGGAGAACCAGAATGTTAAAGTATCAGAAATTAGCTGGTGCTTAGTCAGGCTAAAATGAAAACTGCATCTCAGTCTTCTTCACTATCTATAGCATATAACATTGTATTCAGCACATAGGCTCTCAATAAATAGGCACTGAAGTAATGAATTCAAATAGGCACTGAAGTAATGAATTCAGGTTGAAGCCAGTATTGCACTAGGCAATGAAACTGGCAAAAGTGCTACCCAATATGAGCTATTTTAGGTACTATCTAGATTTTTGATACTCAAAGTATGGTTCATGGACCAGCTATATCAGCATCACCTAAGAGAGACTGTTTAGAAATACAGAATCTTGGGTCCCACCCCAGACCTACCTAAATCAGTTTATTAATCAGTATTTTAACAAGATCCTCAGGGAATTCAAATGCACGTGAAAGTTTGAAAAGCGTTGTTCTAGGTGATTTGGTGATTCTCTCAGTTAAATTTGATTGGGGGAACAGAAAGATAGAGAAGGAAATGAGCCAAATTATGTCAAGATCCCTTATAGCAGTATCACTCTCCAATTCTATTTTGAGAATAAATTACAGGATTTGGCAGTACTTTGAATTTAAGATAAAAAAAACTGATTCATGCATATAAAAGAAGTAAAAGAAAAATATTAGCTTTAATGATACTGAACTAGGCCCAAAAATGTGATGAAAAAGGAAAGAATGTACTTTACTAATATTGTGCTTAATAAGAGTAACAACCAATACTTGGGAAGTGATGAGAACGAGAGACATTGGAAGAGTCACCACTTACAAAGTAAAACTCGACAGAAAAGATCTTTTAGGGAGTAGATATAGAAAATAAAAAAGGGTCAATTACAAAACACTAAAGCGAGTATAAAGAACTTTCAACATGGTTGCCTTGCCCTAGTTAGTAGTTTAAGGAATTATCTGTACAACTACAAGAATCCTCACCAACGAGCATCATTTTCCTGTCCTCTACATCTCCACCCTCACCTCTCTTCTCCAACTCCTTTTCTTCCATTTCTAGCCTTTTTCCTCTTCCTTTATGTTTGTCAAAAATATCCACAGGAACTGCTCCAACTAAAGAAGGGGGTTCATGATGACAGAGATTATTGCCCATGTTCATAAGTCAACTTCTAAAAAATCACCATGAACAATGATTTAAGGGAAAAGAATCTGAAGGGAAAAATGCCATCACCAAAGACTTATCTAGATGATGACACAGAGAAAGAATATCATACAAAATCAAAAACAAACCAATTAATAAAATCATTTCAGAAATCAGTTCCAGGCCGGGAAAGGTTAGAAACTGAATGACAAAGAATTTAGAAAACTAATAAACAAGAACACATACAGAAGATACAACTGATATATAAACAGTTGGTAATATGAAGAGAGCTGACTTAGAACCGAGGGGACATATGTCATGAGTAGGGCAGTAGCTAGAAAAAGAGGTGACTTGTAAGTGATAAATTTCTAGAACTGTAGAAAATTTTGAATATTTACATGTAAAGGAGTAGGATTCTGAAGGTGGGATATGTTTTAATAAACACAGCAAAATTATTCATCCAAAACAGAGTAATACTTCTGTCACTGGTAATAATGTATTCCAAAGACCCACAGAGATGATAAGTGCTAAGGTTAAGATCTGGGGACTACTTTAGGAATAGAACAGATATAGTCCTTGTTCTCGTGGAGCTTTCAGTCTAGACTTTAGAATGAAAGACAGAAATTCAGCAAGTAATCATAAGTTTTGATAAAATGAAAAGGGTACTATTGGAGCATATGTAGGAACATATCGGGGGCTTGATATGTTTCCTTGATAATAATCAAGGAAAGGGATATTTAAACTGAGTACAAAGCTTGGAAGTGGACCCAGGGTACTTTTAGGAAAGATTTTCTAAGCAAAAGGAACAGTATACTAAAAGACTCACAGGTGAGAAAGTGGTCTCTTCATGGAACTGGAAGAAATTCATTATAAAGCAACCCAGGAGATGAATCTGGAGAGGTAGAGAGAAGCCAGAGGGTATGTGCATAAACTGCTACAATAATCTAAGAAATAAATGACTCTAGCTTGGCTAAGAGGAGTAGCAGGAGGAATGGAGAGAAGTAACAGATTTGAAAGCTACTAATGAAAAACTCAAAAGACTTACTGACTCTATATGGGTTGCTAGGTAAAGGAAAGAGGAGTTAAAGATGACTCGGGTTTCTTTCCTGAGCTACGAGGTTTATTACGGCTCCATTTATGAAGATACTGAAAACTAGAGGAGGATTAGTTTTCAATATGTTCAGTTTGAGAAGCCTGTGAGACATCAAAAGTAGTAAAGTCAATTGGCTCAACCCAAGTCATCGGTTTAGTATTACGAATTTGTCAAGCGCCTTCTAAATTAAAGGAAAATTATCTTCAGAGTAAAAATATCCTTGGAATTAAATTGTCTCATATTATTAGTCTTTGAAACTGGTATGGCTGGCAGAATAACGGCCTCCCAACGATGTACTCACCCCAATCACAAAATCTGTGAAAATAGTAACTTACACGCATGGCAAGAGACTTTGCAGATGTGATTAAGGTTATAAACTTTGAGATAGGGATATTATCCTCAATTATCCAGGCTGGCCCAATCTAATTACATGTGTCCTTAAAAGCTGTGGTCAGAGAGAGACAGGCAATGAAACAAGAAGCAAGAGAAAGTCAAGACGTGAGAAGGCTGGCATTTTTGGTTTTGAAGATGCAAGAGGGGAGCCATCATTCAAGGAATATAGGTGACTTCAAGAGGCTGGAAAAGGCAAGGAAACAGATTCTCTCCTAGAACCACCAAAATGGAATGCAACCTTGTCAACACCTTGATTTTAGCCAAGTGAGATTTGTTTTACACTTGTGACCCAAAGAACTGTAAGATAATAAATGTATGTTGTTTTAAGCCACTAAGTATGTAGTAATTTGTTATGACAGCAATAGAAAATTCACAAAAAATATGGAAATTAATCAGAATGTTATATTCACTAATCAATCTAGATGAAGAATTTAATACCCCTGAAAATTGGTGTGCAGAATACAGCAGATACTCATAAATGTTTAACATTTTTAATTAAAGAAAGTATCCTTCAAGTACACTTTCTTGATATAATATTTTTTCCTAACAAACTACGGATAAATCAAAATTCTGTACCTTCAAATTTTGTGAATTCATATTCTACTTAAGGGATTAGCAAGAAAAAAACTTTCTTCTAATTTAACTATCACCCTCAGTTTAGTCAGATTCTTTGTGTTATGCTTTCTTAAAATGACCAACTGCTAATTACAAACTGAAGGAAGCAAAAAAATAAAGAACAATTCCAATAAAGAGAATATGGGATATGTCTGACATTTACAAAAAAGGTCCACAAAATGGAAAAGGTGGCTTTTTTTCTTTTATTTTAAGCAGTATTTTTCAAATATACAAAGGCCCACACAGACAAAATTGAAGCCTGACAACTATTATTTCAGGTGATATAAATGTTACAGACTACAAGAAGCTACACAAAAATCAACCAAGTTGGAATTGAGTTATATGTAAAATAAAGAGATTGTAGAAAAAAGCCTGTAGGCTTTTGAGTCTTTGTAGATTTACATTTACTTTGCCCACTTCCCAAAGCTAGGTAGGGATATCATAAACAAAGTGGTGGAATAATGTTCACAGTTATATTTAATACAAACACTTACCCACAGGTGGCATCTGTTTTTTAGAAATATGAACATTTCTCCTCTCTTCGCACTCTTCCATGTTTTTGTCTGGATTTCTTTGTAACTTGTCTTGGGCGACATGTGACCCATTTATATTTTTATCTTTGGCATGTTCCATATCAACCTGTTCTTCAGCTACCTTGGCCTTAAATTTTCTTCTCTGATTTTGTTTTATGATCCTTTTGTTTCCAGATGATTTTTCTACATTCTCAGAATACATTTCACGTTTTGTACATCTACAATTATTTTCCATTTCATCTGGCAAAGCACAGCTCCTAGAGTGTATACTTGGTTCAGAGGGCTGAGATTTCTCTACTTGGCGAGTTTTACCAGAATGCCTGTCACTTGTCAAAGTCATAGGTGATACACTGTGACATTTTTCTCTTGATTTCTTACTTTGAAGGAGTGCAGTGCTCTCAGCAGGCGATACTGTGCATTGTTTCAGAGGCCCAGCCTTTCTCGGTATAGTAATCCATGATGGACCGGCAAAACTTCTATCTGATTCATCAATTATAAATTCATCCTCTAACAACTTCATATCATTTGCAGGAGATGAATGAGGTGGAGCAGTTGCTATATGCCTAACAATAGGACTAAAACAGGATGTTACAATAAATAACAGGTCAAGGCTTTTACCTTTGCTTAGTGAAGAAAATATAATAATCTTTATAGAAAATAAAGTCTACATAACTTTTAAAAGGCAGTTCACGTCTCAATTATACCTTACCCTTAAAAATCTTCCCTCCTTTTACATTTTTAAAACATCTGATCACACTCACTTATAATACTAATGGGATCATAGAAATTTAGAGCTGGAAGGAAGCCTAGACATCAACTAATATGATGCTTCCCCAAACATTATATATATTAAAATGTTGAAACCCAGAGATGTGTAAATACAGCCCAGATACACTGACAATCCAAAAATGCATGCCATTATTATATATAATGCTATATTAAATTATATGTTTGTATAGATGTCTCATGGGGCCTAAATTTCTTCACATCCAAAACAAAGGTAGAAAAGTTTATTTCTGAGACACCTTCAAGTCTAATATTCTAAGAAAACACTACTAAATTATACACTAAATTACATCATGTAAAAAATTCATTCCAAGTTTGAATAAGTCACACACATTTTCATACGTTTTAATATTGTAATCATGGTATAGAAATAAATGCAGTGTATCTAGAAAGGTAAGTGCATTAGGATTAAACAGCACCTCTTCCAATTAGTTGGAAAAGATTTCTAGAGAACGAAGGAATTATTCAAAGGATAGTAATCTGATGGACTCATTTTGTATCTTCTTCCTTTTTATGTCAACAGCCTTGAGCAAACCACATACTGAAGGGAGATATGCAAAAGTAAACACTTAGGGTAAACATCTAGACTCCAGAGCTAGCATATGCACTCATTTTTCTGCCTTTTTCACTTGGATAAGGACGCCTCACTATTTTTAGACATAGGAGAAGCAAGGCTAGAATGGAAGAATTGGATTATCAGTCTGTTTTTTTTTTCTTTTTATTAAGATATACAAAAAGGTTATGAAATGAAAATGCCTTCTCTCTTTTTCTCATCTCAAACCCCTAATAAATCTTACAATGTAAAACAGTATATAAATTCCTAAGAATAAACTGTCTTTTAATAGGTAGAGTTTTACAAAGTTATATAATTAGAAAAATCTAATTTAAAAAGTCAGTATATCAGCATCATGGCGGAGTGAGATTCCCTCTTTGAATCTCTGCCCCCTACGACACAACGAAAACATCATTCACATTCCAACAGAGCTCAATCAAACACTACGAAGGACTTCTGAGAAACCCCTGCTGCCATACATCAGACGGTGGAGGCGCGGGAAGCCCAAAAGGACGGGAGGAGAGGTAAGAAGTTGTACTCCCCCTCCCCAATCGATCAGCAAAGACAGCGCGGTTCACAAACAGAGGGGGGGAGGGGTGGCCCACAGCGGGGAAAACTATCGCCATCCAGGTGTTCTCCCAGACTGTGGTGAGATCCCCACTGGGAAGCGACGACGGACTGTTTAGGGGGTGTAGCAAACACCCTAAGAGAGCCAGAAAGGAAACCCCCGGGTCAAGCAGGAGAAAGAGAGGACCCCTCCCCCCACACACCCGGCGTTTCAGCAGAATCCCTCCGGGGGGCTTCAGCCGCCCCAGAGCAAACCGCTCACCATCTCCATCGAGTGGCACCAGGGGGAAACTGCAGGACTAACTTTAATCATGACGGGTAAAAATAAAGCCGTCCCCGTCGGATCCTTGCGAAAATATGTCAGGGCTACAGACCAAAAGGAAAATGACAAACACCCAGAAACCAACCCTGAAGGCACAGAATTTGATAACCTGAATGAGAGAGAATTCCAAATAGCTATCATAAACAAGCTCAACGAAATACAAGAGAACACACAGAAACAAATCAACGAATTCAGGGATTATGTCACAAAAGAGATTGAAACCCTAAAGAAAAACCAATCAGAATTATTGGAGATGAAAAACAAAATCAATGAGATAGTGGAAAAAATGGAGTCTTTAAAGAGCAGAACTGACAATATGGAGGAACAAATTAGCACTATTGAGGATAGCCACGCAGAAATGCTCCTGGTAGAGGAGGAGAGAGAGCTAAGACTAAAAAGAAATGAAGAAATTCTTCGAGAAATATCAGACTCAATGAGAAAAAGCAACATAAGGATGATAGGTATTCCAGAAGGAGAAGAAAGAGAAAAAGGAGTAGAGAGTTTGTTCAAAGAAATAATAGCTGAGAACTTCCCCAACCTAGGGAACGAGAGGGAAATAACAGTGAATGAAATCAATAGATCACCTAAATATATAAACAGGAATAAAAAATCATCTCGCCAAGTAGCAAACTTGAATACCCGTGACAAGGAAATAATATTGAAGGCAGCTAAACAAAAAACCAAAATAACATACAAAGGAAACCCCATCAGGCTCTCAGCTGATTTCTCGACAGAAACTCTACAGGCTAGGAGAGACTGGAATGATATATTCAAAATCATGAAAGACAAAAACCTTCAGCCGAGAATACTCTATCCAGCAAAAATATCCTTCAAATACGATGGAGAAACAATAACTCTCCCTGATAAACAAAAGCTAAGAGAGTTCGTCACCACAAGACCCCCACTACAAGAAATGCTCAAGAAGGCCCTTAGGCCTGAAAAAAAACAAATGAGAAAGGGGATACAAAGATTTCAACAAGGAGAAAAGCAAGGAGACTAAACCAGAACAAAATACAGTTGGAAAACATCAAAAATTAATTCAAGCTCATCACTGGAAACACACAGTCATGACACAATCTGGAATAAAGAGATAACAAATAAGGAGGGGAAGAGGTAAGGGATTGAACTGACCCAGCCTCAGGAAAAAGGAGGCATCTGAAAATGTACTTTCTTATCCAGGAGAACGCTTATATAAACCGCACGGTAACCACTAAACAAACAACCAGAAGAGAACCACACATGACAAATAAAGAGAAAACCAAGAGAATGAGCATGCAGAAATACCAAATTGAATTTGCAGTCCGAAACACAAGGGACAAGAAACAAAGGAAATGCAAAAGAACCAGAAGATGAACAATAAAATAGCAACATTAAACCCTCATATATCAATAATCACTCTAAATGTAAATGGATTGAATTCTCCAATCAAAAGACACAGAGTGGCAGGATGGATTAAAAACCAAGATGCAACAATCTGCTGCCTCCAGGAAACACATCTCAGCTCTAAAGACAAACACAGACTCAAAATAAAAGGATGGAAAACAATACTCCAAGCTAATGGCAAACAAAAGAAAGCAGGAGTAGCCATACTTATATCAGACAAAGTAGACTTCAAGATAAAAAAGGTAATGAGAGACAAAGAAGGGCAATATATAATGATAAAAGGGATACTTCACCAAGAAGACATAACACTTATAAATATCTATGCACCCAACACAGGAGCACCAAAGTACATAAAACAACTGCTAAAAAACCTTAAAGGAGATATTAACAATAACACAATAATAGTAGGGGATCTTAATACCCCCCCTTACATCAATAGATACATCATCCAGACAAAAAGTCAATAAGGAAATAATGGACTTAAACGAAAAACTAGACGCAATGGATTTAATAGATATATACAGAGCACTCCACCCAAAAAAAGCAGAGTACACATTCTTCTCAAGTGCACATGGAACATTCTCAAGGATAGACCATATATTAGGAAACAAGGCAAACCTCTATAAATTTAAGAAGATTGAAACCATTACAAGCAACTTTTCTGATCATAATGCTGTGAAACTAGAAATCAACTGCAAGGAAAAAACTAGGAAAGGGACAAAGATGTGGAGACTAAACAACATGCTACTGAACAACCAATGGGTCGTTGATGAAATTAAAGGAGAAATCAAAAGCTATCTGGAGACAAATGAAAAGGAAAATAGACCATACCAACTCATATGGGATGCAGCAAAAGCAGTCCTGAGAGGGAAATTCATAGCAATACAAGCTCACCTTAACAAACAAGAAAAATCCCAAATAAAGGACCTTAAATTGCATCTAACAGAGTTGGAAAAAGAAGAACAAAGCCCCGAATCAGCAGAAGGAGGGAAATAATAAAAATCAGAGCAGAAATAAATGAAATTGAAACCAAAAAAACAGTAGAAAGGATCAATGAAACAAAGAGCTGGTTCTTTGAGAAGTTAAATAAAATTGACAAACCCTTAGCCAGACTCACTGAGAAAAAAAGGGAGAAGACTCAAATAAATAAAATTAGAAATGAAAGAGGAGAAATTACAACAGACACCACAGAAATACAAGGGATTATTAGGGAATACTATGAAAAACTTTACGCCAACAAATTGGACAACCTAGAGGAAATGGACAAATTCTTGAACACGTACAACCTCCCAAAACTGAATCAAGAAGAAATAGAGAATCTGAACAGACCAATCACAAGTAAAGAGATTGAAACAGTAATCAAAAACCTCCCCAAAAATAAAAGCCCAGGACCAGATGGCTTCCCTGGAGAATTTTATCAAACGTTCAAAGAAGATTTAGCACCTATCCTTCTCAAACTATTCCAAAAAAGAGAGGAAGATGGAATACTTCCCAACACATTCTATGAGGCCGACATCATGCTGATACCAAAGCCAGACAAGGACAATACAAAGAAGGAAAACTACAGGCCAATATCGCTGATGAACATAGATGCAAAAATCCTCAACAAAATATTGGTAAACCGAATACAGCAATACATCAAAAAGATCATACACCACGATCAAGTGGGATTTATACCAGGGAGACAGGGATGGTTCAGCATCCGCAAATCAATCCACGTGATACACCACATTAACAAAATGAAGAATAAAAACCACATGATCATCTCAATCGATGCAGAGAAGGCATTCGACAAGATCCAGCATCCATTTATGATAAAAACTCTCAACAAAATGGGTATAGAAGGAAAGTACCTCAACATAATAAGGGCCATATATGACAAACCTACAGCAAACATCCTACTCAACAGGGAAAAACTGAAAGCCATTCCTTTGAAGACAGGAACAAGACAAGGGTGCCCACTCTCACCGCTCTTATTCAACATAGTACTGGAAGTTCTGGCCAGAGCAATTAGGCAAGAAAAAGGAATAAAAGGACTCCAAATAGGCAATGAAGAAGTGAAACTCTCACTATTTGCAGACGACATGATCCTATACATAGAAAACCCCAAAAATTCCATCGGAAAGCTACTAGAAACAATCAACAACTACAGTAAAGTGGCAGGGTATAAAATCAACTTACAAAAATCAATTGCATTTCTATA
Source organism: Tapirus indicus (assembly GCA_031878705.1). NCBI lineage: Eukaryota > Metazoa > Chordata > Mammalia > Perissodactyla > Tapiridae > Tapirus > Tapirus indicus. The sequence goes on from CM062919.1 coordinate 51,853,681, forward strand.
CACTAACGATGAAAAAACAGAAAGAGAACTCAAAAAGACAATCCCATTTACAATTGCAACAAAGAGAATAAAATATCTGGGAATAAATTTAACCAAGGAGGTCAAAGACCTATACAATGAAAACTATAAGACACTATGGAAAGAAATCGAGGAGGACATAAAGAAATGGAAAAATATTTCATGCACATGGATTGGAAGAATAAATATAGTTAAAATGTCCATTCTACCTAAAGCAATCTACAGATTCAATGCAATCCCAATCAGAATCCCAATGTCATTCTTCACGGTAATAGAACAAAAACTACTGAAATTCGTATGGGGCAACAAAAGAGCCCGAATAGCTAAAGCAATTCTGAAAAAAAAGAACAAAGCTGGAGGCATCACAATCCCTGATTTCAAAATATACTATAAAGCTACAGTAATCAAAACAGCATGGTACTGGTACAAGAAGAGACACACAGATCAATGGAACAGAATTGAAAGCCCAGAAATAAAACCACACACCTATGCACAGCTAATCTTCGACAAAGGAGCAAAGAACATACAATGGAGAGAGGGAAGTCTCTTCAATAAATGGTGCTGGGAAAATTGGACAGTAACATGCAAAAGAATGAAAGTAGACCATCTCCTATCGCCATATACAAAAATCAATTCAAAATGGATCAAAGACCTGAAAGTGAGACCTGAAACTATAAAACTCCTGGAAGAAAATATAGGCAGTATGCTAATTGAGATTGGACATAAAGGGATCCTTTCAGATTCCATGTCTACCCAGACAAGGGAAACAAAAGAAAAAATAAACAAGTGGGACCTCATCAGACTAAAGAGCTTCTACAAGGCAAATGAAACCTGGATCAAAATGAATAAACAACCCACCAGCTGGGAGAAAATATTTGCAAATCGTTTGTCCGACAAGGGATTAATCACAGTAATATATAAAGATCTCATACAACTGAGCAACAAAAAAACAAACAACCCGATCAAAAAATGGGCAGAGGATATGAATAGACATTTCTCCAAGGAAGAGATACAGATGGCCAATAGACACATGAAAAGATGTTCAACATCACTAATCATCAGGGAAATGCAAATCAAAACTACACTGAGATATCACCTTACACCAGTTAGAATGGCTATAATCACAAAGACAAATAACAACAAATGCTGGAGAGGTTGTGGAGAAATGGGGACCCTCATTCACTGCTGGTGGGAATGCAAACTGGTGCAGCCTCTATGGAAAACAGTATGGAGAGTCCTCAAAAAATTAAAAATAGAAATACCGTATGATCCAGCAATCCCACTCTTGGGCATCTACCCAATGGACGTGAAATCAACCATCACAAGAGGCGTATGCACCCCTATGTTCATTGCAGCATTATTCACTATAGCCAAGAAGTGGATGCAACCCAAGTGTCCCTCGACTGATGATTGGTTAAAGAAGATGTGGTATATACATACAATGGAATACTACTCAGCCATAAGAAAAGACACAATTGTCCCATTTGCAACAACATGGAAGGACCTAGAGGGTATTATGTTAAGTGAAATAAGCCAGAGAGAGAAGGACAGACACTGCATGAACTCACTCATATATGGAATATAAGTGAACACACGGACAGAGAGAACTGATTGGTGGTTACCAAGGGGAAGGGGGGTGGGGGGGGCACAACGGGTGAAGGGTTACATCCACAAGGTGACAGACAAACAAAAATGTACAACTAAAACCCCACAGTGTTATAAACTAAGACATCAATAAGAAAAAATGGAAAGAAATAAATAAAATGCAGATATCCATAAAAAAAAGTCAGTATAAACAGAAGACAATAAATGATTAAGCAGAAATATTATTTTTCAACATTTAAAGAAATAACCAATCTGTTATAAATAGGTTTAATTTGCTTTATTTATATTATTTATAATATCTATTAGTTCTCTATTAGTATATAAAGAAGCAATGCTAAAAATTTTAAAATTAAGCCTTCCCAAACCAGGCAACAAGAACTCTCCAAATCTACTCCTCTATTCCACTTCAAGGGACTTCCGTAACTTCAAGGCTATTCAAACCAAAGACATCCTTAGGAAGCAACCTTGATACTTGCTATAGGCTAAATGTTTGTGTCCCTCCCAACTTCATAAATTGAAATCTAATCCCCAGTGTGATGGTATTTGCGGGTGGGGCCGTTAGGAGGTGATTAGGTCACGAGGGGGGAGTGCTCATGAATGAAATTAGCACCTTTATAAGAGGACCCAGAGAGCCCACTCATCACCTTCTACCATGTGAGGTTATAGCAAGAAAACAGCCATCTATGAACCAGGAAGTGGATCTCACCAGACAATGCATCTATTCAAGGCTTGATCTTGGACTTCACAGCCTATAGAACTGTGAAAAATAAATTTCTATTGTTTATAAGCTACCCAGTCAATGGTAGTCTATTATAGCAGCCCAAATGGGACTAAGACAACGCTATTAAAGTTTAGTCTAGAGAAAGATGACTTCTGGCTAGGTGGAAAAATCAAGAAAGACTTTATAGCATTTGAGCTGGATCTTGAAGGATGGATAAGATTTGATCATGAAGAAATGCAAGAAAGACAATCAGAAGGAAGAGCATAAGCAAAAGCAGTGAAGCAAGAAAGCACCAGGAATTGCAAGTAGTTACATCTAGCCGCAGCAATTAAACATAAAATTAACTTTACTCACTAGTTTATCAAAAAGAACATTAAACAAAATTCTTAATTACTTTTCTGGACATAGATATAATTAGCCCATAAGTGTAACATATTTGTATCATATCATGGGGACAACATCCATACATGAGGTAAAAGAAGCCTATAAATTGAGAAATCAACTATGGGAACAGAGACTGACCAAAAGAGGAATTTCATTCATTCAATATTTTTATAAAACCTTCCTAATATATTCACCAGTATTCTGATAGGTAGCATACAAAATACAAAAGAAACTCTAAACTCCTGGAAAGGAGGATTTAGGTCTTAATCTACTAAGAAAGACATACACAAAATAGCTAAACTATAATACAAGGCAAGAAACTATTTAAAAAACACCAGAGTGGAACTTGGAAAAATCTAGAAGCCTAGCATGAATCTTAAAAGAAAATGGAGATTGGCATATGACAAGGGAAAAGGGTGTGCCAAAGCAGGGACAACTGCAAATGTGAATGACCAAGTTGGTAGAAACATCTAACTAGAGAGAGTGAAGGCGTTAAATACCAGCTGACAAATCTGAAGTTTATTCTATAGATCAGTGGTTCTGAACCCTAGCTGCCATTAATTCCAGTTAATTCTAATCTGCAGCCATGGTTAAGAATCACTGTATGAACACTGTAGAATCACTGTATGGACACTATAGAACCACTGAAGGGTTTTTTAATAGTCAAAAACAGATTCAATTTGCAACAACATGGATGGACCTAGAGGGTATTATGTGAAGTGAAATAAGCCAGAGAGAGAAGGACAGACACTGCATGAACTCATTCATATATGGAATATAAGTGAACACACGGACAGAGAGAACTGATTGGTGGTTACCAAGGGGAAGGGGGGTCGGGGGTGGGTACAAGGGGTGAAGGTTACATCCACAAGGTGACGGACAAACAAAAATGTACAACTAAAACCCCACAGTGTTATAAACTATTAAGACACCAATAAAAAAATGGTAAAAAAAAAAAAAACCCCACAGTGTTATAAACTACTAAGACATCAATAAAAATTTTTAAAAAATTTAAAAAAAGAAGTAGATGATTAACTTCTAAGTTAAACAGCATTAAGAATTCTTAGGTATTGTTCATAGAACGTGAAAGAAAAAATGTCTCAAAGAACAGTTTCTTCTTCTTCTTCTTCTTCTTCTTCTTCTTTTTTTTTTTTTTTGGTGAGGAAGATTGGCCCTGAGCTAACATCTGTGCCAATCTTCCTTTATTTTTTTGAATGAGGGTTGCCACCACAGCATGGCTTCATGAGTTGTGTAGGTCCATGCCTGGGATCCAAACCTGCAAACCCAGGCTGCCACAGCGGAGTGCACCAAACTTAATCACTATGCAACCAGGCCATACCCAAAGGACAGTTTTTAATAACTCACCTGGATTCACCCTTTCTTTTTACGGTTTCTAAAAACAATGTTGAAAAACTCTTTTTGGTTTGTGGTTCAAGTTCATATTCTGAATCTTGTATTCTTTTCTGAGACGTTCCTGATGGTTTCTTCTCTTGTGCTCCTTCTGATACTTTATCCTCTATTTCAGACACTTTATTCTCTATTTCTGCTTTCTTCAAAACATCCTCAAAGTTTAACCTAAATGGTTAAAAGGAAGGCAAGCTGAATGCTCCCACAGTTTGCTGAGTTATGAGTTTTCCTAAACCCCCTTACAGTAACAATATAGACCACTTACAAAATTTTCCACTGGGCCTTTATTTAAAATTTATAAATGCTGATTTGTAACCTCTTACACAAAATATACAAGGCAAATTGCTCAAAAAAATTAAATTTTGTATTTGTCAATAGAAAAGAATGGTTAAATCTTACACCAAAGAAACGTTGTAGCTTAGAGCACTAATTATCAAACATTTAATATCAATCAGAGTCATCTGGAGAATCTTATTAAAATGTAGATTCTGATCCAGTAGGTCTAGGGTAGGGTCTGAGATTGTGTATTTCTAAAAAGCTTCCAGATAATGCCATTGCTCTTGATCCTGAGCCACAGACCACACTTTGAATAGCAAAATCTTAAAATGTACTTAATTCCTTGGCTCCAATAATCACATAAGATGCTAAGCAGAAATTACACTCATTGCAGAGGTACCCAATAGTAAAGGACCTTGATCGATCTACTGTGCTTCCCCAAGGCCAAAGGGAAAGCCCCAAGAAATGGACACAGGTTTACCACAACTTGTCCTCAATAATACTTATCCTTTGCTACCCTAGAAATGACCTGACACATACCTACCCTTGTAATTACAAATAACCTAGAGAAAATACAAATTGTTTCTCTTAGGAAGTTATACAAAACTTATTATCCAGAAAAAAATACCTTTTTCCACAGACTATAGAAAAGTTTACCCCCGAACTTTCTGAAATACACTTTACGGCCTTCCTTATTAAATATAAACTGAATATATACTGAATTAATGTTATGTTCTTCTCATAACATGTTAATATTCCTCAATACTTACTATAAAATACATAAAAGACTGAATTAACTTTTTAACACAAAAGGCAAAACTTTTATAGTAGGATTAGTTTTATTTAAATAAGTAAAAATTCACCTTTTTTTGGTTTTATGAGAAATCTCTGTACTTGAAGACAGCATATTTACTGAATTTTTAAAACTGTAGGTCTCTCTCTTTTGGGCAACAGAGGGAATAGCATTTTGCGATACAGACGTTTTTGCATCCAAAGGAACAGAAGGTGAACCAACAGATATGTAAAATTCCTCATTGATTTCACTGTGATGATCTTTTAGTTTTTTACTTGACATTCTTCTGGAGTCAGGTGTATTTTTAGAACCAACATCAGCTGCCAAAACTTCCTGATGAACTTCATGGGCCTCAACTAGAAAATTAATGATATTTTTTAAAAATCTACATAATAGTAGAACCAAATTTGCTTCTTAAAATTCAGCAATAATTGAATTATAAATAGTTTTCAGACGACTCACAGGTCATTAAGTTTATAATCAAATATCTAGGATTAAAACACATAAGTTCTAATTTATGAAATTAATGAACTGAAATATGTATTTGGTCCATGCTCTGAAGTTTTAAAATGCCAGAAATCCTCAAACACACAAAATTCACCACTTTATTGATACGGTCAATTTACTCAAGATTTGAATAAGTCTATACACAGCTAAAACAGTGAAGTAATCTCAGAGAAATTATGAGATTCAATCTTTAGGTTACAAAGTCAGTAAGCTGTGTAGCTAGATGGCACATATTTATACACATACATTCACATATACAGATATAACTGATACATATAGAGATATATAACAGATACATATGTGTGTGTGTGTGTGTGTGTATATATATATATATATAAAGAGAATATATATGTATTTTCTTAACCCTCAACCTTCAAATATCAAAGATAAAGTAGAATGGCTGGGTGGTATTCATGCTGATTCATATTCTTAAAAAGTAAAGATTAAAAATTTTAAATAGAACCAAAAAGGGCTTTTGTTTCTGGAACAAGATGGCACAGATTCACTTTTTCCTGCTTTTCCCTCTAAATTATCCATCAAACAACAATAAAAGACTCTGAAAGCTGGAAGGAAGAAGGTGGACTTGCTAGGAACCTCAAGCCTTAAGCAATAACAGACAATTTGGTGAATCCCCTGGGTTTTCTTTTTATCTCTCATATACCTCAGACTCAGCTCTAGAGAGGCCTCCAACCTAGAATCGCCAATAGGCATAGGGGAGGAAAAAAGCCTGCATTCTCTGGCCAAAAGACCTGGAAAAGGGAAACATAGACCTAGTGGGGAACCCCAACTTCTCCTCCACAACCTGGGCTGCAGGGCACTCCATTCCGCTGGCAGAGCAGCAAAGCCTTAGGCCATGCCAGGCCCCACTCCATAAGTACTATGGGACAGCAGCAGCAGATGAACAAAGCCCTGGACCAATCCCAACCCTGGACCAACTCCATCCATGCTTCAACAGAGATGGCAACCGCATGATCCACAGGCAGCTGCAGAGTAGTGAAGCCTCTGACCTTCCCAGCCCCTGTTTCACAGACCAAGGTGACATTTCAATCCACTGGTAGTACTGACACTCCAGGCGATTCCAGCTCCTGCTTCATAATGAAAGCACCAATGGACAGTCTAATCTGAGGCAAAAACAGCATAAGAGAGCTCTGCATCCCCTATCCTGTCCTCCACTCAGTCATACAAGGATATCCAGTCCCAGCAGCTTCTAACCTCAACCTCTGCATGGGTAAATAAGGACATCAAGATGCTCAGAAAAACACCTCCCATCCACCCACACAGCACTAGCAAGAACTGAGCTGGAATCCCAGTAGCATCAGAAAACGAAGCAGATCAAAATACCACTGCTAGGACTCTGAACACTTAACTGTCCTTGGAAATAAAATCCACAAAAGTAGGCAAGAATCTATACATTAAACCAAAACAGGGCAATTTTTTGCTCTAACAAAACATTTAAATGCAATCAAGTGTCTCCTAACATAATAACCAAAATGTCAAGGATACAATAAAAATGATTCATCATGCCAAAAACCAGAAAAAACACAACCTGAACAGGAAAATATGATCAATAGACACATATGAACAAGATGAATCAGATATTGGAATCATTTAACAAGGCTTTTAAAGCAGCCATCAAAAAGTGTTTTAACAATTATAAATTCTCTTGAAACAAATGAAAAGACAGAAACTCATAGAAATAGGCGTTACAAAAGAGAACTAATTTTTTGGATTTTAGCCATTCTTACAGATGTGTAGTGGTATCTAATTGTTGTTTTAATTCAAAATTCCAAAATGACAATGATGATGAACAAATCAAAACCACAAAACACGACTTCACACACATTATGATGGCTATTATAAAAAAAAATTAAAAAACAGAAAATAAGTGTTGGTGAAGATGTAGAGAAATTGGAACCCTTGTGCACTGCTGGTGGGAATGTAAAATGATGCAGCTGCTTCGAAAAACAGTTTGGTGGTTCCTCAAAATATTAAAAATACAATTACCATATGATCCAATTATTCCTTTTGTGGGTATATATCAAAGAGAACTGAAACCAGGACTGCAAGAGATATTTGTACACCTGTGTTCACAGCAGCATTATTCACAAAAGACAAAAGGTGGAAACAACCCAAATAAAAATGCTCATCAATGGATAAGTGGATAAAACAAAATGTGGAATATACATACAATGGAAGATTATTTAGACTTAAGAAGGAGAAATTCTGACACATGCTACAACATGGATGAACTCTGAAGACATTATGCTAAGTGAAATAAACTAGTTGCAAAAGGACAAATACTGCATGATTCCACTCATATGAAGTATTTAGAGTAGTCAAATTCAGAGACAGAAATTAAAATGGTGGCTGCCAGAGGCTGTGGGGGAGAGGATTGTTTAATGGGTATAAAGGTTCAGTTTTGCAAGATGAAAAAGTTCTGTGGATGGATAGTGGTAATGGTTGCACAACAATGTGAATATACTTAATGCCAATGAACTATACACTTAAAAATGGTTAAAATGATAAATTTTAAGTTACTTTTTTTACCATAATTTTTAAAAAGTTTTTTTAAAAGAAATAAAGAGCAAAGAAAATGATGTGTGGGTACACATAAACAAACACTGACCTTTTAAAACAAAAAACAGCAGAATTAAAACACATGATAACAGGAATAAAGATATATGACAATAGTATGTCATTTGGGAATTAGAGAATTGTTCTAGTTACTATATCTTCATAATAAATAACTTCATAACTTGGTTGTATAAAACAACCATTTGTTACATTCATTGATTCTGTGTTGCAGGAATGTGGCAGGGCACAACAGGGATGGTTTGTCTCTGTTCCATGAAGTTCGGGGTCTGGAATCATCTGAAAGCTTGCTTATTCACATGTCTGACATCTGAGGCTGGGGTCATTTCTGTCTACATATCTCTGCAAGTAGGCTAGTTTGAGCTTTCTCACAGCATGGTGTCTGGGTTTCAAGAGGGAGTAACCTAAGAGGGAAATAAGGAGGGAGGGAAGGAGCCAAGCAGAAACCATACAGCCTCTTATGACCTAACCTTGGAAATCACACAGTATTACGTATGCCACCTTCTATGACACATGATATGATACAATACATAATATGATATGTAGAAACAACCTCATTGAAGTGGGTGGGGAAAAAAGATGCTGACCTAAATAAGATTAAAACTAGGTAGAGTCTGTAAAATTAAAAGCTAAAGAAATTGTAGATAAGCACGGTACTCCAGTTGATAAATTGTTTTCCACAGGGTATGAGTCAATAATTCTGATATTGCTATAAATGTATATAGGAGTTAAAATGTTAAGTGAATGGATGATGGATGGTGGGTGCCAAGTTTCTCACTCATAAAGTAGGAATTTATAGATAAGCATGGGAAGGATGCTAGAATAATCCCTGTGGTAATGAATTCGAGTTGGAGACATCAGTATGAAGTCGTGTTTAGCTCAATACAAATACAGACAGTTACACAGAAATATATTTATAGATATGTGTATATACAGTGTCTAGTACACACACATATTACCTTGCTCTGTCACTTGAGATGATCTTGAAGCAACAACATCCCAGGAGCAACAGCATATCTAGCACCCAGATCTTGGTTCCTAATACCATTCTCCAGTAAAAGGAACCATTGGCTCCTTGGAGAAATGGCTGACTCTAGGATAGGAGCAGGAAATACATAAGATGAGCCTGGAGCATCTTGTAGTTCCAGAAGGTAAGGAAGTGCTCAAAAACAACAACAAAAATGGGGTATGTCAAAGGGGCACAGGAGCCAGTGAAAGAGCTTCTAACGGCCAAAGCTGGAACAATTTGAGTAACAAAACTAATAAAATAGTATTAGATTATAAACCAAAATATAAAATAGAGTTCCTACCTCAAAAACTAGAAAAAGAAGAGCAAAATAAACCCAAAGCAAGGAGAAGAACGGAAAAAAAAGAGCAGAAATCAATGAAATTGAAAACAGGAAAACAATATGGAAAATTATTGAAACAAAAGATTAGTTCATTGAAGAAAGTGAATAAAAATGATAAACCTCTAGCAAAACTGACAAAGATAAAAAGACATGCACTACCAATATCCAGAATAAAATAGTGTATATCACGATAGATCCTGCAGTAAGGATAATAAGGTAATACTATGAACAACTTTATGCTCATAAACGCAACGAACTTAGAAAAAATGGAGCAATTCCTCAAAAACCACAAACTATCAAAAATCTGCCAAGAAGAAATAAATAACCTAAATAGTCCTTATAATTACTAAGAATTGAACTTGGAATTTAAAAGCTCTTGAAAAAGAAATCTCCCAGACCAGATGATATCACTACAGTTTGTTATACCAAACATTCAAAGAATTAAAATCAATTTATACAATCCTTTCCAGAAATTAGAAGAGGAAATAATTTCCAACTCATTTTATAAGGTGAGCATTACCTTGATACCAAAACCATACAAACATAACATAAAAAAGAAAACTACACATCAATATCTCTCATTAACTTAGATGCAAAAATTTCTCAACAAAATTTTAGCAAATCACATTCAACAAGGTATAGAAATTAGTTAATACACAATAAGTGACATTTACAGACAACTACACTCAACAACAACAGAATACATTTTTTCAAGTGCCCAGGAAACATACATAAAGATAGACAATATCCTGGGTCATAAAATAAATCTTAGCAAATGTAAAAGAACTGAAATCACACAGTGTATCCTATGCCATAAAGGAATCAAGATTAGAAATCAATATAGGAAAGACAATAGGAAAATCCCTAAACACTTGGAATAACACACTCCTAAATAACCAACAAGTCAAAGAGGAAGCCTCAAAGGATATTAAAAAATACACAGAAATAAATAAAAATAAACAGAAAACACAACACATCAAAATCTGTGGAATGCAGCTACAGCAGCGTTGAGAGAAAAATTTATATCACTAAACGAACACACTTGAAAAGTGAATTCACTTAGCACGTTTCCAAGGTTCTTCCATGTTGTAGCATGTATCAGAACTTCATTCCTTTAAACGGCTGAATAATATTTCACTGTATGTATATATACTATATGTTGTTTATCCATTCATTCGTTGATGGATATTTGAGTTGTTTCTGCCTTTTGGGTATTGTGAATAATGCTGCTACGAACACTGGGGTACGAGTCCCTGTTTGAGTCCCTGTTTTCAATTCTTTTGAGTATAAACCTAAGAGCAGAATTACTGGGTCACACAGCAATTCTGTATTTAATTTTCTGAGGAACCACCAACTCTTTTCCACAGTGGCTGCACCATTTTACATTCCCACCAGCAATGCACGAGGGTTCTAATTTATCCACATCTTTGTCAATATTTGTTATTTTCCTTTTTTAAAAAAAAAATAACAGCCATCCTACAATGCATAAAGTGGTAATTCACTGGGGTTTTGATTTGCATTTCTTTAATGACTAATAATATTGAGCATCTCTTCATGCATTCTTGGCCAACTGGAGAAATTTCTATTCAAGTCCTTTGGCCATTTTTTAATCGGGTTGTTCTTTTGTTGTTGCTGAGTTACAGGAATTCTTTATATATTCTGAATATAAATCCCTTATTAGATATACTATTTGCAAATATTTTCTCCCATCCTGTGGGTTATCCTTTCACATTATCGACAGTGTCCTTCAGACTAACACTTTTTGAAGTACATAAATATATAAGACATTGTTCTTATGTAGAAAAATCAAATACATAAAAATGTGAATTCTCAGAAAATTAGTATACAAATTAAATGCAATTCTAGTTAGAATTCCAACAAAATTTTATTGAGAATTGGAGAAAAGAAAGTTCATAGAAAGAAAAAAGGTCTGAGAATAGCAAGGGAATAGTGAATATAAAGGTAAATACCTTTTTTATCAGCACATACTATAAAACTACTATTAGTAAAACAGTATTGTGCTGACATTAAGAGTAAACAAATATGCCAAAATTCAAAAGCATATTTAATGACATGTAAGATTTAATACATGATAAAAGTAGTACATTCAGAAGAGAATGGATTATTTAATTAATAAATGGACCTGGCATAACTGACCATCTGGAAGAAAATATAATCATAACATTATGTCACGTTGTATACCAAAACACATTCCAGATGGATTAAAAATTTTAATTAAAGAAAAAAGACGTTAAAATGAAAATCTAAGATATTACGTTTACTATTAGGATAAGATAGACCTTTTAACCAAAACAGAAAACTCAAAAGAAATAAAGGAAAAGTCACACAATTAACAATTAAAATAATAAATTTTACCCATCATATGGTTAGACACTATAAACAAATTCTGTTAATAGTCAAGGGATCATTTGAAAAAACTACCACACAAATTACAGATAATTGATTACAGATACTCAATTCAAAGATCTCTCATAAACAAGAAAAAACAGATGGGCAAAGGATATGAATAGGCAAACAGATAAAAGCAAATTCAAATACTCTACAAACTTATAAAAAGGTGTTCAAACTCAGATAATGGTAATCATGGAAACAGACACTAAAGTAACAAGGAGATAGTGATACTGATCAAACTGGCAAAAAATAGAATAGTAAATAATCTATCAGGTAAAAAGTACTTTCTTACATTGCTGGTATAAAAGAAAATTGTAAAAGCCTCTTCTGAAATCACAGGTACACGCACACATTTATATGTTTTCAATTAGGAGTACCAATGAAGGTATGGAAAGATTCAAAGGTTATTTCAGCAGGATAATGGGAGTAAGGATCAGTAACTTTTTCTTTTAAATCTTTGACTCTTACCTCAAATGAAGGACGTTTCTAACTTGAAAAATGCAAATAAAACATTAAAAAGTAGCAGCATATACAACTGACTAAAGGAAATAGAGCAAAAGGAGAAAAGAGAAAAACACTGACTATGGACTTCGGAAGGAACCAAAAACAACTCCATTTCACAATTCTGTCTAGGCTGACCCTGACCTTGTCACTCAAGCCAACACATGCACCACCTTCATTCAGCATTTCTAACTTCTTCAATATATCCAGGCAAACAACACCCATGGGGATGCCACCAACCTGATTTGTTGGCAGCTTCCTTTGGTTCTACAGGGAACTGCAGAGAAGCTTCTTTCTTCCTTGAAGAAAGTGGAACTGACTTTGGATGTGATTTCTGGCACTGAGCCTAAAAGAGATACAACATTAGATCTACTCTCTTAAATTACCAATTCTGATTAAACACATTTGTCTTTAAAATGGAAAAAAACACAAGTATTTCAACACAATAAACCAGCTGGTAGAGCTGTATACCTACGTAACTATTTTAGAAAACAATTTGGCATTATCTAGTAAAGTTGAAATTTCATATAACCTATCACAGAAACAATGCTGCTCTCAACAGCAAAAACCTATTCTGACAGAAGACTGGATAAATAAATTACAGTATAGTCATATAATATAATATCACATACACAACAATGAAATGAATAAACTACAGCAACATGAATAAATGATTATGTTAACCAAAACAAAGCAAGTTGCAGAAGTATATAATAATCCAACTTATATAAAGTTCAAAATAGACACAAAAACATGTAAAACAATATATATACAGTATCCAAAGATTCTCTCTATGCCAGAAAGAGTTAACATAGCAGGCCTGATCATTTAAAGAGCCTGCTTAGATGGCTAGCCCTGGGGCCTCGGCTTTCAGAATGTTTCCTCCATTACCAACTGATAAGGTTGTGCCTGCTATGTCAGCCTCCCTAGACTGTTGGTAACAAACAGCATGATTTATGGTGAACACCTGCTTTTTCTCCTTCAGGGAGTACAGAATTTTGGTGCGCAGAGGGTGCCTAGGTAACCAGCCCCCAATAAAAACTTAAAGCTCAAAAACTTAAAACCTAAGTCTCAAAAGGCTTCCATGGGCAAAAAGACTGTACACGTTTTCCTGCATTTCACTGCTGAAGGCAATGAGTGCACTCTGTTGTGGGCCCTTTGGGGAGCAGAGGAAGCCAGATATGGATTCCTTCAGACTCTGCCTGATGTGTCTTTTTCCCTTACTGACCTGGCTGTGTATCCTGACTGTGTGACTATAATAAATCTCAGCCATGAGTACAACTATATACTGAGTCTCATGAGCCCTAGTGAAACACTCAACGCGTGGATGGTAGTGGGACCTCCATCACACGTAGTGGAAGAAGTTGACACAAATGTCAGCATACACCCATATGTGGTAAAACTATAAAGTAAAGGATGGGCATGATGAACATGAAATTCAAGATAATGGTTACCTCTCTGCAGGGTAGAAGAATAGGATCAGAAAAGGGCACATAGATCTTCAAAGGTATTGGTAATTCTTACACTGGGGATAGGCACATGGGTGTTCGTTTATATTATTTTTAATACATTATGTGAATTACGTATTTCCTTTGTAAATTTGAAATATATCAAGTCATAAATTTTAAAAATCTAGAAAAGGAAAATTTCATTCATATACATAGCAAGTGGGAAGGAAAACTGGTAAACCATTTTGTGGAAAAAATAGACAATACTTAACAATTTCTCTTGAAATGTGCAAAAGAAATTCAATTTATAACATGTGCACAAGGAGGCATGAACAAAGATGTTCACTACATCACTGTGATAATGAATAGATAAAAACAACCTAAAAATCTACCAACAGGGGAATATACAAATAATACAGCCATTGTACTGCTGTTCAGTGGATACATTCTGGAACTCAATTACTTAAAGAAACAAAACCAAGTTTTCATTAAACCCTGCTCCCTCTTGAAACTTCACCAAGGAGTTTTAAAAATGTATAAACCCAGAAGGATGAAAAGAAAGAGAAGGGAACAGATAAGTGATGCCAACAGACTTTTTTAAGTTGGAAAGCAGACCAGTAGCAACTTATCAGCCCAGAGAGCAGAAATATACTAGCGATGGAGAAAGCCCAGAAGCAGAGAGATTTATGTTTATGGAGACACCCATAAGATCAATAATCAGAGGTAAAAGTCATCTCTAAAAGAGGAGGTCCAGATGGGGCCTGCAAAAAGAAGAGTTGTTAAATATATGTATAGGAAGTAGTGAGAGTCACAGAGGCCTGCCTCCCCCAACGCTCACAGAAAATGTTTACTCTCTGGAGTCTCAGAATCTGAGAGACTGTGAATTCAGTGGCATGAGACACAGCTGAAAGTAAAATTAATACACTAAAAACTAAGTATTAAGTGGAAGTATTTAAATTGCGTCTTCCTCTTTGCACCCCCTGGCTGAGAACACTCACAGTTAGAATCAGACCCCCAAGCAGGAGAGAAGATTTCTTTGTCAGAAAAACCTACCAAGCCAAGAGAAAAAAACCTACAGATATTAACACCCGGACATCCACAATGACACAGCCCAAACAGATCATACCACAGTGAAATCTACCAATGTACACATTTTACTATGCAAATAGACCTTCCAATCACCATTTCAGTTTCCCACTCTTAAATATGAGGATCACTGGACATATGACAAAAGGCTCTAGTGTAAAAGGCAATGAGCAAAGCAAGCAAAAAAGGTAGGTGTAGGAAACAGAAACTGTAAGAAATCTTACTAAAAAACGTTAGAGGAACCTAACATCAAGGAATATCATGAAATTTCAGCTCACTAAAGACAGATGGCAAGCTCCTAAAAGCTTGCAAAGACAAAAAAAAAACAGTGACTCACAAAGGATCAAGGAATCAGAACGGTATTCTCAAAGGTAACACAAGAAGCTAAAAGCAAACAGAGCATGTCTTTAAAAATCTAAGGGAAAATAATTTCCTACCTAGAATTCTATACCCACCCAAATTACCCATCATGAGGGTTAAATCATGGTATTTTTCAAACATTTAAGGTCTTAAACTCTCAGGAAGCTACTCAAGGATGAGCCCTACCATAAAAGGAGAGAGCAAGAAAAAGGAAGACTTGGGAACCAAGACATTATGAGCTGCAATACAGGAGAAAAGGGAAGGGATTTCCATGGACAATAAACGGAAATAACATGGCAACACCTTTGTGAGAGGCCTAAGGATAAACAGGAGCAAAACACAAAGGGTAGACAGATCTAGGAGGGATACTTCCAGAAAAAAACTGAAAACGATAAATTATTTGATGTGTCTACATACACTGAGAAGATATAATTTGGTCACAGAAATTGGTGACAAATTAATCACAGTGCACAGAAAATCAACAAATGGAAAAACCAAGACAATTAAATCAAGAGAAAAACTAAGATACAAGCAAATGGTTAAACAAACTGTGGTACATCCATACCATGAAATACCACTCAGCAATAAAGAGAAATGAATTACTGATACACACAAAAACCTAGATGAATCTTCAAAGAATTATGCTGAGTGAAAAAGTCAATTCCAAAAAGTTATATACTATATGACTCCATTTAAACAACATTCTTGAAATGACAAAACTGTAGAAATGGAGAATAAATTCGAAATTTCAAGGGTTTAGGAGGGGGTGAGGGCAAGAGAGAAGCGAGTGTTACTATAAAAGGACAATAAGAGGGATCCCGTGGTGATGGAATTGTTCTGTATCTTGTTATCAATGTTAATATCTTGGTTGTGATACTGTACTATAGTTTTGCAAGATAACTTTAGAGCAAACTATGTAAAGGGTACATGAGTTTGCACCCTATTATTTCTTTTTTTTTTTTTTTTTTTTTGTGAGGAAGACCAGCCCTGAGCTAACATCCGTCCAATCCTCCTCTTTTTGCTGAGGAAGACTGGCCCTGGGCTAACATCGTGCCCATCTTCCTCTACTTTATATGGGATGCCACCAGGGCGTGGCTGACAGGCAGTGCATCGGCGGGCGCCCGGGATCCGAACCTGCGAACCCCGGGCTGCCAAGCGCGGACTAAACCGCTGCGCCACCAGGCGGCCCCCTGCACCCTATTATTTCTTACAGCTGCTTGTAAATTTACAATGATCTCAAAATAAAAAGCTTGAGTAAAAAAAAAAGTAGAGGCTCCCGATAATATCTTTCTACAGAGTATGTTCTCTTTTTCTCCTATTAGGCAGACTGGATTGAAATGATCAGCTCCTTCCTCTCTCTCAGGACTGAGCTGGGTCAGTGTGAGACAAAATTTTAGTAAGACTCAGCCTACTTATAGTCTGCCAGAATGAGTTCCCCTGGGTAACCGAGAGCCTGGTGAGTCTCTTACACCTGAAGGACTGTGAGATATTCAGTTCAGCCCTTTGGAGGTTTTTGCTTAACTTTATAGCCTCTTGATCCAGACTGCTTCAAAATCTGTCCAACGCCTACTTGTGGTGGGCCCCTCTCTGTAGCAGGACTTTGTCTTCCGAGCATAGGAAGACTACATATTTCACCCCACCTTTCTGGCCCAGGGTCCTGCACCACCCCAGAACTTACAAATGTTCTTTAAGGAAAAGTGGCTATCCATTTGAGCACCTCTGGATTCCAATTTGTCATGCCATCCCTGCACACCTGAAAAAAAGCTCTTCTTTCCCACAGCAGACTCCCTCTGTCTGGGCCAACCTAAAACTCACAGCTGTTGCCCAAAATTAGCAAATATTCTCAGGGAAGAAAATGACTAACAATCATCAACTCATCTTCCAAGGATTCTTCTCTCTTTGGAATTTTAGTTTACCTAGTCCTTGTTGCTTCCACAGCATCCCACGTCTCTAGAAATATGATTTGTTTGCATTTTATTCTTTAAACTAGCTGTTGCAGCAGGAGTGGTGGCCTACTACAATCTGTTACATACTACCTAGAAGAGGACCTTCTAGCATAACCTTGATACCAAAGCCCTACAAGAACATTTTAAGAAAAGAAAGGCAATATTACTCATGAACATAGATGCAAATTTCCTAAAGTAGCAAACCAAATCAAAAATGGTAATACTTTATGATCAAGCCAAGTTTATACCAGGAAACTTAAAGCTGATTTAACTTCCAAAAATCAGTGTAATTTATCACATTAAAGGTCTCTCATTTCTGAAAGAAAAGGATCTGTCTTCATTCCTTGGAACCAAATGGCTGCATATGTTTAATTATTTGTTTAAATAAGTTTCTAGTTCATCTTATTTCTAACACTATATTTTTCTCTCCATTTAGTATTGTCTTTGATCATTAGCTTCAAAAATTCTATCTGAAACTCTGCTATTTTGTAGAGTTATCCTACTAAGATACATAATCAATAAAAGACTGATTTCCCTGTTTACTAATAGATTGCCTTCAGTTTTCAAAAAATAACCGAACTTACCAATCTGGATTAGAAACGTCAATAGCTGCCCACTTTTCTAAAAACCTAATTTAAGTATTATTTTAGGATAAGTAAAAAACGATTATGTTATAATTTGGTAATTCTAATTCCTAGACCTTCAATTTCAAGCACAGGAAATGTCAAATCAAAATTTTCACAATATACCTCTAAATTTCATAGAAAGTCAATGGGAATATAGGATTCCCTTTTACAAATAAGACTGACAAACAACTTAACTAAAATGTACCTAACTATATTGTGTATTGCTTCACTCATTAAAATATTAAACCTGTACCAGCTCTCCTTTTTGACTTACCTCTTTGCTTGGTGACTGGATACAAATGTCTTTCATTTTAGGTGTTGAATAAAGCAATGATTTTGTAGAATTTTTGCTAAAATCATTGGAAGGACCTAAAGAAATTTAAGAAATTTTAAAAAGTAAAATACGCTATAACATCTTTTGGATACAATTAAAAGCAGCTCTACATGGCATGTGAAGAAGTCTGTTGACTCTTTCAACACAAATAGCTTAAATGAAGTATACAGACGACATCAATAATTGAATGTTCCTAGAAGACCTCTGGAACTGAAAAAGACAACAAGATTCCTGAAGAAATATGTGCCAGTCTTCTTTCAGAGCCTGTAAAGAAGAGATACTTTTCCACTATCTGTGTTTATTTCCTTGGTTGGCCTATTCTCTTATTCTGATACCTTCTAATGCTCACCGGCACACAGAAAAGTTTTTTGCCATAATTCAACATTTCTTTAGAAAGGGATGTAAATCACCAAACATTATCTCAAGCTCTTCAGTGATCCCAAGAATTCTGTATATTTATTTCCATTACATGAAATATTTTCTCTTGTGCACAATTATTTATGGATTTCTAGACTACAGCAATCTAGTGTGAACTAAAAGGATGACAAATTATTCTCATTTTTGCCAGTATTATCTTCAGCATACCAGAAGGTACATGAAGGACTGCACACATACTCAAAATTCCTGGGAAAATATTTTACATATATTTAAATGCATTTATTATGCAACATATTTGTTGCATTTGATATTAATTAACATGGCAAATTTATATTTTCATCTACCCCAACCCTCAAAGTCCATCTAGAAATGAAGCCTTACTTTCTTCTTCAAAACAGTCTTGTAAGATTTCCAGTATGTTGTGGCCTACCTCCATATTAATGTCAGGTGCCCTAATAAGAAGGAAAGAAAGGAAAACATTAACATATCATTTCCAGAAGATATTTGTTATTTATGTCACCATCGACTTTGAAAATTCCTTATCTCCTTATTATAAAATGTTAATTTACTTAGCGGGAAAGATATCACCTTTACTATCTGAGAATAAAACAAGTACTTGAGAGTCCAAGAGTTCCCAGAAAAGTATGTGAAGTAGTATGCCATTATCTATACTAACAATTATATTCCTTGATTGTACAGCCACATCTAAAGCTGTTTTAGATTACTGCTGTATCTAAACAGAAACAGAAACTTTTTTGAATAAATCCAACCAGTCGTGAAATGTTTAAGAAAGACTCTACAGTCACAAGTCCTAAGAGCTCCAAGTAACATAGTCTTCCCTACAAGTTCTCAAAGGCACTTTTGATTCAATACCATTAAGCTGCTGATTTTTTAAATTAAAATTGTATTGAGGGGGCCGCCCGGTGGCGCAGCGGTTTAGTCCGCGTTTGGCAGCCCAGGGTTCGCGAGTTCGGATCCCGGGCGCCCGCCGACGCACTGCCTGTCAGCCATGCCGTGGCGGCGTCCCATATAAAGTGGAGGAAGATGGGCACGATGTTAGCCCAGGGCCAGTCTTCCTCAGCAAAAAGGGGAGGATTGGCGACGGATGTTAGCTCAGGGCTGGTCTTCCCCACAAAAAAAAAAAAAAAAAAAATTGTATTGAGATAATTGGAGATTCACAGGCAGTTTTAAGAAATAATATAGAGGAGATCCCTTGCTCACTTTATCCAGTTTCCCCTAATGGTAACATTTTGCAAAACTATAGTATATTAACACAACTATGATAACCGATATTGATAACAATCCACCAATCTCATTCAGATCTCTCCAGTTCTACCTGTACTCATTTGTGTGTATTTAGTACTATATAATTTATCACATTTGTAGATTCAGATGTCACCACTTCATTCAAGATACTGAACAGTTCCATCACCACAAAGATCCTTCTATTTCCTTTTTATAACCACATCCACCTTTTCTTCCAGACTTACTGAGTAAGCTGCATCTTTCTAATATTCCTATACAATCCATTCTACAGAGTGCTTTCCCCATGACTATCATTTAGTCAGAACTGAGACTGCCTCTTCCCAATCCACCATTTATCAGGTGAATTTCTTTTCACAATGCCACTAAGATATTGCAGTACTTGTATTAATATTTCCCTATTAATATAAAATAACTAAGGTGACTATACTTAATCAGTGGGCAGAGATATCATTATTTTAGTCAGAGGTAATAGTTTTTCCTTTCTTCACTTAAAAATTCCACTTTTTGAAGATGGGAATAAAAATCATCTTAAAAGCTGAAGTATATAAATTACCTGGAAGGTCGGCAAAATCTTCTTCTGTAGTCATTTTTGAGGTGATCCTAAAAGAAAAGTAAATCATCAATTTAGTTTCCTTGTTTAAAATATATTCAAATACAACATATCTTCAAAGTAATTTCACTCCAACAGGAGGATGCCAAAAAATTTAGGTTCCTCGTTTATTCATTCAGCAAGTATTTGTTAATTCCCTATTATACTATATTATACCTATTATATTATATTATACTATATACTATATATTATACTATATACTATACTATACTACTATATTATACCTATTATACTATAAAGAGGAATTCTTCTAGATCAAGAGAAAGAGAACTTGCCTCGGATCTACTGTTCCCAAACCTACGCTTGTACTGTTTCCTCATTATGGGATTTATTCCATCTTCTTCCTCCAACTCCTATTGCTTTTTCATCAAAATCCTATATGAGCTTCCAATAATTCAAGTTGGTTGACTATATCTACCTCCTTTCCCTGAAGGGCGATCCCTCTAAAATAATAGTAAAGGACTAAAATGGCATAAAAAAACAATGAAAAAGAGAAAGGAGGAGAGGACCATCTGTGGACAAATTTTACAAATTTTTGGAAGATGGAAAATAAATGAAGCATGGTAATTGAAACAGAATAAACGCAGTAGAAGCCTAAAGTAACCTCCAAGGATACTGTTCTTGGTGAGAAGTAAAGCTGATATGCCCTATGCAGAACTAGGAAATTAAAGATCTGAAGGAAGAAAAGAGTGAGAAAAGGAATAAAAACAGAGCAATCAAAAGAAAACGTATGAAGGGCCGCCTGGTGGCGCAGCAGTTTCGTTCGCGCTTGGCAGCCCAGGGTTTGCAACTTCGGATCGCAGGCGCCCGCAGACACACTGCTTGTCAGCCATACCGTGGCGGCATCCCATATAAAGTAGAGGAAGATGGGCAAGGATGTGAGCCCAGGGCCAGTCTTCCTCAGCAAAAAAGAGGAGGATTGGCAACAGATGTTACCACAGAGCTGGTCTTCTTTACCAAAAAAAAAAAAAAGGAAACCTATGTACAGAAGAGTAGACTGCTACCTTCCCCTATCCCCATAAACACATAGTTCAAAAACAGTATTCTATTGTCTCAGTCTTAAATATCACCAGCATCTATGGATCACCGGACATTTTAAAGTCTCTACAACAAGAAAGGCAAATCAAGGTATAAATTTTAAAAACAAAAAAGAAAAAGGCCCAAGAAGAAACTAATATCAAGTATGAGGAAAAAAAGAAAACTTTAAAAACAAGTAAGAAAGAGAAAACTCTGATTAGTACCTTCAAGAGAGATTTGAGATAATACTGGACTCATAAAACAAAAGTGGTATACTATGAACACTAAACAGAAAGCAAGAAAAAAAATTTCAATTAAAAACATGATTGCCTATCAATCAACGTGATATACCACATTAACCTAATGAAGAATAAAAAGCACATGATCATCTCAATCGATGCAGAGAAGGCATTCAACAAGATCCAACATCCATTTATGATAAAAACTCTCAACAAAATGGGTATAGAAGGAAAGTAGCTCAACATTATAAGGGCCATATATGAGAAACCTACAGCTAACATCCTACTCAACAGGGAAAAAGTGAAAACCATTCCAATGAGGAGAGGAACAAGACAAGGGTGCCCACTCTCACGACTCTTATTCAACATAGTACTGGAAGTTTTGGCCAGAACAATTAGGTTAAGAAAAAGGAATAAAAGGACTCCAAGTAGGCAATGAAGAAGTGAAACTCTCACTATTTGCAGACAACATGATCTTACACATAGAAAACCCAAAAAAGTTCATTGGAAAACTACTAG
Organism: Tapirus indicus; assembly: GCA_031878705.1. Taxonomy (NCBI): domain Eukaryota; kingdom Metazoa; phylum Chordata; class Mammalia; order Perissodactyla; family Tapiridae; genus Tapirus; species Tapirus indicus. Next base: position 51,876,075 of record CM062919.1, read on the forward strand.
AAATAATCAACAACTACAGCAAAGCGGCAGGGTATAAAATGCACTTACAAAAATCAATTGCATTTCTCTACACTAACGATGAACTAACAGAAACAGAACTCAAAAAGACAATCCCATTTACAATTGCAACAAAAAGAATAAAATATCTGGGAATAAATTTAACCAAGGAGGTCAAAGACCTATACAATGAAAACTATAAGACACTATTGAAAGAAAGACACTATTGAAAGAGGAAGACATAAAGAAATGGAAAAATGTTCCATACACATGGATTGGAAGAATAAATATAGTTAAAATGTCCATTCTGCCTAAAGCAATCCACAAATTCAATGCAAACCCAATCAGAATCCCAATGTCATTCTTCACGGTAATAGAACAAAAACTACTGAAATTCGTATGGGGCAACAAAAGAGCCCGAATACCTAAAGCAATTCTGAAAAAAAAGAACAAAGCTGGAGGCATCACAATCCCTGATTTCAAAATATACTATAGAGCTATAGTATTCAAAACAGCATGGTACTGGTACAAAAATAGACACACAGATCAATGGAATAGAATTGAAAGCCCAGAAATAAAACCACACACCTATGGACAGCTAATCTTCGACAAAGGAGCAAAGAACATACAATGGAGAGAGGGAAGTCTCTTCAATAAATGGTGCTGGGAAAATTGGACAGCAACATGCAAAAGAATGAAAGTAGACCATCTCCTATCGCCATATACAAAAATCAATTCAAAATGGATTAAGGACCTGAAAGTGAGACCTGAAACTATAAAACTCCTGGAAGAAAATATACACAGTACACTAATTGAGATTTGACATAAAAGGATCCTTTCAGATTCCATGTCTACTCGGAGAAGGGAAACAAAAGAAAAAAATAAACGGGTAGGACCGCATCAGACTATAGAGCTTCTACAAGGCAAATGAAACCAGGATCAAAATGAATAAACAACCCACCAGCTGGGAGAAAATATTCACAAATCGTTTGTCCAACAAGGGATTAATCTCTGTAATATCTAAAGAACTCATACAACTGAGCAACAAAAAAACAAACAACCCGATCAAAAAATGGGCAGAAGATATGAAGAGACATTTTTCCAAGGAAGAGATACAGATGGCCAATAGACACATGAAAAGATGTTCAACATCACTAATCATCAGGGAAATGGAAATCAAAACTACACTAAGATATCACCTTACACCCATTAGAATGGCTATAATCACAAAGACAGAAAACAAATAATGCTGGAGCGGAAGTGAAGTAACAGGAACCCTCATTCACTGCTGGTGGGAATGCAAACTGGTGCAGCCTCTATGGAAAACAGTATGAGAGTCCTCAAAAAATTAAAAATAGAAATACCTTATGATCCAGCAATCCCACTCTTGGGCATCTACCCAATGGACATGAAATCAACCATCACAAGAGGCGTATGCACCCTTTGTTCATTGCAGCATTATTCACTATAGCCAAGAAGTGGAATCAAGCCAAGTGTCCCTCGACTGATGATTGGTTAAAGAAGATGTGGTATATACATACAATGGAATACTACTCAGCCATAAGAAAAGACACAATTGTCCCATTTGCAACAACATGGATGGAACTAGAGGCTATTATGTTAAGTGAAATAAGCCAGAGAGAGGACAGACACTGCATGAACTCACTCATATATGGAATATAAGTGAACACACGGACAGAGAGAACTGATTGGTGGTTACCAAGGGGAAGGGGGGTGGGGGGTGGGCACAAGGGGTGAAGAGATACATCCACGTGGTGACAAACTAACATACAACTAAAACCCCACAGTGTTATAAACTATTAAGATCTCAATAAAAAAATAAATAAATGGGCCAAAAATCTTAACACATACCACACCCAAGAAGACAGATAACAAAAAAGCATATGAAAAGATGCGCCACATCATTTCCGCCATCAGGGAAATGCAAATTAAAACAAGAATGAGATACCACTACAAATCTATTAGAATGGCCAAAATCTGGAACACTGACAATTCCAAATGCTGGTGAGGATGTGGAGCAACAGGAACGCTCACTCATTTTGTAATACTAAATGGTACAGCCACTTTGGAAGACAGTTTGTTGGTTTCTTACAAAACTTAAACATACTCTTACCATAGGACCCAGCAGTCATGCTCTTTGGTATTTGCCCAAAGAGTTCACAACTTATGTCCACACAACAATCTGTACTCAGATGTTGATAGCAACTTTATTCATAACTGCCAAAACTTGGAAGCAACCAAGTTCTGCCTTTCACTAGGTGAATGGATAAACTGTGGTACATCTAGACAATGGAATATTACTCAGTGCTAAAAAGAAATGAGCTATCAAGCCTTGAAAAGACATGGAGGAACCTTAAATGCATAACACTAAGTGAAAGAAGCCAATCTGAGAAGGCTACATACTGTATGATTCCAACTATGATATTCTGGAAAAGGTAAAACTATGGAAACCGTAAAAAAAAAATCAGTAGTTGCCAGGCTGAGGCAGGAGGAAGGGATGAACAGGTGGAGCACAGAGGATTTACAGGGCAGTGAAAATACTCTGCATGATACCATGTCATCTTGGATGGATACACGTCATTAGACATTCGCCCAAACTCACAGAATGTACAACATCAAGAGTGAACCCTAATGTAAACTATAGGTGATAATGATGTGTCATTGTAGGTTCATCAATTATAACAAATATATCACTGGTGGGGATGTTGACAAAAGGGGTGGGGGGGCTATGCATGTGTGGGGGCAAGAGGTCTACGGAAAATCTCTGTACTTTCCTCTCAGCTTTACTGTGAATCTAAAACTGCTCTAAAAAAAATAAAGTCTTTTTAAAAAAATGAACTGTGGTACAACCTCCCAAAACTGAATCAAGAAGAAATAGAGAATCTGAACAGACCAATCACAAGTAAAGAGATTGAAACAGTAATCAAAAACCTCCCCAAAAATAAAAGCCCAGGACCAGATGGCTTCCCTGGAGAATTTTATCAAACGTTCAAAGAAGATTTAGCACCTATCCTTCTCAAACTATTCCAAAAAATAGAGGAAGATGGAATACTTCCCAACACATTCTATGAGGCTGACATCATCCTGATACCAAAGCCAGACAAGGACAATACAAAGAAGGAAAACTACAGGCCAATATCGCTGATGAACATAGACGCAAAAATCCTCAACAAAATATTGGCAAACCGAATACAGCAATACATCAAAAAGATCATACATCACGATCAAGTGGGATTTATACCAGGGACACAGGGATGGTTCAACATCCGCAAATCAATCAACGTGATACACCACATTAACAAAATGAAGAATAAAAACCACATGATCGTCTCAATCGATGCAGAGAAGGCATTTGACAAGATCCAGCATCCATTTATGATAAAAACTCTCAACAAAATGGGTATAGAAGGAAAGTACCTCAACATTATAAGGGCCATATATGACAAACCTACAGCAAACATCCTACTCAACGGGGAAAAACTGAAAGCCATTCCTTTGAGGACAGGAACAAGACAAGGGTGCCCACTCTCACCGCTCTTATTCAACATAGTACTGGAAGTTCTGGCCAGAGCAATTAGGCAAGAAAAAGGAATAAAAGGACTCCAAATAGGCAATGAAGTAGTGAAACTCTCACTATTTGCAGACGACATGATCCTATACATAGAAAACCCCAAAAATTCCATTGGAAAGCTACTAGAAACAATCAACAACTACAGTAAAGTGGCAGGGTATAAAATCAACTTACAAAAATCAATTGCATTTCTATACACTAACGATGAAAAAACAGAAAGAGAACTCAAAAAGACAATCCCATTTACAATTGCAACAAAGAGAATAAAACATCTGGGAATAAATTTAACCAAGGAGGTCAAAGACCTATACAATGAAAACTATAAGACACTATTGAAAGAAATCGAGGAGGACATAAAGAAATGGAAAAATATTCCATGCACATGGATTGGAAGAATAAATATAGTTAAAATGTCCATTCTACCTAAAGCAATCTACAGATTCAATGCAATCCCAATCAGAATCCCAATGTCATTCTTCACGGTAATAGAACAAAAACTACTGAAATTCGTATGGGGCAACAAAAGAGCCCGAATACCTAAAGCAATTCTGAAAAAAAAGAACAAAGCTGGAGGCATCACAATCCCTGATTTCAAAATATACTATAAAGCTACAGTAATCAAAACAGCATGGTACTGGTACAAGAAGAGACACACAGATCAATGGAACAGAATTGAAAGCCCAGAAATAAAACCACACACCTATGGACAGCTAATCTTCGACAAAGGAGCAAAGAACATACAATGGAGAGAGGGAAGTCTCTTCAATAAATGGTGCTGGGAAAATTGGATAGCAACATGCAAAAGAATGAAAGTAGACCATCTCCTATCGCCATATACAAAAATCAATTCAAAATGGATCAAAGAACTGAAAGTGAGACCTGAAACTATAAAACTCCTGGAAGAAAATATAGGCAGTACACTAATTGCGATTGGACATAAAGGGATCCTTTCAGATTCCATGTCTACCCGGACAAGGGAAACAAAAGAAAAAATAAACAAGTGGGACCTCATCAGACTAAAGAGCTTCTACAAGGCAAATGAAACCTGGATCAAAATGAATAAACAACCCACCAGCTGGGAGAAAATATTTGCAAATCGTTTGTCTGACAAGGGATTAATCTCAGTAATATACAAAGATCTCATACAACTGAGCAACAAAAAAACAAACAACCCGATCAAAAAATGGGCAGAGGATATGAACAGACATTTTTCCAAGGAAGAGATCCAGATGGCCAATAGACACATGAAAAGATGTTCAACATCACTAATCATCAGGGAAATGCAAATCAAAACTACACTGAGATATCACCTTACACCGGTTAGAATGGCTATAATCACAAAGACAAACAACAACAAATGCTGGAGAGGTTGTGGAGAAACGGGGACCCTCATTCACTGCTGGTGGGAATGCAAACTGGTGCAGCCTCTATGGAAAACAATATGGAGAGTCCTCAAAAAATTAAAAATAGAAATACCGTATGATCCAGCAATACCACTCTTGGGCATCTACCCAATGGACATGAAATCAACCATCACAAGAGGCATATGCACCCCTATGTTCATTGCAGCATTATTCACTATAGCCAAGAAGTGGAAGCAACCCAAGTGTCCCTCAACTGAAGATTGGTTAAAGAAGATGTGGTATATACATACAATGGAATACTACTCAGCCATAAGAAAAGACACAATTGTCCCATTTGCAACAACATGGAAGGACCTAGAGGGTATTATGTTAAGTGAAATAAGCCAGAGAGAGAAGGACAGACACTGCATGAACTCACTCATATATGGAACATAAGTGAACACACGGACAGAGAGAACTGATTGGTGGTTACCAAGGGGAAGGGGGGTGGGGGGGCACAAGGGGTGAAGGGTTACATCCACAAGGTGACGGACAAAAATGTACAACTAAAACCCCACAGTGTTATAAACTAAGACATCAATAAAAAAAAATAAATAATTAAAAAAAAAATGAACTGTGGACATTTGGTAAACTTTATTTCTCTTCACTTCTCCCAATGAGAACAGCTTTATTCCTTTTTTAAAATTATATATAATGTAAACAATGTATGTGCTCATACTAAAAAGTACACTCTATATACCACCCTGGCACACATCTCTTTACGCATACAAGCATACAAATTTAACTTTATATAAATAGGAGTTCATCAATGCTGAAGATTTTCTTAAAAGGGGAGATAAGGTAGAAAACATAAGTTTAGGATAGGGACGAACAATGGGTTGTGTTAATATATAGTAACCATAAGCGAAGTTTGAAATACGGAATAGTGAACATCGAGGAAGTCCAGAAACATGGAAACAAAAATGAGTTTCCGCCCCCGACACTACTCCCAGCTTGCACCTTTTAACAGCTGTCTTTCAGGAAACTTTATCAATAACAGACGTTCCATAAATAATCTGCTTCTCCAGACCAGCAAGTCTGAAGCAAACGCACACTTTTAAGGCATTTCAATACTTCTATGGACAGAAAATTACTTGGAAGACTAGGAACTGGAGCTAGGCTAAAAAGTAGAAATCACGAGATTCTCTGAAAGATGTCACAACCGAAATTACAAGAAACCTTGAGGAAAAATACAAATACATTAACTCTGGCTATCAGCACACGATCACTCCTCATCTCAAAAAATTCGCGCGGCTTTCCCACGGAAACGCCCAAGAAGCCACAGCACCGGCGGCGAGTTGCGTTCTCCCCGGCCTGGGGCGCGAGCGCCAGGGGCGGCCGCCTCCCACTAGCCAAAGCGGCCGCGGCGCGAACTTACCAAACCGGAGGCAGCCATGTTGAGGCCCGGCCCAGCTCCGCCCGCGCAGCGGGTCGGTGGCAGAAGCCAATACAGGCCGCCGCTCGAGGAAAACCTGCGTTGACCGAGTCACGGGAGAAAAAAGGCGGAAACACAGGAGCGCCCCCGAGGTGGAAGGCAGCCGGACCAAGCGAGCGCCGAGCCAGCAAGCGCGTACCTCTGGGGCTCGCCACCCATTGGCTCGGCCCTCCACAAACACTGGCGCCCAGCTTCCTCCGCGGTTTGAAATGGGCTGCACATGCGCAGAACGGGCCTTGCGACCCAATGGAAGAAAGCCGTTATGGGCCCGCCCTTCCCACTGTCCCGCCCTTCCCATTCCCCCTCCCTCCCTCCCTTAGCCCTGCCCTCTCCCTTTTTCCCGCAGCTGGGTCCTCCTTCCGTCCGTCCCTCTCCAAGACGCGGAGGCTGGGCTTAAAGCTGGGCCTTTACTTTGCAGGCGCGATCTTGGGAACTACCTTTGCACCTTGAGCCCCGTGTAAAACTTCGCAGCGGTTCTGTTATAGAGTGAAAAGTAATACTTGGAAGAATGAGAGGTAGAAATTGCAGAAGTCGTTTGAAGAGAAAGATTTCCCCGTGCAGGCTCGTCAGCCACACCCAGCTCGTCTATGCATCATCTCTGAAAGTAAAAATATGATAATGATAATGATGGCTTGTATTCTTTTTTCAAATATGTGGGTCATATTTTCACAAAGCATTGCCAGCAAAATGACCTATATAAATATATATCATTTAAATATGATGTTTTCAAGATAGGAGTCTTGAAAACTGCTCAGCCCTTGATTAGCTATGTCATCTAGGACAAATTGTGGCACCGTTCTGGGTGTTTATTATATAATGGGAAAGCTAAATTAGATGATTCGAAGACTTCTTCCTACCTGATTCTATGTCCTGAAACTATGCCCTATTTTCATGACTTTAAAAAAAATTGCAAGGGAATTTAAATCGGAAAATACATTAGTTATTGAATAAATTTATTAATCAATAGTTGAGCTAGTAAATTTTTTAAAACTTGTAATGCTTTAACAAATGTTATCACCTGCTAAGGCCATTTTTTCTTTTTTCTTTTTTTTTTTTGGTAGAGAAGAGGGGTTACAAATTGATTCTGAAATCAGACAAGCCTAGGTTTGACTCTACTCCACTAATTCTCCCATAATGGTCAAGTTAAACTATCTGTTTCTCGATTCCTTTATCTGTAAAATGGGAATAATATTAAAGTTGTTGAGATATTGGATTAATTTCCTTTAAGATCTAGGTGAAATGCCTGAAACATAGTAAGAATTCAATAAATAATGCTATTGGTGTTATTATGGAGATTGTTTTACTTTGTCTACAGAAGTTTTGCCAATCAGACATTATATAATTTGATGTTGTCACATTTAGAATAGATAATAAAAACTAATATTTATTGAGTGCATACTGTATGCCAAGTTCTATTCTAAATACGCTCCATGCACTAACTTATTTAATTCGTAGAACATTTCTGTGAGAGAAGACAACGAATATCCCCATGTTATAGACAACAAAACTGGGACAGAGTTTTAAGTAACTTGCCCAAGATCACACTACCATTAAATAGAACTGGGTATGAACCCTGGTATTTTGACTCCAGAACTGAGCACTTAATCACTATACTCTTTTTACCTCTCGGTGAGTAATTCTAGCAAGCACAATCATAAAGTTCCACATGTAAAATTATATCCCTCTGCTTCCACTGGAAAGAGTAACTCTCAAAGGTATTTTGAGAAACTTGAAATGCAGTGGCATGCTGGGAATGCAGGGCACAAAGGGTGTTGGTGATGAACTGGTCTGTTCTAGAGAGAAAGCGGAGCAGCACCCTTAACGAAAACAGAAAGTTATGGAGACTCCACAGTTCCCAAACAAACTTTTCAGTTCCCTTTGTATCTGTCCTAATGTTTAATAGCCCCACCATGGTTGTAGCATTCTAAAATAAGGTTGCTAGTTGATGGAATAATGTTTATAAAATCCAGGTTTGTCTTTATAGACTCCCTGCCCCCCAAAATACATCAAGATCATTCGTTATGAACTCCTATAACAACGGACTAAATCTTGACGTTTTCCATCACAACTACTTACCTAGGGAGTAAGGAGTGTGTGTGTGTGTGTGTGTGTGTGTGTGTGTGTGTTTATGTATCTGTCTTTGGAAGTATGTGTATTAGATGTGTATGTGGGAAATAAAGTATCCAGAAATTTAACTTCTAAGGGAAGTAGAAACTTTTAGTTACTTATAATTTTATGTAGGTAATTTAAAACTTGTAATTGTTCAAACTACTTTAAAGAATATTTTAGGCCTTAAAAAATTACACTCCAAAAATCAGTTTGCTCTAGAAATTGTAAAATAGTTGCAATTATAACTTAAAATATGCTAAAGTGAAATAAACTTATTTTGAGTTTTATTTTTTAATATAAAATTTCAGTTATTTTTGTTTATTCTTTACAGCCCAAATGTTGGTCCATCTGTTAAGTACATTCACTTTAGCCCTTTCTAAGAAAATGCCTCAGATAGAAAGGCTTTACTAGACTGCAATTGCCAAGTTAATAAAGTGTACTTGCAATGTTCAGATAGGTGGAAGCAGCGTTCACCAAAAAAAAAAAAAACCTAACAGTTTTACTTCACAATGGGTCCTTAAGGTCTGCACTGATTACTTAATTTTAAGGTGCTGTATAAATTGACTGACCTTTACATTTCCTAAGTTAACTCTGCTTTCCACCAAATAATTATGGTATGGGTATGTATTGTCAAAGTCTCTTCACTTACAAGGTTCCATACAGAAACAGAAGTCATAGCACAAAAATTTTCACAATTGGCCTGACCACTTAAAAATTAGTCTATATTCAACCCCACTCCCACAGCTTAACATGAACATCTGTCCTAGTCCATCATCCCATCTGGTCAACATCATTTTTGGGTCAGTCTCACACTGGTTGTCAGATATTATAAAACAAAACAAAACAAAATACAATGTTAGTTGATTGCAAAGTGAAAATGAAAATCTTGCAAAAGATGAGTAGCTTTATAAGATTGACAGTAGTACTCAAAAACTTCTGAAATTAAATGCAAAGCCAATGACAAATGCAGAGTTAGACCAGTTAACTTGATGGTGTCCAGGAGAAGCTTGGAATGTCAAAGGTTAAAAAGTGGCCTTTGTCCTTAACATCATTAGCCATCAGGGAAATGCAAACCCAAACCACAATATGAACAAAATTTTCCCTTAAAAAAAAGTTAGATCCAATGTTTAAAATGGAGAAAAAATTTGAATAGACATTTCACAAAAGAGATTCAAATGGCAAATAAGCACATGAAAAGATGCTCAACACCATTATCGTTGGGAAATGCAAATTAAACTAAAATGAGACACTAATATACACTTACTAGAATGGCTAAAAATTTTTAAAAACTGACTGTACAAAGTGCCACTAAGGAGAAGGAGCAACTGAAACTCTAATACATTGCTAGTAGGAATGCAAAATGATACAGACGTTCTGAAAAACAGTTTGGCCATTTCTTATAAACACTTAACATATGACCCAGCAATCCCACACTTGGGTATTTACCGAAGAGAAATAAAAACATATCTACACAAAGAATGGAATGCAAATGTTTATAGCAATTTTATTCATAATGGACCCAAATTGGCAATACACCCATCAACTGGTGCATGAATAAACAAACTGTAGTACATCCATACTACATACCAGTAGTGGAATACTACTGAGCAATAAAATCAAACTATTGAGCCAGCCCCAATGGCCTAGTGGTTAAAGTTCAGCACACTCCACTTTGGTTGCCCAGGTTCAGTCCCCGGGTGCAGAACCACACCACTTGTCTGTCAGTGGCCATGCTATGGTGGTGGCTCACATTAAAAAAAAAAAAAAAAAAAAGAGGAAGATTGGCAATAGATGTTAGCTCAGAGTGAATCTTCTCCACCAAAGGAAAAAAAAAACTACTGATACATGCAACAACACAGATTAATCTCAAAAGCATTATACTAAGTGAAAGAAGTCAGACATCAAAGGCTTTCTGCTGTATAATCCCATGTATGTGACTACATAAAACTATACAAACGAAAGTGAGATCAGTGGTTGTCAGCGGATGAGTGCAGCAGGAAGAAGACACTGACTACAAAGGGCCATGAGAGAACTTTTTGTGGTGGTGAAAATAGTCTATGTCTTAATTATGGTGGTGGCTACATGACTATATGTATTTGTCAAAACTCTTAGAATGGTGTTTCTAAAAAAGGGTGACTTTTAATGTAAATTATACCTCAATAAACCTGACTTGAAAAATTAAGAATGTTAGTGAGAAAGAGAGACAGGGAAAGAGAGAGAGAGAAACATATCAACCAAATGCAACATGGGAATTTTGATCAGAGTCTGGTTCAAAACAAAGAAGCTACAAAGAGCATTAAGCAACAGTGGAAACTAAAATATTAACTGATTATTAAGTGACATTAGGAAATCATAAAATTTTCTTAGATATTGTAATGCTATTGTGTTTATGTAAGAGAATGTCCTTACTCTTTTATGTCCTTACTCCTAGCATATACATACTAAAGTATTGAGGGGTAAAATGTCATCTTTGTAAGTACTTTGAAATGGTTCAGTAAAAAGAAAGATAGAGATACAGTTAAAGCAAATATGGCAAAATGTTAACAATTATTGAACCTAGACAGTGGATGTGTAGGTGTTTACCAAACCTACTTTTTCAGTTTCTCTGTATGTTTGAAACTTTTCATAGTAAAGTGATGGGGCAAAGTAGCATTAATAAAATTACTGAAGTTCTCAAAATTTTTACAAAAATTTTATTATTCTGCGAAAGTCAAAACTTAAAATGTTAGCAGATTACCATCAGAGAATTTTGTCAGAAAAATTACACTACAAAAATCAATTTGTTCTAGAAATTATAACATAGTTACAATTGTAACTTAACATTTGCTAAAATGAAAGAAACATTTGCATAATTTTGAGTTTTATCTGTTTTTTTTTTGCTAGGGAAGATTCACCCTGAGCTAACATCTGTCACCAATCTTCCTCTTTTTGCTTGAGGAAGATTCACCCTGAGCTAACATCTGTGGTCACTCTTCCTCTGTTTTGTAAGTGGCTCATCGCCACAAGATGGCCACTGATGAGTGGTGTAGGTCTGCCCCTGGGAACCGAACCTGGGCTGCCAAAGTGGAGCATGCCAAACCTAACCACTAGGCTGTGGGGCTGGCCCTGAGTTCTATCTTTTAATATAAAATCTCAGTCATTGTTTTTACTCTTTTCTGCCAAATGTTGGTCCATCTGTTTAGTCCATTCACTTTAAGTAACCTTTTATGACAAAATTGTCCCCAGATAGAAAGGCTCTACTAGGCTGTAATTGCCAAGTTAAAGACTGTGTGCTTGCAATATACAGATAGGTGGCAGCAACGTTCACAAAAAAAGCAATTTTACTGTGCAATGGGTCTTAAAGGTCTGCACTGAGTCCTTAATTTTGAAGTGTTGTATAAATTGACTGACGTTTACGTTTCTTATGTTATCTCTGCCAACCATTTAATTCTTAGTTGCAGTGATATTCTATTACGTATACATTGTTTCTCTTAACAAGAATCTCTGGGTCTCCATTCTGTATCCTGTAGTTTACTTCTAGTCAACATAATTCTTACCTCATAAAAAGGAGCTTTTGTCATTTAAAACACATGTAGATTTTCAAGAGCTTAATAATATAGTTCTGCATTATAATTTTAACCTTCCAATGACTTAAAATACTTGAGGGTACTAGGCAAAAATTTAAATAATGTACATTTATATTTATTGACATGGAAATGTGCTCTAGATACATTACATGAAAAATGAAGTTTATGAAACAACATGTACAGTATTAACCCGATTACATAAATATGTACAAATAGAGGAAAAGTTCAAAAAAAGTGATGGTACCCATCCAAACAGTGCTAATGGTGGACGGTGGGATAGCATGTGATTTTCATTTTCTTCTTTATGCCTTTCTGTTTTGTCTAAAATTTATGTAAGTTTTCCATTTATAATAAAATAATAAATTATTTTAATTTAAGTATGTATAGGATATGATATATGTTTGTAAATTCAAATGCCTATAGAAATTCATAAACAATAAAATGCCAAAACTGGAGCTTATACCTAACAGTAAGAGATTTATGAGGTGAGGGAAATAGGAAGATAAACTGCAAGCAAAGACACGAGGCAGAAATGATGTGCTGTTGATGCAGAGAAAATTTGTCAGATACTGTAAAGTGTGCACATTTGCAAAATGGAACTAGATTATAGAGCACCTTCAGTGTTGGATAACTTTTCACTGGTTACTATAGACAGTGGAGAACTGTGTTGATCAGGGGCTAGTCACAGAATTCATGATAGCTAATTTAGGTAAAAAGGGATCTACTAATAGGCGTTTATCAGCTTATAGAACTGTTGCAAGCGATGGAGAAATAATGTATTGTGCATTTTCAGGAATGATTTCCAAGGATGTACTGCAGAACTGAGTCACCAAGAGCCAGTTGCTGCTTGTACAGTCAGGAAGCAAATTGAAAAACTGGGTAGCTGGTGCTTATGCTGGAGTCTCCAGAACCATACTGATACCGCCCAATCAGGAAGTCTCCACAATTACAAAACTGCCATGTCAAGGAAGCCACCATAAGTAAAAAGCCTCCATGAGCAGGAAGCTTCCTTACTGCTTCTGGCTCCAGAAGCACACCATGCTTGCCGTGATAGGCGTCAGAAAACTGATGTTCCATGCCTTGACTATCCATGAAACTAGTGATCAGGTACTGGGACTTCTGATAACATTGCCACAGAAAAATCAGATGCCCATAGATCATGCTTGCTTCTAGAAAAACCAAAGGCAGCATAAGAGTGAATTCTGTCTCCTTTCTGCCTTTCCAATGTTGAATGCATCCCAACTCCAGATGCAAAGAAGTCTGGGAATTGTCGTTTTCACCTTTTCAGCCTCTGCAGTAAAGAAAGCACACCAGAAGGGGCTGGATTGGATGTTAAGCACCAAGCTACCTTATCCCATAAAGAAGCACTAATGGATCTTAAATGAAGTGCAGAAGAAAAATGTAGACCTAACCCTTGTATATATTGAGTTTGAAGTGGCTAAAACTGAATTCATTATTGTCCTACCCTCCAGGTATTTCCCTATCTGGAATTTCCAGTTTCTATTAAAGCTACCATTATTCTATGATTTACCTCATTTAGAAAATTGTATGTGTCCTGTATCTTGGATATGTCATCCAAGAAATATTTCTCAGTATCTACACTATAAAAATAGTGAACATATAACTAGAAAAATTCTTTATCATCCTAGAAGCAACTCTTTGTGCTGAAAATGATAAGGTCAGCAAATTAAACCACTCCAACAGAGCTACTAATATCACTTCTATAGCAGTGATCGCTCAGCTTTTCTTTTTCTGTCCCAAAAGAACTAGTGGGAGTAACCAAAGTTACTAGAGGAGAGAGTATTTTTTAAGGAGTTTACATTTAAAAGGGCCCTTTTATGAAGGACCTTGTGTGCCACACTTGAGCACATTGATGGTGCTCAATAAATATTGTTAAACGAAAGAATGAATCTCAAAAGCAATGAAAATCCATTAAAGTATATTAAGCAGGGGAGTGACTTAATTGGATTGATTTTAAATGAATCAAAGAAAAAGAGTGGGAAGTAAGAGACAGCTTAGAAGCCTATTGTAACTCTTCAGACAAGAAGTGGTTTAGTCCACCCCCTCATTTCATCGGTGAGGAACCTGTGATCTCAGAGAAATTAAGTGGTTTGTTCAGGGTCTCAGAGGTGGTTAGTGGCAAAATTGGCTTCTTTGCCGATGCCCGAACGCTTCTTATACTACATCTCCTTACCTACAAATTCATTATTCAACACCTAAAACTTGAGATATCTATAAGAGGATTTCCGTTGTAATGGTGCAGTGGTACAATGAGGGTGGAAATTGCAGACAGGTCTAATTGGCTAATAATATTTCAGCAGCATTTTTGCATTTTGCAGTTTTTAAATTTTTTTAGGGAGACATAATTTGAACGTTGGTATATTAAGGATTAATTTGACTTGAGAATCAGCAAACCAAGGAAATTTACGAGATTGATGAAATGATTCTTCTTTAATTTCGTTTATTTTTTAAAAAGGTAAGAAAGAAATAATTAACTAGATCAGTATTTCTCAAAAGTATTCCTATCTCTACATTTTTCTAGAGGCACTCTTTTCTCCCACAAAACTCTTTGGCCATAAAGCCAGTGACTACTTTTCTCACATTCCGACCACTGATGATTCCCTGCATCCTGTCTGCCCATGCTTCTTTTCATTTCTCAGTGGTCATCCCTCCTTTCATTTCCTCCCCGTGTTACGCCAGCTAACAGCTTCCAAGAAGGTGGATTAGGTCATTTATCAAATCAAGAGGTTTTCCTTCGTCATTCAACTCACTTTCTTAGAACACTGAAACTAAAAAAATAGTTATGGTTTTGTCTCAAAAAAATTAAGTGGGGCATATTTTGTCATTTGAAGTTTTGGGTAGCAGAAAACAGGTCTTGACTTACTATAAAGGCAAGGCAGTAATTTTGAATCTTCAACTCCCATATTCTGTTTCAAACTGTGTTTATTTTGATAATGAACCTGAACAGTCTTCTCTAGTTTGCTGATAATCAGTCTGTATTGTTGTACCTCATTTTCTTGACAATTTGGCTCCCATAGCTACAGCTGCAGATCCAATGGAACCCACACTGGTGGAGAAAACCACGTGGTGTCTCCATTAGGAGAGGAAGATCAGACTGGAGATTCCTGGCCAGCTTTGATTTCTGAAAATAGGCTGGACTAACTGGGGAATGTGGGGAATCGGAATTGGTTACCCTAAAATGTGAAGATTATTTGACATAAAGATTTTGGGCTGAAATCTGCAGACAGGAAAAAAAACTCCAAAAAACAAGTAGAAGTTACCTTTTGTAAGAGATATTTACATTTGTAAGGGAAATCTCCATTTGTAAAGGTATCTCCTTGTCTGTACCAGGAAGAAGGGGGGATGACTTTATCTCTAGGGATCTTGTCGGTGCTAAAGGCGAAAATTTAAAATCTACATACTCTTGTTTACTGTGCTTTTCCTGTAATCCCTCATAGCTGACACTCCCAACCTCCCACAAAAATCCTCATTTGTCTATATAAGAGGAGAACCTCTGCTATTCTGGTGAGAGGTACTCATTTTCCCCGAGTCTCTCCCATTTATACATGTTATAAAGCTTTGTTTGATTTTCTGCTACTATTCGACCTCATGTCAATTAATTTGTAGCCCAGCCAGAAAGGACCCAGAGCAGGTAGAGAATGCTCATTCTTGCCTTCAGCAGAATGCCTAGGCCCAGGCTAAACTAAATCTAGAGTAATTCTGAAATATTGAGGGTGAAATAGGAAATGGTGGAACTTCTCAGGACTCCTGCAAAACAAATCAGAATTCCTTTCAATGTTTCCTTTCCCCGTCATTCCTTGCACGGTGTTGGGACAAATCTGTTACCGCTCCAGGTCCATTTTTGCCCGCCTCCCAGAAAGCCAAACACTGAGAAGATGAGATTGCAGCAGAGAGTTTAATCACAAGGCAGCCACATGAGGAAACGGGAGAAGGAATCTCAAATCCGCTTCCCCCGAAAAAAGGGACTCAGGGATATTTATGGGGTAGGGAGCAAGGCGGTCTGAAATGATTGGAGGTGAGGAGAGATGAGGTAATTGATGATCTGAGCAAGCGTAGTCAGGCTTCAGGCCTCTTCTTAGGAGGCAAGTCCACAGAATGGCAGCTCCTGAAAAAATAACTCAAAAAATCCATTACCATGGTGATCCAGGCCCCAGGGAGATGTTGTCCACAGGAACCTAATGGGAATCAGATAGCATATTGCCCAAACAGCACAATTAACAATGGGTAAGTTTATCATGCAAATTTAAGTCCTCACCTTCCATTCTGACAAGTTTCTAGGTTAGGCCTTCCCCACCCTTCTTCCTGGTACAAGGAATAAGATACCTTTAGAATGGAGATTTCCTTTGCAAATGTAAATGTATCTTACAAAGGGTAACCAGAACTAAGAAGGGCTTAGCAAGGAACCCCCGATACCCGGTGATGTCTATGGTGATGGCCTGTTCTGTAGGCAGGCCTCCCATCTGAAACTCTTTTGGTCAATTAGTGGGGGTTGGGGGTTAAAGTATCTTTCCAGCAGGCAGAGACATATTTTGGGGTGGCCAATTCCAACCCCCCCATTACTAGCTGCTTAATCATCAAATGGCTGTTTGCCAGTTTCAAATCCAGTCTCTCAAGCATCATTTCCCACATGCAACTATTAAATGCATTTTGGCCCCTGTGTAGCTTTATAAATCTAGATAACTATAGCATCGGTAATCCACAACTCAGAAAGCATAAGAGAAAAAAATAAAAGTTTGAAAATTTACAGCTTTCTCTGTCAGACATATTTTGCCAAACATCCACCAGTAACTCACCAGTAACTCAAAATACTGACAAAAAAGTGAAAAATCTCATGTTCCCATAACTGTGGTTTATATTTAGTGGATCATCAAAATGGGCATGGGACAAAGAGCTCCATTTTTCTAAAAATTTAAACAAAGCTTGATCCTGACATACTTAGAAATAGTACTAATAAAATTATCCTATGGCATACTTTTTAATGAAGTGGAGTTAATTCAAGTCATGTCTTCTGGGGATAAAAATGGACAGCAATAAACAAAAAAATGTGGAAGAAAACAAATGTGACCCTGATATCCCCTCTAAAGTCCATAATCTCCACATCGGTTCCTTTCATCCTCTGGTGATGTTAATCTTCTGTTTATTTTGCTACTGTAATTCTAAAGTACATGTAGTTTACTCAGAGATTGCCCTCTCAAAGTTGGTCTATGCCTGTTCTTTCTTACCTCACAAAAAGTAAAGGAAAAAAATGTGTGTGTGTGCGTGTGTGTGTGTCCTGTTGGTGGTTAAAAATTGAGTTGGGACTTCCTCTTTGAACAGTTGCATTTTCCTCTCACACAAGGGGAGTCTCATTTTGTTTGAGACTGGATACAGTTGAAAGCAAACCACACACCAACGACAGGGTATGATGGCTAAGAAGCCCCCAAAACCAGCCCCTCGCAAGATCTTCCAAGAAAGGTTAAAGATTACTGCTCTACCGTTGTACTTTGAAGGTTTTTTATTAGTCAAGCGGTCAGAATATCAGGTAAGTCCATGGATGATAATGTTAAACTAGAAGCTTCTGTCAATATAAAATTTATTTCTTGAAGATGTGATGTGACAAGGGCCTCCTTGTTTCTTTTGGAATTAAACCCTCCTACTTGAGCTCACAACTATGATTCCAATTTTGAATAATTTAAATACAATGCATGGCTTAAACACATACATGTATATATATATGTATTATATGTAATAACATAAGGTTCTAATGTTATCAGTAATGTCAAAAAATTCAATAAGTTAAATTTACAAAGAACTCATTTAAACATCACAGAAGATTTTAGCTTAGAAGAGAAAATGTTTCCTATATCTTCTCTGCAATTTACTACTATGCTTCCATGATGATGTGTACCATTAAGATAAAATGATATTCTGATTGACATTAAACCTTCTGCTCCTAATCTGTTGTTTGAAGTTTACAAATACTGATAAAATTACTGTTTTAATGGTAAACTTTTGTAAAAAAATTGTGAAAATGAGAAAATTGGTACTGTTTCACATTATGTATAGTTATATGTTCTAAAAACACTGTTCAAGATAGTGACTTTAAAAGGTAGTACTCAGGGTGCTTTGTGGGGAGTATGTACACTGAGCTACATAAATACATTGAATCTAAGAAAATTTAAAAAGAACTCCATATTTTTAAAATGTAAAAATGAAAATTCATAATTCATTAAAATCAGTGCTTTTAAAATAGTAATTGTGGATAATTTGAAATTAACAAGAGAAACATGAAAGTGCCTGTTACCAAAGAAAAAAGAAATCATTAACTTTGGTCAAATTTTATGAAATTTTAATATTAACTGAAACTAGATAAAATTTAAGAAATGTGTTTTGAGAAATGACATAGGAAATGTTTAATAATGATAATAAAAGTATATTTTCTCAGGATTTATTAATATGGAAAAATTGTGTATGTGAAAATATCTGTAATAGCACATTCATATTTCTCGCATATATCATCAGATCATTTACTATTAGAGAGTAAAGACATGGTAATTTGTATTGTTATGGGTGTTACATGTGTACTAGTAATATTTGTCAGTTACAATGGAATATTTTTAGTTGATTCTGTATGCTTTTAAAGTGAATTCAATCTTGTCACAAGTTAACCACATTGTTACACTTTGCCAGGGAAGGGGAGTTGGAAAAAAAAATTTCTAATTTGTAACTTAAATTTAGTTATTGATTGAATGTTTTCCAAAGTATTTATAATAACTGTTTTTGATACCAGCTTCCTTTTAATGTTAAAAGAAGGCATTCCATTGGTATGGTTAGCAGAAAGAACAAGGATTTTAGAATGTCAGTGAAATGGGTCTTTACCTGATGGTTTTGCCACTGACTGCTTGTGATCTTATACAATTCACTCAATCACCTTAAGACTCAATTTCCTCAACTATAAAACGGAGAGAATACAACTTGCCTCCCAGGGTACAATGCCTGGGATACAGCAGGTGCTCAATCAATTTATTCATTCAAGCAACGTTTATTGTGTGCCTCCTATGCACCAAGCGTCACATTCTGTTCTGGAGAATATGAATAAAACACAAAGACCCCTCCTCCAGGAGGCTTAGTTTAGGAAGGAGTGATGACTCCCTTACTCAAGTGCTGCTCTACCATTTCTTAGAAAGCATACTTTGAAACAGAAGGAATAAATTATAGTTATAAATATGTCTGATGAAATTAACTTGTGTTTCCACTTGAATTCATAGCAAAGTATCTTTTACTTGTATGTCAGGGAGAAGAGAGCAAGAGGACGACAATAATGTATACTTATAGGGTAGTTTCAAGGATTAAAGGGATAACATATATAAAACACCTGGGTCACACTGAAGGCTAGATTCATTCTCCTTCCATTTTTTAATTTATCATATTCTTGTAATATAACTGATAAAATCAATTTTGAGTCCACAAGTAATATGGCTCACAGGAGAGCCACAGTGATAGAGAGCTTGAAAATAGAAGCTATGAGAAAAAGCTAAGGAAAATAGTGGGATTTCTAGGTAAGCAGCAGCAAAGTGCCAGGGAACCTTTACAAGGAAGGCGAGCCACGGGTATATTGAATGTCATCTTTGGAGCAAATGGGCTAGAGGAAGTTGGGAAGCTCTGCAGAATTAAATGGGGTCTTTGCTGAAGGAATTCAGGACATTTAAGTTAGAGAAAATGTAACCGAGGAGTAACATGGTCTGTAATGAGATTACATGTTGAGAGGTGTTTCTTAGCTGTTTTTGTGACAGGGACACTTAAGAATTTAAGAAGGAGCTTGGCCCCAGGAAAACATGCCAACACACGTCGTTTTAAATGCAATTCCAGAAGTCCGTGGATCCCAGGTCAAGAACCCATTAAGAGTATATAATCTTCCTGGAAAACACAATGTGAGAAGATCTACTTAGACCACAGCACTAGAATTTTGGATTGATCAGGAAGACTTATTTGAAAGTGAGAGCTATTAAATGCCACAACAGGATACCAGTGGCAACACAGTTCTTACAACTGGGGAAAATTCTCATTTTTCTGGAATTGTTCGAAAATAAGAAACAGTTTAGGCAACATCTCATAGTTTCTTTAATCTGTGATATGTTAAAATTAAAAACAATGTGTATAATGTCTTCTTATTAGCCTGGACACATGAATGTGATAATTATAATAGTATCAAAGTAACATTTCTCTGACTAGTCTTCTGATTGCCACTAATTCATTTAGAAAAATTTTAGGGCTATCTCAGTTGTGCTCTCAAACATAGTTCTCTATGCCAGTAATTTTCTTTTTTTTTGTGGTGAGGAAAATTTGCCCTGAGTTAACATCTTTTGCCAATCTTCCTCTTCTTTTTTTTTTTTTTGCTTGAGGAAGATTCGCTCTGAGCTAACATCTGTGCCAATCTTCCTCTATTTTGTATGTGAGTCAGTGCCACAGCATGGCCGCCAACGAATTGTGTAGGTCTGCATCCAGGAACCAAACCTAGGCCACCAAAGTGGAGCACACTGAATTTAACCACTAGGCCACAGAGCCAGCCCCAAATTTTCTAAATAATATACTTCTTTCAAGAGAACATTTTTGAGTACAGATCTGTAATCAGAGTATTAATTTATTTAGAAATTATATATGTGTACTCCTGTACTAATACTCCCAGCAAATTATTAAATATATGCAAAAAAGTAATTAAGAAAGATGAAATATAACTAGATATTCTAAAACTTTTTTCCCCTTTGGGGTTATCATGCACACCTCTGGGGTTTGTGTGCCCTACTTTGAAGATCACTACACAACATCGTTCTTTAAACAAAGGTACATTACTCGCTCACGAGAAAAAGAATGGGAGCTGTTTACTAGGGACAGGGGATAGAGAAGAACTTCACTGGGTTTTGCACTGTAACCCATTTTTACTTGTTACATCAATGAGAAAAGAGCACTGGGGAACCAGGGGATACAAATATCCGTCCAACTATGGATCTTGGGCAATTCCTTTAAATCTTTTAATCTATTTCCTCTTTTGTAAAATGGATCATTACTCTCGTGCATAACTGAATGGGTTGCTGTGATGATCAAAGGGACAATACAGTAATGGGTATATTTTCTCGAGGTGTTGACATACGGCCGGGGAGAATGAGCATTCTCTAACTACTCTGGGTCCTTTCTGGCTGGACTACGAATTAAATTCACATGAGGCCGAATAGCAGGAGAAAATCAAACAAAGCTTTATAACGTGTGTACCTGGGAGAGACCAGGGAGTGTCTGTCAACAAAATGGTGGAGATTCTCCTCTTATATAGACAAACGAGGATTTTGGGGGGGACTTGGGAGTGTCAGCCACGAGGGATTACAAGAAAAGCACAATAAAGTTATCCAGATTTAAGGCCTCTCCTTCCACACTGACCAGTTTCTAGAGATGAGGTCATCCACCTCTCCTCCCCCTACAGAGAAGGAGATATCTTTACAACTGGAGATTACCAGAACTTTGATAAGAATGGATGTAGCAAAGACCCTCCTGGTTTATGGATACCCAGAGTCTTCCAAGGTGAGGCCTGTCCCTGGGCCCATCCCAAATTCCTTTAGACAATTGGGGGGGGCGTCAAATGTCCTTCGGAACAAGGTAGAGAGAGACACATCTTGAGGTGGCCAATTCTGATCCCCCACACCATGATAGGCTCTTAATGTCCTGTCGCTCTGACCCTTACGATAACTCTTCTGGGTAGAAATTATTTTATCCACTTCATAGGTGAGTGAGTTGTAGCTCACAGAGATAATGTTCAAGATTCTACATCTATGAAGGAGCTTGGGCTTTTATTGCAAAGCACTTGACTTCACGCTGCCTCTCAAACTTAAGTTCAAATTCCATTTGATTGTAGGCTTCCAAAGGTTGGGGATGTCTGATCACTAGATTTTCATCATACTGAGCTCAACAGTAAGCTCAAGAGACTTTCAAAAACATTTGTTTAATTGAACGAAAATAAGATAGTGACCTTAAACTCTAAATACAAGGTCACCTAATGATTATGAAGCGAGCAATAAATTCAAAAGTCCCATTTCAGTCCCTTGACTTACATCAGCGATTCAACACAAACGACTGCTAAAAAATAAGAAACTGTGCTAAATGTATTTCATTCAACAATGTATCCTCCAAAATTAATTTTTTAAATATTTACATATCTCTGTAGATATAAATACACACCTAGACGTTATTGAGATTGATATTTATAGATGACTCAAATTATTCTGGTATTCGTGGGAGTTTATCAGAAACTAAATCAAGACTGTGACCCGCAGGTCTCTGCACACTGAATATAAGTTGGATCTGTTCTTATGTTTGTGGCTGTGGTTGGAGTTCACAGGGCCTATAGCTATTTGTAATCTTCCTTTTCCTCCAGGCTGCCTTTACCCTCAACTCAGTGCCTTTGTTCTTGCTTCTTCCCCCATTTAATAAACCCTCCTTAATCCTTTCCATGAATCTATATGTTTGCTTACCAGTAAAACTTCCATTTTTCCCTAATTAACTCTACCCAATTCATATCATTCTCTCATGACTGAACACCTCTGTAATTTTGCTCAGGAGCACAGCCGGATGTCTGCACATACCTACAGAAGGAACTCAACAAACCTTGACTGGCTATTAGTGATTTTAGTTTTTCTATCTTATGGTGTGTTAATACTAATGAGGCTAATTACGAAGATGAATGAAGTGGTAAACTTTGACTTTAGGGTTTACTCTTGCTCTTCTTTCCTCCGGGAATCATAGAATCTCAGGTTTGGACTTAATTTAGATACCATACTTCAGTAAACCTACACAACCTGTGATTAAATTCTCTGCCCAATATGCCTACATTCCAGTCTCCTCCCACTCTCCCTCACCCACATCCTAGTTCCAAAATACAGTGTAGCCTTGACTTGCTCCTTGCATTTCAGAGGCTTACCACTAGAGCACGATGTGAAAGCCTTAAAAAGAGAGAGATGATTTTAAAAAAAAAAGCTCCCGAGATAAATTCAAATTGTTTTATTATTTAATCACACGTCAAATCTGAGAAAATTGAAGTATTTTCCAACAGAGTGCCTAGACACTCTCATGTTTTTACCAAACATCTCTCTGATCACAGAGACAGTATATATTAGCAACTTCTCAAGCCAAATTTCTTAGTGCAGTTTTCTCTTTATTTCAGGCAATATGAAAGGGTGATTTTATATAGGAATAACAATGTGTTTCATTATTCTGGTTTACAAAGTATCCTCTCCTCATACATAATCCCATTGAAAGAGATCTATTTTAGAGATTTTTAGAAGCCACCACTGTCACACACACATACAATTCACCATGTGGAAAAAGTATTATATGGATAACGAAAAATGCAAAGTACCTGGTAATAATGTGAGTGGTGAGGCAATGCCTTTTTTTTTTTTTTTATGGCCAACATTTATGGAATGCTTGCTATGTCCCAGGTTCTATGTGCTTTACATACATTGTTATTCCATTCAATTCTTCAACAACTCTAAGAGGAGGCAATAGCATTAAGCTGGATTCCTCACTTCAATTCTTGGTCCCTTGACAGTGAACTCTCACACAGGAGACACAGTAATTATTGTTATTGTTATTATTATTACTACAATTCAGTGGTTTTTAATAGATTAACAAGGCTGTGCAATCATCACCACTATCTAGTTCTAGAACATTTTTATCATTCTAAAAAGAAACCCCATTAGCACTTACCACTTATCCTGCCCTGCACATTTTTATACCCATTTGTTGGGACTTTTCCTCTCCTAAGTTTGAAACCAATTGAAAATTAAGACACAGGGATCACACAAAGGAAGATCAATTAGTTACTTTTATTATTAATTAAATCTATCAATATGTGGTTTAGATTTAAGGCCAATACTGTGCTAACACTTTACCCCAGATCTAGATAGCCTTAAGCTACCTTGAGCCACTGACTCAGTTTAAGAGCCACAAGCCCGCCCCTCTTGGAGGCCCTTTGCCAAGTGGCAGGGAACAGAGCAGAACACCCACTCTCTCCTGGTAGGCTGAGCTGAGGGAGGACAGGAAGAGGCTGAGTTGAGCATACTGCCTCCCAAACTCACCTAGTAGTTACTCGGTCCTACTGTCTACAGAGGAGATAATTCACTCTGGCAGCACTGCACAGGATAGATAGGAGGGTGTAAAAAGGCGGCAGAGAGGGGCCAGCCCGGTGGCTTAGTGGTCAGGTTTCGTGCTCTGCTTGGCAGCCTGGAGCTCTGGGGTTCAGATCCCGGGGGCAGACCTACACACACTCAACAAGCCATGGCGGTGTCCCATATACAAAACAGAGGAAGATTGGCATGGATGTTAGCTCAGGGACAATCTTCCTCAAGGAAAAAGAGGAAGACTGGCAACAGATGTTGGCTCAGGGCCAGTCTTCCTCACCTCCCTCCAAGAAAAGGTGGCAGAGAGACCAGCTGCCAAGAGCACTTTGAATCCTATATGAAAAGAAGGAAACAAAAGACTTGTGATGGGGCTGAAATTATGGTTTGCTCTTTTGCCTTATTAAACTGCTTGACTCTGAGATGTGTCAGGTAAATATATTGGGCATCTGGATTTCAGGCAAAAGAAAGAATTTCTTTGCCCAGTTTTATAATTGCTCCTTTGGGGACCATCTATTGCCTGATCCTTCAATCCCATGTCCATTTGAATTGCTCTTTTTTATGGCAATTCGTTCTCGGTTCAGGAGGCATCAGCAGGTTCATTATATTACATTAGCATTAGCTTTCACTTGGGAGGTAGGATGGAGTGGAAAGACCACAGGGCTTGGACAAACAAATCTTGCCCCAAGTTCCAACTCCTGCCACTGAGTTGATTGCTGCAGGAATACTACCAATTTGTTCAAGCCTCACTGTATACACTTCCCCTTGAAATGTGACTTTTCTGCTCCTTCCATAAAGAGGTTGAGTCTATTTTTCTACCCCTTGAATCTGGACTGGGTCATGCTTTGGTAAATGTGACAAAAACAGAGGATTAGACAGCACTCACACATTGGGTTTTGCCCTCTCTCGCTCCTGGGAATCGTTCTGCCAGCATGCGAACAAGTCTAGGTTAGCTGACTGAAGGATGAGACTGTATGGAGTGAGACTCCAGTTGTCTGGGGTGTTTTCCAACACCAATAACCAATTCTCTGATTCTCTGGACACCAACTGGGTGTTGAACAATTAAGTTCAATTCTGACACTAACTCCCTACCCAGATTTAGTGCAGACCCATAGCTTAATTAAGGGCTCAGTCCCACAAGACTGCCCCTCACTTCATCATCCGTCGCAAGTCCCAGGCCTCCCGCACTTCTGACTGACTGGCTTTAAATCAGGGGTTCCCATGAGCCCCTCCTAAGATTTGATAATTTACTAGAAGGGCTCACAGAACTCAGGAAGATGCTTTACTTCCATTTACTGGTAAGGAATACAAATGAACAGCCAGATGAAGAGGTACATAGGGCAAGGTCTGGGAGGGTCCTGAGCAGAGGTGCTCCTGTCCCTGTGGAGTTGAGGTGCACCACCCTCTCGGCACGTGGATGTGTTCACCAATTAGGGAGCTCATCAAATCTCATTGTTCAAGAATTTTTATAAAACTTAATCTCCAGCCCCCCACCTCCCTTCATGGAGGTCAGTGAGTGGGGCTGAAAGTTCCAACCCCATAATCATTTGTTCTTTTGGCGACCAGACCCATCCTAAAGCTATCCAGGGAGTCCCATCCTAAATCACCTCATTAGTATAAATTCAGGTATGATATAAAGGGGTTCATTATGGGTAACAAAAACACTCCTATCAATCAGGAAATTCCAAGGGTTTTAGCATCTCTATGCCAGAAACTGGGGGGACAAAGACCAAATATATTTCTTATTATACCACTCCCAATCATTCTGCACTTCCAGCTAAGACTCCAGGCAAGTAAGTGAGGCCATCCTAGACCTTCAGCCACAGAATGATGAGAACTAGGAAACATTTGCTGTTTTAGTCCACAAGTTTTAGGGTGGCTTGTTACACACAAAAGCTAACTAATATAGCACCTTATCAGCTATGAAGACAAAGGGAGAAAATAATTCTACTAAGGACATGAGAAACATGGTTGTTGTAATTCAGAATGAATTTAATCTTGAGCTTCCTGGGAGCCAAGGTAAATAAAAGCAAGATGGGTTATACAGTGTCCATTATTTGAGAAAATCAGTATTTAAATTCTGAAGAGGTGACAAACATTTTGCTGGTCAAAAAAAGGATAAATGATGGGAGGAGGGCGAAAGAGGTAAAGGGGCACATATGTATGCTGATGGATAAAAACTGGACTATTGGTATAAGCACGATGCAGTCTATACAGAAACTGAAATATAGTGATATACGCCTGAAATTTATACAATATTGTAAGCCAATATGACCCCAATAAAATAATTTTAAAAGAAGGATAAATATGTCAGTATTAAAGAGACACAAAATACCATATTATATAAAAGTGATTTCTTATTTATAAGCAAAAGAAAAAAATTTCTTCATGTGATTTTCTTACATTAGTTCTCAATATAAATCAAGATAATCCAACATGTTACAAAAATTCAGCTTAATAAACCCTAAAGGAATGAATGAATATGTCTATGAAACTGGAAGTTTTTTTAAGCATACTTTTGGAAACAGCTGGGTATGAAGGTAAGTCTTTAGATGTGGAAGGATTTTATTCTTTAAACCTCCTTGCCATTCTTTCATAATATAGCCAATCTTCATAGAATGTAAGTTTCTCTTATTTAAATAAAAATGAGAGTCTGACTAGGTTATTTAAATTTTTTAAACTCAAAAGGTTATATTTCTATAGAACCCCTAATAATGTGAATGTAATACTAATGAAATGTTCACCACATGAATGAAATTTGGACTTCAAAGTTCAGCTTTGATGGTGTTATTTTTATCATCATCAATTGCTTGCATTTCCTTGATCTATATAAATATATATAATTTATTGAACCCAAACTATGAGCTAAGTGCTTTACGTGTGTTAATTCATTCAATCCTTTTAAATGTCCTGGAAGGTAGATATTAAGTGATTGTCCTATCCTGGTCCCTTAAATGGCCCTTCTTACAGGTGCAAGCTTCTAATGAAACTGCATAAAAAGTCAAGTGTCTTAAATCAGTGAGGAAAGTTTTGGAAAATGATCTATTTCAACACAAGTCAAATTACATCCTTACTTTATACCTTATACTAAAATAAATTTGTGAAGGATTTAATCAAGAATTAAATGTAGGGCTGACCTGTGGTGCAGCAGTTTATTTCGCGCTTGGCAACCCGGGGTTCGCAGGTTCGGATCTCGGGCGCCCGCCAACGCACTGCTTGTCAGCCATGCCGTGGTGGCATCCCATATAAAGTAGAGGAGGATGGGCACGATGTTAGCCCAGGGCCAGTCTTCCTCAGCAAAAAGGGGAGGATTGGCAACGGATGTTAGCTCGGGGCTGGTCTTCCTCACACACACACAAAAAGAATTAAATGTAAAATTAAGCCATAAAACAAGGTAATTTATCTCAGGATAAAGAAGAACCTTTTATCACACAGCAATTAAGAAAGTTACAAAGGAAAATATCAATAGGAAAATAGTTGAATATTCACTAATGAATAATGCTTACAATTTCTTTCCCACAGGAGTATAAACGTTATTGGACAGAATTGAGAGGAACTACACTTTTCTTTTATACCGACAAAAAAAGTACGATAGTAAGTAGTTAAACATGTTCAGCTGATTCAATTTTTTCTCAGTATCGACTGGTCATATAGTTTATTATACATTTGGGATTTTCTGTCTTCCAAGAGTAAAGATGTTCTAGTAAAATCATTCAAATATGAACACTTACATCTGTGAGGGCTATCAGTTATAAGACCTGTGGTAAAATTTCTTGGGCAACTCAGAAGAAAGTATTAACTCATGTTTCTAACTTTGCTTTCTTTTCTTTCTGATCCTGATAATAAAAACTTAGTTGAAAAGTGAAAATTTTAGCTAGACTTCTGGGTACAAATTGCCTAATACCAAGGGATAACCTTAATTCTCCCCGCTTCTTATCTTGATGTAGCATGCAGTTATAATCTGAAAAGAAGCAGATGATCCCTAAAGCCTCATAATATACAATATGTCACAATTTAACCTTTCTAGAAAGACAAAAACATCCCCTGTGAAACAGGATTCCTAAGAGCTCAAGCATGAGAATACCAACAAAGAGATTCTGAGATTTATTTATTCATATTAATTTCAAATAATTTATATTTCAATTTTTCCACCCCAAATTGAAAACTGATTATGTATTTCATTTTTTCCCCAAACAAAATGTAGTATTTTAGTGGTAAATGCTTGCTTACCTTGGGATGCTATCTATGCTCATGACAGATTTTATGATCCAGTAACTTGTTTAAATATAAACATTTTGGACCATAGATTTAGTGGCTCACACTTCTTAGAATATCATTATTACATGTCCAGATCTAATGAAAGAAACAGAAAAAGAGCCTGTGTAATGTATTCAACCTGCAGGCATTTCAGTGCCATTAGTGGTAAACTAACCAGAACTCATTTTAAAAAACAAAAGAAAAACAAACTTAAAACATTCATTTTTCACCAGAGTTCTGGAAAGACAAGAGTTATATAAAGGTATTTTCAAATACCATAACAAATTTTAACGAAACTAATTTCTCTGTTATGCCTTCCAACTTTCCACTGATGTCAGTAAAAATGAAAAATATAAAATACTATGGCTTAAACCTTGTATAATACACATAAGTGAGAGGGTTAATAGTTATTGTTCACTTACTATGTGCCGAGAGGCAGTACAGCTTAGTGATTGAGAGCCTGGTCTTCCAGGTAGACTGCCTGGGTTTTCATCCTGGCCCTGACACTGTTCACTGAGCCATCTTGGGATCTTGGGCTACTTACCTAACCTCTCTGTGTCTCAGTGTATCAGACAGGGAACTGGTGAGAAATAGATGACATCTCAAACAGGGCAATTTAAAGAGAGTTTAATGAAGATGCTATATTCAAAGCAGTGGACAGGATGTAAGAAAACCACAAAAGATAGTGCAGAATGCTGAGGCTAGTAACAGTGACCCATTACAACACCTAGGAGTAAAGGCAAGACTGAGGGAACAGTAGGGAGAGTTGTGTAAAGATGACTGCCTTGAGAAGACTATGATCTTTAACTGAAGAAGCAACAGGATAGGGTAATAAATACCTGACCTCACTCTCCTCACTCTTCTGATCTCTTGCCATTGTTCACCAGTGGTCCAACCCAACAGAAAGAGAGTAAGGGAGCGCTTGATGTTGGCCATAGAGGTCCCCCAACCCCGGTGCATAGTGTTGGGTGGTGAAGGGATAAAAGTGAATCTAGAGAAGCAAATTAAAGTTCTCCCACACACTGTTTCAAATCTCTAAAATTAGGATGAAAACAGTAGCCCATCTTATAAGGTTACCCAAAAGGATTAAATGAGATAGTAAACGTAAGGATTTAAGAGTGTAGGTGGCACATAGTAATCAAGCATTTTACGTGCATTATCTCATTTAATTCTCACAACAACTCTGCAGAGTGGGTACTATTTTAATCCCCACTTTATAGATGAGAAGAGTCAAGTTTAAAGACTAAGAAATTGGGGGCCGCCCGGTGGCGCAGCAGTTTCGTCTGCGCTTGGCGGCCCGGGGTTCACCGGTTCGGATCCCGAGCGCCCGCCGACGAACTGCCTGTCAGCCATGCCGTGGCGGCGTCCCATATAAAGTGGAGGAAGATGGGCACGGATGTTAGCCCAGGGCCAGTCTTCCTCAGCAAAAAGGGGAGGATTGGCGATGGATGTTAGCTCAGGGCTGGTCTTCCTCACAAAAAAAAAAAAAAAAAGAAAAAGAAATTGTACAAGACCAGACAGCTCATGAAAGGGGTACAATTCAGGTCTTGTTCCTGAGCCAGCATTCTTAACCGCTACGCCATAAAGAGATTATTATAATGAAGCGCTGCAGAATTGCCCATCTACCGATTTTGTTCAAAGAGGATGCCGACGTTTGGGGAAATATTTTGGGTGATAGTCTCAGGGAGAAGCCCAGAGATAGAACAGGTGAAAACTGTAGATATTTAGCCTATAGTAGGGAAGAATTTAAAGCTGCGTCTAAATATTTGAAAGGCTGTCAGGAGGTCATGTGAAAAAGGCACTGAATTTGTTTAGTGTTATTCCAGAGAAAAGGGACTAGGACCAAGGGATGGAAATTGGAGAAAAACTGTGGCTTAATACAAGAAACAAACTTGCTTAGCAGGCAGAGCTGCGTGGGAGGCATGAGTTTCACGTCTTTCAAGATGTTGTAACATAGGCTGGATGACTACACAGAACCGTACCCTGGGGATTCAAGCATTAGATGGCAGCTAAATTAGGCAGATGACCTTTAAGGCTCTATTCAACACTACAATTAAAAACAAAAAGATATGACTTCCTTTCTTCTAATCAATAGAACGGCTTCAGCGCTCTATCTAACTCAGCCACTTCTTCCTCTGTTGCTTCCTCCTTTGTCTCAGCAACATTCACTGAGCTTGATCTAGACAACCCATCAGAAAAAGATTCTTGTGTAATTTAAAAATTCTGTCCTCCCTCCCTCAAATCGCTCCTTCCATTTTCAGTTGCTCTTTGTTCATTGAAAATAAAAGATCAACCCAAACTTTCCCTTAATCTCATCAATTTAGGAATAGTTCTAGAAAAAAAATTTATTTACTTATTTTTATGTCCTGACTTATTCAGAAAAACAAAACAAGGAGACTTACAAAAACAAAGTAAAATAAGTTACAGTGGATATAACAGAGAGGAAAATAAAAGGAGATAGAAAAAAGTAAAGAATCAGGCTCATTTAGCAAAAAATTATTCCATAAAAACCCTACTATCCTTACTAGAGGTGGTCCTAATCTTTCTTTTTTTATTTTATTTTTTTTTGTGAGGAAGACCAGCCCTGAGCTAACATCCATCGCCAATCCTCCTCTTTTTGCTGAGGAAGACTGGCCCTGGGCTAACATCGTGCCCATCTTCCTCTACTTTATATGGGATGCTGCCACGGCATGGCTGACAGGCAGTGCATAGGCGGGCAACCCGGATCCGAACTTGCGAACCCCGGGCTGCCAAGCGCGGACTAAACCGCTGCGCCACTGGGCAGCCTCCAATCTTTCTAATACTAGGGAGCAAGTTTGGCCAGTTGCATACAGAGCAGTCCATATAGACCAGTTGCTCAGAAGAAATATTTTTATTGTACTGGGATAAGACAGGAATTTCTTAGTAGGATCCTCATAACCAGTGGTACATGGTAAATGTGGAATAACCTCTTTCTGGAAAAAATATATGTATGAACATATACATATATAAATTGATTATAAATATTATGGATATAAAGAATGTGTAGCACACAGTTAAAAACTAAAATATACAATACTCTTATTGTAATTTCCATACAGGCAATTGATTCTTACAGAATTCTTTCATTGATTTCTCTGAACTAAGAAACTATGATTGCAATTCAGTAATGATTTGGCAAATGGAGTTGTTTTCCAATCTGCTGTTTCCCTAATAAATTTATTGTCATTAAATATTTCACAGGAACATTGGCTGATATTTTTATTTACATTAATGAGTAAGAAGAAAGGAAAACAACAATTATGTATGCCAGAACTTCACCTATTTGTCAATGACATCAGCAACTTCTTTGCTGAATGAGATGATAGTTTTTGAATTATGGAAGAATATTTTGCCAATTTTTTGTCCTGTTCACAATGAAAAAGCTTCAGGCACGACAAATTTTAAAGTTTAATCTGCATTATTAACATTTTCTCCTTAAGTCCAGACCAGACGGCATCAAACTGGCCCTTGAGACAAATCTAGCCTGTGGCCTGATTTTGTACAGCCTATGAGCTAAGAATGCTTTTATACGTATAAAGTGTTATAAAAAAAAAAAGAAGAATTTGCAACAGAGACTGTATGGGGTCCATAAGGCCTAAAACATTTACAATCTAGCCTTTGCAGAAAAAAATTGCTTGCCCCTGGGACAATTAACGAAACAATAAATCAAGCCCTAATTTGTCAAGTTTTCCAGTTTCCATGGTGTAAATCCTCCCACCGTGGCTGATTTCAGCCTCTCGATGTGACCTCACTGAACATGGAGCTGGGGAAAAGGTACAGTAGCACACCCTTCTATAGTATTCCTCCACACAGGAATGAAGATGAAAATAACCTTAAGAGCACAGAGAATACTATGTAGTAATGTAATTATAAAACGATGAGTTTTGAATTTTAATTACTTTTGTTTTTAATATCATTTATTTACTTGTATGTTTATATAATTTAATTTTTAATAAGGGCTGTGTTTAACAACTGGCTTGCAAAATTCCTGAAAAGTTAACAATAGGCTTTTGCAAACCTGTGTGAGCCAGGTCCAGCATACCACCACTTAATACATTTCTAAATGCCCTCTGAGTTGAGAAGGGGTCCCACGCCCGTTTGAAAAGCAGGATATCATGCAACGTACAAATCAGTTGAAAGGCAGATATTACTTACTTTCCTTCCTGCTAAAATTAATGTATGTTACTCATGAAATAATTTAACAAGATTTCCCTTTACCTTTGCAGTATGTTGACAAGATAGACATAACAGACCTCAAACGCCTTACTGACCAGAATTCAACTGAAAAGAATTGTGCAAAATTCAGCCTTGTTTTGCCAAAAGAGGAAGTGCAACTGAAGGTGAGTGAAGAGAAGCAACTAGTGTGAAACAAGTTATGGTTATAAATAGCATTCACCTCTTCACAACCGAGTGGCTGAGGTAACGGGAATTATAAGAGGACTGCCAAGTCTTAGACTTTGTTAATATTTCTTGCCTTTTGCCAAGAACTTCAGTTTTCAAAACAGGGATTTAAAAAGGCACGTTCACTTGTTTAGTATACAAGCACATTGAAACCATACACCTCTGTCCTCTGATAAAGTCAGAGATCCCACCTGGTGTTTTTTAAAAGTTGTTTTTCAATTAACATTTACCAAGCTCCCAGAAGATTCTGAGATATGTCCAACATGATACATGTTTGGAACCATTGAATTAGACAAACCCATATTTCACAAATTGAGAGACATTCTGCAGGCAATTGGCCTAAACTCTTCAAAAATACCAGTGTAAGAAAAGCCAAAAAAAGACTGGACACCTGTTCCCAATTATGGAGACTACCTTCACGACAACTAAATGCAATGTGTGATCTGGATTAGATCCTAGATCAGAAAAGGAAAAAAAAGAGCTATAAGGAACGTTATTGAGACAATTAGAAAAATCCGAATAAGAATTGTGTATTAGATATACACAATTTGTGAAATATGGTATTAATCTCATAAAACTCAGTTCGTAGTGTATATAAATGTCGAATCACTGTTGTACACTGAAACTAACAATATTGTATGTCAATTATACTTCAATAAAAAATAGAAAAATAAAATAAAAATATAAGCATTTTAGAGATACAAAAAAATATAAACATAACATAAAGAGAACAACTTGCAATTGAATAAGATGTAATTGGAGTTGACCTTAAAAGCACTGGTCATTAAGCATTACTGAGCTAGGAATAACTGTAGTTAGGAAATCTAGGACTCACCTATAAACCTGGGCCCCAGAATTTACGTTTTAAGCAAGCTCCCCAGATGATTCCAATGTGGTGGTTAAGAGCACAGGATCGGAGTCAGATGCTTAGGTTTGAATTCTGGTTGTTTTATTTGTTAGTAGTATGATTGTAGGCAAGTTACTTAATCTCTTTGTGCCTTGGTTTCTTCACCTGGAAGTAAGCCTCTGCTTAGATGTAACCCTCTTACTGAGGCCTACCTGGACTACTTTATTAAAATTGCAACCCTTTCCCTTCCCCTAACAGTATTCCCAATCTCTTTTACCCTGCTCTACATTTTGTTTTTCCATTTATTTCCTTCTACACTATAAAACTTCCTATTATGTTTATTATTTATTGTTCCTTGCTAGACCCTAAACTCCATGAGAAAAAGGATTTTTGTTTTGTTCTCTGATGTAAACCAGTACCTACAATAGTGTCTAGCACTAAAAGGCACTCAATAAATATCTGTTAAATGAATAAATCTATAAAATAAAAAAAAATAATAGTACCTTTTGCAGAGTTGCTATGAAGATTAAATCAGTTAATACTTGTGAAGGTCTCAGAATAGTAGCTGCCACTTATAGGCACTTACTAACTGTTGTCTCTATTAGTAGTATTTAGAGCTAAGTATTGGAAGTTTCTAAGGACTAATTACATCGGTCCTACCTGGTTGCCCCAAACTTAAAGCCAGTCAGTGTTAAATACCAACCGGGGGAGTAACCATGAATTGACATACTGCAGAAATGTGTGCAGTATGTCAATTAAATTTTTTTGAGTTAAGTAAATTGTAAAATTTTACTTGTTTAGTAAGCAAATCGATTAAAGCTATATACTTCTACCTTCTGACAAAAGAGAATAGTATTGAAGTATTTCATAACAACTAAACATTAATCCTTCTAAGCAGAAAGGAAAATGAATTGTTTCTTCCTTTCAACTGATTTTAAGTGGTTAAAGAATTACAATTGACTTTTTGAAATAGTGTGCTTCAATAGAAGAATATACATTTTGCCAATTTTGCTGGTTTTTGATGGCTTACATATTTTGAGTCTTACAAAACAATCATGAATTTCTAAAGTTATTTGAAGTTAATAAAAGTATTAATGTTCATAGTCATGCATGTCTTCTTTGTCTTTATCTGTTTTTGTCTTCATCTTTAGACAGAGAACACAGAAAGTGGGGAAGAATGGAGAGGCTTCATTCTCACAGTAACAGAGGTAGGAAGGACATTACTTTTGATTCATTCATTCATTCAACAAATATTTACTGAACACTTGCTATAAACTATGCAGAGTGAAAGGGGTTGAAGATATAGCCATTGAAAAGGACAGGTTTATATCTTTACACTTACTCATGAAATTTATATTTTTATCAGGTGGATGGAGGCAGAGAAAGAAAATAAACAAGTAAACAAAAAAGATAATTTAAAATTGTGATAATTGTTTTGAAGAAAATAAACCGGGCAACGTGCCAGCTGGTGAATAACAGGTGGCCAGGGAGATCTACTCTTTGGTCTTATCTTTTTGACACAGTCGTCCTTTATGTATTCTGATATTTGTAGCTTACATAGCATCTTCTAAAATACTTTCCAATTCCTTTCTTACTCATTTAATACATATTTATAAAATGATGAGATGGGTGTTATGAATAACATAGATAATATAACAAGGCGAGACCATCAAAATGAAGTCACTTTTAAACATTTGTTTAGCGAGTCTTAAGACATCACTAAAGGGATGCTATCTGTTCATCTCTGTGGCATCTTATCTGAGACAAATAGTAAGATCTACTGCTTCTAGTTAACTGTTGCAGCAAGATAACTACCATTATGTTAAGTAAAGCCACTGTAGCAACTGTCTTAGAAGCACGAGATACTTTAATAACCAGCCCCCAAAAGAGCACCATGTTCTCTAATACTTTTAGAGGAAAGAAAACTTTCTATGTCTATTAGGGTCAGTTAAATACAGACTCTGTCCAAAGCTAGTTCCTAAGTAAAGCCTTTGCAGTCACATGAAATAAACACTGCACTTTACTGAGATGATGGATGCTGGTTCTTTATCTCAGCCAATAATAGGTAAAAGTTGGAGGTTCAACTACCATGTAGGGAAGTCATAGGAGGCTAGAAAAGTGGGCCAGTTAAAGATGTGAAAGACATGTTGACCTGGGGGAGGGGGAAACTCTTTGGGGAGTTTCATTCTCTCCCTCTGTTGTGGAAAGTCATCTCTGTGTGGCATGGCACTTCTTATATTGGAGTAGAAGTATCCCAAGGGTATGTGATTAGGTGTCAAGGAGTACACTAAAACCACTGGAAAAACCTTGGGGTGCATCTTCTAGTACACTAATTATACTTGACATTTTGGACAAAAAATTTGTTTTTGGTTTTTCATTGAGGTAAGGATAAAAAGCATTATTTTTATGTTAAAATGTACAGAGGTACGTTACAGAATGTAAAATAAAATCCATGTGAATTTCCAAGAAGACAAGTTGCCTCAAATTTTGTGCTCTACAAATGTTCTTTACTGTGTTCCCAGATCACTCTGTGCATATACATTCACACTGTGCTGTTATTAGGAGAGTTTAGTAGAAGTTTGAGATACACGGACGGTAGTTGAAAGAGCAGAGACGTTGCTTTTGAATGGAATAAACTGAAGTTTGAATCTTGTTTCCACAACTTCCTGGCTATGTGACCCTGGACTAGTTAGTTAATCTTTTTGGGCCTGATTTTTTCATTTGTAAAGTAGGGATAACAATACCTATCTTGTAGCATTGCTGAAGGATTTGCAATAGCAGAATGCTTGGGACAGATAGGCAATTAATAAGGAGTAGCTGTTTCATTAGTTTTTCCTCATTCTATTTTTTTTTTTTCTGGATTGGTATATAAGGAAATAGCCTTACTGATTATTAGTTTGCTTAGTTATCCAGAGGAATAGTTTTTAAACCTTTTTGATCGTGTACCCTTATCAGTAAGTTTTTATCTCAAATTTCGTATATATACATACACATATATACACTATAAAATATAAATAATAGGAATGAATAAGATAGTGTGTAAATAGAAAATGAAGTTCTAGTGTTTTCTTCCCACACTTCAATGGGCTTTCTTATACACCCCTTGGAAAGCATGCACCCCACTCTGGAGATCAAGATGATAATCAGACATGGCTGCCTCAAAATACAGACTAGGTAGTGTCACATAAAGAAAAATATTCTACCATTCAGATTATACCTTCCAAGAGCACACGGCTGGTCATAATGAGGTCTAAATCAGCGGTATGAATGTAGATCGGGAGGACATAGGTGACTCAATCCAAAACACATCTCTAGAACATGTTAAAAAGAGACCTAATAAGTACAGCAATCATAATCCTAACGCGTGAATGAAAGTTTGAGATATACACACAAACACCCAAAATATAGACCTCTGATTGCTCCTTCTCAGTTATCTAATGAATAGTTCCATCTCAACCCCATGCTGCCAGATGGCTGGTGGAGCTTATTCCAGGTTACCTGTGGGATAGCTAGCTAGGTACCTTGCAGGTGCTCTGGGCCTTCCTGGCAGTGAGAAATAGTGAACTCAGAATGAAAAATGAGAGGATTGTTGTTACTTGAATTAGCTTGTAGTACAAGGTGGGTATACTTTGCTTTGGGCCAGACGAAAAGGAACATTTCCTGGAAGAAAATCAGGCACCCTGTGCAAGTTCAAGTTGGTTTAGAGGCAGTTCTAAGACACCAAGATCCTCTATTCTTGGATTGATGGATGGAAACCATCCATCTCTGTAGGTAACTGAAGCTCCTTAGAACAAGCTCATCTTTGCTAAAATCAGTTATTCTGCTGTCCTTCTTGTCTGCCTACTGCTTTGACTGATTTCAGCTGTCAGTTCCCCTACATGTGTCACTCCTTCCTGGGCAAGTAATTAGACTGCATGAAGTCCTAGAGAGAGAAAAGAAAAGGAGGATTGAGACAGAGCGGATACCTAGTTCGTCTACGGAAAAAGAGAAGGAACCAATTGAAGATTATGTGGATGTACTGAACCCTATGCCAGCGTAAGTGCACCATGAACTCCAGTTTATTTATTAGATTGTTAATATTAATTTCTAATTATCAAGGAGAGTTAGTCATTGACCAGTCAGTGACCAGAGTTAGTCATTAAACCAAGGACAATAAGTTGTCTTGTGGGCAAACAGTTTTTGTCTGAGTACATGTCACATTTTCTCTTCTGTGTGATGATCAGCAAAATGCAAAATGCAGATCTGAACCAGCACTCATACCACACAGGAAATCCCCTTCCACCCACACCTTTAGACCAAATAGATATTCTTTCCAAAGCTCAAACCTAAATAAAAACTGCTACGTAGAAGGAAGGAAAAGATATTTTTTCACCATGCAACTTTATGATTGACTGATTTTCTATCGGAAAAATTATACTAAAGAATTTAAAATACTACCTGAATGCTCTACTCAGTTGCTCAGTCAATCAGTGAGTCGTCGTTGAGCTTGTACTTTGAGAAGGCCCTGTGTAAAGTGTGTAAGGTGTTGTTGGGAAAATGAAGAGGCACAGAACATGCTGAATTTAGCAACATCCTACATTTATTTTTTATTCTTATATTGTTGAAAAGTGTGACTAAAATTGTAAGCCCTTTCCTCCTGGAATCTTGGTCTTCTTGTCAATGAAACTTGTCCTGGTACCATCTTTGACATCAGGTTCCGATGCATATTCTATCTCTACTACAATCATTGAAAACTTCCAACCATCACTCTTAGCTGAAACCGGTGACAACTGATGGACTGATAGGTTAAAAGTCGCATAGACTGCTTCTTTTTCTTCTTTTGCTCAATAAAACAAGTAGTGTATGTTTACTACAGATGAATAAAAAGAAGATTAAAATCATTCCTTGTCCAGCTACTCAGAGATATTTACTGTTAACATTTTGATGTATTGCATATCCTGCCAGATTGTTTTTTCTGTTGACAAAATAGACTTTTCATTGACTGCAATATTTACTGTAAAAATGAGCAGTGCTTTCTTAAAAATTTTACACATAAAAATGTCACCAATGCCATTAGAAAGTCATATTATACAAAAGGAATGAGTTCAGACATACCCTTAAATATCAGTTATTTAAAATAGAGACTATACAAAAGAAGCACATATAGAGATGTTTTGTATCCCTGAAAAGAAACTACCAATAAATATTATTTATCCAAGATCCTATTATAAACTGAGCCTGGGGATACATTGTTAATTCTTGTCTTAGATTTTCAAATGGCAATGGTGGTTATATACTGATCAGTAGATAACTTTTCAGGTCCTCTTTGGTTAAAGAAAGAGGCTTTGAAGGGATGAGGGAAGGAGGGCCTTAAGCATAAGCATACTCATAGTGGCACAAGCTTGTAACAATAGTAATTGTAATTATATCATTGAAGTAATAAAGCTGGAAATTTAAAGTTAATAACTGCAGCTCTTAGAGTTATTTTAGTAGCATTTTTTTCAAGTAATGATCTTCATCAGTTAAAAAAATTTTTGTTTTTTATTTCACCTCTGTAGATGTTTTTATACAGTATCCCGAAAAGGAGCAACTGAGATGCTTGAGAAGAACCCTTCCTTGGGAAATATGATCCTGAGGCCTGGTAGTGACAGTAAAAACTACTCCATCACTATCCGGCAGGAGATAGAGTATGTTTAATTTAAAAATGTATGGAATTGAAAGCATGATGTCACTTTAGAAAGCAATGTCACACAAGTTCAGATCAGCACCTGCCATGTGTTTTGTTGGGGTTAAAAATACGAACACAAGAATAGGGAGGTAATGTTATATAAGCAATGCTGAAGGCTGAGCCAAGGCTAATATTTGCAGTAGGGAAGAAGAAGAATGAGTAAATTACTTTGGTCCTGGATATGGTTCTATTGTTCATTCATTCATTTCAATAAATACTTATTGAGCAGCTACTATGGGCCAAGTGATATTCTGGGTACTGAGGATATAGCAATGAACAAAACCACATCCCTGGTTTAAGGAGTTTACATTCTTGTAAGAAGACACAGACTATAAATAAATACATAACTAAAAATATCATCTATATGGTTATAAGGTCTACAGAAGTAAAATAAAGCAGGATGAGGGAAATGGGAACTCTCAAAAGTGACATAGAGAGAAAATTTTTCTGGTTGCTGTTGTTTTAATATAAAGTGGTTAGGGAAGGCCTACTTTATTAACTGACATTTAAGCAGAGACCTGAAGGAAGTGATGGAACAAACCGCGCCAGTATCTGGGAAAAGAGCATTCCAGGCAGCAGGGGCATACATGTCCAGAGGCAGGAGAAGGCTTGGTTTGTTCAAAAACAAAAAGAGGCCACTGTAACTACAATGGAGTGAGCAAGGAAAAAGCAGTAGGAGATGAGATTCCAGAGGTGGAGTAGGGACTGATCACTCTAAGCCCTACAGGTCATTGTAGGAACAAGGGTTATACTCTGAATGACATGAGAGGCCAGTGGACTGTGATGAATAGAGAAGTGACATAATCTGACTTATCTATAAAAAGGACCACTTAGGAGCCTCTTGTCAAGGTTAATAATTTCTTTCTGGTAAAATGATTTACCTTTGATAAAGTCAGTAACACTTACCTGCTAAAGTTGATTTTTCTGTGCATATAGGGTGGTTGGATCTCTTAAGGTCCACTCCAGCTCTCAGAGTCCATGAAAATTTGCATTTCAGTAGGGACTCTGGCCTAATTAACACTTTCACAGCTGATGATATAATTAGAATAGAGATATTTTGTCCTAAATGAAAATATTCAATAAGCGATTATTTTTCATATAAAAGCACAAACAGAATTTTGATTCTTGAATTTTCCATTTTGGGGGAAAATATTAATTTTTTTAGCTATAACATATCTATCAATGAATCTATCTACCAGTCCACCATAAACATCAATAATTCTAAATAATTAAATATGAAGATACTGACAGCAAATAAAGGCCGTAAAAACAATCACCTACAGGACAAAATTAAAATTATGGCGTTATGGCTGCAACGCTAGTATGAGCCATGGCCCAATAAGCTTCGTTCACTTGCCAATTACTCCATATAAACAGAGACTTGTCTTTATATACTAGCTATATGCATTGAATAGATGGCAAGAACGTTAGATGGTAAATCAGATCCTAGTTTTGTGTGTGAAGAGAATCTGTATGTGTGTGTATATTTTCCCACAATGAATATCTATGTCAACTTAACCTTGTGGCTTCATTATTTTTTCTGTTTATTGTAGGCTAACATTTAGAGTTAATGGATTTTCAACTAATATGGTAGACTATCATAGATTATTCGGTTTTAACTTATTTGATTTATAATTTAATTGGCTATCTTGAAACAAATCCAAAAGAAACAAAAGTTATGACTGCCATTAAATATCAGTGAGCTTAGAAGAACTCCTGGGAGAAAAGTGAATTTTTCTGTTTAGTATATCCTGGTCAAGGAGCTTGTCCTTTTTCAAGGTTTAGGAAACTGATATCACATAAAATATAGAATGTCTTTAACTGTTTACTTCTACTTTAAAAAATAAGAGTGTATAAAACTGAATTAAAATTTATCTTGCAAATTTTTTTTAAAGAAATTTAGTCTAACTGCTTAAAAGCTAAATTAGATCACACATCTAATTCAGCTTTCAAGTTTTCTTGGTTGGGTTGAATGTTTTATCTATTTGCATGTGAACCTTGTGTTACTATTCTGCATGAAACAAACAAAATCCCAGACCTAATGGCTCTTTAAAGACTGTGTATTTCCTGCACAAAAACAGCCTGATCTCTTTTAACGTGGTCTAAATTAGTTCAACTTTTGCATTGCATTTTCCATACACGTGAGCTATGAAAACAGGATTTTCTGCTGTAAATGTGGTTTATGACCAAATTCACTGAGTTTCTATACTTAGGATATGAATTTAACATCCCAGTTTTTACTTATATTTGTATTGTATTTAAGCTATATTTAAACTCATAAGAGTCTGACAAAAGAGTTCATATCTAAGTTATGTAATTCTAATTTTAGTAAACTCACTTCCAGTTTGAATTCATATAGAAATTCATGCATTTGTACAGCTGATGGTCATAAAACCTTACAAAATTTCATAAAACTAATCACTCCCTGCCCTGCAAAGTTCACATTTAGAAAGCAAGGAGTGAGATAGAAGGGTCAAACTAGAGCATTCTAACACTGGAATCCAAATGTACTTATTTAGGCTTTGGGGAATAGTTTATGTCTGCAAGTGGCTTGGAAAAATTTTAACTGTTATTGCACAAATTTTCCTTAAAAGCCAGATATATCTGTGATATTAAGGATTGTTAT
The DNA here is from genome assembly GCA_031878705.1 of Tapirus indicus. Classification (NCBI taxonomy): domain Eukaryota; kingdom Metazoa; phylum Chordata; class Mammalia; order Perissodactyla; family Tapiridae; genus Tapirus; species Tapirus indicus. Next base: position 51,918,197 of record CM062919.1, read on the forward strand.
ATGTGTTCTCTCATGCCTCAAAACAGGTCTTTTAGAATGCCTGGATTTAGTATCTTCAGTTTAACAGATCACTTAATTTTAAAGGATGGCAATTGTAGACAGTAGTAGGATTTTAGCTTGTTAGATTGTAAAGCTTAATGAAAAGACTTTGGCAGAAATCTAGAATATTGGGAAGCACCCGTGTTACCCACAAAACCAATTCATTCTCTTACAGGTTGTAGAAGTGTTCAGTCATGCAAGTTTAGATGAGTGTGTCTGGTAAAACACTATCTGAAAAGGACAAGTTTGTTTACAAAGCAGTACTTGAAAGTAAGATTGTCTCCATCTGTGAACACGTCAGCTGTGGGAGGGAAGATTGTAGTTCTCAGGAAGAAGCAAAAGTCATTCAGTGCCAAATTATCAGGTGACTTCTCTCTTGATGTAAAATGTCATCCGCCTTTATGCACTCCAGTGGTGCGTGAATTCATAAGACATAAAGCTATTCTTACAACAAACTTTATGGTTTGGTTTTGTTTTCTTCAAATTGTTATGACTATGTGGCAAGCTAGTAGTATAAACACTTTGGAAACTCACTAGCCAAGAAAGCAGTAGAAAATATTTACCCCAAATTCATTCTTTTGCAAAAATTGAGGTCAAAAGCTAAGAACAAGTATTTATAACCACATTTAAGGCCACTCATTTTTTTTAAAGACAGGTTACTTCTTTTTTGAGGTCAATCAGGAAACCTCAATATAGCAAATTTTATCAATCTCATTTTTCCCCTCTCTCTTTGTTCCTTTGGAAAAACAAAACAAAATATGAAAGAAAAACAAAAGTCTAAATTAAGAGTCAAAGCCTACATGACTTCAATGGAATTTTTTTCTACCTTACTTTCTGCATCAGAGCTTAGTCCTATTAGTCAAAAGTTCCAAGAGACCTTGCTAATCTTTGCTACTTTTCCTCCCACAGCTTTGTCATGAATGATGATGATATGATGGCAAATACTTACAACAATCATTGTCCCCACTTACAATGGGTATCATTTGTGGGTGCTGTGTTGAGTGCTTGACAAACATTTCCTTCAGGCACAATACAAGTTAAAACAGACATTATTTTCCATGTTTTACAAATGAAGAAGCTGAGACTTACAGAAACTACTAGGTTAAAACAGTGAATTTTAAAAATAGCAAAAAATAGTCATAATTTACTGAGTGTTTAAATATGCCAGACACTGTACTAAGAACTTTTCAAACATTAACTTATAACAGTCCTGTGAGGAAAGGCATTACCATGTCGATTTTAGAGATGAAGAAATGAAGGATCGGAGAGCTCACACAACAGAACAAGAATTTGAACCTAGATCTTTCTGGTTACATAAAGGCCATGCCCTTCAAGCTTTCTATCAGTCTTCCAAGGAATAATAATCATTTATTTCTTAGAAATACAGGCATTCTGACTGGAATTGGTGAGAGTTTTCAAAAGTAACTGTATGATTATATTTCTTTTCGTGTAGGGATACAGATAATGCCAGAACCAACCACCCCAAAAGAGGGTACTTGTAAGACCTCCTCTGTCCAAAAACATTTCCTTCACCAGTCTGTAACTGATTTCTGAAGGTTCAGCATTAAGGAATAGTTTTTTTTGTTTTTTTAGGAGGGGAGAGGGTTGCTTAGGTTTTATCCCATGTTTTGAAAGTAAAGCTCTAGAAAAAGCCACTGGAATAAAATGATTAACTGTTTTCCAATGTGATATCCAGTTGAGAGAAGATTTGGATATAAGAGTAGTTGAGAGAATCCCTTGAATAGAAGTGTAGTTCAGTCCTAGAGGGGTGTGACCTGGAAATGGAGACAGGAGTGATGAAAAAGAAGGTGGGAGGCCCTATAGACAAACCTAAACTAATAGACAATTTTGCTTTAGACAACTTCTATAAATTGGACAGATGTTGAATTAGTTTGTCTTTCAAGCAAATGGCAGCGTAATAAATGCTGTTAACTTTTCAACAATGGAAAAACTCTTGGTCCTGACACTGTTGCCATATGAATCAAGGGAATTCAAGGCAAACATATTGACTTCTGCTTTCAGTGTAAATTAGTTCTAGCAAATAACACTATGAGATAGGGTCCTAATATTTTAAAATTAAGTTTCATAAGTGTTTATTGTGTGCCCAATGCTGGAATACAAAGGTGAAATAGAATGTGCTTCTTGTTCTTAAGCAGTCTAGTCAATAAAATACCATGTGTTTGGGGCAGTAATAATTTAGAGTGCTACGAGACTATAGAAGAGGAAGACATTAAGATTCATCTGCTGTACTTACAGTCTCACCTATGTTTTCCGTATCTCTAACACCTAGCATTTTCCATACCTCTAAGTCAGCCCTGAAGTTAGCAGATGTCCAAGGTGGTAAATGAGCTGGAAGGAAGAACAGTCATTGAGGGCTTTCCAATTGGAATAATGATGAGGTGGAGTAGAAAGTAATTTGCTTTCAGTAATTCTTTCTGTTTCCCTTTTAATATAGAGGATATTTATATGATTTGTATATGGCTACATAGGATTTTATAATGTCGCCTACTTTGTAAATTACTGGCATTTAAAAAAATAATTTCTTCTTGAAAGACTATCAGTTCTTGGTAACTTTTTTTCTCTGTTATTCTTTCTCGTTCACCCACTCAACGACCCAGGCTTCCTATATCCCTAGTCTATAACCTCCCAAAAAGAGACAGAGAACCAGGTAAATAGAAAAACAAAAATCACCACAGTTTTTTGCCAACCACAGTCATGGGAACATAGGTTTACTATACAGGTGGTATTTTATACTCAGTTTAGTTTAATTTGACCCAATAGGATACTCATATGGAGATTAACCTTTTTTTTCATTTTAGCATGCCAAGAATCAAGCACTACAAAGTGATGAGTGTAGGAAACAACTACACTATTGAACTGGAAAAACCTGTAAGTAGCTATTTCCTTGTTGTTGCTGAATTTTCTCCTGCTTCCTCCCAAACTTACCTCACAGAATACAAAGGAAAGTGGAAAAGCAGGCTCCTTCCTTACCTAGGAACATAGTGCTGGCGAAAAACAGCAATGTTTTTTTTTTTTAATTACTATTTTTTTTATTGATGTCTTAATAGTTTATAACACTGTGTTGTTTTAGTTGTACATTTTTGTTTGTCCGTCACCTTGTGGATGTAACCCTTCACCCGTTGTGCCCATCCCCCACCCCCCTTCCCCTTGGTAACCACCAATCAGTTCTCTCTGTCCGTGTGTTCATTTATATTCCATATATGAGTGAGTTCATGCAGTGTCTGTCCTTCTCTCTCTGGCTTATTTCACTTAACATAATACCCTCTAGGTCCATCCATGTTGTTGCAAATGGGACAATTGTGTCTTTTCTTATGGCTGAGTAGTATTCCATTGTATGTATATACCACATCTTCTTTAACCAATCATCAGTCGAGGGACACTTGGGTTGCTTCCACTTCTTGGCTATAGTGAATAATGCTGCAATGAACATAGGGGTGCATAGGCCTCTTGTGATGGTTGATTTCATGTCCATTGGGTAGATGCCCAAGAGTGGGATTGCTGGATCATACGGTATTTCTATTTTTAATTTTTTGAGGACTCTCCATACTGAAAAACAGCAATGTTAAGGAGCCCTGGAGGTGGCAGATATCCAGGGTGAGAAGTGAGACTCAAGTGCAGGTGGATGAGGCAGAGTAGAAGATAATCTGCTAACAATTCTTTCCACTTCTCTTTCTCTGCAAATCTTTATCAGTATAATTTTTTCAGGGAGAGAAAAATATTTTTGTTAAGCATCTATTTTACATCCTCCAGCTATAAATATTTCAATGTGTTTATTTCTAATGGGAAAAAAATCTGTGAGTGCCTAGTCCTCTAATACCTGCCATGCAGAAGTTCAAAAATCCCCCTCTTAATAGCAACATGATAGTGAAGAAAGGGTTTCTTTCATGTCTGCAACCCCTCTCCTACCCCAACTGACTTATCATGGGGATAAAGATATAATATCATAACCATTAGATGCTATGTTAGGCCCAGAGCTAAGTACTTTACATATACCGTCTAACTTAATATTTATCATTACCCTGAGGTAATGTCTATTACACAGGTTGGAAAACTGGCATTTACACTGGTCTCAACCAATCAGAATGCAGTGATGTGGCCTATGGCCCAGGGTGCTGAAAAAAAAGGAATATAGCTCTGTAATCTTAGGCTGCAGTGGTGGGAAGATTGGGCCAGGAAAGTGATATCACTTAAATGGAACCATTGGGTCTTGAAGATATTTATAGTATCTTCTCTAAAACTGAGCTCCTAGTTCCTCTGCCTCTCCAGGCCCACTGTGTTGATCAAGTAGAGAAAGGGACAGTATGGTTCAATTCCTTATGTTTTGACCATAACACTTAGAGTGCAGTAGTGACCCTTGCCAAGAGCAAGGCAGCTGCTGGTTCAGACACCCCAGTTACATCTTTGCCCTAAATGTTTCCCAGAGCTTCTCACTTCTCATGTCCATGCCTGACAGGGCTTTTTCAAAAATTCTAATGAAGAAAACAGAGAACTAGATTGCTGAAGCATAATCCAAATAACCAAGTGACTGGAAGCAATTGTCAGGGCAGAAGAAAATGCCTCTGCAGTTGGTGAACTGGGGCTCATCTACCTGTCATTAGCCCAAACAGTCCCCAGTGTAAGGAAAGCTAACAGCCTAGATTATTCTTTCACCTTTCACACGCCCCAACCCTACCCTTCGTCCAGGTTTTCATTTGGTAAATTTTTTTTCCTCTTCAAGGTTACCAGGGATATTCAGATTTAACCTGATTTTACTTGTATACAACTATTGATTTAGGGGGTAGCAAGACATTTCAGTTACTCCTAGCCAAGTAAATTATCCTGTTACAATGAGATATTAAAATGTTAAACTCTCTGGCTTTAAGGGTTCTGAGGTTTTAAGCAGAAGAAACCAACTATGGCTAACTTAAGCAAAAATGAATTTAAGAACACAGGAAGCACACAGAATGACTGGAAGGCTGGAAAACCTCCACGGACTGGGAAGCAGTTACTTGTAGTAAGAACCATCCGATTAGGAATCTGCAATTCTGTCCTGTTCCTCTACTCAAGTTCATATCTCAGCAAGAGAGCCTAACTTGAGTCACATTCTCATGCGATAACCGGGGAAGAGCAGAGTACCTAATTATTCTCCACCAAAATGCGTCCAATGGGAAAGGGGTAATTCCTCAACAGGGAATCAGATATGGTTATAAAGGAGAAATAAAACGCACGAGTGGGTAAAACTGTGGCCATTCAGTAAGCCATTTAAGAAAGGTATTGACACGATTTTCTGGAGGTCAGGAAATACACTGTAATCTCTATTAAATTTAAGTTGAGCTTTCTCTTACTCTATCTTTACACAGGTAACACTCCCAAATCTTTTCAGCGTCATTGATTATTTCATGAAGGAGACTCGGGGCAATTTACGACCATTTATATATTCAACTGATGAAACCCTTGGTATGTTCCTCACTTTATCGCTGTATTAAGGAAAGCAAAACAAAACAACAAAAAACCCTGTACATGATTTGTAATACCAACCAGCTAGGAGAGTAGTTCAGCCTTTAAATTTATCCATTTGGAAATCATTTTGTCACTGACCCTGTGAAAATAAGGCAGTACCAATATTTCCTGGTGGATAGAGTACGGGCTCATTCTAGAGAAAGAAAAACCCTGAGGTGTATATTGTGATTATTAACTTTATTCCATCATTCTACTTGGCTTTATCAAACAAGTTCAGAGACAAGAAGAAAACCATAATCATATAGAGTCATGGAAAACAAACCGTGAATTTAAAGGTATGGTCTGTCAACCATGTCAGATGCTCTAGATAGATTAAAATAGATGAGGATTAAGGAGAGACTATAGGAAGTGGCCACTAGGCAGTAGATGACTTGAGAGAGAGGTCTTAGTCCACCATAAAGGCAGAAGTCAGAGTGAAAGATAACTAGGAGTGAGGAACTATAGATAAAAATTGTATTCAGGACCAGCTACAGAATTTCCGGGACCCATCTTCATAAATTACTAAGAATTTCAGAACAGTGATAGGAGACCAGTAAACCAAGCATGGGACCCTGTGCAACTGCACAGTTCACACGACCATGAGGCTGGTCCTGTTTGTAGTTTAGTTTCTGGCAGAGTCGGGCAGGCCGGATGTGATAGTTTCTCTTGCTTTGAAACAATCCCTGGTACACATGGTCACACTACAAGCTGTAAGCAGGAGAGAGAAAATAGCTCCAGCTTGTTTAGATCCAGTTACCAAAACAAGCCCTTGTTCCTACAGATTATGAGGGAAAACAACTTTGGCTACCTGCCTCACCGTCTATCTAGAAAGTCTCATTAATGAAAAGGACAGCAAGCTTAAACATCCAAATTTTAAAACATGGCTATGAGTCTTGTGATGCCAAATAATTTTAAAAAACTAAGAGTCTGGAGGAACTTTAGAAAATTATCCAGTACAGTGTTGCACTCTGTATAGGACTCAGACAACATCTCTAAGATGTGACCATTCAGCTTGTTTGGAAATTTCTAATGATAGCTGCACCTCACTAATTTTTGAGGCAGCGCAGTTCACTTTTGTTCAGGTTTATGTCAGAGAATTCTTCTTAATATTGAGTCTGAAACTTTTCTCCCTTTAATTTCTGCATATCAACTCAATTTCTGGCTTTAAAACAACACAGGGTTTTAAAAAGCCCATCAAATATTTTAAAATGTCCCCCCTAGTCTCTCTTTCTGTTATCTATAAATTATTGGTTTCTTCAGCCCTCTCACTCTCATCTTTGACCTTCTCTGTACACTAATTTTTGAACATTTCTCTTAAAATATAACCACAAGGGATGAACACACTACTATAGATATGGCCAGCATAATATATTACCTGGGCTTTATGCAGGTAAACACCAACTAATAGAAATCTCTGAGAATGAGCTATTAATATAAGCCTTTTTTGTTTTTTTTCTTCAGAGACCAAAGGATTTCCTGTAACATCTCTAAAATAAAAAAATTTAAGGGAGAGGGGACTCCAATATAATTTGCCTCCTCCATGGATGATATTGTGTCAGTTATCTAGTGCTGTGTTAACAAACCACTCCCAAAACATGGTGGTTAAATCAACAACCATTTTATTTGCTCCTGATTCTGTGCCTCAACAATTTGGATTGGATTCAGTTGGGCAGTTCTTTTGCTAGTCTCACTTGGTGTCACTTATATGACTGTTACCAGCTGGTGGCTTGACTGGGGCTGGATGGTCCAAGTTGGCCTCATTCACATGTCTGGTGCTGGTGGTCAGCTGGGGCTAGCTGAACCACTCTTCATGTGGTCTTTAATCCTTGAGGAGGTTGGCCTAGGATCTCTTAGATGAGATCTCAGAGCAGTTAGGACAAGGGTAGCTATAGGTCCTTGGGCTAGAAATTTTTAGTGTTGTGGATAAAGTATGGCCCTCTTGGAGCTTTTGGTATAGGAGAAGCTGTTAAACGAATAAATAATTCCTAGTGTGGTATGTCTTATGTACAGGAGCTATATTTCTTTCTTTTAAAAAAAATATTTAATTTACATACAATAAAATTCACTCTTTTTAGTATACAGTCCTATTAGTTTTGACAACCACCACCACAATTAAGAAAAAAAAAATTCCATCACATAAAATGCCCTAAGGGGCCGGCATGGTGGCATAGTGGTTAAGTTTGCCCTCTCTGCTTCGGCAGCCTAAGGTTCACAGGTTTGGATCCCAGGCTAGGACCTACGCACCGCTTATCAAGCCATGCTGTGGCAGGCATCCCACATATAAAGTAGAGGAAGATGGGCACGGATGTTAGCCTGGGGCCAACCTTCCTCAGCAAAAAGAGGAGAATTGGCAACAGATGTTAGCTTAGGGCTAATCTTTCTCACTAAAAAAAAGAAATGCGCTAATGTTCTTCCTTTGTAGTTAAGCCTCTTCTCACCCACAATCCCTGGCAACCACTTGATCTATTTTCCATTCCTATAGTTTTGCATTTTCCAGAATGTTGTATAAATGGAATCATAGTATGGAACATTTTGAGATTGATTTATTTCATCATAATGTCCAGATTCACAAAAGTGTGTGTATTACTAACTCATTCTTTTTTATTGCTGAATAGTATTTCACTGTATGGAAGTACTATTTTGTTTATCCATCCACCAATTTAAATGTACTAGGGTTGTTTCCAGTGTTTGGCAATTATTAAGCTATATAAATATTCATATATAGATTTTTGTATGAATATGTCTTCATTTCACGTGGGTAAATATCTAAGAATGAGATTACTTGGTCATATAATAAGTATATGTCTAACTTTATAAGAAACTGCCAAACTGTTTTCCTAAGTGGTCCTAACTTTTTGCACCTCTGCCATCAATGTCTGAGAGTTCTAGTTGCATCCTTGACAGCAGTTGATATTGTCATTTTAAAAAACAGTTATTCTAGGGTCAGCGCCAGTGGCCTAGTGGTTAAGTTCAGTGTCTTCTGCTTCAGTGGCCTGGGTTTGGTTCCTGGGCGCAGACCTACACCACTGTCTGTCAGTGGCCATGCTATGGTGGCAGCTCACATATAAAAAGAGGAAGATTGCCAGCAGATGTTATCTCAGGGAGTCTTCCTCAGCAAAAAAAAAAAAAAAAAAAAAAAAAATCTAATAAGTGTGTAGTGGTATCTCTGTGTGGTTTTAATATGCATTCCCCTAGTGATTAATTGTCTTGAGCATCTTTTCATGTGCTATTTGCCATTCATGTATCTAATATGGTAAAATAACTGTTTAAATCTTTTGCTGATATTTTTATTGGGTTGTTTGCTTTCTTATGGTTGAGTTTTGACAGTTCTGTGCATATTCTGAATAGAAGTCCTTTGTCAGATACGTGATTTGCAAATATTTTGTTTTTTCATTCTTTTAACTGTGTCTTTTGCAGAGCATAAATTTTAAATTTTGATGAAGTACAAATTATTAATTTTTGCTTCTATAGATTGTAGTTTTGATGTTGTATCTGAGAATTCTTTGCCCAATCCAAGATCACAGAGATTTTTTTCCTATATTTTCTACCAGAAGTGTTATAGTTTTATGTTTTACATTTAGGTCTGTCATCCATTTGGAATTAATTTTTGTTTAAGGTGTGAAGAATGGGTCAAAGTTTACTTTATTTACATTTAGGTATGTAATTGTTCTAGCACCATTTGTTAAAAAAAGATCATCCTTTCTTCATTAAATACCCTCTGCACCTTTGTAAAAAACCAATTGACTGTATTTTTATGGATCAATTTCTATTGATGTATGTTCCTACCTTTTGCCAATACCACGCTATCTTGATTACTGTAGCTTGACAGGAATTCTTGAAATCAGGAGGTATGAGTCCAACTTTGTTCTTCTTTTCAAAATTGTTTGGACTAGTCTAGTTTCTTTCCCTTTCAATATATATTTTAGAATCAGCTTATTGTTATCTGCAGAAAAATTCTCCTGGGTTTTGATTTGCACTTTGTTGAATTTGTAGATCAGTTCTGGGAGAACCAATGTCTTGAATCTTCTAATTGAGGAATAAGTATGTCTCTCCATGTATGTAGGTGTTTTTTTTTTTTTTTTTTGTGAGGAAGATTGGTACCAAGCTAACATCTGTTGCCAATCTTCCTCTTTTTGCTTGAGGAAGAATGTCCCTGAGCTAATATGTATGCCAATCTTCTTCTATTTTGTATATGGGATGCTGCCACAGCCTGGCCCAATGAGCAGTGTGTAGATCTGTTCCTGGGATCCAAACCGACGAATGCCAGGCTGCTGAAATGGAGTGCACGAACTTAACCTCTACGTCGCCAGGCTGGCCCCTATTTAGGGTGTTTTTGATTTCCTTTACAGTGCTTTGTAGTTTATAACATATAGATCCTGCATATATTTTGTTAGATTAATACCTAAGTATTTAATTTTTTGGTGCTGTTATAAATGACTGTTAAGTTTTGAATTCCAATTGTTTATTGATAGTATACAGAAATACAGTTTTTGTATATAGATCTTGTATTCCAAGACTTTGCTAAACTCATTCATTTCTAAATGCTTATTTTTTGTAGATTTCCTGGAATTTTCTATGTAGAAATCATGCTATCTGTGAATAGAGGCAGTTTCAATTCATGTTTTCCAATCTGGATAATTTTTACTTATTTTTCCTGTGTTATTGCACTGGCTGGGATGTCTAGAACAATGATTATTAGAAATGATGAGAGTAGACATCCTTCCCTTGCTCCCAGTTTTAAAGGAAAAACATTCCATCTTTCACTAATAAGTATGACGCTGGCTGTAGGTTTTTTAAAAAAATGCCCTTCATCAGATTGAGGAAGTTCCCTTTAATTCCTAGTTTCTTGAGAGTTGTTTTGTTTTTTAATCATGAATGGATGTTGAATTTTGTCAAATCATTTTTTGCATCTATTGAGATGATCGATTTTTCCTTTTATTTGGTTAATATGGTGAATCAGTTGTTTGATCTTCCACTTTTGAACCAGCCTTGCATATACCCACTTGGTCATAATGTATTATCTGTTTTTTTAAAATAATTATTTTGTCTAGTTTTGGTATTAATGTAATGCTGGCATCAAAAAATGACCTGGGAAGTATTCCCTTTTCTTCTATAGTCTGAAAAGTGTGTGTAGAATTGGTATTATTTCTTGCTTAAATATTTGGTAGAATTCACCCAATGAGTCTTATGGATCTGAAGATTTCTTTGCTGAAAGGTTTTTAACTATGAATTCAACTTTTTTAATTGATGTAGGACAATTCAGATTATCTGTTCTTTGAGTGAATTTTGGTAGTGTCTTTCAAGGAATTGGTTCATTTTTTCTGTTTTCGAATTAGTCTTCTGGCCCAGGGCCTGGCAGAGTGGAAGCTGATGGATGTTGGCAGAATAAATAGATGAATGAATGCCTAAGCATAGCTTTGGGGGAGTGAAAAGCAACCCTTCTTGCTTCCTAGAGGAAAACCGCCCCTTTCAGAAAAATGAAAGGACCATCGCAAATAACTAGAGTCCTGGTCACCATAAGCTTACTACTTGTTGGGCAATGTGTGAAGTGCTAGGATTACATGAATTGTCTCATTTTATTTCTCCCAACAATCTTACGAGAAAGGTATGATTATCCCCATTTAATGATCAAGAAAAGCGACACTTAAGTAGTTTTTATGCATGGCTAGTTAAAGAAGTTAAGTCAGAAGAAACACAGCTGGTAAGTGAAGCTGGAATCCAAGCCCATGTTTATATCTAAAGCCTTTTGTTTTAAAATCTCAGTTGTTCTGCATCTCCAGTGATGATATTTGTATACAGACATTCATATTCTCTCTCTTTTTCCTCTTACCCCATCCTTTCCTGTTTCTGTGGATGAGGAGTCTGGGCTTGGCTTAGCTGGGTCTTCTGCAAAGTTGCAGTCAAGGTGTTGACTAAGGTTGGGTTATCTGAGATTTGCCTAAGGGATACACTTCCAAACTCACTCAGGTTGTTTGAAGAATTCATTTCCTTGCAGCTCTAGGATTCATAGCAGCTGGCTTCTTCAAAGATAGTAATGAAGGGTAGGGGAAGGGAGTGATGGCAAAAGGGAGAAGGAGGGACTATAGAGCAAATCTCCTAGCAAGATGAAGTCTTCTATAATGTAACATAATCATGAGAATGAACTTTGTCATATAATGTAACATAACCATGGTATTGACATCCCATCATCTTTGCCACATTCTGTTGTTTAGAAGTAAGTTACAGGTCCAACCCACCCTCAAGATATGTGGTTTACACAATGTGTGAGTACCAGGAAATGGGAATCATGTGGGTTACCTTAACGTCTGTCCACCACAAGGTGCAATGCTTTTCAATTATGTCTCTTTGGTGGATTAACTCCTTTATCATTATGTAACTTTCCTTGTCCTGACATGTGCTTTGATATTAATAAAACCACTTCAACTTTTTTTTAAAAAAGTGTTTGCATCTTTTTTCTTTTTCAATTCTCTTACTCTTATCTATGTCACTCTATTTAAAGTAGGTTTCTTGGAGGCAACATATATTTAAGTCTTGCTTTTTAAGAAAAATCCAATATGAAAATTTCTGACTTTGAAGTGTTTAGATTATATTTAATATGGTTTTTGATATGGTTGGATTTCTCTCCAATATTTTATTGTTTTCTGTTTGTCACTTGTTTTTCCTCTGTTCCCCCAAACGCAATCCTGCTCTTTTCATAATCTGAATGCTTTTTAGTATTCCATTTTTATTTATTGACTCTTTGGCTACACTTGTATTATTATTTATAGTTATTGCTCTGGAAATTACAATATACATACCTAACTTTTCCCAGTCTACACAGAGTTAATAATTTTGCTACTTCAAGGAAAATGTAGAAGGCTTGCAACCATATAGGTCCCTTTCCTCTCCCCTCTTTAAGTTGTCATATGTATTACATCTACATAACACTGAAAACCCCAACAAATGATGTTATCATTTTTGCTTTCAATAGTTACAAATATATTAAAGAATGTGAGAAAAGTAGTCTACTAAAACCCAGATATTTCCCATTCCTGTTGTTCTTTTTTTTTCCTGTGATATCATTTCCCTTCAACTTAAAGAACTTCTACTGAGCCCATCCAGGGGATATTTTATTTCAGATATTTTTTCATTTTGAAAATTTCTGCTTGGTTTTTATAGTTTTTCTTTTTTGTTGAGAATTTGTATCCTTCCATTTGTTTCAAGACTGTTTATCACCACCTCATGGAGCATAGTTCTTCAAAGGCTTTGATAATTTCAACATCTTGGTTATCTTAGTGTTGGCATCTATTGTCTTTTTCTTTGAGAACTGGTCACACTTTCTGGCTCTTTGTCTACCAAGTAATTTTGAATTTATCTTGGACATTTTGAATATTATGTCATGAGCCTCTGGGTCCTCTTAAAATTTTCTGGAGCTTTTTTTCTTTTTTTTTTTTTTAAAGCAGGCAATCATTCTGAATAGATTGAACCAGTTCTGCTTTACCTTGTGTGGGAAGGGGTTCCAGCATCTGTTGTTTTCAAAGCCTTTGTTATGTTGCTTTGGATCTGTCTCATGCATGTATTATCTCGGGGCTGAGGCTGGGACTTAGGCAGTGGTTTATATCTTAGTTTAGTTCTCAAAGCCTTTGCTATCTGTTTTATATTTGTTTTGTACATGCGCAGCTCAGGGGTGAACCTGGAACTGTGCCACTTCATACACAGAACTAGGGGACGCTCTTTTCCAGCTCTCTCACCTCTGCAGGATTTACCCCACACTCTCCAGCTACCAAAGTTCATTTTTCCTGGTCTTCTAGGTAGATAGATGGGGCTTCTTAAGAGCTGCAGCCACCTGTGCTGCCATGTAGTTGTGTGAGACCGGGGCTGCCCTTGGGGCAAAAGATGTTAAGAGAAAGAAAAAAACAGGAATTCCAGCCTCCTCCCTCATTCCACCTCCCACCCTCCCAATTGTTCAGACCACAGGGCCCACTTTTCCTGGTTTCTCTGACCAGAAGGACAAGTATTTTCTCGGGATTTTAGGTGCTCATGCTGTGCCTCAGTGCAGCACCTTGACTGGGACCATCCTCAGAGCAGGGCCAGAAGAGAAAAAATAGAGAATGGAAAGAAATAGCCGAAAATGGGCTGTTCATGTAAAATGTCAATACTTTTAGAAACAGACAACCAGATTACTATTGTTCTGGTGGCTGACCTGGTTCAGTTTGCTTTGTGATCAGGAACAAATTACTCAACCTCCCTGCATTTCAGATTCCCTTGTTACAAGGATTATGAAATGACATATAAACAGGTGGAATTAGAGGGTCTCATGCAGAGAGACTTCAAATAATCAGACTATCTTCTGTAATGTATTTTCTTTCCAAGGCAGAAAGATGATGGAAGAGTAAACTGAAAGAGTAAATGAGAGTAGCAACAGGACTTTATAAGACAAATGACAAAAAGATCAAAATCCATCTTGACAAATAGTGCTGAAGTTTTAAGGAAATTTGGGGGAACCCTACAATTGTTTCAGGAGTTTGGACTCATAGCTAATTGGGGCACAGTGGGAATGCTAGAGCCCTTAGCTTTAATTTGCCTTAAGTTGGGAAATGGGAGTTATAAAGTGTCTAACTAAGGTTTAAGATCTGGAGACTTGGAGAAAGTTATATCTAATAAAATACTAACAAAAGGGAAATGAGATTTTCTTTGATCCTTGTTAACCCATGTCAGCATTCAGTTTTCGAGGGATGGCACCAGAAGGCAAGAACAATGATGGAACCAGAATGGTCAAAGATATTTCCTCAATTTATTTTTCCCAACTTCAGAAATTAGCAGTTTAAACTAAAAGCCACTTTAAAATATGGTAGGGTAGGTAACTGACATTAAGCTAGCCAGGGAGAAAAAAAATGCTTCCTAGAAAAAAATTTATTAGGAACCAAGTTACAAATTAATAAATAAAAATCAAAAAAGCATCTGAATATTCAGTATTTAATTAACATTTATTAAACACACCACCAATGTTCCATGTACAAGCAGGAAAATCAATTCACACTGAAAATAAAAAACTGTCCTGTTCCTTGATATTGTTTATTTAATCAAGCTTCTCCACCCACAATTTCTAGGCCAAGAACCCACCATAGAAGGGAGAGGAGAGAGGTTGAAGAAAAATCTACATATTGCATGAACCAAAATGGGAAACCTACCTTCATGTATCTTGGTGATTTATTATTTTCAAAAGGAAGATCTTACTTTTAAAGAAAATTACCTTTATTTTCCTAATCCTGATTACCAAGTCACTTACCTGGACACCAGAATTAAACACCATAGCATACAATTTCATTACCTTATCAGAATGAAACCAATTCACTGGGAAACCATAGAATATAGCTGTGAGGGTAACTCAGAGATATACACATTCCCATGCACAAATATAAGTTGAAAACATATGATCGTTTCCAAATGGAGTTTTATTTCCCTAGGCTTCAATTAAATACATTTCCTTCTATACAGTTTCCACAGAAGATTCTCTAGTTCTCCTAAATTCTAGCAATTCCAAAAAAGCCTCACTAGGTTTTGTTGAAATCTGATCTGACCAATTTATCAAATATAAGTTGTTCTAATTATCTAGCTAGAAACCAGAGACATGAGATGTACTAGGAGAAGCCCTTTCCGAATGGAAATACTCTATGCTACATTTTTGTTACTGGAAATAAATGAAATTCATCAATTTCCATGTTTTTCCCTGATGTCTTTTTGCTAGCTCTAAATCAACCCATACCTCCTTTTGTAAAAGCAATTAATGGTAAAAGGCTATATGTATATAGCCATATATATAATCATCCATTTCACAAGTATAACACAGTAAGGCTGACTATAATCACTTAGAATTCTTTAAAAATACTTATTCCTAGAGTATTAGATCTAGATCTACTGAATCAAAATCTGAGGGATATTTTTTAGTAATTTTTTTCGTTGAAAAACAAGCTGCTAAATTGATTTTGATGGTCATTCAATTTGGGAATCACTTGTGCAATCAACTAAGAAACAGATATAGCTTATATTCTACTCCTGGTTCTAATTATTTGTATGTTTGGCTTCTTTGTTTTCCTCATCTGAAAAAATGAAGGGGTTAGAATGGATTTCTAAGGTCCTCTTAGCTCCAACATCTTATAAAGATGTGTCTTTATGAGAAAAGGAGATTAGGACACAAACACAAACAGAAGAAAGACCATGTGAGACAGAGGAAGATGACCATCTATAATCCAATGAGAAGAAATAACTCTGCTGACACTTGATCACGGACTTTTAGCTTCCAGAACTGTGAGAAAATAAATTTCTGTTGTTTAAGCCACTCACTCTGTGGTATTTATCATGGCAACCCTAGCAAACTAATTTAATGAGTTATCTAGGATGCCTGAAAATATGCAGAATCTTAAGCCTCTTTCAGACTAATTTCTGGGGTTGGTCCAGAAATCTGCCTTTATCACATACCACAATAAAACTTGCTATACACAAAGAAGTTTGCAAACTACTTCTTTAAAATCTGTGATATCATGTGTGTTAACTGATGCAAAGATTTCAAAAGATCTCTCTCTCTTTCTTATTCTCAAGGGCCCTACAATTGAGTTAGTCCAAATATAGTTAAGAAACAAGAGATTAAAGAGCTCCAATTTGTTGCCATCTCAAAATGTTAAAAGTGAATTTTTACATCCTATAAGAAAATACAATGCTTAATATAGAAAGCTTCAACAAAATGGACTACTCAAGATTGTGAGGCAATGTGGTTGACTGCAATAAAATGAAAAGGAATGGACAAGAGAGACAGAAATCAAAGCCCAGGGCCTCACCAAGGTAGAGTCTAATAGGAGACAACCAACACATTTAGTTTGGAAAAAGAGGAAGAGAGTCACAAAAACTGCAGAAATTGAAATTGGCAGACAAAGACCATAAAATGGCCCTCAAAATTCAAGTAATAAATATTAGAGAATATCTGCAGGGGATAGGAAACTATAAAAAGTGACCTAGCAGCTTTAAAAAAAGAGAACCAGGGGCCAGCCTGGTGGCATAGTGGTTAAGTTCATATGCTTTGCTGCGGTGGCCTGGGGTTTGCAGGTTCAGATCCCAGTTTATCAAGCCATGCTGTGGCAGGCATCCCACATAAAGTAGAGAAAGATGGGCACAGATGTTAACTCAGGGCCAGTCTTCCTCAGCAAAAAAGAGGATTGGCAGCTGATGTTAGCTAAGGGCAAATCTTCCTCACCAAAAAAAAAAAAAAAAAAAAGAACCAAACAGAACTTCTGGGACTAAAAAATGTAACCAAAATTAAAAACAAAATGGATGGATATAATAGTAAGTATATACTGAACAGATGAAGAGAAGCACACTAGAATATGAGTCAGAAGAAATTATACAGAATAAAGCATGACTAGACAAAAACAACTGGAAAACGAAGAGAGGGTGATAAACATGGAAGGCAGAGTAAGTCTGCCATGTTTAATGAGAGTCGCCATAGCAGAAAAGAGAAAGTGGGGAGGGGCAATATGTAAGGAGTAATATCTGAGACTTTCAGAACAAAAAACACAAATCTAGGTTCAAAGAGCTGAACAAATCCCAAACGTGATTAATAAAAAGAAATCCATACCCAGAATTATTTACTTAACACATATTTAACACAGGCTAATTATTTAACACATAATAATTAAACTGCATAAAATGAAAGCAGATGAAGAGATTTTTTTAAAAGGTGCAATATTTAGCCTAACAGCTGACTCAACAGCAACAGAGGAAGTCATAAGAGTAGAAAAATATCTCCAATGTGCTGAAAGATAATAAAGACCAAATTAGAATTTTACATTTGGCAAGAATATCTTTGCAGAATGAGGACAAAATAAAGATATTTTCAGACAAAGAAATCATGAGCAAGTATGCCATGAGTGGACTCTCACAAAATGAAACTCTAAACGAAATATTTCAAGTAGACAGAAATTTATTCCAGATGGTAAACCTGAGAAACAAAAAGAATAAAAAGCAAAGAAAGCGATATATGTGTGAGAATAAATACAGACTATATAAACAAAATAATAAACTTTCATAAAACTAAAAGATATTAAAGTACATGACAACAGAATACGTAACAAATAAAATATATGACCATAGTATGCAAGTTAGGAATTAGTTTTACTAGTTATTATGTCTGCATAATGAATAATTCCCAAACTTATCTGCATAAACAATTCACGTTCATGGATTCTGTGGGTCAGGAATTTGGCAGAGCACAGCAGGGATGGTTTGTCTCTGCTCCATTAAGTCTGGGGCCTAGAATCATCTGGAAGCTTGCTTACTCACATGTCTAACACCTGATCCTGGCTGTACATTGAGGGCCTTAGTTTCTCTCCATGTGGGTTAGTTTAGTCTTCCTCAAAACATGATGTCTGGATTCCAAGGGTGAGTTTTCCATGCAGAGAGCAAGCAAGATAGAGTGAGAGAGCACCAAGTGGAAGCCATATAGCCTTTTATGACCTAACCTTAGAAGTCATACATAGTTACATATGCTGTATTCTGTTACGTTAGTTGAGGCAGTCATAAATTCTTGTCCGCGTTCAAGGCGAGAACAAACAGATTCTGTCCTTGAGGGGTTGCGGGATGGGTGGCAAGCTTCTAGAATAGCATGTGCAATTGGAAATATTGCTGTGGCCAGTTTGGAAACTATAATCTGCCAAAAGGTAAAGATAATGATGAACTTTAGTCTAACTTTATCTGAATATGCATGTTGTAATAAAGGGTAATCATCAAATGACAAAAGACATTAGACTAGTAAAGAAAAATAAAATGTGCATAGCTCAGGAAAAGAGAAACTGTATCATTTATATTAAGAATTTAACACAAAGAATTGGTTCATCGGGTGTTGGGAGAACTGATAATATTGGCAAGGGACATGACATTTGAGGGAAGAGGGTCGGGTTACTAGAACCTGGAAGCCTAGAAGAGATACTCTGCAGAAAGCTGGAGAAAAGCTAAAGCCTGGGAACCAACCACAACTACTGGGAGAAAAGCCATTGCTCAGGTGATACTGACAATATCAGGAAGCAAATGGGAAGAGTAAAAGTCTCTTCTCCCTATCTCCAGCATTCCAGTCTCCTCCTAGTGCCTCCTATTTGTGTAACCTAAAGGAAGCCAGATGGCAAGGGAGAAATGTAGTTTGCAAAGTTCCAGAATACAGAAGGGTGTTTACAGTTGAGAGACAATCAGTTAATAATCAGTATAAATGGATTTAGAAAACTAAAATACAAATTTAAAAAAGGTAAGAAAATACATAAAAAGGAATCAGAAAACAAGGTGGACTAAAAACAAAACCCCCACCGCCCAAAATACGATGGTAGAAATAAATCTATCAACAATATATTAAATGTAAACAGACTAAGTGTTCCAGTTAAAAGACAACGATTATTAAATTGGATTTAGAAAACCCCAAAATCCAAACTCTAGGCTGGAAATTAAGAATCATCCTCCGAAAAGACCGAAGAGTCAAAGAGGAACTCCTAATGAAAAACAGAATATATTTTAACTAAATATTAAAAACATCATGTACCAAAACTGGTAGAATATGGCTATACCAGCAATTAGAGTACAATGTAATATAATTACTTTACAGTAATATAGAGATGTTTATAACTTTTAAATGCATATGTTGGAAGACAGGCTGAAAATGAAGTTAGAAATAAGAACTGTAAAAACACCCAAGAAAACAGAAAAAAGTAATATTGATAAGAGCTGAAATTAATGGAATAGAGAACAAACACATAATAGAGAAGATTCACAAAACCAAATTTGGATCTTAGAAAAGACTAAACATGGTCCCTATTTGAAGATTATGTAGAATATTGAAAATAATTTGCAAAAAATTCACAAGAATCATCAGAGTTTAGTAAGTTTCCACAGCGGAGCAATACAAAGAAATCAATTATATTTTACACATAATCAACAGTTAGAACATAAAGTGGGCTAGGTAATTTAGATTAACATTCTTACTCGAGAACATTTAGAAAAGGTGGACAAAATATATTTAAAAAATGGTTGGATGGCATCAGAGATCTAAGTTAGTGAATAACTATCAGGCTAATATGTGGGAGATAGAATAGAAATAGAAAATTCATAAAGGTGAATCTTTCATTTGGGACCCTACTTGTGCCCTGGGAGCTTTTGCAGATTTCTAAGAGGCCAGTGAGAAGCTAAGCAGAGCTAAAGGACTAGGGGTTCAAAATTAGTCTAGTGCCAGCCAAGAGGTGGGGGCCCTGGTAACCCCAGCCCACACTTTGGAACCTGAAGGGCTGTAGGAGTAAGGGTTAACAGGAGGTAAGAGTACTAGTACAGTCTACAGCTCAGCTCTGAATCACATGGATGACTCAGAAAATCTCAGTCTCTGAAATTGGGTCAAAATGATCCTGAATTACTAGTGCCCAAGTGCCTGGTAGAGCATATGAAAACACTCTGGGGAGGAAGAAAATATCATGCTGGCCATCAAATTATTTCTACAAGCAATTTTTCAAATATAGTATTAGCATACAGTTAAAGATAACCAGACACACAAGGATATAATAAGATAATGAGGATTAGCAGAAACAAACAAACAAAAAAACCCAACAGACTCACAGGAGAGTTTCAGATCTGGGAATTATTAAACACAGACTATAAAATAATAATGCTTTTCATGTTCATATAGATAAAAGATTGAAAGTTTCAGCAAGACAACTGGAAAATGCAAGAGTGACAGATTTGCATATTTGCAATTAGAAATTTGAGAACTGAAAATACAAAGGGCTAAGAATAACCAAGACACTCTTATAGAACAATAAATAGAGAGGACTTTTTCTTCCAAATATCAACAACAACATACCAGCTACAGTGGTGAAGACAGTAGTATACTAGCACAGGGATAGAAAAGCACCAAAAAATTCAGAAAGACATATACATATATGGATATGATATATGACTTTGGTGGCACTGCAGAAAAGAACAGACTTCAATAAGCAGTGGTGAGGCACTTTCCAGCATATATAAAATGAATTTCTTGTGAATTGAAAACTTAAATGTTAAAGGCAAAACTAATGCCTTTAGAAGACAATACAGTCGTGTGCCATAAAATGACGTTTAGGTCAATGATGAACCGCACGTATGACTGTGGTCCCATAGATTAGTACCATAAAGCCTAGGTATGTAGTTGGCTATGCCATCTAGGTTTGTGTAAGTACTGTAGGGGAGAAACAAATTTTCCTTCACCCTTCTAAGTTCCTCTGGCTGGTCTAAGAATTAAACTGACATGCGACAGATTAGCAGGATAAAAACAAACAAAAGTTTAGTAACATGTACACATGGGAGAAACGGAGGAAAACCATGTAACTTGCCAAAATGGCCAAAGCCCTCACATTAAATATCATCCTTAGCTAAAGACAAAACAAGATGCTGCGGTTGGGGAGATAGGGACTTTAAAGAGAAGGAAGGCAATTCAAAGGTAGGTGAAAAGGAGCAAATGTTTGGAAAACAAGTATTTGGCCCCACAGAAACAGAACACAGAGGGGAAACCCAACAAACAGGCTTCTCTAGGTTCTTCCCTGTCTACCACCTAGTTCATATTACACTAAGGTGATAGCTCACTTCCTGAGACAGTTTTTTTAAATCTGAATTCTTTTAGGCAGTTAGGGGAGGTAACAAGAAAAACTCTCTGAGCCTTTTGTTTCTTAAGAAAAATCAGCCTAAAATAACCCTCATGTTAAAGAGACGCATTTTGGGGTGGCAAATTTTGTTCCTCTTCAGAACACTCGATGATGTTCACACAGCTACAAAATCACCTAACGACGCTTTTCGCATAACATATTCCTGCTGTTAAGCGACACATGACTGTATGGAGGAGTATCTGCATACCTTTGGGTAGGGAACAATTTTTTAAACAACTGATAAGACTCTAAAACAAAAGATTGATACTTCTCAGTACCCAACCATTAACAAATTCTTTTTATCAAAGAACATCATAAAAGACAGGGAAAGGCAAGCCAGAGTGAGAGAAGATATTTGCAACTATATAGCTAATAAAGAACAGGATTTAAGAAGATCTTTTACAAGTAATGAGAAAAAAGACTGCCAACAATGGGCAGAAGACTTGAAAAAACACTTTACAAAAAAGAAAATCCAAGTGGCCAACAAACTTATGAAAAGGTTCTAAATTTCACTTTAGGCAATTAGGGAAATGCAGAGTAAAACTTCAGTGAGACACAACTGCTTTAAAAAAATCTGTTAATACCATTGTTGAGCAAGATATGGGGAAACAGAACACCTCTACCGCTCAAGAAATCTTTGTTACTATCTAATAAGATTTAAGATGTGAATACCTTATGACCAATCAATTCCACTCCTAGGTATATACCTTATTTGTATTAGGAGATATATACAATAATATTCATTGTGGAACTGTGATTGCCCCAAACTAAAAACATCACAATTGTCCACAGTCAATAAAATGAATAATTTGTGGTATTTTAAAGCAGAGGTAAATTATACAACAATGATGATGGAAGTACAGCTACACGCAACAACATGGATGAATCCCACAATGAATGAAAGCAGCAGCCACAAAAGAATACAGTATGATTCGACTTACATAAAGTTCAAAAACTGTCAAAAGTAAACTGTATTGTTTAGGTACATACATAGATGGTAATACTATAAATAAAAACAAAGACATAGTTATCACAAAAGATAGGGTAGTGGCAATTGCCAGGGGCTATGTGTGGGGAATATTTGTGATTGGGAAGGAACCACAAGGGGAGTTTTCTGGGCTTGCTGTCAATGTTCTATTGACTTGAGCTGGTTATACAAATAGTTAACCTTAAAATGATTTCTTAAACTGTGTATTTATATTTTATGCACTCTTTTGAATGTATGTTTTTTGAATATTTATTTCTCAGTTAAAAAAACAAAGCTAGGACATGGCAAGAGAAAAATGAACACAGACAAATTACCTAGTGATTACTTATTGTGATCCCCCAGATCTCAACTTCCTGTTTTTGAATTTGTTAAACAAGTCAAACCCATACCTAGTCATTGTAATCTAAATAATTACATATTTACAATTATAATACATTTTTGGTAATAATCATTATGGTTGAAAGAATTATTAGGTCAGGAGATTTTTCCTCAAGATCTCAAGGAATAATTTTCTTTCTGTCTTCATTTTATTAATTATAGAATAGTTGACTCTAAACATTGTTGATTTTTTTTTAAGCCTTGTC
Source organism: Tapirus indicus (assembly GCA_031878705.1). Taxonomy (NCBI): domain Eukaryota; kingdom Metazoa; phylum Chordata; class Mammalia; order Perissodactyla; family Tapiridae; genus Tapirus; species Tapirus indicus. The sequence goes on from CM062919.1 coordinate 51,940,984, forward strand.
ACTGGCACCACCAGAGAGTACTAGAAAAAATATATAAATAAAGATACACATCTATTTCTAAGTTCTACCTTTGGGACAATTTAGAAGAACTTACAGATGAGTAACATAACTGCTTTGAACTCTAAAAAGGACTTTAGAAATCCCCAACCAACAGTCTAGAATTTACCAATCTAGGTTTTACACGGTTATCATCATTTCCCCCCAGTTGTTTTAATAGAATTTCCAGGAGCCAAAAGCACTTGGAAGTAATGTCCCTTTACATTCAGTGACTGTTATCTCCATGACTGCCAAACTTGAAAATTAGGAAATCACCAAAGCAACATTACTTACAAAATGAAGAGCAAAATTGGAATCTCTGAAGTCAACTATGGAACAGGATTTACAAATATATTGTCAAATTTCTTAATTTATTTTTAATAAGTAAAAAATTACTCAGTGGTACTACACAAAATCAAATCATTAATTTTTGCACCTGGTATTTCAATCACCAACAGTGATCTTATGGCACAAAAATAAACAAACAGACAATGAAAAAATTGTCGTTAACTTCACCCTGGCTTTACAGCTTACTAAAACCAAATAGAAGAAATTAATGGCAATAACCGTTACCTGCAGAAAAAAAAAGCAATGACAAGATGGTTTCAGGTTTAATCACAAAATGTATTTAATCCTTGTTGATTTTGTTTGTATCTGCTAAAGCACTGATCTGTATAAATAAGAACTGATAGCATGGTTCTAAATTTACCTTCAAAGAGATATGGAGATTTAGATCAAATATAAGCAAGCTATTAGATCACAGTTCAGTATTACTGAATAGCTACCTGGAAAATATGAGTTACCGTCATAGAACCCAAAACAAAGTGGAAGTGGGGAAAAGGCTTCTTAAAGAAAAGTCCGTTTATTATTCCTAGGCTCTAAAGTTCCAAGCCATAGAGCTTTGATATTTCTGGATTCAATTTTAAGTAATACTAATTTTAAGCATTACGTTTGCAATGTGCACGATGGGAGAGAGTAGGATATGGTGAACAAAAACTGCTTATTTCAAAGGTAGCCATTTCCTTCAAACTCATCCTGTCCACTTCTCCCCACCTCCCAATGCACAGATTATCCCTTATTCACACGAATTTATCCTCCACCCCTAAATACATATATTTTCCCAACTGGATGATACGTCTACAAAAGAAAAGAACAACACAGCTGGTTGACAAAGAAATTTAAACTACTTGTAAATGGAATAAAAGGAAAGTTCAATAGAGTATAAAAGATAGCAAACTGGAGTAATACTGATGTGAATCTAATTTTTAATTTATCAAAAGTACCTATTAATGGTCTAAGCAAGAGAGGAGGAGAAAAATAGCTAGAGGGACATGACTTCCTATGGTTATAAAATGCCAATTGCTTCAGAATGCATGATAGCTTTAGAAATAAAAGAAACACTTGCTGTTTTCATTGAGTTTACAATGTTGAGTACGTTTCACGTCATTTCAATGTAAGCACTTATATGAACATCTGCAATAGCTCATATTAGAAAACAGAAAGTTGCTACTAATAAAGACCTAAAAAAATAAATCTTCGTCAACTCCCTTTCTGGGAATGCAGAATAAAATAATAAGTTTTTCTTTAAAATAAAATATTAAATTATTTTTTTTCTGCCCATTAGGTTGCTGGAAGAATAAAAATTAAGACTCAACTAGTGACGATTTTTTAATTTCTAGTTTTCATCTACTTCTAAGGATACTACCTTTACAAAATCTTTTAATTTTATATGCTATGAGACTCAGGTTTAGAGTTCCATATAAATAAAACAGCCACATTAGAAGATGTATTGAAGAATCAAATGATTAGCCACATTTATCTGTTCACATTCAGATTCTCTGTCAGAGTCCATATAATACTGTTAACATTTAGTCCAAGTTAACATATGTCATCTGACCTACTGCTCATGGCTTACAATACTGATGCTATCAACAAAGATCTTGATTTTGGGGGGACAGTAATATAACAAACTCTGGTTAAACTAGCAGAGGTAACAGGACAGCAAATTGTTCAACTGTACCATTTAAAATGTCTACTCTTCATCCGCAGCTACCATCCCTCCTCTTCCCACTGGTGTTAAATTCAAAGCCTAATCATGAGAGGTGCAAGATGCCAAACACTATTTGTACAAAAAAATGGGCCTCAGATCCTAACCAAAGAAATTCATAAAATAGGATTGAACTTTTTGGATAGTTGCATTTGTTGCTTTCGATTTCTTGATCTTTTATCTCTTCTGGTTATGGATACATATTTTTTACTTCTTTTCATCCACAGAGGTTAATACACAAATTTGTTGTGAGCACTGTAAAATGGCATTCCAGTTCAAAGTTGCTTGTGATCATATCCACATATAAAGCACTAGACAAGTGTATACTCTGCTCCAAAATATTTTGCAATTCTTCAGTGTAGTTTCCTATTTAATATTTAAGGGATATTTCCCTTAAATTAAGGCTTCCTCAAAGAGAAATCCATAGTATTATGAGGTGATTTTTTCAGTTTCTGAATTAAGTGTACTCTTTCCAAACTCAAGGAGTCCTAGAGTAACTTTAAAACAACTTCTGTTAATCAGTGTCACGACTAAAGTAGTATCTTACTGGAGGTCCAGGCAAATCTTCATCTCCATCGGTGTCTGGGGCAAATGACACAGTAAGATCCACATATTTCTTTTCTGTAGAGGGTTTCACAAGTTTATGCATTCTAAGAAAAATAAGCAAGGACAAATAATTTGGTAAATTCTGTAAAATGAAAGAGTTATTTGCTGACTAATGCTGCCCAGAGAATCTGGACTTACTTTAAATTCACTTCGAAATCTAATAATCAATCTGCTTTCATATATTCAGTTTTCTTTACTGAAAGCTCTAAACTCAAGACACTCATTTACCTAACAGTGAATCAATTTGGACCACTTCTGGTAGTGATAAAGAATACAGACCACTTATTAAAAGATAAAAAGCCACAAAAAATTCTAAAACATAGGTATTGCTTTTATAAAACAAATTCTCCTATACTCTCTATAAAGTTTGGAGGCATCATAAATTCTTCTCAAACATTTCTCTGTAAAGAGTAAAAAGCAAGCCAGATTTAAATCTTCAGATGTAAGCTAGAAACATCACAGTAAAAGACATTCTTAAGTTTTACCTTTCCCCTATATCCTATTTACTAAAAAACCACTTAGTTTTTGCTATTGTCACTGCTACTGTCTTGAATCAAGTCATCATCTATATGACCCTTATAGCTTCAAGCCAACTGTCTCTAGTTTTTCTCCTCCCTCCAATCTACTCTGCTGCCAGAATTTTCTTAAAACGTAAATTTGATGTTATTCTCCTGCCTAATAATGTTATCTATCATATATCATGTACCTTTCTCACGCCAGGTTCTGAACTATGTAGTCATGCGTTGCTTAACGACGGGGATACGTTCTGAGAAACACGTCATTAGGCAATTTCATTGCTGTACAAACATCACAGTGTGTGCTTATAAACCTAGACAGTATAGACTACTACACACCTAGGCTATATGGTACTAATCTTATGGGACCACTGTTGTATATATAGTCTGTCGTTGACTGAAACACTGTTATGCAGTGCATGACTGTAGACTATTTAATCCTCAATAATAGCTCTTTCCATTTTACAAAGATATTTTGTCCCACATATAACTTTTCTTTCCACCATTCATTCTCACCACTTCATCCTTGAGTCATTCCAAAACACTTGATTTCCCAAATAGATCATGCATGCTCTTTGCATTAATTGATAATCATAGTTAAAGCTGATGTATCTGTTAAAGCACCATTATGCAGAGATTTATTTATTCATATAACAAGTATCTACCGATGCCTATTATGTGCCAGGCATTGGTCTAAGTGCTTGAAATTTATCAGTGATGAGATCAAATAAAGATTACTGCCCTTTTGAAGCTTACAGACTAGTGGGGGGAGACAGATAATATATAATAAGCATAAATAAAATATATAGTAACTATATGACAGTAATAAGTTCTATGAAAAAGAGAGAAAGTAGAGCAGAGTAAAGGGGATCGGGCATGCTAGGCGGGGATAGCTGACAGGTTGCAGTATTCAATAGGGCTCAGGGAAGCCTCTTCTGGAAGTGCAAAGACAAAAGGTGAGAGTCAACCAGGTCACCATCTCAGAAAGTTACAAGCAGAGGGAACAACTAGAGCAAAGGGCCCATGCTGGAGCATGACTGGAGCGTTCAAGGAAAAGTAAGGAGGCCAGTATAGCTAGAGTTTTGTGAGCAAGGTGAGAGAAGTATGAAAGGAACTTAGAAGGGTAACTGGGAAGCAGATCATTTAAACCTTGTAGACCACTATAAAGACTGGCTCTTTTTGCTCCCCTTCTTCCTTCAGTTCTCTGCTCAAATGCCACCTTATCAGGTATTCCTTATGACAGGCAGAGGGAATACCTAGACTACTTAATATAACATAGCAACTTAACACCCCTTATTCTGCTTTATTTTCTCCATAGCACTTACCACCATTTAACATACTTGTCTAGTTGTTATGCAAACCCCTAAGTAGGGCAGGGACTTTGCTTTGCTCATTGCTGTATCCCTAATACTTATAAAAGTACCTGGCACATAGTAGGCATTCTTTAAAAAGAATCTGTTGAATAAATGAATTAAAATAACAACTTGGCATCTTTGTTTTATACTTCAGTCTCATAAGCCTGGTCATTATGTACGTGTTTCCACATAAGAGGTGGATCTATTTTTACTTGGTGTATTGACCAATTCAGGTTTCTAAGCCTATTAGTTGAAAAGCTGACTGAACTACGATAAGTTCACAAGGGTATTATAATCCTATGAATCTCCCTTGAGAGGTAGTCTGTTGAGCTTGGTAGATTCACTGCCTTTATTACTGCCATTAGACAGGAGTAAATCACATATTTTTATCTGAAGTTCGATAATCCCTGTTTAATTTTCCAGCGTGTACCCAGCTTATGCTTCAATTCTTGTGAATCTTTTGCATATAATGTTTGATACTTACGTTAACTTCAATCTTTTTGCATGACCAGGCATTACAGGAACATAAAGCATTTTGACACCCTGTACCACCAGTGTTGGCTCAATTCCGTACTTCTCCTAACAGTGAATATCCAAAAGAGAAACAATCAAAGCTCCATCCAAACAATATGCTGGGAGACGTTTTACGACCAGTAAAAAGAGAGCAAACAAACCCCTGTCAAATAATATTTATAAAAACTTCCAATGAAATTACGTGTTAAAATCTAACAGACTCAAAGTGATTAATAAACTACGTAAATAAGTGTCTCACTTTGACTGCATTTATGAAATCCAAGAGCGTGAAATCTTCGTTTCCATGTATAGTCCATCTGTCCCAAATTGTAAATGATATTCCATTTCTGTTGTAGGAAAATATTCAGAGCAAAACAATTTTACTTTTCTTCCCTTTAGTAATAATAATAAATCCCACAAGTCCATTATATGTTATTTAGCGAGATATTAATGTGGGGGAAAAAAAGAAAATACAACTTCTGAAATATTCCATAATCCTATTTCCCCATCACACCACATAGGTAACCATTTTTATCAGTACCTTTTTGATCCTCCCAGTGTCTCATTATAAATTAGTATGTCTTAGTGAGAAAGTTTTCTCTCTTTCTATTTATTTATTTATTTTTAAAATTTATTTTGTTATTTTTTTTGTGGGGAAGACCAGCCCTGAGCTAACATCCGTCACCAATCCTCCCCTTTTTTGCTGAGGAAGACTGGCCCTGGGCTAACATCCGTGCCCATCTTCCTCTACTTTATATGGGATGCCGCCACAGCGTGGCTGACAGGCAGTGCGTCGGCGGGCGCCCGGGATCCGAACTCGCGAACCCCGGGCTGCCAAGCACGGACTAAACCACTGCGCCACCGGGCGGCCCCCTCTCTCTTTCTTTTTAAACAGCTGCATGGGTTTCACTGTGAGGATGTTCCAGTCCCCTATTACTGGACACTTGGGTTGTTTCAATCTTTGGCTATGATAAACAATGCTAGAATGAATATCCTGTACATTTACATTTGAGATGAGTATAAATGTATCTGCAAATTTGAAATCTAGTGCCCTATTTCCTTTATTATGGGTTATACTATTTTATACTCTCATCAGTAATACATGAGAATACTTTCGCACACTCTTGCCAAGATAGGTGTTTTCAAATTTCTGATTGTTGCCAATCTGAGAAGTGAAAAATGGAGGTCCAGGCAAATTGTTTTGCTTTGTCACATAGCTTTTGGATTAGATTCTAAATCTCATGATCCATTAATCAGACACTAGAGTGCTTTCTAATCCATCTAAGTTAAATACAGATGAAACCATAAGAAAGTATAACATTAAACAATATGGCAGATTAAGTGTTGTGAGAGTGTTATGGCCAGTTTAGCCAGAAGTGCTTCCTGCAGATAGGGTTTTGACCTGGTCTTGAAGTGATGGCAAGGATCTACACATACAGAAGAAAAGGAGAGGTAAAGCTAATATTTTTCCCCTTTAAATGGCAAAAATCTTATTTCAGTCTCATTATGCAAGAGAAACAGACCTTCATGCATACCTGATTTCAGTTTTTCTTACTTCGGATGTCTCTGTAAACACTATAACTGGAATGGCTAAGTTAAGGAAACAATTTTTGTACGCTTCAAATGGATAGCCACCAGCTACTTTGATCATCTCCAATGCAACCTAGATAAAAGAAAATGATCTGATATATAAACAGCTTTATTATTCATAACTTTAATTGCATCTATTTAATTTTCCTAAATTCTTCTCAAGCATTTCTCTGTAAAGAGTAAAAGCAGCTATTGGATTGGAGTAATATAAATTTCTTATAAATCTCTCCACTTGTAGCATATTTTATACTTTCAAACTTTCAACCTGGTTTACACATGGTGAACAAAGGTATTCAAGAAAATATACTAATTTGACCATGTAATCTTTCTACTTTGAAACCAGAACCTAAGAAATACAATAGTCTAAAATCATTTAATATAGGATCACATAATGACATAGTTACTAGGAACAACAATAGAGTACAGTGTAATAACCAGGGCCATCCTAATGATTCTGAATTAAATTTTAAGGAATCTGAATTACTGAAAGGAATTACATTTTTTTTAAGCAAAGAACTAAAATCCAATCAAAGAGCAAAGATTAGGGCAGTTCATTTTATTCAAGAAACACAGAGCACCTGCTTTGTGTGGAGCATACAATGATGATTAAGAGGATTACTGCGTGTAAAAAAATAAGACTCTATCTTGACAAAGCTTATTTTTTATGTTAAAATGTTTGTATACCTGTAAAACCTCAAAACTAGATTATTGTAATTTCAGAAATATCTTGAAATTGTAAATTATAAGATCAATATATATCTCTCCTGCTCTAAGATCTCTGAGTGACTGGTTGGGGGGGCAGTATATTGGGGAAGACAGGAAAGAGGCAATAAAAAAGAAGGATCTTCATTCAAAGATTAATAAACTCACCAAGCCAGAAACCGCAGCAGTGGATGTTGCTATAGCAGGTATAATCTTACCAGCTATGCGCTTTGTTTTCAAACGGTCAGCTGGTTCAATGTTATACATTTTGGCACGAAGATTTGACGCAGCTGTGATGAAATCTATGTGTCCATTACTATCATCATCTTTTTCAAATGAAAGCACAGCCATCTGAAGGTCATCTGATCATAACAACCAGAAAAACAAAGCTTCCTAGTAAGTGGTAAAGGTTTTACTAGGTAAAAATCAAGGTGGGTACACTACTCTTAAAGATTCTTTTTTGTTTTATGTTTTTAAATGACTGAAAAATTTAAGAAAAATCCAGGGAACTGAAGTTATTGAAGGACATGAAAATGATGGCTTTAATACCACTAAATTACAGAAGTTTCTATGTTAAAAAAAAAACAAACCTTTCTAAAAAATAGAAAAATAAGAAAGCCATGTACCACATCTGCTATTAAGTGGTCTATAATAAAAAAGTCAACATTGGGTATTGTTCACAAAACGATTCCATAAATATTACTCTGAAATATTTTGCCTCTGATAACTAAGAACAGTGTCAGTTGGCCAAATAAAAATATGTATCTTTTTGAAAGATTTCTAGATCAGTGCCTCCCAAAATCATTCTGTAGACCAGTGTAGTTTGATCTGTGATGAAATGAGAAAGTAAGATATGGTATTAAGTTTTTCCTAGAACTATATTAAAATAACACTTTTTATTTGCAAAATAAATAGTTGGCTAATCTAGGCTGTTTATCCTGAATTTTACTGGTCTGTGCATAAAATCCCTAAAGTTTGGAAACCGCTGCTTTATGGAATAAAAAGTGGTGAGCAGGTCTACAAACATGAGCTAATAGTTCTGTTTTTAAGGAATTAAAAGTTCAGTTTCCCTATATTTAAAATCATTTAGCAAGGATGCATGTAGGTCAGTTCATATTCCATGTGTGTAATTATGGAGACTAAGAAGCCAACAAGAAATCTACCTAGGGTTTTTTCATCCTAAAGTGACTTAACTGGGTCTAAGGGTTACTCTCCACAAGGACTCCACTTTTCTGTTCATTATGCTAGCCGTATGTTAAAAAGGAATCACATAATAGAATCTCAAGGACTAAAACAATCGGAATAAAAACAACAGACTTACATTTCAGCCTTTGAAGGTAGGGCAATGGTGGAGAAAATTATGAATTTAGTCACAGTTAAAGATGAACAGTGACTTTCATATAATCATGAAATCAATTAATATCATTATTATTGTTGTTATTTAATCTCACAATCTTCTGGGTGTAGAGCTTAGTGAAAATAAAAATCCCTCCAGTTCAAAATTTTTATAAAGATTTCCCCTTACTTGTGGTAGCTTCCTTAGATGAAATAGCCTTTTCTAGTTGGAAAATAGCATTCCTCTCATCTTCACTGCTAATAGGAACATGGTCTGGTTTCCTTGCAGTTTCATCTGTTTGAACAACCTTTAAATATATGTAGATATATTCATTAATGTTATCGCATCCTACACTTGTTTGTTTACTGTATCTGTTTTATCAAATAAGTCACAAAGAGAAAACATTCCCTCCATTTAGTTCAATCAGATTATTAATCATTATGCTCCAATGTATTTTACACCTTCCATTAGTAAGTAATATTATGTTATTTATTTGTTTTCTTTATTATCTATCTCTTCACACTGACATGTAAACTCTATGAGAAGAGGGATCTTTACCTTGTTTACTGAGAGAACCTCTGTGAAAACAAACTTGTTCATAGTGAGTGTTAAAAATATTTACTAAAGGGGCTGGCCCAGTGGCGCAGCAGTTTAGTTTGTGCTTGGCAGCCCGGGGTTCACGGGTGCAGATCCCAGGCGCCTGCCAACGCACCGCCTGTCAGCTATGCCGTGGCAGCGTCCCATATAAAGTGGAGGAAGATGGGCACGGATGTCAGCCCGGGGCCAGTCTTCCTCAGCAAAAAGAGGAGGATTAACAACGGATGTTGGCTCAGGCCTGGTCTTCCCCACAAAACAAAAAAAGAAAAAAAAATTTACAAAATAGTTTGTAAAACTTGAGTTCATATAGATCTTTTTAAAATTCTACACTAAAATAATGTTAATATTAACCAACAATTTGTGATTCTAACAAATCTACTTCAAACCAAATTGCATAGCTCTAACTAGCGCAGAGCTGTTTTCTGCCTACAAAGAAACCGAAGAAATTCATAAAATATATAATATGGGCATCCTTTAAATATTTATTGATTGCTGACAAGAAGTTCTTTCCTAAAGAATATGTATTCCTTTGAGGAGTGATGTCAGCATCATGGCGGGGTGAGATTCCCTCTTTGAATCTCTGCCCCCTAAGACACAACAAAAACACCATTCGCATACCAACAGAGGTCAATCAAACACTACAAAGCACTTCTAAGAGACCCTTGCCATGGTACATCTGATGGTGGAGGTACGGGAAGCCCCAAAGGACATGAGGAGAGGCAAGGAGATTTACTTCCCCTCCCCAGTCGATCAGCAAAGACAGCGCGGCTCCCAGACAGAGAGGGGGGAGGGGTGGCCCTCTGTGGGGAAAACTATCACCCTCTACGTGCTCTCACAGACTGTTGAGAGATTCCCACTGGGAAGGGACGACAGACTGTTTTGGGGGTGTGGTAAATGCCCCAAGAGAGCCAGAAAGGAAGTCCCCAGGTCAGGCAGGTGAAAGAGAGAACCCCTCTCCCCACACGCCCTGTGCTTCAGCACAATAACTCCAGGGACTGCAGCAGGCTCAGAGCACACCGCTCGTGACCTCCTCCCGGTGGCAGCAAGTGGAAACTGCAGGACCATTTTCAAGATGAAGAATAGCAAAGGTAAATCAGCCAGCTCTATGCAAAAGTATCTTAAGTCTACAGACCAAGAGAAAAACAACAAACGCCCAGAAAACAACCCTGAAGGCACAGAAATCTATAACCTGAATGACAGAGAATTCAAAATAGCTATCATAAACAAACTCAATGAAATACAAGAGAACACACAGAATCAACGAATTCAGGGAATTCTTCACAAAAGAGATTGAAACCATAAAGAAAAACCAATCAGAAATACTGGGGATGAAAAACAATGGATGAGATAAAGGAAAACCTGGAGTCATTAAAGAGCAGAACTGACAATATGGAGGAACGAATTAGCACTATTGAGGATAGCCACTCACAAAGGCTCCAGATAGAGGAGGAGAGAGAGCTAAGACTAAAAAGAAAGGAAGAAATACTTTGAGAAATATCAGACTCAATGAGGAAAAGTAACATAAGGATAAATGGTATTCCAGAAAGAGAAAAAAGAGCAGAGAGTTTGCTCAAAGAAATAATAGCTGAGAACTTCCCAAACCTAGGGAAAGAGATGGAAATAACAGTGAATGAAATCAACAGATCACCTAAATATATAAACAGGAATAGACAAATGCCACGCCACATAATAGCTAAATTGACAAGAGTCAGTGACAAGAAAAAATATTAAGGGCAGCTAAACAAAAAACCAAAATAACATACAAAGGAAACCCCATCAGGCTCTCAGCTGATTTCTCAACAGAAACTCTACAGGCTAGGAGAGACTGGAATGATATATTCAAAATCCTGAAAGACAAAAACCTTCAGCCAAGAATATTTTATCTAGCGAAAATTTTCAAATATGATGGAGAAATAACAACTATCCCTGATAAACAAAAGCTAAGGGAGTTCATCACCACAAGACCCCCACTGCAAGAAATGCTCAAGAAGGCCCTTAGGCCTGAAAAAAAAACAAATGAGAAAGGGGATACAAAGATTTCAGCAAGGAGAAAAGCAAGGAGACTAAACCAGAACAAACTACAGTTGGATAACATCAAAAATTAATTCAAGCTCATCACTGGAAACACACACTCATGACACAATCTGGAATAAAGAGATAACAAATAAGGAGGGGAAGAGGTAAGGGATCGAACTGACCCAGCCTCAGGAAACAGGAGGCATCTGAAAATGTACTATCTTATCCAGGAGATCTTTTATATAAACCTCACGGTAGTCACTAAACAAATAACCAGAAGAGAACCACACATGACAAAGAGAAAACTGAGAGAATCAGCATGAAGAAATACCAAACTGAATTGGCAGTCCGAAACACATGGGACAAGAAATGAAAGAAATGCAAAAGAACCAGAAAATGAACAATAAAATAACAACATTAAACCCTCATATATCAATAATCACTCTAAATGTAAACAGATTGAATTTTCCAATCAAAAGACAGAGTGGCGGGGATGGATTAAAAACCAAGATCCAACAATTTGCTGCCTCCAGGAAACACATCTTGGCTCTAAAGACAAACACAGACTCAAAATAAAAGGATGGAAAACAATACTCCAAGCTAATGGCAAACAAAAGAAAGCAGGAGGAGCCATACTTATATCAGACAAAGTAGACTTCAAGATAAAAAAGGTAATGAGAGACAAAGAAGGGCAATATATAACGATAAAAGGGACACTTCACCAAGAAGACATAACAATTTTATAAATATCTATGCACCCAACACAGGAGCACCAAAGTACATAAAACAACTGCTAAAAAACCTAAAAGGAGATATTAACAATAACACAATAGTAGGGGGTCTTAACACCCCACTTACGTCAATGGATAGATCATCCAGATAAAAAGTCAACAAGGAAATAATGGACTTGAACGAAAAACTAGAAGCAATGGACTTAATAGATATATACAGAGCACTCCACCCAAAAAAAGCAGAGTACACATTCTTCTCAAGTGCACATGGAACATTCTCAAGGATAGACCATATATTAGGAAACAAGGCAAACCTCTATAAATTTAAGAAGATTGAAATCATTACAAGCATCTTTTCTGATCATAATGCTATGAAACTAGAAATCAACTGCAAGGAAAAAAATGGGAAAGGGACAAAGATGTGGAGACTAAACAACATGCTACTGAACAACCAATGGGTCATTGATGAAATTAAAGGAGAAATCAAAAGCTATCTGGAGACAAATGAAAAGGAAAATACACCATATCAACTCATATGGGATGCAGCAAAAGCAGTTCTGTGAGGGAAATTCACAGCAATACAAGCCCACCTTAACAAACAAGAAAAATCCCAACTAAATAACCTTAAACTGCACCTAACAGAATTAGAAAAAGAACAGACAAAGCCCCGAATCAGCAGAAGGAGGGAAATAATAAAAATCAGAGCAGAAATAAATGAAATTGAAACCAAAAAAACAGTAGAAAGGATCAATGAAACAGAGCTGGTTCTTTGAGAAGATAAATAAAATTGACAAACCCTTAGCCAGACTCACTAGGAACAAAAGGGAGAAGACTCAAATAAATAAAATTAGAAATGAAAGAGAAGAAATTACAACAGATACCACAGAAAAACAAGGGATTATTAGAGAATGCTATGAAAAACTTTATGCCAACAAATTGGACAACCTAGAGGAAATGGACAAATTCTTGGATGTATACGACCTCCCAAAACTGAATCAAGAAGAAATAGAGAATCTGAATAGACCAATCACAAGCAAAGAGATTGAAACAGTAATCACAAACCTCCCCAAAAATAAAAGCCCAGGACCAGATGGCTTCCCTGGACAATTTTACCAAACATTCAAAGAAGATTTTAACGCCTATTCTTTTCAAACTCTTCCAAAAAATAGAGGAAGACGGAATACTTCCTAACACCTTCTATGAGGCCAGCATCAACCTGATACCATGCCAGGCAAGGACAATACAAAGCAGGAAAACTACAGGCCAATATCACTGATGAACATAGATGCAAAAATCCTCAACCAAATACTGGCAAACCGAATACAGCAATACATCAAAAAGATCATATACCACGATCAAGTGGAATTCATACCAGGGACACAAGGACGGTTCGACATCCACAAAGCAATCAACATGATACACCACATTAACAACAGGAAGAATAAAAACCACATGATTTGTCAATTGATGCAGAGAAGGCATTTGGCAAGATCCAACATCCATTTATGATAAAAACTCTCAACGAAATGGGAATAGAAGGAAAGTACCTCAACACAATAAGGGCCATATATGACAAACCCACAGCTAGCATCCTACTTAATGGGGAAAAACTGAAAGCCATTCCTCTGAATAGCTTTCAACATTCAACACAGTGCCAGAGCCATTCAACATAGTACTGGAAGTTTTGGCCAGAGCAATTAGGCAATAAAAAGGAATAAAAGGACTCCAAGTAGGCAATGAAGAAGTCAAACTCTCACTATTTGCAGACAACATAATCTTATACATAGAAAACACAAAAAAGTCCATCGGAAAACTACTAGAAATAATCAACAACTACAGCAAAGTGGCAGGGTATAAAATCAACTTACAAAAATCAGTTGCATTTCTATACACTAACGATGAACTAACAGAAACAGAACTCAAAAAGACAATCCCATTTACAACTGCAACAAAAAGAATAAAATATCTGGGTATAAATTTAACCAAGGAGGTCAAAGACCTATACAATGAAAAGTATAAGACGGTATTGAAAGAAATCGAGGAAGGCATAAAGAAATGGAAAAATATTCCATGCACATGGATTGGAAGAATAAATATAGTTAAAATCTCCACACTACCTAAAGCAATCTACAGATTCAATGCAATCCCAATCAGAATCCCGATGTCATTCTACACAGAAATAGAACAAAAAATACTGAAATTTGTATGGGGCAACAAAAGACCCCGAATAGCTAAAGCAATCCTGAAAAAAAACAATAAAGCTGGAGGCATCACAATCCCTGATTTCAAAATATACTATAAAGCTATAGTAATCAAAACAGCATGGTACTGGTACAAGAATAGACACACAGATCAATGGAACAGGATTGAAAGCCCAGAAATAAAACCACACACCTATGGACAGCTAATCTTTGACAAAGGAGGGAAGAATATACAATGGAGAGAGGGAAGTCTCTTCAATAAATGGTGCTGGGAAAACTGGACAGCCACATGGAAAAGAATGAAAGCAGACCATCTTCTTTCGCCATACACAAAAATCAACTCAAAATGGATTAAGGACCTGAAAGTGAGACCTGAAACTATAAAACTCCTGGAAGAAAATATAGGCAGTATACCAATTCACATTGGTCATAAAGGGATCCTTTCAAATTCTATGTCTACTTAGACAAGGGAAACAAAAGAAAAAATAAACAAGTGGGACTTCATCAGACTACAGAGCTTCTACAAGGTAAATGAAACCTGGACCAAAATGAATAGACAACCCACCAGCTGGAAGAAAATATTTGCAAATCCTTTATCTGAGAAGGGATTAATCTCCGCAATATATAAAGAACTCACACAACTAAGCAAAAAAAACCCAAACAACCTGATCAAAAATGGTCAGAGGATATCAACAGACATTTTTCAAAGGAAGAGATACAGATGGCCAACAGACACATGAAAAGATGTTCGACATCACTATTCATCAGGGAAATGCAAATCAAAACTACGCTAAGATATCACCTTATACCTGTTAGAATGGCTATAATCACCAAGACAAAAAACAACAAATGTTGGAGAGGTTGTGGAGAAACGGGAACCCTCATTCACTGCTGGTGGGAATGCAAACTGGTGCATCCTCTATGGAAAACAGTATGGAGAGTCCTCAAAAAATTAAAAATAGAAATATCTTATGATCCAGCAATCCCACTCTTGGGCATCTACCCAATGGACATGAAATCAACCACCACAAGAGGCTTATGCACCCCTATGTTCATGGCAGCATTATTCACTATAGCCAAGAAGTGGAAGCAACCCACATGTCCCTCGACTGAGGATTGGATAAAGAAGATGTGGTGTGTATATATATATATATATATATATATATATACACAATGAAATACTATTCAGCCATAAGAAAAGACAGAATTGTCCCATTTGCAACAACATGGATGGACCTAAAGAGAATTATGTTAAGTGAAATAAGCCAGAGAGAGAAGGACAGACACTGCATGATTTCACTCATATGTGGAATATAAGTGAACACACGGACTGAGAGAACTGATTGGTGGTTACCAAGGGGAAGGGGGGTGGGGGGTGGGCACAAGGGGTGATGGGATGCATCCACATGGTGATGGACAAAAAGTAATGTACAGCTAAAACCCCCACAATGTTATAAACTATTAACACAGCAATAAAAATGAAAATTAAAAAAAAAAAGAATATGTATTCCTTCATACAGATGCATGCTTAGGGCAGCATATAGAAGTAAATTATCCTTAAGAAATTACTTATTAGAGATTCCATGAGTGCAATGAAGTTGATATTCTCAAACTTAGAAACTAGCTACATCATCACTAATTAAGCTACTATTTCTTATTAAAAAAGACATCCAACTCATGTGTTTACAGATTAAATATTATTATAAGTATTCAAGAAATATTAAGAAGTCAAGGAAGCAGAAACTTTTGTTTGCCAGAATGTCTACCTGATATTTTTGGCTGTGGCATCTGTAAACTAGAAGTGCCAGATCCTGAAGCTTTACTGTGAGTCTCTTTAATGAGTTGTGAAAAAGCTTATAATTCATGTTAAAACTACCTAAACTGCAGAGGATAATTTATTATCCCCAAACTTTGATACAGAAAGAAGCAATTCAGGCCAGAAAACATATTGAAGAGCAATAAAGACTAGTAAAGTTATTGATGCATGATTCCTTGGCTTCTGTCTAGAAGTTTGACCCATTGGAAACATGGGCTAGGAATCTTCTTTATATAGGAATTCTGTTCATCCTTTCCGAACATTTATTCTTAATAAGCTATAAGTCACAAACATTCCATTCAGCAAACTCACCTATTTGTACACAACCAACTGCCTATGAGTCTTCCTTTTCCCTAAAATAAAAATGCAGCGTGGAAGACTGCACACACCACCTCTTTCTTGAATTTTGCAGGGAGACAGACATAACATTACATTTTCCAGTATAGCTATAGGGTAAGGGGAACAGAAGGTTGTTTTATGGATGATTTTTCGAGTGCATACAAAGAAGGCATATAATGAACACGTGAAAAAGAAAAATATTATTTTCAAACTTTCCTATTTAACCTCCCTAAATTTCATGTTCCATCTTTATTAATACTCTCTATCGCTTTCTCCAACATATTTTCCTGACAAAATCCCAACCCTTGTCTCCAATTTTCCGACTGTTCTACATTAGCACCCAGGCAGCTAATTTGTCTTTTCTCCAGCCACATTAAGTGGATTAATATTAAGTGGATCCTCAGTGCTGTCTGGAAATTCCACTGTATCTTCTAATTAGGTGACTTTCCCACTCCCCTAAGCAATTATTTCACACCTTTTCTCTGCTCAAACTTCATCTTCTTCTTCCCCTCACTGGAAGCTATTAAGCTTGCTTCTTATTTCAAATAAGAAAATAACAATCTTTTTTTCTCTCACACTCCAATTCTAATCCCTTACAAATCCTGTCAGGGCCACTGCAAAATATACACAGAATCCAATCCCTTATCCCAATTTCCCTATTACCTACTACTTCTTTCAAACCATCATCATCTCTTGGCTATAGCCTCCTAATAGCTTTTCTTGCTTCCTCTCGTGTCCCATATAATCATTCTTAACACAACCAGCCAGAGTCATCCTTTTAAATACATCAGATTGTATCCTCTGCTTAAAATCGTCCACTGGCTTCTTATCTCATAAAACACAAAGTCCTTATCATAATCCCAACTACCTCTCCAATCTCACCATCTACTACTCTCCTCTTGCATATTCTCCTCCAGAAAGATCCTGACCTTCAAATTCTTTCAAGGCTTTTCTCTGCACTTGTTTCTGCTGCCTGCATTGCTCTTTCCCCCGGATAATAGCATGGCACACTCCATCACTTCTTTCAGGCTTCTGCTCAAATGTTACTTTATCAGAGAGGTTTTCCCCTTTATCCTATGAAATGACACCAGCTCCATCACCCTTTATTGCTTTTCCCTGTTTTATATTTTCTTAGCATTTATGCCCACACTGAAATATAATTACAGGTACATGCCACATAACACGATGTTTCAGTCAACAACTGACTGCAAAAATGACTGTGGTCCCATAAGATTAGTACTATATACCATCCAGGTTTGTGTAGGTACACTCTATGATGTTCACATAAGGACAAAATCACCCAACGATGCATTTCTCAGAGGGCATCCTTATCGTCAAGTGACACGATTGTACTGGCATTTTTTTTTTTATAGTCCGCCTCTAGTTCATTAGAATATAACTTTCACAAGAGCAAAAATTTTGTTTTGTTCATTGTGGGATTCTTCAGATTTAGAATGGGACTTGACAAAAGCAGAAGTTCAATAACTATTTGCTGAATGAATGAATTTCTAAACATACCTTGTTGGAAGGTTTGAATTCCTGAATCTTTACTTCAGAAAGAATATTCAAGAGGGCATCTGCTGATAAGTCCTGTTTGAAGTAATTTTATCAACAAACATTTTTAAAATTCTGAATTCTGAAGCTAAAAACATCCTATACAAGGTCCTTTATCATACTAAAATATTTGAATAATTTATCATCTGATTGTTTAGACCACATCTATTTGTGACATTTACCTTTATTTCTATAGAAACGTCATCCATAAATGATGGGGGAAGGGGCGGTATGTGTGAAATACTGCCTTATTAGTACTTATTAGTCAACAAATCTGAAATCTTAGTTCTTTCCACAAATTTTTAAAAAAGTAGTTTTAGGACTTGTTGTGAGTATCAGACTGAGTGCCTTGAGATCAGGGACTGTCTCTTCACTGTTCTACAAAGTTCCCTGCACAAAGTTATACTCAATAAATAAAACAAATAAGTAAATGGAATTCATACCTTCAGAAGCAGGAAAATATTTAAATGGTTCCAGATGAACTTAGACGAATTTAAGGCTATCAGATTCATACTCATTATTAAGAAGCTGCTTAGGAAAAACTGACACATACTGCTTTTGAGATCATCTACAATACTTACCACAAAATTACCACTCTTTTCACAAAAAGAGTACCAGACTGAATGCCACTATTTTCACCAGACATTTATGGTATATTTCACTGTGCCTTAACTCCAAAAAGGATTAACCTATAACAGGTACTTTTATCTGGATCCAAAATAGCCAGTGTTAATTATGGATCTGGTTCATATTTCCCCATTCAGCCTGTCTAAAAGTATACCAATTAATTTAGCTCCAATAGGCATTTGTGAAGAAAAATTCACTAATACAAATCTGCCTCTTAAGTAAAACTGTATTAGATCCTTTAGATGTTAGTCAGTGAAGATGATGTCTAAGAGAATGGGTATGATGATAAGGGTTAAGAAATGTCAATACAGGGTAGCATTTTCAAATTTCCTGAAAAGCATATAGGTTAACATCACAAAATAAGCCAAATGAATGTTAAAGGGAATCTCTAAGGAATACTTTAAAATTGCTATGAAATAGTTCACTTGGGGTTTTCAGAGTAATTATGATAAAGTTAACAGGTTATAAATGTTTTAAAAATAAAGTAAGACTGCTTTTACAAATATTTGTTTCACTACTTAAATTTAGAAAGAAAAATTTGACCTACTTAGTAATGCTGCAAACGAGATTTTAGTTTCTGCTATGTTAGAATGGGCAAAAATACAAGAAAATAAAAAGCTTATATTAAAGAACAAGTGTCATAACATATAAACACATTTTGATTACGCAATTATCTGATAAGTCATCTGATTCTAGCCTGGTTTTGTATCATTTACTAGGGCTTGAAGAATATCTTACCTCTTCTGTAAATGGAATGCAATAGACTGTAGCATATAATTTTGCAGCATTCAGGAGGAAGCTGAAGTGCCTTTTGAAATTAAAAAATAAAATGAAGTATGAATGCACAGTTTCAAAGAGGATGTTTAATTCATCAGAAACTATAGCTTTTAAAATGCTGATGAAAAATAATCACAGAATCTTTACTACAGAATTATTTTTTTTAAAACTTAGGCGATGAAATTCTGCTGTAGACCAAAGCATTGCAGAAGATATAAAAGAAAAAAACATTAGATATTTATTCTCATAAGCACTAATATTCAGGAAGTGATCATGACTATTTTGGGGAGAGAAGTGGCCAGAAAAATTAGACTAGTGAAAGAAAATCCATTTTAATTCGTAGGAAAATATTACACAGTTTTAAAAACTGTGTATCAGGTTCAAACTAAGCAAACGAGTTTGTTTAAAAACAAAAAAAGGTAAGTTTTATAAGCGAAGCAGTCAGGATAAGGTGATTGAAAGCTTAAAACAAGCACCAGATGAGAAACTAAGCATAGAGTTATATGTTGAAATGAAGGAGAACAAGCTAAGTGTTTAATTAAAATAATACATATGAGTATGTGTGTGTGTGTATATGTGTGTGAGTGTATAAATAAAATGTATATCTAATATAGATAGGGTATACAGGTATTCACTCAAAGATCAAGTCCTATGAAAATTAATTTGAGGTTATTTAGGGAGATAGTAGTAGTAATCATTTTTCCCCTACATAACTAAAGTTTCTAATATACTGGCTTCATTATACAGAAAAACATTTGTTGTCATTTTAATTTTTTTATGGATAAAGTCAAAGAGGTGACACTTCGGTTTCACTCTAGAGAAGATTAAAATAATGTTATCTGCCATAGAGAGTAAATAAGTGTGTGGAGAGAAGGGCTGTGACTGGCTTTATTGGCCAGACTATGTTTACTCTTAGATTAACAGGGATGCGATAATTTATCATTAAAGAACCTGAGATTTTCACCCTGCAATGTAAACCTATACACATTTAAGAGATTTACAGTGAAGGATGCATATAAAACTGAATACAAATACTTACAAACGTTCACTTAAATCAAATTTTATTGGAGAGGGGGGCCTCTTCGGTGATTGCCAAAACAAACCTAACAAAAAATACAAATATTATTTTCAATGTAGGCAACCAGTAATAAATTTCATTAAACTTTCTTCTCAACACTCGGTTATACTTACTACCATCTTTTAATCGTGTATCCAGAGGGAAACAGTAAAGAAGCTGAAGAGCCTAAAGAAAAAATAATTAAAAAAATCACTACTTAATATTATCTGAAGCAAAAAAAAGATCAAAATGCATAAAAAGACACACAGTGAAGTCTCTCAGCTATTCTTGTACTCCATCTGTCCACTCTCCTGTCACCGCCCTCTTTACCTTGAATAACTTGTATTGTTATTCTCTATCCACACTTATTGTTTGTTTTTTTGGCATGGACAGCAAATACAAATACAGATTATTTCATCCCTTGTAATACAAATGGTGGCATATTTTACAAATTATTCTGCTCCTTTCAAAGAGCTAATCCTTAAAACAAAAATGAAACCAGCAAAAATACATAGTACTTTGTATTTTGAAATGATACCATGTTTGAGATTTGCTTCAAACCATCTAGGGGAGAGTATATTGGGTGGGGCTATAGTTGAAAACAAGATTATCTAGGAGTTGATAATTGTTAAATCCAAATTGTCAGGAACACAAGGATTACATGGGAGTTGATTATACTGTTTTCTTTACATTTCTATGGTTGGGTTTTTCCATAATAAAAAAAAGTTCTTAAAAAAAACCTACAGAAGATAAGGACTAAAATGAGTTCTTCAGATTCTGAAACAAGAGGTCACTGATAATCTTGGTAAGAATAATTTGAATAGCAATGGGGAAAGAAGACACTTTTACTGGAAGAGGAAAATGGTAGCAGTGAGTATAGCCCCTTTTCCAAGAGGCAGAGTCAAGAAGGAAGTGAAAAGCAGGGATAAGTGTGATCAAAAGACTTTTTAAAAAAGATGAACTTACTTTATATTCCAATAGGTAAGAGCTTAAAGAGAGGGAGAGACTAAAGAGAGTGCAGGATACATTCTAGCAAGTGTAAGTAATTGGAGGTAATAATAATACTTAGTGAGCATTTATGGGCCAGGTTCTGTTCTAATGCTTTACATGTATTAACTCGCTTGATCCTCACCACTGCCCTATGAATTAGGTACCAATTTAATATCTCCAATTTACAAATGAGAAAATAGACACAAAGTGCAATTATCAGATATAGGTGGGGAAGGCAAAATTCCAACAAAATTTGTGACTGAATATCCCTATTTTCTCAGTCTCTTGCTGTACTCTGAACAACAATTTTTTTTTTAGACTATTGAAGAAATGTATTCCTTATTCTCTAGATGGAATCCCTATCTAGAACCCAATTTTGCACACAGAAAGACAAGGATCAGTTAAATGCGTAACAACTCAATGGGCGAGCTGAATGGGCAAATGCATTCTTTAATCAATAACATTCAAGGAGAAATAAGTTGTGTGCCCAGCACTTATTCTCACTTATCTTACTATTTATTTCTGAAAAGCTTCCCCAAAGACAGAGTAAATATTTCATGTTAATGAAATTAATTTGGTAGTAATTAAAGAAGCCAAGTCAGATCTTAATGTTTTATAATGCATACTTACCTTATGGTTAAAATATTTTTCAAACTTTAATCTTGCTAATTCTACACACTGGGACCAATTCCTAGGTCTTCTGCTAAGTAACTTAATAACTTGAAAACAGCCTTCTAAACTGTGTCCAGTTTGTATCTTCTAGAATGAGAGAAAAAACCAAAATGAAATGAACACATTCCCAATTAAATACACACACACACACACACACACACACACACACACACGCCCAGGAAGTATTAGCCAAAGTATGAAGTGCCAGCTCATGTGTCTTATGATTTTGTTTTTTTAACCTTGAAATCCTTATCCCTGCCTTTTTCCTTCCCTCTTTCTTTTCTTTTCTGCAAGGGGAACAGGAGAAGATAGCACATGAAATTTTAACTCTCAAGTTTCTTATTTCACAAGTTATCCTCATGTCTTGCTAGCTATAAGAACTATATATGAACTTACTATAAGAAGTGCTAATGAGGGGCCGCCTGGTGGCGCAGTGGTTTAGTCCGCGCTTGGCAGCCCAGGGTTCGCGAGTTTGGATCCCGGGCGCCCGCCGACGCAATGCCTGTCAGCCATGCCGTGGTGGCGTCCCATACAAAGTGGAGGAAGATGGGCACGGATGTTAGCCCAGGGCCAGTCTTCCTCAGCAAAAAGTGGAAGATTGGCAACAGATGTTAGCTCAGGGCTGGTCTTCCCCACAAAAAAAAAAAAAAAAAAAAAGAAGTGCTAATGAATAATATTTTATACTAAAAAGTTGGCATTTTTAGTACAGGATTAAAGGAAAGGAAGAAACAGCTTTGAAGTTGCCCTCACCAAGAGAGTAATAAGTCTGAGAGATTACTGTCCACTCATGAAATTTTCACTAGAACTCAAAGAGCTTCACAAACCGTTTTATTAGCTCTCCTATTAGGCTGAACCATATGAATTGCTGTTTTGTGGGTCAAACATGGTTAAATATTGGCAATTCCAAATAGTTCAACCAAACTGAAAAAAAAAAAGTCATTTGTGACCTGCTAATTTCAAGATTCCTCATGTACTGACTATGAATTATAAAAATGTTACAATCTCACTTTAAGGAGGTAAAATAAACCATTTGTAGGCAACTTGAAAATAAGATTACACTGACACAGTGTTAAGTTTGTATTAAAATGTATTGATTTGCACCTGTAAGACTTCTTCTGCAGATGGATAGGTTTGCCAAAATTTGTTAAACAATGAAGGCTTGTGGGAAAAAGAACTTTCAAACTGTAAGGGAAAAGAGGAAAAAAAGTTACAAATAGAAGTCTATTTAAAAGTTGCAAATAGCTTCTTTTCTACTTCAAAGAAAAATTCCTTGAAAAAAGATCTTTATTACCTTATCTCTTGCCCATTGTATAGTATGCTCGATAGCAGCTGGAAAGGATTTTAGAGTACAAAATGGTATTTCCTCTTCTGGGGGATCCCGCTAATTTATAAAATATGACAACACAGTCAAGAGAAGCAATGGTGATATTTTTATTGATTGAATTTATTTGACTGTTTTAAGGCCATTAAAAAATAAAATAAAACTAACACTTTTATATCTTCTTTCTCTTAGGCAATAAGAATTCTTTTGACACTTAACCTATTTGTTAATAGCAATGTAACAACAAACACGAATTCTGTTATCACTTATCTGCACACTTATTTGGTACCATGTAGTACTCATGGCAGATCACCATATATAATTCATTTTTTCCCTCTAAGAATTAAGGTAATATTTAAAACTTTATAAAACTCCCTACTTTGAAAAATAATTCAAGAATCCTCAATATAGTGGTCAGATATCATGAGTTTCTTCATGGAGAAAAAAACTGTCAAGCAGGGTTATGTCCTCAAAGCTTGTTTTTTTTACAGAAAGTTTGTATTAAATAAATGGCAAATGCCTATGTTGGCTCATGTGAAAAAGTACCACTGAAGAAATCCATATTCTATTATAGGGTACATTTGGCCTAGGTTTATTGGTTTACCCAATCTAAAATGACTTTTTGTCTCTTTTCACTTAGAGATTTATATTTTAGTTTGTTGATCTATGCAATACCATGAAATATTTTATAATATTTTATATATAATATTTATATTATATATAAGTCAAAGAGGGAAACCAGAAGTTCTGGTTTTTGAGTATGAAGTCAGAGAATATAGGAGAAACTTTGGGAAAGATGTAGTAGAATGAGAGAATCAAGGGAACTTTTAGAATTTTATCACATACCCTACTTTGAAAATCTTCCAATATGACATCCAGCATATCATGATTTTTCTCCATTTCCTTCAAATTAAACTTAATTTTGTCTACTGTAATGCTTTTATTATATAAATTTCTGATTTCTTGAGAGTAAATGGGAAAACAAATTTAAAAAAATTTTACTAAATCAAACATATCTATTAAAATAAATGGATATTTATACTTGTAAAAAATATTCTTCCGTCGATTTTACAACTTGGGTTATCTTTTTTTAAATCCTAAAGCCTACAATTATTTCCTAGGTCAGTGGTTTTCAACTTTGGCAGCACCTCAAAATTACTTGTGGGGGTTTAAAAAAAAGTTATATCTACATCTTTATCTCTATCTCTATTGTACATTTATATAATATATGTGTATATAGACAGACAGCTTGGTCCCCTCTATGGAGAAATCAATTCTTCATTAAGATTTTCGGGGGGTCACCAGCTGAAAGGTTGTTAGAAAACTAAAGCAGCTCTGAGAAATAAACAATAAACACAAGAATAAGACTCCAGAAAGACCAGAAACAAAATTTTGATGATCAAAAAAAATAAGTTCAGCTATAGTTTTAAAATTGTACATGCACATATGTACGGACATCATTGGCAGATCAAAAACAGAAGGATTAGGTAAGCTGAATCAAATGTGTAGACTGATGAAGACAAAAAAATTATGAGATATAAAGAAGAGAGACATTTACTTCAAAATATTGGTTCACTTACATGACTATTATAGGATTCAGTCAAATGAGGTACAATAACTTCAGTGTGTCCCTTAGTGCCCATTGTTCCAGAATCTAAGAGGGGCCGGAGATTTGCTAAGCAACGGCTATTTGAAAAGGTAACAAACATACAAGTGAACAATAACAATGAAAGCAGAGGACATCCTACCACTCTCTACTGACCATTTCAACACTGATCCCTCCTTGAATTTAATATTTTAGGAAAGAGATACATTACCACTAAACAACCCATTCATCATTTCCACCCCCTTTCCCCCACAAATTTTGTTGCTCAACCTAATAATCTTTGTCTCTACCTTCTACTACTAGTACCAAATTTTGGGCTTCAACTTGTTTTCCACTACCCTTTCTTCTCTTGCTTTCTATTTCTTCTTTGGTTATTTTCTGACTATATATTCTATCCCACTGTATCTTCTTAATGTTTTCTTTATCCCAAATAATATACCTTCTTCCTCAATACTTACAACACCTATATTTTCTACACATGTTAATTTCTTAAAGTTTTTTTTTTTTCTCCTCCAACCAAGATTACAAACTTTTTTTTTTTTGTGAGGAAGATCAGCCCTGAGCTAACATCCGATGCCAATCCTCCTCTTTTTGCCGAGGAAGGCTGGCCCTGGGCTAACATCTCTGCCCATCTTTCTCTACTCTATATGGGATGTTGCCACAAATGGTTTGACAAGTGGTACATCAGTCCCCGCCTGGGATCCAAACCTGTGACACCTGGGCCGCCAGAAGTAGAGCACGGGAACTCAACCACTATGCCACTGGGCCAGCCTCCAAGATTACAAACTTTCCACTATAGTCTCAACTGGTAAATTTTCTTCTGTTAATATATCTGTTCTAGCACGCTAGCATTAAAGAGTCATATAAAGATGTAAGAAGGATTACATAAGGTATACATATTATAGTCATTCATTCATCTACTTATTTAACAAATATTTACTGAATGACACCATGTGTTGGGCACTGAGGATACAGTGATGGGAAAAATAAACAGTCCCTAAATAAATAAGTTAGTGAGGAAAAAAACATTAAATAAGTATGTATATCAATAAAAATAAGTGCTATGAAGGAAAAATGATAGAGTGCTATGAAAGATTACCATAAAAGATTCTAATTTAGAATCTGGGGGTTAAAAGTCTGTTTGAAGAAAGACATTTAGCCTGAAACTGAAAGGATGAGGTAAAAAACTAAAGTAGGTGAAGAGGAGGTAGGTAAAGTTGGGGCTAAGAGTTTTGGAACAAGATAAATATAATTTCCTGAGGCTGAAGGAGAGTATGTGCAAGTCTCTGAGGTAAAAAAATGCTGGATGCCTTGTAAGAACTGAAAGAAGGAATCAAGTGTAACTGGAAGAAAAGAAGCCAGAGAGGAAGAGGTAAATTTTAATCTGGAGTAGCGGACAGGAGGCAAACACTCTATGAAAAACATTTAGGCCATGTTCAAGATTTTGAATTTTATTCTAGGTATAATGAGAAGGGTTTGGTTTGAGAAGTACAAAATAGGAACATAAAGAATAATCAGAAAATTGGTAAATTTTCAACAGGCGTGAGAGAAGTGAAAAGACAATTCTTTATGAACCTGAATTTTAAGAACATACCTGTCAACATATCTCCTGGCTTCCACATTATCTAATGCTGTAATAATTATATCTTGTCTGGTATAGAACTCATCACTGTAAACAGCTTCAGTGGCTGGACATACTTTGTTCAAGTGTGCATTTATGTTCAACTGAGGATTTATTTTCCGGGTTGCAGCAGCAGCAGTATAGCTTTTAGGTTTCTAGACAAGTAACAAATAAAAAGAGAAGAAATAATGTTAAAGATAGGCTATGACTAAACTTACAAATTCTTATCACTCTGTAATATATGTATGAGGTGAGAATAGAGACCAATTTTCATTTTTAGTTTGTGGAAATTATATTCATTGTAGTGACACCACATTTAGTAATGCTTATTAATCTGAATAATTTACACATTATTAATAAAACAACCTCTACTTTACAGATAAGTGCTTTAAAATTCTTAAAATATTAGTTAAAAGTCCAATTAAATTTTCCCCCAGTAATGAGGTTTGAATTGGATAAGTGCCTACAAAAAAAAAAGAGAACACATTCAGTGAAAATATCAGAAATCCAAACTGCAGAAAATGAGCTCTCACAGGTATGGGAATCCAACACTTTGGTACCAAAATCTTTAAAAAATATTACCATTACTGGATGGAAATATTTAAAAAATTATTATAGAGGCTGGCCTGGCAGCATAGTGGTTAAATTCGCACACACTTTGTTTTGGCAGCCCGGGGTTTGCAGGTTCAAATCCCAGGCACAGACTGATGCACCACTCATCAAGCCATGCTGTGACAGCGGCCCACATACAAAATGGAGGAAGATGGGCGCAGATGTTAGCTCAGGGCCAGGCTTCCTCACCAATTAAAAAAAGATTATTATATATGTTTTAGTTTTATAAAAAAAGCTTCCCAAAATACAATGCATTCTTTCTTTTCTTAAGGATTTAGTGATCATTATTAAATCATTAGTGTCATCAAAGTTCATTTGGGAATACTGGCTCTGACACTAAATATCTATAGACCATTCTGTTTGAATTCAAGCATCTAGTTTTAATGGTATTTCTGTCTCTTTTCACATTGTTAGGCTGACATATTTTTACTTCTCAGTGCTGTTAGTGTACATACAAAGCAAAAAGTTTCTTCGAACTCAGTAAAATAAGAATAAACAGGTCTTTATAGTTCTTCTGTAAGTAAAATGCACAAAGTTAAGTGAATGAATTTTGTGACATATATTTTAGTTCATGTGAGACCCTGTTACTTAGTTCTTTATATTTGGATAAGTGAGGCAATTAGGTTAACTATGCCACCTGCTTTAGTTACTTTTCTCTTCATGATATTTTTAAATCTAGTTTACTAAGATTATCAATGAGTTGTTGAAAAATAAAGTGAAAAAACACTTCCAAAGTAAAAGCAAATTTGTTTGACTGACTAAACTGCTTCTTTTTCTGACTTAAATATTTTGATCTCTATAAACAAGATTGAAAAGAAGCAGTATTTTACAGTAAAAAAAGGGATACTAAATAGTCAAAAAAGATCAAAGGAGCCAAAACTCTAAGTGCTAAATTAGTATTTTGTTATAGAGGGCCCCCCTCCGCCCCCGCAAAAAAAAGTGCCAAACTTGTGACCTATTAAAATTTCAAATTAGGAAACTTGTTTCTATATCTATCTTTAGTTTCTAAAATTAAATATGCAGACACATTTTGGTGATTACAAAATGAAAAAATACTGCCCATGATTTACAACTCAGATTTTAACATCCAAAATTGATGCAAATACCAATTTTTACATTAAAAATTAATTCATATTTTCCCTATTGTCATTCCCATTATTTGATAATTCAGAGGTTCTAATAAAATAACATAGTATGCTTGTTTAAGCACCATTTTCTATTTATAAAAAAGAAAACTCTCTTTTTTGTATAACACACTAGATGATTTAAATTTGAAACAGAAGAGCAACACACCTGTATATGATGAGGACGAAATAAGAACTGTCTATTCAAGTTGGATTTTTCTATCAAGTCAGGATCTGTAACTGTAACCTGATATCAAGAAAAGAAAATGGCTGAAATTATATAAGTTAAATTTATTTTGCTTTTCTCAGGATGAGTAAAACAACTCCCACAAGTTATTCTAAATTATTTTGGCTGGTAAAGGTTATAAGAATACAAATATTTCAAAATGGTTACCAATACTTTTGTACTTAGACTTAATTATAATTAATGTTTAGTATAAGAACATGTCAAACAAAATAGCAGAAACCAATTGCAATTCCTGTTCAAAACTTTTTCTGATTATAACAAAATAGAGGCTAAAACATCACTATCACATTTCATAAACATGTAACGAATTACCCCACAGAGGAGCTAGCTCTTCTTCCTAAATTTATATTTATTCCCAATCTCAACTAATGTGGAAAGGAGGCTTGCAAGTTTCAACTTGAAAGGAACTCTTATGAAAGCAGAGGTCTACAAACAACAGTGCAGGAAGGTTGCTTTTTTTAGAAATATCTTTTAAAATCACCACAACTAATAGTGGTTTGTGGAACACAATTCAGGAAATGCTGGCCAGGAATACTATAAATGTAGAGCATCTGCCTGTAGCTGATAGTAATGAACACCCTTTTTAAATGGAATAATAAGCCAAGTTTAATAAACCATAAAATGTGAGGTATTACATAAACTTTAGTCATTTAATTAGCCACTGTTAGTATTCATGATAAATCACTACTAGTTTACATCTAGTTTACATCTTAAAGGTAAAACAGCACCAGTGAAATATATTTTTATTTAAATAGATGACATGGCTTCCCAATTAACTCACATTTATAGTCTTAAGAATATGAACTGTGCACCAAAGTTTATAGTATTCCCTCTTCTTTTGATAATCACCAATTGTAACTATATCTGATCACTCTGCAACTTTTAATGTTAGCTTCTCCCATCTTTAAGATTTATTTAATAATTAGTAAGTACTATCTAATTGAAATAACAACATTAATATGCTTTATAGTTTGCAAAGCCCTTTCCCATTTGATCTGCACAATTACGTTATGAGATAGGTAGTATAGATATCAGTTTCACATTATTAGAGAAAGAAAATGAGGAGCAGAGAATTAAAGTAAGTTGCCACAAGGTCACATAACTTTTGAAAAGTGGTCAGAGTAGAATCAGAATTTTCCAGTTTCTAGCTTAATGCTCTATCCTCAAAAATCTGTATTTCAGATCTATGCAGTCAAATACAGTTCAAAAATGGGCAGCAAAAGAAATATAAAGTTAACTTCCAACGCTTTATATCTTACCATTCCCTTCTCTTTGCTTGTGCCAACACCAAGTAAAGCAAAATTTTTTAACATTTCACAGCCTATGGCTCCACATCCTACCTACGAAGGAGAAAAATGAAATATATCACATTAAATAAAATTAGAACTTCTACTAAAGAGCAATTTCATCTTAACTTTCTTCAAATGCTAAGTTATAATAAATACACGTGTTTTAAAATAAGTGGAACATTGTGACTCATTTTACTTTAAAATATTTAACTCGTTTATGATGCCATTATAAGTGTCTCAGTTAAAGAAAAAAAAAGTATAAACCAAATAAGGAAAGGTATAATGTTTACAATTCCTTGAAACAGAAGAAATTTTAAAATTCCAAACAAAAGCCAAACATTAAGCTCATTTTTTATATAGGATAGAAATGAACTGCAGAAAACATCAGTGCAACATTTTAATGAAAAAGATTCCTTGTTTATAGACAATTTTCGAAACTCATTTGATGGCTATAACTATTCTAAGGCTTTCCTATTATCAGTTTTAAATAAAAACTGGTAATAGTAGATTCTCCATGCACATAAAAGCTCAGCAATGGCTGATGATTTTCAAAACATTATTTTAAAAATGATTATTAAAAATCAGCAGTATTTTCGTGACTGATTATAATAAACAAAAAAAAGTAAGTGGCAGGAAAAGGAGTTTTATGTTATTGGGGAGAGCTTCCCTACCAACGCACTAAGATATTTAAGAAAGTCAAATACACCTACATATTCCTTCATCTGGTGAGAAAAAAATAACCAATTTTTAATATATTTCTAGAAAGCCATTTAATGTTCTCAAAACTATTCCACTCATATTTTAATTTTAAAACTATTAATTCTTTAGACTATGGGTTGGTAAACTACTGTAAAAGGCCAGACAGTAAATATTCTCAGTTTTGTATGCCATATGGTCTCTGTCACAACTAATCAGCCCATTATTATAGCATGAAAGAGGCCATACACAACACATAAAAAAATGGGTTGGGCTGTGTTCCAATGAAACTTTATTTACAAAAACAGGCAAAAGGATGGATTTGGCCTACAGGCCATAGTTTGCAAACTCCTGTTTTAAACATTTACTGAATGTCTACTATGTTAGGAACTATACTTACTTAGACTTAAGTTTGTTTTAATAAAATAACTTGATGATATACAATAGCAGTTTGAACGTACTATTTATTCTCATCATTAGTCATACTTACTAAGAAGATATTCAAATTTTGTAGCTTCTGACACAAAGTGTCTCCAATGCAGGCTCGTAAGGCATCATATCTATCTCCTCTGAAGAAAATAACACACACCAAGAAAACAGAAAAGCATAAAAAATTATTAAGATTAGTTTCATTATTGTTAATACCAATTTAATGTTGTACTTAAATAGAATACTCAAGAGTTTCCCCCAACCTAACAGACAAAGAGAAAGAGACTCCATAAAGAAACCAGTTTTTCCTTTTTCCATTTGACTTAACATCCTAAGTCCAAATGACTTAAGTGAAGTTAACTTTAGTTTATCTAGAAAAAACAATTTTCTAAGGCAGGGATTTTTAATAAAGATTCTTAGAGAAGTTTATGGATGGGCTTTGGAGTAATTAACTCACTTAAATTGAAGGCAGAACTTTGGGTTATGGGTATTTTGGAAAGAATGAATCCATAAGCTTTTATAAGATTCTCAAGGAAATTTTTGACCCAAAAAGGTGAAGAATGAGTAATATAGTATTTTACAGCAAACATTTTCATCTAACATCAGAGTATCTTGAATGCTAACCATCCTCATGATACACAATTTAAAATTTGATATTTGTTATTTTTAAAGTGGTAAAGAGAGATGGCATTTTTATGACACTTAATCTCTAGGTAGAGAAAAAATGATTTCAGAAGTAAATGAGTTAGGAGAAAAGATTATCTAAAACAAATGCATGTTTAGACAAAACTATTCTAATCTAGTTGCCTCCTATAAACATACAACAAAGAAAAAAGTAACAGAAATTTCAGTATTACCGTGGGAGAAATTCTTTTCCCTCGGGTCTGCCTAGGGATTCGACAATATCTTCTGCTTCAATGTATAACTTAAAAGTAGAAGGTAAAAACACAACTTATTATGTATAAAACTTAAATTGCTACAAAAAGTAGTTCTTCTGTAGATACTGAATAATCATTAAGGAAAACAATGATAAAAATGCCAATTCAGAGTAAAATCATAGATTAAAAAATGTAATTTTTAGTACAGTATATGTTCTATATTCTTTCATTAAAACAATTGTTAAACCTGAAGGAACTGTTAAAAGATATAATTTGATTTATGTCACTTAGCTGTCTTAAAGATGATATATTCTAGTTTTAATGAAAGGAAATTTCACCTCCAAATCTATTTTTTATAACTACATTACAAACTCTGGAAGCTCCATTCAATTTCACCTACATTTGACTACTTTTTGATAAGAAAATACCTAGTCTGTATTTATTTTCCAGCTTGGGTGTATTATATGTCATTTACCATTACATAGACTACTGAGGAAATGATCTAGGCAGCCACAACTTCAGCATTTTTAAAGATACCAAAAAGAATTAAAGTTAATGAAAAAAAGAACTGTCTCACTCTCATTTTCATTTAAGTAACTTATGCGGCTAAATTTGAACATGTCCAAATGGTTATTTAATTATAACAACATAGAATCTACATTAATAACTTAATTTATATTTCCCATGCTGTTAAGTTGCATCTAAACCAGACTTTTACAACTGAACTTGTACTCTGTGTTAAAATAAACCAAATAATTCAGCAGCAAAATAGCATTATGTGAGTACTTCTTAAAAAGATAAATGTTACATTCAAAATGTTTAAAGTGTTTCAAAAGAGAAAGAACCTGAAGAGTGTCCTTTGATAACCTCTGCCAATTATTCCTCCTTGTAATATAAATGAAGGTTTTTATTCCATCTTCTGATGTTTATATAGTTCTCAAACTTACACTATGCTTTCTACCTTTACAAGTTTATATACAGGAAGGGAATCTGAAGATTCATGATGACAAATGATTTCATGGAACAGTTTAAGAGTCCTGAGAGCCCATGAATGCTAAGCTAATAGTACCGGAAACTAAGTATAAAGATAGAAAATTCACATTTGCTCACTTTCACAAATTACATCCTAGAATGCAACTATGGGTTATATCCCAATAGCCTCAACAAATGATCTTGTTTCAGTTTCAATTACAAAATTAAGTTCTGGTGGCATATCACATTTCTCTCAGACATCAAAAAATATTTTAAGATTGCTTTTATGATATGTTAATCATAAATTATGATTCAAAACAGACATTCATTGTAAGGGTGGATAATTCAACCTTACATATAAACGATTATTAAAATACAGAACTAACCCACTGGCACAAAGGAGAAAACTTTCCTGTCACAGCTTTCAATACTTCTTGGCTGGCAACACCTCCTACTACTGCAGCAAGTGGGGCTAAAATGCCTTGAGCAGTCCAAGAGAGCCAATGCACAATGTCAACATTTACTTCAGGCTGAAACACAAGCCATGAAAGACAGTAATTTTAACAGTATTCACACAAGACACTCAAAATTTCAATGACAATGTGAGAATTAAAATAGCTTAACTTCTAAGAAGCTACACAATTTTCCAACTAAACAGTTTTTAAGACCTAAAAAAGTCCCAACCTCACAATAAAAGACTCAGTTGCATGATAGTTACTTTAAGCAGTATTTCTCTTTACCAGTACTGGCCCATTTTCACTTTTTGACTCTGTGTGTTACACTAGGGCACCATTTAGAATTAACTGGAATATCTACCATTTACAGTTTTTGTTAAAGAACAGTTCTGTGATGTCAGTCAATATTTTAAAATACCAGGGTTATTTTTTTTTTGGTGAGGAAGATTAGCCCTGAGCTAACATCTGTTGCCAATCTTCCTCTTCTTGCTGAGGAAGACGGGCCCTGGGCTAACATCTGTGCCCATCTTCCTCTATTTTATATGTGGGAAACCTGCCACAGCCTGGCTTGATAAGCGGTGCATAGGTCCACGCCCAGGATCCAAACCTGCAAACCCTGGGCCGCCGAAGCGGAGTGCATAAATTTAACCACTATGCCACCAGGCCAGCCCCCAAAATAACAGGATTTTTTAAAAATATGTTTTAATGAAAAACAATGGAAAAACCTTGAACCTAGAGAAATGAAAATAAAAATAAAATGATCCATAAGCAATTGTAAGGAACTATTAGTTTGCGATCAAAGTAGTAAATAAGTGAAAGTGTGAAAAACAATGAGGTAAAACATTGTTTAAAAAGGTAGACAAAAAAAGAGTAATGACTGACAGATAATAATGTACACCTAAAATTTCATGATGTTACAAACTATTACAACTTCAATAAAATAATTAAAAAAAAAAGAGTAATGGCACCGTTGTATTCGAATCTAAGAGCCAATTATCACAAAGTTCTCATTATCATACTTAAAAACCAACATGATGTTTCTTAAAATAAGATTTATTAGTATTTTAAGGAAATATTGGAGAATTGGATTTTGGAGCTGTTATTTCAGCACAATTTCTTATTTGTGACAAAGATCTCTGCATGAGCTCTGGCTTCTCTTTCTCTTCCTATTCTTTCAACATCAGTATCCTTAATCTTGCACTTAAGATTCAAGTAGGGCTCAATTAATCTCCTGATAACCTTGTAAAACAACAGTAATTGTGCATTTAGTGGGGAAAAGGGAAAGATTTTATTACATTCTCAAAAATATCTGTGATACAAAAAGAGGTTACTATCTATTCACTATTCCACCCACTCCATTTCAATTTTCTGTATCTCATTTGTCAATGATTTAGCACTAACCTCAATTCAGACAGATTATGATTTTAAGCTGTGCAATTTTTTTTTTTACCATTTTTTTGATTGATGTCTTAATAGTTTATAACACTGTGGGGGTTTTAGTTGTACATTTTTGTTTGTCCGTCACCTTGTGGATGTAACCCTTCACCCCTTGTGCCACCCCAGCCCCCTTCCCCTTGGTAACCACCAATCAGTTCTCTCTGTCCGTGTGTTCATTTATATTCCATATATGAGTGAGTTCATGCAGTGTCTGACCTTCTCTCTCTGGCTTATTTCACTTAACGTAATACCCTCTAGGTCCTTCCATGTTGTTGCAAATGGGACAATTGTGTCTTTTCTTATGGCTGAGTGGTATTCCATTGTATGTATATACCACATCTTCTTTAACCAATCATCAGTCGAGGGACACTTGGCTTGCTTCCACTTCTTGGCTATCGTGAATAATGCTGCAATGAACATAGGGGTGCATAGGCCTCTTGTGATGGTTGATTTCATGTCCGTTGGGTAGATGCCCAAGAGTGGGATTGCTGGATCATACGGTATTTCTATTTTTAATTTTGTGAGGACTCTCCATACTGTTTTCCATAGAGGCTGCACCAGTTTGCATTCCCACCAGCAGTGAATGAGGGTCCCCATTTCTCCACAACCTCTCCAGCATTTGTTGTTATTTGTCTTTGTGATTATAGCCATTCTAACCGGTGTAAGGTGATATCTTAGCGTAGTTTTGATTTGCGTTTCCCTGATGATTAGTGATGTTGAACATCTTTTCATGTGTCTATTGGCCATCTGTATCTCTTCCTTGGAAAAATGTCTGTTCATATCCTCTGCCCATTTTTTGATCAGGTTGTTTGTTTTTTTGTTGCTCAGTTGTATGAGATCTTTATATATTACTGAGATTAATCCCTTGTTGGACAAACGATTTGCAAATATTTTCTCCCAGCTGGTGGGTTGTTTATTCATTTTGATCCAGGTTTCATTTGCCTTGTAGAAGCTCTTTAGTCTGATGAGGTCCCACTTGTTTATTTTTTCTTTTGTTTCCCTTGTCTGGGTAGACATGGAATCTGAAAGGATCCCTTTATGTCCAATCGCAATTAGTGTACTGCCTATATTTTCTTTCAGGAGTTTTATAGTTTCAGGTCTCACTTTCAGGTCTTTGATCCATTTTGAATTGATTTTTGTATATGGGGATAGGAGATGGTCTACTTTCATTCTTTTGCATGTTGCTGTCCAATTTTCCCAGCACCATTGATTGAAGAGACTTCCCTCTCTCCATTGTATGTTCTTTGCTCCTTTGTCGAAGATTAGCTGTCCATAGGTGTGTGGTTTTATTTCTGGGCTTTCAATTCTGTTCCATTGATCTGTGTGTCTATTCTTGTACCAGTACCATGCTGTTTTGATTACTGTAGCTTTATAGTATATTTTGAAATAAGGGATTGTGATGCCTCCAGCTTTATTCTTTTTTTTTCAGAATTGCTTTAGCTATTCGGGCTCTTTTGTTGCCCCATACGAATTTCAGTAGTTTTTGTTCTATTACCGTGAAGAATGACATTGGGATTCTGATTGGGATGGCATTGAATCTGTAGATTGCTTTAGGTAGAATGGACATTTTAACTATATTTATTCTTCCAATCCATGTGCATGGAATATTTTTCCATTTCTTTGATGTCCTCCTCGATTTCTTTCCATAGTGTCTTATAGTTTTCATTGTATAGGTCTTTGACCTCCTTGGTTAAATTTATTCCCAGATATTTTATTCTCTTTGTTGCAATTGTAAATGGGATCGTCTTTTTGAGTTCTCTTTCTGTTGTTTCATCGTTAGTGTATAGAAATGCAATTGATTTTTGTAAGTTGATTTTATACCCTGCCACTTTACTGTAGTTGTTGATTATTTCTAGTAGTTTTCCTATGGAATTTTTTGGGTTTCCTATGTATAAGATCATGTCACCTGCAAATAGTGAGAGTTCCATTTCTTCATTGCCTATTTGGAGTCCTTTTATTCCTTTTTCTTGCCTAATTGCTCTGGCCAGAACTTCCAGTACTATGTTGAATAAGAGTGGTGAGAGTGGGCACCCTTGTCTTGTTCCTGTCCTCAAAGGAATGGCTTTCAGTTTTTCCCCGTCGAGTAGGATGTTTGCTGTAGGTTTGTCATATATGGCCCTTATTATGTTGAGGTACTTTCCTTCTATACCCATTTTGTTGAGAGTTTTTATCATAAATGGATGCTGGATCTTGTCGAATGCCTTCTCTGCATCGATTGAGATGATCATGTGGTTTTTATTCTTCATTTTGTTAATGTGGTGTATCACGTTGATTGATTTGCGGATGTTGAACCATCCCTGTCTCCCTGGTATAAATCCCACTTGATCGTGGTGTATGATCTCGTCTGGCTTTGGTATCAGCATGATGTCGGCCTCATAGAATGTGTTGGGAAGTATTCCATCTTCCTCTATTTTTTGGAATAGTTTGAGAAGGATAGGTGCTAAATCTTCTTTGAACGTTTGATAAAATTCTCCAGGGAAGCCATCTGGTCCTGGGCTTTTATTTTTGGGGAGGTTTTTGATTACTGTTTCAATCTCTTTACTTGTGATTGGTCTGTTCAGATTCTCTATTTCTTCTTGATTCAGTTTTGGGAGGTTGTACGCGTCCAAGAATTTGTCCATTTCCTCTAGGTTGTCCAATTTGTTGGCGTAAAGTTTTTCATAGTATTCCCTAATAATCCCTTGTATTTCTGTGGTGTCTGTTGTAATTTCTCCTCTTTCATTTCTAATTTTATTTATTTGAGTCTTCTCCCTTTTGTTCCTAGTGAGTCTGGCTAAGGGTTTGTCAATTTTATTTATCTTCTCAAAGAACCAGCTCTTTGTTTCATTGATCCTTTCTACTGTTTTTTTGGTTTCAATTTCATTTATTTCTGCTCTGATTTTTATTATTTCCCTCCTTCTGCTGATTCGGGGCTTTGTCTGTTCTTCTTTTTCCAACTCTGTTAGGTGCAATTTAAGGTTATTTATTTGGGATTCTTCTTGTTTGTTAAGGTGAGCTTGTATTGCTATGAATTTCCCTCTCAGGACTGCTTTTGCTGCATCCCATATGAGTTGGTATGGTGTATTTTCCTTTCCATTTGTCTGCAGATAGCTTTTGATTTCTCCTTTAATTTCATCAACGACCCATTGGTTGTTCAGTAGCATGTTGTTTAGCCTCCACATCTTTGTCCCTTTCCTAGTTTTTTCCTTGCAGTTGATTTCTAGTTTCACAGCATTATGATCAGAAAAGATGCTTGTAATGATTTCAATCTTCTTAAATTTATAGAGGTTTGCCTTGTTTCCTAATATATGGTCTATCCTTGAGAATGTTCCATGTGCACTTGAGAAGAATGCGTACTCTGCTTTTTTCGGGTGGAGTGCTCTGTATATATCTATTAAGTCCATTGCTTCTAGTGTTTCGTTTAAGTCCATTATTTCCTTATTGACTTTTTGTCTGGATGATCTATCTATTGATGTAAGGGGGGTGTTAAGATCCCCTACTATTATTGTGTTATTGTTAATATCTCCTTTCAGGTTTTTTAGCAGTTGTTTTATGTACTTTGGTGCTCCTGTGTTGGGTGCATAGATATTTATAAGTGTTACGTCTTCTTGGTGAAGTGTCCCTTTTATCATTATATATTGCCCTTCTTTGTCTCTCATTACCTTTTTTATCTTGAAGTCTACTTTGTCTGATATAAGTATGGCTACTCCTGCTTTCTTTTGTTTGCCATTAGCTTGGAGTATCGTTTTCCATCCTTTTATTTTGAGTCTGTGTTTGTCTTTAGAGCTGAGATGTGTTTCCTGGAGGCAGCAGATTGTTGGATCTTGGTTTTTAATCCATCCTGCCACTCTGTGTCTTTTGATTGGAGAATTCAATCCATTTACATTTAGAGTGATTATTGATATATGAGGTTTTAATGTCGCTATTTTATTGTTCATCTTCTGGTTCTTTTGCATTTCCTTCGTTTCTTGTCCCTTGTGTTTCGGACTGCAAATTCAATTTGGTATTTCTGCATGCTCATTCTCTTGGTTTTTTCTTTATTTGTCATGTGTGGTTCTCTTCTGGTTGTTTGTTTAGTGGTTACCGTGCGGTTTATATAAGCGATCTCCTGGATAAGAAAGTACATTTTCGGATGCCTCCTTTTTCCTGAGGCTGGGTCGATTCAATCCCTTACCTCTTCCCCTCCTTATTTGTTATCTCTTTATTCCAGATTGTGTCATGAATGTGTGTTTCCAGTGATGAGCTTGAATTAATTTTTGATGTTATCCAACTGTAGTTTGTTCTGGTTTTGTCTCCTTGCTGAAATCTTTGTATCCCCTTTCTCATTTGTTTTTTTTCAGGCCTAAGGGCCTTCTTGAGCATTTCTTGTAGTGGGGGGTCTTGTGGTGACGAACTCTCTTAGCTTTTGTTTATCAGGGAGAGTTATTATTTCTCCATCATATTTGAAGGATATGTTTGCTGGATAAAGTATTCTCGGCTGAATGTTTTTGTTTTTCATGATTTTGAATACATCATTCCAGTCTCTCCTAGCCTGTAGAGTTTCTGTCGAGAAATCAGCTGAGAGCCTGATGGGGTTTCCTTTGTATGTTTTGTTTTTTTGTTTAGCTGCCTTCAATATTATTTCCTTGTCACGGGTATTTTTCAAGTTTAGTACTATGTGGCGAGATGATTTTTTATTCCTGTTTATATATTTAGGTGATCTATTGATTTCATTCACTGTTATTTCCCTCTCGTTCCCTAGGTTGCGGAAGTTCTCAGCTATTATTTCTTTGAACAAACTCTCTGCTCCTTTTTCTCTTTCTTCTCCTTCTGGAATAGCTATTATCCTTATGTTGCTTTTCCTCATTGAGTCTGATATTTCTCGAAGAATTTCTTCATTTCTTTTTAGTCTTAGCTCTCTCTCCTCCTCTATCAGGAGCATTTCTGCGTGGCTATCCTCAATAGTGCTAATTCGTTCCTCCATATTGTCAGTTCTGCTCTTTAAAGACTCCATTTTTTCCACTATCTCGTTGATTTTGTTTTTCATCTCCAATAATTCTGATTGGTTTTTCTTTAGGGTTTCAATCTCTTTTGTGACAAAATCCCTGAATTCGTTGATTTGTTTCTGTGTGTTCTCTTGTATTTCACTGAGCTTGTTTATGATAGCTATTTTGAATTCTCTCTCATTCAGGTTATCAAGTTCTGTGCCTTCAGGGTTGGTTTCTGGGTGTTTGTCATTTTCATTTTCGTCTGTAGCCATGACAAATTGTCGCAAGGATCTGACGGGGACGGCTTTATTTTTTCCCCTCATGATAAAGTTGGTCCTGCAGTTTCCCCTTGCTGCCACTTGATGGAGATCGCGAGCAGTTTGCTCTGAGGCGGCTGCAGCCTCCGGAGGGATTATGCTGAAACGCTGGGTGTGTGGGGGGAGGGGTCCTCTCTTTCTCCTGCTTCACCCGGGGGTTTCCTTTCTGGCTCTCTTAGGGTGTTTGCTACACCCCCTAAACAGTCCGTCGTCGCTTCCCAGTGGGGATCTCGCGACAGTCTGTGAGTGCACCTGGATGGCGCTAGTTTTTCCCGCTGTTGGCCACCCTTCCCCCCTCTGTCTGCGAACCGCGCTGTCTTTGCTGATCGATTGGGGAGGGGGAGTACAACTTCTTACCTCTCCTCCCGTCCTTTTGGGCTTCCTGCACCTCCACTGTCCGATGTATGGCAGCAGGGGTTTCTTAGAAGTCCTTCCTAGTGTTTGACTGAGCTCTGTTGGAATGTGAATGATGTTTTCGTTGTGTCGTAGGGGGCAGAGATTCAAAGAGGGAATCTCACTCCACCATGATGCTGATGTCACTCTAGCTGTGCCATTTTTGAATGCAGAGATATTGGTGGTAGTGATAATATTAAAAACAATGACAAGATGCTAATCGAAGAAGGTAAGTTGATGGAGCACTTACTATGTG
Organism: Tapirus indicus; assembly: GCA_031878705.1. Taxonomy (NCBI): domain Eukaryota; kingdom Metazoa; phylum Chordata; class Mammalia; order Perissodactyla; family Tapiridae; genus Tapirus; species Tapirus indicus. The sequence continues at coordinate 51,981,660 of CM062919.1, forward strand.
AATTGTATATTAAGTCCTCCTGCAATCTTCAGAATAAATCTAGAAAATAAAATTCCTATCATACAAATTAGGAAACTGAAACCTTGAAAGATTAAGTAACTTACTCAAGGTTTTATAGCTAATAAGTGGTGAGGCCAGGATCTGATCCCAAAAAGTCCAACTCCACACCTCTATTCATACCATTAGGTTACACTATCTCCTAAGATTCTATTACTTTTTAACAAACAAAACAAATATGCAAATCGGGGGTATTTTTTGGTCACCCTAGGATAATGATGATGGCCTAAATCTGAAATTCCCTACATTATCTCCAAAAAAAGATACATATCCAAAAGGGTAAATAAAGCAGTGGCAGGACTGTTTAGCATTACCAGGAAACAGAGAATATTACAAACTTTGTTACTTGTAAATAGAGAAATAAATACTGAACTCCAACAGAACTATTTTTGGGCTTCACCTTGCTGCAAACCTGCAGACAGCAGGAAGTGTGTGACCAAAGAAAAGAGAATGAAAGGCCTAATGATGACAAAGCACAGTCAAAATCATCTTGAAAAAACCAAGTCCTACACTAAGTGCAAAAAATATTAAACACAGCTATGAATCTGGCTGATTTCAGCACTGACTATGGCAAAAGAACTTCTCTGGGAGAGAATGATGTAAATAGAAAGGGGGAGATATGCTTTGATAGACAAGGCTAAATATGAAGTAGGATAGGGAAGTTAAGGATTTGGCAGAAATCAAAGTGATCCACAAGACACACTAACACCTATCCATCAAAAGAAATCATTACAGAAACTCCTTTTCAGTATCTTGAGAGAAGAGGGGTTCTAGAAGTAGAAATCTAAAACAGCATGCAAAAGCTTACTCTGTCCAAAAAATAATCAGAAAAATCAGTTCACTATACAAAGTTAATATAAAAAGGAAACAGAAAACTAGAATCACAACATTTTAGCCACTGAAAATTTCTCCCTGAAACTAATCACAAGACAGAGGAAATTTGACTGAATGAATTATATATCCTTAACAAACATTTGGAGATACAGGAAAACAAACACAAAAAACCCCACCATGAATCAAATTTAATAACTAAGAAGCAAAATCATCCATTCCACATTCCCCAAAGGGGAAGAAATAAGGAAATAAAAGAAAATCTGAACCTACATATCAAAACGCGCTCATGGTGAACCTGGGAAAACTGACTGATCAACCCTGAGATAAAACCAGGTAAAACTATTAGACTTTAAAGATGAAAGTACACAGAAGAAAAAATTTATAGGGCCTCAAGGCAAAAAGATCATATTACTGATACGAGTAAGAAAATTAAGCTGGCATCATATTTTTCAACAATAAGATACAAAGCAAGATATCACTGAAGAAGTTAAGAGCCTAGAATTTTATATTGAGCCTAGAATTTTATATCCAGCCAAGCTGACTTTCAAGTATAAAGGCTTCAAAAAAATTTAAAACATTTAAGAACTCAGGGAATGTCATAATTCTAAGCTCTTTCTGAGGAATATAGGAGAGACCTAACCTGATTTCAAGACTTAGTATAAAGCTACAGTAATCAAGATAGGATGGTACTAGCAAAATGAAAGAAACAACTCATGGGAGATAGTGGTGAATTCAGAAATAGCCCTACACCTATGTGGTCAATAAATTATTGACAAAGACGCCAAGAAAACTGAATAAGGAAAGAAGTGTCTTTTCAACAAATGGGCTAGAACTACTGGATATTCATATACAAAAAAAATTAACCTTGATTTATACCTGGCATAAAAAAATGAACTCACAAAAGTACAAAACTGTACACAATAAATTCAAAATGTACAGTCATGGACATGATCTATACCTTGCATGGTATACAAAAATGAACTCTCAAAAATACAAAACTTCTAGAAAAAAACATAGGAGAAAAGCTTTGCGACCTTGAGTTAAAAAGGCATAAGCACAAAAAAAATTATAAATTAAACTTTACGAAATTAAAAAATTTCTGCTCTTCAAAAGACACTGTCATGAATGTAAATGAAAAGACAACCCATAGACTGGAGGAGAATATTTGTAAAACATGTATCTGATAAAGGACTGATATCCAGAATATATAAAGAACTCTCTAAATCAATAAGAAGACAATCTAATTAAAAAAGTAGCAAAAATTTGAAAAGACAGTTTATCAAAGAAGAGATACGAATGGCAAATAGGCACATGAAACGATACTCAAATTCATAGCCATTAATGAAATGCAAATTAAAACCACAATGGCTAAAATCAAACAGATAATACAAAGTGCTGAAGAGAATGCAGAGCAACTGAAACTCTCAAACATTTCACTTGCAAAATGGTACAGCCACTCTGCAAAACAATTTGGCAGTTTCTAACAAAATTAAACACATACAGTCATGTGCTGCATAATGACATTTTGGTCAAAGATGAACTGCATATATGTTGGTGGTCCCATAAGATTAGTACCTTATAGCCTAAGGGTACAGTAGGCGATACTATACCTAATGACCCAAACCAATAAATTTTGTAATAAATTACATGTAATAATTTTATCACATAAATTTATGTAATAAATATTACATGTAATAAATTACATGAGTGTAATAAATGTACAGTCATGGACATTTGATCTATACTTTGCGTGGTATACAAAAATGAACTCACCAAAATACCAAACTTCTAGAAGAAAACAGGACAAACTATCAAAACATAGAAGAAAACACAGGAGAAAAACTTTGTGACCCTGAGTTTAAAAAAGGCAAAAACCACACAAAGAAATTTTTATAAATTAAACTTCATCAAAATTTAAAAACTTCTCCTCTTCAAAACACTCTGTAATGAATGTAAATGAAAAGACAGCCCATAGACTGGAAAGAGAATAGCCGAGGGGTATAGTAGGCAAGACCAAAAACAATACAATTTTCAAATAATTACACAAACACTGCGATGTTGATATTTACTAAAATGAAACTGTTGGCTGGCAGGCACAGGTACCATAACATAAAAAAAACTATCTCTAGGTAGCATGTCCAAATATGACACGCAAAATGCAATTAAGAGATATGAATATACAATGTATAAAAGAGATAATGTATTAAAAAGTCATAAACTTTAGGGCCCAGCCTGGTGGCATAGTGGCTAACTTCGCATGCTCCACTTTGGCAGCCCAGGGTTCGCAGGTTCAGATGCCAGTGCAGACCTACATACCACTTATCAAGCCATGCTGTGGCAGGCATCCCAAATACAAAGTAGAGGAAGATGGGCGCAGATGTTAGCCCAGGGTCAATGTTCCTCAGTAAAAAGAGGAGGATTGGGAACTGATTGTAGCTCAGGGCTAATCTTCCTCACGCCTCCCCCCCCAAAAGTTAACTTTAAATAGCGAGTTTTAGTGGGTTAACAAAATAAGTAAATCAGAAGAGAATAATAAAGAAGAATAACAATAATACTAAAATATAGCAGCAGTAGCAAATCGTAATTACTATATGCCACATACTGTTCTAAGTGCTTTACAAAATTAAATCATTTAATGTTCACAACAACCCTATGAAGTAGGTTAACGCCATTTTATACATTTATAAACTAAAGCAGAATGAAGTCAAGTAACTTGCCTATTGTCACACAGAGTCAATAGGTAGCAAAGTGAAGATGTGAAGGATAAGAGAATATCAACATATAGAACATGTATATGTTGCAAATTTTTTGATGGTTATAACTGGATATTCACCTTCTCTTCCAAGGTTTCACTTATTGATGTTGCTAGTTTCACTAGCTCTTCTGAATCTTTTTGGCATCTAGGATTCAAAACAAAGGACCCCAATTTCAATTTTCTCAATTGCTATAAATAATAGGTCATATTCAAAACTAAAATTTAAGAAATATTTTAAAAATTTAGAAGTTTTTCAATAGGTAGTGCAAAGTGCTTCATTGACTTGAAGGCAACATGCTTACTAAATACGTTACTTCAAAATCATGCTCATATACAAGGCAAAAACCTTTTGCAACAGTACTTCTGACTTAATAGGCCAGAAGGTAAAAAATTACATGATGGATTCATAATTCAATAATTCTCAGCCTTTTTGTCTTAAAAAGTTGTAGCTTTTGAAGACTTCAAGATAGGAGAATTCTTATTTAGTATAATCCCATTTTTATAAATTGATCTCTTCACTCCCACCAAAGAAAAGACCAGAAGGTCATAATAAACGTTTATACAGTTTGGTGTACCTAGTAGTGTTGCAATTATAAGGGGCTTAGTTACTTCAAAGAATTTTTAATCTATAATTTCTGAAATACTGCTCTTATAATAGGAAAAAAGTTATTCCAAACAAAGAACATTACCCAATATTTGGCTTGCGATTATAGCTCTCCTGAAACTGGTCCAAGGCAAGCATGGCTGTGTGAATCTGTAAAGGTGCCTATTTAGAACATTAAAAATTGGTCAATATTTACTGAGTGCTTAATACATGCCAGGCAGAATGCTAATGCTTTTAAAACATTATTTAATTTAATCCTTACAATAAAGGTATTAGGTTAATACTATTATCTCTATTTAACAGATGAGGAAGCTGAGGGTTAGAGAAGTTAAATGACTTGACTTCAAGACTATAAAGCTGTATTTAAGCAATAGATCGGAGTTTCAACACCAGGTGGTATAACTAGTTTTTACTAGGTTATCCGCAGAAACTTAAAGAGGAATATCGACTGAACAACAGCAACAAAATATTTGCATAAGATCACCCAGTCCTTTTTCCTGACCAACATTTACAAATTTGGAAACTGTTAATATTCTTTCCTTACCACAAATACATTCACTGCTACAAAATTATATCCAGTGATTTAAAAACATAGAATATATGCTTCCAAGGTTTTTTTTGAAAGAAATATGTATTATATAAGATTCTGGATAGTTCAGAAAATCTTTTAATAAGATCACCTTTGGAAAAAATAATTGAAATAGTCTTTCAACCATCAAAGCTAGCAAATCATTATAAAAGTAAAAGCTTTTCCCATTATTCTAACATTTTTCATGATATAAATTCCTGTTTTTAATCCTTAAGAGTCAACTTTGTATATGTGAATACAACCATTACTTAAAAAATCTGACAGAAAAGTATGTACATGGTTACTCCATTTTTTCACTTACCAATCCCCATCCCCAATTAGTCTGCCTCTCTCAAACCTACAAACTGTTTATTTACCTCAGGTTTGCTAAAATCCGCAATAAGGCACTTCGGATGTTGTATCTGCCTCTCCAATGATTCCTAACAGAAACAACAAACAAACAAAAATCCCAAACTATTACTTCAGAGCAAGTGAGCGATTACTTGACAAAATATACTGTTATATGTCAGAGCACTAAAAGCAACGGATCTCTCCCAAACGTCTGAGATAAATAAGGGAGGGCTAATATGTTTTAACTGAAATATAAAATAGCTACCATTTCCCCTGTTATTCCTTGTCTTATTATCACACTTTATTTCTTTAATGTTAAATGCAATAAACTGTTCCACATAGTAAATTTGGGAAGAACTGGTGAAAACATTTGTATACTCGAAAAAAATCTACTGTTTTAATTGAAAAGCTACTACATTGTTCTGATATCAAGTTATCTAGATTTGGTATACCTGACAAGACTTGAATAAATACTCAAGGTTAAAATTTTCTATGTGAAGCAAAGAACACACAAAGGCCAAAAAACGAACAAAGACCCAACCAACCAACAAAAACAAAAACCCCGAAAACCCCCCAAAAAACGAAAACCCAAAACTCTCACCCAATCTGAAATTTAGTTGAGGCATAAATTATCTAATTAAAGTTGGGACAGTGGCAAGAGAAAGTAATACAGGGGCAGATTTGACTAGCTGTAGTGTTTTGTTTTGTTCTAACTTTGGCTTGGACAAAGCCTTGTAAAGGACTATATAGTTAATAACAATTCTGGAAAAGAAAAGGGAATCAAGTTAAAACCTTGAGAACTTGCAAGAAAAAAGAGAGATGTTTTAGACATCTACACTGAGAAGTGGCCTAAGGATCTAAGTAGCAGGAGACTTCTTATTCCCTGACACGAGTAGCCTCCACATTCTCTCTATTCAGATACTTACATTTTCCTTTCAATGCCAGTTTACAGGAATTATTTTACCCTTTCAACATACACACAGTTTCTTGAAATTTAAAAAGTCAAACTTTAAAAACCTGGATTAACAAGTATGATAAATAAAACAAATATTCTTTTACTTTAAAAATGTAAATAATTGAAAAATAAAACAAAACATACACTATTTCAATGCTTGTTAAGTCTTTCAAATATATATTAGTTTTACCTTTTATCTTAGGAAGTAATTGTAGGAAGCATGAATAACTCTTTGGGATTCAGGAAGGTGTAGTTTCTTTGAGGTAAGTTATATAACCTCAATTATATGTATATGATATTCTAGCTATAAATTTTTTTGTGTATACCAGTTTATTTCCTTAGACTGATTCAATTTCCATCAAAGTGGGTACAAATTATAAAACAAAATCTGTTTGGCCTCTAAATTAACTGTTTGGTTAACAGAGTACTTATTACTTTTTTCTCTTCTGCCATTCTTCTTCTGTAAAGAAATATTTTTTAAGCAGAAAAAAATACTTACAAAGCAAAATGTTTTAGGAGTCTTAACTTGGACAGCTATGCCTCCATGTAAATAAGGATCCAGTTCTGTAGTATCACCAATGCTAAAAGAAAATGGTGATACCACTAAAAGAAAAAAAATAAGAAAACCATTATATAACAATATAGGTATTTAAATTTGAAGATTTATCAACATAAAGATGTTAATTTTTCCTAATTTGCAAAATTAAGAAAATCCTGGTATAAATCTTTTTGGGGATGGAGATGGGAGGAAGTGTGAAGAACCAGACAGATTATTTTTCCAATGTGAACTTTAGGACTTTAACAAAAATAGCCAAGAAAATTCAGAAGGGGAAAAAGTAACAAGTGCTTATTAGATATCAAAATATTTTATAAAGTCTCAATAATTAATATATTGATACTAATTATATACAATGAATAATAATATAGTATGGTACTGGCTCATGAATAGACAGGCAGACAAACGGAATAGATTAGAGAATTCAGAAATAGACATGGGATACAATTAAGGTGGCACCTCAAACCAGTGAGGAAAAGATAAGATCATTCAATACATCTTTTGGGAAAGTATCTATTTCAAATGGATAAACGATTTAAATGTCAGAAAAGATGCCAAAAAAAATTATTAGATAAAAGTGTGGGAGGAAAAAAAATCCTCTAAAACTTTCCAGTGAAGTAGGCTTTTCTAATTATGACTCAAAATAAAAGAAAGTCATAGAAGAAAAAAAAGGAAAATTTAACTACATATCTATATTAAAAAAGGAACAGTTAAAAACCCATCACAAGCAAAGTCAAAAGAAAAATGCCAAACTAGAAAAAATATTTGTAACTCATACAAAAAACCCCGAGGGGCCGCCCTAGTGGTCTAGCGATTAAGTTTGAGCACTCTGCTTCAGCAGCCGAGGGTTTGCAGGTTCGGATCCTGGGCGCAAACCAACACACCGCATGTCAAGCCATGCTGTGGTGGTGTCCCATATACAGCAGAGGACGATGGGCACAGATGTTAGCCCAGGGCCAATCGTCCTCAGCAAAAAGTGGAGGATTGGCAACAGATGTTAGCTCAGGGTTGGTCTTCCTCACAAAAAACAAACAAAAAAAACAAACCCCGGCAAATACGTCCTATATGTTAGTAGTTCCAAGGAATGGTTAAGAAAATGATCAACAACTCAACAGGGTTGAAGAGTGAAGGAGGTCAAAAGGTACAAACTTTAGTTATAAAATAAGTCATAGGGATGTAATGTACAGCATGGTGACTATAGTTAATAATATTGTATTGCATATTTGAAAGTTACTAAGAGAGTAGATCTTAGAAGTTCGAATCACAAGAAAGTAATTATAACTTATGTGTGGTGATGTTAACTAGACTTATTGTGATGATCATATCACAATACAAACATATATCAAACCATTATGTTGTAAACCTGAAACTAATATAATGTTATACACTAATTATATCTCAAAAAAAAAAGATCAACTCAACAGGAAAATGGTTAAAGGATAGATGATTCACATCAAAGGAAAAACAAATAGTGCTAAAACTTAAGAAAAGATACTTAATTTCATTTATAATATGCAAAATGCAAATTAAAATTATATTGCGATACCATTTTCATTCATACCATGAAATACTATATGGCCATAAAAGAAAATTTAAAGGAGAAAAAAATGTTCTGCAATTACTGTTGTGGAAAAATCATCTAGATATCTTGTTTAATGAAAAGGCAAAGGGCAACATGATGTAAGGGCAACAAGATGCATAATATGCTGCCTTGGATATAAAAAAGCAAAAGGAAACCTTGGAAGGACATACAATAAATAAGAACAGCAGATGAGTGAGAACGGAGGGGCAGCCACAGGTGGGCAGTCAACTTCTCACTGTAAACATTTACCTTTTATTATTTTTGAAACATTTGCTTATTTAAAAAATTAAACAGTAAGCCTCGCTTCCCACAAGCCTTATATACTAAGTAGAGAGAAAAGGTCAGCAGAGTAAACATCAAACTTAGCTGCTGTTATTTCTGGAGAGGGAAGGAGGTCTGAAATAGTACTCAGTTTTTACTCTACTTGAACATATGTACATATATATATTTAGAATAAGCATGTATTATTTTAGCTATTTAAAAATATTTTTCAAATAGAAAATTATCTTAGAGCAGTAAGTGCCAATTAATAAATGTTAAGAAATAAAAAGTTTCATAAACAGCCAGTCTATTTAAATATTCTCTCCTCGCCCAAAGAACTTTTGGTACAAAATGTGGGTTTTCTTTATTTTCATTCCTTGATATCCAGTGGCTCCTCCTTCTATATGTAGCCTCAAGATTCTGATCCATCACCACAATCCACCATTGCATGGACCCCCAAATAACAAATGATAATCCCAAACGATTAGTTGTCAATTTTTGCAAAAAAAAAAAAAAAAGATACAAATTCTTTAATATCAATGATCTGAACCTGTATTTTAGATATACAGATGTAGTCTGGGAAACAAAATCCAATAGTTTTTTTACCAAAGATGCAAAGATATAGATCCAAAGTTTTTTTGTATAAAGAGTTCGTAAAAGAGGCTCATTTTTCCTCTCCTAAGGATCCATTTTGCAGTCATCAAAAAAAAAATTCCATTTATTAGTCTATACACTAATCACATAATTATACTTTCAAATGCCCTAAAGATAAAACTGAATCACTCCCACCTGGACAGGTGTAAACATGCCCTCTTTGAGTTACAGGATGTCTAGCGTTGTCTTTAATTCTTACAAACACGGCTGGAAGAAAACCAGAAACCATGCAGACTAATGCTGCTATAAATTCATTATCTTCAACTTCAGATGGGCCCTAGATGATGCTTGATAATCTTTCTATTTTTTTAAAATGAGTTTAAAAACTCTTCTCAAACCTCTGGCCTTGGCACCTTTCCTCACTTAAAAAACCAGACTCCTTCAACTTCTTGCCAACAAACCCATAAACTTAACCTGCAATAACATCCATTCATTCCTTTTATCCAAGCCACTGAAGAACAACAAATATCTCCACTTGAATACTTCATTCCTACCTTACTCAACAAACCTAAACCATATTCATTATATTAGCTCCAAAACCTGCTCCCTTTCTTGCACTCCCTAAGCGAATAAACTTAGCAAATAAACTCCCTAAGCCCAAGTCAGAATCTTTGCTCACCTCCCATATGACATAGCAAAGTTTCCTCCTAAATGTGTTAAGACTCTTGTTATCTCAACTCCCACTGCTAGTTGCCATATTATATCTTTCAGTTCCTTGAATTGTCTTGACTCTTACTGTTTCTCTGCACAGAATATTCTTTTAACCACCTTCCTATAAGCCAAGGCAATCTTCAAATTTCAATCAAGACATCCCGTCCCCACTTCTGCTGTCCCAAAACTTGGACAGGTTTCCAGGCTAAGTTTGGAGTTCCCAGAATGCCTGTACTCTCTTTATATCATCGTTTAATGGGGACATCTCCTCACTTTGATTGAATGTTTTGAGGCCAAGAATTGGATCATGTCTGTCTGAGTTGATGATGTGCTCTCAACACTGAGTATAGTGTCTGAACTATAAACGTGAATAATGAATAAGTATAAATGAATTAATAAAACACATCAACTTACCAGTTATTTGTTGTATAGATCCATTTAAGCCTGTCATTCCATTAATTTCTCGAAATGTTAGGAACTGTCCTGTCTCAAGTTTGTGAGGATGATTTTCAAGGCAAGTCACAATGCCAGGATTAGCCTACAAATAAGAGTTATCTACTGAAAAACAAGTTCACGTATTCTTTTTTCATACAAATTCCAAATCTCACACAAAAAAGACCAATCTCACAACAATCAAAATTCCAAGCCATTCTTCTCCTTCCTTAGTAAAAGCAAGCCTTTAAAGATTTGTCACAAAGTAGTGATCAACTTATTTTTTTATTTTGAACGTTGAAAATATAATTTCTATGTTTGAGGGAGATACTTAGAGATTCCACATAGGAGTTCAGATACTTCATACACTCAAAGATTCTCGTGACTTATAAAAAACATTCAGAGTTATCCAATATAAGTTTCAAAGTTATGTTATAAAAAACTCCATGTGCATAAAGATGAGAGTCTAACTTTGAAGATCAAAGAAATGTAAGAAAGAAGGACGGAGATTTCAAGGCAGGAAACTGGTAGTTTAAGACTTGCCCAACACTTTAAAGAAATATTGTGTAGCCCAGCTTATCAGAATAAACTTGGCTTACCTTACCAAAGAGGATGGAGGAGATAGGTCAAAGGCTTGGAAATTTCCTAATTTCATGTAATCCTACACACTGCTTGAATAAGGTGATAATAATTTAGTCTACATAAAACCTAATGGAATTACCATTCTCTCTCTCTCTTTTATAATTGTGTAAATTCTAATAACTCTTTTGTTGCTTAATGATTTGGATAAGAATAATAAAATATGATCACAAACATGTAGATAAAATTAATGTAATATGAGTTTGCTAATATCTCAAGAAGAATAGAATTCATAAGGACTTTATTAAGGAGAAGTAATTTGCAGGTAAGTTAAATGGGAACCTTCATGATATTTTCTAATTCGTTATGGATAACCTCCATATTTCCTGCACTATTCAATAAAAGAAAATACCAATGCAATACAAGAATCCATACTATCCCTTGGAGTTTATTCTGACTGTACAACATTCTCAGGGACAAACTAAAAATTACTAGAGAAGGTAAAAGACTGAATAATAAACCATTCTGTAACCAAAAAGATACACAGAATGATTTTTCAGTGAGTTTTTCTTAAAAAGGGGTGAGAAAGGCAACATTACATTGGGTTTAAAAATAAAGCATAAAGATAGAAGCACAAATACTGTTAGGTTAAAGTATATTATCATTCCTTTATATTTGGCTTCTTTTGAGGTTTAATGTAAATTGATTATAAACAGTACAAATAAAGTTAATGATTTAGGCTAAAAAGAAAGAGCAGTAAAAATGGGTCATAATGATTTCTCCAATTCTTTTTTTTTTTTGTGAGGAAGACCAGTCCTGAGCTAACTTCCGTCGCCAATCCTCCTCTTTTGCCGAGGGACTGGCCCTGGGCTAACATTCGTGCCCATCTTCCTCTACTTTATATGGGACGCCGCCACGGCGTGGCTGACAGGCAGTGCATTGGCGGGTGCCCGGGATCTGAACCTGCGAACCCTGGACTTCCAAGCGCGGACTAAACCGCTGCGCCACCGGGCGGCCCCACCATTTTTTTTTTATTGATGTCTTAATAGTTTATAACACTGTGGGGTTTTAGTTGTACATTTTTGTTTGTCCGTCACCTTGTGGATGTAACCCTTCACCCCTTGTGGCCACCCCCCCCACCCCCCTTCCCCTTGGTCACCACCTATCAGTTCTCTCTGTCCGTGTGTTCACTTATATTCCATATATGAGTGAGTTCATGCAGTGTCTGTCCTTCTCTCTGGCTTATTTCACTTAACATAATACCCTCTAGGTCCATCCATGTTGTTGCAAATTCTCCAATTCTTTTAGGGAATAAAAAAGGTAACCTTACATGATATCAAGAGAATGTGGTTAGACAATTCAGACTTTTTGATCTGACGGTTATTAATTCTTAAACTTATTTTCCTCCTCCACATAATGTTTTAGAAATATAACAAATTAGAAAAGGTTTTGTCTATGATGACTTAAGTGTGAATCGTCCTGGAGTCAGAGCGACTTATGACAATACTTAGTACTACTATGATCTGACACAATAAACAGTTCAGTAAACACTCAATCACAATTCATGTCCCATGGGAACATGACATAGACCCAAACTAAAAATACTTTTAACTACTTAATATTCGAATGTCAACTTAGTTTTAACATAATGCAATCAAGAAACTAACAAAATATTCCCTCATGAATTACCTTAAGATATCATAAAACAATAAAAAATATTGCATATTACAATATTTTGCTAATACCACCTTTTAAAAATAGTATTCACATCAACTTAAAAAAATCAATCATATACATATACAAATATAATCATACTTGCGTTATATTTGAAATGAAAATTTCTTTTGCTTCTTCTCCTGTTGTATCTAAAACTTCAAATTCATCACCAAAATCACAAAACAACCGTGACCAAATTCCGTGTATATCTGCAATGATGAACTGTGAAATGATAAAACCAAGTTCAAGCTCATCTATTTATATAAAGAAAAACAAGGCTCAACTATCTTAGGCTCTTTTCACGACAATTTCATTTATAATTAAGTATATCCTTTGGGATATAAAGTGAGTTATGAATAGGATAAATTATTTGTCTGTAAATTGGTTTAGGAATCATGGATTTTGGTATTTGGGACTGGATATCTAGTGGTGCAAAATCAGAAGCAACATCAGCACATCATTATACATTCTACGACTTTTAAATAACAAAAATTCCTGCCTTGCCCTAAAAATCAAGCACAGTGTATAAGAAACAGATGTCTTGGTTTAACAGTCTAGCAGTGAATTCTTACTTTTTATTTTAGAAAAGAAGAATGGAGTGCCCACTCACCAAAAGCAGTAGAATTAATGGAAAAGAGAACAAAACTAAAAGTTGAGAGTGGAGTCAACAGAAAAGGGGCTGAGGAACTGACAGTGCACATCAAAGTCATGAAAGGTAAAAATTAGATTTTTAAACAGAATTGTAAATGTTTTATTAAAAGTGATTTTTATAACACACTCTTTCCATTCTAAGAATCTGTAAAGAAATTGTTTTGTACTCAAAGTTATTTTTAGAGCTATTGATAATAAAGAAAAGTTCTTATTCTGTAATGCATATAATCCTGTAGAGAGTGATATTTTTCTAACAAAAACTAAAATCTATTATATTTGGGTATAAGAATGTAACTCATTAAAATAATTTATACCACCTATTATATGAGGTAGTGAAATGGCTAATAGACGACTACCTCCTTCTTGAACATGTCCTGTCTTTACTATCAAAGCAGGTACATATAGCATTTTTTATGAGACACAAAACAGCAAAAATTTAGAAGTTTTTTTTTAAGTTTAAAAGTTGTAAACTCAAGGACAATTCCTTTCTTTTCAAAACAACTTTCAAGTATGAATATATGTATCAATTACATAAAGATTTTAGTTTATAACACAGCATAATTATTTCATAAAACTTCTGTGCCCTGTTTTAAGTTTACTGACTATTCTATATCTTTCCTCTGCTTAAATTATGCGCCATAGCACAAATGTTCTACAGAGTGCAAATATGCTATGTAAATACCACAATCCAAAAATTTTCAGCACATCTCTTTTTATACAGTAGGATTACAGCTTACTGCCTATCTCAAGGGAACAAACAGCTTTTTCCTTTTTCCAAAGGAACCAATGACCCCACAAAGGAGGTGGAGTTAGTAATACGTATTCAATTGCAGGGGAAGGATTTTTCCCATCTAAATCTCTTTCCACTTGCCCCAATGTCACTACTCAATTAATTTGGACAAAAATCTAGAAGTCATTTTTTCCTTCATAACTCACGTTCATCCAATCTCAAGTTCTATTAGCCTTTGTAATAAAAGATACCTCTAATTCAACAATTTCTCACAATCTCTATTCCTACCTGTTTTGAATAAGGCACCAACATCTCTCACCTGGACTATGGCCTTAGCCCCTAACTGGTCTAGCTGCCTCTACTCTACTCTTATAATTCAACGATTCTCTTTCTTGTTGGTTTTGTGACTCCGTGTTCTTAAAAATTATTAAGGACTAAAAGAGCTTTTGTTTATGTGGGTTATACTTATTTTTATTTACTGTTAGAAATTAAAACTGAGAAAAAATTAAAACAAAAGAATGTATACACACACATTCCATTAGCTGTCAGAGCAATGATATCACTATTTTAGTAATATTATGAAAATAGACTTCAGAGACTCCATGAAAGGGTCTCAGGGATCCTCAGTGTCCTTGGACGACACTTTGAAAACTGCTCTAGTCAATTCTCATTACAGCACAGCCAGAGTGATCTTTGAAAAACATAAATCAGATCAAAACTCTCAGGCCTAAAACTCAAATATCCTCAAACATGTATAAGATTTGGCCTCTACCTACTTCTCTAAACCTAATCTCTGCTATCTTTTACTCCTACTATCCTCTCCTTTTTACCTGAACTCCACTCTGGTCCTGCTTGTTTCCTGCTGTTCTTCAAACAGACCAAGCTAATTTTTACACTTGCAAGTCTACACTTGCTGTTCTCTGTGCTTTGAATGCTCTTTCCCAGGTCTTTACATAGCTGGCTCTTTCTCAGTATTCAGGGTTCTATTCATGTCATCTCCTCAGAGAGGACTTCTCTGACCTTCAATGCGAAAGAACCAGCAGTGGCCACCCCCCTCCCAACATCATGCCGATATTATACCCTATTCTTTACCTGGCTTTTTTCTTCATAGGACTTGAAACTATCTGAAAATACATCATGTATTTATCTGCTTGAATAGTGTGCATCTTCCCTACTAGAAGGTAGTTTTCTTGAATAGGAAAATCTGTATGTCCTATTCACTAAGGTATTCCTAGTACCTGGCATTGTATCTGATACATACTAGATGCTCAAGGAATATTTGTTAAAAAAAAAACCAACGAACCTCTTGAAAACCACCATCATACCATATTTGAATTTAGATGATGAACTCAATGTTTATCATCCTTTCCATTCCTAATCTTAATTCTTCCTTAGTTGGCAATTTGCCTATAAACCAGATTTAGATCTGTTTTTAATAATGGAAATGAATATGATACCAAAATTAAGGAGAAAAATATTATTGTGATGGTCCGAATGTAAAAAAGAGCTTCTTATATAACCCACTGAAAAGCTACAGATTCTAATGGTGAAAGTGTTCTTCCTTTGGTTAACTACATGTCATTATTAAGTGATACTATTACCTTAATTGGAGGGCGCTGAGAACGGCAAAAGTCATTGATTTTCTTCTGCAATGGAAGTTTAATCTCAGTCAATACTACACACTGTTGAGAAAAATACAAGAAATTAAAGACTAGAAAATCCACAACTATTTTGGTAATATATAACTTCTAAATCAGAAGCATCAATTTGAATTATACTAAAAATACATTGTTTTCCCTGTAAAAAAATACTATCCTATTGTAATCCATTCTAAGGTAACAGCTTCAGAAGTACGGAACAGCAAAAGTAAAAACAACATATATAGGGGAAAATATGCCCACATTAAATAAAATTACCAAAACAGGTTTCACAATTAGAAGCAAAATTTAGTATCCTTCCTATGTGGTATTTATGTACTCCAAATGATGGGAAATTTTATCTGTTACTGCCTTGGAGATACTAACCTAGTCACCAGAATATTAATTTAATGCCAGCTTAAAGGGTAACAATTACTTTTTTTTGTGTGTGTGTGAGGAAGACCAGCCCTGAACTAACATCTGTCGCCAATCCTCCTCTTTTTGCTGAGGGAGACTGGCCCTGGGCTAACATTGTGCCCATCTTCCTCCACTTTATATGGGACGCCGCCACGGCGTGGCTGACGGGCAGTGCGTCGGCGGGCGCCCGGGATCCGAACCTGCGAACCCTAGGCTGCCAAGTGCGGACTAACCGGGATCCGAACCTGCGAACCCTGGGCTGCCAAGCGCGGACTAAACCGCTGCGCCACCGGGCGGCCCCAACAATTACATTTTTAAAGAGGCACATTAGTTGGCTTAGCTTTCTTTTAAGATTCAACAGATTCACAATATAACAAACTTTTGCTTTATGACAATGTCATTAGTGAAACCACTAGTTATTGTAGTATTGTTATTGTTATTTAAGACAGTATATTATAATTTTCATTGTTTACTTCATTTAATTTTTATATGCTCACTCGGTGAGACAAGTAAAAAAAGGTTTTATAATCAGATTTTATCATAAGTAACTTAGACCCACAGAGGTCAAATACTTTTTCTAGGTCACTCATCTATCAAGTGGCAAGAGCAGAGCTAGACTCTCAGTCTAGAGCTTTCCTTGCTGCTGGTTTCCATGAACTGGATAACTTTGTTTCACTACAAATATCCAAGTGTGAATTCAGTTTTATTTATCTAGCTCAGAACATGGTATGCTTCCTGTAGGGAGATATACTCTCATAGGTGCGTCACTATATATGTCTCACTGGGTATGCCATGAATGCAAGGCTCTGACCGTTCTTTACTTGGGCTATTTTTCAGGATTGTATTTGCCTTGTGCAAACTTGAAGAATGAGGTGATGTCTCCCTTTGAGAGCAAGAGCAGGCTTGTTTACTGCTTGCTATAAAACAGCAGGTTCCTGAAGCTCAGTGTTCCTCTCCTCTAAAGGAACCCACTAAATGTGCAGGCATCCACTGAGCCCTCTGCATTGCACTAGTGGGATCTGTGGGCGAGGAAAAAGAAATGACGCAAATGTGATGCTCATACTTCTTACTATGGTCTGAGTAATAAAGTCCTTAGTCTCTAGCCCAGAAATCTCATTTTTTTCTGCCAACATCCACGAAACAGTAACAGGTTAACTTATTAGCCTATAAATAGGGTAAAATCAAACCCTAGACCCAGCACATACTGAATCTGATTTGTGTTTCATCAATGCTGGAAAATTCTCAGCCATAATCTGAATATTGCCTCTTCCTAGTGTTCTCCTCTCCAGTCTCACAAACTGGGTCTTTATATTCAAGTTCTCAATTAATTTCTCTCTCATATTTTCTCTTATTTCTGTGTGCTGTAGTCTCAGTAATTTCCTCAGCTCCATCTTTTATTTTACTAATTCTTACTCCAGTTGCATCTATCCACTGTTTATTCATTAAGTTTTAATTTTCATTTCTAAAAGTTCTTTTTGGTTATTTACCACATCTGCCTGATTGTTTACAACAGTGTCTTATTTTCATATTGTATATTTATTTAATCCCCTCTTTTAAGATGTAGTCAGTTTGAACATCTATATTTTATATTTTATAGTCCCTATCCAATAATTCTATTATCTGAAATTTTTGGAGGTTTAATTCTATTGTTTGTTATATATCCACTGATTCTTGATTATGCTGAACTACTTTTTCCTGTCTTGTTATTTTGTATTGTGAACTTGTAACCACAGTTCAGTTTAAACTGGTCCCATCTTATCAATGACAATGTTCAAGTTATCTTACAGGGGCATTGAGCCAAAACTGCAAGTCATGCAGCCAGAGCATGTGCAGAGGAGAAAATTTCGAGCTGAAATAACACCTGGAACCAAAGATTCTTCCCCCATGGAACCAAAGCACTGGGACACGACCAGAACGTGAAAATTGGACTCTCTTCAGAAGCAAGGGGTCCACTGTCCAGGAAGATCCGGTGTTAAAGCCTCTTTCCACACTTTACCATAAATGATCTTGTTTAAAGTCTTTCCAATAGAAATCTATCCTGCCTGTGCTTCCACATATCAGCCTGCCCTCCCGAACCCCTTAAATTTTACCTCAAACCCTGGATCAGGGAGACAGATTTGAGAGCCTTGTCTCCTGTCTCCTTGCCAGTCCCCACAATAAAGTCTTTCTTTTCTCAAAAGCCAGTGCCATGGTACTGGCTTCTATGTGCATCGGCAGTGGGCCCTTGCCCAGTAACAAACTCATCCTCAAAGGGGTTTTATTTTTGGAAAATCCTGCGGCCTAGTTGAGGGCATATACCTCTAGACCTGTATAGTTTTGTTTCTGTCTGGTATTCTAGGGTATCACCAACTTAGTACTACTTTTTATGTTAAGTTCTCAGCTTGGGAAACTTTAGATTACAAAGGATTATAAAGTTGATCTCCAATGGTTATGAATTTCCAGGGAAGATCTTCATCTTTTCATTCAGAAATCAAGAGAAAACAGACAAGCTCCTTGTTCTGATGGGCAAAGATTGTTCTAATCTACCCTTTCACTGAGGGTGTACCTCTCTGAGGTTTTGGCTTTACAAAGAGGAGGTAGGTCTCAATTTCACTTCTCTCTCTCATGTAGACCTATTTTGTATCTTCTCTTGCTGTGTGACTATTAATTCCCAAGAAACGTGATTACTGAGACATGCAACCCCTGTCCCTGAGAGTGACCACAGCCAACAGTTCACTGATCTTCTTTTAGCTACTTATTCATTTTTGGCCTCTGAGCACTTCCCTTATATTATTTTGAGTTCAGGTAGTCATTTAAAAGGAAGACTACTAAGCAATTCTATTGTAGGAAGTCTATTAAGCATCTGTCTTTCTGTTGTTGTTAGTGCCACTGAGTCGATTACAACTCCTAGCGACCCTGTGCACAGCAGAGTGGAACCCTGCTTGGTCTTTTTGTGCCATCCTCTCACCTTCCAGTGCAATATCAGACAATGCTCTGCTGCTATTCAGAGGGTTTTCATGGCCAATTTTTTTGGAAGTGGGTGGCCAAGTCCTTCTTCCTAGTCTGTCTTAGTCTGGAAGTGCCACTGAAACCTATCCAACCATGGGTGACGCTGCTGGTATTTGAAATACCTGTGGCATAGCTTTCAGCATCACAGCAACACACTGCCGCCACATTATGACAACAGAGATGGGTGGTGTTGATGTGGCTCTGATATCAGTTCCCCTATGTTAAACCTAGTATATATGAGGTTAAAACCAAAAGCACCCATCTCCATTTCCCTGCTCTTCTAAGTTACATTCATACGTAAATATTGTTTTTTTAAATCTTTGTATCCCTGAACTTCACAAGGCAGATAGAAGTTACAAATTGTTAAAAGCCCAGGTGGCCTCATGCTGGGCTAACATTGAAGTTTTGGCTAATTACCAGTTCTTGAGGTTTGTTACAGGGAAACTGATACCCAGAGAATGTCAAGAAGCTGGAGCTTCCCAGATCCCAACTCCTCGGCTTCCTGGCACCAAAATCCACTGTCCACCTCAGAGGCAGACAACTAAGGACACCCACATGTGGATTCCCTTATCTCACCATCCTCTTCCCTGCAAGCAGCCTCACAAGGCCAAATGCAGGCTGGTGGGAAAGCGCCGACCAGCAAGGCCACAGGCTTCCCTTCCCTATAAGCAGCTGCATTCCTGGCAACCTTTAAAACCCCTTGCCTCCCATCTTTCGGGGAGATGGGACAAATTTGAGGGCTCACTCTAGTCTCCCAGTTGATGTTACCTGGAATAAAAACCCTTTTCTTGCCATAAGCCTGGCGTTCCAGGTTTTTTTCGGCCCCTCTTGTGTGGCGGGTAAAGAACCTGCGCTTGTGTCAGGTAAGTGTGGCTCCCTGACTGGGAAATGAACCTGGGCCTCGGCGGTAAGTGCCGATTCTTAACCACTAGACCACCAGGGCGGGCCAAACATCTTTGTAGCAGGATGAATTTTAAGTTATCCAGTCCAGGATGGAAGTCTACACTGATTTTTAAATGGGTGTGATGTGATTATAATAAGAAATACATATTTTGGTGGTCATTCAAGGTTCCTGGCACACAGCTTCTAAAACTCTTGTAATTTCCTATGTAAGAGCTAAAGGTGCATCTTTTGTTACAATATTTAGTTTTGTCCCAGTTTCTGAAATAGCTCCAGAATGATAAAGGTGAAATCAATGTCTTTTGTTATTCATAACAAGTCTCTTTCAGCCACACCTGAGTTTATGTTAACTAGCTGACTTTTGGAAAGCCCTTAAGGATGGGAACTGGTTGCCAGGGGAACCAATCTTGTAATTTAAGGGTCAGAACTTTGGGCCCCTTCTCCCAGACCTCTGGGGAAGGGAGAGGGGCTGGAGATTGACTTAATCGCTAATGGCCAATGATTTAATCACTTATGCTTGCATAATAAAGACTCCATAAAAATCCCTAAACTAGGGGCTCAGAGAGCTTCCAGGTTTGTGAACATGTGGAGGTGCTGGGAAGGCAGAATACCTGGAGGGGGCTCGTAAGCTTTGTGCCCCATCTTCCATACCTTGCTCTATGCACCTCTTTCATCCGTCTGTTAAACCAGTAGTCTAGTAAGTAAACTTTTCCTGACTTCTGTGAGCTGTTCTGGCAAATTAATTGAACCTGAGGAAGGGGTTGTGGGAACCTCTGATTTACAGCCAGTCCTCAGAAGCACAGGTAACAACCTGGACTTGCAACTGGTGTTGGAAAGGGGAGAAGGGGAGCAGTTCTTGTGGGACTGAGCCCTTAACCTGTGGGATCTGATGCTATCTCCAGGTAGACAGTGTCAGAACTGAACTGAATTGTAGGACACTCAGCTGGATGTCCAGAGAGTTGGAGAATTTCTTGGTGTGAGAGAAAAACCCACACAGATATGATCACACAAGTGCCAGAAGTACTGAGAATAGAGAAGAAAGACAGGAGTGTTTTTTTCTAGACAATGGGCAAAATCTTAATTTTATCACAGGGAAAATCTGGGTCAAACTAGTCACTTTTAGAACATCCAAGGTGCTGAGAATTTTTGTCATTGTTATTTATGGTTACCTAAGGTACACTGAATTGTTGATCCATATTTTTCACTCCCCTGTAATCGAATTATATGTCACCCTTTGCCCATGGCCTTTCCTGCTCCTTGACTTTGGGCTTGACCATGTGACTTGCTTTGGTGAATGGAGTTTCAATGAAAATAACACTAACAGAGGCTAGAAATGTGCTTGGATGGCTGGACTTGCCCCTTTGCGTTTCTGCTACTGCCATGAGATCATATCCTAGGGTAGCCTCCTAGTCCCAGAGGAGAGAGACATGGAGCAGAACACAGACTCTGAACACAGAGCAGAACACAGGCTAGAATAGCTGAACTCCAACTGACATGCAGATGCATGAGAAAGAAATAAAATGTGTGTTGCTATAAATCAGAGTTTCAGGTAGTTGTTCACGCACATTATTGTGAAAATAACTGACTGATATAACTGCTCTGTCAGTAGTTGTTAGGCCCTCTCTCTAAAACGGAGCATTTGAAAGGTATTATTCTGAAGAAGTTTTTTAATCTACATTTTTTTGTTCTGCTCAATAGATTAGGTTAAATTACTTATACCATATTAATACTTAATGATTTGCCTTTGAATCTGTCAATAACATCTAATATAAAATGGGGTACCAACCTGGTATCTATCTAAGAAGGAGAGATCTGTGGTTTCATTTAAAGGAATAGAAGATGATGTGACATGAACATATGGATTTAGTTCTGCAATATGTTGAAGTACAGCTTCCGCCCTAAAAAAATAAATAAATGACCTTTACTATTCTTTCATTCATTTACTCAATCTCTCAAACTTAAACACTTTGACAACATCAGAGGAACCTGAATATTATAAAATTTCAATGGAAATTTAATAAACTGTAGAGGAGGAAAGAAACTAAGATTTACCTTTACAGATAACTACAATCTTGAGATATAGCCTACTATCGTATTCCATAGTAAGCCACACAATCTCAAAGTATACCCTTATAGTTACAAGCTCCTTAAGTCTTTAAACGATAAAGACCTTCTTTAATCTTAAAGAAGTTCATTCCTAGGTAGCAATGTGAACATATTAAAAACATGAGAAATATAAATAATTAAATAAGTATAAATCAATACTTATTTATCTATGGTAGCATGAATTTATGGTGATGAGTGAAACAACTATGAATGTTCTAGATAGAGAAAATATTCTAAGTAATTGCAAGAGAAAACAAATCCTGTGATAATACATCAAAATATCTTATCTTTACCTGTTTCTCATATTAACAACATCATCTTCACAGAGAAAGAAGTTGGTTCCTAGATCCCACGCTTGGCAGTTTTCTGTATCATGAATTGTAAGTGCCTTCAAAAAAGAGGAAAATATCTGTTAAAGTCAGGAATAAGACAAGGATGCTCACTATCTCCAATACTATTTACACTGTATAGGAAGTATTATCCTGTGTAATCAGACAATAGAAAGTAATTAAAGGCTTAAGAATTGGAAAGGATATAAAGTTAGATCTATTCACAGATGATATGACTACTATATACATCTGGAAACCCAGAAAAATTAACAGAAAAAATACTTTAAACAGAGAATTTAAATTTAGGGAAGTAACATGCTATATAAATCAACATACAAAAATTTAAAAAATTCACATAAACAAACATTCCCAAATGCTGCATGTTCAAAGTAGAAAGATAACTGACTAACTGGAAAAAAAATTTGTAACATATTACAGGCCATATATCTTACAGAAAAAGGGCAAAGTATATGAACATGAAGTATACTGAAAAGGAAAGGCCCTTTAAAATATTTAAGCATGTTCAATCTTGTTCAAGAATAAAATATTTTTTCTCATTCATCAGAATGGAATAAATCCAAAAGTTGGACAATATATTCTATTCTAGTGAGGTAAATCAGGCATTCTCATACATTATTGGTAGGAATGTGAAGTGGCACAACCTCAGTGGAAAGGAATTTGGCAACCTCTAGCAAAATAACACGTGCATTTATCCTTTGACACAGCAATCCCACTTTTTTTTTTTAAGTGAGGAAGATTAGCCCTGAACTAACATCCATCGCCACTTCTCCTCTTTTTGTTGAGGAAGATTGGCCCTGGGCTAACATCCATGCCCATCTTGCTCTATTTTATATATGTGGGATGCCTGCCACAGCATGGCCTGACAAGTGGCACACAGGCCTGCACCGGGGATCCAAACCTGCGAACCCCAGGCCCCTGAAGCAGAGCATGCAAACCAACACCACTGGGCTGGCCCCCAGCAGTGCCACTTTTAAGAATCTATCCCAAAGACACACTAAGAAAAATACAAAGAGACTTATGTACAGGAGCACTGCAGCACTATCTGTAATAGCAAAAGGCTGGAAATAATCAAAATGTCCACCAATGAGGAACTGGGTATAATAATATATGATACATCCACACCATGTATCCAGGCAGTTATTAAAAAAGAATGAAATATATACATATTTATCACTATGGAGTAACCCCAGGATACACTGTTAGGTGATAAAAAGCAAGGTGGAGGAAAGTATGGCACTTTATCTAAGAAAGGCAGGTGGGGATAAATATGTACACACACACAAATATACAGATTTGCAGGTTTGTATGTCTGCATTGGCTTATATTTAAAAACAGAGAGAAAAAAGGGAGTGACATAATAATAAAGGAAAGAATACCACAGAGAGAAGCTAGACTTACCTGAATATACTGTGTATTATAAATTTGACTTTGAATTATATAATTCTCACAAAAATAGTAAAACTAAATTAAAAAAAAGAAATCCCTAAAAATCCAAAGCAACTGAATAAATGGACAAAACTATTGATTAAACTTGTTGCATAGCTACCCAGAGAATTATTTAAAGTAACTTAAAAAAAGCAGTTAATTAGTCTGCCAAATACAGATGGGATATAGCCTAAAGATAAAAAAAAGCCTAAAACTGTTTTAAATATCCACATTATTAATAATATTGGAATTATTCTGAAATAATATTGGCATTATTCTGAAACTATGTCATAGACAGTTAAAACATAATATGGGATAAAGCAAGTAAGTAATTAGGTTCATGTCATTAAGACCCAAACCCTGATAGTAAGAGAAGGGACACAAAGACAAAAATCAAACAAGTAAATTTCAGTGTTTACTCATGATGAATGTTCTAGCTCTGCTCACTGAAAAGATTTTACAATCAATGACAATCAAAAACTACTGGGGTTGGGGGCCGCCCGGTGGTGCAGCGGTTTAGTCCGCACTTGGCAACCCGGGCTTGGCGGGTTCAATCCCGGGAGCTGGCCGACGCACCGCTTGTCAGCCATGCCATGGCGGCTCCCATATAAAGTAGAGGAAGATGGGCACAGATGTTAGCCCAGGGCCAGTCTCCCTCAGCAAAAAGAGGAGGATTGGCGACGGATGTTAGCTCAGGGCTGGTCTTCTTCACCAAAAAAACTACTGGGGTTGTATCAAGAGAACTCAAGAACTTGAGGAAAGATCCCAACAAGCAAAGATGAAACAATTTGAGCATCTGTGAGAAAAGCAACTATGATGGATCAAAACACATCAAATACGTTTAAATCCATGAGTTTATCATGATGCTCATGTACACACACAAGTTCACTGGTCACTGTTGGTGGATGACAGGAAACTACTGATTTTGAAAACTGGTAAATAAAGGGGGGTGGGGAATCAGGTATTTACCCTGACTTTCGTACATACACAAACTACACTTTAGTGAAACCAAATAACTGATGAATGGAAAATTTTCTTTCTAAAATATTATTCCAGCTAATAAATGAAGAAGAAATGATGGAATTAGAATATCACTGCCCCTAATAAAATAATGAATCTAGGCAATGATCATTAATAGCTACTAATAATCACAAAAAAGGGACAACAGAATATTATTTCCTTCTGATGTGAGAACACAGTATCATGTGTGAAACAGTAGTGCCAAAAGAATCACATCTGAATCTGATTCTCTGGATATAACTACCAGTTTACAGGAAATACAGGGATAGAGGTACATTTGATAAATGACCTGGGTTCTTCCACGAGTAAATTGCAAGAAAAAAAAAATCAAGGAAGGGAAATTTATAAATTAAAAGAAACCAAGTTCAATATATAAACTTTACTTGGATCTTGATTAGAACAAATCAAATTTAAAAAATTTCATAAGACAATTGGGAAAATTTGAACTTTAACTGATATTCGATGATAGGCAGACTTCTAAAATGGCCCCAGTGATTCCCACTTCCTGCTATTCAGGTCTTTCGTATGATCCCCTCCCCTTGATTGTGTAAGCTGGACCTAGTGACTTACTTTTAATGAATACAGCATAGGTGATGGAATGTCACTTCTCAGATTAGGTTACAGAAGACTGATTTGTCTTGCTAGCACATTCCTTTTCTTGTCTTCTTCTTAGCTTACTCTGATGAAGCAAGCTGCCATACTATGAGCTGCCCAATGGAGAAAGCCTCATGGCAAGGAACTGAGGGTGACCTCTGACCAAGAGCTAGCAAGGAACTGAGGTGGGACTGCGAAGTGGCACAATCTTGCCACTGAATCCTGTCAATAACTACATGAGTGAGCTTGGGAAGCAGATCCTTCCCTTAGCCTCGAGATGACTGCAAGCCCTGCCAATATCTTGACTAGAGGCTTGTAAGAGACCTTTAAACAGAGGAACCAGCTAAGTTGTGCCCAATTCCTGATCCAACTGAGATAAGTGCTGTTGTCTAAGTCGCTAAGTTTTGGGGTAATTTGTTTTGCAACAACAGATAACTACTACAATGATATTAAGGAACTCTTACATTTTTAGGTGTGAAAATAGTATTGTGGTTATGTTTTCAAAAGGCACCTTTATCATTTAGAGCTATATACTAAAATATTTAAAGGTTATATAATAGGATGACTGAGACTTACATCAAAATAATTTGGTGTTTGGGGGGGCAGTGGGGAATGGGAAGGAGATACATGAAACAAATTTGTCTATGGGCAGATAACTGCAGCTATGTGATGGGTACATGGGGTTTTGCTAAAACTATTCTATTTTTTGTATAATTTTGAAATTTTCTATAATAAAAAGTAGAAGAAAGTAGAGCATTAAAACAATTTTGCTACTAAATAAGGAAGCAATAAACAGGCCAAAGTGTAAACCATATTATCACTACTGATGAGCACAAAAAAAAAAAGTTTGTAAACAACCATTCTTCTTACCTTCTTACCAAGGACATTTACTCACTTACCTTAATCCCTGCTAGAACAAGATTCTTTGCTATAGAGGGAAAAAAAGGAATAGCTTAATATTAGGAATGTATATTAGACAAGTCTTCACAGAGCTTGGTCATATCTCTGACTGAATAATTTTAACTTTTTTACTATTTAAAAAATACAAGTTCCTCAGAAAATATAGATGAACAAAAAGGAAAAGATAACTTTCCCATAATCATACCGCACTGAGATAATTACTCTTAAAATTTTAGTGTATTCTTCCAGATAGACTGTTATGAATATATGAATGCATGCTTTATCATAATGAATTAATAGTTACAGAGGATGATCATTAATGGCTATTAAAAACACAAAAAAAGAAGCAAGCGAGTCACTACTGGTTCCTTGTGGAAGAACACAACAGTATCATGAAACAGTCTTGCCAAAAGAATCAAAACTGAATCTGATCAAGGTTTTGGATCTAATTTCCTTTATAGGAAATAATACAGGGGAAAGAATTAAATTTTTTAAATTATGTTGTTCAAAAGCATCAAAAAAAATTATGAATAAAAATACTGCTTACCAATTTCCAAACCAAGACCACCCATACCACTTAAGAAAACATGAGACTTGGCCATCTTCTGCATTGCTGTGTCTCCAAGGACATACCTCTGTCGACTACATGTAAAACATAATGAAAAATAAATTATTTCATCAAAATTATATATCTCTTTAAAGCTGTTTGCAAACTAATAGCCTGGCAACTAGATCCTGCCCACAGACTTGTTTTGGATCACTTGCATAATGCTTAAAATTTCTTAATTAATTGCCAAATATATGACTTATTTTGAAAAATTAGAAGATTTGGCACCACAGTCCACATTTCCTCACGGCAACAGACAGATGGAATTGAGTAGGAGTTGCCCTGTTTAGACAAGCAGGACTATGTGCTCTAGACTTGCCACAGTTCCCATCCTGCTTTTCTCATTTATTACCTCAGTGGCGACTACAGGCATTTGAGTTTGCTATCTCCACTTTAATCCTTTCATTGTAAGCAGGATTTCTGAGGCAAAAAATTAGTCCCCTTGTTTGAGTTTAGAATGACTTAAAATTAAGCAGTTTTCAAACAGTATTTTAAATATAAAAGCTGATAAAGTTTACAAAGGACCCTGTTAAACCACCTGTCCTAATACCCACAGGTAGTATCAGGATGGGAATGAAAAAAATACGCACTGGCAATTTAAAAAAGTCAGATATAGTGATAAAGCCAATAGTAAGAGTTTATTTCAAAGAACAGTGATAAACTTGATGCTATACCAGTTTCTGAAAATAATGGACATTCCAGTGGATTCTTATGAGAATCATTTGAAAGATAAGCTCAGTATAAACAACAATTAATTCCAGAACCCTTTGGGTTGCAAGAATTTCTTTTGGAATTCACACACACACACACATAAACTGGTTTAATGTAGATTTGTTTAATATATAGCTGTTAACTTAATTCCCATATTTCAGCTATTCATATTCAATATAAAGGAAGACTGAAAAAGGGATTTCTGTCTAATCAGAAGAAACTTTATAAACACAAGCTATCTTTGTTATTTCCTTCCTTATTCCCTACAAAAGATAATAAAACCTAGACTATTCTTTAATTAGATTATTTTTCATCATTTCTGTTGCAGAGATAAAAACTACCCATTTTTTCATCAAATATTGAACATCTACTACAGTATGTATAGAACAGTGTATTATATAGTCTTACCACTCTTATTTGCAAATCCCCTAAACAATATATTTAAGTTTTGGCTGTTTTGGAACTTTATATAAATGGGATCATTTTGAATGTCTTCTTCTGTGTCTTGCTCTTTTTGAATGAAATTATATATAATGAGATTTATTCATATCGATGCATGTAGCTGTTCATTAATTTTCATTTCTGTTGTATTCTACTGTATTGTACTATTCTATTCTAATAATGTAACATAATTTAGCTGTTTTACAGTTTTGGACAGTTACCAATTATGGCACTATGAGCATTCTTATATTTGTCTCCTGGTATACACGTGCAGTAGTTTCTATAGTGCATATATCTAGGAGAGGAAACGCAGGGTTAACTTTATTAGATAAAGCCGAACTGGTTTCCAAAGTGGATGTAGGAATTTACTCTCCTGGAAGTGTATCCAAGTCCCTGCAGTTTCATATCCTTAATGTGTAGGAAAAAGTTAACATAACAGGCATGATCTTGAGCTTGCTTACAGGGCTAGACCTTGGCTGGTGTCTGTGATCTTGGCTTTTGAAACATTTCCTATGCTAATAAATTCTACTCTTCTATTTTCTTTCTTCCTAGTTTCCTGAAATAAAAACTCATTAATTCTCAGGTTTCCTTTTCTGAAATACAGTCATGCGTCGCTTAATGATGGAGATACGTTGAAATACAGTTGTGTCGCTTAATGATTGGGCCACGTTCTGAGAAATGCGTTGTCAGGTGATTCTGTCATTGTGCAAACATCATAGAGTGTATTTACACAAACTCAGAGAATACAGCCTACTATACACCTAGGCTATATGGTATAGCCTATTGCTCCTAAGCTTCAAACCTATACAGCATGTTACTGTACTGAATACTGTAGGCAACTGTAACACAATGGTAAGTATTTGTGTATCTAAACATAGAAAAGGTACAGTAAAAATACACTATTAAAGATAAAAAAATGGTACACATGTATAGGGCACTTACCATGAATGGAGCTTGCAGGACTGGAAGTTGCTTGGCTAAGTCAGTGAGTCAGTAAGTGGTGAGTGAATGTGAAGGCCTAGGACATTACTGTACACTACTGTAGACTTTATAAACACTGTACACTTAGGCTACACTAAATTTATAAAAAAAAAAAAGATTTTTCTTTCTTCAGTAATAAATTAAGCTTAGCTTACTGCAACTTTTTTATTTTATAAACTTTTTAATTTAACTTTGTGATTCTTTTGTAATAACACTTAGCTCAAAACACAAACACACTGTACAGCTGTTATGATGGCTATGATGTCACTAGCAATAGGAATTTTTCAGCTCCATTATAATCTTATGGAACCACGTCATATATGGGGTCTGTCATCGAAAATATTTGAGGCACACGACTGTACGCGTGTAAAACTTTAACTGATCTTAAACAGCATTCCAAATTTTGATACATAGTACTTTCATTATCATTTTCCAATTTCAATTATGATTCTTCTCTGACTTATGAGTTAAACTGACGTGTATTTTTAAATTTCTACTTTTATGAGGAATTTTTTAGTTATCTTTTGTGACTTCCAGCTTAAGTGCATTATGAATAGACATCACAATATATATATATATGAGTTCATTAATATTTGAGAATTTCCTTGGTCAATTTTACAGATGCTCCATGTGCTCTTGAAAAGGATGTGTACTCTACAGTTGTTAGATATAACATTTTTTATATGTGCATTAGATTAATTTTAATAATCATGTTGATGAAATCTATACCTGTTCTGATTTTTTTTGTCTGCTTGTTCCTTGATTACTAAAAGCAACATTTAACCTTCCCCTGCTATGACTGTAAATTTGTCTGTTGTTCTTGTATATCAGTACCTGCACAGTGCTGACATATAAGAATACTTAACACTGAGTGTTTATTATGCACCACAGACTGTTTTAGAGTTTTACTTGTATTAACTCATTTAATCCTCAAAAATTCTATAAGATAGGTTCTATTATTATTCCTGTTTTTATCGAGAGGAAAACAAGCACAGAAAAATTAAGTAACTTATAAATAGTGGAGGCAAGATTCAACCCAGGCAGTTTGGCCTTAGTATCCATACTTTTAATCACTATGCTACACTGCATGTAGATTAAGAAAGTCAACTCATTCTACAAGGTTTACAGGAGGAAAAAAAAAAATCAGTTCCCGACCTAACTCTCCCCTATGTCGATTCCCACTCCTCAAGGACAACCACTCTCAATTCTTTTAGTTATTTCTTCTACTATTTACCCCCTTATTTCTCAATAACATCTTTATACTTTTATTTCTTGATATTGCAGTTTTACATATTACCTATTAACTTCCTACTAAGAACGATGATGATTTTTCTGAAGTACAAATCTAGTCAAATCCTTCTCCAGCTTTTAAAAACTCCAATGGTTTCCTATTTCCTTTATGCTTAAGTCTAGACTCTAAATCAGTCACAAAGCTGTTCACAGTCTAGTCTCTGCTTAGCTTTCTAGTCTACCCTCTATCAAACTCCATGTTGAGGTGCACTAAAGGTTTTCAGTTTCCTAAACATGGTACGTTCCCTTTGGCCATTAGATATTTTTCTGGAGTAGTCCTCTCCCGCAATATTTTATGCTTAGTAACTCCTACTCGTCCTCAGGCCTCAGCTTATATAGTACTTTCCCCCATGATGCTTCCCCTGGTACCCCAACCTTTCTCAAGACAGTGTTGGATCATCTTTTATATGCATCCATAACATCCTACATTCAATCTACTTTAACACTTATAACAGTGCATTTTCACTATTTGTCTATTTTTTCCTAGAAGATTGTAGATTCCCTAAGGCAGGACCTTTGCCTTATTTACCATTGTATCCCCAGTGACTCACAGAGTGTGGCACATTATAGACACACATAAATAATTTGCTAAATTCATGAAAGAAATGAATTGACACACAAAAGCAAGGACAACACTTTTATGATCTACTAAAGCAGACAACTTGAATTCTTTTTTTCTATGTTTATAGTCACAAGAACTATATTAAAAAATGTTTTTCATCTCAGACCTGTCCTCATTAATAATTTTTAAGATTTCTTAGGCAAATAATGAATAGTCATGACATAAATGTGGTTATAAAGAACAAAGAACATAGAGACAAAAGAATAAAATGAAGATATAAGAACCAAGGTTTTCCAAAGAATCATATAATCTTAGACAGATTCTCAACAGTTATCTAAATCACCTGCCTTTTCAATGTTTGGCCACCAAGGGGAATGGTACTACTTAAGTGCCTACTTTATGCTAGGCAATGTCAGTTACTCTGCAGTTGACACTTAAATTCTATTAAGTTTATATTGTTATAAAGTAGCAGAGATGGGATTTAAAGAGCCAAGAGTATAACTTCAAGTCCAGCATTGTTACGATACAGCTCACTCTATTAAGTGGACACCCAACATGTTAGTGAATGTATCCAGTAAAAAGAAATTACCAAGGCTATCTACTCTACTTTTAGAGAGCTCTATTTATTAAAGATTCTCCCTGTCATGAAGGTACAATATCTCCCTAGAGTTTTCACCAACTAGTCCTAATTTTACTTCCTTGGGGCAATAGGGAACTCGCCTAATCCCTCTTTGATATGACAGCCTTCCAAACATTTAAAGATGGTATTCAGGTTCCAGAGTCTTCTTTCTCGAGGCTAAACATCTCCAGTTCCTTAAACAATTCCAAACGTGACATCATTTTGAGTTCCCCTCAACAATCTAATCACTTTCTTCTGGATATACTTGAACTATCTTTATCATGCATTTAGAAATTTATTAAAAGATCTAATTCAAGCCAGGCACTGGCATGTTTTGGGAGCAAGAACCTCATAGGGTACTATGAGGATTAAATTAAATAAGATAAAATACTTAGTAGAATGCCTGTGACATGTTATTGGGAGAGAGAGATAAATAATCAAACAATTCATTATTAAGTACGATATACAGAAGGACCAGAAACTAAGAGAATCGGAAATAAAGAAGAGGAAGTGATTATCTCTATCAGTGGAAGTCATGAAGCAAAAACCGATAGAACTGAAATGAGAAATATACAAACACAAAATTATAGACAACACCCCCCCCCTCAATAACTGGTATAAAGAGTAGACAGAAAATCAGTAACAATATAGAACACCTGAACAATACTATCAATAGATTTGACCTATTAACTGACATTGATCGGACAATCCAATAAATGACAGAATACACATTCTTTTCAAATGCACACAGAACAATGACCAAGATAGACCATATTCTGCACCAAAAAACTAAAATTTAAGTCATACAAAGTATGTCCATTGGTAACAATGGAATTAAATTAGAGATCAACAACAGAAAGATCTCTGAAAAATCCCTCAATATTTAGAAACTAATAATATACTTCTAAATGACCCATGGGTCAAAGATATCAAAAGAAAATTATAAAGTTTTCTGAATTGATGAAAATGAAGGCATATCTGTAAGATACAGGTAAAGCAGTAGGGAATTTGTAGTATGAAATGGGTATATTAATAAAGAAGAAAGGTCTCAAGAATCAATGATCTCAACTTCCACTTTAAGAAATTAGAAAAAGAAAAGCAAATTAAACTCTAAGTAAGCAGAAGAAAAAAAGCCCAAAATATAAGAACAAAAATCACTGAGATACAAAACAGAAACACAGAAAATCAATTAAACTAAAGGCTGGTTCTTTGAGAACACAATAAAATTAAACCTTGAGCCAGAGTGAGCAGGAAAAAAGAAAAGACAAAAAAGTACCAATATCAGAAATGAGCAATGAAACATATTTCAGATCCTACAGACAATGGAAAGGATATTCAGAGACTATTACAAACAATTTTATGCCACCAAATTCAACCACTAAGATAAATGAACGTTTTCCTTAACAGGGACAAACTACCAAAGCTGACTCAAGAAGAAATACCTTATCTGAATATCCCTATACCCATTAGATGTTGAATTGCAATTAAAAACTTTCCCACAAAGAAAACTCCAAAGACAGATAGCTTCATTGCAAATTCTACTAAAAATTTAAGGAAGATGGGCCGGCCTTGTGGCGCAGCGGTTTTTAGTTCGTGCTTTGGCAGCCCGGGGTTCGCCAGTTCGGATCCCTGGGGCCAGCCGACCCACTGTTTGTCAGCCATGCCGTGGCAGCATCCCATATAAAGTAGAGGAAGATGGGCACGGATGTTAGCCCAGCACCAGTCTCCCTCAGCAAAAAGAGGAGGGTTGGCAACGGATGTTAGCTCAGGGCTGGTCTTCCTCACAAAAAGAAAAGAAAAAAAAATTTAAGGAAGATATAACACCAATTCTACACAAACTTTCTAGAGACTTGAAGAAGAAATACTTCCAGCTCATTCTATGAGGTCAGCATTAGTCTGACACCAAAACCAGACAAAGTTATTCAATTAAAAATATTGCACACCAATACTGCTCACATATATTATGCAAAAATTCTTAACAGGATTTATATATATATGTATTTATGTATTTACATACATGTAAAAATACATCATGACCAAATGGGTTTTATCCTAGAAATGGAATGCAAGGGTGGTATAATACTCTAAAAGCCAACACTGTAATTCATTACACTAAAAGATTAAAAAAGAAAAACCATACGATCACTTCAATGAATGTAGAAAAAGTGTTTGACAAACCCGATATCCATTTCTGATTTTAAAAAAACAACAAAACAAAACTCTAAGCATACTAGTAATAGAAGGGAACTCCCTCAACTTAATAAAGAGTATCTATGAAAAACCTACAGCTAACCTCATACTCCATCACGGAAGAATGAATGTTTTTCCATCAAAGATCAGGAAGAAAGTGAGAATGTCCACCTTCACCACTTCCATTCGATATTGTATTCAACAAAGAAACAAAAGGCATCCAGATTAGAAAAGAGGAAGTAAAACTTTATTTTTCAAATAACATGACTGTGTAAAAAATCCTATGGAATTTACAACAAAATTTACTAGAACTAATAAGAGAGTTTAGCAAAAGAAGTCAATACGCAAAAATCAATTGTGCTCCAATTTAAGAGTAAAGAATAACTGGAAATTGAAAAATTACCATTTACAATAATATAAAAAATACAAATTACTTAAAGATAAATTTGATAAACGTTGTGCAAGATTTTTGCACTGGTAATTACATAACACTACTAGGAGAGAGTAAAGAAATAAATTGACAGACATACCATGTTAATGGATCTTAAAATTCAATAATGTTAAAATGTCAATATTCCCAAAATTGAACCACAGATTCAACACAATCTCAAACAAAATTCCAGGAGGATTGTTTTAAGAATTGACAAGCTGATTCTAAAATATAGGTGGAAATTCAAAGGAACAAGAAGAGTCAAACCAATTTTGCAAAAGAAGATCAAAGTTGGAAGAATTACACTCTCAGAATCCAAGATTTATGATAAAACTACAGTAATCAAGACAGTGTGGTATTGGTGTAAAGAGAGACATAACAAATCACTGAAATACAAGATTCCAGAAATCAAGTCACAGCTATTTAATCAACTGAACTCTGCCAAAGGAACCCAGGGAATTCAATGGGGATGGATAATCTTCAATAAATGGTGCTGAAACGTCAGAGAGCTACACAGAAAAAAATAAACCTTGACTCTTACCTCATACTATATACAAAAATTAACTTGAAATAGATCATAAACCTAAATTTAAGAGTTAATACTATGCATATCAAGAAGATAACATCGGAAAAAATCTTAGCATACTTGAGTTTTGCAAACATTTTTTAAATAGGGCAAAAACAGCATGAATTATATATAAAAAATTGTATCTTATCAGATTTAAAAATTTTTCTCTGCAAAAGACATTGTCATAAAAAGACAAGCCACGAACTAGGAGAAAATATTTGCAAACATACATATAACAAAGAACTTGTAGAGTATATAAAGAACTCAGACAAACAACCTAACAAAAAAGGAGGCAAAAGATTTAGAGATATTTTACCAAAGAAGATAGATGGCAAATAGGCTCATGAAAAGACGCTCAAGATCATTAGATATTGGGGAAACGCAAATTAAAACCACAATGTAATACCACTATATACACACTAGAATGCCTAAAATCAAAAAGAGTGACCATACTAGGTGTTGAGTGAACATGTGGGGCAACTCAAACTCTCATACACTACTGGTAGGAATGTAAAATGGCACAACTTTGGAAAACATTTTGGCATTTCTTAAAAAGCTAAAAATAAACTTACCATACAACCCAGCCATTCATTTCTAGGTATAAATCCAAGAGTAAATGAAGGCATAGCTAAGACTTGTATATAAATTCTCACGGCAGCCTTATTTGTAATAGCCAAAACCTGGAAACAACTCAAATGCCCATCAACAGTTAATCAAGAGTTAAACTATAGTATATCCATACAACAGAATACAGCTCAGCAATAAAAAGGAACAAATGACTGATACAACATAGACGAATCCCAAAGTCATTATGCTGAGTGAAAGAAGTCAGACTCCTCAAAAGTGTATATACTGTATGATCCCATTTACATAAAATTCTAAAAAATGAAAACTATTCTACAGCAACAAAAAGCATATCAGTGGTTGCCTGGGGAAATGGGAATTGAAGAAGGGATAGCAAAGGGTGCAAAGAAAACGTTTGGGTGTGATGGATATGTTCATTACCTAAATTTTGGTGACAATTTCATGAGTATATACAGATGTCAAAACACACCAAATTGTACAGTTTAAATATGTACAGTTTATTATACATCAATTATACCTAATAAAGTTGTGGAAAAAGTAAGTATTTATGCTGGGAGACACTCTTTCAAGTCTTTCACACTCCTACATGTCTCTGTAGATATGCCTAGAAGCTCAAGGTCCTGACTTCTCTTTACTCGGGCCTTTCCTCAGGGTTATGTATGCAGTACATAATCTGGAGGGATGAGGCAAATCTCTCTCCAAGACAAAGAGCAGGTTTGCTTACTGCCGGCCATAAAATGGCGGGTCCCCCAAATTCAGTGTTCCTCAGCTATGATATAAACATGCTATGTACCAAGCACCCATCTGGGCCCATGGCATCACTGCCATAGGACTTGGGAGTAAGGGGAACTGACGCCATGCTCATGTCTATGCTGCTTGCTGTGTCATAAGTAACGAAATCCTTTGAGGCTGGCCCGGTGGCGTGGTGGTTGAGTTCGTGTACTCTACTTCAGAAGTCCGGGGTTTGCAGGTTCAGATCCTGGGTGTGGACCTACACACCATTCATCAAGCCATGCTGTGGCAGCATCCGACATACAAAATAAAGAAAGACTGGCACAGATGTTAGCTCAGGGACAATATTCCTCACCAAAAAAAAAAAAAAAAGAAAAGAAAAAAAGAAATCCTTTTTCTCTGCCCAGAACTTTCACATCTTCTGTCAGCATCCACTAAATAATAACAGGCTAGCTTTTAGCTTATAAAGAGGATAAAATCAAATCCTAGACCTGATAATATATACATACGGTTTAACAAGGCTGAAAAATAGGATGTTGGAGGGTAAAGTGGTGAGGAGTTACATGGAGGCTAAAAAGAAAGATATGGCCATAACTCATAGTAAATAATAACCAGAAATGACTGAGCTCTTAGGCACTATTCTTCATGATTAATTTGCAATTTGTACCAATTTTTCTCATTAAATATTTGTTGAATGAATGAATGTATAAAAAAATGAATGAACAAAGATTAGACTTAAGAGGTTAAGTAAATAGATTAAGATCACACATTCATAAATGGAGGATGATTCAAATTCAGATCTAATACTAAAGTTTATACTCAGTCACTATGTTGTACTCTATCCAAAAAAGGGGCTTAAATACATATTATACAGTCTGGCCTTACCAACGTAGATGATAGGGAGCCATTTAAGGATTTTAAACTGAGAAGTCATGGTCTCTAAGATAAATTTCAAAAATATCACTTTGGATAAAATATGGAAGATGGATTAGAGACAACAGCTCTAAAGAGATTACATAAGAGAATATTATAATAGTTCAAATAAGAGATGCCAAATGCAGGGAGAGAGAATGAAAGAGTTGGAATTAAGAGTTGTTTAGAAAAAACTGAAAGGATTAAAAAAAGTTAACTGTATTTGGAGGATGACAAATAGGGAAAAATCTAAGATGTCATCAAGGTTTCTAGTTTAGTTTACTGAGTGGGTGTGGGAGCATTTAATTAGGCTTGAGAACAGGAGGAGGAAAGAAGGAAAAGGGATCCAATGGTGTTGAGCGCTACTTTATGCCAAAAACTATTTCATATTAACAGTTTTTCATAAAATCTTTAGAACTAAGATATTATTCTTAAGATATGAAATATTATTCTCATTTACACATGAGAAATATGAGGAGCAGAAAGATCATACAACTAGTTCCAGTTCATATAAATATCAGGAATGGGATGTCAACATTCACCTCTATCTCCAGAGACCATGTTCACTCCACTGTACCACAATGTTTCTCTAAGAAGTAGATATTTGCTGAATATGTACCTGGTTTACATTTAAAGTACCTTGTATGCATTTAAAAACAAAGGTCTTGAGCTTGGAAGGAGAAAGCTGAAGAAAGAGACTCAAGTATCACTAGCATACAGTGATAGCTAAAATCATGGGAATGGATGATATGAACTAGAGTATGAACTGAGAAAAAAATCCTAAAATTGGAACCTGGAATTTATGGTGCATGCAAAGCAAGAGAAGCCTAAGAAAAAGTCTGAGAAGGAAGAGTCAGAGGAGTAGAAGCAAATCCAAAGACTCGTATCTCAAAAACCAGAGGAAAATGTTTCCTCTAGTATTCCACCAGAATAAACACAGATTTTGATACGATTATGGTTGTATTACATCCACAGACCTAAGAATGCCCTGATTCTGCTTTGATATTCACCCTTCATACAGTGATCTCTACACAGAAACCTACATGCAAGGAAAATAGAAAAATAGATATCAAAGTACCAATTTATTGTCTGAATCAGCCCTAATTACCTCCAATGGAGAATTCCTTGGTAAAAGTAGAGTTAGAAAACCAAGGCTGGAGTTCTAAATTGGGACTCATTTATTTCTTCAGATAAATCTTAGGATAAGCAGGCTCAGGCATGTCCTCAGAGGGAAAGAAAGAAATGGCCAGATCTACAGAACTGGCTCACGCCTAACTCACTCAACAATTTACAGGCAATGAAGGTACAAAAATAAATAGAGATGTGACTCAGAATGCCATTAGAAACAGTCCCCCCAAACATCTTTAGATTCTGAGAAAAATTTCAGATTTAGTTGATCAGTAACTATAAGATGAATTAAGATTGACCAGTAACAGGAAAAAACTGAAATGTATTCAGAAAGACACTCTGTTCCACTAGGTATTGAAATTGCCCTAAAAATATTTCCTACTTTAATATATATACAAATATTAGAAACTTATTAGTTAATATTCAAGAGTTATAGATTTTAGAGAGCTTCAGTTTTGTAGGAAAGCCTAATTGTTTATAAGTAATTGTAACCTGAGACTCTGTTATTCATATCTGAGAAAAACCTGTATACCTAGTAAACATTAACCAAATTTCAATTATAGTATCTAGGAGGAAAAAACAATATTTAAAGTATTGACTTTACAAATATCAACAAATATAAGATGGCAAAAAGTTACACTTCTTAATTTTCTGGTAAAAATGAATTTACGTGTATCTGGCCTGTTAAAAAGATGCTCATTTGCTCAAAAATACCCCAATTCCAGAGAAAAGATAAACTTTTGTTTCTTTTTCCTTCCAACAGTCAGAATTTTCCAGATATAAAAGACTGTCTTACCGTAGTAACCTCATGTCAGACTCCAGCAGAGGGGAATGTTGCACCTCCCCTGATACTTGTTTTGCCTCAGGATGAAATGTGTAAATACCCTCTTAACATTAATATCTCCCAATGTTAGTACCATATGCACCTTTTTCAGATTTTTCTATCCTAGATTTTGATTCTTCTAGTTTTGGTTTCTGCCCAGCCACTGAACTACCAACTATCTAGGGTTCCAAACCACAGGTCAGTCTGAACCATCTGTCTTGTTCTAGTCATTCAATAATCATTTAAGAAGAATCTTCTAAGAATTAGACACTGTGCCATGGTCCTTGACTTTGAGAAACTCACAGTCTGACAGAGTTGACATACATGTAAAAAAATACTATAAGACAATGTGATGAGTACTTTAACAGCAAAGAGAATATTGTGCTTCAGGACTGAGCAGACAGGATTAGAAGTAACTCAGGTAACATACCACAGTAGATATTCAAGTGAGTCTTAAAAGGTAAATAGAAGGTGCTTTTGAGGCTCTAGGAAAAGATAATTGAGGTATAAAAGTATAAACTATGTTTGGTAAGAAATTAGTCTAGTATTGCCAGTGTGTTCAGAGGAAATGGTAAGCTGAGGCAACAAATGGTGCTGGAAAAACTGGATTTCCGCCATGCAAAAGATGAACTGATGATATTGGACCTTTATCTTACACCACACACAAAATCAACTCAAAATGGATTAAGGACCTAAACAGAAGACCTGAAACTATAAAGCTCCTAGAAGAAAACAGGGGAAAAGCTTCTTAACATTGGTCTCGGCGAGGATTTCCCAGATATGACAGCAAAACCACAGGCAATAAAAGCAAAAATAGACAAGTGGGACTACTTCAAACCAAAAAGCTTCTGTGCATCAAAAGAAACAATCAACAAAGTGAAAAGGCAAACTATGGAATGGGAGAAAAACATTTGCAAAACATATATCTGATAAAGGGTCAATACCCAAAATATATAAGAAATTACAACTCAATAGCAAAAACCCCCAATAAGCTGATTAAAAAATGAGCAAGGACTAGAACAGACATTTCTCCAAAGGAGACACACAAATAGCCAACAGGAATATGAAAAGGTGCTCAACATCACTAATAGTCAGAGAAATGCAAAACCACAATGAGATATCATCTCACACCTATCTGGATGGCCATTATAGGACAAAAACAAAACCCCAGAAAATAAGTGTTGGTGAAGATGTGGAGAAAGGAATCTTTGTGCACTGTTCGTGGGAATGTAAAATGGTCTAGCTGTAATGGAAAACAGTATGGAGGTTCCTCAAAAAATTAAAATAGAACTACCTTATAATTAAGCAACACCTGATCATATATGAATTGCTATATATCATACCTGAACTGCTATATTCTGTAACTTTCAGCCAAGCAAACTTCAGTTTACTTACATAGCACTGCAAATGGAAAATTTAATCTCTGGCTTACTGAAAATTATCTTCACTAATCAGCTGCTACAGGGTTGGAGGAATATACAAAGTTTCACAAGGATTATAACTAATGAATAAAATCAGCCAATGCTATCTCAAGGAGCTGTCATTTGTTAAAAACATCATAATTACAGATTAAGAACCTAAACTTAAGATGATTTCTGAAGTATATATACATATAAATATATTAAATTAATATTAAGTATAAATATATAAATATATAATCAGGAGACCATATGCTAAAATGATTTTCACATAAGTAAAATTGCTAGTCTTTTTTTTTCTCCCATTTTTAATTGATGTCTTAATAGTTTATAACACTGTGGGGTTTTAGTTGTACATTTTTGTTTGTCCGTCACCTTGTGGATGTAACCCTTCACTCCTTGTGCCCCCCCCAACCCCCCTTCCCCTTGGTAACCACCAATCAGTTCTCTCTGTCCGTGTGTTCACTTATATTCCATATATGAGTGAGTTCATGCAGTGTCTGTCCTTCTCTCTCTGGCTTATTTCACTTAACATAATATCCTCTAGGTCCTTCCATGTTGTTTCAAATGGGACAATTGTGTCTTTTCTTATGGCTGAGCAGTATTCCATTGTATGTATATACCACATCTTCTTTAACCAATCATCCGTTGAGGGACACTTGGGTTGCCTCCACTTCTTGGCTATAGTGAATAATGCTGCAATGAACATAGGGGTGCATACGCCTCTTGTGATGGTTGATTTCATGTCCATTGGGTAGATGCCCAAGAGTGGGATTGCTGGATCATACGGTATTTCTATTTTTAATTTTGTGAGGACTTTCCATACTGTTTTCCATAGAGGCTGCACCAGTTTGCATTCCCACCAGCAGTGAATGAGGGTCCCCATTTCTCCACAACCTCTCCAGCATTTGTTGTTATTTGTCTTTGTGATTATAGCCATTCTAACTGGTGTAAGGTGATATCTTAGTGTAGTTTTGATTTGCATTTCCCTGATGATTAGTGATGTTGAACATCTTTTCATGTGTCTATTGGCCATCTGTATCTCTTCCTTGGAAAAATGTCTGTTCATATCCTCTGCCCAATTTTTGATCGGGTTGTTTGTTTTTTTGTTGCTCAGTTGTATGAGATCTTTATATATTACTGAGATTAATCCCTTGTTGGACAAACGATTTGCAAATATTTTCTCCCAGCTGGTGGGTTGTTTATTCATTTTGATCCTGGTTTCATTTGCCTTGTAGAAGCTCTTTAGTCTGATGAGGTCCCACCTGTTTATTTTTTCTTTTGTTTCCCTTGTCTGGGTAGACATGGAATCTGAAAGGATCCCTTTATGTCCAATCGCAATTAGTGTACTGCCTATATTTTCTTCCAGGAGTTTTATAGTTTCAGGTCTCATTTTCAGGTCTTTGATCCATTTTGAATTGATTTTTGTATATGGCGATAGGAGATGGTCTACTTTCATTCTTTTGCATGTTGCTGCCCAATTTTCCCAGCACCATTTATTGAAGAGACTTCCCTCTCTCCATTGTATGTTCTTTGCTCCTTTGTCAAAGATTAGCTGACCATAGGTGTGTGGTTTTATTTCTGGGCTTTCAATTCTGTTCCATTGATCTTTGTGTCTATTCTTGTACCAGTACCATGCTGTTTTGAATACTATAGCTCTATAGTATATTTTGAAATCAGGGATTGTGATGCCTCCAGCTTTGTTCTTTTTTTTTCAGAATTGCTTTAGCTATTCGGGCTCTTTTGTTGCCCCATATGAATTTCAGTAGTTTTTGTTCTATTACCGTGAAGAATGACATTGGGATTCTGATTGGGATGGCATTGAATCTGTAGATTGCTTTAGGTAGAATGGACATTTTAACTATATTTATTCTTCCAATCCATGTGCATGGAATATTTTTCCATTTCTTTATGTCCTCCTCGATTTCTTTCCATAGTGTCTTATAGTTTTCATTGTATAGGTCTTTGACCTCCTTGGTTAAATTTATTCCCAGATATTTTATTCTCTTTGTTGCAATTGTAAATGGGATCGTCTTTTTGAGTTCTCTTTCTGTTGTTTCATCGTTAGTGTATAGAAATGCAATTGATTTTTGTATGTTGATTTTATACCCTGCCACTTTACTGTAGTTGTTGATTATTTCTAGTAGTTTTCTGATGGAATTTTTTGGGTTTTCTATGTATAAGATCATGTCGTCTGCAAATAGTGAGAGTTTCACTTCTTCATTGCCTATTTGGAGTCCTTTTATTCCTTTTTCTTGCCTAATTGCTCTGGCCAGAACTTCCAGTACTATGTTAAATAAGAGCGGTGAGAGTGGGCACCCTTGTCTTGTTCCTGTCCTCAAAGGAATGGCTTTCAGTTTTTCCCCGTTGAGTAGGATGTCTGCTGTAGGCTTGTCAAATATGGCCCTTATTATGTTGAGGTACTTTCCTTCTATACCCATTTTGTTGAGAGTTATCATAAATGGATGCTGGATCTTGTCGAATGCCTTCTCTGCATAAATTGCTAGTCTTTTATCTCTTTTTCCAAATGTATAGCACAAAACAGGATTTGAAATCAACATACCACGTTGTATATATCAGCTCCTACACTAAAGTGCTCAAAATTGACTCTGTATCCCACATTAAAAAAAAAAGGGGAATTCAAAATACATAATGAACCTACAGTTCCAAATTCTACCTTCATAAAATGTTTTTCATGATTCTACAGAGAGAAAATCTAAAAACTTTTAAACTGAGATTATATTATCTTCCATACAAATAACTCCAAGCATTAAAAAAAATTTCTTAGGAATGATAGCAACATATGTGTTTTAATTTTTCTTTACTTTTGAAAAACACATTTTGAGTTCATGAAAAAGTATGGTAAAAAAAGTCCCACTAAATTCTCTTCAAATTACAGCACTTCAGTAACACAATACCTCTCCATTGTACACAGTGCAAACATCCCATGTTGTTAATGAGATTACACTAAACATATTCTCTAGATGTTACCATTTAACTAAATAAAGTGAAATGAATGGTTTTTCATGAGACTCCTGCACTATCAATAACATAAATATGTACTCCTGCCCAAAAACAGGAGGTATATTTTGTAGTGAATAGCAAAATCATTCTTAGTCACATCACCTAAACCTAAAGCAACTGAGATTTAAATATTATTCAAGTTTTCAGACTACAGTAAAAAAAAAAAAAAAATCACAGTA
The DNA here is from genome assembly GCA_031878705.1 of Tapirus indicus. Taxonomy (NCBI): domain Eukaryota; kingdom Metazoa; phylum Chordata; class Mammalia; order Perissodactyla; family Tapiridae; genus Tapirus; species Tapirus indicus. Next base: position 52,025,133 of record CM062919.1, read on the forward strand.
CCTTGAGAGGAACTCTTAGGATATATTTACAAAATTATGCAAAGGCCTAATGGTATCTTCAAATAGACCACTCCATTACTTGAGAACAATGAATGGTGAAAATAAGTTTCAGTTTCCATAAGGTTCTTACCTGTATAATGCATCATCAATCTCCACAGATTCTGTTGACATGATGGGCAAATTTGTATTTGTACTAAAAAAATACAACAATTTATAAGGGCAAGAATAGTTATTCAACATTCACATTCTGTAATATAACAATCAACCATACATGAAATGAGATTCACGAGTAACTAAAGGAGGTTTTACAAACCAGATGTATATTTTATTATCCACCACTTTACTTAGATTTTAAAAATAAGTCAAAGTTAAATTCACTGATTGCCTACTCTGTCTGTGTGTACTGTAAAATTAGAACCCATGGTTGTTTTATTCTCAGGTGTTGTTTTATCATTGCTACATATATTCTGATGGATCTATATTTTACCAATTTTGTTGGAGTGCCCCATGAACTTCCTTTAATATACACACTCTCTCTAGATAATCTCATTCAACCCATGGAATTTACCATAAACTGATAATATCTAAACTTATTGCTCCATGTTTGATTTATTCACTGACCTCCAGATTTTACACATCTGACAAAACAGTATCTCTATTGTAATGTCTAACTGGTATCACGAACATAACAAGCCCCAAACAGAATTTAATTCTCCCTGCTTGGTCTATTTTTCCCCAGTTTTTCCCAACTCAGTTTCTGGTACCACAATTTACTCGCTTGCTTAGACCAAAATCTAGGGATCTTCCTGCTTAACTTGTTCTCTCATTTTCTCCATCTGCGAGTCCTGTTAGCTCTACCCTCAAAAGAGATCTCATATCTGATCACTTCTCACTATTTTAATCAGTACAATCTCAGGCCAAACCATCATCATATTTCATCTGAACTACCTCAAAGGCCTCGAATTAGTCTCTCCATTTCTACTATTGCCCCTTCCCTTCAGTTTATTTTCCACATAACAGCCTAAATCTTTTACAATGTAGTCACACATTAGTCCCCAACTTAGAACAACCCTTCAGTGGACTTCCTTTACTCTTAAAATTCAAACACCTTACCATGCTTAAAATAGCCTGTGTTCTGTCTCCCAATCTCTCTCCAATCTCAACTCCCACCACTCTCCCTCTTGCTGACTACATTCAGCCACACTGGCCTACTTGCTCTCCCTCAAAAAGCCAAGCTTGCTATCACTTCAAAGTTTTTCCACTTGCTATTTCCTCTGCTTAGAATGTTCTTGCTTCAGATCTCTGAATAGCTGACCCCTATCATTTAAGCCTCTATTAACATATTGCCTCACAAATATTACATAGGCCATTCCTGATTCGCCCTATCAATGAAATGGCTCCCCTTCTCCTTAAGTCACTCCTTAACTCCATATTCTGCTGTATTTTCTTCAAATCATTTATCAGAACTGTTTATTGTCTGTCTTCCCCTACAGAATGGATGATCTGCTAAGAAGTCACACTGTATTCCAAATACCTAAAACAGTACCTGGCATTTTCTACTAATAAGAGAGAACACTGTGTCACTCATTGTTTCAAGTGCTTTAGATGTAGTAACTCAGTTAACTCTCACAGCAACTTTATGAGACAGGCACTATTACCATCTCCACTGAACAGATGAAAAAAACTAAGGCTGACAAAGGTTAACTTAAATCACCTGCCAAAGGTCACAGAGCAGGTAAATGGCAGAGACAGGACAGGAACCTAGGCAGTCTAGCTCTTGACCATCATGCTGTATTGCCTACTGCCTCTCACAGGAGGCATAAAGAAAGCATTCAACTTCTGTTGAACGAATTTTAAAAACTAAAAAGACAAGTTAAACATATTAATGTGACAAGATATAGTAATATATCATTTACTGCAGCTCATTTCTTTCATAGCACACAAAGAAAAATGATAATAGTATAAACACTGAAACAGATGGTTCCTGGGCAGAAGGAACCAGCCTGGGGCATTTGGGCCTGAGCCAGGGTGACAGCCGAGATCAATATCACCTTGGCAAAAATGTAAACCATTCCAGGTTCCAGGAAGCTCTAATTATCAATTAAAGGATTCTAAAAACAATGTGATGGCACAATATTAAGTTTTGGAATCAAATTTTCTAGGCCTGGTATTGATATATAAACCAAAGGATTTGTAAATATAATTAATCAAAATGTTATCTTACCGACCATTGATTGGTATCAGCAAATAATACCAGCTTCTAGCTAACTAAATGGATAACTGTTAGAAAACATTCCTGACTGCAGTTATGAGAGCAAACCAGAAGACAGCTGTGTTCTAAGAGATCCTCTATCTAATAAAAATATACATACACAATATACCGTGTTTCGGCACTGTAACAAAATACGAAAATAAAATTTATTATACAGTTTCTCTCATCCTTAGTACACTTTCACTAGCTTTCTTCCTTGCACAGAGGGCAACAGTCTAGTGGGTAAAGCTCTTACGTAAAAATGAGAAGAGCTATTCTGACCATCTGTCACTTAATGATATGACTGACACTTAGTTTTCAGAAAGTTCTGCCTTACTGGAATGTTTCAAGATCCATTTCTATAACAAAGTCTACCGGGAAATCAAAACTGTCTTAAGTAAGGGAAGGTTTTGTTTGTATTACATAATATTCCCCAATTATATTTGGCAGTGTTGGGAACGGCAGGCAATACCATGGTTCCAAAAGGATCCCTTCAGTCTAATCGGTGAAAAATCTACAGGTTTATGGATAGTCTCATATTAATTCAAAATCATATATCCATAATTTCTGTCTTTGGAATATTGTATTCTTGTAGTGGGTAGGATTTAACTATCGACTTTATTAATTATGAGATGACTGAAACAAGCACTGCAAGAACATTTCCCTCCTAATTTTGCAAGAGTGGAAAAGACGTGAAAAACCTTAATACCAACTAGAAAATAAGAATGGGTAACCTCATGGAGGTTTTTTTTCCCGGATTTTTTTTTTTTTAACTGTAGTCAACAGAAGCCTCAGGGTGTCCATGATTCATTATGACCAACTTCCCTCTGGTAATAGTTTTCAAAGGAGGATCTCAGTGGAGGATCGCCCACAGAGGAGCTCTCGGCTTTTCTTTTCCGAAAAGAGGAGGGAAGGTGTTGGGCACTCGAGCTGGGAAGCTCACACCAAGCGACCGGGCCAGAACCCTCGGCCAAAGGCGCCCCGCCCCCTCCCCGCCCCCCACACGCGTCCGGTGACTGGGAGGAAGGAGGATGGCAGACCCCAACCGGAACTGAGAAAGCGCTGAAAGGGGCGCGAAGTGGACTTTCCCCTCAGCTAAGCGGCAGCCGCAGAGGCCGGAGCCCACGCCGCCACACCCACCCCGCGCGCTCCCCTCGCCTCCCCGAGCCGGCTCCGCACGGCCCCGCGGCCGCTCGCGCTCCCAGCCCGCGCGAGGCGGAGAAGCAGAAAGCCGGCGCCGGGTCCTGCCCGCCACTCCTCGCGTCTTCGCGCCCACACTCGTCTTCTCACCTGCCGGCCCCCCAGGAAGAACAGGACGCCTCTTCGGCCCGAGGTGCGGCCACCGGTTCGGATGCCTCCAGCGCCTCCCGAGACGACGCCATAGCTGGCTAGGGGCAGGCAGCGAAGGGGGCGGGACCGTCGGGTCAAGGGGCGGGCGGTGACGTCACCGGAGAGGGTGGGCCTGGGGAGCGTGCAGCACGGCCGCGCCTCCTCGTCAAACCCAGGGGCGTCCCTGTTTCCGGGCGTCCGTGTTTCCGGTTTGGGTGTGGCCGCTGGGCGGGCTTTGCGGCAGGTGGGCGCAGTGAGGGGCACTGCTGCGACCAATCCCGGGCACGTAAATGGAACCAAAACGTTGGAGTGACACGTCACCTCTGGCGCTACAGTCAAGCAGAGAGGATTCTGGTGGCTAGCGAAATGATGGAGTTGCAGTAGCAAAATCCATATGGGTTTTATAGCAAGAAAAGGAAACCCCTTCATTTTATAAGTAAAAGCCCCAAGGTTAGCAAGAGGTAGCTCCAGATTTCCAGTCTGGGATCCCATTTTAAGACCCTATACGTTTGACAAATCATTTTGGACGTCTACTACATGTCAGGTACCGTCACATATGTAATAGAATCGTGATTTTTAGAGCTAAGAGTGACATTATGTCATTCGGCTTGCCCCCTTCACTTTGTTGGTGAGGGAAAGGAACTTCGGTTAGTGTAAGTGACTTGGTCAAGGTCACAGAGCTAGTCACTGTCAGATTAAGTACCAGAACACGTACCTAAGGACCTCCTCTCTAATTCTCTTACCTTTGACTACCCTTTCACCTTTCTTACAAACAACAAGAATTAGTGGGACAGATAACATTAGGATTTTTCTTTCATTCTAAATAACAGTATATATTTGAAGAAACATCTGTAGGATTTTAGCAGTTGGCATATACCTTGAGTTTATATCATCTTCTGTAATGTATGATGTTTTTACTTAATTAGAATTTCTTCCTTTCTGGTGTGAAAAGAGTTCCAGCAAAACTGCATTATCCTTTGTGCCTCTCTATACTCTTTTCAAAATTGTGTGATTGAAACTTCATGCTGTTCACCTAGGCATCATTCAGATTTCTCAATCCAGTTGTGTGCCTTTTCTACATAGCCTTTAAAATGAACTTGGTTTATGTCCCATTCTTTCAAGGTTCTGGTCTAGCACTAGGCTTATTCCCTGTCTTTTCTCTTTATTCTAAGTTAATAAATATAAATATCTTTGACTGGCCCACCCCACAGAAAATGCTAATTTCGCTATTTCCCTCCCATTTCCCTTCCCCATTGCTTTCCTTCCTAAATTTTTATTGTATGTCTGTTAAACTTTAGGACCTAATGACTAGACAATGGTCAGGTGATAGAGATACAGTGATCCCTGATTTCATCAATCTTGTTATGGGAAGCCAAAAAATGGAAAATAAATTTTAAAAAATTCAGAAACTATGTATGATGAAAAAAAAAGGGTAAGGAGGTAGAAAGAGACTTGGAGAGGAGCAGGGTGACAATTTTAGATAGAGTAGTCAAGGATGGCCTCTTTGAGGAAGTGACATTTGAGCCAAAACCTAAATGATGTGAACCCTGTGAATATCTAGCAGAAGAATAATCTAGAAAGAGGGAAAAGCAAGTGTAAACTTCATTTTCTTTTTTAGCATTTATCACCTGCTGGTGTATATTTATTTGTTTATTTGTATATTACCTCTCAACCTTTAAAAGAGACCGGGCTTTCCTGGAGAAAGAGATTCAAAGTGTGAGGGGGAATTTGATGTGAGAGAGATTCTCAGTTGCTGGTTTTGAAGAGGAAAGAGGCCACATAGAAAGGAATGGGAATAGCCTCTAGGAGCTGAGAGTGGCCTCCAGCTAACAGCCAACTAGGAAACAGGGACCTTGGCCTACAGCTGCAAGGAACCAAATTTGATCAGCAACCTGTCAACTTGGAAGAAGCCCCCAAGCTCCAGATCAGAACACAGTCAGCTGATACTTTGATTTCAACTTTGTGAGGTCCTGGGCAGAGAACCCAGTTATGCCGTGCCCCCAGTTCTGACCTGCAGAACTGTGAGCTAATAAATTTGTGTTGTTTTTAGCCACTACATTTATGGTAATTTGTTATGCAGCAATAGAACACGAATATACTGAATTTCATCTAAGACCTACGTTTCTTCACATTTTAACATCCCTAAAATTGGAATGTATTTTTTTCCTTTTTTATCAATACAGAAAATAATGGTACTCTTAAAATTGAAGTCATCTTAGAGTTGGTGAACTATGTGAATTATTTCAAACATGCATTATAACAGATACCCAGATTTAACAGATTTTAATGTTTTGTCACATTTGCAGAATGGGAAAGAAAATTGGAATATCATTAGACGTTTGACAGTGAAGCTTTTTGCCAGGAGAAAGTGGAATAACACATTTAGAATACTCAGGGGAAAAAGTGTGGGCTAAGGATTTTATATCTAGCAAAACCAACTCTTATGTACAAAGGGTATAAACTGTGATCAACACTTGATACAATATCAACATTTAATGAGACTGTGGTTCTCACGAGCCCTTCCTGAAGAATTACTAGAGAATGAGCACCAGACAACCAAAAAAGACTACTAGAGAAACATAGATCTAAGGATTAGTTCAGGTTCTTTACAGAGAATCATAATCTGTTGTGTCTATTAGCTCTTGTGTTCCTTCTAGTTTGTTCATTACTAATTCTCCTGAGTTCTTTCACCTCATTTCTGTTTCTAATTTCCCCCCAGCTTTATTGAGGTATAACTGACAAATAAAATTGTATGATATTTAAAGTTGATAAAAGAAAGAGATAACAATGTGGCTGGAGTCGATGTGATGGTTACCATGACCACCTCAAGGCTGAACAACGGGCAGAAATAAAAAATTACATTTTAACCTTGACTGTCACCAGACGGCTGGAGAACAATGCAGTAGTCTTTCCCTGCAGTTAGGACGTTTAGAAAGCTCCAGGCACAAGATATACTGTAGCTGGAGTGGGCAACTAATCAGAACTGGACTCAGCCTTAACCTTGGACACTGTACTTTTTGCCTTTGAAAACCAGCCACCCAAAAACCGACGGGGGGGCTCACCTATCAACTTGCTGGTTGAGGTGTACTTCCCCATTTTGCAAACCTTTAATAAAGCCTCTCTTTTCTTTAAAACTCATCTTTGCCTCGTAAAGCTGCTCATTTCAGTTAATGAAGTGTACAATGTGATGATTTGATACAGGTATACCCTGTGAAAGGATTTCTCCCATTGAATTAATTGAGCGTTTCTAATTCTGAATCATGTTCTTCTGTCAGATCTTGTATCATTTTTTAAAAAATTATTTTATTGAGGTCACATTGGTTTATAAAATTGTGTAAATTTCAGGTGAACGTTATTATATTTCAGCTTCTGTATAGACTGCATTGTGTTCACCACCAATAGTCTGGTTTTTATCAGTTATCATATATACATGCTCCTTTACCCTGTTTGCCCTCCCTACATCCCCTTCCCCTCTGGTAACCAATAATTTGTTATCCTTATCTATGTGTTTCTTTATCTTCCACATATGAGTGAAATCATATGGTATTTGTCTTTCTCTGTCTGACTTATTTCGCTTAACATAATACCCTCAAGGTCCATCTATGTTGTCATAGATGGCACAATTTTGCCTTTTTAATGGCTGACTAGTATTCCATTGTATACATATACCACATCTTCTTCATCCATTCATCTGTTGATGGGCACCTGGGTTGCTTCCAAGTCTTGGCTCTTGTGAATAATGCTATAGTGAACATAAGGGTGCATATATCTTTTTGAATTAGTGATTACATGTTCTTTGGATAAATACCCAGAAGTGGATCATAGGGTATTTCTATTTTTAATTTTTTGAGAACTTTCCGTACTGTTTTCTATAGTGGCTGCATCAGTTTGCATTCCCACCATCAGTGTACAAGGGTTCCCTTTTCTCCACATCCTCTCCCACACTTGTTATTTCTTGTCTTTTTAATAATAGCCATTCTGAGGGATGTGAGGTGATATCTCATTGTAGTTTTGATTTGCATTTCCCTAATAATTAGTGATGTTGGACATCTTTTCGTGTGCCTGTTGGCCGTCTGTATTCTTCTTTGGAAAAATGTCTGTTCAAATCCTTTGCCCATTTTTTGATTAGGTTTTTCCTTTCTTTGTTAATGAGTTGTCAGAGTTCTTTATGTATTTTGGCAATAAACTGCTTGTCAGATAAATGATTTGTAAATATTTTCTCTCAGTTGGTGGGTTGTCTTTTCATTCTGTTGATGGTTTCATTTGCTGTGCAGAAGCTTTTTAGTCTGATGTAGTCCCATTTAAAACATTTTTCCTTTGGTTTCCCTTGCCTGAGAAGATATGCTATTCAAAAAGATACTGCTAAGACCAATGTAAAAGAGCATACTGCCTATGTTTTCCTCTAGGAGTTTTATGGTTCCAAGTTTTATATTTAAGTCTTTAATCCATTTTCAGTTAATTTTTATGTGATGTGAGATAATGGTCTACTTTCATTCTTTTGCACATGGCCATCCAGTTTTCCCACACCATTTATTGAAGAGACTTTCATTTCTCCATTGTGTATTCTTGGTTCCTTTGTCAAAGATTAGCAGTCCATAGATTCGTGGTTTGATTTCTGGGCTCCCAATTCTGTTCCATTTGTCTGTGTGTCTGTTTTTGTGCTGGTACCAGGCTGTTTTGATTACTATAGCTTTGTAGTATTTTTTGAAGTCAGGGAGTGTGATACTTCCAGCTTTGTTCTTTTTTCTCAGGATTGCTTTGGCTATTTGGGGTCTTTTGTTGTTCCATATAAATTTTAGGATTCTTTGTCCTATTTCTGTGAAGAATGTCATTGGGATTCTGATTGGGATTGCATTGAATCTGTAGATTGCTTTAGGTAATATGGACATTTTAAGCTATGTTTATTCTTCCAATCCGTGAGCATGGATTATCTTTCCATTTCTTTATATCTTCATCAGTTCCTTTCAATAATGTCTTATAGTTTTCAGTGTATAGGTCTTTCACCTCCTTGGTTAAATTTATTCTTAGGTATTTTATTCTTTTTTGTTGCAATTGCAAATGGATTGTATTCTTGATTTCTCTATCTGCTAGTTTGTTATTAGTGTAGAGAAATGCAACTGACTTTTGTATGTTGGTTTGGTAACCTGCAGCTTTACTGTATTCATTAATTATTACAATAGTTTTTTGGTGGATTCTTTAGGGTTTTCTATATATAGAATCATGTCATCCACAAATAGCGACAGTTTTACTTCTTCCTTTCCAATTTGGATGCTTTTTTCTCTTTTTCTCAACTACTTGCTCTGGCTAAAACTTCCAGTACTATGTTGAAACAGAGTGGCAAGAGTGGGCATCCTTGTCTAGTTCCTGTTCTCAGCAGAATAACTTTCAGTTTTTCACTGTGAGTGTGACGTTGGCTGTGGGTTTGTCATATATGGCCTTTATTATGTTGAGGTACTTTCCTTTTATACCTGTTTTATTTGGAGTTGTTATCATAAATGGATGTTGGATCTTGTCAAATGCTTTCTCTGCATCTATTGATATGATCATGTGATTTTTATTCTTCATTTTGTTAATGTGGTGTATCACATTGATTGATTTGCAGATGTTGAACCATCCCTGCCTCCCTGGAATGAATCCTACTTGATTGTGGTGTATGCTCCTTTTAATGTATTGTTGTATTCGATTTCCTAATATTTTGTTGAGGATTTTTGCATCTATGTTCATCAGTGGTATTGGTCTGTAATTTTCGTTTTTTGTGTTGTCCTTGTCTGGTTTTGGTATCAGGGTAATGTTGGCCTCATAAAATGAGTTAGGAAGCATCCGGTTCTTCAATTTTTCAGAAAAGTTTGAGAAGGATAAGTATTAAATCTTCTTTAAATGTTTGGTAGAATTCACCAGAGAAGCTGTCTGACTTTTATTTTTTGAGAGGTTTTTGATTACTGTTTCAATCTCTTTACTTGTGATTGGTCTATTCAGATTCTCTATTTCTTCTTGATTCAGTTTTGGGAGGTTGTATGATTCCAAGAATTTATCCAGGGGCCGCCCGGTGGTGCAGAGGTTTAGTTCGCACTTTGGCAGCCCGGGGTTGGCGGATTCGATCCCAGGAGCCAGCCAATGCACTGCTTGTCAGCCGTGCCGTGGTGGCGTCCCATATAAAGTGGAGGAAGATAGGCACAGATGTTAGCACAGGGCCAGTCTTCCTCAGCAAAAAGAGGAGGATTGGCAATGGATGTTAGCTCAGGGCTGGTCTTCCTCACCAAAAAAAAAAAAAAAAAAAAAAAAATTTATCCATTTTTTTCTAAGTTAACCAATTTGTTAGTGTATAGCTTTTCATAGTATTCTCTTATAATCCTGTGTATTTCTGTGGTGTTCATTGTAATTTCTCCTCTTTAATTTCTGATTTTATTTGTTTGAGCCTTCTCTCTTTTTTCTTAGTGAGTCTAGCTAAGGATTTGTCAATTTTGTTTATCTTTTTAAAGAACCAGCTCTTTGTTTTATTGATTTTTTCTATTTTTTTTTTAGTCTCTATTTCATTTATTTCTGCTTTGATTTTTATTATTTCCTTCCTTCTATTGACTTTGTGCTTTGTTCTTCTTTTTCTAGTTCCTTTAGATATAGAGTTAAATTGTTTATTTGTGATTTTTCTTGTTCATTGAAGTAGGCCTTAATTGCTATAAAGATCACTTTTAGTACCACTTGTTGCATCCCATAAGTTTTGGGATGTTGTGTTTTCTTTTTCATTGGTCTCTAAGTATTTTTTAAATTTCTTCTTTGATTTCTTCATTAATCCAATAGTTTATGCATTAGCTTGTTGTTTAGTCTCCACATATTTGTGTCCTTTTCAGATTTTTTCTTGTAGTTGATTTCTAGTTTCATACCATTGTGGTCAGGAAAGATACTTGATATGATTTCAATCTTCTTAAATGTATTGTGACTTGCTTTGTTTCCCAGCATATGCTCTATCTTTGAGAATGTTCCATGTGCACTCAAGAAGAATGCGTATTCTGCTGTGTTAGACTGGAATGTTCTATATATAATAAGTCCAACTGATCTAGTGTTTCATTTAAGGCCACTGTTTCCTTGTTAACTTTCTGTCTGAATGATCTATCCATTGATGTAGGTGGGATGTTAAAGTTCCCTACTATTATTGTGTTGCTGTCAGTTTGCCCCTTTAGTTGCTTTATATACTTTGGTGCCCCTGTGTTAGAAGCATATATGTTAATAAGTGTTATGTCTTCTTGGTGGAATATCCCTCTTATTATTATATAATGTCCATCTTTGTCTCTTGTTGCATTTTTTGTCTTGAAGTCTGTTGTGTCTGATATAAGTATAGCTACATCTGCTTTCTTTTGCTTGCCATTTGCTTGGAGCATCATCTTCCATCCCTTCACTCTGAGCCTATGTTTGTCTTTAGAGCCGAGATGTGTTTCCTGGAGGCAGCATATTGTTGGATCTTGTTTTTTAATCCATTCAGTTACTCTTTGTCTTTTGATTCGTGAATTTATTCCATTTACATTTAGAGTGATTATTGATATATGAGGGCTTAATACTGCCATTTTATCTTTGGTTTTCTGGTTGTTCTATATTTCCATTGTTTCTTTTTCCTTGTATTCTGTCTGCCATTTCAGTTTGGTGGTTTTCTGTGATGTTTTTCTCTTTATTTATGATTTCTGACTCTGCTTTTTTTTGTTTAGTGGTTACCATGAGGTTTGTATAAAAGATATTGTAGATGAGATAGTTCTTTTTCTCATGGTCTCTTATCTCTGTTAGCCTATGCAAGTTCTGTCCTTTTCATCTTACCCTCCTATGTTTTTGTTGTCACAATTATTATTTTTTGTGTTGTGAATTTGTGACCAACTTGAAGTGATTATAGTTATTTTTGATGCTTTTTTTCCCTTTATCCTTTATGTTTTAATTAAGTGTTTACTCACCTATTCTGATATATGGTTGCAATTTTCTGATTCTGTCTATCACCTTGCTCAAAGCTTTGTAAAACTTTGCCTTTTTGTTTCAGGTGAGAAGGTTCCTTTCAACATTTCTTATAAGGCAGGTCTAGTGGTGATGAGCTCCCTCAGCTTTTGTTTGTCTGGGAAAGCTTCTATTTCTCCATCATATCTGAAGGATAATTTTGCTGGATAGAGTATTCTTGGCTGATAGGTTTTAAATATATCATTCCACTCTCTCCTAGCCTGTAGGATTTCTGTTGAGAAATCTGCTGAAAGCTTGGTGGGGTTCCTTTGTAGATTATTTTCTTCTCTTTGTCTACCCTTAATATTCTTTCTTTGTCATTGACTTTTGACAATTTTAGTATTATATGCCTTGGAGAAGGTCTTTTTGCATTGAGATAATTAGGAGTTCTAGTAGCTTCATGTACTTGTATATCCAGTTCCTTCCCCAGGTTTGGGAAGTTCTCGGCTATTATTTCTTTGAATAAGCTCTCTGCTCTTTTTTCCCTCTCTTCTCCTTCTGGGATACTTATTATCCTATGTTACATTTCCTAATTGAATCAGATATTTCTTGTAGAATTTCTTTTTTCCTTTTCTTTGCTGAGGAAGATTCACCCTGAGGTAACATCTGTTGCCAACCTTCCTCTTTTTTGTGCTTGAGGAAGATTAGCCCTGAGCTAACATCTGTGCCAATCTTCCTCTATTTTGTTTGTGGGCCACCACCATAGCATGGCTAACAAGTGGTGTCGGTCTGCGCGCAGGATCTGAACCCGCAAACCCGGGCTGCTAAACTGGAGCATGCCAAACTTAATCAGTATGGCACAGGGCTGGCCCCTAGAATTTCTTCATTTTTTAAAAACCTTGTTTCTTTTTCCTCCTCCACCTGATCATTTCTAGATTTCTATCTTCAAGCTCACTAATTCTCTCTTCCATATGGTCTGCTCTATTTTTAATGCTTTCCACTTTATTTTTCATTTCATTAATTGTGTCCTTCATCTCCAGATTTTCTGTTTGTTTGTTTGTTTTTTTTTTCAGAGTTTCAATCTCTCTGGTGAAGTACTTCTTCTGTTCATTAATTGTATTCCTGAGCTCATTGAACAGTTTTCCTGAGTTTTCTTGTAACTCATTGAGTTCCTTAATGACAGCTATTTTGAATTCTCTGTCAATTAGATTGTATTCTTCTGTGACTTCAAGTTTGGTTTCTGGAGAGTTGTCATTTTCTTTCTATTCTACCATGTTACTCTAGTTCTCCATGGTACTTGATGAGTTGATCCTCTGCCAGCACATTTGTGATAAGAACCACCTTTCTTATTTAGGTATGGCTTTGGTTACTTTGGTTCTGAGCTGCTTCTGGTTGCATTTGAGAGCCTGAATTTTCCACCCTCCACTGCCTCTGCTAGAGGTGTTGTCAGTGCCCTCCTTGTGCCGCTTGTGCCTCTGAGGTTACTGGTACCTTGCTGCTTATGATGTTGCTGCAGTCTCAGGTGTTGCCCCCAGGGTCATCAGGCTGTGAGCACTTCTGCTGCTTCCAGCATCCTCTGGGTCTTGTGTTCCCCCACTGGCTCTCCATGGGCTTGGATGCTGCTGCCCTATGCACCACCTTTGCTGCTGCTCCCTGGCTTTGGAGGTGCTGACCACACTACTGCCATGAGTGCTGGGTTTATGGGTGTCATTGTCACTATTGGGAGCCTGGGGAGCTGGGGACTTATATGCAGCCATTGCTGCTGGTAAATCTGGTTTTGGGGTTGCTGCCACTGGGAGCTGGATCACCAGTTCCGCTGTGGTTCCTGAAGCCTCTGGTCACAGTTTCCACCTGCCACTGCTTGGAAGGGCAGGGACTAAGCGGGAGAGATTGTCATTGCTGCTTGCTCATGCAGCCTCTGCTTTCTGACACAAGCTGGTGTGTTTTGAAAACTCAGCTCAGGGTGCCCCGCCACAGCTGGGAAAATCCAAGTTTTGTATACTGTCTCCAGTGTTGGAAAGACTGTACCACTACCTGGGGAGGGGACTGGGTCACCGGCTCTGCTCTGTGTCCTGAATTCTCAGGGCGTGTGCACCACCTACCAGTGTCTGCCCCTGCAGCCTCTGTTCACAGGCATGTGCACTGGTGCGAGGATCTGTGCCTTGGAATGCCTCTGCTGGGGTAGGGAGGTGCTGCTCCCCTAGTTCCACTGCCTCCTGGGGGTCCAGTCACCCACCTTCAGATGTATAGATGCATGGTCTCTTAGGTGTCCTGTTATGCTGTATGGAGAGTCCTTTGTTGGTCAATGGATGTCTGATTGGTTGTAAATTGAAGGGAAGAGAAAAAGGGAATAACTTACTCCTCCATAATGCTGACATCACTCTCTTGTATCATTTTCTTAATGTCATTTAGCTAGTTTAAAAATAGTAACTTACAATTTTTATCTATTTTTATGGCACATCTTTCAGGCATGCTTTCATTATCTGTAATGATGATGTTATGCTCCTTAGTCTCTCTTTTTTTTGAAATAACTTTGTATAGTATTTGAACTTGATACTCTTTTGTCCCTTATTTTTCTGCAAAATTAATGTTCCTGAACTTTTAGTATGAGGCAGACTTCCTAGTCCTGAGGACTGAATCAGCCTAAGTCCATCAGAAAAAAACTGTATTTCAAGAAAGTCAGGTTTCTGGTTCATTGCAAAGAGGGAGTCCATGTTCCAGAATAACCATGGAGTGCTTCACCAAAGAAAGGAAAAGATAGACTTATTATAGGAATTTGAGGAAGTATGGAGTTTAGAAGAAAATAAAATGAAGTAGTGTTTTCATAGGCTCAAAAGAAAGTAGGGTTGTATGTAAGGTGTTTACATTAGGTGTAGACTGCAACATGGACCCAGGGTGCTGTTTTCTTGGAAACTACAAAGTTAAAGATAGATGTGGAATGTGTCCATAAACCCCTTTTTTGAAGTTCTGCTCCTAGGTTGGAAGTAGAGGCTATTTCTCTGTGTCAAAGTGACTTAGATCTTCTAGCCAAGAGTGGAATATTTCAATTTTAGTGAAAGAATTTCAAAGTGCAAGATTTTTTGACAATCTATGATTTTAGAGAAAAGTGTTCTCTGTGAGTAAAAAAGCAGTAATTACCTGAGGTTTGTTTTTGTGACACATTACAGTGTGTTCTTGAGAGAAATATTATTTTCTAACTTTATAGTTGGCTTTATTTGTTTCTATTTTCTATACCTGCCGAGTGACAAAGCAGATTTTTACTTAGTTTGGAAAGCTCCCTTTTTTGTTGCTTTTGTGTAATATTAAAAATAGGGTGGTTTGATTTCTGTGATTTCCCGGATCTCTTTCCTTCTCCATTTTGATCTGGACAGTTTCCTTCATTTCTGTTGTCCTTGTGCTGCATGTATGTAAATATGACTTCCTAGTTATGTTCTAACTGCGGAGTTGGGGTTGGGCAAAATGGGTGAAGAGGGTCAAAAGTTACAAACTTCCAGTTATAAAATAAATACATCCTGGGGATGTAAGATACAACATGATGTCTATAGTTAATAATTCTGTATTATATATTTGAATTTGCTAAGAGAGTAGATCTTAAATGTTCTCATCACAAGAAAAAAAGTTTATAACTGTTTGTGGTGATGGATGTTAACCAGAATTATTGTGGTGATCATTTCACAATATATACAAATATTGAATCATGTTGTATACCTGAAACTAATACAATGTTCCATGTCACATATCTCAAAGAAAAAGGAAATAAAGAAGATGGCAAACCTGAAAATCCCGAAGTGGGGCTTCAAATCCTGGTGGCTTTCTAGGCAATATACTGTAAAGGTATCAGAATCTGCCCTAATTGGGGGGACTGGGCTCAGTCCTTTTATGAAAAAGAACATTCAGAGCCCTATTCCAAAGATCTGAATTCAGCTATAGTCACTGTTCACCATCAAACTTAACTGCCTTATAAACTATGCTATAGTACTTTATACCTTTTTTCTTGACTGAAACAATGTTCAGATCATCTCCCTTCTCATCTTTGGCTTGCTTTCTCACCTTTAGTCTGATAGCCAGATCCCCTAGCCCAGTGGACACCAAACTTCAGCACACACCAGAATCACCTGGCCTGCCTGTTAAAGCACAGATTGTTGGACCTCACACTAGCATTTCTGCTTCACTATTCCAGGATGGGGGCTGAGAATTTATATTTCTAACTAATTCCCTGGTGATGTGTGTGCTGCTAGACATCAGATCATGCTTTGCCCTGCTCTAAACTGCTTCCTCTAACTCCTGCTTTGGGCTACCTCTAAACCTTTTTTTTAGTAGTGCTTTCCTTATTGAATTCTGGGCTGTGCTGATGTTTACATTACTCTTTTGTTTCTATTGTTTGGTATATTTGCAGTCCCATTCTTCCTGGCTCTGATCTATGGTTTTAAACTCTCAATTCTGCCTTTAGACATGCCCTATATTTACCATTGCAAAGGTTACATGGTTGATTAACTCAGAGCAAGCATTAGTAATCTCTGGTATGGACAATGTTATGGTTGGTTTTCCCAGCAAAGATAACTGGGATATATGTGGACAGAGGGAGATAGATATGGAGATAGAAAACAAGTTGGTATGGAATTCTGTCGTATAGATATTCAAGTCACCATAAAATCTGAGGGAAGCAGTGATGGAGGATACAGTCTGGTTGGTAATGTGGTTAAGGTTATTGTATATTGGGTGCTTGATATCAAGATTTTTACACAAATATTATAGATAGTCCCATTACTTCATATAAAAGTACAATCAGAGTGCTTCAGGGTAGATGAAATTGAAGACCTTAGCTACAGCTAAGAAAAATTAAGAAGCTGGGTAAACAGAGAACTCTGTTCCTATAATCAACTATCAGTGGGAAAGCAAAATAAAAACTGGCTTTACCATCAGCCAGCAGAAATCCAAGAAAGCCTGAAGAACTGTACTTAGGTCAGCTACCTTCTGAATCCTATCCAACTGTAGGTCAATGATTTCCTTTTCAATGGTGTAGTGCCTAGAGACACAGCTATTTGTAACACCTTCTTTGCCAATGATGGCATCCTAGGGCGAACTTCGTCACCTACAATTGGTTCCAGGACTACAAACATTCTTGTGAGGGACATATTGACAACACCAGTCTCATTGAAGGTGTTGAAGGAGTCACTTTTCTCTCACAATGTTCTTATCACTTGCTTTGGGTGGGAGGCTGGATTTTATATTCTGGTAGTAGTGCTCCTAGCAGGAATTTCTAATCTGGGCAACAGCCTCACCTCATTCCTCATTAAAGGGATGCTTTAATGCAGTGTGGTAGAAAAAGAAAGCAAAGATGTGGGAATAGATACTGAACCCAGGTTATCATCTCTAATAAGGTAAGAATAGAGGTATCTGTTTTTAATAATCAGTGAAATAATTTTAGAATGCCGAGAGATAAACACTACTCAAAAGAGTTTTCCTGCAGATTCTTTATTATCAACTAAAGATAATATTAAGTAATAATAATAACAACAAGCTACCTGCATGAATCCTCAGCCCTCTGCTGGTGAGATTTCATGTTTATTCCCAAGACTTGAGCAATTCAGGATAAACAGGATAGGCAAGAAATAGATATGCCCACCATCAAGTTTCATGCATAAATCTGGTGATTGCTTCAACAAGGGAGATCCTCCTATCACTTTTAATACTTCCACTGGACAGAAATGATGGTCATTGATGACAACTATTCACAACTTCTCTTTAGTCATTCAAGTCGCTAAAAGGAAATTTAACAGACACCGTGTCCCTTCTTTCTTGTTAAGAGATCTCCCTTCTTTCTTGCTAACAGAATCTCAATTTTGTTCAGATATAAGGCTTCCATGAGCTTCATGGGAGGTTGAATTTGTCACTAACCCTAGATACTGAGTTACAATTGGTTTAAAATAGTCATAATCTCAGCCTCCTTGCAGCAGACTGGTTTAGGCATTGCCATGTTAGGCAATTCTGGATAATGAGAAGTGAAGGGTAGTCTTATAGATGGGCTCCTGAAGAAGATTCTCTCTGTTGATAAGAAAAGACACATCAAGGAAATCTTCCATTTTGTGTCTTTGGACCTGTTCTGTGAGGTGACCCTTGCAGCTGTTACAGGTTTTTCCTGACTGTAACGGACAAGCCTCAGATCAAAAACTGATATAGTGAATATGCCAAAATCCTAAATCCACTGGAGCTCTGAATCAACTAACCTCTGGATTGATTGTTATGTGACATAGTGTCTTTTTAAGACATTTTTAATTGTGTTTCCTATTCTTGTCGCTTAAAGCATCCTAACTGATAAAGGTAATATTTCTCTCCATTACCTAATAGAAACATTAAGGCAACCAACTTGTATTATTTCTGTACACACAGAGATATAACAAAGAATTTTACAGAGTTTTACTGATTTCATTTTTCTTAGCATATATATGTAAATATATATGCAAAATTGTAAATATATATTATACACACACATACGCATACATATGTATTTCCTTGAACTGTAGTGTAGGTTTTGATGTGTCACTCTTTTGGAACAATGATGATATTATATTAATTCCATCTTTTCCCAGAAGGAATGATATAATGGCAATGTCCCAAAGCTTCTCAACCTGAAGCCAGAATTGATCATTCAAAGTTCCTCGAGAACACCAAGGTAAGAAATTTGGATTTTGTTTTAAGTGTGATGAGGATTCATTAAGGATTAGGAAAGAGAGTGACATTTTAATTATTATCACTATTATTATTATTTTGGTGAGGAAGATTAGCCCTGAGCTAACAACTGTTGCCAATCCTCCTCTTTTTGCTGAGGAAGATTTGCCCTGGGCTAATATCCATGCCCATCTTCCTCTACTTTATGTGTGGGACGCCTGCCATGGCACAGCTTGATAAGTGATGCGTAGGTCTGTGCCTGGGATCCGAACCTGCAAACCCTGGGCTGTCGAAGCAGACCATGAGAAATTAACCACTATGCCACCAGGCCAGCCCCTTAATTATATTTTTAAAAGAGCATTCTGGCTGCTTTGTGGAAGATAGATTATAGGAGAGAAAGAGGATTTTAGTGAGAAGATTGTGGCTCTAGTCAGGTTGAGAGAGATGGTGATAGATTAGACTAGGTCAGTGACAATGGAGATAGAGAGAAAAAAGATTTGGGAAATATTTTGCAGATTGAATTGACCAGGCTTGTTGATGGATTGGATGTAAGACACCGGGGAGAGATAAATTAAGGATGAATCCTGGGTTTTGGCTTGAACAAACTGAGCAGATGTTGGTGGCTTCACTGAGACAGAAAGAATATGTGAGAAAGTGGTTTAGGGAAGGAATAAACAGTTCATTATAACATTATAAAGACATATTGAGTTTAAGATACCTATTGGATGTGCAAATGGAGAAATCAGGTAGAAATTTGGATCTATGAATACATAGCTCATGAGACAAGTCTGAGCTGAATATATAAATTTAATTATACATACACACACACACAGGCATACAGAGGACTGGATGATATCCCCAAGGCAGACAGGATAGAGCCCATGCAAATATTAGGCAGAAGAGAAGGAGCAAAAAAATGAAACTGAGAAAGAACTGCTAATGAGGTAGGAGGAAAACCAGGAGGGAATGGTTTCACAGAGCTAAGATGAATGTCTCGTGTAGGAAGTGAATTGGTGATGTAGGATTTCATCACTGTCCAGTCCCAATCAAGTATTGATGCTGGGCTTTCTCCTCAAGTTGTTAAGAAATTACCACCCTCCCTTTTCAAGAGAATTAAAAATATACTAGACTGATGAAAGTGGGATTTTCACACAGAACAGTTATTCTGATGGGGGGCTCAGCACTGTTTTAGGACGATGACTGTTTTCATGAATGATCAAGGGATAATGTGCAGATATCTGAAAATGGAAGGACATCACTGGATAGTGATAAGAAAAACTCACAGACTCCTCAATGAGGGCAACATGATTTACTCACTTGAAGTGGGGGGTGATGGCCTTCAAACATCAGTTTGGCTTTCATGTAGCTCCCTGGTCCTTGACAATCTTCTAACCCACCTCCTTGTTGTGTGGTCTCTCCCAAGTGAAGCCTTCTCCTCTTTCATCTCCCCCTACTCCAGTTTTCTCCCAGATATGGCCCAGTGTCCTCCACCTGAGCTCCTTACAGAGAGATTGGACAATTGTGTGATTATTGCTGAATGAACATTATAGTAAATCAAGAATGGAGGAATCACCATTAGTTTTGATAGTAGAGTGATCTTTGGTGACCTTGCCGAGTTTCAATGGAGTAGTGAGGATGGAATCCAACTTAACAGGTATTGAGGATTAAAAAGGAAGTAAGGAAGAGGAGTTAGGTGTGGACAACTCTTGAGAAGTTTTCTGTGAAGGACAGTAGAGAGATGGATTGTGGGAGGTGAAACTGAAATGAATATATAGTTGAGGAGAATTTTTAAAGATATGTGATAATAAGGCATTTGTATATGCCAATGGAGATAATTTTGTAGAAAGGGGGAGATGGATGGTGTAGGAGAGAGAGGGGATTATCTGAAAAAGTTATGTCTTTGAAAGGTGAGGGAGAACGGTATCCAGAGCACAAGGAGAGGGATTGGCCTTTAAGAGGAGCAGGGACAAGTCTTCCATTGTAATAGGAATACAGAGGACAGGATGTCGTTTAGGAAGGTTTTTAGATTTAGTAGTGGGAAGTTGAGAGAGCTCTCCTCTGATGAATCTTTGTCAGTTTCTGCATTTCTATTTCTTTGGAATCTATTTTTTATTGAATCTGAGAGTGCTATTCAGATGGTGGTTGTACATTGTCAAATAGCTGGTCACAGGATTGTTATCTGCAATGGACTTGGAAAGAACTTTTGGAGCTAGTTCCGGGAATTATATCTATTGGAGCAAGCAGTCGTTGTAGAAGAACCAGCTGTTAATAAAGATGGAAAGTGCAGCTTAGAAGTAGAACACATCCGGCATGTTTAGTGATAGATAATGGGAAGTTCAGGAGAGCAAACAGTAAAGGGGAAAGTGATGGCTGACAGTACAGCAAGATACATCCTGTCGGGTGGGTGGAGGATATAATTAGAAATTTATAAAAGCAGTCAGCATTAGAGATTTTGGTATACAAGCTGATATATAGTTTGCAGCAGGGATGCCTGAAATCAGAGAGCATGTCCTCCCTAATGAAAGCTGGTTTAGGAGCAGATTTCAGTTCCAAGTGTAATGGAGAAGAGGCATTAGAATGGCAAGAGTAAGGTGCAACCCCATTCTACTAACAAGTCCACCCTTCTAGAGAGATCATTGAGAGAGTGAATTTGGCAAGAAAATAAGATTTGAATCCTTTTACCAGGACTAGTGTATACATTTGGAAAGTGGGAAGTGGTCTTAGAAATAATGCAGGGACTTAGTTCCTATCAGAGGGATTCATGTTTTCTGGGGCCTGAAGTTTTTACAATTTTGAGAGCTTTCTGTAATACATAATAGGGCATAAAAGAAAATATTTTGTTAGAATGAGAAAAGAAATCACAATAAATTACAAAAAGCTGACAAATACCATAAATATTGCAAAATCTACAAAAATAATGTGATAATTGAATCACTAATCCCTGACATAACTCTAAAGCACTTTTTCCCCTAAATTATTTTGGCTACATACTTTCTGAAGAACAGATGTTGAGCATTAAAAAGGGAAGTAAGGAAGAGGAGTTTGGTGTGGACAACTCTTGAGAAGTTTTCTGTGAAGGATAGAAATGGATTTTGGGGGGTGAAACTGAAATTGAATAATAGCTGAGGGGGACTTTTTTAAAGACGCAAGTTAATGAAGCATTTTAAAATGCCAATGGAGATGATTTAGTAGAAAGGGGGAGAAATGTTTTATAATATGTTTTATATTTTGATAGTTTTAAAAGGTTTCTTTCAACTTCACAATTCTTTATTAGTAATGACATCTTAACATGCAATCAAATAGATTGGAATGCATAAAACAGATGTAATTGCTGTTTTTAGCACTGCTATGGATTTGTACCCTGCAAGCACAGGAAATCTGATAAATTGTATATTTGCAGTCAAAAAGAAGAAAAATGTAGGGGAGTTTATAATTGTATATGCTGCGTATTTCTGGAAGGAGAGAATTTCCATTTTAACTAGGATTTGATGAGGATCCAATCTTTTCCTTAAAATTTTACATGCTAGGTATATTAGTTTTCTATTGTTGCACAATAAATTACCACAAACATAGTGACTTAACACATATTTATCTCACAGCTTCTGTGGGTATGGAATACAGGCACAAGGCTGGGTCTTCTGCTCAGGGTCTCACCAGGCTGTAATCAAGATGTTGGCCAGGCTGTGCCCTTATCTGGAGGTTTCATTAAGGAAGAATCCACTTCCAAGCTTATTCAGGTTGTTGGCAGAATTCATTTCCTTGCACCTGTATGACTGAGGCTTCTTGCTGGCTGTCCACTGGAGGCTACCCTCAGGTCCTAGAGGCTGCCCACAATTCCTTGCCATCTACCCTCTGCAAAGGTAGCTTACAACATGGATGTTTGCTTCTTAAAGGGCAGCAGGAGAATTTCTGGCTCCAATCAGCTAAGATGGAATCTTATGTAACCTAACATAAATCCTGGGAGTGACATCCCATCACCTTTGTCTTATAACGTAACCTAATCAAAGGAGCGATATCCTATTACCTTTACCATAGGTAAAGCATGATTGGAGGCAAGTCAGCTTCCCTCTGCACTAAGAGAGGGGATTATACAAGGGCATGACTTATTGGGAATCACTTTAGGGTATATATGCTAAGGATTGGAAGAATTTCCATAGACTAGCTTCTGTACATTTTATACCCTGCTTTCCCTCCACTACCCACCTAGTTCTGGTGCCTTATGTCTAGATACATCCATATTTGATATGACCTCTGGCCCTACACTTTCCTGTCATTATACCAGGTAAGTCAGTGTGGAGGGTAACAATATTTTATCTAGTACTATGCCTAGAAGCTTACTGTGATGGTTAGCAGTGATTTAACTAAACATGAAAGTGGCTAAGACCCGCATAATATCCCTCTAGATTCATTGTAAATATATTCCTAATTCAAATTGCCCTTGGCTGGATCCCAAAGATATTTGTGGCTATTTCAACACCACCTCATCTGAGGGGGGAAATGTGACAGAGGGGAAGTAAAAGTGGAGATAGTCTTAACTAATTGCAATTATAACGTCTTATTTTTGTGAGTTTTCTGAAAACTTATGACCATTGAAGTCTTCTTTTTCAGGGCCTTGAGGAGCTTTGAAGATAAGTTTCATTAGCTTCATGGGAAATTCACTTCAGCTTACCACATATTTAATTTTATTTATTTATGTATTTATGTATCTATGTATCTATGTCTTTATTTAGTGAGGAAGACCAGCCCTGAGCTAACATCTATTGCCAATCCTCCTCTTTTTGCTGAGGAAGACTGGCCCTGGGCTGACATCCATGCCCATGTTCCTCTACTTTATATGGGACGCCGCCACAGCATGACTGACAAGTAGGGCGTCAGCCGGCACCCGGGATCTGAACCCGCAAGCCCCAGGCTGCCAAAGCATGAACTTAACCGCTGCACCACCGGGCTGGCCCCTAATTATAATTTATTTGACAATTAATCTGGATCTGAAGTGATAGCCAGAATTTTAAAAACTTGTGCAAATGTCTTACCCAATGGACTATTTATAAAAACAAACAGAAAGCAAAATCCAAGAGTTCCCAAGAAAGTCAATAATTGGGCAGAAGCCACCCTCTATGCATCAGATGCGGATTCTAACTACTAGAGTTTAAAATGTTTGGATTTAGGTTGTAAAAAACAATAAAATCTGTTCTTTCCCTTTAGGGCTACACATATTGTGCAATTACTATGTTCCAAGAGCTGTGTTTAGTCTTCATGCTTTGTATTTGAATTGTGTGCTGTTTAAACTCTCTGGTATAAGTAGTCTCAATTTTATTTTGAGAACTTAGTGCGTTATTGTGGCAGATACTGCTGGCTTCTGACCCCCAAAGCATGCCTCTTCTGCTTTCACACACACACAAAAAAAAAGAGAGAGAAAAAAGAACTACAATTTTTTTCAGTTACAGGTGGCTAAATGTTCAGGGAAATCGAGCCCTGCCTCCACAAGATCAAGCACGCCTTTAAGGTCTTTGGGGTAACCCCTTCTCCTTTGCTAATGATTAGTTTAGGGTGATCATGTGTTCCAATTCTAGCCAGTTTAAGGTGAAGTGCTGAGGGTTCTAAAAAAGAGAGATGCATAGTGAGAAGCCACCATTTCTTTTTGCCTTTGAGACTTCTAGTTAGTGACAACTAACTTCTAATTGCTAAAGTAAAGCCTGGTGGAAGCAGAGAAAATGACTCAAAGCTCTGAATTAGCCAACTCTGCATACTTACTTCTGGACTTCCTATAATATGAAATGAAAAAGATGCCACTTCTAGTCTGACATTTCTATTACTTACAGCAGAAAGCATTTTAACAGAAACAGTGATGCGTAAAATAAAAGGCATACAAACACACACACATATAACGTTTATTGTGGGTTTTTTTTCTCATTACAAAAGCAATATATGTTCATTTTGGAAATTTGGAATTACAGGAATTCACAAGAAACAAAATTAAAAAAAATTATCATTCAGATAGCTATACCAACACTTTTTTGCATGTATTCTATCGTTCCTATGCATGTACTTTATATATTATGTAACTTTTAAAATTAGACTAATTGTTTTAAACTTGATTTTTTAACTTAATAACCATAAGATTTAAATTAATTAATCTTAGTTGAAGATTAAACTGAACTTTATTTTATTTAGTTTCCTATGGACACAATTTATAGTAATCAGACAAGCTCAAGGAATTGGTTCAACATTTAAAACTAGGCTAAATGTAAAACAGAAGAAATTCTAAATATATTTCACCTGCCCACAAATATCTCTTTTTGGCTCCCAAATAAGTTCTGAGACCAGGTCACTTTAAGGAAATTCCTAACTCATTTACACTGATTTATGTTCCCTAGAAGATAATGTTTGTCTTACCCTCCATAGTATTTATTTATTTATTTTATTATTATTATTATTTTTTTAGCTATTACCTCTCTGTTTCTTAGGCTGAAATTGGATTAGTGCAATCTTTGTTCAATTCACTGTCATTCATTCATGTCTCTTCTTTGCTAAATTGAATTGCAAGAAGAAATCCAATTTTTTGGCATTCATTTGTTCATTAATATTTATTGACCACCTATAGTGTGTCGGGCACTATAGATACAAAGATAAAAAAATGATCTCTAGTCCCAAGAAATTTACATCATGATGTAATAAGACAGATAGTTTCTCTGTAGTATGATTATGATTCGTGCCATCATAAAGTAAGTACAGAGTTTTAAGGGGACAGACTATATGGAATCAGATTGTTTTCCAAGAGAAATCCTTTTAATGTCCTCTGGTGAAAGGTGTGAGAGATATATAAAATGTGAACATATTTTCATGAACTTGTAAAACATTAAAGCCAATTTTAACTACTATGTCCATTATAGTAGAAAATGGAATTAACATAGATAGCTAATCATTCAGAGGCTTCTATTACTGTCCATTACTGTCAACCTCTTTTTGGAGCACATCATTTATTCTTTTTTTTTTTATTGATGTCTTAATAGTTTATAACATTGTGGGGTTTTAGTTGTACATTATTGTTTGTCCGTCACCATGTGGAGAAGAAATCCAATTTTTAACCAGTTTTATATGCTAAATAAAGGAAGAGACAACCAAGATAAAATCTTAACGATCTGATATATTGGATTCACTCTGCAGAATATATGCTTTTTTACAAGAAATCCTCATCTTTTGTTATGACTGGAAATAGAATAAATGACTGTAATATCAAATATTAAATACTCTCTATTGAGTGTTGTATCTTTAATTTAAAAGCCACATTTACCTTTTGGACTATGAATTTTGGTTTAAATCCATATCCACATTATAATTTGTGGACCACAATATTCATACAATATACTTATTTTTGCAAAGTTTTTTATTACATATTGAGCCTTAAGAGAGTTTCTAAGTTTGAAAATGGTGAGCCATCAAGTTGAAACAATCCAGATTCAATATGAACATTTTTATACATGTGTATAAAAAGATAAATATGTTCTGATACATTTTTATTGTAATAAACTTCCTTATAAATATACAAAATCAATCAGGGATTCTTAACCTTTTTTGTGACATGGGCGCCTTTGGCAGTCTGGTTTGGCCTTTAAACCACCTTCAGGATAATGTTTTAAAATGTGTAAAATAATACAAATAGGAATAAAAGAAAAGCAGTGACATTAAAGTATAGTTTTGTGCATGAACCATAGTTTAATGAGCCCTGCATCAAGATTTTGAATAGCCCTTTAGTTAATGTATCAAAAAATGCCTGAGACCATACCTAAGTAGAACAGTTTCTTAAACATATAAGAGCCAAGCTGAGATACATTCATTAAACACATATTTAATAAAGCCCTTAGATTGTATCTTGTATATGTGTGCTATTTTTGTCTTTAAATTTAGAAATAAGAACTGTTAGTTTAGGAATAAGTATATGATACAGTTACTTGGAGAAGATTGGTTTTATTTTGACTTATCTATATTCTTGTGTTATCTAGCAGAACTATAAAATCTTGGTACCAATATACATGGTTTAAAGTTAACTTTGAGCATTTTAGCACATTATAAATTTTGAACCTTGCCCAATCCAACTGTAGAGTTAGGGCATGGATTGGTTAGTTAAAGGTATGAGTTTAGTAAAAAAGAAGAGATGAATGAAAGAGTAGAAGGAAGGAGCTGAATGGTGACAGAAATAGGACCAATGGAGACAGAACTGGAAAATAATGTAGGATGTGGAAAAATAAAACACCACACAATAAACACTAAAAAACTAAAAATATGAGAAGAGAAAAATAAGGAAAGGAAGGAGCTATCATTAGTCTAGCAATTTACTTTCCACAATTCCACATGCCCTGGAACATTTGGAAATTACATTTCAGCTTTTGTGTGGCGCTATACATCTCATATGAATATAATGCTATTTTACCTATTTTTTAAAGAAGAAGTTAAATAATGGTTGAATTTCTTTTCTTTTTTTTTTGTGAGGAAGACTAACCCTGAGCTAACATCCCTTGCCAATCCTCCTCTTTTTGCTGAGGAACATTAGCCCTGGGCTAACATCCGTGCCCATCTTCCTCTACTTTATATGGGATGCCACAACAGCATGGCTTGACAAGTGGTGCATCGGTCTGCTCCCGGGATCCGCACCTGTGAACCCTGGGCTGCCAAAGTGGAGCACGTGAACTTAACTGCTACACCAGCGGGCTGGCCCCAAAATAATAGTTGAATTTCTTTTACGTCCCTTATATATATTTTCTCATTTAATGGATATAATAGTCCCATGATTTTTATCCTCTCCCCTTCTTCATGGAATGGGGAAAAAGAGGCTTGAATTAAAAGAGGTATTGGGCTGACATATTTTGGAAACTATACCACTTAATGTGAGTATCAGTAGGTGTTAGTTACACATTTACAGAGTTTTTCTTTTCCCTTTTTCAATACTCTGCTGTCTTCTTTCACCTGTATATATTGAAACTATAGTTTTCAGAGTTCCTCTTATGTATCAAATATCTTTTCACTTGTGTATTTGCTTGATTTCTTATTTATTTTTCTCAGTGATTGGTGGATTATGGATTTAGTAAAATCAGAAGATAGAAAAATCTCATATTAAAACAGTATATTATGTATAAAACATAATCAGTGTAGATCTTTTCTTGATTGTACTTAAAAGCAATGTTATTACTCCAGTTAATTACCACAAACCTCATAGACCTTACAGCTGAGAGGAATGTTGTCCAAATCCTAACCCCTCTAAAACTCCCATTTATGTTCAGGCACTTTACAACCTTACCATGTGAAGAATGGGATGAAGGAGAACCACTTATGTCTTGTCAGGTTGGTGGAGTGGATGGTGGATTGGTTGCTGAATACTCCAAACATCAGAATGCTTTTGAAGCCAAAGAAAAAATTAGATTCATTGCATCCTTTTTTTTTAACCTCATGAGGGAAATTGATTTTACTGGCAGGGGACATACTGTCTCTTTGCTCTATGTATTATTGTAGCGTAATCTTGTAATTGTTGCTAAGCCCCTTGGAAAAAACCCTCCAAGGCATACCCAGGTCAAGACTGTGTTGTGGTTTC
Organism: Tapirus indicus; assembly: GCA_031878705.1. Taxonomy (NCBI): domain Eukaryota; kingdom Metazoa; phylum Chordata; class Mammalia; order Perissodactyla; family Tapiridae; genus Tapirus; species Tapirus indicus. The sequence goes on from CM062919.1 coordinate 52,052,873, forward strand.
TCAGCCTTACTTTTTGGAATCTCTTTGCCTTAGGCCCTGGCTATTTCAAATATTTATACATTATTATACAAGGAGAACGTGATAACAAACCAAAATAATGTGCTATAGGAGCTCAGAGAGGGGGCAGATTAATTTAGAAGCTTATGATTACAGGGAAATATTTCATTATTTTTCCTGAAGTTCTTTTTTCCCTTGTATTTGAGTCTCTGACAATGTGATTTCTAAAAGAATAAAAATGATAACATAACCTTAAACTCTGCTTTGTTTCTATGCAAATATGCTGCAACCTTTGTGTTTATCATTCCCATATGGGGAAATTCATTGCCTTACTCTTCTTTACATGATTTCCCGTGTAGTCTATCAATTACAGAGAGAAATATCCATAGATAAGTGGATCAAGGCATGGATTTAAAAAAGCAAAGAGAAAGAAGAAGTGGTTTACTGGATCTGACACTCTGTTTAACATTTCAGGGTCAAACCAATACCAAATTCCTAGGACATAGTAGGGAGTCCAACAGACAGTAAATGAAGTGACAAATGCAACCGTCATCTTCAGGGTCCTCAGCCGAGCTCTTGGTATATTGTTCTTGGATTGATTCAGTTGTAGCTCTATTTGATACAGAAAAGAGGAGATGTTTAAACACCAGTTTTGTTACAAAACCAAAATGGACAAAAAGGAAGAGAGAATCACTAATTCAGTCTAAAAAAATAATGGGAGCAAATTTCCAATACTTTTAATAATGATAATTTGTTTGAAAAGCATGTTTATATTCCAAGTTTTCCACTATGTCACATAATGAGTAGAAAAGATTAAAGATATGGTGCTCTTAAAGTTAAGTTTCCACCAAACTAGTATGGATTTGAAATATGGAGATACTCAAACTCTTAAAATAGGAAGAGAGTAGACGGAGATGGAGCTGAGCTGAATTTTGAGTTTACACAGAACTCCTGTCTACTCACTGTCTGAATATCTCTGACAGTAAGGATAATGAGAATCATGCATGGTTGAAAGTATGCTATCTCTCTGTGATATCCAAAACAATTTCACTTTTCATATTAATGCATCCTTTAAGATTCATAGGTTGTTTCCCTTGTGAGAAAATTCACTGGAATTTAATGGAATTGCTGACTTTAATAGGCTGCCTACATGAAGTTTACAACTTCCTTCTTATAAGTAAAAGCACTCAAAATCTGTTCTTTTTTTCATAAGCCAGAACTGCTATTTTGAAATAAAAAAATACTCTTCACATACTATATTTTTTGAGGGAAATAGATAATGCTATTCAGAAATAGTCATTTTGCAACTTATTCATTGATCATCAAAGAGTGGAAATATGGAGGAAAACATCTATATGCATGATGTTTTAATATAAAATTAATTTTTGACTAGAAATGTTAAATAATTTATTGAATACAGACTGGTTATGGATTTTTTTGGTCACACAAACCTAGATGGTAATTAGGTGTGTGCCTTGCTATGGGACCTTGTTCCTTTCACACATTATTTCATCTAATCCTCAATCTCTATAAACATTAGTAACATATATAAGTAATAAAGCATCAATAGGAGTGAACACGCTTAAAAAAGCATCTTGGCTTAGCACAGCGGCTGAATCTGAAAAAATATTGAACCTTTTAACAACATACTGTGCTTCTACTTCTTTTGAAATATCATCACATTTCATTATTGGTTTACTGTTTACTCTCTGACTTCCCTGCTAGACTACGGACTCCATGAAAGCAGGAGTTATAAGGCTGTTTTATTCACCATGGTATCCACATCTATCACTATTTCCAGCAGTATTGAGAAGTCATTACATATTGGTTGAATACATAAAAGATTAAATGACTAAAATTGTGTTAGTAATATTTATTGCTCCTCGCCTCTGCTTTTTGTGTGTGCGTGTGAGGAAGACCAGCCCTGAGCTAACATCCATTGCCGATCCTCCTCCTTTTTGCTGAGGAAGACTGGCCCTGGGCTAACATCTGTGCCCATCTTCCTCTGCTTTATATGGGACGCCGCCACAGCGTGGCTGACAAGCAGTACGTCGGCTGGTGCCTGGGATCCGGGCCAGCGAACCCCGGGCTGCCAAAGCGCGAACTAAACAGCTGCGCCACCAGGCCGGCCCCATTGCCTCCGCTTTTTTGTTTTTCTGTTTCTGCGTGGCTCACGTTTCTTCAGATTAATCCCTATTTGGGATCTATCGCTTTACGCTCCACGTGTCCTTTTAGATGTCCCTTATAGGACTGAATTTCTCTAGGATAAGATTTTGAAGGCAAATTGTTTTTGTAGTATACTTTTTAGGAAATACTAAACGCCATTTGGTGCTGGGAGGTGGGAACTGCCCGAGTAGCTATTATAAAGCATCACCATAATTATTTCCTTCTGAAAATATCTCGCGAGAGTAATCACACCATAATAATTAAGATGATTTTCCTGTTAAGCTGTATCAGGTCTAACTTATGCACTATCTTGTTGATAACGTGTCTTTCAGATGTCATGGCAACATAACCATATTTACTTTGTAAGTTCACAAATTTTACCTTTTGAGAATGCACCAGATTACCGAAGCAAAAAAGGCACAACCACATCTGTGAAGTTTCAGATGGAAGTTGATTACATATTCAATAATATTTCACATACCCAACACACACACACACACACACACACACACAAATGTGCATAGTTATGTTTTGTGGATTTATAGGGGATTTGAATGTGAAACAGAGCAGCTTAACTTTAATAAACTATTGGCTACTATTTAACAAGTTGTACTTGGCTATATTCTAGAAATCAGGTGTTGGGTATTGTGGGGGATCAGAATTGGCCACCTCAAGATGTGTCTCTCTCTACCTTGCTCTGAAGGACATTTGACCTCCCCCCCACCAATTATCTAAACGAATTTGGGATGGGCCCAAGGACAGGCCTCACCATGGAAGACTCTGGATATCGATAAACCAGGAGGGTCTTTGCTACACCCATTCTTATCAAAGTTCTGGTAATCTCCAGTTGTAAAGATATCTCCTTCTCTGTAGGGGGAGGAGAGGTGGATGACCTCATCTCTAGAAACTGGTCAGTGTGGAAGGAGAGGCCTTAAATCTGTTTAATAAATTTATTGTGCTTTTCTTGTAATCCCTCGTGGCTGACGCTCCCAAGTCCCCCCCAAAATCCTCGTTTGTCTATATAAGAGGAGAATCTCCACCATTTTGTTGAGAGACACTCCCTGGTCTCTCCCATGTACATGTTTTATAAAGCTTTGTTTGATTTTCTCCTGCTATTCGGCCTCATGTCAATTTAATTTGTGGCCCAGCCAGAAAGGACCCAGAGTGGGTAGAGAATGCTCTTTCTCCCCATCAGGTATAGTGTTGTGATGGGCCCTTCAGGAACAATTTACGAATGCTTATACTATGTGAATGGGGTAATCGTCCTTTCATCTTTAATTCCCTGTGCAAATTTAAAACATTAGGAGATACTAAATTACCGTATCTGTAAATTGGGGGTAATACAGGTATAATAAAAGTATTACCCCATGGGGTGATATTAATGAGTCAATATATGTAAACTGCTTAGAATGGTATGTGGCACACAGTGAGGCTCTGCTTTGAGTATTGCTGTTTAAAAACTGTTTACCCACAATTAACACCAGATCTAAGGAATACATACTGTGGGGATCCTGATGCAGGACCTGTGTCAAAGTGAAGATGATTTTTGCATTGCAGATCAACATGATGAGAAGAGGGATGATGAAGAGGCAGCTGAAGGTGAAAAAGTTATAAAAGGCTTGATGCCACCATTGTGGAAAACTGCAGTGTGTTACACATTGAGAGAAACCTCCGGTCTGTCCAGAGCTGTCTGCTAAATGGATCATCCTGAAGATGTATAACTGTGTGAGAAAATTTAAAAATTAAAAAATTTTTTACTTTTTTTAAAACAGTATTTGCATGTTTTCTTGAAAGTTTTCTCTTCTGTAATCTGCTAGACTTCTAACATGTTGTTGCCCAAAGCAACTGCTAAGCTCCTTGATATTATCCTTTAAGTGGATCTTTACTTAAAATAAGTTTGGGTAATGTAAAGGGATCTCTAGGATTTTGGATTTTTTTGAAATTATTTCAACCTTGCAGAACAGTCATCAACCAAGGATTTAAGCCTTGTTTGTATTTCAATATCAGATACAATTATGCTGACTGAACTTATGGAAATGATTTTGTTCATTATTATATCTGCAGCACCTAAAACTGTGTCTGGTATTTAGAATATACCCCCAAAATACATATTTAAGTTTTATTTTTGAGACAGAAAACCCCATTAAAATGGACAAAGGGCATGAACAGACAGTTCACAAAAAAGGTAAAACGGTGCCTCTTAAGCACATAAAAAGGTATTCAGCCTCACTCATAGTAAGAGAAATGCCAATTAATGTGACAATGAAATGCCATTTTTCACTATCAAGATTGGCAAAAATTAAAAAGAATAGCAACACATTCTCATGGCAAGGATGTGGGGAAACAAGGACTCCCATACATTGCTAATGGAAATGCAAATTGGTATAACCATTATGGAGGGGAATTTGGCAATAACTAGCACAACTATGTATGCCTTTACCTTTGACCCAGCAATCCTACATCCAGGAATTACCCTGAAGATACACCCCTACCTCCATTATATGAAGATACATATGCATAAGGTTATTGTGCATTGTTTCAGTTGAGTTGTTTGAGTTGTTTGCAGTTGAAAAACATTGACAGTAATTCAATCTACCAATTCACAGAACAGTAGTTGAGCAAACTATGGTGGACCACACAATGGAGTGCTATATAGCTGTAAAAAAAGACTAAGGAAGATCACTATGTATATGTGTGTGTATATATGTATGTATGTGTATGTGTATATGTATATTTATTTTCCAGCTGTCTGCTGTGAAAGCCTAGCAACAATGACATCCCAGTAGCAATGAGCACATCCAGCACTCTAATACCCAGATCTTGTTTGCTGAATATCATTCTCTACCAAAAAGAACCAGAGCTCATTGGAGAAGTTGGTCATCCCAAGGCTGGGGTAGGCAAAGTACAGTATGTGCTTGGAACAGTTTGTGACAAAAAGTCAGGAAGTGCTCAAAGAACGATGGAGCATGTCAAAAGAGCCCAGGAGCCAAGCTTGAAAGAGCTCCTGCTGGCTAAATTTGGGACAGTTTAAGCATGAAAATTACAAAAAACTGATAAAAAAGAGTGATAAATTATTAAATAAAGTAAGAATCCATGCGAAGATAAATTACAAAACAAGAACAACAAATAAACGGGGAGAGGAAAAAGCTCTTTGATACTGTAGAAAGTCAACTTATAAATGTAAAAGGAATAATGGAAGTAGCAATTACCATTTGTAATCACTATAATAATAAGTGATTCAGACAAGAATCATCAATGGATGGTAAAAATGTGGGTGAAAGTTTGAGGAGTTCAGAATATCTACATCATCTCAAAGTATCTACCTGCAGGATACTTATTCATTATAAAGAGTAAAATGGCTTTACAGTAGAGAAGTAGCCAAATAATTAAGTTAATATTGCCAATAATGGGACCAATCGATGGCTTCTGTTTCCTTATAAGATGCATTGAGAGGTCGGCATCACTTCTTTAGTATTTCTGCTAAAAGTGCTTAACCTGAATCTAACCATGAGAAAACATCAGCAAACTCAAATTGAAGGGCAGTCTATAAAATAACTGGCCTGCGCTCTTCCAAAATGTCAGTGTCATGAAACACAAAGACCGAGGAACAGTTCCAGTTCAAAGGAGACTAAAGAGACATAGCAACTGAATCCACCACATAATCTTCCATTTTTTTCGTTAAATGGGACATTATTGGGACAACTGGTGAGATGTGAATAAGGTACACAGATTAAGTAATCGTATTGTACCCATGCTGATTTCCTGCTTTTGATACTTGTACTGTGGTTATGTGTGAGAAAAAACACATTGAAGTATGGAAAGAGATATCATGTCTGCACTTTCTTTTAAACAATTCAGGAAGAAATGTATATAAGAGAGAGAATAAAGCAAATAAGCAAATGTAGTAAAATGTTAATATTTGGGGAATCTGAGGGAAAGGTAACCCAAAAATCTTTGTACAATTCTTTCAAACTTTCTCTAAGTGTATGTTTAAAAAAAAAAAGGCACAAATTGAATCATCTATTAAGGAAATGTTGCAAGTAGTTTTCAACAGCAAGTTCTAGTGGCCATTTATTCATTCTTTCCCCATTCATCAAGCACTCGTCTTACCCAGCCATTTCCAAGCTTTTCCACTGAGAAACTTCATTTTACTATGAAACATTTTTAAACGAAAAGATGAGTGCCCAAGCATTTTAAAACTGATGGGAAGTAAATTCAAACAAAAATGTTACAGAATTTCTTTTTTTAATCCGTATACTTCTATTTCTTCTTTTTCTTATTGTGGTATAATTGACATGTAACATTATATTAGTTTCAGGTGTACAACATATTGGTTCAATATTTGTCTGTATTGCGAAATGATCACCACAATAAGTCTAGTTAACCTCCATTACCACACAAAGTTACAATTTTTTTTCTTATGATGAGAACTTTTAAGATCTACTCTTTTAGCATCTTTCAAATATGTAATACAATATTATTAACTATAGCCAACATGTTGTATATTACATCCACAGGACTTATTTTATAACTGGAAGTTTGTAACCTTTGACCACCATCACCCATTTTGTCCATGCCCTACCCCTGCCTCTGGCAATCAGCAACCTGTTCTCTGTTATCTATGAGCTTGTGTATTTTTTTTTAAAGATTCTGCATATAAGTGAGATCATACAATATTTGTCTTTCTCTGTCTGACTTATTTCACTTAGCTCAATGCCCTCAAGTTCCATCCATGTCACAAATGGCAAGATTTCCTTCTTTTTCATGGCTGAATAATATTCCATTGAATACATATACCACACTTTCTTTATCCATTCATCCATCAGTGGACACTTAGGTTGTTTCCTTTACCCCTTATGCCCACCCCCAACCCCTGTCCCCTCTGATAACCAGGAATCTGTTCTTTTTGTTCATGTGTTTATCTTCCACATATGAGTGAAATCATATGGTATTTGTCTTTCTCCATCTGATTTATTTCACTTAACATAATACCCTTAAAGTCCATCCATGTTGTTGCAAATGGCAAGATTTCATTTTTTTTTTTTTTTTTGTGGGGAAGACCAGCCCTGAGCTAACATCTGTTGCCAATCCTCCCCTTTTTGCTGAGGAAGACTGGCCCTGGGCTAACATCCGTGCTCATCTTCCTCCACTTTATATGGGATGCCACCACGGCATGGCTGACAGGCAGTGCGTCGGCGGGCGCCCGGGATCCGAACTCGCAAACCCCGGGCTGCCAAGCACGGAAGATTTCATTTTTTATGGCTGAATAGTATTCCATTGTATACATACACCATGTTTTCTTTATCCATTCATCCATCGATGGGCACTTAGGTTGTTTCCAAGTCTTGGCTAATGTGAATAATGCTGCAATGAACATAGGGGTGCATAATATCCTTTCTAATTAGCCCTTCATGTTCTTTGGATATATATACCCAAAAGTGGCATTGCTGGATCATATGATAGTTCTATTTTTATTTTTTTGAAGAGCCTCCATACTGTTTTCCATAGTGGCTGCACCAATTTACATTCCCACCAACAGTGCACAAGGGTTCCCTTTTCCCTACATCCTTGCCAACACTTGTTATTTGTTGTTTTTTTGACAATAGCCATTCTAATGTGTGTGAGGTGATATCTCACTGTGGTTTTGATCTGCATTTCCCTGCTGATTAGTGATGGAGCTGTTGGTCATCTTTATGTCTTCATTGGAAAATTGGCTGTTCACATCCTCTGCCCATTTTTCAACTGGATTGTTTTTTTGTTGTTATTGAGTTATTTTGCTAATGAGTTCTTTATATATTTTGGATATTAACCCCTTAGTAAATATATGATTTGCAGATATCTTCTTCCATTCAGTAGGTTGCCTTTTCATTTTGTTGATAGTTTCCTTTGCTGTGCAGAAGTTTTTTAGTTTGATGTAGTTCTCTTATTTCTTTTTGCTTTTGTTGCCAGGATTTCTTTTATTTAAGCAAATGAGGGACAGTATTCTTTTTTTAAAGTTTTGATTGAATTAGATTCATCAATCAATTGAATTTGAAAAATTTGATTGAATTTAATTTTAATTTAACTTAATTAATTTAACAGGCCCTAGATTTCTTTCCTTTTGGGGGTGATGGAGTGAGAGTGGAATATGCCTTTTTTTTAAAAAAAAGCAAACTATATTTCCTTTCTTTGCTTGTAGGATAGAAAAATTTGATAAAATATGAATGTAATAATATAAACAAAAATGTAATAAAATTATAAAGTAAATATAATATAGAATATAATCCTGTTTCTTTTATTTGTAATTAAAATATTGATTTTCAGTTTCAGATCTTTTTTTCAGCTTCAAGGGCAAAAAAGAATTTTTACATTAGTCCACTAGAGGGCGCCTAATGATCATTTCATCACTTAAAGTCAAGAAACAAACGTGCATTCAGCTAATTCATCTACTGATCCAGACCAACTTTTTCCGCGTTACAGAGTGGAAACTGTTTCAGTTTTCTATACTCCTTTGCAACCTGACCTTTAAAGTTCAGTTTTTAATTTGACTCAACAACCAGATGTTGTGAGTTGAAGTCTTTGGAAGGGTTCTTTCACATAGAAACCGAGAATTTTATATTTTAAAAAAAATCTTAACTACTTCTGTCTCTACTTCCCCAACTGGACTTGGAACCAGATGACCTGAGTTTGACTTTCTCGTGTGCACTGGATCACATTCTCACTTCAATATTTCATATTTTTAAGTCACAGTGATGAAACTTTCAGTAAAAGTGACTTTGAAGTATAGTACTATGATTTGAGTTTGGTTATGATCTATGTTTACTTAACGACTGCTTATTTTTAAAGTAACTTAAAGGTCAAAAAACTATACTAAGTACTCTCTGTTATAAAAGATGAACCAGATGTATCTTGCTTTCAGGGAATTAAATATTTGGTAGGGGAGATAGAGCATGTATGTGATCCCTGTAAAACAAGATGGACTGTGATAAGAGGCTGTGATGAGAGGAATAGTTAAAGTGATATGGAAATTCAGTTTACATGCCCATAAACTAGTTTATTTTACGCTTGGCTCAGTTTATTTTGTGCTCCAAGGCCTTGTTCATGTGAATGATTAATATAGGGATCCACTTTACTTCTTTTGTCCTTGGATCATATTTCTTTAATTTCTTTATGTTTCTCCTCTCTTGTTTCTGGCCCCACTTCTCATCAGTGTTTGCTTTATTTTGCCATAAACAAGAGCAATCTGTTTTCCTTCCTTACAGTCAATTGCAGATGCTCAATCCTTCTTAGAAAATTATTTTTAACCCTCACCTTATCCCATACTAATTACACCATTACCTAATCTTTTCCAAAGGTAATTGTCTTTAGATGATGTGCTTCAGTTTCTTCGTCTATAAAATGGAGATGTTAATAGTATCCACCTCTAGGGGCTGTCATGACAATTAAATGAGTTAATACTTGCAAACCACTTAGAATAGTCCCTGGCATACAGTTTGCACTATATAAATCATATCCACTATTATAAAAATTTCGAGGCACACAACTTGTAAATATATATCCATATATGTTTGTTTATCTATTTACAAATGAATGCCATGTATTTTTCCTGATATCACTTAACCATTTATTCTCACTTTAAGATTTTCCTTTTTCAGCCTTCTACAGGAAAAAAGGAAATAGTATTGCATAGTGTAGTGCAGTGTAGTTGTTAAAAGCTCTGGGTATGGAGTTAATCGGATGTACTGACACCTCCACTTACTAGATGGTAATCTTGGGCATGTTATATAACATTCTTAACCTTAGTTTCTTCATGATAAAATAAGGGTAATAATTTTATCTAATTTATAGGGTTATTGGGAGCCTCACATGAAATAATGCATGCAAAAGCATTTAGCACAATTCCTGGCACATATTTGTGTCCTCAGTAACTATTATTTATCATCATCATCATCATCATTATTCTTATTTCTGCTATTAGCGTGCTATTACTGTGTTCCAGTACAGTTCTTGGCATATTGTATATGTGTCATGAGCATTTATTGAATTTAAGTTGCTTGTCAAGTTCAGAAGTGCATTCTAGCCCTGTAAATTCTGTGTGTATCAAGGCAAGCCTCCACACATCTTCAGACCACACATCTTTACACCAAAGACGAAAGGGTGGCTCATATATCTTGCCTGCAGGCCTGGGTTAATGATATAATTTAAAAGCTGTCAATATGTGATGCTCCATATTAACACAGATAAGCTGGTGGTATGAACTCTTTCTGCAAAGAATCTGCTACTCTGGAATTCTTGTGGTCTTAGATGACTGTCACTGGAAACTGTGATTTATAGCTAGATATGGACACACCTAGTTCAGGAAATGTTTTCTTCTCAACATGCCCTTACCAGCCAAACCACAGATGATCGATCTTAAATCAGATCTCCTTTCAGGTCATGTTTGTTGCCCTTTTCTTTTTTTTTCTTTCCTTTTCTTTTCTCCCTCTTCCTCTGCCTTTCCCCTTTCCTTCCTTCCTGTCTTATCCTACTTTTAGAAACAATACATCCAAGACTTGAATTATTATGCTCTGGCATTTATAGCTTTCAGAGTGACTAGGATAGCTTGGTGACTACAGAGTAGATTGGCCAAATTTACTTATCAGTCAGAGTGAATGTTATAATTTTGACAAATTTTAACCAATCAACCTTTGTATAAGTAATTCTCTTTGCTGTTTCTTAAATAATCATTTTATTTTCTTACTCATATTTCCCTATTATTTTCTCTCCTGACACCAAAAACCCTATTATGAAAGAAAGAATGGAGACAGGAGTAGAGAAAGGAATGAACATTAACTGACTGTTTAAGTATAAAGTTTTGTACTAAATAGTTTTATATATCTTATTCTTTACAATTACCCTTTTAAACTTAGTTAAGTAATTTACTCAGAACCACGTAGCTGGTAAGAGACAGCATTGAGATTCGAAACCAACTTTGTTTAAATCCAATACTCACGCCATTTCTACCATTCCATTGCCTTTCAAACATTGTTGCAGGGAAATCTGAGGTCTTCAGAGACTATGGCTCAGGCTAGTGAATGGCCAAGCAGAAGACTGGGCCTCCCTCATCCCTATTCAACCAGAGCAGCTTCACTTATATCTGTTTCATTTATTAGGGCTACACATAGAATTTTGTTAAAGATATTCCATTACTAGCAAAACGTTTGAAAGTTCAGCTACACTATGCTGAAACTTCTGAAAATATGTCCCCAAATCATCATAGAACTCTGAGGTTAGTCATCAGGAAGGTAGAAACCAAGGTGGCCAATCTGAAATTTGGTCAGTCTGAGCTCAAGCAAAATGTCATAAATTGTTTGATTCCCAAGCCTGAGTTGTGACAACTAGCTTGTTAGTTTTTTTTTTTTTTAATCTAGGTATGAATTACTCAAGTAGTAGAAAATCAATATATGCATCAAAGGGTGAAGATTAAAGTCATCCTTTCAATGTAAATTAGCCACAACAGGATGCGCCTTTGTAAATGGGCTTATTTGTAGAGCTTGGTGAAGCATGAGGGACACTCAGTGTGTGTCACAGTCTAGAAATAAAAAGCCCTCTCTATCTCTTGTCTTCCTCAACAAACATGGGTGACATAAGTCACAGGACTGAAATCTCTTTTAGTCAGAGAGATGGCAGACAGCTATAATAAAAGAAAAACTGGACTTAAAGAAGATATGAGTCCAACAGGCCAAGTGACGTTGCGAAAGCCAATGAATCCCTTTAAACCAGTGGTTTTCAAACTGCAGGTGTGCCCTTCAGTTAGATGCCATCAACATTAAAAAATGAAATGGAATAGAGTAGAATATTTGTGTCATGAAAACTTTTCTCAGTTATAGGCATTTGAGAGAAAGAGAGGCAGACAGACAGACTCTCTATGCGGTATGTGTTTCTTACTTTGGGTTATTGCCAAAAAGGTTTGAATGCCATTGTTTTCAAAAGTTCTCTTGTACATGAAATGAGGATAATAATATGGCTTTTATGTACCACACAGAGTCAATGTAGGTATCAAGTAAGGTTACGTCTGTGAGGTTTTTCAGGAAACTTCAGCAAAGTGCTTTATAAATTTAAAGTGCTCCTGAAAGTAAAGATGAGTTATTTGTTTTACAAAATAAAACAGCACCATCATTTTCTGTGGCCCATATTCACATAAATCTCTCAGGCAGAGGAATGTATTCGAGGTCACGCTATTACATGGAATTCCTAAGCATTCAAAGTTAACTTCATATTTTCCTTCTATTGTGTCAAGATAAATAAGTATTTGACATTATTTTTCTATTATTGATGTGATATTCTTAGATTAAAATAACTGAATTAATAAATCAATATTTTATTTATAGTCTCTGAGCGTGTCCTTTAAAAGAGTGAAATTGTGGGCTTGTGTTTTAGTTATCACAAATTGACCTGTTTCTAATTCTGTTTAGGCTTTCATCTACATCAGTATCCCAAATTAACAATACTTTCCAAATAGCTGTGTGTTTACAAAGACGGTATACCTAGCATCATGTCCTAAAGCGAATGTTTTTAGCTTCTTTCATAGCCTGCCTTCCCTCCCCCTTCAAACAAATAAACAGACAGGCAGACCAATGAACAAACACTCCTTTTCTCAACCTACCTGTCTGTTTCAATGGTTTTATTATTAAAACTCTTTGGCTAAGAACATCGGAGCTTCATTTTCCTCTGCTCTGTTATTAACCCCCTGAATCCAGTTTGTTGCCAAACTGTTTTTTGTTTGAAATTCTCCCTTACAATCAATTCCCTCTGACACCACCCTAGCCCCCAAACTAATCACCTCATTACCAGATGATCTGAAAGTCTTCTTTGTCTCTCTTCACTCTTTTTGGGTCTATGTAAATTTTCTTAAAATATTTTTGTTAGAAAAATCATTTTAGTCATGTACAACATGATGGCTATAGCTAACACTGCTGTGTGATGTATAGGAAAGTTGTTAAGAAGGTAAATCCTAAGAGTTCTCCTCACAAGAAGAAAACATTTTTTCTTCTTTCTTTTCTTTTTATTGTATCTATATGAGATGATGGATGTTAGCTGAACCCATTGTAATAATCTTTTCACAATATGTGTAAATCAAACCATCATGCTGTATACCTTAAATTTATACAGTGATCTATGTCAGTTATTTCTCCATAAAACTGGAAAAAAAAACCCCCAAATCATTTTACTCCTTTCACATGACTCACAAAGGCTATATGGCTCCCACATTAATTTCAGAATTTCTCCTGGCTATCGATGTCTTCTATAATATAAATCCATTATACCCCTCATTCATTGATTCATTTATACAAACATTTTTTTTTAGTAAAAGGTAAAAGATTTATTTGATCTAAAGGGGAATCAGAGTATCCAAACATTTTAAATTTCTATTTTTGCTAGTTATTTTATTGGTACTGTGAATATTAATGAAGATAAACAGAACAGAGTCTCCCCCATTTAAGAGTGTATTCCTTAATGGCAAAGACAGGCAAACAAACATGTAACCACAATGTTTTATGACAAAGAAGTAGTGTGCTATGAGGTCAATGGAAAAGGAGCAACCACCAAGTCTGATTTCCTGCTGGTCCCAACTCTCAGTCTTTCACTTCAGCCAAACAAGTCACCTGTGAAAATTAATCACACTTTTCAACCTTTGCTGAAAAATATATGTGTCCTTGACTTTTTTTTTTCCATCCAAATACCATTCATCTTTAAAAACTCAGCTTATTCTACTCTTACCCTGAAACCTTCCTTCCCCATTTCAACTCATACTTTTTCCTCCCTCTTCTTACACTTGTAATAGGTTCAAAAATTTTTGTAGTAAATAGTTGTATTAGTTTTATGTAAGCTTTTTCTCCACAACTAAATTACATTTTCTTTTCTTTTCCTTTTTTTGGTGAGGAAGATTGGCCCTAAGCTAACATCTGTTGCCAGAAGATTAGCCCTGAGCTAACATCTGTGCCCATCTTCCTCTGTTTTGTATATAGGATGCTGCCACAGCATGGCTTAATGAGCCGTGCATAGGTCTGCTCCTGGGATCCAAACCTGCAAACCCCAGGCCACCGTAGTGTAGTATGTGAATTTAACCACTAAGCCACTGGGCTGGCCTCCTGAATTGCATTTTCTTTGAGAGCTGTCTCTTGGTTTCATCAGTACCAGGCTCAGTGTCAGGAACCCAGCTTGTGTTTATCTTCTCTAAGAAAACCAGTCAATAAGCAGGACTTGAAAGGAACAAAATGGAAAATTTCAGGGCATATGCCTTAGCTAAATAACCTCATTTCAAGAGACATATTTGCTAAATCTATTCTTGTATATTCAGTCAGTGTGAGAATATTTGTCCTATACTTTACTCCAGGGAAATCAAAGCATTTTTATTTTTCCCATTTCTCCTGCCATACAACAAACACTAATTAAATTTATCTAATTTCCAAAACATTTTAGTTAAGTGATGAATTGGTGGGAAAATTTAGTGACACAGCGTTCTAGTGTCTTGTACTATTTAGTGAGTTTGCATGGCAGTTTTTCTTTTCTTTCTTCTTTTTTAACCACCTGGCCAGTTTAGAATGTCCAGATAAATTTCCACTTGCAGTGGCAAGTTTTTGGAGGATCCTGGTTAACTCTGACTTTACTTCTTGACACATCCTTGTACCCTGGGTTCATCACACTGTACATTTACAAGCAGAGAGACAAGTTGTTCATCTTATTAAAGGATCTTTGCTATTTGCAAGAACATGTCCTTTTCTTCAGAGATCTGATTGTTGAAAAAGGCAGATTCTGCAGGTCAATCAACCAGGTTGCCTCTGATGAAGACAATCTGGAGAGATATCTGCCTTCGTAGGAGAGGGGCTGTGCCTACACCAATAGTCTTAGAGTTTTGCTAACAGCCTGTTACAATCTAAACTACCTCCAGAAAAGCTCAAGTCAACCTCAGGGAAATATTCAAATTTCCAAAAGTCCAAGATTTTTCACTTTTTCTCTTTGTTCAATCCCACCCAGCTGCAAGCTACAGAACAACATACTAATCATGAATAATTCTCTCTAAACTGCAGTGACAGAATTCTTAAAGTTTTTACTTAAGAAGTCCCAAATAAGGTAGGTTATAAATACTTTATACCCATGCAATTTTCATTGTTCCTAAAGATTCTCTCAATTTGCCATGTCAGCCTGAGCAAAAGAGAAATGGATGGAAGAATAGATAGATATGAGGTCAAATCTGAGAATAGTTAATTTTGGAGGAGCATTTCCTATGTGCCAGAGATTATGCTAGACACTTTAATACCTTATTTGTTTAATCATCACAAAAGCTGCATAAAGTAGGCATTACCTCCATTTTATAAATGAAGGAACTGAAACCCAGAGAGGTTAAGAAATTTGCCCAAGGTAGCAGAGCCAGGATTAAACTTGACTCTCTGACTTCCAGAGCTCACGCTCTTAAAGGTAACACAATACTGTCTTTGACATACAATAATACAATACAGAACTGAAGTTTAGATAGGAAATCCGTGATTGCCATATCTTAACAAGTTCATGATAATGGTTTACCTGTGGTCCAGCAAAGATACTACTGAGAAGCCAGGCCAAGCCAATCATGGACTGTCCAAGCTTGCTGTTGCTTTTCACAGCTAGGGGCCTCGTGATGGCCAGGGAGCGGTCCAGGCTGATCACTACCATCATGAAGGCTGGGGCGTACATGGAGAAAAGCTTCAGATAGCTGAGGACTTTGCAGAGGAGCTCTCCAGCATACCACTGGACTGTAATGTTCCACATTCCATCCAGTGGCATGACAATTAGAGTCTCCAACAGGTTGGCTAAGGTCAGATGTTTTAAAAGCACCTTCATCCTTGAGAGCTTTTTCCCATTCTCTTTCTTCTGAGTCCACTTCTGAAGTTTCAACAAAAAAGAGGTATTAAAGGTCGTGGACAGTAGAAAAAGGAAGAAGGTAACTGTCACTCGGATCTTTCCAGATAATGTCAGGGTGGGGAGGTTGGCCTGCATCAGCGGGATGCTGCTGTTGCTGGCTGAGCAGTGATTTTGATTCTGTTCAGGAGAGGCACTGTTTGCCATAATTCCCGACTGATAGAGCTTCAAGACTTGTGTTTCTGGCACTTCTAATGTTTTATTGTAATCGAACCCAAAGTCCCATTTTATTTCTGCCTTCTTTAGATGAAAACGTCACAGGTTTAGATTATGTCAAATTTTGCCCCGGACATAGTTTATATTTAATATGAAAGATCAAGGTGAACTTGTTTTGTGGGTTTATAATCCAACAGAGTGCTAAAACAGACCATGTCAAACACATTCTGAGGGCCAAATGTAACTGTAGTACCTCAGCAGATGGCCTGGTTTTCACAACATTTTTCGTAAGTGAAGGACACTAGAAGCTCAATTGTGAATTTAAAATTCACTCATGATATTATTCAAATAACTTTAATGAAGAGATTTTCTAAAAACTATTAAGTGTTAGTATTCTATCCAACAGATGCAAAATGAAAATGAAGAAAAATGCAGAAAAAGAACTTAATCCAGTTGAAATCTGTTGTTTTAAGAAATTAATACACTTCTCAAAACACGTTTGTTTTCTTTTTCAATCATACACTGCTGAGATTTCAAACACTAGACAAATGTGTTGATTTAAAACCATCCACCATAAAACACCAAATCGATACCTTAACAGTTGGAATCAATTTGATCTAATACAAACTGGGATACATTCAAATTTAGCAAATAACCTTAATGGTCAGATTATCCATGCTTAAGTTAGAGTAAAAATGATTAACTTTTTTTTATTATTGCCTTGCTTTTATAATTGTGTCAATATTGTACTTGCCATTATTGCACATTATTGCACAGGTGTTAGAGAGAATACTATATAAATGCTGTACCTACATTTATATATGTTTATACATAATGTGAATATTTGTTTATATTCCTTTATATGTTATCTGACCATTTCACATTGGGGCCACTTAGAAACTATCTCTATGTCGCTGCTTTAGCTTTCTTGGTGAGTGCTGATGCTGTTATTTGCCAATACTGGCATGACTTACACTGGAATTTATTAAATTATCAGCTTAGTTTGTCTATGTCAACTAGTTTGCTCCTGTGGCATCCAAAGCAAGAATAATGTTAAGAGTAAAAGTGGTTCTTTTGACTTAGATGGTCCTTTCTTGTTAGCTCATTTGTTTGTTTATTCTGTCTTTTATTCATTTATTTAATGAATAGTTACTAAATATCTACTATATATACTCTCTCAGCCTTTGCAGGTAGTAAAAAGTGCATATGGCATCATCCAGGCCCGGAAAGACTTATTTTGTACTATAGAAGATTAGATAAGAACATTGGCTATGTCTTATGAGCCTCCTCAGATTCACCTGTGCCGGCTGCCTCCTGGATTTTGAGCAGCTTAGACCAGTCGCTTACCTGGGCTCCCTCTTGGCTGTCACCATATGCTGAGAATTACTGGCTTTCTTTCACTACTTCTAGACTTGGATGAAATATTATACTGCAGGACATTGAATCTGGCCTTCTTAGTGACTTTCTGAAGGGTCTGCGAATATTTTCTAATGGAGTATTTTTGTTCTGAAATGGACCGTTTTAGAATGATTAGAATGGAAGGAATAAATGAGTTAGAAATCATGAGAAGTAGGCCTTTTAGAAAAAGTGTATCTCATGTATTTTTAAGCACAAATATAGCAGAAATATACATTTGACTCTCATTATTTTTGGTAGTTATATTCTATAAAGTTGCCATGAACACTGAATTAGTGAATATTGAACCATTGCTCCTAGTAAAAATACAGGGTTAGGTTCGTAGGACCTAACCTACCTAAAACACCACTTGCATTACATAGGTTCATTTGCCAATGTCTTTGTAAAACAAGCTAGACTCCTCAATGTTGAAACCTGCTCCTCTGCATAACCTTTTTCCTGTATAACATTTAGCATACATTTAAAAAATCCTTGCAAAGGTTCCTAATATGCAGAACCTGCCTCACGTTGGGCAACTGAAATTTTTCCCAACTCTGCATGCACATGTCTGGGAACAATCATAAAAGCACTGCAAATATTGATTTTGAAGTTACAAATAAATTTTAGCAAATCGATGAATTTGTAAATAATGATTGACTGTAAATATGAATCAATAAGTAAAATTAGATAAGTTAAAGAAAAATTAGAATTCTCATTAGAGCTTCCAAATAAGTTAAACTGTATTACAAACATAAAATGTTCCTAGCATTAAAAAAAATAGTCAAGCCAGAAGTTCACAATAGATTGAAAGAAATACTATTTATTGAGCCCTCAGCTACTGAGATTTTTAGGAGAGAGAGCAAAATTATATAGAATATTAAAGAAAGGCATTTTTTCCACATCTGAGATTTGTAACTATAAAATTTGTACCTATTGTATTGCTATAATACCTTCCTTACACCAGTTTATTATTCTGAAAAACTCAAAAGGCTTTGCATATACATCATGTCCGTTAATCCTATCAGGGCCGTATGCCTGAAACAAAGCAAAACAAGGTAGACAATGGATAAATTTTCCAAACCAGAAAAGCTATTATATGTGGGCCAGCAACCAACAGGAAAAAAATGTTTCACGGTAAAATCTGATTATACTGAAATATATTTTGCCTGTTGCCTCTATGTTTAGGAAAAGAAAAAAACTGGAGCTGAGTGCTTCATTATTAGTTTCTAGCCTTTCCTTTTCTTTCTTTTCTGTTCCTCTCCCTTTCCCTTTCCAAGGAAATTTTTAGTAAGTACTTGGTTATACAAATGTGAAGCTCAAGAGATATATCTGGTTGGAGATATAAATCAGTAGAATATTTGTATATTGCTTGTGGTTGAAGCCATGGAAATGGATGAGATTACCTAGGGAGAGTGTGAACAATGAGAAGAGACAAATGCCAGGAAAGAGCTCTGTGAACACAATCATTTAAGGAGAATATAGCGACTGGGAGCATTGTAAAGTAGTGAGGAGACCGGAAGAGAGTAATGTAATGGAAGTAATGGGAAGAGAGAATTTCAGGAGGGAGGAAGTGATTCACACATCGAATATCTCAGAGACAGGATAAGGCCTAAAAAGAGTTAATAGGATTTGGTAATTAGGAGGTCACTGATGACTTGCCTAGAGTAGCTTTAGTGCTTTAGTGAGAATGGCCATTGGAAGAGCATATGAGATTTGAGGAAGTGGACATAAAATAAAGGAAAAAGGATTTAAAAAATAGATACATAATTCTTAAGGATGTTTAGAGATGTAGGGATGGAATAAGTAGAGAGGGAGAGGAGGTCAAAGGATTAGGGCAGAAAGACAAGGGAGCAGATCCCTTAGGGGAACTGATTCTGCAGTAAGGCACTCAGGAGTTTAGGGTTGATAGGGAAGGAAGTGGATCTATCAAAAGGATGGACCTGAAGGTAGATTCAAATAGAAGAGGGAGGTCAAGAAAAGAGGACCTTGATGGAATGAAAACAAGTTATAATGCAGTAACGGAGTCATAAACCTAGGAGGATGTAGATAGAAATTTGAATTTAAGGTTCCAGATGTGAAGATGTTCTGATTAACAAAAAAGTACAGGGAGTGGCTATGAAAGTGGATGGGTGAAGTGGAGGTGAATGAAGTTTGATGCATTTAAGTAGCTAAAAGAACCTTGAATCTAGGCTGTTGGATGGGTCAACCATTTGGGTTTTGAAGGTGCTCATTGATTCTGGCGATAATGATACTATTAACAATACTTAACATTTATTGGATACTTACTGTGTGTCAGGCACTTTTCTAAACATGTTACATGTATAAACATATTTAATGCTTACAACGACCCTAGAGGTTGGTACTATTATTATCTTCATTTTATGGTTGAGGAAAGTGAAACATAGAGAGCAGTTTACACATCTGACCCATATTAGAGTTGAGATTACACCTCAGGAAGTCTGCCTCCAAAACTCCCGTTCTTAACTGCTATGCTATATTATCTTTTCGGTAGGAATGGGGTGGGAAGGAAGACTGAGCCAGATGTCAGACTCCTTAGTGAATGAAGGGCCATGTTAATTATGTTCTTTTGGTTGCAAGAAATGGAGACTGTCTAGATAATGGAGGGTCTTTCATGATACACAAGGCCTAGAAAGCCAACAGCAACCCAGGCAGCTCCAGCGATGCAACTCTGAACTTTGTTTCATGACCTGAATTTGTCCTCAAGGATGAAATATTTGCTTTTCTATGTATTGTCCTCTCCATCCTCTTCTTGAACCCAGCTGGCTAGCTCTTTCTTTGCAAGTCCAAGTTTTGAGGGGAAAGAGGGATGGTGGTTTAGAAGTGACACAGAGGAGCAAGAAATAGATTTTTAACAACTCTTTACCAATAAGAATGAAAGAATAGAAGAAGGCAGGTCTTCCAAAGAAGTGTTTGAATTAAAAGTATTTGGGAGAAAATTTTGTTTCTAATAGGGAGAAAAGATAGAAACAGCACAGTATCAGAGAAAAGGAATATGTTGTTTTCTGTTTTTCAAAACATGACTTACTTTGTTTAACCGAGAATGATAATGTCTGTGACAACTACGAAGTGAGTAAAAGAGGAGCATTTTCATCAACTTTAATTGGAAGGATTTGAGGAAGGAATGTGGACTATTAATTATGAGGAAAAGTTTAGACAAAATTGCTATGGAGGCAAAGAACAAATTCTAAAAGCTTTTCAAATTTTTCTAAGCCATGTTAAATTGTACATAGTATTTAAAATGGAAGATTCACCTTCATTTTCTGAGAGTGCATCTTATCTGGAGAATCACAACATGAGACATTATTAAAATTCTTGTTTTAAGAAAGCTGTGTCAGAGGCAAAGGACAAAATTATGTTTAAAATTTATGCGAGATATTGGAGATCAGATTAATGAAAAACATATATAACATAAATCATCAATATTATGAAATGTATGAAAAAGCAGAAGTATAATGATCATGTTTATTATCAAAATTGATATATTCACTAAATACTGAAAGTAGTAATCTGTTACTTTTGTTTTAATTATAATTAAAAATATATGACTAAATACAAATTAACAAGACAAGAATGATCATTTTTATTTCAATAATTCAGTCAATCAAACATTTATTGGCCATTATGTCCTAGGCACTGCACTCGTGGTTACCAAAGAAAGGGTAGTCAAAGCTCATTATACTTAATATTTCCAAACATATTTCATAATTATGTTGAGGTATTTTTATTCACATAAACTTCATGTGGGCTGCTGGTTATTAAAAATAGTACAATTTTAATTTTATTCTTTTGCTGACAATCTTCTGTTGACACACTTAGCATTTCCATTTCATAAAGTAATTCAGTTCTAAAATACTGCACATCTTAATCCCATCTTCTTCAAATTGGAAGTTTGAAAACTAGATTTCCAATATTGTATTAATTGAGAATTTATGATGCAAATGTACAATAATATTAATAAAATTAAAAAATACAATTTAGAAAATATATGTGACTTTTGATATTATCCATTTCTATTCAAATTAAGTTTCAGTAAGATTGAGTTCCCCTGAAATCGACATCCTATTAATTCCTATATAACATACTCACTATTATTTCATTTGTATTCCTTCGTTTTCTACTGTTAAAAATGTTTCTACAAAGTCTCTGATGTTTCTGAGTGGTTCACTTACTTTTATAATTCCTTGATGCTCCCTTTAATAAGCGTTTGTAAAAACTCATCAGTATTGCTCGCTTTAAATTCTGCTTTGTGCCTCACACAATCTAGTATGTTAAAGTGTAACATGTTTCTTAGCAAAATAATTAAATAGATTTCCATCCTCTAATTTTGTTTTATATCAGAGTAAGGTATAGCAACATGGCAGAAGTACCTTAAAGCACCACTGAAATCAGCTTAGAAATAATTAATATAATGTAACAAATATTAAATATGTAGTATTTTTTTCTGGGAAAATAGTAAAGAAATGTTTCAAGAATTTATTTTGCTACCTATGCTACTTCTAGAGAGAGCATAAGAAATTTCTCTGTATTTATAAGATTAAACTGTTTCCTAATTCCTACTTAGTAAAATGATGGGAACAATGTGCCACAAACCTATACAGAATATTCCACCAGGATAAGAATATACTGACTTAAAACAATTCTCATCTTAGTATTTTTCTCTGTTTTTCTAATTTATATTCCTTTAACAGGAAGAGATAATATGAATTAAATGGTTATACCCATTCTTCAAGTATGTCAAACTCTTGTAAATAAAGATTTTGTTTAACAAATACCAATATAGAAATTATTATATGCCAGCAACTATTCTAAGTGCTTTGTAGATACATAGTCATTTAATCCTCATAAAAGCCTTCTGAGGTAAATATTATTATTATTCTGATTCTGCAAATGGGGAAACTGAGGCATAGAAATGTTAGGTAACTTGCCCAAGGTCACATAACTATTAGGTGGCAGAATCAGAGTTTGAGCCCAGGTAAGTTGGCTCTTAACTCTATGCTTTGCCACTTCACAAAAAACCACTCATCAACCTTTCTGGCCCCATAAAATGTAAATATTCATTTCAGAGTTAATGACAATGATATTAATTCTTTTATGATAATTTTTTTATAAAACAGTTTTTTAAATTGATTTTTATAAAATGAATATTGTGTTTTTAAATCTTTAGGACTTAAGGTTAAAACAGAGTTGATACCCAAAGATGCTGTAGTTATTTGGCAAGGTCTTTGAAAAGTATTTTTAGCCAAGTAAGTAGTATCTACTATCTTTTATCTGGAATTTTTTGGTTGATTGTTTTGCTAGAATATGTAATTTTGAAACTTGTTCATATTATTTTTCAACATAGGACTGATAATAGGAAGCTTATAAATAAGCCTTCCTCTTCTGTTTATTTCTCCTGGTCTACAATGCAGATATCACATATGAAAGACCTTTATTATAAAGAGTAATTTCATAGCTAGGGGTCTATATCTATGATGTAATATTATTTGTTATATACAATTTTTCCTTACTAGATCATCTAAGCATCCATAGGGACAAGGAAAAATCTTTTAAAGCAAAAGTCTTTGAATAGCAAAACTTGGTTAACTGGAATTAACTAATTAGGGTATGGTTAGTTACCTGGAAATGCTTTTACATTACACTTCCATGAAAAAGAGACAAAAAAGAAAACAAAGTGATAACAGGGGTTTAGTCAGACACAGACTATATCCTAAAGTCAGTCTAGTTACATTTAAATGCTTAAACCACCTGCATCTAACTTTATTGTACAAGGAAACTTCATGTTTGTAATGATGACGTTTAGGCAAGATGTTCTGAAACAAGAAAGATCCAACTGAGTTTACTGTACTGCATTTATTAAATTAGAAAAATAGACATGTATTTTAGGAAAAATATGAGAAAACTGTTTTCCCTAACAATTCAATTAATCTGAAAACTAAATCAACCAGAGTATTAAATCAAGTTCCTTAGAATCAGAATTGGAGATGGGAATTCTTGTGCAAGTGATTTGAGGGAGTGCTCCAAGGTGAAACCTTCAAGGGACTGAGGAAAGCAAGATACAGCAAAGGAAGAAGTGAGACACATGTGGTGCAAGTCCAGCCTTAGCCTGATCCCACGTGGAGCACTGGAGTATAGATGGCACCACAACTGGCCCGCCGTTAGGAAAGGAGGCTGATACAGTAACTTCTGTATCAGTTACCCACTGGCTGAGGCCCACTGTTGGGTGGGGAGAGGTATAACTTCTTGGGCACATCTGAGTGGTGGCTCCCATAAACTGAGGGCATTTCTCAGAAGAAGAGTGTAGCTCAACAACTGATGGAGGGGTGTCCATGTCTGACAGAGGGGTCTGGGTAGAGGATCAATAATAACCTTTACAACCAGTATAATCTATTCAAAGAACATTCTAGAAAATCAATGTTTGAGGGCAATAGCATTCTCTGAAATGGAATTTAAACTATATTTTCCTAATGAATATTGTACAGAAGAAAGAGCACAATATTGGGAATCAGACAATTCCCATTCTCTTGTGTGACCCTCAAGTCTCCCGGGTCTCATAACTATTATCTGTAAACTCATAACATGGTTTTTAATCTCTATCAGCTTCAAAATCATTTTCTATTATTTTCTTTTATTATGCACAGATTTCTACTTATTAAAATGATCTATTTTTGTTTGTTGGACATGCCTTATTTAATACAGTCATGGGAACTATAGTTTCTAAGCTTTACTCATTCATTCATTCTTTAATTCAATTATTTAACAGCTATTTATTATGTGCCAGACAGAGTTCTAGGTGTTGGGAATACAGAATAGGACAGAGAGTCCATAATATGGAGTTTCCATTTTTTTTAATAAGTAAAAATTTTAAGAAATGTTGTTTGAATATATGGGAAGGGAAGAAATTTCTCTCTTAGAAAAAGAATTAATTTTAATTTATATTAAAATCCCCACACAGTGAAGGGTTAAAAGAGAATAGAAAAAGGCTATCCTTTTTTCTGGCACTTGATAATATATGTAGTATGGCTCTTTTTTTAACAAGAGGATACTTGAAAATGAAGAAAGAATAAACTCTCTAGAAAGGTTTTGTTTTTGTTTTATATTGTTTCCTTGGTGAAAAGTTCTGTTGGTGAAAAATCATTGAGGAAGCCAGTCTTTTGCACTTAAATTATGAGATCTTTTGAGGGGAAGTAAACTATGCAAAAAAGAGTCCAAACAATGCTAAATGCATTTTCCAGCAGCATGAACAAAGGTAGTATGCTCAGCAAAAGAGCCTGCAAAGCAGCAGTCTGAGCAAAAATGAGAAAAATCAGAGATCAAAGTGAAAATGTTAGTCTGCAGTAAGGGTAGCAAATTCTAATAAAACTGGTCTAACTAGATATGTATTGAATTACCTGACAAAGGAGTCTATAAGCCACAGCTGAGTACAAACAATCAGAAAGTCGCTGAAAGACATGCCAGATACCTCAGGCGGTAGCAGTCACAAAGGCATGGGGTTTAAAGAGGCAAAAGAAGAAACCAACTGAGAAGTGAACCTTAAGTTTATTAAAATATTACTAGCTTACCAGTAAGTAGGGATTGATGGAAAAAGTGCACTTCAACATATGGGAGTTACTTGTAGTGTTCTCCGTATAGTATCTAACTTGCCTTTTTGATAAACTTGGTAATAATTTATTTATATTCGGTGTATTCAGTTTTCACTATTATTTCAAAGTTCTCATCATGAACTCTTGCCAGGTACTATTTACAGCAGAAATGGCTGAATCTGAAGAGACCCAGTAGTTATGTCAGTGGTGATCCAGGTGAGGAGGCACTGTCATCCCTGACATTACCTACTGTTTTGTCTCTCTTGTAGAGAAGAAAAGGTGGTCTATCGTTATATGGCACATCATTATGGAGGTTGCCTCACTTAAACCAGCCCTATTTGGGAGTGGCACAGTTCCTATATGTGCTAACTTAACATACTTGTCTTCATGTCATGTTATTTTCAAAATTTAAAATTTTGAATTTCAAATATTTGAAAATCAGTATTGGTACTTTTTTCCCCACAGGAATTTTATACACTTTTTATACACGAAGAAATTAGGTAAAGAAGAGTATTGGTGGCTTAAATCATTAGTCCGTCTTGCTTTTTTCCGAGATATCAGAATATGCATAGCATGACATTGCTTTATGAAAAATCTGTAATTAAGACAATAAACATATGAAAATATAGAATCTCTTTTCTGAGGTAATATAATTTTGGATAACATTATATTGATTCATAAGATAGAACATTTTGCATTGGGTAGTAGATAACTTTGTTTTTTTTTTAATCTATCAGCAGTTTTTGTTTTTTGAAATGCCTCTCTCTGACTTAAGGGGCTCTCAATCAAGAGCCCCACTTCCTCTACCAGGAGTGGTACCCTGATCCAAGCTGAGTCAATCATAGGGATCCTCAGGACTTTTTTTCACTGGAGCCAGTGGGCAGAAGGGCTCTATTTTTGTGGGACTGTTAGCTTAGCACCAAGGAAAATCTAAGCCTAGAGCTGTGTGCAAGTCTTTACCCTCTCAAGGGGTAGCATCTGACCATGAATGAAAACAGAGGAGAGGAAGGTTAAAATGTGGCTGGAGATCAAAACATTCAGCCCTCGGATCTAGCCTCAGCTCTGCCCTGTGTAGATACCTAGATTTTTAGTTAGATGAATCAATAAATTTCTTCTTTTCACTTAAACTAGTGTTAATTGAGTTTCTGTCCCTTGCAACCAAATTGCAGTATGCATATCTGACCAATATGCATATAGTTTTTTTGTTTATCCTTATTTTTCTGGAAAATTAAAAAATAGAAATGCTAATTCTTATAAATGTATAACTCAAATATAACTCAAGATATATCAAAATATTTTAAAACTAACCAAATAATAAAGCTACTGTATTAATTCATCCATAAAGTTTATGACAAATATTACGTTTTAGAATGCTATGCTAGGTAGATTCTTAGTTATAACCATATTACATAACAGAACATAGTTGTTTAAAGTGTGGGCTCTGGATCCAATTGTCTTGTGTTGAAACCCAGCTCAGGCAATTATAAACTCTGATCTTGACTTCTCTCTACTTCAATTTCCTTACCTACTGTAAGATTAAGATTACACAAGGACCATCCTCACAGGGTTGTGGGGAGGGTTCAATGTAATAATACATGTGTACTGTGCCTGGCACATAGAAAGTGGTGTACAAATGTTGGCTACTATTATTAATGCAATTATTTTTTAGATCCATGAAATTTTTTTTTATCATAATGAAGGCTATTAGTGGTAGCTGCAGTCAGTGATAAAAATGAGAAGGGTAAACTACTATAGAAATACTGGTGGACTGCAGTCTGGGAAAGCACTCTGATGATGTAATATTCTAGGTAAAAGCCAACTGCTCTGCTTATTTGGCAAGTTAGCATGAGGCATAACAGTGCATTTATAGACATCTGTGCCCTCAGCTAGGATGTTTCTGTATGGGCAAAAGCAAAGTGAAATGGAAACAAAATTTCCATATTATTTATTCTGGTTGATAATTTATGTTGTTGAGGAATTATAAGAGTTTGGAAACCTGTAATATGGAATTATTTGCAGTCTATTCAAGACTACATCATGTCTGAGGATAATTTTACTATTATGTGTGTGTATGTGAGAACATTCTTCTGGCTTCACTTTAATATGAAAGAGAAATAGGGACAAAGTAACAAACATTGGGGGATAGTCAATGTACCTTATGGGATTATCATGCTGTTTTGTGTCACTTAAGGTGAGGAAGCCATAGGGAAGGGATTAGCAGTGGCACAAAAACTAGAAAAAAACAGGGAGACAGATTTTCCTGGGAAATTTTTATAGGCAGTATTACTACAACTCACTAGGCTACAACCTACCAATATGTTGATCTTGTGGAATTCATGTTCTTGTCAGCAGGGATTATTTATAAACTCAGAAGGGAGTTTCCTTGAACACTTATTCTATGATTTCTCAAGGGACTTGAATCTGCAAATCATCAGAGAAGAGCTCTTCAGTAAATTGTAATCCATATTTACTCATATAATTACCTTCAGTCTGGAAACAGGTAAAAGGGATAATTGTATGTCCTGGTCCATTACTGTCACTAAACCCTTCTCAAAGTCTAATACACAGAGTTTTCATAGTTCTGAAATTGTGTATGTTTAAATTTGCAGCACTAAATGTGCATAAAGTGATTCTTAGTTAAATGTAGTTTGGGAATTACAAACATAATTAACAATTGTATAATCGTTGAGTTTTAATCTACCAAGAACTTCTGCACTAGAGACCAGTTTTAGACATGATCCAGTTTCGATAGTATGTTACTCGAGTGTAGACACCAGGCTTGTTTGGAAGAGCACATTCATCTCCCCAGCTTACAATACCAGCAAGGAACCAAGTGCCTTTATAATCTGCACCAACCAGAGGTCCACCAGAGTCACCCTAGAAAAAAAGAAGTTATATACAATTACTATAATTTAAAGGTGAATACTGCTTATTTTTCTCTCTTGTAGTAAAGAGAAGGAGAGACAGAAGAAGGAAAATAACCTTGATATTTCAATATTAAAATGATTCCAGTCTAGAATATTTTTGTGTTCTATAATAATTTATTTAAATCAAAGATATTGATATATGTCTTTGGATGTAACAATACAATAATGGAAAATATGTATGAAAAATTTCAACTCAATTACAACCCAAAAGAAATATTGAAGGTATTGTTGCTTATGCAGTCATCAGTATGCTGAGGAATTCCCTGATTATCTGTCTCAAATCCCCTATTCTGAGGCAGATGCTGGGAAAAAAGGTTTATATTTACCTACTACCAGCACTGGACTATTGCTCTTTCATTCTTGTGTGAACAACCCTTCAGTTTTCAGAATTATGCAATTTGGCTAAACTACCCTCTACACTCCTTATGATTGTCATCTACTGATGTTTAGGCCATTTTTCCTGAATGATGGAACATCTTGGTATCTGGATTTTCCTTTGCTCTAATCCTTCCCATCACCCTGAATAATTTCAACATCTATTGGATGAAACTATAGTCTCATGGTTCCCTTGATTCCAATTATCTACGTATTTATTAAACATTTCTAGGTCACTCCTTGTCATCATCTGGAACGACTCCACCTCTGAAATGCCATAGTCAGCATCATGATTACATGTACCTATCCCTTCAGTTTTCTCATTCCACTACTTTTCACTTTACATCTACTCTTCAATCTCATTAAGAATGCCAATTCTTAACCCCTCTCTTTTCTCTTAGTGTATTAACTTACTTCCTACTTCCTGTCTTTCTTTATGTGACCATATTCCTAATTTACCTGTACCACTACTCTTTCAACAGGATTCTCTTCCTCCCCACCATAACCTGGGCCAAACCATATATTGTGAAAAAAAAAATCATGTTACAAATTTACATCCTCAAACCAATACCTCTTCCCAACAGTTATATGTCCCTAGCCATATTCCTTTCTCAATTTTAAGAGCAGCCAATCCAAAACTTTTCTCATCTTACAATGAAAAAAATCATTATTTTTAGATTGTGTATAATATATATAACATAAAATTTACCATTTTAACCATTTTTCAGTATACAATACAGTGGCATTAAGTACATTCATATTGTTGTGTGATTATCACCACCATCCATCTCCAGAACTTTTTTTCATCTTGTAAAACTGCAACTCTATACCCATTAAACAATAACTCTCCATTGTTCCCTTTCCTCAGCTCCTGGCAACAACTATTTTACTTTTTGTCTCTAAAATTTGACTCATATGAGTGGAGTCATATAGCATTTGCCCTTTTGTGACCAGCTTGTTTCACTTAGCATAATGTCTTCAAGGTTCATCCATGTTGTAGCATGTGTCAGAATTTTCTTCATTTTTAAGGCTGAATAATATTTTATTTTATGTATATACCACATTTTGTTTACCCACTTATCCACCAATGGGCATTCGGGCTGCTTCCATCTTTTGGCACTTGTGAATAATGCTGTTATGAAAACATGGATGTACACATATCTGTTTGTCCCTGCTTTCAATTCTTCTGGGTATTTACCCAGAAATGGAATTGCTGGATGATATGGTAATCTATTTTTCCTTTTTTTGAGGAACCACCATGCTGTTGTCCGTCAAGCCTGCACCATTTTACATTCCCAGCAGCGGTGCACAAGGCTCATTTCACAATTTTTTTTTTTTTTTTTGTGAGGAAGACCAGCCCTGAGCTAACATCTGTTGCTAATCCTCCTCTTTTTGCTGAGGAAGACTGGCCGTGGGCTAACATCCATGCCCATCTTCCTCTACTTTATATGGGACGCTGCCTCGGCATGGCTGACAAGCAGTGCGTCGGCGGGCGCCCAGGATCCGAACCCGCGAACCCCGGGCTGCCAAGCGCGGACTAAACCGCTGCGCCACCGGGCGGCCCCTCATTTCACAATTTTTAAAAAATTCAGTTCCCTCATTCTGAACCTAGTGTCTTGCTTAATTTCAAATTCATAGAGTAAGTGGATAGTAACAGGTAGCAATCTCTCCATTTCTTGTCCTAGTCTCTTTTGACTTCCCATTTCACCTATATCCACTCACATCTGTATCTAATCTCCTTTTCAGACAAATGGATGTATTTAGTTCTTTCCAAAGCTAGTTCCTCCATTTTTCTCTGGATCAAGAAACTTGTTCTATCAACAATCTTCTCTTTTTGTTTATGTTCTCCGAATATATCTTCATTTCCTTCCCTGTTTTTCTCCTCCAGGCATACAGATTTTTTTGGGGGGGGTGCTCTTGCCTACCTGAAAAATGACAACTTTCTGAATCTTAAGACCTCCTCTATTGCCCCAATTATCTTTTCATAGCGAAGTGACTTGAAGTAGTAGTCTATGTTGAAGTTTCCATTTTCTCATCCCATTCTCAACTTCTAAATGGTTTTTCTTTCCACCAATCCACCTTCCCAGACTTTACCAATAAATAATTGTTGAATTTGATACTCTTTCCAGCATTTATCTTACTTGACTTCTCTATGGCATGTGTCACTATTAACTATTTCCTTTTTTCTGATCTCTGGCCTCCTGTTACTCCAATTTCTTAATGTTTTTCTCATCTTTCTTATCTCTTATGGTTAGCCCCTTAAAAGCACATATACCCAAGTTCTGTAACTTAGGTGCTTCTTATTTTACATACTATATCTGCACAATTGCCTTCATGCTCATGAATTTAACTACCACCCAAGATGGCAATGACTTTTAGGGATAATCACTAGCCAGAACTCTTTCCTGAGCTCAAAGTTTTTATTTCCAATGGTGTACCGGACATATCTGCCTGGATATTCCACAGGTACCTCAAATTTAGCACACCTAAACTGGACTTTCACCCTTATCAAACCTGCTCTTTCTCCTGTATATCCTCTCTAGTTTCTCAGTGAGAAATATGGGAGTTAGCATGTATTCCTCCTTTTCCTTCTTCCTCACACCTAATCAGTCCTACAATCTTGTCCACTCAACTGTCTTATTGTCTCTTCATTCCTACTGTGTCTTAGTTGAAGCCCTCACTATCTTTCTCAGATGAAATATCTTAATAGATTCCACTATCTCTAGCTCACTTGCTCCCAGTCCATCTTCCACTCTGCATGTATTGGATTTGGCAATTAGACAATCATTAGTAATTTTGGCTAGAACGATTTCAGTGGAATGGTAGGGCAAAAATCTGCAAGCAGTAGGTCAGAGAGTAAATAAATTGAGATTATGGAACAATGATGGTAAACTATTCTTTAGAGATTTGACCAAGAAGAGAAAAAGAAAGAGAGAGTAGGCTGTATCAAGAGAGAGAGACCTGATAATGTTTGCAGAATATGTGGAAGAGTCCATTAGAGTAGGACAATTTGGAAAATATGGAAGAAAGTTCAAATTAATGGAAAGTTCAAATACCTATGTAGGTGGAAAAAGAGTGGATGACAAACACAGGTAAAAGATTAGCTTTGAATAGAAGAAATTTGTTCATCCCGAGCATAGAAGGAGAGGATAAGTGTAAATCTATGAGGTAGAAAAGAAATCAAAGGAGTTCTCATATGATTGTTTTCATCTTTTTTCCAGTTAGTAGGAGGAAAAGTCTTATGTTATGAAATATAAGGGCATGGTGGGATACATTCAAACAGTGTAATGACAGTTTGACATAGCACCGTAAAGGATGCATTAGAGAATTCCACAGTGTGTTAAGGACCCGGCTGTGATTATATGACACCAGTTTACAAGGCTGCCAGATTTCTTCTAGCTGTGCTCAGCAGCTCACAGATAAAAGCAAATAAAGTAGATAGATTGCTCATGGTTAGAGATTACTAGGATGGGTGTGGGGGAAGTGGAAGATGGTGTAGTCTTTGCGGGTGCTGTCAATAGAGTGGTTGAAATAATCAAGCATGGGTTCTAGGCTGCATAAGGTTAAAAGAGCGTCATGGGGTTGATGGTGATGGACTGAGGGAAAATTAAGAGAAACAGAGATTTAAGCCTGTCATGACTTCGAAGAATAGGTTTAGTGAGACAGTTGGAAAGATAGAAATCTGTAATTAAAGATGATAATTATGTATTGCAAGTACTTGTTTGCATGTCTTCCAGCTCCTAGAGTGCAGGAACGATGCTTTATTAACTTTTAACTCCCCTGCACCTAGCACATAGTTAGCAGTCAATAAAGAATCATTATATCAAAGAAAGAGTGAATAAAATAAGGGTCTTCCTCGATTTATCACTGATTCTGCCTGCCTAGATAACTACAGTAGAACTTTTGTTAGCTCTAGGACTATTGCTCATAAACAGCATCAGAGGTGTTTGAAGCATGTTAAACATAAGGAAAGGTAGCTTAGGGTAGCATTCAGAGTATAGGCTCTGGAGCCCAATGTCCTGTGTTTAAATTTCATTTCTGCCGCTTAATACCTGTGTGAGTTTAGACAAATTACTTGATCTCTTTGTCTCAGTTTCTTCATCTGAGAAATAGGGTTTATACATCACAGGACTACCACAACTTGAATAAATTCATATTTGTAAAGAGCTTAAAACAGTGTTTGGCACAGGGAGATGCTATCTAAGTGTTGTTAAATGAATAAAATATTTAGGGTGTTAGACCCAGTTGAGCGTTTCTCAGTGAAAGAGGGCCAATCGAACTAAGGTCACCAATATTCCATTTCATTTCTTTATTGCTTATTCCAAATTGAGTCTCTTCCCTACTCCCGCTCACAGCTTCTTATAACAGTACGGGTGGTTTAGCATTTTAGTACTTTAAGGAGACCTATCAGATAGCAATATAATTTTAATTAGCTACTTTGGTTATAAAACATCCTTAAGCCTTTAAAAATTGTCAGTCTTTTGAGAAAATTGAAGAGGTTGATGGGAAATTAAAAAATGCAAGAAAAAAAATCTTCTTGAAAATGGAATAGGCAGATTTACCTGGCAGGCATCCACATTTCCCTCCAGGAACCCAGCACACAACATTCCAGGTCTGATCACACCACCGTATACGTTTTCACGGTTGCAGGTCTTACTATCTATGATCTTCACTAATCCTTTTTGGAGTATATTAGGACTTATTCCTAAAGGGAGAAAATTGTAAAATTTTTGCTAAAGTCAATATCAATCCCTCTGGCTAGGTTATTAGTATCTAACACTATGTATAATTTCCAAATCAATGTAAAACATATGTTTCAATTAAGCTTTAATTGTCTCCTTTCCTAGTAACAAAGAAGTAATGTTATGAACACACCAAGCTGTTGTTAAAAATGACCAATTTTAGAAACACTTGGTATGTCCATCCATATGTGATGGGATTATTGTCCTTTTGAATTGTTTTGGAATTTTATATTTATTACATCTATGCCTTAGAAAACAAAATGAAAAATTCATATTCTAGAAACATACAATTTTATAATCACGTTTAGATTTTCTGCTATTTGTTACTATAATTCTGAATCTTGGAATTAATTTTAAGTTTTTTTTTATGCTTTCAAATGTATTTATAAACTTAAATAGCCACTACATCTTTACATTATTAGGGTCATAGGGATGCCCATGTTTAAATGGTCTTTACTCAAGTTTTCCGTGTCACAGAGGGCTACTCATTTCACCCCATCAAAAACACTCAATCTTCTGTGGTCTTTATTTTTTTCTGTGATACTTACCTGCATAAAACGTGCTGTGTAATCTACTTATTTATTGTATTTCATGATTACTATTTGTCTTCATTTGCTAAGCTTTATGAGGGCAGAAATATTTGCCTATTTTATTCATTAACATATCCAAACCAGCTAGGACAGTACTTGGAACAAAGGTGGTGATCAAAATAAATGTTTATGGAATGAATAAATGAATGAATGAAATGGAAGAAAATGAATTACTTATTGAAATAATACATTCCTGTAAAACTGCCATTGTTAAGGGAAATTATGGTAAACTATGAAATTGTAGTTTCTGTATGAATGTCGTTGAGGATAATTTTCAATCCATTGTACATTATTCTCTTTAAAATGATCCAGAGAAAGTATTTCTTAGGTTTAGTTCTGATTCTGAGTGTTTTTTTTAACTTCTAAAACTCAAACCACACAATGGAGGAAGATTAGGAACTCACCATCAGACTTTAATGTTCCCCATCCAGTGACCACCACGTCTGAATTGGGTGGGAATGTATAAGTAGCTTCTGGAAGACATGCTCTTCGGATGTTGCTTGTGTATAATACTGGCGAAGATAGATGCACAACAGCAATGTCATTATCGTGTGCAGGGTAATGGTAGTTTTCATGAATTATAATATTCTTGACACCTCGTTGTGTTTGTGGATCACTTAAAAGAAGCCCAAAACTAACTTTCCATCTTTTGGGATCCCTGGCCCTAAAGAAAATAAATTTATTTATTAAAAGTCCTGTATATTGGAGTTGTAGGAATTAATATCTTAAACTTTTTAAACAGTTAGATATGTTTTCAATTTCCATAGTGTGTAGAAGCCTACAAAAGTGAAGCTATATGTAAGAGAAAAAAATAATGATAACATGAATAGATTTTGGATAATTCAAGGAGCTATATTTTAAAAGATAACCTATGGAAACTACATTTTATTCCTTATTTTGTCCAGAAAAGACTCAAGGAGATTTAGAAAGATAAATATGACAACATATTTTGCCCCCTTTTTATTAAAGGGGCCAAGGATGTGGGACAGAGTAAACTTATGGAAATTAAGGAAGTAGTCTAAGTCCTCTTTTACAATCATTAAAAACTATACATAGAAAGATATTTCTGACATAACCTATTATTTGTTTATCAACGGTTTGTATACTAAGCACTGAAAAATAGTGCTGCTGGAACACTTTCAAACTCTCAAGTCTGAGAAGGATTTTGTTTAAAAAGAAAACCAATGAGTGCTGCATAAAACCAATAGAAATTAGTGAAATGAACCATCAAATAAAAGGGTAAAAACTTTTAGGTAAAAAAGCAGCAAACTTTTGGTGCAAAAATATATCCTTTAAAGAAATAATCACTTTAAATAGGGCTATAAAATATATGGGAGGATGCAGCATGGATTCAATTACTTATGATTAAATAAATAAGACAAAATGTAATAATGATGAGAAAGAAATAGAAGACCTGTGTTCAGTTTGGGATTTATAGT
Source organism: Tapirus indicus (assembly GCA_031878705.1). NCBI lineage: Eukaryota > Metazoa > Chordata > Mammalia > Perissodactyla > Tapiridae > Tapirus > Tapirus indicus. The sequence continues at coordinate 52,088,178 of CM062919.1, forward strand.
TTCTTTATAAAATTAAATTAAATGAATCTAGCTTAGTGATTCTCAACTGAGGGCTATTTTGTCATCCAGAAGATATTTGTTAATGTCTGGAGACATTTCTGATTGTCAGTTCTGGGGGATGCTACTGGCATTTGGTGGGTAAAGGCCAGGGATGCTGCTAACTATCTTACTATGCACAAGATATCCCCCACAACAAAGAATTATTTGGTCAAAAATACCAATAGTGTCACTTTTGACAAACCGTGCTCTAGCCTGAATATATCTGTTTTTTTTACTGATAATTCTACTGAGTAATTTTTAGGATCTGTACCTCACAATATTAAACAATTGGAGGCATAGTTGTGTGACCATATTCTTGAAAGATATGTTTCAGACTTTTAGCTACTTGAGTGGCTTTGAGGCCTTTATGTGGTCCAGAGCTTACTTTATGAAACAGTGAGCAGCAGTGACAAGCCAGCTGTTACTAATCAGAGTGGCTCCACATAGGTGGACATTGTTCTGTTGAAGGCTAGCTTGCCAGGGCCATTCCCCTTCCTTGGCATCCATGCCCCCTGCTATCTTGTTGCCAGAGGGAGTTATTGTGCGTTGTCCACAACCTGCTCAAAATAGAGTTCATTAGCATATGGTGATATCGATATTGCTTATGCACGCATTGCTATAGTAAACAAATGCTCCATAATATGTGTCACTATTAACTATTAACTGAAGAAAAACTCACAGTCTTGGAGAAGTTAGGACTAAATTACTGCCAACATGAGATTTCCTAAGAATTCATTCCAAGTTGATGGACAGCTTCCTCTCCCATCCTCATCACTCACATACACGCTCTGTTTGTTTGGAATTATATGTTTGAATTTGGAATATAATAATGACATAACCAGTTACTAAGTTGCATAGGGAAATGTGTGCTTTTTAATTTTGTGGGCAGTTGTTTAAAGCAATGATTGCTCTGAAACACTCGTAAGAAAGTAAGAATGAATGTGAATGAGATACTGATGAGAGACAGAGTAGACAGAAATGTGTTCACACTCAAGTTCCAATACATAATATCTGGATAAAAAGAATAACACATGAAGATAGCCAACCCTTTCCCAAAGTTATATGCTTCTCTGAATCAGGACAGTGCTCGAGTGTCAATTTAGATCCAGAGAGAATGCCAGATTCTTAAGTCTTTAAGGCAAATCTGCAGTGATAGTACAACTTCACGTGATTCTGTCTGACTCTGAGTCTCTTGCCTGTCTTGTCTTCCTCCAGCTAAAGCACTGAGCTTGTCCCTTAATAGTTTTTGGCATCTTTTACTAGAGATTGTCAGTCTCATTAATAAATATTTTTAGAGGGCAGGGACCACATATTTTTTAAAAAAATGTATCTCCAGAACCTACCGCAGAGAACCTGTCACATAAAAGGAGTTCAACAAATGTTTGTAGAAGTGAAGTCTACGGAGTGTAATCCATGAGACATCTTGAAATAAAAATGATATTTGACAGCAAACGCTTTTCTGTAATGGGTATGTTCCTAAGCATTTAGAGAGAGAAGAAAACTTGCCATAATCAATGTGGTGGGCATGGATTAAAAACAGTGGCTCTCAATTAGGGACAATTTTGCACACACACACATACACCCCATCCCTAGGAGAAATATGGCAATACCTGGAGACATTTTTGGTTGTCATAATTGGGGAAGGGGCTACTGGTATCTACTGAGTAGAAGCCAGGGATGCTGCTAAAAGTCCTATAATGCACAGGACTGTCTCTGAAACAAAGAATTATGTGGCCCTAAATGTTAATAGTGTTAAGGTTGAGAAACTCTGAGTTAGAGAAAGGTATTTGTATCAAGAATGAGAACATTTAAATTAATTGGAAAGGTTAGATGGTCAATCGCTTCACAGAGATGTTGTTCATTATATGTGACAAGATGTATCTTGAGATATTCTTTCCTGAGAGTGGAAATGCCTTAGAAGCACAGGGGAGGGACACACAGACTTTCCAAAAGGTCTTCACTAGCGATCTGAAGTCCTTAAGTTTGTTTATTGCTTCTAATTCTCGATTGTCCTAGATTCTAGATTGCATCTTTGATGCAACCCAAACCTCAGGTTGTTAAGGCATCCACTTCACAAACATTGCTGAGCTGAAGCGGTGCCTTTGTGGTTGCTATTTTTGCACGCGAGAGCTCTCGCATTGACTCACTGAATGTAACTCCCCTTCCTTTTCCTCTTTCTTTCCACTCCCTGTCATGGATGCTACAGAGAATAATGCAAATAATCCAGAACCCAAAGATATAATTGTTCCTCCCTATCCTCCCTTGTGTTTAGACAACTCCTAAAGGAAGTTGACTTTTACTCATCTTCCTTCAGAGGAATATAAAAACAAAGATGCTTCTCTGTGGGCTAGGAGAACCTCCCCTGGGTGACTCTACTTCCCTGTTTCTGCTCTTACTCAAAATTTTAATCTAATTTATACCCACGCATCAATTTCCATTCTGAGCTCTCATTTACTCACGATGTGTCTATTAAGCTTTCACCTGCCACCTCTGCAGTGTTACCTTGTTATTACCTCTGACTTAGGTGGCACATTGTAGCTTTTGTCAAAAGAGGTCATATGGTAAATTTCAAGGACTTAAGAAATATAATGAAGACACGCTAGCTGGTACTTTCAGAAACATCAGGGAATATGCCAAGCTCTTACAACCTCCCTACCCTTCTAACTGCTATCCCATCACCTATTACTACACTTGAATACAATTTATGTTACTTGCCAAACTCTATTCTTCAACCCTGTTTGATTTTTCTTGCCTACCTCTCCCTTCTCCCTTTTCACTTAAATTACGATTAAAATCTCAGATAGGCCAAGTCAAATTCAGAACACTGATCTGGATGGTTTTTAGTGTTCCAGCTGGGGGTAGACAAATTGGCTGATTTCTTTCTTACCACTGCTTTTATTCCTGTCTTAACTACCTCTCTTCTACCAACCTGATGAATTCCTAATTGTGGATTTTGATTGTATCACTACTAAAATTTTTAATTGGAATAATTGACTTTGAAATGTTTTATTAAGTTGCTGGGGATGGTTCAGTCAAAATATATCAGAGAGAAAAATAATCTAATACAGCCTTGTGTTTAAGTTTTGCCCAGGTTGTTAAGAAATAATTATGCTGTGACTGAAGGATGGTAAGAGCTGTCAGGGTCGGTGTCACCTTAGCTCTGGAGGGCGATTCCTCCAATCCAGTTGCCCTAGTCAGTCTGTGTCCCCAGATAAGAGCAGTGCTTCTCCTGACAGCCTGCTCCAGGTCCCAGCAACCCTGGGGATCACATTTCCCAGGGCAGCTATGGGGACAACGGAAGCAGAATGCCGTGGCCAGCAAGGAAGCTGCTCACATGTAAGGCAGCTGACTTCTCAGCACACTAAATTTGGCTTGTAGGGTTAGAATCCCACAGTGAGTTCCTAAGCCTGGAATTTTCACAGAATAGAAAATACAAACAGCTGACCTCTATGGAGTGTTTATTATGAGCTGCAAACATTAACATGTTTGTTAATAAATACTAAATATATAATAATGTTTGTTAATAACAATAATTGTTAATAATGTTTGTTAATGAATACTTTACTTGTGCTACCTTCTTTTATTGTCACAAAAACTTGGAATTGAGGGTTTGAGAAATTAAATAACCTGTGCAAATTCAGCCAGTTAGTAAGCGGCAGATTTAGGGCTCAAAACTGATGTGTAGCTGGTTTTAGACTCCAAATTCTTAATTATCACTGCTTGCTCCTAGATCCCCTCTGCCATCGTGGCATATGCTAATATGTTCCTTATTTTAAATCCATGACATCAGTCAATTTAAGACCAACTTCAGTCACCTTCATACAAGTTTCTAAAAGCAGGCTTCCCATTACACTTTTATGGACACCACATTGACTTTCAAGTGGAGGTCTTTTTTGCCATTCAAGGAATTAAGTTTCACTAGAAAATAACTCTTTGTTAATGAACTTACAGGTATTGAGAAGATTTTCTGCTGTCGGCATTGCAATGTCTAAAAGTTAAGAGAAAAGAAAATGAAAATATTTACATTTACTAACACATTTTATTTTAATACTGTTAATATTAATAATTTTTGTTTTGGCAACACATTATTCTGTAGCCATAATCATTTTATTCAATCTTGACTATATCATTTCTATGCTCATAGATTAGCATTGAGTAATAAAATTTTAGTTTTCTTTCTTCTGTTTCTAAAAAGACTCTCAGGTTCCCTATTAAAAGTTATTTGAAAAAGACATCTGGGTCTTGGAAAGTGCTCACATATATATATACATAAAAAGGTGATCTTTTACCATATCTTGAATCCAAATCACCAGATAACTGAATGTGTTTGACATCTTTTATGTACCACTTTAAATACCCTTGGCCCATCTCTTAGTCCAGCCACAATGTGATGACCAATTCCGCACAGATTTGGATCTGCTTTACTCAGGAGTAACTTGACAGATGCCTTTCTCAAGTCAGCACCTAAGACTTCTCACTTTCTGCCAGAAGGACCCACTGGACATTCCCAGATGGACAATAGGAAATGTGGGAGTTAACTCTGTTGGAGCCAGTGTAAGATGGGAGCTGATGGACAGATGCTTCCCCCTTTGATCACAGGGGAACACAGTTCTGAAATATAATTCATAGAGTCCCATGGGATGGAGCTAGAATTGCCCCTAGTGTGGCCAGCTCTCCTCATTTTACTCTTTCTGCCCTCTACCCTGTCTCAAATCAACTATGGCATGCAAGTCTCTGTCTCAGGCTCTGCTTTTCTGGGAAATCAGGCTTCACTCAAATAACTATATATCATAACAAATAATGCTAGGATAACTAGGAGAGAGTACATACATTGCTATATTTAGTGCATTTTTTGGTGTTGAGTGCATTTTGCTATATTTTGATCCTTTTAAAATTAATACTCTTTGTGTGGTAAGTTTCAATTATTCAGAACATTCAGTTGAGTATGCCATTGCATTTCCCATTTATTTTGGATAAAAAGTTTTACTTTAGTAATAAGGCATACTTTAACATTGTCTACTCGTTCCTAGACATCTAGGGAATATTATAGGATGAGATTTACTCCAGACAATTTTGCTATGGGCCCCATGTCCCTGCAGAATTGCAAACTTGTCACTTCATGTGGGAAATGTGTGAAGAGAGGGTGAACAAATGAGTCACAATTATGTCCCAAATGTCAGTGCAGAGAACTGTAAATCCACTAGCCATTTCTACTTAAGAGTTTCTCTTCAAAGAGAAATTACTAGTTGCTCCATAAATTAAGTACTACAAATGCCAACGTAGATTCATTTTTATTTTGCTCTTGGATTTCTATAAACCCAGGAGGGAGTATCCAGTTCTATATGCCAATTACAGTTACACATTCTTACAGTAGGTTGCACAACAAATCGGGGAGACAAAAGAATCCTTTACCAGAGAGTCAACCTGTCTGAACAAAAAGGCAGGAGCAATTCAGCAGTCAGATGAAGTATGAGTAAATATGAGCCACACCTACTTAAACAGAAAGGTGGCATATTTCCATCTAATCTTTCATAGCTGCCTTCCAGAGGCTAATTTTTGTTTGATATGATACCTTTAGAGCTTAATTTTGAGCTTTGTGTGGTTGGTAAAATATCAAACCATATTAAGATTTTGAGAAATAAACTGTTTTAGCTTGACTGGAAAAATGTTAATTCTTACACCTTAAGAACTAATTATTTAGAAACTCTACTATATTCACAGAAATTTCTTCTTTCTTTGAAGTTTTCTTTATTGATGAATGACTTGCTAAAGGGAAAAAATGTTTTTGACTCATAATTTACTTTTAATAGTTGTATTATTCCAGACCTTAATACGATAACTATCACTTGGGTAGGTGGAAGACAGACAAATACAATGAATGGGAAATGACTTAAGTCGTCACTCCTTTGGACTGAGTCATTGCTGTGGCTGTTTGTGTTTCCTTCCTTTTAAGTTCTTTGTCTCACACTGAAAGGCAGAAATTCCAATGGATTTACCTCTGAATCAAGGAGTCAACACTGTAACCTAAGATACTCTGTTTATACAGTACCATATAAAGTGAGTGACAAAAAACAATGACACTGCCCCTGCCAAGAAGGGGATTTCATCAAAGGATAATAAGACAAAGCAGTTTTAAAAAACAGCTCAGCAACTGTGCCTTGGTCTTCTCCTATGGGCCAGGAATCAAAGAAGAATAGAATGGACACTGCCCTCAATGAACTGGGAGTGTAGTGGAGGTGATGGACAACTAAGAAGATAATCTAATATTATGTGATAAGTGCTATGGCAGATGTATGCAGAGAAAATTGGATGCACCAAGAAAAGTCACTTAGCATAGAGGGGTGACAAGGGACTAGGAACAGCTGCTGACAAATATTCTTTTGGGAAGTAGTCAAGAAATTAATTTTAATGGGGGCAAAATAGACATAATTCACTCACTATTGAACATTAGATTAGAAAATATGCTTAGATGCTCTCTAAATGAGCTTTTGGATCTGCCATTGTTTTATATTTGTTGTCTTTCTGAGATTAGGAAGTAGGAAATGCAATTTTGCATGCACTGGCAGAATGACGACTCCCTAAAAGTGTGATAGCCAATGAATAATTTATTCCTTAAAAAAAGAAGTCTGAAACATAATAATAATGAAAGCTAAGCTGTATGATTTTAAAGTATAAGGAAGAATTTTACAGAGGAGTAGATAAACTTATAATATAAATTTTACATAGACCATGGACTTGAACGCTGCTTGGGTGAATTTATTACTTTACTTGAGTCCAAATGCTAAATTAGTTGATTAATCCTACTTTTCAGATAGTTTTTCTAGGATTCTAGCATTAAAACTATAGAGATTAGCTGAATTCTCTTATGGAATGTGTTTTATGGGTTATTTAAAAATGTTCCTGTGGTAGATTTCTGAAAACTTTATAAATGTACATGGGCTTACTGAGTAAGGTAACTACTACAAAATTGTTTTACGACACAGAAATGATCATCTTCCACCATGGAAGTTCATTCATAATATTTTCACCAGAAAAAAAAAAAAAGCTACTGGACCATTAATATGACTGGCCTTCATTAAAAGGCAAAAAGGATCAGAGTGTGGACCTGGATTGTGGTTGAGCAAAATTCGAATCCTTCATTCACTGCAGGTTTTGATTAGTCACCTGGCTGCATATTTAACCTCAGTAAATGCTTTTCTTTATGTTTCTAATTAGACTGAAAATTGTCTCTGTGGTTAAATATTATATGTTATTTGTCATTCCTCAGAGTGATGTAGATTAGTTTTTCACTTACATATTTTCAATATGTTTGCCATCTTGACTCTGAAGGTAAAATTTTAAAAATATTTTAAGATTTAATTAATTAAATATAAATCAATTAAACTTAATCAATAGCTGTATATGCAGGTGGTAGTTTTTAAGGTAGAACTGTGCTCTAGTTTTTTAATGTAGATTTCAAGATTTATGAAAAGTCAGAAATATTTATTTTTGGTTGGATATTATATATGCTTATCCTATGACTTAGCCATTGTTGATTTTAAGCTTTGGAAGCAGTACAAAAGACTACTGTAACAAAGAGAGGACAAGACAGGTACCACAGAGTATATTTCGACAGTTATGTTGATGAAGTGAGCAGTGGATAATGTAAGTGATAACTTTTGTCTTATGCTTTTAAATGCCATCCTTGTGTTTCTAAGGGGCCCTTTTGAGGACACATGGTGGACAGGAGGTTAATATTTAGGATTTCAGTTTGGAAAGTGTCTGTCTTGGCTCTCCCAGGGACCTAGACACCTTGTGAAGGCCTGCATTTTGACGGCACAGTTCTGGTGTTTCACCCAGAAGCGAACACTTTGTGGATTCCTTTCAGTTCATGTCCATTACTTTCTTTAAGACCCATATTAAGAGGTGGCTTTTCCAAGATGCTTTCCTTCTTATCTCCCTCTTCTCTGGTAATTCCTTAGCTTCAGATTCCCTTTCCAATTTGCATATAGTAGTTTTTGATTCGTAACAACCATCACCTGGTAATATTCACTTGTTTATTCTGAATGAATTAAATTTTTTTCACTGGAACTTATGTCAAGATGCTTGTTTTAAATATATCTTTCCCATAGTAAAAAAAAAAAAGGATTTCTTCCGGGAACTATATATGTTTGAAAAAAATATTGAAAAATAAAAATATTCAGGCAGTTATTAAAAGACCCAATTACAATCTTAACAGAATTTATAGACTTACTTTAGGTAACACTTATGAGTGAATCCATGACAGTTACGTGGTTTTTGAAGTTGTACAAATAAGCTGTCATTAAACACAAGCCACAACTATTCTTTTCTTACTCAGAACACAGAGGCTTCTTGTGTGTTTCTTTGGAAATCTTACACAAGAGACAAAGAACTTGAAGGGTACAAAGAATGGAAAAGCTGGTTTGAAAGAAATTTCTGAAATCTTGAAGTTTAAATTTCTTCCTGGCCTGAGTTGACAGACTTGGTAAAGATGTTTCTTTCTTTTTAAAAAAGAGCTCTTAATATTTTGAATGCCTTTTCTTGTCCTTCATTGATTTTTTCCCCCACATTATGAGCTTTAATAAAAGCTCTTGGATGCATATTTTATCAGAAACAAAAATCACTTTAAGGGAAAAAAAATCATTAAAATTGGCGTTTAGCATTACGAGAGAAGCAGGAAAGAAACAGTCATTTGTAATTCATCACTAATATGAAAGATGATTTAAAGTGGTGTTGCCTGATAGCTTTAGTATCTTTACAATCTTATATAAAGTGTTTGTGAATGTCAAAAGATTTCAGGCTGCATGAATGGAAGATAAAATATCATGATTGTATTTTTGTAAGAGTAACTCCATAATGCTAGGATTTCTGAGTCTTAAAAAGATTTCCAAATTTCTCAAAAACATTAAAAAAACCTCACACTATGACTCATTTAAGTATTTGTATGACAGTAACTCAGAGATCTAGGAACATGAGGGATAAGGAGCCAAACTCAGGACGTCTAAGATGTAATCCCAAGAAATGTGTACGTATATGTTTTTTATAATATAATTAAAAAATTCAACATTATGAGATAATGGTAGATTCAGATGTAGTTATAATAAATAATATTTACATACCTTTTACCCAATTTCCCCCAAAGGTAATATCTTACAAAGATGTTATAAAGGTAACATCTCCAAAACTATAGTACAATATCGTCACCAGGATATTGACATTGATGCTGTTAAAATACAGAACATTTCCATGACCAAAAGGATGCATCATGTTGCCCTTTTATAGCGACATCTGCTTCCTCCCATCTTATTCCCTCCTTAATCTCTGGCAACCACTAATCTGTTCTCCCATTCTATAATTTTGTCATTTCAAGAATGTCATAAATTCATATAAATAGAATTATACAGTGTGTAACTTTTTGGATTGGCTTCTTTTATTTAGTGTAGTTCTCTATAGATTCATCCAAGTTCTCTTTATTGCTGTGTAGTATTCCATGGTATGAATGTACCCAAGTTAGTTTAACAATTTACTTGTTGAAGGATATCTGGGTTGTTTTCAGTTTTTGGCTATTAGGAGTAAAGCTGCTATAAACATTCATGTATATGTTTTTCTTTTGCTGAGGAAGATTCGCTCTGAGCTAACATCTGTGCCAATCTTCCTCTATTTTGTTCCTTTTTTTTTGGTACATCCATGCCAGTCTTCCTCTATTTTGTATATGAGATGCCTCCACAGGATGGTTGATGAATGGAGTAGGTCCGCACCTGGGATCCGAACCCATGAACCCTGGCCGCCATAGTGGAGCACACAGAACTTTAACCACTTGGTCATGGGGCTGGCCCCAATCTTCCTCTATTTTGTATGTGAGCTGCTGTCACAGCATGGCCACTGATAGATGAGTGGTGTAGGTCCACATCTGGGAACCAAACCTGGGCTGTCAAAGCGGAGCATACTGAACTTAACCACTAGGCCACCAGGGCTGGCTCCATGTATAAGTTTTGTTTGAACACAAGTCATCATTTGTCTGGGACAATGCCTAGGAGTGTAATTGCTGGTAGTTACGTGTTTAATTTTTTTGAGGAACTACCAAACTGTTTTCCTGAATGGATATACCATTTTACATTCCCACAGGCCATGTGTGAGTGATTCAGTTTCTCTGTATTCTTGTCAGCATTTGGTTTTTTCATCACTTTTTATTTTAGCCATTCTCATAAGTGTGTAGCAGTATCTCATTGTAGTTTTAAGTTTTGTTTCTCTAATTGGCAATGATATTGAACATCTATTTATGTGCTTATTTGCTATCTTTATATTATTTTTGGTTAAATGTCTCTTCACCTCTTTTCCCCATTTTCTAAATGGATTGTTTTTTTCACTGAGTTTTGAGAGTTCTTTGTGTAGTCTAGATAACTAGTCCTTTGATATGTGGTATGCTAATATTTTTTTCTGTGGCTTATCTTTTCATCCTCTTAATAAGATGAAATTTCTCAGAACAAAAATTTTAATTTTGATGGAGTCTAATTTATCAGTTTTTCCTTTTATGTATCATGCTTTTGGTGTCAAGTCTAAGAACTCTACATAGCCCTAGATGCCAAAGATTTTCTCTTAGATTTTTTTCTAAAAGATATAATTCTGTATATCAACTTGGGGACAATTGACATCCTTATGAAGTTGAGTCTTCCAATCCATAAAGATGATTTGTCTCTTGATTTATTTAGATCATCTTTGATTTCTTTCATCAGTGTTGTATAGTTTTCAGCATACAAGACCTATCATAGTTTTATCAGAGCCTAGCAAGGGTGGAAGCATAGGGTCCCTACTTGGACTTTGCTGCCATGAGTAGGGGTAAGGCTGCAGTTTTTTCTGTGATATTTTGGCTGGAGTGAGGCAATTGTTGTCTAAAAGTATTCTATCTTGCTATGCTGATCCTTTCCTGGTCTTTTGCGTAAAGAGAGCAGGTTTTTGTGGGGGCTTTTTTTCCCCTGCACCTTTGGGAATTTTGGGGCTGCTAGCTTCTGCAGCTCCAACTTTGGGTTATACGAAGGAAACCCCTGGGACTCACCACCATGTTGTTGGGCCCTGAGGTCACTAGCCAGTCTAGGCTCTTCTATGTTTGTTTTATATAAAATATCTATGGATTTTAGTTGTGTTTAGTGGGAGGAATAGGGAAAAGTACATCCACTCTGTCTTCCTGGAAGGTAAAGTCATGTATCCCCTATTGAATATTTATAAACTATTTTTCCACTACCTTTTGTCTATTTTTTTCTTTTATCATCTCACATTCTGACTCCTCTTCCTTCTTCTTCTTCATAAATAAAAATATTTTCCCAAATTCTATCTTTGATTTTTTCCTCTTCTCATTTTTCTATATTCTTGGCAATCTTATCCTTTTTCAGGATCTTGTTATCACCTTATGAGAATGACCATTATATTTATGGTTTTAGACCCAAACTTCCTTCAGAGGACCAATCCTTTATTTTCAAATGCTTGATAAATAACTTTATCGGGAGATGTATATTCTGTCTCATATTCAAAATGTAAGCTAACCACCGATATTCTACTCTTTTTCCATTGTGTCCTATTTCTCTATGAAGTTATCATCCCACTAATTCCTCAGACTTAAAACTTGTATGTTATATTCATTTCCTCTCACCATCGTGCCTCACATACAATTGTTAAGTTCTGTCTGTTCTATAATATAATCTCTTTGACACATGTCCACTATTTCTAATATTTTTACTATGATAGTTCAGGTTTTCAATTCTGCACACTTGGACCATTGTAATTTCTTCCTAACTGATCTCTCTGCTTAAAGACACTCTCTTCTAGTTCATTTTTCACAATATTATCAGATAACATTTTAGAAAGCAAAGCTTTGACTATGTGTCTTTCATGATTTAAAAGATCTTAACAGACCCTTTATACCTGCAAAAGCACAGACTCTTTAACCTAGCTCATCACTTTTAATTTTGATTATGTTTTAACTCAAGGTAGGTGTGAGGGATGCTGTGGCCTCAAAGGCTTAGGTTCCTAGGAATTGAAAGGAAGCTAGGACACACTTGAAAGGAGGCAGGGGAGTTGGTCTAGCTGTATGTAAGTTTGGCCTCGTAGGAGTGTGTGAGGCAAGTGGGGTTCCCGAAAGGCCATAGCAAATTTGAGCTTATTTAGGCTTGATAGTGATTGGCAGTGTTATACCGGCAGGTTGTATTAGGGTTCTCCAGAGAAACAGAACCTACCTGTCTGTCTATCATCTATCTATTTTTTTAATTATTATGAGCAATTGGCTCATGGGCAATTATGGAGGTTGAGAAGTTCCATGATCTCCCATCTGCAAGCCGGAGACCCAGAAAAGCTGGTAGCATAATCCTAGTCCAAGTCCAAGGGCCTGAGAACTGGACTCTGGATGGTGTAAATCTCAATCCGAGGGCAGAATACCAATGTTTCATCTCAATCACTCAGGCAGAGAGAAAATTCACACTTCCTCTGTCATTTTTGTTCTATGCAGGCCCTCATTGGATTGGATTATGTCCACCTACATTGGAGAGGGCAGTCAGCTTTATTCAGTTCACCAATTCAAATGCTAATATCTTCTGGAAACAGTCTCACAGACACATATAGAAATAACGTTTAACCAGATATCTGGGCATCCTCTGGCCCAGTCAATTTGACACATAAAATTAACCAGCACAGAAATGTATCCTAACCCCAGAGGGATGGTACTGGACATCAATCAGGACTGTAGTGTCCAGGTTCTAGGTGTTCAATCCCACGGGTACAAGACCCCAACCATTTTATGGGGACGTGGCAGGAGCTAGCCTAGCTATTATTGCCCCAGCTTAAAGGGCTAAGTTTCTGAGAAGAAATTCAGTTTTATCAGAGAATGAGAATGAAAAACTACAAATTTCTAAAATATAGTTGTACAAAACTATCTAAAATGGAGGAGTAGATTGAGAATTCAGTCAAGAAGTGTCAAGACAAGGATATGATGCAGAGAGCATGTGGCAGAAATTCAGGACTCATTTCAGGTGTGTGAGATCTAAATTGGCAAGGTATTTAGAACTCCACTGAATAAAATCTACTGGGGTCTTGTCTACTAATAGCCTGCCTAGTTTGGTCTGAAGTCTCAGAGAGTTTTTCTGTGTCTAGAACTGAGTCACTCCTGATGGATCTACCAAGTAGTCCAGGCAATTAACTGAATTGGCCTCCTGGATGGAGTATTTTAGTGTTAACCATTTAAAATTAGTGCCTGACTATCAAAAATAACTATTATAAAATTATAATGGTTTTTCCTCTTATGGAGATTAGAAAATAAGAACAATTGGTTTGGTTGGCCATTCTTAGTTTATGGATATTTTTGTGGAAGTATGTCTTGTGTGTCCTATTGATAATGTGTTCTTTAATGCAATGGCTATCTATTAATATTTCAACTCTCTTAAAGTATCTGGACAGTGTCTAATACATTGTTGTATTATTCAGTACTATATATTTCAAACTGTAAGCTCAAGGTTGCATTTGAAAAATACTTAAAGAAATATTCTTTTAAGTAAATTCCTGGCTTTGTTGAAAGACATTTTGAAATACCAACAGGAATAGTGCTCCATATCTCTCAGGAGACTTGACAACATTTTCTCTGGAAATAAGTCAAGAATCAGGAAACAAGAACGTCTGAGGAGCCAAAAGATATATTGAAAACTCAACACACTAAAGCTTATATGCTTAAATAAGAGGGCCCAATGCACCTTCATTCCAAAGCTATTTGTTTTTCTAATTTTTATATATAAATTACTGCAAAATATTTTAAAAGAATTTGAAGAAGGTAGAAGAAAGAACGTAGGGAAAATAGAAGTGACGGTAGGAACTCTGCTTGACATTAAAGCATGAGAAAGAAATAAAGTATAAAGAACAAATATGAGAGCTCAAAAACCCAAATGTTGGGGTTATTTTGGTGAAGGTGCAGACAACCTTACATTTCCCTAAATGCCCTGAGGACACTACAATATCCACTGTATATTAGTGGATGTCCATAGTGATGTCAGAAAAGTAGGTAGTAAGTTTGAGAAAGATTTTTGTAAAAATGTAATTTTAAGGAGACTTTTTATATTTTATTAAATAGATAAAATATAAACTATTCAGAAAAATTGCCTATTTAGAAAGATTTAATTCCAAGAAATTGTCAATAATTAAGGTCTTACATTACTTAGAATAATTTAAGGAAGATTTTTGCTGATAAAACAGGTTTATAGAGCTGAAGATTGGCTTTTGATTAAGAAAGGACACTCTGGGCAATAATATGCTTTTAAAAAATGTCCTCTAGGATTTGTCAAAGAATGATTGGTTAGTTTAGTAGCTTAAAGCATAGTATAAATGAAGCCATGCATTGTCTCAGGATTAAGCCACATGAAAAAGGTGTGTTTTCCTGAAATAATCCATACCTCAGTGTTGACCCACTGCTCATAAATGAGTGCTAGGCCAGAGCTTCTTTCTTCTTGTAAAACTCTTGAGAGTGGGTCAGGATCGTCATCCTCACGTGTGTAGGTCTATGCTATTATTATTTCTATTACTTCTACATAATTTGAGTTTTTATTTTAACCAGTTATGATTTAGCATAGGTACTTAAAATATTTTTCATACTTATTCAATAGACAGCTAAGTGTACCAGTGTATACAAAGCAATTTTGCTTAGGAAATTATTATTATTTTTTAAAACAAATTACAGTCGTGCCTTAAATATCCAATTAAAGTTATGAGCATTCGGCTTTATAAGGCGTTTCATTTACATCCTTCCCTTTACCTTATGAGGCATTTGTTTGCTTTTACAAGGAATGGCTTGGATTTTTCCTTCCAGAGCTTCAGGAGAGGGCACCATGTGGTCATCCTTGCAGTTGTGTAGTTGGTACATCTAATCTAGTGTTACATTTTCTTCTTAGCTCTTGGTTTGATAGTTTATGGCAGTGATGGTCAAGTGCATCATGCTATGAGGTCAACTTGTTTGGTGAAATATCACTTGCATTGCTTTACTTGTTTCTTTCTTTCTTTGTTTTTGCATTAATGTTTGAATTACATAAATATTAAGTATCATATGTATCTTCTGTTTTGATTGTTAAGCTATAAAATAATGAGATCATGTAATCAGTCATATTATAAAATAATTAATTAATAAGGAAAACTGATTTTGTTAACTAATTTCAACTATTGAGGTTATCTCTATTTTAAAGGAATGTGATATTGTTTAAGCATAAGTGAATATAAATTTGGGGGTTTGGGAATGCCTAAAAACTTTCCCCACTGAAGTCAATGGTATTAGGTTAAGGAATTTGCCTTATGAGAGATTTTTCAGGAAACAATTCTTTTGTGGGAGGATAAAACTCTACCATCAATGGTTTTTCTAGGTTTTATGCTAACTAGTCAATTTGAAGATCTTCTGATCTACTGAGTTTAGAATTGATGGAAAAAAAATTGATCTCTCACCGAAGAACACATTCCATAAGTACTGATTTTGTTAGTACCCTGGAAGATAGTGGCATTGTCATTTTTCATGGAATTTGGGAGTGAGTGGAAGATGAAATACACATTATGTTCATGGCTCTTAATAACTGAAGCACTCTTTACATCCTAAATCTGGAGGTAGTAATGTCTACTAGTAGCATACATGTGCCACACTTGCCATCCGCCCTCCTCAGTTGGGGTTCTGGAAGAGAATTAAGCTCTAAAGTCCTAGGGGGCTTTCATTTTTATGAAATGAATGAACTTCTCTCCTATGCATCTGGAATAGCACTAACTATGTATCATCCTTGGAAGAACTGAAAACATAGTTCATACCATTTTATTTACGGGCTTAATTCTTTGGTGGAATGTCAGTTGAGAAAGGCTATATATATTCTCTTCTATTCTGGTTTTCAGTTGCAGTTTTGGTATTCTGAAATTCGTGAACGTGCCCAACAACTGTTTACTGCTACATGCCAGGCCCTGTGCTAGGCTCTGAATATGTAATGGTGAGGAAAAATAGATATGGCCTCTGCTCTCATGGAGATTAAGATCTGATGGGAGAGACAGTCAGTAATGATATAATCACCTTAGTGAATATATAATTAAAGCTTGAGAAAGTGCTCTGAAGGAAAGGAACAGCTTCTTTGGGAGCTATGTCAAGGGAATCCGACCTTGACTGGGATTGCTGGTCAAAAGTAGTGACAAGGGTGTAGAGGCCAGTGGACTGAGAAACACAGGGCTTTGGGCATGTTGTTGACAAAAACAGTTGCCAGCCATCCGCATTTAGCAACTTGAAGTCACTGCTTGATTTTACCAAATGATGACAGCATTAGGCCAATCCACATCACACTGTTTATACTCAGTAAACTTAAACTATATTTGTGAAGTGATGATACTACTCATGCCTTTCATCTCATATGCACTAACTCAGTGTGAGCTGTAGTGTATGTAGGCTTTTTGTGGAGAGGGACAATATTCTTTTTTTCTTTGAATTCCCCATAGTGCCTTGCAAAGCATTTGTACAAGTACTTCAGGACTATTAAAATTAATATTTCATAATATTTGATTTTAAATCCTCTCAGCAATTTTTAAACTTATATGTGGATTTACAGTCTTTCTTCATTGATGTTAAAACTGAGGACAGAGTAAAAGATTTGGATTTGGAATGACTGCAGTTTTGAAAAAAAGAAGGTGTAGATTTTTTTTTCACTAGGAACTTTAAATCTGAAGCTTACGCAGATTTTTAGTGTAGCTGTTAGTTCTAAACTGACTCATAAGATAGTGTAGAGAATGCACAGTGCACTTAGAATCAGAAGATATGGGTTGAAATCTTAGGTCTGCTTATTTTTCATTTTATACCTTTGGATGGATGACTTCTCTTCATTGGATCTTCCTAAACTGTAAATGATGAAGCCAGACCAGTGATCTCCTAAGTCTTTTCCAACCTTAAAGTCTTCTACATGTCCACTATGCAATGAATTTTCATGCATTTTATCTGGACCAGAAACCAAAAACTCATTTTCACTATTCCTAGTTTTGCCATTGATCTGGGATTAACAATTTAACATACATGGCAGTTACAGAGAATACAAATTCCAAGCAGAAATTCTGTGAGATTTTGACTTTTAGTTGTGATGATCCATGGCAAATTTTTAAAGAATTATTGAATAATACCCTTTTTAGATTCTCATTTCATTATCATTTGGTATGTGCATAGGAAAAAAAAATGAACTTAAGAGTAGCATAAACAAAAAATAACTAGTAAGGTAAAATTTTATCCAAATTTCCTGGGCCATAGTCAGTATTCAGTCAGTATTTATTCAATAAATGAATAAATAAATTAAGACAATAATAGGTGATTTTAAAATTTTCTTGGTTATCATTTAGTATTATAATTAAGAGTTATATAAAGCAATTTTTATGGGGTAGGTGTAATTATTAAGTGCCGAAATGTTAATGGATATTTTAGTTGGTTAACCTTCTATTTCTACAAGAGCAATAATTTTTATCCCTTAGTTCAACTGCCACTGATTTACCTCATCCCTGAGGCTTGTGGAATCTCTTTAAATGGGCTATTGACCTGCTTTGAATCCATATATAAAAAGCACATAGGTATGTTTCCTAAGATTTGGTTGGCTGCTCAGTGAACATCCAAGTACACAGTCATTAGAAGAATAACCATGAGGGCCGGGAAAATATTCCTTTGCACAGTGTACATATAAAAGAAAGTCTATCTTGAGAGCTTGCTCTGTGCCAGGCATTGTACTAAGGGCTTTAGATGTATGTGCTCTTTGTTTTTTTCAGAAAAAAGCACCATGAAGTATATGAACCATGATCTCCCTTTTAAAGATGAAGAGGCTAAGGCTCTGTGAGGCAAAGTGATTTGTTTTGGGTGGGGGTTTGGAGGTGGGGAGGCAGAGTGCCTCTACTGCACTAGTGCTATGGAAGGTCATTCTCTGTTAGGAATACCTTCTGTTCCTTCCCTGTCACCCATAGTGCAGCCTGAATTGGGATTTGGGGGAGGGCAGAGGCAGTACTATTTTAATAAAAATAATAGTATATTGTATATAATAGTAGTCAGTCATATATATATATATGGTTGACTTGCAAATCTACAATCTACAAGACATACATTTTGAATGTTTTTGTTCTCCTGATGAAAACTCAACAATTAGTGATACTTACTCTATACTAGTCCTATTTCTTTAAGAGCTTTCTATGTATTACATCTTTGAAATACTCACAACAACCACATGAAGTATTTCTTATTACTATCATCATCCCCTCGATAAGCTGCTTAGACTGAGGCACAGAAATGTTAAGTAGTTTTTCCAAAGTCACATAGCTAATATGTAGAGGACCTGGAATTCAAATCTCATAGCAGGACCTATGATCTTACCCACTACACCGTATCCCCTCTTTCTAGGAACAATAACATAGGAACAGTGGTGGTATATACAGTCATTCATTGTAACTAATAGCACTGGCCAATGATGTCTAAGCCACAGCTGTAGAAAGTAGTGACTTTTTCCTCTGTGTTAAGCAGCTTGAATGAAAATGAAATCCAAAACTTTGATATGCTTAGGAGCAGGCTCTAAGCAACGGAACTACCTAGGCAGCATAGGAAGATCAGGCTATTCAATAAGATGCTGTGACAGCAACCTTGACGACCTAAGTAAGCTTTTCATAGATCCCTAAGCCAGAGACCCATTTATGTGGTGACCAATGAAGACTCACAATCCCTTTCAGTAAGAGCTGTCTTGAATCAATAAGAGCTTTGTGTTAATTCATTTCATTGTGGTTTAGGGAGGACTGGCCCAGCTTGCTGCTAGGTTTGATCTTGTACCTGTGAACCCCGAGTCAGTTTCACAAGGTGTCTAGCTTCTGATGTGAGGTGAAGAAGGAGGGAGACGGTTTCTAAGCATCAAGTAGAGGCTAAGGCAATACCAAAGGACCATTCATCTTTCCTTAAGTTTATTACAGTTAACAGTCATTGCTTTTGAGAAAATTGTAGGATGGCATTGTAGTAAATAAAATTACTGATAAAAATCATAAATCTGGAAAAGACCCCCAAAGTCTGTTTTCCTGGGATCCTACATAACATTCTTAAAGTTTGGAGGAATATTGGAAATATAATGCTTTTTCTTTACTATGTAAGTTCATGTTTTTAGCAGATGAAGTTCCAAAAATATATCTTCGGTGGCAAATTTCTCTATTAATTGGAGAGCTGCTTTATTTCTCTGTTCTTTCGAGGTCACCACACGTAGGATAAGCTATGTGAGAAGGAAGGTTCTAAGAGAAAGCATCTAATATGACCCGAGGATAATCACATTTCAACAACATGATGTCTTCTTATCCACGAGAAGCATGTTTAGGTTTTGCTTTTTGATCCTTTTGATGTTCCATGCAAATAAACCCTTGGCCTGGATTTTTTTTTTTCATAAACATTTAGTCCTTTTAGTCCTTCCCATAGGGAGATGGATACTTTTCTGCCCTGGTCAAATCTGTTGTAGCAGAGAAATGATAGCCTAGCTTAGCTGTGCCAGGCATTGGCTGTACTTTTATCAACACCAGAGAGACACTCATTATCCTCAGAATGGAGTAATGTTTGTCCCTACCTGTGAGAAGCTGTCTTTCACAATATTGTTAGGTGACCAAGAATTGGTCATAAGAGTGAGAGAGACAAAGTCCACTGAAGGCCAATCAAAAGGTCAGTTTGATGTTAAAGAGATTCAAACTCAATTCTAGAATTTAGGAGTCTAGATTCTTGAGACATCCAAAAGAACTGAGGGAGAAATCATGACCCACAGAACAAGCCACGAGAGTCTAAGGCTGCCTTGTTTTGCAAAGAAATGTTATTTGGGACCCTGATTACTTTTTTTTTTTAAAACTCTATCATCAAGTAACATTTAATTCCAAGAATACAAGGATGGTATTATATCAGGAAATCGATTAATATGGACCTAGATTATTTTAACAGTGGTTAAAAATGATTATCATTGTCTATGAAACGATATTTAAAGAAAGAAGTGTTGTTTTCATTTGCACAAAAAACCATATTCAAATTAAAATACGAAAACCATTCTCTATCATACATCAAAAGGCTTACCTGAAAATTTAAATGAAGAAGAATCTATATGTAAAGACCCAGTTTCACCCTTTAGCTTCTGACGTAAAACGGTTTCGATTCTGTCCCAAAATTTTGCTGCATTATTTTTATAACAGGATTTAAACTTCAGCACAGCATGTATTATTACTTTCCCTTTGGCTCGGCTGCAGACCAGAAACAGACAAATAAATTATGCTTTTATGACTGAGCCCCTACCACTCTTAGTGGAGTCTTTCTATCCTCTGTTAAGCAGAGCTCCTGGCAGCTATTCCAGTTCCTCCCAACAGAGTGGAAATGGCACTTTATGGACATAGTGAACAGTAAAGAGAGTATAATTTAGACTCAGGGGGACTGAGTTTGTATTCTAGATTCACCATTTTCCAACTCCTTGACTACAGCAAGCTGTTGGCATTCTCTGTACTTAAATTTCCTCATCTCTATAATGGGGATATAATATTATTTACTGGATTACTGTAAACACCATATAAGATAATGTATATGGAACTATTTTTAAAATTTGGGAGTGCTGTGCAAAAATTATTTATTTATTTTTGCTAAGGAAGAGTCACCCTGAGCTAACATCTGTTGCTAATCTTCCTCTTTTTGTATGTGAACCACCACCACACCATGGCCACTGACAGACAAGTGGTGTAGGTCCATGCCCGGGAACCGAACCCAGGCGGTCAAAGTGGAGTGTGCCGAACTTAACCAGTAGGCCACTGGGGCTGGCCCTGTGCAAAAATTATTTATTAATATAAATGCATCTATGCATTATAAATCCACTATGGACTCTGTAGGAAAGGCCAACAGAATGGAATGTAACAGGTAAGATAAGAGAGTTGTTCATTATCTTGTTTTTTTTTTTAAGTAGAGGCAAAATTTGCAATAGTGGGCCAGTTCTCTCTCATCTGTTGGAAATTGTGACTGACCAAAAACGTTAGACAGGATTTATTTTATTTGTAATTCTGACTTGAAGATGCAAATGTATAAACCAGAAATTTTAAAAGGGGGTAACTACTACTGACTTGGTGGGATGTCTACTCTGCTTTACTCTCTGTTCCTGTGCCTCTTCACATGTTCCTAGGCATTTCTTTGCATTTGTGCATTTGCAAATCTACAATTCCAGAGCTCTATGTGATTCAAGAAAGATCCTGAAAATATCCACTTCCAAATCTTTATAACACTCATGAACAAAAACATAAACCATGGCTAAGATCCAGAATTTTCTGAGTAATTATAAAGCCTGATTATTTCAATTATTTTTTTCCAGGACAATGCTAAGTAAATGGATTAGCTAATTTCTATATCACTCCTTGTTATTTTATGTTTTAGGGTGTGTCTATACAAGATGCTCTTCCTTTGAGTGCTATACCTGTATTATTTTTATTTCCTTTGTATAGTATTAAGCCTTTAGTAATTACATGTCAATTTATTAAGTATTCTTACCTCTTCTGCTTTTATGCAGGTACACTGCTAATCTATCCTTGTCTGATCTGTAGGGACAACCCTTTATTCCTTATGGCGTAGATATATCATATTAATCTGTTTATTTTAAACATTTTGTCAAACCATGGATATCACTCTGAACTTTTCTCCTGGGTCAAATAACAATCAAAAACAAAACTAAATATAGACATATGAATTCTTAATATGGCATCATTAGGATTCACATGATCTTCTTTTCTACTGAAAACAGGAACTAAGAGTTATTTTAATTTTACTTTGTCTTGACTCATAAAATAATCTTTAGTTTGATGTGACAAATGCCTGTAATTCTTTGCCACAAGCAGTTTTCCTTTCCATTCCTGAACTTTCAATTCATTCATTTAACAAATGTGTATTAGTTCAGGAAATATGACAGACAGAGTTCTAGGTACCAGAGCTATATCAGCTATCAGCATATAAGACCACATGGTCCCTGCTGTCATGCTAGTAGGAGAGACAGATAAACAAGAAAACAAAGAAATAAAATAATCTTCAAGGTAAGTACTATGAAGAAAATAGAACAATGACTTGAAGGGTAGAGGTGGGAACATTATAGACAGCTTCAGGGAAGGCCTCTTTGAAGTGAGACCCTAACGATAAGGAGTGAGTGATGCTAAAATCTGAGGAAGGAATGTTCCAGAAAGAAGGAACATCAAGTGCAAAGGCCCTGACCAAGATATCCTTAACATTCTCTTCAGTTTTATTAAACATTAGACAGCTTCTTCCTGACTTGAGGCCCCTGGTATCCTTTATCTTACAACATTTACTTTAGAAAACTTGTAATTGTAAATCTTTCTCTGCCCATTTGAACTATATGTAAATCTCTAAAAGCCTCTTGCCAGTTTTACAACCCTAGAAATGTCTTTCTCAAAGACCTGAAAGCCACCTCTTTGAAATGTAACCATCAAAGGACATAGTGCCTCCATCTCTCAATTTCCATGGGAATGTGGAAGCTTAACTTTGGTGGGCACCTTGCTCCAAGTTGTAAAACTCCCTCCTCTCATGAAGATATGAAAAGTTTATTTTCCTTTGGGCAAAGCCAATTAGCAAATGCAGATGGCCTAAGATCTTTCTCTCACCCCAGCCTTTAAAAACCTTAGGGCCCTTTGTTTTGGGGAAGTTAAGACATAGTTCTGGCCTCTCCACCCAATGCAATAGCCTTGAACAAAATCTTCATTGTTTGTTTAACTTTGTCTGGTGCAATTTATGCTTTGACAACCTTGAGGTGGGAACAGTTTTGGCATGTTTATTGGAAGAATAATAGCAGGTCAGTGTGGGTATAAAGTCATGAGTGAGGATGATGGTATGAGATGAGGTCAGAGGCAGGGCTAGATCAGGTAGGGTTACGTGGACTATACAAGGAATTTGGAATTTGTGGGAAACTGTCAGAGGGTATTAAGTAGGGTGATGATGATCTTCCAATTCACTTTGAATGTGGCAAATGCATTGTAGTGGAGCAGGAGTAAAAGATGAATATTAGAAAAATTGATGTAATAGTCTAGATAGGAGTGCTTGCGTTCAAGCTTTATTATTTATTAAATGTATGACCTTTGCAAGTCACTTAACCTATCTTTGCTTCAGTGTCCTCATCTGTAAAATGGAAAACTAATATATACCTATCATACAGGGTTGTTATCAGGTTAAATAAATTAGTGTAAATAAAGTTCTCTGGGAGTACTACTTAAGAACATGGATTATTTAAAAATAAACCAAGAAAATAAAATAGCACAAGTTCTAGTTTTAGGTAGAGGCAGTTTCCAGTGTTTGGACGAACATCTTCACTGCTAGACAATAGCTATAGAATTGGACTTCTCAAGGGGCCAGGAAGATGAGGTAAAGAGTGATGCTGGTTGGGTAGAAGTACATATGCACGCATTATGTGAGTGTTAGGGACTGCTGCAAACTGCACAGCTTCAGTTTTAGCCTGTTGTTAACATGTGGGAATGTAGGCCCCAAATTGTCAGATCTTTTGATTTCTCAACACATTCTGAGAATTCTGTTTTTCCTGTGAAATTTCCCAACTTTTACATTTAATCCACAACTCTAAGCTAGATTTGGGCCATTAGCTACTAGTGTACCACTCCTGGGTCAGACATTCTGTACATTGCTCTCTGGTATTACCCATTCTTTTCTTATATTGAAATGATCTCCTGATTCTAGATTTGTTTTTTGACTTTGTACCCTCAAATAAAAAACAAACCCATTCAACTTTTCCTTAATAATCACAGTTAGCCACAATTCTTGGTTCTGGTTTAATAATTTTCCAACAGACCTTGAATACCTTCTTTCACATTTGAAAATGCTAGTGGTTTTGAAACTCCAATTTCAAATTTATTTCGATTTTCAAATGTATACCAAAGATACTCTCTTGAGTATGAGATATGAAGACAAGGGACAAAAGTTTTTCTCTGTGCCTCTCAGGCTAGTTTACATACCTTACTTGGGCAACATGAGATTTGACATATTGTCTTCTCAGTTTGGATCCATGAAATGTTTCATTTATCTGTTAAAAAGTAAAATGAATAATGACTTATGTTTTCCTTTTTGTTAATTTTTAAGTTTTCATTGTGGATAACTTCAAATATACACAAAAACAAATAGAATATTATAAAGAACCCCATGTACCCACCATTCAGCTTCACCAGTTATCAGTTAATAGCTAAACCAGTTTCACTTTACTACTACCCACATCCTAGGAATTAAATAAGTCCTTAATATGATCAAATACATAGTGTTAAAATTTCTCTACATCATGACTCATTTAAGAAAATGATGCAATATGCGTTAAACATGTGTCTTTTTGAAAATTATCTTTATACTAGCTCAATTCATCCACAAATGTGCTTAAGTCAATAAATTATGTGGCAAGGTGAGACAAAAATATTTGCTTTATAACAGTAGCATTATAGGGCAGAATATTTATTTTGAAGAGGTGGATTCAAAGGACCAACTGATAGTTTGTCTTCCATGTTCAGCCTTTTATTGAACATCAATGCCATAAAACTTAGAAATGTCCCCAGAAGGGGGAGATGTTTCTATTTTTTTTTTGTACTATAGCAGCCCCCTTTCATTCCTGGACTGCAAACCATTTTCTCTGCTCTTTCAGTTATATGCTACTGATGGGTTTAAAGCGGGATATGTCGAAAACTTTTAGAGAAATTTTATGTAAGAATCATTTTCTCAGCTGCTCCTGATCTCAACCTAATAGACAATTTCCCACAACAGGACCTTCACAGAGCACCAGACAACAAATTGCATTGCCCTTGACTTTTACTTTGGCAAAGACAGGCCTTCAAAAAAGAGCAACTCATTATTGGAATTGCAGAGACTTAATTTATATTTTTCCTCTTGCTCCAAAGCAATTAGAATGTGTTCACTTATTCAATAAATTTCTATTGAAATAAAACTATGAACAAATTAGATAGATCCATACTTTCTTGGAGATTCAATGGAGGAAACAGATAACAAGCAGACCAAGAAATAAATATATAAATATGATAATCTGAGATAGTGTTAGGTGATATGAAAATGTAAAATAATGTAATGTGGTGGAATCATTCAGGGGACAGTATTTGAATGATCAAATAAGGCTTCTTTGAAGAGATGATATTTGAGTGAGACCTGAAAGATGAAAAGTTGACAATCAAGGGGAGAAGAGTTTTCTAGATGGAGGGAATAGCAGGTGCTATGGTCCTAGGCAGGAGTAAGATTGGTATGTTTGAGGGATAGAAACAAAGTTGTTGTGACTCAAGTAAAGTGAGCAAGGGAGAGAGAGTATAAGCTGAGGTTGCCCAGGTAGGTAGGGACGAGATTACAGAAAGCCTTGTTGGCCATGGCAAGCAGTTTGGATGTTATTCATGAATATAGTAAATACAGAAATCCTGACAAGATAGTAACTAAACTATACTGTATTTTTCTTCTATTCCCAATTCCAATGTATCTCCCTCTCCTGGGGACAAGTGAGATTGGGTTTTATGGGAGTCCTGGACATAGGGAGGTGATGAGAAATTTCCTTTTCCATGGGTCAGGGAAGAACCTAGAGAACAGTCTGAGAGCCCTTTGCAAGGATAGAATCGCAACAGGCCTTGGGAAGAGCCTGGCCAACAGGTTTGTGGAAGCCCAGGGATAAAGTTGACACAGGACCATGTGAGTGGGTTTTCATGGCCCCACAGAGGCCAAGAGGGAACTTCAAAGTGGGGCTGAAGCCTCCTTGCTTCTGAGGCTAGGCTAATAGTGGGCTGAAAATGAGGAACTGGAAGACTCCCTCCTGGGTTCTTGGTATGAAGAAGCAGAATGCTTGCTGCCCAACTTCAGCCTACAGCCAACATCTCACTTTCCATCTTACAGGACTGCCTCCAGTAACAAGACAGTGGTCCCATTAAGCCAAGAGGAAAAATGATTATGCAAATAAAAGAGCCAGCAGCCAGAGAAAGGAAATAAAACACATTAGATGCTCATCAAAACAGAACTTCTGGAGGAAACAGATAGCAAACTAAACAACAATAGTAAAAAAGCACACATAAGAACACTCAGGCATAGCAAAAAAAGACTATGTGATACTACAAAAACATGATTTTCAAGTTAAAATATTTAGTAGGTCAATTTAAAATGATGATTGTCACTCTTGAGATCCAAATTTGTGGCCTGGAAGGCCAAATAGAATAAACACCTCAAAACAGTAAAATTTAAAAGAAGAAAACAATGAGTGAAAAGAAACAAAACACTTAGGGCATAATTCCAGGAGAAGTGGCTATAAATAATTGGAGTTTGAAAGAGAAAAAGAAAGAGATGGAGGAAATAAAATAATAATAATAAATAATGTGAGCAAATGGTTCTGAATTAAATAAAATCAAAATCTGCAGATTCAAAGGGTAGACTGAATTTCAAGCAGGTTTGATGTATCTGGGGAATATTCTTGAATTTTAGATACAAAGAGAAATTTCTATGAACTTTTGTATAGAAGAAAAATATATTGACAGAAGAAATAGAATCAGATATTTCATCTATAGCATTTAAAGTTGGAAACTGGTGGAATAATATCCTCATACTCTGAGAGAAAAAGCTGATGATTCAATAATCCTATTCCCAATCAAGATACAATCTCAAATTAGAGTAAAAGAAGATACTTATGGATTTTCAAGGATTTAGTAATATATCATTCACATATCACAACTGAGAAAAATACATGACTAAGGACTCTAGTAATACAACATGTAAATCAGAATTGAGATCTCAATAGAGGGGAAGATGAAGAGGAGAGGGAACAAACAGTGAGCAATGAAATCTGGGTGTATGTGTGTTCAATACAATGAATGTATAATTTAAATGCTTACAGTAGAAACAACATATTTTAAGAAACATCCTAATAATAGTTTAGAACTTGAGTTACTATCTCAGCAAAACCTAGTTATTAGTAATAGGAAAGGAGGGTAGAGGAGGGAAGGGAAATAAAAGTGTTAAAAAGCCTTATCAGGAGTGTGGAATGGAAAAGGGAGGAGAGGACAGAAGTGAAAGTATGTTAAAGGCCTCCTCTTCTTGGGTTGGGAGTTAGGTAAGGAATACAATGTTTTGATGGGGACAATAATTTTTTTTAATAGTGGAAAAATATTCATCTAATTTTGAGTTCCAGGAAGGATAAGTTAAATATTAACTAAGTATATTGAAATTTCAAGAAGAAGAATTAGAATGAAAAACAATTTAAATCAGCAAAAATAAGGAAAAGAAAGCAAAAAAATAAAAAACTTTACTTCCTTAAAGCAAACTGGAGAAATAAAATCAAGTATATTACTTGTTACAATTAATGAAAACAGACAAAATTTTGTCATTCAAGAACCTGTCAAGTTGCATTCAAAAACAAGACCTAGTTATCTATTATTTAAGAGAATCTTACTTGTAAATAAAGGGATGAAAGACTGCTGAAAATGAAACTATGGAAAGGAAATACTGTACAGTTAATGTGGAACCCAATACAGAACCTAAAAATAGATCCTAACATATATGAGGATTTAGGATATAACAAGGATGCCATTTTAAATCATTGAGATAGGCTGAATTATTTAATAAGTAGTGCCAGCTCAACTGGCTATCTATACCTGAAAGAAAATACCCCTACTTTATACTAAAGCTATTTCCATATAGATAAAGACTTAAATGTAGGGGGAAAAAAAAACTCCCTAGGAAACTGAATACTCTTCTTTTATGGGCTGTGGAAACCATTTGAATCAAGACAGAAAATTCAGAAAGTTAAAAATAAACATAAGACCACATAAATAGTCAGATGGTAAAATGTACATTTGGGAAGATATTCTCATGCAAATAGTAGAGAAAGTATTAACACCTGTAATTTACAGAGAATTTTACAAATTGACAAGGATAAGACGACAACCCAATAGAAAATTAGGCAAAGGATGTGAATGGGAAATTCACACATGAGCAAGCCCAATGGCTACCGTGTAGAGAAAAAGATTCTCAATCTCAGCAGTAGTCAGGGAAATGCAAATTAAAGTAACAGTGATATGCATTTACCAAACTAGCCACAAAGTAAAAAGTGTGACTGACTGTTGGTGGTGATGGAGGAAGAGTACTCAAATACATGACTAGCAGAAATGTGAATTATTTCAACTCGTTGGAAAGCAATCTGGCAACATTCCTTAAAATTAAAATCCCCATTTGATTCAGAAATCTTAGTCTAGAATCCTATCAAATGTATTTAAATATAAGGATATATATGGAAGGATATTTTTTGTAATGCTGGTTATATTAGTCAAAACCTGGAAACAAAGTAAATGCCTATAAATTGGAAGAAAGGTTGAATATATTGTGCTACATCCACACTAAAGAATATTATGCAGTCATTGAAAAAATACATTAGAACTTTACATTGACTTGGAGGAATTTCTATATCGCTGAGAAAAGCAAACAAGTTTCATAAAGTTGTGTATGATATGAACGCATTTTGGTAAAATATTGACAAACACCCCCATGTGTTTTGTTTTTCTATATATGCTGATATAATCAAGGAGGAAAACAAGGAAGGATACACACTATTTTGTTAACATGGATTATTTTGGGGTGGAATTTGGGGATATGTGGAGAGGGAGGGGGCAGTGGAAAAAACAAGCAGAAAAGCAAAAAGAAGTCTGTATTTTAAATAATTCATTCTATATATTTTGATCCTATTTCTCCATTTATGTATGTTTTATATTTTTCTTTTTTATGTTTGTGTATTTACATAAATATGAGTGAACTTGAATGTCTTTGGAAGGTTTTTAATCTGGTGAATGATGTGATTTGATTTTCCTTTAAAAAAATCACTTTAGCTACTGTGTAGAGAACAGATTATAGGGAGATGAGGTGAAAGCAAAGAAACAGGAGGCAATGGGAGGATTTTAGGCAAGAAAGATGATAGATGCTGCAGGTAAGGATATTAAAATTATACTGTGGTGGTGGAGTCAATAGAAAGTGCTGATTTGTTGGCTGAGAGGAGAATTCCTTTGTTAAGTTTTTAGGTTGAGCAACTGGGTTGATTTTGGTGCTATTTACTGAGATGGGTAAAACTAGGGGAGAAATGGTCTTGGGGTGCAGATCAAGAGTTCTCTTTTTGGAGTTGTCAACGTAGATGGCTTTTCAACAGAAAGTTTGGATGAGTAAGTTAGAGGGAGAAGAGAGGAGAGGGTAGAAGGAATGGGAAAGATGGAGAAGGGAGTTGGGGGAGGGGACTCTGGACAGTGCAGTGGAGACCACCTATATCTAGAGATCTACAGATGATAAGGAACCTGCAAAGGCAGCTGGGAAAAGCAGCTAGAGAAGAAGAAGAAAATATGGAGAGGGAGATGTCTCAGAAACCAAAAAGAGAAAAGGTTTCAGGAAGGAAGAAAAGTAAAGATGAGAAGTTCAAGTAAGAAGTGAATGTTGGATTTGGCAACAGTGAGGTCTTTGGTGACTTCTGTAAGAGTAGTTTAATGGGGGGAGAGAAAGGAATTCCAGTTGCACTGAATTAAGGTAAGAACAGGTGATAAAGAGGTGGAAACAGGAAACATCTTTTTCAACAAAATTTTACTGAAAAAGAGAGCAGGGAAATGATGCTAGAGGAGAACACAGTCAAGAGCAATGTTTTTAGATGACAGTCTGTGAGCTAGCTAATGATATCTCTGAAGAAAAGACTGAAATACTGTAGTACATTCTAGGAGAACAATAATATTACAGTATCTTGTTTCCTGTGGAAAAGAGAATCCTATGGAAAGAGAGAATAATATAGCTACTTATCTGCTCAGGACAATTCAAGCTTTAACTCTCTTAAGTTATAGAAACATTTCTGGTGATTCATAAATCTACCTTTTTCTCTATAATCTGTTCATCATTTTTCTTCTCTCTCTCCTTCTTCACCTTCCCCTGACTTTTGTCTTTGTTTTTATTTTTTAAAAATATTATTTGAATATGCTCATAACTGACTAGTCTCTGTCCTTGAGGAGATAATTGGGGCAATAGATACAGGGAGCATACCTGTAGCTACAAATAAAGGACACAGTAATTGCAAAATTAGTACCGTAGATTGTGGTTTCTGTAGGTGTTCAGAGACAGGGTTGGAGTGGTTAGATAATAGCATCCTAGAATTGATAGTAATAAGTCCACAGATTCATGGAATGTTAATTCTATAAACAACCTTAAAAATAATCTTAACCAGTCCTATTCAAATAAGTAAACAGAAGCTTGTAGAAGCTGACTACTTATGTTATCGAGTGATTATGCCAGGAACATGAGTAGTATTACTTACTATATTTTCCAGATGGCTAGCTGATTGTCCTAACACTATTTATTGAACTTGAAATAACATCTCTATCACAAACTAAAGTATTGTACTGAACTTACAGATTAATTTGGACAGGATTGATATAATTAAAATAATGAGTTTTCCCCTTACGGGAACATGTTTTTTCTGTTTATTATTTTATGTTATTTAGTAAAATTTTATAGTTTTATTCATATAGGTTTTATACAATTTGTGTTAGTTTTAGATATGTATTTTAGATATGTATTTAGATATTTTATACTTTTTGTTGCTATTAAATGACATTTAAAAAAATAAGTTTTACATTTTGTTATTTTTGGTGATTAAGAAAGCTATTACTTTTATGTAGTGGTCTGGTATTTTGCCACTTACAAAACTCTATCATTGCTTCTAGTAATTTTTCAATTGAGTCTCTTGAATATTTTAAGTATATATTAATATAGTCTGTAAATGACCTTTTTCCCATTCTTTTCAATATATACATATTATTTCCTTTTCATATTACATTGGTGTGAAATTCTAGTAGAATGTTTGATTTAGCCCTTTAATTAATTTATATATTATTTCCTGTGGAAATAATTCCTTAATTAATTTTAATTTCTTACTCACGTCTGGCTTTCTTTCATGATCTTTACTGTCTCTGATCTCGAATTCATTCCAAGCTTCTGTGCGGAAGACTCACTCTCTTGGAGGTCTGTGCTTTACCTCCAGGGGGCTGTGAATCTGTCAGCAACTGGGCTGCTGCGATTTTACTCTTAAACACAGCTCTAGTCTTTATCTTCCAGAAACTCCTCTCTCTTTTAGTCTGTTGATGGCAACACTTCTGTCATTTTTAGACACATTGGGTCGTTTGTATTTTTCTTCTGTCATTTCAGTGTTATTTAAGGAGAGAGTGAGGAATAAATGCTTGCTTTTAATCAGCAATCTTGCCTTGCAAATCAGGCTAGAAACACTTTGAAGGAATAATTAATAAAATTTGGTGAATGATTAGATAATGGAGAAGAAGGGGTCAAAATTGACTTTAAGATATAATGATTAGGTGAGTGGGAGAACGGGAATATCATGAACTGAAACTAGGGAAAGAGACTAGACTGAGGACCAAAAATGAGGCCTACTAAAAGATATTCTTACTTTTCAAAATGTTTCAATATGAACTCAGACACCTAGCCCTAGAATATAATATTTGTTTAATAAACTGTGGATAAATAGATGCTATAGAACCACTTTTTGATATGGCACTGTCTCCAAACCAAAATATAGCTAAACTCACAATGCTTTTATTGTTCATGCTTCCAAACACTAGCTATTAATATTTTGTTCTAATGTCCTTAATTTCTTCATCACTTTTTTGATAATATTCATCTTCCCAAGCCTCACAATAGCTCAAAAGATCAACACACACCTTGAATAATACCAAAGCCTGACATTCTTAGAGTGAATAGTAAATTTAGGTTTAGGGTGTTCCAAGAAGCTGTAAGGTGGAGTTGTGGGAATTTTTCCAGTATCACTCATTCAATTCCTATTTTTAAGAAGCTCAGTCTCTTGGCACACCCCACAGGAAAAGGGTTGTCAGACATTTGACCTGAAATAAAAGCCAAGTTTCGAAAACCCATTTGGGACTATTGGGCAGGGCCTTGAGCAGGGATTTCAGAACTAATTATTTTCCCAGAAATAAGGAAGAACAATACTGGAAATTGATGTCAAAAGACACACATATCACAAACTCCAAATCTTTCTCTTTCATAAGAGGTGGATTTAATTTCTACTTTTCCCAGCTTCTCTACTTTACTCCATCCTCCTCTCTCCTTCCTCCCTGAAGAAAAATGTACAAAATGCTTCCAAAGTCACCAGTTAGACAAGTAGGCGGAAGGAGGCTCTGGACTATGTTGATGGGAAGATCTTGAGAATGATGAACACAAGGATGGGCTTATTAACTGCAAAATTATGACCATTTATGACATTAAAATCACCTCTAGGGTGAGAAATTCATCATCACAAAACTTATCAATTACAGGAGGCTTAAAAGTACCAAGCAATACATGTTTTTAATGAACAGAGGAATCTGATCAAAGCCCACATATATGGGTATATACTAGGGATTGTCCCTTGAAAAATTTCAGACTAAAGTGGGTGTTTTAAAGTTCAGCAAAAAAAACTATATCACATAAAGAAGAAGAAAAAATTCCAGAGAGCAATTTGAGCCACATTTTTAGAGAATTTCTGGTCTCTAATTCACCAAATTTTAGTATAGTAACAGTATAGTATTGTTTAACATATTTGTTTATAATTGATTTTTATATAAGCCATCCAGATATTTAAAATTCTCTCTTCCAAATCAGCTCACAAAGATATAGGAAAACTTTTTACTGGTGATGTCATATTGTTAAATTATACTGTTAAGAGTGACAAAGAATTATAAAATGATGCATTGTTATAGAGGCAAGAAAATGCTACTTCCACATGACAAATATCTCAAAAGTGGATACAAAAGAGATAGCACATGTTTGCTAGTCTGGTACTCTCAGATATGGAGTGAAAGTTGGGTCTATGGTTCCTTTTGCTATCTTACATTAACCACCCTCCCCCCAGGTCTACAGACATCCCAAGCATCTAGTATTTATTTCTTCTATGTTTGTTTTCCAACTGTAGAAAAGAAAACTAGTACATCAGTTTCATATCATTTGAAATATGAATAACAACTCTGTAATGGCTGCATTTTTTGATAAACCTTGGATCTTCTTAATTTCATCATGGCTAGAAACTGAATGTATAATGATTTCCATTTACTACATCAGACAAGGATTTTGTTTTAAAATTAGCCTGGATTAGGGGCCGGCCTGGTGCCATAGTGGTTAAGTTCATGTGCTCTGCTTTGGTGGCCTGGGGTTCACAGGTTTGGATCCCAGGCACAGACCTATGCACCACTCATCAAGCCATGCTGTGGTGGCACCCCATATACCAAATAGAGGAGGATGGGCACCGATGTTAGCTCAGGGCCAATCTTCTTCAGCAAAAAGAGGAAAATTGGCAACAGACGTTAGCTCAGGGCCAATGTTCCTCACCAAAAAAAAAAACAAAACCAAAAAACAGTGTGGATTAGAGGGTATAGTAATCTTGAATTTAGGACTACTGCTGGAATTTTAGTTTTCTGATATGTTTTGAGGGGCAGGAAACTGAATGAACACTAACATAATTTTTGCTCAAACTAAAACTTTGCAAACCCATATTACATGTGCAGGAGTCTTGAATATTGTCCTTCACTTTGTTATCTTTTTAAAATCATATATTTCTAATCCTGATGAATTCTATAGTTAATCTTTCATTTGATATGCTGCCCCAAAGAGAGGCATATGGTAAAAGGTGCATATGCCCATAGCCGTTGCAGATTAGCTCAGTGAAAAATTTATTATTTGACAAATGCCCTGGTTATATAGTGACTGTAGATGCCCCCTCCTCTTAAGACATTCTGGTAAGTGGTTTGATGTATGAGCTTGGCTGCCCTGTTTTGTACAGGTAATCTTAGCTACCTTACACATATCAGGTGTCATTTTGGTCATCTATAATCCTTTGCATTTGTATTGAAAAACACATAGAATTCTGTTAAACGTTTTGGAATATTTGACTGGCCATGTGAAACAGATGTAATCTGAAATGTGCTCAAGATTGTGTAATATTTGTGTGCTCTTTAATTTTAGGACAATAAATCATAAAAAATCTGGAAGCATTCTTGCAATATGACTTTGGGTAAGTTAAACTCTTAGTGGCTCAGTTCTTCATACAAAAAATGAGAATGTTTTGAGGATCGAATAAATTAATACATAAAGTGCTTAGACCAGTACCGACAATTAGTAAAGCTTTTTTTTTTTTTTTTGGTGAGGAAGATTAGCCCTGAGCTAACATCTGTTGCCAATCCTCCTCTTTTTGCTGAGGAAGACTGGCCCTGGGCTAACATCCATGCCCATCTTCCTCTACTTTATATGTGGGACACCGCCACAGCATGGCTTGATAAGCGGTGTGTAGATCTACGCTCGGGATCTGAACCTGCGAACCCTGGGCAACTGAAGCAGAGTGCTTGAACTTAACCACTACACCACTGGGCTGGCCCCTAGTAAAGCTAATTTTTATTGTTAAAGTATTGTCTCACTCCTAGTTTTTAAAATTTCTATTCACCATGATTGGGCATCATATTTGCCGGAGAGCTACAAAAAAATAAGAAATGACGTAGAGATTTCTTTTGAGTTGCTGACTAGAAAACCATATATCTAAAATGTAAAAATGTTCCCTATGAAGGCCTATCCTCTGTAGTTAAAAAAACTATCGTTCATAGTAAAGCAGCATCCCTCTTTGTCCAATTCCTTTCTTCTTTTTAGAGTGAATCATCACAAGAATTATTTAATGGAAATCAGAAGAAGAAAAATAGGCTGTAGGTATTATAATAATAATGACTAACAGGTAAGTTTGTTGTGTGATTCACATCTCCATTTGTTACATGCTATTATCACCAGTGTTTTACTTATGAATGCTGTGTACATGGTAATAATTATAATATATGGAGCATTGCATTAAATGAAAATAGAAAGGCATGTAAAAGCAGGCAATCTGATGCATTTAATGAAAAAGTATGAGAAATATCTGGTGACTGTTTTAATACAAATGAGTTAGAAAATGGGGATGAGGGCTGGTAAAGAGCCTGAAGCAAGATGTCAGGATTGGTGGTTGATCGACCAAGATGATATGATAAATGATAAAACTGATATTCGTTTGTGAAGTAAACATAGGTTAATTGACTTGAATGAACTGTTCTGAATTCATAGCAGAAAAGGTGATTTTCTTAGTGTGGGATATTTGGAGTTATTTTAAAGTTACATATTAACTTTGTTTTGTATTTATAATTTACTAAGAATGTTAATTGTGTTCTTACTTTAGGTAATTATTTTTTTAGGCTATCTTTTTTTTTTTTTTGTGGGGAGGACCAGCCCTGAGCTAACATCCGTTGCTAATCCTCCTCTTTTTGCTGAGGAAGACTGGCCCTGGGCTAACATCCGTGCCCATCTTCCTCCACTTTATATGGGACGCCGCCACGGCATAGCTGACAGGCAGTGCGTCGGCGGGCGCCCGGGATCCGAACTCGCGAACCCCAGGCTGCCAAGCGCGGACTAAACCGCTGTGCCACCGGGCGGCCCTAGGCTATCTTTTTTTAAGGGCTTACAGAATAGTAGGACTTCTGCTAAGATTATGACATATTTCATCTTACGTATGCCTATAACAATCCTATAGTATAGGCATTTGTCATCTCATTTTCAGTTGAAGAAACATATGTGGGGAGATTAAGTGACTTGTCTAAGGTCATACACCTTGTAAATAGCTAAATTTAGAATTAAACAAGGACTCTGAGTCCAAAGCCTTTTTCTTAACCATTGTATTATAGCTTCCTTGTCATTTTCTTTTTGTCATAAAGCTAAACTGAAGTGAAGATTTTCTTTCTCCATTTTCTATGCACTACCTCTTAGTATAATGATAAAACAACACCAAGACTTTTGAAGACTTTGAATATATTAGAAACTGGGAGGGAGTGGGATGTTATGAAAAGACTACAAGCTTTAGTCAGATGGAGCTAGTTCTGAAGATGTTCTGTCAGGAATCTGCTTGAGTAACTGGGAGATGAATGATGCCACCACTGCTCTTGGCAGGGTTTGGTTTGGTTGATAGAATTGTTTGAGCTAATTAGAGTGGTATCTATGAAAAAGGAATCTTATATGTAAGGGGCGGTCAAGACTCTTTGTTAGGTCTTTAGTCAAGTGAAGCTTAACTTAAACAAAGCATATTCTTAAGTAGACATTTAAAAATTTTCATTCTACACAGAGGAGCTACAAGAAGATCTTTATTTTAGGCTATAGGTTCTTTTCCACATTGGCCATTCCTCTTCCTGGAAGGACTTCTTTGTTTACAAGCAGGATCAGCATGGCCTTGGTAAGGTATCTTGGAAGTGGTATATATTTTATTCATTTGGTTTATTAATACATTAGAAATATTGACTGTCTTTCACATGTCAGGCATATCTTTCACATGTTCTCAAAATGAGTCCCTCTTACAGGTTTTTTTTCCTGTACATGTTTTCTAACTGACTTTCTGAAGGGCTGACTATCCTAATCTAGAACCAAGGTAATAGTAAGAAATAGTGTAAAATTATCAATCATTTCTAACTTGGAAGGTAATTATTAGGATTCTGGCACTTCTAGGAGCGTAGCATTTAAAACAACAATGCACAGAAAAAATTTCAACTTACCAAAGACACTATCTTTTTATTTAGGTCCATATATTCTTGTGAATATGGTTTTCCAAACTTGCTGTCATAGTCAATATTATTGACTTTAAAGCTGATGTGATAGTAGAAAGGTGTCTTCCCTGAGAAGGAGAGAAAAGAAAAAGTAGTTCTCACTTTGCTCATTGTGTAACTACTTATATTCTTAAGAAAATCATGGGAAATAGAATACTCTGATGAAATTTCGGGTAACTCAGCATTTAAGTAGTTTTGATTACTAGTGATTATTGAAATAAATTTGACAGAGAAATGTTTATTAAATTATGACCTAACCCAAGAATGTATTTGGAATTTTTAATGTAAAATTTCAATGTGCCAGCTTTCAAGTTTGGATAATCTAGAGACAGATATCTTACTATGAGAAGAAATTATATTAAAGCATAGATAATTATCTTAGTCTTTGTGATCATCACAGATTACATTTAGTAAAATCAGTGGAATCCTAGGTTTTATCATTTATGAAGTACCTAGGAAATGAAAATGAATAAAGGAGAAAGCAAAATGAGATATGACTTGTAAATACTGTAAATTAAGTAAATAGAACTAAGAAGTCAAACCTACAGCTTTAGAAAGGTGAAGCAAGGGAAAAAGTTGAGAGTTAGGCTAAACAGTACTATTTTAATACATCAAATATAGTAGACATTAAATTTTTTTGGTAACTTTTCTCAGGTCCTATCATACCCCTCAACTCCATAGACTGGGGGGGGGGGCACAATGAAAGAGACAGAGAGAGAGAGAGAGGAGAGCGGAAGGGAAAAGTGAGAAATAAAAGAAGAGAGAAAAAGAGATTGAAGAGTAAAAGTATTTTGTAACATTTTGAGAAAATCCTTCATATCAATGGCTGCAGTTAATTATTTGGGAAAATCTTTCCTGTACACTCACAAATAATCAAAGAAATGCAAAAATGAGGTAGCATTTTTCTTGGATTAAATTGGCAAAGATGACAAAAATAATAATACCCAGGCTGGGACAGCTATACTTGTATCAGAAAAAAAAACAGACTCTAAGCTAAAATTGTAACAAGAGACAAAGAAAGTCATTAAATAATGAAAAGGGGTCAATTCATCAAGAAGATATAACAATCGTAAATATATATGCATCCAACATTGCAGCATCCAAATATGTTAAGCAAAAGCAAGCAGATCTGAAGGGAGAAATAGACAGAAATATAATAATTAGTAGGGGAGTTCAATACTCCATTTTCAACAATGGATAGATCATCCAGAGAGAAAATCAACAAGGATGGTTGGACTTGAACCATACCTTAGACCAAATGGACCTGACAGACATATATAGAACATTCTATGCAACAGCAGCAGAATACACATTCTTCTTAAGGACACAGAGAACATTCTCCAGGATAGATTGTATGACAGGTCACAAAACAAGTCGTAGCAAATTTAAGAAGATTGAAATCATACCAAGTATCTTTTCTGACCACAATGGTATGAAACTAGAAATCAATAATAGGAGGAAAGCTAGACGATTCATAAATATGT
The DNA here is from genome assembly GCA_031878705.1 of Tapirus indicus. Taxonomy (NCBI): domain Eukaryota; kingdom Metazoa; phylum Chordata; class Mammalia; order Perissodactyla; family Tapiridae; genus Tapirus; species Tapirus indicus. Next base: position 52,126,397 of record CM062919.1, read on the forward strand.
GAAAATTAAACAACACACTCCTGAACAACAATAAGTCAAAGAAGAAATCAAAAAGGAAAATGAAAAGTATCATGAAAATAGAAACACAACATAACAAAACTTATGGGATGTTGGAAAAGCAGGGGACTTTATAGTGATAAATGCCTGCATTAAGAAAAAAAGAACAATCTCAAATAAACAAATTAACTTTACCCTCAAGGAACTAGAAAAAAAAAAAAAGAACAAATTAAGCCCAAAGTTACCAGCAGGAAGGAAATAACAAAGATCAGAGTAGAAATAAATGAAATAAAGAGCAGAAAAATAATAGAAAAGATTAAGGAAACTAAGAGTTGGAAAAGATAAACAAATTGACAAATCTTTAGCTATGCTGACTGAGAAAAAAAGAGAGAGGACTCAGATAAATAAAGTCAGAAACGAAAGAGGAGAATTTACAATTGATACCAGAGAAATACAAAGGATCATAAGAAACTACTATGAACAATTATGCACCAACAAATTGGATAACCTACAAGAAATGGATAAATTCCTAGAAATGTCTGACTATCACGACTGAATCATGAGGAAATAGTAAATCTGAACAGACCAATAACAAGTAAGGAGATTGAATCAATAATCAAAAACCCCCCAACACAGAAAACTTCAGGACCAGGTGGTTTCATTAGTGAATCCTACCAAACATTTAAAGAATTAATACCAATCCTTCTCACAATTGTCTAAAAAATAGAAGAGGAGGGAACACTTCTAAACTAACTTTTGAGGCCAGCATTACCCCTATACCAAAGCCAGATAAGGACACTACAAGAAAAGAAACTCATAGACTAATATCCCTGATAAATATAGGCGCGAAAATCCTTAACAAAATATTAGCAACCTGAATTTATGTAAATAGAACTTAAACAACACATTAAAATGATCATATACCATGATCAAGCGAAATTTTTTCCTGGGATGCAAGGATGGCTCAATATAGGCAAATCAATAAACGTGATACACTATATTAATAGAATGAAAGATAAAAATCATATGATCATCTCAATAGATTCAGAAAAAGCATTTGACAAAATACAACATCCTTTCATGTTGTAAAAATGACAACCCATTGAGTCTATAAGGAACATACCTCAACACGATAACAGCCATATATGACAAACCCACAGTCAACATCATACTCAAATGGTGAAAAGTTGAAAGTTTTTTCTAAGGTCAGGAGCAAAACAAGGGTGCCCACTCTCACCACTTCTATATGACATAGTATTGGAAGTCCTAGCCAGAGCAATTAGGCAACAGAAAGGAAGAAAAGGCATCTGAATTGGAAAGGAAGAAGTAAAATTGTCTTTATTTGCAGATGATATGATCTTATATTTAGAAAATCCTGTAGACGCTGCCAAAAAATTGTTAGAACTAATCGAGTCCAGTAAAGTTGCAGGATACAAAATCAACATATAGAAATCTGTTGTGTTTCTATACATTAACCATGAAATATCTCAAATAATGTATGTGTATGATGGTAATCATTTTGCCACATATATGTGTATCAGATCAACTCATTGTAAGCTTTCAAATTACACAATGCTATGTATCAACTATATCTCAATAAAGTTGGAAAAGGAAAATTCCAAAAGAACATAATTTTTTTGTCATATATTTTTATTCATAAATACTGTGTGACTTATATTTCTATTAGGCTATCAGGGTTGAGAATCTAGGGCACTGAGACAGTATTATGTTAACATAACTTGTTCACTACTAAATGAATTTCAATCAATAGAGAGGAAAGGCATTCTCTAGCTCTATTATCCTATTAGAGCTCCAAGGCCTGAATTAGAAGGTGTAGCGGTAAAATGAATGCTACTGTTGGCATTCAGAGGAACTAGCAGACTATCATAATAAAAGATTAGCTCCTCTCCTTCAAATGTAACCTAGGCCTTGAACAGAGAAAAAAATTTATGACCTAGGATCTCTTCTAAGTATTATTTTTATTGGTTTTTCCTTTCTAGAAGAATCATATTTTTCAGATAATCCAGGTCACTTTCTGGGCTAGGGTTAAGAGCTCCAGGGAGGACTAGAACCTGACTAATTCTCCTCTTTGTATTTTTATTTATTTTGTACTTTTTTGATGTTTGAGTGATTTTTTTTGTTGATATTAGTTTCAGGTACGCAACATACTGATTCGATTTATGTATATATTGTGAAATGATCACCACAATAAGCCTAGTTAACATCCATCCAAGTGATTTTTATGCACATTAAAGTTTAAGTAAGGCTTAGATAGATGGCTATCAGCATAGGCTTCCACTTAGGATAATATATGGAGTTTTAAGAACTATCATCACTTGTGCCCTCTCCCACAGATTTTGTCTGTTGGTCTGGGTGGGAACATCAATGTTGTTTTAATTCAGTGCTCTAGGTGATTCTAAGGTGAGGCCAGAACTAAGTATGTGGGCTCCTGAATATATTTCTGAGAGTTGAGTCCAGCCTTTGGTCCAAGGGGAGGTAACAGGGTTTGCTCTACATGGGTTTGGGAGGGGCAGGTCAGTGCAGCCCACATTATCCATGCTATAGCAGAATTTTGGGGCATCTGTGGGAAGGGCGGGCCCCTGAAAACAGGGGAGAAGAAACTCATGTTTGGTCTCCATGTAAGAGCTCATTGTTCCTGAATCTCTCCTGAGACAAATGACAGGAAAAGGTGGACTGTCCAATATTTCAAGGCCCTTCTGCTTGTGTCTGTGGTGAAAGCAGGTGAAGGGTCTGTGCCGAAGCCTTTAAAGGCATGTTCTCAAGATGCAGATGTGATTTCTCCACATAATCTCACTTGAGGAAGAAACCCAGGGAAGGGACAGGAAGAGGATGAAATGGCAGGTTTTCAGGTAAATATTGTGTCCCGGATCAGAGGCTATGTCCTCTTTTCCTCCCATATTGCCGTGGTTTTTAGAACATGCAAACATTTACTTCTGTACCTCTGGTGTTCCTGCCTAACCAGTTTGTTTTCAACTTCGTTGTTTTTCCTTCTCTTCCTATGACAGTCAAAGGTAACTCTTTAGAACACTTCTCCCCTGTATCCCAGAGCCTTCTCTCCATTTTTCTCCATTCAGACTTCTGATATGCCTTGAGCAATTCCCACCATAAATTAATGACCTGCAACTACTGAAAATGTTCCCTTTGTGACAGATCAACTTGGGAAGGTGTTGGTGTGCAAGATTCCCATGTGGGATGAGGTAGGGTCCTGGGATATCAGTGAAGAAGGAGAATGTAGTGTTCAGGTCCCATCTGGGTGCTCCATCAGCTCTGTGTAGACCAGGATTAAGAAAATGCACATCTCAAAAAGAGGTCATTAATGTCCCAGAATAATTCAGAAATTTCTGAAGAGTAATTAGAAGAGGTGGACTCTTTAGAATGCTAAAGGAAGAGTACTTAAATATACTATTGGAGATAACAGGATATGGGTACTCTATATGGCTTGATATTTGAATAAAATTGATGTTTTCATGATTAGATTTAGATTATGATTTCCTTGTTTTTCTGGCCAATAATATCACAGCAGTTATGTGTCCTTGGGCAAACATTAGGCACCTGATATCAATTTGTCCCATCACAGCTGATGTTAACTTCATTTACTTGGTCCAGGTGCTCTCTGCCAGATTCCTCCCCTACTTCTCTTTGTATTTAAAAAAAAATTACTGAAAAGTAATCTAAAAATGTTGTTCAAGGAAAAGGATTTATGTTGAATTTTATTTTAAGATGCCACTTGTCCTTCAAGAAATAGATTTCTTTTTGTGGTCGGGACCATACATATATTGTGGGCTTATAATTAACTGATAACAGTGTCAGTGAACTTGTCCCTGTATGGTTCTACACCTGGATCTTTCTCACACATGGTGACTTATTTGCTCGAAACTGGGTTCTGGTGGCAAACAATTGCTTCCATTCTTGGCTCCTGTTATCTTGGAAGATGAATCACTTTAATTCTTCCCAGCTTGGTCCTTGGCTTCTATTATCCGTATTTAAGACTTGCTGAAAGTAGTTCTCCAGGCCAGGATCTCTCAAACATGCCTCCAGAGAGATGTCCTTTGCATAATCTATTAGAGTTGACGTTAAACTTGGCACTGAAGAGACAGTTTAGGAAAAGTACCTCACATATTTATCATTTTGGCTCTTGGATAAGAAGCAAGAAAACAAAGCAAGTAAGTTGGAATTTAAGAAGAAATTATTTTTGCCTATATTTTGACGCTTTCCCTTTAATTCTCTATCCCTTGAAAGTGAAATTGCTATTTTGGGAGCTAACAGTTTCCACTTATAGATATCACAGAAAGATTTGGAAATATCCTGAAATAGTGTTAGTGAGAAAACCAGCATGAAAGATTAACTTTCTCCTTGCATATCCAGAAACTTTACTGGCAATATCATCTGTCAATTTCCTCACAAATCATTCACAGCCTAACCTACTGCAACAGAATTTAACTGCCTGAGGAAGAAACTCTGTGTTATTTCTTGATACACTTTCTTCCCTTTTCCTATAGTGATACAATTTGTGATTTATAACTGAGCAGATGCTATCCAAAAATAAAAACTACATTTTCCTACCTCTTTTACATCTAATAGTGATCTAATGCATTGAGGTTCTGACAAATGGAATGAAAGGGAAAGTGGTATGTACAACTTCTGAAATGTTTTCTCCTTGAGACAGGGCATGCTCTTCTCCTTTTTCACCTTTTGGCTGGCTGGAATGTGGACATGATGGCCAGACTGGCACAGTCACTTTGGACACTGAGATGCTCTGGGCAAAGTAGGTCATGGCGGAGCAAGAAGATAAAAGGAGCCTGGGTCCCTGACATCTTGAAGTGACAAACTGAGTCTGGGTCACTGACCTCTGAACTTATTTGTGTCTGAATCTTATGTGTATCTATCTCCCTGTAGATCAGTGGTTCTCAACCTTGGCTGCACATTAGAAGCATCTGGGGGGTTTTGAAGATGACAATTTCCACTCCAGACAGCATCTTTGAGATTGGGGCTTGTGTACTAGTATTGAAAAAAAAAGCTTCCCAGGTGATTCAAAGGTGCAGCCAGTGTTGAGAGTCACTCCTTTAGATCAGGGGTCAGCAAATTATGAAATCTAGCCTGCCGCCTGGTTTTGTATGGCCTGTGAGCTAAGAATAGTTTTTATATTTTTTAAAAGTTAAAAAAAGTCAGAACAATAATATTTTTTGACATGTGGAGATTATATGAAATTCAAATTTCGGTGTCTATGAATAAATTTTTATTGGAAAACAGCTACATTCATTTCTTTACCTACTGGCTACTTTAGCACTGCAACAGTAGACTAGAGTAGTTGTAATGGAGACTACAATGGCCCATCAAGAGGAAAATATATAAATTTGGTCTTTTACAGGAAAAGTGTGCTGACCCTGCTGTAGATACTGAGCACTTTTAGTGCAAGGACTAGTGTGATGCTCTAGAAGGTTTCCTCCATTACTGCTATACTCCCATTATAGCACCTCGCCTAGTACCTGCCATTAAGTACACAGTAGTCACCCAGTAAATGCTTATTGAGTTGAATCCAGGTACAATTTCAGATACCCTTATTCTTTCCCCATTCTATCATCCATCCATCTATCTATCTATCTATCATCTTTCTATCTACTATCTATCATCTCTTGTTATCTCTCAAAAAGTTAACCAAGTAGAAAGCACAACATTATCATAATATAGAGTCATATGAAGCAGAAAAAGGTAGGTATCCTGGAGTGAATATTTGTGCTGTGCTTTGGTTTGTCCAGCTGTCCTTGTTTAACTAATTACTGGCCAAAGTGAAAGAGTAGTTATTGTGAGGAGATGGCTCGTTGCTTCCAGGTTTGGAGTCTGGAATAGTGAACTAAAAAATCTTAAAAAGATACTGAAATCTTCATTCGAAGGAGGAGCATCATAAGGCTGCCTCCATATGATGCCAAAGAATCCGGATAAAAAGTATAAAATTTGGTTAATCAGATTGAGATTTTGTTTCTTTAGTGAAAAATACGTAGGTTCTTAAAAGATCTTTCTGACTTAATTTGTTAGTTCATACAAGATATTGTGGCATCAGGTAGGCAGTCTTAAAGTGAAAAACCATTAATGACTATTAAAAAGAAGAAAGAAATAAAATCCAGGAATTGGGAAGCCCCATCGAAGTACTTTACACAGTCTCAGGAGGGTCTATTCATGTTCCTGCAGGTTTACTATGACTTGAGGAAACTTACATTATTAACAAAACTTACTTATTGTTCTGATGCAGAAGTATTTAATTTTGGATTTTTTTTCTTCTTTTTAGAAGTTTTTATAAGCCACTAGTTTATAATTTCTGGGAAATATTTATTACTATGACTAACTTCAAGAGTAAGATCTTAAATATATTAGAACTCATTCATTCTCACATGAGTAGTTTCTTCTAGACTCACTAAAAAATATCTGTATAAAATTGCTTTAGAATAAACTGCAAGGTGTGATTATACACATACACACAAATATATATAACTGATATTTCACACAAGTATATTTTATAGGACGTAACCATAAAACAATTTTGTTTTTAATTCTTTGGTAGTAAGTGTTATGGTCATTATAAATCACAAAACATGGTCTCAATTCGAAAATTAAAATACTCAGGTCTATTTAATAATCAAAATTTGAACTTAAAGTTGAGATTTTTCCCTTCACAAGCTCTTTACTCACCCTGTCCGTCTATTCCTCCTTTCCCACTTCATTAACTAGATTTGGACTCATCTACGTCCTTACTGGAATGGTCAAGAATTTAGCATCTAGCTTTGGTGCTCTAGGAACTTAGTACATATTTAAAACTAACTCCCTTCTAGGTTTTTCTGAACTTTGAAATTCCGTTTCCACTTATTGCTGGAGTTGTCTTAACTACAGTTTCCTTACATGGACAAATGTAACTATTCCAGCTTAAATTTACTCCTTCCTCAGCATTTAGGCAGCTGGAGATATTTCTCAGTCTTTAACCTGAGATCTGATTACCCCTCCAGGTGGCATCTTGGACAGGACCAAAGATGATGGGGCTTTTTTTCTGGATAGTGTATATCTGTTTCATAGGAAACATTTAGCATTATTTGTCTCAAAGACTGACTGTTCAAACTGCCCAAGGGTATCACCTCCTCTTCGCTCTGCTAAACGAGCACTGAGTCTCTTGCTCTTTAGATATTCCAAGTGTGAGTCAGATTCCAGTCCATTGAGTTTCCGAATCTGCAAGCGTCTTCTTAGGGTCATATTGGTCTCTCTTTCAAAGCCCATCTCTGAGCTTGATGTGAAGGGGAAATCATTTACTCTTCACATACCACAGTGGTTGTAGTAGTATGAGAAATTACAGCACACATATATCCAAAGATAGCCTCTTTATTCTTTACTCATCTCTAGTTTCTGGGACTTTTACATCCTTAATGAAAGGCAGCAGATTCTATGTCTATGTCTTGAGTGAGCACCTGTTATTCAAAGGTTTATGGGCATATGCTATGACAATGACTCTTGGTCTGGCAGTGGTAGTAGCTGGCATTACAATCTACCTAATGATTGTATTTGTGCAATAAGTCTGTGTGTATGGAAGGGTGTATACAGAAGACAAAGCAGAGATGGTCACAAACCCTTAGTTCTTAGAGTGATGAACACTTTGCTCCACTGTGTACAACTCCCTCTTTTTCCCTCTATGTAAATTCTTTTCCCCTTATAAACTGAAATGGATGTTTATTTAGCTAGACAGCCTCTTCTCTAAATGTTAGTATTTTTTTCAGAAAATACTACCATATTTTAAAGCAGTAGTTCCCAACCCATGAGCCATTAATTATATAGGATGGGGGCATGGTGGTAGCAAAAGATGATTCCAGTGAAAAATATTTATATACACATCTGTTCTTCTAGACTTAATAAACAATTATTCTTGTATATATGTGTATTACTGATTTTCAAACATAGATAGATGTAATCCATTAAATACAAGTTGATTTAATAGCACTACTAAATTTATAGTACTTGTTTGTCTTTATTTCTTATTGAACAAAGTAATTACTTTCTTGTGGGAATGTAGGAAAAAATTTTTTCCTATAAAAAGGTCCTCCATTTTTGAAAAGGTTAGGAAATACTGGGTTAAATAAAATAACAAGAACAGGGTATAGAGAACTTGGCACAAACAGCTATTTTTAAGAAAAATCAAACAAGAATCCTGTAATTTTTTTCTGTTTTTTCAAAATACATAGAAGAATTTGTACTGACTGTTCTTTTTTATTTCATCCCTTAATAATAGAAAAACTCTGCTATTTAGGGAGAATTTTATGAGAAGAAAACATTGCATAGGGAAAAAATTGTAGGTTTTGGAATAAGAAATCTTAGTTTAGAATCCCAGATTCTCTGCTTTTACATTTGTTTGTTTGTTAACTCACTGATTATCTCTTAAGAAAGTTATAAATTCAGCAAAGGTAGAGACTATGACTACTTTATTCATCAATGTATTCCTGGCACCTAAATCTTCACCAGGAATTAAAAAAGAGCACACCAAATTTCTGTGTTCAGAATGCCCTAAGCCAAAGGTTGCTGAAGAACAGAATCTGCAGTAAATGTTGTTAACCATGAGAAACTCTCTCTGCCAAATAATCTTGTCTGACTCCTTTCCTTCCCCCATTTTCAAAGTTCCTAATTTTCCCAGTAATGGAATCAGTAATTCCACGTGCCTGGAAAGCCAGACATAGTGAGAACTTACCATAAGCAACGAAATAAACACCAAGTCCGATGACTACTGAGGCAATCACCATTGTTAAGACACCCAGGGTGATCTTTCCACACCTTGTGAGTTTCATCTTTGTGTTTGACTCTCTTCTTCTGAGCAAAAGGGATGGGAAAGCAAGTGTTAATATGAGCAAGATATAGGACTCTCTCAGAAATAAATATGGATTTGATGTTAAGTGTAAAGGTACATTATTTTACATCAACTATGGATTCAGTGGACTGCTGAGCTTGGAAAACAACATGTAGAATTAGTGAATATAATATTTGGCTTATTTATTTTTCAGCACATATGAATAATAGTGGTAATACTAAAATCAAGATACATTCATTCATTCAGAAATATTTGTAGATGTCCTATGTGTTAGGCATAGTTGTAGGAACACAGATCTCTTTCCTTATGTACCTTATATTTTACTGAAGGGAGATAGACAACAAACAAAGAACATAATTAATAAATAAAACATATAATGAGTAAAAAGATATTAAGTGCTGTGGGAAAAAAAAGTAGAGCTAGGTAAAGAAGATCAGAAATGTGAGAGTGTGTATGAGATGGTGGTGGCAGGTTAGGTTAGGCCTGCTGAGGAAGTAGAATCTGAGCAGACTTGAGGGTGTTGGTCATACAGATATTTGGAAAATTCCAGGCAGAGCGAATAATTTGACAAAGGCCCTGAGGGAGGGACATGACTAGTATGTTAGGAGAGCAGTGTGACTGGAGCAGTGAATGAAGAGAAGAGTAGTAAACAACCATCTGAGAGGTATCAAGGCCAAGATCATGTTGGGCCTTGTGGGTCACTGTAATACAATTGACTTTTTCTCTGAGTGAAATGGGAGCTTGGAGGGTTTTGGGCAGAAGACTATGGTGATCTGATTTAATTTCTTAATGGGATCCCTCTGACCGCTTTGTGGAGAATAAATTATAGAGGACAAGGGTGGAAGCAGAGTGACAAGATAGGAAATGTTTACAATAATTCTAGCACAAGATGATGTTGACTTGGACCAGAGTGGTACAGGTGGAGGAGATGAAAAGGGGTTGAAGTTTGGATTTATTCTGAGTATAGAGTTGACAGGAGTTCCTGATGGATTGGTGTGGAATGTGAGTAGAAAAGAAGAGTCAAGGGTGATTTGCAGTTCTTTAGCTTAAGGACTTGAAGGATGGATTGTCATCAACTGAGATGGGAAGGCTGTTGATATAGCAGTTTTGAGAGGATGATTATGTGTTCAGTTTTGTTCATTTTATGTTTTAGGTGTTCACTAGGTATCTGAGTGGAGATGCAAGTGAGATACACAAGTCTAGTGTAGGAGATAGAGGTCTAGACTGGTGATATAAATTTGGTTTTCATCAACATATAGATTAAGGTCTGGGACCAGATAAGATTGCCGAGGAAGTAAATGTAGAAAGAAAAAAAACCCAAAGTACGATCCCTGGGACACTCCCATATTAAGATATTAGGAATAAGAGGAAGACCAAGCAAAGGAGGCTGAGAGGAAGAAAATAGTGAGGGTAGGAGGAAAATCAAGAGAAAAGGGTGTCCTGGAAGCTAATAGAAGTTTATCAAGGATGAGGAAGGGGATTGGTGGTGTCAGTTGTTGCTGATGGCTCAAATAAGATAGAAAATGAGCTTTGAAAATTGGCCATTGGATTTGCATTATAAAGGTAATTGTTGACTTTGATGAAACAAGTTTTACGAGTGGAAGGGGTATGATACTAGTTAGAGGTGGTTTGAAACAGAATGGAAGTAGGGAACTAGAGGCAGTGACCATTGACCACTCTTTTACCATTTGCTGAAAAGGGGATTAAAGAAATGAGACAGTACATGGTGAAGGAAATGGGATCAAGAGAACTTTTATTTTATTACAGAAAATTTTAAATATACGTAAAAGTAAAGAGAATAGTTTAACCTCCATATACCCATCACATAGATTTAAGAACTACGAACGTTTTACAATATTTACCTCATTATTTTTCTGAAGTATTTTAAAGTAGTTACAGAAAAATAATTGCTTCATGACATTCACCCCTAAATACTTTATTTTCCATCTCAAAAATAAGGGCTTTAAAAAAATATGACCATTGCCATACCTAATGAAATTATCAATAATTCCTTAATATCTTCTAATACAAAGTTTATATTCAAATATGTCTCCTAGCCCTGAAAATGTCTTTCACAATTTTTTGAACAAAAATCAAAATCTCTACATTGCACTGGGTTATTATTTTCTTATCTCTCTTTTCATTTAGAACAGCTCCCATATTCTGGCCTTCTTTTTTTCATTTTTCATGACATTGACTTTTTGAAGATAAGGGGTCAGTTTTCCTATACAATGCTCTATCTAAAAGAAGAAATTTGTATATTTATTTTTCAAAAATTTTAATTGAATGTTTTATTTTGTGACAATTGTAGACTCACATGTGGTTGTAAGAAATAATACAGAGAGATTCCTTGTATGTTTTCCCCAATGGTAACAAGTTGAAAAACTATAGTATGATTTCACAACCAGGATATTTACATTGATACTGCCAAGATACCTAACATTTCCATCACAGGGTCACTCAGGTTGCCCTTTTATACCTCCACCCACTTGCCTCTGGTCCCTTTGCCCTCCTTAACCCCTGGCAACCACTAATCTGTTCTCCTTTTCTATAATTTTGTCATTTCAAGAATGTTATATAAATGGACTCATACAATATGCAACCTTTTGGATTTTGCTGTTTTTCTCTCAGCAAAATTCTCTGGTGATTCATTCAGATTGCCGAATGTATAAAAAATTCTTTTATTATTATTATTTTTTAAATTGCTGAGAAGTCATTCATAGTATATATGTACCACAGTTTGTTTAATCATGTACTCACTGAGTGACATCTGGATTGTCTCCACTTTTTGGCTGTTAGAAATAAAGTTACTATAAACATTTGTGTACAAGTTTTTGTCTGAACATAAATCGTTATTTCTTTAAGATAAATGTCCAGAGGTACAATTGCTAAGTTGTAGGATAGCTGTATGTTTAATTTTTAAGAAACTGCCAAACTGTTTTTCAGAGTAGCTGCAACATTTCCTATTTCCACCAGCAACATATAAGTGATCCAGTTCCTCCAGATCTTTGCCAACATTTGTTGTTGTCACTATTTTAAATTTTAACCATTCTGATGGGGATGCAGAGATATTTCATGATTTTAATTTGCATTGACTAGTGATGTTGAAATCTTTGCACATGTTTGTTTGCCATCTGTATATGCTCTGAAATGTCTGTTTATGTCTTTTGCCTATTTTCTAATTGGATTTTTCTTTTTTTACTGTTGAGTTTTGAGAATTCTTTATGTATTCTAGATACTAGTTCTTTGTGGGATTGTTGTGCAAACACTTTTTTCCCAGTTTGTAGCTTATCTTTCCATCTTCTTAACAGAGTCTTCCAGAGAGCAAAGGTTTTTAATTTTGATGAAGTCCAATTTCTCAGTATTCCCTCCAATGGATCACACTTTTGGTATCGAATCTGAGAACTTTGCCTAGCCCTAGATGCCAAAGATTTTCTCCTATGTTTTTTCCTTAAAATTTTACATATTTTATTCTATGATTCATTTAGAATGAATTTTTACGTAAGATAAGAGACTTAGTTACTTTTTGACTTGAAGTTACTTTTTGTTCCTTTGAATGTCTACTTGCTCCAGCACCATTTGCTGAAAAGACCATCTTTTCTCCATTGAATTTCTTATGCACTTTTGTCACAAATCAGTTGGGCATATTTATATGGGTGTATTGCAGGGTACTCTTCTGTTTCACTGATCTACATGTCTTTCCCTCCTCCAATACCACACAACTTTGCAAATCACTCATTTCGGTTTCCTAATTTTCAAGAAAGGGAAATTGTAGGACAATATTTTCTCTTTAGGACATTTCAAATCTAGGGAACAGATGCATTCTAGGTAGAGATTTCTCCTCTGATTATTATCAGTATATTTAGGGTTAGGGTTAGAGTTAGGATTACGGTTCTTTTCTGATCTTGAGAAGGAAACAAATCATATAGGTGACTCTAACTTGCAACTCTCACTTACCTTACAGCCAAAATCTAAGATCAATACAGTGACTTCTCTCTTTTGATTCACAAATGTAAAATTATGGTAATGAATAAAAATTAATTTTAAAGGCAGATGAAATAAATATTTATTTCCGTCATTCTCCCCTGAGTTTTCTAAGATGTAGATGTTCTTCCTACTTGCAAAGGGTTTTATTGATTTGGAGTTAGTGTGTGTATATGTATTCTTAAATTCAAAAGGAAAATTCAATTTTGTCAACATCCAGATTCTTTTCTTTAAAGCATTCTCTAAAAACAATGTCAGACATATAAATTCCATTTTTTCCAAAGCTTTATTATTATGTGGAATGTTGATTGAAAAAGACTACTTGTTATTTGACAGAAATTGGGTCTTGGGAGGAAGTTAAATTGAGGACCAGAAAAAGTTGTTTTTATTTCAGCAACATGCCTTAATTTTCCAAAGTGTTTTATTTATTCACCAAGTTTATCCTGAAGCTATTCAGTGTAATAATGATAAGGTGGTAATGATATCGAGGATTATTTAGGGATTTCAGAAACAGTGGCTTGCTTGTGAGTTGTACTTAAAAATTATTAATTCCTTGAAAGGGTGAAACCAAGATCTGTCTATACATTATTTCTCAAATATTGTTTATGGAGCATAAAAAACATAGCAAGTAAACATGAAGAATATAGAACACATTACTTATATATATATTTTTTTATTTTTTACTTTTTTGTGGGGAAGACCAGCCCTGAGCTAACATCCATCGCCAATCCTCCCCTTTTTGCTGAGGAAGACTGGCCCTGGGCTAACATCGTGCCTATCTTCCTCTACTTTATATGGGACGCCGCCACGGCATGGCTGACAAGCAGTGCATCAGCGGGCGCCCGGGATCCGAACTCGCGAACACTGGGCTGCCAAGCGCGAACTAAACCGCTGCGCCACCCAGCGGCTCCCATTACTTATATTTTTACTAGAGTTTTGTTAATTAAATCAGAAGAATTAGCAGTAACTTAATTCAATGGAAAAAATTTTAGGGGTTCTCTTACAGCTAATTAAGCTAAATAAAAATGTGATTTTGTAAAATGACTGATTATTCAAGCTGTTTATCGAGAAGTTACACTCTGCTCAATATTATACTGTTCACCTAGAATCTAGATGTTGGCAAGATATCAAAACCAGAAAAGTTGTCTAAAAATCTTATTAAAAATATAGGTCAGTCTCAGTGTGTTTATCAAGGCATATCAAGGAAGTGCCAGGAAAGACAGAAATGTGTATGTGAACATTTATCTTTTTGAGTTAATTTGATTAACTTAATCAAAACATAAAAATTATTTGTCCATCTTTGTGTGCCATGGAACCAGTCAGCACATTTCTTTGATTTTTCAGGCCAATTGCCGTCTGAGCATATGGCACTGCTAATGGGAAGGAATAAAATACTCTTTTGTTGCTGTTCTTGTTTCCAACTAAAATGTTAAATCACACCACTGAAAATGTATAGCAGTGCAGCATTGTGATATTTTAATAATTCAAAATTAAGACCTAAACTTTGGTCTACCACTTCCTACAGGCAAAATAGTATATTATGAACATAAATATCATCTCTATCAACATACATCATTAGAAATATATACACATAAGTATCTTGTGTTCTTTCCATTTTCAAAGTGAAAGGATCTTTTTAAAATAAAATCCCCTGATTTTACTTCAGCAATTTCAACAATTATACATATACTTTTCATAAATGTTCTAATTGTGATGGAAAGATTTCTCACAAAAATTAACAAGTAAAACAGACTTTAATGGTTAAAATTTATCAATCTTAATCATTCTTGTTTTTCCTTTATGTATGATTTATGTTGCTCCTATTTTCATAGAAAGGTTGAGGGAGTAGCTCATTTTTAAGAACTTCAAAATACAGGTAAAGCTACTTTAGCTAATTTGGTCCCTTCAGAAAATTTACCCAAGGAGCAATGGCAGGCCACCCTGTGGCCCACCCCCCTTAAGCCCACCTGTTCTGCAGCGATGTCCATGCCTGCTCTCTCTGCAGAGGTTGTCCCTTTGCCATCTTCTCCTTGAGTGCTGTACAGCACAGTCATTCTCCACCTATTTAGCTTACGAGATCCTGTGACTTTTATGTGTTTTATGGTGATGGTATAATGATAATACTTAGCACTCATACAAGTTTTCATCTTCAAAGTGCTTTCTGAACACTTACTAATTAATTTTACATTAGTCAAACATGAGCTGTATATATGCTGTTCCATGAATAATAAATAATCATATGACTCAAGTGGAGGCAAAATTTAAAATTCTCAGTTCTTGTGACTGAAGAAGCAATAGGATCACCTGGCTTGAGAAGAACAGGGGGCGTTTACTCAGCTTTTGCATTTTGTGAATTTGGAGATGAGCAGCTGCTCTTCTCACTGCCTAGAATCCACTTCTAAAGAATTGTGGCAGTTTTTTTTATTGCTTTTTGGTGAAAGAACAATGGCTCTCCAAGCTCTAACCCTCCATTAGTATCTGAATGCTCCCCAACTCATAATTCTCTTGCCTCTTTCAACCCATATATCATCCTTTATGAATTCCTCCCTGAAATTTTTACTCTGATACTAGTGCTCATTAAAGAATTTTTCATTCCCTGAAATCCACAGGGTGTTGATATTTTATTAAAAATTTTTGTTAGTTTAACCAGTAATTTTTCCAAAGTTTTGGATACCATTCTGGTTCTTAATAGCCAATTTAGATATTGGTGTGGAGATTAGATTGGACATATTCTAATGTTTAGCCACCTGGAAGAGAGAGAATTTGTCAGAGGTTAGGGACCAGCAGTAAGGGAGAATCCAGTTATGCTGGGAGAGGAGGCTTTCTTGGGTGACAGTCTTTGTTAAAGAGACTCGACCTTATTATATGATCAAGTGGATTCATTGTTCTACCTATGTAACCTCCTTTACCTCCTTTCTTCCCAAAACATGTAAAGGGAAAGATAATCAGAGAAATCATATTTGTATTAGAATGGAAAAGAACCAAAATGGCAGTTCTTGTATCCGTTATTAATGGGACCTTAATCAGACATATTTACATTCTTTAAAAATTTCCCCTTTAGTTGTATTTATCTGAGCATTCCAGACTCTATACTTTTGCCTGGTCTTCAAAATATCTAGTATGCTCTTCTCACTCTCATTTGTCTATGTAGATTCTACTCATTCTTCAGGGTTAGGTCAATCCTTACTTTCACCATGTGGACTTCTCAAAGTAGACTGCTTTATCATCTGAAGCTCATAAACTCATGGGATCTTGCACCAAAACCTACACAGTATTTGGGTATATAAGACCAGGGGTCAGATGAGAAACTTCCTGAATTATTGTCTTAGAATTGTCTTTGGAGATCAAGAAACAAAGTATTCTGATACAGAATACCTTCTTCCTTCATTGATCAAAAGAATATATTGCATAAATAAACTGTGGTACATCTAGACAATGGAAAGTTATTCAACACTAAAAAGAAATGAGCTATCACACCATAAAAAGCCATGGAGGAAACTCAAATGCATATTTCTAAGTGAAAGAAGCCAATCTGAAAAGGCTACATACTATATGATTCCAACTGTATGACATTCTGGAAAAGGCAAAACCATGGAGACAGTAAAAAGATCAGTGGTTGCCAGGGATTGAAGGGAGATTGGAATGAATGGGCAAAGCACAGAAGGCAGTGAAAATACTCTGTATGATACTAGAATGATTGGCACATGTCATTATGCGTTTGTCCAAATTCATAGAATGTTCAAAACCAAGAGTGAACCCTAAGGTAAACTATGGACTTTGGATGATTATGATATATTAGTATAGGTTCATCAGTTGTAACAAATGCATCACTGTGGTAAGCATTGTTGATAATGGGGGAGGCTATGCATGGGTGGGGGCAGGGAATATATGGGAAATTTCTGTGCCTTTCTCTCAATTTTTCTGTGAAGCTAAAACTTCTCCAAAAAAATTGCCTTTAAGAAAAATCTGTTGCACACTTACTATGGCTTCGGCACTAGGTGAAGTACCCTAAGGAATAATACCCGAGGGTGAATATAATCTCACAATAAAGGCAGTCAAATAAACTGGTGATTAAAACATATCACAATAAACCCTAGATGGAGCATTCCTGGAGCACTATGTGAACGTGGAAGTGAAACTGAATCCTGCTGTTGTGGGAGGGAGTCAGAGAAGAGTATTCAGAAGATGAGATATCTAACCGAAGACCTGAAGGATGCATAGAAATATAGTATTCCACCAGGTGAGGGTTATGAATCAGCCCAGTAAAACGCAAGAGAGAGCATTGCAATTTGGGGTGACTGAAAATTACCTTGAAGTACTTTGACTAAGCTGTAGAGGGTGCAGGAATTAGTGTGTATGTGTGTATGTGAGGCAACTGATGGGAGATGAGAGGGGACAAATCAGAAGTGTCCAGATTCTGTAAGACCTGCTAGGCTACTTAAGGAGTTTGGACTTGACTTCAGAGCAATGCAGTGCTAATGGAGAGTTTAAATAGGGTTAGATTGACATTTTGTTAAAAGAACTCTGGATTGCTATGTGGAAAAGAGACTATGGAATTGGAAGAAAACAGTTACAAAGTTATTTTAGTCATCCATGTGCAAGGGCTTTGAATTAAGGCAGTGAGATGGAGATTTCTAAACTCGGTCAAGAGATCTGATGTGATTTAATGATTGCTTGAATGAGGGGAGTGAGGGAGTTGAGGAATCAAGAACAACACTGATAAATGATTTCATGAAAGTACAGTTTTGACAAGGGCACCTATGATACGCTGGTGTATAAGATGACAATGAGCTGTGTGATAATGGTTTACTTCCCAGCTTGTTAAACAACTTTATTCAAGTAGTGTCGATTAATAATTGGGTATGAATCTCTTGAAGTTATTTAGTATACACTCTGCTTTGGCCTTGTTCTGTTTAATATTTTAATCAACAATTTAGGAAAATATTTTTTGTAGGAGTAGCTAATATGGTAGGGTCCAAATCAAGATTCAAAATAATACTAACAAGTTAAATTGTAAAATTCTTGGAAAAATAATAGATGATAAAAAATATAATATTCATATACTAATTATACGGTTTTGCATTAAAGTTAAAATATAAGTACAGGATGAGGGAAACATTGCGTTTCAGAAGTGCAAATACCTAATGATCCAACCATATGATGCTGCTGCTTAAAAGTTTCTCCAGCTGCTGACCTCAATAACAGAAGTATATATTCCAAATCAGAGGAAGTAGTATTCTCACTGTTTTCCATAGTTTTTGGACCATATCTGGAGTACTCTATGCAATTCTGAGTGCTGTAGTTTCAGAGAAATAATGATAAGATAGTGCAAAGCCAGAGGAGAAAGGCTGGAATCATGATTAGAAACCATACAAAGACTGGTTGAAGAAACTGAGAATGCTTCTCTCGCAAGGACTAGGGCGAGACATGACAGCTGAGATGAAATATTTGAGACACCATCATATTGGTATATTTTGTGAAACTTTCCTTTTCCAGAAAGGAAAACAAGTGTTTAGAATAACAGTTTGATTTTTTTTTAAATTTCTGGTAATTCCATTTGATCTTATGACCCTTTCCCTCACTTCATGCATTCTGACTTTACTGTCATCAAGTAAAGCTTGTTATAGCAGAAATGTAAAGACAATTTCAAATAGACTTTTTAAGCATATGGTGGAATCAATATCTTAAAAAATTTGTTTATTTTTAATCAGAAGAGGCTGGCTCTTTTAATTATCAAAAATTGAGCTCTTATACAGAGGGATTCAAGACTACTGAAAATTTTCTATTTCTTATAGTAGATGCAACTATGCTCATTTAAAAAGTGTTCTCAATTCTATAGCAATGTATTGTATACTTTTTGTATGCATATTATTTCACCGTATATAGAATATACTCATTTTAAGCTGATGCCCAAGCTTATGCTATAGAATTGGAAAAATACTTTGTTGTTCAGAGCAAATTTTTTCACCACCTGACCAGAATACATAAAGTTTTGTGGGCTAGAAAAGGGAGTAGAGAGTCCTACTAGAGTGAGAGCCTGGGAAAAGGGTGTGTGACCCCCAAAGCCTTCTCATACTTGTCCCTCAACTCATGGTTAGTTCTGGGGAGAAGGAATAATGAACTTAGATAAGTATGGAGGGATCTGAATGTAGAGAGGTCTTGTGGCCCCCTTCACATTTGGAGCAGGTAAGTGACAACCTTGTTGAGTTCCTTGTGCTATTATGATGCTTAAACCCTTAAGTAGAGAGACTTCACAGTAAACTGAGGCCGTGAGACCCTGAGGGAGGCTGGTTGAATTTGATGGTGACTGAGAGTAGTAGCGGACAGTAGTCCCCTTATTCTGTGCCTCCAAGAAGTATGCAGAAATGAACGCGTGACGTTCAAGTCAGTTAACATTTTCACTAACTTGAGGAAAGCACTTGGCCTGCTCTGTAGGTGTGAAAAGAGAAGTTTAATGTTAACTTCACTTAATGAGAAAATGTAAATGTTGGTAAGAAAAGAGTGTGAACTTTGAAGCTTTCACAATTTAATTTTTCCTGATCATGTTTTGTTTGGCATAAATTCTGAAAAGGAGCTCGATGCAATCCATTCAAAAAAGAGACGGCCTTTATTTAACTACCCAGACAGACTGGAGGTAACTGAAATCCTTCCCCCAATAGGATCAGAAACTCCAAATGCAAGAGGATTTTTCACTTTCTGTTAACAAGTGGCACTTCTTTTTTGAGTGTGATTTAGATATTTAGAAAAAGATGTCTTGCTTAAAATTAAAATTAAAGAATAATATAAAATAGGTTTTTAGAATGTATAGCTGGTTGTGAAATAAATTACCTGATTGTATATCTTCAGAGCAAAAACAATTCCCACTTGCTTAAAAAATTCTTTTGGTTCAGAGTTATTCCATTTTTAAATCTTTTTTCTTAATGTTTTATATTATCCATTTGTATAATTTATTAAGATGCTCACATTTCCTCATTTTATGTGAAGTAAAACTCTTTGAAGTAGGGAAAATTGTTGAAGCTTTACTGATAAAGAAATGGGAACTGCCCATGGCACACTTGGTCCTTCAACAGACCAGTGAGGGAGGAAGACAGTGCAAATGGCTGGCGAGAGGTGGTGGGCAGTGACGAGGAGCTTTGGTCTGAATCAGAGAACCTGCAATTGAGCTGTCTTCTGCCATTTCCTACTATGTGAACTTGGTCAAGTCAATTAACTTCTCTGGCCTTTTGCATAGAGTTTGAGTAACTTTTTAAAGGAAAATACCTACTACTTCAAATAAATGTGACCATTAGATTGTATTATGAGTTGAGTTTATTTCCTCATCCCTTCTTTTTCTGAAAATATCAAATTGGAAAAATGTCTGGTGATAATACGAAAATATCATCCAACACTGGGACATAGTAGTTAGATTAATAGCTACCATTGCTGTTTATCAAATTTATTTTTATATTGTTGCCATATAAAAATGTACCTGTAAGGCTCTGACATAAAGTTTCTTTTTAGCGTGGATGGCTGCAAGAAAACCCACTTTCAAAAATTATGAGTCCATGACACTCCAGAAAACTAGGTGAAATAAGTTTAGGCAAAATTCTGACATTTTCCCACTATGAGTCCAAACTTCTAAATATCTAGTAATATCCGAGGGGTTTACTGAATTTATTTTTTCTGAACATATATTGGTGTCTTAAAGTCATAGATTCGGCCACTAAATTTGATAGTTTTCTTTCCCAGTTGCAAATCAAGTAGAGAAACAGCTGGAAGGAAACCCTGACCATTTTCCCTGACTAGCAGAACCAAAACAGGAAAATAAATTGCTATTGTCACAAAAATGGAAATGATTAGAATATTAAAGGATGCTTACTTCAGGACTTTCTTTATGAAAGCATTGCAAATGATGAAAACTGTAAAATGCAAAACCTAATATCTTTTACAGAGAGAGACTAAAAATGGAAAGGCAGAAAGTTACCAGCAAAGAAAACTTAGGGACATTGATTTCCTAAGTACTTTTCTAAGAATTATTACAAGTATTCTATTTACATACACACATACACAGTGCACACACACAACCTTTTGTTACTTAAAACATTGTTACTTTTATTATTGTAAGTGCAATTGTCCAACAATCTCTCTGAATCATTTGAGCTTGTATCTTGTCAAAAAATGCGATTACATGTATCTTTTTATTTTACCCTCAAAAACTTAGAGTTTAGGAAAATTACTAATTGTGGAAGTAAGGGAATTTAATATTTGGATAGAACCATGCACACTAGAAATGTTTAAGTATATTTACAGTGTTAACATTGATAAGCGATCCTGCTAGATGGATAAAAATTCAAATGAAAACAATTATTAAAAGATTAATGTGGATCATGAAGAGGAATAAAATGCTTTTCCTGCTATCTGTCACAATATATACTTTTAAAAAAGAGTTTCATATATTTCTTTCAAGGGTTCTTTTCCTGAATGACTTGAGAGTTACTGGTTGCTTCCCCTCATTGTGCCTGGGGATGCCTACAAATGTTCTGCATCAGGGATGTGGAAAACAGTACACATACAGGAAAGTACATAAAACATACATGTACAACTTAATGACTTACTGTAAAGCAAATATCCATAGAAGTTTGCTAACAAACCAGCAGCTTTTGTAACCAGGGGACCAGTTTTAATTGACCCCATCTTATCAACAGAGGGTTAAAGTTGTTTTTCAGGGGCAGTGAGCTGAAAAACTTCAAGTCATGTAGCCAGAGCGTGCATCAAGGAGGAAATTTTGACTTAAAATCGCACCCAGAACGAACAATTCTCCCTCCATGGAACCAAAGAACTGGGACATGACTGGAACTCGAAAGCCAGACTCTTGTCAGAAGCCCCTTTCTGCACCTTACCATAAATGTTTAAAGCCCTCCAATCAAAACCTGTCCTGCCAGCACTTCCGTGTACAAGCCTGTTCCCTTGAACCTCTTAAATTTCATCCCAAAACTTGGAACAGGGAGACAGATTTGAGAGCCTTGCCTCCTGTCTCCTTGCTGGTCAACCTCACAATAAATCCTATTCTTTTCTCAAAAGCTGGTGCCATAAGTATTGCTTTTTATGTGTATCAGGTATCGGGCCCTCTTGCTCAGAAACACTCTCTGCCTTTCCTTTCCCAATTACAATTCCACCCTGCTCCCCTAATAGTAAACATTGTCTTGTATTTTTTGGTAATAAATTCCTTGCCTTTTAAACATAGTTTTTTATGAGTAAGAATGAATTGCTGAATAATATAGTCTTGTAAACATATAAATAGAATAGTATAGTATGTATTCTTATGTGACTGCCTCCTTTTGTTTAACTTTGTGTTTTTAAGGTTCATCCATGTTGTTAAATGTGACTCTAGTTTATTCATGTTTGTTGCTATATGATAATCACTGCCTGAACATAACAGAATCTACTAGATAATGCCAACTTTTTTCCAAATTTATTAAAGCAATTTATACTCCCCCATCCTTGCCAGTTCTTGATATTGTCAGACTTTCAATTTTTGTTCATTGGTATGTAGTTCCGGTATATTATAGTGGCTTTATTTTTCATTTTCCTTATTTCTAGTAAGGTTGGGCCCCTTTCCTTACATTTATTGGCTATTTGGATTTTTCAGGTCTTTTGTCCATTTTTCTATTGTGTTATCTGTCTTTTCCTTATTGATTTGTAGTCATTCTATATGTATTCTAGATGCAAGGTATTTGTTAGTTATATATATTGCAAATATCTTCTCTCTGTAATACTGCCTTTTTATATGAATAACAAAAAGTTCTTAATTTTAATAAAATCAAATTTAACATTTTTTCTTTACGTCCTTTTTTGTCATGATGCTAAAATCATTTTTTTCATCTTCCTTAAGACATCAAGATATTTCCTTATATTGTTGTAAGAAATATCAACAATCTAATTTAAGATATGCAGATGACACCATCTTACTGGCAGAAAGCAGCAATGACTTGAAGTGATTTCTGACAAAAGTGAAAGAAGAAAGTGCCAAAGCAGGACTGCATTTGAACATCAAGAAGACAAAAATCATGACTATAAAGAATTACACAACTTTAATGTACACAATGAAGACGTTGAAATTGTTAAATGTTTTGTTTACCTTGGTTCAGTCATTAATTTAAATGGAGACTGCAGCTAAGAAATCAAGAGAAGACTGAGGCTTGGAAGGGCAGCAATGAAAGAGTTAGGAAAGATCAAGTGTAAGGAAGTGTCATTAGAGACCAAGGCCCAAGATTATCCACACCCTCCTATTCCCAATTACTATGTACAGATGTGAAAGCTGGACAATGAAGAAGACTGACAGGAAAAAAAAATGATTCATTTGAAATATGATGAGGGAGGAGAGCTCTATGGATATGTTGGACTGCCAGAAAGACGAACAAGTGAGTCCTAGAGCAAATTAAGCCTGAACTGTCACTGGAGGCAAAAATAATAAAACTGAGGCTGTTCTACTTTGGGCACATCATGAGAAGGCAGGCTTCTTTGGAAAAGACAACAATGCTGGGAAAAGTAGATGGCAGCAGGAAAAGAGGAAGACCAAATATGAGATGGATTGACTCCATAAAGGAAGCCATAGGCAAGAGTCTACAGGAGCTCAATGGGGCTGTTGAGGACAGGACTTTGGGGACGTCACTCATTCACAGAGTGGCCAGGAGTAGGAACCGACTTGATGGCACACAACAATAACAATTGCAGTAGTCTTCTGACTCATCTCTGCTCTACATTTGTCCTCTTGTATCTTTTACTCTTTAGAGTAGCCAGATTAATCTTGAGAAAATGGAAACTTGATCGTATGATTTCCCTCCAA
The DNA here is from genome assembly GCA_031878705.1 of Tapirus indicus. NCBI lineage: Eukaryota > Metazoa > Chordata > Mammalia > Perissodactyla > Tapiridae > Tapirus > Tapirus indicus. The sequence continues at coordinate 52,150,057 of CM062919.1, forward strand.
ACTCTTGCCCTCAAATTTAGAATAAAATTGAAACTTCTTTATATGGCACACATGCCTATTTCTTCAACCTCATCTAATACCAGTCTCTCTTTCATTAGTTTTGCTCCAGCCACATTGACTTCTTACTGTTCCTCAAACCCACAAACTTGTAGTCACCTTGGGACTTTTACACTTGCTTCTTCCTTTGCCTGGCTTGTTCTTTCCTAGAAGTTGTCTTGACTAGCCCAGAGTAGTGCCTGGCACATTGTAACTGCTCAAAAGCTATTGATAAACAAATGGATGGATTAAAAAATGAATGACTGGTTAGATGGATGAACTTTGCAGGGATAAAATCCTTTACTAATGTATCAACTGATTTTTTTTGGCACTAGTAATTTCAGTCTAATTTGTTGATTGGAGGCAGAGTAAATGTAAAGATAGCCCTAGAAAATGCCCTGCAAGCTCTTTTTGCTTTTTGAATTAATTCCTCAATTTCATTCAGTTGCCTTTTTCTCCAAAATGGATTTCTATTTAAATTGAATTCTGATCAGTTTGATTTCTTTACTCTAGGTGATTTGTTTCATGGCTGTGTACCAGATTAAACAAACAAGCAAATGTCCCAATTCTCTGAAATTCCTTTCTCACAGAGATCTTTTGCTCGCTCAAAACTATTTGCTTATCATGGGTAGAATCTTAGAGTGGAAGGGACCGTGGAAATGATCTGTTATTAAGTCTGACTCATTGCAGAAATCTTCCAGAACATTTCTGCAGGTGATCATCTAGCTTACACTTAAATATCTTCCATGATAAGGGACCTGTTTCTTCAAAAGACAACTGATTCTTATGGAAATGAATCACTAGAAATATTGGGGAGGGGAATGATCTGTTTTCTCTTTAGGAGATTAATCAAACTGATTGATTAGAAATGGAAAGGACTGGGTTTTGAGATTTGGATTATATAGACATGAATGAGAAATACAAAGAGAAAATCTATTTTGGATCTGTTTGAACCATGTAATGTTTGGCAAATTGGAAAATAAGAATTGAATTGTGTAAATTAGAGCCTGTGACAGATTTAGATGAATAATCTGTGAAGTTCTTAGCTTCCTTCTCTCTAACCACAGAGTAATTATTTTGGTTCATGGCAAATTGTTGCTCTGGAAGACTCACTTTTGATATTATTATAAAATATTTTCCCTGAGTCCTCTAGGACCTGCTCCCTTCTTCAGTTATCCTGTAGTAAATATCCTACTTTTTATCATTACATCCATTATGTTATATTGAATAATATGTTTGTTGACACCACCATTCCGAGTGTCTTAGGGGCAGGGACTATGTCTTGTTTATCTTGATTTCATTGGTTTATCTGAGTTTTGTAGTAGGGCTCAATAAATTTGTTAAATGAATGATCTACACTCTGTAATTAAGACCTCCACGTAGTGCAATAATCAATTGTTTGCTCTAAACTTTCTTGGATAATTCTGGCTCTTTTTATTAGTTCTGTTCATTATTTTAAACTCAGGAGGATTCAGTTTGAACATCAAATATTCATTGTGTTTGCCATTTTTTTTATTGGTTAGTCTGTGTGTTTTCCATATGCTGAAGAGGATTCTCCTTGGAATTAATAACTCTTTCTGGCACCGAATTAGGGTGCTAGAAAGTTTCTGATAGAGTTTCCAGATGATTTTTTAAGGACTGAAAGGATTCATGCATCACCACCTCTCCCATAAATATTCAAAACTGCTTTCATGGAGTGACTTAGCTATCAGGAAAATGGAACTCATCAGTACATTAACGAAAGGAAGCTCTTAAAATAGGTGTTCTTGTGTTCAAATGTCTCTTCATAAAAATATGCATATTTGCAAAATAATATTTTATTTTTAATAAATAATTGAATTTATTATAAATAAGAGAACTCTGTTTTCTGCTAAATAAATACTTTATGTAGCTTTCAATATATAGGAACAAACAAAAATATGTTAATGATTATGTGAGGGCACATGCACACACACACACACACACAAACACACCAACACACCCATGCACAGAAACACACTCCCCTTGAGGCTTCCTCTAAATTACCAGTTTAATGGTGTCCTACAGGGTGCAGCCAGGGAGTGTTAAGCTGGGTGCTTGCCTCAGTTATAGAGCTTGATTATAAGGCAGCAGGAAGTACCAAGCTTTACTCTAGTTGGCAGTTCTCTTGTTGGAGAACCAATTAAATAAATTATTTCAGATTGTCTTTCATAAATCATAACTTCCAAAAATACTTAGGCAGGGAAGTGATTTTAAAAGAGTTTATTTGAAATAAGGTGTACCAATGATTTTTTTGTACATTTCACCAAGAATGGTTAAATTGTCCTTTCTTTTCCTTAAAATAAATGACTTCAATGTGGGTCTCTTCACGATTTTACATGAGAAAATATAAGAAGTTTTCATCATAATGAATGTAGTTGTTCTGATACTCAGATGTTGTGAGTGAGCTTTTAGATGGAGAGCTGACACATAGATCATGCATAACCAAGCTTTAGCTGTGCTAGGGTCCCATAAAAATTCAGTAACATCCATGATTCAGACTACATAAATTGCTGTGCCATTAAATTTTAATGGATTTTATTGAGTTTGTTATTTGGTATTGTGCGTGTAAGAGAAGGAGGGAGGGAGGGAGAGAGAGAAGGGGTATGGAGAGAGAGAGCGAGAGAGTTCCTTTTCTCTGGAAGATAATTTTATTGAAATTAATCTATTTAACCTTTCTTTTTTACAAACCAACTGTTCCCATTTTTGTCCTCATGACTTTCAATTCATTATTTGGATTTAGCTATTGAGGGTCCTTAAACTCTCAAAAATAACTGCCACTGGTGATCTTTAGCTCTTAAAATTACTCTTATTTAGTTGTTAAAAAGCACTGTGTAGTTAAGTTGCCTGAGAAAGGTTGTGCAGACGTATTTCCTCAGCTTCCCTATAGAGGAGATACATTCTCTCCTTCAAGTTGATGAAGGATATTTTTAATAAAAGTTATCATGAAAATTAGTTGTAATTCTTTGGGTCTCAGTTGAGGAGTGAGTATTTTAGCTTCGATCTTAAATGCCTGAAATTCATCAGTTAGTTCCGATGGGAGCATGTTCTTACAGGATAATTAAAATTGCTGTAGGACTATACAATGATGTCATATATTTAATTTTAGGACCTACACCGCCTATAAAATATTGAGTAACCAGAAATTTCAAATAGTACTTTTCTTGCCACATGCTGTTCTTTCTGTCTTGAATGTTATTCCACCACTTCTTCCTTTGCAAGTTTCTATACTTTGCCCACTTATCAGCTTCAACGAGACTTCCTCAGAGATGACTCCTGTGACCCTGAAGACTTGTCCAGGTTCCTCTAGTATCCACTCTCAGGGTACCTGTTTTTCTTACTGCTAGCACTTATCACAACTGTAATAAAATTGTTATCTCTGTCACTAATTTACTCTTTCCCCTGGCACATGGCCACAATGCTGCGCCACATGCGTATAGTTTTCTTGAGAAAATATAAAATCTGTAGTAATAAAGAAAGATTAAATAGTGTTTGTGAAACCATATGTATGTAACAGGCTGTTAAAATAGGACACTTGCAGTTTCTTTTGTGGCTGAAAAGGAAAGTTTTGGAATTTGAGACAAGCACACCTGCATAAAGACTTTGCAACAGAGATGCATTTGTTGTATTAGATCCCAGTTTGTTCGGTTATCCAGTCACGGTAGGCTGTCACTCGAGTGTACACTCCTGGTTTATCTGGCAGACCACACTGATACCCCCAGCTCACTATCCCCACGAGGAACCAAAGCCGCCGGGAGTCTTGTTGTACTAGTGGGCCACCAGAGTCACCCTGAAGGAAACAGAATGGTTGATTATTTAAGTGTGAAGACAACCCAACAGTATTAAGGAGTTTATTTCTATGGCAGTAGGAGTCACACTCATTATGACAATAAGCAAAGTTAGTCTGACATTTCCTGTGAAACTGTTTTATATCAAGTCATGTGAAAATGATTGAAATCCTCCAAGTACACACATTACTCCTTCAGCATGTTGAGAAGATGAGAAGCACATTTCCCAGACTCTATCAGTTGCCTGGTTGACTGCTACTCATCCCAGGCTTTACTTCCTTCAAGGAGCCTTCCCCGCCTGCACTTTTCCTCTCCACTGCCACCCCTTCCAGCTTTAGGCTAGAGTAGTTTTTCATGGCCTGTGTTCCCATCCTGGGTATATCTCACCGCTTCTTCATTATTTTATACAAGCACATTTGTGTGCCTGTTTGAACTTAACTCTCACTGGATCAGCTCCCCTCATTGTGGAAGCTGCACATCTCTGCAACACTCATTGCTTATGATACTTGTTCCGTGTCTGTTTTTCTGTCTATACTGTAAGGTCCATCAGGGAAGGGGCACACCTATTCTGGACACTGCTATATCCTATGCTTCTACCCCATAGGAGATACTAAGGAAATATTTGTTGAATGGATGAGTTTTTAGAAGCCTCACTTATCTTCCTATTCATAGCACCCTGCCTGGTGTCTGATGCATAGTATATCATCAAAAAGTTCTTTTGGTGAATAATCAAAAAGAAATTTACATGGCAATGAGTAAAACACTCCTTATAAAACACTTAGCAGACAATTATAATAGTAAGCCAACCAATATATATTTGTGCATTCAATAATCAAGTTGGGGAGACAAATTTAGTACATCTTACATGCTGCATGATGCGTTGAGTCCATGGGTTCTGGAGTTAGATAGCCTGAGTTTTAATCCTCCACTTACCAGCTATGTGACTTTCAGTAAGCTATTTAATAGCTCTCTATGCCTCAGTTTCTTCATCTGGAAATAATGTTTTTATGTGTTTAAATGAGTTAAACACACATAGTACTTTGAGTACAGCCTGACAGATAGTCAGTACTAATAAAAGTCAGTTATTATTACCAAGTGTGCTTCTAGAATAGTTTGTCATTCGTTGACTGCTCTTAGTAGCTAGTTCTTCCATACCTACTTAATTACCGGTCTATATTAGGGGCGGGGTCAGTGTGTGAATCACCAACTTGCATGGCAAGCACTGCATGGAGCTGATTGGCCCCTGCCTCCTTTAGATAATGTATATGTGCCCAGTTAACCAGTCCTCAGCACTTTCTCATCATTGTGTTTTTGCTTCTATTTCTTCTGTAGTAAGAAATTCCTCTGCATAATGTCTTATCAAGAGTGGGCAAGCAATGTTAAACTAAGAGAGACATGTCATTTTTCCTATGTCTGGCCAGCTTCACTGCCTGATTAGGCAGACATTTGAGCCTGTGTTCTCTCTTTTAGACCATAGCCTTTCTGAGTGCAGAGATTGCATTGCTGTACTAGCACAGTTTCTGGCATGTAGAAAGTAATTAATACTTTTTTTTTCGAATGAATGAATGAAACAATAGAAACAAATAGGATCTTTTAAGCTCTTATGTAGAGATTTTTTTTTTTTTGAGACACAAACTCTGTGCTTTATTATTTTAGCAGAAAATCAGTGAGGCCTGGAGTGGAGCACACAGGGAAAGTTTCATGAAGAATTACGGGTTGAACTGGACTTGAAGAAAGAGCAGAATTTGTATATCAGAGGGTAAGGACCATCATAAGTAAAGCGTGAGATACACCCTTTTATATCTCATGTGTATCCATAAGTCAGTTCTAATTAATGCTCTTAGTAGATCTGGAATTGTCAGTGTGGAGGTGTGTTGCTTATTTGATTGGTGAATTCTTTGGAAAACTACTGTGAAAGCTGAGAATTTGTTGTTACAGAGCTAGCAATAAAAAAGAAATAGGAAGGGGTGCAAGAAGCATTTCCTACCACAAAGACATCTCCACGTAAAGGGAATAAAGGGCCAGAGGGTAATTAATAGTATCTTGAAAATTGAAAAACAATTTTCCTCCACCTACACACAACTTGCAGTCAATAAAAATGTTTCATTTTGGGGAAAGTGCTCATGGATTGGGGTCTTCTCAAAAACTATGGAAGAACTACCTCTTATCCACTTTTTCAAGAATGTGAACACTAAATATAAAAGTCAGTAATGTTTGAGGAAAGTATAAACCTTGTTTCTCTGCATTCAGTTCACTTAAGAAAACAACAGCAGAGGCCTCAGGAAAACAGATTGATTTTTCTTAATTTCAGAAATGTAATTTCTGATACTGAGTAGTTGCTGCTGTTACTATATGGAATTGGGTTTCAGACATAGGAATAAAATCTATTAAAAGATAACTACATCACTTGTTTAGATAATTTCACTAAAATTTTAGTATTAAAATCTTATTCTAATTCCTTAAATAAGAATTTCATATTTATTGTTTATGTTTTTATATTTGGTTGAAAATTACAGACTAGATCTCTATATATTTTTTTTTCGCATTTGTGCTGTTTTACAGTTGTGTGAACTGTTGTGACTCAAGTAACTAAGTCTTTTATAAACTTTCTATCTTCAAGATGCTGATATTTAGGTGTTATTTACATTTCAAAATGAATTATTGTCTATGACTCTTAGATGAGTGATTAATTTATTTACCCTTCATAATGGTTAAAAGGTTGAGATTAAAGTTATTAATATCAGTGATCATGGTCTAGGTTAACAACAAGAAGAGTAAAAACAGCTGGAATAGCTGAGATTTCTTTGTTGCTCAGTACACGCCTGACATATTTAATCTCCATCTAATCTTCAGTAGTACCTAAAAGGTTAGATACTATTATTATTATCTCCACTTTATATATAAAAGAATTGGTTATAGAGATTTAAGGAATTCAAACCCAGATTTGTCTTGTTCTTGAGCTTGGATGTTTAACCATTCTGCAGTTTGGCTTCTCAGAATTAGTGTTTCATGATAGATCAAGTTTACACAAGAATTTTATCTCTGAAATCTAGATCATAAATTTTTAGCAGATTAAGGCTGTCTGTTATAATTATGTGACCTCTATGCCTATCACAATATCACATGCTAGTAAGTGCTTATAAACTTGGATGATGACATTGATAACATTGTCTTGAACTTACCTGGCATGCATCCACTCCACCTTGAGGTAGTCCAGCACAGAGCATTCCAGGCAAGACTGCTCCACTATAACCAGCTGGTTCATTACATACATCATTACTTATTATATTGACCTGTGCTTGCTCTAAATTTGTGACTGTGTTGCCTGTTAAGTGTAAAAACAGAAAGAAAGTGAACTTCAGGATATATAAATTAATGACCCTATGGTGAATATGGGAAGGAATAAATGTATACTAAACATTATTTCTTATTTAGCAAAGAAGGCTACTGAAGATGTACTTAGGAGTTTTCCCTCAGCATATTCTCATAGTACAGAAGGATTACCCCTTTGCACAGATCAGTTTTTCTTTTTTTGCCGTAGCTTTGTGATACAGTGCCCCTGAGAACTTAAGAAGAAAAAAATAAATCTGCTATGTTAAAATTGACTAGCAGCATTTAAATTCCCCACTGGGACTTTGAATTGGAAAATTCTATATTCAGTAACCTTTAATTTAGCAACAAAGGAGAAACCAATCTGGTTTCAAGGCTAAAGAACTAATTTATTTTATATTGATGTTTCTTCAAAATGGCACTGCCATTTTTATGATTGGCACAAATTTTGTCTACTCCACCAAATTACTTTGGGCCATAAAAACACAATGAAATATTTTCTAGGACAATTAAGACTTTGTATTATTCCTTGGAGAGCTCATCAGCAACATGGGTAGAAGCCCATGGGAATTGTTACTGCTCTCCTTCCACTCCCTGGCTGATACTCTTATTTTCCCCTTGGCCCTATTTGCTCTTCACATTGGCCTCATTTTTATTTCCACTTATTTATTCAATAAACAAAGTGCAAGAAATGCTTATGTACATATAGAGTTTCTTGCTCTAGAGGCAGGACTTATTTCATCCCAGAATACCTCAAATGGCTGTGAATACCTTAAAGGTTATTAAAACCCTTAGAGAACACTAAGGTCCACCCAAATCCTCTTGAAAAAAAAATTTCATTTTCTTTATAGGGGAGCAATTTGAGTCCTACACAGTCTCTGAACCATTGAAGAACTCATGTTTCTTCACCACTTTCTTTTATATTTCCCTATTACAACGTTTGAGAATTCCCCATAGTTTCTAGAGGCATTGCTTTGCTTTGCTGAGGAAACTCAGGAAAAACTAGAGCTTATGCTGACCAGAATGTAGGACGGTTCTGTCCATAGAACCTGTCCTTCAGGTGTTCCTTGATTTAAAAAATTACAAAATAACAGGTACCAGGAGATTTTGTTGTTGTTTTGATTTGTTTTTATTTTTCCTGAGACACTTACCACCATATCTTCGAGATCCCCATCCTGTTACATAAGCAGTGGAACCAGGGGGAATATTCTGGGTAGCCTCTGGGAGACATATCCTACGGATATTTTTGGTAAAGGGGATGCTTCTGTCAAGTTCCACAACTGCAATATCATTTTCATGAGTTGCAGGTCTATAATTGTCATGGGTTTTAATAGTCCTTATTCCTCTTCTCTGTGTAGGAACTGCTGTGGAAATACCAAAGGTGGCAGTCCATTGGCGAGGATCGGAGTAGCTAAAAAAAGTATGAAAACATGCTATTTGAATAGGGAATTTGTAAGCATTTCAAATATTTAGACTTTGTGTTTGTCATACCCCGCCACCATCTAGGAACTATTTGATCAATATCTCTTTGCTATATATTTCTGTATTACATAGCTAGTAAATGAGTTTAACTCTACTGGCACAATGAGTGATCGTTTGTCTAAAGAAACAGAGAAAGATTTTAGAAATCGTATCTTGGGGTGGTGAACATCTTGGTGTTTTTCTGCTCCAGTGAGGATATTCTGATACTTTGATGATAATTAGTATAACACAAATATCCTCTTTGATTTCTCCCTTTTTTTACATCCTCCCACCCAAGCAACTATAAGAAGTCTGAAATAATGTCTACTTTAGTTTTAACTCATTCCTTCCAATCTTTATTTTTTTCTGTTCTTTGCCCTTCGCAAGAAGCTTCATTTAAGTAGTAGTGATGATAAGGGGCTCCTTGTATTATTAATCGATGAATAATTGTTCTGTACTACATGGGATACTTATTGAAGATTTTGGTGCATATACACGTGTGTGAGTATATGCATATATGACTTTTATAAGTTACAGTAGGTTGTGTAAGAGTGACCACTAGTTAAAAATTCTGAAGAAAAAAAACAGTTAACAACAAGCAAATACATGAATTTTTTACATTGAACTTCTTTTGCTCAGGGTCTTTACAGAGAAGATTCTAAAGATAGTCTTTTTTTCTTCCTTCCCTCCCTCCCTTGTTTTCCTTTTTTCCAGAAAATGAATGAGAGTATGGTTTTGGAACCAGTTAGATTTAGATTTAAATCTTGGCTATGTCACATATTAGCAGTGTTAATTAGGGCAAGTTACTTAATGTCTCTAATTCTCAGTTTATTTTTGCATAAAATGTTATTGATGACAGCCTCTCACACAGTTGTAAGCATTAGTTGAGAAAAGTAGTGTGTCAAGTGCAGTGCTTGGCACAAGGTAAGCACTCAATGAAGGTAACTATTATTTTCATTAATTATGGTTCAACAAGCCATTACTAAGTGTCTACTTTGTATAAGGAATAGTATGAGTCTTTGAGAATAAAAATATAAATAATTATGGTCTTTGTCCTTGAGCAGCTCTCACACTAATGGAGCAGACTGACAGAGACAAATTAACTGTCATAAATCACAGAGATGACTGTTAAAGATAAACAAGCAAATTTCTGTGGGAATAACATGGGGAAGGGAAGAGAGCATCAGCGAAAGCTTCATAGAGGAGGTGACAATTCAAGAAGCCTCTCTATGAGGGCCTCATCACTTCTATGTACCTTGATAAAAGGCTGGTCATGCTTCAAACAAATATTCATTGATGGGTTCTCAGTGACAATCAAGTGTACAGAGAGGGCACCAATACAAGGTTCACATAATTTGTCAGCTCTGCTGGATCAATCATGGTCATGAATAAAAGGATTTGGAGAAGCAAAATTCAAAGACGTTTCATGCCTTTGAAATGATGGATTCCTTTGGCAATCATTGGTGGTATTTATAACTGAGACTTTCATTATAGTGATATTCTTTACTTAACTTTTGCTGGTTGGGTCAGAATAGGGCTTAGAATCCAGTAATGTTTCTATTACATCCTTGATTGTGCTAAATGCCTGCTAAGTACAGGTATTAGCATTTCCAGTCCCCACACTTAGATGTGACTGAAATCAATTAGTGCCATTCCTGTTCTTTGGCCTTTCAGGTGGCAATGAAGATTGAAATGTTTTTGTGTATTTCATTTCTTGTATTATCTGAGACACAGCAATAAATGTGTTAATCTAAATCAGAAATTTAATAACTCTGGAAGTATCTTTTAGAATAAGTTTCAAATTTATTCACTGTGTAAAAAAATATTGAGTTATAAGATAACCATAATAAAAATTCAGAATAATTTAGGGTTTCCTAAAACTTTTGTTCAGAAACCATGCACTAGTTTTGATGACCTTTGCTCTCTCTTAATTTAACAAACACTTTTTGTAACAGGCACTGTACTGAGGCAGTACCCTCAAATCTGCAAAGGCATCTTAGAAATAGTGAAGATTTTGTAAAATTCTGATAGGAGGAAATGGAGATTTGGAAGGGTTATTAACATTTTAGGGAGAAGAAGCAGATTGAGTAAATGCTTTTAAGTGGGAAAATGTAGGCAGAGGCCAGGGGAAGAGAATAATACAGTCTGTCTGGAACTCAAGGTTCATGTTTTGAGGAATAAGTCTAGATTGATCTGATTGGAGGGCTTTTGGGAATGTGGTAAAGAGGTTGGGCTTTAAACAGTGGTTATTGAAAGAGTCTGAGAAGAGAATAGATATGGTCAGAGACACACTTAAGTTCAGATTACCATCACTTTTCTGAGTGAACTTTTTGACTTTAGTTCCCAACAACTGTTGGGGTCTAGGATGCCCCAGTAATGAGGTATCTCTGAGCTTAACAGATTTTAGTCATGCTGAAGTCTAAAGTCCTTCTGTTATGGGCAATAGGACCTTTTCTTTATACCAATAGGATAAGGTTATACATCCTACTCTCCACTAGCAGTTTATTACCCTAATGTTAGCCTTTACTCACATCAATGAAGAATTCTCTGTAAGTTGTTTAAATTCATTTTATTTATGCTACTCACTGTAACTGACCATTATTTTTGTAGGCTCCCTTAAAGTAGGGGCAATGTTTGTTTAATTAGCTTCTATAATAGATAACACTGTGCTCCTAGTAGACACTCAATAATTTTTTTGAAAGAGTAAATTCATGGCATGAGGCAGTCTGAGATTAGCCATCAGCCTGCTGATCAGCTTACATGATATAATGTGCAAATTTCCTGCAACAATTCTTTTTGCTAACATTCAATGTATATTTTCATTAGCGTATTTAATCCTATCAATAACAGTAATACAATGTGTTAGACAATTATTAGTAGTAAAAATATACATACATACAATTGTATGTCCCTAATTTGCCCCTAACTTGAAAAAAAAAAAAAAGAGATTTATGAAGGTTCAGTGAATTTCCTAAGCTTTCAAAGCTAGGATTTAAATGAAACATTCTGGCATAGAAATCTTTGTTCTTTACTATGATGATAGACTATAATCTGAAACAGAGAAATAGGAGTAAATTAGCAAGCTGAAGGAAGAAAAATATTTTTGCTATCATGAATAGGAAGAAAGGACTCATTAATTTTTTTGCATTGAATTATTTCTGACTCAATCCAATCACATTCAGTCCTGGTGGTATGGGTGGAGTACTCATGTATATGTCTCCTAGTTGTTCCCAGGTGGGTAGGTAGCTGTGGACTCACCTTCTGAAGCAGTGAGCTGCTGTCAGGATCCACGTGTTACTGATCAGGACGCCTCCACAGTGGTGAACATTATTCAGCTGTAGACTGACTTGCCATGGCCAGTCTCCTTCCTCAGCCCTAGTGCCTCCTATGATTCTCTCCTCAGACAATGTTATTAGGTCTGGACGGGCCCCACATTCTAATGAGAAAAGGGGATTAATGTGCTGGGAAGATCATAATTCATACATTTGGGAGATGTTGCAAAAGTCTCTCCATCATTTATGCCTTTTCTGTCTTTTATATACTCTTCCCCAGGACATGCTAGTCTTTCCAAAAGCGTGATCAATATGTTATATTTTAGAGTACTTATGTGACTACTGTTGCCTGTAGACTACATTTTAGAGAACACTTCTGAATTTAATTGGCATGTGGGCTTCAAATTCTAGAGCAGCTTCTGAAGTCTCTGGAATTTCTCATGAGTGGGGGTTAAGATAGTTCAGTGGTGGATATACCAGCTCAGGCCACAGGCTCACTAGGAAATTACCATCTCCCCAAAGCCTTGTGTGGTCTGTGGACCTTCAGTATGGGCATCTCCTGGGAGCTTATTAGAAATGTTGATGCTGTGTGGAAACAACCTAAGTCTCTGTCAATGGATGAATTGATCAAGAAAATGTAGCTCATATATATGTATATATATATATGTGTATATATATACATATATATACACATATATATATATACATGCATACACACACGTAATGGAATAATGGAATATTATTCAACTTTAAAAAGAAGAAAATCTTGTCATTTTCAACAATATCAATGAACCTGGAGGGTATTTTGCTAAGTGAAATGAGCCAGACAAAGACAAATACAGCATGGTATCACTTATATGTGGAATCTTAAAAAAAAGAAAGAGTCAAACTCACAAAAACAGAGAGTAGAAAGTGGTTACCAGGTACTGAGGGGGTGGGGCAAATGGGAGAGTTTGGTTAAAGGGTACAAATTTTAGCTATGAGGTGAATAAGAGCTGAGGATCTAATGTATAACGTGGTGACTATAGTTGATAACACTGTATTATATAATTGAAATTTGCTAAAAGAGTAGAACAAATGTTCTCACCAAAAACAAAAAAGGGTGGGGTAAATATGTGAGGTGTTGGATGTGTTACCTAACTAGATGGGGGGAATCTTTTCACAATTTATGCATATATCAAATCATGACATTGTACACCTTAAATATCTTACAATTTTATTTGTCAATTATACCTCAAAGCTGAAAAAAAAAAGAAAGAAATATTAACTCCCAGACCCACACCAGAGAATGAATCAGAAGCTGCATTTCCCCCCACAACTTTATTGAGGAATAATTGACAAATATAATTGTACATTTTTAAAGTGTACAATGTGATGATCTGATATACATATACATTGTTGAATGATTACCAAGATGAAGCTAATTAACACATCCTTCACCTCAGATAGTCAACTCTTTTTGTGTGTGTGTGTGTATGATGAGAATGCTTAAGATCTACTCGCAGCAACTTTCAAGAATCAATATCATGTTATTAACTATAGTCACCATGCTGTACATTAGATCCTCAGAACTTGTTAGAAGCTATATTTAATGAGTGATTCATGTGCACAGTGAAATTGGAGGAAAACTGTTCTCATCAAGAAGATTCCACAGTGGTAATGCAGTTCATCATGGAGGTTCCTGTCCACCTCCATAACCGACTCTATATTACCAATCGTGTCCTTGAAAAGGAGTTACTTTAGGTCCACAGAATGTTATTATCGAAGGTAACTGAGGGTTTCAAACTATCTAGATGACATTTATTTAAACATCTTCAGAGAGCCCATGAACACTCCAGTGGCCAAAGCTGAAATGGGCTGGCATGGGCTGATCACTTAACTTCTCTCAACTCCCATTCCCATGATTTATTTCCTCTTGTTTAGTCTATTACTAAGAAATTAAAGGTAAATTATCACCAACAATTTCTATTGCTGGACTGCCTCTAAAGTAGTGACACTGTTTCAATAGGACAACCATCCAAAGGCATTTTTTTCTAACAGACTTCCCAGATAGAGGAGAACCAAGTTTCTATTAAGAATATACATGAAACATAGGTTCCTTTGCTGCATCCTCCAACCAAATTCTCTAGTAAATTAAGTAAGCACATTTTCATTGAAAAGATTCATGAATTAAATATATAATGAAGTAGAAAAACACCCAAAGAAGTAGCTTTACCTTGTAACAGCACTTAAGTGTCTGAGATAGGCCAGCTACCAAGGTACATTGTACTAATTTCTAACTACATTCTATCAGCCTGAGTAGTAAACTGCTGTTTTCTAGGGATTATGTTTCTGCTATCCTAGCCTGAGAGTAGACAGAATGATATTGGAATGTAGTGACTTTTCCTTCAGGTTATAGACATAAAACTGACAACACTTTTTACAATTTTTTTTATTACACTTTATGATTAATCTAAATCCCCAACAAAACAAGCTATTCCGGTGGTTAGGAGAAGCCATATAAATGATGTCACCATACATAATTTACTAGTCTACAGAAATGTCACCATGGAACCAGGGCAGGAAAAGCTTCCCAAAGCTGCCAAAAAATTTTCATGAGTTCAAACTTGATACGGAATGGATGGAATGCCACTGCTACTTCTTTGTTCTTCTGAACCTAATCTAATCGCCCCATGGACCAATGGAATCAGCAATATCTTATCTCAACAACAACTCACATGAGTGAACTAAGAATAAACATACCACCTCAGTAGACATTGCCTTGGCAAAAATCACAGATGACTTGAACATTTACTCTTTATATTTTGGCAAACCATATTTACAAAATAATTTTAAAACTTACCTTGAGTGAATATATTTATTGTATCCTGGTCAGTGAGTGCTGGTGTTAAAAAAAAAAAAGTGAGAGTAAGATCAATACAATAAAGACTATATATCATTTCACCTTAATTTCTTAAAGTGTAGTCCTCAGATAACCATAGTCAGAATCACTTAGAGAGCTGCTAAAATAGAAATTCCTAGGTTACATCTCAGACTTGCTGAAAGAATTTCTGAGTCATAGGCCCCAGAAATCTGTGTTGACAATTTTCCCCCAATTTTATTGTTGTGTAAACTAAAGTCTGTGTTTTAATTTCTCATCAAACACTTAAAAAATATTTAAAAGATATCCCTGCTCTCAAGTAACTCAGTTTAGTTGGGAAAACAGAAACATAAGCAAGTCATTGAGATACGATGTGATAACTTCTACAAGAGAAGTTAATTTTTCATTTATTCTAATATATGTATGTATAAATAGGTATATCTGTATCACTCTACTGATACTATTCTCAATACTTCAGATATAACAGTGAGCAAAATACAGGAGGTCTGCATTCACATAATTTACAGGTAGAGATTAATCAAGGAATCATTCAAATAAATTTGAGTACAAAGAGGAGAGGAGAAGGGAGAGAGTAACTAATGCTACCTGAGAGATTCCAGAAGTTGTCTTGGTAAAAATAACATTTGAGCTGTGTTTTGAAGACCTAAAAGGAATTTCTCAGGCAGACAAGACGTCAAAAAGGCATTCCAGGTGGAAGGTAGAGTGGGCACAAAAGCATGGAGGTATAAGATGATTGTGGAGCAATAAAGTTGGTAGAGCTAGTGTAAGTGTTACATGAAGGAAAATGGTGAGAGAGCACAGAAAGGCGAATATGTTGGTATCAGATAATGAAGGTCTGTCTATTCCAGTTTAAGGTCTGCTTACAGGACAGTTTTCTCTGTCATGTCCTACAGCCCTCTCAAACTCAATCTGACCAAATTTTACCCCAAATTTGCTTCTTATGTTATATTTCTTCCTCTAGTAAATGATACCACTTCCACCATTAGCTAGAAATCTAAAATGATCTCTAACTCCTCCTTTCTCATTATTTCCACATCTTATTGGTTTCAAGATTTTGTACTTTCTAGCCTCTAACTATCCTGTGGATTAGCCCTATCCTCCCACCCCTTTGGCTACTACTTTAGTTTATGCTTTCATCATTTGATACCTATACTATTCAATAATCGTCATACTGGGTTCCCTGCCTCCACTTTTGTACTTCTCAGTGCATCCACCTCTACTTTACCAGACTGATTTTTCTAAAGATATATGTCAGATCATATCCTTTCCTGCTTGAAATCTATTAATGAGAAATCAGCTTCTTATTTCCTATAAGATAAATCTAAACTTCTGAGACAGGTTTTCATGCTCTCCAAAATCAACTTATGTGAAATTCTTTGCTGCCAGAAGTTTTGCAGGATTTGGGTATCACATCTGCTTTGTAGGTGTCAGAGAAGCTAAAACATCCTTTTGGAAATAGAAAAGAAAAAGAGCTGATCACAACTATTCTTTCTTTGAACAAGAGAGACTTGAGTTCAAATCCTGACTCCCCTACATACTGAATGTATGACCCTGGGCAATTATCTAACTTTTCTGAATGGGGACAATAAAAATATCTATAAGATATGGTTGCTGTGAGGATTAAACAAATGCATGCGCATCAGCCAGTCAGAAAGTGCACAGCCAGCTATGGAGCTGGAGCAGTGTCTTGGAGGTCCTTGTTGTGCTAACCATTAACTTTTTACTTGCAGAGGACTGGGGTTGGGATGGGAGGATGTACAGGGGCTGGAGAGATAACTCTGTGGGCCTGGTGCAGTAGTTGTTTACCAACAGATAGGAAGGCATTTCAATATTTTAACACCTAGTACAGCTGTAACAGGTATATACTGATTGAATACCAGTCATGTGGGAGCCACCAAAATCCTTTAATCTCGAGCTTGTTATGAGGGAATCATGGTTTATTAAGCTAGCAGTACATGACAAAGTTGGAGGAGTGTCCTTCAATTCTACGTACATATTAAGTAATTCCTTTCTTTTAGTCATGCAACAAATACTAATGGAGTATCTATTATGTGCTAGATACTGGGTGGTAGAAGGTCAGTAGGATGAACAAGGCAGACTGGTTCTTGCCTTTAGGAAGCTTACAGAGTAGAATGAAGACAAACAATACAAAAATCACACAATTTTGTAGTTTCAGTTGTGATAAATGTTACAAAGGAAAAGGAAGAAGTCTGTGACACAGGGAAATGATTGAGTAATGGAAGTTAGGAAAGGCTTACATTAAGAAAGCAATGATTCAGATGAGGCCTGATGGATGCAAGGGTGTAATCTAGGGAGAATTATGAGAAACTGGAACAATGTATGCAAAGGTCCTGAGGCAGGAAGGAGAGGAGCTTGGCAGATAGACAAAATGGAAGTGTGGCCAGATTATGGCGAATGAGGAAGAGAGTGGTATAAGTGGCTGAAGGGGTAAGTATGAACCAGATCATGCAGTGCTTTAGATGAGATGCTCATATTATTTATTGTCCAAACCAGGACACTTAAAGAACAATATTAATAATGGTTCTTGGACAATTGACTTGAATTGGGACTGTCCTGGGCTGACCAGGAAGTATGATATCCCAGTTACAGGTGGTTTTTTGGTGGGAAGCCCTGGGATGCTTTTATGCAAGATTGTATTTGTATTTTAAAATACTTCCTTGATCAACATGTGGACAATGAATTGGAAGGGGCCAGGAAAGTATATAAGGAAGTAGTATGGAGGCGAGTGCAGTAGTTTAAGTAAGAAATGATGTTAGTTTGGACCAGAGTGGTAGCATAAGGAGGGAAAAAATGGAAATTGATTCAAGACAGGCAGAGGTAGAGAGGATTGTCAGAGAGGAGATAGGGAAAATCCTAAATCTTCTAATTTCCTTTTTTATTCTACAAGTATTTACCAGACACCTTCTGAGTGTATGCTCTGTTCTAGGCGAGGTGAATCACAGATTAAATTGTTCTCTGACCTTGAGCAGCTATTTACCATTCCTATAGCACACCTACAATTGAACATGTCACAACAGCATCCCTCCTAAGGAGTGTTCAGAGGGAAAATTAATAAAGAATTTTAGCAAATAAAATTTACTATACGAATGCTAAATGATTCTATAAACTTTAGAATGTTTTATATTAGAGAGCTATATATTATGTCTAGCTTTATAATATACTGTTTTCATAAAGTCAGTCTCATTAAAACATGAATTATAACTGGTTGCAGGATGTATTGAAATAAAATGGTATATAAAAAATGGTACTTGCATGTTATCTCAGTCGAAGGGTTTATTTCCAAGTTTCCAGAGTTATTCAGCATTTGTTGTAAAATAGACTCAATTCTGCTTTTCATTAATGCTCCATTGTTCTTTCTAGTGAATTTAAATTTCATGACAATATCTGCTATCACACCACTACCACCTTGCCTGAAAACCATAAAGATATTTTTAAAAGTGGGTAATTATGATAATTTTCTGCTGTTTTATTTATATACTCTTCTTGATTAAACATTAAAAAAATTTTACTTGAGGAAGTTAACTTTAGAACAGATTCACATAACACTGTTTGCCTATGTAATGATATATCACAATGCTATATCACAAATATTTGATTTCACTGCATAGCAGACTGTACCCACCATTCAATATAGCTGGCTTGGAAGTCTGAATGCCAGAGTTTGAATGCCAGCTCTACCATTTACTGTTTGACTTTGGGTAAGTTATTTGTTTCTTAATCTTTCTGTATCTAAGTCTACTCACATTAAAATGGGTCATTATGAAGATTATATGGATTAATATATGCACAACTTTTGGGAAGAGTACATAGCATACAGTAAGCCCACTATAAGTACTAGCTATTATTAGACTTCACAAATCTGCAAAAAAAAAAAAAACAACCTCATCTCATTAAACAAACTTATAAAGAGATGAGTTTCCAAATTTATGTGATTTAGAGGCTCAAGTTAATTTTCTGGTACCTACACCCATTCATCTGGCTACAAAAGAAAATTTTAACTTTTGTAGTCTTATGTTAAGATTTTATCTCCATTTCAGTTAACCACAGATATTCCTCACAAGGAACCTTGATAATTTGACTAATGGCTATAATTATCTAAAATTGAGATAATTTCCACTCCTTTCCATGTAAATTTCCATGTAAATCGCTTCCTCCACCTAACATTGGCTGTCTCTTCTGAGAACATGCATTAGGCAAATTTGGTTTTGACGCTCTCATATTTACTCTGGGTCTTCTCCTCTCACTTCAATTGCCAATTCTGCCATAATATTCATTCCAGATACGAATTTAATATTTACTTAGCAAATATTAAATAAGCACCTTGTGCTAGGTTTCAAACTATTCTTAGTATCAGAAATTAGCTATGACCTATATTCACAGTTGCCATTTTTATGGATCTTGCAGTTTAGAGGGAGAAGCAGATACTGAAAAAATAATTATAATTTCCAATACTCTCAAGGTGAAATGCTAAATAATTTAAAAACCTTTCTATATAAAACAACCAGAAATGCTAGATAAGATATCATAAATTCTACTTGAAATGCAAAGCTGAGCTCACATGAAAGGAAAGGAAATTTTGGAAATGGAAAATAAAGAAGAATGTGAATATTATGTGGTAAGCACTAGAATATCCAACAGACTTGAGTTTTAGCATTTACACAAATACTAGAGATGAGGCTTTGGGCTAGTGACAAATAGCGAAATGGACACGAGACTTCAGAATAAGACCAGGATTCTAAACCATCAGTGAAAACATAGATTAGAAAGAAAAAAATCTTGTTATCATCTCATAAAAGTGAAATAAAGAAGTTCATCTGTCTCAGAAGTCCAGGTCTGGACAGAAAAAAGAAGATTCCCCTGAGAATTCATAATTATGAGCGTGGCTGCCTGAAAGTTGTGGATTTGCATTAATACAACCTGCATGGTAGAAACTCTAAGCTAAGAAACTAACCAAAAAATGGCCCATGTGCTGCTGATCTTCCTAGTGTGTCTGATAGAAGCAAATGTTGTGTAGGTATATATGTTAAACCCAGGCTATATAGGATCCCATTTATAAAGTGGGATTAAAGGTAAGGATACAATCCCAATGGTAAACAATACATCATGAGCTAGAGTCAGCAGAATAAGAAGAGCATCCTCAAAAACTTCACATAATACAATTAACAGATAGTCATGTAAGTATATTTGAAATGACTAATGACATAAAAGGGGGAATCATAAGTATGAGGAAAGTATAGGACATTATCAAAACAGAGCAGGCAGATTCTCAAAAGAAACAAATAGGGCTTGCAGACAGGAAAACATAGTCATTAGGTTTTTAATTGAAATTAAAACTCAGTGGATTGTGAATGGGATTGTATTCTTGACTTCTCTTTCTGCTAGTTCATTATTAGTGTTTAGAAATGCAATGGGTTTTTTTAAGTTGATTTTGTGCACTGCAACTTTGCTGTAGTTGATTATTTTAAGTAGTTTTTTGGTGGATTCTTTAGGGTTTTCTATATGTAGAATCATGTCATCTGCAAACAGCAAGAGTTTTACTTCATCCTTTCCAATGCAATCCCATTTACAATTGCAACAAAAAGAATAAAATATCTAGGAATAAATTTAACCAAGGAGGTGAAAGACCTACACACTGGAAACTATAAGACATTATTGAAAGAAATTGAAGAAGACATAAGGAAATGGAAAGACATTCCATACTCATGGATTAGAAGAATAAACATAGTTAAAATGTCCGTATACCTAAAGCAATCTACAGATTCAATGCAATCCCAATTAGAATCCCAATGACATTCTTTAGGGAAATAGAACAAAAAATCCTAAACTTTATATGGAACAACAAAAGACCCCAAATAGCCAAAGCAATCCTGAGAAAAAAGAACAAAGCTGGAGGCGTCACAGTCCCTGACTTCAAAATATACTACAAAGCTATAGTAATCAAAACAGCATGATACTGGTGGAAAAACAGACACATAGATCAATGGAACAAAATTGAAAGCCTAGAAATAAAACCACACATCTATGGAGAGCTAGTCTTCGACAAAGAAGCCAAGAACATACAGTGGAGAAAGGAAAGTCTCTTTAATAAATGGTATTGGGAAAACTGGACAGCCACGTGAAAAAGAATGAAAGTAGACCATTATCTTAATACCATACACAAAAATTAACTCAAAATGTATTAAAGACTTGAATGCAAGACCTGGAGTCTTAAAACTCCTAGAAGAAAATATAGGCAGTGCACTCTTTGACATCAGTCTTAGCAGTATCTTTTTGAATACCATGTCTACTCAGGCAAGGGAAACAAAAGAAAAAATGAACAAACGGGACTACATCAGACTAAAAAGCTTCTGCAAGGCAAAGGAAACCATGAACAAAACAAAAAGACAACCCACCAACTCAGAGAAATTATTTGCAAATCATATATCTGACAAGGGGTTAATTTCCAAAATATATAAAGAACTCACACAACTCAAGAACAAAAAAACAACTCTATTGAAAAATGGGCAGTGGATATGAAAAGACACTTTTCCAAAGAAACTATACAGATGACGAACAGACACATGAAATGAAAAGTTGTTCAACGTCACTAATCATTAGGGAAATGCAAATCAAAACTACAACAAGATATCCCCTTACACAAGTCAGAATGGCTATAATTACCAAGACAAAAAACAACAACTGTTGGAGAGGATGTGGAGAAAAGAGGACCCTCGTGCATTGCTGGTGGGAATGCAAACTGGTGTAGCCACTATGGAAAACAGTATGGAGATTTCTCAAAAAATTAAAAATAGAAATACCAAACAGTCCAGCTATCCCACTACTGGGTATTTACCCAAAGAATATGAAATCAACAATACAGAGAGATTTATGCACCCCTATGTTCATTGCAGCATTATTCACAATAGCCAAGACTTGGAAGCAACCCAAGTGCCCATCAACTGATGAATGGATAAAGATGATGTGGTATATATATATACACAATGGGATATCACTCAGCTGTGAAAAGGACAAAATCGTCCTGTTTGCAACAACATGGATGGACCTTGAGGGTATTTTATGTTAAGTGAAATAAGCCAGACAGAGAAAGACAAACACCATGTGATTTCACTCATATATGGAAGACAAATATATGAATAAGGAGAACCGATTAGTAGTTACCAGAGGGGAAGGGGCTGAGGGGAGGGCGAAAGGGGTAACGGGGCCAATATGTATGGCAACGGATTAAAACTAGACTATTGGTGGTGAGTAAGATGTAGTCTCTACAGACACTGATATGTAATAATGGACACCCGAAATTACACAATATTATAAACCAATATGACCTCAATAAAATAATTTTTAAAAACCCCTCAATGGATGGGTTACACAGAATATTAGACAAAGCTGAAGAGAAATTAGTTAACTGAAAGATAAAGATGAAGAAATCACATGGAATGTAGAAAACAGATAAAGAGATGAAAAAGATCAAATAGAGGCTAAGAGACAGGAGAGGGCTTAATGTTTACCTAATGCAATGCTAAGGAAGAGCACAGAAAAACAAAAGAGTGGCAATATTATAAGAAATAAAGAGAATTGTCTAGAATTGATGAAGATCACAATGAGCCTGAAGCATACTAAATAAAAGAAAACACACACACAAATAGTACATCATAATAAAACTCTGAACTCCAAGGATAAATGGAAGATTTTCAAACAACAGAGAAAAGATTAGCTACCAAAGAACATTTTGACTGAAGGACAATTTCTTAATAGCAACACTGGAAGGAAGTATATAATTGTATCTTCCAAGTTCTGAGAGAAAATATCTATCTACTTAGAATTTTATATCCACTCTAAAGTATTATTCAAGAGTGAGGCTAAAATAAGGACATTTTTCAGATCAAAGTAAAATGAAATGAAGTATAGTATATTGCTCATGTATTCTTGTGAAAGAATTTATAAAGGAAGTACTTCAGTAAGAAGGAAATTGAACCCAGAAGGAGAGTGTGAGGTACAGGAAGAAATAGTAATGAAGAAAATGGTAAACTGATAATCTAGAAAGACATTGACAATATAGTTACAATGACAAATTTGGAGTCGTTACAAATAAAGTGGAACAAGAACTTCATTAATAATAACATGAATAAGAGTTTCAAGTTCTTCGTATTATCTAGAAGAAGGGTAGCGGATTAAGCCAACTCTCCTTGTTTAAATTTTAAGGATAATTACTAAAATAAGATAAATGGAATGTAGAACTTCTAAACTAGTGAAGGAAGAAAAGAAAATAAAGAAAACTCAATCAAACAAAAGAAGGCAAGAGAGTAGGAAAAAGAAGCATAGAAAAGGCAAGATAAAGAACACAAAATAATATAGAAGAAATAAATCCAAAGGTAACAGTCATCAAAATAAATGTAAACTCCAGTTGAAGGCAAAGATGGTCAGAATGCATTAGAAAATGTAATCTAGCTGTCATCTTATTTTAGGAGAAATATCTAGCCTATAAAGATATATAAATGTTGAAAGTAAAAAGGTGGATAAATGTATCTTGAAAAATAATAACCACAAGAAAGTCAATGTACCCATAATAGTATCAGACATAAATGATTTTAAGATTAAAAAACATTAAATAGGGATAAAAAGGATTAATACCTTGATAAAAGAAATAGTTCATGAGAAAGATATAATAATTCTAAACATATAGGCTTTTGATAATATGTCCTTAAAATATATTGAACAAGGAGAAATAGACAAATCCATAGTGCTAGATTTTATTTGAACGATATAATTATTAAGCTTAACAGGAAGGAACAGAATTCATCACCCAGAAACTGACTCACAGACATATGTAAACAACGTACATATCACAGAAGTGGAATTACAAATCTGAATGAAAATGACTCATATGGAAAAAATAAAATTAGATCTTTACTTTATACCATACACAAACGAAGCACCTGGATATGAACAGCAAAAATTTAAAACTTATGAGAGAATATGGGAGAATGTCTTTATATACAGGAGGAGAAAGGATTTCTTAAGACATTTTACAACTGATTTTCCACAACAAAAGATGCCATAAACAAAGTGTAAAGATGTGCTATAGACAGGGAGAATATGTTTGCAACTCAGAAAGTGACAAATGATTGGTACCTACTACACACACAGGACTCCTACAGATCAGTAAGAAAAAGACGAACAATAGAAAAAATGGAAAATACATGAGTTTGCAATTCAAAGAATAGGGATCCTTAGTGAATGACAAGCATATAAATAGATGCTCAAACAGGACTAAGTGTTTTACACCTACTAATTTATTTGATCTTCATAGCAGCTCTATCAAAGAGTCATGTCCTTTTCTCTTGGGAACTGTGAGTAACGAACTTTTTCAAGGGTAATCATCTCCTAATTTGTTGGCCTTACTATACCTCAAATTTTTCATTAAACACTATATTTTAAAACAGAAGGGAAAGGGGAAAAAGTGCCGTGTGTGTATTTCAGGCAGAGGGAATAGCTTAAATGAAGGTCTTGAGGTTAGGGAGAGTGAAGAACTGAAAGAAGCCTAGTAGGACTGGTGAGTAAAGAACAGAGTGGAGAGTAGTGAAAGGTGAGCCCAGAGGTGGAGGTGGTAGGAGGAAGTCAGACAAAGAAAGGTTTGGAGGGTGGTGAAAATTTTACAACAAAGTTTACTTAACTTTCCCTTATCTGACTTCCTCCTACTATCTCCACTTCTGGGCTTATCTTGCACTACTCTCCACTCTGTTCTTTACTCACTAGTATAAATGTCTCAGTGTAAATGTATATACACACCTACATATATATCCATTATATATGTATCAAGAATACATATAAAATATTATATATGTATTTATTTATTTATAATATTTGACATATCGTAAGGGTAAGGAGTGGCCATTAGAAGGATTTTAACTAAGGGAATAATATGCTTAGATTTTTGTTTCAAAAAATCTTTCTGGCTGCTATGTAGAGTGTGAAGTGGAGCAAGACTGGAGGAAAGGAGACGCATTAGGAGACTGTTCATAGTCCGGGAGAGAGATGGTTGATGGCAGTGTGTTTGAAGAAAAGTTATGGATCTTAGAGATATTTAGGAAATAGAATTGTAGAGATTAGATGATTGGAAATATGGGTTGAAGGAGAGATGGGAAATAAAGATGATTCTTGTATTTCTTTCTTGAGCAACTAGGTTGAAGGTGATGCCATTGATAGAGGTAGGCAACACTAGAAGAGTAACTTATTTGATGGGGGAGAGGATAGGTTCAGGTCTGGACATATTAAAGTTGAGTTCTCTGCAAGATATCCATATGATGATATCAAGTAGATGGCTGTGTATATTCATGTCTAGAGAGGAAAGGAGAGGACTGGCCCAGAGATACAACTTTGAGAATAATCAGCATATAGTTGGCAATGAAGCCACTGAAAGGAGAGAATGAGAACTGCAAAGATGAGAGGCTTTTATAACACAGCTTGGCATTCAACATTTGAAGAACGTACAGAGAAGGAATAAAAAGAAAGTTGAGAAGGAGTAATTGAAGAGGTAAGAGAAACTCAGGGGTGTTTAGGGTCATAGAAAGCACAGGATGGTACTATTTCAAGGACAATCGAAAGTCCAACAGTACCAAATACCATTGAGAGGTCCAAACAGAGGACTGACATTGTTTCTTTGGAGTCTGTGATTTGGATGTCATTGCTGAACTTGGCAAGAACAATTAGCATTTTGTGGTGGGGTCAGAAGCAAGATTTCAGGGGGTCTAGTGGAAAGTGGGAAGTGAGCAAAAGGAGAGAAAATGCAGATGGCTTATTCAATCCTACAAATTTTGAGAGCTAGTGGCTAGTACAGAGAGTTCACAAGAAAGTACTAAGGTGAATATGGACTGAACTGACTGAAATGCATTTTGGAAAGTACTCTTCCTGTAGATTCTTCCTACTCCTCTAACTCCTCAACAAAACTTATCTGACCAGAGCTCCATGCTCCCGGGTACTTACTAGGTGACTCTACAGAGAATAAGAAAAGTTGATTTTCTTGTGGTGTTAGTACTCGAGAAAGAGTTAATACAATTCTTCTCCCTTCCAAAGAACTTTTGCATATTACTTGAAGAATTGAGCAATGTGGGCATTTGAGGCATTTATGGTAGGGTCAGTAAGGGTGACTGTTTTAGTTGAGAGGGCCCATCTTGTCACATTCACATAGATAGGTACATATTCAACTAAGGCAGGAATGGCAAATAGCTAGCATGCATGCTCCTACTCCCTCTGTTATTAATTCATGACAGACATGCTTGGATTTAGTGACAGGATCCTTTATATTATAGTATTCCAGGCAAATGAAAACCAGAAGCCACTTGTGATGTTGGTTATAGTGCTCCGATCTTGGATGAATATGTCCACTGCCACAGCATTGCACAACTTCAGGGGCACTGTTTACACAGACTGGAATATGAGTGGTATCCACTGGATATACAATGGGATAGCCCTGTTACTGTACCTTCATCCCACTCTCTTTCCACCCTTTCCTCCTTTTCCCACCAAGAATTGAAGTAACATGGTTATTTACATTAGTAGGTAAATCATATGTGGCATGTTTTATTTGTGGGTTTTTTTGGCATTGTTTCTTAAGCTGCCCATGATACTATTTTCATAATATTGAAACAAATTATGTGACCATCTCATTCATCATCCATGCAGTGAACAAAAGTCAAATGGGCCAAATCGTATCTATGCTTATATATTTTTTGATATAGTTCCACTCACCTCAGTTTGACAACATGAGCTTTGATGAACTGATTTCCTAAATTTGATTCTTTTAATGTTTTAGTAATCTGTAGAGAGAAAGGAAAAAGACCTCTCTGTAATTACACTTCTTCCTCTCCTTCCTCCTTCCTCCCAACCCTGCAACATGGGACTTATGTTAATGAGGAACAAAGACTTCAGTTTTCAGTTCAGTTCAGTTTACTTCAATTCCATCTCAGAACACACGGGATTGATTTAGGTTGGTTATGGAATCTCTTGATGCAGTGCCTATTTCTTCATCTATTACACAAAGATGATAATGAACAGGATCTGTCTTCACGAGAAGTCATTCTAAACACATCAGATATTTTACTCAATGAGAGCTCATGTTATGTGATTTGGTGACTGTTTCCAAGGGGGCTGGGGCAGGAGCCAAGCCAACACTAGGGGAATCCACTGGTATAACTTACATTGTGTGATCCCTCACAACTGTTTTTAGATGAGTAAAACCAGATTAAAATGAGTAGCAGTGGAGAGTGTGATGAGAAGGGGAAAAGCAAAGGACAGTCTTTTCCTTGTTATTTCTGATTAATGCCTAAGCATCAGAGGTTATTTTTCAACATCAGTTGGTAATTTCCTTAGCTATCTTAACCTTAGCTATCTCCCTGAATCACTGCTCAGTCCTAGGAAGGATGGTGCTCTTGAGGTATAAGATCAGCTTCACAGTGAACTAGGAGTGGTTCTTTAATTGGAACAGTTCTTCCAAGATGCAGGGTCAGAGGTATTGAAGTTTCATAAGGGAGAGTGGATTCCATTGGCTTGTACTGTGGGGTTGCAACAAGGTAGAGGTGGACACGAAAAGATGAAGATGGGGAAATTAAGTGGTATGCTGCATATTACATTAAGTCAGGATTTGAAACCAGTTCTTGAAACTGTAAAATTTATGCAATCTCTATTACACCACTCGGTCTTTTAAAATATCCATTCCTATAGGCTGATATTAGGCCAACCAGTTGTTTGACAAAATGATCATTTTCTTTCTGTCCAAAAAGGCCTTGAACATTTTTAAGAATGATGAAACTATTGCTTTCCTGGAAATAATTCATGTTCCTATTTTTATAATTCAAGAAATACCCTTAAGTATTAAGAAGAAAGCAAAAAGTCATGCCAAATTCTATGATCTAGAATTAACTGTTGCTGTCATTTGGTATGTTATATTTCAGTTAACTACAGAGGAGGATGGATTTTAATGTGTTTATTAATATATTATAGGAGGTATTTTAATAAAATGATTGACTTTAATTTTACTTGACTT
Organism: Tapirus indicus; assembly: GCA_031878705.1. Classification (NCBI taxonomy): domain Eukaryota; kingdom Metazoa; phylum Chordata; class Mammalia; order Perissodactyla; family Tapiridae; genus Tapirus; species Tapirus indicus. The sequence continues at coordinate 52,177,903 of CM062919.1, forward strand.
TAACAGAAGTAAGAGTAACTGACCTAAAGCTGAGGGAGTTGCTAGAATTTGGATAAACGTTTCTTATAATCGTATTTTAATTCATGATTTGGCATTGCACTGGCACAGCCTAGACTGGGCCAAAGTGTTAAAAATCTACTTTAATTATGACTTTTTTGTTATGCGGAAAAGCATAATGAGGACTAAGATAATAGGCAACATAAAGAAAGCAAGTTGATTAATTGGTTGATATCCATATCCATGAATAAAAGTAGAGGCCTATTGATAAGATTCCTTATTTCACAGAGTGGGTAAAAATGCTGTTGACTCTTTCATTAGAACTTATCAAATACTTGGTAGAAAATTAGTGAGCAGGTGCTTGAAGAGGATGCCAGTGGCATAGTGGAAAGGGCAGTGGACGGAGAACACAGAGATAGTTAGCTTGCTATGAGAACCTGAATGAACCTTGTAACAGTTCTTCCCCTCACTTTCTCCATCTGTAAACGGAGAAACAGTCAAAAATGTATTAAAAAACTGTATCTGCACACAACTGACTACTACAACTCCCAGCGACTATGCATCTACTTTTAGTGAGCTTTACAGTCAATCTTTTGGCCTTTTCTCTCCCTTCAAAATTATTACTGTGTTCAAAGGGTCATATGAGTTCACTTTCACACTCATTTGATTTTGTAAGCTATACCATTGACCCTTTTGTGACATTGGACAAAAATCAAGTAAACAATGAAAAAAGAGAGAACCATTTTATATTTACTTCCTGATTGAAGATGACAATACTATCTTTGTATTCTAGAATAGTCTAGAATCCTCATACCTCAGTAATATTCATTATTGATAAGAATTGAAGTGAAATATAGATTATTTTGGTAAATTCTGACAAAGGAAATATCATTAAATCTGTTAATAGGACAGGTCATATAAAGGGTGAAACATTACATGTAGATTGTCTATAATTATCACATATATTTTATCTTTAGAGGGAAAAGATCTCATTAGCTACCCACGAAGATAATTCACCGTCTTATTTTCAGTGCTTTCTTACTTGATAAGTATAGTTTTGTTCATATTATTCATGAGATGAATAATAGGAATAATGTCGTTTTTGTGATTTCAATCACTCTCCAGTTACAGCTTTCTTTTCTGTTTAATTAGAAGATCTGGAAAGCTTAGCATTCAAGAAAAGATAAAATATATGGCAATATGATCTATCTATTACTACAGTGGTCTCCAAGTATATTTTTTTGTGAGGAAGCCCAGCCCTGAGCTAACATCCATTGCCAATCCTCCTCTTTTTTGCTGAGGAAGATTGGCCCTGGGCTAACATCTGTGCTCATCTTTCTCTGCTTTATATGGGATGCCGCCACAGCGTGACTTGACAAGTGGTACGTTGGTATGTTCCTGGGATCCGAACCTGTGAACCCCAGGCCGCCAAAGTGGAGCACGCAAACCTAATTGCTAAGCCACCTGGCCGGCCCCTCCAAATATTTTTGATTATGCACTCCTATGGGTAAAACATTTTGTGCATGAGTAGCCAAAACACGTATATTTATTTATAAATTATATACACGTAATAATACTGTACTAACAATGTACATCATAAAACATTTGAAAAAATTAGAAACTGAAAAGGCTGAGTTACAGAATAAAAATTTAGGTATTTTATTCAATTTATTTTTTCAATAATAATATTTTCAGTGTTAGCAGTATGACTGGATAGAATTTATAAGTTTTGAAACATTTTGTGATAAAATGACTCAAGGTATGATTCTAAGTTTAGTCTAAATACTTGGTTTAAAGCACTGAAGAAGTTTCCACACAATTATGTGTCTCCAAATGCATGAAGGGCATCATTGGCAGAACTTAATAAATCATGACACTAAGTTGTCAGTCTCACCCATCATGCAAAGATTTTGTTGAAATTCAGCAAGTGACTTTCCATCTTCCCTGATGTCAGTTGGTTATCCTTGCAAACCAAATGAAGGGTGTTTCATTTTATACATTTTTTTAAAGAAATATGTTCAAAATCAACCAAATATGAAAGTTTACCCTTTCCCCCAAATTTTTATGTGTGCATGTCTAAGCACTTTTACAGATAACATATCATTTCCGGTAAAACAAAATGATACCCAGTCACCTAATGATGGACACGTTGCTGAACAAATATTTTCAAAATCTTCCCTCCATAGGATGCTTTATTTAAAAAGTGGTTAATTTCTCACACTTATACCTTGAAGGGACTGTGTGTGTGTGTGTTAAATATCTTCTAAGAAGCATATGGCGTTACCTAAGGCATTGCTTCACCTGGCAATAGCTCTAGTCAGAAGCAGAAGAGTGTCAGTTCTGTAATCACCTTACTGTTCATTCCTGTCCTTACATATTAGGGTTATCTTCAAATTGCAGGTTTTTAAATTTGTGTTTTGCAGAATTCTTCTCAGTCCCCTTATTAATTTGGGGGAGATTTAGTTTACTTTTACAACTAAATAATATAATCTTTAGTCCAGTGGAAACTGCACATCATTGAAATTGACTGAGAGCAGGTAAATGTTTACTGAAGCCCAATCAGTTCTACTGTTACTGCCCTCCCCCTCTTCCCTCAAGATATCGTTTCATACATTGTGTGGGACCACCTGACATAAATCCAGACAAAGGTGCCGGTATCAATTCATTTGTAAATATTAACAAAGCTAAGTTTTTTTCTTTCCTGTTTTTTATAAAAGATTCTTTAAGGGAAAAATACACTCAGAGTGACATTTGAGTATTTTTTTTCCATAATTCCAATAAATTATTGTAAATTCCACGCCTGGGATGCACAACCCCACTTTGGAGACCACTGAGCTCCACACTGACCCCAATGATGTGCTTATTTTGTCTCCCTAGGACTTGGCACAGGAACCAAGAGAATGCATTATTTAGTCTTTCATTTAACAAATATTTGAATGCCAAATATGTGCCAAATGCTCTTTTAGGCATTAGGCAACAATCAGTGCTCGTTAAATGTATGTGCCTGAAATGAATTTTACCCAAAAGCCCTGATGGGATAAGTGATGTGCTAAGATTAATTTCAAATTGATACTGCTTTCTTTCTCTTCCTGTGTCCTATTTTGTTGGGATTGTCATTAGGTATATTTTGGAAAAAATGGCAATTGTCATATGCAGAATCTGTTACAATACTGCCCTTAATGCCAAAGGGGAGTTTCAATGATTCAGTTCGTCCCAGGTATGAATCCTGTCTGCTAAGTCTCTTGTTTTATTTGGAGAGACCCATTCAACCAGAATGCCTTTATAGTTTTGATAGACATATTTTGCAAACAGGTGCTTTAATTATTTCTAAATGGTGCTGTTCATTTTTTCACTCATTCAACAGGAGTTTTGATCACCTCTTATGCTCCACTCCCCTTCTATCAAGCACTGGGATACAGTGGCGAGTGAATATAAATAGTCCTTGCTATCGAGGAGCTTACATCTAATGGGAAAAGACAGGCACTAATCAAATTATCATCCATATTTAAGTAAAATTATAACTCTGGTAAGTGCAGCAATATAGTAGAGGAATTTGATCCAGCCAATGAGATTAGAGAAGCTTCTCAGAGGAAATGCCTATGGAGCTGAGATCTTCAGGAAGAATCAGTTAGCTGGTTGAAGAGGAAGGAAAAAGCCTCACAGGGAGAGGGAATGGCACATGCAAAGTCCTTTGGTAGAAATAAACAGGTTGTGTTTAGGAATGAAAGGAAGCCACTACGATTGTTGCATAGAGAGCAAGGATGCTAGGATGATGGAAAAGCTAGACCAAGCAGGACTTAGCATGTGGAGCATTTGGTCTTTATCATAAAAAATGGGAAGTCATTAAAGTGTTTTACACAAAAGGATAATGTAATCAGATTTGCAATTTGAGAACAATTTCTCTTGCTGCACATGGATTATCAATTTTAGGGATGAAATAAGGCAAATTAGCTATGATGCTATTTTAGTACTCCAGAGTAGAGGTGATGGCTTGGCTGGCATGGTGGTAGCAGACATGGAGAGAAATGAATGGATTTGAGGGCAATATAGGGGATAAAACCTACAGGGGTTGGTAGTGGATTGGATATTTGGAATGATAGACACCAGTATGTCTAGGATGAATACCAGGTTTCTAGTTTGGGAAACTGAATAAATGGTATTAATGTTAATGGGAATAGGATGATTGGAAGAAAGTGAGGATGGTGTGGGGAGATTATGAGTTTGATTTGGGGACATAATCTATTTGAGGTATTTTTAAAACAGCCACATAGAGATATCAAGCTGGTAGGTGGGTGAAAATGTCTGAAGCACTGAAGAAAAGTCCGGGCTGGAGATAGAGTAAGTCGTTAGTATATAAGCGTTGGTTGAAGTAATGGTCATGGGTAACATCATCTAGAGATAGAAAATAGTGTGAGAAAATGGGAGGGTGTCGATTAAAGCCCTGGGGAATTTCAACATTTAATGGCAGTGCAGAGGAGGGTGACCCTATAAAGGACACGGAGAAGAAGTGGCCAGAGAGGCAGCATAAGAAAAATAGGTGAATGGGTGGCATGGATATCTTGTATTAAAATCACAAAATCATAGATGTTTTTGAGTTAGAATGTACTATAAAAATCATCTAGTCCAATAATTTTATTTTACTGATGAATAAACTGAGAACTAGAAAAGAGAAGTGAATTGCTTAATATGATAGAAGGTTCTGGGACTATTCCACTGCTCATTAAGTATAACTCTGTTGTCTATGGGGCAAGGATAATGACGGTCCTCACATTATCATTGGGAAATGGTGTGATTCTTGGATTTGGAGTCAGGAGACCTTAGTTTGAATTCTGGCTCTACCACTTGCCAGTTGAATAGCCTTTGACATGTTTTTAAATCTCAACAACCTTTACTTACCCATGTATAGAAATGATTTATTAATTCGTAAGGCTATTGTGAGTTGGAGGTTAGATAATATATGTGAAAGTGCTTTGCAAACTATAAAACACTATATTAGAGTACTATTCATATAATGTTTTAAATGTTCAAAGGGTTTTTACAGAAGAATAAATAAATGAGATTAACTATGGGAATCATACATCAGAGGAATTTCAAGGGACATCTTGCTCTGCCAGATGTTTAAATATATTATAAAGCCACAGTACTCTAAATAGCTTAGTACTGGTGCAAGCAAAGATTAACCAGTGAAAGAGAGTGGGTGCAGAAAAAAGAAAAGGAGGAATTTAGCATATGATAAAGGCGGCATGACAAATAAATCCATTGCCCTATTTAACATATTGTTTTGGTACCACCACCTGGCTATTTGGGGGCAAAAGCTGGATCTCTACCTTATTACAAAATAAATTAAGATGAATCAAAGATAAAATTATAAAAACTGAAATAATAAAATTACAAAAAGAAATTGTGAGTGAATATTTTGAAGAGTATTTGAAGTGGAGAAAGCCATTTTTAACCTAGCACAAAAGTGAGAAATCATAAAAAGGATTGACAATTCTGGCTACATAAAAAATTAAATCTATTTGGCATTTAAAAAGCCCTATATTCAGGGCCAGCCTGGTGGCATAGTGGTGAGGTTTGTGCGTTCTACTCTGATGGCCTGGGGTTTGCCAGTTTGAATCCTGGGGGCGGACCTATGTACCACTCATCAAGCCAAGCTGTGGTGGCATTCCACATACAAAATAGAGGAAAATTGGCACAGATGTTAGCTCAGGGCCAATCATCTACAACCCCCCCCCCCCCAAATCCTACATTATAAATAAGGTTGAAAGTCAAATCACATGTTAGAGAAATATATGCAACATGAGTTATAGGCAAATTTTAATATTGTAATAAGGAAAGAGTTTTTTCAAATTCATATAAAAAAGACAAATGCTCCAGTAAGAAAATGGCTAAGGTCATGACCAAGCAATTGAAATGAAATTATAAAAATGAAATGAAAATTTCATATTTCAAAAAATGAAATAAAAATGATCTATTAATACGTGAAGACAGACTAAGTTTGCTAGTAAACAAAGAAATGCAAATCAAAATAATAGTGAGGGGCTGACCCCATGGCATAGTGGTTAAGTCTGGCGTGTTCTGCTTCAGTGGCCTGGGTTTCCAGGTTGGGATCCTGGGCATGGACCTACACCACCCATCAAGCCATGTTGTGACGGGGGCCCACATACAAAATAGAGGAAGACTGGCACAGATGTTAGCTCAGGGCTAATCTTCCTCCAGCAAAAAAAGAGGAAGATTGGCAGCAGATGTTAGCTTATAGGGAATCTTCCTCACACACACACACAAATAATAGTGAGATATCACTTCTCACCTATTGTATTAGTAACAATTAAAAAGATTTACACCACCTAGTGTTAATGTGGTGAAGAAATAAACGTACCTATGCATACTTACATACTTATATACTGCTGGTGATGCAACTTCTCTGTAAATCGAATACTTTTAAAATAAAATCTTTCTTAAAAATAAAAAAGTTTAAAAATCTCTAGAGAAAAATAAAAAATGCATTGACTCTATACTCTGGTAATTCTATTTTTGGGAATATATCCCCAAAATATAATCACTCATGTGTGCAAGGATATGTGAACAAGGGTGGTCATCAGAATGTTGAATATAATAGTGAAAAACTGGGAACAATTTAAACTGTCAATAGAGGCCTGGTTAAATAAAATGCTGCACATCACACTATAATATTGCTTAGTTATTTAAAATGGTGTATTTCTAAATTTATTGATATTTAAATACCTCTATGACATATTTTTGAAAAAAGTACATAATAAACTAGCATATATAGTATGATTCCATTGACAGAAAATTGTATACTTGTGCATGTATGATGTATGCAGTTTGCATAGAAAGGTACCTGAAACATCAAAATGTTAACAGTGGATATATCTGAGTGTTGAGATTTTGTGCGTATTTCTTTTTTCTGTATATTTCTTGAACACCCTGAATTTTCTACATGTTTGTGTATTATCTTTATAACAAGAGATGATACTAAAACTACTTTCATTTTGATAAAATTTATATATGAATTGTAATTTACAGAACATTTTTGAGAATAATTTAAGAATAATGAGCCAGATTATATCTTTCAGTCACTGTGATTGTGTTCTAAAGACTTTTTGCATATCTTCCAAAAGTACTGGTAGTACTTTTCAAAAGAAATTTATTTAGTTCGTGCTCTTCACATCGTTGAACGTGTGTTATGTTTTGTGCCATTTCTCTCCAAATTAGCCTTTTGCAATTTTACATATGCTCTTTTGAGGATGAGCTGACCTAATGTGCTTAATCTGTCTGGCAGGAACTGAATGACCTCACTGGGGCTGAAGACATCTCTGACATCTTACTGTAATGACAAATAGCTGGATTCTAATTCCCTATAATGAAGCTGGGATTCTTGTTAATACACACCCTTTTAGTTTGCTCCTTTTATTAAACTGGGTACACAGCTGAAACATTACAAGGTGCCTTTGTGTGGGTGTGAGGACTTCATTATGAATACAGGCATATCTTGGAGATATTTTGGGTTCGGTTCCAGACCACAGCAATAAAGTGAGTATCTCAATAAAGTGATTCATACAATGTTTTTGGTTTCCCAATGCATGTAAAAGTTATGTTTACACTTTACTGTATAGTCTATTGAGTGTGCAATAACAGCATTATGCCTAAAAAATGAATGTACCTACCTTAAATAAAAAATGTTTTATTGCTCAAAAATGCTAACCATCATCCGAGTCTCCAGCAAGCCATAATTTTTGCTGGTGGAGGGTCTTGCCTCGATATTGATGGCTGCTGACTGATCAGTGTGGTGATTGATGAAGACTGGGGTGGCTATGGTAATTTCTTAAAATAAGACAACAATGAAGTTTGCCACATCAATTGACTCTTTCTTTCACGAAAGATTTCTCGGTAGCATGCATGCTATTTGATAGCATTTTACCCACAGTACAACTTCTTTCAAAATTAGAGTCAATTCTCTCAAACCCAGTCTCTGCTTTATCAATTAAGTTTATGTAATAATCGAAATCCTTTATTGTCATATCAAAAGTCTTCACAGCGTCTTCCCCAAGAGTAGATTCCATCTCAAGAAGCCACTTTCTTTGTTCATCCATAAGCAAATCCTCATAAGTTAAAATTTTATCATGAGGTTGCAGCAATTCAGTTACATTTTCAGGCTCCACTTTTATTTCTAGTTCTCATGCTATTTGTACCACATCTGCAGTTACTTCGTCCACTAAGCATCTCAAAGTCATTCATGAAGATTGGAATCAACTTCCAAACTCCCATTAATGTTGATATTTTGACCTCTTCCCATGAATCACAATTGTTCTTAATGGCATCTGAAATGGTGAATCCTTTCCAGAAGGTTTTCAACTGACTTTGCCCAGATCCATCAGAGGAATCACTGTCTCTGGCAGCTATAGCCGTACAAAATGTATTTCTTAAATAATAAGGCTTGAAAATTGAAATTACTCCTTGATCCATGGGCTGTAGAATGGGTGTTGCATTAGCACGCATGAAAACAACATTAATCTCATTGCACGTCTCCATCAGAGCTCTTGGGTGACCAGGAGCATTTGTCAATGTGCAGTAATATCTTGAAAGGAATCCTTTTTTCTGAGCACTAGTTCTCAACAGTGGGCTTAAAATATTCAGTAAACCATGTTGTAAACAGATGTACTGCCATCCAGGCTTTGTTGTTCCATTTGTAGAGCACAGGTGGAGTAGGTTTAGCATAATTCTTAAGGGACCTGAGGATTTTTGAAGTGGCAAATAAGCACTGGTTTCACCCTAAAGTCACCAGCTGCATTAGCCTCTAAAAAAAGAGTCAGCCTGTCCTTTGGAGCTTTGAAGCCAGGCATTGTCTTCTCTCTAGCTATTAAAGTCCTAGATGACATCTTCTTCCAATATAAGGCTGTTTCATCTACATTGAAAATCTGCTGTTTAATGTAGCCATCTTCATTAATTATATTAGCTAGATCTTCTGGAAAACTTGCTGCAGCTTCTACATCAGCACTTGCTGCTTCACCTTGCACTTTTATGTTATGGAGATGGCTTCTTTCCTTAAACCTGATGAAGCAACCTCTGCTGGCTTCAAACTTTTCTTCTACAGCTTCCTCACTTCTCTCAGCCTTCATAAGATTGAAGAGAGTTAGGGCCTTGCTCTGGATTATTCTTTGGCATAGGGGAATGTTGTGATTGGTTTGATCTTCTGCCCAGGTCACTAAAACTTTCTCCATATCAGCAATAAGACTGTTTCACTTTCTTATCATTCCTGTGTTCACTGGAGTAACAATTTTAATTTCCTTCAAGAACTTTTCCTTTGCATTCACCACTTCGTTAACTGTTTGGCACAAGAGAGCTAGCTTTCAGCCTATCTTGGCTTTTGACATGCCTTCTTCACTAAACTTAATCATTTCTAGCTTTTGATTGCAAGTGAGAGACGTGAAACACTTCTTTTCACTTGAACACCTAGAGGCCATTGTAGGGTTATTAGTTGGCCTAATTTCAATATTTTTGTGTCTCAAAGAATAGGGAGGCCCAAGAAGAGGGAGACAGTCAAGGGAACAGCTGGTTGTTGGAGCAGTCATAGCACACACAACATTTATCCATTAAGTTCACCATCTCATCTGGGCACAGTTTGTGGCGCTCCAAAACAATTACAATAGGAACATCAAAGATCACTGATCACAGATCGTCATAACAAATATAATAATAATGATAAAGTTTGAAATGTTGCAATAATTACCAAAATTTGACACAGAGATACGAAGTGAGCAAATGCTGTTGGAAAAATGATGCCAATGGAATTGCTCCATGAAGGGTTGCCACAAACCTTCAATTTGTAAAAAAAATGCTATATCTATGAAGCACAATAAAGCAAAGCTCAATAAAATGAAGTATGCCTGTAACTGTCCTCATACTGGCCTCTTGAGGTCTGTATCTCTAGTAGTTTCTTCAAGAAATTTAAAAATATTTATTGGTTTGAAGTCCAAACAATGCTATCTCATGATTACAAATGATATAACTAAATATTCCTGTTGATGTTTCAGAACAGGTCGAGAGGAGAAAGTAGTAAGTTGGGGAAAAGAGTTGCTCTGTGAGCCTGAGATGGAAGTTTTATCTGCAATTCCATGTTTTCTGGAACATTTCCTAATTTAAGCTCAACTCCTTGGCTCTTTTCTAGACCATTGTAATAAGTTTCTAACTAGTCTTGCTGTGTGCAGGCTCTTCTCTTTATAATCTAATTTTTACATTTCTGAACATGAATCTATGAGAGCCTGTTCCCAACGTGTTGCCTCCAGCTCAAGACTTTTTGCCTACAAAATAAAGTCCAAACTTGTTAGCTAAGTGCCTTGGCTTATGTTTTGGCTGTAGTGTGCTCTACCGATTCTTACAGCCAACCTGAAAAGTCATCTTTCATAAGAAGCCATCTCTGATCTCCATGATTGGATATAATTTATCCTCTCACCACAAACTCACGTCTGTGTTGCTCTCATGTCACATACTTACTGTATGTCTTGTATTGTAAGTATCTGTAGGCTTGTTTAATCTTCCATGTTAGACTAAGCTCCACAAGGGCAAGATCCACTATCCACTCCATTTTTGTACATCCACAGCATTTGACAGGATTGATGCTTAATAATTGTTTATTGCAGGGGCAAGAGGCACCTACTTCTGACATGATAAACTGATGTTCCCCAATGTTAACCCTACCTCTGCCTCCTGGCCTAGGTTCTCTTCCCAAATCATTCTGATTCAGCTGTTTGTTCTGATCTCAGTAAACATTTAAATGGTAAACCTAACTTCCCTTGCTCTAATTCCATGCTCACCAAGCAGTTGGATCATAAATTGGCTTCCAGTGAATTGTTCCTCTGGGGAAAAATGTATTAGATTAAGCAGATGATTCAGTCCTCCAGCCGTGATAGCTCTCATTGTAGATTAACTCAGTGGTTCCCAAAGTGTGGTCCCTGGACCATTAGCATCAGCATCACCTGAGAACTTGTTAGAAATGCAGATTCTTGGGCCTACCCCAGACCTACTGAATTGGAAACTCTGACATGTTAAAATCTGTGTTTTAACAAGTCTTCCAGGTGAGTCTGTTACATGCTAGAATTTTAGAACCATTGGGTTAATTTATATTTTTATGACTCTTAAAAAGATAAGGGTAAGTGAGCAACCCTGAGAATGGTCAATTCTGATTTGACAGGGCTGAAGGGCAGACCCTAGTCGGTGGTGATGAATGAATGCTAAGGGTACACTTGTGAGGTTTCCTGGTAGGCAGGCTGCTGGCCTCTTCAAGAGAAAATCCAAGCTTGCTTTGTATATTTTCTGTCTATCATTGAACACACTTTGATGTGATGTCCAAACTATGCTATTATTGACCTGCTAACATAGCTTTTAACATCTTCTACCTGTGTATTTAGTTGGATACGGAAAGAGGAAAGAAGGCAAAATGAAAAGGATTTAAAAAGGCATTCTCAAGGGGAGCAGTAATAAATGCTTAACTTGCACACACAATAGGCTTTCAGTCTTTGAAGTCATAATCATATAAAATACATGTTTACTCATCACCCATCTAATACTTTTCACTCATGACAAAATGTGAATAAGAACCAGTATATCTGCAAATTAACTTGGAAAAAGCACAAAGAATCACATCTTTCACCATTCAAGGGAGGGAAATATGTAGAGCATCTAGCAATTGCAAATATATCACAAAATATTAGGCTTATTATCATATTCATTTTATGATGGAATAAAATATATGATGGCATAAAATAAATATGGATAAAATATTAACTTACCATAGATTCAATTCTTGCACTCAAAGTCCTGTATTCCTGTGTAGCTGGTGAATTTAACTGATCACTGTATTCAACATTTAGGATTTGAAAGCTGCTACGGTAAAAGTAAGACTTTTGATCTGTAAAACAAAGAAAAGGCAGAATCAGTCTCACATTGCTAAGTAGTTTAATCTTTAGTTTATTTAGGATTATGAGAGGCTATATTACACAATTTAAAAAGATTTGCTTGCCTTGAAACAAAACTCTAAACTTAATATAAGTGTAAAATTACAATTTTTCTTTCAGTTTTTAAAAAGATTGGCAAAGTTGGAACTGTTAAAGATGTATAAAAATCAGAGAAGCATTATTGTTTGAGAAATTAAAAATTGTTCAAAAGTATCTTAATTTTCATTCTTACTATATTTTAGGGAGATTTGTGATTGCAGATTTACTCATTCAAGAAATATTAATGATTGCAATTTGCTATTATTCATTTATCATCAAGGAATAACCCTAAGTAATTCTGAATAGTTTAAAAAATTCTTTCAAATAGTATTCTTTATAGTGGAATTAGTGATTTGTCATTAGTCTTTCTAGACTAAACTTGAAAATAAGTCTTATGACAAAAATATCTAGTCTGGTTGTCCAATATGAATTGTTTCCATCAAAAAAGGTCTTCCAGAGGACATACTCAGCTGTGTGAAGGAAATAAAAATCTTTAAAACATACTTGTACTCATCTTAGAAACATTATGAATGTGGACGTAACCTAAAACAATTTGTCTCAGGAAAAATCTCTGCTTCCTTTAGATCATTCATATACATAATTTATGCAGAGAAATACCTCAACCAGAAGAAAGAGTTGGAGATCCTGGGGGAAGGGTTGTGTAGTTGTTTGTGGTGGAGGGACAAGTCTTTCTAGGGCCATAAGTGGTCACTGGGATATAGTCTGAAGAGGACTTACCTAGCCTCCCTTTGTGTTTAAGTGTGATAGTATAGTCATGCCCGCATAATGATGTTTGGGTCAAGGACGGACTTCAATACAATAGTGGATCCTTCAGCTTAATACTATATAGCCTAAACGTGTAGTAGGCTATGCCATCTAGGGTTGTGTAAGTATGATGTTTGCAAAATGACAAAATCTCCTAAGAATGCATTTCTCAGAACATATTCTTGTCATTAAGCAATGCACGACTACACAGTGTCAATAAGAGTAAAAACTCATTAATTTAACCTGGAACTTGATGTTTCTTCTTCCTCTTTCTGTAATTCACCTTAGCCATAGTTGACTCCAGCAGATTTGATAGTAAAATGTAATCAAAAGCAAAATTTAGCCACAATTTTATTATTTGATTGGCTGAAAAGATTATTCCTAGTTACTGGTTTTTCTAATGTTGGTAATTTTATTGCACCAACCTTTGCACAGTAAACATTTTTGCCTGTTTATAATAGGACAGACAATAAATTATGTTCTCTCTCTCTGCACAGTCACACATACCAACACATCCGCACAATTTAAAAGAGTTTTGGCTGAAATAAAAATCACCTCAAAGTGTATTTTTAAGTGAAAACATTGGATCAAAACATATATTATTTAGTGAAATTTGACACATTTTATCTACATTAAAGTATCTACATTAAAACATCTGAAAGAATATTCACTGAGATTTTAAGTAAAGTTGTTTGTGAATGAGCGGGGTATTTGTACTCTTTATATTATTTGTATCTTGTCATTGTTTCCTATCTTTTTGTGATAAAAAATTAAAGAAAATAAGAGGAATAATAAAAGAACAGAATCCTTTTTAAAGTTTGTTTTTACCCCTTTCTGCTTCTTAACTGCAAATTCATCTCCTATGGTAACTGTTCTGCTCCTAAAACTTTTCAGGAGACAGATCATGAATTAACAAATACTTAGGTACATTCAACTTTTAAAAGTTGAAATTTAAGCTTCTTTACAATATTTCACTTGTACAATTTTGTCAAGTTATTAAATGAAGAAGGAAATCATGGTATTAATGAAAAAATAAAATGGGCAAATCTTAGCATCAGGAAAGTGTCAAGAGTTCTTTTCTTTGGCTAGAATGTTTGCCTGGGTAATAATATTTAGCATACTAAAAAAGGCCAAAAAAAGACAAAAGAAAAAATATTGATTGAGGGAAAATATAGACATGAACATATAGTTAGGGATATATAAATAAGATCTATGATTATGTTATATTAAAAAATAAAAGTGGCAATAAAAGAGAGAATGCCAAACTTTTAAAGTATATTTAGTTATTGAGTCTGAAAAGTGGTACTTTTAATCTTCTTGTACTCACCAAAAGCTAGAAAGTAGACAAGTAGAGCTATGATCACTGCCAGGATCACCACTGCGGCGACAACAACAAAACACACTACATATGGATTCAGGAATCTTGAGGTCGTTGGCACCCTTGCTGGCCTTAAAACAAGAGAAAAAGATCAAAGGCCATTCACTTCACTTAGAGAAGCCGTCACTTCAGTGTTCATGATCACTGTCTGCCTTCCTAAGTCTCTTAGCTAGCACATGGCTCTCCATATATTGGAAACTGAGTAATTCTTGTCAGGAATATAGTCCTGGAAATGAACCTGAACTGAACAACACTCTTCTTAATGGTTTTTCTTTCAAATTTTTTTCAACACAAAAATGTTGACATTTAGGTAGTTTGACAGAAGGATAAGGAAATCTAACCCATGGTTTGCAATTGCTTTCCCTTCTACCAGTTGATGAAGTTCTCAAGAATAACAGCTAATTGTGCTCTGTTTTACTACAACTCCTTCCAAGACCCTGTGTGGACACTACTGTAGTAAGCTCCCTTTCCTGGGCACCATCCCCAGGGATGTACAGAAGAGAGATCATTTTGGGTGGGGGAACGGGTGGAGGGAGTCAGAAACATAGCATTCCTCACTGTAATATTCTCCACATTACTAAAAATGGGGATGTGGTCAGAGGCTGAGAACTGAGGTCCAGGAGAGTGTAGCAAGCACCTGAAATGAATTAGAACTACAGAGGATTTGTGTAATTTATCATTTCCTCCCCCACAAATTCATCAACTGCAGTGTAAGGCAATAGATTTGTACAAATATAGTATCTGATATTATATTGGGCAGAGAGCCCAGGTTACTATCTTCTTCACTTCGTCCCTCCCCAGCACCACACACACTCAAACTGGGGAGGTGGCCAGAAGAGCGGAGTGTGAATTCCTGCTTTATCCCTTGTTTGCTTAGAGATCATATTGTCATTTATCTGAGACTTGCTTCATGTGAAAAATGGGAATAATAATACTTGCCTCACAAGGCTGTTTTGAAGATCAGTGAGGTTATATTAGGCGTTATAAAATATGTGTTTCTATTAAATAGGTTATTCATCAGGCTGTGAGAACCTTGAGGGTCAAGATGGTATTCATGCTTGTGTTTCTGACACTCTGTAGGGTGCCTGGCATATAAAGTGGTTCATTAATATTTATATTTGTGAATATTTGTTGCCTGTGTTAATTCCTGGGTGTGTTTTAGATTAAAAAGCCTTAACAGCAGAAAAGCAGTTACATTTAGCCAGAATATAGTCTTTCATTTTTTTCTATTTGTTTTGCTAACATTCTGATATAGCTATGAAGGGAATGCTCTGAGGGTCAGTGGTTCCCAGACATTTAGGTTTCACAGCAGGATTGTGTGTTGTCGTTTGGGCTCTGCCCAACTTACAGGCCTACAGAAGGGTGCCTCCTGGTATTTTATAGTGTAACCACCTGCACGTTGTATGCTGTGGCTCTGGGACCAGTAACAGTTCAGAAGATTATTAGAGGTGGACGTAGACTTGCCAACTTAATTTTGTTGAATAAACACATTAAAATTTTTTAAAAATTGACCATGCTCAAACATTATCATTTAATAAAAGGGCATTTAAATATACCAAGTGGGAAGGACATAATCTCAGAATAATAAGATGAGTAATTTAGCTTTAGCTTTATGATGTCTTTTTACTACATTGCTCTTACCTGTTCATTTTGCTATACTCGTGAAAACTGACTTTCACTGACGCTGGTCCAGAGTGCAACATTTGGGAACCACTACTGTAGTAATTTTCAAGTTGGAGAAAATTGGCCCTTTGACATTCGCTAACTTTTTCAGCCTCAGTTTACTCATCTGTTTCCTTATGGGGTTGTTGTGCCAATGACATGAGATCACAAATGCACAGCGTTTGGCATTTGTGACTTTAGTAAACGTTAGTGGCTGCTGTGCAGTGGGAGAGCCAAAGGAAGACAGAGTTGGAGGTAAGGGTAAACCCAAAACATAAATAAGTTTCTAACTCATTGATCCTCCACCTCAACAACCAGGAACTGACTGTATTTCCAGAGGTGAACTGATACGTCAAGGTTTATGAGTGTGGAGTGAGAAGTACTAAAAAGTAAGAATTAAATTGAATGCCCAAATCCCCCCAAACAAAAACCAAAGGCTAGAGTTAGCATACACTTTTGCTTGGATGAGCCTCCCATGAGAATGACTTTAGACCCAACTTTGCTTCACTTCATGGAACACTTCTTCAATTCAATGACTGAAAAGCACCGTGAGACATATGATTCAATAAACAAAGGGTGTGGAGCCCAAATTACCTTAATCTCACAGGCCTTAATTAATTGCGTAAGAATGGGTTGTTCCACCCTGTAGAGACAGCTGAAGAATTATCTGCTCTCTTTTTGGTAGTGCAACTTATCGGTGAGCCTCTGTAGGTGACTGATTATAAAGCTTATGCCAACAGAAACTAAGTTGTGCACAATATTCACTTTGTAAACTATTAGAGAAAATATGTTTGTGAACACTGAATTCTGACACATAATGCAATGGAAATCTGTGCAAGAAAATGCTTTGCTGTTAAAGTAGAGTCCTGATAAGTAAGAATTTTAGTGCTTGCATTTAAGCAGCCAAACAAATATTCAGTTGTGACATATTTAACAAGCCTCCCTCTCTCCTTTTCTCTTTCACTGACTTGGAAAATTACACGAATATCGGAAAACTTATTCTATACTTTTATTACGAAAGCCTAAGTGTCAGACATTGTACATGTATATTGCTAATCTTAATAATAGTCTTGTAAAGTAGGTATTATGATCTTTGTTTTGAAGACAAGGAGACTGAGGCTCAGAGAGTAAATAACTCATAATTACTCAGGAGTGACAGAGCTGGAAACGGAAACCAGGTTGATTTGAATCAAAGAACATGCACTTCCTCTCACATACTCTTCCTCCCTCACCCTACAGGAGACAAGAAACCTTTGAACTCCTGTCTCTCCTGACCTCACTTGGGGGAAGCAAAGGTAATCAACATCTATTAAGTGCTTATTAAATTGAGCGCTGGGACTTTGTCTTACACATAATAAGTGTGAAATAAAATAATTGTTGATTTAATTTTAACTTAAAAGTACACCTTACTTTATCAGATTTATATGGTAATCCAAATTAATCTCTGCCGCTGACATATACTTACAGCCAATATATGGCTATGGATTAATAGACCATTTGGCAATAACTTTCCATTATCTGAAAGAATGGAGGGAAACAGTGACAGGGTAATTGCAAATTCAGATACGCATTATGTATATACAGAACTTTTAGACAATTTTGTGTCCATTTAAATAAGATTTCAGGGATCATAGTAACAAAGGTTTGGTTCATTCCTGCTATGCATTTTTCCTCAGTGATCCCATCCTAGGCCGTGGTTTCAGCAAGCATGCAAGAGGATAACATTTCCTAAGATAGATCTTCAGTCCAGACTTCTGTCTTTGAGCTTCACCATCATTTCTGATTATCCATTGGACATCTTATGAATGCTTTACAGCTTCCTTAAATGTAACAGTTCAGTTCAAAACTGAACTTGCTATTTTTTCCCCCCAGTCTGCACTCACTCCTCA
Organism: Tapirus indicus; assembly: GCA_031878705.1. Taxonomy (NCBI): domain Eukaryota; kingdom Metazoa; phylum Chordata; class Mammalia; order Perissodactyla; family Tapiridae; genus Tapirus; species Tapirus indicus. The sequence goes on from CM062919.1 coordinate 52,195,608, forward strand.
CTATTTCTAATATTGGTGAATGTCACTACCATCTACCTGGTACCCTAAGGTAGAGACCCAGGAATTAGCTGCACCTGCTCCCTCTTTGTCACTTCCCACATTCAAGAGGTCACCAAACAGTGCTTATCTTACCACCTAAGACTTTTTCTCTATACCCTGTATTTCTTTCTTAATTCTGGTTGTTATCTCCTTACTTGGATTACTTGAAATACCTCCTAACTGGTCTCCCTTCTTCCATTAACTAATCAGTTAATTCAAGAGACATTTGATGAGTGCCTGCAGTGTTCTAGGTGCTGGGGATACAATGAAAAGAAACAGACAAACGTAGCAGTCCTAATGATGGGGGTGGGAGATAGAGATAAATAAGCAAAACAATGGTAAAAAGCAAGGAGGTGGGAAAGGAAATGAGTATGGGGTGCTGAAAATTTAGATTAAATGGCTAAGAAAGGCTGTGCTGAGAAGGTGACATTTGAATAAAGACCATAAGCAAGTGAGTGAATAAGCCATGAAGATACCAGGGGAAGAGTGATCTAGACAGAGGCAACAGCAGGTCCAGAGCCAGGAGCTCTCCTAGTAAATTTGAGGAACAGCAAAGGAGCAGCTGGACTGAAGTGGAGTGAGCAAGTTAGGGGTGGGGGACTTTAGAGGGATATAATGTCAGAAAGGACTAGGGAGTCAGTGGGTAGGGAGAGGTCATTTAGGTGTTGCATGTAAAGCTTTGGTCTTTATTCTGTGTGAGATAGAAATTCCTCAAGGGTTTTGAGCAAAGGAGTGGCATCAGATCTATTTCTTTAATAGGGTCACTCTGGGCAATGTGGGGGGAGTAGTGGGCCTGTGATGGAGTGGGAGATGATTTAGGAGGTCATTCAGGAATCGATGTGAGAGATGATGGTAGTTTAGACAAAGGTGGTAGCAGTGGAGGTGGTGAGAAGTGGTCAGAGTCTGGATATATTTTGAGTTTAGATCCTAGAGGATTTGCTCATGGTTCACTTATGAGATGGGGGAAAAAAAAGGAATCTAGATTGAATCCAACATTTTTGCTTCTTTTCAATTAACTCTTTAAAATCCTTCTAGGGATTTTGTGTGTGTGCATGTGTGTGAGGAAGATTAGCCCTGAGCTAACATCTGTTGCCAATCCTCCTCTTTTTGCTGAGGAAGACTGACCCTGAGCTAACATCCGTGCCCATCTTCCTCCATTTTGTATATGGGACGCCAGCACAGCATGGCTTGATAAGCGGTGCGCAGGTCCACCTGGGATCCAACCTGTGAACCCCGTGCCGCTGACGCTAAGTGCACGAACTTAACCACTATGCCACTGGACCAGCCCCCTTCTAGGGATTTTTTTTGAATTTAAATCTTAGGTTCTGACACCCTCCCCTTCCCCTACCTCATTTGAAATTTATCTATAGTTCGTCAAGATCCTCAAGATGCATCCAAACCTTCCATGTGGCATTTAAGGCCCATCACAATTACCTCTGCAGCTTCATCTTCTGCTACATCCTCACCTGCCCACTTAACCCCAGCCAGACCAAATGTTGCAGCCACTTCTGTGTGTGATGACCCTTTCCTGAAAAATGTCATACATCAGCTACCTGGTGAATTCCCATTTTATTCTTGAGGTAATTCAAGCATCTTTCTTTTCGCTCCAGGTAGTTACCTTCTTTTCCTTTAGCTCCCTCTCGTCTGATCTGGTAATGCCCAATGAATTTCTCTATTCTAGTCCTTATCCGTTTATCTGGTAAACAGTGATTTTCTTGCCTGCACCCACCTCTAAGCTGTAACTCATGAAAAGTAGAGCTGCATCTTGTCTGTCAGATATGCCCCATCCCTTGTACAATACCCACTATAGAGTCCACTTCAGGCATTGTTTGGGGGCAAAATTGATGAATGACACTGCAAAGAGGGGTTTAAAAATAGTTTTACTATAGTTTTGAGGGACTTCATATAGGATTGTATGCTGTGCGTTCTTGTTTTGAATACTGACAAATAAAACATAGGTCAGAGAGTAATCTCTACCATCTATTGAGTGCTTACCTGGCACTGTGTTGAATTTTCCTACATCATTTAATTTAATCCCTGTAAATAACCCTAATTTACAGATGATGAAATAGAGGCTTAGTTACTCAGCTAGTAAGTGATAGAGCTGGAATGTGAGTCCAGATCTGTCAAGTTCAAACTGCAACTGTCCACATCAGATGGGGGAAGATTTTCTGTTAATTATCATGTTGTTATTAATTTCTATCACACTTACTACCTTATTGTTGATGCTAAGAAATGAAAAGTTCAAAAACATTTCTACAGACCTTAAGGACCTCATATCCTTACAGGATATACACACACATATTCAAATATATGTGTGTTTGTTTACATTATATGTTGGCATTATGAAGAATATGAGAAATGGTTCCAAAGTAAAGGGACTCACTCTATTTTAGTCAGTTTCATTAGCTCTGGACAGTTACCACTAGGCAGGCGGTAGAGACTGTTCTGTTCAATAGTTTAATGTTTTTTTAAGTTGAGGAACACTTTGTTCAAACAAGGTCTTGCTTAGAAGCCCAGTAAGGGAAAACAGATAAAAACGGAGTAGTTTTTCTGCTTGAATTTGGAACGGGAGAAAAGGATCATCTCCTATTTCCAGCAAACCACTGATCTAGTCAAACACTTGTATTTATTGATTTCTTAATTTCCTAAGTTTTTTTGTTCTTGATAAACTTAGGTACAGTGTAAAAGGAAAGAGACACAGAGGATTATTTAGGATTGCACAATTGGATGGTGGCAGAGTCGGGGCCATGGTTTTAAAACTTCTTGAATCTATTTGTTTTATTAAACCATGATGCATTCTGAAAACTCTGGGTCCATGTGGAAGAATCCCATCCTTGAATCACAAATACATAACACTTTATGTGTGTGTGCCTTTGGAATGCACTATATGACTTTCTTTTATTTCAATGATTTACTTTCCAGTTTATTTTTATCTTGGGTAGCAGTCAAATAAGTTTATATTCCTTGAGGATATACATCACTTTATACTTCCTGAGGATACAGAGGCTGGACAAGTGGCGTGTGACCTGAGCTAGCCTGTACAATGCTTTTGGGAGAATTAGGAAAAGACAACTTCTCTGGGAGAGAGACGATGATAAAAGGGTACTCCTTGGGCTGCATGCAGCTTCACTCTGGGACAGACAGTTTGGCAGGGAGCGTAGGCTGCATCTCAGCTTCCAGTCTTCCCCTGAGCCATGCATTTTTGCCCATGGCACAAACTGCACAACTGTATATGGCAGACTTGAAATGATGTGTTGAAGTTCTGGAATCTGCTACTTGTAGGAAAAGCCAACCTAGGATTCACATTCTTCTCAAAAACTTTCCAAGTTGATACAGACAGATGACTAATAGGTATGTATGCATGTAGCATGTACATATGTATGTATGTACACACACGTGTATGTATGTACGAATGTATGTACATATGTATGCATGCATATAGTAATTGAGTTGGGAGTTGATGATGGTTTTTCAAAAGCTAGTTAAGTTTTTCCTTTCCTAGGTCTCGGGCTATACTCTGGAACTCAGATTCTTTTTGACAGATCTAGGTCATAGAGTGAACCCCAGGAGAGGGTGTGGCCACAATAGGCCGAATCCACCTTTAGTGCTGGGAGAAAAATAAATGCCTTCCCTAATAATGCTCTCTTCATACTTTGTCTAATTGGTTCTAAACTGGAAGGAATCATTTTCCTATACTAGAAGGCCATGGGCATTCTTTCTCCAGTTTATTATTATTATCATAGCACTGAAATGTATTTCAAGATGATTTACAGCAATGATTACCTCATTTAAAAAAAAATTCACTGGGTTCTAGTGATTGAGGCTGTATTAAACAATTATTAAAGGAGGAAAATATTGTAGATTATGCTTCATCACAGTGTATCAAATCTTAATTTATTTAGATCTGCTAAATTGAAAAACAGTTCAAGTTTTATAATGGATTCTTTGTTAATAATGTTCACTTTATGTTACTGCAATAAGTAAGGCAGACGTTGACTTTTTCCAGTTAAACATGGTCATTTCGTCTTTTCTGAGATTTCCTTTGTTCTAATATCAGTCATGTTTTTGAAATGAGGGATCTAGGATATAAAATATTCGTTTAATTGGTTTGAAACTTCTGAACATAGTGTTTAATTCTTGCATTGTAAAAGACTTCTCAGGGGATGTGGAAGGAGAACTGGATGGAGTTAGAGGATTTACATTGTAAAATCAGTCTTTCGTAATTACGAATAGAAGATGTCTGAAGATGACTGACTAAGAGTCCGTTAAAGATGTAGAGTCATATTCTGGTTGCTGCTCTGGTGCACTTAATATATTCTCGCTTTTATAAGGAAGGCCATGTTTGCTGGAACTGTGCAGCTGCCTAAAAGGTAGGTTCTTGCTTCCATATTAGAGATTATGGAGCCTTTTCAGTGTGCAAATGGGCACAGTAGCATTATGGTAGAAGGTGGCATCATCTACGAAGATGATCCTACCTAGTATCTGTTTGAAAACAACAGAACAGATGGATGTATTTCTTCTGGAACTTCATGATGCTGATATTTTAAGTATATTTCTCTAGGAGTCACCGGATCCACAAAGTGATGGGAGCAATACTGTTGACTCTACTGTTGTTGAACAACATGTACCCAGTGTTTCAATACCAACAATTGTAACAGAGAAAGCCCTGACACAGGTTACCTATCTCCTGGCCGATTGACGTTAGGCAGAGCCTAGCATGTACTCTAGAGGGCACTGCTGTACAATGCTAGTATTCCTTCTGAGGACTAGAAAGTGTAGCTATTGACAGGGCCATTGATCCCAGAGTAGTATCAAAGCAAGAAACAACCATTTAGTTGATTTGCTTCGTCTATTTTCCTCCAAACAGCATTTTTTCCTGTCTGGATTTAGTTTTCAAAAACTGTTTTAGTTCACCCCTCCTCTTTTCTTTATTCTTTCCCTTCATTTTCTTTCCTGTTTTTCTTTAACTAAAGATGATCTTCAATTTTTATTGGTACCAACATTATTTTGCCAGCTTTCTGCAAATTACAATGAAATATTCAGGACAGTATAAATAAGTGATATGTTATTGTCAAAATGCTATGGGAAATGAGTACTTGAAATTAATTTTTAAAGTTAAATGTATCTATTGGGATGATGAAAATGTCCTGAAATGGATTTTGGTGATGGTTGCACAACTCTATAAATGTACCAGAAACCACTGAATTGTACATTTGAACAGGTAAACTTTATGGCATGTAATTACATCTCAATAAAGCTGTTAAAATTAAATTTATCTTTTAATGATTGTTAACTTACTGCAGTAACAAAATTACCAAACTTTCAGTGAATAATTGACAATAAGAGTGGGCTTGAACTCACAGAAACAGAAAAGGACTCAATAACCCATTCAGTTCAAGTTTCAATGCCATTTCCTAGAAAGCAATTCCCAGTGAGGTGCTGGAAGGCAGTGGTGTATTATTGTTGATGGCAAACAATTTGTTACAAATAATGGATAAAGCATCAGAGTTTTGAAATGATTTACTTCTTACAAAATTTAGAGCAGATATTTCTGGCCTAACATCCCTCTCATTCATTTGCATTTTCTTAGTTTTTGGGGTGGAGCTACAAGCAGTGCATTGGGAAGTGCTTATAAGCCTGGTTAGATCCACAAGAGTGTGTCACACATATTACCATCACTCATCATGTGTCAGGTGGGAAAAAAAGCCTGAGAAGTCTGAGAGAAAAACTTACATTAAATTCAAGCTTCCAAATGACAAAAAGCCATTTGTTCTTTGCTCATTCTCCAATTCTGCTCTTTCTTCTTTCCCTTGTGCAGCCTGAAACTAGAAAGCAGTGTTTCCCAAACTTATTTGAGCACAGAAACATTTATTTCTGAAATACCTAACATTTTGAGAAGCACAGTGTTCCTGGAACTCAGTCAAGAAAATGCTGCTCTGTGAGTTCTAACTTGCCCAAGGCATGAAGTGTTTCTGCAGGAGAGGAATGGGAAATCTATCACATGCCCAGCTTAGAGGTCATGTTTATTCACATTTAAACACAAAAAGATGCCTCTTGCTGTACCTCTCTCTTCATTTTGGACACTTGAGAGACTACCTTGTAGCTGTTTAGTTTAGCACTTCTTAAATTTCTATGTATCTATGAATTGCCTGTTAAAATGCAAATGTTAATTTAGTGAATCTAGGGTTGGGCCCAGGATTGTGCACTTCCAACAAGCTCCCCCATGATGCTGATGCTATTGGTCTAAGAACCACACTTTGTGTAACAAGGATTTTGGATACAATTAGATCAAAGTAGCTCCAAGACAAAAGAGGGATTTTATTGAAGACATACTAGTTCCTTTTCTATTTCCTAAAGTCCAAGTATATAAACAATCCTCTTCTGCTCTAAGATCGTTGTAAAATGTTCCAAACGTTAACTTATTGCTTTGTCAAAATATACTGACCCCAATCTAGAACTAAATACACATTTGCTTTCTACAGGAAATAAACGAGTAAAGGATTTAAGGGCCCTTACTCCCAGTTCCATGTGACCTCATTTGTAATACTAAATTGAAAGTATCAGGCTATTTCATTGTTTCTGCAAAGTGTTTCCCACACTCCAGAGAAGCACAAGGTGGATGTTTTGCCCCAAATGTGTTCATCCTCCAATGCTTGGTTTGATTGTTATAGACAGACCCAAATCTAAAAAGATTCTAGCAATTGCCAAGGAAACAACCCTGCTTAATTTGTATGGAAGGATTTATACCAGGTTTTTAACATTGTTTACTTAGGGACGGAGGGAAGGAGGTGGAGAAGGAGGTGCTGTGAATGATGGGGCAGAAGAAAGAAAAAAAGAAATATCATATATTATTAAATGCATAAGTTAAAGAGGTAAAAATCTATTAGTAAAGAGTCTAAAGCAAGAAAGATATTTCAGCACAAACTGGATGGAATAAGTTTGCAGGCATGATAGAACAGAGAATCCAGAAATTTCCTGGAACTATTCTCTCAGTGCAACTGGTTAAGGGTTGTTACCAGTAACTTGGAGGGGAGGAGTGGAGACTGGAATTATCACAGTTAGTTCTACTGAACCATTCCAGTAAATGATAATTGTCTTCATAGAAAAAAATGTGGCTTCTAATGAATCATGGACCAAACCCAAGATTAGTTCTTTCAAACGCTCTTGAGTAATATTAAGTTGCATCAATATATTTTTAAAACAACATCTGGTACTCAACTTCTTCTGAGTTTAATCCTAGTGGGATTAAATCCTAAACTTCTTGCCCTAATTGCCTACAGAAGCAGAGGAAAGAATTGAGATTCTGTTTACTAGGATGATTTTGTGTCATAATGAAATGAATAGAGTTCCAAGATCACTGATGCTAATATTTTTGAGGCCTACACAATAGAATATATTCCTCAGAGCTCAGAAAAAATGCTGCAGATGTATCTTTTTAGCTTGGGAAGCAGAATGCATGGTAGGGGTAAAACACTGTTGAAGTGATCAGAAAAGCTGCTTGACATGAGGCAAATCACTTCTCTGGACTTGAGTTTTCTCCTTTGTCATTAAACAAAGAATCAGTGAGTTTACGTATCACCTCCACACTGGTATTTCCTCCTCCCTCATTCACAAGCATGGTTCCTCCTCACTTCCATGACCACTCTATTAGGTAGATTTTCTCACCTCTACTACACACTCTCAACTTTTGCAAACACTTTATTCCTTAACAGAGTCTGTCTGCTTACATGTTCCTTATCTGTCTTCCCATCCCCACATCCTTCTCTCCCCTCCCCGGTAGACTGTAAGCTCCACGAGAGAGGCAGCAGTTGAGGGCACAGACTCTGAAGCTGGACTAACTGGGTTCAAATTCTACTTCCGCCATTTGCTTGCTATGTGAACCTGGGAAGTCACCTAACTTCTCCTCAATTTCCTTATCTGTGAAATGGAGGTAACAATAGTACCTACCTCCAGGTTGTTGTGAGGATAAAGGAGTTAAAGATTTGTTAACACAGCTAGAATAATGTCTGGCACTTGGCCCTATGTCAGTGTTTGGTCAATCAAATAGATGAGGGGAGGGACTGATTGTGATTAGTTCTCCACTGTATCTCCCAAAGTTTTCATTGTTCTGTAAGTCTGCTCTTTAAGTGAATCTGTACAGTGAGAGGATGGATTAGATGACGGAAGTGAGGCCCTGTCTACTCGGTGAACATTGCCATGGCTTCTAACATGGGCATGAAGAGCCGCACACAGCAGGGATTCCTTTCTGTCTCCTGAACAAATGCATCTGTTTCCTCAGTTTCTTCTATTTTTATATAAATATTCCTTTGAAACACTAGTCCTGTCCAGATGCCTGTATTTTTAATTATGCAAGTAATAGAAAAAGATAATATAGTACAATAGTAATAATCATGAGTTTTGTAGTCAGACAGACCCACGTGACCGTTGGCAAGTGACAAAACTTCCCTGAGCCTCAGTTTCCTCATTCCTAAAATGCCTCAGAAGGTTGTGAGAATTAAATGGGTTGCTGTTTGTAAAATACTTAGAACTCTGACCTGTGTTCAATATATGGTAAAGTCTGCATTCCTCTTTTAGGTAGAACCCAGGTTTAGCTGCAAATAATATAATTTTTTATAATGGCATTTTGTAAGTGCAATAGCATTGTGTAGAATCACAGAGAATCACAAAATGTAAGCAATGGAATATCCATTCCAACTTCCCCGTTATACAGATGAATAAACTGAAATGCAGAGGGATTAAGCCGTGCCACAGAGAGGCCTCTTGACTTATCTGTCTGTGCTCTTTCTCTGAGGTCTTATTGTTTTCTGCAACTAAGGATATGGTGGGCGCTCTATTAACACAGTGTTTGTTGAACTAATATTGGAAAAATTAATAGCTATTGAATACTTATTATACCATTACGCCAGGCACTGGGAACATTTAAAAAAAAGACCAAAGAATTGTCCTTGCCTTAAGGCACTCATGTCTTTCTGAGGGAGAATGAGCCATAGTCTGTTAGCAGCATTTTACAACCTTAACCATTCCATTTTATTGAAACATTCTCTTTTGATTTCCATGATTCCACATTCTTTTTGTCCTTCTGATTCCCTCTTTCAAGTGTCTTTTGCTGATTGCTTCTCCTCTATTCAACCTTAAGTGTCTGGTGTTGCTTCATATTCTGAGTGATATCGTTTCTCTCTAGTTGATCTCATTCCATCAGCGTCAATTACCATCTAAGCCAACAGTTCTCAAGTTTTTGTGTGCCTAAGAGTCAATTGAGAAGCTTGGAAAAGCAAAAATTCCTGCATTCAACACCCAGATAGAGTGATTCAGTAGGTTTAGTTTTGCTGCTCAGAAATCTGCATTTTTAGCAAGCATCCTAGGGGATGCAGACAGAGGTAAACCAAAGATTACACTCTGAGAAACACTGATCTACACGTGATTATCAGATTGAAATATGCAACTGCATTTTTCACATATCCCACTTGGTGTTTAGAGCTTAATGTTTCCAAAGTTGAATTGATTTTCTTCTCCCTTTTAACACTCACAACCTCTCTCTGCCCTATGAAATAGATCCTTTTCTGGCCCCCCTTTTTTTTCCAGTAAGTGAAACCAACACCCACTAAATTACTCATGTAGAAAACCTGAAAATCATACTTGACACCTCTCTCATTCCTCACATCCTATTGAGCACCAGGTCCCAGCTTCTCTCCTTCTAGATATGTCTCAACTTTTATTGCCACTCCCACCACTTTTGTCTAAGCCGTCTTCATTCCTTTTCTGAAATACTGAACTAGGCTTCAGCCGGTCTTCCTTCATCAGTGGGTGTATCCCCTCTCCACAGGGATCATTCTTCATAGAGAGAATAAATAATACTTCCTCAGAGAAGGCTTCCATGAACTCCTAGACAGTTTCCTCTATTACAATGCTTATTTTAGTATTATCTTATTAAACAAATGAAAATGAGATCACATATTTTCATATTTATCACCGATACAGTCATCTCCTGGCCAGGAAGTTTCTTTTGATCTGCTGAGATTTCCATAGAATAAATGTGTTCAGTGATAATTTCTTCCATTCATCTTAATTAATCAAAGCCTCTAACTTTTTTCATAGTACTTACTACACCTATAATTAGATAGGCATTTGCTTGTTTAATTTTTTTAGTGCCTGTCTTCGCAATAAACAAAATGAGAGCAGGGTCCAGGCCTTTCTGTTCCATTTCTGTATGTCTAGCACCTAACACAGATACTTGCACAAATTAGGCACTCAAAAAGCAGGTATTTTTTTCAATGAATGAATAATGAATAAGTGAATAAATGCACTAAGTATAATGTAAGGAGTCATAAGGTAAATACCATAAAGGAGTATAAATAAAGTGCTTGGTTATGTGGGAGTCAAAATGGCTTATTTTGCCATATTGAATTAAAAATTGCTTTCAAGCAAGAGCATTTTGGGTTTCCTAGTGAATGATGTGGACTTGAGGGATCACTACCTGCCCTTGGGAACCATCAGCACATATAGTACTGAAAACCGTGGAACTGGATGGAATTACACAGAAAGCAAGTATAGCTACAGAAGAGAAGTTGTACCTCAAATTACTCAGAATTTGGGTAACAGGAAAATGAGAAGGATCCAGTAACAGACACTCAGAAAGTTTGACCAGTGGGATAGGAGAAAAATCAAGAGAAAATGGCGTTTTAGAAGCTTTGTGAAGACTGTATTTTAAGGAGGGAATGATCTGCTGTGGAGCTGTTAAGTAAAATGAGTGCTGAGACCTGACCATTGGATTCTGCAATGTGGATGACCACTGAAGAGCTGAACAAGAGCTATTTCAGAGCTGTGGGGATGAGAACCTATTTGTAATGGAATCAGAAAGAATAAATTAAAGATAAACATGCACACGCTCTATGATCCAGAAAATTCATTTGCAGGAACATCCCCAAGAGAAACTCTTGCACATTTGTATCATTGGACCCATTCAAGAATGTTCGGAGCTGCATTATTTGTAATGGCAAGATACCAGAAGAGTGGATATGTGAGTTATAGTGTACTCTTACAATGGAATATCAGATAGCTGTGAACCCGAATACATTATTACTATACACTTTATAAAACATAATTTTGATCCCACTTATCTGAATTTCAGATGTAAGTAGAACTAAATGTTATGTTATTTGGAGATCTATCCATGAGTGGTAAAACCATAAAGAAAATCAAGGAAATCTAGATACCATGCCAGAAAACAGTTACACTGGGCATGACGGGGTAGGGCAGTTAATGGACAGGATGTAATTGGGGAGGAGCCCACAGCGTCTTCTAAAGTACTGGTGATGTTATTTTTAAAAATAAATGCTAAGTACCCAGAGGTTCATTTTTTAAATTAGTCTCTATGTATAATATGTTTCACAATAAAAAATTTTAAAGGTAAAAGGAGTGAATGGGAGAAAAAAATAGAAATGGAGGCAGTTGGTCTAGACAAATCTTTAGAAGAGTTTTGCTGTTAAGGGGAGGGAATGAGAAATCAGGCAATAGCTGGAGAGGGGGTGTGGGTCAAGGGAGGAACAAACTGTATGTTTCAATTCATTCTTTGCAATATTAAACCCAGGCAGATATCCTGGCTAAGAAGAAAGACTGTCAGAATAAAATTTGTCTAGGTTAGAAAAAATATGTTCCATGGCCCTTTTTAATCCACTGCCTTGAAGCCTGAGCTCACATATCCTTTTATTAATCACAGATATGCTTGTTCATACCTTTGGCAAATGGATATTGTAAATATTCTATAGAATCTTTGGCGTTTTCTTTCTGCTGAGTTAGTCGCCAATGTAAACTATTCCCAAGTCAATTTTATCTCATTTTAGATAGTTACCCAATGAATGTTTTGAGACGTGGGATGATACTTTATTTTGCATATCATGAGCGTATGCTACATTTAGACTTAAAGAATACTCTGAAAAACTGTGAAATCATGGCAAGTTTTCTTTGCTCAAGAAAATGGGGTACTTCAAGTTGGAGCAAGAACTTTTAAAGAATTGGATTGGATATCTTTAGGTTCCCTTACAATAGTAGATATTGATTCTTGTCCTCAAGGCTTATTTTAAGGGTGTCAACCATAGCTATCTTGTGAGCCACAGTGGCATAAGAGTTAGGTAAGTAACAAATTTCAGAGGAAATAGCTTGGAAGTGCCTGCCAGAGGACAAAATTGGCACTGGACGTGACAGAATTTGCTAGAAAATATATGTTCTTAAGTGACTGATCGCAGCTGATCCTCCTGTGTATTATAATGCTGTTTCCACTGTTCCAGCCTACACCACATTAGAAAAACATTCTGGCCAAATGTGGCAACTGTTTTAGCATGTGGCCCGAGATTTTTGTGGGCAAAAACCTTGTACTTGAAATGCACTATTTGGGGCTCTGTGACTGTAAGGGTAAGTTGGTGTCCACTTGCCTAATTTCTGTCAAGAAATATGTCCTTTGCCTAATGATTTACAATTTTAAGCATAGCTTTTGAAAGTTAAAACAGCAATTCATAAACCAGTTTGAAACGACAGGCAGAGTTTGGAATGCGTTTTTGACAGCTATGGCTTTTCCCACCCACTTTTCTCTCATGTTCTTTTGGGCTGTTAGGAGGCAGGGCAACTGATTGGCTTTGCTATGTCTCCGTAGTCAGTTAACTGTATCACGAGCACAGACAAAAGGAAAGAAAATGGAAACAAGATTTGTTATGGTGGGAGGAGTCCTGCTAAGACTTGTCTGTTCCTGAGCTGAGATATGCTCATTTACCTTAAATCTAAACCACATTCTGAATTCCAGCTTATAAATCTTCATCCTATTTTCCAAACCTCATCTCATACTTTTTATATAATTCAGAGGACATAGACACTCTCATAGTGGACTTGAGAACATCTCAGGATTTGAAGGATCTGAAGTGAATAATGATTATATCATAACACAGCTGCCCAGGTTCCTGGGCCCTGTGGTAGGATTTCCTTCTTGAGAGAATGGGAAAACAAGGTGCGTAAAGAAAGGAATACAATATCTTTGTGACCTTCAGGAGAGGGCAACCTGGAAGAGGTCTGGGAGTTTAATTTATATATAAAAGTAATCAAACCATCCAAGAGAGCCCATTCTCAACCAAAGGTATCTCAGAATTACCTGGAGATTTACCTAAAATTACCTAAAAATGATCTAGAATTATCTAAAACATATATTACAGCTTTCCATTTCCCTTACCCTACCCAAGTTGGATACCATGCTCCCTTAAAGCATGTGGAAGAACTGGAAAATAGTGGAATTTGAAATTTTTTTTTATATTGGAGATAGTACGGCATGTCGTTCTGCTGATGGGAACATTTCAGGAGAGAAGGAAACCGTATGTTTTAATTCATTCCTTGCAATATTAAACTCAGACAGATGTCCTGGCTTAGAAGTAAGATTGTCAGAATAAAAATTTGTCTATTTTTTTAACTCCCCAGGCCATTTGAATAAGCTCTCCTCTTCCTACTGAAAATTCTGCTCTTTATTCAGGTTGACAGAAAGCATTTCTTCCCAGTCCTGGGTTCTCAAATTGTTGAATAAGGGTCCCTAAATTATTCTGAAAATTTCACCAGTCTGGCATGGTAGCTCTGACGCTCTCATTCTGATAAAAGCCAACCAACCAACCAACCAACCAACGAACAAAACCAACTGGGAGTTATATATATTTTAGGTTAATAAAAAAGGTAATACTAATTGATTATTAGTAGGTGCAGCCTATTTAAGAGATAAAATATTTCGAAGTGTGACCCATAGAAACCAAAGTTCCAAAGAAGAGTTCGTTTTAAGTGGAAGTTTGGTTCTGATTGTCATATTTCTTGTAAGAATGGATCAATTTAGAAATTAGATTGATTCAAGGCATTCTGAAATTGTGCATCTCTTCGTTATTTGTATTGTTTACATGTCTTCCTTTATTTTCTTTTGAATGACATTTTGATGTACATTTAGCTGCATATAAGGGTCAATTTTTTAAAATCAGAAATTTCTTTGCAAAACTAAAAATGTTTCAGCAAAATACATTTCAAACTGTATTGTGATTACCAAAACAATATTACGTTGTTATAGAAAGTTTAAGAATAATAGAAAAAAATAAACTTCATAAGCTCATCACTTTAGTACAACAAAGATGATTAGTGTTTTATCTTCCTCATTAGACTTTTTCACATGTATGGGTTTACAAAGTGATAGTCAATGAGTAAATACAATTTTGTGATTTGTTTTTCACATAAAATGAGAACAGACAGTGTATGTTACTTCATTGATTTTAACAGGTTATTAAACCTATCCATTGTATGAATATAAAATAATTTATTTTATTTTCTTTATATTATCGTTAATTGTTAATTATTGTTTATTGTCAGAACAGACTGCTACCCATTTTCACTCCTGTATATATATATTCAAATGCACATAATTGTCCATGTATTTTATTAAAATGATTTGAATTTTGATTGAGTTTTCTAAAGTTCACAAGATTTAAAATAAATTCAACTACACTTAACACAGCCAACACATTGTCCATGCTTTCATTTATCTCCCTTCTAAAATGACTTATCAGTGTCGTATTTTTCATGGAAAAACAAAATGAACACCAGATATGCTCATAGACACACACCAAACACAACAGATTATATAATGATTTTAAGATTGTACCATCTGACTCTAGATTATGCTACAACTTGTGGCTTTTTCTATGTGACAGTGTATGAAGATAAGTATTCATTAACTGAGAAGAAATCTAGACAAATACTAATTTTTTCTTAAGTATCAACAAGAATTTACTTGAAAGTAAAGATACCATTAAATATATAAAAAGTATACAAATACTATCTTTACTTCCTTAAAGAGGACTTCAGGATTGCATATTTAATAGCTAGTAATGATACTGTGACAAGGGTAAAAATACAGAACCCTCAAAAAAATTCAAAAACTTTAAAACAACAGAGGAATTTTTTACCGATTACATTTTTAAAATTCACACATCACTTTCTGAAAAGTTAAACATGACAAAACAAAAACATTTTCTTATTTAAAGATACAGTTTCATAACGCTAAGCCATTTATTTAGGTTTATTCATTTCGTAAAAATTTCAGTCAGGCAACCAGGCACCTTAATTAAACAATATCAAGCACATTATGTAAACAATATCCAGGAGTTTCAATGAAGTTTCTGGAAAAGTAACTAGAAGATTGCTAGACGCAGCCAAAATTTCTTAAGCTTCTGTATATTTTTCACATGCTCTACGATACAGTAAAACTTCCAAAACTAGAGAGGCAAAAACAGGACTTACCTATACATTTTAATCCTGAATAATGAAGAGGTACCTTTTTCTGCCTATCCAACTACTCTGAGATTTCCACTCAGATGGATGACTCTTATGTATTGTGTGTGATCTATGAAGGAACTGAAGACAAAGGAGGAAATCTCATGTAATTAAAATCTAACTTGCTAAACAAGTCTGAAGGAAACAACTTCAACCAATAGCATGACTTATGAAATGGAGTCAGAAACAGAAAGGGAATTTCACAAATCAGTAAGAATTTCATTTATTCTGGTAAATTGTGATTAAACATAACAGGTGATAGGTATTTTGCAAAAGCTTGGAACTACTCCATATGTTGTCAAGTTATTATTTTTAATTTAAGAGGATGTGATGTGTACCCATGTTATATTGTCATACACCTCATTGCTTGCCAAGGCAAGCCAAGGACTATCAGACAATACTTTCCATGCATTAATAGATGGTACTACCTCTGAATTCCCCCTTCTCTCTGATAAAATACTGTTTTTCTTGTAGCATATGGAATAGGAATTCAGAGATGTAATTGAGTAAGTGTACAAAGTTGTGGGATAAGCAAGCAGAACAGTTAGAAGTAAAATTCACTTCATCTTTTTCCAAGTATGTCTTTTGAAAAAAGTGTTCTACCTCGCTACTACTAGTAGATGAGTGGACGGTGGAGTATAGTATGTAAATGTGCGTGGTTAGGGTAAGGATGGAGAGTGTCAGGCAGTGTTTGCAGGCAGAGGCAGAGCTCAAGAAAACACAGAGGCAAGAATGGCGTGGAAGTGAGAAAGGCCATCCCTATCCAATGTGTTGGGAAGGAGAAGAAAACAAAGTTGGAAGGTTATTTGTTCTGGGGTTCCTTTGTGAGAAATAATGAATGCTAAAGAATTGGAACGTGTAATAGAATTAGATTGGGTGTTAAAACTTGAATTCTAGTCTCAGCTTTTTCACCAACTAATTGTGTAGCCTAAGGAAAAAAAGTTGCTTATTCCTCTATGAGTTTCATTTACCCATCGAGAACACAAGAAGCTGAATCCGGTGGTCTTAGAGGACTCTTCCAACTCTAAAATTCTATGACTTTATCTTGTAAGTCACTGATAGCTAATGACTAATGAATTCACTCCAGGACTGCAACTAGAGAAGTGTTCAATTTCTTATACATTTTTTATATAATGTGCAAACTAGACAACAGGGACAGGGATGAGTTGGCTTATCCCCACCCTTCCCTTATATATTTTCATCAGATCTGATATTTCATGCCTGATATTCTGACATTGTTGGGTGTTTTTTTTTTTTGGTAAAAAAATTGAAACAATATTTTGTAAACTTTTGAACAAAGTTACCTAAACAAACCATTTTCATGTTACATGTTAAACTTTAAGTACTTTTCACAGTACAGGTCTTTGTCACACAGTTATATCACAGTGTATATGTATGTATATTGTATTATGCTTTTTATACTTAATGTTACTTCATAAGAATATCCCTGTGTTACTAATTTTTATTTCTAATAGCTTTATATATTATTTCTAGGAGCTGTACACGTACTGAATAACTAAATGTATTAATGCAGATCCTGGTGCCCCATCACTATTCCCAACAGAACTTGAAATGAGTCAGTGGAGTGGCCTGGGGAAAACTGTGTTCAGTTTGAAAGTGACTCCCTGCTTACCTGTGATGAGCTCAACACAGAAAGAGAGGTGGGGCATGAATTATGGTTTGAGAGGCAAAGGACTTGCTCATAACAGGGATTAGTTCAAAAGATGTTGACTCTTAACCTTCAGATCCTCAGGGAGTGGCAGGATAGGATTTGACTTTTCTGTTCTTAAGTGGCAATCATTGAAAGAAAAAGGAATATAGAATGATATTATACAAAAAATGTCAGAATCCTCTTCCTCCCTGTCATAGGTTTGATTTTATTCCTCTAGTTGTACATTCACAAAACCAAGACAACCTGACCTAGGACAATTGACAGGAACAGGCTTCAGGGAAATAGAAGAGATCAATATTTTGGTGGAGGATAAAACATGCAATGTACAAGCTATCAAAATTAGTTCTTTTGCCTGCCCATGCTGAGGGGGAGAGATCATGGTAAAGAGAATATCTCAATACACAAATGTCTGATAATAGACCTAGCTTTGGAAGAAGTATGAATCATTCAGTGGAGGCCGTCATAACAATATGAGGAGAAAAAACAACCAAAAAGCAGATGATCTAAGAAGGTGTGGCCAGTATTTTTTTTTTTGAATTTGAAATTTGTTTAGTCGTCAAGTCCAGGGCAGCACAGTCATATGGCTATGGTTGGTAATGAAATTGTTGTGACCTCTGTCACAGACTTATTATATAGATAGAAAAGGAAAGATAATGTATAAAAATGTTGGTTAAATATAAATGTTCACATTTATTGTAAATGTAAATTTGAAAATAGGGCAATAATAGGATTTTGTAAGTGTGGCCAAATTTAATTTTGTGGATTACGACTTGTAGGTAGCTGGAGGTAAGGGAATACATACATCCCACTATGTTTCAAAGGGTTTTGTCTACTCAGAAGCATGTTGTAGTAGAAACTACGTTTTTTGGAGAATACACCTAGAATCAAATCATGGTTCTTCTATTTACTACCCAGCAGGATTCATTCCTTCAGCACTGATTCTCAAGGCTGTGTGTGTGTGTGTACAGGTTTAGGGGTCACAATTTCCAAGAGGTGGAGAGCACGTACAGTTTGAAAATGGCCCTGGGTGTTTCTAAAACAGCCCCCTCCCTAGATTCACATGTGTGATCTTGCTTCTCCAAACCAATCTTATTCCTAAAGCCTTCCTTCAAACGTGGTTTAAGACATCCAAAGCTTATTACAACCTGTGATGGCTTTCATGTTGGCAGGGGAAGCACCAGGGTCAGTCAGGAGGCGGAGGGATAGAAGAAGAACTATGGGCGTGAGAATTTATTGTGATTTCCATGGGGAAGAACAGGAGAGGCAGAGTAAGCAGGCCTAGGGTTGGCTAGTTTGAATAATTTCAGTGGGCTCTGTGGTATAGGGCTGTCCCTAACTGTCTGGTAACTGGCCCTGGGGTGGGCACACTATACTAGTGAGTACACTATTCCTTGGGGAATAGAGGCCCAGAGTGTAAGAGCTCAAAAAAGAAAGTGGGGTACGAACTCTGGATTGGTTTGTTCACATATGAAGGGCACACTCATAGGGGAGTCATTTGTTGTCTCTAGAAATTAGCTAGCCCTGGTTGGGGCAGTCCCTCCAGGGTCAGCAAGTCCCCAGATGTCAAAGCATCAGAAGAAAAAGGTATGCTTAATACAACCTGACAGCCTCTAGTTGTTAGCTTTGTCAAGATTTGCCTCGGTTTTCAAGCCAAGGGCAATTTCTTCTCTGGGTAGCTCTCAGCCAGTGACCGAGCAAGGTGGTGGTACAAGGGTCTAGCCATTTCCACCCAATGTGGATTTCTCTAAGAGGTAATATTCATTCCAGAGTTCACAGAGGTCTGGCAGAGATTTGTCGGATTGGCATTCCCGTTTGATAGCTCCGCCTGCCTAATCCTGCTTCCTTCCTTTTTTTTTTTTTTAAACAGGTCTTACTTCTCAATAAACATTTGCACTTTTACTTTGTCTAAGTGTCTGTTATCCAGAAAACCCAACTTGTAATAGGTAGTACTGAGAAAGCTCCAAGAAAACAAATGGTAAGATAAGATTTGAGGGATGGATCACTCACCACTCAGCTGGTAATGAGGACTTGGTGGTAGGTAGCATGCCTACAGTCTGATTGTTAACACTTTCAGCACTAGTGAGCTGGGCTGGCATGATAGTAGAAGTGAATGCACAGGCAGTGTGCTGATTCATGTATTTGAAAGATATGGGGGTAGAAGGATGGTAAACATAAGGACAGTGGAATTGCGCGGTTGCTACTAGGCTGCATGTATGCCCAACAGGTGGATAATAAAAAGTTGAGGCCAATTAACATAATTGAAAACTGAGTATGAGATCCAGAGATTCTCTTTAGTAGATTATTAAGAAGCCCTCATCTCATGCAGTGGGTGAGCAGGAAAAGCTGAATACCAAGCACAGAATTGAATAGAGCGACTGAACTCCAATGATGGTTGAATGCTTAACAGAGTCAGATCTGTTATTCCAAAGTCATAGCCCTAGTTGGGAAAACCTGGGACCTGACACAAGGCATGTGGATATCTGACCATATGTCCCTGAAGATTTTGACTTGGCAGACTTTTGAGCCTTCTGAATCTGCAGAAGTAGATCCTCTCTCTCCTTTGAAAGCTGGCATTCTGCAGAGACACTGCAGAGGCCTCTTCCCCCAAGGTGATAGCTGTCATTTCCAGGAGCTGCATACCCTCCTCTCCTGGCTAATAGGCCTATTATCAAGGTAAAGTCACAACATAACCATCTAGGAATGTGTCAAGCCTGAAGAGAGAGGAAAGAATCTATATACCAAAGGAGATGCAAAAATTAGCAGTAGATACTGGCGGGGACTGTGGGAGTACTTTCTGTTTGAATGGATTCTGAGGGTGCTTGTTCAAGGGGGCTGGAACATAAAGCTGGATAAGGAAGGGTTTATTGACTTGAAAGCAGCCTCTCAGTATGTCCTGTAGGACATAACACCTGGCAAAGTGCCCAGGGAATGGTGTAAAGTCACTACTGGAGTGGCTCCTGGAAGTCTGGAAAAAGCAATAGCCCATCCTAAGCCAGGCTGAAATTCCAGAATTTTTGTGGGAGACAGTAGAGGCCAAGGGTTTAAAAGGCTTAGAGAAGTAGGCACAGTGGAATGGATGTATTATGTGAGGCTCCATTGGAAAATCATTTAATGGGAGATCCCAGATAATACACCATTCACCAACGCCCTCAGGAATGTGCTGGTGAGAGGGGCACCATTAGGGGATCAACTTGTTCCCTTTTGCCTGGAACTGTGCAGGCTTTAAAACTGAAAGCCTCGCATTCTGGAACCCCCTCAATCCTAGGCAAACTGGCACAGTTGGTCACTCTAGACCAGCATCACTAAGTGTTGACATGATGGGCACATGAATGACATGGCCACAGTGGGAAAGATGGAGGCCTTGCATGGACCCACAACATGGCCTCTTACTTAGCAACACCAGTCTAACTGATGCCTCCTCAGAACTTCCAGCCTATCATCAACAGAGAAAACACTGAACCCGCAGAATGGCACTATTCCTCAATGAGACCAGCTGGCCACCTGGTAGCAAGTTGACTACACTGGACCTCTTCCATCCTGGAAGAACCAGCCATTTTTCCTCACAGGAATAGACACCTCTTCTGGACGTGGGTTTGTCTTGCCTACTCAGAGGGTCTTATCCATCAGCACTATTCGAGTTGTGGTGAACATCCTAACTGGGTATTCCTTATAATCAAGAGTAGTGTTTTGTGTGTGTGTGTGTGTTTGTGTGTGTGTGTGTGTGTGTCCTTTTCCTGGAGATACTTCTTCAATAACTGATTTCATTGTGATTGTTACAAGTTATTAAAAGTACCTTTTATTGTCTTGCACATTCAGAAGTGAAATGAGAATGTCTGGAAATACCACTTCCCACGTATTTTCACTTTTTTGACATGTGGAGAAAAAATCCAGAGAAGTCATAGTTTTTTGCCATGAAGTATATTCTTTTCAGGTTATGACTAAGTGTAATTTGAGTGTGACATGAGCTTGACTTGTTTTTCCCACCATCATATCTTTTGTATCTATCTTTTTATTTTAAAAAATTCTTCAGCAGTAAGAAGACCACGCATTGGTATTTAAAATTGATATTAAAATTGTATCAAAGACAGTATAAACATCCCACAAACATTTGCAAATGGTTTTTGTTCAGTGTTAAGAAAGTATGGTTGAGAAGATTCTTTCTAATGTCATTAATGGCGTGAAAGATAGCAAAGATGATGATAAATAGAAGGAATTTTATTATAATCTTAAAGTCAGACACAATGCCTCATCAAATATTGACTTGAATATATGGCAATGTTTTTAAAGTAGTTATTTTTGAAAAAAGATATTGCTGTGAAATGTTGTAATTTAAGGGCTTTAGAACCCATTAAATTATGGGTATGGATTCCCATGGTGAGTATTCTTTTTAATGCCCTATTGCGAACCACCCTAGCTTCCTTCAACAACACAAACCAGGCCTCTGGTAAAGAAGGGATTTCACTGGTGAGGAGGGACAAGTGAAAGCATTAAGAGAGATAAAATTATATTAAGTATTGGTTTAAAAACCTTTTTTTTTCATTTTTCCTTTTAGATGTTTTAAAGGAAACAACCTATACATGTTTAAAACAGAGTGATTACACCATTATGAATTAGATGTAGAAAATCTCCCACCAAAGGAAGGAAGTACCTAGAAATGTTTACTAAGGTCTCCACTGCTATGGGATGGGTGTGTGTTCAGGAATACAATATAGATAACTAAGAAATTAGCCAGAAAACCTAAGGAACAAATGGTAGAAATGTGACAGAATTACGCCAAACATAAAAATTATGCCAATATACATGAACGGTTTCAACAGATGTAGTAGAAGGTGGATTCTTCTGATGGTTTTAAAAAGAAAGTCCATTTATTAGAAACCTATACATTATTGGATACACAACTGAAATAAAAAGAAAGTTAAGAGAAGAGGAAGAGCAAAGAAAGCAGGCGAATGTACAGAATTGGTAAGGGTTCTGGTCTAAAGCAACGACGTGACCAGGATAAAGAGGGTAATTTGTATTGACAAAAAGTACACGAATATACAATTAAATAAGTGAGAACAATAATGTGACAACAGTTATAGAAGAGATAAGAAATGATAATATGTGAAACTATACTAAAAACATTTGGTCTCAAGAAAATAAATTTCTGAAAAAAATACAAATTATTGAAATTGATTCAAGAACTAGGAAACAGAAAAATAACTGTGGAAGAAATGGAAAACATTATATAAAAAATTTTCCTAACAGCATTTGGACTTATCTCAAAAAACAGCTATTTCCTATGCTTTCTTAACTGGTCCCAAGTATTGAACATGCTGAAATTTTTTCAGCGAATTTTATAATGCTGACATTATCTTGATTAATAAAAATCTTGATAGAATACTAAGAAATATACCAATCTAGCTCTGAGGAATTATTAACTATATTTGAATAAATTAACCTCTGGGTCTGTCTTTTCTATAATAAACTATGTAGGGTTGCCTATGTAGACTACAAATCAAACACTGTAATTTAGGGAGTTTGTCCTTACGATCTTCAATTTGGGCTTAGTATTTGAAAATGCTGTTTTTGTTTTACTTGTAATAGACATAACATGTCCTACTAGAACTTTAGTCACATAGAACTTTCGTTGAACTTGGGTTTTTCCTGTTTTGGCGCTGAAGATCATCAAAGTAAATTTCTTGATTTTTGTTTTTTTGTTGTTGTTATTTTAAGTAGATTAATTTTCCCATTTCTTTTTCTAGGTGTTTACTGCTAAATTCAAGACAATCTGCTGATTTTTTCCCCAGCTTTATTGAGAAAAAATTGACATGTAATATTGTGTAAATTTAATAGGTACAATATGATGATTTAATACACATACATATTGCAAAATGGTTACCACAAGGTTAGTTAACACATCCTTCACCTCACATAATTACCATTTTGTTGTTGTTATGAGAACACTGAAGTTCTACTCTCATAGCAACTTTCAGGTATACAATACAGTATTCTTAGTTATAGTCACCAAGCTGCACATTAGATCCTGGAACATATTTATCTTATAACTGAAAGTTTGTACCCTTTAACCAGCATCTCCCCATTTCCCCCATCCCCCAGACTCGGGCAACCTAAGGTACAGCATAGTGACTATAGTTAATAGTACTGTGTTGTATACTTGAAATTTTCTAAAAGAGTCAATCTTAAGCATTTTCTCTACAAAAAAAAAAGTAACTGTGAGGTGATGGATGTGTTAATTAATTTAACGTGGTGATCATTTCGCAATGTGTACTCATTATCAAATCATCCCGTTGTATACTTTAAATATATACAATTTTATTTAATAGTTATATTTCAATGAAGCTGGAAAAAATGTTAATATCATCTAAAGCACCCTCACAGAAACATCCAAAATAATATTTGACCACATACCTGGGCACCATGGCCCAGTCAAGATGATGCATAAGACGGAATTCAAATAATAGACCCTTAGTCATTCAGCTGATAGGTTGTGGAGCTGGGATTCAAATGAATTCTATTTAACTTCATATTGTTTACTTCTACATTATGCTACCCACCATCTAGCAAATGTGTAATTTGGTAGTGTAATCGTTTACAAATATTTTTAAAGATTATTTGAACCTATATTCAATAATCCAATTGCTTCAAATGAGCACAATGGCCAGGTTTTCTATTAGTGTTTTTCTTTTTCACAAAACTGAAATATGTGACTGTAGAGAGGTACGCAGGCAGGGTTGAGGTCGTTTGGAACGATGAAAGTGCATCATAACATCCCTCTGACAGAAATAACAATCCTCACTGTTGGAAGAGCATGTACTGGAGTTGTTTTTTTAGTAACACTGGTGCATTTCCACTGATTCATCCTTATTTGTCTTCCAAGGCTTTGGAACAACAACATTTAATACCACGATAGTTGTCTGGGATTAGGAATAGTCTGTAATCGTGGAACATGGAGAGCTATCCGGTTTACTTTGAAATCAGGTCTGTGTTTTTTTGTATTATTTGTCCTGTGCTCTAATCGGTTGACCTGATTTTTTTCAGAGGCATCTAAATAAGAAGGAAATAAGGGATTTGGATCAAATAGGAGATGACATAATCAGAGTGTGTTGTTAGGTTCTTAAAATGGTCCAATGATAGGCTGCTTTTAAAGTGGTTTTCATGAAAAGCCAGAGGTAATGTTTGTGCTTTTGTGCTAGGAATAGTGTGGGAGAGAGGAAACAGCTGTGAGCATGACTCCTGACCTAGAAGGGGCTCCTTGATGCTCCATCCTATTTCCCAGGTGCCCATCCAGACTCCTGGTGAAGGAGAAGGAGCTTTGAGTGTTGGAGTCCCAGGTAGAGTTTGTGCTGGACCACCATGGTGGTATATATGATAGAGCCAGATTATGTTACCACTTTTAGTACAGATTCAGGAAGAGCACTGACAGCAACCCTGAATGTTCTCTCCATCTAGGACATGATTCCAGCAAGATCATTGTTAATAGTTTTTTAAATGGGAAGCTTCAAGATTGATTAAAAACATTTAAGGTTCCCTAGTGACTCATTTCACACTTTTCTGCCTTGGCCAATTAAACAAACAAACAATCCTTTATGTGAGAAGGAGGTTCATCTGGAACCCGATAACTGTGTAGTTCCTGTATATAATGACAGGGGTTACTCCAATCTCCTCCCCTAAACTAACCCTAACTTCCATCATTGAAACTGGAGTTATCTTTTCTCAGGGACCCCCATTCATACCTAATTCTCTAGGCAAGGGTTTCCACAAAGACAAAATATCTTATTAACTCAAAGTCAAACATGTTTTAGGACTTGGAAGAATACCTTTGAGGGGAACCAGCATCATGGTACCACGTGCTGCCTAGACTCCACGGCCTGTACTACCATAGTTACTGCCATCATTTCTTTCGGTTGTGTTGGTATTGCTGGAGTAGACAGTCAAAACTCCTCCAATCCTGGAAGCCAGGTTACCAGATATTGGTACAGGAAATTTTTCCTTGGAAAATCTAATGAACTTGAGAATTTTAAAGTCTTCTATCCCCCAGGTTCCAACTAATCCAGATAATCCTTCAAAGGGTAGCAGGAAAATTCCTCTGGATAATAGTGCCTAGCTGAATGCCAGAGCCTCCTGAAGTGGCCTTGGGAGGCCCAGAGTACAGAGGTGGTCTACTGTATGCAGTGACCACATAATTCCGTAATGGAGGGGCTCAACCTAGTACTTTTCCTTGGTTTCTAGGTAGGTAACATGAGGTTACCCTAGCTGATCATTGTAGCCCATGCAAAATATTGAATAGATTATGCAAGGATTTTCAGAGACCTTGCATACTACATCACATCATCCAGTATGCCTAAACACATAACACCTAGTCAAGGCTGAAGACAGATTAGGGTGATCTGAGGAACTGCTGAGTTTTTTGGTTTTTGTTTTTTTCTGACTCCTAAAGTCTACAATTTATATTTGATTTTCTCCACGAACCACTATCCTGGGTGTCTCCAATACCCTCATGAAGTTATCAGTCCCTGCACTAGCCCTCTATCCACACTGTCACCATCAGTTTCCATGGAATTTTAAGCTACATAATGTTCAGCTATTTATTTAAGAAAAATACTTTTAGTTCCTGTTCTCTGCCTATATCTATTGGTAAAAAGAGTTTCAGCTTGGTAATTAGAAAAATCTCCTATTTTATGTTTTCTGCCAACAACACTATTCAGCCACAAAGGAATTTTTCAACTACAGAAAAATTCCCTTATACTAACTCTTTCATCTGGAACTCAATATTCTTGTATGTTCTACCACATCTCCAAGGGCCTCTGAGGCTCTGGTAGCTTTTATTTTTTAAATAGACTTCATATTCAGAGTAATTTTAGGTTTGTAGCGAAATTGAGCAGAAAGTACAGAGAGCTCCCATTTATCAACTACCTCCCTACATGCACAGCCTCCCCCACTATCAGCATCCCAAACTAGAGTGGTACATTTGTTACAAATGATGGAACTACATTGACACATCATTATCACTCAAAGTGTGTAGTTTACATTAGGATTCACTCTTGCTACTGACATTCTTTGGGTTTTGACAACAATAGTATCCTACAGAATAGTTTCACTGACCTAAAAGTGCTCTATGTTTCACCTATTCATCTGTCATTCTCCCCAGGCCTTGATGACTACTGATCTTTTTACTGTTTTCATAGTTTTGCCTTTTCCAGAATGTCATACATTTGAAATCATACAGTATATAGCCTTTTCAGTTTGTTTCACTTAGTAATACGTACTTAAGTTTCCTCTGTGTCTTTTCATGGCTTAATAGCTCATTTCTTTTTATTGCTGAGTAATATTCCATTGTCTGGATGTACCACAGTTTGTCTATCCATTCACCTACTGAAGGACATCTTGGTTGCTTCCAAGTTTTGGAAATTATGAATAAAGCTGTTAGAAACATCCATATGCATATTTTTGTGTAGACATAAGTTTTCAACTTATTTGGGTAAATACCAAGGAGTGCAATTACTGGATTGTATGGGAAGAGTATGTTTAGTTTTCTAAGAAACTGTCAACTTTCTTCCAAAGTGATGGTACCACTTTGCATTTCCCTGGTAGCCTTTTAGCACTTGGAAAATGTATTATAGGGCATACAGAAGTACCACCAGCATAATCTCCAGGGTATCAAGATGAGAAGCAAATGGTATGTTGACTGTGCAGCATCCTTAGGGAAGACTACTGCATAGAATATACTCTCTGACTGTTTTTCCGGCCTCTCTAGAAGTCTGCTGGACACCTTTGAGGGGATGGCAATGATGAGTATTAATCTTTAACTTTCAGCTCCAATTGCCACATCCATTGACATCCCCACTTTCTTCCTCAGCTCTCCTCTATGCCCAATTCACTAAGACCCCACTCTAGCTTACACCTATCAATCCCAGAAACATTAATCTGAGGCAGAAAACTTGAGTATGGAAGGAGGTTCCCAGCTAACTCCTATTTTTGTCTAGTGTAAGTGTACAGGCTGGAGGGAGATGTTATTGCAGTAACCCATCTCCCATGTTAGAAATGTAGCAAGCACATGTGAGTCTTTCAATAAATAAACCCCAGATAAACAAACCCCCAGAAATAAACTTCATTTCAAAAAGAAACTCTATTTGAAACTCTTCCATTCTAATTTTTGCCGGTAATATTGTTACTCTGTTAAAATCTGCCTCATTTTACCATTAGTTGGTCTGAGAATTAGGCTTTGAATTTCCAAACTTTCCTTTGAACCTATTCTCTTTCAAACTTTCCTTGTTTCTATCTAACTGGATTTGTAATTAGATTCCCCTTTCCACTGGCTAATATCTTCAGACTGAAAATCTGTAGGATGACTTTTGATTTTGCTTTTCTTCACAATATGACCTCAGGAATTCTAACTTTAGTTCAAAATACCAGTTTATGGACAAGTGATTTTTCAGTTCCTGAGCCTAAAATGTAGCATCTGTATCCAAGCGTGGATGTCCCAGACACGTACTTATGTGGAGAGTGTTAACCCTCTCACTGTTTCTCAGCCCTTTCTTGGCCCAATAAGCCCCAGATCATTTCCATTAGTATATTTTTGGATCAGTTTGATATTTAGGATTT
Organism: Tapirus indicus; assembly: GCA_031878705.1. Taxonomy (NCBI): domain Eukaryota; kingdom Metazoa; phylum Chordata; class Mammalia; order Perissodactyla; family Tapiridae; genus Tapirus; species Tapirus indicus. The sequence continues at coordinate 52,223,266 of CM062919.1, forward strand.
TTTCTCTTCATTTAATTTAGTGATTTCTGGTGTGAAAGATGTCTCCTGAACCTGGAAAACAGCAAACCAGTTTTAAAAGTTGATTTATCAGTTAAATCTTGATTACTAAAGGAAATGAAAGAACAGTCTTATATGGACAATTAAAATTTATGAACCATATATCAAATTTTTTCCTGAAATTCAAATCGTTTTATTTCTGTGAGCTTTTCAAAAGTAAATATTGTATATGATTTTTAGTTTTATCTCTGTTGTCTCTCATTAGGCAAATGTGACAAGGAAGGGCCTCACTCAGAAGAATATAATCATGGATGTCTAACATGGCCATTTGGAAATACCCAGATTTGTGAGGTTCGTGGGAGAAAGAGGAAGAAAGGACAGTCCTGGTAGATCAAATAAAAATGAAAAAAGGGAATGGGAAGTGCTGCAGGGCTATGGTCTGCTTTTTGGCCTTATTTCCAAATATCCCTATGGTTTGGGATGTGCTCATTTAAGGAAATATGGGGAAAAGCTTTTGAGTTAGATGAGCTTCCTAGAAGGTGGTTGTCATGCATGAAGGACCTGCTGTACTGTATTTTGGTGACTTCCCGCGTAGGCAGGGAGCAGGTCTTTAGCAACATTCAACAATATGCAAAGTGGGACCAGCACAGGTCAGAAAACAGAGTAAAGGTAAGTGACCTGGGGGAAGCAGTTAACAACTGAGAACCAAGCTTTCTTTCCTTCGCAGGAATCATGATTAGCCTCTTTTAATTTATTCTTTCACTGAAGATAATATATACAGAATATTGTCCTAAATACTGTGGGGGATACAAAAATGAATAAAGCAGTCTTTAGCCTTATGGAACTTAAATTATTTTAGAGATAATACATGTACATAAAAACTACAATACAGAGTAAAGTATGAGGAGCGCTTTAGAGAAAGGATAAAATAATTCAAAGAGGTTTCGGTTGGAGAATAATTTTATCTGGGACAATAAGAAAGCTGTTCTCAGCAGAGGTGATAGTTGAGCTAGATCTTGTAGAGTGAAGAGAATGTTACACCAGTGGGGAGAATGTGTTCAGGAAACAGACAGTAACATTCAGTGATACAGATGCATGGAGCACAAGTGAAACAGAAATTCTACTGGTTGTTGGCAGATTGTGAAGGGCCTTAAAATCTGTGGTGACACAGATTTACTCTCTATTTGTCGAGCATGGGAATAATATTATTGAATAGCTTTGTCATCTAGCTGCAATTTGCTAAATGGATAGAGTAGGGAGAGGTTGAAGGTGGGAAGAGTGGTGGGATTAGGTGAGACAATAACAATATGGTGTTAATAACAGTGGATGATTATTCCAGAATGTGCTATGACACTGCAGGTCATGACCCAGTTAGATTGTGAAATCAATTTAGTTGCTGGGGCAAGCACTTTTAAAAAATGAAATAGAATAGAAAATATTGGATTTTATTGTGTTTTGTAAGGTATTGTTTTATGAAACTTCATTTCAATTTTTAATATCAGTGTTTGTTACGTACTTATGGAGCTGTGTTGTAAAACATATTTCTTACTGTGGATTGTGGTCAAGATAGAGAAACTCTACCAGAGGGTCTATCCATGAGAACCTACCCTCATGGTAATGGTTGATGGTGCTCTATACTCTAGTTTAGGCAGGGTATGAGAGAAATCCTCCAGCACGTTGTGCGTGGGGAGATTGGTCTGTATTTGAAATAGCCACTGACTGAATGAAGCATCAGTCATTTATTCTGCTATTTCTTTTGGGAACATGATAGTGAATGTCCAGTTTGATTAGGAGATTATAGTTTTGAATACTCAATGTCATAATTTTGAGGTATCTCTAGCATTTCTGAAAATGATCAAATTCCTCGAAAACAGTAGTTCTCAACAGGGGACAAGTTTATCCCTTAAGGGACATTTGCCAATGTTTGCAGATATTTTTGGTTGTCACAATTTGGGGGGAAGGAGTATATTACAGACATCTAGTAGGCAGAGGTCAGGGGTACTGCTAAATAATCTACAATGCACAGGACAGCCCCTCACAACAAAGAATTATCCAGGCCAAAATGTCAAAAGCATCAAGGTCGAGAAATCCTGCTTCAGAGTGACCCACACTACTTATTTAAAAGGAATGCAATTCTTAACAGAGTCGAAAGGAAGATTCATGCTATTGACCTAACACAGATTCAAGGATATTATTTGTAGAATGCTCTGATCACCAACTTTATTAATAGATTTAATGTGATATAACAATATTTGCTTACATGTGACCCAGAATAAAATGCTGCACAGTTTAGAAATACAAAGTTTATAACTCTAAGATCATTTCTTGAATCTTAACATTAAAGGTCAGAATTATATCTTACCACCAAAATATAGACTAATTTATATACTTATATGTTTATTTTTATATATGAAGAAGTAATTTTATCTTGAAGTGAGTTCAGAGAATTGGCAGCCAGCTGCCTAAGTGAATCACAACGTTTAAAATTCTTAAGAGTTTCCTAACTTAAAACAGATTCAATAGAACTTGCTGAAATTTTTATAGATCTGATGATTCTATAAATATAGGCAATCAAAAAGATATTTAGTAAGGAAAAGGGCGTGTGAAATTGGTACCTGGGCCTAGGCCCACTGGGGATACCAACTACCCGCGGCTTCATCAAGTCATTTACATTTCCTGGCTTCAGTTCTCTGACTTGTACAGTCTTTCCTAAGCTTTAAAATTCTATAAATCTAAGTTTATGGATCAATTTTTTTGGTGAATAAATTGTAAATCTCTTTTAGATTATTTTCATGAATTAATAGCACATGGGGGTAAATTATTATAAAGTAACTCAATTTTCCAATGGTTTGAATTATATTTGGAATACTTGAGTAAATGACACCCCCCCCCCAGACCTGATGTTTAGCTGGCATTGTCATGTGGAGTAACAGTTCCCACAAAGCCTTCATGTCATTGTATCGTGGAATACATGAGCCTTACTCTCCTAATGTTTTCATGAGACACTTAACTTCAGGGCACATTTGCTCTTTCAGATCACTTTGTTCATGCATTCTGTGGGGTAGGTCCTCAAAATTTTTATTTATTAAAAAAAATTTTTTTAAACCAGTGTTTCATGGTTGCAGTAGTCAGACTACTGCCACAAGCCTTACGAGATAATTGGCAATGCAAAGAAATAAATCTTTTCTTTCTATGTAGAAAGACAGTGCTCGTTGATTCTTCAATGTATTAGCAAACCCTCAATTCTTTCTAGGCATTTAACCCTACAGTAATAATGTACAAAACTGCCTCCTGGTGGTGTAAGCCTGTAAGTGCATGTATAAAATTTAAAATTTTTGTGCTGTTGTTTTGGGACAGCTCGTGAAGTTACCATCACCTTCCCCCAAATTTTTGTAACAAAAATACAGTTTTGATTAGCTAATTACTATATACACTCATTCATTAATCAGGCTTTCTCTGGGTATATCTGAGGATAGGGATATTTGTGTGTGTGTGTATGTTAAAATATCACCAAAAAATTAGGGAGGTTTCACAATAGAAAAAGGTTAGAAGAACTCTGACTTGATTTAACATCATACTTTGTTTCCTAAATATAAATTTTTTTATGAGGATCTCTCCAATGGGTTTTTAAGTAGGAAATGTGTTTCTTATGGTGGAAAATCTCTTTGGACAACCTGGAATATGGAAAAAGAAAAAAAAAGTATTTGTGAGCTCTGGAGAAATGATAGGAATTATATGAGTTTCCTGAACTTTTTAAGAGTTTAAAAAGTTTCTCACTTAAGGGGACACCCCTGACAAAGACGTTCTAAAAATCTCATGGATTATCCTCAAAAACTTGCGTTGCTCCTCCTTTATAGTCCAGTTTGCATGATTTATGGAACTGAGTATCTCTGCTGCATTTTTCAAGCCAGGCTGAACCGACCCATCACTTTACAAACTTAAATCCCTTATAAATTGGCTCTGGGTCATTGGTTGATTGAAGTGATTCTAGAATAAATCATGTCATTTAATCTCACTTCATTGTACTACATCTACTGAATATTTGGATTCTCACACATGTATGGCCTGCATACAGCTCTCAATGTTTAATTTTTATAGTGAATCAGAGGCCCGTTTTTGAAGCAATCCAGTTTCGGTAATAAGCCACTTGTGTGTAGACTCCAGGTTTGTTCTTTTGACCACAGTTATCTCCCCAGCTCACAATTCCAATGAGATACCAGGTATCTTTAAGATCCTTTACAACCAAAGGTCCCCCAGAATCACCCTGAAAATAAAAAAGCAATAGAAAAAGAAAATTAGCTAAATATAAAGTTTATCACTTAAGATATGCTGAAGAACCATGTATTTTATTATTAGATCATATATGTATAGATTATCAATCATAGAATAATTAATTGAAACGTGGATTTCAAAGTTATAAAAACCTTACAGTTCAATTTCCACATTTTAATTTTTAAATTTTTTCAGCTTTATAGATGTATAACTGACAAAATTGTATATATTTAATGTGTCCAACGTGACAATTTGACATATGTATACTTCGTGAAATGATAACCATAATCAGGTTAATTAACACATCCATCACCTCACATTGTTTGTGTGTGTGTGTGTGTGTGTGTGTGTGTGTGTGTGTGTGTGGTGAGAATGCTTAAGGTTACTCAAGCAAATTTCAACACAACACAGAAAGTTGAGCTGATGTTGGTTTTCTTCTGACTCCAAGTAGGGTGCTTGGACTTCTGTCTTATCAGACAGACTAAGCCCCTCACCATGCACCCCAGTCACCATCACTGTATTCCTGTCAGGACCCCTGTGCCTAAGTCACTTCCTGATAACTTCCCCAATTTTTCTATGACTAGAGCTTTGTCTTATTACCTACTTACACAGTCATGGGGCAGGAATCTTACCTTTGCTCCCCAGTCCAGTAAAACCTCTTTATGACCACCAGTCCTTCTGAGGCTTATCACTAACCTCACCATTTGCTTAGATCCCTGTATCCTGTCTGCTCCTAGACTCCTGTCACCACCTTCCATTTGTCTGTCATGGCATGGACCTCTCTTAGGATTCCCCCAGTTCTAGCTGTGCTCCTTCATATTCTCAGCAACTGAGGCTAGATACGTACCAGATTCTGCTCTTGCCCCTTCTATATGCTACAGAACTCCCTGTTCTCCCTCCCTTTTTTTTCTTGCTGAGGAAGATTGGCTCTGCGCTAACATCTGTGCCAATCTTCCTCTATTTTGTATGTGAGTTGCCACCACAGCATGGCTGATGAGTAGTGTAGGTCTGCGCCTGGGATCCAAACCTGTGAACCCGGGCCTCTGAAGCAAAGCATGCTGAACTTAACTACTACACAATGGGACTGGCCCCTCCCTGCTCCTTTTCTGACAGAGGTTGTCCATGTCATGTAATTGGGGATCTGGGTAGGGTTTTCTGCCTCCTGACGTCAATGCAATTCCCATCATTTCACCATGTAGAGTCACCTCCTTGGAGTTTTCAAGAATGTCATGTTTTAAAGCAAATACCTCCAGGAATAAACACACTTTATACATTTGTCAGAAAATATGCATGCAGGATAGATATTGGACGACAGAGGAGGGTACCAGATATTCACAATGTGGCCTAATCCACCTTCTCAGTGTTTACTTCTCAGCCCTCATCCTCCTTCAACAGATTACTCAGAGTTCCCTCAAATATGACTTATAATATCACACCTTCATAATTTTGGTTATGCTCTTTCTCTTTTCTATCATATTTTTTTATTATTCTGTAATTGGGTAAGTGCTATTTATCCTTAGGCCTCATTTAAGTATCATCTCTCTGATACTTGCTCCAAAAATGTTCCCTTCAAGCTAAAAAAATTTGCTCTCCATTAAATCATTTACAACATCGTGTCATAGTTCATTATTCATGATTGTTTCCTTTCTAAATGTGAGCCCTTTAAGGAAAGAGACTCTACTTTATGAACCTTTGGACTTCTGGTATTAAGAAAATTTAATTTTATTGGTTAGTTTGATAGCATCAAAGAAACTCTTTGCTTATTTCATTTTGCTTAATAAAACATTTAAAATATGTTTGTGTTGTGACATTTGCATTTAGAAATGTTTGAACTGACAAGATATCTATATTTTGTACTGATATAAAGAATATGGAGTATTTCTTGAGCCAGATAAAAATGTTTTTAGTTAATGATATCAAAATAATCTCTCCACCTACCCTGCAAGCATCATAAATTCCTTCCAGATATCCAGCACAAAACATTCCAAATTTTATATCACTGCCATACACATGTGGTTGCTTGCACACATCATCACTTATGATTTTCAGTCTGGCTTCTCGAAGATTATTTTGGGATTCCCCTTAAGGAAAAACAAAGTAATTTTAGTGTTTACAATCAGCATCCTTAGCTAGAATGAAATGAGTGGACTTTTTTCTAATCTTTGTCATACTAAAATTGTCAGTACAGAATGAAATTAATGTAAACAGTTTCTAGAGAAGAAATTTCTGTTTAAAATCTGGCACATTTAAATGATAATTATTGGCCTTATCACATTTTTATAAATAACCTATACTAGCAAAAAAACCCATTTTGTTTCTTTTCTGAGGAAACCTTTGTACCTTTACTTTACAAACAATTGGTTTATGCATTTAAGAAAGCATTTATTTTTTAAAATAAAGTTTGCATTTGTGGATTCCATACTGTTCCCAGGAACTTTGCAGGTCTAGATAGTTTTCTCCGTTGGCTTGATAAAACTATACTACTATGTATATTTATTTTATCCTTCACATTTTACGAAGAACTTTCACACATACGACATTTAAAGGCAATGATTTCATTTCTTATGTATTACAACTTTGGATCTCATGATTATAAATTAGATCCTGAGTTGTAGAAACCAATATTATGGCAGGAAGACAACAGCTTATGGTGGAAACAAAGAATATCACAAGCATTCAGAGATTCTTTACATCGAACCATACACTGATCAGGAAACTGACACTGTAGTAGACAGAATTCTATGATGATCCGCAAGATTCCTATGTCATCTCCTTCCCTCCAAGTATGGGTGAGATCTGCGAATATGAGGGATGTCATTCTCATGATTATGTTATATAACATGGTGCAGGTGAGGAAATTTTGCAGATGTAATTAAGATATAATCAGTCTGACACTGAGTTCATCAAAAAGGAGGTTTTTCAAGGTGGACCTGACCTAATCAAGTGAGCCCTTTAAAAAGGGCTTAGGCCTTCCCTGAGTTCAGAGACTTTTCCCTAATGGCGTTGAAGAAGCAAACAGCCACAAGTTCCTCAGCTGCAAGAAACCGAATTCCACCAAGAACCAGTGAACTTGGAAGAGAACCCAGAACTGCAGATGAGACCACAACCCCCCCGGTACCTTGTTGCTGTTTTGTGGGACCCGGAGAAGAGGACCCAAACAAGCTGTGCCTGAACTTCTGACCCATGGAAACTGTGAGATAGTAAATGGGTGCTGTTTTAAGCTGTTAAGTTTGTGGTAGTTTGTTACACAGCAGTAGAAAACTAATACAGACACCGATTTCTGTAGAATGCCAATTTGGGATTTCATTCTGGAGAGGTGTTTGCTAAAATATTCTAAAAGTGCTCAAGTTATTCTGTTCTTTGAATATGATCAGTATAATTTTTTTTTTTTTGCCGACTACATTATCAATTGAAAATTCATGTTCAGAGCCAGGAAGGTAAGGTGAAATTGACAAGCTACATATCATACGTGACAGCATACATTCATAACTTTTTCAGAAAACTAGTTGGCAAAAAGTTATAAAAAGTATAGCTCATAAATCCTGGACATCCCTGGACTATTTCTCAACTATTGTGGCAATGCTTAATGACATGTCTCACAAAGTATAGCTTTTTTTCCCCAAAGAATCAGCCTTTTATTTCATTAATTTACTATTTTCTCATTTCCAATTTTATTCATGTCTACTCATCTTTATTATTTCCTTCATTCTGCTTGTTTTAGGTTATTTTTCTCTTTTAGTTTCTTGAAGTGGGAACTTACTGACTTGAAACCTGTCTTCTTTTCTAATGTACACATTTGCTATAAATTTCCCTCTCTGCACTGTTTTAGCAGCATCCTGCATATATTGATATGTCATTTTTCATTTTCATTCAGTTCTATGTATATTTAAAATTTTCTTCAAGACTTCCTCTTTGACCTACAGATTATTTAGAAGTGTGTGGTTTAATTTCTAAGCATCTGGAGATTTTCCTGTTATCTTGCTGTTACTGGTTTCCAGTTTGATTCCATCATGATGAGAGAGCATGCTAAGTATGGTTTCAATTCTTTTAAATTTGTTGAGGATTGTTTTATGGACTTAGATATGGTCTATCTTGGTGAATGTTCATGGGTGCTTGAAAAAAGTGGGTATTCTGTTGTTCAGTGTAGTGTTCTATACATGTCAGTTAGATTCTGTTGCTATTCAAAAAGTATTATGGCAGGTTTCTTTCTTTCTTTTTTTTTGTGAGGAAGACCAGCCCTGAGCTAACATCCGTTGCCAATCCTCCTCTTTTTGCTGAGGAAGACAGGCCCTGGGCTAACATCCATGCCCATCTTCCTCTACTTTATATGGGACGCCGCCACGGCATGGCTGACGAGCAGAGTGTCAGCGGGCGCCCGGGATCCGAACCCGTGAACCCCGGGCTGCGCGCAGACTAAACCGCTGCGCCACCGGGCGGCCCCATGGCAGGTTTATTTCTGTGCCAACCTCAAACTCCAGGCCAGAAATGATTCTTCCCACCCAGCCGAAGGGAATCTGAGATGCCCCTCCCATCATCATGAAGCAGACAATACAAACTCTCTCGTAGGAGAAAACCCATCAGAGAGAGTGCAGACTTAGAGGTGTCAGGCTTAGAGCTCTACTCAGCCACCCCTGGGATTACTAAGCTATGAATGATAATTTCTGTGATTGGTAATATGGCCTTAAAGAAAGTAATACATATCTCAGCTTGTGTAATATGGAATGAAACCACATGGGACATCTGGAGGAAATCCAGAGACCATCAAGCCTATTCTCGACCACGTTAGTGAAAGGTATTCCTAGTTCCTTAGTGGAGAGTGAGAGTTAAAGGTTTATTCTTTAGAGTTTATTGTATATAAATAAATTGCATAGAGCTCTGTGAATGGATTTTGTCATTCTCAGAAGGCTCTTTCTTAACTTCTCCAGCCCAGACTTAAAGAAACTCTCTTGCTGTTGTTATATGTATGTACCTGGACCAGATTTTAGAACCCAGAGTGTCTTTGACTAAATACTCCCAGAAAACATTCAAAATTAGGATCATTTTTATTTCTTAGGAAATTAAGTTAGTATATCAAGTTAAATCATGTTAGAGAGGGCAATGGAAGCTTTGTTATCAGAGATGATTTATCTCTACATAGTATTCTCGTTCCTGATCACTCAAATTAGCCTCTTTAGTTCTGAACAGATTTTGCTGCAACTGATGATTGCAGCTGAACCAAGGAAAAATTTGTGAGGTGGTTGAGGAAAGTGAAAATGAGTGATGGAGCAAACTAAGGGGAGGAAGAGATGAAAAGGACAGAGAGAGGAGGCTCACAGTGTGGGGGTCTTGGAGTGAAGGTGGGATAAGGATTGCAACGTATCTGATATATACTTGGCATTGCATAGAGAATGGTACATAAAATTAGATTTTAGTATTGCTGAGGAAACATTTGCTTCTTTTATGTCTTCCTTGAAGCCCACTCTTTTGGAGCCTCTCCTTCCTTCCATGTGATTCTGATCAGGCTGCCAGTCACACACCTGCCTTTCTTGGTATAGGCATAGGAGTAAGTATTTGAGTTAACCAGTCAATCCAACTACCCCTGGACACAGTCTGGGCCAAGAGAGATCTTTTCAGGGGTTAATGTATATTCTGGCAAAGAGAGGTACGTGTTCTTCCCTTGGCATCTACTAGGTGAAGATGATGTAAACCCTGAACTGCTGTTGGCCATCTTTGCCACTATGTGGAGCTAGAATCTCTCTGTATGGTGATGACTTAGGGGAAAATAGAGCCAAGAAGTGGAAAGATTCAGAAATTCAGAGCCTGATGACATCATATGAGCTCCTGAATCCAGCTGTATCTGAAGCCAGACTCATCTCATCTCTTGACTTCCGAACTACAAGGGCCAAATTTGCCATTTTATTATTATTTTTTGCTTTAGTTACCTTGAGTTGAGTTTCTGTCACTTGCAAAAGAAGATCCCTAAGTAATCCAACCAAGCTGTGTGGACGTGGCTGGCAGGATAATATTCGTGGAGATCAAATCAGACTGCCCTAAATAGTGCTTAGTGCTCTGTGATCCTTTTTGAGATACCCACCACCATAGAAAAGTGCTCCAAATCCTGTGATATAGACAGTTGAGTTTGGTTGGAAGGACGCAGAGGCTTCTGGCAAACAAACCCGGCGGACGTCATCTGTAAAGGTGACTCTGGGAGAGAACTGCACAACAGCAATGTCGTACTCTCTTGCTGGGGAGTGGTACCTCTCATGGACAATGATTCTTTTGATATTTCTTTTCATTAATGGAGGGTTGATTGTTGTTCCAAAGCTAACAGTCCATTGACGTGTATTTGCATTACTGGAAAAGGTTAGAAATGAATAGAATATAAGAACTGCACTACAATAATTGCATACAGGCTAATAAAAGAGAAAATTTCATCCTAAAAATACTTGGTTGCAATGATAGGTTTCTTTGATCATTATAAATATAGTCTATTGGTACTATTTTGAAAGAGAAAATATATATAAACGGCATCTTAGAGCTGAAAATCAATACAGAATTATTGAATTTTAGGACTGTAAAGCACATAAAATATCATTCATTTATCTCTTCAGCAAATATTTATTGAACATCTATGTGCTGAATCTAATTCGAAGTGCTGGGGATAAAGTGGTGAACAAGAAAGAAAAAGTTCCTGCTGATGGGAGTATTCGATTCCAGTAAAGGAAAAAGAGTAAAACAAGTTAACAAATAGATAAATAACTTCAAACAGTGATAAGGGCTATGAATAAAATAAAATTGGGCAATGAAATAGAGTACAAGGAGGTAGTTAGATAAGTCTCTTCTGAGAACGTGACATTTGGGCTGAGACGTGGTTGACGAGGAGTCAGCTGTGAGAAGATGGGGAGACAAGTTTCCAGTTAAACTTCTCAGAGCCTTAGACCAGATGGGCTACAGTTCAGGCCACAAGGGAAGAAAGGTTGGGGAATGAGGTTAGAGAGGTAGGTGGAGACTAGATTTTAGAGGGTCTTATAGGTCATGAATAAAGTGCTTAGATTTTATTCAAGTGATATGGGAATTCACTGGATGATTTTAAGCCAAGAGTCATGTAGTCTCATTTATATTTTTAAAAAATCATGTTGGTTTTTTTCTGGAGACTAGATTGTTGGAGGGCAAGAGTGGATGAGGTAAAAGCTCTCGGAAGTCCTGTGAGAGATGATCAAGTGTGGGCGACTTCTAGCTTGTGGGCTTGAGCAACTGGTGGATCATGGTACATAGAGGGATTAGAAAGGTCATCTAGTAATGAAAGATCATCCAGTAAAGCCTTTGCTTTATACTTAAGGAAAATAAGGTCTAGATGGGTTAAACTATTTGCCTAGTATCATATATCTGCTTGCCTCTCTCTACTCTTCTTTTTATAGGACACGATCTCCCACCAAAATCTTTTTATTAATAGCAAGATTGATGTTCCTTAACTAATTAATTGAACTAACATCATCCATGAGGGATAAGCAAAGAGACAGATACTGCCCATTATAGACACTTGTTTCTCAACCTATTTCTTAATGGGTAGCTTTAGTCATAGAAAGAAATATATAAACATATCAATGGGGTTTAAGTCCAATTTGACAGCTGTTAATTATGTTGAGATTATTGTTTTTATTTTTAAGGCAATTAAAAATTTTGTTTTTATACACAATTTTGATGTGCAAAAATACTCTAATGAGAAAAGCTAAATAAAGATTGGTTTGTGAACACAGTTGTTCATATAGCACAAATATATTGACATTTTTGTTTGTATATCAGTCTTTTGTGAATTTTATTGGTACAAATCTGATCCCTCAACTTAATCATGCCTAGATGAACTTAACATAAATCAAGTATTTTAAACATGGAAATGCAAACGACAGATCTTGAATTGTATTTACTCAAATGAGAATGATCATTCTAGAACGTTCAAACAATGGCCCGATACTATTTCATACAGCTTGTGTTTATTACACTTGTAGGTGACAAACCTGAAAGAAATACCTGACATAAGAGATGCTAAGTGAATCTACGAATAAGTTTTCTAAATTTTTAACCTGGGCTCAAATCAACAAGATATAATTTAATGGTGATAAATATAGAACAGTAATTTAGATCCTCAAATAAACTATAAAAACTCAAAGTGGTGACACCTGGTCTGGAAACCATCCCTATAAAAAGGATCTGGGAATTTTGTTGATTTATATTTTAAAAATAACCATTCATGTGATGACATTTCTTAAAGTGTTAACTCAATATTAGACTGCAATAACATCAAATAACCTCAGAGTAGGAAAGGCCATAAAAAGTCATTTAGTTCTCTCATTGATCCAATGCTTGAAGGATGGGACTTGCCGTGAGGAAGACATATGCTTATATTCAACTGCACAATCACCTAACATTGTGACCTTGGGCAAGTTACTTAACATTTCTTACTTCCCTCAGTGAAAAAGAGTTTACCAAGCAGGGTTTACCAAATGAGGTAGGTGTAAGAATTATGTAAAACAAATGTAAATCACCTAAACAAATGTTTCTAGCATACTGGAGCTTCATAAATGGTAATAATTGTTGTTACAAAACACTGTCAAGTGGAGATTGTCTATGCTTCAACCCTTCTGCAGATGGGGACATCTTTGTCCTAGAGTCTCTTTCTTCACTTTGGAATCCCTTTCATCTTGAGCAGCTCTGACAGTTGACAAATTCTTCCTTGATTCCCTGATTCTCTTCCACAGGAAAGTACCTCAGGTATATAACTACAACTATCATCTCTACCAGAGCTTTCTCAAGATAAAATTTTTGTCTCTTAGGACAATGTTTCTCAAGCTTTAATGTGCGTACAAAAGCCTGGGGAGTCTATTAAAATGCAGCTCCCGATTCTCTAGGCTGGAGATAGGGCTTGAGATTGTTTCATTTCTGACAAATCCCCTAGTGATTTGAATACTGCTGGTCTGTGGACGATGCTTCGAGTGGCAAGGCTGTATGGATACACTATCACCTTTCTTTACCATCCAAGACTCTCTACTCTCTTGGCATTTTATTTCATCAAGTTCTCTTTAAGCATGTTGTCCAGGACAGAATTTGCTATCCTAGGCAGGATCTGACCACCGAAGAGTCTAACCTCTCATTTATTCTGGGTTCTGCATTTCTTTTAATTCACTCTAAGTCATAATGTAGTTTTGTAAACAACTGACTCACAGTGGTTTATCTTCTGACAAAAATTTCTAAGCAATTTTCACCTGGTAAAACATATCTACTTTCTGTACTGATACACTTGTAGTTTTTTTTGACCAAGGTTAGAGCCTTGCATTTATACCTGCTAAAATTAATCATTTAGTCCTACTTATTACTCTAACATAATTAAAGTCCTTTTGAAATTTCTGTTTTTCTTACCCACGCATTTGTTTTCCTTTCTAATGTATGTCATCAGTTACTTTGTTGAGCATAACTTTCACATCATTTGCCAAGCCCAGAAAATATACTGTCTAGGACGTGGTGCAGGGTTGAGATCTTTGGTGGGCCATGAAAACTATCCTCAGTATTTCAACAGCAATTCTTAGTTATCGTCCTCTGGATAGAGTTCTTTAGTTACTGAGCTACCTATTACCTTTGCATTCAATTTATACTATTTTATTTTTTCCAGAAGCCTTCCCATTTTACTTTGCCACTATGACATTAGTCATACTTTCTATCTTGAGAAGTGTGTTTAGTTCTTGGAAGCATATTTGAAGGGATACTTGACAAAAGTCAAGAACATTTGGAGGAGAAGAACCAAGATGGCAGGACATCTGGAAGTTAATGCTGTGAAATAAAGTAGTGATATTAATTTTCACATATGGTTTGGAGATTCTCACTCTTTTTATAATGTTTGGCCTGAAAAAAGAGAAACTAAGGAATACCTGTTCTATGGATGAAGAAATAAATTTGATCCCTCTTGTTTCAGATGAAAGAAGAAATATCAGAGGATTGAAGTTATTAGATTGCAGATTTGGTTTTCAATGTTGTAAGGATATTTGCAAAAGTAGAACTAGCTACCACAAAACTGACCAGCTTTGAAGCTAGTAAGCTCCCCCTTACTTGACATATTCAGTCTCAAACTAGGCACCTGCGTAAGGGATTTCTGTGCTTTCTTAGATATTGGTCTATTGAGCTCTCATGTCTTTTGAACTTTAAGAATCTAAGTATCTATATAGATTTAGACTCATAGGTAGGCAGAATTTACTATGGCATCAAAAATAAGAATTTGGGGACTCAAAAGAAACTTGAGAAAAATTGAGTCTATTTTCTCACACACTGTGGTTTAATAACTTGCCCAAGGTCACAGGGATCAGATCCAGCTCTCCTGCTGTCTGGGGCAATGTTTCGTCCACTAAGTCCTGCTGTCACCTGCTTTACAGATATACAGATAACAGATATACAGATATCATGTTATCACCATGATAGTTGGTACTGGAGAAAGGCCATAAAGTGAATCTACTTAGAAGGAAATCCAATGTAATAGTAATAAAAAGATCCAACTGCTTATTATCTTGAAAAGTAAAACTAAAATTATGAAAAACAGTCATTTTATCTTATATTTAATAAAGTTTATGTTGCAACTATGCTCAGAATGAATAAAGAATTAATCAAGTGTTAAGTTCATTTGAAACAATTATATGAAAGCACAAATGCTATCTTTACTTCCGGTTTGCCTTTTGTAGCACCGTTGTCAGGAGGTACTATATTATGTGACGGTCTCATTGCGTGGTCCCAGGGCCTCTCTTAATCCTTTGTCACTCAAAGGAATCTCTTTTGAAGTGCCCGTCCTTATCATCCTGGTAATTTTCTTATTTTGATTGTGAACTGCTCTAATTCCACCAGATCTTTATATGTCAATGCTATAAATTTGATTTGAGCAGTTCTCCATTATCACAGTTACCAACTTCCTACATCCATTGAAGATTTCTATTTCACTTTATAATTAATTTGATTATTTATGATCAACATGAGACTGGCCCAGTGTTTGGCAGAAACAGACACTAGTATTAAGTGGAGAGGATTGTTTGAGAAAGGATTAATTGTATATGTTATTAGTAAATATTTTGTGTTAGGATGACTTCTGTTTCCTTACACAATTTTTTAATTTAAAACTCTGCAGACCTGATCAATGAATACTAGGATAATGACTACTACTCCCATTAACTTTCCAAATAAATATGCAAGTGTAATGTTATTTTAGAAAAGAATCTGAAAGAAGTTTTTCTTATTTTGCCTCAGCAATATTTGGGGGGCATTGATTAGTAATCAGAATGTAATAAAACTCAGAGTTTTTTTTAGCAATAGTAGGGTTCAACTTAAGGTCAGTAACTTACTTCTTAAAGCAGTGTGCTGCGGTGATGAGCCATGTATTACTAATCAAAGTGGCCCCACACTGATGTATGTTATTACGCTGAAGGGAAGCTTGCCAAGGCCAGGCAGCCTTGGCTGCAATTTCTCCCGACATTATTCTGTTGACTATTAATGGAACAACTCGTTTGCCACAACCTGAAAGAGATGAGATCATTAAGTTATAAGAAATGTCTCTGTAATCTTTGATACAGAGAATGTAACAGAGTACTGCAATGCAATATTTGCATTTATCACTATACAAACATGCACAATATTAATATCTATCCTCTGTATTTCCTGATCTGTTGATATATTGCTCACTCCTACATTTATAGATGTGGATATATATTGCCTACTGAAGCTGAGTTAAAACACAAAGGGTTGACACTTCACGAAGTGTGTGTCCTAAGGACTTGTGGTGTCAATTATTTAGGTGACCTGGGAGCTCCTACTGAGATTTTTGTTTCCCAGTTTTAGGTTATCCAGCAGTATTACTTTGACATGAAGTCCTCAGAGAACTAGCTAGACAAGTAATTGCCCATTTGTTGGAACTCCTTCTCCCGTATATTTTTCTGAGTGGCTAGTTCCTAAGATGTACATGGGTTAATGTGTCATGACCAGTCTCTCACTCCTCAGGATGGAAGGTTCCATGATTCCACATAAACATCACACTCACTATTGGTGGGAATAAATAGGTACTCTATTATGTGCATCAGGTCAGAGATTGCTTTGCTGCTTAGGGTTCCTGCTAAGCATTAAGCCTGTTTAGAGCATCATGCTAATAAAGAAAATATAGTAGGTTCAATTCTTGTTCCAACTAATCAGGTATCAAGAAAGGAAATTCATTTCACTGGCATTGACCACACTCCAACCATGGCCAGTCATTTTAGAAATCTCCATAACTCTGCCCTCACTCTAGTTTAGACTACCATTTTTCTCATCCTGAGGACTGCAACAGCTCCGCCAATCCATTCTCCACACCGAAAACAGAGTGATCTTTCTGATTCATCTAAAACCTTTCAGTGACTTCTCATTGCCCTCCAAATAAAGTCAAAATGTTTCAGCACGGTTCTGGTCCTTGATCACTATTAACCACAACACACTGACATTTTTCAATTACAATAAATGACCATGTTCTTGCTTTTCTGAAGACATTTTTACATGCTACTCCCTCTGCCCAGGACACTCATCCCACTTGTCACTTGATTCATGGCCTCTCCTTTCTCCTGTCTCAGGAATCACTTTCTGATCCCATAAGACCAGGTTAGCTGGCTCTGTGATTGACTCTCATAGCACTGTGCACTTCCTCTGTCATGACATTTATCACACTATTTTAACATTTCCTGATTTATTTATGTCTTCTCCTACCTTCTAACTCAATTTCAGAGGAGGGATCATGTCTTATTCACAATGGTATTCACTTTCTGGCATTTGGTAGATGTTAAAAAGATATTTGTTGAATGAATAAATAAATGAATAAAATTGTGTAGTGTGTTTGCAAGACACAGAGGCAAATGCATGAAAACCTTTGCTCAAATTCATTACCACTTTTAAAAAATCTTTTGAAATTTAGGCCACAGTGATATGATGTAAGCAAGTGGAGCTGCTGTCAACCATGAAGATGAGTATATTAAGCAAATTTTATAGCTCAATCACAGATAATGGGGTCTATCTCCTCCCCACTTATCACTTTCTTATTATTTTATTTCTCAGCAGAAAGCACATTTCACAGCATTAAAAAAAATTAGAAAAGCAAGCTCATTTATTCCAAACCAGAATACCTAATTTCTTCAAATTGCTCCCCAAATTTCCACCACGAAAAATGTTTTTCTTGAATATGATGAAATGTCAGTCTCAGAGTTAGAAAAAAAGTATTTCCATCTCTTGCCCAGTTGTTATTCTCTCCCAAAGAAAATGTGGGACATGGATGGGAAATTATGAGCTAATATTTGAAGATATTGTCCTTTCTGATGTGGAAACTGAACTTGTTTTTATAAGCTAACTAGACTTACATGCTTGGACAGTTAGCTTCCCTGTTGATGAGCTCATTGCTGAAAAACAAAATAGAACAAAGAAGAATAATTCAATATTCTCCTGGTTGGTCTCAACGACCAGAATTTATCAGGTGATACTGACCATATATGGATTCTAGTCAGTTGAGCATATAGATCAGTCAGGAGAATGGCTACCTGATATAACAGGATATGTGTATAATTTTTGCAGAGATTTATAGGCAACCTCTAATTATGTGGATAATACCTCAAGCAGTGGATGATTAAGGCAAAACAGTGGATGATTAACCCCCACAAACAGGTTGTATTAATACAGGATAGCGGTTTTCCACTGGTGCAGGGTAAAACCTCTTTGGATTTACTTCAGGAGATGGAGAAGGTGGGCAAAGAGAGAGCAAGTAGATGGGATCTCCAGGCTCAAATCCAGCCTCAGCCAGAATAGGTCTGCTTTTATCTCTTCTGTTTATTTAAGATTTCACATAAGCCCTTCTTTGGTCAAAGGGTTTAGAAATGAAAACAACTTTGAAAACTCCCAAGAAAACTATATTTAAAATACTTCTAAAACACAGTTCCTAAATTATCAAAATGATTTTTTCTGAAGAATAAACTATTGTTTATTCTCATCCAATATCTGCTGAATATTGGTAAAGGCCAATTATTGGACAGAATCTGGGATTAAATTCTGCCAATTTCCAATAAAGTTAGGAATCTGATAAAGGAACATGAACATTTAAACTTAAGTCGGTGCAAGATTGCATGAAAACTGATGATTTTCAAAACATAATGGCTTACTGAGCAGAATGAGGATAAACTGTTGTACTTATTTCTATCAGCACCACGTTTCTCAGACTCATATTCTCTGCATCTAACTTCCCAATGTGCAAAATAAGAATATTTCCTTCTACTTACCTTCTGTAAATTCCACTTGGGAAACTAGTGATAATGAACTCTGCAAAGTGGGAGTTTTGAAAATAGCCAACTCAAGGATACCATTAAAGGTAGGCCCAAATCATTGTATGGTGAAGAATCGATTGCTCAGGACAGATTCTCAGCGCTTACTCTATGGAAGGAACTCAATTTTCTGTCAAATGTAGTTTTAAGGTAGTAAATGTCTTGTTTCATTTTTAAAAAAACTAATTTAATATGTCCCATGTTAGTAATGCACTAAAATGAAAAATAGTATAATGTTAGAATTCTTCACTTAAACATTCTTCAGCCTAGTTTGAGCAAGATGCAAATCATCTCTTTCGAGGAATGACATCAGGTTAAGTGTAATGATTTTGAGTGTAATGCATTTTTAAGGATTGAATTTTTAGGAAGAATGATTACACCTGGAGGTAAACTACTCATACACCAGTAACTAGCTGTTAAAGATGTCTACTTTTGACCAACTATTTTTATTTTCCATGTCTAGAAGTGAAAAGAAACGTTAACACCTTAGTCTTGAAAGTAAACCTCTAACACATTTCTGAGCTGGAAATAATTTGGTTAGTATTCAGGGCTTTAGGTACTACAAGTAACATAATGGGAACTGGATCACACACCAACTGAAATGTATGCAGTGAGCTGCTCTTCCACAGCCAGCTCTTCCAGTCATGGTGTTTGCAATGCAAAGATGTTGATTTTAGCTTTGCTTTGACACATTGTGTCACATGAAGGACCCGCAGAAGAACAACACAATTATTCTTGAGAAATTATGGGTAAATCTTGGGCTGCAGGGTTATTTCTAGGCTTGGTCGAGAATTTTGGCAGTTTTTCATTCATTGGAGGTCCCCCAAATTAAATGTTCCTAGAGAGCAATGTTTTTGCCTATAAGAATTGCCTTGAGAATTCTACTGACCTTTCCACTAAATGGGCATTTCCTAAGTGCTAGTAAATACTGCTCTTTTCACCTCTGGAAATTTGGAAACTTTCAAGGTTCTAGCTTTATCTACTACGAGTCAATCCCTCACATTAATGCTTTCAGGTTTCCAAAGCATAAGCACAATTTACTAGCTTTCTAAGTGGTAATAGTCTATATGTTCCATATTATATTTTTTCTTTTATATCTTCATGATATTTATATGATTTCAGGAAGAACAAACATTATCATTGCAATTTTACAGATGAGAAAATGGAGGCAAATATATGGACCAATTAGTTGGGTGGTCCTGCAGTGACTCAGTGGAGTTAGAATTAGGTAACTCTCAAATCAGGTTCTCCAACAACACATCCTGCCCTTTAATCTACTTCAGTCATTAAAATAAGATGCAGCTCACAAACTGAGCCTGTAAGAAACAAAAAGACCAGGCAGCCAGTGACCATTTCATGCTTCATTTCTGGTTTCAGATAGCTCAGGCTTTTAAATTCCTGGCAAGGTAACTGGTTATTGGAAATTACATAGAACGCCTCATGTAACTTATCAGAACTGTCACTATTTCACAACCTCGATTCAGTTGTTTCCCCACCTAACAAAGAAGATGGATTAAGCTTTTGACAGGTTCTTCCCTCCCGGGTTGGGAGAGGTTCCCAGCTTTATTCCCTGAGTAGCTGACTCTTTGTCACATCAGCAAACTCCTGCCCATCCCATTCCCTCAGATTTTCACTTCCTGGTCAGGTTTCCTCTTGAAGAGTCAGCCAGACCCCTACAAGGGCAGGGTTTCCTGTTTCACATCTGACACTAATCACTTACTCTGATTCTCTTCTGTGACTCTCTTAAGCCTGGTGTCCATTGGAATCTGTAGGGGAACTCTGCATTCATCTGCCAGAAGTACATGCTTGTGGAAGCAGCTTAATGTACAATGGCAAACAGGTATATGTGTAGCTGGATTCCTCAGAACCTTTAATATGGTAATATAAGGGATGAATTTCCAAGAGATAAATATCATAGACAGAATTCCAAAAATGTGTTTGACCACAGAATGATTTTTTCATGGAGCCTCTCAAGAAATTAGACATTTGAATCTTAGCTCTTTTTAATTATTAGAGGACTTAACTTTCTTTGTCCCTCTTTCACATCTATGAAGGAGAATTTACCTACTTCATAGGGATATAGAAATTAGCTGCCTGTAAATGGCGGAAAGAAGGGCCTTGATAAAGGTCGATTCTCTTTTTAGAGAAGCGATAGTGGTATGATGGTTCCAATGATGTTGTTTTTCTAGTTTAACAATTTTTAAAGCATTATTTACAAGATGGCTTTAATGGCTCCAAAGCTGGTTTACCGTTTTCCCAAATGCCCATATGAAAAAAGTTAACAAAAACTTCATAATTTTCTCATATACAGAAACTATCCATATCTTTAAAAGGCAACAAATGAGTCTATGTTTTAGGAAGGTCCACCTAGAAAAACAGCAGTTGCTAAACACTTGATATTTTCACTTGCTTAGTCATGGAGGCAATGACTGGGTCAGATTAAGTCTGTTACTAGTAAAGATTTGCATATGGAATGAGCACCAATTACTACAGGAAAAACCACTTGACAACTAACTTCAGACATGCTTTCACCAGAGACTAATAAAACCTTGAAATGTCAATTTTTTAACTTGAATTTTTTTTCCATCTGATTCTAGCTATTATTTGGAATGGAAATAATGGCAAGTAAGTTTAAGATTAGACACAAAATTAACCTAACAGGTCCATTTCACATCACATAGAAAGGTACCTATGTACTTACCATTAACTTGAACTGACGAGGTATTTATTGACAAGGCTCTTGTGTTTCTTATCTTCTGATTTAAGATGCTACGGATTTTCTTCTTTCTTACCACCCTTTGCTCAGCAGAGGGGAACTGGAACATCATAATGACATCTGCTTTCACACCATCTTCCTCTGGACTATGACATGTAAGAGAAATGTGCTTATTCAAAGAATACATCCGGTATTATCTTGCACTCTTTCCTGTATTTTCTTCCCCCGAATTATGCCTCAGTTGATGAAAGCATCAAAAGCTAATCTCACATTAACATGCATCTATATGTCACTTTCTGACCCAAGATTATTTCATATGCTTCCTCTTCAAGTTTTCATTGTTTTGAGTGCATTTTCCCCATTAATTTGAAGGCTCGTTATAGCAGTTGGGTTAAACTCAGACATCAAAAAATTATCATCAAAATCATAAACTCTGAGGATTGAAAGAAACTTTAATGGTCTCTTCGGCCTATCACTCATGTGTCTCATACCTGGATCACCACTGCAGCATCCATGACAAAGGGTCCTCTAACACCAGCGCAATAATAGAAATGATGGGAAATTTACTTTCCTAAAGAGGCTATTTCTCTTTGGTCTGCTCTGATTTTAAGAGAGTTCTTCAATTTGGGTTGAAAATATGTCTCTTTCTGTCTTCCATTTACTTGGGCTTAGGTCTACCAGTTGAGACATACATAAAAACATCAGTTCCCTCTTCCACATAAAATATTTGAAGACAGTGATATCCTTGGTCCCTGAGTCTTCTCCAGATTAAACATGTTCAGTTCCTTGAACTTTTTTCATATAAACAGGTTCAAATCCCTTCACCTGTGGTACTAAATTTTTACATACTGTTAAAGTAGGAAAACCAAACAATTAAAAGTCTTAAAAAAATTGAAACCTATGTATTGATCTGCCATGTCTCTTATTTTTATACTTCAAAAGATCCAAGCTCTAAAAGGCACTAAAATCCTGTTTTCCTGAATCCTTTGACTAAAAAATGAAGAAAACATATCGATTCTGAGGCATTTTATATATTGTGGTCCATTTAGGCTCTGGAATGTGAAGATATAAATAATCAGAATTTTATGTCAAACTGGCAAACATATAACCAAGTAATTTTCCCTCTTAAATCAGAAGGAAAATGCTTCCCAGGTGAAATTTCTCTGGATCCACACAAAAACTTACATAGTGAAAATGGTTACAAATTTAAAGGAGTTCATGAGACTATGAAAATGTTGCTAGAATGTTATGGCAAACCAGAATTTGAAAATAGAAGGCACAAAATCTAGAGAGTTTCAGCAAATATGTGCTTTTTATCTCCTGAATATTAGAGAATTTATCCAATTTACATTATTAAATCCTTCTGGAGGTCACGAGTTACTCAGTAAAGGTGTAAGGAACTTGGAGTAAGTCTGCCAATGAGGCATTAGTCAGTCGGTGAGAAAAGTGATTATTATTTCCTTCAAATAAATCTGTCTGAATATATTCATTTTCTTTAGGAAGATGAGTCATAGAGGCCCACAGGTTTACACCTATTACATCTATGTTCTGCTATGTGCTTTCCAAATAACACAATTGAAACCTCTGAGCAATTTCTGCAACTGATATGAGTCTTCCCCTGCCACCACAACAAAAGAAAATTTATTAAAACAGGAACATCTTTGTGTTTGGGCATGCTTCCTGTCACTAAGACTTCATTGAAGATAAAACTTATGATCCCATTTTGTAGTCAACTTTGCCTTCTTAACATTTTTGAAATGACATGTCTGTTGAAAGAATACAACTCGGTCCACGCAGTGATGTGCTGCTGGGTTTTCCCAAGGCCACGGCTCCTGGTGGGACCCGGCTTAACAATCAGTTGATGGTGTTTGAATCCTGATTCTGTCACTTGGGGAAACTTTCACCTGGGGAACTTGGAACGTATCACTTAACCTTCATGAGTCTCACTTTTTGCTTTTACAAAATGGTGGTCAGCCCTGTGTCTCCAGACTGTTGTAGAGATAGGATCTATGAGAAATCTTAGCCAAGAGCCAAGCCCATAGGGACAACAATATACGAGGGTTTCTGTCTCCTTTGCCCTTTGTCCCTCCAGGCTGTGACTCCACATTTGCCCAAACATACGTACGTCAGTCTGACTACTTGGTTCTTGATATAATGCTTGTTCAAGGCCGAATCTATAAATATCTCATCCACCTGTTGTTACAAGAGAGAAACTCTGTATTAATAGGATATTTTATAATAAGAATATACCCTTGATTAAACATTAAAGCAATAGCAAAAAGTTGAACATGGTAACAGCATTATTTAAACCAGTGGTTCTCAACTCTCACAATGCAACAGAATCATTTACAGAATTAAAAAAAAATTATAGATGCTGGGGCTCCTCTCCCGGAGTTTCGGTTATAAATGGTCTGGAGGGGACCTGGGCATTCATATTTATAAAAATCTCCCCAGATGATTCTAATGTGCTGGCATAGGTTTCTGGAGCAGAAGATACCTTCCTAAAACTCCATAGAAGGTGAAGCAGAAAGATACAGAGCAGACACTCCCGGGACACGGAGGGAGGCCTTGAGAGGTGATGGAAAGAACCTTGGCTCAGTACTGGGTTTGAAGCCCGTCCTGCTGCTCATGAACTGGGCGACCTTGGAAAAGTTATGAGACAATTTGAGGCTCAATTTCCTAACCTGTAAAACAAAGATATTGATATGCGACTCATAGGGCTGTAAAGGTTAAACACATAAAATGCTGGTTATATTTTGGTAGTGAACTGCTGGGGGCTCCCTAGCACTCATCCTGGCACTGCACGTCTCAGATTTCTCTGCAGGTCTTTGGTTGTAAATACAGGGAAGAGGCATTAGGGATTTAAGAGGGAAACGAGTTTTTAATTGTTGATTGTGGGCCCTAGGGTAAGTCAAGAGCAAGAAAGAGTAAAGTGGTGTTGCAGGTTTAGGTCAAAGTTGTGTTAGTTTATGTCACCGAGGAAGGAGAAGAAAAGTTACTCTTTTGGGTCCATTTGCACAGAATTTTAATTGCATGATGCTGTGGCTTCTCACACCTAGATTTTGGCTTGCAGTATCCCATAGTGACCACTTGGTGGCAACAGTGTCATCTGAATGCGGGCACTGCATTTCACTTTTGATAGATGAACCAAGAGTGCAAAACTCACGTTCAAATGGCACTTGAACACATTATGTGAATTTCCCTGGCATCATGTAGATAATAAACTGGGACTTAAACCTAGGTCTTCTGTCTGTAGGTCCGTCTCTTCTTATCAATCACACATCCTCCTTGTTAAATATGATGTACATTTTACTTGAAATTCTTTCATAGAATACATAACAATAAGTTATAAAATAAACAGCTGGTGGACTTAAAGTGTAAAACTTGTAAAGATATAGTTGCTAATATTTTTGTAAACTTAAGATCAAAGACAGTATTTAGAAAATAGAGAAATTGCTAGTATCCAAAATATACATTTATTGCATTTAAATAAGGAAAGCTTAAATGGGCTGAGGAGGTGTGGGATTTATATGCTAGAAACGAAACTGTCTTGGAAGATACATTTTCACAAGAGTGACACTGTTGTAATCATTTCTCTTCTGTCACCCACAGCCCATCCTATTACTCAGTATCTGGGGGAAATCCAAAAAAAAAAAGGCAAACAAAAAACAACAGGGAGAAAAGTGATGAATATTGAAGTGAAGAAAAGTAAATAGCAGTTGGGTATTTAAAGAAGGTTGGTTTGTAATTATCCTCTGAAATTCCACCCACAGTTGATCCCTTGGCTGTTTGTAACTTGTTGGTGAAGGCATTGGATTAAATTTTTGACTCTGGATGACATCATTCATCCGGCAACATTCCTGCTGAGAAGAACATCTAAACCCAGCATCAATTCTGTCTTTAAATGATTCAGTTGTCTGGGAAGATAGGAGCTGAAAGAATAACATAAGAAGAATCTAGGTAGAAGTAACTTTGGTCATTACAGAAATCAAGAAGTTCTTCTTTATAATTGAAATTCCAGGACCCTGCCCCTATAAAACCTCATTGATTAGGTCTGGGGTGAGGTCCAGGACCTTCAGGTGATCCAGGGAGCCAGAGGAAAACACTTCGAGAAATGCTGGGGTGCAGGGACTAGCTGAAAGGGTTCCTACACTAATGAAATTTACAACAGGGAAAATCAGAGAAAACGAGCATAAACTTTGTTGCTGCATGAAGTTTATGTATGAATTAGTTTTCTAGAGATCCTGAAAAAATGTTTCCAGGCAGATTTAAAGCTTACCTCATATGAAGCATTCTGCCAACACTCTGGCATTCTAAATTCTCAGAAGTTTCGGAGGACAATTTTTTTTAAGCTGTGTGCCAGCTTGTTATAAATTTATTATGTATACAACCTAATAAAGATAGTGATTGATAAATCTATCTTCCCTCCCTTCCAGGGGCCTTTGTAGAGTTTTGTAGTTGGAGTTAGTCTTCTAACATTGAACAAAAGACCCCTTTCCAGGGTAGTGCTTCTTTATGTTTGGTGATTTTGAAATGCTGGAAATTGCACTGAGATTAAGTTCTAAGAGGCCAATTGAAGGTTAGTTGGGTGTTTAATGAAAAAGTTAGGGAGAGGCTGTCAACTCAAACAAACAGACGCGCCCAACCATTCTGCTCTCATTCCCGAACTAACTCTGTTTACACACGTTGCCCGCCTTTCACTGTCAGATGCTCCCAGCTGGCTCCTCTCACAGCAGTCTTTATATTCACATAGGGAGTGTTTCAGGCTACACCGCAAACTTCAGATAGATATGCTTCTGAAGATTGGCCAATGGAATATAAAAGCAGTTTCTTCCAACATCACACCAGACGAGCCCCTGAGAACTACAGGAACCAAAAACAGGCCATGAAGAAAACTTTAGCTCCTGTTGCGTTCTCCTAATTATAATGAACACCACACAAAAGATGGTATTAGAGATGCTTTTGAAAAAACACAGCTTTGGCCTTAAATAAGAGTTAATTGAAGTTGTCTTGCTATCAGGGCTGAACTCAAGATAGAAAGAGAGAAAAGAGCACAATTGCATTTAAGCCTCTAGTCACAGAGTCAGACATTCAAGGGCCTCACTGTCTGTCACCAATCCCTCATCCATCTTCACCACCACCACTACCTTTCAGTCTTGGCAACACCGTTTTCTGGCATGGCTCTGGTTTTCCCATGTACTTGCCCTTCTCAGGCTATTTCTTTGGTCTGTAGTACCCTCCCCCATTCTGCTAGCTCTGCTTTTCTGAATCACAACTCTTCTTCAAGGTCTATTTCAGATGATAACTTCTTGGGGTTACTCCTTAAACCTCAGAGTAATCTTTCCTCCTCCTGTCTTAATTTTTCTTATCCCTCTTATACTTTCTACTCTTTAACATAGTCATTTATGCAAACATATTATCTTTTCTACTAAATTCCAAATGCTTTATGGATGGGGACGGTAATTCATCTTTTCATACTCCATAATATGCAGGAATGTAGCATGTTTTTACTGAATGAATGAATGAAAGAAAGTGAGAATTTATGTATCAGAAAGACTTGCATTTACCAAGAAACTTTCACAAGAATTTTTAATGAGCTTTACATCAGATTGTGATCAACGATCCTGGAGAAAAAAGAAAACTGACCAGGAATTATTTGAAGGGAATTTTTTTTTTCTTGTTGACATTTTTAGGTAATTTGATTCCTTGTGGAAAGCTCCTCCATGGTGAGACTACATTAGTTATATTAGTAGGAATAGTTATCACTGTTGTCTGCCACCTATGCACCAAGCACAAACTCCATTGTATTTGAGCTCATTTGCTTTTCACATCAACCCTCTGAGGATACTACCATTACTTTCTGCATTATGTAGATGAGGAAGTGACTTGTCTAAGGTGACACAGCAATAAGCCAGCTGACCTTAGGTTGAGCATGCAGATGGGTTCTTACTAAGAGCTCCTATTCACTGACGTGTAGCAAGCAGCGTGTAAGGAGACCAGAAACTGTTAACACCCCTCTTCAAAGGCAGCCTGTTTTCTTTGATTCCAAAAATCGGGACCATAATCTTGACAGGTGTTTTTTGCAATCCTTTGAAGTTGTTATTATATCTATTTGAAACTCTAGATTTTTGGCAAAACCCAAGATTCAAGATGTCAGCTGTGAATCATTATCCCAAGCCTATATAGAACATGGCCAACCTGAGCACTGATGATGCTCACAGGATTTTGAGGCTTGTTGGCCTTCTAGGAATCAGGTCACTTTGTTTTCACAAAAGTCCTCTTTCTAACTCCCACAGCTTTGAGCCCAGTGCTGTGTCCACTGAAGAGGGCAGTTGAATCCAGTCTGTGCTGTGTAGGTGGAGTGCCATGGAAGTGCGACTTTCTGATTATTCCTAAACTGGGAGGTAATATCACCAAATGAGTTGTGACATTATGTGATGTTATCAAACTTATTTCTTTGATTGCACCAGTCCTTCCTCAGTGTTTCTTTGTGGAATGAAACAGATAGACATCTGTGACACATATAGCAAGTAGCAATATATTGGATAAACTTATCCCAAATTGGTTTATATTCCTGAGATTGAGAGCCAAAGTAAATTCATAGAATTAAAAATTTTGTAATTAAAGGTTATAAAGGATAACTTATTAACCTTCAGTGTACCAAAAAAAACCCCTAAATTTCCAAAATGCCTTTTTAAAAGAGGAAAATATTTAATTTGTATCTATTTAAAGTTGTACTAAGATATTTAAACCAGAATACCAGAAGCAAGGGAAATTCATTATTTAGAAGGTTCCTATCCTCTCCAGGTGTGTTGTCCTTGAAATTTCTAAATTTGATTATTCTATCAGAGAGAGAGGCAGAGAGACAGAATCATTTCTCTTAGACTCTCTTATACTGCCGGAATGATAAATGATAATCTAAATAGCTTGTCCAGCGCAGTGAAGACTGTGCTATGTTTATAACTTTATCAGGAAGTTTAGGGATGTCTCATATTGCTTCCTTTCTCAGAAAACTTCCTTCAGAAAACACCCATTCACATCTTTCCTCCAATCACAGATTGTTTATGCCAGACATAAATATGCAAATATATCTATTAACCTCTGTCTTCTCTCTATTACAGTTGCTTCCACTGTTTCTTCCTCATCAAAAACTGGTATGGATAATAGAGACTGTAAGCCAAAAATAGTAATGAAAGACAAAAAGATCATTATATAATGATGGAGGGGTCAATTCATCAAGAAGATATAACAATCATATATGTACCCAACATCAGAGCACCTAAATATGTTAAGCAAATACTGAAAGATCTGAAGGGAGAAATAGACAACTGTATAATAATAATAGGGGACTTCAATAACCCACTTTCATCAATGGATAGATCATTCAGACAGGAATTGAACAAGGAAATGTTGGACTTGAACCATATCTTAGACCAAATAGCCTTAACAGACATATACAGAACATTCCAGTCAACAGGAGCAGAATATACATTCTTCTCAAGCATATGTGGAACATTCTATAGGATAGACTGTATGATAAAACAAGTCTTAGCAAATTTTCAAGAAGCTTGAATCATGCCAAATATCTTTTTTTGATTACAGTGGTATGAAACTAGAAATCAATAGCAAGAAAAAAGCTGGAAAATTCACAAATATATGTAAATTAAACAGCACACTCCTGAACAACCAATGGATCAAAGAAGAAGTCAAAAGGGTAATCAAAAAATATCTTGAAACAAATGAAAATGGAACACAACATACCAAAACCTATGGGATGCTGCAAAAGCAGTTCTAAGAGAGAAGTTTATAGCAATAAATGCCTACATTAAGAAAAAAGAACAATTTCAAAGAAACAAATTAACTTTACACCTCAAAGAAGTAGAAAAATAAGAACAAACTAAGCCCATATTTAGCAGAAGGAAAGAAATAACAAAGATCAGAGTAGAAATAAATGAAATAGAGACCAAAAAAAAAAAAAAAAAAAAAAACAACAACAATAGAAAAACTCAAGAAAACGAACATCTGGTTTTTTTTTTAAAGATAAAGTTGACAAACCTTTATCTAGACTAACTGAAAAAAAAAAAGAGAGAAGACTCAAATAAATAAAATCAGAAATGAAAAAGGAGACATTACGACTGATACCCCAGAAATACAAAGGATCATGAGACTACTATGAACAATTATGTGCCAACAAGTTGGATAAAGTAGAAGAATTGGATAAATTCCTACAAACACACAACTACCAAGACTGAATAAGGAAGAAATAGAATATCTGAACAGACCAGTAACAGACCAGAGTAAGGAGATTGAATCAATAATTGAAAATCTCCTAAAAAGGAAAAGCCCAGGACCATACGGTTTCACTAGGGAATTTTACCAAACATTTAAAGAATTAACGTCAATCCTTCTCAAACTCTTCTAAAATATCAAAGTGGAGGAAACACTCCCAAACTCATTACATTTTTTTTTTTTTTAATTTTTTGTGTGAGGAAAACTAGCCCTGAGCTAACATCCATTGCCAATCCTCCTCTTTTTTCCTGGCCCGGAGCTAACATCTGTGCCCATCCTCCTCTACTTTATAGGGGGTACTGCCATAGCATGGCTTGACAAGCGGTGCGTCTGTCCGTGCCCAGGATCTGAACCTGGGAAACTCCGTGTTGCCGAAGCAGAGCATGTGAACTTAACTGCTACACCGCCGGGCTGGCCCCCAAACTCATTTTATGAGGCCAGCATTACCCTGATGCCAAAACCAGATAAGGACACTATAAGAAAAGAAAACTACAGACTGATATCCTTGATGAATAGAGATATAAAAATTACCAACAAAATATTAGCAAACCAAATTCGATAGCATTTTAAAAGGATCATATACCATGATCAAGTGAGATTTATACCTGGGATACAAGGATGGTTCAACATATGCAAACCAATAAATGTGATATACCACATTAATAGAATGAATGACAAGAATTATAAGATCATCTCAATAGATACAGAAAAAGTGACAAAATACAATATCCACTCACGATAAAAACACTCAACAAATTGCATAAAGAAGAAACATACCTCAACATGATAAAGTACGTGTATGACAAGCCCAGAGCTTACATCATACTCAACTGTGAAAGGCTGAAAGTTTTTCCTCTGAGCTCAGGAACAAGACGACATGGTGCCCACTCTAGCCACTCCTATTCAACACAGTACTGGAAGTTCTAGCCAGAGCAATCAGGTAAGAAAGAGAAATAGAAGTCATTCCAATGAGAAAGGAAGAAACAAAATTATCTTTATTTGCAGATGATATGATCTTATATAGAAAATCCTACAGCCTCCACCAAAAAACTGTTAAAACTAACTGATGAATTCAGTAAAGTTGCACAATAGAAAATCAACATACAGAAATATATTGTGTTTCTATATTCTAACAGTGAAATATCTGAAAAAAATAATAAAGAAAACAATCCCATTCACAGTAGCATCAAAAACAATAAAATACTTAGGAATAAATTTAACCAAGGAAGCCAAAGATATATACAATGAAAACTACAAGACTTTGATGAAAGGAACACTTGTGCACTGTTGGTGGGAATGTAAATTGGTATAGCCACTATGGAAAACAGTATGGAGCTTCCTCAAAAAATTAAAAATAGAACTATCATATGAACCAGCAATCCCACTTCTGGGTATGTATCCAAAGGAAATGAAAGTAGGATCTCAAAAAGATATCTACACTCCCATGTTCACTGTAGCATTATTTAATAGTCAAGATATAGAAACAACCTAAATGTACATCAGTGGATGAATGGATAAAGAAGATGTGTGTGTATATACACACACACACACACACATACACAATACACACACACACACACATAATGGAATATGATTCAGTTATGAGAGAGAAGGAAATCCTGCCATTTACAACAACATGGATGGACCTTGAGGGCATTATGCTAAGTGAAATGAGTCAGATAGACAAAGGCAAACATTGCATTATATCACTTATATGTGGAATCTAGAAAGCTGAATTCACAGAAATGGAGAGTAGAATGGTAGATATCCCCCTAGGGGGTGGGGGTAATAGGGAGATACTGGTCAAACACTATAAACACTATAAACAAGATGCATAAGTTCTGGGGATCCAATGTACAGTGTGGTAATTATAGTTAATAATACCATTATACGCTTGAAAGTTGCTAAGAGAGGTGACCTTAAATTTTCTCACCACAAAAAAGAAATAGTAATTATGTGATGTGGTGGAGGAGTTATGGTGGTAATCACTTTGCAATATACGTGTATCAAATGAACACATTTTACACCTTAAACTTACACAATGTCATATGTCAATTATATCTCCATAAAACTAGGAAAAAAAACTGATACAAGGAAGTGAGGAAACTGAGAATGAGGATGTCTTAATAAGTAAACCCAATGTGTTGGTTAAGTAAAAGTGACCTAGCACAGGATATTGGGTTTATAATCTTTGTGGATTTAAAAATTAAATGGGAGAAGAATTGATATAGAATTGAACTTTCTATCTCAGCCAAGTCCCTTCCTGACAAGTAGAACAATTTAGTGGAAAGAACACATATTGAAGTTATCTATATATGGCTTCAAATCTCCCCTCCATCATTTACTAGTTGTGGACCTTAACTTTAGAGGCTTAGTTCTCTTTTCTGTGATGTGTGGATGATAATGCCTCCTTTGTAGTGTTATATTGGAAAATAGACATGAAATATACAACAATTAGCATGTTCTTTCAGGATTTAAAGTAAGCACATTGAAGATAGAGGTAGTGATATACATCTTCCTCTTTCAGTCATGCCTAATCTTCAATTAAAACATGAATGTAAGTCTGAGCTCTTGAGTAAGGACTCAACCACATTCTACATCAAATTTTTCTAACCTCTGAATGTAAAGTTTCTTGATAATCTCTGCTTATTTTTTTCTCAAAGCTTCCAATTCCAATCTGCCCCACTAGGCAGAGAGCCATAGACTTACACCAAGCATTGGGCGTCTTTTACTTCTCTTTCCTTATGTAACTCCAAACTTTAGATAGTCTAATACCCTTGCCAAGTTTAAGTTTACCTTAGCTCAGTTGCTTCTTCTCAGTAGAAGCACTTCATGCTTCAGTGTTGACCAGAGCCAAATTTCTCACTTTTGTCTTCTAATTTCTTTAGAGAGTGTTCCTAACTACATGGATCTCCTTGCATCACTTTCTGTTCTTTGTCTCTACAAACTCTAGACACATAGTCTCAAGGATATTTTGAGGATCATGTCAGGCCCTGTTTCTGGTGTTCCTGGGTACAAAGAAGATAAAATTTAGAACTACTTTGGGCACAGGAACAGGGAGCTGTGTTTTTCTGGGGGAGACAACCCTAAGAAAATTCCTAACTGTTGCCATTGTTAATGCAGATGATGATCACTGGCCCATGTCAATAGGATAATTGAAAGAGAATAATGTACCAGGGATAATTACTTGATTTCTGGCATTTTGTGGGATGGTAGATGGGAAATAAAATCACACAGATGATTCTTCTGGATGACAGAAGTTTATTAAGAACATATAGTACCAAATCTTAATTAAATCATTTATTAGCTGTATGATCTTGAGTAAATTAACTTTTCTGTACTTTGATTTTCTCATCTATAAAATTATAATAGTAACTGCAGCAACCTCATAAGGCTGTTGTTGAGGATTAACTAAAATAATACATATAAAGTACTTAGTGTGTACTTGGCATGCAATACATGTTTGCTACTATTATTGTTATGATGTTATAAGTTTATAACTTTCACGTTTGTAATGACCCTATAATTTAAAAATATTTCTTAATATTTCTGAAATATGTTTCTCCAAATGGAACACTCCCTTAGTCACTGACTCTACTCAAATTTATAAAATTTGAATAATGATGAAAGTGACCTACCCATTTGGGAGTATCATGAATTACTGGTGACTGGTTACGGGAATATTCTCTAAAAAATGATTTCAAAGATGAGATATGCCTGTGCCACTATCTCAGGGATCTGGGATGGGTTTTAGCATGATCTGAGCATGAACTCATTTTACTTTTCATCTCCGCTTGCATTCAAACCAGTAAATCCCAAATTATGAGGAAGAACAGGACCTGCAACCTGCCTTTCTTGGCCGTCTAATTAGCACCCATATAAGGCAGAAAGAAGAATCTGGTTTTATGCATCGGGATTTAGCAACAATAAAGAGGAGTGGCTCAGGATAAGGCATGAACTCTTCCAGTAATTCTTCTGAAGGCAACTCGGTGGGGAGTGGAGGGAAAGGGACATCTGTCTCATTTAAACAAGAGTAAAATAATACAACTCTTTCCTGACCATGGGAACCCTGGTAGATCTTCCTTCTCTTTGAAGTTTCTCTGTACTTATTGTCTTCAGCACACAATTTAGTTCTTAATTATATCATGTCATGCTATTCAATTTTATGTGTGTTATTCTCCTCTCTCCAACGAGATTGGAAGCAGTTTGAGGAGGCAGATCATGTTTCCTTTTGTGTAAGACTCAGGTGCCAAGAAATGAAAAGAGTTGAATAATCATACCATATATTGGGAAGACGGATTGTTTAGTTATATTGGAAAAACTGGCTCACTATATGGAGAATAAAACCTGGGTTTCTACCTAACATCACACTCAAAGGTGGATTCCAGGTGCGTTAAAGACCTAATGTAAAAGGTGAAACTATAAAGTTAATAGAAGAAAATATAGTAAAATATTTTATGACTTAGAGAAGAAGAATGACTTCTTAAAAATAGTTTTAAAAACGCAACCATAAGGCAAAGAAAATTGATGAATGTGATTACTTTAAACTTATGGATTATGTTTCATCAAGGACAACATGGTCCAAATTAATAGAAGACAGAATGAATAAATGCAATGTCTACAGCCAACAAACTATTCATATCTAGAAAATATAAAAAATTTCTGCAAGGCAATACTAATAAAACAAAACAAGTATAATAAAAAAATAGGCAAAGGATAGGTACAGACAATTTATAGAAATGAAAGCCCAAAAGGCTAGTAAGTATAAGTAACGATGCAAACTTATTAGTAATTAAAAAAATGCAAATTAAGTCATGAATAAGACTTAAGAATGAATAAGAAAATGAAAAACAAAAAAAGAAAAAAGAAAAGAATGAATAAGAAAAGTGTGCATGATTTAATGATAATTGAAAATATAGATTATAAACTCCATTTCCATCTCCATATTTATTATTGTAAGTATATTGCAGTTGAGTCTGCATGGGACAAAGATCAGATGGTGATATGGAAAAATGAAAATTGATTTGAGAAAGGAGAAAAATGTCTTAAAAAATGTTCTTTGATAAAATAAACTAACGCACCTGTCATTTCCACCATTATAAAATAACTCTGTGCTTCTGTATTTCCTTGTCAGGGAAGTTAACATGAGCTTTGTTTTGGGGTGAGGGTTCCCAGGCACCCTGAGCAGAGTTATTACACAACTGAGTTTACTTTCTTCCTTTTGGAGGCAATCCTGTATTTTAGTTTTAACAAAATTGTTAGCATTTCACTTAAATATTACACAACAGGTCTCAGTATTTTAACTTTATTAGTATGTTTGTGAGATAAAATGAACATTTGTGATTGTCTTTCCTTTTCTCAGATATTTAAAAAATATTTAAAATTGTGAAACGTGGTCTTAAAAAAAAAGCATGGGATCTCACAAATAACCTCTTCTGGTATGGTTAAGCTTTTCCATTTGGGTAATATTGTAGTGGAATGGGGGGAGCACTGGGCTAGGATACCTTGACCTCAGTTCTCTCCCCTTTAAAGGAGGTGGTTGAGTTAGAACGAGTGGTTTATTAGACTCACTCATCGTTAGAATGCACATTCCCTTACTCTCCTACCCCACCTATCCAGCCCATCAGACACTGATTCAGCGGGTCTGGAGCGGGGCCTGGGAACCTGCAGGATGATTCCAATGCAGAAGTTCTGAAAATCCTGTTTTGAGAAATACTGAGGGAAATGATCCACAAAACTCCTTCCACCTGCAATCCCACTTGCTTATGATAGAAAGAATTTTATCTGACTTACCAAGTTTTCGCTCATCTCCCGTAAGTCCTTAAGTTGGTATGTGCTGTTTTGTCCAGAATGCCTATTGATTCGTAGATCTGAAATTTTAAAGGTGCCATGATAATACTCCATTTTCTGGCCTGTGATGAAAAGGAAAAGCAGGAAATTAAGTGGTTTAGGCATAAATTTCACGATCTAAGGCCCAACTATAATGAGGCTAATATGAAGTCTTGAATGTATCATTGGGATTCTTTCTAATTTAGTTTCATAAAAATATATAGTAAAAATAGTGATTAACATTTTATGTTAGTAACGGTAGCTGGTATTTATCAAGTGCCTACTATCTGCCAAGCACCGTTCTGGGCACTTGATGTATATTCTCATTTGATCCTCATGCCAGCTCTCTAACACTGGTATCACCCACATTTCACAGATGAGGAAAGTGAGACACAGAGGATTTAAGTAACTTGCTCTGTGCTATCAACTAGTAAGTGGCCTATCCAAGCTTAAACCCAGACAGTGTGGCTCTAGAGCTGGAAAATTTAAATACTATATTGCCCCTTGTTGAGGTAAGACGTATACCATCTTACACTTTACTGGAAGAAGAGGTAAATAAACATCTTTGTAAATTGTGATTTGTAATGTGAGAGCCAGGCACCCAAGAAAGAAGTGAAAAGAAAGGCAGGGAAAGACTGTCTGAGGTTGGAGGTGAGAACGATGTGTAACAGGGATGAATGAATCAGATTTCTGCTTGGCTATCAGGAAAGGTAAGAAAACAGAGAGCAGTGGAGATTCGCAGGGATTTGGTAATCTTAGGAGTACAGCCCAGGGGAGTAAGAAAGCTACAAATAGTTAAAGATGTGGAATGGAGCAACCACAAAATAACCTCTCTCCTTGGGGGGCTTGGCTCCTCCCTTGGGGGAGGACACACTGGGCTTCCCAGCCATGCACCTAGAAAAGAAAGTGGGATCTCAGGATGGCATATCTCCTACTTGGGACATCTCTGGACTCTGTAGGACTTTTTTGGTCCGTTTGATTACTTATCTATATAATCCATATTGTTATCAAACCTTATACTCATAATAAAGGGGCTTTTGTGCAGTCAAATGAACTGACCTGAGAAACTTTTGCCGTTGGCGTAAACTACACATGGGGTGTCAATGGGGCCCAGAACTATGTTCTCAAGCCCTTTAAAACCCCCAATAGAGTCTTCACCCCCATCAAGTCTGAGGAAGGTGATAGCAGATAAGACCGTTCAAGTAAGCAGCCCGAGCTAGTTGTTTTGTCATATAAATCTGTGTGAGAGTGACATTGCAGGGATTTGTCATAAAATGTAAATGACTTCCACTCAGTGCAGAGAAAGGTGCAATACAAAAAGAATTGCATTCTTTGTATAATTATAAATATATCAGGCAATAAAAAAATAATCCCTGAGTATTGTTTTGGAAAGAGTAAAATTTTTTCTTTAAAAATAGGTAACAATATTATGTCATACTTATAGTTTACCAATCCTTTTGAAATTCATTATTTCATTGAACATGTGCTTTTCTTTTGCCCTTGAAAGTTAGTGGACAGAAAATGATGAGTAAGAAAGCCAATTTTAATAACTAATTTATCACAGTTTTTCACTTGAATATACAATGAATGATTAGAGTTTATTGTGATTACTAACAAATTTCAGACAATTACTGTTTTTGATTTTTTTGCGTACATTCTCAAAGAATACTAGATTGTGAGCTCCAGGGAGATGGGAAATTTGTCTGCTTTGCTTAATGCTGTATCTTGAGTATCCAGAAAAGCACTCACATGTAATAAGCATCCAGTAATTATTTGTTGATGAAATGATGGAATAAATTAAAAAATTCTGAATGTAGACATTTACTGGTTAAAATACAATGTTTTTGGATGAAATTATATTTACATATATGCAAATGAAGGTTTACAGGAAAATGAAATCAAACTGAGCAAAATCTGTAATTTTACTTACCGGAGACTAAGAAATGAGCCAGAAGACCAATGGCCACTGCCACCACTGTTAGTAACAACCCAACAAGAAGGGCGATCATCCATGGTTTCAAACCTCTGTTTCGGGTATCAAATCCTACTGCTCTGCAAAAAGGAAAACTGATCAGTTACTCTCACATTGTAAGAGTTACAGGCTTTCTGGTTCTCCATGGGTAAGTGCAAGTTGCTTTAGCCTACTTTTCCTAGCAAGAAGACGTATGTCTTTAATTTTGGTCAAGATCATCTTGGCTTAAGGGGAGGTGTTAAAAAGATCAGGATCTGGGCATCCATAATGTTGCTCCTGGCTTCTATTTCTAGAGGCATTTGGTGGCTCTTTGTGGTGGCCAGTCCTGACTTCTTTCAGCAGTGTGGTCCAAAGTAGCACATGTGCTTGGACAAGGACGATTCCTTCTTTCTCCAAGACTTTAAAAAAAAATCTCTTTTATCTGTCTATCCTTTTAGAGTTTACAAGTGATTTCAAATCTATTATTTCACTTACTTTTCAACTTTTATTTTTAACTCTTTATTCTGAAAATTTTTAGACAAAAATTTAGAAAGAATAGTATAATAGAAAACCTCTATATTCATCATATCATTTTATCAGTTGTTGACATTTTTGCTGTATTTTCTTTGTTCATTTTTCGCTGCTATATTTTAATGCGAAGTAAGACATCATGAACTTTCACCAAATCATTATTATAACACTTTTTATATTGTCTTACGTATATACTTTTATATATGTGGGATATTTCCAACATAGCTAAAACACCATAACAATCCTAAAATGTTAACAATATTTCTCCAGTATCTTCTAATGCCCAATCCATCTTCAAATTTCCTCTGTTGTCCCTATTATATTTACAGATGGTTTGTACAAACTGGGACATAATCAAGGACCACATACTACCTTGGTTGTTATGTCTTTTAAGTCTCTTTTAATCTAAGAGTCCTGCTTCCTTTTTAATATTTAATGACATTAACTTGTTAAAGAGATCAAGCCAGTTGTACTTTAGAAAGTCCCACCTTCTGGACTTGTCTGAATGCTTTCTTGTGATATCATTTAACTTGTTTTTCTGTCTCCCTCATTTCCTCTAAGCTTAAATTTAGATCTAAGGGCTTGATT
This sequence comes from Tapirus indicus, assembly GCA_031878705.1. Classification (NCBI taxonomy): domain Eukaryota; kingdom Metazoa; phylum Chordata; class Mammalia; order Perissodactyla; family Tapiridae; genus Tapirus; species Tapirus indicus. The sequence goes on from CM062919.1 coordinate 52,261,769, forward strand.
CGATTTAGGTTAAATTCATTTGGAGATTACTTCAAAAGTGATACTGTATATTTTATATTGCATCACATCAGAATTATAGGAAATTTCCACAGTTTAGGAGGAAAAACCAACTCTTTACTTTTCCTCTAGCACCTTGTGATCAACAATAGTGCTAAACACATTGTATCAAGTATTTGTTTGCATGAATATTAACCTATGCCTAACGGTGAACTCCCCAATGGGCTAGAGTAATCTTGTTCATCTTTTTATCATTAAGACCTAACAAGGTGCCTAGTACAGAGTATGAATTTCATAAATTGATGAGAGTCAAGCAGGCGTTATACCAACCTTATATATGAAATAGAAGCTGAGAGAGAGGATACCTGATTTGTTAGAGTCAAGTGGCCGAAAAGGGCCCGGGCCATCTAACTCATCTTCTAGTGCTCTTCCTCTACAACTTGCCATTGTAGTCAACTTTATCTATCCCTTTCATTAGAATTTATCTGTTCGCCTGTGCATTGGTAAGACAAATTTTGGGGGTAGGGCAGAAGGTACTTTTCATATTTCCTTCATAAGATTTAGCGCAATGCTTTGCACTAAGTAGACTTTTCATAAATATTGATTGATTTACAGAAAGTTTTTCTTTTGAATATAAAAATATTTATATATATAATTTGTATATAAATTTTATATTTATAAATATTTTACATAAAAGATGCAAACTGTTTGAACCTAAATAGTTAAAAAGATGATACTTTTGGCATAATAATACATTTAGCCAATAAACCTAGTTGAACCTGAGAGATGTGAATTCTGTTGGGTTTGGAAAATATTGACAATGTGTGCACTGACTGATTAAAAAGAATCTAGACAACTGGCTGTGGAAAGGCAGCATGTCCTTTGACGGACAAGAGCTAAGTTGCCAGAATATAACAATAAACAGAAGGTCCATGGGGTGCGACATTCTTTAGCCTCTTAAGTGGCTTAAAACCTAAATTCAGAAGTGAAGAAGAACTTAGAGACTATTCAGTATAATTTAATACATTTTTCCAGATGAGGAAACTGAGGCCCAGAGATAATTAAGCTATTTCTCCTATAGAACTAGCAGTCATCTCAAACTCATGTCTTCTAACTTCCAAGACACTATTTCTTCTCAGTGCCAGACTGCCTTTCCATTGATTGCATTTTAATTCTTAAATAGATTTGCTATTTATATATTCATCTATTCACTTCACTCATTCATTCTTCAATTATTTGACCATTCATTTTCTCGGAGAATCTTATCAGTGTGTCTCCAAGTCATTGAAAAACAAAAAAGGACCAAAGGAGAAAGGCTTGAACTCAAAATTTAAGAGCTTAGAAATCTATCTCCCCATCAGAGCACGGTTCCTCTGAGTAGGACAAATGGAGAAAGTGAATGACAGGAAGATCACACACCCCAAGGCGCGCACAAACTCACACTGTTACAGATTGAACTGTGGGACTCTAGAGAAGAGCAGTTCAACACCCATTGACATGCTGCTTCAAGTGCTGTGGCAGTCACGTCCACAATCCCATACAGAGAGCTGTATGGGGAAATAGTGACCGACAAATGGGGGTGATAAGTTGTCAGAGTGTTTCTCCTCTTGAGGAAACTTTTGGGGAATTGACAGGTGCACAATGCCAAATTACAAAAGTTGCAAGAGCCATAGGTTAAAGCTGCAGCTACTTAATCCCATATGAATAAACTTTCAACTTAGTCTCAACTTTTATGAATATGAACAAGCAATGCATAAAAGCAAATATGCATCATCAACTTCCTGGAGAGGTTCTGCTAGTAATTTGCATAATATCACTTCAGATTTGAAAAGAAATATACTTAGTAAAGCCTTTGGAATCTAGCCTGTTTGTAAGTAGAGGTGCACCATTGTTCTCATGCATTTTTTTTTTCCTGCTTTACCTGCACCCATGAGGTGCAAACACTGGTGCATTAATTTCCCGTTGATGCGTAACAAATTACCACAAATTTCGCGTCTCCAAGCAACACTCATTTATTAGCTCACAGTTCTACGTGTGGCACAGCTCAGGATCTCACAAGGCTGAAATCAAGGTGTCGGTTGGGGCTGCTGTCTCATTTGCTATTTGTGATCCTCTTCCAAGCGCACTCAGGTTTGAGGCAGAGAGTTCAGTTTCTTGAAGCTGAACTGGGATCCCTGTTCTTGGTTGGCTGTGAGTCAGAGGCCTCTCTCCACTCCTAGATGCAGCCACATTCTTTGCATGTGATCCCCTCTGTCTTCAAAGCCAGGCATGGAGAATCTCTTTCTCATCAAATCTCTCTCACATTCTGAACCTATCCCTCCAGGTCTACCTGGAGCCTAGTCCTTTTTAAGGTGTCACCTGATTAGGTTAGGCCCACCAAGAACAATCTCATTTTTAGTCAAAAGATCTGAGACTTTAATCATATCTTCAAAATCCCCTCATGATAGCACCCAGATTAGTGTTTGAATAACGGGGAGAAGGAATGTGTACCCCAGGGGATGGGAGTCTTGGGGACCACTTTAGAATTTTGTCACAACTGAAAATATTATGACTTTCGTATAAATGGACAGAAATCCATAGCCTTCAAAGAAAGCATGTGAGATTTTAAATATCTAATTTTGTGGGGGTCGTGGAGAACTATTTCATTAAAAAAGAATTCCGTGTTAAGCACACAATTAGAAGACTAGGGGGTATTTTATTTAGGTAATAATTTGGGGGAATATAAAGTGAACTTTTGGGAATTAAAATGGGAAAAAAGCTGAAAGTAATCCCTTATTGTGACCTAGTTGGCATTCTGCATTCCTTTAAGGAAAGAGCAAGTACAGATGATAATTACTCAGAGTAACGAAACCTATAATCTGTGTAAAGTCCAATTTACCATATCCATTACACCCTCATTAAGTTTGATTATTCAGTGTTTTGAAGGGTGTGTCCATGGCATGATTTTTCCGGAGATGTTGTCAATGACAACATGGTGCTAATTTGAATAATTTTGTGACTTTGCTTTCTGCTATCTCACAGACTGAAAGATACACAGCTTGAAGAATATAGAGCAGTATAAATTGTCAATGACCGGAGTTGGGATATTCATTTCCTCAGTAACCAGGCTCTAAGCTGATGACTTCTAAATATGTGAATTCAGAGATGACTTGATTTAGCAAAACCTCATGGACCCCCAACTCCACATGGATCTTACTTTTCCTAAAAAGGCCTTCTCTGAAGGCAGCAACTTTGGCTCACTCCACAGTCAACCACGTGCCCTTTTTCACTTTATTGGTTCCAAATCTTTCTTTTTTCAAGATTATTTTTCTTATCATTATCCAAATGTAGATATAGATTATTATACAAATGTCAATTTACAGACAGGTTATGTTCACGTAAATCTTCATATAGACAGCTTTTTGAAGTCTAAAATACGCTATCTGATTTAAAAAGAAATTATTGTTTAGCTTCTTAGGCCAACCTACAAGTCTACTTAATTCCTAATGGAGCTGAACAAACGTGCTAAATGCACTGAATTCCTGGAAGCCAATTGGTGCAGAAAACTTTGCTCCTCTTTTCCTAGCTAGTGCCCATCCCTGGAGGAAAGTTCTTATAGAATCAAAGCGCCAAACTCTCCTTGAACCAATGAAAATTGTCATTCCCTCTGAGCCGCTGAACTCAGTCATTTGTTACAGAAAAAGCAACATTTTGTGGTGACCTAATATACTCTGATATGTGAATATCTGCCTGAGTATTCTGGGACTATTTTAGAATGACCATTTAATACACAAAGTGATAAGAACAAGAGGTACTATTTAGAAGTGTTGACTGTGTAGGAATTGTTGATATATTGTCACATTTCACCCTCCAAACATTCTTGTCAGTTGAATTACTTATCTTCATTTTACAGGTGAATAACTTTCTCAATTCACGCAGCCAGTATGCAGAAGCCCATTTTCCTCTGTGATATCAAACTTACTTTTGGGAGTGATTTTCATTTTTCAGAAGAGGTTTCCTATTAGCCCAAACCAATAACGTGTGGAATTTCAAGCAGAGTAAAAGGCAAGTAAACAGTTTTATGAACTGAAGATAGAGGTTGTTTTACTGATCAGCGAGACCACCGATCTTCACTGTGGTTAAATCTTGAATTAGTTTTCGCTTTCACATCTTTTTCTTTTCCACTGGACTTAAATTCCCATGAACTCTCAGAAAATTAAGGTTCCCTTCTCTCCTCACAGAGGCTCCCAGAACAGCAACAAAGGTCATCCGGAGGGGAGGAGGGAAGGAAGGCTGTGAAGCGGGTGGGTATGAGGAAAATTAATGATTATATTTGGGGTTGTCTGTAAACTTTGAGGGCTTTTATTTAATTTGACACTTTTTTCCATGCTGCCACATGTTCCATATATGTTTTAGTTCTTGAGGTGTTATGCGTAGCCATGTCCTCTGACCCCAAAGTGTACAAGATCTTGAAGACAGGGAATAAGTCAAATAAAACATTGAGGCATTTCTCAAGAAGTGTTCCCAGGTAGCAGGGAAAAGGGAGGCTTCCCATATTCAAATAGGATTGGAAAAAATGGGTTAAATAAAGTTAAATAGGATCCTCACTCCCAGAAGTCTTAGAGCCTTTGATGGTTTCAAACAGGGGGTAAATGTGAGCAGCATTTCTGTCTTAGTTTTGTATACATCCTGTTCACTGATACAACCCTGGTGCCCGATAAACCACCTGGCTCCTAGTAGATACTTGACTATTCTTTGTTGAGTTGGATTGAAATAAAAGTTTTATATATGTACTTTTTTTTAAACCACCATATCTACTAATATCTCCTGGGATTCTGATGTCCTACAGAAGACGGTTTTAAAAACGTGGCTCTAGATGTATTTACACTATGGTAGTGCTCTATGGAATGCCTCATTGTCAGCAGGTTAAAAAGAGAAAAACAAACAAAGAAAACTTCTGATATTCCTTCTGTATCTAACTCCCAGATATGGGTGAGGGGTGGAGAAAAGAGAGAGGTACAATATTGAATAAAATACCACACTGTGAGTCCAGACCAAAAAAAATTGTGTGTGGAAAACGATGAAGAGATTCAGGCTGAGCTGAGTTCAGGGGACTCAGAGAAGAAAAATCAGGACCCCAGAAAAGACAACACTCCACTTCCTCATCCATCTAGGGAAATGCCATCACCCTGGTCCCAGCAAAGAAATTGGGCAAACTGGCAAAAAAGGGGCATAACTGAGAATTTTGAGGCTGGAAGAGGAAAATGTGAACTAGTGGGGATTGAGAACATCTTTCCTGGATTCCTCACGGATGTACTTCAACTCCATGGAGGGATACCCCCATCCCTGACACTTCCTGGCAGGGACAAAGTTACCCACTGCTTATCACTTCCGGCCTGCTAGGCTAGATTTACTCCAAATTCTTGCAACCCTGTCTTTCCTCTAGCATCTACCCAACCTTAATGACTGAAATTAATTTCAGATTCTTGTGCCTTCTAAATCTCCTTGTCTTGATCCAGTAAAAGGGCCTTCCCTAGCTGTATTCTGAGATATGACCAGCATTTAACTCTCTCATTTTCAGATATCAGCAAAACATGGAGTTTTATTATGTTAGCTTATAGCTGCAAAACCTTTCTTAAATAGTGTTGAACTTCAACTTTAGATTAGGGATAGAGCACAATCACATGCTAGTTTAAATCAATGCAACATGATTGAATTGGCTTCTAATTGGGAGTGGTACAGCATTAATGACAGGAGCCCACTTTCTGGCGCCAGACTCCCAGAGTTCAAGTCCTAGCCCTGCCACTTGCTAGCTCTGCAATATGAGGCAAGGCATTCTACCTTTTTATGTTTTAGTTCCCCCACTTGTAAAATGGAGATGATGTTAATACCTACCTTATAGGATTTATATGAAAGTTAAGTGCATTGATTCATGTAAAGTGCCCCAGAACATAGTAAATACTAGATAAATGTGAGCCATTATCACTATTTTTGTTGTTATTATTATTATACATTGATAGAAATCAGCCATGCTGATAAAATGGTCATTTTAGTATGAGGATATTTATGGTAGGTAATTTTGGTACCAGTAGCATTTTGGATTTTGGATCGTCTTGGAGTTGCCCTACAGGAGTGAGCTTACATAGATAGGGTATTAGGAGATACCTAGAATATGTTTAATGCAATATTAATCAACCAAAAGATGTATTCCATTGTGGCTCAGAGTGACACGATAAAATGGAGATGCTGTTTTATAAGCACAATATTAATAAGGGCATAAGGGACTAAGTAACAAAACAGAAACTTATTACAGAATGTTCTACCTTACTAGAAAAGATAGATAGCAATCAAATGTCGTCATGTAGTTTGTGTGTGTGTGTTTGGTTTAGTCCTAACATGTTTTTGGCACAAGATTCTGTCCCACATGTTAAAGTGTGTAAACTATGTATCAGATTGGAGGTTAAGGCCCAGGCTGGGATGATATCCATGTATGAAAAATGAATTGTTTGCATTCAAATGCCTGGGTCAGAGCCTTGTATACCATAAATATGTCCTAACCAATTACCTCTAAGAATTGACCAAATATTACAATATTTCTTATTCCTCCTTTGTCCTTTCATTTCTCCATCTATCCATTCAACTATCCATCCATCCATCCATCCATTTGCCTATTTTCATTTTCCACGACCTTTTATTGAGTCTCTACTATGTTTTAGGCATCATGCTGGGCTTAGGGAAGCAAGGATGAATGAGACATGCTTTCTTCCCTAATGCTTTTGTCTCAATCTGTGCCATGTGATTAAAAATAATGAAGTATTGTAAACTATTTTTCTGTAAATATTTAAAATAGCACAAATAAATTTCCATTAAGGTAACAAAAATGAGAGTTAAAGATTGCAAAATAATAGAAAAAAATATGTATATATTGGTCTTTGCCCCGGTTCCTGGCACAGAGCTCCTAAATCCCTTGAGATTTTTTGGGTGATGGGGTGTCTTTTGTTCCAATGAGGTAAGTCTTGGGGGGCTTCTGAATAGCTTCTGGGTGGAGGCTCCTCATCAGAAAGACCAAGCCATGATGAGAAGTTTGGAATTCTCAGCTTCACCTCCTGTCCTCTGGGAAGGGAAAAGGGGCTAGAGATTGAGTTAATTGAGCATGCCTATATGGTGAAGCCTCCAAAAAATCCCAATAGTGTAGGGTTTGGGGAGCTTCTGGGTCAATGTACACATCCACGTGTTGGGAGGGTGGTGCACCCCAACTCCACAAGGATGGAATCTCCTACACTTGAGACCCTTCTGGACGTCTGTATGTTGTCTATCTGGCTATTCATTCACATCCTTTAATAGCTTTTGTAACCAACTGGTAATCTAGTAGGTAAACTGTTTTCCTAAGCTCTGTGAGCTGCTCTAGCAGATTAATCAAACCGGAGGAGGAGATTGTGAGAACCTCTGATTTATAGCCATTCGGTGAGAAGCACAGGTAACAACCCGGACTTGCAATTAGCACCTGAGGTGGGAGCCGCGGCAGTCTTATGGAAACCTGTGGGGTCTGTGCTAACTCCAGTTAGTGTCAGAATTGAATTGAATTGTAGGACACCGGCTGGTGTTGGCGAACTGCTGGGGAAAAACCCTCACAGCTGGTCTCAGAAGTGTTGTGAGTGTGGCAGTAGTGTGGGAGTAAAGGAAAACACGGAGAGTTTTTCCCAAAGATTTAAAAAAATTTCTTTAAGTCTTCACGTGCCTGGACAAATCTTCAGGCATCCAGGTATTACAGATATGTCCTACCTTTTAGGGTCAGAAGACTTTGGTGTCAGTCCCTGCTTGTAACTCTTTCACGTGTATCTTGAGAAGTTTATGAAACTTCTCTGAATCTTAGTTTTCCCACCTGTAAAATGGTGATAATAAATACTACCCAGAGATGTGAAGCAATGAAGTGAGTAAATGAAGGGCTCTAGCACGTATCAAGTTCCTACTCTGGGTCAGGAGTTTTCATATAAGTTATCTCATGTAACGGTTGGCACAGCTTGGTAGGGTAGGCCTCATTATCTCCATTTCAGTAATGAGGAAACTGAGGGTCAGGGAGGAAAAGTGACACAGGTTACAGAGCTAAGGGAAGGGAAGGCCTTGTCTGTCTGACTTCAAGGCTATCTGTCCCATTCATAACCAGACCACTCTGATAAGGAATGTGAAAGCCTTCAGTAGTATACTATTCAAATGTTGCTTATATTATTTTTGTATCCCCAGTGGGCCTATTTCTTGTCATTGCCCAAGATGTTTCAGAGACACAACCATGAATGTTTTGGGGGCAGGTTGGTGTACATGGCTTGAGTTTAAAGCTCAATAATTCTATGATCTGAGGCAACTCTCTTCTTCTGTAAAATTGGGTAATAATAGCTAATTCGTATGAGGATTATAAAGAATAAATGAGATAATGTATGGAAAATCATCCATATTTTGTAAATAGGTAATGAACGGTAGATGTTATTATAATAATTACAAATAAACTACCACCACTATGAATTCATATACTTATCTGATCATAAATTCCTATCATCTTGGTTTCCAAGTATTTTATATACATATCCACCAGCCTCCCTATTTTATCTACAAATACATTATATTCTATATGCCAGACAACTGGAGAAGAGGGAAGGCAAAACAAAGAGGAGGATGCTATACATTAGAATTTAAACCTTAATGATATGAATGCATATTTTAATTCATTTACTATAAATAAAGCCCTACTGAGTAACTAGCACTATGAATCTTTTACTCAAATTTTAAATTAAAATACAAAAAGATATTTTCTCTTGAAAATTATCAAAAAGAAGGAAAAGCAGAAAATCTTAATAGTTAAGCTCTGACTCCAGACTGCCTCAAATCCCAACTCTTCCACTCATTAGCCTGTGATGTAGGGCTAGTTACTTTTTTATCTATAAAATGGAGATAATAATAGTACCCAATCATAGGGTTGTCGTGAGAATTAAATGAACTAATATAATGTAGTGCATATATGGCACATAGTAAGCACTATGAGTTTGCTGAAAACTGACAAAACAGTAAAATTTAATTGATAATTTATACAAAGTTTTGTGATCAGTAAGTAGCATGGAGATTTTACTTTGCTATTTTTAACTCAGAAGATATATTTTTGAATATATTAGAGAATAGATTTGGAAAATTAACAGGTTGCTTGAAATTAGTATTCAAAATAAAATGTAAGACATGAATGCTTGCAAAGACTAGCCCAGGAGTATCTTTTTCTCAAAAGGATGATAATGGAGAGAAGGAATCTAATTTTTGCATTTATTAAGCAGTGCCAAAAATAATGAGCTATAGGAAGAGAGAGATGCCAGACTTCTGGGAACAGGACAACAACCTCAGATGAAAAAGTCATTTGATATTTTACCTCTTATAAGAGAAATGAATGGGATTTTAAGTTAATGAATCACCCAATTAAAACATTTATAGGAAAGAGTAGAGGTATGGATTTTGAAAATGCAAATGGATACTCAGAGCAAAGTCAAAACACTAAAGAGTCTCTGAAATGTAGAGAAGAGGGTCACAAAACCCACAGAGAAGAGATCCAAGGTTCCAAACGGCAAGGACATGAATCAGATGTATTTTGACAAGACTTCCACATTGTGTTTCTTGTTAATAGAAAGGTAAGAATGGTGAGCATGACTGTAGAACACATTGTAGAATTAGTGTCGGTGAGACATAGGGTGTCATAGCAATTATTAAGCATTTGCTTTGCCTCAATCCTTAAGCCTGCCTGTTAATACGACCTGCCATCTTCTGCAAATCCTCCAAATCCTGAATTAGTATTCTGTGAATTTATCTTAAAGAAACTATAAACATTCAGTGTTTCCCACTGTCCCCTTTCTTTACCAAGTGTCATGAATGTCCTGAATAACAGCACTGACCCAGTATTACTCTTATCATTTACTTCCCTTCAACTGAAAACATTCCTATAAATATTCATTAGAAAAGAAGACTTTTGGTGTCTCTATGCATGAGGTGATATTTTTTAAAAAATAACTTTGGGACTGTGATATATGAAAAGTTGGAACTACTGCTCTACAATATCATGATTTCCATAAACGTGGAATATGCATTTTTAAATTCAATGAATTTTAATAAATAAGCTAAACATTAATGCTAGACATTTACATTTGTTCACTCATTCATTTGTACAACGAACATTTATGAAGTGCTGATGATATGTGAAGCTTGGTAGACCCTCTCTAGGGATCTCAGAGACCCTGTCACAATTACTAGGTGCTCACTAAAGGACCGATACAAATGTGTATTTTATTAGTGGGGAATGAAGCCCAGTGAAGTTCACTAACTTAGTGGGTGATCTAGTGTCAAATTCTCCTCTCTGAAATTCCCCAGGTGGAATCCTTCCCTTCTAGAGAGGCTGCAAGAGTCTAGGAAGACTGCACTTAAGGTCTTGTGGATTGTAGCTCCTTGATTCTGGCATCATACAGCTCTGCAGACTTGGAGAAGCTCCCGAACTTCTGTTTCCCTCAGATTCCTCACTTTAAAGTGAGAGTTAAAGATTCCTGTTCTACTTATCTCCCAAGGGTGTCCTGACTATTAAATGAAATAACGTATGTAAAAATGTTTTGAAAATGGCATAAATCTAAGCAATAGTGAAGTATTATTGTCATCATGGATGCTTAAAATTATATTTTAATTGTATATAAACTAATTCCAAGGAATCCTTGAAATTGAAAAAAAACTTGAAATAATTAATGGTTTTCTTTTTTATTTAATATTTAATGGGGAAATTTTTGGAGAGCAACATGTTTTCCCCAGTCTGGATCTCCTGTTTCCTTTCTCCCCCCAAGGAGTCCTGAGATTTCTATGATGAAGGCAGGTTTTTCTGCAGCTATTGACCTCCCAATCTATATTAGTTCCCACGGACTGACTATAAGGGACAAGGGAAATCAGCTAAAGGGAAAGTGCTATACAAGCTAAGTTTAGTCAGTTTGCTGAAAGGAGGCTTTTCTTAAAACAAACTCCTTTCTCCCCTCCTGTGCTTCCCCCGAAATCAGAATTAATTAAGACACAATGTAATATAGGTTTCCATTAACTTCTAAAATCCCAGCTATTGAACTTAGCAACACGACATAATGCTAACAATGATTTTTGATACAAAAATATTGATTTAAAATACAGAGATAATTAATCCATTTGCTATAATAATTCCAGAAATTGTACAAGATCCAATGCAGATTGAATCCACTGAGGACACCTCAGGCAGTCCTCAGACATGCTGGGAATCTAGGCACTGACAGTAGCACAAACAAGTCATTTACAAAGCAAAACCAAACTTACCGATACATCATCTGCAGAGGAAGAATGTGATCTTGGAGGTCTGCGCCTGCTGAACTCGACTTTCTAATCAACTATATGACATCTCTAGAGATGTTAGAGGTCTACAGCTAGAAGAAATAAGGAAACAAATTACAAGTAGTTGAAATGAAACTAGTTTGACAAGTCTGAACAGAGATGCCTCAACCCATAGAATAGCTCAAAGAAAATAGCCCAGAGACAGCATAGTCCCAACAAGAAAGCAATATTTTTTTTCGTATTGACTAATTTTGTTAAAGGAGAAGAAACTGGTTCCAAGGATTTGAATAAGAAATACCTTAGGAATGCACTAGAATTAAGAGTTTAAAGAAGATTATTTGTAGGTGTACAAATATATTAAAGAAACCTTCACATAAAAGCTCCCAATAAAAACAAATATTCCTAAAACCTCAATTCATAATATAATTCAAAAAATACTCCTTAAATTTTTGCTGAACAACAGCTATATCCATGTGCTAGAGAGGTATAATGAAGTTATTAATATATAATCATTTTTCTTTTAAAAAATACCTACTTCTGATAGTACATACAAATAAATTCATATCAAACCAGATTTTTCCCAAAAAGATTTAATGTAATAAATGTATATATTTTATATATATATGAAGAGAGAGAGAGAAAGAAACATTTATTAGAATGAAGAAAACAAAAAAAATCAGAGAAACAATTTTTCAATAATTTTTTAATTAGACAACAAGCATCCTTGCTCCTTGTGAATATTTAAACATTAGAAATGATGCTGAAACTCTGTTTGACCATGTCCTAATTTTGGTTCCTTTCCTTCTCCCCAGAAGCAACTAATGTTATTAGGGTCCATCTTTTTATAGAACATACCAAGCATTTACAGACACACACACACCTATATCCGTAGAAAAACATATATGAATATTAAAATATTAATTCGACAATATCATATTGTACACATCCTTGAGCACTTTGATTTTTCTTCACTTAATATTTTGAAGATCTTTCTATGTTGGGAGACACAGATCTACCTTATTTTTTTTTAACAGCTATATGAAGTATGAATACAATTAGTGTTTAGCTTTGATTATAATCTTACAACCAAATGATATCTATTTAAAGGGAAACACTACTTTAAATAAAGGCTTTTAGCAGTCATTGCTTCTAACACTTAGGGAAAGCACATTTGAAATAATCCTAGACAGTACCGCACAGTGCTTTAAGTACGTACACTCTCTAGAATCAGCATGCCAGGGTTCAAATCTTAGCAATTTCCATGTCTGTAAAATAGGAATAGTACTAGTGACTACCTCATAGGGTGTTTTTGAAATGTAAATGTGTTAATACATGTAAAATGCTTAGAATAGTGCCTTAAAATGCTTCTGTAGTGCCAACGGAAGCACTACAGAAGTGTTAACTATTATTATTAGGACTTTAGTTTATTTGCATATATTTTCTTACCTACTATTTAACAGAGAAACGTTTAGTGAAGCTCATTCCGTTGAACTATACGTGGAGCACACATAGTTTCAGTCTTCCTTTCCCTTCTCTTTTCTTCCTTCCCTTCTTTTCCCTCCTTTTTTCCTGACACAGTGCTTCATGGAATAGTGAAAAGGGGCAATAATTTAGAAGGGAATTCTGACTCCCTGATAGTTACGTAAACTTGGACAGGCTACTTAAACCCTTTGAGCATCAGTTTCTTCCTTTATGAAATGAGCTGATAACCATTTACGTGCAGGACTTTCGTTAGACTTAAATGATGGATGTGAAACTGCCTAGCACACTGTCTGGTAATAAATGGCAGCTTCCATTGTGAGTGGCAGAAGGCCTGGTGGACAGAGCCCAGACTTTGGAGGGAAATACACCTGTCTGTAAATCCTGGCTCCTCACACAGCTGCTGCTTGGCCCTTCTGCACCTTAGCTTCCTCAACTGTACATAGAATTAATGACTATTGTAGGAATTAAATGAAAGAGTATGTGTGAAATGCTCCCCACACTGTCTGGTATGTATAAGAACTGAATCGTGAACTGTATTAAGATAAAATAGTGACTGCACTCTACGTCAGCCCGGCAGAACATGGCGAGAAGTTTGCTTAGAACTCCTTTATTGGCCCTGATGTCGTCCGGCTTCTTAGCTTTCCGGGTCTTTGTTTATAGGAGGGTAGAGGACTAAACGGCTGAATATGAAGATAAATTCCAGAATTGATAGCAGGAGTTTAATAAGCTATAGGCTAACAGTAGGCAACATGGCACAGAGAATAAGAAACCTTTGAAACAAATAAAACTGGGACCAGATTTCTGTCTTTCAGTAACTACAGCTTTGAGTAAGTTAACTTTCTGAGTGTAATTTTCCTTCTCTGAGACTAGTAATGTATGTGCAAATTAAATGAGACTACCTCAAAGGCATTATGCTGAGTAAAAGAAGCCAGACCGAAAAGTCTACCTATTGTATGATTCCATAAATGTTACATTCCAGAAAGACAGAGCTTACGAGGACAAAAATACATCCGAGTGGCTGGAGCCTGGTGGTAGCAGGGAAGTGTTTTCTACAAGGGAGTATTTGGGATGATGAAAATATTCTATATTTTGTGGTGGTGGTTATAAGACTATATGTGCTTGTCAAAACTCATAGAACTATTCACCAAGAAAGGTGAATTTTACTGAATGTGAATTATGCCTCAATACAAATATATAATCAAAATAGAAAATAATTTATAATAATTGCAATTAAACTACTTATCAAAGGCCAGGCATTGCAATTAATGCTGTATATGCACTATCTTAGTACTTCAAAACAGCCCTTCAAGGTAGGAATTAATCCCACTTTACAGAAATGGAAACTGAGGTTCACAGATGTTATATAATTTGCCCGATTTCACACCTGAGAGTAGTAGAGATGGCATTTTCCTCCTGGGCATCTCTGACTCCAAAAGCCCCGATCTTTATCAATTGGATCTACTATACGAATGGTTCTTGATACAAAGCTGGCCCTCAAAACACAGTTTTATTTTTGCCCCATCACTAGCTGATTACTGAAGTTGGAAGTGGGGAGTAGCAGTCTTTTGTCGCTATTCTAGTCTATCTTTTATGTTGTACCACCTCAAACAGCTACAATGTCATCCTAATTTCCCTAATGTGATGGGAACAAAGATGTAAACTATTATGATGGTCAACAATTGCAGTTTTAATATAAATGAAATGATTTTTTTGTTTCACTTTAGGCATTTACTTGAGTAGATCTCAATAATTCACTGTATCAAAAAATTACATACAATTGTTCATGCCCAAACCCATCGTTTTTTTTTTTGTGAGGAAGATTGGCCCTGAGCTAACATCTGTTGCCAGTCTTCCTCCAATTTTTTTTTTGTATGTGGGATGCTGCCACAGCATGGCTTGATGAGCAGTGTGTAAGTCCACACCTGGGATCCGAGCCCCCAAACCCTGCACTGCTGAAGCAGAGGTGCAAACTTAACCACTACACTGCTGGGCCTGCCCCAAACCTGTACTTTTTTTTTTTTTGGTAAGGAAGATCGGCCCTGAGCTAACATCCCCTGCCAATCCTCCTCTCTTTGCTGAGGAAGATTAGCCCTGAGCTAACATCTGTGCCCATCCTCCTCCACTTTGTATATGGGATGCTGCCACAGCATGGCTTGATGAGTGGTGCATAGATCTGCACCGGGACTTGAACCTGCGAACCCCGGGCTGCTGAAACAGAGCGCGAACCTAACCACTATACCTCTGGGCTGGCCCCCAAACCTATACTTTTAAAGTTGGAATTTCTCCCAGAAAATACTTTTAAGTACTAAAAAAAATTTGTCAATGTAATTTAAATTGGCATGCTACTGCTTTGCTATTGCCTCATAGTAATGTGCTATTATAATGAAAACTCTTACAGTGCATAAGGGTTATATCATGAGGCAATAGCAATACACCTTCCTTCAGTGAGATGGAAGACATTTCTCTGAATAATATTTTTCTTCAACTGATATTTTTGTCCTCTCTCTGCTAAGAAGTTACAAAACTGGTCCCAGGTGACAAGACAATGTTGTCACGTTGGAAATGAACAGGTGGAAAGCATCACACAGCTTAGGAGTCATCGCACGTAGTAGCTCAGACTCTATTGTGTTACGGTTCTTTCAGAGAAGCCTAATAAGTTAAACATCATGATATTCAGTAATTTATTAAACAGATATTTGATCATCATGTTTCCTATGATGTATTAGGGTGTATTTTGGGTACTCGGAGATTAGAGCAGCTGAAAAAAGGTAATCATTAAAATCACTGCTGTATATATAATGTCAACTCCTTTACTTTTCTCTCATTTTGTACTCTCTTGATGAAAAGATAACCTTGGATAAAGCCACGTTTCCATGATTCTTCACCTGTATCCTTGTGCAGATAAACAGGCCTGTAAAAAACACACAAACTGATTAATCTAATTTTAAATTCCTGTCCAGGAGCCTAAAATGGGCTAATGCTGCAGGTGTAAGTCCCTAGGCCATTCACCTTCTCACACCCCTGGACAACAATTTCTCACCTCTCCTCTCTCCTCAGACCCCTTCACTTACTCTTCCATTATCACTCTTAGCTGATGACCTTGCTTCCTACATCACTATATTAGTTTCCTGAGGTTGCTGTAACAAATTACTACGAACCTGGTGGCTTAAAACACAGCAATGTCATCTTTCACAGTTCAAAAGACCAGAAGTCTGAAAGTAAGGTGTCAGCAGGGCTACACTCCCTCTGAAGGCTCTAGGGAGAATCCTTGCTTGCCTCTTCTAGTTCTGGTGGCTACAGGTGTTCCTTGGCTTGTATTTGAAAACTCCAGTCTCTGCCTCATCTTGACATGGCCGTCTTTTCTGTTCTTTCTGTGTTCCCTCCTTTTCTGCCTCTCTCTCTTTTTTAAATTGTGATAAAATCATACGTATCATGAAATTTACCATGTAACCATTTTTAAATGTGCAGTTCTTTGGTATTAAGTATATTCACATTGTTGTGCAACCATCACTATCAACCATCTCCAGAACTTTCTCATCTTCCCAAAGTGAAACTCTGTACCCATTACACACTAACTCCCCTTCCCCCAGTCTCTGGTAACCACCATTCTACTTTCTGTCTCTGTTAATTTGACTTCTCTAGGTACCTCATATAAGTGTAATCATACAGTATGTTTTTTGGTGATTGGTTTATTTCACTTAGAATGATGTCCTCAGGGTTCATCCATTTTGTAGCATGTGTCAGAATTTCCTTCTTTTTTGGGGGGGGTGAGGAAGATTAGCCCAGAGCTAATATCTGTTGTCAATCCTCCTCTCTTTTTGCTGAGGAAGATTGGCCTTGGGCTAACATCCATGCCCATCTTCCTCTACTTTTTATATGTGAGACACCTGCCACAGCATGGCTTGATAAGCAGTGCGTATGACCGTGCACACGATCTGAACCTGTGAACCCCAGGCCACCAAAGCAGAGTGCGCAAACTTAGCTACTACTCCACCAGGCCGGCCCCAGAATTTCCTTCTTTTTAAAGACAGAATAATATTCCATTTTTATGAATATACCACATTTTTTTTTACCCATTCATCTGCCAATGGACTCTTGAGTTGCTTCCACCTTTTGGTTATTGAGAATAATGCTAGTGTGAACATGAATGTACAAATATCTATTTGTCCTTGCTTTCAATTCTTTTGGATATGTATCCAGAAATAGAATTGCTGGCTCATATGGTAATTCTATGTTTAATTTTTTTGAGGAACCATCTGTAATGGACTGACTGTTTGTGTACCCTCAAAATTCATATGTTGAAATCCTAACCCACAATGTGATGGAATTAGGAGGTGGGTTCTTTGGGAGGTGATTAAGTCATGAGGGTGGAACTCTCATGAATGGCATTTGTGACCTAATAGAAGAGACCCTAGAGAGCTCTCTTACCCCTTTTGCCATATGAAGACACAGCTGGAAGATGGCCATCTATGAACCAGGAAGCAGACCCTCACCTAACACTGAATCTACTGGCACCTTGATCTTGGACTTCCCAGCCTCCATAATTGTGAGAAATAAATGTTTGTTGTTTAAGCCACTCAGTCCATGGTATTTTTGTTATAGCCAGAATGGACCAAGACACCACCTTTCATTTTCTACAACAATTGTACCATTTTACATTCCCACCAGCAACACAAAAGGGTTCCAATTTCTCCACATCTTTGCCAATACTTGTTATTTTCTGTTTTTTTTTCTTCCTTCCATCCTAAGGAGTGTGAAGTGGTAACTCACTTTGGTTTTGATTTGCATTTCCCTAATTATTAGTGATGTTAAGCATTGTATCATGTGCTTATTACCATTTGTATATCTTCTTTAAAGAAATATCTATTCAAGTACTTTGCTCATTTTTTAATTTGGATTTTTGTTTTTTAGTTGTTGAATTGTAGAAGTTCTTGATATATTCTAGCTATTAATCCCGTATGAGACATATGATTTGCACACATTTTCTTCCATTCCATGGGTTGCCTTTTCACTCTGTTGACAGTGTTTTCTGACACATAAAAGTTTTAAATTTTGATGTAGTCCAATTTATCATTTTTTTCTTGTTGTCTGTTTTTTTTTAGTGTCATATCCAAGAAATCATTGCCAAATTCAATATCATGAAGCTTGTCTCTTATGCTTTATTTTAAGGGTTTTATATTTTTAGCTATTACATTTATATCTTTGATGCCTTTTGAGTTAATTTTTGTATAATGTAAGGTAAGGGTGCAACTTCATTCCTTCGCATATGGATGTCCAGTTTTCATAGCACTATTTGTTGAAAATGCTGTCTTTTCCCCATTGAATGGTCTTGGCACCTCATCAAAAATAATTTGACCATTTATGTGAGGGTTTGTTTCTGGACTCTCTATTCTATTCCATTAGTCTATATATCTATGTTTCTGCCAGTACCACACTCTTTTGATTATGGTAGCTTTGTGGTAAGTTTTGAAATTAGGAAATAGGAGTCTTCCAACTTTGTTCTTTTTCAAGGTTGTTTTCTGTAATCAGGGTCCCCTGAGATTCTACATGAATTCGAAAGTGAAGTTTTCTATTTCCGCAAAAAAAAGTCATTGGGATAATTGAAAGTCTTTGTCGAGTAAATCTAATGTTTATGTTTCCTTGGGGAGAGTTTCTGTTAATTTCTATTTTTACTGTGACTGGGCCATTCTTATTTCTTTGTATGCTTCATAATTTTTTCTTGAAAACTGGGCATTGAATATTGTGATGTGGTAACACTGGAAATCAGGTTATTCCCCCTCCCCACAACTTGTTATTGTTGCTTGCTGTGGGTTGTAATTGTTAGTATGTTTAGTGACTTTTCTAAACTATTTTTGTAAAGAGTCATTATTTGTCACATTCTCTGAAGTCTTTGTTCCTTTAGCTTACTGGTCAGCTAGTGGATTTCCTTAAATGCTTGGAGCCAAAAATCAAAAAACAAAAACAACAACCCAGAAAAAACAAACTCATCAAAAATTCTCCAGATTTTTCAAATTGGCTCTGTGTTGGGGGAATTCCTTCAACACCTCAACACTTAACCAGGCCATTTATCAGTCTTCATTAGTCTTTATATTCTGCTTTCTCTGAATCTAAATAGCAGCCAGAGGTGAAAGCTTATGATATTTTCAGGTATTTTCTGAGCATGCATCCCGTGCTGGACATGCATGTGACTTTCTAGATTCCCCAGTACATGCAGGAGCATTTCAAAGTCCTTATTTCCCAGAGTATCTTACTCCCTACTTTCTCCTTCCAGGACTTAGTGTGTCTATTGTTTGTTCCAACTGTTATCTTTTGTCCCAGGCAGCCATACATTGTTCATTGGCCTTTCAATGTTTTCAAGCAACATGTTCCATGTGGCTGTTTCTCTGCCCTGAGAGAGCTGCAGAGAAGAGAAACAAAGTCAAGCCTCTCGAGTAAATTTGTAAGGAGCCCCCACATGGGTCAAAGAGACAAACACAATTCCTTGGGCACAAGGTGTACTCTGCTTCCTCTGGAATCAGAAACCCACAACAAGAATGGGGCCTGCTTTCTTCAAGACTACCACCCTGCCAGGAAGTTAGATGAGGCAAGGGTAAGTTAAAACACCACTAAGTTCTCCTGCCCTGTTTCAGTGGCTTTTCTCCTGATTGGGTGTTTAATTGCTCACTGTAAACCTTTGATTATATTCCAGGGTTCCAATGAAGTTGATTCTGGCAGTTTTTTGGTGTTTCTGGGAGGGATGAATCCCTGGAGTTCCCTACTCTGCCACTTTCTTTGACGTCCATCACTCCCTCAGCTCATTTTCTTTTTTTGTTTGATTTATTTTTAATGTCTTTTGTCTATATTTTCTTATTATGTGTCCATTACCAGAAATTCATAATACTTAGTAATGAAACAAAATAAAAATAACATTCATAATCTTTCTTGTCAACCAGTGCTAAAGACTTGAGGAACATTCTAAGAATCTTTTCTGTTTGCATTTCCTTTTGTTAGACTCTTAGGTTGTTTACAGCTTTTTGCTATTATAAACTATGCAGAGATTGGCTAAGCATAAATTAGAAATTGTAAAGGAAATTATGAAAAAGATACTATTAAAGAGGTATAATAGTTTGCAAAACTTCTCAACTGTAAAGAGAAATAGCTGATACTCAAAAAATTCAATGACTGGGAAACCTTTGCTTTCAGTCACATATCTATTTCAACCAAATTCTGTCTCCAATAACTTTTTTTTTCGTTTTTAATATTATATGTATGTATATGTATTTACGTATGGAAAACGTGTAACTCATACACTGAAACAATAGGACAAATCTCTATGAACTCAATACCTAATGTAATAATTCCAGCATTATCAATTGCTTGAGAGAAACAATAGCTGTCTTCAAATATTTGGAAGATTGACAAATGAAAGAGAATTTAGAACTACTGTGAACACACTATTAGTGACTTTTTAACAGTCAGAGCTACCAACAGATGGAATACATTGACAAGGGATGTGGTGAGACCCTTGTCACTGGCAAGCCTAGATTGGATCACCCCTTGGAAGGGATGATGATCTGAGAAAACAGCCACTGGATAGATGGTTACAATAGAAGACCTGCATTGTTTCTTCTACCTCTTAAAACTCTATTTTTTTAAAAAAGTACATCCACAACACATTATTGAAGTGTAGGGGAGGGGGAAATTCCCCCCTTCCACTCTTGGTTCTTATGGCTGGTCAAGTAATTAAAATGGCATAAGGGATGTTAACAGTAGAAAATCAAACAAAGTTTAATACATGCACTTGGGGAATTCACATAAACATGAGAAATTCCAAAGACAGGAAAATGAGGTATATATGTCATTCTGGACTAAGGAAAAGAGGTCAGGAGTCTGGGCCTTGAAAGGGAAAGGAGGGGATTCACAGAAAGATGAAATGACTTAATGTTTGGTAAACAGATGTTTATTGGGCTTTCTAGAGACAATGGGACACAGAGAGAACTTTGGTCAAATGGGGCTTGTTAGGTTTCTCTGTCTACACCCTAGTTCATATTATATTTATGTTATCTATGGTGATAGCTCCTTCCTGGAACAGGCCTTCTATCTTAAATTCTTTTAGGCAGTTATAGGGAAGGTCAAAGTTTCTTCATGAGTCTTTTGTTCTTGAAAATAAACAGCCAAAGTAAGCCTCAAGTTAAAAAGACACATTTTAGGGTGGCAGATTTTGTTCCCTTTCAGAAATTTTCTTAAAAGCCAGACAATTTTTCCAATGTCAGATTTATAGGTCTTTTTATACTCCTTGCCCTTCTTGATCTTTGTACAGTATTTTACATTGTTAATCACTCACTCCTTATGAAATTCTCTCCTCCCTTGGTTTCCATGACACATGACTTTTCTAGTTCTTTCTGTTTCTCCTAAGACTATTTCAACTTCCATTTCACTCTGGTTTTCCTGAGCATTCTTTAGTGAGCTAATCCACTGCCACTGATTCAAATATCATCTGTATGCATTGAACCTACAAATCTCTTTAAATATTTGTTATATTTCTGCATTAAAGTTCTGCGTCCTGGAGTAATTCTATATGAATCTGTTTCTGACATTTCGAATTCAATATACCCAAACAAGATATTGTTCTCTAATTCCCCTCATTCTATTTCTGGATCTTCCACATTCATTGAATTGTCATGACCTGCATTTATTCTCTTCAAAATCTCTCTCCCATTACACAAAAATCTATACTCTACCTCTCTTCCTGTTTCTATTGAACTGAGTCACAAAATGTAACAAATGTCCTCCTAAAACAAGGAATTACAACATTTTTTTTTTTTTTGATGGGAGAATGAAGCAGTGGAGTGATTTGTTCTAACTGAAAGTTATGCTGAAGTCAAACACATGAAACAAGTCACACTAAAGCAGTTCTGATTGAAGTGAGCAGGGCTACCCTGAATCCCACTTACTCAGCATCTCTAGTCTCCCAAGAGCTGGTTCTATGAAGGCTATTGTCCCAGAGTTTTCGAAGGAGACTGTTTATCCTGTTTCATGCAAAAGAAAAAGCACGGCTTGGATGATGTTTTAGGAACATGATAGGCATAGCTATTGAAGGGGAACAGAGTTTGCCACCCCAAAATATGCCTCTTTGGGATAGTGATTATTTTAGGTTGATTATTTTTAAGAAATAGAAGCCTCAGAAATTTTTCTTTTACCTCCCCCTTAACTGCGTATAAGAATTTGGATAAATGGCCAGTAACAGGAATAGAGCTATCACCAGAGATATCTACAAAAAACATGGGCTAGGTGTGGTGGGGGAGACTGGGCAGGGCATGGACATCAGAGTCCTCTCCATGTCCCATTGTCTCTGCATGACATGGCAGACATTTGTTTACCAAACATTTGCTTTTCCATCTCCCTGTGAATTGCCTTCCTCCCCTCTGAAGCCTCAATATACTATCCTCAACATCTTCTTTTGTCTTTAGCTGAAGATGGCATTTAAGGTGGTGGCTTTGGCCATTTTGATGAGTTTCTCAGTTTTCCTGGGTTTCCGCCATGTACATGTTATTAAACTTTCGTTTTTCTCCCGTTAATCTGTCCCATGTCAATTAATTCTTAGACCAGTCAGAAAAACCCAGAAGGGTAGAGGAACATTTATTTCTCTCCTATACTATCATACTGTCCACACTTTTAATTAAGCAGAACAAAAAGAAGGGAATGTGTTAATGTACTTATTTCAATCAAAGTTGCCAGTTGGTGCAGTTAGTTACAAGTATCAATCATAAATATGAGAATCTATTTAAGCTAAAAGGTTAATGTACAAAACCTTTCTCTTTCTACTGCCTGCACCTCTGAGAAATGAAATCTATGTTGGTTATTTGGCATGGAATGCTAGAGCAATTCTTTACCACATACTCTAATAACCTCAAGAAGTTTATTCAAACTGAGAAAATTTTCTCTCCTTCCTTCAACAATTAAATAGAGGTGGGTCATTAATTCTGAAGACTGTGAAGACTGGCAGAATTACTTAAGAACATGTATTTTCCCTTCTGCATTAAGTATCTTATTCTCATGGTTAAACTCTTGTCAAATGAAAAGTTCCTGTGTTCTTAATTTTCAGTTTGTACCTGAAATTTTATGGAAAAATTAAACGTTTCCAGCTGATCTCATCTGAGGAAAATGTACTGGGATACAATTTGAAAGTGACTATGTGAATGATATGGATATTATAGAATTTGGGGGTCATAGGACATGCATATACGTAATTTAACTAAAATTGGCTGCTAACACCAGCAGTCCAAGTCTACGGCCTTGCCTGTATTTACCATTATTCTGCTTGTATATTAGGTGTAAAATGATGCCTTACTTTTACTTTAACTGTATTTCTCTCAGTGTTAGTTACTTGAGAATTTGTTTTGTATACTTGCTGGCTTTTTGGGTTTCTTTTCTGTAAATTGCCTTTTCATATCCTTTACCCATATTTCTAGTGAGAGTATTCTTTTACTTGTTGATTTGCAGGTGTATTTTCTAGTGTCACTACCTTTTCAGTTAAAGACATTTAAAATACCTTTTTCCATTCGTTCCATAGTATTATTTACCTATCAGAAGCAGTGAATAGTCAAATGTATTATGTACTTTTTTTTTGCCTTACAGATCATACTCTTTATGCTTTGTTTTAACAGTCTATTCCTTACCCTAGGTCTCAAAGACATTCTTCCATCTTTTTTTTTTTTTTGTATTAACATTATCATTTTTTCCCTTCTCACTTACGTCTTTAATCCGTTTCTGGAGTCTACTTTTGTGCATACTTTTAGGCAGGGATCTGTGGTTGTGGTGATCATGGAAATGTGCCTCTCAGATCTCCAGCTTTGGAGAATATAATTGACAGATGGCCCCAGCTGCAGTGCTCTGAGCCCACCACTGCACTCGCACTGAGGCCATGCTTCCTACAGGCTTCTCCCAGCCTATGACCAAGCACAGCAGGGTTGCTAAGGCAGGCCCATTCCTGGGAAATGTGGGACTCCTTTGATGGGTGACTTTGACTTGAGGATGCCCCAGAGAATTGGCCAAATTTTCTTGGAACTGCACTGCCATGTGAGACTTCCTGTCCAGATCTTTTTCCTTCTTTCTCTTCCTACTGTCTCTACTGAACTGCATTCTGAAAGGTCTCTAGCTCTTCCAATGGGTATCCCGTTTTCTTCACAGAAATTTCCCCAATAAAACTCTTGCACCTCAAATCCCACTTTGGGACCTGATTAAGTGATCTAAAAAAATTTAGGACCAACCAATTCACTTTACTATTGGGTAAAGGAGATAACTTCCTGAGTGGCACGTGGGGCACAGATAATCCCTGGCATAAGGTGAGAGCTGAATTACTAAAAATGTCTCCAGCAAGGACCTGGGAAAACTTCTTCATAGAAGAAACACCATTGCAGGTATGATGGTTTTGGCAATTGAAAGATGAGAAGGAGGAGTGCCTACAAAGATAGTGGAGTTGGCTGGTTACTGCTACATTGCATCATTGACCTGCATAGGGATAAGGAGAAACTGAGGGTAATTTACAATCAGTTAAAGGCTAAGTGTGAGAGCCTGCTACAGAGAGGTCCTAATCTACAGAGGAAGAGTAGACACAGCTAAGCAGCAGGTTGAAGTTCTAATAGTTAGATTCCCAGAGTTTGAATGTTTAGTCAAAGCAGACCTGCTATGCTTAGGTCAGGGTCCTGGTTGGGAAAATCAAGGACCTTGAAATGTAAGATGGAGACAAGTGGATGGATATCCTTGAAGATATTAGTTCTGCAGATGCCCTGAACCCTCAGAATTTGCAGTAGTAGTCCCTGACTCCTTAGGAAGGGCCAGAACTTCTCCCATGCTTAAAGATGCTACAGAGCCCTTTCTCCCACAAGGCAACAGGTACTTCTTCAAGAGATATTCCCACCTACTAAATTAACAGCCAGGCCAATTACAGCTAGGCATGGGCTGGGCCTGATAAGGGAAGAAGGAGACTATGTAGTAGAATTAATGAGTTTGTACCAACAGAGGAGGACTTCTGTTCCTGACATTGGGTTTTGAGGATACCTGATGAAGGAAAGCTGAGTGGAAGACTGGATAAGTAGGAATTCATTGAGATATGGAGTTTAACACCCTGGCAAGGCCCCAAGGAGATTGGTCAAATTTGCTGCGAGGGTGGCTCTTAGCTTGGAGAAAGCAATAGCCAAGGCTAAGTGAAGCGGAAATGCCCTAGTTACCCTGGTAGACAGTAGAGGAAGAAGGTAAATGGGCATGCTGGAATGGATATATGATGTGAAGCCGGAAGACCCATTAAGGGATATGTTCCATGGGAGGGCCCCGAGGACATGCCACTTACCACAGCCACTAGAAATGAGTTGGTGAGAGGGGCTTGAGCACAGTTAAGAAGTTCAGTGGTGACTCTCCTCTGCAACTGAAGCCTGACCCTAGGAGAGACACCTACAGAACTAGTCTCTTTGAGTGAAGCAGCACTGAGAGGAGACAGTCTCCTTAAATGTGTGTGTGTGTGTGTGTGTGTGTGTGTGTGTGTGAGGAAGACCAGCCCTGAGCTAACATCCGTTGCCAATCCTCCTCTTTTTGCTGAGGAAGACTGGCCCTGGGCTACCATCCGTGCCCATCTTCCTCTACTTTATATGGGATTCCACCACAGCATGGCTGACAAGCGGTGCGTCTGTCCACGCCCGTGGTTCAGAACCTGTGACACCCGGACCGCCGATGCGGAGCGAGCGAACTGAACCACTATGCTACTGGGCCGGCCTCTCTCCTTAAATTTTAATGCACCAGCCCTGGAGGTCTGGAGGAGTGAGGGTGAGGCAGCAAATACCTGAAAGCAGCTGATTTGTTGCCACCCTTTCTAGAAACTCTTCTCCTTAGTAGGCATTTGCCTTGATACTTCCAAAATTGGTGGTCTGGATTGCTGAGACTAGTTTCTGTTATGAAAAGCAGGCAGATATCGTCTCAGGGCAGCCTAGAGCAAGGCAAGGTGTTGGGGGACACAAGAGCAAAATTTAAAAAGCTTTCTTTCAACTATTCCCTCATTCCATTCTAGGCTTCCGCCATCTACCCTCCCTATATACTCCAGGTCAAGATAGCCCTAGTCTCCCAGTCACTTTTGTTATGATTTCTTGGCCTAGAATCCATGTTTACCTCTTCATTCTATAGTTTATCTGATTTGGTTGATTTGGAGGAGGAAGTAAGTATCCTATGCTAGTTCACCATTTTGGCAGAAATGAAAGCCCAGATAAAAAAAATATGCAAATACGTATGCGTGTACATATAAAATGATACCATTTTTGAAAACAAAAGATAGGTAAGCCCTTATAACTGAACAGATATATTTATGTTTGTATAAACAGAGAGAACAATGTGAAAGGATATACAAAACTTTAAACTTGGATTACCACAGGAGAAAATTGGGGAGAGATTGCCAGAATTTTCTTTATACTGCTCTATGTTGCAAAACAGCTGAAGTAACTCTATAGCTTGAAATGAAATTACAGTAAAGTATATTTTAAAAATAACATAGACCAGGAGATGGCAGCATAGTAACATGTTTGGTTTAAGTTTCCTAGTGTCTTTCTTGTAGTGTTTTAATGAACATAGGTGTGGGTCACAGTGATCTGTGCTTTCTGCATTTCCTGGATTCATCTACAACAAAATGACATTAACAGATTGCATATCTAATCCTTGTTTTATTTGGATTCGCTTCTTGCTTAAAATATCATTTAAAACTTTTAGTCTTTGTGACTAAATCACTCTAATGCTCCTCCATTATTTGCTCCTCTTTCGTTTGGTTGCCATTAATACATCTTTCTAGGTTATAAGAAATTCCCTATTGATTTAAAAAACAACAAAAACTCTTTTTGATTCTTTAATGTACCATAAATTGGGAAATTCTGGGATTTTTGTCTAAGGAAGGTTGAAAAACCCATTTCTGACCGTTCAATCTATCTGGTGGCCCTGCTTCCAGCGACCCTAGAGGAAGGAGAGTCTAAAAGTGGTTGTATTATTCCTGGCCAGCCATACCCCCAAAGGGTCTGCTACTTTCAACAGCAGTTATCAAAAATACTTTTACCTTTTAATGTGGTCTTGAAAATGGGACTTGGTTTTATACACAATTGTATACCCAATGTTTAGAATACCCAAAGTCTGACACATAGAGGTTCAAGAAATGTTTGTTAGATGAGTGAGTGATTATGTAAGGAGTTGCATAGACTGCTTCAGGTTGGTGATGTCCATAGAACTTCCTGTGATGATGGAAATAGTGCATGTCTGTGCTGCCCAGTACAGTAGCCACGAGCCACACGTGGCTATTTTATATTTGAAATGTGATTGGTATGACTGAGGAAATGAATTTTAATTGCATTTAATTTTAATTAATTTAAATCTAAATAGCCCCATCTGGCTAGTGGCTACCATATTGCATAGTGTAGCTTTTAGTGCCTAGTAATGCTATGTAATTTTCTATTCTCCACTCTGCAGTGTTAGTGGATAATGGACTGAGCCATTCTGCCTCAGCTGAATACATGAATCTCTTTTCAAGCAGTATTTATGCATTCTGAGAATACTAAATAGAGTATACATGGTGTGATTATGCAGGATTTAGGTATTTGACAAATCAACCTCTTTCTATATCCCTTGATGTGGATCTCTATAGATATATGTCTACAGATCTCAATACATCTATATAGAGATATCTATCTGTCTATCTATCTATTATCTATCTATCTTCGAGATGAGTTATTTGCCTGTGGCAGCTCAGTCTTCAAACAGCCTCCTTTCTCCAACCAGGTTCAGTTTCCAAATGATCTTAATGTAGCCAGGGTGGTTTAGATTTGAGTGTGGTCATGATAGACAGTCTTTCAGCATTCTCAGAACATCAGCATTATAAAAAGGGAGAGAAGGAAGACATTCCCCAACTCATGTAAGGAAATGGTGGGGGCAAGATTTTTAACAGTGACTTTTTTCCTCCGACTATCTATCCCATGGCAGTGGTTCTCAACTGGGGGTGACTTTGCCTCCCAGGGGACATTTGGCAATGTCTGGATACAGTTCTGGTTTTACAATTTGGTGGGGGTTACTACTGGCATCTAGTGTGTAGAGGGAAAGAACGTTGCCAAATGTTCTACAATTCACAGGATAGCTGCCGCCCTCCCCCCACAACAAAGAATTCTCTCCGACAAAACGTCAGTAGTGCCAGGGTTGAGAAACTTTGCAGTGTGGCGATGATTCAAAGAGAATAAGTCTGAGTTTATTATTATAAATATATTTTAATGTATACAATATAATATTATGAGGGACAAGAGAGACTCTTACGTGGTATAAAACTCTAAAGAAAATCTTCTCATGGCAGTTATTTCATTAATTAAATTAATCATAAAAGGGGGGAGCAAATAAAGGTTTACATACACAGAAAAAGTTTGAGTTTTGTTGAACACTAGTCCACAGTCACATATAATGCCACAAAATATGCATTTAAATACATATAAAAATGACTATTTTATCATAGTAAAGAAAACATTCCAAAGATGCTTTCTTGATTATTTGAATATTCTCTATAAATATCATTCTTCAAATAATGCTGGCCACTTTTTAACAGTAAGTTTAAATGTTATACAATAATACCTTCCCCCAAAATCTTGTATCAAAGTGTTTATGACTATATAGTTTTATATTAGCTTCTCATGTAAGTTATTTATGAATATCAAATTTATATTGGCTTCTCATTCTGTAGGTCCTTTAATTGTTCTGAAAGCTGATTGAAAATAAAACTGTTTAGAAAATAAAATGCAGTAAGAAACAATAAAACAGAAGTGAAAAGTAAATTTACACCAGGATTGGAACTTCTCTGATTTTTAGAGATGGAAAAGTAGCTTCTTCTCACTGAGTTCTTGCTGCTTGTCATTTCCACCTGAGGAAAAGGCTAAGAAACTTTGCCTATATTTTCTGAGTACTAAAGACATTTTTACATAGTTTAGAACAGAATTCTTTGCTAGGCAATATTTTCAATTCTCCTGGTGTCTGATTCAAGGATTTATTTATTTTCCCAAAGTAAACATTAATGTAGTTATTTAAAGAGTTTAAAATCTGCACTATTGGGTGTAAATGTAAATGTCAACTTTTTTCAAGTTTCAAAGAGAGGTTAAATGCACATCTGAGGGCAAAGAGGAGAGGACTCACAGTGGTGCCATCTCTTAAGTCCTAGCTTCATGTCTAGAGCCCCTCCATCATTCGTGTTAGCATTGGCCAGAACTAATTACCTTGATTTTTCTAGTACAGTGGACCTACAGATTCTTAGTGAGGATTATTTGATGAGGAAGATAAAAATGTGGAGTCAGGGAAGGACAGCATGGTCTGTCAGGGAAGAAATAGAGAATGCTTAGCCAGTTGGTATCTAGCTGATTGAGTTGCTAGATTATTCTAAAAGGAAGAGTGGGTAGTACAGACAGAAAGGTGAGCAAGGAGGTAATCAGAGACACTTAGCAGCAATAGCAGATCTCTGTGGAGTTGACAGTATCTTGTAAGCTCATGGTCAGCAAAATATTTCAGGTTATGTGGAAGAAAGCCTGCTTTCTTCATGTTTAAGGGGAGAGTTGTCAGATCACACTTATTTGCATCCTGAACTCGATGACAATATACATGGCAACACATACTAAACACACAATTTGCTAAAGACCACACATGACATTTATATCTTGGATGTGGAGGTAGTTGTTGCATTAGATGTTAGTTTTAGATTTGATCCAGTCCCGATAATGAGTTACTCTGGTGTAAACTCCAGGCTTGTTTTCTTTTCCACAGTCTATTCCCCAGCTTACTATTCCAATAAGGTACCAGATGTTTCTATCACGTGCTATAACCAGAGGTCCCCCAGAATCACCCTGGAGAAGAAGAGGAAGAGGAAAAAAATGTCATCAACATGATAAAGTGGCATCAGAAATGCAAGTTAATGAGCATTTGAATGTCTAATAAATTAATATTTTGAATTGAAGTATGTAAAGCTAATTCTATTCTTACTTACCATTAGTATTAATATGATACTTGAGCTTATTACTTATTATCTCTATTATATTATCTCTGCTTATCTCTATTAAAGTCTTCACCTGGAAGATAGTGAATAAAGCTAAGGTTTCAGTTTTATCCTTGTATAGTTGTTAGTTTTACTGTCTCTAAACAGAGAGCACAAAGAAGTCCAGGCATCTAATTTTTACATAAATGATGACCTCACGGCTCAACTAAATGTCACCTCCTCCATGAAGCCTTTCCTAACTCTGTTAGGTAGAAATAATCTCTTGCTTTGAATTTGAATCTCACCTTGTTCCAGTCACACCAGCTGATAGGAAGGTGTCCTGGACACTGTATCACTGTGCAGCAATAGGTTTGAGAGGGGGAAGATACGCAAATGGCACTTCAAGCAAAGGTGCACCATATATTACACAAAGGATTTTGCTCCCAAACTAAGGTGGAATCCCTAGCCTTAGTGAATTGGTTTGAAGTGGGTGAATCATGAAGACTTCCCTGATGTCTTTGACCCAAGGTTTAGACAAATTATTTTTAATGTTATCTTTTAGCAAAGAACATATTCATTCAAAAGAAGTACTATGTGGAAGCACCTTACAGACTTTTTTTTTTTATAAGAGAAATGATCCTGTTTGAAGCAGGCATGGGGTCCTAGAGTCTTGTGCCTTTAGCTCTCTTCCCTTCACATGCTTCTTAGTACACTCAGTGCTCGGTGGACAGAGTGTGAAAATCCTGGCCTGCCAAAAGCTATCCTCCCTAGCTCTTTTCTCATAGGCCCATATCCTAATGTAGGTCCTCAGTATGCTAGTGGTGATGGAAGCAAGGGAACATGGACCAATGGAAAGACAACATCTGCTCTCTTACAGAATAAACCCAAATACAACAGATTCATTTTTGTGAATTTGAGTCTATTCTAAATATAGATTTATTTATGTTCCTCCTTGAAAGTCATGTGATCCAGTTGTATCTTGGACCACCCACGTTGTTTCTGCTTCTCAGGAAGTAAAGTGAGTGGAAGGAGATCTTGTATTCCAGAATGTGTAATCAAATCCTAGTGTTTTGTTTGTTGTTTCAGTTACTTGTATACTATCTTATTAGGTTGTAAATTCATTATGTTTTTTTTAATGTTTATGTTTCCTTCAGTAATTGCCATAGTACCTTGCAATTCACAAAAAAATTGAATCAATAAAGGAATGTTTATTATATCATATGAGAGACAGCCAATGGCAGATCAATAGTGGCACCTTTGCAAATATGAAAAGCACTTGAATGTGAAAAATTCTCAAAGCCATTCCTAATCCTTCAAGAATTGCTAAACTGTTAGACTCAGTTTCAAATGCTACAGGTAAAATATTTATCATTTTCAGTGTTTATTTTTAGTCCCTTAAATAGCCAGACTTTAAATCTGGTATTCTCCTTAAATGCTTAATGCTCAAAATTAATGTTTTGTATGGTTAAGGGAAAATGCTATTTATTTAATTGGTTTCTATACATGATTTGTGAGGTAACACTTTAATATGAAGAAGTGTAGATAAATCTGTTTTTTTTCCCCTAAATAGTGTAATTCTATCTGGATATACAGTGTTCAAGGTCAAAGGTTCAAGCACCAGTTATGCTCTATGAGCCATGGAGATATCTGCAGATCCCGTCCCACAGTGCCCTATGATCAGTATAAATTAGGTAGGTAACTATTGGTTAAGACTATGGCTTGAAGCAATGATTGTGTGGTTTCCTGACTTGATTTCTACTATTTGCTTCCAGTTCTTTTCTCTAACCAGAGTTCTAACTGGCATCTGGTGATCATTTTTTACATATGGTTCTGGATAACAATAGGGTGTTAAATGAGGAGTATTTCTTATGGTTCTTTTGTTCCCTCTTATTACACTCTCCTCTCTCCTCCACAACTTAATTGACGGAGTCACATGAAGTGACATTGACCTGTGATGAGTAAGACCATCTCTATTCAACAAATTTATCTTTGTGGATTTGAGCCTATTCTTACCTCACAGGCATCTAGTTTTCCCGTCAAGAATCCAGCACATATCATTCCTGATGATAGAGCACCACCATATACATTAACTCTATTACATACATCATTGCTTATGATCTCTACTTCAACTTGTCGCAGGGTATTGGGAAAGGGACCTAAAGAAGAAAAAAATAAATAGATGAAGAATTCCACATTGTTGCTCATGATAGTTAGTTGTTGTGTCTTGCAAAGGGTGGATCAGTGATGAAACATGCGTCTTGAAGCTGTAGGACTCTGGGCTTGATGGCAATGCTCAGATTCCAGTTACATTTCTTGGATGCCTTCTATGTCTAGGTACCATTTGCTTCCACTATCTTATTTTCCTTGCAACAACCACCAAAGATATATATGAATATTTTCTTTTTCAGATGAAGAAGCCAAAAACTCACCTGGTTATGAGTCTTGTTATGATCACATAGCTAAATGAGGGATAACATTAGATTTAAACCTAGCGCATTTCTCCCCACCTGGGATAATCTTTGACAGTTTACCTTACCTTAACTGGAAATCTGCCTCATCACTTTACAAAGGACACAGCTATATTGGGGATTGAGAGTCCTTTAGGAAGAGCAGTATAGTGCAAGTTTGTACTCTCAGGAAGTAACTTTAATAACAAATAGATGGAATCCTATTGCTTCATAAGAAAGACCATGTTTACTTTGATAATGGCTCAAATTGCTATCCCAAACTAATATCAGTGTGAGTAACAAATACTGTGATAAGAAATAGATCAGATTTCACTATTTAACCTCACATTTTGTAATTTTTTATTACATGAAAAGTATTATTTGGTTGTGTATGGTACTGTTTTAGCCATTATATTCTTCTTATTCTCCCTTAACAGCTTCTATTTTAAAGACGGTTAGTCTTTCATATAAAGATGGATACTCTATTTGTAACAGAGTCAAAGACAATTGAGAGGATGAAGGAGGGCAGTGTTGTTGATTTGAGAAACAAGTCAGGGTAATTCTGTGCTAAAGGCTCTGGTCTTAGAGGCAGCAGATATGAGTTTGAATACTTTGCACAATTTTTGTGTTTTGTGGCCTTGGGCACGTTACTTAACCTTACTAAGCATCATTTTACTCACCTATAAAAAGGAGAAAATGATACCTATCTTACATGTTTATTGTGAGGGTTAAAGAGTAACAAATATGATCAGTTATGATAGTGCCTGGTCCCATATTCAGACTTCAATCAGTGGAAGCTGTTGGAGTGAATTGTAGAGGTTAGGGTTATATATTTAAAACCTTTATGGGTCTGAAAGCTGTGCATCAACGTTAATGATGGATAGTGAGAGCTAGAGTTTTTATAAGAGAAGATCTAGGTTTCTAGGGATTTTGCCATTCACTGTAAATAAATCTCATTCTCTGTTTTAAAACTAGTAAATTCATTTACCTAGAAATGACCATCTTTCTGAAAAACTAAGTCCAACTCCTCTACAGTCATTTAAAATTATCAAGAGTCTAGCGAATTTCTTCATCTCAGTCATCATTTTTAAGCATAGGAGGGTCATTTTCTACGACCATTTTCTCTTTACTTTATCTCTGATTCTGCTTGAAATGCTCCCTGTGAGAGAATCTGCTCACCGTCTACTCTTTATACAGATTTTTAAACTATTGATTTGTGTAGGTGCCTCAGTAATATTCACTACTATCTCTTTTGCTGTTTCTAATTGGCATTTAAAATGTATAGGTATTCCTAGGCTTAAGCAATTGTATTCCAATACTTAAAATTCCTGAGTGCCTATTTTTATTTTAGCTAATTGATCTAGGATCCTTAGTTTTAAATTTCAAATGCTTGTAATTCTTTAATCTCAACTTTTACAAAGTCAATTCAAGTGCTTAACAATATAACAAGCTATTTTATATTATTAACTATTTAAGGAAGAAACTATTCAGAATAGAGTTTCCATTTTATAAGCTGTCTGGTAAAAAGATTTCTAATTAGATATAATTGGATAAATCTTGGGAGGTTGGAGAAGAAAAGTTGAGTAGCCCTGGTCTCAGTTTCAAAATACAAAAGAAAGCCATAATCAAATATCTAATACTTTAGTCTGATGTCTAACAAATTCATAAAGTTATTCCTGAAAAGTATGCAACTTGTTAGAGTAGGTAGATCAATGCACAGTAATCTGCACATTATTGGGCATTGAATGATTCATGATGAAGTCCCAAATCATCCAAAACTAGTACTCTGGGAGGGGATGGTGACAGGTTTAATTAGGTTCTAGAGGAAGTGGAATGGTGCTGCCCTAGTAGCAGATGCTATGCATTTCTACTCCAATCAGTAAGTGGCTTGTCTAATCCCAAAGGATTTAATTCCACTTCACACCCATCACCACCACCTGTAGAACAAGGCAGATCCCCCAGAGATGAGGAATAGAACTCGCAGGTTATAATGACAGTGTATCAACCTGGACTTAGTGTCAGAATTTTGAAGTGCATATTGAAGGGAAGCAAACTGCTACAACAATCAACTGATAAAGACGAGTAGATAAAAGCTATACTTTGAGCAAGTACATAAATAAGACTACAACTTTATAATAAGAGCCTGGAACAAGAATCAGAAATTCAAAGGTGGGTTAAACCATATGTAAAAAAGTCCAAACAAGAGACGTAGGAACTAGAGACTCATATCAGGATCTAAAGTTCTATCTTTGCAGTTTATTGTGTATTATTAAGCGTAGTAAAATGTCAGACTTGTCAACTTTATAAAGTCTCAGTCTCAAAAACTACTCCATAGATACTTGGATGAGAGGGGGCTCATCTATGTTTAGCCTCAGAGATGCTATTCAAATTGCTTGCTTAAGGCTATTTTTGTTTAGTTGTGTGACACATTACAGAAGTTTATCATTACTACTGCTCAAAAATCACATACTTTAAGAATCATGCAGCCATAGTAGAATCTCTGCATATGAAAGACAGCAACAGAAAAAAAATGATGTGAAAAAATATGCTTTAACAATTTTTGAAAAGAAAGTTATAACCAGCTTCCAAAATAGCCCATAAAGAAGACAATAAACATAGATACTATGTAATAGTAGTAGCCAAAGTTTCCTAATACACCATATCTGGGTTTTTTGTTTGTTGTTTTTGCCATATGTTTCAGGGGACACCTTGATTTCACCCGTTTTACATACTTTGATTTTGTATCTAAGTTTGCATCTCCGTTCAAATGGAGGATGGATTTGCATTTTTCGCTTGGGTGTTTTTAGTGAGATACTCACCATTTGCTTTTAACGCTCCCCATCCAGTGACAAACACTTTACTATTAGGCGAGACTTCAAAAGCAGCATCCGGGAGACAGACTCTGCGGACGGCGTCGGAAAACACGACCGGGGCGGAGAGCTTCACCACAGCGATGTCATCCTCGTGCTTATGGGCAGCATAGTTTTCATGAACGATAATTGACTGCACATTTCTTCTCATCAGTGGAGGGCTTAGAGTTGTTCCAAAACTAGCCCTCCAGAGTTTGGGGTTTTTGTAACTGATAACAGATTAAAAGGATTATGGTTGGTTCATTTCTGATCTAATGTTGCCCAGGACTCCGGATGAGCCTAGGGCCGTAAGGGTGGGAGAAGGGCAAATTGTTTAAGGTGGTAGTTGATTCTGATCCCACACCTTCTTATTGGAGGCTTCTCCCCTAGGACTTTGTTTTCATTTAGCTGAAGTCAAATACCCCCCTTCTAAGGTATCTTAAATTACTCTCCTAGAGGGAGTGTTTATATTTTTTAAAGAAAACAATATATTGTTGCTAATCTTGATTATGAAAGTAATACAGATTGGTTGAAGAAAATATAAATAAATAAAAATTAGACATATGTACCCACATATATGCACACATATCCACTCACATCCATGCACAGCTATATAAATGTAGGTATAGCTATGGAGAGAAAAAGGGAGAAAGAGAGAGAGAGAGGTGTAATGTCGGAACCACACTTTATATATTGTTTTCTCATTCTTTCTCTTTAGTTAACATTTTATCCAGAATATTTTCTCATTTTATATGAATTTCACTAGAGTGACTGTATCTTTTTATTATCTCCAAGTGTCCCATATGTTAAATCTTCAAAAAGCATACAAATAATAAAAGCACAGCACCAAAGATATTCATGTGGGAAAATCAGATGTAAGTTTGTGGGTTGGGATTTTTAGCAGAGTCTAAAAAAAGAAATCCACAATATATCTCAGGAAAACTGGTGAATGTGTTTAACTTTTAGCAGCGTTGGCTTCATCTTAGTTAAAGTTGAGATTGCTGGAGAATATATATTCAGTTGGAGCTGAAGACACTCTAATTTTTTCTACTATTCTTCAGTAATTATTACTTCTTCTAAGCCTGATGGGCAATCATGGGTACCACTGAGGGGCCTAAGATGACTAATGAAAAAGGGGTAAGAATTAAAGGAAGTGAAGGTGAGAAAAAGAGGTGAAATTGGTGATCCTATTGGTACAGATTGAGGACTTACGTGTCAAAGCAGTGAGCGGCAGTCAGGAGCCACTCCTCACTGATCAAAGATGCTCCACAGAAGTGGATGCCATCCATCTGCAGGCTGGCTTGCCATGGCCAATCAGCTTTCTTTGCAATATAACCATCGGCAATTCTTTCCATGGACGGGGACTCCCTCCCTAAACCACAACCTATCAGAAGGGAATAAGATGGTTATTTTCAGTTATAAATGTGTGTAGGTATGTTTGGCACATAGTTAAAGGTGGAAACATTTATAAATTTGTCTTGCCTTGAAAAAAATTAATCAAAATTATGTGATATAATAGTGATTATTCACATTGAATAAAGGATTAACTAAAAAAAATAAAATATGTTAACACCCTCTCTGATTTAAAGCAATTTCACTTAAAAATTTTTTTCTCATATTTTTCTGGGTCACGTTCTTATGTGCAGCAGTTTATCCCAGTGATATTTGACAATTTTGAGTGTGAAATGTTTGCTACTTATTGCAGAAAAATACCATTTGACCTCCTTTAAAATACTCATCTAATAGTACAACCATTACACCACTATAGCATAAATGTCGAAGTTCATATATTGAAGTTAGTGGGTGTCGTTCTAAGCAAAATTTCCTACTTTAACAAAGTGAGCCAAATAAAAATAAATAAGATAAATGAAAGGGATTGTTAAGTCATCAGTGAAACTTTCTGTGAGGAAGGGCAACTGTTTCCATATAAACATTCCCAATTATTAGTAGTGATCATATACCCATTCAGAGATATTATATACTTTTGGGAAATAGTATACATAAGAATAGAGAAATGCTAAGTGTTTTGAGTTTTATTATTTTGTTTATAAACATCTCAATGATATTCTTGAACTTACAGCTGTTCAGAATGTGCTCTGCTTGTGCTTCATTCATATCTGGAAGAAAACAAGATGATTGCTCAGCAATGGAACAATTGTAATTTAAAAATACTATACCTATATGACGTGAATGTTTCTGGTGGGGAAGAACTGAATTAGTCATGAAATTCTTAATTTAAGGCAATATTATAAGATCCTACAAAAAGGAGGGGCTTAGATATAAATTAAATTTTTCTTCTGTCTATATGTGGACTCTGAGAAAATGCTGGTTTATGATTATAAAATCATTGGCATAGGGGAGGATAGTGCTTGCCATGAAGGAAGACTGCATCTGATTAATTAACACCGGGCCAATTTATTAAAATATAGGTTCAACAGAAGAGGCTCTAGGACCACGTTTACATTTGTACGACTATAGTTTGGACACCTCTTCTTTCTGTCCTCACTTGCACAGTAGTGTTATGGTAAAGACATTCAAAGTGTCTCTAATGCCTGGCGTCTCCACAGAGGTTCCCTGTGGAATCAAAACTCACTAATGTGCTAACAACTGCTCAAAACATGTTAGTCATTTTTTCATAAAGTGAAATAGAAGAAAGCATAATCAATGACAGTTCCTCAAAATTATATGAATTATTCCTTATGCCAATTAGTATAATGAGCAATTCAGACCCACATTTTGTTAAGATGAAAGCTGGTGTGAGTTTTGGTGAGCCTGCAAATTAATGAGTCTTTAATTTAGGTCAGACTCTGAAAAGGAACATTGAGTTCATCTGCAGGGAATTATGCTCAGAGAGTTTATTAGAGTAAATCCCTTAGAATTAGATTTTGCCAATAATAACAATCCTCTAATGGCTTCCCTGGCCTTTAGAATAAACATAGACTTCCTACCTGGATATGCATGACATGGTCCCTGGTTTTGTCTTTGGTGTCATGTTGAATTGCTCTTGCCCTTAGCCACTACTCAATGGCCACCTTGGCCTTCCTGTTTCTTGACTGTGGCAAGGTGTTCCTGCCTACAATCTTTGTTCCAGCTTCCTTCCACCAGGATGGCTTTTCCTTGGCTTTTTTATGGTCGGTTCCCCATTGTCATTCACATCTCAGTTTAAAATCCTCTCCTCACAGAGGCCTTCCATGACAACCAAATCTAAAGTAGCCTCCCACTCTCTATTCTCTGCATGGAGTTTCATATTATTTGATATTAGCTTGTTTATTTACTTGTTTACTGGGTCATTATCTTTCTGACCCCAATTAGAATGTTGGTTTTTCAGGACAGAGACTTTAGTTCCTGACACGAACAGATTCTCAATAAATACTTGCTGAATTAATGAATGAGCAGTAATAACTAATAATTTACTGAGTCCTAAGTACTGGAGACTGTGACAAACATTACATATTACTTACTTATATCCTCACAATAATATTATGGGGCAGATCTATTAAGGACATGATTTAAATAGTTCCTGAGGCAAAATGCTTGTCCTGCAACCATTTCACTGTAAGGTCAGTTATAGTTTAGTGTCTCCCTCTTTAGGTTATGGATCAGTGGGAGAGGGGTGGAGTTATGGTTAGTTCATAGCTAATTTGAACTTAGGCTTATTTCTATCTTTGCAGAAACTATTGATGAATTTCTATGATGGTGCTATATCTCATATGTGAACATTATCCAATAGAGTGTTTCATCTGCAGGATAAAAGAGGTTGAGTAGCTCTAGTTCTAGAGCAAGATTGTGTGGACTCACTTTTTCCTGCTCATCTCCTGTAAATACAACTAAATAATCTGAAAAATTTCCATCAGATAATAATAAAAGAACTCTGAGAGCTGGAAGGAGGGAGGCAGAATGGCTAGAGACTTCAGGATTTGAGGAAGAACAATATGGGGAGTTTCCTGGGTTTGTTTTTCATCTCCCATATACCCTAAACTGGGAACCAAGAGAGGCCTGCAATCTGCAACACTAATAGGCATAGGCAAAAGGTCCCAAGAAAAGTCTGTTCCCTCCATCCAAATATTGGAAAAAGGGAAGCACAACAGAGACCTGGTGAGGAGTCCAAACCTTTTGCTTAACAACCAAGGCTGGCAATCCATTCTGCCAGCAGCGGTGACAGCCGGAAGCCCTTGACTATCCCAATCCCCACTTTCCAGGGCACCAGCTGGCAGATTGATACACCCATGGAGCAATATCAACCTACATTCCCTCAGTGACATAACTAGACCCAGGCCCACTGCTCCTTCCACAAATGGTGGTCCAGGGATACAAGGCAGCCCAGAGAAGCATGTTCTACTCCCACAGATGGTGCTGGCAGCAGGAATTGAGAAGAAACCCCAGAAGGCTAAAGTAGACTGCAAGGACTCTGAAAACTAAATTGTTATTGAAATGACAAAAGTAGGTGAGAATCTACACTCTAAACCTAAACAAGTTAACTACCTGCTAAAATACAAGAATTGATAAGATCAAGAGTCTCCTAACATAATACCTAAAATGTTCAGAATATGAACAAAAATTACTCACCATACCCAAACCCAGGAAAGCCACAATCTGAATGAGAAAAGACAATCAACTGATGCCAATACTGAGATGAATAAGATATTGAAATGTGGATTTTAAAGATATCTAATGTGGATTTTAAAGCAGTTGCCAGAAAATAATTCAACAGTCAATTACAAATTCTCTTGAAACAAGTGAAAAAATAGCAAATCTAAGCAAAGAAATAGAAGTTATAAAGAAGAACCAAATGCAAAATTTTCGCACTGAAAAATACAATAATAATTTGAAAAAAACAACAACCGCACTGGGTGGTCTTAATAGTAGAGTGGAGATGATGGAGAATAGAATTAGTGAACTTGAAGATGTCAATAGCATTTACTCAGTTTGAAGAACAGAGAGAAAATAGACTAAAAAAAAAAATGAAGAAAGCCTCTCAGATCTGTTGGGTAATAATGAAAGATCTAACATTCCTGTTATCAGAATCTCAGAAGGAGAGGGAACTCTTTTGAGTATGGGACTGAAAAAGTATTCAAAAATTAATGGTTAGGAACTCATCAAATTTGGCTAGAGAGAGACCTACAGATTCAAGAAGCTGAGAAAATCTCAGACAGGATTAAACTCAAAGAAATCCACACCAGGACCCATCGTAATTAAACTACTAAAAGCTAAAGACACAGAAAAAAACCTTAAAAATAGAGACAAATGGTATATTACCTATAAAGTAACACCAATTCAAATAACAGCAGTTTTCTCATGTGAAACCATGGAGGCCAAAAGGAAATGGCACAGCAGTTTTCAACTTCTGACAGGAAGAACTGTCAACCATGAAGCCTGTATACAGTGAAACGATCTTCAGAAATGAAGAGGAAATAAAAATATTCTCAGATGAGGAGAAACTAAAAGAATTTGTTTCTAACGAACCTACTCTTAGATAATGGCTAAAGGAAGCTCTCCAAACAAAAAGCAAATGGTGACAGAAGAAGGCCAGAAGCTTCAGAAAGGAAAGAAAGACACAGAATGGGTAAAAATAAGAATAAACACAATAGACTGTCTTTTACTTCTTGAATTTCTTTAAACATATTTTATAGCTGAAGCAAAAGATATAACACCATCTGATGTTGTGATGAATGTATCTAGAGGAAATACTTAAGAAAAGTATATCTAAAAAGTGGGGAGGACAGAGAAACCAAAATGTAAGTAAAGTTCCTACACTTCATTTGAAGTGGTAAAATGTTGACACCTGTAAGCTGTGATTAGTTACGTAAATATATGATAATACCTAGAGCAGCCACTAAGACAGCTATACATAGCAATAAACTAAAAATCATTATAAATAAATCAAAATAGAACTCTAAAAATTGTTCGGGTTACCCACAGGAAGGTGGGAAAAAAGGAACAGAAGAACAAGACGTAGAACAAATGAAAACAAATAAAAAAAGAAAGACTTAATTGCTTTAATATGTGAATGGTCTAAATACACCAATTAAAAGACAGAGAATGGCAGAGTAGATTAAAAAACATGAGTAAACTATACATTTCTACATAGGTAAATTGATAGTAAAAGGATGGAAAAAGATACTATACAAACATTAGTCCTAAAAAGTAGGAGTGGCTCTATTAATATGAGATAAAGTAGACTTCAGAGCAAAAAGAAATTACTAGGAACAAAGAGGGGCATTACATAATGGTAAAAGGATCAGTCCACTAAGAAGAGGTAACAATTTTAAATGTGTAGACACCAAACAGCAGAGCTTCAAAATTCATCAAGCAAACAACCAAGAGAACTGAAATGAAAAATAGACAAATTCACAATTATAGTTGGCTACTTCAGCATCCCCTAATCTCAACAATTGACAGAATTGCTAAACAGAAAATCAGCAAGGATATAGAACTAAACAACACCATCAACCAACAGGATCTGACTGACATTTGTAAAACACTCCACTCAAGAATAACAGAATACACATTCTTTTCAAGCGCCTATGGAACTTTCATCAAGATA
Organism: Tapirus indicus; assembly: GCA_031878705.1. Taxonomy (NCBI): domain Eukaryota; kingdom Metazoa; phylum Chordata; class Mammalia; order Perissodactyla; family Tapiridae; genus Tapirus; species Tapirus indicus. Next base: position 52,303,424 of record CM062919.1, read on the forward strand.
GACCATATTATGGGTCATAATCTTCTGCACATTTAAAAGAATTGAAATCAGACAGAATATGTTCTCTGTCCAAAGGGAGTCAAACTAAGAATCAATAACAGGAAGATAATGGGAAAATCTCCTAAAACTTAGAAATTAAACACCACAGTACTAAATAATCCATGGCTGCAAGAGGAAGTCTCAAAGAAAATAAAAATTACATAGAACTAGGTGAGTATGAAACTAAAACATAGCAAATATTGTGGAATGCAGATAAAGCATTGCAGAAAGGGCAATTTACAGCGCTAAATGCTTATATCAGAAAAGAGAAATGATCTCAAATCAGGACTCTAAGCTCCTACTTCAATAAAGTAGAAAAATAAGGGCAAAATAAAGCCAAAAGTGAGGAGAATGAAGGAAATAATGAAGAGAAAAGTGAACCAAGATCAAAATTTCAATCAATAAAATTGAAAACAGAAAAATAATACAGAAAAATTAATGAAACAGAAAAACACCGTTGTAAGAAAAAAGTCAGTAAAATTAATAAACTTCTGGAAATAATGACAAAGGTAAAAAAAGAGAAGAAACAAATCACCAATATCAGGAGTGAATTTAGGGGATATCATAAAGAGCCTGCAGCCCTTAAAGGTTAACCAAAGAAAACAATGAACAACTTTACATTCATAAGTTTGACAACTTATAAGAAATGGACAAATTCCTTGAAAACTACAAACTACTAAAACTCAGCAAAGATGATACACATAATCTGAATAGTCCTACTACTAAAGAAATTAAATTTGTAATAAAAATTTATCAAAACAGAAATCCTCAGGACCAGTTGGCTTCACTGGAGAATTTTGCAAAACATTCAAAAAATCAACACCAACTTTACACAATTCCTTTCAGAAACTGGAATAAAAGGGAACATTTCCTAATTCATTCGATGAGACCAGTATTACCCTGACACTAAAATTAGATCAACAAGAAAAGAAAACAACAGACTAATATCTGTCATGAATTTAGATGCAAAATCCTCAACCAAAGATTAGCCAATTGAATCCAGTAATGTATAAAAAGAATAATACACAATGACAAAGTGGGGTTTATTCCACGTATGATGGTTCAATATTTGGAAATCAATTAATGTAATTTACCATATCAACAAGCTAAAGAAGAAAAATTATATGATCTTGTCAATTGACACAGAAAATGCATTCAATAAAATTTGACACCTCTCACACCCACTAGGTTACCCATAGTCAAAAAATAACAAGTGTTGGTGAGGATTGGGAGAAATTAGTACCCTCATACATTGCTGGTGGTAATGTAAAATGGTGCAGTCACTGTGGAAAACAGTTTGGCAGTTCCTCAACAAGTTAAATATAGAATTACCATATTTCCCAGCAATTCCATTTCTAGGTATATATCCAACAGTATTGAAAAAGATATTCAAATAAATACGTGTACATCAATATTTACGTCAGTACTAGTCACAACAACCGAAAGATAGAAACAGCGCAAATGTCCATCAGCTGATGAAGAGATAACAAAATGTAGTATATCCAAAGAGTGAAATATTATCCGGTCATGAAAAGGAATGAAGTACTGGTGCATCCTACAACACGAATGGGACTTTGAAAATATCATGGTAAGTGAAAGAAGCCAGACACAAAAAATTACAGATTATATGATCCCATTTATGTGAAACATCCAGAATAGTAAAAGCTGTAGAGACAAAAATTTGTCAGTTAGTGGTTGTCAGGGGCTGGGGGAAGGGGGAATGAGGAGTGACTGCTTAATGGGTATAGGATTTCCTTTTTTTGTGTGTGTGGGGAAGACCAGCCCTGAGCTAACATCCATTGCCCATCCTCCTCTTTTTGCTGAGGAAGACTGGCCCTGGGCTAACATCGTGCCCATCTTCCTCTACTTTATATGGGACGCCACCACAGCATGGCTGACAAGCAGTGCGTCCGTGGGCGCCCGGGATCCGAACTCGCGAACCTCGGGCTGCCAAGCGCCAACTAAACCGCTGCACCACCGGGCGGCCCTGTAGGATTTCCTTTTGAGGTGATGAAAATGTCTTCAAACTAGGTAGACATGATGGTTGCACAACACTGTGTACTAAATGCCATTGAACTGTACACTTTAAAATGGCTAAAGGTTAATTTTATGTTATGTGAATTTTACAATAAAAAAATCCAAACCCCATTCATGATAAAAACTCTTAGTCCATTAGGAATAAAAGGGAACTCTTTGGAGTGTGAGACTGAAAAAGTATCCAAAGAAATAGTGGTTGAGAACTCCTGTTATGTGTTTGTCACTTGTATATTCTCTTTGATGAAATGTCTGTGTAAGTTTTCTTCTAGTTGAACTATTGTTGTTTATTTTAAAAATGTTGAATTTTGGGGTTCCATATTTATTCTAGATACAAGGCCTTTGTCGGATATGTAATTTTCAAATATTTCCTACTGGTATGTAATTTGGCTTTTCCTCTTGTAAACAGTCTTTCACAGAGGGAAAGTTTTCAATTTTGATGAGATCAAATTAATCAAACTTTCCTCTTATGGATCGAGCTCTTAGCAGTTAAGTCTAACTCTAGCCCTAGTCCTGGGTCCCTGACAATTTTCTCCAATATTCTTTTCTGTAAGTTTTATAATTTTACATGTTTTACTTATACTTTTTATATATTTTATACTTATTTCCATATATTTTATAGTTTTGCATTACATTATGTTTTACATTTAAGTCTATTATCCATTTTGAGGTAATTTTTGTATAAGCTGTGAGGTTTAGATAGAGGCTTATTTGTTTATTTATTTTTTGGCTAAAAGATGCCCAATTGCTCTACCACTGGTTTATTGAAAAGGCTATCCATCCTCCACTAAGTTACTTTGTTCCTTTGTCAAAAGTTAATTGGATTTTTTTTTTTGTGGAACTATTTTAGAATCTCTATTCTGTTCCTTTGGTTTATGTATTTATCCTTTCCCCAGAATCAAACTTTCTTGATTATTGCAGGTATACAGCAAGCCTCAACATTGGGAAGAATGATTTTTCCCACTTTATTCTCTTTATCAAAATTATTTTTAATACTCTAGTTCCTGTCTATATAAATTTAGAATAATCATGTCTATGTCTACAGAGAAACTAGCTGAGATTTTGATAGAAATTTTGCTAAACCTGTATATCAATTTGAGGAGAATTGGCCTCTTTATTTTCTCAGTATCAGCATTTTCTTACTTTCAACCCACAAATCCTGTACTTTTTTGTTATATTTGTCACATATATTTGTTATATATGTTTTGTTATATCAACTGAATATTTCATTTTCTTTGGAGAAATTGTAAATGTTGTGTTTCTTAATTTCAATTTCCACTTGTTTGTCATCAGTATATAGAAATGCAATTGATTTTTGTGTATCGAACTTGTATCCTGCAACATTACTAAACTCACCTATTTGTTCTAGGAGTTTTTTTGTTAAGTTCCTTGGAGTTTTCCATGAGACAATCATGCTGTCTACAAACAGACAGTTTTATTTCTTCCTCTCCAATATGAATGCCTTTTACGTATTTTTTTAGTGCAGTTCTAAAACTCTATGTGCAAAGAGGAATGATTTCAGGTTCCTCAGTGTTCTGTGGTTATTTATTAATTTTACAGGACTGCTTTTGTTTCCTGCACACTTTCAAGAGATTGAGTTATTTTAAGGAGTTAAAAATAAAACATTTTGCAAATACCAAGTTCCTGCCCTATGCTGAGTTCTATGCTAATCTCGAGGATGTGTTTGTAACTACAGAGGACATATTTTCTGCATTCAAGGATTTATCAGTCTTTTGCAGAGACAGATGAAATTAAAAATATACAAATTAAAGTAACTTCCAAGCACCCTTGGGAAGCACAGAAGTATTAAGATGAATTACTAATTTGAGGTGATCTTTCCATGGGAATGAGGAATGTCTCAGCAGTAACTTGCTTAGACAGGCAACTGAAGATCTGGTGATGTGTGGATCGCCGGCAGAGGGCTGCATGGACCGATAATGACTGAGATCCAAACACCCAACTCTAATCCAGCAACACTGTGAATGATTTAAGTCCCCTGACACCACAGAGAGTGGGGTGGGAGTGGGGGACAGATACAGAAATGATGAAGTTTAAGTTTCTAACATTTGACTTAATGGGAGCTAAAAATCAAAATTAATTAAAAAAAAATAAAGTTACATTTTATGCATACCTTCATACATATCTTCAACAAAATGTTTTCTTTGGGAAGTCTTGTCTCTGCTATCTAAAGCCCAGTGCATTGGATTCAGAGTCTACTCTGTTCTGTCTGCATGATTAATAGAACTGAATGTTGGACATTACTCACAGATACTTCAAGTTCTTATCTTCAAGCCATTTGTTTTAAATTTCTGACTTTGATCAAACCTATAATGAAATTTTCTCCTCTATTAACGTATTATAATATACCTGCTCTAGCCCTCTGGAACAGTTTGGGGGAAAAAGTACTGAGGGAAGACTCATTGGTAACTTGTAATTTTCTGTCAGCCTTATAATCTCATTTCACTATTTACACAAGTTCTGGTAAAATATGACAACTTTAAAGTTAATTTGTAGAAGCCTAACAGTGGTCTTGGAATTATGATGAGCTTTGTTTAATCTCATATCCCCAAAATTTAGCATTCAGCTCTTCAGGTCTGTGGTGCAAATGGGATGGTATCTTTATGCTTGAGACAGTTACTATCAGAGTCTGGTATCTTTCTTCTCCTCTATCCCCTCCATGCCCTGGGCCAACCCTATCCTGCCTGCTGTAGGAAGAGTTTTGATAGTGCAATCTAAAATGGCAGACCTCCTTCCACTGCAGCCCAAATCATGTTTCTGCCCCACATATTGTGCTTTGTGTCCACACCACTCTTACATTCTGGATTCAGATTGGAGGCAGAGTTTTGCAAGAGAAAGAGCCAGGCATTATAGATTACTATAACAGTTACAGAGTATAGGTTTTATCACATGCATGATTAATTAATTCAAACAATTCCATTAAGATCTCTTTTGAAAAAAGAACAAATACTATTATATTTGAGTTAACATATAATTCTTGTTTCATAATTATTTCCATACTAACCAAACGAAGATAATCTTTCGTGTTGATTGTGTGGGGATTTATGATCAAGTAAATGAGAGACTTAAAAATGAAAAGTGGTTTCATTTTATGGTGAAATAAAGAAGCTTTTTCTGTAGATGAGAAGATTTGTTAAAATGATAAACTGCAACAAGGGAAGAAAAATGGTATTTCTTGCCTCTTAGATAAGGTACTGAAGTGTCTATCTTCAAGAAGCTTTCATTTAAGTTCAACTTCTGATGCAAAATGTTACCAGCTTGCTTTTTTATTGTGTCTGCACTGTTAGGAGCAAACTGAAATTTTAGTAATACATCTGTTTTCAAACCATTATTACTTGACCTGGAAAACAAAAACACCAGAATAATTGAGTGAGGTCATAGCATATTGATTATTATTTTATACCTTATTTAAAAATTAGTTATATCTTCAAGAAAATGCAACATAAATATTTTATACATTTTGTTTTCAGGGATTTTTTTTCCCCTTCCTATATCATATAGGTGTTAATACCTGAATTATTCCCTGCTTGTAAAACTTGATCATATTCAGGAGTATCTGAGAGTTCTAGAATTTTTTTTCTGGGAAAATAAATCAAAAGCCCTCAGTAAATCCATCAATCCATGTTGATTGGATTCAATGAGGGCTTTTGATTTATTATAAATGTATATATTTTTCTTGATTTTTAAAAATTCATAACATCTCTTTATTGTTAAAAAACGTAAGTAAAGTTGGGAGTAGTAGTTAATGATTGTAAAAATCTTTAACTGAATTGCAAAAGTCTTTAAAAGGACAACCACTGGAATATATTTTATCACTAGTCAAGTTGACAAATCCTCCCCCAGTAGGTACTCTGTACAGGAGAAATAACAATTAAATGTGATAATATTAAATTACTTTTGTTCTTGGTATATACGAGACTTTTAGATCCTGTCCACAAAACAAATAATTGAAGAAAAACTAAATGCAAAGTCGACTTTTCATCACACAAATTAATTAGTTGTGATTACCTAAGGTTGACAACATGAGACTTGATGTAATGACGACTTAAACTGGATCCTTGAAATATCTTGTCTATCTGAGAAAAGAAAAAAACCAATAGTATAGAATTTTGTTAAATATGAATTTCACACATTTCAATATATCACAAAAATGCTTGTATAAAACCTGCAGTGATTCAAATAGCATTTACTTTTAAGTTTGTTTTCAGCTATCCCCAGAAATCTTGTTTGGGCATAATCCTGTTGTCATAAAATTGTCTCTGTAATTGGGTGTTGATATTTGAACAACTTGTCTCATGGTCAAAGACGGCTGATATAGAGTTGAATTAAGTTAGAGATTTCAATAGCCAGTTAAAAATATACAGAGGTGGAGGTGCAGAGACTGAATTTCTTTGAAAGTTTGATATGTATGGACTTATCACCCACTATCATTCACGCTGTTATCATCCTCATGGATGAGACTAAAGGATCAGTTCTTTAGGCTTTAGTGAAACTTTTTAGTCCTCAGTTTGATCCTGTCGTAAATGGGGGCGAAGAGAATGTATATTTATTGGGAACTTCTTTATAATGAATATACTCATCAAGAAAAATGTGTGAAATAATTATAATGTAAGACTATATATGTCGTTTGTGTGTCATTTTAGACTTCTTATATGGGATAATTTCTCTGTGGTATAAATTCCTAGAAGAAATTATTGCTTACTAAAACCACAGCTTGTTATGGAATCTGTGGTTTTACAAACCTGATAATTAACATTGACTCATCAAGCTGGCTTCTCAGAAACAAAGACTGATCATATGCCAAACCTTAAGTGAGCATGAGTCTCGATAATTAGTTCCACAAATCAGAAGTGAAGAGCTGCCAAGTTGTGAAACCGAGTGTATGTTGAACAAGTGCTTTTCACTGATTTAATTTATCAGTGATTTGATTTATTTTAATTTCATCTGATTTAATTTATGAAATTTTCTCTAGTGATGTTCCATGTCATATCACATTGAATAGGTCGGTAAGCATAAGTTTATTTAGAAATCAATAGTTATTCAAAAATGAATGACCATGTGTTTTCCTACTAACTGACTATGAAGGGGAGTTTTTTTCAAGAAAATAGTTTTATATACAAACATGTACATTTAAATGACAAAACTAATATATATTCATTGTAAAACGTTATAAAAAGCAAGCAATACAGTGAAGTATAATGAAAAGCATTAAAATCATTTCTAAATCACTATATAGAATCTGCTACTAATATTTTTGGCATATGTACTTTCAGATTTTCTACATACATTTAGCATATTTTCCATAATATTTATATTTTATGTATATTTTTATAAGTTTTCTACCTGCCTCCTTCCATTCTCTTTCCAATTTCATGATGTTTTGTTGTTTCCCTTTAAATCACAGTTTTGTGAACCATGTATTATTCATGGCAAGTGAACATATAAAGAGTTTAGATTATTGAACTCCACAAGAAGTCTCTAAAATTCATTTTAGGTACTGGTTTTAATAATTTCTTCTAAGAAATTGTTTGCTAGAACTGTAATTCATAGTCTAAATCAGGAGTCTGCAAATTATAGCCTGTAGGGAAAATCTAGCCAGCTACTTGTTTTGTATGGCCCATCATGTGAGAATGGTCTTCACATTATTTTAATAGTTGAAAAAAAAAATCAAAAGATGAATAATGTTGTGACAGCCAAAAATTTTACAAAATTCAACTTTCAGTGTTCATAATGAAGTTTTATTGGACCATAGCCACACTCATTTGTTGATGTATTGTCTATGGATGCTTTTGCACTACGATAACAGATTTGAGTAACTGTGGAGAGACTGAATGGCCTGAAAAGTCAAAAATATTTATTATCTGACATTTTACAGAGAAAGTTTGCCAACTTTTGGTCTAAATGATTGTACTTTCCTTCTTTATGTTGTCTCCACTTATGCTCCAGAGGACAGGGCCAATACTAGTGAATTGGCCATTTCTTCACCAGTCATCCCCTGGATGAGTATTTTTATGGTCCTACCACGTGACAGACACCATGAGATCCACTGGAAATATAAGAATAAGTAGACAGCTCCTCACAAATCCAGAGGGGCATAGACATGTAAAATAAAAATGATGTAACAAGACGGTAAGTACTCTAGCAGAGGTGTATGAAAAGTTCTGTGAGAGCACAGGAAACAGATGCTAACCTTTATTCAGACATTACTTTTCATATTGTTTATTCACAACATAAACTAATCCTCAGAATAATGTAGGCAGTTGAAATTATTAGGTGAAATTATCTCTATTTTGTAGCTTTTCCAATGTTGTTAAGCTGACAATGGGTAAAATTGGAATATGAATCTAGATGTTCTCACTTCAAAGCTTAGCTTGTTTCTAATTTCATATACTGCTTCCTGGAACAAAACATTCTATACCCTACCCTGAATTTTTTTCCCCTAATCAACGTTTCCTTAGGATGTATTTTTGAAAAGACATGCCAACTCCACTCAGTTGCATCCTTTAACTCATTTCATCAGCTTCTGCTTTTGGTTGGGAAATGGCTAAAGAAATATTTCTGAAAGAATCATCTTCCATCTTTGGTCAGGGCTAGGCTCAGTAGAAGCTGTGTATTCAGCCGAAGTCTTCAGTAGAAGAGCAAGTCTGTGTGTTTCTGTGGTTTATTTTCAGGAATAAATGTTTGGTATAAGTTGCCTAATGGAAAATGTGTCAGGGTCATACACATGGCAGGAGCTTAATAAACGGTGTGTAGTAACGTTGTTTTTGCCTAAATGATTATGTTTCCAGATAAATTTAATAATTTTTTTTGTGTGTTTGAGCTATTTATTTTTCTGTTGGGCTTATGTTGTTCAGTCTCTAATGCAATTATCCTTGGTCCAACATATTTTTCCAATTTTCCTGAGATAATATTGGTTAGTGTTGCGAGAATTAGCAAATAAAAATAAGAAAAATACAGTTAAGTTTTAATTCAAATAAAGAATGAATGATTTTTTTGTATAAGCATGTTTAAAATAATGCACGAAGTATATTTTCAGGAGGATTTGAAATTAAAATTTAACTGGGCATTCTGTATTTTATCTGGCAACCCTAAAAATATGTGCAATTTGATGTTTTCTCAACTCGCCTCTCACTTTATTTTAACCTCCTTCTTTACAATAGTATTATCAGGGTAGGAATAATGCCAGAAAAACTCATTCTTACCTCATTACTGATTTTTTGTTTCAGGTCAGTCCTAATTTTTGAGTCTTCTACTGAAAAATCAGGGTTATAGTCAATACTGGGGATCTGGAAGGAGGTTTGGTAATAGTAAGAATTCTGATCTGGAAGGGAGAACAAAAATGGATGGTTTCTCTTTAGTTCATTTGAGCTGTACAAATATCAGAAATAGGATGACATGCAAAAAAATCCAATAAACAATAAACTCTTGGGAATTAAATATTCAATAGCTGTGACCAGTACCTCCCTCTAAGCCTTTTTTAAGGTCATACATCCTCATAGTCATGTGGTTGTCAATTGTGTCCTGACACAATTATCACCTGTTAGTGATAATTCATAAATTTAAGCTGTTAATTAAATAATGTTAGAATGTAATATATTCTCATAAGTTGACCTCAAAATTAGAATTGCTACTAAAATATATTTTTACTCTCAGTACATTAACTAATGTTAAACCATACAATGACATAGGATGTGAATCTATTGCATCATTCAAGAGACAATTTTTTTGGAACCAAGTCAAATTTTAAATGCTAGGAGCAATTTTTCACATAAAGGATTACCATTTCCCAAATGTAGATAAATTTATGCAAATTAATATCACATATTCCAAATATGTATATTTTATGCAAATTATCATTGCACCAAAAACTGAATTATAAAATATTAAGGTTTTAAATAAATTGAATGAATCTTTAAATTTTCTAAATAATACAATAAGATAGATTCTTACCAAATGCCAAAAAATAAACAAGGAGACCGATGATTATTGCTAGAATCAACACAACAGCCGTGATAATAAGGGCAATCATCCATGGTTTCAATGAACTTGTTCTTCCACCCAGTATTGGTGGCCTTTTGAGAGAGAGTTGTATATTAAAACAAACAGGGAATTAAACACTGGAGTCTCAGTTTCACATAGTGTTTGTATAGAATGTTTTTTCTGGAATTCATGGTTAGCTCATATTGCATTTGGTGGCATTTGAATATATTTTTCTATAAAAATTTAGAAAAAATACTGTCAATAAAAATCTCATTGACATTTGACTTTGTATTTGGATTTTAAGAACTCAGCATTATACTACAGTTGACTACTGTTTCATATACTTCCTGGACCATTAAACTAGATATTCTGAATATTTTTTCTTTGTTAAGTGAACTAATACCATATATTCCGCTCACGTGCTTCAAATCATAATGAGTCTCAAAGAGTGAGGGCATTTTGGTCACCCTCATTCTAGCATGGACAAAGGCTCAGAATGATTACTAAAACCTCAAAGTTGATATTGAGGGAGCTAGAACTAGGACTTGGGTTGTTAGGGCTCTTTTCACACTCTATTCTTAAACCCATAATCCCCATTTATAAGGCAAGTAATCTAAAATGCATAAGAAGAGCATCTAAAATAGGACACGTTGTAGAAAAGAGACTAGAAGAGAACAATAAGGAATAAATAGTGAGCAATCCAAGAAAAGATCATTAATATAATAAACAAACAAATAATAGGGATAGCTCAAGACTTTGGACCGAGGAACTCTGTCGCGTGAGAACCTCTGGTGGTATATGATGAATATCTATTTCATAGGGTTATAAGATTTGAAACCTGTGATTTTTTTATAGATGATATTGCATAGGAGAAGGCCATATTTATCTGAGTAAATAGTGAATCAATTTAAAGAAAAATATTGACAATAATAGTACCAGTAGTATGCAAATATGGCAACAAGCATGAAAATGGTATGCAAATAACTGACATTTGGGAAACACTTGTGGAAGCAGAGAAATATCACAAAACTTTGTCCCCTTCCCAATGTCAGGGCCCACAGTCTAAAGATCAAACTTGAACAATTAAAGAGTGAAGGCAGGCTAGAATGAGACCAATGTGGGTTGTCTGGGGAGATCTAATCCATGAGAGAACCGAACAGGAATGTGGTTCTGAAAGTTAAAGGTACAGGTTTTTGTTCTGTTAAAATTATACATGCAAGAGAAGAAGAAGGAATTACCTTCCCTGGGATTGGTAGCTGGTAGTGGTAAAGTGGCAAGTAGGACCCTGCTAAATAATTGAAGACATCAACTGAGGTGCCCCTTTTGGCATCAATGATCCAGAAGGAGTAGGGAGTGCCCCTGTTATCCTTGGATTTGGGTAAAGAAGCTAGAGGCAGTTTCCCCAGCTCAGAACCATCAACCTGAGCTCTGATAAGTGTCTCAGGTAGCACTTATTCTGAGTTCTGCAGTGTTTCTGGAGGAATCTAAAGTTGCTCTGGCCTGCTACTCTTCAGTTGGTGGTAGGAGATGAGCATTACAATCTGCAAACATCTGGAGTGTCTATAGAAGAGCTGGGGATCTTGCTGGGGCACAGGCAAGAGCTGATGAATATTCCTCACTTTCATTAATAGAGGATCATGGGCAATCATGAACTCATTCAGTTGACATTTACCAAGTTTCTTCTGTGTGCCAAACACTTTCTGCTGGAGATTCAAAAATGAATAAGGCATAGTCTCCCACCTTCAAGGATGTGTAATCTAGAGACACATTAAGTAACTACTATAATAGAAGTGGTAAATGTCATAATGGAATTATGCCCAATATGCTATGAGAGAGGAGAGGGCACAAAGTGTTTTGCATTAGAGAGGTTGTCCTTTGAAGTGGGCCTTGAAGGCTGAGGAGGAGGAACTGGCAAGGATGACATGTGCCACAGAGGGAATAGCATAAACGAAGACAAAGAGACATGAGACAAGGAGAAGGACAAGAATTTCTCAAGGACATACTTGAGAAAGTAGAGTTTATGAATGAGAATAGAGGTAAACTTAATGCATGTATTTATTAGTTAACTCAGTAGATATTTATTGAGCATTACTCTGTACAAAACACAGGGGAATATAAAGAATCTTTAATAGACCTTCCTCTCAAAGAACCTATAGTCTTATAGAGGAGGAGCACGTGTACACAAATTGCTACCAAAGTTGCAGAGAATTTCAGAGAACTAATGGTTTCTCTTTGGAGGAAATAATGGCTGAAAAATAATGGTAAGTTTTTAAAGCTTGAAAATGCTGTGAAATTCTCACTGTCTCCCCTTCTGAGTCAGATATGAGTCAGAATGAAAACCATTCATAAAGAGGGAGCTTGTTTTGCAACAAAATTCTCATCATCAAATGGATGTCGTTTCCTGTTGAATTCTACTTCTACACCAGAAACGTCATTGTGGATGAATTACAGTCTTATGTATGGATCATGGGTGAAAAATCAAGTTCATTTCCTTAACAATGAAGATATGCCCTAAAATATTTATTGCTAGGTGTTTTTTTAAAAAAAATAATTTTTTCTCCCTGATTTCTTTTGGTACTAATCTAATTTTAACTTAAACGTTGACTAATTTCAATGGCTAATTTCCATGACTGTTCCAGATTGGACAACTAATGAGGTGCAAAGGTGAGCTTGCACCTCATAGGTACTCAGTAAATATTTATCTACTAAATGAAAGAATGTGTCATAAGGTTGTAGGCAGCCCTAACTTATTTGCAACACAAAAAGTATTTTTAGCAGAGTTTTCCTAGAGATAAATTTCTTCATACATGGCAGGAGGAGAAATGAGATTAAGCATTTACCTGGAATCAAGATATAATTACAAATGTTGTACTTAAAAATCACTAACAGATAAATCTCTCCTTCTCTTTCCTTCTTGGCTTCTCCCTCCCCTTAATCCTTCCAATTCAAAGAATTTAATTTTGGTCAGACAATCCCAACAAGATGACTAAACAGGTTCACTGCAGTGCAGGAAAATCCAGCCTTAGAGAAATCTTTGACATTCAAACAAAAGAAGAATATAAATGACCTCACCTTTGAGGCATTCATGCCAAAGGGAAGATGAGCAGTGACAAAAGCTACCCATTCAACAGTCAGCCTAGAAAACCTTTCACAAAGAGTCAAAGCATTTTTGAAAAGTGTCTTCCTTTTAATCTTTCTCCTACCTTCATTTACATTCTGAGTGGCTCATTAAGCAGACTGTCTCATAGGGAGGTATTTCTTGACCCAAACCTCAGCAGAATGGAATGAATTCTTCTTGCTCCTTGCAATGTCAGCCATTTTCTTTCAATGTTACAATCTTTTACCAAAGTACATCTTCAAGTCCTTTCCCCTTAGATGTTTCTCCTACCATCGGTTATTTTTCCTGGAGTTTTTTCAAATGCATTATATAACCAAAATGTTGTCACTAAATGATTCAAAGATGAGAAATAAACAGATTTCTTTCTACCACAGCAATGACCAGATGATTTGAAGGACTCTTGGTCTCTGAAAGAGGTTCGTTAAGTATAGCGGTTAAGAGTGTGGGTTCTGCATCCCTCCTACTTGAGTTCTTATCCAAGCTCCCCCACTGTGAGCCCTTGGGCAGTCATTCAACCTCTCTGTGCCTCAGATTCTTTATTGGTAAAATGGGGGTAATAATACCCACCTTGTGGGGTTACTGCGAAGACTAAATGAGTTAATATAATGTAAGAAAACTTATAATAGTAACTAAAACATGGTAAGGACTTAGGAGTTTTGGTTATTTTATTATTTTTATTATCAAAAGCCACTAAAAAAGAGTACCAAGGAGTTTGGACATAGATGGAGTGGAGTGAGCTGGTGAAAGTGTGTGCTGGATGGTAGATGTGTTGCTCTTCAAAGAAAGGGGTGGAAACTGGTGCCCAGGACCTTAGAATCTGAGTAGCAACACTAGGCACAGGTTGGAAAGAAGGTTAGGAACCGAGTAAAGCCCTGACTATTTCCAAGGAGAGTTCTAGCAGATGAGAGATTCCAAGCTTAGGGGAGGGGGGACCACCAGAGCCTTCAAGAGTAATCAGAGTGTTCAGAAGTAGGCATATTGTGGTGAACACATTTTGGAGCATCCATGGGAAAGAATTACTGGACAAAATGATGAATACAGGAAAATTTAAGACAAACAAGATGGCTGAATCATCCAGCTGGCGTTTTATTCCATTGCTTAGGGAAGACAGGATAAGTGGAAGAAAGTTGTTATGCAAATATCAGGAAATGGTGGTATTATTCATAATAGCAGTGGCTTAGCGGTGATGATGATGATGGTCATTTTAATTGTACCACCAGATATCGTGAGACTTTCATTAAATCTGTGATGTGGGTAGAAATACTGAAAATTATGCAAAAAGGTTAAATGAAGATTTGCGTTTCCTTTTATGTTTCGCGTTCTGACAAGCCGGGTGTCTTGTTTATATAACCCCACATTATGCAAATAAGAAAGACATCATATTTCATAAATGAAAAGTTGATTGATGTCATAATTAAAATACAATTAAGGTAATTGGTGTTTTAGTTGATAGGAGTTCAAAAGGGAATAATCAAGGTCAGAAAGTGCTACTCTTCAAATCTCTGCTCATTAATGCAAATTTACATGCTGAAGATCCATGAGAAGCTATTCCTTGAAGGAAATTTTAGAGTATTGAGGTAATTAAAACCTGATGAGGACCAAAAAGAATACGTAGGCCATTGGCCTGGATTATTGAAGACAAAGTGATTGGCCAGAGTGGTGCTTCCCACCCACTTAGGTCAATATTGCTTCAGTTTTATTGGTGCATTTTCCTGCTTTCTTACTAATGTTTTCAGTTAAACACCATTTATTTTTAAACATCTTTCTTCCTTCCTACGGTTATTTAAGAACATATTTTGACCTCCATGAGAAGGCAGGGCTTGTTTTGAATGTTGAAACATGAACAAATGTATTAGATACAAATCTTCTCTAATGAGCAAGTCCTACTGTCACTGTACCTAGCCATTGGGAAATAATTTTTATTTAAAAAATAAAATTTGAAATGTGAAAAGAAAATTAAGGCCTTTCTTGAGTCAGAGAGAGCTACTGAAAGAACTATTTGATACTGCTGGAGAAATCACATGAGTGCAAAATGGGAAGGATGATGATAGGTAGGTGACTTTGACAGCTTCAGTGAACAATAAATGTGAGATTTTACATTAAATGAAAACATACTTTTGAGCTTCCAGAGCCTTTTGGTGTCTTCCTTCCTTCCTTTTCTCTTTTCTTTCTTTATTTCTTCGACAGCTTTATTGAGATATATTGCACATACCATTCAGTTCACTCATTTAAAGTGTATAATTCAATGGCTTTCAGTATATTCACAAAGTTGTGCAACCATCACCACAATCAATTTTCAAACATTTCATCACACCAAACAGAGACCCCAAACCCATTAATAGTCACTCTCTATTTTCCCCTAACCCCCTAACCCTAGGCAACCACTAATCTACTTTCTGTCCCTATGGATTTGTTTATTCTGGACATTTCTTATAAATAGAATCATATAGTATGTGGTCTTTTGTATCTGTCTTTTTTCACTTAGCATAATATTTTCAAAATTCATCAATGTGATAACATGTATCACCTCCATATTGTTTTCCATACTAGGAGGCAAGACTTCATTTCTTTTCCTTGACAAAGGATATTCCATTTTACAGATATACTATATTTTATTTATACATTCATCATCTGATGGACAATTGAGTTTCTACTTTTGAGTTTCTACTTTTTGGCTACTATGAATAATGCTACCGTGAACATTCATGTTCAAGTTTTTATATGGACGTGTGTTTTCATTTCCTTTGCATGTGTATCTAAGAGTGGAATTTCTGCGTCATATGACAACTCTGTTTAATCTTTAGAGGAACTGCTAAGCTTTTCCAAAGTAATTTTCCCATCAACAATGTAAAAATGTTAAAATTTCTCCACATCTTCACTAATCTTTTCTTTTTTTTCTTTGCTGTCCTATAGTAGTTTTTGTCTCCCTTTTCTTCCTTCTGTTTGTTTCTTCTGCCTCGTTCTTATTATATCACTCTCTTTCCACCTCAGTCTGTTCATTTGTTATTTCCCTCTTCCTTCACTGCTCTTTACTTTTTTCATCATACTTTTAAAGACAAATATATGTATTAATAATGTTATTCACATTATTAGATTACTCATTCTCGGAACCTTAATATCATAGGACATCTCCTTGTCCACAACATCTTCACTTAATCAGTTTACCTCTGGTTGTCTTTCCTATTTTTCCCCTTCTTTGCATTTGCCTAATACTGTCCTACCTCAGGAATTCAATGTGTTTCATCTGGACAATCACAGTAGCCATTAATATATCTTTTTATCTCCAGATAATTTCCCCTCAAATCCATTCTACAATGTTGCTGCCAGAATTATCTTCCAAATATACAGTTCTAATAATGTGATTCTCTAGTTCAAAAATCCTCAGATATTTCTCATTACATAGACTGTAAATTCTTTAACTTAGTGTCCATTCATTCATTCAAGAAATATTTATAGAGATCCCATTATGTGCTAAAAACTGATTCTGTTGCTGAAAAACTGTGGTGAACAAGACTGACAAGTTCCCTGCTCTCATGGAGTTCACAGGCTGGTGAAAGGGACTGAAAATAAACAAGACAATGAATAAGTTTCAGCTCACAAAAGTAAAACACATTAATGAATAGAGAGTGACTGGAGGCCAGGGGGAGAGGGTACTTAACTGGGTAGCAGGGAGTCTCCCTGAAGAGATGGCATTTGAACTGAGAGGTGAATTGTGAGGAAACATCTTCTAGAAGAACTGGGAAAAGAGCAACTAGATGGCAGCAAACACCTAGAGCTGGAACTGGAGTGAGCTTGTTGAGTTCCTGAAAGAAATGAGGCCAGTGTGCTGGATCACGGTGGGTCCAGGAAAGAGTAGAGAAGGTTCAAACAGAGAGACAAGGGAGGACAAAATCATGGGGCCCCTGAAGGCCATGGAAAGGTGTTATTAATTCTAAGTGTTTTAGGAATCCACTGGACAGTTCTAAACATGGGAAAGATATGGTGTAATTTACATTTTAAAAATAAGAGTCTTTCATTTGCTTTGTCTAACTTACTTTGGGCTCTTCCCTTCACATATACTATTCTGTTCTTTACATTCACCCAAACCTGTTCTGCTCACAACACCCTCTCTGCCTAAAATGTCCTCTCTTCCTCTATGTTTCTAACCTCCTTTTCCCCAGTTGCTGGCATTTCCATTTCTAGAAACTTTTCAGTGTACTGCTCTCATGCCTTCTCTCTCCTTTAAGAGCCAGTTCCTTTGACAGCAATCCCACCCAGGTAGCCACTACCTTGAGGTTTCCTATACTGCTTTGTTGCTATTTTTTTGTATTGGTCATGTTCTATTTTCTGTTCTGGCTATTTGTGCCAATGTCCTTCTCCCTACTTCAGCTGCCCACTCTCAAATTCATGCTCTATATCTTGTCAATAGCTTCAATTTCTTCATAATTTAAATTTTAATCATCCAACTCTTCAACTACCACCACTCACCTTTCCAGCTCACTGCCTTAGTAACCTAACGTCAATCCCACGGGGACGTATCATCCGCTGATCCTGCCATATTTTCACTGTCTCCCATCACTCTCATGTTGGCCTTTCTCTCTTACCTAGCACAAATCCCATGGTCCCTTTTTATACTCATTCCCTGGCATACACCCTCAGTCCTGTCATCCTTTCTCACTTTGTCATAATTACCTAGCATAAATCCCATGGTCCCTCATTATATTCATTCCCTGGCATACACCCTCAGTTCTGTAATCGTCCCTCACTTTGTTATAATTACCTAGCAAACTCCAACCCTGGTTAAATAAAACAATTGATAACGGCTCTAACTAAGGCAGTTGAACCTCTCTGTGGAAGTAGCACTCATTTTGGAGATTCGGTCACCAAGGAATTTCTGTCCAGATATTTCTGTTATCCCCAGTTTCTTATTAGTCACCCTTACATTTCAGGAGCAAAATACCCACCAGGGGGTGACTATATTACTTCAGTTAAACATAAATGGTATTTATAGATCTGAGAAGCGATCTTAATTGTTGGGAGAGTTCTTTTTATCTGAGTTTGAAAACTTTGCACATTGCAATCAGTGCCTCATGAGGGTGGTTCTAGAGAGTCTTAGAGCCCCTGAAAAGGTAGAGAGTGGTCCTTGACTCAAGGTTGCCCCACTTTACTCCAAACAGGTTTGGGACAGCAAAGGGTGAAGTATAAGGGTGTAAGGGTGAAACACAGGTCATCCCAACAATAATAATAATGATGATAATAGCTTTCATTTACATTGTACTTTATAGTTTCTGAAGAGCTTTAACATACCCTGTGACACTTGATCCAGCCAGTTTCTATGCAAGGTTCATATAGTAAATATTATTATGCCCATTTTTCAACTGAGGATAAAGAGATTTGTCCAAGAACACAAAAGTACCTAATTAGTTGAGCCCACCTAAGTTCACTGTCTTCTACTTATGGACATTTTCCTCTGTACAACATAGTTTTAATCCAATATTATCATGGCAATGACCAATGGGACATGTCAGAAAAATAAAAGCTTGGGAACAGGGAGGTAAGTTTTGCTGAGTAGAATTGTACTAAGAAACAGTTTTATTTTCAGCCAAGATCCAGGGGTCTGGAAGAGCTCCAAGACTCATAAGAGTAGTGCATGGTAACAATTAAGAGCTTCTAGTCCTATTTGTAGTATTCATGGCAACCAAGTCCTTACAGTGAAGCTGTCCAGCAGACTTTGTGGTAGAGTCATGCCTGAGTCACATACACCATGGTGTATGTCTCAAGATGGTGAGGTCACCAGCTGTCTGGGCTATGATATTCAGGGCACCCCCAAAAGAAGTGGATGCCAGAAAATGATTATTCCTGTTGAAGAGACTTAAAATCTTTTGGTGAAGAGAATTAATTCGCTTACCAGTGGGACACAGTAAACCATTCTACTGGGTCTGCTCTCAGAAACACGCATAGGAATCTAAGTCAAAGAAGTATAATAAATCCCAGAAAATTACCTGGTCATTTGTAACACAGTTGCCTCTGTCACAAGGGTCATAGTCAAATCCTGCTTTAATATACTAAACTCTCTTCTCAATAGCACCTCCATTGAGCCCATTAGCAATGATAAACTTTTATATTTTTAATTTTTTGTAGTTTTCATGGTGTTTATCTCAAATATCCTTACAGAAGTAGAAACAGATCTTGGGTCTGCTCTAACAACACATAGCTATTAACTGGTGGAGTCTTGATTCAAAGTCAGATGTTCTGACCCCCAATCCATGCTTCTTCTGTACTGTTTGCTCTAAACTGCTATTTATTTTGTAATGAGAGCATTTCAGTAATCTGGACTATAATTTATTAGTTTTCAACAAAATAGAGAATTTTTAGAGAGGGCATGAATATTTTGCTAGAGAGTTGGTATTTGAGCTTGAATTACAGAGGATTCCATTTGTATAAACTTGAAAGGTTTGGCAAATTCTAGTAGCTACTGTCAAAGCAATATTCAATTGTAGTAATCATAAAAAACAATAACAATAAAACTTAAAAATTAAATTATTTATAGAATCTTTCCCAGCCCTGTCTGTGATATATTTTTATGATTGCTGAAGCATAAAAGTACCCTCATAATAAACCTATACAATGAGCATTTGTTTTAAAAAGAAGGCCTTGTAATGTGCATTTTCCTTGAGGATGTTGACCTGGTCCAAAACCAAACAAAACACCTATTACATTAAATAAGGAGGCATCCTGCATTGTTTGTTTAATAATCCCAGTCTACAATTATCCTCTCCTACTTCCCTACTTATGAAAAATGTACTCATCTTTAAAACCTCACCCAAGTGCTCTATTTGAAGTATTCATTTTCTGTCCCACTTAAAATTGCTCTTTCTTTGAGTTGTTATAGTGTTTTCTAAATTTCAGTTGCAATTATATTTTTTGCCATATCCACTAGTATCTCTAAACCAATTTCCTTAAATTTTAAAATGGACTCATTTTTATATAGCTAATTCCTAAGCTATAATACCCACTGAATACTGAGTTTGCTATACTAGCTTTATTTTCTCTAATATACATTAAAGTAAATCCTACCTAAAGTCATCTCATGTATCACCAGCAGTATGAGTACTGGTCTTTTATGTAATTCTGCTAAAGTGCATTGATTATACCTGTGCTTTACATTGATTAAATTCTAAGTTGTATTATATTTGTACTACTTGTGGTTCTCTATCTCTCCCTCTTACCACAGATGGTGTTTCCTTTATCCTTCTACTGTGTGCCCAGTTACAAGTCTTGTCCTTGGTAGTAATTAAGTACCTTTTGTAGTTTTTGTTGAAATGAAATAACATTGAGCTCATCTTATTGTTATTTAGATTCTTGGTTGGCATAAGAAATGTTCTCAGTATTCGCTCACTATGACCCCTGTGTATGAACTTGAAATTGTCTGTCTGGCTCATTTACCAAACCTGAGGATCAAGATTTCATTTTAACTCAGTAATATGTCAATACCTAGGAAATTTGGAAGGCATTTCCTCTTAGATGCCTATTAAGCTGGGAAAAAGAATATAGCCTGTGCCGTGAATTTGTGAAACAAGATTAATTGTGGATGGATTGGGCAATAGTAATTTCAGGCTACAAACTACTCTTTTATAAGTCCATAAAGTTAAACAATTATTGCACTTTACTTATTCCTGCAGGGGCATTTAAGTATTGTACTATGTCAACACTATTCAAAAAAACTAAGAAACGTTGCATATTACTTAAGTACTATACAAGGAGAAGAACTCTTCTTTGAAAAACTGCCTTATTTGTATAAATTGCGTATTTTTCACTGTTTTAAGTTATTTATCACCTTTCCTTAGAAACTTCTCGGGGCTAAGAGATTAGATAAATCAGTTCCTGGCTTATTTTCACTCTTTGCCATCATGTTTATGAATGAATTATCAAGGGAAACACTAAAAAAACTGACTACTTAAAACAAAGGAGGGAAAAAAGAAGATGTAGCATTAAATCTTCTCTTCTCTTAATCAAATTTTCATAAATAAAATAGAAGTTAAATGGCAAATTGGAAGTTATATGTTACAAATATGAAAAAGGGTAAGTTAACTTATCAACATGAATAAAAGAACATTAAATATGCATTCATTTTAATCTAGCAATTTTATTTTACCATTCAAAAATGATTGCCAATTTTATACAAATACCAGTATGGCTAGTCATTGAGATTATAGCAGCAAACATATCTGGTACTGTGTCAAATTCATCATTGTATTTTTAACACCTGAAATATGGTAGATGTTCAAGAACATTTTTTATTGAAATAATAGGAAGAGAGGAAGACTCAGAGAAGAATCCTAAAGAAGACTAACATTTAAGATATGGACAAAGAATGAATTAGCCTGAAAACCACAGAGGAAAGAAAATAAGGAGAAAAATAAGTGTGATATGGCAACAAAGGATATAGAATATTCAAGGAAGAATTGATCCACAGTGTCAAATGCTGTTGAGAAATCAAATACAATAAAAATTTAGAATACTCTTAGTGGGTTTAAGGAAAAAATTGGAAGTGAGGGGAGAGACAGTGGATATCAACAATTTTTTTTCATGAGTCTGACTATGGATGAGAAGATCGAGACAAGTCATCAAAGTGTATAGGGTTGATGGAGGATTTTTTTCCTGGCGAATGGGACAGTTTTGAGTACACTTACAATGGTGTGAGTGAGCCAGCAAAGATCCCAAGACTGGGAGGAAGACTGAGTTGTGAGCATACTTGAAGGATCATGGATTCTAAGCTGTTGGGTTCAGACATATGAAATTGCCATTTGTGTAATCAAAAGTGGTCATATATTGACATTTTCATATGGATCAACCTAATAGATTGGAGAACTTGGACACATTGTAGGCATCATTTTAAGAGTATGAATGGGTATAAGTAGGTTTGTTGGTTCAATGTCAGGAAGCTGAAGGAATTCTCATCTAACTGATGAATCACATTATCTCTCTGAAGTAGTAGAAACATGAGAGGGCAGGTGGTGAGAATTGGAAATTTGAGGAGGCTGGAGGAGTTGGAAATAGTCATTGTGGAAAATGGGAGTGTAGACTAAGGAGATGTAGCAGGAATGGTGGGCAGAGTTGAGGGCTCAGGTGAATTGGCACCTCCTGCACATGTGTGAGATTTTCTGTAGCATTCCTCAGTGGTCTGGGCAGAGGTGAACCATTGTTCAGATAGTTATATTCTCTCTAGAATTTGTCCAGATATGAATGATAAAAGAAATATGGGACAAGAGAATTTAGTAGAGTTTAAGATATTAGAAAATTTGTGGAAATGAGGAATATAAGGATCATAAGGGAAATAAAGATGAATGTGTGTGTGTGTGTGTGTGTGTGTGTGTGTGTGTGTGTGTTTGGTGGAGGTGGCAACTGATGTATATGATTAATTCATAGATTAGAAGAGCCAATGAATTTAAAAAACCCTGATGTATTAGAAGTTTAGGATAGTGATAGTTGTTCAAATTATGATTCAGAGAGAGTAATTTCAAGTCATGACAAAATCTAGGGTGTGGACATGAGAGTAATATTTGAAGAGAAGATTATAGAGATGAGAAGATCAAGGAAATAAATGACTAGGATGTTAGAGATCAACCACATGGGTACTGATACTACCTAGGGTAAATGTAAAACTTAGAGTAGAGAAGCAGATAGGGAAGCAAGAGTCAGTCTTCAATAAATGGGGGGCATAATCATGGGTTCATAAGGACAGCAAAGAATAAGGAAAAAGAACAGAGGAGAATTATATGAGTCTCAAAGGAAAAGGCAGTTTACAAGGGTGTGGAAAGTAATGGTCCAAGGTGTCATTAGAAAGTGAGGAGGACAAAGACTAAATCTTCAATAATAAATCCTTACTTGAAATGGCTAAAAAATGCTGTGTCCTGAGGAAAGAACTATATTTCAATTTTTCAGGAACATAGAGAGTATGCAGCAAAAAAAAATGGTTAGGATGTAGAGTAGTTTGTAAATCATGGGATGGCATTCCAGAAATTGTGAAAGTGCAGAAAGTAATTTATCCTAAGGGAACAATTTTGAATGTGTGCAAAGTTAGTCACATGGATGTTCATTATTACAGTATTGCTTACAATATTTGTGTCAATCTTATGAAAAATGAAAAAAATAGGTTTCAAATAAAAATAATCTACCATGACATTTTCCTGTAAAAAACACTTAACCATAGATAAAACAGATACAATTGTGTCTTGTTAAGTCTTGTTTAAAAAAATATGATAGGGGCTGGCCAGTGGTGTAGGGGTTAAGCTCGCGAGTTCCGCTTCGGTGACCCAAGGTTCGCTGGTTCAGATCCTGGGCGTTGACCTACTCATGCTCACCAAACCATGTTGATGTGGCATCCCATATAGAAGAGCTACAACTCTACAAATATGATACACAACTATGTACTGGGGCTTTGGGGAGAAAAAAGAAAAAAGAGGAAGATTGGCAACAGATGTTAGCACAGGGCCAATCTCCCTCAAAAAAAAAAAAAAGATAAAAGCAACAATATGAATGTATATATATGTATATATAATATGTGTGTATGTGTTCTGATAAAGCTTTAATTGCCTTTTTAAACTTGGAATTATGCTACTTCAGAGACACTAATTACTCTTATTGGGTTTCGGGCCATCTGTCTTATTTTTGTATCTAGTCCTAGTCCTACATTGACAATGCTGAACTCCTAGACCCCAAGGCACTATTACAGAAGATGAGGGAAGCCTCTCATTTAAGTGATGAGTTTGGTTTCCAAATTAAAATTACTGGGTCCCGTTTTCACTTGACAGAGTCCTTTTAAGCCTATTGTTATAAACCCCACACTTGATTTTAACAATCAACTTGAGAAATAACTTAAAATCCACTGATGAGTATTACTACATGGAATGAGACTCTGCACGATTGACAGAGGTGGAGGGTGGGAGGCCAGGTGAAAGTGGTATAGGTGGTTAAAAGGTACAAACTTCCATTATAAAATAAGTTGTGGGGATGTAATGTACAGCATAGTGATTATAGTTGACAATATGGTATTGTATGTTTGAAAGTTGCTAAGAGAGTAGATCTTAAAAGTTCTCATCACAAGAAAAAATTTGTAACTATGCATAGTGACACAGGTTAACTAGAGTTATTGTGGTGATCATTTTACAACATATACTAATATCAAACCATTATGTTGTACACCTGAAACTAATATAATGTTATATGTCAATTATATCTCAATTAAAATAAGAGACTAATATTTCTGTGTGAGGTAAAGAGAAATGTAAAATTATTCAGAACCTCATTGTGGGAACACAATAATCCAAGCAATCTATTTTATAGTTTCTTGTTTTTAGGAAACAAATCAAGAACTAAATATTAGAAATGTATTTACTCCCCTTTATATCGCTATATCTAAATAGAGTGGCTTTCTAGAAAAGTTAACAAAATATTTATGTGTAAAAAAGAGTCTTTAAAAGTGGTATGAAATTCAATTAAGTCAAAGGGAGATGATCCAAACAACTAGTTGAGTTGCTAATTGGAAATTAGTTAGTCTCAAATTAATTTGAGAAACAATTAAATGGTTCAACTAACATATTGTATGCCAAGCTTTCTACTAGGTACTGGCATGTACAACAAACAATAAAGTATACTTTCTTTACATTACTAACTGGTGACAAAAACTAATAAATAAAGGGCTTTTTGCCTATTCCAAATGGAGAAAATCCTCTGAGAGTTAATTACACTGAGGCATGGATTATCAATGGGAAGAGTAGGAATAGCTTTTCAGCACCTCCCCCACCTATCCCACCACCCTCATCCATTACTATTCCTGTGAGCCACAAAGCCAAGGAAAGTTAAGGCAATACAGCAAAAATCTATAAAGTAGGCATATTGATTTATCTGAATAGGAAACGGGACCATAGAATTTTTAAGGATTTTGGACCTGGAGGGGAAAATTTTGAAAATCTTGAAAATGGAAAGTAATAGGAATGAAGTCTAAATGTGGTCTTGGTCTATTGAATAGATGTAGGTCTTTTGCTTTTCTATTTTCACTTCAGTCTATTTTTCCTCTCTCTCTCCCTTCATGTCACTTTTGTTTCTCTCTTTACCCTTCTGGTAGATTTCTTTTGCCTTTAACCAGCTATGATACAGAATTGACATTTGCATAAGCCTCAAAAGAAACTGAATTAAAAACTGTATGTTTATTCATCCCTATGCCTCTGATGCCAAAAATGGTGATTGGTACAGTTTTTCAGTAAATTCATGAGTATTAAAGATATTGAACAGCAAAACAAATTTGATTAATTGAATTATCTCTATGGATGTGTATCACCATTTTTTCCCTACAGAATGGAGATACGTTTAAGTAAAAATAAAAATAATATTAATAATAATCATCATCCTGTTTCTATTACATTCCATATTAAAAAAGTAAATCCTAATATGTGCCAGTTCTAGAAATAAGATCATTAAGTGTGTGAAAAGTTGTTTTTGTTTATTTTTTTTTTTGTCTTTTAACAACCTAAACCTTAATTTGTGGCTCTAAGGTGAGGGAGTAAAAAGGGGAACATTTTGAATGATTGTAAAGAATTAAATCTGTTGGGGGAATCATGGTCCAGAAATCCATGTGTGTTTGAGTTTTATACCCAATGTCCAATTATTACCAATGAAGAAAAGAGTTCATTTGAATGAACTTGAAATTCTGGTTAAAGGTCATTAGAAAAGACATTTGTAATTCCTTCATTATCTTGAATAATTTGTACTAATTGACATCATAATTGTACACGAAGAATTAATATTCAAAATGTAGAAAAATACAGAATGGATCAGACAAGGGAGTGGGCGCTAAAAAGAGTTTAAGATTTATTTTTCATAGACTTCCTTCCAAATTTATTAAAATACAAAAATCTTAGGATTATTTATTTGCTTCTCACTTTTTATATTCTGATGTACAAATTGTTCTTATATTCTTCAAATTTTGGTCATAAAAGGCAAAGAATTTCTCAAAGGATATTTAAATTCTTATTTATTTTTTTGAGCTTTAATTATATTTATCAGTTTAGGATGGGGTTAAAAATACAATACTTCCTATACAACTTGTGTATTTCCTCTATTTTCAGTGTATCAATTAAATGCATAATTGAGAAAGATCGCAAACAGCATTAGATATTCTAAACTCTGAACTCAGGGTGAGAAAAAACATTTTCTTCATTGCCCCATCCTTCCAATCCTACAAACTTACACAATTTTACCTCAGGCTCTGTTTTTCCTCCCTTTCTCTGTGGTTATCTCATTTCACATTAAACATTCCAATTAAGATCCAACCTGCTAAACTTTTCAAATCCTACATATAAAATTGTTAGCATGGTTTCCTGAAATAAAAAGTATTAATGTTACTATGTTATTATTTTCTTCAACAACAATGGAGGAAAAAAAAACTATTGAATTCCAATTCAGAATAATAAACCACAATCTAAAACAAATCTTTCAAACATGAAATAAAATGAAACTTACTGATACATCATACACTGTTGAGAATGCAAACTCTTCCACCTCCGTGCTGCTTTCTGATTTCTTGTCAACTGAGTAGCGTCCTGGGCATTCTTTCAGACTTGTAAGCTGACTAAAGAAAGAATGCTTAAGGATTTAAAATAAACAAGTTTAACAAGTTGGGATGGGTAAACTTTAACCAATAGTATGGTTTGAGGTAAAGAATCGCTTGATAAGTCTTTGTTGCAGGAAGTAAGAATTTCCTGGTTCTGGATAATTAAAATTAAATGAGAAATAATATCACATCCAAAACCTAAGCAACATCTTTGAATACTTGGAGAAGTTTTGTGTTTGTCTTTCAAGAGGTGGTACTCTTCATTCTGAGTCAGTACAAGTCTGGTCTTCAGGCCCTGCAAGTCATCCCTTTCAGAGGTAAGCATGAAGCAATATTAGAAGTTTTCATAAAATGTTTGCTAGCCCTTGACCTGCCTTTCTTAGTGCAATGGTACATGTACTCATTATATCTGGCCCAGAATTCATTTGTATCTACTCTAAAAGGGAATCCAGCTTTAAGGTGGGAAAATGGAAGTATGTTTATGCCAATTGCCAATGTAAAGGACTTCACCTGCCCATTGTCTCCCCTCCAGGTGCTCTCCTTTGTAGCTACAGTGGTGTCTACCTTCTTTGACTTTGAGGTGTCTTTTCTGTTGATCCAATCTCTTTGTTTCCATTGTGTCTTGGCCCACATGCCTAAAATATTGTTTCCCTTCTTTGTAGTACAGTTCTGAATTCAAAATCCACCTCACTATAAGATTCAAGTCATTTAATTAGAATCTGTCTACACAGGGTCTGGAGACTCTGAAAGCCTATACTCTAAGGTACCTCCTCCAGAATGCTGTTTCCCCGGCTCTCACACTATCTGGACAACCCTTGACACAGGCTTTCCCTTCAAGTAGTCGTCTAGTTTTGCGTATTTTCAGGTAGATAGACCCATTTCTCCTGTTAGATAGTGAAAGATTTGAGGCCAAAAACTGTGATATCTTTGAATGAATGCACTTGCCAGCACCTCTACAAACACTTCGACTTTCAATACTTACTGAGTCTTTCTTTTAGTTGATTTGACAATCAACATTCATATTTATATTTCAATCCCTCTTTTGTTTTGAAAAAAAGTTTTTGGAAAAACAGGAACATACGATATTTACAATAAATGAACATATGGAAAAATGTTCAAATTAATAAATAAAAATTCTGTAAATTTGTCAATTTTCTATTAATGTGTAACAAATTACTATAAACTTAGTCACTTAAAACAACAGCCATTTTTTATCTATTGTTATTCTGTAGGTCAGAAGTCCCAGCAAGTTCAACTTTATTCTCTGCCTAGTATCTCAAAGGCTGAAAGCAAGGTATGGCCTCAGCTGGGTTCCCATCTGGAGGCTGTGGTAAAGAATCACTTTGCAGCCTATTCAGGCTGTTGGCAGAATTAAGTTCCTTGCAGAAAGACTAAGGTCCCTCTTTCTTTACTGCCTGTCACCTGAACTGGCCTCAGTTTCTAGATGCTACCTGCATTTCTTGATGCATGGTCCCTTCCAGATAAGCCACCAACAGTGCATCTTCTCACACTTGATATCTCTTTGACTTTTCTGCTACTAGGAAGAGAAAATTCTCTACTTCTAAAGGACTCTACTCCTAAAGGATTATATTAGACCCTTCTGGAAAATCTCCTTTTGGATTAACCCAGAGTAAACTGGTTAGCAATCTTAATCATATCTACAAAATTTCTTTTGTATGTAATGTAACATAATCATGGGTATGATATCTCATTGCATTCACACTGAGATTAGGGCAGAAGATCTTGGAGAACTACTTTAGAATTCTGCCTACAGCAATACTAAACTAAAGTATTTTTTCTATGTTTTAAACTATAAGTTTAATAATATTAGCAGTTTTTAGTGAAAATTCAACATTCACATACTCTGGGGATATGGTCAGTTGGTACAACAGTTTCAGAAAGCAAGCTTGTAAGAGTGATAAGGAGGGAAGAAGCTCTTCTATTCAAAGGGATTCATTTGTGCCTGAGACAACACAGTGTGTTTAGAGCACTACAAGTACTTTTAAAAAAACTAAAGTGAAGGATGGCAAAATGGAAGAAGTCAAGATGGGAGGTTAAAATGGAAACTAGGAAGAAGATAATCGTGAAATTTTTGTGTATCATGAAAACGGATTTTGTCTTTACCCTATAGGTGAAGGGTTCTTCCTTTCTTTTCATGCCATGTTCACGGTCATCTTTGGCTGTCTGGTGAAGACTATGGACCCTTTCTCATAATAATGTTTTTAGGTGCATAAAATAGAATACATGGAATTATATAGAAACTAATATATGGCAATGTAGTTATCAAAATATTTTTAAAATTTGTGATTATAGTAATAAATAGGCTTCTCTATTACCATATTAAATCACAAGAATCGCAATGAGTCTAATAAGGTATAATTTCAAAGTTTTGATGAGTATAAATATATTTTGATATATATGCAACAACTGTTAAAGGAAATAAAAATATCTATGATTTCTTTTGATGGCAAAGTCACTGATACAGCTTATGTTATTGTTTTTTTGTGTGTGTGCCTATTTTATAATGGAACGAAATAGTAAATTTATGTTAAATGTTAGTGAAAATAAAGATAATTTTTTTCATAACCAAGTTGTTGAGCTCTAGATTAAATATCTCTTCTGCAGGAGGTGGAGAAATTAGAGGTATTTGAAACAGAGGTGCAGGAGAGTGGACTAAAGGACATCAAGATTGGAGAAGGAAGATCAATTTGAGGTTCCTCCAATGTCCAGACAGAAGATGATAGCAGTGTAATAGAACTTGATCATTTGGATTTATGAGTTCAAAGAATTGAGGCTAAGTGTGCGTCATCCACTTGGATGTTGAAATTGACCACAATGAAGACAGGAATTAAGTAGAGAGGTCTATTTTGAGCCAGATGCCTGCTACCTCAATAAATGTGGGAGTGGTCAAGAGATTGGCAGTAATTAGAAAGAGCAACGTGTGGTGTAGCTAGAGGCATGAGCCTATACACTAAAAATAACATATATTTTCATACTAGTGTGAAGCAGTAATTGTTGGGAGACTACACAAGTATTTGGAAGCTTTTATTTGAGAGTTGGAAGAATTCTAAGTCAGAATTAGAGTCAGAGAGAAAGGGCAATCACTTGGGAGGGCTACAATGAAGAGATGTTTTAGAAAGGGAGATCCAGCCTTTAGTAAGATGATGAGGAAGCATTCTGTGAAGAAGTTGAAGGTATAGGAACATTTAAATAAAAAGAAGCAAGGAGGACTCACTGGAACCAGCCGAGAAAGAGGGTACTAGAGAGATGTTAAACCAGTGGGGAAGACAAAGAGCAGTATGGAGAGAAAGAGAAAAAACCACAGGCATTATGGGAAAGAAGCAAAGTGGAGGAAAGCACAGGTAACCACAGGGTCTTCATTTGGTGCAGTGCTGGAAGGTTCATGGAGCAAGAAAGGGAAGGTTGCTATACTTTACAGTCCATGACCCTGGTATAACATTTAGTTGATAACAGATTAGCCTAACATTCTGAGCAAGGTTTATGTACGTAATTATTTGATGTAGCAACTCAAAGGTAGCCATTAAAAATGATGATTATGCCCAAATATGCGGTCACTGAAAAATATAAAATCTAATCTCAAGTGGAGAAATACATAGTATTATATATGCTATTATATCAACTTTGTAAAATATATGTATGCATACATACAAAGACTGGAAGATAAAAAAATAAATTAGTTGTGCTGAGTTGATAAAATTGTGTGCACTCTCCCTCTCAAAAAGTATTTGTTATAATGTTCCTGTGTTTTTTTTTTTTTTTAAAGGAAGATAAGTCAATCATTTACTTCACTTTAAAAAAATGTTTTTTTCCTGTGGTCCAATTATTTTTTTAATGAAACTTTTATCAAGTAGCTGAAGCTTGATACCTGTCTTTCCAAAGGCTTCTTTTTTACTTTCAGATTCTGCTTGTTTGTCCTGTCCACTTCTAAATTCTCCCGTTCTTCATGGGGCACCTCAGTCTGTTCATTCAATTTTCTAATCCTCTTTCCCTAAGGATGATCATTTCTAGGACAAACATTAGTGGATTTAAAAAATTATCCCAAGAATTCAGTAATCTCCACCTAGATCTTTACAGGAAGATACAGGTTTGGGGCTCAGCTGAAGGTACTTCTTTTGAATACAAATGAAGGGTTAGTTATTAAAACCATTAGGCAGGCAGTAGTATGCACTTACGAAATTTCTCCTTCTGCAAAAATTTTGGTTCAATCTTGCTCTAGCATTAAAAACTAACCCTTAGATCTTGAGGCACCCAAAATTCCAAGAGTCCAAGGGATTATGTGCTGTATTGTTTATGGTCAGCCTAACGGATTTGACCTGTCTTTCAAACAATGAGTCAGACACATTGTAGGATTTTTTTGTTTTTTTCTGTGAAAAGATGTGAAGATTACTATAGCATTCACAACACAGGAGGCAAAGCCCAGGTGTTTTTTGTGTTTTTTTTTAACCACAATATATTTGCAAAATTCACAAAGTAATACTATTGATAAATAAAAATGCCAACACTGTAAAAAAAAACCACCTTTTTTTACAATCTTAATGCATTTGCAGTATCATCTGTACTGATAGTTTACAATATACTTTGCATTTTTTTTGAGCAGGTTTTAAACATTCTTTGACTTTTCAACCTTATTCAACAGGAAAGCCTCACAACAATGCCATGAGGTAGAGAGACTAATGTCCCATTGGGTAGATGGAAAACATGAGGTAAAAGCTGTTGCACGATTCCTGTAACACCACTCAATAGGTCAGGCAGCAAACTAGAAATAGGACATATAAATTCTGTTTAAAAAAATCCACTCTTCCATTTCTTAGATCTACTTATATCCTTTTGTATTTATTCCTCTCATTTGTGTTAAAATGTCATTGAATTGAATTGAATTAAGCATAGAATTATTTAAATCAGTACATATAGTTTCACAGACACTTATATGCAAAAGTTATCACAGTCTTCTGAAATATAAATGTAGTTACACAAAAGCACACATCCAGTGTTAAAGAACTTACGTAGTAGAAAATGATCTGTTTTTTTTGTAGACAGATTTGTTTTCCTGTTTCTGCCAAAGGCTGTGTTTAGCTTTACTATAAAAAAGGTCTATCATCAATCAGGCACATCTTAAATATACTAAATATTCTCCAGAAAGCTTTGGATGTTTCTCTGCATATAAAGAAAGTGTAAGGATTTAAGTTTCTACTCTGCTTTTTCTGTTGATATTTAGTTATTAGTAGTCATCAACTCAGAAATTTTGTGACATTTTCTTTTTTTTTTTTTTTTTTTTTTTTTTTTTTTTTTTTTTTTTGTGGGGAAGACCAGCCCTGAGCTAACATCTGTTGCCACTCCTCCCCTTTTTGCTGAGGAAGACTGGCCCTGGGCTAACATCGTGCCCATCTTCCTCTACTTTATATGGGACGCCGCCGCAACGTGGCTGACAGGCAGTGCGTGGGCGGGCGCCCGGGATCCGAACTCGCGAACCCCGGGCTGCCAAGCGCGGACTGAACCGCTGCGCCACCGGGCGGCCCCGTGACATTTTCTTTTTAAAAGGAAAGTGTGCGTGGATGACCCTCTTGTGTTTATATCTTAATATTGATATGTAAATAACAATTAGATCGTTTTAGTTATACTCACCTTGTTTATATATATTACCTATAGACACACATACATGTAAATTAACAAAACTTTTAGTCATTAAAGAGACAGCAACAAATTTAGCACTTGAGGTCTCCTGTTTGCAGCTGAGAGATGAATACAGAGCTGTTATCTCTGTGGTCACAACCTTGGTGACAGATTACCACCCCTCCTAGAACTATCTGCCTATAAACAGACGTAGTTCAAAATATAGTAATGAGACATGAAAAGGGGTCTTGAAAATCTAATTTTTTTACAATGTAATTTAAAGTATTATGAAAGCAATTACATGATTTTAAAGAAGGAAGGGACAGTTTTTAAAAAGTATATTGTTTTCTTGCCTGCAAAGCACATTAATAATAATTAATAGTAGCTAGTCCATATGGAGAGCCTACTGTGTGCAGACACTTTCCAAGTGCTTTACTTGTATTAACACATTTAATCCTCATATAAACCACATGAGGCGGGTATCATTTCTATTCCCATTGTGGAGATGAAAGAGCTAATGTACAGAGATGTTAAGAAACCTGCACAAAGACACACAGCTCATATGTGGCAGAGCCAACATTCAAGCTTGGGCAGCCTGGTTCCAAAGCCTGTGCTTTCCACCACTAGACTTTGGGCTGACTTAAGCCCCAAAGTCATTCACTCATTTGACAAATTAAGTTAATTTACCTTAAAATTCACAGAGGCATTTCTTTCCATTATAATAAATATTTATACAGTGCATAATATATGCCAGGCACTGTCCTAAATGCTTTACACAAATCAGTTCTCCCAACCTGACATTCTGATAGACATCTCACCTGTCAGAGAACTTAAGACTTACAAAAGCACCAGTTACTATATGTTGATGTAGATTTTTCTAAATAAATAACTGTATAACTCATTCCACCAAAAATTTTAAAAGTATTTGTCCTATTCTTAATCATTTGAAACCAACTCTGCTGGCCTAGGTCCCATTTTATCCTCCTTGAACCCATGGAAAAATTCTCCTAAATCTTCTTTATTCTCCTTTTGGCCTAACTCCAGTTGACGTATGAATGGCAAGATGCTCTTAAAAAATAAACCAGAAATGCTTATTAACAATACAACATGCATCCTGAAGCTAGTGCTTCAGTGTAACACAATGTTAACAGCTAGTTCAGATACGCTTAAACATCTTTTAAATGGCAGCTGTTATGGTGGATGATAATACATTATTTATAAACCCAGGTTAGAGTTCAAATGATATTGCAAATCTCATGCTTCTCCATTCTAGCCATTGAATGTCCATTCATCAGCCCTAGAATGCTGAAGCCTTGAGCCCTCAGGAAAGACTGCTATTTGATTTTTTTTTGCAAGAAGAATCCCAAGTGCTCCAGGTATTATATGAGGTGAGATTTTGGCAGTCCTGGCAGTTCTTCACATCCTGTCGAAAATGATGTTCCCTGTCTTCCATTGGGGAAAGCCATTTATAAATATTCGTCTTATTAATAAGCACCACCAGAATTTCCCTTGTGATTGAGGAGTCGGTGCTGTCATTTGCTGTGTCTTCTCTCAGTGTAGAGAGAGTTCAGTCACATGTACACAAAGGCCACCTCATGATATGAGATTGATTTGAGCCTGAAGGACTTCTTGACATCCAGCAAAAGCACTGATCCGAATCACATGAATATAAATAATATACTCGATGTAGGAGTTTTATTTTTGTGTGCTGTGGATATAATTCATGGACAATTCACACTAGATACCAGTCTTTGAGGCAATCCAGTCTCGATACTGAGTCACTCTTGTGTAGACCCCGGGTTTTTTGGGAAGACCACATGATTGTCCCCAACTTACTATCCCGACAAGGTACCAAATGTCACTATTATCATAAACCAGAGGTCCACCGGAATCACCCTGGAGAAAAACAAAAACATTTAAAATTGTTAACTCTAATTTAATTCAGTAGGAATGTCATTGCAATCATGTCTCTTCCACAGAGAAAAAGGAAATTGGTGCATAGAACATGCAGCCAGACTAGAGATAGATTATATAACGTTTCTCTCAATTGAGATCAAATTTTGTGCTAAACTTTAAAATGCATTGTATTCTAGAAAGACAAACACTCATTCATATAAAATGGTTACATTATTTCTGGCTTAGCATCCTTGGATTTTTTTATTTGCTAGTTTGATTAGACACTTTATGCATAGTTTTGTAAGCATGTATATAAAATATTTAGTGAGGTTTGTATTTGTGCATAGGTGGAAATTTTCGCTGATCTTTCCTGAATGTTGTTAGCTTGACTGCATTTTATGGACCTACTCTTGGTTTCCTTTTCTTTTACTCACCTAATTCTAATTTATGTTTGCTTGTTGAATTTTATATAACCTCCCTTAAATCTCTTTTTAAAAAAAAGAAGATTAAATAAATAAACAGATATAAATATAGAGGTTAAAAGTGTGGTCTCAGTAGTTGAACTGCCCAAGTTTCAGGCCCAGCTCTATCAACTACTAGTTGTGTGACCTGGGGTAAGGTACTTAACCTCTCTGTGCCTCTTCTACCTCCTTCATTTATTTATTCATTTGTCAACTATTTATTGAGTTCCTATTATGTGTCCTAGGCATTTTGATGAGCATTGAGGATACAATGATGACCCAAAGTAAACCATCCCTATGTTCATGGAGCTTGAAATTTAGGTTAAAAAACCAATATTAAAGAAGCCCACAAATAAATGACAAATTACAACTGTGGTAAGTGCTATGGTAGCATACAATGGGAAAATCTGACTGGTCAGGAAGTCAGAAAAGTTTCCTCTGATAAGATGTAATTGAGCTGATATCTAAAGGAAGAGGAGTTAACCATGAAAAGGAAGGTGTGGATGAAATGTATTCTAGGTAGAGGGAACAGCATTACAAATGCTCTGTGGCATGAAGGAGCCTAGCATATACAAGGGCCTATAAGAAAAGTGAGGGGGGGGGACTGGAGAGAAGACAGCAAGGGGCAAGTGGTATGTGATGAGGCTGTAGAGGTAGGAGAGACTGGTCTATGTGAAGCCCTGTGGGTAGTTTTGTTTTTTATCTTAAGATAAAACCAAAGGCAAGCCACTAAAGTATTTTGAGGAGGGGGTTGACATGATCAGATTACATCTTGTTAGAAACCATTCTGGCTTTCATTTGACTAATGCACTGTAGGAGCATAAGAGTGAATATAAGGAAATAAGCTAGATGGCTAACATGGTTGGGGGTGGGGAAGAAGGGAGAGGAGGGGAGAAGGAGGGATAGAGAGAGAGAGAGAAGCAAGAGAGATATTTAAGGAGGTGAAATCCATGGGAATAGGTAATCAATTGGATAAGGGATAAGGAGAGAAAGAATGGCTTCTAGTCTTGCTTGTTTAACAGAATGGAAGGGGATACCATTCATAGAGATACAAAACATAGGAAGGAGATCAGGTAGGGAAGGGAATAAGAGCAGAATCAGGTGCAACATTTTGAATTTGAGATGCCTCTCAAATATCCAAGTGGAGTTGTCAAGTAGGAGTAGAATATATACATGTGACGATCAAAGGAGATGTTGAGGCTAAAAGTATAAATTTATGAATCATCCACAAGAAGATGATAATTGAAGCTATGGAAGAGAATTAGATCCTCTAGGGAGAAAGTATAGAGTAAAAAGAGGAACAGGTGTGGAATAAATCAAAATTTAATGGCTGAGATTGAGAGAATGAGCCTGAAAAGGAGACAGAGAAGGAGCAGAGATGTAGAATGAAAATCATTACAAACCTAGAAAGGCAATAGTTCAAGAAAGAGGGAGTAGTAAGCATTATTAAACACTAGGATTAAAAAAACATCTGTTGGAGGTCATTGGTGGGTCATTGGAAACCACAGGAAGAGCTATTTTGATGAAGTGATAGGGCAGAAACCATAATGCAACAGTTTGAGGAGTTAGTGGGAGGTGAGAAAATTGAGACAATGGATACAGACATTTTTCCAAATATTTGATGGTAAAGAGAGAAGATGGGGTGCTAGCTGGAGGCATTATAGGTCAAGAAAAGAGTGGATTGTTTCTTTTTTTCCCCTAATTTGATAGATCTGAATAAGGAAGGATCTAGTTACAAGAGAAATTTTTGACTATGAAGAGATTGAAGAAATAATTGCTAGTGAAAACTTCCCCAAAAGGCCAAAAAGAGGAAACTGGGCAGAGAAGGGATCAGCCTTAGGGAAGAGGCAGCTTCTCTGCTGTGACCTAAGCTGAAGGTGGATGAAATGGGTCCAGATGAAGACAAGTCTTTATGCTTGGTGCTGGGAAGATGGGGAAATTCCTTTCGTATGACTTCTATTTTTATTTGAAATTTGGGAAACAAAATCACCAGTTAAGAATAAAGGGGTATAAAAAACCAGAAGTTAAGGAAAGTGGAAAATGTTGGGAGAATTCAGAGAACAGACTTGAAACAAACAAACAAAAATAGTAGGATAGTCAACTTTGTTATCTGGACCCTTTAGTGGAACAAACGTGTTCTGTTGTATTCTTTCCAGGAGCATTTGACTCTGAGTGCAAGCAGAGAGAGACATTGGATAGTTGTGTTCTTCCAGGTTTGGAACCTTGTAGACAGAAATAGAAAGAGAGAGCAACAAGTGAGCTTGGGGTATTAGCAAAAGTGATTAAAAAATGATTAATAGTGAAATCTAAGTTGGACAAGTAGATGATGGAAGAAAGGAAAGGAGGAACAGAATGTGAGAAAATAGAGAAACAATGGTTTATAGAGCTCTGTGAGATTTAAGAAAGATATTTTATTCAGTCAACAAATATTTGTGCCAGGCACTGTTTTAGGTTTGGTTATACAGCAGTAAATAAAATAGACCCCCAAAATCTGTGCCTTCACGGAGCTTATATTTACATTCTAGTTTAGTGGGAAAGACAGACAATAAACCAGCTAAATAAAATATACTGCGTATTGGATGGTGATAAGAGCTAAAGGGAAAAATAAATCAGAGAAGGGACACAAAGAATCGATGTGTAGATTGTGTGTGTTGGGGGTGAGGGTTGGTAGGTTGGGGTGTAGCAGAGTGTGTGGCCAAGGGAGCAGCAGTAGTTGAAAAGCAGGCAGGAAGAAGTGGGGATAGTTGTTAAATAGAAAGATTGGGGAGTTAGTGTTTTTGGAGTTGGAACAGTTTTTTGTGACAAAACTCAAGGTGTGACCCTAGGGATAGGTGGCTGAGAAGTGGTGAAGATCCTAACTGGAGGTTAGGAGGTTTAAGAACTGAGATTCCAGCATGTAAATGGGTCAGTGTTAATACTGCAGGGCTTGAGATGAAGAGGATACTATTTTAGGTGTCAGTGTCATTGAAGAATGAGAGGGGCAGAGGGGAGAGACCAGGAGGCGGGGGGTGAAAACAAGATGCATGAGAGATGATGGCAGAGCTGAATGAAGTGGTCTTCAGAGGAGAGGTTTTCCTGTCTTTTGTTTAAGAAAATTACAATAGAGTATAAGAGTAATTGTGTGAACTAGAAATAGGGAGCAACAGGCTTTAATTTCCTAACTTGTAAAATAGAGATAATTATAGTAGTACTTGGATCTCATTTTAATAAATAATGTATAAAAAGTGCTTAACACTTGTCTTGGCAGATAGTAATCACTCAATTCAATAATTTTTGTTATTATTTTATTTTGTTATTATTGTATTTTGTTTAATATTTTGATTATTAAATAAACTGAGTCCTTGGTGAAATAGATGCCATTTTTCTTCCTCCCAGGTGAAATATATGCCAAATTTAGAAATGGCTAATGGAAACTTTCCTTTGAAAGTTTTGATCTTGAACTTAGACTTACCTTACATGCATCTACTTTTCCATCCATGAATCCAGCACATAACATTCCCGGAGTTATCAGGCCGTCATACACATCCGTTCTGTTACACACATCAGTGCTTATGGTTTCCACCCTGGCTTGCCGAAGTTTATTCTGTATAGGTCCTATTATACAAACAAACACACACACAAAAATGTGTTCTTTGAAGAAAACTGTATCTAAGACAAGAAAGACACATAAACTGTATATTCCTAGGAGCAAAAGCGTAAGGTTATTTCATTATTAATTATTGCCTAATTTTATTTTTTGTGTCATAAATGTCTACATGCAAGGAACCAAAAACATATATGCCCCAGTATTATATCATACTTGTGGATCTTCAAAGCTATTGGAACCCTTAAAACTACATGCAGTATTTTATGTGTGTGTGTGTGTGTGTGTGTGTGAGTGTATGTATGCTTTTTTTTTCATGAAGAGAGGGTTCATTACATTGATCTTGTCCAATTGGCACATTTTTCCATATAAGGAAATTGAACCTCAGGGAAATTCATTGATTTTCCAAAAGCTATTCAAGTAGGAACCAGGATATGGGATGCACAGATCTATTTGCCCTACTCTGTGCTGTAGTGTGTTATTTAGGGTGTCTCAAAGCCTGGGAAAGAGAATGGATGCCCAAGATGTGCCAGCAATCTGACGCCAGCATAGAGCAGGGACAGGGGTTAGGAGGAGAGAATACTGCACAACTGAATGTGGGAAGGGAAGTAGCCTAGGGCTCCTGATTGACTGAAGCTGTTGGTGAGTAGCCCTGAGCTAGTGATAAGAGAAGAGAAGATGAAAGGAGACATCATAACCTCTCAAACTTCAAGTTGAAAATGCATGGAGCATTTGGGAAACTTGTCATATAATAGAGTTCTGTCAAAAAAAAATGAGATTAAGGTATACTAGTATTTGTCTCCTAGTTTCTTCAGGATATCCTTGATAGAGCCTTAAACATTTATTTTCCACTTTAAAACATTCAATTAATCTCTTTCTTCAGAGAGGAATGACCTAATATCAAGAAATCTTAAGTTCCGGTCTTCAATTTATAAAATCTGGGGACTGATATCTATTAACCTCCCTAGGAGGTGGGACAGAGACAAAGAAATACATATATATTCAACTAACCAAAATGAAAATTCTCAAAACATTCACAAAGCACTTTCATGTTTATGATCACCATAAATCCTCATTAAAATGAGGAAAGAATTAGACAAAAAAGAAAGGAAGGAAGCAAGGAAGGAAGAAGGAAAGGAAGAAGGAGAAATAAAGAAATAAAAAGCTATCATTAACGTTGTGGTTTGAAGTATATGTTAACCACGAGTATTTACATCTGGCAAATATACAGTTTGGAATCATTTACTCCTTTGTACTCCCATAGCATATTGTCCCTTCTTATAGCACCTACAACAGTCTGTTTTCTTCTATGTTACCCTCTCCTCTTTCTCACCACTGCTCCGAATACTCGTGAACTCCCCCAGGATAGGGTCCTGACTCCTTTTACTGTGAAATCCACAGCCCTCTGTTCTGCTCAGGGCCATATCTTTTAGAAGCTTCAACACTATTTTTACAGAGTCTGAAGAGGGATTCCCTGACAGCTTGTTAGATCTCAAGACAAATTTGTCCTAAGTAAATTAGCTTGAACTACTCACCATCGTCTATGATAGATCCAAATCCTGTGACAAATACACTTGATTTAGGTGGCAGCTTTGTAGATGAATCTGGCAGGCAAACTCTCTGAACTACATGTGAGAACTCAATCTGGGTAGCGAGCTGAGCCAAAGCAATGTCATTTTCATTCGTTTCTCTATGGTAGTTTTCATGAAGGATAATTTTCTCCACACTTCGTTTCACTGCAGGTGGTGTGATAGTTGTACCAAAAGTAGCAATCCATTGACCTGGGTCTTTATTTCTGCAAAAAATTAAAGGGTAAGATTTGTGGTTTTTAACTGTATCCTTTAAAAAAGATCGAGACTGTATTTCTCCCCAACTATTGAGATTATGCTCCTAAAAAATCCCTATGGTGAGAGAATTTGCAGTTGATGACCTTATGGAAAAAAAGAGGTTAAAAATATTGTTGATACAAGTGAGAGTATGAAAGCCCTTAAAAACATTTTATATCCTCTAAATTTAAAAAGAACACAGCAACTAAATGGACTTTCCATGCTTTATTTGGCTTAATAATAGTAGTGGGAACTATACAATTAATTTCCAATCTTTCAATTCTTTATTTATTAGAAACTCTTCAGGTTCTATTTCTTCTATAATTTCAATGAAATGTATAGAAATCTATTCTGATTTGTTTTGGATATTATGAATACTAAGAGGCACTTTTCCTCCATATCAGATTCTCCATCTATTCTTATTTTATGACTCGCTTGTTGGCTCTTGTTTACTGGGTCTTACTGTGATCTTTGAGACAAAGTATAACTTGTCTGCTTCACAAACCCTCATGTGTACACAGGATGTTCCTCCACCCTCTGCCCATACCCTACCCCGATATTCAAGGGCTAAGTAGCCCTAACAACGTCATGCTGTTAGAGCTCCCACCACCTTGGATCTGGCCTATTCAGTCCCTGTTACTATTTTTGAAGCTCTCTCTTCACATGGATGCTTTTTTCTCCCACAACGTTACATCACAAGCAAATTCTGTCTAGTCATATCACCTCTTTGCCTCTGTATTCTTCCCAAAAGGCGAGTTCCCTCTTTTTCTAATTATACCCATCAAGAATGACTGGAAATATATAGAAACTCGAAGTTCTCTATGTAGAGGAAAATTACATAGAAGGAAATTTCACAGAGGAGAATTCATAAAGGAGATTTCCTCGTTCATGCAGGATTATTGTGTTGGTGAATCATAAATTTTTAAGTGTAGTGAAAAACCTGTAAGATTAGTGGTTTTTAGAGTACTCTGCACTGCCCCAGGGATGAGTAGGCAGAGCCCGGGTGTGGCGACTGGGAGACTGGGGTGGGGGAGTTCCTCTCAGCTGTTTTGCTTATTTATGCTTTAATGGAAGATTTTATTCAAAGGAAAAATCTTAGGGCTGAAGAATTCATTTGAAAAATAGAATTTTAGGAGATACAAAGGCTTCAGTCCTTAAGGGGCCTGTAAAGTAATTGAGTAGACAAGACAGAAATACGCCATCTCTTCATGCATCATCAACCAGAAAGGCAGCCTCCTGGAATAGGCCCAGTTCAACATGCTTTGTTGAGAAGGATACTGAGATTCAGAAGTTCAATGGCTTGCCTGGGTGAGTGACATATCCAGCTGGTTAGTGTCAGAGACAGATGCCCAGGTCTCATGATATCCTGTCAAGAACTTTTTCCCCACCCACACTGTTTCACAAAGACTGGGATCATTTTACACGAACATAAAGGTACTAAGATTTGTCTTAAACATGATTTTAAAAAATATACTATTTCTGTAGGAAAAAACATAAAAGTTTAAAAACCATTTGGATAATTGTGATATTGTCTTCAAAGTATCCTGTATTTTTCCTTCACAACAGTATACTGCATTGTGCAATTACATGAAATTATATCATTCCCCAAATTGAACCCTTTCTCTCCAGGATCATCACTTTTCCCAACTCTTGTAGATTACAATTATTGGCATATCCAAAATATGCTATAATGTAGCTCATATTTTTAAAAGTCCTTCGAGTCCACAATCACCCTCAATTGTCAAATTTCTCTGCTCCCATTCGTTTAAAAACACCTTGAAAGTGGCATCTAAACTCACTGCATCCACTATTTCTCACTGTATTCTCTCATGAATTCATTCCCATTCCCATCACCTCCCCACAATTTCTCTTATCCAGGTCACCAGTTATCTCTATTTGATCAAACTCAGTGGCCAACCCCTATGGAGATCTGTCAGCACACAAAGACTACACCTGACCCGCCGAAACATGTATCTCAATCACTAAAGCTTATATTTTTCACTGAATATTAATAAATTGACTTTCTGGGCTCATTTTTAATTCACATAAACAGAGATCAGTTATATAACAAAATGGATGACACTCCCCAAAACAGGTGTGAAGACTGGATGACTGTGTAAACATGAAAAAGTCAGAAAGCCT
The DNA here is from genome assembly GCA_031878705.1 of Tapirus indicus. Lineage (NCBI taxonomy): Eukaryota > Metazoa > Chordata > Mammalia > Perissodactyla > Tapiridae > Tapirus > Tapirus indicus. Next base: position 52,345,743 of record CM062919.1, read on the forward strand.
TAAAACATTAGTGAGACTCAAGTTCACCTAAGGTATGATGCTAGTTATTTTGGGGGTTGTAAATATGTGTGAGTCCCTTTTCCCTTTTCTCATGAGAGAGTGACAATCGCCTTAAATTCATTAGATCATTCTCATTACACGTCTTCCCCATAAATAAAAGTGTGGGCATCTTGGAACCATTTGGGTGTTACCCTTAGAAGGATGGTCAAGAGCCTCCTAGACTCAGCAAGGATAGTTTCCTCAGAAAGCATGTATGAACAGTGCCATTGGCCAGGGCTTTATTCAGAGCTTTTGTCTTTTGATAGTTTAGAAGGAAAAACTTTCTGTACCCTGATGGTGAAACTTCAGGGAGGAAAGATGGTGTATCCTTGATCTCCCAGGGCAATGCGGTGCCTGTGTATGTTCGTGTATGTGAACTACATAGCTGAATTTTAAGAGCTACAACTGTGAAAGCACAAGCAGAGAGCTCCTGTCAAGTTGTATATGACCATATTCCATACTGAGGGCCGTGAGACAGAGTGGTAGATCTCTCTCACCATCCACACACCTCTCTGCTTCACACAACCTTACAGGGGTTGTTGGATAATGCAATTGGAAAGGAAAGCTTCAAGAGTGATAGCTTTGATTTTTTTCTTATTTATAAAGTGATGGTGAATGTTGATAGTGGGAGGATAAAGGGATCAACTGAAAAAAACCAAAAACAAAACAGAACAGAAGCAGCTGAATTTTCTCCCTGAATATGTGGGAGGGTTTAAACTTGTTACATATATAATAGTCAGTCTTTATACTAAAAATAATTTATGAGAGTAAGAAAGGTAACACTAGTGTTATGATAATCCAGGAAAAATTATGGTAAGAACCACAAGAGCTGTACAAACCAAACATCATAGATATTGAGAGAAGGGAGAGGGAATGAATATGATTGGGGCATACAGAAAAAGCATAATGCATTTAGGGAACAGAGAGTGTCCATCTGGGATGGAGCAGATGATAAGCTAGAGAGATTGGACTCTTCCCAAACACTGAATTGATGGCAATTGATTGAGAAAAGAAGACTCACAACAGTCCTATTGAACTTACTTGCGGAAGCAGTGAGCTGCTGTGAGCAGCCATGTGTTGCTGATGAGGCTGGCTCCACACTGATGGCCCGCCCCTATGAGCTGGAGGCTGGCCTGCCATGGCCACTCCCCTTCCATAGCTGTTTCCCTTCCTTGGACAATCCTTTCAGCAGAAGAGGATGCTGGTAATGGGATGTTTGAAGACGTCATCCTTATTCCACAGCCTGTCACAGAAATATACATTAGCTTGTTTCCATAAAAAGGAGAGGAAAAAAAGCATATCCTGATTTTCATTTGCAGATGCTTAGATGATCCATTACACCTGCTTCTCTTTAACCTATTCCTAGTACTCAGGCTCTGAGGTTATTGTATAGACATCCTACTGACCCTACAGATGAAATATTTACTGACATTTCAAGGCATCCCACCCAGGAATTAACTTCCGTCTCTCTATATAAAGCATATATGGATAGGTAAATAGGTAGATAGATAATTTATTGAGCATCAAAAATATATAGGTCATCTGCTAAGTGTTTTAGATACATTTACATCAAAATACTTTTCACATGAGAAAACTCAGCCTTGGAGAGAGAACATAAATTGCTAAAGGTCATCCAGCTGGTAAGTGACAGAGTTGAATATAAAATTAGGAAGTTCCACATCAAAGCTTGTATTCTTACTGCTGACAGAGAGTCCAGTACTGAATGTAGGTCATGATTTCCCCTTAACATGAATCTATACATTGTCTTTGCAAAGCCCTGAATTTTAACAGTCTTAAACAATAATGACCTTTTTTGGTTTTCTAAAATTTGAAAGACTAGTTTTTAAAAAAATTCCGATTTCCTGATAACAAACCCTCAGTTGATTAGACTTCGAATCAAACGTAAATCAGACTGGAAAGTATATTAGTATACTTTATTAGTGTACCTGCTAATTATTTATATTTTTATTAAGAACACAAGGATCTTTTTCCAAAGAGAAGTTTTATTCAGAAACAGGTAAAAAATAGTTGCCTGAAATCATACTTACAAATTCCCTCAGGGTTAAATAGTTCCAGCTTAAGGTGATCATAAAAGTGAACAAGTAGGATTGCTAAGTTAATGTGGTACTATATCAGTAGTGCCTAATAATTCCTCTCCCAACTGCCCCTTAAAACATGCATGGAAGTAATAATAATATAAGTAGTATCTACTAGCTATGAGCCAGGATCTATACATAGTGCAGCATAATATTTTCTCTAATTTTTACAACTCTCTATGTTAGGTATTATCCTCATATTACAGATGAAAAATTTGAGCCTATGGTATTGTTCAAACCCAAAGGGAGCAAAATCACCAAAAATTAAGGAAAGATAAGAAAACATTACAAATTCTGGTAGAAATTTTCAGTAACTGCAATATCCAGTGGGTTGGTTTGAAAAGCAGCTTTTTGGACAACCCAAGCTATATTCTGTGAACTAGATCTGTGTAGAGAACCCCAACAAGTTTGACAAAGCCACTGGCTCAACACTATTGTGATTCCTGAGCCCAGGAAATAAAGCTAAACTGCACCTGCCCCTAACCAAGCAGAAACTACAGTTTAAACCATCCCATTGTGACCCATTAACTCTTTTCTCTATGTGTGTATTCAGAAGCCATAATTTCCAACACACCATCCCATCTAGGGATACAGGAAAGGTAAGTCCTATGAAAATGTAGTTACCTCATGCAACGGTCTGAATGTGTACCCACAAAATTTACATGTTGAAATCCTAACTCTTAAAGGTGATGGTATTAGGAGGTGGGGCCTTTGGGAGGAGCTTAAGTCATGAGAGTAGAGCCCTCATGAATGGAATTCGTGCCTTATAAAAGAGTCTCCAGAGAGATCCCTATCCCCTCTTCCACTATGTGAAGCAACAACAAGAAGCCTGTGAGTTGGAAGTGGGCCTCACCACACCATTTTGTTACCCTGATCTCGGACTTCCAGCCTCTAGAACTGTGAGCAATATATTTCTGCTGTTTATAAGCTACCCCATCTATGGAATTTTGTTATAGCACCAAGAACAAACTAAGACACCTCATGAGAAGCAATTTAAACAGAGAAAGGAAGAGCACCGGTATCGGGGAATCCTGGAGCTGGTGGTGCACGGGGGCGGTTCATGGAATTTTCATGTAAGATCAGAACTGAAGCCTGCATCTAACTGTCCAGCATCGTTAGGGCCCCCCAAATCAGATGACATATAAACTCAGAAGACAGACATATCTCTGAAAGTGGTTTTCTACAAAAAATTTTAGGACCTATGCTTGTTATCAGCAAAGATATGCAAGAAAATATGACCTTAATATAACAAAAGCAGACAACCAACCATAAGGGAAAAACTATACTGTGAGAAGAGTACACACAACAAAGAGCTGTCTGTAATTAAATAAAATTCAAGAAATCACAGAAGTGTCGTGACAGATAAAATTCACATGGAAGAAGTAAAGAGAAAAAGTAACACGAGACAACAGAGATAAGTGGTTTTCAGGAGTATAGATCTGATAAGATCTTTCAGAATGCAGAGGCAAGTAACCTGAACTGGAACTAGAAATGATTGATATGGAGGGCAGAAAATGGACATTCAAACAATAAGTCATTTGTGTTCCTCAGGAAGAAAAAAAGAACAATTGGAACAGAATCAATCATCAAATTTAGAGTGGAAGAACATTTTTCCAGAATGAGAAAAAATAGTGTATACATTGAAAACACTCATAGTGCCCCAGTCAAAATTCAGTGCAAAATACAACCACATCTAGATCTTGTGGCAAAAATGTGATAGGATAAAGATTTCCTACATTCATCCAGGAACAAAAAAGAAAACTGACATAAGAATAAAAATCACACCAGCCCTTCACTTCTCTATAACAAAAACACTAGAAGAAAACAGAATAATGTATATAGAATTATTTGGGAAAGTTTATGTCCAATTATCCTATAAGATGTTGAGATAAAGGAAATGGAAAGAGATTTTTACATATGCAAGTACTCAGAAAATATACCATTTGTATAATTTTCTCATTTAAAAATGACTTGAAGATACAATTTAGCAGGCAGAAAGGTGAATGTAAATCAAAACCCAAGAATGGGAAATAGTAAAGGTATAGCAGGAGACTTCAGTAACTGGTAAATAATTGTAACTAGGGGATAAAATGGAACACAATGTTTTGAAAAAGAATATTGATAGAGTATGTAAATATTAAGCTGTAAGCAAAATTGTGAAGTTATTTAACAAAGATTGAAAAATCAGATGAAAGTGAGAAAAGGAATTTAGAATGTAAGCTCTTCATTATGCATGGTTATTTCTTTATCCTTGAGTTTGATAACTAAAAAATAAAGGTTCATATATGGATTTAACAAGCATAAAGGAAAGCAAGAAGATATAAACGAGAACAAAGTGTGTATTATACACAAAGACAGAACACAATGGAAGAAAAATATTTACCAAAAGCCAGAAAACATAAGTGAGAAGAACAAATACATGAGTATTGATAATATTTGGAAATATGTTAAATGCTACATGTTACATGTAGAGAATATTTATTGTTTTTTAGTGTCCTTACAACATTTTTAATGGACATATATTTATCCACAAAAGATCATAAATAAATACTAATGTGGGGGAGGGCACAAAATGTACATACCAGATATTTCAATAAAAATGTAAGAAAACTGAGAAATTTTAACAGGAGAAAGCCCAACTAGTTACCACTTTAAAACACTCTCTTGAATTGTGAGAGAATATTAAAAGAGACATATTTAAAGAGAATATTAAAATAAAATGTTAGAAAAAGAGTTACATATGTCATATTATCAAGAATACTATGTAATTCTTTTTTACCACATTCCATAAATCACAAAGCTTAAAAGCGTATTTCGTGGAAATTTATAAATTTAAATGTTTTAAATATTAAAACTAATGAACAATAATAAAAAGACTAAGTGTTTGGTTTACAAAAACATAAAATAACAAAAAAAAAGCTTGGTATTATTGTGGTGATCATTTTGCAATTTATACAAATTTCTGATCATTATGTTTACACCTGAAACTAATATAATGTTATGTCAATTACACCTCAATAATAAAAAAAAGAACTTGGCAAATTCTACTTCTAACTTTTCTTTGGCTTTTACTCATTATCTTTGCTATGAACTTACGGCTGTTGAGAAGATTCCTCATCTTTTTGCTGTTGATAGCTGGAATAAACAAAACATGAATTAACTGGCAGAAAAATGTTTCTATTTTCATGTGATTTTGTTCAAATGGTCACTATAAGAAATGCATATTATCCAAAGCACCCATATTTCAAGAGGGCATGAGATTTTTCATAGGCAAGTAATATATAAATAACCTCCTACTCTAATTTGGTCCAAAATGTATAATTTCACTTTAAAATAAAAAGAAATCATTTTGTTTTCTGATTTCTTGGGAAGAAACCAGAAAAAGAAGTTAGGAAATTAGGAAAGAATGCTAAGGATAATTGTCCCTGATTGCTTTCTTTGGGAGCTCCAGTTACCTCAAGGAAGCCATCTATTCCCACCATGACGGGTGCTCACTGTGTCCGGTGTGCTAGCCTGTGTGCATTACACACATGCCTGGCAACCAGTGTCGAAAGGGCAGCTCCCAGGAGCTGAAGGCTTCACAGCCCAATTTCCAGGCCCTCGTCTACCAAGGGTAGGAATTCAGTCATTGCAAGTTGATGGCCTTCTCTCACCGAGGATTCTCCCTCATGGTGAACATGGTGGAGGGTTGCAGCTCAAGCAGGCGCCAGAGGCATGAAGCTCTCTCATTTACAGCCAGTCCAGAGACCTGACCCACGACACAGGCTCTCCCTCCACTTTACACCTCCCTTCTGTGACACCTTTTGTCCTTCAAACTTATCTTAGTGTTCAAGTTCAGTTTCATTGGATTTTTGGTGGTTTTGTGTTTGTTTGCTTTGTTTTGTTTATTTGTAAGAAAGACAATAGAGAAGTATATGATGATTTGCTCAGGAACACCGACTTTCCCAAAAGAGAGATGTGAGCCCCAAATCCTATTAGAGGTTATCTGGACATTTCACTTCTCTTTATTTAACGAGAGGTACGTATGCGGCAAAAGAAATATTTGCAGTGGAATTTTGGTTATGGAGCATGATCGTAGAACACAGTTATTTTGATATTAAAACAACTTTCATAATAAAAAGTCAGTATACATGACGAAGAAGCCTGAACAATTATTTAAAAAAATTTAAAATAAGAAAATCTACAACTTTAACATCTCCTTTATGATGGACATTTTACTTTAGCACATATGATCATGCATTAGGGACAATTATATTATCAGGAAATGAGATTTAGTTTGAGATTGCCATTTATAGAGCGCCGGAAAAAATCATGTTTTTCTTTGGAATATAACTGATTAACTATTGGATACCATACACTTTCTATTTCTGATTATTTCATGAAGAAATTGTCACTATTATATGTGAGGATTCTATCTCAAAATGTATTTAAAGAATTTTCCTGATTTCTAACAACAGAGAAATTAAGACATTCTGTTTCTTAAATTCATGGCTGCTGAGAGGGGAAAAGACTTGAAGTGCAAAGCGCAAGCCTTATTTTTTGGTATTAAATCAGAAGTAACTGCACTTGGAAATACTTAATCAGAAGCAGTGAACAGAGCTGGGACACCTATTGCATGTGATTGGCATAGAAAAATAGGCGTGCCTCTCAGCTTAGACTCCAACTGGTTGTGAGGCAATTTTAGTTTTAGTTTCATAACCTTTTTGAACTTCACTTTCTTCCTTTTTGGGGGGAAAACAAAACGACAACTTTGCTGATTTTGTTCTGTGATGAATAAATGAGTAGATGAATAAAAATTGTTTTAAGTTGGAAATAAGCTGGAGAACCTCCTCACAGTTATGTCAACGGTTCTTGCTACAGGAGTAAACCTTCATAAACATGTCTATTTCTTCGAAACTATGCAGACTAACCCCCAGAACTGATCTGTAACGACCTTTGGAAGTCAGAATACCTGTGCTTTTGTTCTGATCCCAAGGCTTGTTAGTTCCATGTCTTACATCTTCCTTGAGACTCAGCTTCCTTAAGTGAAAATAATACCTACTCTTTTAAAAGATCCAACATGGTAAAATATGGGAAAAAAGTTTAGAAACATAGCAGAAGCTGGAGTCAAATATGAAAAAAACTCAAAAAACTAAATTTCACCTCATAGTGAATTTTTATTTTAGTTTTATTCCACACTGATATATGTATATCAGTGGTGAATTCTCTGTTTTTGCTGAGGAAGATTAGCCCTGAGCTAACATCTGTGTCCTCCTCTACTTTATATGTGGGTCGCTGCCACAGTGTGGCTGACTAATGGTATAGGTCTGCGCCTGGGATCTGAACCTGTGAACCCAGGCCACCGAAGTGGAATGCGGTGAACTTAACCACTACCTCCTGGGCCAGCCCCAATGGTGAATTCTTAAAATGAGAGAATACGTTGACCTAAATTCTTATGAAAATTAAAGAAGATTGTGAGGGGAGGGAATCACAAAGATGGTAAAAGAACTTACATGTGAGTGTAAACGATGGTTTGTTTATAGTCAAAGGCAACTGTTTTGTCTTCAGACTTTGATATAGAATCCTTTCTACTTTTTTCTTGATTCGCTCAGCACTATCGATAGATGGGTATCGAAACATGAGCACCATAAGAACATTCACACCATTTTTATCTGGACTGAAGAGCAAGAAAGCAGATAAATAGAGATAATAATAAAGCCAGTTCTCTAATCATTAACTATTTTTATGTATTAAGGTTCACACTAAATTTAAAGCAACATAATGGATGGCATATGTGTATATCAGATTTCTAAATTATCTCTAGAAATACTGGCTAAGATATATACTGAAAAAAAATTGTTCTCTTGCCTTACTTACCTCATAGCCTAGAGGAAGTTGTGAGAGGAGGAGATGTTCATGAAATCATGCTTTACATGCACTTAAAATGATTTGCTTTTTCAGGCATTCTGAGCCAAAGTTGTAACCAATGTCATTATTCTTCAGCAGTAGTGTGTCAGAGACAATGCTTTGTGTTCACCACACCCTGTTGCTAGATTTCCTTCCCTAGTCTCCCTTGCAGTTTATGGAAACTCTAGAGAATTCTGGACAATGGAATGTGGACAGAAATGATGTGCCCCACTTCCAGGCCTGGACCCTGAACACTGCTCACACCATCCTCCATGCTTTCACTCTTCTCTTATTTGCCACCAAGATGCAGAAGATCCAGTGGGCAGTTTCACAATCCCTACCAGCACCCACATCCCCTGCTGCCACTTCTGACTCTTTGATCTGTACCACAGAAATGAAATAAACCTTTACTGTGTCAAGCCATTGATATTTTGGAGTTTGGTGTTTAGTTAATGTGTGTGATAAGTGGATGATTAGGAAATCATTTGTCAAGAGGTTAAATATATAAATTTATGCTGTAAGAGTAAGTCTAGAAAGTCTCTAGTTGTCTTTTGAGGATGGATTTAATTTGAAATATATAAAGAAGAAAGGAAAGAAAGAAGGAAGGAGGAAGGAAGGAAGGAAGAGAAGGAGGGAAGGAAGAAATGAAGGAAGGAACAAAAGGAGGGAGGAGCAGAGGGAAAGAAAAGGCACGGACTCCTTAACCATATGTATATTTACTTGACCATCAAAAAGTGAAACAGACAAATAAGTTTTGCAAATATGTGTGTATATTTGTGTATTGATTGATATCCACAGAAAAAGTTTAAAGACTTTCATCAAAATAGGTAGAAAGCAAGATATATTATTCCAGTAAATGCTAAGCCTTTTGGACATTCTATAAAAAGCATATTCAGGATGATTCTAGTAATTTATTATAGTCTCTGATAACAAGTGTATGTTCAATTTATGTATATTGTCTTTCATCAGAGCATAAAAACGAAAAGGCATTAGAAATAATAGTAAAAATGCAATGGCATTAAAGGAAAACCATACTGTAGAGAAAGTCATAGGCCTAAGGTAGGATTAAAGTGAGGACAATCAAAAAGAACTGGCCTAAGTTCTACTTAGCTCCCAACTCAAGGAGCAGGCTGTGTCAGCAGCACCATCCCTCCTCTTCCTGTACCCCCCCTTTTTTGTTAAATCTAGTAAATGACATTGTCTCTTGTCATAGATCACTTTACATCTTCCTATTGTGACTGAGAAATGGCTAGGCAACATAAGCTGGGCTGTTCAGGATTTATGAAACTTTGTCTTCCTGCAAAGATTTGCTGAGGGGAGCTGAGCAATTGTGTTGATCAAATGTTGGCAAACAGTACTGGTTTAAAGTTGCAAACCAAGTTTACATACCTTAATTTGGTAACATGAGATTTGATAAACCGACCCCTTCCAGAAGAATGGCGAAAAATCCTAGACATCTGATGAGAAAAATTTTAAAAAGTATTAGTCTTAAGAAAAATGTTACTTCTAGTTTTATCTAGATACTTGAGGTGAAGACAAGGATTTTGGCTTATTTCCAGTCACGTGAACTGGTGCTGGTTATTCGCAGTGATAAGACTAAACCGAGTTCTAATCCTTGTAGAACTGAACAACTGTAACAAAATTGTTCAATTTTGCTAAACTTCTGTAAAATGGGATAATAACAATATCTACCTCATAGAGTTGTTGTGAGGATTAAGTGAAATACTGTATATCACACATTTGACACCTTGCCTGGCATATTGTAAACTATTGGTAACGTTCACTTTGATTATTGTCAAATGAATTAAGGTATCTGTGCTATTTTTTAAGGCAGCATCATCACTTTTAAGAATTCCACCCTAAGTTTGCCTTATTCTTAAATATAGCATCTAGTCCACTATGGATATCAATTTATTGATTTCTTCAATGACTATCCCATTAGTAGAATGCTTGACACAATATGTAACAATATGTGTTCTGTGACTCTGACACCCTCACTTGTTAGTCAGCTCTGTGTCAGGCAGGCTTTCACAACTGGTACTAGTTTGGGAATAAGTTTCACCACACTCCATACCATCAGCATTTTATCACTCAGCTTTTCCAGTCTGAACCATTGAAGGATTTTGGATGTTCAGTGAACTGATTTCCTACAGGGAACTGATTCCCTGCAGGGATCTGATTCCCAAAAGACTGTTGAGTCACTGCCTTAGAGACAAAAAAGCCCTGGACTGAGAGTCAGAAGTCAGAAATTTTGGTCCACATAAGTTTATGTAGGGCCCACTTCCATGGTAAATCTTGCCCCACAATTACTACATCCTCTGGGAAGGGGAATATTGCCTCCCTCCCCACAAGATTCCTCCCTCTCCCTGACTCCTCTAAACTAGTAACAATGCTCAGTGGGTTCTACCTCCTAAATATTGAATCTACCTCCCTTTTTCAATCCCGCTGATAGTTTGGATAGTTCTGAGTTATGTCACTTATGATTTCACTATGCTTCTCTGAGCTCATTTTATTTCCATCTCAAGGAATATGGAGAAAATCTGATTTTAAGTTCTCTAGCCCTTTATATTAACGTCCTCTGAAATTTTGAACTGTGTACATAATGACACTTTATGACAGAATCAGGATTCTGTCCTATCAGAATATAAGAAAGTATCAAGAACCTATTCAAACTAAAATGTGATAGTAACAAGACCACGGTCCCCTGAGAAGTTGACCTCTATTTAAAAAAAAGGGTAGATTCTGGTACAGTACAGTATTGGCGCGACCACTAATAATAGCTTACATGTATTAAGTTCATGCTACCCGGCAGGCACTGGACCGATTCCTTTGTTTAAACTTCACACCACCTTGTGAGGAAAGTACTTTCTGTATTTTTATCAGTCCCATTTTATAGATGAAGAAACTGAGACTCAAGAAACTGAAGTAAACTTGTCTAAGGTGGCATAGGAAGTGGTGGTTCTGCACGTGAACCCAGGGCATCTGGTTCCAGATCTTGAGCTCTTAAGTATATGAAGTGACATTGACAACCTGAGTTCCTTATAAACTTGACAACAGATGTCCAGGTTGGTGGGGGCAGAGAGGTCCTGGGGCAGAAAATCCTTAAAGAAGTCCTCAAATACGTGCTTTCTCCCCTGAATCTAAACCTCATAAAAGATAACATCTTGGGAAGTTGCTTTTTTTTCTGTTTCTGAGTTTAATGGAGCTAAGGGAACTGTTCCTCTTCAGACACCTAATCATTGCTCCAATCTCTGGAGAAGTTTAATTCTTGTTTATATTCTTCTACTGGGAACTCAGTAATATTATATTAGGTCTAAATTATAAAAATTAATAGTATCCTTCCCTTTTTATGGTCCAAACCTAAGAATAGATCATTTTACTAGAGATTATTCCATTTAAAGCAAGATAATGTCTAAGCTCATGGTAAAATGGAAAAAGAAAAGTTCACCTTAAAATCAGATACCAGTTACAGTCATTGGTTTGAACCCCAGCATTAAAAAACAAAATAACATGTTCGAAACAATATGTGTGGCTCTGACAAATTGTACACCCAATTACTGTCTTTGGCAAGCTTGAGCTTGTGCCTTCCCTCTGGCTGGGAACTGCATGCAGATTAAGTCCTCATGGAAGATCAGTAGTTACTGGATGCCAGCTAGGGAATCCCTTTCCAGGTCCACCCATGAAAATAAGTTAGGCAAGTTATGCAGATTTCCTGCTACTGTCAGCGGAATATGTACCAGCAGAGGGCAAATAGACGAACAAAACAGATCGCTTTTCCCTTTCCTCTCCAAGACAGTTTCCTGCTAGCTCAAAGGGATTTTTCCCTTCCTCTAAACTCCTAAAATACTGATCGTCAAAGACGATTACATTCTGCACTGGGGAAGCTCTCATATTACATTGTCTTGTTAGCTCTCATATTGTTGCGTAAATTTTCAGTTTGTGTTATTTTCTATGCAAAACTTCCATACACAAGCCATATTACAAACTCCAATAAGGAAGAGACTGTACTATACAGACCTTGGCATTCTTTGCGGACCTGCACGAAGTAGGTGTACAATAACCTTGTCATTAATCGGTTGATTCTACAGCTATGGTTAATCTTAAACAACAGTGTGAAGAAAAAAATGCTGGCTTTTGCATATCTTCATGACTCTTTCACTACACCTTGTCTCCTTCCCTTTTTCTCATTTATTTATTAATCTAACACAGTTGATTAGGAGTGTCCTTTATTTCAGGCACTGTGACAACACAGGCTAAAGAGTAGTGAACAAAAAGTTGTGATCTCTGGACTCATAGAATAGAGAGATAGACAGTAATAAACCAGAAGAAATTAATTACAAAAGGCAACTAGTATAGTAAAGTTATGTAGGATAATGGCTGGGGGTCTATAATTGAGAAGGGTTCTCTATGGAGGTGACATTTAAGTGATATCAGAAGGAGTAAGCAACCAAAAGAGCAGGGTCATGGGGCAATCTTCCAGGTAGAGGGAACGGAATGTGCAGAAAATGCAAAAGAAGGCCAATATGGGTAGAGAGCAGTGAGAAAGGAGGAGAGTGTAGAAGCTGGAGGAATAGTCAGAGCCAAAGCATTCAGGTATTGGAGGCCTCTGTGAGGTGTTTGGATTTTATTCTAAGTACATTTGGAAGATACTTATGAAGTTTTAAGCAGAAGTATAACATAATGTGTTTTTAAAAAATCATTCCGGTTGCTATGTAGACAAGATATTAGAGGGAGCCCGAGGTGGAAGCTGTGATAACTCTGAGCTGCTTATATGAGGGAACATGTGAGCTAGGTCTAGGACGGAGATAGTGAATTAGAAATAGAAACAGGCCTCCTATAGGAACTAGACTTGAGAATAAGGAAAATGTAGGTATTCTAACAACTAGATGGACAGTGATGTCATTTGTTGAGTGGAAATTAATAGGAATGAGAGAACGGGAGAGGGAGCAACTTTCAAGAACTTGATTTAGATATGATAACTTTGAGATGCCTGTGAGAGATCCAAGTGGAAATGTGAAGTCGATCATGGAAGGTACAAGTCTGGGGTTCAGAGAAATCTGGGTTAGAGATTAAAATTTTGGGGATTAGAGCTATTGTATCTCCTTCAGTACTTTCCCTTTTTTTCTGTTGAGAACTCCTCTTTCCTACAGAGAACTCATTCTATAGGGTTCAAATGGAACTAAACTTGCCCCCTTCTCCCATTTCCCATGAGGGTGGCACAGTTTTATTCTCTTAGTCAAAGTGATTAGGGTAGGGATGGGCAGATGTTCCAAATTTGGCCAACTAGATTGGTTCTTCCAACTTTCCTCTGAGGACTATCATGGAAACTGTCTTTTCTTGCTTCAGTTAATAACCTGGGAAAATGAGAATATAGAGTAGCTATTATCTATCTTATCTGCCACATGGAGAATAAATAAAAAGAAATGTTAAAAGCCTGGAGACATTGTTTGAACCTTTGAATCCAGCCATACCTGAAGCCAGATGAATCTCTAGATTTTTCCAACAGTCTTATCTTTTCTTCCTTCCTTCCTTCCTCCTTTCCTTTCCCTTCTCTTCCTCCTTCCCCCTTCCCTCCTTTCCTTTCCCCTCCCCACAATCTTTCTTTCTTCCCTTTGACTTGTTAGTTGGGTTTCTGTTATTTTCTACCAAAAGTGCCCTATTTATTATGGGAAAGAATGAGGTAACTTAAAGAGCCACAGAAAAAAAGAGAAGCAAAGTCAGGATCACACCTTGGAGGATCTGGAGGCTTAGGCCAATGGGAATTTTACTGTCCATAATCACATACATGCAAAAAAACTTTTTCTTCTTTCTCAAAACATTTCTTACGATGCTGAATTCACTTAAATGATGATGAATTGTGATGCAAGAGGAATTGTAGCACGTATTCATTCCCTACCCAAACTGCGTTTGCTGGACAGGTGTACCAATTCCTCAGATTCTATAAGTCTTGATTAGAGCAGCTCATACCTGCACTTCTCCAGAGACCTGTCCTTGTCTGACCTGAGCACGCTTCCCAGGGGCGTCTGGGAGCTTGTGCTCCACCTTCCCTGGGAAGGCCTTGTTGGTACAACACAAACAGCTCAGCCCTCTTACCTCTGGGCAGAGTCAACTCTGTGAGGTCATTCAGGCTCCAGATCCGCAGAAATCAGGCTGAGGCAGCACTTCTTAGATCAAATCTTTGTTTGGCTTCTTCCTCTGCCCTTTCCTGTTGCCCTCACTTCCTTACAGGATTTTCCTGAAAGCTTTTGGTTAATAAATCGCTTAACCAAGAACACTCATCACAAACTCTGCATCTTGGGATCCAATCTATACAGGGATAAATTAATTGGAGCTGGAGAATGCTTTGCTACATATCTCTTTCAAGTGTGTCCAATCTTTGGAAGATCAGTGACCACACATCTTCAATTTTCAGATGAGGTTTTTAGCTTGTAACCAGGAAAAGACTTAATAGACTTAAATGGAATAGTGTTTTAGACACTTAGTTTGTGTCTCCCAAGGTGGTTTTGCATTGCAAGTGTTACTTTCGTGAAATAGAAGAAAAAAAGATAAAAGGAAAGAGACTTTTTAAAGATAGTCCCTGAAACTTAGTTGTTGGAATTTTAGAACATAAGGAGCACAATAAAGAGGAATGTTGTGGGAAGCTATTATTAAGATATAAAGTTAGAAAGGTATAGAGCAAACATTTGTAGCTTTTTAATACTGAAAATTCTGCATAGTGGTGGCAGTCATGGGAATTTCCGAGTCTTCATTTTGCAAATTATCTTCCTATCCAATAAAAATAATTGCCATATCATTTATAGTACTAGCTTTTTGGATTATTCTGAGCATTGGCTTCCAAAGTGAATAAATAAATCTATATTTATTTTTATACAAACAAAAGTTTTTAGAACACTAGCCCTAAGCTGTGGAATTCTATCAGGAGTGCACTAATTACTTGATGTCCCCAGGGGGAAAGTGGAGATCATTCTGTGTCAGAATGATATCTAGCTCAGTGGTAGTCCTAGAATAGGTACTCAGTAATTCCTTTCTGTAATGCATTGAATTAAAAAGTCATACTTCACTTATTAATTTTGACATAATGAAACTAACAATTCTCAGTATGAAAACAATTATTATCTTGTTTTAATTACTATATTAGTTATTTTAAACTCTGCCAATAACAATGCAGCACATGTCAAACTATAAATCCAGTTTTTAAACTAAATAGTTCCATGGAAAACTCTACTACACATTTGGCTTTGGAATTTCAGATGGGCTTTGGGTCAGAGAAGGACATTAGAGACAATGACTATCTTTAAAAATTTTTGTTGAACCCAACATTGGAGCACCTAATATACAAAACAAATATTAACAGAAATACAGGAAGAAATAAACAGCAATATAATAATAGTAGAGGCTTTCAATACTCCATTTTCAACAATGAATAGATCATCCAGGTAGAAAATCAATAAGGAAAACAGCAGACTTGAACAACACTATAGACCAAATGGACCTAACAGACATATAGAGACGTTTCATCCAATAGCAGCAGAATATACATTCTTCTCAAGTGTGTACAGAAGATTCTCTAGAATAGACCATACGTTAGGCCACAAAACAAGTCTTAACAAATTTAAGAAGACTGAAATCATATCAAGCATCTTTTCTGACCACAATGGTATGAAACTAGAAATCAGTAATAGAAGGAAAACTGGAAAATTCAGAAATATGTGGAAATAAAACAACACATTCCTGAACCAATGGTTCAATGAAGAAATCAAAAGAGAAATTTAAAAAATCTTCAAACAAATATATTTGGAAATGCATAATACCACAACTTAGGGGATGCAGAAAAAGTGGTTCTAAGAGGAAAGTTTATAGGGATAAACGCCTACATTAAGAAAAAAGAAAGATCTGAAATAAACAACCTAACTTCACACCTCAAGGAACTAGAAAAAGAAGAACAAACTTTGGGTTTTGCTAAGCTCAAAGTTAGTAAAAGGAAGGAAATAGAGATTGAAACAGAAATAAATGAAATAGAGACTAGAAAACCAATAGAAAAGATCAACAAAACTAAGAGTTAATTTTTTTGAAAAGGTAGACAAAATTGACAAACCTTTATCTAGACTAACTGAAAAAAAGAAAGAAGACTCAAATAAATAAAACCATAAATGAAAATGGAGACATTACAACTGATACCATAGAAACATAAAGGATCATAAGAGACTACTATGAACAATTATATGCCAACAAATTGGATAAACCTAGAAGAAATAGATTAATTCTTAGAAACATGCAACCTATCAAAACTGAGTCATGAAGAAATAGGAAATCTGATCAGACCAATAGCAGAAAGGAGGTTGAATCAGTAATCGATAATGTTCCAACAAAGAAAAGTCCAAGACCAGAAGACTTCACTGGTAAACTCTACCAAACATTTAAGGAAGAGTCAACACTTATCTTTCTCAAACTCTTCCAAAAAATGAAGAAGAGGGAATACTTCCAAACTCATTTTATGAGGATAGAATTACCCTGATACCCAAGCCAGATAAGAAGACTACAAGAAAAGAAAACTACAGGCCAGTATCCCTGATGAATATAGTCGCAAAAATCCTAAACAAAATACTAGCAAACAGAATTTAACAGCACATGAAAGAATCATTAACCATGATCAAGTGGGATTTATCCCTGGAATACAAATATGGTTCTACATAAGCAAATTGATAAATATGATACACGATATTATCAGAATAAAGGATAAAAATCATATGATCATCTCAACAGATACAGAAAGAGCATTTGACGAAATTCAACACCCTTTCATGATAAAAACTCTCAACAAATTAGGCACAGAAGGAATATACCTCCATGTAATAAAGGCTATATATGACACACCCACAGATAACATCATCCTCAGTGGTGAAAAGCTGACAGCTTTTCCCCTAATCAGAAACAAGACATGGATGCCCACTCTCGTTACTTCTGTTCAACATAATGCTGCAAGTCCTAGTTAGAGCAGTCAAGCAAGAAAAAGAAAAGAAAAGGCATCCCAGTCAGAAAGACAGAAGTGAAATTCTCTCTGTTTGCAGATGACATGATCTTACATATAGAAAATCCTAAAGGTTTCACCAAAAAACTGTTAGAACTAATAAATGAATTCAGTAAAGTTGCAGGATACAACTCAAAATAGTTAAGTCAGTCATGTTTCTGTACAGTAGCAATGAACTATCTGAAAAAGAAATTAAGAAAATAACCCCATTTCCAATAGCATCAAAAAGAATAAAATACTTATGAATGAATTTGACCAAGGAAGTGAAAGATCTCTACATTGAAAACTATAAAACAGTGATGAAACACATTGCAGAAGACACCAATAAATGGAAAGCTATCCCACGTTTATGGATTGGAATAATTAATATTTTTGAAAGGTCCATACTACCTACCCAAAGAGATCTATGGATTCAACACAATCCCTATTAAAATTCCAATTGCATTTTTCACAATTAAAAAAGCAATCATAAAATTCATAAAAACCACAAAAAAAAATAGCTGAAACAATCTTGAGTGAAAAGAACAAAGCTGGCAGCATCACACTTTCTGATTTTAAATTAAATTACAAAGTTATAGTAATCAAAACAGTATGCTACTGACATTAAAACAGATATATAGAGGGGCCGCCCGGTGGCGCAGCGGTTTAGTCCGCGCTTGGCAGCCCGGGGTTCACGAGTTCGGATCTCGGGCGCCCGCAGACGCACTGCCTGTCAGCCATGCCATGGCGGCGTCCCATATAAAGTAGAGGAAGATGGGCACGGATGTTAGCCCAGGGCCAGTCTTCCTCAGCAAAAAGGGGAAGATTGGCAACAGATGTTAGCTCAGGGCTGGTCTTCCCCACAAAAAAAACAAAAAACAAAAAACAAAAAACAGATATATAGACCAATAGAACAGAATACGGTGCCTAGAAATAAATCCATGCATATACAGTCAACTACTCTTCAACAGGGCACCAAGAATACTAAATGGGAAAATGATAATCTGTTCAATGATGGTCTTGGGAAAACTGGTTTTCCACATGCAGAAGAATGAAATTGGAATCTTATCTCACTCCACACACAAAATCAACTCAAAATATATTAAAGGCTTAAATTTAAGATCTGAAACAGTGAAACTCCTGGAAGAAAACATAGAGAAAAAACTCCTTGACATTGGTCTTGGCAATGATTTTTTGGATATGACACCAAAAGCAGAAGGAAAAAAAATAAAAAATGAACAAGTGGGATTACATCAAACTGAAAATCTTCTGCACAGCAAAGGAAACCATCAACAAAATGAAAAGGCAACTTATGGAATGGGAGAAAATATTTGCAAATCATATAGCTGACAAGGGGTTAATATCCAAAATATATAAGCCATGCATACAATTCGATAGCACAAAAACAAATAATCTGATTTAAAAATGGGCAAAGGACCTCAATAGACATTTCTCTACAGAAGACATATAAATGGTCAATAGGTATATGAAAAGGTGCTCAATATCACTTAACCATCAGGGAAATGCAAATCAAAACGACAATGAAGTATCACCTCACATCTGTTAAGATGGCTGTTATTAAAAAACCCAAAAGATAGCAAGTGTTGGCGAGGATGTGGAGAAAAGGGAACCCCGGTACATTGTTGGTGGGAATGTGAATTGGTACAGCCATTATAGAAAACAGTATTTAAGTGCCTCAAATATGAAAAATAGAACTACTATATGATCCAGCAATCTTACTTTTGGGTATTTATCCAAAGAAATTGAAATCAGGATCTCTAAAAGATACCTACCTGTACTCCCATGTTTATTGTAGCATTATTCATAATAGTCAAGATATGGAAACAACCTAAATGTTCATTGATGGATGAGTAGATAAAGAAATGTGGTGTGTATATATATATATATGTATAGTACAAAATATACATATATATATTATTTAGCTTTAAAAAAGAAGGAAATCCTGCCACTTGTGACAACATGGGTGGATCTGGAGGACGTTATACTAAGTGAAATAAGGTAAACACAGAAAGCCAATACTATATAATCTCACTTATATGTGGAATCTAAAATAGTCAAACTCATGGAAGCAGAGAGTAGAATGGCAGTTGCAATGGCCTGGAGGGAGGAGGAAATGGGAAGGTGATGGTCAGAGGATACAGAGTTTTAGTTTTGCAAGATAAATAAGTTCCGGAGACCTACTATATAGCATAGTACTAGAGACAAAGCATTCATAGCTAACAACAGTGTATTGTATACCTAAAATGTGCTAAGAAGATAGCTCTTATGTTAAGTGTTTTTACCATACACACACACACACACAAAATAATAATAATAATAAAGGAGGCAGGAGAAAATTTTGGGAGGTGATGGATCTATCTATGGCCTTAATGGTGATGATGGTTTCCCAGGTATATACTTCTCCCCAAACTCATTGAGTTGTATACATTAAATATGTACAGCTTTTTGTGTATTATTCATACCTCTATAAAGTGGCTTAAAAATTTACTGAAGAAGCATGATTTAAACTATTAATAATTTAAAATATTAATAAATTATTAAAGGTGGAGATATGCTTTATTTACCAACTCTTTTGGCCACCAATAAAAAAAAAATCTCACTTTCTATTATGCCCAGCATTTGACAGAATCCTGGAGTATGAAAGGCACTAAATATTCATTGAAAAAAATGCATGAACAAATACACGAATAAATTAATTGATGGATTGATGGCTTAATGGGTGAGTGAATCATATCCTATGCATTTTCATCATCATCTTCCATAATCATGAAAGTCAAAACCTTGTTTGGAGAGACACTGGAGGAAGTTTGGAAGGAGTGGAAAGAATTTTTTAAAAAGTAAGGAAACTGGCAGAATAAAAGAAAAGTGAAAGAGAAAAGGAAAACAGCAGTTAAAACTGAAACAATATAAGAGAAACTTTCTACATTTCTGAGAATGTATTAGCCTCTGGTGATAAAAGATAAAAGGCTAATAAATTGCTGTCATTACAAAAGATATTGGAACCAACCAGACAACTCTGGCTTGCTTATTATGCACAAATCCACATTGCATAAACATCTTAATTGTTTTTATTATCTTTTTAAAAAATTGAAGTAGAATGAGAAAAGGTAAAGAGAAAAAGGAAATAAAATATTCAAAAATATGGAGTTATTCTCATAGAAAGATTGATTCTAAAAAGTAGGCTTTGAAATGATAAACTCTGATGGCATATAAATAAGGAGATTTTCATCCAAGGTGGCAGAATGACCATATGTCTTCTCCTTTTTTGAAGACACCATTAAAATTATAAAAATAGGGATAAATGCATAACACTGACAAAAATCAGAGATTTCTTTAGTAGATGAGAGATTCAACTCATTTCCTGAACTCAGCAAATGAAAGGAAAATAACAGTAAGAAAAGAAAAGTAAGGTGGGAAAGCCACAGACTAGAACAGGAGTCTTACCCTCAGCACTATTCACATTTTGGACCAGATAATTCTTTGTTGTGGGGAGTTATTCTGTGAATTGTAGGGTGTTTAGCAGCATTCCTGACCTCTAGAAACTAGATGCCAGTAGCACTCCTCCTCCCAGTGTGACAACTAAAAAATGTCTCCAGAATTGCCAAATATCCTTTGGGGGACAAAATTGCTCCCACTTAAGAACCACTGGACCAGACTGTGGATCAAGGGAACTCAGCCAAGAAAGGAGTCCATCTGCTCTAAAAACTCCAGGAAAGACTCAGCACTTGGAAATACCAAATACAAAAAAAAGGGGGAGAATAAAAAGAGAGAGATGACAAAAACTAGTCACATTTCCCTATACCAGTAAAAACCAGTTTAAAAAATGTACTTAAAAAAGATATCAATTCATAATGCGAAAGAATTAGGACCTACGATTAAATCTAACTAAAGATAAAAAAGATTTTTAAGAAAAACACTTTAAAGCTTATTGAAATACAGTAAACAAATCTAAATAAATGACATCAATTTCCCTAGACCTCTAGATTTGAAGCAAGTTAAGTCAAAATCCCAAAATGAAGGTGTGTGTGTATGTGTGTGTGTGTGTGTGTGTGTGTGTGTGTGTGTGTGTGTGTGTTACTTGACATGGAAAAGGGAAAGGGTCAAGAATAACTCAAATATATCTGAAGAAGATGATGCTAATTCTAGGTGTATGGGTTGAATGGTGGGCCCTCAAAAAGATATGTCTAACTCTGGGGACGTGAATGTGCCCTTATTTGGCAAAGGGTCTTTGCAGATGTAATTAAGTTAAGGATTTCAGGATGAGACCATCGTGGATTATCTGGGAACACGCTGAACCCAATGATAAGCGCCCTTATCAGAGTAGAGAAATAAAAGACTCAAAGGAGAAGGTGAGTGAAGATGGAGACAGAGATTAGAATTATGTAGACACATGTCAAGGAACACCTGAAGCCACCAGAAGGTGGGAGAGGCAAAAGATTCTTCCTTAGAAGCCTCTAAGACTTGTTGACACCTTGATTTCAGATTTCTGCCCTCTATAACTGTGATGGAATAAATTTCTGTTGTTTCAAGTCACTAGTTTTTGGTAATTTGGTATAGTAACTCTAGAAAACTAATACAACAGGTATCAAAAGTTATTGTCAAATTGTAGAGGTTAAAGCATTGTGGTATTGACACAATGAAAAAAAAGCTGATCAATGGAGCAGATTAGAGAGCCCAGCAACATCCGAATTCATATATGGAAAATTGATTTGTGGCAGAGATGGCATGGCAGATCAGCTGGGAAAGGGCTGACTATTCAGTTTGTGGTGCTAAAAGAACTGCTTATTCATATAGGGGAAAAATGAAATTAAATCTCTACATCACATACATATGCAAATATCAATTCCATGTAGAATAAAGGCTTAAATGCAAAAAAGAAAAAGCAATATTTTTTAAGACAATGACATCAGGATCAGAAAGAATTTCTTATACAAATACAAAGGGTACTAATAATAAAAGAAAGAAATGATGCATTTAACTATGTTAAAATTCAGAAACTTTGTTTATTAAAATATATTTTCAAGAGAATGAAACGGCAAGCCACAAAATGGAAAAAGGTATTTTCAATACATAAAATGGACAGAGGATTCATTTCTAAAAAAAATATGTTTCAAAGAATAAATTATAAGGAGACAAAAATACAATAAGAAATGGGCAAAAATCATGAGTAGGCATTTATAAAGGACAAAATAGAAATGGTTGATAACCATTGATGAACCCTATTAATAATCAAGGAAATGCAAATTAAATCCGTAAGATACTATTATACACACATACCAGCTTGGCAAAAGTCAATTTACAGAAAATTTTGACAAGGAGCTAGGATAATATGAACTCTCATTCCCTGCTGGTAAGGGTGCAGATGTCTTGGAAAGACATTTGGAAAAACAAATCCTTGGAAAACCATTGGTTGAAGTCTGCTAAAGTTGAGTCTGAGCATAGCCTACGACTCCAGCAAGCCCTGTGCTTGTTTTACGACCTAGAGAGAATCTTGCACGTGCACTAGAAGGCACATAAGGATATTCATTAGCTGCATTGTTCATAATTATAAAAAGTGAAAACAGCCCAAATGTTTGTCAACTATAAAATGAATTAATAAATAGTGGTGTATTCTTTATAGGGCATTCTACACAGAAGTGAAAATAAAAGAGCTATAGCTATTTGCATCAACATGGAAAAATCTCGAAAACGTAATGTTGAGTGAAAGAATGAAGTTACAGAAGGATATAATATGATTCCACTTACATAAAGTTCAAAAGAGAAAAAATTGCACAATATACTATTTTGGGATAGATACATAGGTGATAAAAGTATAGAATGATTAAATCCAAATTCAAAATAGTTTTTATCTCTGAGGAAGAGAGAGAGAAGAACATTTAGATGTTTCTGAGGTACAGGTAAAATTCTATTTCCGAAACTGGGTGGTGGGGTCTTGGGATATTCATTTTATAATTGTTCTTTAAAATGTTCTGCATACTTTTAAAAGTATGATAATATCCCAACATGATTGGGATGATTAGGATTCAGCCCAAAAATGAATGAAAGAAAAAATACAAAATACCAAGATACATCATTATGAAATTCCAGAAAACCAAAAAAGTAGAGTACAGAAGCTTCTAGAGAAAGAACACATCACCTAAAAAAAACACAATTACTCCTGAGACTCATGTGATAGAAAAATAAAAATGAAGCAAGGCCTTGGATGGTCTGAGGGGAAATGACTTTCCATTGAAAATTTTACATTCAAACTATCAATTGAGTGGAATATAGAATAAAGGATTTTTTTTCAGCAAGGAATAATTCAGAAATTTTACCTCCCATGCACTTTTTCTTAGTGAAGGTACTTGAAGATATAACCCACCATATCAGGGAAAACATGGGATGCAAGGAGCAATGGCTCTCACACACTAGAGCAGTCCTGTTCTGACCCAGGTTTACCTCTGTGAGGTGGACCTAGAAAGCAACCAGTTCAAATTGAAGCAGGAAGCATAAAGTTTTGAGAAAGAAGAATTAAAGAAATAAGGAAATACTAGACCTTAGAAATATCTGAAGATACAGTAAAAAGGTAGAGGGCTTAAAAAGAAGAAAAAGAGCCAGTCTATTCAAATTTGTTTCTGGGAGCATTCTTCCTTGAATGGCATAAGAAGTGTGGCAACAAATCACAAGTGTTAGTGAGGATGTGGAGAAAAGGGGACCCTTGTACACTGTCAGAAGGAATGTGAATTCGGGTACCCACTAAGGAAAACAGTATGGGGTTTCCTCAAAAAATCAAAAATAGAACTACCATATGATCTTGCAATTCTACTTCTGGGTATTTATCTGAAGGAAATGAAAACACTAACTCAAAAACACTAACTCGAAAAGCACTCCATGTTCATCGCAGCATTATTTATAGTAGACAAGATATGGAAGCAACTTAAGTGTCCACTAATGGATAAATGGATAAAGAAAAGGTGGTGTAAATATATATATATGGCAGAATATTATTCAGCCCTAAAAAATAATGAAATCTTGCCATCTGTGACAACATAGATGGCAAAATCTCGTTAACAATGTAGAAAACTATTTGCATTTTATATGTATACCTTTATATAAGTTGGTTCTAAAGATAAATAATCAAATAAAATGTGAATACTTTCCTATGTTAATGATTCAGAGAAAGGAGAGTACAATGAGTGAAGGATGGGAGCGCTCAATTCCTCATCCTTTAATTAAGAGATGTGTCTACAGCTAATCATAAAGAATCATACTAATTCAGTCCCTTTTCTATAGGCCCGTTACTTCTTTGTTCCAGAATAACTCTCATCAGCTTAAAAGAGTACACTCTAGGCTAATAAACTGTTTTGCTAAATAAATCTGTGGTTTCCATCGACATGCTTTAAATAGGACAAAAAATGGAAGACTATTCTCTTCGACTCTCTGCTATGATAGGTAAGGACTTAGCTTGCCTAATATACTTTAAAAAATTAGAAACGCCTTAATAAATGCATAAGTTTTCAAGGGAAACCAAAACATTTGAGGGGCGTAGCTAAATTTGAGATTGATATCAAGAATTATAGCCATGCATCCTTATATGTGACCCTTTATGTGCTTTTAAAAGCACAGTAAACAAAATGATAAGGCATGGCATTCTTATATTCTTATTTTTAAAAACTTTAAGGATAATGAACCAAGAGAAAAATCAAGAGTTAAAAATAGAAAGAATATCCATTTCAACCAACGATTTCCTCAAGTGCTAATTTAATTAGTTGCCTACTCTAACCTACATACATTTAATGGTACATGATATTATTGTAAATATTTTACATATATTAAGTTATTTAATCCTCACAACCTAGATACTATGTTACCCTCACTTTACAGAAGAAATTCAGCCATGAATCAACTAAGTTTCTATAACAACCACATTCAAAGTGAGGCAGGAAAACTTAAAATTTCTGTTGGGCTTACCATTCTCTCAATCTGATGACTTCTTTCTGTAAACTCTCTTGAGTTTCTTATTCCATAATTTTCTTTATATTTTATATTTGTGATTTTAAAAGAGGCAAGGTAATAGAATGACTTATCATCTGAAAGATAAAAGTAAACAAAAGATTTCTGTTTGAATATAATCAGTTCCTGTCCCCCCAGCCCCAGAAAACAGACTTTCTTCTTAGTACAAAAATTATTGTATACCTTTTCAAACATTTTGTAATTTCATCATTGCACCTAGCTAAAACAGAAAATTCAGACCTCAAAGTATGCTTTCAGAACACCCCCATTTACAGTGCCTATGCATACCAAAATTTTCACACAGTTGGACAGGCAATATACTATGGAAAGTAAATATTGAAAATAATTGCTGACAGGTAAAAATTACCAATTTCTTCGAAGAATTGTAATGCAGGTATATCACAGCTAAGCTGTGCTATGTAGATACAATGAACAGACAGGCTATCAATTTTTTCTCTGCTACTAATAAGCTTACATAAATAGAAGCCTATATTCACTGTTTTCACATGTGCATATTGATTTGAATCAGGCAGTGCCAAACCAAACTCCAAGTGGTTAGGGGCATTCCACTGACAGGAGATGGAGAAGACATTTTTATCGAGAAGAGGTGGAAGCAAAGCAAGGAAATTATTTGATTGGCCATAGCTAGGGGTTGCCTTCTTTGGAAAAGCCTAGTTGGCTGTTTGTGATTGGTTGTTCTTAAGTTTCATTTTCTTGGCTTTGAGTGCATTGACTCTGGCTTAGGTTTTGCTTTACATACGCTACCAAGGTATTAGAGCCACCGTAGTCTGATGAATTCCCTATTTAATTACTTTAACAATTGATGATCCTAAATTTTTATCTCTAGACCAGATCTTTACCTTGAGTTTCAAATCTTTATCAACTTACTTCATGGGACAAGTTGTTGGACATCCAAAAGGCTCATTAAATGTAATATTTCCAATGGGAAATAATAATTTACCTCTGTACTCGAACCTGTTCCACTTCCTCTGTTTTCTGTACAGCTTCATCATCCACACATTCACCCTAAGCTTGGTATCATCCTCATTTCCAACATCCAGTCTTTCAGTCTTTAAGTTCTATGGATGCAACCCATTAATATCTCTCTAATCCTTTATCCCATCCAGAAAAGCTACATCCTTAATTCAGGTCTTCATCAACCACCCAGCTAACGTCTATCCAAAACAAAATGACTTTTCTATTAGAAAAGAAATCCTGCGTCTAAATTCTCTATCTTAAATGCTTTCATTACAATGTACCTCATCACCCAGACTAGAAATCTTGTAGTAATCTTTGATCTCTTCCTAATCAATCAACTTCTGACAGTGTTATCACCTAAATTTTTAAAATCCATCCTCTGTTCACAAATTCTACTGCCACAGTGCTGTAGTTCATTCCTTCATCATTTATTGTCTGGAAAATGTAACGGCTTTCTAACCAGTACACTGCCTCACATTCTATTTTTCTCAAATATGTTCCCCACGCAGTAGCAGAATGATCATTTTAAGTTGCAAATTTGACAATATCACTTCTCCAATTAAAACGCTTTCATTTTTCTCCATTGCCAATGGGAAGGAGTCTCAACTCTTTACTATGATCTACGAAGGTTTTTCTTGACCTAGATCCTGCCTACTTCTTCAGCATATTCTTTGCCACATTCCTCTTAAGATTTATTTTAAAACTTCATCAAACTATTTGCATTTGTCTGCATTCACCATGCTGTTTCTTTTTCCTAAGAGTTTGCTTATGTCATTCCTTTCCCCTGAAATGCCTTTCCCGGGAATGCCCTGTCCATAGGCCTATCCATATCCATAGACCTCTCCACTGCCTAAATTCTATCCATGGCATTACCTCCTATCACAGAAAGTCTCTGGAACATTCAGCCTTAGAAAGGAACTTCACAATGGTGCTGCTAGACTAATTGTGAAGAACTTTGCACTTGCCACAATATCATGATGATCGATAGATTTCAGTCCACTGGAATGTCAACTATTTAAGGAAAGTGTTGTACAATTTTTGCATTTGAAGAGGAGGCACCATTTCAAGTAATATGAGTAAAAAGAATGGTACTTTAAGCTTTTGATAAAGCAATGAATTAATTAATAATTAATTATTTCAATATTCAACATTTATTAAGTGCATAATACATCAGACTCTGTACTAATCATCCTAATTTTTAATTTAATTAATTAAATTTTTATTTTAAAACATTTTTCAGATTATAAATGCTCTATCAAAAACTCTGGAATGAACAGAAAAGTATATATAAAAGAAAAATAATCTATAACCCTAATATCTAGAAGTAACTGATATTATTTTGGCTTTTGTTTCTCCTTCTAAAAATCTTGTTTTAATTGACTGAAGTTTTGTGAGGTAGAAAAGTAACTTGCCAAAGATCACTCAACTTCTATATGGTGGGCCTGAGATTAAACCAAGGTTTATCTGACTCTAAATCTCATGAAAGAATATATTCTGTACATTCCTGGAAGTGGAACCAGTCCTGTAGAATGGGAAGACAAATGATGCTATCTCAATTCAGACTTTACTTATAGGTTTGAAGAAGTCAAAGTTTAAAAATAGCTTTAGAAAACAAGTTTTTGGATTTTGTTTTCAAAATATTTCATGCAACTCTTTATAAAATAGATTTGTTTTCATTCCACAACAAAAAATACAATAAGTAATCCTAAACAATCCTGAAAAAATTAATCTGCATCATAAAGATGTTTGTTGAAAAATGTATCTTACTATATAGTTCTAGGTATCTAAAAAAACAGAAACTAGACAACTTGCAAACTCAGTGTTTGAATTTTTCTAATGTCATATTTCATGTGAATGGTGGTGATTCTATTCATTAATATTAGAAAATCCTCACACAATTATGAAGGTATCATTATTAAATATATATGTGTGTGTATATATATTCTATGATATTTTTCATTGGCAGAAGATATTTGCAACACATACAACTGACAATGGATAGATATTCAGAATAAAGAAAAAAACGACCCAAATCAATATGAGAAGACAGATGACAAAAAAAATGGGGAAAAGTTTTGAACAGACACTTTAAAAAACAGGACATCTAAATGATCAATTAACACATGGGTAGGTGCCCAACATCATTAGTAATCAGGCAAACACAAATTAAAATTACAATGATAAAATTACAGTCGACACAAAATTAGCAAACGCATAAAGATATGGCAATAACAAGTGTTAGTGAGTATATGGAGCAATGGGAACTCCCAGAGAGTGCTGACAGAAAACAGCTTGGTATTATCCATAAAGTTAAAAAAAGCACATGCCCAGTGACCCAGCAATTCTACACCTACACATGTTCCCTAGACAAACTCTTGAACATGTGTACCAAGGTATACATATAAGAAGGTTCATAGCAGTATTGTTTTAACGTCTAAAACCTGGAACCATCCAAATGTCCATGAACATTTGAGTAGATTAGTAAATTATGGCATTTTAAGACAACAGATTATTAGTCAATATTGAAATAAATGGACTAAAGCTACCTATAGCAAGGTGGATGGCTCCAGCCACAGTAAGGAGTAGAAACAAGGATCAAAACATATATATAACGTTATTATATTTATTTAATGTTCAAATAGGATTTCATTTTTAAATATTTTATTCCCTTTTATTGAATAAAAAAGGAGGATCCAAATGGAAATCCTGAGGACAAATAAGAATCCAACAGTTCATTAGTTTTTTTATCATGATGAGTAACAAAAAGTTGAGACATTAATTCAGTCAGGCACTTAATATTTAATTAATAACACAGAAATTACCTTTTAAAGTGAAACCCAAGAATTTATTGACTTGTAAACATAAAACCTGAGAAAGAGAAAAAGTGGCCCCTGACATCTAGGCGCTGGCCAGGTCCTATCACTTAGGCCTTGGTAATTCTCCTATTGAACAGAGCAATTTCACAGAACATCAACATATAGATGACTGTACAGATGATGACAAAAGAAGACCATTCCACGGCTATGTCTGAACTCAGACAAAAACACTGTCCAAACTAACAGAATGTCTCCCTATTCTGGCTGTTATGACTGTTGCTTCTCTAACAATTATAGCTTTAGCTTCACTTCATTGCCTTTGCCTTCTGGATAAGATTTATTAAGATACCAAGTCACAGCATTATTCCATCTTCCTGACAGCATCCAAGCCAGAGAAAAGACCCATTTCCTTGAACCCTTCCCCAAATCACCTAACACAAACCAAAATCTCATAACACTGTACATCCTTTCTAACAATCTCTGACTAAGTGCCCCATGGTTCCCCATGGCCCACGCTCTCCTTCCCTGAAACAAATAATAAACCCAACTTGTTCAACTACAGATGTATTCCTGGCAGTCTTTGGTTGGAGGACATTGTTAAAACATTCCTATTCTAAAAGTCACTGGACAATTTTATAATCTTTATTTTAAAATTGCCCATATATTAGAGAGTAGATAATGGTCAGAATTATAATACACTGAAAACTGATCATTCATAATTATTGAGATCCTTAGGATAAAAATAACTCCATCAAACACACTTCAGTCCTGGTATTGTAAATTTTACCACCAAATCTGCTAAAATCCTTACTTATGTTTTGTTTATTTCACGTATTTCATTACTTTGACACTCCTGTCTTTCAGATTTATTTCCATTCTTTAAAATTAATGTTTTTAAAATAATTTTTCTTCTTCCTGGTGTTATCCTGGTTACCACAATGTGTTTTCCTTCATTGACTTGGTTTTGATTTCCTTATGCTATCAAAATAGATACATTACTGTTTTGAAATGTGTGTGTCATCTTAGATACCTCTATCTTATCCCCTTCCACTTGTTCATCCTTTGCCATAGACTATCTTCTCCTTTGTTTTATTACATTTCCACCTACATTCAGGCGACTCTTGATTAACTGCATGAAAGGTCCATGTGATAGATTCATCAAATTCTTGAGCGCTAACCTCTGTATTAGTTTCCTAATGCTACTGTAACCAATTACCACAAATTCAGTGGCTCAAAACAACAAATTTATTCTCTTACAGTTCTGGAGGTGAAAAGTTTGAACTGAGTTTTACAGGGCTGAAGTCAAGAGCTGATTCCTTCTGGAGGATCTAAGGGGAGAATCCTTTTCCTTGCCTTTTAAGAGGCTATCCTCATTCCTTAGCCTGTGGTCCCATATCACCTTATCCCCTTCTCCCCCTGCTTCTGTTGTCACATAGCCTTCCTCCTTCTTTGATCTTCTTACCTCTTTCTTATAAAGATGTTGGGATTACATTTAGGGCCCATCTGGATAATCTAGAATAATCTCTCCTTTTAAAATCCTTAAGGTAATCATATCTGGAGATCCCTTTTGCCATATAAGGTAACACTCACAGTTGCAAGGATTAAAACATGGATGCCTTGCAGGGGAGGGAGCATTATTCAGCCTACTCTCTATTTTTTTAAAATACTTTTTTGCCATTATTTTTATTATCCCTTCACCTTTTCTTTTTTGAACACATGCAGTATTGAAGGTGGAGAGCATTTTAAACATAAAACTACTTCACTACCTTTTAACCCAAAGAACATATTAACAGGAAAGACACAATTATAGAGGGTAACTTGGTTTATCTTTTTATTTCATGACAGTCTAAGAAGTGGATATTATCAATCCCCCAATAAAGTGGGTAGGAAGGTAAACTGAGCATGTTGGACAATATTTCATCTCTTCCTGGGAGGTCTTTCAAGTATGGTTTTATTGTTGTGAGTCATATGATTCTGTAAAATTTTAGGCAAAGTCTCAGTCACATGTGATTATAAATACACACACAAAGATAGAGGTAGATGAATCTTGGTTGACTGTCATTTGGTTTAACTGTGGTACTGACTATCCATTTTTGCACATAATGCAGAATTAATTCTAAGTTTTCTCTTCTTCCCCCCAGTCATGAAACAATCTCTTTTTCCTTAAAAAATAATGTTTGATCTTTAGCACTTTAAAGATATTTTTAAAGGTAACTTTTCTCATATCATCAGCTTTTCTTGGGGCAACTCATTAATATATTGATTTTGAAAAAAGTATGTTCAACTCAGCACAAGATGTGATTAGTCTTTATTCTGAAAGTAATTTTTTCATTCTTCTTTCTCTTTTTAAATATATATCTCTTTTAGTTGTGTCTATCCAGCTTCACTGGCTGGAAATATGTAACACAGAGCTCAGTACTGGAGCAAACTATAATTTAATATCAATAAAAGATCAGTAATTAAAATGTTAATATCATGCAAATGGAATTCTTTATACAACAGAGAATTTCAATATATTAAGTCACGGAGTACTTAGGCAATAGAAATGTGACCTGGATACTTACCCTCAACAACAAAATGAGTAACAATACCAATTGCAATTCCTATAATTGCTACAATTACCAATGTGAAAAGAGCTAGTCGTATAGGGTCCCAAAATTGCTGTCTTCTTTGATATTCAACTCGTGGGTAATCAACTTCTGAAAATTCAACTTGTCTGTGATAAGAAAGAAAGAAACAGTAAGACAATAAAAAATTCATTATGGTTCTACTTTATGTCCACTTGCTATGTTCCTCTATGAACACAGTTTATACTGCTAAATAACAATACAATACTTAGATCTTGAAAAGAGCACAAGGTTTTAATTTGTATACCTGCCCTCAACACCCCAATCACAGTAAAAGTTTTGGCTAAAGCTCTACCGATGTTGACATTCAAGTTAGAATATCTTCCCACTGCACTTTGTCTGATGTATTGGCAATTTGAAATTTGGGTGGCAAAATACAAAGACTCACTTAAAACAAATGTAATTTAGAAATACCATTTTCATATTTTAATAATGGACTTTTTAGCGGCAAAGTTATATAATAATCTCATCAGCTTTACTTGATTAAAAATAAATGAATTTAGTTCAAATACTTTTTTAACAACCTCAAAAAATTTCTTAATGGCTTGTTTTAAAAGTAGCAACATTACTTTTGAAGATCTGATCATGGTTCTTTGCCTTTTATTAGTACCTCCCAGTGAAATCACAAATTATGAATTGTACTTGATAAGTCTCCAATCCCACTCTTCATCTCCACTTGATTCTTTTTTTTTTTTGGTGAGGAAGATTGGCCCTGAGCTAATACCTGTTGCCAATCTTCCTCTTTTTGCTTGAGGAAGATTGACTGTGTGCTAACATCTGTGCCCATCTTCCTCTATTTTTCATGTGGGTTGCCACCACAGCATGGCTTGATGAGTGGTGTAGGTCCGCACCTGGGATAAGTTTTCATATTTTTAATTTATCTAACAAATATTATAAGCTTTATTCATTAAATGAGATAGTAGAAAGTCTTTAGGATAGTATCTACTACATCATAATAATGTTTCAGAAATTGCTCTAGATCCCCAGAGGTATAAATATTTTAAGATATACTCTTTGCCTGTAGGACACTCACACTTTAAAAGGGGATACAGACATGGAAACAAGTAATTAATATATAGTGGGAACTGTGTCAAAACAAAACTTTGTACAAGAGAAAACAATTAACTTTTTGGAGGGCTGTGAGTATCAGAAGATTTCGTCAAGAAGGTGACACGACTAAAACTTTGAGAAATAATTTTTTTTCAGGTGTAAAAAAGGAGAATAGAACAGAGAAAAAAAAAAGGCTAGGGATGTGAAATAGCATTCATTACTACTAATTAGTACCGGGAATAAAAATATACACATAAAATATAGCTTTTGCCTCAAAGAATTAATGGTCTCCCAAAGTATGTTCACAATTCCAAGTCTTTCACAGTATTGCTACACTAGAAAGAGGATATGGTAAGCCTGGTGGGCGGACCAGCTAATGAGGAATCTCATAACCCAAAATAAAGAGCTTGAAATTGACTCTGCAGGAGATGGGGAGCCAATGAAAATTTTAATCAGACTGAGAATTTAGAATAATCACAGAGGCATAAACGAGGATGGGGACTACAGCCAGGGTGCAGACAGGAAGACTAGTTTAGAGGTCATCTTTAAGGTCCAAGAGAGAAATGATGAGGGCCTGAACTAAGGCTGGGGCAGTGGGTGGAGAGGAGGAGATGGATTTAGCTCCAGTTCTTGAGTTTTGTTGATTGCTAAGCTGTAGGACAAGGAAAGGATTAATGGCTCCCTTGTTGCAATGTCCAGGTAAATGAATGTGCCTCTAAGCAAGATGAAAATTAAATGAAGAGAAAGTGTTTCCAGTGTAGACATCAATGTTGTTAATAATGAGCAATGTGCTGTCCTTACATTTGGGTCTGAGTTAAATGGAAAGTACCCATTTTATGCTCTTTCTCCTTCTTCATTTTATTTTAGTTTTGTCACTAACACCTGTTTGTATGACTCTAATAAAACTAAGTGTTAAGGTTGGTACCACACAACCCAGAACAAACAAAATAGTTACTAATGTCCTCGTGTGCAATGTCTTCCTCCTCATCCATAACTGAAGTCTGCATTTTCAAAATCTATGGCATTAATTCTTCTTGATTATTTAGTTTGTGGATATTATGGGTGCTGCAATATTTTTTAAATTCTCACTTTCTTTTTTCCTAAGTTTTGTCAATTTGATTGCTGCACCCTGAGCCCTTCAAGAAGTAAGAAATGACAAAAATCAAATTCTGACAGATTTATGGGGGTGATAGCCATGTACTACATCGCGATAACACTGCATCATAGTAAAGAAGATTTTTTTATCATGGTCATATTTAATTCTAAAATGAGTTTTGTCTGGTGATCAGCTATTCTCAGTCTGATGTAACTGGAATATTGACTTTCGTCTCATGTGGAAGTTGAAATGTTTTACCAAATACTCATTTCCATGTTTTGAAGTAGATCTAGCAGCAGCAGTGTGGATACACCAGCTAATTGCAAAGGAAGTGGTGTTTACCCTAATTGGGGAAAATGAGGTCATAAAAACCCAACAAAAGTATTCAGAAAATTTAAAGAAATTTGTTGGCTAGGCTGTTGTGAAATGTTTGTGATGAGCATAATAAACAAATGCATTCAAGGCAGTCTTAAGTGCGCAATAAACTTTGAGAACTTGGCTATGATAAGTAAGAAAGATTTTTGTAAATGTGCAAATAGTTCAAACTTTGAAAAAGATTATTTTGATGACATTAAAAATCTCTTTATATATTCCTATATGTTTCTTCTGATCTGTACACTACAACTATTTATTCATTTAATCTGAACGTGAGTCTGATGTTAAATGGTACTTTGTGTTGCATCTGTTTAGAAGAGAGCATTAAGCATAAATTTGTTCTTTAGTATTTACTTTTGGAGGGGAAAGTTGTTCGTTTTGCCTTGTTTTATTTTCTCCCGTTAAAGTAAAATGAAAATAAAAATTAGGAAACATACAAATGGAGAAGGAAAATGCAACTCAAACTTACTCCTCCATTAAAACAATCATTTTTGAAGTTAAATGGAAAATGTTGGCACATGTTAAAAAGTGGAGATTGCTTTTTTATGATGGAAATAAACACAGATTAATTGGGTTTAATCCTGGTTTTACTACTATCAATAAGTTAGTTAAATTCTGAAATTCAGTCTTCTCATCTGTAAAACAGGGAATAAAAGGCTTTTACAGCTTAGTTAGGATCCAAAATAGTACAGATAAATAATATCATTAAAGAATCAGAGGACAGTCCTGTTTATTTCCTTCACAGAAGCAAACGGCATTGTTTTGCTCTGCTTTGTTCTGTTTTTGGTCTTGTCTTTAAATATACTTCTTTAGATAATCTAACAGTTTATGGTAAAGTATATTTCCATATTTTTTCCAGAGTTATCTGTAATTCAACACAATTAATTTCAAAGTTATTCGTGTATGTTATTCTTTATGATTAATAAAAATATTTCTGGATGTGTGGGAAAATTAATAATACACTGATCTCTGTTGCATCAGTTTATGGATACATAACCATTAAGAATATAAATCTATTAGCTTTTGGTTTAAAAATGCTCTGACTAGTTCAGCTGGTTGCACATACCACCCACTCAGCAGAATTAAAATGAAACCATGATCCTCAGTCTGAAGGCAACAAACCCAGAATATTTAGAATAAAACCTACTCCTCTGTTCTAACAACCTTCTGGGATAATACCTTATCCTTTAATGCTTCGATATGGACATCAAATAAAAATGGCATTGTTATGACATCACATTAGGGTAGTGAAGATGAATAAGATGTCTATGATCGAAAATAAAAAGGTGTAGATTGAGTGGGGAGAGGGGGACTATGTGGAAAGAGTGAGTGAGGAAGTTCTCTCTGTGACAGTAAACATTTACGCCGAAACATGAAGGATGAGAAGAGATCTGCCATGTGTAGAATGGTTGCAAGTCTGTTTCTGCCAGATGGAAAATGTGTGAAGATCTTGATTTGGATAAAAACTTGGCCTGTTGGATGAACTGCCCATTGAAAAAATTATTATGGAGAAGCAGCTATAAACCAATGGGCATTTCCTGGCTTAAAATTTTGTTAGTAAGGGAAACAATTCAGTTTCTTTAGCAGAAAAACTTCCTTCTATATTCCTACAGAGGTAGCCCTGGCTTATATTTTTCCTGAGTCTAAGCATATGCTGCTATTTCATTCTTATGACTTAACTCAGCTAGATATAGCAGACTAACTACATTGTCGAAGACCAAAATGATGTATATTAAAAAAGCTGTCTTGGGGCCGCCCGGTGGCGCAGCGGTTTAGTCCGCGCTTGGCAGCCCAGGGTTCGCAGGTTCGGATCCCGGGCGCCCGCCGACGCACTGCTTGTCAGCCATGCCGTGGCGGCGTCCCATATAAAGTGGAGGAAGATGGGCACGGATGTTAGCCCAGGGCCAGTCTTCCTCAGCAAAAAGGGGAGGATTGGCGACGGATGTTAGCTCAGGCCTGGTCTTCCCCACAAAAAAAAAAAAAAAAAAAAAGCTGTCTTACACCTTTCACTCCAGACAGCCTCACAAATATTTGATAGAGAGCAAACATAACCTACAGTACTGTCCCCTCCAAAGTGCCACTAGTGTGGATTAGCAATTAAGCCTGAGACTTATGTCTTCTTTTTGAGGCAGCCTCTTTGATAATAAGCACTGTAATCACACCTAAATAAATAGATGAGAAAACTTGCCCCCTCCCAATAACTAGTTGTAATGAGCTGTATGGTTAGTATATCAAAGATGGCTGACCATTGGGCATATGACAATTGCTTATTAGACAGAGGCTACAGCTAGTTCAGTCGAACTTTTAAGAAAGTATATTTAAGCAATTGGAATAGAGTTACTTTTCCAGTTTTGTTAATAGACTTTTTCTTAAAACTGAGGCTTTTATGACAAATTAATGGGGTTCTAACTAGTGTAGTTTTAGTAGAAGTATGCAGAAGTAGGCCACCTTCGTTGTGTATTTGTGCATTAAATGGCATGAGTGTCTTTTACGTTAGGCACAATGGGGAGATTGTTATATGATTAAGACATGTCCCAATTCCTCAGACCTCAACCTGGGTATGTCTTTTGGTCTTTATTGATCTTAATATGAGAATCCATGGAATAAATCCAGTGAAAATACATGGAAAAGTCATAGTATTTTTGACCCGATTAAAGAATAATGACTTACAGACAAGTCATGATAATGAAGATAGCTTATTAGTCCCTAAATGATTCTTATTTAAGAATTTTCAATTAATCTATTTGTACATTTTTAAAGAGTTAAAGAGAAATATATGTAAGCATCTATGGTTCAGATGGATTGTACACATCACAAGAGGACACTCATATGATGAGAGAGATATCCCTAGGCTAGAGTAGAACTTCTTTGGTCACCAAACATCACTACCAGGTTTACTCTGGATGACATAATTAAAGAGTCAGATGGCAAAAGGGTTAAGTTATAAATTCACATTTAGGATTTATTTTCTGCCTGTCTTTTTGTTTGATATGACTTAAGCTACTAATTTGAGACACTTTTAGCATGCGGTTTGACACAGTACTCTGCCTCTCAGTGCTTTAGTTTATTCAGTTATAAAATTGGGATTTGAACCAGTTCATTACTGAAATACACTGGCATCACTTCTCCCATTTCTAGACTTTATAATACAGTTGGTGTGGGTGTTTTATTTTCTAAGGTTATATCACTGGAAAGTATTTATGCTATAATTGAATAATTACTTATTGGTTTAGCATTGATTGACTAGTTCTCAGCTTCTCTGAGCAAATTGTAATCTACTACTTTTCCAAGTCACATTGTATAATATAGACATGTCCCAGTCCTTCAGGCTTCAACCTAGGTATATCTTTTAGATTGTTGATCTTAATGTGATAATTCATAGAACAAAGCTATTCATATGTATTATATGTATATAATAGAGCTATTTAATAATAAATATTATTAAAACTACAGTATTTTATTTATTGATGCAGAGGCAAAGCTTGGTCTGAGCCTTGTAAGCATCTTCTTTCTCTGACCTCCAAATAGATTGGAAGTTTTTCCACTACTTTTTCTCTCTCAGTTTTCCTATGTGACCATTGATTTCATGGCAAATGGTCCCCAAACTACATATTAATAATATGACAGTTGGTTTATTCATGTAAAATGTGTCAGGTGTTCTAGACAAAGCTCAGCGAGTACTGAACTTGCAACATACCAAGAGACACATGATGCATGATCTGGCCAGCTGGATTGTTACGTGTCCTTTTCTTATACTCAATTCTATCTAAGAACCTTTTATTATATGCCTAATATATTCCAAACACTGGGGATACAAAAATTTAAAATATAAAAGACATAGACTTTGTATCCAAGGGGCTTATGTAGAGTAGAAAGACATCAAAAAGTAAAATCAATACAGTGTCATAGGGAAAATAACAGATATACCACGTACTGTTCTAAGAAAACATGGAGGATTGAATAATAGAAGCTGTTTGGAAAAGGGACAGAAATGAGTACAGGAAAGACTTCTCAGACCATGTGACAGCTGAACTAGCCCTTGAAAGGTAAAAGGAGTTCTCCAGCACATGGTACTGGTTAAATACAACCTGCACTTGTTACTCCTTGTTTGCAAGTGCAACAATTCATTATCATAAAAGCACCTTTTTAATCAGGACTGTGACCATAAAATTTATTTGGAAGTCAAAGAAAACTCACAGATTAATAGCATTTTGCACTATCACTCAAAAGAAAAAAATTGTAAGATTGCCAAAAGAAAACATTTCACATATTTTGGATGGAAAATGAGAATTTGGGAAACCATATTAATGGTTTAAACAGTTTAATTTAGCTCAGCTAATGGTAGAGCAATTCTTTTGGGGAGAAGTTTGCTTTGAACTTGATAAGAATTTCAAAAACCAGGAACACAAATCAAAGGACTGTGGCAAGAAATGTCCTTGGTTTTGTCCAAAAGACACATGAGGGTATATTCTAAAATGTCATGGTGATAAGTGACTACAGAAGCATAAAGAACTGGCAAAGTGGTGGGAAACTGGGGAAATTTCAAGTATGAGTTATTCATCAAAATTAGCTTCCCTATCAGCTAGACATGACTGGTTTGGCAGGCAGTGGAGAAGAGGAAATTTGCAGAGTGTGGGCAGAAATTGCATAACATCCTGCTCCTTTACTGGAATATGAAATAGCTCTACACGTGGTGGGGTGGGGAGGAATGTTAATCCTATAAATCCTATTTACACAATGCAATATAATATAAAAGCATATAGGACATTTCAGAATATCAGTGATAAGAATTTCATGTGTTTTCCAAAAATCCCTTAAAAAACTTTTCTTTAGACCTGTGATTTCTAGATCCAGCACAAGTTCTATCCTCCTTTGAAGATAACCTTTAAAATCATGATTGCAATTGTGTAAGCACTCAGAAGCAACCTCCTCTCATGGTATATCAGCAAGGTCAACTCCACCTCTGAAAGCAGTTACACAAGCAACAATATTTAGTAATTTAATTCTTACAAATATGAATAACATTTCTATAGTTTCCCTGTGACCTTCAAAAATATACAAGGCTCTTCAAAATCTTCTGCCTCAAGAAGATTTTCTGGTTACTATGACTGCCAAGCATACTGTTAATAAGCCACCTTTGATTTCACTCATTCATTTAACCTATGTTCATTGAGCATCTACTTGTTTCAGACACTATTTTAGGTAGTAGGGATATAGCAAGACTGAGGATACATTCTCTTCCCTCACATCTCCTGGTTGGGAAGACAAACAGTGAGCAATAAATAAATCTATACATAAATGTAAAGTGTCAGGTAAGAGGTCAGAGAATAAATGGGGGTGAGCTGGGGTGGAGTGGGATTAAAGTGATCAGGAGAGACCTCTCTGCACAGGGACATCTAAATAGAGACATGAACAAAGTGAAGGTTGGAGTCATGCAGATATCCGAGAGGAAAATATTACAAGTGAAGGTAACAGTAAGTTCAAATGTCCTGAAGTAGGAGCAAACTTGGTGTATTTGCAGAAGAGTGAGAAGCTCAACGTGGTTGATGTGCAGTGAGCACGCGGAAGAGGGAAGACGAGGTCAGAGAGAGAGTCATGTACCTAGATCATTACCTAGCAGGTCACAGTGAGGACTTCTTTATGTGGTTCTGAGTGAGAAGAGAAGCCATTATAGAGTTCTGATCAGTGGAGTGGAGTGGTCCTATTAAAAGGATCACTCTGTGGAGAATACACTGTGCTTGGGGGTGGGGAGAGCATGAAGGGTGGAAGCAGGGAAACTAGTTAGGGAATCATTGCAATAGTTCAGGAGAGAGATGATGGTGGCTTGGACTAGAATGTGAGCAGTGAGGAGATTAGAATATATAATTGGATTCAGAATATATTTTGAAGGCAGAGCTGACAGACTTTGCTGATGAATTGGTTGCAGAATGTGAGAGAAAGAGGAGGTAAGGAGGATTCCAAAGTGTTTAGCCTGACCTGGGGAAAGTAACATGTTGAAGGTGGTGAGATCCCCTATCTCAAATTAATGCTTATATGGAACTCTAATGCATGATACCAATTTAAAACAGAGCTGTTCTGAATGGAAAGACTGTATAGAACTCTACCAGTATGTCATCACCCCACTGAGACACATTTGTAAGAATTAACCACTGAATTTCACACTGATGTGCAAACTCTTTGTCATAACCCCGAAAGTCCCCTGATGGAGCCCTCAGCAGCCTGATCTGTCACACAGCCCCTATTGATCTCTTTTATATTCGATTCTCCAGCCTTTACCTGCCATGCACCCAGGGAGCACCTGTTCATCTTTCAAGTGTCACCTCTATAAAGTCTTTTCAACATAGGGAACTCCTGGGCAGGTTTGGACCTGAAGTAAAGAACCAGCAGGCAGGTGGTAGATATAGACATGAGCCATTTATTCCCTCTCTGTCCCAGGGCCTCAGAAGAGGCAGGAAAGGCTGAGATATAGAGAAGTTAGTCATTGACAAAGGAAAATGCTTCCACTGAGACAGGTTGCAGATACAAATATATTTGTAAGTATGGGGGTAGAGATTTGAAGACTCCTTTCTTGATTTTACCCAGGAATCCATACAGAATCTCAGAATT
Source organism: Tapirus indicus (assembly GCA_031878705.1). Lineage (NCBI taxonomy): Eukaryota > Metazoa > Chordata > Mammalia > Perissodactyla > Tapiridae > Tapirus > Tapirus indicus. Next base: position 52,386,332 of record CM062919.1, read on the forward strand.
CATAGTTAAACATAACTTTCTAAATTAATCCTCTTCTATCACCAATGCTAAAATTCCCTTCATTATGTCATTACTATAATGTTGCTTCACCTATTCTTAAAACTCTTCCTTCCTAACTTCCTGAGGAAACTCCTCTCACCTTTGAATAACCTGATGATGGTTTTTAGGAATGCATTCCTAAAGTTTGTATCCATTACATTAGTTATATTTCCTTAGGATCATGTAAAATGGAGCTAATCCTTCTGTTACATGTAATTAATTCAACAAGTTCTTATTAAGCACCTACTGTGTGCCCAACACCTTTATAGGCACTGGGTATTCACTGAGAACAAATCTAGATCCCTGTTGTCACCTAAATTAAAATCAAGTGAACATTTCCATTTCCTTCCACCAGTCAGCCAAATCCCTTATTGCCTTGGGAAAACAGGGACACATTGGGAAAACATTTCCCAATAAGAATTGAGAAATCTTAATACAAATTCTATATGTGTGAGTATAATGATGAAAGCACAGCTCCCTAAGAGCTTTGTAAGTATGCTTTTATCATTCAGAATTTAAGACTTTGGCTGTTTTATAATCAACCAACTAAATGATGCCTCTCAAAATTAGAAATAGAGCCAAGAGTTTATGTTGAATAAAGTTGTATATTAGTTTGACTTAGCAACACAAAGGAAAGGAGGATAAGTTGGCCAAGGGTTTAAGTACAAAAAAATTATTTTGTGAGGATTATATAAACATCCTTTAACGTGTGACCAATATTATTCAAATCTTTTTTTTTTTTTGCTGAGGAAGATTGGCCCTGAGCTACCATCCATGCCCATCTTCATCTATTTTGTATGTGGGATGCTGCCACAGCATGGCTTGATGAGTGGTGTGTAGGTCCACTCCTGGGACCCGAACCTGCGTACCCTGGGCCACCGAAGCAGAGTGCTCGAACTCAAACACTACACCACTGGGCCGGCCCCTATTCAAATCTTTTTGGTCACTCTCACATGACTTCCACGTTGGGCATATTTCTGTGTTTGTTCATAATGTCATTAAAATGTTACAAGGAAACCCTTCACCATTAATTTGAAGTGAGTGAAGTGAATCCATCAGATAACAGATGCCATCAAGATGAGAATTTAAATATTTGACTATTCTTAATACTAAAGAAATATAAATAACCAACCTTAAGGTAAATGAGGTACACTCCCCCACACGTAGCATAAATATCTATGTGCTAATCAAGTGTTCTTGAGGCAGCAGCCCTGAGGGGAAATTCTTTTTATGGCTTACACATGTCTTAACATATTAGTATCAACCTGAAGCTTAGATACTCATTAGATATTCTGTTTGGGCACAGTTCTCTATACTTCTTGCCAGAAAGACTTCATTTCTGGGAATGCCTGTGGTTAGTAATACTTTTCTAATGACATGGGTTAACTGAGGTTAACGAAGTACCTTAAAACACACACACACACACACACACGGAGTGATACACACATTTTAATGGAGAGAAGCAGCAATAGAAAACAAATACAATATTCATTTTAAATGCAAATTTGAATGCACAAAGGAACCTTTGAACTTCAGCAATGTCCACAGACTCAGAGCCTTCTTCCCCAGTGTTTAGACCTGGATATAGGGCACAGTGGAATTGAATCACCAGCAATAGACTGTCTTTCGTTATTGCATATATAAAAGGCATGAAGTTTGTTTTGAGTGATTCAGTTGAAATATAGTATAGTGATTAGAAGCACCCTCTGGAGTCCAGCTATTCCCCTTTGAATTCTCACTTTAATGCTTATTAGCTGTGTGACTTTAGGCAAGATACTTAACTTCTCTGTACTTTAGGTTTTTTATCAGTAAAATGGTTATAATAGTATCTACTTCATAAAGTTTCTTGTGAAAATAAAATGAGACAACATATACAAGGTGCCATAAGTACTATAAAGGTTTTGGCTGTTACTAAAATGCTACTAACTTGCTGATTTTTATAAAAACCTAGCGTCATCCCAGGAATAATTGAATCCAAATGTCTTTTCTCCCTTTCAATATGGCCATTTTATTTTGGTTCTCACTCCAGTGGAATATTTTTCTGCATTCTTATCTGATTTTCTTGCCTTGAAAAATAAAATGGCTCTAGTAGGAGTCCAATGATGAGAATGGAGAGTAACAACTCTTCAACTGTTTGTCAAAGACATAGTATTAAGTCTCCTCAAAATAACCAAGGCCGTAGAGGCCACCCGGTGGCGCAGCGGTTTAGTCCGCGTTTGGCAGCCCAGGGTTCGCGAGTTCGGATCCCGGGCGCCCGCCGACGCACTGCCTGTCAGCCACGCCGTGGCGGCGTCCCATATAAAGTGGAGGAAGATGGGCACGATGTTAGCCCAGGGCCAGTCTTCCTCAGCAAAAAAAAAGGGGAGGATTGGCGACGGATGTTAGCTCAGGGCTGGTCTTCCCCACAAAAAAAAAAAAAAAAAAAATAACCAAGGCCATGATGCATTTTTATCCCGTTTTTCTTTTGTGCCTGTTTTAGGTTGAAGCTTGACAATTGGAGGCAATTTCCATATAAATTCTGTGTTGTATTACGTGTGATGCTGTAACACAACTAAACCTCAGCACTATAACCCAGATCACAGCTATTTTCCCTCTCGTTACTTGTTTGCCTAGTCTACTTTTTACAGTTGAAGCTTATACAGCTACTATTGCAATTTTCACTCATCTCAGTTTAGTATTTCTGAAATTATTCCTTCTCTTACATTTAATCTTCTGATAAACACATTACAAAAATTTTATGACTACTCTTATGACAACTCAGACATTCTTTCCTGCTGTATTAAAAGACCATGAAACAGGCTGCTTAATACTTGCAGATAGTGGTAGCTTCTACTACTTATTAGCTTTACAACTTCTTGATAACCTTCAGTTCTTCATCTGAAAAATGGGGATAATGGCTCTAATTTTCTGGACTGTACCAAGAGAATATAAATTAAGTGCCGAGCACAGTACCTGACAGATAATAGGCAATCAAAAAGAAAAGTATTATCATTACTATTATTTATTACCTTGAAAGTGTAATGTAATTCATCCAACAGCAATCCCCAAATGCCATCCTGAGGGAGGCAGATTTATGTGATTTCCACATTGGAACATTTCCTCTCTGCCAAGCATGGTGCTGGGCAGTTGATACATTTTGACTCAAATTTTTCCAACAATTCTGTCATGTAGGTATTAATAGCTTCATTTAACAATGTATTAACTCAGGCAGATTAATTTGGGCAAGGTAAGAATGGCAAGAATTGGGACAAAGATTTGAATTCAGGACTATGATTCCACATCTCAAATTATTTCTGTACTCTACACATCTTTCTTTGATAATTAAACCCACAGATTTTGGTTAAGTTCTGCCTCATTATGTCCTTACTGAACTATCATAATGGAGTCTTAACTGTTCTCCTTGTTTTCACTTTTCCTCCCCCAGCAATCTATTCAACACTCTGTGAACAGAGATATTTTGGAAAACCCTTTTCTGATGGTGTTTCTTCTGCTTAAATGTCTCCGCCAGCTGCCTACTGTCTACTGAATCAAGCCTAGACGTGCACTCATAGCTCTAAACCTACCTTTCAGCCAGTCAGTTATTATTTTCATTCCAGTTCCCAGTAGCTTATCTACTGGACTATCCTTGGTCTCCTGAACATGCCCCCACACTTTAATGATTCTGCTCAAGCTGAGACCTCCATCAATATTGCCCTTTCCTACCCCTTCCCCACACCCAAATCCTACCCACCCTTCAAGATGCAGCTCAAACACTACATTTCTGTGGAGACTTTCTGAATCCCTAGCTAAAAGTGATTTCTCTCTTTTTAACTCTATGTACTTTAAATACTCTATGTACTCTAAGACTTTAAGTCTATGTACTTGCAAGTTAAATATTTAACAAAGGACACACATATTTGAGTATTGACCAATAATCAAGTAATTGAGTTTTTAATGCTAACTTAATGTTCTGTTAGTATTGATCAGCCATTCATTTTTTTTTCATTAAATAAATAGTCACCTACTATGTGCTCTAGGCTTAAGGATATGTCAGTTAACAAAACAGATAAAAATATCACCCTCATGAAGCTTACAATTAATGTTCTAGTACTGTCAGACAGACATAAACAAATAAATGAGTAAAAAATATAGATATCATATCAGATAGTAATAATTCCTATGGTGGAAAAATAAAGCAGATTAAGCATAATAATGTACCAGGTGGCAGGAGTAAGACATTTAATAGAGTGCTCAAAGATACTCTCACTGAGAAGCTGACATTTGAGCAAGAGCATAATGAAGTGGAGAAACAAGACATACATATGGTAGGGAAAGGTTAGCTTAGGCAGAGGCAATATCTTGCACAATGACTCTAAAGCAGAAGTGTGCCTACGGCATTTAAGAAATAGCCAGTGGTGGACATAAAAGACAACCTCATTATTTTTAATTGCTTTAAAAGATAATTGATTGTATAAAGCAAAATTAGTAACAATATATTGTGGGGTTTATATACTCTTGGATATTTAACATGAGAAAAAGTAAAACATATGCCAGGAACAGCCCAAGAAATGGAAGAAAAAAACTGGAAATATACAGCATTAACTTCTTATACTGTATGAAGTGATATAATATTATTTGAAAGTAAACTATAATAATTTAAAGATATATGTTATAAATCAGAGTGGTACTTAAAACTTTTAAGAAAAAGTTATAACTAAAAAGCCAAAAGAGACAAAATGGAAAAAAACTAAATAATTGACTAATCCAAAAGAAGGCAGAAAAGTGTAAAAGGGGAAAAAGAACAGATGAAATAAATGTAAAGCAATTAGCAAAACAGATTTAAATCCAACCATACCAATAATTACATTAAATGTAAATATTTTTAAAGCCCAATTAAAAGGCAGAGATTGTCAAATTAGGCACGGAAATAAGACCCAAATAGACACTGTCAACAAGGAACCAACTATATGTATACAGACATAGGTTAAAAGTAAAAGAATAGAAAAATTACATACTATGTAAACACTAATCAGAAGAAGGCTTTAATAGCTATAATATTAGATAAAATTGACTTCAAATCAAGGGATTAACAAGAACTAAAGAAAGATGATGCATAATGAAAAAGGGGGTCAATTTGCCAACATAACAATGACATAACAATCCTAAATATGTATGCAACTAATAACAGAACTTCACAGTACCTGAAGAAAATGCTATTATAATAAAGAATAGAAATAGACAAATCCACATTTATAGTTTGAGACATCAATACTCCTTCTCAGTAATTGATAGCATAAGCAGACTGAAAATCAGAAAAGAAAAAGAGTATCTCAGCAACATTATCAACCATCTTGACCTAGTTGATAATTATAGAGCATTCTATCCAACAACGCCATCATACACATTCTCTTCCACTGCGTATGAAACATTCACCAAGAAAGAAAACAATCTGGTCCATAAATACACCTCAACAAATTAAAAATAAATTAAATTCTGCAAAGCATATTCTCTGACCAAAGAATTAAACAACAAGTTGATAACAAAAAGTTATCTGGAAAATCCCCCAAATATTGGGAAATCAATTAACGAGCTTCTAAGTGTCTTATGGATTAAAAAGATATCATAAGGGACTTAGAAAATATTTTAAATTGCAAGCAAAAATATCTACCATACAAAAATTTGGGGGATGCACCTAAGGCAATGCTTAGAGAAAATTTTACAGCTTTAAATTCTTATATTAGGGGCCATCCTGGTGGCATAGTGGTTAAGTTTGCATGCTCAGCTTTGATGGCCTGGGGTTTGCAGGTTTGAATCCCAGATGCAGACCTACGCACCGCCTATCAAGCCACACTGTGGTGGAGTCCCATATAAAGTAGAGGAAGATGGGCAGGGATGTTAGCCCAGAGCCAATCTTCCTCAGCAAAAGAGGAGGATTGGCAGCGGATGTTAGCTCAGGGCTAATATACCTCACACACAAACACACACACACACACACACACACACACACACAAATTCTTATATTAGAAAATAAGAAAACAGTAATCTAGCATCTACCTTAGGACACTAGAAAAAAGAAAAGCAAAGTAAGCTAAGAAAAAGCAGAAGAAAGAAAATAATAAAGAGCAAAAGCTGATGAAATTGAAAATAGAAAAACAGTAGAGAAATGGATAAAAACAAAAATTGGTTCTTTATAAAGATGTGTAAACTTGATAAGCTTCTAGAAAGAATTATCAAGAAAAAAAAAGAGAGAGATGACACAAACTTTCAAGATCAGGAATGAAGGGGGAGATAGCATTATAGATTCTATAACATTGAAAGGATAATAAGGGAATGATCTGAACAAACTTACCAATAAATTTGCTCATGTAGATGAAATGGATAATTAGAAAAATATATACAAACTACCAAAACTCATTCAATAAGATACAATGGTCTGAATACTACATACCTGAAAATAATAACATCAATTTAAACAAACTCTGCCAGAAAATAGAAAAGGAGGGAACACTTCTCACATCTTTTTATGAATCCAGCATTATACTGATACCAAAACCAGATAAAGACATTATATTAAAAAAAGATTCAGACCAAAATTCCTCTAAACAAAGAAGTAAAAATTTTTAATGAAATATTAGCAAATGGAATCCAGAAATATATAAAACAAATAATACATAAGGACAACTGGTCTACCCCAGGAATGAAAGGTTAGATTGAAAATTTATCAGTATAACTCCCCCTACTTATAGACCAAAACAAAACCATGTTCATCTTAATAGATTCGCAAAAAGCATTTGACAAAATTCAACGTTAATTCATGATAAAAAAAAAGTTTCAATAAACTAGGGGTAGAAGAAACCTTTCTCAACAAAGGTCTTCTAAAAAAAGCCTACAGCTAATATACTCATTGGTGAGAGACTGAATGCTTTCCTCTAAGATTGAGAGCAAAACAAGGATGTCTGCTCTCATCACTTGTCTTCCTATGGAGGTCCTAGCCAGTGCAATAAAACAAGAAAAAGATTAAAAACAGAATGGAAAGGAATAAATTGCCTTTATTAGCATATTATATAGAAAATCCTGAGTATTTACCATAAAGAGAGTCATATGTAAGTTTACAAAGGTCACAGGATAGCAGGTTATATACAAAAATCCAACTGCATTTCCATATATTAGCACTGAACAAATGGATATTGAAATTATAAAACAGTACCATATACAGTAGCATTAAAAACCATGAAATACTTAAGTATGTATCTTATAAAATTTGTAAAAGATTTATGTGAGGAAAACTTTAAAAACATTGATGAGAGAAATCACAGAAAACCTTAAAAATGGAGAGATAGATCATGTTCATTGATTGGAAGAGAATCAATATTGTTAATTTGACAACTCTTCCCAAATTGAACTATAGATTTCCAGGAGGAAACAGATATAAATCACAAAATGTGAGTTCTTCAGCTTTGTTATCCTTTTCCAAAATTGTTTTGGGTATTCTAGGTTATTTGCTTTTCCATATAAATTTTAGAATTGCTTGTTGATTTCCCCAAAAAGTCTAAAAGTATAAAACTTATATAAGAAAACACAGAATAAAATATCTGTGACCTTGGAGTAGGAAAAGATTTCTTATATAGGAAATACACATCTATTAGAATGGCTTAAAGATTTTTTTTTTTATGGAAAACAACTGGAACACTGGTGTTGGGAATGCAAAATGGTACCACCACTTTAGGAAGTGGTTTGGCAATTTGTCATAAAGTTAAACATATAATATAATCCAGAATTCCCAGTCCTAGATTTCTACCCAAGAGAAAGGAAAAATTATTGCCACACAAAGACTAATATACGAATGTTTATGGCAACGTTATTCAAAATCACCACAAACTTGAAGCAACCCTAATATCTATCAAATGCTAAATGGTTAAAGAAATGGGTATAGCCATGCAATGCACTTCTCAGCAATAAAAGAACACCTTATCATACACGCAACAACATGAATGAATCTCACTGGTTTTATGCTAAGTGAAAGAAACTAGACACAAAAGGCTAAATACTGTTTAATTCCATTTATATAACATTCTGAAAAAGGCAAAATTATAGGGACAAAAATCAGACCAGTGGTCATCAGGGGGTGGAGCTGGAATAGGAATTGACTATCAATGGGCACAGGGAACTTTTTGAGGTAATGAATAGTATATTCTACATCTTGATTTTGGTGGTAATAGTACAACTGTATACACTTGTCAAAATTCATAGAACTGTACAACTAAAAGAGTAAATTTACTGTAAAGGAAAGTTAGGAAAGAAAATCTCATCAATATAAAAGGCAAAACAATCCCCTGAAATATTGTGTGTAATTCTAGTGACTGCATCCAAGGAAAGTGGTAATGGATGTAGAATAGGTCCAAAGAAAGGAAACTAAAATAATCAAGTGGATCCTAGAGCTGCCATATGAACTTACAGTAGAAATATTAGACTCTAATCTAGAAAAATTAAGACTGAGCAGCGTCATTATCAAAAACTTGTTTAACAAATCCCAAAATGTTAAAAAGAGTGACCATCCTTTTAAACTAGAATTAGGCCAAATAGAAATTAGGATTTCTGAAAATAAATAATACATTTATGAAATACATTCCAGGAGGTTGTGCTGATAGAAAACATAGTGGATAAACAAAGAATTTGTGTATGTTGATAAATATTGAAGCCATAAATGACAACTAAAAAAATGTTGTAGTGTATTTAATATCTAGTGTTGATAACAGGAAGGACATGCAGATTATTATGTTACATTGGGGTTATGAATGGCAACATAACATTAGGCTGGGTGGGCTCCTATGAGTGAAGTTAGTGGCCAGACAAACCTTCAACAAAAATGAGTTGCATAAATATAAGAAAAGAAGAGCTAATTTTCTTCCGTAACAAACATCCGAACTCCACATGGTGGAGTTCACGCATATGTGGCAAGTATCCTTGGAAAATCCCGTGTATATTTTGCTTGCCATTGTTTCATGTTAAGACTCTCTTCAAGTAGGACCTTCATTCTTAGTAAGACTGTCACTAGGTGAATGGTTCAGCAAGGCTTGGGACATTCCATTTCCACAGACTAAATTATAACAAGGAAAGAGAAAAATCATGAAAATACACTTCACTTAAATCTTGCACAACGGTATGAGAATTTTTCAATGCTTGTTTCTTTGAAATGTCTGTTTTAGAGACTAGAGGAAACCTATCACTTTTCCAAATGGAAAATGGAAGTTTGTATTACGAATCTTTATTTTTCAATTATCTTGCGTATCAAAGGGAAGGAAGTCACTTTCAAGAGAAAAGAAATAGTGTTCAGATCATGTTCAACAGAGTGAAATCTCTTTTCATATTCGTCTCCTAACATGGTGGTAGGGAAAATTTGAACTAGTATTTGCAACAATAAAAAGAGAAAGATCTTATCAAAAAAGAAATCTGAGCACCTAAAACAAGTAATATCAGTCGGGTAATCAGAGTCAGTTAATCCTGAAAATTCCATCCCCCTGGCCAATGGTTGTTCAAGAATTCTGCCTTTGCAGAATTCAATTCTTTGCAGAATGCAATTCAATTCTGGCCAATGATATGTGAAGGGAAGTTAGTTGGAGAAATGGTAAGAAAGACTTCCTTTCTTCAAATATCAATCAAACTAAGAGATGGCACCTTTTCTTTTCCTCTGGACATTGTGTGTCAGTGTGACACCTGAGATCACTGCAGGTGTCTTGCAACTCTGAGAGGAGCCAACCTGAGCACAAAGCTGCCTCACTAAGAACAGCAAAGTGCAGAGATAGAAAGAAACGGGTTATTTGAGTTGCTGTATCAAATACCACTGAGACCAACCCTGCCTTTAGATTTACTCATATTAATTTTTCTTTTTAAGTCAGTTTGAGGTTAGGTTTTTAATTAATTGCAATTGAAAACATCCAAGCTAATATAAATATTTAAACATTAATTCCACAGCCTCAAGTATCTTCCACAAATATGGAAGGGTTTTTTTTCATTTGAAACTTCAAGAAAGGTTTAATTCAAGCTTTAATTGTAACTCAATTTTTGATAGTTCAGACAAGGGCTTTTGTATTACACGTATACAAAAACATTTAAAAAGAAAATATGATAACCCACTGAAAAAAGACATTCTGTCTATATTTTATGAAATTTGGAAGCACCCATTACATAGGCTAATTACAAAATTTCTAGCAATGCTTTGAAATCAGGTCTTTAGTTTTATGCTTGATAAAGAATTCTGACATTTATATATTCATTCAAAAAATAGTAATTGAAAATTTTTACTGGTTGGAGGTGGAATGGCTAACCATACTCATACAATTTACAGCCTAGGGGGAGACGCAGACATTAAAAACTATTATAGGAATATGTGCACAATTACTGTGATGAAAAAGGTTAAGAGAAATGCAAGATGCTCTTGTATGCACATAACTGGGAAATTTTATCTGGAGTAGGGGGATCAGGGAAGGTTTCCCTGAGGACAAGTAAATCAAAACCTGAAGGATTATCTAATTAGGTGAAGTTTAGAGGGAAGAGCAGCACAGGCAGAGGAAGCAGCAGGTGTTAGGTGAGTAGAATGTTGGCAAGTTCATATACTGAAGTAAGACCAGTGTGGATGAAACACAAAGAGAACAGCCTAAAGTCACTGCAAAGAGATATGCAAAATCATTCCACAAATATTTTTGTGTATCAATGTGCAATTTTATAAATCTGGCCAATTTTATAGCATATAAAGTTCACTAAGCAATAATAATGTAAATATACAGAGTTGCATCACATTACTCTGAATATTTTTTAAATTTAGTCATTGTTAAAATGTTAGAAAAACTCAACAATACCAAGGATACTATATAGACAAAAGCTACACAAATTATAGAAATACTACCTGTGATGATTATATATAAACACCCTGGGATATTACTAATATTCTTCCGTCCTTTCCACCTGTATCTTATAGTCTATTACACTGTTCAGCCCTCGATAACATGCTAATTTGTTTTTCACTTGTGTGTGTAAAGTTTACTTCTCCAAGATTGTAAGCTCCTGAAGGGCAGAAGTTTGTCTCCTGCTTCTTTCATATTTCCAAAAGGCCCTTGAAAAGCAATTACTTAGAAAATCTTGTTGACTTGAAAATTTTCTACTATGAATCACAACGAACCTCAGAATCAACTTGCTAGCGTTTCCCGAAGACGAGGAAGACATACCAATGTTTGAAACACAGCAGTTAAGAACAACCATAATAACTTCCCAGAATCAAATCAAGAATCCCTGGTCTGAGGTTTTATTTTGTCCCCTGAGAATGCAGACAAATAATAACACATCCTCTTTTTTTTCCTTCCCAAAGCCCCAGTGCATGGTTGTATATCCTAGTTGGATGCTATGTGAGCCGCCGCCACAGCATGGCAACTAATAGACAGGTGGTGTGATTCCACAACCAGGTAAAGAACCTGGGGCACCAAAGCGGTGAGACCACTGAAATTTAACCACTAGGCCATTGGGGCTGGCTCAACACGTCTTCTAAAAGTTAAGGAGAACAACAAGATTTTTCCTTTAGGTTTTTGAACTTCAGATTAGGTAACAGGTAGGGCATTTACATTTTTCCTCAAAAATGATCCAGGAATTCTCTTTAAAAATATTTGACATAAGAGAAATTGAAAAGAAAAATGCTAAATTACAAGAAAGTGCATATCAAGTCTCACCTCCCCTTCTAGCTGACTGAATCCATACATTCCATGTTAATTCTTTTGTTTTGTTTTATGAGATAGACTAATAGCCTCTTAATAAATTCTCTTTTTTGTTTGTGTGAGGAAGACCAGCCCTGAGTTCCTATCCGTTGCCAATCCTCTTCTTTTTGCTGAGGAAGACTGGCCCTGGGCTAACATCTGTGCCCATCTTCCTCTACTTTATATGGGACGCCGCCACAGCATGGCTTGACAAGTGGTGCATCAGTCCGCACCCAGGATCCAAACCTGCGAACCCCAGGCCACCGAAGCGGAGTGTGCGAACTTAACTGCTACGCCACACGGCCGGCCCCAATAAATTCTCTTTTTAACTCAAGTCCATTTCTTCCAACTAAAATAATTTAACCATCCTCCCCCAACACAGCATAAAATGCTCCTTGAAATAACACATTCTGCTAATTGCACCTGAGTTTGGGAGAATATTTTAAGGGACAAAGTAGAATTAAAATAGTCTTAGTGACTGAAAAAGAATCCAAAACTGTTAAGCACACACTCTCCCAACAAATATTTTGTATATTTGTTGATGTTGAACATTTTTGGTACGCCATCCCTAAAAAATCTTCAACATGTTGTCTACTAATCAAAGACCAAATAGTTATACAAAGTGCTATTAGTTACAATAAATTTGAACTTGCAGTAAACAGCAGCTCTATTATATATATATCACAAATGCCAAACAGAATGCGTTATTACTACACGGTTTCTAGCAAAATAAATAATTAAATTCATAAATATGTATTTTAAAACTCAGTTGCTTTCAATAAGCAGCCAATGTTCTTCTCTTAACTTCCTTATGATTGACTGCTATGAAGGTTTGTATTTCAGTGACATTTTGCAATCCAGTTCAGAGGGAGGAGCTGTAATTAAGACATAAATGTCCTAGATGAAGGAGATCAACAATGTTCTCACTTATAGCTAACATAATCTGCATATTAAATAAACAATATTAACATGTCCTAGAATCTTTCTGTCACATTGCTGAAGAGCCACGTGTAAAAGAAGTAATGAGTAGGTTAGAGTGCTGCATACAAAGAAATTTCAGAGCTTCTCATTCCTGGAATTTTCCCTTTGAATGCTGAGTTGCCTTATCATTGCCTAATGAACTAAAGTATCACACAACTCAAATGCTATTTCATTAGATTTAGAATTTTTTCAAGTAGCCTATTTTTATTTTTTGAAGGTCTGAGTACGTATTAAGTGATTCACTGATACTTCACTAATTGCTATAATAAAATCATCTAATTCCCAGAAGACATACCATGTAGCCATGGAATCACAGAGAATAACTGAATTTTAACTTCTGAGCTTTTAAAGAAAACTTACAAACTGTAGGTATAGTTTAAACAATGGAAGTATTAAATTTTGTCTTTGTAAGAATTTCTAGGGTCCTATTATTGAATTTCATATTCTAATAGATCCTATTTTGATTTCTGTAAATAGACAACAGAAATTTACTTCTCTATTTGCATGAAAATCCATTAATCAACTTATAGCATTACATCTGGCTAAGATAAAACTCTAAAAAGGAATTACAGCCAGAAAAAAAGCTTATTTAGTAGCTGTATGCATAATAATAGTCATATTTCATTAAGTACACTCTGGGATTTGGAATCTGGTTTCCATGTACTTTCTCCCATGCAGTTAAGCATTATAAATGCAACATTAGCATATGAATCAAAGAAAATGCAATTCTAATAGGTATACACTATTCTAAATAATATTTATTTCATTTACTCTAATAACATAATTAAAGCAGATAATCCAGTTCCAGGCACCTAGAACAACTCATAATACATTCATAATACATAAATGAAAGTGCATCTTATTTAAAATTTATTAAATCATTTTCAGAAAGACAATCATAGATATAGCACCCTTTATCCTCATAAGTTTAGAGATATGCTCCTTGAGTTCCTGATCCACGTAAAAATTTTTTTTTGAGGAAATGTAAATTGATGCTTAAATCTGAACTCTGGTTTACAAATATCAGAAATAGTGCCTAGGTCAGCTTATTCAAGTTGGATAGTAAGGTAAGAATACAGTAACAGTTAGCTTTACTATGTTTCTTGATAATAAACTGCAACTCTACCTCAGCCATCCAATTTTCCAACTAATGGAGGGTCCTGAGAGAGTCAAGACAAACAGATCCCCACAATACAAATAGATATACACACTACTACTAAAAAATCAATTCAATGTCTACAAGTTTGTGAATAAAGAACTTCTTGACTAATAAGCTATATCTTCCATGTAGTCACAGTTTAGTTATAAGTAATGTTTAATGTTCTTTAAAAAGCTGTTGTCAGCAAGAAAATGATGGCAGCTGACCAGCTAGATGAATTGAAATAAGAAAAAATGAACAGTTTTGCCAATTTAAAAAAAAGTAGTAAATACTGACTAAATTCTTGCTGTTCTTGTTGGGCCAGGGGGGAAGGAACAAGGAGCAGTCCTAAGCAAGAAGTAGTTGCCCAAAAAAAGATGCATCGTGAAAAGCAAGGGATCTAAGTCTGCATTTTCCCCTAAGGAGAACATATTGCTTGAGTTAAATTTACTGAAAATGTGTAAAGGTGAAGGTACTTATCTCAACCATTTTATCTGATAATATCCCAAGTACCCAATCACAATATCTCGTAAATTAATATGTTCTTAAAAGTGGTACGATGCATAAGCAATGAAAAAAATGAGTGGATCTTTCCTCTACTTTACCAATAACAGAAATGACAGCCAGTACCACCTAAAGCAAATAAAGGTTGAGATTGGAAATGAAGGTATAATCAGGGACCAGTAACCACCAAGGAGAAAGATGATTATGGAAGGATGAATGATAAGAGGGAGGGGCAGGTAGCTAGTAGGGTCATAATGGGGCAGGAAATGCCTCACTGACTTAGCAGAGAGGAGAGCTAACATGATACCATTGACATAGTTTTGAGGCAGTGTCTATGCTAGCATGTCAAACCCAATTCTTCACAGCTCTACAACTTGTGCAGGCCTACACATGTGACCAACATCGTGAGTTCAGTGTGAAGTTATGTGTGAGAGGATGAGTGAGTTGAGTATGGGAATAACATAACTGACCTGATTTTTAATATATTTTTAAAACTTTTATCAAGAGGAAGCTGTAGATTCTTACTCTGTAGAGCTTCTCTTAGGATTTGACACTCATATTGCACTAAAGGCCTCATTCATTTTAGGTCCTTCTGCCTTGCTCAAGTTTGTTCGGCTGATTATGAAAAGAAGCAGTGCAGAGTGTATACAATAATCTGTCAACGGGTGTAAGAAGGGGGCAACACCAGATTTAAGGTAGTTTGACACATTGTAGATGAAATGATTAGCCAGACTATTTTCCCCTTTTTGCTTACGATAGTTTCTAGACACATCCTACACTGTTTTATTTCTATTTTTAGGAGTTAATTCTTGCTACCTTGCTCTATTTTATCTCACCAGTTTGGATGTATGTTAAAAGTTGTTTGACATTCTAGTATCAGTCAGTATTTTTTAGATAGTATGAAGGATTTTTCAAATGTTGCTTTGATAGTTTTCAAAATCATGTAGTTTAAAAGTTGCATTAGTCATTCCATATATTATATTCTAGGATAAATAAAACAAGACCTGAAAGAGATTTGATTAGTTTAAACAGTATGAAATTTCTTGTGTTCAGTATTTTAACCTACAAAAAAGGCAGTTTCATATGGTTCCCACTAGATCATACTATTGTATATTTTGTGTAGTTATATTTTAAATTAATTTATTTTTATTTTGTATAAAATATCTAAGATGTAAGCTGCTTTCTTTATCCAATGTTAATGTTATGTAAATTGTTGAAAGCCTCAAAGTAGCTTGTTTTCAAATTTTGAGCAGTAATAAGCAATAAATTATAAAGCCTTAAAAACTTTGCAAAATACTTTAAAGACAAATCAATACATTTTAAATACCGGCAACTATAGGGAATTAGTTTAAGAGTCAGAGTTTAGTCATATACACTATTTGAAGAAAATGTAATGTACAGAGTCCAAAACAGCAAACCCATCATCTCTGATTTGTCTTTGAATTGACTTTGAACCTGGATTCTGAATATGAATGTTCCTGAAATGCTAAGGGTTCAAAAGCTTCATAATAGGTAATGAAGTCATAAAATGATTATATGATTCAAGAGTATGAAAACTTTCTTGCTATTTGTCCCTAAATATCTACCAACTATCTATCTTAACACACCCAACTCCACAGTATTCCAAAGACACAATATCCTTTTAAAACTACTACAAATAACTGCTTAAAGCAACATAGACTTATCTTCTTGGTCAAGATACTGGTTTCCAGGCTGTCTTCTTACATATGTTGAATAATGTGAAGAGGTCCTATTTAGATCTTCACAAGGCTTCTTTAAGCACAGTGGGAAACTTTTTCAGTATTTAATGTTTTCAAAATTCTTTTCACAAATTTAGCTTTCATTTACCTGCAGATAAAAGTAGGCTGTCGAGTATTATCATATGAACTGAAAATCTATTTTTTAAAAAAAGCTGGCAGTTATCACTACCAGCATTATCATCAAATCCAGTAATTATAAAATAAATGAAATGAATTAGAAAAAATATTTGGAAAAAAAGTACAAAACTTTTACCTCATACTTATCACATTTATAATTCATATCCATTTGTTTGTTTAGTTGCTTATCATGCCTCTTCTTTTAGATTGTAAATGCCATAAAAGTAGAGAAAATGTTTATTTTATTCATATATGTGTCTATGTGTGCATTTGTTTATGTGCATGTGATACGTGTATGTATACACACTTTATATACAGTCGTACACCACATAACAACATTTCCGTCAATGAGGGACCGCATATATGATGGTGGTCCCATAAGATTAGTACCATACAGCCTAGATGTGTAATAGGCTATACCATCTAGGTTTATGTAAGTACACTCTATGATGTTCCTATAATGATGAAATCACCTAACGACGCATTTTTAAGAATGTATCCGCATCATTAAGTGACACATGACTGTACATACACACAACACATATAGTGTGTATATACAATGTATGTAGATATGTACATATAGTATGTGTGTGTATAGTGTACTACTAGTACACTATAAGCCAGAATGAAGAAGTACTTGTTGAATAACAAATAAATGAAACTGTAAAATCTAGTCTACAAGCATTTATCTGATGCTTTCATCTCCTCTATAAATCCCTATCAGCACCACAATATAAGTTTACTTGAAATGAATTCTTTCCACTGTTCAGCTTTTTATTTACCTCCTGAATTACTGTATCTCAGATATCTCATAGGCCTTCTTGAATAGATCTGTAACAAAAAGTAAGCTTGAAATTTTCATTTACTCTTAGCCTTTCCTCTTTCCTCAGTATCTGTTATTTGGTTTTAGGCATGTGTTATCATAAGTCAACACAGAAATCTTGAGAGTCTACAATGGGCCAGGCAATGTGTTTGGCACCGGGAATACAGTGAGCTCTCTGCTTAACTGGGGAGACGTAATTGTAAACAAATAATTTACCATAGAGAGGAGTACCAACAGAAGTATATGCAATGTGTTATTTGAGTTTGAATAGAATAGCTGTGCTTCAGGAATAATTAAGTTGTAAGATAAAAAAAAAATTCACAGTAACTTTGATTAGAATCTTGACGGAAGACTATGGGGTTTCACTGAACGTGAGAAGAAACATTCATTGTAGGCTGAAGAAACAACATGGACATAGGCAGTCTCCCTGCCACTCTCTCCATTTAGTTCTGCAAATGTACCTGGAAGACAGAATCACCACTGCTCTGGTCCATCCTAATGGTTCTAAACTGCAAATTTCATCATTTCTTCCTCTTGTTTAAATTTTTACTCACTCTCATAATAAAGTTCAGGGATTTTAATCTGGTACATGAGGCCCGTCATAGTCTGACTGATAACTTCAGTTTCATCTGATAATTTCCAACATCTATTTGTGAGTGTGTCTCAAGTCTTATGACTTTTGCAAGGGCTGTGTTCTCTCAGTGCAGAATACCTCCTTCTTTCTCCTCCCACTAATTCCTATCTGCATTTTAAGACTAAATTCAATCACTATATATTCCGAGAAGATTTTATGACTTTTTTTATGACAGAGCACCCCCATAAAACCCTGTTTATACTTGTTCTTTTACATTTATCAAATTTGTGTCATCAGGGTGTGGTTTATTGGTTTGCCTCCTGCCACTAAGGCCTCTACTTGCTGGTAACCGTATCTCTTATCTCTGCTTCACTTGTGGAGGGCACCAGATATAGAGACTAGTGGAAAAAAAATCTACACTCTGGGATAATGCAAATGGTTCTCTAGTGCTTTAAGGAAGTTAACGTTTATTAACTAGCTATTAACTCTTTTGAAATCATAGAACGTGAGTATCCAAAAGGACTTTAAGGCTATCTACTGCAGTGTTTTTAAAAATATTTTTGATCATGACTCACAGTAAGAAATGTTCTACATCACAGCATGGTACACACGTAATCATATACAGTCATGTGCCGCATAAGGACTGAGGACAACATGGCTGGAACTGAGTGAAGATGAGGTTGGAAAGATCAGAGAAGTAGTAGGGCAAGATTATATATGCTCTTGTATGCCAAGATGAGACTTTGAATTTTATTCTAACTGTGCTGAAAAGGTATTTGAGGGCTTTATGCAAGGCAGCAACATAATCTAATGTTTCAATAAGATCACTCTGATCGTTGTATACAAGATAGACTGAATGGGGCCAGTCACGGAAGCAGTGATTCCAGTTAGGAGGTAATGCAGTGAGTGTCTAAAACAATAGTTCCACAACATAATACTTACAGTTACTACTTATGATACAGTAAAAATATAACAAAAGCAATACCAAACATTATTTCATTATTATTTAACACAACAAAGAAAAAACCAAAACAAACCAAACAATAAATCAAATAGCTCCACGCTTATTTACAAAAATGATTTCAAGTCTCATTAACGGTGACAACCCCCTCCCCACTTATTTTAATGTAAACTAAGAGAACATTTGACAGATAAAAGAAGTGAAATCTTGAGAAGTAAGTAACCTGTTCAGACAAATGAGTGCAAATCTGGATCTGAAACACATCTAAATCTCATGCTAGTTCTCTTTCTACTACACCACAATGAGAAAGACAGAACTTCTGCTGGGAAGCTTTGGCATATCTAATTCATTCATTCTTTGAGACTGGATCCCTTGGACAAAATTCCTTTGCTAATGAATTCAATGAACCACTACCTACCTTATCTTATCTCTATGGCACAATCCATATTTTTAAAATTATTTATTGAGGTCCTAATGGCTTATGTCATTGTATAAATTTCAGGTGTACATTATCATATTTCAGTTTCTGTGTAGACTTTTTTGACAAAATATGTGTTAAAAATAATACCGATCTGGAATCCAATTAGAAAGGATACTTAAAATGCTCAGAACTATAAACTCTGGATCAAAGCTGATGAGGCTTCAATATAGAAATTTCATATGCAGTGATACTTTCAGAGTGGAAAAGTGTGTGAGTGGCAACAATGCCATAAATTGGGAAGAGGAGAACCAGGCTGATAGAAAAGCCATACCGCAGAATTCCAAAAAAAAAAAAAATGAGAATGACAGAACTTCAAGCTCTTCACTAGTTCTTTAAAACTGAAATTGTTAGCATACCATATTTAATGAATATTTGTTAAATATAAAAGTGAGTTTTTTCTACCGCATTTTGTCTTATTCTTTCCTTATCTTGGCAAACAAGAAATACATTTTCTAGTATTTAGTGAGTACAGATAATATGCTATATCATGCTATCATCAAAGGCTCTGTGGGGGAAGATTTATGCATGAAATGGACAGTTTTCCTCAGGCTCATGCTGTTATTTGAAAGTAAATTAGGGAGGGCAAGAATACTCATTATTTAAGTGTCATAGCCTACAGGCTTAAAGTATCATATTTAATTGAAGACAAAAATCAAATGACTGTACAATTATAATTATCACAAAATCATGATTAAGTTTGAAACATTAGTCAGTGCAGAACATGTGGGAAATTGGTGTTTGTAGAGAGGCCAAGAACTTCTTTGGGGAGCAAGGTTAGGCTAAGCAGGAGTTTGATTGAAATCACTCTCATCAAATATCAGTTATTCATTTCTGAGTCTATAAAACAATAGCCTGAAATTACCTAAATATAAACATATATACAAATTTCCTTACCTTAAATTCATTAATTGGTCAATTATTTCGGAGTTCATATGACAAATGTCACATAGACTCTATATGTTCAATAATTTTTTAGATAAGAATATTTTAATTTTCATAATTTCATTCATGTGATATATACAATAATCCTATTGCTACCATACTATTATTATTTAGCGTTAAGTAAATAAAAATAATAATAGACTCCTTTTACATTTATATTTCAAGTTTTCCCAGAATATACTTCAATAAGCAACGTAAGACAAAAATTGATACTCAGCTATTGATCATTCTAAAGAAATTAAATGACCTATATTAAATACTTCATTCTTTGAAGCATAGGTTTTTCTAAATTTTAAATAGAATATAGTGAATATATTACTACGTATCATTTCTATTTCTATTATTTAGAAATGACCACATTGGCTCTTTCTGTTTAAAAAAATTCTTACATTTAAAAATAAAATAAAACTTTAACACAATACAATAACACGCATGAAAAACTCTTATTTTTAAAGCACTCTCCACCAACCAACGTCTGTCCTGGATGTCTCAGGAGCTGTAAACCTTTATCCCCATTGATAAACCTGACTGAGAAAAGCTGAGTACTTACGCGTACATCATGGACCCAGGACTGGGCAGCTTCTATTCAGTCACCATCTGATTTGTATCAGCCAGGTAGAGCTGGGAGGCTGGAAAATAATGAGAGTCACTGGCAACAAGAAAGGAAACAAGTTTGACGGGTTTGGTGACTGAGGTTTGCGACCTGAATATAGCCTGATAAGAATACGATCAATTTTGTGCCAGCCGGTTCTACACAGTGAAGTAATTGTCAATACCTTCATGGAGAAGCTCCAAGCAGTAGAGGGCATACAACGTGCAGCCGTTGATGATTCGGAAGGCCACACGTTGCTGGTTGGGGACGTATGATCAGTATTGAGGTGTGGCCCCAGTGTATTTAAAAAAAACCACAACAACCATTAGAGGACATGGATGGCACTTCTTACCTCTTTGCTAGAATTTTATGTCTCTTCCCTTTGAGGGAACTCTGAGGCGTGGTGGTGTGGAAAAGACCTGGGCTACGGGGCCGGGGTGCTTGTCTTTGCCACCAGGGTGGTGTGGCCATAAGCAAGCTGCTTAGCTCATTGGGACTTATTTTTCTCATAAGTAAAATGGCAGGACTGTATTAGCTTTTTAAAATACTGTCCATTTTAGCTCTAAAGATAACATTTTATTGAAAGAATTTATTTATCCCCCAAAAGGCAAAAAAATATAGTTAAAAAACCTCTCTTTTTCTCCTTTCTCATCGTTAGGAACAGCTTAGCTCATCTTCGTGTATGTGAGTTTTCCAGTATTTGTAGCCTTTTTAGATAATTGCATCCATCGACAGAGATTTTAGCCTGAATACATGAACTTCTAATGAAAATCAGTAAAGTTGCAGGATGGATATTATAATTTTAAGAGCTACTTGAAATGCTCAGAGCCAGGAGATATTAAAGAAAGAAAAAGCTATAAACATGCATGTTTGTTGTTCATGCAGAATCCCCTTATCTAAATTACTACAAATACAACATGAATCTATATTATATTATAATTTTCAGTATAATATTCTGCTGAGGCATTAATATAGAATATATTTCTCAAGACATTTTACAAATGGAAAAACAGGCTGATTGCCATTTTGTATAATCATTAACAATATGGCAAAAAGACACGTGACAGTCTGATTTTGAGAAGGAATAAAAATTTCCGAATAAGTAGTTCAGAAAACTTACCAAATCACTTTAACTACATTGAAAATTATAACTTAATTTAGCAAAAGTAACTTTGTTCTTTGGGGATTTGATTTTTCTCAAAAGTAAAAAATTATAAATATCCAACGAAAAACATGCTAGAAAAATTATGTTAATTTTAGTATATGACTATAACCCATTATGATTTTTATTTTCTATATAGTAGTACTTATGCTAACTTGAAATTAACATTGTGCAAATATGCTTTTAAAATGGTTTTAATGTTTACATTAAAATATATCTCAATAAATTTCCTCATAATTATTTCTTAAAATTCATAAAAACATTCTCAGCTCTTTATATTAGTAAATAATAATACATTAGAAAATAAACCCTGTGGCGTAAATGGAGAAAATTATGCTACACAAGAAGCGTGTTCAAGTAAGTACAAGAACCAGCTTTGAGGGTTCTGGAATGAGACACATGGTATGTACACATTTTTTTCTCTTAGTCAAGAAAATCAGCATTTTCATGTTGAATCTCAGAACTTGGAAGGAAAAACTAAGATACAGTAATATTAAAACAGTCAAACATTGCATTAGAAGCTATCTTGGTTTTAGAAGCTCAAAAATAGAGGTTCAACTGTCTCCCCCAGGAACCTTTCTTGCTAAACCATTCTCTTAAATTATCTTCTATTTGGTTTTGAACATTCTATTTTTTGTTTGTTTTTCCTTTTTCTCCTTCTTCTGCTTTCAGTGAGTATGTAAAATAACTCATTTTTATTCTCTGAGGTAATGTCATTGCCATGATGGGGTTGCAGTACACCGAGCTCCCGGGTGAGATGTCTGGGTTCGCTTCCTGGTGCTGTCACTAACTAACTGTGTAAACTTGGGAAAGTTCTTAACCTTTCTACCTCAGTTTCTCCCCCTGTAAAATGAGGATAATACTTGTACCCAGTTTAAATGAGATAATAAATGTAAAGGACCAAAAATAGTGCCCAGCCCATAACAAAGCCCTCAAAACTGTTAGACACTTTATTCTCTATCAATTCATTTTTTTCTAGGATAAGCACTGTATTGCTAATTGTTTTCAATAAACTTCAGAAGTAGTATTTTCCAACTCTTCTGTCTATATGATTCTCTTTCCAGCAATATACTGTCTTGAGTTCTTTGCTTTAATAGTAATAAATAATTAAAGACATTGATGTATTAAGTTCTAATTAATGTAGCATATGAAGATTTTTAAACAAATGTTCTTTACAAGGCTGAATAACTCTATCAGTTAATTCTGAGGATTAGCAAGCATTAGCTATTTGTACTATAGAAGTGAAATGACTACATGTGAATTTTATTTCATTGGCTTTCAGCATCTTCAGCACACGTTGCCACATGTGGGCAGGCACCACACTGGTTTCTACTGTTGCACTGTTGATTGATTTATCATCAATCAAAGACAATGAGTATACGATGGAAAATGTCAATGGGGAAGTGTCAACACCAGGACATCAAAGGGAAAGGTAACATAGTCCCAAATTTATTGTGTTTTTTCAGTGTTTAAAATAAAATAAAGCAATAGAAAAAGATAACTTTTAGAATAGACTCTATAAAAGGATTGTGTACATTTCCCTATAATTGCAGAATTTATAATAAATTGATTATATTTATGAGCTTAACAAATAAATGAGTCATCAGCAAAGAAATAATTTAACCTCATACTTACTAATGGTCTAAGGTTTGAGGGTTGATCTTAAGTCTTGCCTTGCACTTATAAGGCAATCAGTTTACTATTTTTCTATTGATGAAAGAACGTAAGGGGATTTAGTGAAGGATCACATCTTCTCAAGAGTGAGTACTCAAAGGGAGATAACAGGGAAGGAAGAGGCCCCCTCAAGGGAGATGAGTCCCATGAATTAGAATGGATGTATCACTGGCCTAAAGAAAAGGAGACCAAATTGAATGGTCTTTCTCTAATACATTATAAGAATTAATAGATATTATTTGTCAGAAAACTAAGGCAACAAAAGCTGGGGACACTCACTGTAAGATCAACTCATCTCCATGGATCATTTCCATGTGCTCATTAAATTATGGAACCGAGAGGACCAAAACATAATATATTTGTATTTTTTTTAACCTTAAAGAATAGATCTTGGCATTATTCAAGCCAGAGTTCAAGCCAATAATTTTTTTTCTCTGATCTTAATTGTTTCTTTTGGAAAAATTTTATTTTTAAGTAAAATATTTATTTCATGTGTAAGAGAAAGAGATCACATTTAAATTATCAACATAAATAGCTTAATTACTTGATTATGACCATCTTCAAAGCTGTAAGCATATTCACTTATGTCACTCAAATATAAGATACTAAAATGGTGTCTTTGCTGGTAAATATCTGCAATGGCAGCTAAAACAATTTATCAGTTTTAAGCAGTACAGTGAGGCCTCAGGACTAACTAACAGAATGCTTTGGATGGTCACCTCATGGTTTTGGAGGTTTCTATCTTCCAACAATGTAACAGTAGAATCAAGTAAACGTCAAAGATGAAGAAATTATCAATTTTTAAATCCTAGAAATTTTCAAAACCACAAAATCTTACAAACTTTCAGCTTTTATTCTTCATAATAAAGCATTCTGCATATTTAAAATACTGCTGCTTAAGCTATTTTATGAGTAATTATAAAATATATTTCTGCAGTCTTCTATGTAGGGTTCACTTTTTTAATACCTTGTGATCCATCTATTGTCTACTTAGATGTTGCACACATAGCAGATATGCAAGTGGTTATACTAGAGTGACTTGACTAGTATCAGTAGCACTGAGAATCTGTTTCTTTCATTCTTTGAGTGACCTTATTGGAAAATATTTTGTGTTCAAATTGTTTAACTCTTGGGGGAAAAAATTAATAGGTTCTGTTGTAATAGAACACTACATCAACTTCAAGTCAAATTTTTGGAAATTCTTTAGTTATACCTTCAGTATATCTAGAGTTTGCAGATTATCTTCTTAATGATACTTTCAACCATGGTTCTCTACAAAGAATAGGTCTTATAGATGATTGGCTTAATAAAATCTGTGTTAACTTTTTTCACATGGTTGAGGAAGTCTAAGCATGTATGTTCCTGGAGTTGTATGGTGTAGTCTGCATCTGCTGATTGACTGACACTTGTCATCTTTGGAAAAAAAAAATGCTTGAGCCTGATCTCCAACTTGACAAGCAGTTAGAATGGTAAATGGTAGGGTAGACTGTAAAGTAGGTAATTAGATAGATAGATAGATAGATAACATTAGATAGATAGAGAGATAGAGAGACAGATCGATAAAGATACATAATTTTAGGGTCTGGATTATGTCTAGGGTCCATCTATACATTTCAGTTGGATTTACTGAAATTTCTATAAAACTTGTTTGTATTTGTGTGTGTGCATTTTCCTAAGAAAAGGTTTATCATTTTTATCAGATTCACCATAGGTTCTATGATGTAAGACACATTAAGGAAAAATTAAAATAGTACAAACTTCTTAATGCCAAGGATTTTTCCACCAAAAGAAACTGTCTTAAGAAATTCTCCTCTGAGCATAGTGAAAGTATCAAAATCAAATGACAAAATCACAGATGGCCAATAATATTATGCCGAAGAGTGATACAAGGAGGGATTTCCGTTTCTCTTTACAGAGAGAGTATATGTGTTTCTCCATCATTAGAAAGATCAGATAATCAATGCCCTGGATCATTGGAATGGCCAATGAATAAGAAATGGCCAAACTTCTGAACAGGAACAAAAAAACCCCTCATATTGAAAAACTTTCTGGATAGTATGTTTGATATCATCATGCAAAATTACAAAGGGCATAGGTCATTACTGTAAGTGAGATTGTATTTCTTCCATATTGATTTCCTTACATCAAACTGACGAACTGGGAACTCCAATCTAGGTTTTGCTTCATTTCCCAAGTAGACTCATCTAGCTGTCCAGGAACATGCTTTCTCAAGAACTGATGCATTTCCTGGACTAAAGGAGTCATCATTGCCTTTCATTCTCCTTATTGCTACTGATTCTGTCTTAGGGCCATGGTATGTTTTCAAGTCATTTTCTACTTGCGTACCATTAATTGTCACAGGGATACCCAGCAGTTTGCTGGGCCATAAGTAGAAGTTTCATTCCTAGCTTTGCCAAAATGCTTTTGCCCAATTTAATCCGCTTCTTTCCTGAAACAAGTTATTTTTAACCTTTACTAGTAGCACAATGCTATTGACTTGGTCACCTAGGGTATTTTCTTACTTAAGAATGTAATGAGGTTACTAGTTGGAAATGGAGCAGCTGAAACCATTTCATCTAAGAAAGTCAGAAAAGGTGCGGGACGACCCATAAGAGATAACCACAAGAATCTTATAGCACTGATCCAGTACATCCTAAGATTTCTTCATCAGACATGTGCCTGAAGCAATCTTTTATAGGCACATAGCTAGTTTTTAGAATAGAGAGAGTTAACTGTTGAGAAGGCAATGTGATTTGTCCTGATAACACTTCCTTACATAGTCCTGTTGATTGTGTTTAAGATAATGTCTAGGAAATCTTTCCTGCTGCCAGAAATTTTGAAGAACCACTCCTGAGAGCAAGCTTTGATTTTGCCAGTTTACCTTCACTTATTGACATTTAGAATGAATCTAGACTAGTCTGTTCCAGTGTCTTCAAAAAGAAGGGCTCACACTCCATGAGGAGGATGAGGAACAAGGTCACCAGCAGAGGTGTGGGAGAAAACTACTAGAACTTATTGTACATGTTTTTCTTAATCTAAAGAATATTAAGAAAGGGGCCGCCCCGTGGTGCAGCAGTTTATTCCGCGCTTGGCAGCCCAGGGTTCGCAGGTTCGGATCCCGGGCGCCCGCCGACGCACTGCTCGTCAGCCATGCCGTGGCGGCGTCCCATATAAAGTAGAGGACGACGGGCACGGATGTTAGCCCAGGGCCAGTCTTCCTCAGCAAAAAGGGGAGGATTGGCAACAGATGTTAGCTCAGGGCTGGTCTTCCTCACACACACACAAAAAAAGAATATTAAGAAAAAAAGCAAAGCATTACCATTGTTTAATACTTTGCTTACATCGAAATCTTCATTCAGCATTGGATGTCAGGTCATATGTCACATGTGGCATCCTAGATATCTTGAGGAAAGACTAGGGATTCAATTGACAGTGGCACAGACATTTGTTAGTTTGCTTTCATTATATTTAGATATATTGCAGTTTACATTTATTTGTTTAGGTGAATTATTTATGAATAAAATTATCTGGTTTTAGCTAAACTCTCCTCACAAAATGAAAAAAGTTGAGTATAATAATAAAGAAACAAGTTTGACCTACTGGGAAGAATTAGCTCTTTCAGAGAAGCACAGGAGAAAGTGCAAGCTTTTGTTCCTAATACCTTTAAATAATACAGTACATCCAGCCTCCTTCTAAAATATAATTAAACATTGAAGATAGGACTAAAGTCTCCTTGGATTAATACCCATTCTTACAGTCTCTTCTGTCTCCCCATACCACTCAGAGTTAACTACTGCCATTGTTTTGGTGTATACCACTCCCAAATGAGAAAGCATGAGCTATGAATAAGCTCTTCTAACATTTTCCAGGGTACACTTTCAAAAAATCATTAGGGTTTTCTCATTTGGAATGAAGCAGACTGAGATATTCCCTTCTTTATCAAATGATATTGGATCTGACTAAGACAGATCTAATCTATTTTACATTCTTATGTGTTAGCTATATCCCCGTGGCTTTGACTGAAAGACAAAATATGTCCAACTGATCAGCACACCATAAGCTCCTAGGCAGGATTTAATCCAAAAAGACTATTTTGTGACACAAACACTAAATAAGCATTTATTTTTTTTTATAATTTTTAAATTGAAGGAAGTCTTTAAGACCTCAGGTAGGAGCTCCCTATACTAGGTCCTCTGGATATTTTTTTCAAAACAAATTTCTCTTTCATGAATTAATCCATTCTCATGACTTTATAGAAACTCTCCTCTATTTAGACAATTCCTAAATCCGCATCTCCAATTTACTTCCTCACTGAAGTTGTAGTACTATAGATGCCTACTGAGTTTTTCTTTCATTATCTTACCATAACCACATTCAATCATATATTTTTAAAAATATCTTCTTGACCACCTACTATGTGTCAGACACAGTGCCTACCATATTGCAAAGCCTAAAATGGTAAATATGATACTACTCCTCTCTCAGAGAATTTTACAGTCTAATCAGGTATCTCAAACTCAACAAATCTCTGTGTCTCCAAGCTTCTCTGTTTTTGTCAGTGGCACCACCCAGTGTCCCAATCACCTGCACTCAAAATTTGAAAGGTATTCTTGTATCAGTCCTCAATTTCATTCTCTGTATCCAGCCAGTGATTTTGGTAATTATTCCTTCAAATTATTTCTTTGGTCCATATATTCCTCTCTCTTCCTCACCTAGCTTAGACTATTCCAACAGCTTTCCATCTGAACTTGATGACTCTTGCTCTTTTCTCCTTCCAACTCACCTTCATGCTCATTAAAGACTAATTGTCCATAAACATGGTTTTCATCATGTGATTATTAAAAAAATCTTTTAATGGCTTCCTATTTTCTACCTCATCAAGAATGTGCTCAATGAAATTCAAAATCCTCTAACAATCAAATTCATCCCAACTTTATTTCCCATGATACATTGCATCATGAACTTTAAGTCTAATTAAGCTTTCTCATGCTTAAAATATGTAATATTTATTCTGACTTTCTAATTTCTCTTCCGTTATCACAGCCTCCTTCCCATTAGGGAGTTCTCCATATTCTTTTGTCTCACTGAAGTATGACACTTTGTAAAAGCCCAACCCAGTGACCACCTCTTTAATGAAAGCTGACAGTTTAAGATAGCAGTTTAAAGTGCAGTTCCTGAGTACAGACTGCTTTGATTCAAATTCTTGTTCTGCTACTAACTTTGTGACTTTAGTTAATTCACTTAATCTCCCTGTGCTTCAGTTTCTTCATCTATAAGAGAAAGAGGGAACAGCATCTATCTTTTAGAATAGTTATGAGTAGCAAACGAAATAATGAATGTAGATGTCTTGGAACAGTATCTAGCAAGAGTAATCACTCAATAAACATTACATCATCATCATCAATAGTTTAGTAGTAGTGGTATATTATTCCAAAACTCTTAGCTTCTCCTCTAGTAGACTTCTCTAGCACTTATAATCTGTGAAACGCAATTTAGCACTTAATGATATGCAGTTTTGTGTCATTTGCTACTGTCTTATGTACTCTAGTTTCATCTCTTCAACTATACTTAAAATCGTAATGACCAAAAACTGAATCTTTTGCTTCTGAGATGTCTTCCAGTGTCTGGTATAGACCCATAGTAGGTGGTCAATTAACACTCACTGGCTGGTTTGTCTTATTCCATTCCAAACAGTAATTCATTTTTACCCTACACGTAACTTCTGGAAGTTGGAACTGTGATCTTTTCCCTCTTTTTACTTTGATCTTGGAAGTAAATATTTTCTATGCATAAAAAATTGTATTGTTACCTTTCCAGAATTCTTTAAGAACTCTTTGTCTTCTTTAGCTACTAAGATAAAGCGATCTTCTAATAAATTATATGTAAGAGAAAATCAGGATAGCCATTCCCTCTAAATACTTCCCTTCCTTTATTGGTGGCTGATCTTGGTTTTGCAGTAGCTTATGCCTTGTTCACAATTGGTTTATAATCTTTACTGATAACTTGATAAAAGAGACTGAATCTGGTATGTAATAACTTGGAACCTCCATTGCTGCTCTAAAGCAATGGTACACCAAGGTTGGAGTCAGGGATTGTAGAAGCCATCTATTCTGCATGCAGGAAATAAGGGGGTTATATTGTAAGGAATTTAAAAACAAAGGAAACTGATTAAAGTTGGTGTGGTTATTGTTGTCACCATGCACCAGCAATTCTAAACAACATCATTGATAAAATATTCCTCCCTGCTGGGGGTGGACTACTCCCACTAATGCCCCACCCCCACCCTACCTCCTACATCATGCTCTAAAGATATCCTTGTGGGCATTAGATTTTTCCTGGTCAATATTGGGGATTCTGATATATCTTAGTGCAGTCTTTTCTTTTTCCCCCAAATTTTTACTATGTACTACAGTAAAAATACACTGTATATCACTGCACAGTACACACGTAGATGTACATATATGTTTCACAAAACAGCCTTTACTACCAATGGGTAATGGCACTGATTTTGAAAAATATCTCTCTAATTTGATCCTTAGCCATCCAAATTAGAACTACCAAGAAACTCTTTTAGAATGAATTCAGTAGCTCCCCTGGGGTCCTGTGAACTAGATATAATTCAAAATTGGAACTAAACCAGATTTCCAATATTGAGAGGTGAAAACAGAAATTAAGGAGCTGGTATACTTTCCTTGACTTCTACACTACTAGGCATAAACAGCAGAGAGAGTAGTACGTCAAAGCCAATATCCAGGCTAGTGGGTAGGTATTATCGAAAGATTCCCCACCTTTGCTCTTTGGTGTTTCTATTCCCGAGTCTGGCCCAGACCTGAGTACCATCCCTCAATTTCTCTCCCAACTCTACACCCCATCTAAAAACATACTTACTATTCTCATTAAACTCTGACCAATTTCTTACTTCATTCCAAATTCATGTAACACTGAAGTTCATTCATCTCCAACCCTTTTTAAACCATGCGTTTTGTTTCATTCATCTCCAGTGAGTGTACTAATTCTTTAGTTATCTCTCTCACTGTCTATGCATAATTCAAGTATTTCTCACTGGAGGAGTTTCTGTATGCCTGTAATTCATGAATGAAATCAGTCATGATGCAATGTTGGCTGGTCAGGATTTCCTCATGAAAGCTATAGTTAGATGCCTAATTAACAGCCAGATGAGAAGTTTATCCTTAATGACACATCTCAAATATTAAACATTATTATCTCTTATCTACTCCTTGGTTTAGGATAGAGACCAGTTGTAAATGGGGATTTAACCATTATTATACAATTTCCAGAAATTTATTATAAACAACTAAAATTATATTAACTATACTAGTAAAGATTTAAAAGAAGATGATTTACTTTTCGTTCTACATGAATAACCATTCAGTTATTTTATGTCAAGTGAGAAGATGACGTTAAACCTGTTTCAATAGGGATTACAGGGACTGATTACAGATTAATATGCATACTTTTTATGCTAGCTAGTATTAACATAGGTTATCATTTCCTCTGAGCCGTGGTTTTTCTCATTGGCAAAATGAGGGATTTAAAAATTATTTGACAGTTTCTGTATGCTGATGATAATATGATATGGCAGGAAATTGTAAAAGGACATTTAACTATTAACTATAAAGGCTGGTAGGTAAAAATGCTATTTCTACATAGGCAATCCAAGCTAATTAAGAGGAACACTGCTAAACTAGTCAAATATTTCAAAGTGATTTGATTCAGAAAGTAAACAGACCAAACTTAATAACTTTATCAGTATTAGCTAACTGTAAATAATAATAAAATCATTTCTTTCACAAAAGCAAAAATTATACAATATAACTAATAATAGCCTTAAGAAATGTGCAAGACCCATGTAGGGAAAGCTATATACATTTTGGAGAGAAGAAAAAATACTGCAAAGATATGCACAAAAACATTACCAAGAAAAAGAGACACATTAACATAAGACTGAGATGATTTTTATATGTGAAAATTGGCAACGTACAATTATTGAATAAATGTAACGTTCTCTTAAATGTGAAAATTCATTTTAGGTTTGAGAATTGAGAGGTAGAGATGAGAAAGAAGAAAATAGGTAGAAAACGATAAAAAAAATAAAAGAAAGCTAGTGAGAGAAGGAACTTGGGCAATTCTGAAGATTACAGTGCTCAAATGCTCCTTTAGGAATAAACTTCAGAATGTCCTCAGATCGTGACTCTTCAAATGCCTTTTATCTATAATCTCTCAGAGGCTCCAGTTTGGCAATGTTACCCAAACAATCACGGTAAAAAAAAAATTTTCTTTTTTAATAAAATAGATATAGTAGCAGCAACTAGGACAGTACTACCTGGAAAATTAAGCTGAAGTTCCAAATTTGATTTTTAGCATTAAATCTTCCCACCTCTAATTTAATACCTCAGAACATTAACTTAATAAAATTGGGCCCTCCTGAGTTGACTGAAGAGTAGGTGAAAGTGTCAAAGATCACCAGCTTAGGTCTATGGAATTGCTGTAACATTGTAATTCAATATTTTACAGTCAAGATCAAAGATTTCACATCTCAGAAAGTGGAGATCTGGAGAGAATACAAAGCAGTAGAGTGAAAAGAATATTCAACTAGGAAACCACATTCCATGTCCAGAATTCGACACATACTAACCTTGTATATTATTTACCCCTCTCTG
The DNA here is from genome assembly GCA_031878705.1 of Tapirus indicus. NCBI lineage: Eukaryota > Metazoa > Chordata > Mammalia > Perissodactyla > Tapiridae > Tapirus > Tapirus indicus. The sequence goes on from CM062919.1 coordinate 52,418,481, forward strand.
AGCCTCTACTTCCATTTCTGCTAAAAGAAAATTTAGACTACAACATCTCTGATGCCTTTTTCTATTCTAGAACAATTATACTTCTGTGATTTTAATCGCATGATCTATGACACACCTAAGACTATTTGTAGTAGCATCAAAGTTCTGATCATCAAAATACATATATTGTTAGAGATCCTCAATGTGATTGTGGAAATGATTGTGTAAAATGCCTGGGGCTGGGAGATGAACATTAATTAAAACAAAACAAAACAAAAAAATACCACCTAGAGCACTAGCATTATACTTTTTAAAGCTTCTTGTCTGCACAGTCATTAGACACATAATCACTATGTTAAGTATGTGATGGACTGAGTCATTGAATGAAGAAAGAAGATAACATTTTTCTTGTGGGCTTATATATTTTTAAAATCTAGTTTCAAGGCTAATAAACACCCTATCATTACATAGTTCTGTTATGGCTGCCTTCTCCCTTGCAAAGAATTAAACAGGAAGTACTGATGTTTCGGTCTCAAGACCACGTCATACCCTTAAAAATTGTTGAGGACCCTAAAGAGCTCTGGTTTATGTAGGCTATCTGTCAATATTTACTGTATTAGAAACCAAAAGTAAGAACTTTAAAATATTTATTACTTTAAAATAAAAATAATAAACCATTTAAAAATTAATATTTTTACTTTTAAAAAACTATATTTTCAAAAAAATTGTGAATCCTATTTTATGTGCATCTGCTTTTGAACCAACTGTATTGCAATGTGTTGTTTTGATTGGAGTATTTTAGGAAAATTCTGGCTCACACAGAGATGTAGTTGGAAAGAAGGAGAAGCATTTTGATAGCCTTTTCAAGTAATTGTGGATATTTGATTCTACAGCAAACATGAAAAGTGGTAGTTTCTTAGAAGTTAGTTGCTGCGATGTAGAATCTGAAGCCAAATCCATGAAATTTTTGTACTTTGTTATGTTAAAATTCATCAGTTTCTGTTGCACTTTGAGTGGATCTTTTAATGTGTATGATTTTGTAACATCGTGCATTGGCTGTTTATAAAGTATTGGTTCACTTAGTTCATATAGTCATGCAGATGTTCCAGATGTTGATACGCTTCATTATACAATATCAAAACCCATATTCCTTAATATCAAGACTAAAATCTCATTATAAAAGTTTCTAAGCATTGGGAAGCTGTCAGATTTACAAGAGATTATACAAGTTTTTCAAAATTCTAATTTTCATTTGAGAGTTTGAATTTTATCACAAACAACAAATTATTAGTTGTTTTCCTTAAAGTGACAGGCTCACTTCATTAATTTTTAATAAACTGTCTGCCAAAGAACATAGTCTAAATAACAATGATTTTTCTCTCAGTAGCTCTTTCAAGTAAAAATGATGCTATAGGTTAAGTAGTAGCTATTTCAACTCAAATGTCCAAGCACTTTCCTCAAGACAGCCATTGTACTTCAGTATGCAGCCGAAGTGTTTATGCATTCTTTTCATTGTCACCTAGCATGTTTAAAAAGATCTGTACCCAATGGTCAAAATTTAATAAAATCAATAATTTGTACTGCTTCATCAAGAACATTCTTAAGTGAAACTGGAATTCTTTTTTTTCTGGAGTGTTTGAAAGCAAAAAATATGATGACTCCTGGTGCAGTTTGGTGCCACTGCCTTGATTTGCACTAAGGTGCCAGCAGTCTTAATCATCATTGCTTCTGCTTCATCAGTGCAAATGTCAGTACAGTGAAACCACAAATGATACTTTACTTTTGAGGGCAGCAGCCCATGAGAGTCCCAGGGATCCCCAGGAGTCCTTGATACAAAACTTGAGAAGCACTGAATTAAACTTTTCAAACAAAGCAAATGCCATTATAAATCTCTGAAGACATTTTTAAATTGACTGGAAGTAGATTTCTAAGCAATAAATTGAAATGCCTAATTATTCACTTAAGGTACAAGTAAAGAAAATAAAATTTGAACAGAACAGATTTAAAATGTAAGCATCAGAAGTAAATTTAAAAAATATCATGCCGCAGGAAATTATAACAGGGCATAAGGAGAAAAACAAATGAATTTTAAAATATTCATTAATCACTTTAACTACCGTTTTCTATACCTTATAGTTTATAGTCTGGAAGTGGTTCCATCATTAGATAGCATCTACTTTGTCTGGCAGCCGTTGGAAATGGTCCTAGAATGAAACTCTGGAATCTTTCCTCTGAGATCCAAAATAGATGAAAGACAGTGCAAATTAACCTCCTTCTCCCAGGACTTAACCCTTTAAATCTGAGTCAGGGATGAGCCACAGTTTCAAAAGTGTTCTTGCCAATCTGAAGCTAGTCACATGCCATCTTTCTTTAGCCAATCATAGGGTCAGGCTAAAAACAACAGCTGGTCAATTGAGACATTTTCTAACACACCTATAATCACCACTATCATTATCCCTGGCTCTCTTCCAGAGAGCTCTGAGGAGAGCACACATCCCATCAGGTCTTACAGCTTCCAACACGTAGAAAGAAAACACTGTGCTCACTCTATACAAAGGTTATGCAGTTTGACCAAAGCCTCATAGTACGTCAGAAGAGAAAATATTGATGAAAGAACTGGATATGGGATCCTTATTTCAAGAAATATCTTTTTTCTCTTTCATATTACTTTGTGCTGCCTCAGAAAATGAATAGAAAATATCCTCTACAGAAATAATTTTTAGATTGTTCTTTGCTGGTACGTAAAATGGCTTTATGATTATTAAATCGTAATAATTTATGCCAGTGAAACATTACAGCATGGAGCTAATATTTATTCAGTTCCTACTATCGCAAGACATGCTTTTAGGCACTAAAGATTTGAAGGATTGAGAAAACATTATTGTTGAGTAAATTAAATCATTCACAGTACCTATAGTATTTGACTAAAACATCTAATTCAAAAGGTTATTGAGCAAATACTCCCCCAAATAATTTGTAGCTACATTTAGCTTTAAATTGTTGCCACTTAGCAAATGAGATATGTTCAAACTACTAACCACCATGCTGTCAGTGTGCCTTTAGCAGTAGTGGACTGTATCTAAAACTTGAAACACGAATCAACTCAGAGTTATATGACTCCTTATCAACTGCTCATTACAGATCAACAACTCAGAAACTTTTTGCTGAATCTTCTGTCTCCTCCAAACCACTAAATCTTGCAAGTTCTCAGGGCTTGGCTGTCAGATGTCTTCCCTATTGCATTGATTCTCGACTCTCATCCACTTCCTTTGCTTCAGATATACTCTATATGTTCATGATTCCCAGACTTACATTTCCAGTCCTGATCTCTTCTCTGAACTCCAGACTTGCATATCTAAATCTCTACATACTCACTTGTACTTCATATAGCCTTCTTATACTTGATATGTCCAAAATTTAACAATTAATTCTCCCTTGCCCTCATTAACTGCTACTTTCCACTCTTCCTAATCTCAGTAAGTTACACAATTCTTCACCCAGTCGGTCATGACAAAAACCTTGAAGTCATCCTAGACTCCTCTCCACATCCCATCCATTAGAAAACCCTAGAGCCTCTACCTTCAAAATGTATATTCAAATCTGACCATTGGTTAGCATCTTTACCAATACCTCCCTAATCAATGATTTGATCATCAGTCATCTGAAATATAGTCATGCATCACTTAATGATAGGGATGCTTTCTGAGAAATGCATTGTTAGGTGATTTTTGTCGTTGTGAGATTATAGACCTACACAAACCTAGATGGTATAGTCTATTACACACCTAAGCTATATAGTACTAATTTTATGGGACCATGTCATATATGCAGTCTATGATTGACTGAAACGTCGTTATGTAGTGCATGACTGTACTGCATTACCTCCTAACCGGCATCACTGCTTCCATGATTGGCTCCATTCAGTCTACCCTGCATACAATAATCAGAGTGATCTTATTGAAATCTTAGATTATGTTGCTGCCTTGCATAAAGCCCTCAAATACCTTTTCAGCACAGTTAGAATAAAATTCAAAGACTCATCTTGGCATCAAGATCATATATAATCTTGCCCTACTACTTCTCTGATCTTTGATCTTTCCAACCTCATCTTCACTCAGTTGCAGGCATGTTGTCCTCACTCTTTGTAATTTCTATTCTCTCTCCTTTGAAACTCTTGCTGCAGATACTTTCAAGTCTTGCTCCTTCACTTCTTTCACATCTCTGCTCAAATGTCACCTCATCAAAGGGGTTTCTCTGACCAGGTTGCCTAAAATAGTGACCTCATCATTCTCTATCCTCAACCTCTGCTTACTTCTTTTTCTTAGTATCTATAGCTTGTTATTTCTGTCTCTATGTATACATTATACATATATGTAATATATATGTGTGTATATACATATATATTAATTCATCAGTTTATTTGTAGAATGAAAACATGGATTGCTGTCTCTCTAGTGCTTACAACACAGCTTAGCACATAGTTGTAAATATTGTTGAAGTAATGAATTAATCAATTGCTAGTCATAAGGACTTTGTGCATAAACACTATACATAATACTTAACTTTTGAGACAGTTTCACTAGCTATACCTAGTGACCAAGGTTTAAACAATTCTTTAATAATAAAGCACTGGAATTTAATGCTAGAACTACATTACATAATACTTACAGTCACGCACCACATAATGATGTTTCGGTCAAAACCAGACCTCATATACGACAGTGTACCATAAGATTAATACATCATAGCCAAGGTGTGTAGTAGGTTATGCCATCTAGATTTGTGTAAGTACACTCTATGATGTTCACACAATGATGAAATTGTCTAACGACACATTTCTCAGAACTTATCCCCATTGTTAAGTGAAGCATGACTGTATATACATATGTATTTCTCTAGTATAGAAATAAACAAAAATCAGCCAAATGGGAACAAGTAAAGGCTATTTATTCAGAGCTTGCTATAGCAAGGGAGTCAGCCACCATCATTTGTGTATAGCAGAGACTCAAAGGCAGGCAGAGCAGGGGGAAAGCTTTATAATGGAAAAAAAGAGAAGGCTTTAGGTGTGCCTGATTGGAGGCTGTTAGCATGGAAAAACTGCGGGAGGGCTAACTAGAAGTGAGGCATCCTATTTGATTGGATAGGGGTGCATACTTTGCCTTCTCTTGTTGGTCTTAAGTTGGAAACAGGAGAAAATATTGGGGAAGTTATCAGTTATTAATCAAGTCTTAGTTATTTGGGGCCAACTGCTTGTTGTTAGAGTTCCTGGACTGATTGTTGCAGACAGTGGGTTGCCCTTCTGGGCTAGTTGCTGAAGGTAATGGATCAGACTTAAATTTTTATATATGGTCTGGCCATTGGCTATTTTTATATTCAACCTCTAACTAGGTAACTTTTAATAAGTTACATATAATTCATTGTATATGTATATTTTTAAATTTTACAATAATATTTTCAAAAATCATCTCATTTAGTATGTTTGTCATCTTTAAAAAGTCTTTAGTTAAAGAACACCTCGCATATTGCTATTGATAAATATCTAGAACAAATAGACTCATTTAACAATGGTAGTTAAAATTCTTGGTCCAAGGATTTCATATTTTAAAATGCCAAGAGTATTACCTAAAATACATAGAAATGCATAGAGTAAGATGCAAAATATACTCCATAGGAGTTTTATAAGGAAATAATAGAGTGAGACAACATTAGAAGAAATAATAGCCAAAATTTTCTAAGAACAGAAGACATAAATCTGCATATTAGAGAACCTAAAGAGTTTGAAATAGGATAAAGTGTTTTTAAAAGTCCTCCTTCATAAAATATTTCAGTAAAATTTAAGAATACCAATAACTAGGAAAAATTATCAAATCGAACATATAAAAACACAGCTCACCTTCTAAAAACACAAGAGGCAAAAAGAGGAAAATAGAGCAATATCCTCAAAAATACAAGAAAATAATGTAGAACTCTATTTTCTAGATATATAATTATTTAAGAAAGAGGAAGAAACAAAGATATTATCATATATTCACTCTCTCTCTCCAGTTCACTCCCTCTAGTAACCTGACTCCAATGGTTCTTGGATCACACTAGGACCTTCAATCCATTGTTCCTATTCCCTTTTCGTGGTCTTTCACCCATATATAGTCCTCATGTCCTTTGTTACTCAGTTTATATTGTGTGGTCCTTCTTTATAAGCACTCCCCTGTATGTACTCTCCACCCTTTTCTCTCTTTAAATTCATGACACTAACCTCAAGTGGCCCCTGAATGCTATTTAATAATCCCACTATATGTCTGTATTCAATTCTTACTCACACTCTCCTAGACAATTATTTCAGACCTTCTGTTCTTTTCAAATACCTCCTCCTCATTCTCACTCAGCTGATGGCCTTATTACTTATTTTACTGAAGAAATAGAAGTGAATTCCCCCACTCATTTAGTAAGCTTTCTTCATCTGAATCCATGCATTCTACCCTACTCCCCCTTCTGTGGATGTATGGATCACTTGTTCCTATCTGAGCCCTGCCTCTTGGGCAGAGCTGATCCCCACTAGTCTATCAAAGGATGTCACTCTAGCAATTGATGTCCTTTCTCTCCTGCATCAGCAATTTTTCTACTTTGTACAGGATTGTTCCTTTTAGCATACAAAATTGTTGGATAAATCCATTTTTAAGAAAGAAAGAAAATCCTTGACCCCCTTAAGCCATTGCCTCATTTCCCTACTTGACTTCGGAGCAAAGTTTCCATAAAGAATTGTTACTTTCTAGAAAGTGAAAAATACCAAAAGAAGAAACACAAATGACTGATAAACATGGAAAAAATTACTCGATCTCAGTAGAAATCAGGAAACTCTAAATTTAAATTAGACATATATCATTTGCATTAAATGAGCATTTTAAAAAACTTTTCAATATCAGATCTTAGGACAGATATGGGGAGAAGGCAATCTCATAAAGTGCTGGGAGGACCATAAACATTTTCCTCAAGTTTCTTTAAATGTTAACGTGATCTTGATTTAAAAATCTATTAAGCCTGTCCTCCTCATACCTCCCTTGCTTCCTTGCTTTCCTTCTTCCTTCCTTGGTTGCTTCCTTTCTTCCTTTTTTCATAATTCACTCCAAAATCCATTAACTTGGCCTGGATGAGGTAAGTGTCCATATGCAGCAGCCTAAAGAGAGCCCAAGTGGGATGAGGATGGCATCCATGCAGAGAGATGGCAGCCTGGCTCAGGGTTGGATCTCAGTAGAGTGTGTTCATGTGGGAGCTCAAGAGTGGGGAGTAGTAGGCAGAAGCAGCAGCCTGTCAAGGAGTCAGGCAATTGGTTACTTGATGGTGGCATGACTAAATAAGTAAACATATTGAGGATAATAGGAGCCATGTTTCTCACAGTAGGAGAAGTTACAAACATTAACAGGGAGAAAGTTTGAGAGAATCTTGTGATCTTGATTGAAAATGGAGATTTTGGTATAAATTTGTAGTTTTCAATATATTGATAGATGAAGAAATCTAGATATAAATATGCATATATGTATACATAGGTAGTTAGAGTTATAGATATACATATACGTATATTCTTTAGCTCTGTCCACTATGAGGGCTTAGGAGAAGCAATACTCCAATAGTAATGATCATACCTAGCATTCAGGTCCTCGTTTCTAAATACACTTCTTCACTAAAGTAACCAGGGCTATTGAAGAAATGACTGATTCCATGGCTGACTCACATAAAGTACAAGATGTGCTTGGAATATTTTGTTCTGCCAGAAAGTATGGAAGTGCTCAAGGAATTATAGGAACATGTCAAAAAGGCACAGAAGTCAGCATAAAGGGATTCCCAAATCTAGGACAATTTTAGTATCAAATAAATAATAATAGTACCAGGTTATAATCCATGAAATATATTAGGAAGCTACAAAGCAATAGTGTTATAAATAACTAAATGAATAAAGAAATGGAGAGAGGAAATAATTTTTCCTCATAGTGGAATGGCCATTAATGAACATAAAAAGAATGATGGAGTTAGAAAAATCACGTCTTGGCAACCATCATAACAATGATTGATTCAGCCAAAAATCATCACTGGATGCTAAATTTAGAAAGTGAAATGTTGATGAAGAACAGAGTGTTTGCATAAACTCAATGTATCTCCCACAAATTACTTATTAGTTACAAAAAATATTACAGTGAATAAACCTGGCAGACACTTTCTTAATCAAGTTATCAAAATTAATATGACCAGTAATGGGGCAAAACAAAATTGTGTTCTGCCTGACAGGATGTAACGAGAACACAGCAGCACCATTCTTGTGACGTTTCTGCCAAAAATGCAAAATCTCAAATGGAGAGATAGCCTGCAAAATGGATGACCTATAGTCTTCAAAAATGTCATGAAAGTCAAAGAAAACTGAGAACTCTTCCAGATTGAAGGAGTCTAAACAACTAAATGCAACATGTGCTGCTGTGTCCCTTTGCTACAATGAATGTGGTTGGGATAACTGATGAAACTTGAATGAGGTTTTCGAATTGGGAGGTAGTAATGTATTTATGTTAGTTTCCTGATTTTGGTGGTTTTGCTGTACCAGAATAATGTTCTAGTTTGTAGGAAATACACACTATAGTATGGGGGGGTGATTGGACATGATGGCTGCATGTTGCAAAAGGTGCAGAGAAAATAAAGTTCTTGTGATATTCTTGCAACTCTTCTCTAATTTTGAGATTTTTTTTAAAAGAGAAAATCCTAATGAAGATGACACCAAGAGAAAACCTGAGTCCTGACATTATTTTCCATAACAGGAAGGAAGGAAAAATAATCATCTAAAGTTCAGGGAAAGGAATCCACTTGGCTGGGTTTGTAGAAATTTTTTCTTTCCAAATTAACCCTCAATAGCAGTTGGCACAATTTTGTGTCTATTAGAACACTCAATAAATATTTTTGGATAATTCTGGTTGTGTCAATACATACAGATAAATGTCTGTATTTATATTTATATTTAAATAACTCCATGATTGAATTAAGTAACTATATTAGATTTCCAGACTTGTAGCAAGTTCGAAAATCTTGTTTCAGTATTTCTTGCATCCTGTTAGATCATTGGTCTTCTGTATTTTTTTAGTAATTTAGATTCTATAAACCAGATTCTAAAGTGCTTGATAATTTTTCTAAAACAGGTATTAATTGTACCTTTTCTAAATAAATTAAAAATCCTATTTAAGAAAGAGTATTTGTTTTGTTAAATGGTTATCTCAAGACTTTTGAGTTTATTAGGAAAACAATTTATGATCAAGTGATATTGTTACTATCATTATTTAATGCTTACATAAAATTAAAATAAATTAAAATTCAGGAAAATGTCAAAATATTTGCTATTTCCTCTTTATTAATTCTTTGTTAGCTCCTTCATTCTTTCTTACTGTTTGTTTCTTCTGCATTCATGCTCAAATTATTTGGAGTAATTCTCCATTGGGAAATGACGCTTATAAAATACTAAGTTCTATGCAGATCTATTCATTATTGCCCTTGATTTCTTTTTGTATGATGCATGGTCCCAAAGTTAACTTGAAATTATCTCATAAATACGACTGAATAGAAATGGCAGGTGCAGGGAGAGACTATGGCTTGAGATTCAGCTCTAGATATTTTCCTCTATTCTTCATTTATCTATTTTAGGAGATGTACTAAGATCAACATTTGCTCACTACACTCAGATATGCAAAGAAATGTGTTTTCTTTCCCTTTTCTATCAAAGATCCCATCTTTCCCCTGATTCTCCTTTGCCCTGGGTGGTGTGCAGTAGGACTTGAATACCTATGTCTTTTCATTTAAATTTTTTCAATTTTTCACTTCCTAACTGATGGATTAGTTTCTTGAATTCAAAGTTCAACTTCTGATTTCCTGTTAGGGCTTGTTTAAAGGTTTCTCTTCTGATAAATGTCCAATTTTATATTTTTTCTTGATTTCTTACTCCTCCCGTGCTCCTCTCCAAGATACTATATCAATGTATGAGTAAATAGCGTTTGTGACCTAAGGCAGTTGAGCAGTGGGGGCTTCAGAGTCATGGTGTATCCTCCTGATCCTTGCTGTTGTCTGGTCTGATCCTTGGACTGGTCAACACTGAGGTGTTACTTGCCCTATCTAGCCTGTGGACACCATGACAGCACCCAGTGCTGTAGTCTGGTCCTGGCCATTTGCTCCTGGTCAGACTCCCTTCTTTCTACAGCCTGTTTGAGTCCAGTCTCTGTCAGTCCCAGGGCCCTCTCAGCACCTCCACGTTTCATCGCAGGAGTACATGGGAACAACCTTTTTCCTTGTACCCACAGAATAGGCATAGGGAATAAGCCTCGGGTTTACCTATTCAGCTACCTCCCTCTGTCAAATGTGCAACATCGCTCCTTTATCAGGGTGGCAAGACCATATACAGGCTTCTCCTAGAACTTCATAGCTTCCCCTAGCTACCACAGTCCCAATGTTCTTGGGCTCACCCATGCCTATTTTTACTTGCCTCTCCACTCACGCTGGAGTTCTAGCTCAAGAGGGAGCAGAAGGACATGTTGAATTAACCTCTCTTCCCCAACTCTATTTCTCTCTTTCTCCCCATAATTTACCCAGTCAGAAAGAATGAAGTGTTCACTTCCTCTTTTTCTCCAATATAGACTCACCTTGTTTCATAACTCCCTTCCCTGAGGCAATAAGCCTCAAAGTTTGGTTGAAAGGAAGGAATATCCCATCTACACTATGGAAGGAATTTAATTATCTTGTCCAGGCTTGGCTCTAAAAATGATAGAGCTAAAAGAATTTAGAAAATACTTTTCTTTCTTGACAAAACTTAGCTTTCAAAATTATTGCTTTCTCTCAACTAAAAACTCATCCTACTTCAGATTTTAAAAGCTATGTCTTTGTCTTACAAAATTTCCATTGTAAAAGTCTTAATCCCGAGGCAAATGGACATCCTTGGCATCATAAGGGGTTGTTCATGCACAAAAGAATACAAAAGGGAAAAGCACTTTAATGTAATTTTTAGAATACTATCTTATTACATATACTTTGCCATTCTTAATTTCCCACAATGCTGTGCTTTTTACCGTAATTGAATCTTCTGGAGAGTAATTCTGTCTCCTATTTTTTCCTAAAGTATTTAAATCACTAGATCTTCTAGTTTCTTGTTTTCTTTTTATTTTTTTGCTTCCCCCATCCCTTCTGGAACCTCAACTGGACATTGTTTTGACCTCCTTGAATCTAGGTTTCCGTGTTCAATTGTGGTTTACCCTTTGACATATCACTATAGAGACAGGAAATTCCAATCAAGAAATCTCCTGGGAATAGAACGTTCCAGTATAAAGATCTTGCATTCTGGAACTCACAGGACTTTTTCCTTGAATCACGAACTCTCATTTGCTTTTCTCTCTTAAAGGCCATAGCATACATTTTTAGATTTATAAAATTTTAAGTCTGAATTCAAAAATCGTACAGATAGAATGTGTCTTTAAATAATTATAGTACGAGACAGCCACCACAATATGAATGTGCTTAATTTTTACCTTGTTTAGGCTATAGGGAAGATTAGTATGAGAAAACAAAATAAAGCTGACTTTATAATACCTCTGGGTTTCTCCCTGACTAGGATCTTTAGTAACCCTGAAATTTTCTTCAGTGTACCTCTTAATTGGTTCTTTTGTTATGAAATTGTATATGACTTATGGCCCTACCGGAATAGCTAAAGGACATATCATCATTTTCTCATAGAACAATTATGTTGGACACATTCAAATCACGAGAAGAGTTGAAATTTACACATGCGATAGTGTCTCCATTTACATAAGAAAATATTTTATTAACAACTTTCAGCCTTAAATTAACCATTAGGAGAGCATAATAATCAAGGTAAAAGCTATTTACTGAGTTTCTATCATGTGCCATGTGCTTTATTATATTACTTGTAATCCATACAAGAGCACTTGGAGGTAAGTAGTATTATCTTCCTTTAAAAGATACAGAAAACAATGCTCAGAGAGATTAGTGAACAAACTCAAAGTCACACAGCTAGTAGGTGGTAGAGCCAAGATTTTAGCTTATAGAGATTGGCTTTTTCCCCTATACTATGTCGGCTATTAATTTGGGGAGACATGTTGATAGATGTTGGTCTCTCCTCTGTACTAAACTTTTCTACATGCTTCCTCTCCAAAATTTAAGCAAGGGCTGTGAAGAGGTGGTGTCAGTGACTGCTAATCACTCTCATCCCTGCTTCTATTTCCACAAGGGTAAGAACTGTCAATTCCCAAAATGTGGGGCCTCATGGGCTCTATCTGGCTGACTTCCTGGTGGAAAGAATTGACTCGTTGACCTGGCCACCATATTCTAAAGGGTAATTTTTAAAAATTCAGATGGTTCTCTAGTCTAAAAAGAAGTAATGCCATAGAAAGATGGATTGAGAAGAAGATAGGGTAGAAAGCCAAATGACACAGATCCATCAATCAATTTAAAAGAAAATACAACCAAGATAAATAGTTTGGACAGCAGGAGTAAGTTGCAAGACACGATCCAGATACCCAAACAGTCTGAGCCCTCAACTGAAAAGAAACCAATGAAAATGGTAAGTAAAGAAGCAAGTAGCAAAGGAATGGAGGACTCAGCTCAAGGCTGATACCAGAGCATTTGCCCAAGGATTATCTGTGATTCAACAAGGCAAAGGAAGAACCATGACTCACACAGTAAGTGGGGAGACACATTCCATACACAAGGGGACAAGAAGAACAGGATATGCTACTCTGATTCAAACCTTACTTCCTTACTGTAACGTTTTAGTTCTATTTTATTCACTCCCTTTAAAAAAATATTATAGACCACAAGAATGGAGATAGTGGGTCATTATGATGATGAGAAGGAGGATGTGTGGTGGAGAACAAGGGAAATCTGTTGTTTTATGTGTGTTTGTGTGTATGACACAATAAGAACTCAGGACTAGAAGGGGAGCAAAAATTACGTGTTTGAATCTTTGATCATTGTTTTATTTTGTGTGGGAATATTGAGCTACCAACTCTTATCAAAAGACTTGAAAAAAATTCGTCCCATTGGTTATAATTAGATCAGCTTAGAAAAAGGGGGAGAATCAGCATTCATCTATCAACCGAGCCTAAAAAATAGAGTTGCCAGATAAAATACAGGATGCCCAATTAAATTTAAATTTCAAATAAACATTAAACATTTTTTTAGTGTAAGTGTATTCTATGCAATATTTAACATGCTCCCATATTCTAGAGCTACACTGCCCAAATTTGAAACCCAGCTGGACCACTTATTTCCTAAGACAATCAATATTGGTGACATATTTATACTAAATGACTACTTTTTGTTTACTGAAATTCAAATTTAACTGGATGTCCTGTGTTTTTTTTTTTTTTGTGGGGAAGACCAGCCCTGAGCTAACATCTGTGGCCAATCTTCCCCTTTTTGCTGAGGAAGACTGGCCTGGGCTAACATCGTGCCCATCTTCCTCTACTTTATATGTGACGCCGCCACGGCAGGGCTGACAAGCAGTGCGTCGGCCGGCACCCGGGATCCAAACTTGCGAACCCCGGGCTGCCAAGCGCGGACTAAACCGCTGCGCCACCGGGCAGCCCCTGATGTCCTGTGTTTTTATTTACTAAATCTGGCAACTTTACCCCAAAATGAGTGATCTGTGAATATATTTCTCTGGATGTGTTTTGTCATGAGTCTGTGTGTGTTTGTGTGTGTGTGTAGAAACAGAGAAAGAGATGAAATTTAGATAACTTCAGATGGAGAGTAACAGTAAGAAATATTTCATGTGTTTAAAATAGAATTTACATTTCTTTTTATTATAATATTAGCATATATAAATTATGCAAATTTAGAAAATATATAACAGTGTCAAGAAGAAAATTTTTTAAATCTACAATCTCTTCACCTGAAGATAATCACTGTTAAATTTTGAATTATGCCTGAATTCTTCCTCCTCTTCGCTTCTCGTATCCACAAATATAAAATTGTTATGAAATCTTAAAGCTATATAAATGCTAATATTTACCGAGTACTTAAATATATATGCCAGGGAATTTACTAAGTGCTTCATGTGGATTAACTCACTATATCTTCAGTGAGAACCCTATGAGGTAGGTATTATTGTTGCTATCATTTTACAGGTGGGAGAACAAAGCAAAGAGAAATTAAGCAACTTGTCCAAGGTCACCTAGTGACCTTAAGCAAGGGCTGTGAAGTGGCCCAGCTGGGATTCAAACCTGGTTAGTGCACCTCCGGAATATGTGTTATATGTCCCCTCCAAGGCTACAACTGAAGGAATGAGCCTCGTCCACAGCTATTCTACAACATTTAGTTCACTAAGATGTCAGCACCACAGATCTCTTTTTAAAAAATTATTTTGATTTTGGAATTAGGAATAAGGCAGTACCTCATAGAAAGGCAGTGCTACTGCTTCAATAGAATAAGCCATCAGCAGTTTCTCTGATTAACCAGAAGTTTAAGAAAAAAATCCTTCAAGAGTGAGTTTTTCTATATGGCACAGCATCATAACTAAGAATTTAATTTCTGGATTAGATGTATTTGGGTTTAATCTCTAGCTCTGCTGCTTACTAGCTATATAACCTTGGGCAGGTGACTTTTCAAAGCTTAGTTTTCTAATTTTTTTAAAATGAGGATAGTAATAATCCCTATCCTGAGAGGTTCATAAGAATGGAACTTGTGTAGTCTCACAGGACACCTCCCACCAGAAGGGCTCCCACTTGGTTTAATGCTCTAGTGTTACCATCTTGAAATTCTTAATCGTTTTATCTTTGAACATGTGCATGTGCAGAAGCAATATACCAGTGACAGTGAATACTTATGTTGTGGTCATGCAGCAATGTCCGCACCTGTGGTCTCAGGTCCCTGGGTACAACGGGCACTGTAGGAGACAAGCAGTGGGCCTCGTTGTCTGGAGTGCACATGCGTGCCAGAGCAGGCTGCCAGAATAGAACCTTGACCCAGATTAGTAGTGGCAATGGTGGCATCAACAATGGAGGTAGCAGTAGCAGTGGCAGTGGCCATGGCCCAGGAGACAGGAAGGCCTCCACATGGAGGCTTGGCTGAGAATAGTGGTGGAAGACCACCTCATCCTTCTGTCCCTAGAGCTGTCCCAGTAGCATCTGCACAAATATTAACTCTCCAGCCTGAGCATTGGCAGAACTGCAAGATTCAGACAGTAAACTTTGCCAGTAAGTTATTACAAAATAAAGGCACACACACGGACATTGCAATAAAGTATATCAGGGAGTTATTAGAATTCGTAAAAATGTTTAGAACCTCTGGCTTTGAAAACTGCTACAACATTGCAAAACAAATATCCACAGGCTTAGAAATAGAAATTATAATTAAAGATCATTGCATTTAATGGAAAAGTACACCGTTTTCGTATGATACCTTGGATGAAGCAATTATTAATGCAAAAGACCATTTTAAAATTAGTTTCCTTACACAGGCACTTTGAATTATGTACAAATCGTTATGCCACTTTCAATTTCTTGTATGACTGCCACAAGTTATAGGAAATGTCAGAAAAAAATTAAAATTCTGTTGTATAAATTTGAATTTAAAATTAAATTCAGGGGCCCACCCCGTGGCGTAGCGGTTAAGTTCGTGCGCTCCATTTCGTGGCCCAGGGTTTGCAGGTTTGGAACCCGGGTGCAGACAGACACACCACTTGTCAGCCATGCTGTGGCAGCATCCTGTGTAAAGTAGAGGAAGATAGGAACCAATGTTAGCCCAGGGCCAGTCTTCCTCAGCAAAAAAGAGGAAGATTGGCAACGGATGTTAGCTCAGGGCTAGTCTTCCTCATAAAATAAATAAATAAATAAAAATTAAATTAAATTCAGACTTACTCAGAACTGATTTCTTTTGGGGGCGGGAGGGGGAGGAAGACTGGCCCTGAACTAACATCTGTTGCCAATCCTCCTCCTTTTGCTGAGGAAAATTGGCCCTGGGCTAACATCCGGGCTCATCTTCCTCTATCTTATACAGGGGATGCCTGCCACAGCATGGCTTGATGAGGTGTGTGCAGGTCTGCATCTGGGATCTGAACCTGTGAACCCTGGGCTGCTGAAGCAGGGCACACAAACTTAACCACTGGGCCAGCCCCTACTCAGAACTGATTTCTATGAATAGTTAAATCTTTTTAGAAAAATAGTTATGTGAGAATCATCAGCTCTAGTGATACTAAAACTTACATATATATATTTTGGTGTTTTTTTTTTTTCTTTGGTGTGTGAGGGAGACTAGCTCTGAGCCAACATCTGTTGCCAATCCCCCTTTTTGCTGAAGAAGACTGGCCCTGGGTTAACATCTGTGCCCATCTTCCTCTACTTTACGTGGGATGCTGCCACAACATGGCTTGACAAGTGGTGCGCTGGTCCACGCCCAGGGTCCAAACCTGAGACCCCTGGGCAGCCGAAGCAGAGCACGTGAACTTTAACCATTGTGCCACTGGGCAGGCCCCTAAAACTTATATTTTTAAATAATTTATTAGACATTTATCTGAACATTGTCAGATACTATAAAATACTCTTAAGAGGTCGTGTAGCAGTTGCATCAGTAAAAAGAGCTTTCTCAAAATTAAAAATTCTCAAAAATTGCAAGGCTAGAATGACCCATGTCATAATGGATTAGACTTGGAGACATCAGTATGAACTCATGTTTAGCTTGATATGGATACAATTTATTACATTGAGAAATATTTATAGATATGAGCCTATGTAACTGGGTATATATATGAATACACACATATGTTAACTATGTATACATTATGTTTGTACATGAGTATGCATGGTATACACACACATATTTCCTCCCTCTTTCAGCTGAAAGAGTTTAGAAGCAAGGACAACCCAGTAGCCACAGGCGCACTAACTCCCAGATCTTGGCTTCTAATACCATTCTCCAATAAAAGGAACCAGAGCTTCTCGAAGAAGTGGCTGATTTTAGGACTGGGACAGGAAATATACAAGACCAGCCTATAGTAACTTCTAGTTCCAGAAAGTAAGGACTAAAAAACAAAAAAACATGATGGTGGTATGCCAAGTAGTTTGGACACCGGAGGCAACTAAAAGAGCTCCTGATGGTCAAATTTGGAACAATTTGAGCACAAAGTATTGGATTATAACCCAAAGTATAAAATAAATATCCATGAGTCCATACTGACGCAAATATATGATTGCAAAACTAAATAAATAAGGTAGAAGAGACAATCTCCCATGCAGAAGAATTCCAAATAATTCACGTAGATACTCCATTCTCAAAGAGGTAGACTATAAGTCCCCTCTCCTTAATTGTGGGCTGCAAATAGTGACTTCCTTCCATGACTACTGCATGGGAAGGGGAGGGGAAAGGGTAACTTTACAGTGGAGAAACCTCACAAACACTACCTAGGCCGGGTGACCAAGGTCAACATCAACAGTGATTGATCATGCTGAGAGTATGTAATGATGTAATGAAATGGAACTTTACCCTTGCGGTCTTCCTCCCCAAATCCCACAACCCCAATATAATCATGAGAAAAAACATCAGACAAATCCTAATTGAGGGACATTCTACAAAATACCTGACCAGTACTCCTCAGAACTATCAATGTCATCAAAATAAGGTAAATCTGAGAAACTGTCACAGCCAAAATGTGCCTACGGAGACATAACTAAATATAATGTGGCATTTTGGATAGGGTCCTAGAACAGAAAAAGTATATTCAGAAAAAAATGAAGAAATATGGGTAAAGAATGGACTTTAATTACAACAAATGTACCATATTAATGTAAGATGCTAGCAATAGAGGAAAGTGTTGTGGATGGGTGCATATGGAAACTCTGCACTATATTTGCAACTTTTCTGTAAATCTAAAACTGTCTAAAATAAAAAGGTTATTTAAAATAAACTTTTAACTAAAAAGTTTACCTTTTAAAAAAGCAAAAAACAAATTGTGATCTTGCCAAGAACAATTGACATTAATTTCAATTATATGAATTGAAATAATGAGTTTGATAAAGTATAAATTTGGATAACCTAACAAATAAGTTTCCATAAAAGTAAACCCCAAATTTTTGTGATAAATTAAGATATTACATTATTATTAGTAGTAGTAGTATTCATTGTATTATCTAGAATTATGACACCAAAAATTATATTTTTGCAATTTATTAGTTTATAATGCTACTTATGCACCACCAACATCCCTGTTACTTTTTTTAAATAATAAAGTGTTTTTAGAGGAAAAAGCCTAAGGAAACTCACATTTTCACATTTCACTAGGCCCTGCAAATTATTTAACTGGCCTGTTCCTACGTCATAGGGCTATAAGGAAGTTAAATGAGATCTATGTTAAGTACTTAGCTTACCACATGCTACATAGGAAGTACTTAATAATTAGTTAATATTGTTATTCAGGAGTTATTGTCAGTGCCTTCATATTGATGTCCAAGAACATTCTTCAGAGAATGTTTGTAACACCTCAGTTGAATTTTTAACTAATTCGAAGCAAAATCACTTTAAGATCCAACCAATTGGTGTTATATACCTGGTGGAAGATACTGGCATGCATATTTGCATGTGAAATTAAATATTTGAGAAGAAAAAAGGTGTGTGAAATATAGTTCAGGAGCAGTTTCTGATTTAACCAAGATTTGCCGATTTCCTGTTGCTACACTGAGCATTTTTGGTACTTTGCTTCCTTTAATCCTCACAATGCTGGGAAGTGTATGCTATCATTCCCATTAAACTGGAAAGCAAACTGAGATCAGGGAGGTTGAGTAAACTTCCCAAGTCAAAAAATGAGTAATAGAAATGGAATTGGAATCCAGCCTTTTCTCATTTCCAAGTAGTTTTCTTCCCATTACCTAGCAGTGCCTCACATTTTGCACGGCGCAGGTACTATTTGCTTTGGTTAATATTTCCTCACCTTGGTGAATACTGCAAAATGGCTGGATGTCTTTAACAAACTTAGTTTGAACAGGTAAGAATTAAGAATGGCTCATTCCCCTGCTTCTTTTGCAAGATTAATTTGCATAAATAGTTTTTTCTTACAATGACTGTAAAGCTCCATCATGATCTCACTCCCTTCCAGCTCTGTTGGGTCATGGCTGGACCCAGTGTTTGTTCATCCCTTGGATTCTAGACCATAATTTTCTGTAGGATATTCCTGATAATTCTCCAGAAGATTTCCTGGAACCTACCACAGGAGCATAGACCATAGACCAAAGATTTCAGACTTTGTCGGAGGAAACTTTGTTGATGTCTTCCTGGTGGGGGCCATGTTTCCCTGGTACTCCACCTGCTTGGCCAGTTAGTCCCATTGAGATGACTGCTCCCAATCCCTCATGAAATTCTGAAGCAAGACCTGACAGCACGTTGACTCACTCTTTACTTTGCACCACTTGCTTCCCACCTGGGCTCTTCCTTTGCCTCTGAGACACTCTGAAGCTGCACTGGCTTGCCCAGCTGGGTTTGCGAGACTGAGGTCTATATGTGGACAGGTGGGAGGTATTCACTGACTTGCTTCTGCTCACTAGCTCACCCCATGCAGTGTGGCTGCTGCTATGGATGCTCTCACTACTCTTTTGGGATCTAGCTTCCCCATAGCTGCTGGAAGTGCCAAGTGGTACAACCCAAAAGTGTGCCACTGTTAATTTGCCTTAGCTTGAACTTTGTTCAAAGGCAGATAAGAAAAGGTGGACAAATTCTTCTCCCTTTCTCACCCTGGTCAGACTACTCAGAAAAACAGAAGCTCATATAGACTCCCTGAAGATATCCCACTAACTTGATATAAAGCTCCAGCCAGATTGGCAATCTACCCCTTGCACTTGCTCTCCATCTCTTCCTGCTCCATTGGCCCCTTTCCCTCACTCCTTCTTCCCTACAATGCATACCACCAAAAGTAAGGTTTTTGCCTCAGGCTCTGTTTTCTAGGAAATTCAGACTAAGATAGTTGGTGATCA
Source organism: Tapirus indicus (assembly GCA_031878705.1). Taxonomy (NCBI): domain Eukaryota; kingdom Metazoa; phylum Chordata; class Mammalia; order Perissodactyla; family Tapiridae; genus Tapirus; species Tapirus indicus. Next base: position 52,438,445 of record CM062919.1, read on the forward strand.
TAAGATCCCCTACCATTAGCCTCTCTTCCTAGTGTCAAATCGTATTCATCTTATTAAAAAAGATCAGCAATAGCTTTAAATTGTAGAAGCAGAATCTTTGTGGGTTTACTTCTAGTTAATTGACTGAGGCACAAAGAACAGAAGGGAGAACCGTATTTGCTGGAGTCCAAGAAAGTAGAGGAGGTTGTCCTGCTAGGACAACCATGACAGATTTCCTGACCCTAACTTCTGCACTTCATAGGTAACAGATGGTGTGATAGGTAGAAGGGAGTTATACATGCAACTATTCAAGTCGCTAGCACTCAAAATATCTTACCCAATTTGCAAGATGTGAAGTTTAGGATTTTTTCGTGTGTGTGTGTGAGGAAGACCAGCCCTGAGCTAACATCCATTCCCAATCCTCCTCTTTTTTGCTTAGGAAGACTGACCCTGGGCTAACATCCCTGCCCATCTTCCTCTACTTTTTATGGGACGCTGCCACAGCATGGCTGACAAGCAGTGCGTCTGCGGGCGCCCGAGATCCGAACCCATGAACCCCACACTGCCAAAGCGCGAACTAAACTGCTGCACCACCGGGCCGGCCCCGAAGTTTAGGATTTTTTTAGGGACAGACATATCATAAATAATTCTGATGTAGCAATAGGTAAGTATATGGATAAATAGGTTATCCTGTGTAATTGTTTATTTGCTTACTATTATGATTTATATTGGTGCATACTATTCATTGATGGCCAAATATCCAGAGCAAATTTGCTAATGTATTGTGTTTAAAGAATAACAACCAGACTTGAGAGAAGAAAAAAGCACAGCATGACCACTATTTCCATTCCTCTCACAGGAAGAAAATTGAGTGAAGACAACCCTATCAAACTCTTGGGAGAGGGAATTTCAGACACATAAAATACTTTAGTGGAGGTATCAACTTTTTCCCTATAATTAGTGGTAATCTAATTGATATGTGTCTGCAAATGTCAGAATAAAGGTCAAGGACCTGAAAAAACATAACAGGGGATCAAATAATGATACTAAAAACTGTGATGTCTCCTAACATAATACTACATATTGAGTACTTTAGGTCATATCAAATTGCTCATTAAATGTTCAGGATATACTTTGATGACCTACTTGCTTAATATATAAGCACAGATCTTGTTTCTAACATACCTTTAAGCAATCTCATGACACATTCATTGTCTTATGGTGGCTGAGGTTGCAGGAGTTCAAAATGTATTGATAGTGGATGACTAGGCATCCAAGTGACAACACACATTACCTAATTTTAAATAATATGTTAGAGGTTTAACCTGTCTCGAGTTAGGGGAAGCTCTGATTAATGTCTTTATCATTTGAGCACTGAAATAAATAGCTATGCCATGTCCTTACATCTCAAAAGCAATGCTCTTTTATATGTTTATGCTGTAGGCTTTTAGAACAAAGGCTCTTTTCCCTCTTATATGTCTTGTAGTTGGGACAACTCTTCTGTGGCGTCTGTTATATTAATAAGAAATTCTGATTTCAGGCAAAGAGCCAATGATGACTATAAAGAGAAAATAAAGAGTCTTCTCATGCTTTTTTAATTTGAATTATTCACTGAGAAGATGAAAATGGCTGCATATAACATAATTTATTTGCTTTGTAGTATGCACTTGAAACTAATATTTCGTCAATGTATTTATTTATTCAGCAAATATTTACTGAAGGCCCACCATGTAAAGTCATCGTTATAGATGCTAGAGTGATGGTAGTGAATACAACAAAGTCCTTGCCTAGTAAAGAGGGCAAGGGCACTATTTTAAATAGTGGAACAAGGAAAATCTCTCTGAGGATGTGAGATTTAAGTTGAGACTTGAAGAATGGCGTTCTTTGATAAATTTAAAATATCTATTCATTCAATGACTCAAATAAATTTGTATTTTATAAATTTTGGCAGCATCTATACATATTTGAAAGTGGTAGGTAATATACTCAGTTTAAGGCTTTGTTCGGAACACTAACGAATTTGAGGATTCCTTATGATAACTATACATCCCACTCCTTCCATTAGGGCTCCAAAGCTGGGAACCACTCCTCTAGATCAACACCATATGTTCAATCCTGTCCCTCTGCTCCTTAATGTGGACTCCCCTAGTGTGCTCAAATGTGCCATGTTCATTGCTTTGTTCAAGTTCATTATTTCCCTCACCTGAAATGCCAGTCTTTTCCCAGACTCCCTATCTGTGCAAATTCTCCCTTCCCATCAAGGCGTACCTTCTGTAACAATAGATCACCATTTGGCGGTGGGGGGGGGGGGGGGAGGTTGCTATGTGCTAGGCACTGTGCTAAATGCTTTATATTCGTTATGTTATATACAAGCCTTGGTACTGACTATTACCATTCCTACTTTGTAGATAAGGACATGGGAACTTGAGAGTTTAAGAAACTTGCCTAAGTTCATATAACTGGGCAATGGCAGGTGTGATGACTCTGCTGTCCATGCTTGAAACCACTACTCTATGTGCCTTCCCTAGACCATTCCAGGACAACCATTCCATCTTGGTATGATCTTGCCTTATTAGAAGGCTTACAGGAAGTACACTTCCCAGCTGGGTCCTGCCTTGTTTTGTCCACTAGTATTTCATATAGTTTACACTTTCCAAGTTTGTGGAAAGACCATATTTTGTATTTCTTGGCCAGACTCAATAACGATGTTTACTGTTCTGAAAACATGTAAATTCAGAAAATACTTGGTGATTAATCACTAAACACGCAACTAATCGTATTATGTTTCTCACTGTTCGTGAGATTTTTTCTCAATAAGTTTAACAAAGACCTCATCTAGCTTTCCTGCCTCATCCTCCACAACTGCTTCAACATTCTCCACTTAAGAAATGGTAACTACCTGCAGTTCTGCAAACAGGCTGTATACTCAGTTATACCTCCAACGCTTTGTGTAGATTTTCCCCTTTACATGGTGTGCCCTCTACCCACGTACGGCAGAAAAAAATTTATGACAGTCTGAAAAACTTCAGCTTTTAAATTCAGCTAAAGTAATTTCCACTCAGAAGAATTGCCTGATCTTCCAGAAGCTTTAGGTGGTCCCCATGCACTCCTATGTCTATATTACACTATTCTATACATATCATTTTATTTTGAATTATATTCTTGGTTATTTGTCTCCATAAGAGCTCTGAGAAAATGTGAATTGTTTCTTATTTATCTTTGATTGTGAGCACCTACTACAGAGTACCTTGCACAGGGTGATCCTTAGTAAATATTTGCTGAATGAATGAATATATCAAGCAGTAAACATGTTTTTATCCCAGGTACCTAAATTGTAACAGTTTAAGTGCTGGAAAAGAGTCTAAAACCAGGGCAAAGAAATAATAAATGGTTTGATTTTTGAAGTGCAATACTATGCAAGCTGACGCTTCATTTACTTTTATGAAAGGCTCTATGTCTCTAAATTTATGAACCCCGTTTATAAACAAACTTTGGGGAATGTGGGAAAGGAAAACAAGCTGGACAGACTCTATGACATCTCAAAGACAAATAGCTACTGAAGAAACTAAGGTTTTCCCCTTTTGACTAGTGAATAGCTTCTTTGCCTAATATAATATACTGGCTATAAAGTCTTAGAATACATTCCTAAGAGGATTGCATCAGATCAGTTCACTGCACTCTCTGCTGATTCTGTAACAACTGGAAGATTGTATTCATTTTTATGAACCACATTTGAAGAGGAATACTGACAAATAGAAATGGATCCCTTGGATGATAAACAGTGTGGAGCTTATATCATACAAGCACTTGACGAAGAAACAAGGTTTGAAAAGAAAATTTGAGGGGAACATGAACACTGCTTAAAGAGCTACCTGGGGAATAGGGATTAATTTTATTGTGTGTCATTCCTGAGGACAAAGCTAGGACAAATAAGTGGATGTTAGAGAAAGGCAGCTCTCAATTCACCAAAGGCATAATACACACTGAACATCAGGATGTAGTAGCAGAGTGGAGTGTTGGAGGACTGAGGGGCAGAGAGACTCAGAACACTCAGAGAGACTCTGCCAAGAGAGAAAAAGTCTTGAGAGAAGAGAAGACAATGGTAGTCTCCAATAAAAAAGAAAAAAAATATATAAGGATCTCTTTTACTCTTCTTGGGGAATTAGGGACTGTTCATTAAGGTGGAATCATAGGTTGAATAAAACCCAAAATGAGTAGCCCATGATGACAAGAGGGCTGAGAGAGTGTTAGAAAGTAGCAGCTGTAACAAGTCATCAGAGAAGCTCCCATCAGTCTGGCTGACAGATGGAGACAGGAGTTTTATGGAGAAAACCAAAGTGCACACAATCAGTGGTGCTCTGCAAAGACCTGAGACCTGAGATCTGAGAATAATAGCTCAAGATTTGGTATTCAGTTTAAATACTAGTGTTGAAGTATTTGTATATGAGATCTATATGTATATATTTAATTCTTTAAAATAAAAATGTGGCAATAGGTGTAATCCTGTAGATATCATCAGGATTGCTGATAAAGAGGAACTACACTAGGATTTTTCACTGAAGATTACATAAATAATAGCTATACATATGCTGCTACATTTTAATAACTTTTGTTGGCCAAAATGGAATGCATAGAATCAAGGATTCAGGAAACCCCTACTGTTGGTAGTGTTCAGGCAAAGGAAGGATGATTCTTTCAAGGATATTATAGGCAATAGTCTTTGACTGGGTGAGAAGTTGGATTCAGTGACTTCAAATGTTTCTCATAAATTTATGATTTAGATATCTGTGCTTTAGCAGCCAGTTTGTATAAAAAGAGAGGTGGGCAGCTTATAATTGCCCTGGAGGTATTAGTAAACATGAAGAAATATACTTGCAAAAAATCTAAGTAGAATTTTTAAGAACTGGTGTTATTTTAGAATTGCTTATAAGGTTATTTTACACACAAGCATTAATATGTCCATATAATCCCCATGCCAGTATTTCAGTCAATGTATTTTGTCCTTTGTGCTGCAAAACCCTTAGCAGCTTTTCAGATGAGGTGCCCCAGAGAAATAGTATGCTAGTTCATAACCAATATTTAGACTTGGAAAATATGGCAGAACCAAGTAGAAAAAGCTAGTTTGGGAGGTGCAGGGTTGTTTTTTCCTTTAATTTTGCTTTTATACAAGAGATAATCTGGAAATACAATTTTTAAAAAAATCCAAAAAAAGTCCCTAAGGAAACCATGGGCACTTTGAGAAGTGCTGTTTACCAGAGTTTGTTAAGTTCATCCCTTCAGGTGTTTTACTGTTTTTTTAACCAAACCTTAACCTGGAAAATATTGTTGAAAGACAATATCCTCTTCATAGCCCTTCACTAGACAAAGTGTTAGGATTTATATAGATCATTAAACGTTTTTTTAATATAAAGTTGTGCTCTTCCAGTGCAGCTCTCCTAAGAAAGTGGGCATAGGCAATGCATAGCACAAGTGAACAAGTACACAATCATAAGCCCACCCTAGTGGTACTACCAGTGTACCTTTTGATTCAGCATATTAAGATTCCAGTGTGCTGCTTGGTTCAGAACTCAAAGAAAATGGCATAATGAACATATATACATTATTTTAATATAAGACAGACTTTGATAAGTCTCCTAACAGAAATTCAAATGATATGTTATTGGAGGATGGGAGAGGGTTTACCAGGAAGTCTTTTTTAGGTGGAATTTGCACTAAGATTGAAGGAAATTAGAATTTTGATTGGCATTTGAATTGCTAAAGGAGGAACCCACAGTAAGACTGAGAATTTAAATACAATTCAGATTGTGAAGACTTTGAAAGTCAGATTTTAAAAGTTATTCATGAGAGTAACGTCAGTATGACGGCAGAGTGAGTCGTTCCCTTAGTCTCTTGCCTCTAAGTTACAACTAAATGGACATTCATTAACCAGCAGAGGATTCCCTGCACAGCATTACAGGACCTCTGAGAGATCCACACAGCTATACATCTGAACATGGGTGGTCTGGATCCCGTGGAGGCAGTGGAACTAAGCAAGCACAACCTCCACTCCCTGGCTGCAGTAAGCCAGGTTGTGGAACCTTGTACAGTGGCTGGTGCAACTGTAAGAGGGGGCGGGGACAGCCTAGCCTGTGCAAATGCTTTTGGAGTTTCAGCCTGGCTGTGGGAGTGCCCACTGTGCCACAGTGGCCCCTCCAGTGGGAATGCTCTACACCGAGTGGTGGCAGCTTGGCCCCTACGAATGTGCACACCCACTAAACACAGCGCAGGCAAGAAGGTACCCCACCCACTTGGAAGGCACTCCTGCCCATGTTGCACAGCAACCCACAGGATCCACTGAGTGGCAGCTCATTCCCCACATGGGCGCCCCTCCCCCCAGTGCAGCATGGGCAAGAAGGCGCCCCCACATGCTCAGAAGGCTTCCCACCTGTGAACCACAGCAGCCCATGGGGCAAACCAAGTGGCAGCTCAGCTCCTGTGTAAGTGCCCCTCCCACCTAGTTCATAGCCGGTCAGCCAGTCCCCTGCTGAGCACAGAGGCCCCACCTGTGGTGCCTGACCTTCCCACCAGTGCAGGCCCTGCCCATATGGCCACCCTGTGCAAATGTACAGTAGCCCAACCCATGCAACTTCCAGCAGATGAGGAGGATCCTGTTCCCCCTTAGCAGTGGTAGGTGAAATCTGTGACCTGATACTACCACTAATGGGCTGGAAAAGATCAGTTCATCAAACACCATGAAGAACTACAATAACACTTCAGAACAGATGGAAAATGACAACTCTCCAGAAACCAATCCTGAAGTCACAGAAATGTATAATCTAAATGAAAGAGAACTCAAAATAGTTGTCATAAGAAACTCAATGAGTTACAAGAAAACTCAAAAAGACTGTTCAGTGAGCTCAGGAATTAAATTAATGAAAAGAAGGAATACTTCACCAAAGAGACTGAAAATCTAAAAAAAAAAAAAAAACAAACAGAAATTCTGGAAATGAGCAATACAATTAATGAGATAAAATATAATCTAGAAACCATAAAAAATAGAGCTGATATTATGGAGGACAGAATTATTGGGTTAGAGGACAGAAATATACAAATGCTTTGGGTAGAGGAAGAGAGAAAACTAAGATTTAAAAAAAATAAATTCTTCAAGAAATATCTGACTCAATTAGGTAAAGCAAATAATGATTATAGATATTCTACAGGAAGAAGAGAGGGAGAAAGGAGCAGAGAGCTTGTTCAAAGAAATAATAGCTGAGAACTTCCCAAACCTGGGGAAGGAACTGGACTTACAAGTACATGAAGCCAGTGGAACCCTAATTACATCAATGTAAAAAGACATTCTCCAAGGCATATAATATTAAAACTGGCAAAAGTCAATGACAAAGAAAAAAATATTAAGTGCATCAAGGCAGAAGAAAATAACCTACAAGGGACCACTATAAGGTTTTCAGCAGATTTCTCAGCAGAAACCTTGCAGGCTAGGAGAGAATGGAATGATATATTCAAAATACTGAAAGACAAAAACTTTCAGCCAAGAATCCTCTATCCAGTAAAACTATCCTTCAACTACAATGAAGAAATAAAAGCTCTCCCAGATAAACAAAAGCTGAGGGAGTTCATCACCACTAGACCTCTGTTACAAGAAATTATGAAGGAAGCCCTTCTACCTGAAACAAAAAGGCAAAGGTTTACAAAGCTTTGAGCAAGGAGATAAATAGATGGGTAAAATCAGAAAATTGCAACTCTCTATCAGAACAGGTTAGCAAACAATTAATTATAACATAAAAGATAAAGAGAAGAAAAGCATCAAAAATAACTATAAATACCTCAATGTAGTCACAAACTCTCAACACAAAAAAGAATAATTTGTGACAATAACTCAGAAGGGCAAGAGGAACAGGATGGAACCTGCTCAGGCTAATGGAGATAGGAGGCTATCAGAAAATGGACTATCTTATCTATGAGATCTTTTATACAAATCTCATGGTAACCACTAAATAAAGAATCAGAATAGAGCCACAAATAATAAAAAATGAGAAAACCATCACAGAAAACCATGAAACTGAAATGGCAGTCAGAAATACAAGGGAAGAGAAACAATGGAAATATAGAACAACCAGAAAACAAAAGATAAAAAGGCAGTATTAAGCCCCCACATATAAATAATCTGTCTAAATGTAAATGGATTGAATTATCCAATCAAAAGATATAGAGTGGTTGGATGGACCCAACAATATGCTGACTCCAGGAAACATAGCTCTAAAGACAAACATAGACTCAGAGTGAAGGGATGAAAGATGATATTCTAATCAAGTGGCAAGCAAAAGAAAGCAGGTGTTGCCGTACTTCTATCAGACAAAAAAGACTTCAAGATAAAAAATGCAATGAGAGACAAAGAGTATATAATGATAAAAGAGACATTCCACCAACAGGAAATAACACTTATGAATATATAGGAACCTAATGCAGGAGCACCAAAGTATACAAAGCAACTACTAACAGACCTAAAGGGAGAGTTGGCAGCAACACAATAATGGTAGGGCACCTCAACACCCCACTGACATCAATGGATAGATCATCCAGACAGAAACTCAACAAGGAAACAGTGGCCTTAAATGAAACACTAGACCAGATGAACTTAATAGATATATATTGAACATTCCAACCAAAAACATCAGAATACACACTCTTCTCAAGTATACATTGAATGTTCTCAAAGATATACCATATGTTGGGAAACAAGGCAAGGCTCAGTAAATTTAAGAAGATTGAAATCATATCAAGCATCTTTTCTGACCACAATGCTGTGAAACTAGAAATCAACTACAAGAAAAAAGCTGGGAAATCCACAAATATGTGGAGACTACACAGCATGCTACTGAATAACCATTGGATCAATGAATAAATCAAAGGAGAAATTTAAAAATACCTGGAGGAAATGAAAATGAAAATACAACATACCAACTCTTATGGGATGCAGCAAAAGAAGTTCTAAGAGGGATATTTATAGCAATATAGGCCCACCTCAACAAACAAGAAAAATCTCAAATAAGTAATCTTAAACTACACCTAATAGAGCTAGAAAAAAGAACAAGCAAGGCCCAAAGTCAGTGGAAAGAGGGAAATAATAAAAATTAGAGCAGAAATAAATCAAATAGAGACTAAAAAAAAAAAAAAAAAAACCAGTAGAAAGGAGCAATGAAACCCAGAACTGGTTCTTTGAGAAGATAAACAAAATTGACAAACCCTTAGCCATACTCACTAAGAAAAAAAGAGAGAAGCCTCAATTAAATAAAATTAGAAATGAAAGAAGAGAAGTTACAACAGAAACCACAAAAATACAAAGGATTATAAGAGAATACTGTGAAAAATCATATGCCAAGAAATTGGATAAGCTAGAATAAATGGATAAATTCTTAGACTCATACAACCTCCCAAAACTGAATCAAGAAGAAATAGGGAATCTGAATAGACCAATCACAAGTAAAGAGATTGAAACAGTAATCAAAAACCCCCCAAAACAAAAGTCCAGGACCAGAAGGCATCTCTGGAGATTTCTACCAAACATTCAAAGAAGTTAATACCTGTCCTTCTCAAACTATTCCAAAAAATTGAAGAAGATGGAATGCTTTCTAACTCATTATATGAGGCCAACATTACCCTGATAAAACCAGACAAGACAACACAAAGAAGAAAAATTATGGACCAATATCACTGATGAACATAGATGCAAAAATCCTCAACAAAATATTGGCAAACCGAATACAGCAGTACATTAAAAGGATCATCAAACATGATCAAGTGTGATTTATTCCAGGGAGGCAGGGATGGTTCAATGTCTGCAGATCAATCAGTGTGATACACCACATTAACAAAATGAAGAATAAAAAATCACATGATCATCTCAATAGATGCAGAGAAAGCATTTGACAAGACCCAACATCCATTTAAGATAAAAACTCTCAATAAAATGGGTATAGAAGGAAAGTACCTCAACATAATAAAGGCAATAATGACAAACCCACAGCCAACATCATACTCAACAGTGAAAAATTGAAAGCCATCCCTCTGAGAACAGGAACAAGACAAGGGTGCCCACTCTCATTACTCTTATTCAACATAGTACTGGAGGTTTTGGCCAGAGCAATTAGGCAAGAAAAAGAAATAAAAGGTATCCAAACTGGAAAGGAAGAAGTGAAACTCTCACTGTTTGCAGATGACATGATTCTATATATAGAAAACTCTAAAGAATTCACCAGAAAACTATTAGAAATAATCAACAAGTATAGCAAAGTTGCAGCTTACATAATCAACTTACAAACAATCAATTCCATTTCCATACATTAATAAGAACTAACAGAAAGAGAAGTCAAGAATACAATCTCATTTACAATTGCAACAAACAGAATAAAATACCTAGGAATAAATGTAACAAAGGAGGTGAAAGACCTAATCACTGAAAACTATAAGACATTATTGAAAGAGATTGAAGAAGACATAAAGAAATGGAAACATATTCCATGCTCCTGGATTGGAAGAATAAACATAGTTAAAATGTCCATATTACCTTAAACAATCTACAGATTCAATGCAATCCCAATCAGAATCCCAATGAGATTCTTCACAGAAACAGAACGAAGAATCCTAAAATTTATATGGAACCTAAAATTTATATGGAAAAGACCCAAATAGCCAAAGCAATCCTGAGAGAAAAGAACAAAGCTGGAGGCATCACACTTCCTGACTTCAAAATATACTAAGAAGCTATAGTAATCAAAACAGCAAGGTACTGGCACAAAAACAGATACACAGATCAATAGAACAGAATTGAAAGCCCAGAAATAAAACCACACATCTATGTACAGCTAATCTTTGACAAAGGAGCCAGGAACATACATTTGAAAAAGGAAAGTCTCTTCAATAAATGATGTTGGGAAAACTGGGCAGCCACATACAAAAGAGTGAAAGTAATTCACTATCTTACACCATACAAAAAAAATTAACTTAAAATGGAGTAAAGACTTTAATGTAAGACCTGAAACCATAACACTCCCAGAAGAAAATATAGGTAGTACACTCTTTGACTTGGTCTTAGCAGCATCCTTTCAAATACCATGTCTACTCAGGCAAGGGAAACAAAAGAAAAAATAAATATTGGGACTACATCAGACTAAAAAGCTTCTACAAAGCAAAGGAAACCATGAACAAAATGAAAAGACAACCCACCAACTGGGAGAAAATATTTGCAAGTCATATATCTGACAAGGGATTAATTTCCAAAATATATAAAGAACTCATAGAACTCAACAACAAAAACAACCCAATCAAAAAATGGGCAGAGAATATGAACAGATATTTTTCCAAAAAAGATATACAGATGGCCAACAGGTACATGAAAAGATCTCCAACATCACTAATTATTAGGGATAATTACCAAGACAAAAAAACAACAAAGTTTAAAGAGGATGTGGAGAAAAGGGAACACTCACACACTGCTGGTGAGAGTGCAAACTGGTGCAGCTACGATGGAAAACAGTATGGAGATTTCTCAAAAAATTGAAAATATAAATACCATATGATCCAGCTATGCTACAACTGGGTATTTATCAAAAGAACATGAAATCAACAATTCAAAGAGATTTACTCACCCCTATGTTCATTGCAGCATTATTCACAATAGCCAAGATGTGGAAGCAACCCAAGTGTCCACCAATTGATGAATGGATAAAGGAAATGTGGTATATATATACAATGGAATTCTATTCAGCCATAACAAAAGACAAAATCATCCCATTTATAGCAATATGGATGGACCTTGAGGGTATTATCCTAAGTGAAATAAACCAGACAGAGAAAGACAAACACCATGTGATTTCACTCATATGTGGAAGATAAACAAGCACTTGGATAAAGAGAACAGATTACTGGTTACCAGAGGGGAAAGGGATGGGGGGGGGTGGGGAAAAGAGGTAAAGGGGCACATATGTATGATAACAGATAAAAATTAGACTATGGTGGTGAGCATGATGCAGTTTCCACAGAAACTGATATGTAATGATGTACACCTGAAATTATACCATGTTATAAACCAATATGACCTCAATAAAATATTTGAAAAACGAGTTATGCTTCATGTGCAAGTAAATCACCAAAGAGTTTTAGAGACTAGTTAGGAAACTGTCAGGAGTTAGCACATGGGGAAAGATGGTAGAGAAGGTGAAGCTAAAGGTGACAATGAGTTTCCAAGAACAGTAAGACCATTAAATAAATGAATGAACAGAGGAAGAGGAACATGTATGTGAGTCAGATGATGAAATGTGTGGACATGTTAAGTTTGTGGGACCTTGAATTGCTTGGAGTGGTAAAGTAGGCCACTGGAGATATGAAATGGAGTTTAGAGGTCAAAATCTGTCAGTTATTACTTCTGTCTTGCATTTGAGTTTGCTAGATCATGTGGTTTTTAGAGAGGAATTTATTACTCAATAGATACATCTTTATTTACCATGGAACTTGAAACTGTTCTTTGCAAGATGTCCTTGATATTTTCCTTTAAAATGGAACTTAATCTATACTCTTACCAGAACCACATTTAACCCCTCCTAGATGTATTGTCACCCTCACAAAAATGGTTTGCCTTCTGGGCTGATAGCTGTCTCCATTCATTTGATGTCTGGTACAAGTTGATAAGAATATGCACAAATTATCTCAGTTTGTATTCTTCGTTTACCAGAAATAAAGATTGGAAGGGAAGTTGTTACCTGGTCTATTCTCCCGCCTCCTAGTGGGACTGTATTTTGCCCATTTGTGAGAGTTGTCAAGTAACTATACAAGTTTGACATTTATGGAAAATACTTTGTGAAGTGTGATACTTGCGTGTAGTGCCCTCTGCTGGGAGAATTAGTAGAATATAGGTGTTCTCTCTTGTTTGCAAAAGAAAAAAAAGCCCAGATATCAGAGGTAAAAATTAAAGGTTTATTATCTTTTAAGCAAATATGTTATATGTATTTATATATATAGTACATAAAAATAATTTAAAGTAATGAATTTATTTAAATACAAAGCTCTTTTGGTAATTTAAAATGTAATTCAGTTTATAAAAATTGGATTAACACAAATTTCATTAACACATTTGTGGAGAGAAAGAATGTGAGTTATGATAAATCTAGCACATATAAATATGTCCCATTTGAGCTTAAAGAAACACAATTACAGCCTTTCAGTTCCTTGTGGCTATGCAACTATATAATTTCCAGGACTGTTTGAAGCAAAATTTTCAACCTTGTCAAATTTTATATCCAGCCACATGTCCCAATTTAAGGTGGGAGAAAAAGTATGTTCACCATATTCATGAATATCTCACCTCAATATCTGACTTATGATTTATAGAAAATTTATCAGATTAACATTTAAAAAATTTTTTATTGGGGTAACATTGATTTATAACATTATACAAATTTCAGGTATACATCATTATATTTCAATTTCTGTATAGACTATATCATGTTCACCACCAAAAGTCTAGTTGCCATTCATCACCATACGAATGTGCCCTTTTCCACTTTTGCCCTCCCCCCACCACCCTTCCCCTGTGGTAACCAATCTCTTCTTGGTATCTATGTGTTGGTTTGTTTATCTTCCACATATGAGTGAAATCATATGATATTTGTCTTTCTCCATCTAACTTATTTCACTTAGCATAATACTCTTTTTTTGTTGTTGTTGTGAGGAAAACCAGCCCTGAGCTAACATCCGTTGCTAATCCTCCTCTTTTTGCTGAGGAAGACTGGCCCTGGGCTAACATCGTGCCCATCTTCCTCCACTTTATATGGGACGCCGCCACGGCATGGCTGACGAGCAGTGCGTCCGCGGGCGCCCGGGATCCGAACCCGCGAACCCCGGGCTGCGAAGCGCGAACTAAACCGCTGCGCCACCGGGCGGCCCCAGCATAATACTCTTAAAGTCCATCCATGTTGTTGCAAATGACAAGACTTCATTTTTTATGGCTAAGTAGTATTCCATTATATATATACACCACATTTTCTTTATCCATTCATCTGTCGATGGGCACTTAGGTTGTTTCCAAGTCTTGGCTAATGTGAATAATGCTGCAATGAACATAGGGGTGCATATATCTTCTCCAATTAGTGCTTTCATGTTCTTTGGATAAATACCCAGAAGTGGAATAGCTTGATTATGTGGTAGCTCTTTTTTAAATTTTTTGAGGAAACTCCATACTGTTTTCCATAGTGGCCGCACCAATTTACATTCCCACCAGCAATGTATGAGGGTTCCCTTTTCTCTACATCCTTTCCAACACTTGCTATTTCTTGTCTTTTTGATAATAACCATTCTGACTGGTGTGAGGTGATACCTCTTTGTGATTTTGATTTGCATTTCTGTAATAATTACTGATGTTAAACATCTTTTCTTGTGCCTGTTGGCCATCTATATATCTTCTTTGGAAAAATGTCTGTTTAGATCCTCTACTCATTTTTTAATTGGGTTGTTTTTTTGTTGTTAAGTTGTATGAGTTATTTATATGTTTTGGATATTAACCCCTAATCAGATATATGATTTGCAAATATCTTCTCCCAATTGGTAGGTTGTTTTTTCATTTTGTTGATGGTTTCCTTTGCTGTGGAGAAGCCTTTTAGTCTGATGTAGTTCCGTTTGTTTATTTTTTCTTTTGTTTCCCTTGCCTGAGGAGATATGATATTCAAAGAGATACTGCTAAGACCAAGGTCAAAGAGTGTACTGCCTATGTTTTCTTCTAGGAGTTTTATGGTTTCAGGTTTTACATTCAAGTCTTTAATCCATTTTGAGTTAAATTTTGGGGTGGTGTAAGATAGTGGTCTACTTTCATTCTTTTGCATGTGGCTGTCCAGTTTTCCCAACACCATTTATTAAAGAGACTGTCCCATTTCCATTGTATGTTCTTGGCTCCTTTGTCAAAAATTATCTGTCCTAGATTGGCCTTTTTTTAACAAAGCTTGATTTTTCCCTTTGTTACAAAGTAACCATGCTTAGTATGGAAAACATCAGACAGACCAAAGAAATAAAAATCATTCAGAATATCACCAGAATAAACTGTCAAAATTATCCTCTATTTCCTTTTAGTCTTTTTAAAGCATATTTTGTACATAGCAGTTTTGTATAACTTTTTTTCTCTTAGCATTATGACATAAATTTGTGTAATTCTAAAGACTTCTCTCTACATGGACCCTGCTTCCTTTTCCCTCTTCTATACAGTTAAAGAAAAGGTTAGCTCTCCAATACCAGACTGAACTTTTGTTCTTTACACCATAAAGAATCTCTTGCTTATTATCTGAGCCCTCCAGCTCTACTTTTACTCCTTTTTGATCTGAAACTGCAGTGTGAATCTGCCTACTAGTCATCATTCTGGCTGATTAACAGAGCCCTTTGATGTTCACTCTGTGGAAACTATGTGTCATTTGCAACAGTAAAATTTAGTGCCGGGGTTCTGTTTTAAGGAACTAGGCTAGGACAAAGAAATTTATGGCTCTCCAAATATCCAAGTCCTCTCTCACATTTCTCAGCCACCTTAGAGTTAGGAGAGGCCATTTGAAGAGTTCTGGCTAATGGTCTAGGAGCATTCATGGATATATTTTCAGTTCTGTTATTGGACCTATTAGCAGCTTTCTCTTCCTCTGTCATGGCGATTGTGGAGGCCACGTGTTCACATGGCACAGCCACAAGAAAAAAGCAGCCTGGATTGCGGATCCAGCCACCTTAGAGTCGTCCTACTGGCAATAGTCTATGAGTGAGAAATACATCTTGATGTGTTAAGCTATGGAGATTTAGGTGTGTGTTACCACAATATAATCCAGCCTATCCCGACTAATACACGATGCTATACTCAGTCACGGTGTTTGACAATGTGTTTTCTCTGCTTTGGATGCCCTTCCCAAGCACCTCTATCCCTTCACTAAGTCTTTTCCTAGATTTTTCTTATTTATCTTAAAGGGCTTATCTCAGCTTTGATTGCCCCCACCCCCCTTTCTGGGTCAGTTTTCTTCTCAACACGCTTCTGTCACCTAGGAGAATATGAATGAATGATTCTTGGTTATTTACAGATTGAAAGATTATTTTCTGAATATTGATTACGTACACTTCCCTTTAGAACAATTAGCATAGATCAGTGGTTTCAAAAGTTTGGTCTGCATACCCCTGAGAGTCTTTGAGACCCTTTCTAGAGGTCTGTGAAATCAAACAAATGGTGCAAAAGCAATGGTGGCTAAAACTTCTGGCATCTTAGCAAATCAAGTAGTGGCATCAAACTATACCAGGATCATGGTATCATTGTATTCTTCACTGCCACACATTCACAAGGAAAAAAAAATCCAATTTCATTTAAGAATTTCCTGGATGAAACATTAAAAATTATAAACTGTATAAAATCTTGACAAGTACAGGTCTTTGCAATATTGTAAATGACAAAATGAGAAGTACACATGCTGCATACTGAATTAAAAAGGCTGTCCTGAATAAAAGCACTGAGTAATTACATCACGTGCGTGCTGAACTCACCACTTTTGTCATGGAACAACATTTTATTTGAAAAGAATGACTGACAAACTATGATTATTTAGAATCAGTATTGGGCAGACATTGTCTTGAAAATGAATAAATGAAAACCATCACAAGGAAAACAACTGACAGTATTTATTACAAATGATAAAATTTGAGATTTATTGTAAACATTAGAATTTTGGTAAATTTATATGTGCCCCAGTGAACTTCACAGCTCCCTGATACTCAAAGACTTTATGATGGGATCAATTCTGATATTGATGAATGTGATTTTTTGATATTGTACACTAAAAAATGTCAACATTTGGAACTTCTGCATAACCCAAAATGACCAATAAATGCTATTACAAATCATGCATAGATAAAAGATCCATTCAAAATGCAAGATATACTAATGGATTTTAATATGACAAAACACAAAAAGTTAATTGATAGGCTAAATTTCACATTGGAAGAAACTACCACTTGTTGAGTATTGGTGTATTTTCAAAGGAAAATATCTACAAATATCTAAAAATGCTATTAACATATTCTTCCTTTTTTCAAATGCATACCTGTGTAATGCCAGATTTTCTTCATATACTTTAACCAAAACCACAGACTGAATAAACAGATATGAGAATCCAGCTGTTTTCTATCGACAGATATTAAGGACATCTGCAAAACTGTAAAACAATGCCACTTTTCTCATTTTTTTGCCTTGTAAATTATAGTTATTTTTTAATAAAAATTCTGTTATTTATGTTAACATGTAACAAATGTATTATTATTGTTTTAAGTGGATTAAATCTTTTAAATACTTTTCAGTTTTAATTTTTACTACAATAAATACCAGTAAATATAGCCTATATAAACAAAAGCTCTTGGGAATTCTCAATATTTTTGAAGAATGTAAAGGGATCCCAAGAGCTCAAAGATTTAGAACCACTCTATAGATAATCTAAGATCAAGGATATGGACTTGGCAAACCTAGCATAGTAGGCTGGCTACATGAGTGCGGAGAAAGAGTTTATAGTAGTGATAAGCACTCTCAAGTCCACAGACTTCATGCAACTCATTTATAATAAGTCCTTCAATCTCATTTCAGAATAAAAGCTGCCTCCAGAGAAAGTGGCAAAAATCCCACTATTCCAGGTTCCCAGGTACAAGAGAGAGTCCCTCGCAATAGCCTGATTAAACTCTCTTCAACCCACACTCCCTGTGCCAGGGCACTGCTGCCCTTTGCTCCTTTGCTGATACCCACCTAGAAACCAGAGGGAGTAATGGAAGGATGCTCTCAACCTGTTTCATCAATAGAGTAGAAAACCAGATAGATTCTTAGTTGAAGGGAAATACTAAGAGGCTACTTAGTGTTGTAAAAAGTCAACTCTCTTTTTGAAACTCTGAGGTGAACAGTCTGAGTAAGCTCATTATAACAGAAATTACATAGCCTCATGAAATAGCTACTACTCATGTAGGAGAGTTGGGAAAAGGAAAACAAGGGAGAAAAAAAGAGTGAAAGCCCAGCAGAACATGGACAAGAATGGAGGGACCCATCTTCTGCCTTCACAAACAAACACTCTCTTCAGAGGATGCTGAGGGCTCAAGTCCCCCTCTTTCCCAGACTAGTAGCCTTTCCTAAGAGGAACACATGCCACAAATGCAAGTTTTAGTTTCTTGTTGCTTTTTGTTTTTATTTTTGATAGGACCCAACATTCTGACAAAATGAGTGAGCCAAAATGTCCATGCATTATTGGAAGCGAGGTCTCAAAGGATATCATAAGATCATAAAAGAGCAAATACATTAGGAGATCTGAAGAAGCATGTGGAAAGTCTTGTGGCTGATAATGAATGATTAAAGAAAAAAATGAGCAGCTAAAAAATGAAAAGACAAGACTCCAAAAACATCCAGTAGAAAAGTAACTGGATCTACATGCTGGTTTTATAGAAAAATCAGTTACAAAACCTGCCACCACCATCTGAGGACATTGTCAAAGTCCTAATGAATATATAAGGCCAAAGGAGGAGCAAGGAGCAAATATAAAATGGTTAAGACAGCTCCAAAGGAGAAAATCACCAAGCCAGCAATTATCGAGTATTACTCCAGTAGGAGAAGCATCCCTCTCAGGTCTTACAAAAGTGGGTTATGATTACTGATTGGACATCAAGTTTCCAGACACTGAGCTCTCTGAGGTTTGCTTTCTTCTGATACAAACTAAATGAATACCTATAAGAACCATTTCAAGTGATCATTGTTTTTCTTAGTCTCAGGATTTTAAAGTATAGAACTTTAATATGTGTAACACATAATATACACTGCCATAAATGTTCAAAACACTTATATGTGAAATCTCCTTTTTATTACACATTGACTGCATGCATGTTGTTATGCACATATATCTTTCTAACCAAAGTATCTGTGCCAAGTTTTGCACTACTCTTATAATGATAATATCAAGACTATCAGGAAACAAATTTAAAATTTTCATATTATGAATAAAGGAACCAAATTAATTGTTCTTCTTTATCTAAAATTACCAGTTTACATAATTAAGTAGAGTACACTCTAAGTTATAACTTTTTTTGTGATAAACTTTACCATTTAAAAACATCCACAGAATTATCCATCTGTTTTGAATAGTGTATGATTGGACATAATGCTAATTGGCAGTACTTGATTTCAAAAAATAGTCAATAAAATTTTATATATAAAACAGCTGCCACTGCATTGTTACCTCTCATTGCAAAGTTTGTCACTAACAAAGTGACATGCAATAAAATACAGAATGCAATACAAGTAATACTTAGAAGTTGAAATGATTAACCAATTAGGTTCCATAAAGCTCTCCTCATTTTGAATTTTAAAAGAGAGGTGCAGAAACATTTATTTGTAATAAATCGATTTTTTTTTTCAAAAAATCAAGTTTACTATTCCAGATTAATAAACTCTGGCCCTCATAGGCAGATGGGAGCCAAGAAGATTCCAAGTCCAAGGTGGAGTTTTGGCAAGGGTTCATGTTGAACCATCCAACTATTAAGGAAGCTGGGTCTGAAGGCTCAGAAACATACAATTACAGGACTGATAGAAATTTTAGTGGTGACTAGTATCACTCTTCTCCGCTTCTAATCCCACCTCCACTTTGAAAATCAAATCTTCCCCTCTGGATGAGCAGATATCCAGTCTCAACTTGAATCCTTCTTAACCCTCCTGGAAAAAGGTAAATTTATTGCTTTTGTTATTCTTCCTCTTTCTTAGACAGCTCACAGGAGCAGTTGTCAGAGAGGTCACTCCAATAATAAAAAGGCACATGTCATCGTGACCAAAATTGGGTGATTTAACATTCTTCAAAGATGAATTAATTCCTTTTTATTCATATGTGTTTCTTTTGAGTAACTCCTTGATATGACTTGTTTTTCTATTCCAGTGAAGCCTGCATTTTAAAAACAGCATCTTATCCTTTCATCTGACACTTCTATTGATGATAAATGAAAGTAAAAGAAAACGGCTCCTTTGGAACTTCTGAGTATTCTTCTCCATTTGCTTCATCACATGGCCTTCAGTTCCCAATCAAAATAAGATCATCCAGGTAACTAAATTTCCCTGTTCTCCTCTATCCTTTGAGTACCCTTGATTTATCTCTCTTTTCTAGTTAATGCTTAATTAACATGTAACAGAATTCTTTACTGAAGTAGGAAAGTTTGATTATTATACTTTATGTTAATTTCAGAAATTACTTCTAAGGGGATATGAAATTGGTTTATTCTAAAGAGACTTGAAATTAACAGTAACAAAATAAAGAGATGTTGAAAAATAATTACACATAACATCAATTTTCTTCTACCAAGGGAAGTCATTTGAGTGCAACCATACTGTGTGAGTTCTGTGAATGAAACTCAAGTCCACTTTCTGTTGATATGGTGAAGAGATCCCTACATATGTTCTGTAAATCTTCTTAAAGTATGGAAGCAATAGGATAATATAGAAAGGAAAAAAGAAAATATGATTTTTGTTTGGAGAGACCATTGCAAATTTCACAAGCCAAATAGAATTGAGGGTCTAGTTATTTTGGGTTTTATATAACTTATTTAGGTATTTATATCAACTTTATATTAGGTGTTTTTCTAGAATGTTGCCATGAGGAATGTGATATATGTTCATATATCATTCATCTAAAGTTTAATAAGGCTTGGGAAATCTGAGATCTATTCTTAGGCACATTTCTAACTTTTTCCATTTTTTGATCTGTCTCCTATCTTCTATGTCCTTCTCACTGTGTGCTTAACTTAATTCCTCTAGGTCTGAAGGGCCCGGAGGGCATGGTGAAATGACAGGAGATATTTGGTGCTGCTTGGAGAGTTTCATGAAAGCTGTGAGTGAAGAGAGAGGCAGTGGGAACCGAATTCACCAGGTCATGATTCAGAGAGCATTTTTATATAGGATCAAGCAAAAGATATAAAATACTCTACAAATATAAATGCCTTTGTGAAAGTGTTGCTGGTGTTATTTCCCAGTGTGAACTTCTTACTAGTGTTAGGTATTCCCCAAAGCTATAAGAAGTTTCAGTCTTTTCAGAACAAGTAAACAAACAAACAAACAAAACAAAACCAACCAACAAAATCCCTACAAAAAATGTGGAATGTCAACATCTCTGGTCAAAGTCACTTCCTTATCATGGACTTCCATGATGGACTAAGAAGCAGAATGATTTAAGATGAGTGTTATTCTGCTTCCTTGGGCAAAGTTGTTAACCTCTTTGTGTCTCAGTTTCTTCATCCGTAAAGTCAGGACAATGGTGGTATACTTCACAGGACGTAAGGATTAATTGGGACAATACATGTTATTAGAATTGTGCCTTATACACAGTAAGAACTCAGTAAATGTTAAGCTTTATTTCATTTATTAGGATGATGATAATGAGTAATACAATATTTGATGTTAACTACGACCAAATGGGTTAAATATCAAGGTAGTTAATAACTGGAATTTAATATGCTGAGAATTCTTTAAGAGCCGTTGGTCTTTAAACATTTTAAGAAAGTGGGGTTATATATAATAGAAAAGAACTAAAAAATGCCTTTAAAAGCAAATTTCTGAAACTTTGGGACAACTACAATATATGGTTGTGTATGATATATACTTATTCCAGAGCTTTGATTCACAGAAAATGGTTATCAGTTGATAGATTAAAATCCCTATTTCTGGGAGGAGAAAATTTAATAGGTAAAAGATTTTCTCTTATATATTCAATCTAGGTAATTGAAGCTTAAAATGTAAACACTGTATAATGACTCGTGTGAAGACTCTAAGTCAAATTTTCAGTAAATACCGATAAAAATTTCTACTTTTGAAGAATGAATATAACAGAATCCTGTGCTCGCTTCCACAAACTGTGAGACCAAGAATATGGCCAGTAATTAATACTTCTCCCCTATAAAACAGCCAGCTACAGGCGAAGTACGTGGATCTGCCTCTTGTTGGAACAGAAATGCTCTCCCCTCCAGGCCCCTCCAGCCTCCATTCACCATCAGCCCCCAGCTGCAGTTTTTACAGCCATCTTCTTGGCCATTCCATCATCCACTTCTGAGACCTGCTAATGCCATTTTTGTGTGTGTGGTTGGCTCCCAGTCACTGAGGAAACATGAGCCCCCAGATCAGCCAGAATTATTCCTCTGAGATGGAGGTTGCTGTCAGCACCTGGTCAGCCTACATCTGCTGGCCCACTCACCTACCTGTCTCTGCACCTCCATTCCCACCAGATGTCGTTCCCTGGCCAGGTTGCACCACTTCTTCCGTGAGTTGGCCAAGGAGAAGCCCATGGGTGCTCTGTGTCTCTCTTTTTTTTTTAAATTTTTTATTGAAGTCACATTGGTTTATAACATTATGTAAATTTCCCCGTTGATAATATTATGTAAATGTCCCCATGCAAAACCAGCATGGCAACAGGGTCCTTTCCCAGGAAGTCCAGAAGCCATCCCAAGATGAGTGGGATGCCCAGCAGCCTGCACACCTTGGAAGTTGCCTTTGCTTGGGAGACAGGGCACGCCCTGGGTGCTGCCTGCCTGGATCCCCACCTCTGTGGCTTCCTGGAGAACCACTTCCTAGACCTGGAGCTGAAACCCATCCAGAAGATAGGCAACCACCTGACCAAACTCTGCTGGCTAGCTGGTCGGAAGCCTGTCTGGTCCAGTGTCATCCTCAAGCATGACAATGAGCCTCCCACGCCCAGTGGCCTTTGAGGGGCCCACCGCTGCATCCCCCTGGCCTGCCTGAGGCCCTCCCTCCAGCCTCAAGGTAGCTTTTTAACTACCCTGGAGCCCACCCCCAAGCCACGGACCAAGTGGAAACAATAACAGCAAAAGGAAAGAGAAAAAGCCACTTGCAAAAGACGCTTAAGAAAAAAAAAAAAAAAAAAAAGAGAGTAAATTCATATTGAACAAAGATAGTCTACTTTAAAATTTTTTTGATTAAAATACATTATACATTTTTATGGTTTATAGCTAAATCTTTTTATCTATGTTACAAATAAAGAATTTCCACAGAAACCTGTATCAACACAGAAGAATTGGTGTACCTGGTCTTTGTCAGTCTAAAATATGTTGTTTTGCCTAGTTTTGAGGATGATGAAATTCATGATGATTGCAAGAGTTGATCAAGACCGCAGTGCAAATAAAGACTCTGTCAGTGCCTAAATTCTGACCAGATTTAGTTCACAACGACACCCCTTCCACAAAAGCTGTGACATGAAGGCAGATACAGCATGTTCCTCAGAATGTTTTGGTTCCGGTCTCTCACAGTGCTGTCTGCTAACTTGCAATGGACAAGGACATACTTTCATAATTCCAGAAAGTCTGAATGACTAAAGCTAGAGCCTTATGCTATGCTGAGATAATCATGATGTAGGTCCATGAAATAGAAAACAAATAGTCCATTTCTGACAGGAGTAATTTCTTTGCATAGGCCTTCCTTGACCAATCATGAGATTTCTTGTTTCGTCTTATAGAGTCTGTTTAGAGCTAAAGTTCATAAATACTCCCTCAGGACCACACCACAATTCCTTCAAAACAACCCTTGTACATACTAATTTAAAATGCATGTTAAATAAGGCTTAGGAGTAACAGGCAAAAATGACCTAAGATAGTTGCTACAAGACGCTTTTTTCTTAGATACCAGTCTTGGAGGCAATCCAGTTGCGGTAGGCAGTTACTCGTATATAGACGCCAGGCTTATTGATTGTACCACATTCGACTCCCCAGCTCACTATTCCAACAAGGTACCAAATATTTCGAGAATTGGGATAAACTAGTGGTCCTCCAGAGTCACCCTAAATAGAACAAATAATATTTATCATTATGAGAATTTACTTCCAGATACTTGACTTCCACTAAGTGATAAACCCAGATGAAGTTTGTGATTCATGCTTCATCTAGGAAGGTATATGGTGTCAATCCCTGCATCACCCTAACCACAACTGTGACCAGCCAGAATATATTCCCTGGGGCTCTTTGGGGTTGACCTGAAACTTGAAGGCATGAACTGATAAGTTACAAGGTCTGGTTCTATGAGAAAGCTTTTGGGAGACATATATTACAGATATACTTTGAATTTGGGGCTTCATGTCTGAGAAAAGTAGCCAGAACCCTAGCCATGAGGAGGCTAAGAAAGTAAGAGAAATGGGCTGGAAGTAAAAGAAAAATTTCTGAGACTGGTCCTTTATTGAAATATGTTAAGAATACGGACTGTGATGCTAGACTACCTTGGTTTGTATGCCAGCTCTCCCACTTACTAGCTGTGAGACCTTGTGCAAATTATTTTACCTTCCTCTGCCTCAGTTTCCTCATCTATAAAATGATAATAATGATAATACCTACATCACAAAGTTGTGATGAGGATTAAATGGATTAATACTTGTAAGGGACTTCAATCAGTGCTTGGCTCAGAGTTGAGTCCAACATAAGTATTTATTAAACACTTATAAACACATGTTGCATGTTGGGGAGAATGACATTAATGCCAAAGCCAAGAGGGAGTTTGACAGGATTGTCAAAGTACAAATTAATTGAAGCATAAAATTGTCTCCATATTCATGATTTTCATAAAATAATAGCAGTTACTTATATGCTATGTGATCAATGTAAATAACGTCCAGACTTACCTGGCAGGCATCGATATTTCCTTCCATGTACCCGGCACATAGCATTGTGTCCTGTACCATACCATTATATGCTTCCCTAGCATTGCAAGTGTTTGTATCAATAATCTTCACAGGTGCTTTCTGAAGTAACACTGGGTATTCACCTACAGGAAGTAAACATTATCAGCAAAAAGAGCTGCTCTGAAACAGAGCAGGATAGAAACTTGTTTTGTTCTCTGTGCGTAAGACCGATGTTTGACTCTTGCTTATTCTTAGGATGAAAAAGCCCACTCAGTTCCCTCATACAAACCAATGAAAAAGAAATATTCAAAGAATAACTTGAAACATCTTTCTAATGCTGCCTTTCTATGACCTTATCTCTCTTTTTATATCTTTGGACTAGAACTTTCTCAATTAGGTTCTCCAGGTTAGGGAGCTTCTGCAACCAAATTGGTCTCCTTGGCATGTTCCAAACCAAGGCAAATTGCAAAGCCATAACTCCATATGTGCCATTCCCTGACGGATCACCCGGGAGTACTGGGCATCTGGAGGTAAATGATGCCTTTGACTCTACCTAGATCACTAATTTTTCTTGTTGCTTTTATACCTTACACACTATGTTAAGTTTGCACTGGACTTACCATCATGTGAAAGTGCTCCCCATCCTGTAACAACAACTCCTTCACCTGGTGCAAAAACCTGTGTGGCTTCAGGAAGACAAACTCGATGTACATCATTCTTAAATAAAACTTTTTGAGTGAGCAGTATGACTGCAATATCATCGTGATGTTCACCCCGGATGTAGCCTTCATGAATAATAATTTGTTGAACATTATGTTGCATATAGGGTGGAAGTACTTTAGTGCCAAAGCTGACAGTATAGTTTCTTGGATTTTGCGTCCTAAAGAAATAAAAATCATGTATTTCGTATTTATTTCAAAATAAGAGAAATATGGCCTGCATCTACTATACTCTTTTCATGATATTAATATTTCCTTGCTCTGTAGTCCATTAGCAGTGATGTAATATGATATTTTAATGCATTTTAAAAATCTTGCTTGAGTCCCTACACTATACACTATGTAAGGCAATGGGCATATAGAACTAGAAACAAATAGCTCATGCTTTCAAGAAATTTAGATCTAATGAAAGATGGGCATAAATACAAGCAGTTATAATTTCTTAAATGGTTGTGTATATATTTAGCACGACCACAAAACAGGAGGATTTAAATCTGCATACTCTAGGGAATAGAAGATTTCTTAGGCAAAGTAGCATTTTGGATGAGAATATAGAGCTGAGTCATATTTGCTTAAAAGATGAGGAGAAGGGGACAAGCATGTGCAGAAGGGGAGGTAAGTATGAAGCAGGAAGATGTGTTTTAGCAACTACAAGTAGTTTAGGATGTCTGGAGTATAAAGTGATGAGAGATGAGAATCATGTAAGAGAAAAATGTAGTATTAAGAATGAATGACTTCCGATTTTACTGATTAGATAGGAAAGCCTTAGATTGGCTTACCAAATAATTTGTCTTCCAAACCAGGACACTTTTGAGAATGAAAGGGAGTGCTACTGATAATTAAGCTGGAATAACAGGTGTAAACTGGAACTGTTCCAGGGCCATTGGTGTCCTTAGCCTTGGACAACATGACGAACTTACTTTTGAAAGCAGTGAGCTGCAGTCAGCAGGTATCTTTCACTGATCAAAGATGCCCCACAGTAGTGTTGGCCATTCATTTTGAGACTTGCTTGCCACGGCCATTCTCCTTCCTGAGCACTGGAACCTCCCTTGACTCTATCATATGTAGCTGACATCCTTGCTCGTCTCCCACAGCCTATCAGAAAGAGTTAGTTTTGTTCCATTGAGAATAGGAAGATACTGTTTATTTGATTACAAAGTCAAGAGTGAGCTGTTATTCTTGTATAGTTCTATCTGACAAGATCTTGCACTGACAATATCTTTATTTGAACAGAATGTAATCTGCACAGGAATCACTAGCAGCCCCTGGATCACCTCCATATCTCTAAGACACTTCAGCACTTGGAGAATATGAAAGCTCTGGGAGGTAGATAAAGTCACGGTTGTGTCCATGGACTCTGCAACCAGGCTCTCTGGTTTGAATTCTGGCCCCACCATTTACAAGCTGAATGAGTTTGGGCAAATTGTTTCACTTCTTTGTGCTTCAGTTTTCCCACCTCTAAAATGGGGTTAATAATAATACCTATCTCTAGAATTGTTGTGAGGATTAAATGAGTTGTATGTAAAGCAGTTAGAACTGTGCCTGGCCAAGAGTAACAAATCTTGACTGCTGTATTTTAGATCATCTCATACATTTAATTAAAAAGTATCTGAACTTACGGTTGTTGATAATTTTTTCAGCATTGACCTTGTTGATTTCTAAAATAGAACAAAAAAGCCCATAGTAAATTTAATATCTAGCATTATTCCACTGACCCTGGTGCCAATGAAGTAAGATCGTAGGTCCAGCAGAACAGACGGTCCAGAAATAATTTGGAATCTCAGGATGAAATGTCGATAGAAAGGAGAGAATATTGGTTTATTTGAATTGTTCTTTTACTATATGTGAATGTAAAATGTGGAAATACCATCTTCATAGTTCCACATGAGAGACACATTTTTTTAACTGAAATTGTATTCTATATCAGCTAAAGTGGAAAATTGCCAGTATCTTTCCTTAGAAGAACAAGAAGACCCACAGTGAACCTGATTCCTGTCAGTACCCAAAAATAACAATAAAAAAAATGACCTGCCTTATAATGGCAGGTTGTATGCTACTTTTGAAAGTTATAGATCATAAAAAGAATAGCAAGACATACTATTACTTACAAGGACTGTTCAAAGTCTTATTATTTGCTTCAGAATGAGAAGCAGCTTTTTTACCTCAGAACCGATTTTAAGGTGTGGCATTATGATTTAAATATGTTTTTAATAATGAAGAACACAAATTATTGCTCTGATGTAAAACAATGACTTATTCATTGAAGATCAGCTTTGTGCCTGGTGCATACATGTGTTAGGGATGAAAAGAGGAAAGTAATACTGCTCCCATCTAATACATAAGCTTACCCACGAGCCTAAGGGAATTAGGATCTGTAGTGAAGGATCCTGAGTGGTTCCTCAGCATCTGGCGTAAGATGCTTTCAATTCTTCCTCTTGTGTTTTCCTTCATTGATCTGGGAGCCTTGAACATCAGCCATATATGTGCTGTCACACTGTTGCTATCAGGACTGGAAACAACATAAAGTTTTTATATGTTGCTAAAAAATAGAATTTCCTTCCTCATTTCCTGCTCTTTCACGTCTTGGTTTCTTCTGCTTTTTTATGGATTTGTAGAGTGCCTTCACTTTAGGTTAATCACAGGATCATTCATTTTCCTATTTACTTGGTGACAGTATGCATGCAGCTATATTATTCAGCTTATTATTTTATTTATTTTTTGTGTGTGTGAGGAAGACCAGCCCTGAGCTAACCTCCATTGCCAATCCTCCTCTTTTTTGCTGAGGAAGCTTGGCCCTGGGCTAACATCCATGCCCATCTTCCTCTACTTTATATGAGACACCGCCACAGCATGGCTTGACAAGCGGTGCGTCAGTCCATGCCCGGGATCTGAACCTGTGAACCCTGGGATGCCGAAGTGGAGCACATGAACTTAACCACTATGCCACTGGGCTGGCCCCTATGTTATTCAGTTTAGAGGACAAGTAGCTCTACAAATCTGAAAAGTAAGAACAGCCTGAGGGACAGGGTAGAAGTATCATGTAAGAACTGGGATCATTTATTAATACATTCATCCATCATTTATTAAGCAACTGCTACAGACAAGTGTCTGGATTAAGTGCTATTGGGTGATGCAAGAGTGACTAACACAGGGTTCCTACTCTGAAGGAATTTCCAGATTTCCAGGGGAGATAAGACATGCATACAAATGATGATAATAAGTGAGGCAGAAGTGATAAGATATTTCTCTTATCTGCAGATAGTCAGAAGATTGATGTCATTTTTTACTTAAAGG
This sequence comes from Tapirus indicus, assembly GCA_031878705.1. Lineage (NCBI taxonomy): Eukaryota > Metazoa > Chordata > Mammalia > Perissodactyla > Tapiridae > Tapirus > Tapirus indicus. Next base: position 52,467,117 of record CM062919.1, read on the forward strand.
ATGAGAGAGATTTTCATGGAAGAGATGACACACACACTGAACCATGAAGTATTTTCATTGTTACTTTAACATCAAGCAGAAAATTTCATCAGGTAGAGGAAAGGAGAAATAGTACTCCAGAATAACTGGGTAGCAATAATATTAATTAGCATTTATTGGGCATCTGCTGTGTTCCAGGTACTTTGTTATCACATTTATTATCACACTTAGTCTCCACAACAACCCTGAAGAATAGGTGTCGTTATCTTCACTTTATAGATAAGGAAAAATCTCTGACAGATTACTAAGATCCAGATTTGGTACAATTGACTCCATAACCTGGGCTCTTTACACTATGCCCTCTGTCTCCCTATAATCAGTCAGCCAGTGACAACAGTGTCTAGGAGACTGAGTCAGATGGAGGAGGACCTTTAATTCTAGCCAAGAGGTAGCAATAAAGAGAAGTTGTTGAGTAAAACCATGCTTGAGGAAAATTAACCTGACTTTGGTGTTCAGGGCAGATTTGATTGGGATTGAGAAAAGGTGAGCAGCCCAGGAGGCGGGCCAATGGACATGTAGGAACTGTCAATCAGCCCTGAGGCTACTATTTGAAGTGGCATTATTATGCTTTGGATCTCCCTAACAGATGACCAACCTTTTGGCATATAAATCAATAATCATTCCTAGGAAGTACTCAGCTCACACAAGTTTGATTGTTGTAGCGGGGTATACCAAAATGAAAACCTCTGTCCTGTAACCTCTATCACTTCCTACGGGCACATACCTCCTATAGATACTTGAAGTCATATGCATAGAAAAACATAGCAGGAGCCTTCTGGTGGTTGTGGTCATCTCTGAGAGACACCTGGGCCCTTCAATTTTAGTCTCCCATTTCTTTCCAATACTAAAATTGGCCCCTAAGGGTAATGCTAGTTGAGATCTTGATCAATCCTGCAATTCCAAGAGTTCCAGGAGCAGGGAAAGAAGGGCAGACATAATTTGGTGGTGTTGTGAAGGTGAAAGCAATAATTGCCTTCATTTGAGATGTGTTTATTTGCAAATATTTCCACACACATGATCTCCTTTGACCCTACTACAGTTTTATGAGGGAGGCAGTGTAGGTGTTATTATCAATATTTCACAAATAGGGGAGCAGACTCAAAGTGATATAGTGACTTGACCAAGGGTCTAGAGCTACTAAGTGGCAAAGGCTGGTTTCAGGTTGTCTAACTCCTTTTCTGGGGCTCCCTCTGCTATACCATGCTACTCCAAACCCACATGCAGGGAACACAGTACACCTATTTCTCTTCTTGTTTTTGTGACTAGAAAGATTTCCTTGGCGTGAAAGCCTGGTGTTGATATGCTCTCTTCTATCCTATAAGAACCCTAGGGCAGTTCCACAAGGTGTTTAGCTGACTTGCAAGTAGAAAGACATAAGAAAACAGGGTCTGTATTCATGCTACTGCTAAATAAAAATCTTAAAGCATCAAACATTGGTCTAAGGGACCATCTAATGTTTGCTGGACGGAAAAACTTAAGAAACCAGAGGGATATGTCATCTGTAATTTAAGGATTGATACATTCTCATTGATCTAATGAACTCAACTATACAGTTTGATCTTTGCTTTGGTTTTATACTGAACAGTTAATCGGACATTTAGCTAAGGATAATGCTGAATATTAGTAACTCATTGGCTAATGATTGTAACATATCACTAGACTCATTTTGCAGAGGAACTTGAAGTATAACAGTACGTATGATGGGTTGATCTCTTTTCTGATTGCTATTGTTAGTTACTTACACTAGTGTGATGACTTGAGAGTTGATATATTGTCTATAAATGTTAGAACTTTGAAATGCATCAACCATCTGTTAAAGAGAACATAGAGTCAAACATCAAATTCCAATAATACATTTATATTTCAGAAAATTAACAATGAAATAAATATAGGAAAATACTAATTTACCTTGGTCTCAAGAATTTTGCTGAGATAGTTATTTTCTGGTGATGTCTCCCTTTCATAATTTCTATTGTATGGGATGTCCAGCACTTTGAAGCTACCCTGGTAATGGTAGGTCGTGTTTTCTGTGAGATAAAGAAATGATCCAAGAATCATTTAAGTGAAATGGATTTCAAATCCAGATACAGATTACACAGTAATACCAACTAATATATATCTTCTCATATTATATATTGATAAACCCTGTGAATCTTTCCGGCACGGTTGACTAGATAACTTGGGCATTGTGGAAAGTGTTTGCAAGACCAAGAATGGAGCAGATATATATCAGACAAAGGTCAGAAAGAGGAGTAACATCTTGACTGAGGCAGATAGAACTATGTACTATAAATGAGATTTCTAATCTAGAATAATCAATTGCCAGACTATGAATAAAAATAGTTATCATTTATTAAGTATCTACTATGTGAGGATACTTTATAAAAACCATTTGAAGTATACCAGTTTTTCAGGAGAAATGTAGTGTCAGAGATATTCAGTATCCAATATCATATAATAGCATAGCCTAGCATATAATAAGCACTAAATAAATGTTAATATTATTTTGCAATATGATCATTGCCTTTGAAGACCATCTTGTGGAAAAGATAGGCTCGATATGGATGAAATCATTACTAATGAGGTACTAATTAGGATATAATTAAATGATAAAGGTAATTATTCCACGACAAGTTCTATATGAATGCAGAGAAGGCAGACACCATAATTAAAATAAAATATGATGTCATTAAAATGTGGTGAAAATGTTTTACAGTGAGAAGGTGATGGAAAAAGAAACCAGAAGGCTCTAAACAAAATGCTGAAAATACGTTGATTATAAAGAATAATTTGTGAATGAACACTGTTAATTGTAGTTAGCTTGTCTGTGCGTCATGGATCTTTCACTTTTACTATAGAGACCAAGCTTTGCAATGGTAGTTTATTAGGTTTTACTATAAACAGCAAAAAGAACTGAAGGATGTGTAAGATCACTCCTTCAACTTTCTTTTTCATAATTCAGTATTTACAATGCATCCTTCAGTTCTTTATTTAGATTCCTAAATATTTTTACCTATTATGACAATTAGACAGCCATGAATATTCCTCAGTGTAAACTAATATATTGTCAAGATACAAACTGTTTTAATTATAACTGCATGGAGCACTTTTCACAAGGCCAGTGGATAAACTGAATGTTTAATGTCTAAAAAATTTAAGACTAAGAAATCATACACTAGAACAAGGAAATCAACTCTTGAGTATCCTATTCTTAATTTAATTCTAAGCAGCAGTCCTAATGGGCCGCTGAGATTGCTCACTGTGCTAAGGTCACTGTGCTCTGTTGGTATCTGATGAGATGAAAATAACCCCCTAGGGATGGGATATTGATAAGACATAAGTGCACCATTTCTATAAATGGTTCAAATGCCAATATGAATTGAGAAAGATGGATAGGGAGAGAAAGAAGGAAGCTGTTTCCAACTTTCCATGACTTGATTACTTATAACATTTCTGTAAAGAAAATTTAAAACTTACACACATAATTTTTTGTTTGTTTGAACTAAAGTGCTCTGGGGGCAATAACAGAGTTTAAGCATGAATTATTAGAACATTTCTATGTAAAGCTGACAGAGTAAAAGCACTTCTTTTATATTCTCCTGCCTCTAAGCCCAAAAAAAGAACAAAAGACAAGGGTGGAGGGCTCAATTCCAAGGAAACAAAAGAAAACAGCCACACTCCAAACTAAAATCTATGAAGCAAACGTGACAAAAACTGTGAAATATATGCTAAGGTGAGGAGTGACATAGATCAGAGACACATCTCATAAGCTTAGTTGAATGAAAATTTTTCTAAAAGTTCTTAAAAATTCTGGGATTTAAGTAATAAGACTTCAGGTTCTGGAAAAAGATAAGGAATATTTCTGTAGAGACCTAGTTTGACACTGCAGAATGGCAGCAGTGAAAAGAAAAGTGAAATCATACCAATGTGCCGTTTTTATTATATATGATCTAATCTCCCAGCTGAGGCAAGCTGCTGGAGGTAAGCTGAGGTGGAGAAGGGAAGGAAGTCAGGACCACTATATCATAATTCAGAGAGTCTGTAAATTAGGAAGCTTTCCTCAGGGCCACTCTAGCTTCCTAAGTGTTAAAACCTGAAGGTAAATTTGCCCTAGTGTTAAAGAAAATAGCAGACTGGACAAGAGAATGTTTGAGATGGCAAACTAAGATATAAGCTGCAAACTCTCTTAGCCTACTAGCCACCCCTAGACTCACTTCCCACAGTATTCTTTAGAAAACATCTTGTTCAGATCAAGAAAAGTAAACAATAATTACAAAGGATCCAGCAGGGAATTGTACATAGACATTGAAGGGGAAAAAAGCCAAAGGAAGAAAGAATATAAACAAAAATTAGAAGAGAAATTATCAAGGGAACAGAGGAAGAGAGTTTTAACAACTAGTTCCCATTGTCTTGAAGATATTACAGAAAAAAGAGCTCAGCAATATACAATTCAGTGAAGAAGAAAAGCTGCAGAATTCAGTAAAGAAATGGAAGAGAAAATAAGACTATCACAGATGGAAACCACATTGGAAACAACAGGTATAGATTAAAAATCTTGTGACGTGGAGGACAAACTTGAGCAAAACAAACAAAATGAAGTGGAAAAGGAAAACGATATAAAATTATTACTGAGGGAATGAACAACATGAGAGGCAAAGGAGATCCAACAAATGCATATTTGTTGTTTCTAAAAAAGAACTGAAGAAAAGAATTTGAATCTGTAGCTTGAAAGGGTGCATTGTATTCTAAGAAAAACTGATACAGGATGAACACAACACTAAGACAGACTGGACTTGGTGAATTTAAAGAAGGAAAAGGTTTACAGTGGAGAAAGTCAAGATTTGTGCCATTTTAAACCAAAGAACCCTAAACAGCACCAGCAACTTCTGGAAGTAGGGGTGGAAGTGTGATTAAAAGTAGGAAGATTGGTTGAAACAGCTAGATCCAAGTGTTTTCCCTAATTGCTGAGGTTTTTAGATCAGAGAAACTGAGACAGAGTTGACAGTGACTGCAGGTGCACCATATTCAAAATATGTATGCTGGATTTTTTCCCCAGCTTGACTACAGAAAGCTGGCAGCCAGAAGCACATTCACACAAAACAGTGGGAACTTTTTCCCATAAATGAGAATTCTGACCAATCCAAGAGAAAAGATCTAAATATACTGGTAACTTGGATTCTCTCAACAGAACAACTTAGATAGAAGTCTATATTAAAAGTGGTCGCTCAACAGACACTCCTGTCATAGTTTTCAGTTAGTTCTTTAATCCCTAATCTTAAATATTAGCAGACGCTAAAAGATCAATATATATGCGAGGAAAGTGTCTAATATGAAACACTGCCAAGAGAAGCAGAGAAAATCTTGGAGGAAAGAGACTAAAAACTGAAACAAATTATTACATTCAGAGACAATTTAAGAAATAAGATCAAGGTGTTATATAAGAGAATATCTAGATAATAAAGAAGACACTGTAACAAATAAATATATAATAGGGGAAATAAAAAATTCAATAAAAGAATTAGAAAATAAATATGAGAAAATGACCAAGAAAGTGATTTTTAAAGTCCTGAAGGATAGAATAGAAAGGAAAATTAGAGGCAACATTTAGGAGGCCTAATACCAAATTATAAGAGCTCAAGAAACAGAGTAAAGGGGACAGGAAATCATCAAAGAAATAATCTAAGAGAATTTTTAGGAACTGAAGTATATACATTTCTAGATTGAAAGGATTCTCTAAATGCCAGCACAATGGGTGAAAAATAAGATCTAGACTATCTCATATTATCATAAAATTTCAAAATACTCGGGAAAGGAAAAAAATGCAATAAGATTTCAGAAGTTCAGAGAGCAGGAAAAGAAATTTTATTCAAAAGCTCTAGAATCAAAATGTCATCAGACTTCTTGACAGAAACTTTGAAAGCAAAAAGACAATAGACTTTTAGCCTCAAACTTCAGAGGGAAAATTTTTTCCAACCTAGAATTATATACTATTAATCAAGGTTAAGAATAGAATTAAGACATTTTCAGGCGTGCAAGTTGTCAAAAACGTATACTTCCCAGAAAGCTCCTGGAGTATATATTTCACCACAACTGAGTGAATAAAATAATAAAAAGGAAATATGGAATCTAGGCATTAGGGGATTAAATCCAACAGGCAATTGAAAGTAATCCCTAAGATGTGGCTGAAGGGAAATCCCAAGTCGACAACTACGTAGTGAGGGTGTGAATGAGTATAGATCCTCATCTCCCATAGTGGAAAGTGAATAGATAATACCAATAACTGAAAAATTAGGATATAGCAATATTAAGAACCAATTTAAACAGTTGAAAGCTGTTTGCCTCTGAGAAATGGGAAATAGAGCTAGTGGAGGGGGAGCTGCATTTTTCATAAAAAAGCTCTGATAATTTGAGTTTTTAAATTATGAGTATATATAGCGTTGGAGGAAAAAAAATATCCAAGCATTACAAAGTCATGGAAAAAGAGTTGATGGTGACCATATGCTCCATTTAAATAGGTATAAATATATATTCAAAACTAAACAACTGTAGTAATTATGATTACAAGCCAGAATGAAGTGTTATAAATGTTGACAATGTAAAAAGAATAATATTGCTAACAAACTACTAGGAAGTGCTGGAGAAAAATGAGAAGTGTAAGTATGCTGATTCTCTTTTGTTTCATAGCAGGATATAAACAAGATAATGACTAAAGTTAAAACTCATGGTTTTTAAAACATAACTCCAACTTTTCTCGTGTTTCAAACTTTTTAAAAATCTATGTTAAAAGGATTTTTTATATTAACATCTTTATTGTGAAGAAAAATTAGTTGAAATTCAATATTCTTTGGTTTCTCTTCTCATATAAAAAGTATAATAATTTAATTATAAAATAATATGTATAATACCATGTAGGTAGAGTACTTTTTCTGCCTATCAATTATCTATGCATTCATGTCTCTATATGGTATATACTCTTTTCCCTGTGTATATTCAAAAAGATGTCTGTAATACAGTGTTTAGCAAATGTTAACAGTGCTTATTTCTGGGATCTCAGGTCATCGATAGCCATTTTAAAGGGAGATAATTCATTGTTTGCAATTGTCTCTTTGTCTTTTGTAGAAATGGAAATAAAGTTTACAACAAACTGAAATAAATAAAAATGTATTCTTTACCAACCTAAGGCCAGAAAATGAACCAGGAGACCAATAGTTGTTCCCAGGATTGCCAATACTCCAAACACAATGAGGGCAATCATCCATAGCGGCAAAGATGGACGGGAAGCTGTGACTGGTCTGCAAGTAAAGGACATGAATATGAAGGATATATCAGAAAAATCACAGTCATTTCAAACCTTTATTTCTCTTTTCTTGCTCATCCCTAGAAGTTTCACAATTTAGGTACAGTAGTAGCAAAAGACATGTGAAGAAGAAGAAAGGAAGGAAGGAAGGAAGGAGAGAAGGCAGGAAGGAAGGGAGGAAGGAAAAAGGGACAGGGAGGGGGGAGGGAGGGACAGAGGGGAGGAACGCAAGCCTATGAGTTTACATATAGGTTATGATTGAACCTCTCTGGATCTGTGCTGTAAAATTATTTTTCAGTATGATGGCTGGTGTTAAGTTATTTATACTTAGCATCTAGTTCCCTTCCATGCCCAATGGGTAGTGACAGAGATAGTATCAACAAGTGAAGAACTTGCCAGTTAGGGGAAAGAAGGGTGGGGAATGGAAATGTCTTAGAAGTTCTTTATGCCTAAACCTGTCATAATTTTTTAAGTATAATCATGATCCCATTTTATATATTATGTCCTTATTATATACAAAGAATTCACATAAATATGAAGTGCTATACTGAGTCAGAGCAGTGTTCATCTCTCTTATCAGTTTATTTACGGCTGTGGTTTCAAAGAGATCTTTTGTAGAAAAGCATGCTGTGATCAACCTACAACAAGTAAGGTATTTTCATTGTCTTTCATTTAGACAATAAATATGTGTTGAGAGCCTCTGCCTAAGTTGAAACAGGGATTTGTGGGAACTCTCCAGACAAAGAGGCTTGTAAAGACAGTCTATAAAAAGAGGGAACAGCATGCAGTGCTCAAAGAATGACCAACAACTCAATTTCTTGCAGCAAACTGTGAGTCATACATTGGCCAAAAGATAAAATTGGACAGTGTGATGGTTAATCTTATATGTCAGCTTCGGCTAGGCTATGATGCCAAGGTGTTTGGTCAAAGACTAGTCTACATTTTGCTGTGAAGGTATTCTGTAGCTGTGATAAACATTTATAATCAGTTGACTTTAAGTAAAGGAGATTACTCTCGAGAACATGCTTGTACTTCACCTAATCAGTTAAAGGCCTTAAGAGCTAAAACTGAGGCTTCTGGAAGAAGAAGGAATTCTGCCATGGGAGTATAACAGAAAGCCTGCCTGAGTTTCCAGGCTGCCAGCTTGTCCTGTGGATTTCAACCTCACAATTGTGTGAAGCAATTCCTTGAAATCTCTTAATCTAGAGAGAGAAAGAAAGATTGATAGATCCGTTGATCCTATTGGTTATATATCATATATATCTATATATCCATATGCCCATATATCTATATCTATCCAGCTATATCTCTATCTATCTATAGAGAGAAAGAGAAAGATATCCTATTGGTTCTATTTCTCTGGAGAGTCCTGACTGATAGAGAGGCAACAACAAGAAGAACCTTTGATGCCATACAAAGGTTTTGAGATTTTGTCTTAAATATTGGGGCACCGCCAAGTGTGATTGGAGGATGACCTTAATCAGAATCACCTGGGAGTGCTTATTAAACGTGCAGATTTTGGTATCTACCTCAGATCTAGTAAATTTGAATTCCTGAAGGGACCTGAGAATTTGTACTTTAACACTCATGGTGATGCAGATTCTCACTAAACTATGTGCTATCTTCATGGCAAAATATTGATAAATTTTACTCTAGCCAGGGAATATCATCCGGTTTTTCAAATTAGAAGCAGCATCGGGGGCAGCATGTATGATGTATTGGATAAAAATAAATTGTGTTGATGCTTTCAAGAGAATAGGAATTTTTTTTTAAATTCATCCTCTATTGATGTTTTTTCACTCCCTTTGAAAAATACTTCATACATTCTTTTTTTTTCTCAAACCTCCAGCACCATCTGCCCCTTCCTCAATTTTAGCTGATAATCTAAATTCCTAGTCCACTGAGAAAATGGAAGGCAGCAGAAGAGAATATTTGCAACTCCATCATCACATTTGTGAACTTCTCTTCATCTGTACTCCACACGGCTTTTTCCTCATGTTTCTATAAATAAACTGTACCCCTGACTTTGGCCAACCTCTCCACCATCTCATCTCACTCTTCAACCTGTGTTTCTAACCATTGTTTTAGCCATTTCAAACTACTCAGAGTTCCATGAACAACCAGACTATTTCATGCCTCGATGTCCTTGCACACTCTGGTCCTTCTGCCTAAGACATCCACCTCAAGTCTACCCAGTGAGCTTCCACTCAAACTTTATCACTCAACTCTGTCATCTCCTCTTCATTGAAGTCATCCATGGTTACCTTATTATGGATCTACATCGAGAGTAATTTTTACTTTTACGTGGCAGTCTTTTCACCTTTACTTGTGACAAGTTTGGTTTCATTATTTGTTGTTGTTGTTGTTTTATACCCGGGGCATAGTGTGGTGACTAGTACATTATAGATAATATTTGTTGAGGAGTGCACGAATGAAGCCAAGAGATGTTAAGGACAACTAGATCACGAAGATAGATCAGAGGGATACAGATTATGGAAAGCCTTCAGTGCTAATCAGAAGTTTTAACTTTATCCCGTGGAAACAACTAACATAAGGACATGCAGTGTTTAGGAAGATGAATCTCAAGCAGTCTGCATGCTGACAGTTTAAAGGAGGGAGAAAAATTGAAAGGGGAGGACGAATGAAGAAAGAGGCTACTGTAATCCATGGGAAGGGAGTGATGGGATCCTGGATGGTGACAGTAGTAAGAAAAGAAAAACAGTGATTAATTTGAGGAAGTTTACAATAGAATATTTGTCAGAACTTGGTAATTAATTAGCTATATTTGTAAAGGATGGGAATATGTTAAATATGACACAACATTTTTACCTCAGGAAGTAAAAGAGAGTAAAATGAAGTCTAGAAAAGGTAACTTGGGGAGAAAAACGGTAAATATTTTACGTCTTGAGTTTGAAAGGTATTTAAATTTCCAGTACACAATTAGAAATATCAGACTGGCAGTTAACTGAGGAGCCACAGTTGGAGATGTAAACTTAGGAGTCATCCAAAAACAGAGAAGAAACAAAGCTGTGAAACTGGATTAGCATATTATAGTGCTTATTATATAAAATATTGTACAAAATTGATATCTCTCTTTCCAAGGCAAACATTTGTTTCCATCCTAACTACAATTAACGTATCTCAATTTTTTTCATACCCTTCCTGAATTTCACAGTCTCATTGTTTGATATCTCTCAAGAGACTCTAAATTGTCAGCATGTGTTTCTTAACATTCAAAATTCAAAATTCTCAAATTCAAAATATTGTTCACCTTTCAGTGATGGGTAAGCACTTACCTCATCTCACAAGCATTCGGCTCCACCAAAACTGCCTTGCTCACTGCTTGGTTGTCTAATCTTTACACGCTTTCTTTACTTTTCTGTCTCCTGTGAACTCTTACTAATTACTTTTTTTCCTAGTAATCTCTTAATTGGGGATATATTTGTGCATTTCTAGTTTTGACTGGTTTTATTTTTAAAACTTTACCTCAGAACAAGACTTCATATAAATTTGGGCAAATCTTTTTTTCTTTTATCTATAGAATTTCTTTTCAGAATCTGTATTCTTATAAGAACAGAAATAAATCTAAATCTATTAAAATATGATCAAATAAAATGTCTTAGAATTCATTCAGACACTATGATTTGAATGTTGAGGACTGAAATAACTTCCTAATTTTAAATTGTCTTTCACTGAAAATGTGGTAGAATTTTATATGTACATTCCATACCCTCTTTTTCCATTTTGATTATGGCTTAGACGCTTCTCTGGCTTGTAGTTACCTTTAACTCATAACCTAAAGATCTTACAAATCATGACACAGATTAAGTAGCTGCTTAAAAATGATAGACTTCCCAGGCAGAAACATCACTCAGCTATTAAGCTGATATTTCCAATAGTCCATATTGCAAATTCTTCTGGAAAATCACATAAAGGGAATTACTGAAAGGGGATACAGAATATCAATTATATCTTGCCATAAAAAAACTCCTGGCCATAAACTCTCAATGCGACCTTGGCGAGGATCTAAAACACAGCTTTCTTCTGAGATTTTTCCCATTCTATCCTCTAGAACTAACCCTAAGAAAAAAAAAATGAAACTGATAAATGTGGTTTTGAAGTCTTTACTTCCACTTCTAGTGTTCGTACTCTTCCTCTCCTCCGTTCATCATTCAGGCACCCATACGCAACCACGAGATTGAGTAAGATCTCTTCAAATGCACCTGCAGAATCGACCATGTTTCCAAATCCCTCCAAGCTCTTCTGGGCAATCAGATTAAGGCCTCACTCTGAGAAGCTAACCATTGAATTAGGGCTTGAACCTTTCCTAGGTAACTAGGAGTGCTTAGAAACAACGGCTTAATCCTTTGAAATCTTTCAGGTTAGTACTTCACACAAGTACTAACATTTAAGGAGAAGGAGGAGGGGCCCTATAAATAAAAAAAAATATCATCCACCAAGAATAAAGGTGATGACTATCTTATAGGCAAAATAAAACAAAACAAAACAATCATGTTGTTTTCTCTCCACTTTTAAATGTGTGTGATCGATCACTCTTTACTGATATATCAGAGATGGGGCTAAAAGAAAACATTGAGGTTATGAATAATATAACATCTTTAATAAAGAAACCACACAAAAATAAATTGCTTACTTTAGTTCAAGAAAAAATGTTCTTAGTGTATTCTATCACAGTGAGTATGCTCTTTCTAATCAGATTTTTATATGAATATTGATATTGTGAAAATATATACGTGCCTTAAAGGGCTCCACTCTTGACTCAAGGGGTACATTTTTAAAGAAATATTTGTGTAAGGCATGAATTTATATTCACAGTTATCTGAACATTAAATATTTTATAATTAGGTTCACTTGATTCTGCTTATTTCATGTATTTTGATGAAAATCCCTTGTGAGCTAAAAGTACATTTTAAAAATGGCATTAATGATCACTGTTCACTGAACATAATCATCTAATTTTAATTATTAAATTAAACATTAATTATTAAAGATAGCACACATATATACATAATTATACTGTTCTAGTTCATGAACATTTTACAGATAAGAATACAGGGTTTTATGTATGATTCTACAGAGAACATCTATGAAGCAATGGTACTATGAGATTGAAGACAATATTCATGAAGGCACTTTAGAAGCACAAGATGTTAAACAAATACAAGGGACTCATAATCATCACCATTACCAATAACAATTTAAAGTTTGATTTATAAGAGAAGAAATTTTTATCTCTGCTTCCTCCTCTCCACTTTACAACAGTCACGCATTTGTATTATATTTTATTCACAGGATGTTAAGCTGCATGTGACCATTCTGAACCACTCCCCAAATCACTACATAAAACTACAGATTCCAGACACAAATGATTGTATGTGATAGGATTTTCTCCACGCAGGAAATCCAAAATGCTGAGAAAAAATTATAAATCCCCCCCCCCAATTCAATTATTTTACTGCAGCCTTCGGGTGGGAGTCATATTGGGGAAACAGTGTTAATTCTATTTATGTCAGAATTTCAGGCAAGTAAATCTCCACTTACCTATACATAGTGTGCTGATATAATGGCTGTAGACGTTAATAAAGATAAAGGAAACTTCTGCACTTCTTTTGTCTTGATCAGTGGTTCCCAGGTAAATGTGCTAACCACAATGATACTTGGGATTTTAAGGGCTGGGTGCAATAGCAGAAAGCAATTAAGAGGAAACTTGTTTAACAAGTGTTGATGACAGCTGTGGATCTGTGGTTTATAGGAAGAAATGAAAATTCTCTTTGAGTGGATAGTTAGAAAAAGAGAGTAGACATAACTTGAACTGGTCACCTGAGAGGTCCACCCAAGAAATACCACCACAGATTGGTGAATCAGTGTTGTGACTCAGGTTCCACCCATCCCTTTCATGATACAGAGCTCCTCCCCAGTGAAACCAACTGTATCCAACCAAGCAGTCTCTGACAAATGATAAAATATATGTTGGTTTTTTCATCCAGTAATTCTGCTACAGTGTTACTCATCTGAAACATGCTTAATCTAAAAGTTTTCATTGGGATTCTATGCATACTTTTGCAGGAATGGATTTACAGATGGAGATAGGTTTTGGTATAAGAAATATCAGTTCTATTTTGGTAATTCTTTACAGGAAATGGAACTAATTAATCTAGTCAAGAGTTGTTTTACTGAGTGAATGGATTAAGTTTTTGGGTGACACACCAAATTCCTCTGAAAACAAAAAGTCAAGAGGTCATTTAGATACTTAGGATACAAATATCTACATTCTTGGCACCATCTTTCATAACTTGAACTGTCCACTCACTCTTTTCATTCATTCATTCATTCATTTAAGAAATGTTTTCCATGTACTTCCTGAGGCTGTACATTGTTTCTAGTAGTGGAAATAATAATGAATGTAACAAAGTTCTTGACTTCATTGAGCTTATATTCTAATGTTTAAGACAGATGAACACTCAAGAAAATGGTAAATACGTAATTTAATATAAGACATTTATACATACTATAAAGATAATAAAGCAGAGTAATTGGATAGAAAGTGCTGCTTGGGGAGGGTCGGTGGATGGGTGGCTCGCTTTAGGGTAGTCAGGAAAGGCCTCTCTGAGAAGGAGGCTTTTGAGCAGAGACTTGAATGATGATATTAATTGGCATGAGTGATCTACCTAAAACACATATTCATGATATTTTTCTATTTAAAAATCTTCAAAACTCTCAATTTCTATCAGGATAAAATATAAACTTCTCTGTTTGATATTCAAGGCCCTCTATAATGCCATCTCTCTTTTTGCATATTGTTCCATAGTACTGTGGTGTAACAGAAAGGGCATGACCCTTTCCATGACCCATTCCAATGCCAGGTCCACTGCTAACTAGCTGTTTGACTAAATCTCTCTGAGCTTCAGCTTTCTCATGGGTAAAAATGAACTCTAACAAGATCGTACATACTTGTAAGGTTGTTGTATCAACCGAGACTGCGTATACCAAGTGCTTGGCACAACGCCCAGGATATCGTATTATCTTAAATGACTTTACCTAAAACATGACTTTACTTGAGCCATTTCTCACAGTTCCATTCCTTGAATGGCAAGTGCTTTCCTACTTCCATGCTTTAACTAATGCTGTTTAATACTCCCAGAAATACTGCCACTTCTACCCATCCATGTTTATTCATGCTTCCTGAAACCTAATTGCCACTTCCTTCATGAAACCTTCCCTATAAAGCATTATCCTCTTTGATCTTTTTTTTCCCGGCCTCTAATATTTACTGTCATCTGCTATGTTATGTCGATTTGTATTTAAATCTGTCCTGTGGATGGTCCTATCACCTCCATGAAAATGTAAGCTGCTTGAACTTGAAGGCAAGAACTATATCTTATATTTCTCTGTTTTTCATAATGATCATCAGAGTGCTTAGTATCCAGTAGATATTCAGCAAATAAGTTACATGTTTCAAAAAAATGATTATCATCCAAAATATGTAGATCCCCTAAAAGTTAATAAAGTATTTTAAAAACTCAATATTAGAGGCTGACCTGGTGGCATTGTGGTTGGGTTCATGTGCTCCGCTTCGGTGGCCCAGGGTTCTGTAGGTTGGGATCCCTGGCACAGACCTACGCAATGATAATCAAGCCATGCTGTGGCAGGCCTCCCACATACAAAGTAGAGGAAGATGGGCATGGATGTTAGC
The DNA here is from genome assembly GCA_031878705.1 of Tapirus indicus. NCBI lineage: Eukaryota > Metazoa > Chordata > Mammalia > Perissodactyla > Tapiridae > Tapirus > Tapirus indicus. Next base: position 52,482,167 of record CM062919.1, read on the forward strand.
CCAGGGCCAATCTTCCTCAGCAAAAAGAGGAGGATTAGCAACAGATGTTGGCTCAGGGCTAATGTTCCTCACACACACACACACAAAAAGAACACGTGAAAAACTTAATGTTAAGTGTAGATAGGATTTTAACAGAGTATTCACAGAAGAAATACAGATGGACAATTAACATATAAAAATGCTTAGCATCATCCACTAGTAATTACAGAAATATACATGAAAACAATAATGTAACTACTAAAATTAAAAATATTATTTCAAGATTTGGTAAGTGTATGGGGAAATGGACCCTCATATGTTAGTGGTAGGAGTTAGAATTGAGACAACAACCAGAGAGGGCAGCTTGGCAGCATCTATTTAATTTTAAAACTATATCCCCTATAAGCAAGCAGTTTTACTTCTAGGCATTTATCTAGATACCTATCCTGGTACATGTAATCAAACAGGAATATATGAGGATGTTTATTACAAAGTTTGCAATAGCAAAAGACCAAAAATATTATTAATCAGCAGAAGAATGGTTAAATAAACTATGGTATATCAATATTATGGAATGTTATTCAGGTGTTAAAAGGGATGAGATTAGAGTAGATATGGTGGGTTGACTCACTCATCCTCCATTTTAAGGTCCCTTTCTACACTGCAGAGATTGGAAAGCTAAAAGTCACATCTCCCAGACTCCCTTGCAGTTAGGATTCTAGATATAAATTAGATTCTGACAGCTAGATGTACTCACATGAAACTTGGAAGGAAGAAGCATGTCAGATACCTTCTGAGGCAGAAATGAGGCTGCTTTTGGATACTTGCTGGTAAAAGATCATGGATTTTTCCTGCATCAGCATTCCACTGTCCATTCTCCAGCTTCCTGGGAGCCAAGAAACAATTTTAGAGTAGGCAAAGACCAGACCAGCCTATGGGTATCAGGAGGCTGTAGTGGTAATACGATCGGTGCTGGTGGCTCTCTGAACTCTGGATCTTCGCTATTGAATTCAATAATGCCAGTTGCAGTCACTTCCCCTGCACATCAGTTCTCTACTGTTCTGTGGATGATCCTTGAGGCTTAGCCTAGACCCTGCACCCCCAGCCCTTCTGACAATTTCCGACATACAGGATTTCCTGCTTCAAGTTTCTTTTTGCTTAAAATGCCTTTACTGCACTGAACCCTGACAGGTACAGTTGTATATCTATAGGAAGACTTCAAGAAAAATTATTGAGTAAAAATACAGAATGTAGAATAATAATTCAATAGACACCATTGATACTTAAAACAGTAAATAATATTCCACATTTTAATGGGTGCTAATATGTGTATGTTGAGGGGGAGGGAATTTTCCCTCTTCCCTCTTCTTTTTCTCCTTCTGGTTCTTATGGCTGGTCTAATCATTAAAATGACAAAAGGCAGGTTAGCAGGAGAAAATCAAATGAAGTTTGATATATGTACAGGGGGAATTCACATAAACATGAAGAATTCCAAAGATAGGCAAAATGAGGTACATATGTCTTTGTGCACCAAGAAGAAGGAGACAGAGACTTGATAGACTTCAAAGGGGGAGAAGGCTATTTATAGGAAGATGAAAAGAGTTAATATTTGGTAAACAAATGTTTGCTGGCCATCTATAGACAATGAGACCCGAAACAGAACTTTTGATAAAATAGCCCTTGCTAGGTGCCTTCCTGCCTACCACACCTAGAATCATCTATGGTGATAGCTCCGAGAGACCCTTCTATTTTAAATTCTTTTAGGCAATTTGGGAGAAGGTCAAATGTTCTTCCTGAGTCTTCTGGGCCTGGATTGTCTTCAGCTTGGAATAATCTGCATACCAGAGTGGCACATCTTGGGCGGCCTGATGTGAACCCCATCACGTACTTAAATTCACGTATCTATTTATGAAAAGATAAATACATATATGAAAAGATCTGGAAGGATTCACAAAACAATGATTACCCCTGAGAAGGAGGAAAGAGACCAAAACTGAAAATGATGATTAAAGAAATTTTAGCTTGATCTATAATGGGTTCATTTTTTTCACAAGGATAATGTATTAATACATTGCTTATGTAATTAAAAATTTGAAATGAAATAAAATCTTATCCTTAATATGGACCTGAGGAGAGGAAAAAGGTGGAATCAGCAATAAAATATAGGTTCTCAGGGAGTCAGGGCCAAATTAATATTGGCTAAAAATAAATTGTATTTGTTGGCTTTGTAGAACTTACCAGGATGAGATGATGGCTTGATGAAAATAAGCACAAAATCCATGAGAACACAGTGGATAAATTCTCACAAAGGCGTGAGCTAATTTTTAAAAGATGATAGGAGATTATCAGAAAAAAAAAGTTAGACGAAGGTATTCTAGACAAGAAATACATCATTTGGAAAAGCCCAGGATAGCTTGTTGCAGGAATCTTAGGTGTGATTGGAACACAGGTTGAATGCAAGGGCACAATAGGAGATGAAACACAGACCTACAGAGCAGCCAGATCCTGATAGTGCATTTCAGTTTATTCAGTTGGGCACAATGATTACCTCCTTTGAAACAGGCACAGGTCCAGGAACACAGAGGTGGAAAAGAGCCCTTGAGAAGCTCACAGTCTAGTAGGATATTCACATGTGTAAACAGATAATTTTTACATCTCTTGGAAAGTGCAATGAGAGGTGTGTGCTGGGGGCAATCTGGAGCACCAGTCTGGAGATGTCAGGAAAGGCATTCTGATGGGAAGTAATACCTGATCTGTATCTTGATAATGAATAGGAAGAGTGAGTCAAGCTTTTTATGGATTTGCAAGTCATAGTCATAACAAAGAGTTTAGATTTTATTCTCTAAGGGTGTTGAGATGGGGAGATGAGGTGGGTAGGATTTTAAGCAGGTGAGAAAGGTGCTCCTGGACGAATTCTCTGATTACTGAGACTTTGTCCCTGCTCTGATCATGACTTAGTTTGATTCCTCTTAATCTTTTCTCTTTCATCAAATAACTAGGAAGGAAAATGTGGGACAATCTCTCTTTACCCTGGCTAGTCATTTCTGCCTTGTTGAATCCTATTTTTTTTTTTTTTTTTTGGTAAATGAGTAAATCTGACTTAAAGAGCATAAACCTAGGCTTATAAAGCCAGAGATAGTTATTTGAAAGAATTGTTGTATTATAAGTACTCCTTCATTTAGTGAAAATAAAGTTTTGTTTACTCAACCATGAGTGTCAACTGTGACAAATTTTAAGTGAAGATAATTAAATTTTTTGAGGAAACAACATAAGAAAGCATGATAGAATTATTTTATTTTCATAATTAAGCATAATAATTGCAGACAATACAACATATTATGATAACATATAATTGTCTTTCCTAGAATCTTTTAATTAACTACTATAAACTGCAAGCCTGAAGTGTCCTTGACACATCACTAAGAAATGTTTCAAAAAATAACCTCTTCTGAAACTTCCTCTTGCATTGAAATTGTCAAAAATGAAAACCAGTGACAAACCTTATTTACCTCAGTCACTAGCAGGCAGTACTTAAGACATTTAGCAAAACATCTGGCCCATGGCCAGAAAGCTAGTTTGTAATGTCGTGGAATAGAAATTGTGCTCCAGCTGCATCATCTGGTGAAGATTTCTTTTAAAATCATAAATGATGAATAGTTCAGTGATGTGCTAGGATTTAACAACCAGGTCTCAGAACCAGAAGTTGGAGCTAATTTGTAGCATTGGCCAATTTCTTTGGTGTAAATACTCACACCATGGCCAGTTTCAAGTTACCCACATGACATCATCAAACACGAATTGCAGAAGGGGTGTACAGTAGCACTCTATTATATTTATCTTCACCATACGGATATAATAGACATAAATAACCTCAAGACCATAAATACTAGTAAAATGATTAGGACATGATAAGTTTTGGGTATTTAATACTCTTAATTTTCAACTATGATGTGTTTCACAATTGGCTAACATAACTCCTGAAATTTTAACATTCAACTCGTGCATTGGTGCAAGTCAGCTTCAGCACACCACGGCTGCACTTTTAAATAACAAAATTTGAAAAGTTTTCAGAGGTATGACTATTTGAAAGGACTTATAAGATTCCATAGGGAATACTTACATTAAAGCTTTCATTTAAAGCAAAGGATATTGTACATCAAGGGAGTGCAGGCAAGTGTTGGGAGACCAAGAGATATACAGATGCAAGCTCCCCACAGTCCTATTCACACACATACTCATTTTGTGTCCATCCTGAACCACCAAAATCTGTTAACTTCAAGAGAGCTCAAGGCAGAAGTTCCCAGCAGGATCTTGGATTAGTAAACAAACTGGCCCAGGGGTTGCCAAGAAAGTTTCAGACTTTAAACCTCATATAAATTCCACTGACTTTATTTTGGCCAAGAGTCAAAGCCAAGTATCCAGGCATTTCCAGATATAAGGATAGAGCTTTCTCAGTCCACTTGTAAATCCTACACAAAATCCAATAATGAGAATAGCAATGGATAACATTTCAAATATCTATTACCCAAGATGACTCCAGGACCATTTTTTTTTGAGGCGTGGAAGGCTGAGGAAAGATGAAGAATTCTGTTTTGACACATTAATGTTAATTACCTACTACACTTTCAAGTAGAAATTTTAGGTACATGCAACTGGAGATCCAGGGAGAAGTCAAGCTAAAGTTAAAACATTTGGGAGTTGTCAGCAAATAGTTAGTATTGAAAGTATTGGACTGGATAAGTTTATCTAGGGTAGTAGTGTAAGAAGAGAAGAGGAGAGATCTGAGGACTGAACTCTGGGTCACTCTAACATTTAGAGTTTGGGAAGATGTAGAAGATCCAGCAAAAAAGACTGTGAAGGAATAGCTGATGACGTAGAAATGTTATCAAAAAAGTGTGCTGTTTTTTATCTTCTGGATGCCAAGTAAAGAAAGTGTGTCAATAGGGAATGATCAACAGTACTAAAAGCTATTGATTGGTTAAGTAAGGGGAGGATTGAGAAATGAGCATTGGAGTTGGCAACATGAAACTTGTTGCTGACCATGACAAATGTGGTTTTGGAGCAGTGTCTGAGTCAATATACTGATTGGAGTGAGTTTGAGAGAAAATGGAAGGAAAAGAAGTGGAGACAACACGTTCAATCACTTTTGCATAGAAATACGGCAGGAAGGAGATGTAGGGTTAAAATAATCTTTGTTAAAATAATCCCAATAATTTGGGAAATATTATAGGATTACTGTGTCTGTGGAAATGATCCAGTAGAGAGGGTAAGATTAATGATTTAAGAGGACTAGGTGACAGTTATAGAAACAAAGTCCTTGAGAAGGTGAGTATAGAAAGGATCTTACCACGAGTGGAGAGATTCGCCTTAGATTGTTGTTGATCCAAAAGTTGATTTATTGTAACAAAAGGATAGCCAGATGGCAATAATAGCTAACACCCATCTTACATTTGCTATATGTTTTAAGTGCATTACATTTGTTAACTCTTTCAAAACTTCACAACCACACCATGAAGTGCATATTATTCCTATCCCCATGTTGCGTCAAGGAAATTGTGACAGTGATGTCAAATAATTTGCCCAGGGTTACACATCTAGTAAGTGGCAAAGCTAGGATTTGAACACAAGCAGTTTAGCTCCAGAATTCACTTACCTACACTGCCTTTCAAGAAGCAAGTAGGTTAATAGATTTTTATGGTAAGCACTAGTCGAAACTCTCATCTGATTCCTTCTGTTTTCTTGGTGAAATGATGAGCAAAATTATCAGTTGAGTGTAAGGAGAAGAAACTGTTGGAGTTAAGGAGAGAAGAGGAGTGAATGAGTTGTTTAGGAGAATGAGAAGGAGTTTTGAGGAGGAAAGTGCAGAAGGATTTTCAGGGAGAATTAGGACCTATTTGAGGTCTGTGATCACGATTTTGAAGTGAGATTGGTCAGCATGGTGTTTGTTTTTCTCCTGCTACAGTCAGCAACTAGAATCCATGCACCAGGAACTTGGAGAGTGGGGTGTAATCAAGTTTGTGGTTTTGCCAGGCTAGGTGGTGAATGGAGAAAGGGGCAAGGGAAGTGGGCGTATATGTCATGGTTGATCATTGTATATAAACTCAGTAAGGAGAACATGAAGATATTTGTGGGATATGCAAGAAAAGTTACAGTCAATGGAATAGAGTTTCCAGTGGGCTTTGGACCATTAGGGCTAAAAGTTTAAAAAATGTAAACTTAAAATAATTTTCTAAACTTTCATCACTTTATCTTCTCTTTTCTGGCTCATTTCCCAGCGAAAACTTGAATGCATTAAGATGAAAGTCTGTGTTGCTAAACAAAATATTGAGTTTGAGTTAAAAGATCTAGTTTTCATCCACTGATAGATTGGAGATGTTTCTATTGTAAATACAATCCTTGAACAAGGAAGTCATTACTAATAGTCCCTTATTAAAGCCAAAACTAATTGGCTAATTAGAGGCTGCACAGGGAGAAAAAACCCACTTTTCCCCATCACTTCTCTACTGGGGTTATCACTCATTCAATTCCATCTGCTTTTCCCCTGGAAGAAGCAGGAGGAAGACTGAGATCTATGTGCTATGGATTGAACATTTGTGTCCCCTCAAAATTCATATGTTTAAACCTTAAGCCCCAATGATGGTATTTGGAGATGGAACCTTTGGAAGGTAATTAGTTCCTGAGGGCAGAGTCGTCACAATGAGATTAGTGCCCTTATAAGAAGAGACATGAGACAGCTTGCCTCTCTCTGCTCTCCACCATGAGAGGATACAACAAGAAGGTAGCCATCTGCAAACCAGGAAGCAGGCCCTTACCAGACACCAGATCTGTTGGCATGTTGATCTTGGCCTTTCCAGTCTCCAGAACTGTGAGAAATAAATGTTTGTTGTGTAAGCAACTCAGTCTATGATAATTTGTTATAGCAGCTCAAGCTGACTAATACAGCATGCCTATGAGGTTGGAGAAGAAGGAGATAAGTTTGGAAACATCTAGCTTCTGAATTATGTATCAATAAGACAAGGAGACTATTACACAGCCAGTAATTCCTCTTACATCTCTGAGTAGTAGTATTATGCTAAAAGTATCTCTGTCTTTATTTCCCCATTTTGAGTTGCATTATAAAAGGATTCCTTCTGTCATCCTACCTAGGTAAGTTCCTGGCTCAAGGAAAAGGATGAATATATGTTCATTTCTTACCAGAACAACTGAAACAGCTCTCTAACCTCTCTTCCTGCTTCTCTTTGTGTAATCTTCACCCCTCACACCTGCCCATTCTCTTCACCAAAGCTAAACCAATCTTCTCCAAGTGTATATTAGATCTTCTCACTCACTCCTCTGCCTAGAAAACTCCAGAGCCTCCCGCTGCAGTTAAAATAAAATTCAAGGTCTTTACAAAGCCTCATTTGACTTGGCCCTCAACTACCTCTTCCATATTCTTTCCTACCATCTCTCATTTACCCACCAGACTTCAGTCACACTGGCCTTGTTTCTGCCCACACATCCACCTCACTTATTTCTGTCTCAAAGACTTTATACTTGTTCCCTTTGAATATCTTTTCTCTCAGATATTTTGTACGTTTTGCCTCTTCATCATTTAGGTCCAGCTCAAATGCTACTCTCTCAGAGAGGTTATTCAGACTGCCCGATCTCCAGTACTCCTCATCTGCCCCACTGTTTTCTATCATATTACTTTTTATTTCATTTATAACATTTATCACAATCCAAAATTCTCTTATTTATGTGTTTACTGCCTATTTTTATTTACTAAAAGCAGTATCCTTGAAAGAAGAGTCTGTGCCTATTCCTGACAGTTTCTGGAACACACTAGGTGTTTAAAAAACATGTGACCTGACTGAGGAAGGAGTAGGGAGAGAAAAACATCATCTCATCAAGCCTGGTTATGGATTGGCTTGACATCATTATGCATGTCATTTGTCGTAGTTTGTAATAGAGAAAGAATAAAACAGTAACATCGGAAACAATTGACCAAAGGAGTATTTTTAAGTTTATTTAGCTGCTTTTCAGAGTTTTAGCTACGTTTTTTATTTTAGGAAATTACAAAAGGTAAATTATTTGCAGAGATTACAAAGTCGGCCCTCCATACAACAGCACACACACTGTAAGGAGAGTGACTGCAATAGTTACCACACAGTCCCCTGCCCTTGAGGACCTCACGTTATTTTTGCTGTGAGAGAAGGCAAACAAATGACAAAAGAAGGACATGAATAAAAATATTATATAAATACTTGCAACTTAAAAATCATTTTTAAATTCCTGAGTAATTTTGAATCTAAACTCAATGAGGGGAAATTCATGTGAGGGTTATAACATATCAGAGAGGCTGAAGAGTGACTTTAAGCAAATAATTTTTCCTCCCTAGTCTTCAGTTTCTCAATCTATAAATTGGGAGACTTGGTCTAGTTGAACCTCTGGTATCCTTTCTCCACTCCGAGATTGTGTGATGTTATGAGGTACACAAACTCTCTCACATATAAATAAAAATTGAATGTACGTTATTTCTCTTACATATTTCAGTTTAACAAAATGCAATTATAATTTATAGAATGAAAAACAATTGGTTTGGTAGATCCAGTATATGTATTCTCATATTAACAAAATGTGTATTTTTTTAAATTCTGAAAAATAAATTAAGGTCAATTCTGAATAAATGGTAAGATAAATCAGAACAAGGCTACTAATAAAAATATTTTGGCCATATTTTTTTCTTCATTTGCTATATTAGTAAATAGATAAATAAATGTATGCATAGTATTTTAGATATAATAAAATATTGATAAAGACCTTTATATGCTTGTATAGAAGAAAATGATTAGTATACCAACAATCAAAAGAAACAGATTTTGAAGCAACAGATAAGGATACCCTGCAGTCATCTATATGTTCCATTCCAAAGTTACTTTTCTTTCAGAGTCCAGTCTTGGCAGTAATCCAGTCACGATAAGCAGTCACTCGAGTATAGACTCCTGGCTTGTTCTTTTTTCCACAACCATCACCCCAGCTTACTATTCCAACAAGGTGCCAGATATTTCTAGAGTCAGGGTAAGCTAGTGGTCCACCAGAATCATTCTAGAAGAAAAAGGGAAAAAATGTTTCTTGTCCTGTCAAGGAATTTCCTTTTACCTCTCCTTTGCCCCTTGGCACTAAAAACAATCCACCCTCTTTGGGCTTAGAACTCTGGAACCCTTGGATTTATTCAAAACCCAGGGCAACTACAAACCAAAATATATTGCCTACAGCTGCCAAGTGTTACATTGGGCAGACTAGAATTTAACTTCATAATGAGCCCAGGCTTGACTATGGAGAAAGACGACTTAGCTGCTCCATGACGAAGCCTTTGGGGAACAGGTGACATGAGCACATGCTGAATCTCCTACTGCATCTCTGGATCAGGAAGAGGCCGCATTCCAGGTCCGCAAGTCGCCCAGAAGATAGGGCCAAATTCATTTTATTGTCTTGCAAGTGTTATCCTTTGTATGGATTCCTAGACTGAAAACTCCATGAAGGCAGGGATTGGGTTTCCCACTGCATTCCCAGTATCTAGCCTGGTGCCTGTACATAAACGGGATTAATAAGTATTCACTATGTGGGACTGAAATAAGAAGGTACTCTGTGGAAATCATTAACACACAAAAATATTTTGTATAGATAAAAAGTTCCATTTAATTAGTACTTTGGGAGAACATGATTTGGTGATGTGTCTAGATGTACCTGACAGGCATCAGCTTCTCCTGACATAAATCCAGCACATAGCATTGTATCGGTCACCAAGCCAGCAAATGCATGTGGAGCATTGCAAACTTTGTTGTCGATAATCTTCACAAAGGCCTGTTGAAGTATCACTGGAAGAGGACCTACAGGCAATAAATTCTGCATATTATGGGGATCGTAACTTGTTTGTTGAGACAAAGAGCTCTATAGAATAAAACATATTCTTTCCGTCACCAAGAGCCAGGCCAGTCCCAGGCTAGATTGGTCTATTTCTGATGTTTACTGTAGCTGGCTGCCTCACACATAATTCCAACTTTTCCATTTCTCATTCCCAGAGATATTTTAGAAATTGAAGACAATGCCATAGTTTTCATCCCACCACCTGGTTTTATTTTCAGGATATTTACTGATTGATTAATTGCATGAGAGAGTGATTGATTGATTGATTGATTGTCTGAATAATTATTCCCATGAAGCAATTCTATTTTTACAGAAAAACTTACCATTCATATAAAGCATTCCCCATCCTGTTACTACAACACTGTAATTTTCTGAGAGCTTCATTTTGGCTTCAGGAAGACAAATCCTACGAACGTACTTTGTAAAAAAGACTTCTTCAGCAAGTTGCACAAGGGCAATATCATCATGAACCCCAGCCTTGCTATAATTTTCATGAAAAATAATGTTTTGGACTTTTCGTGTCATATGTGGTCTATTTACTACAGCTCCAAAGTTGACAGTCCAATCTTCTGAATTATTTTTCCTGGAGGACACAATTTAATTAAAGCACACTCAGTTTCTGAGCCACAACAGTGTTCGTAGTGGTCATTATCTCGTAACTTTAAGGCATGAGGTTCCCAAACAACCCTGTAAAGACATTTTTTAAAAATGTCTTTGACATGGGGATGTTTTAAATGCTGCAGTCACATAAAAATAGTGCTAAGGACTATTAGATCTGTCAGCCTTCTGCAAATCCTCCTAACTAGAGTCACTGATATCTTCTCCTGCTACTTCAGGCCCATCCAGTTTCCAAGCACTTGACTTGGGTAGGAGTCATGTGAACAGCCTCAGTGGATGGGATCCAGAATCATTCTGATTGCCAAACATCCTGGATTCCAAGAGTCTGCGTCAGGCTCTGGGCATCTGCATACATAAAAAATTGCAACTTGTTCTTAGCCAATCACCCTCTTACATTTACTAAGTCAATGGATTTTTGCTTCTAATTTAAATTTTCTGACCAGTTTCTCTAGTACTTCACTGAAACTCTTTTTCAATTTAGGACCTAACATCCTGTTTAACTATTCTCGCCTTTCCTCAAAATGTGAGGTGCTGGTATTTTTTTCAAGGTTTCAAGACCTACATGTAACTACGACACTCTTCAATCCTTCTCCCAGTCTAAAACCTTCAGTAACTCCTCACGCTCAACAGTTGTGTTTCTCAAACTCCATCCCATTAGAATCAACTCAGACTGCACCTCCAGAGATTTATATTTGAAAGGTCTGGTGTGATGCTTAAGTATCTACACTTTTAACAAGTCTCCCCGTTTGGGCCCTCGTTCATTGACTACTTTTTGAAAATCGCTTCAGAGAGACAAATCCTACAAATGTGCTTTATAAGAGACTTCTTACGTAAGTCGGCATCTTGTCATTTAGAGATGTCCCTGATAAATAAAACTAAATTTTCTAAGTGTATTTTCTAATGTTTGCTTTTACAAATCTTCTCTACTTCAAATTGCTCTTTTTGCTTGCTGTTCATAGATGACAACTTGCATTGATTCATCTCCACAGATTTGAAGAAGGTTGTTTTTCCAACTCAAAATACATATTATTCTTTCCCATCCACCACTTACACCAATCAAATCTTATATCTTTAGGGTTCGGATCAAATCCCACATCTTCATACCTCAGCTAAATATGCTCTTTTTTTTTTTTATCAGATTTCCATAGCACTTAATATTTGTTTCTTACATGTGACATTTACTACTCTATTCTGCCTTATATCTTTAATATATCACGTTTGAATTCCTTCAACTAGATTGTAAACTCCTGGAGGGCAAGAAAAATAAGCACCTAGTAAATGGAATCAGACATACCTGAGTTCACATTCAATTTCTGTTATTTAAGGACTGTATGATCTTGGCCAAATTGTGTCACCATTTCTGAACCCTAGTTTCCTCATTTTTAAATGGGTTAAATTATACTTTCCATACAGAATTACTGTTATGATTAAATAAAATGATGTACACAAAGCACTGAATGTCAGGCCAAAGTATTTGGAAAACGTGAATTGCTTCCATTCACTTTTCCCTTCTTTGTCAAATTTAAATGCCTCTACTGCCCTCCAGTTATGCAGGTAACTGTAAATTCCATACGGCCTTGGTGAACAGTCACACATTTAGGTTAACCCCCAGAGACTACCCAAAACAGGCCTGCACCCAGAATCCTACATTTATTCGGACTTCTACACTTACTTAGCAAAGCAGTGAGCTGCAGACAATAGCCACCTGCTGCTGATCAGAGATGCTCCACAGTGGTGTTGGCCTTTCCACTGCAGGCTGGCCTGCCAAGGCCATGCCCCCGCCTGGGCATTTTTCCCATTCACAATTCGGTTGCCTGCTGTGACACTGTTGGTCAGTCTTCTCCCACAACCTGAAGAAAGGATTTATTTATATCAGAGCAGGTATCTTTGATTATGCTTTATAAGAAATATATCTTAAAACATTATTTGAAACCCTTCAGTGCTTGCCCAGTATCTCCTAAGCGATGTTGTTTCTTTTCTGGAATGTACTGTTATCATGGGACCCCATTCCATCCTGGTTTGGGCAACTTTTACTTATCTTCTCTTTTGGTCTCAAGCATCTTTCAACCACTGGCTTTTACTGCATCTACTTGTTATAATTCTGATCACCCCAAGTAGATTGCAAAATTCTTGAAGGTGGAAACTTTGCTTCATTGATGTCTGCATCTTGCATAACACATGCAGTGCTGTCTGTAAGGCCCCATGTGGACAATAGATACTCCGTAAATATCCACTGAATGAATGAATGAATGCATGGATGTATCTTGTGGGCAACATGATACTCTAAAGAGAACTGTTTTTTTATCTTATAATGAATGTATTTGATACAGGGTAGTTTTATATTTTCTTATTATCCTAAGGTTTTTTTTCCCCTTCAATCTTTCTTATTTTGACTTTCTCAGATATGATATTCTTCACTCATGGAGTTCTCATTTCATCCTTTTGGACAAGTCCTTACAAATGTTAAAATTCATAGGCCAGTGTTTTTCAAAATGAAATTCCAGATATATATCTGTTATATCCTATAGTTTTGAAAGACTACTATGGATTTCCAAACAATGTACTTCAAGATCTTTTTTAGAAAAACGATAGAGAAGTAGTTGTGAATATGTTAAATTTATAATAAAGTTTCTAAACTTACAGTTGTTGGTAAGCATTTCGGCATTAGCCTTGCTGATTTCTGAAATTAAAAAACATAAAATTGATAAAATAGCCCAAGCAATTATCTTCAATTCAAGGACATAAATACTAACTTTCGTAGCCCAATTATGCCCAACATTTAACTATTCAGACTAGTTCACACACTGATTATCAGCCCCTCTGACTCCTACTTGCTATATTTTGACCATCTCTCCACATCTTTACCAGGCAGTATGGGAAAGGAGAAAAGGAAATAAAAAACAAAGCTCTCAATTTTATGATAGTTGTAGTAAAATATTTAGTGAGGTAAGAAGCTGACATTCTCACTAAAAGAGGGACTGGGCATTATCTTTGGATTTTTTTCCCTGTGATAATTTTCATTACTCTGAAATACTCAGAGTTATCTATATTATAAAGAAAAAAGATCCAGTTAAAATTATATTTATTAGGCCTATCCTGCTCTTTAGAGTCATCTCATTACTAAGACTGAATTATGAAATTTTGAGAATTTAACTTAAATTCAAGTCTCTTTTCTATTGGGGAGAGACTTTAGAAAGAAAAGAGTTGAGAACTAAAGGAAGACACATCAGAAAGTGCTGAGTCTAAATCCCTCGGACACAGAGGGGCAGTGACTGGTATAGACTTCTTTCTCAACAGCTACCTACAGAAGAACTGTATTGCTCCTTTGAGAAGCGCTACTTCAAACTCACTTCTCATGAGTGGTCCATTGGTGACAAGGTCTGTATTCTGAGACAAAGGAGCTGTAACTGGCAGCTGTCGGCCTTGATAGCCCTCAAGGACACTAGGATCAACAGTCAGTCTGGAAGAACCACAAAACTGGGCTCTGGAACCACATGCTTGTCCCCTCATAGGCCTTTGAACAATCCAAGTGACAGTTTCAAGACCATTCCAGAAACTTTAAGATCTTTACAAACTTCACTTTCTGTACTGGGGCAAAATCTTATCATTTTCTTCCCTTGTTTTCTAGGGAATTATTCCAGACAATTTTTTTCTTTAATAGTATTATTCCCATTCTTTCACAAGAAGCAATGAGAACCCCCTGTCCTCAATTTCACTCTTACCACAGCAATCTCCACATGGAATGATCGAGAAAACCCTAAATCTGTCTCCTGTAATGAGATCCTGACAAGAGTAGATGGTAGGAAAGAATACTGTTTCAATTAGGACCTTTCACCCCCTTTTCCATATATAACAACCAATCCTTCCAAACTCACATACATGCCCACGATTTAACCCTCGTTCCCATCACTCTTCAGACAAAGATTCTATGGCACTGCCCCTTCCATTACCAATGCATTGCTAGGAGTGCCAGAGTTTGGAAAGCATAATTCTTCCTAAGTAAATTCCTGAAACTCTTGATTCATTTTTTTTCTAGTACCTTATTTTAAAATAGTCCAGAAACCAAAGTAATAAAGAAAAATGGAAATAAGTGAAATACCCATAAGTTTAATTGAAGTGGGAACTGCATTCCAGGATGCCATGTTGTCTTTTAACATCTGATGTAAGATAGCTTCCATTTCAGTCTTCATGCTATCCCTCTTTGCTGGAGGAAACTTGAATGTCAGCTGTAATTGTACACTTGAACCATTGGGATAAGGACTAGAAACAAGAGAAAAGTTCTAGTCTGTTGCTTCTTGATTTCTTAGATGTTTTGTGAACACAGTGAATTTCCCACATTTTAATTATCACATGTTGTTTACATATATTAAAGAACAAAACACAGACATTATCCCAGTATGTATAAAGTACAAGTGTCCCTAAAAAGTTTCTAACTGGTTCTGAGGTATTGTTCATGGAAGACGATGTGAATTGCAAACTAAAAATCTCAGACACATATGAGAAACTGAGTACAGGCCAGAAATGATTGGCATGATATTGTACTATAACACAGTAAAAACCATGTTCTTGTACAGATATTTTGTATAACCTAACTTGAGAGAAAGAGATGAATAAGAACTTAAATGAAGAACCAGGAAGCATTCAAAAGACAACTTCTAGCACATGTTCAAGAGCCAGTACTAAGCTTTTTTTCTATAGTTTCTTACACATGTCTACTCCAATAAGTCTATACAATGAGAATACTCAGAAAGATAACTCTAAAGCATGGAGAAAGTCTCCATTATCTATACTGTCAGTATATATATATTTTTTTATTAATCAGGAAGGAAGATTAATTCATTTTAGAGGACTTTTAAACCAAAAGCCATATTAATCACAATTTTTAAAACAACTCTATCTTCGAATAATTATGATCAATTGAAGGGTCTTCGAAGGTTTTTGTTTGTCTGTAGGTAAGTAGGTTGGTTGGCTGGCTGTTTGGTTGACTGGATTTTTCATTTGTTTTGGTTTGGAAGTTCGGAATTGCTCAGAAGAGATATTGGCAGTTACCAAAATACAAATGCTCTCTCTCTTTATCACTCATCCCTGTGCTCCACGATGCCCTCCTCCCTGCATCCCTCCCCACCACCACCACCTGGTAATTATTAAAGAGACCAAAAGAGGATTCTTTTAGAAAAGGTATGGCCAGATGGGTGTGGATGGGAGAAGAGGTGGCTAGTATATGGGTAGCAAAACAATCAGGTTGGACTCCTTGTTTTCCACAAGTTACAATTATCTTTCATCATGGAGTTCAGTTAGGACTGACTGCCACCAACAACCTTACAATTCTCCTTCAAGTATAGAGATTACAGATTTGTACAGAACAGTTCCTACCCCGAACAGAAATTTGCTAAATACAATGACATTTTAATTTATGGAGTTTGTTTGTTTGTTTGTTTCTTTCTTTCCTTTTCTTTCTTTCTTTCTTTCTTTTTCCTTCTCTTTCTTTCTTTCTCTCTCTCTCTTTTTCTTTCTGTTTTTTTGCTGTTGTTTTTATTTGGCTGATGTGACAAATTACCTACTTCCCTTTCCATAAGACCCTGAATGAATTTGTACTTACAGAAGTTTGATGACCTGAGAGTTGATATATTCTTTGTATATACTAGAATTATAAAATGCATCGGACATCTGTCAAGAGGAAAAAACAAAAGAGCCACCATGTCTATTTCAATCAAATTTATATTGAAATTAATAAAAGAAATCTCTGACTTACCTTAGTCTCAATATCTTTGTTCAGATCTGTGCTGGCTTGTGAAGCGGCATTTTCACAACTATCATTGTATGTGACTCCAGAAATATAAAAATCACCTTGATAATAGTAAATCTTTCCTGTGAAATAAAGAAATTCTCAAAGAATTTTAAGAAAGGAAGTAGTCTCAAGTCCCTCCATATCTTTATCTCAAAATTAACATTCAATTCAGCTTTAGAAATAACCAGAGGGAGGGAGAAAGGAAGAAGAGGGAAACAGAGGAGAATGAATACCCACTTATTGTAGAAATGGCAACTACCCAGCATTCACTAAATGATCTCCTCCTTCCTTCATATGATAATAGACATCGCTGCCCTGCTGAGGCCAGGGATACCTTCAGCATCCTCCTCAAAACTGCAATCCAGGTAGCCAATAGCAATTTACCTGAGTATGCAGTAGAGATGAAAACTATTTTTAATGTATAATCTAAATTCTTAGCCTAGTGATTACCCAGTTAATCTTTCTAAGCAGGTCTGATACAGGAAACATTACAAACATTCTCCTTCACTTTCTGTATGCTCTACACCCTTTCGTACACATTCTTATGCCCCATTGACTGTAGGCCTGCTTTCCATTGCTTGAAGTCATTTCTTGAGGACTTCATGCTGCCCTTCCACTTCCCTACAGCATAAGGTGGCTGGGGCTTGGTACGTATTACAAGGTCTCACATCCCCATTCCTTCCCATCCTCAAATGTAAACTGCTTCACCTGATACACCAGACCACCATAATTTAAAACAGGACAAGCCTAGAGGTAGTTCTTCCAGGTTATATATGTACTTTTTAAGATAGGAATTAATATGGAATTATTTCCTTTTGTGATTAAGCAATTAGCCATTCATATGTTTTGAGAACAGTTATGTTTTGGATCCACCTTAAAAAGCACCACATGGTCTCTAAGGAGTGCTAATAATAGACTTTGAAAAATACATGTGAAGTGAAATAATTCCTTGTCTTGGAAGTCAGAAATATCACTTCAGTCTAAAATAAAAATTAGTTTCCTATATTCCTGTGGTTTCCTATATTTTTCCTTATGGTAACCAGTGCATATGAAAAGCAAATGCCAGGTTCTGTCTAAGAAGTTACCTAAGGTCATTCTGAAAATCATAATGCATATGAGGTTAGAGGAATTAGTTCAAACCCTGCCACAAATTGGCTATGCTACCTTGGCATATCACTTTACCTCACTGGGATTTTTTTCACCAATCATAAAGACTAAATTGCAATAAATAAACTCCAAAACCTTCTTTTTCCTACCATTTCATGATTTTAATCTGTGAAGTTTATTACCCAATAGAAGAGCAAATAACTAGAATCTGCTAACTATGTGTTACATCCAGTATGCTGAACTTGGGTATTTACACGTAGGCAGATTAATTTCTCAAAAGTCATGTATATCACGCCCATGTTTAAAAAAATACATGATATTTAGATATCTGACTCTGGGTATAATATTACTGGAAAATTGGATTGATTTGAGGTGCAACTTTAAAGTTAATTTTCACTTCATATTATGAACTGAATTGTGTCCCCCTAAACTTCATACATTGAGACCCTAACCCCCAAAGTGATTGTATTTGGAGCTAAGACCCTTAATAAGATAATTAAATCAGGTTATAAGGGTGAGACCCTAATTCAATAGGACCAGTGTCCTTATAAGTAGAGGAAGAGATACTAGAGACCTCTCTGTCTCTCCCCCTCCCCATATGCACACAGAGAAAAGTCCATATGAGGCTACAGTGAGAAGGCAGCTGTCTGCAAACCAGGAAGAGCGGCCTCACCAGAAACCAACTCTGCTGGCACTTTGATCTTGGACTTTCACCCTCCAGAACTGTGAGAAAATACATGTCTGCTATTTAAGCCACCCAGCCTGTGCTATTTTGTTATGGCAGCCTGAGCTGAATAATAAAATAATTTAGATAAATTGAATGGGAATCTACTCTACACCTTATACTATGGCCTGTGATTTTCAGTTTTATAGACATAGTAACAGTCAGTCTTTACATGATAATTTGCCCCCTTTCCAAAGTTTATGATAAAATCTTCTATCTTAAGATAGAAACATATTTTATTACTTTTCTAAAACATTGCTTTAGACTCATAGATTGTAACACTATCTATATATCAGAATCACTACAGAGCTTCTAAAAGACACACACGAGCAGGTCCTCCTCCAGTCCCAGTGAATCAGAAAAAGTAAGGTGGGGCCTGGGGAATGAGAACTTTTTTTTTTTGGCTAGCAAAGAGTCACTCTGAGCTAACGTCTATTGCCAATCTCCCTCTCTCTTTTTCTTTTCTCCCCAAACTCCAGTACATAGTTGTATATTTTAGTTGTAAGTCCTTCGAGTTCTTCTATGTGAGCCGCTGCCACAGCATGGCTACTGACGGACGAGTGGTGTGGTTCTGTGCCCAGGAATCAAACCCAGGCTACTGAAGCGGAGCAGGCTGAACTTTAATCACTAGGCCATCAGGGCTGAATGAGCACTTCTTTAAAAGACCTCCACAAGTGATTCTGAGGGGAAGCCAGGGTTTAGAACTATTAGATAAACTATCTGAAGGATTTTAAAATTGTTTATAAATGTACCTGTAAGCTTTCGGAAATAGTTTTGTTAAATAAAATAGCTAAGAAAGAGCTGAACCAAAATACTTTCTAGAACAATGATCCTTGTGGAATATTAATCTCTGAGTTAATCCAAGAAGTAGAAACTCAAAAATAAACAAATATCTTGAGAAACAATAGATATATTCAGACAGGGAAACTAATTTCAAACCACTTGTATGAGCTACCATCCAACTCAAGTTGCTCTCAGTGTTAACAAAGACTGTACTGATTCCTAAGCCAGAAGCCTAGAGCAAACCCATCTTTCAAACTGACTTCAAACAGCCTTTACAACAGAGTTTGAATTTCCATTTTTACTTCACAAGGACCCCAGTTCAGTTAATTTAACTTCAGGTAATATAAGCCCATCTAGCTTTGTAACTGAAATGGTAAGTGGTTGACCACATAGAGAAATTCAAGGGTGAATTCTTGTCCTACACACTTCCTGCTGAAGCCAGGGTGCCTGTAGTTCTCCCTTTTGCATCATTCATATCCATTCATGCATTGTTTCTCCAGAAGAAGAGACTTGTTAAAATGCAAACTATATTTTGGAAGGATAACTAGTTAAGCTACTGGGCTTTTTCACAGGGTCTTGACTGGATAAACTTAGAGCACTGTCCTTAAGGAAATTGCATGAAGAATGTTATTTTTTAATGAGTAGAGTCAAGGAGAGAACAGAAGGATCCAGACTATGAAAAGTTCATAGGTAGACATGGCAGGCAAGAGACTATGAACACACATTACCCTTCTGAAGGACAAGTTTTGAAATTTGAAATCAAGATGGTTGAGGAAAAACAAAGAAGAGGCCAGGTTGAAAGAAAAACTGAAATTATCACTGAATCAGGCCAAATTTATACGTGCTGCATTTTGCATAGGGTAATCTATTTCAGAGGAGTAAAACTCAGAAAAATCATGATAAAGTAGAATAATACACTTCAAATATTAAGATCTGGGGTTGTGCTCAGCTATGCCACTTAAAAGCCTGCAGTGTCAAACAAGTCACTTGACTTTTCTGAGCCCAAGTTTCCTGCAGGTGAAAATAGGGAAACTGGTAAAACCTTCCCCCCTAGCTCAAAGGATTATTGTGAGGATCAAGCAGAATAACATATGTCAAATTTCCTTAAAAATATTAAATGGTTACATAAATTTAAGGGTTTATTTTTCTGAAGGATAAAAATAAATTGGAAAAATCAAGCTTTCTGAGTACGGTGTTACTAAAATTTTTAAAAATAAGATCAAGTTTATATGAACATTCAGCCATTCAACCAATCTTGACTATCTACTATTAGAAGACCATTTGTGAATTATCCTTTTGTATTAACAACCAACAGCCAAGAAGACTAGGGATCTCCAAATTTAGAGGTATATTTGCTAAAAGATGTAACAATCCAATACAAACCTACTACAAAAGCTCCTTTATTGACAACAGATATTAGCATCAAAGTGTTGAGCATTTCAGTCTTGCCCATACTCCCAGAGTTAGTGATGTAACTTATAGAGTGGATCAAGGAGGCATCTGATTCAAAAAAATTTATAAACTTTGGCGTCAAATAATAGAGAATAATTATGTTGAAATAAGATAGTAAGTAGATGATAAAATTTCCATGAAGAAATTTAATATTCACATTGTTTCTTGTCAATTTCTAAAAGTAAAAGGAGATTTAGTAGTAAGTGAGAAAATTGAAAATAGTCACTACTGACCAACTGCCAGAAAATGAACAAGGAGACCAATAGTTACTCCCAAGATTGCCATCACTCCAAGAAAAATAAGGATCATCCTCCATAGTGGCCAAGATCTTCTCTGGGAAGATATGTTGTGCCTATGAAAAGAGGAAAATGGCTCAAATCAGATGATACACTTTCTAAATCTACCAATGTCTCTCTTCCAACTCATACAAAACAATTTATAATTTATGCATTAGGCCATCATGTTAGCTTAAAACATAGAAGCCTCAAATACCTGAATGCCCTAATGCTCACTCCTTTAGCAAACCATATCTGAGTACTATTTTAGCTGTTGGGGATACAGCAGCAAGCAAAATAGACATGGTTTCTGTCCTCGTGTTCCTGAGGAGACACTGACTTGCTCTTTTTATTTACCTAAAGCAGGTTACAAAACATTAGATTTGGTCTGATTGTATTTTTGTAAACTATAGCCACATCATGTACATGGACATATAAATTTATAAACACAAATATACACTATAACATCATTTATACATTTAATTTAATGTGGAAAGAAACATCACGATGTCAGCTGGAGTTATCCCATGTTATGAGATTATGGGTAGTTTTTTTCTTTTTTGTTTATTTTTTCCTTAACTATATTTTCTAATGTTTCTACAGTAAACATGGATTATTTGTATAATATAAATGAACAGGTAGCTAAGTTTCATCATCAATCCAATCAATTATATGAAAGGTAATCAGAAAATAATATGACAGCATCATACAGAAAGAGTGACCCAGGGTTATGGTTAGGTCTTATGACCACCCTTAGTCTAATCTGTATGAGGTTTGGACACTAGTTATTCTTCGTATCTTGAAAGCATGATGTCATGAAACAGCCCAGTTGGAGGAAGATCTGTAACATCCACACAAAAAAATCTGATTTCAAATTTCAGAATAGCCTCAGCTGTTCCCTCAATCTCTTTGTATTCTGCATCATCTTAAACAAAACTTGCAAAACAGAAGAGAGTGTAATCAGCAGATATATTTGGCAGATAAGATATTCTCTAAGAATATGAGAATCTTTTTGTTCTAATTCCTCCAGGACCAATTGATTTTTAACTAGAGAAGTTCCTCTTAAAAAGAAAAATCACCTTATGCCACTACTGTGCAACTCCACCCAGTCTTATTTCCTCTCTGCTCTGTTCTCTGTTCTTAATCCTACCTCTTCACTATACCTCTTTTGATGACTTGTTAATTAGTGTTTCCCAGAAACAACATTATTTGTCAGAGCTCTGCAAAGAAACTCCCTATTTCAGGTACATTCCATGAATCATTTCATACTGGAATTCTGTTGTTTAATCTCATCTTCAGAGCAAAAAGGCTACAGGCACAGTGTTTCTTACACTAGATGAATCACACTTTAAAAGGAGTATACAATTAAGATAATAACAATATTTATAACCTTATTGATATCTGATAATACATTTATTTTCAAGACTAGAAAAGTTCACTGTGATAATGAGGTCTCAATTTTGCTTTGGATTAGACAGTTGTAACTTAGTCTGGTAGCTTAGTGTTTCTGAGATGAACATATTAGTTTGAGGGACTCAAACATTACGTAGCCTAAATAGTGATTCTAAAGTGTCTGAGATGGTTTCTATGCAAATAATCACTACATTACTCCTTATAAAATGTTCTTCTTTGCGAGCCCCTTTCAGATGCTCTGGAAAGTTCTAAAGAACACGGATTGTTGACTATAGCACTGATTTTCCCCTCATTATGGATTACTTCCTGTCAAACAATTAAGGAGATTCTTTTATGTCTAAAAGATCACAGTACTTTATGATTTATTCAACCCTTTCTTTAGTAAATGTGATGCACAGAATCTAGGAATTGATTATTTTTGAATGATAGCTGAAATTGTTAAAATTTTGCTCTAAATATCAAAAAAGTTTCATTCACAAAACAATTTACTCTCTCATTTACCAAATTAATTTTTGGACATAGTTTTTTTTTTTTTTAAAGGTAGGAATTTGCATTCCAGGATGAACCCTTCATTTACCAAAGAGAATAAGAAGATTATCTTCAATGAATTTAACCAACTCCATGTACTTAACTAAACTATAATTGCCTCACTTTTGGATTGAACCTACTTCAAGTAAGGGTTCATTGCTATTCTGACATAATCATCCATTCACTTGAATCAAATTACAACAATAATGTTGATAGAAAATGATGGTAGTTACAGTATTGACAATTTTAAAACATCAATCTCACTATAATTTATCCCCCCATTCCATACCAGGAATCATTTCCTAGATTAGATTTCCTTACAACCACTTTCTGATACTGCTTTAGTAGTTAAACTACAAAGCATAGCAGACTATAGTTTTCGTTTATCAGAACTTCATTTACAGACCATTCGAATTAGATGCACCTGAATTCTGTTGGATAGTGAAGAGTGATAAGTGCAAGATTCCAGTGCAAAATTCCCCAAATTTTATGATAAACCTTTTTTTTCCATAGAGGACTTTAAATCACTAGGGAGAGAGTTGTGAATAAGGAACAAAGAAATTAATGATCAAATGAGTTGAATGGCCTCTGCCTCCAACTTTCTCCTGCGACTCTAGAGAAGCAGATAGTCTACAGAAGGGAACTCATTTGAAAATCGATGAAGTTTTGAGGACCCCCTGCAGTTTGCCAGCTGTTAATTCAAGATCTGTGTTGTAAAGTACATTATCCCAAAAATCTATAAAGGCATTCAGATTTTTTAAATTATTTCTAAACAATTTGTATTAAAAATATAATTTCAATTACATTACTAGAGAACAAAATTGGTAGTGTTCTTATGAGTGGGTATGAA
Organism: Tapirus indicus; assembly: GCA_031878705.1. Lineage (NCBI taxonomy): Eukaryota > Metazoa > Chordata > Mammalia > Perissodactyla > Tapiridae > Tapirus > Tapirus indicus. The sequence continues at coordinate 52,505,590 of CM062919.1, forward strand.
AAAAGTAAGCAAAATTTTGCTGAAATCTGATTCTTTTTCTCCCAAGATTCTGAAACTTTCCCAGAGACTTTGCAGAGACTTTAGACCTCAAAAATAACAGCATGTTTCTTGACAGGGTCCAGAAATAAAAATCTAAGTTATAGAAAGCAACCATTTAACAAACAGCCAGAAGATACTCTGTAACAACTTGTTAGGTTTTGTAGACTTAATCTCCCAAATAAAATCCCATTTACCTGTACATAATATTCTGATTGTTGTGGTGATGTCAAGGACAATAGTGGTGATGATGATGATGATGACAATGATGAGAGAGATAAAATTAAGGACCTTCCGGTGTAGCTTTTAAGGTGATCGATGTTTCATAGGTCATGTGCTACATCCAGTGTTGGCTGGCTTGTTTTTATGGGCTAGGTGAAATGTAGGGAACAAATAAGATGAAACTTGTCCGACTAGTGTTGATGACTGTCATATTTCTATGGTTTCAAGATAGGAGTCATCCAGGGAATGACAAACTTCCTTGACTTGGCTATTTAGAAAAAAATAATAGTCTTGGATTGGTCACCTAACAGGTACACCCAAGAAACAGCTTCATGGTAAATTGGGATAACTCCAACATTGCATTTGACCAATTCTATTACACTTGCTTCTTCCTCCTTAATCGAAACCACCTATAACTAGGTGGAAGTTTCTGACAAATAACTTTCCACAAGGTATCAATTTTATAACTAATATTGCCGTCATTCTGGTATAAATGAAATCCTATTTCATTGTGGTTTACATTTGTATTCCCTAATTACCAGTGAGAATGATCATGATTTCACATATTTTTAGGGGGATCTGGGTTTCCTCTTCTAAGAATCCTGCTCATAAATGTAGCTTTTTTTTTTTTTTTCTATTGGGTTATCTTTTTTCTTGTGGATATATGTAAGTTCTCTCTATATACTGGATATTGCAGTTCTGCATGTAAGAAGCTTAGAAGTTGCCACTCCATCCTAACAAGTTCAAAGCTGAACAGACTGAGGAGTCAACAGCTCTTTTTGCATCCATAACAGAGGGAAGGACACAGGGCAAACCGTTGCCCCCAAGTCTGGAGAGACAGACATACGAATGCAGCGAGTCTTGACTTATCTGAGTCAAGGCTCAGGAGCAGAAACCACTGAAGGAACCAGCGCCAGGGTAGGAAAACCTGAACTTAATTGGCAAATTGCTAGAGATTCATGCGGACAACTCAGAGAGTTAAAAAATCGAAGAGGATCCAGTCGTGGCGGTGGGGGTGGGGGGCACAATATTGCAAGAGTTACCTCCAGAAACTCAACCAGGTTCCCACAACAAATATTGAAGGAAAATCTCTTTTGGCTTCTGGTAGGGGGAGAGAGAAAGGAACCATTCTGAAATATTCCAGAGCACTCTATTCATCTTAACAAGGCCTGCCCTCAGGGATAACTAGTTAAGTAGAGCCTAACCTGCTGGGGTATTATCAGGGCCTAACTGACCCCGGGAAGGGAAATGCTCAACTTCAGACCATTCTAGCCATCCTGTCCCACCTAAAAGCAGGGGAAAAAACTGAGAAATACTTGTGACGTTCACAGTCCAGAGGTGCATAGGCTCACTAGAAGACTGGACCTAATTATAGAACTATAGAACACCTCTCCCCACCACACCTTACCACCACGTTATTAAAGGAACTGCTTATAGCAGTTCCTTTTACCCAGTACATCATGTACAGCTATCAAGAAAAAATTACAAGGCAAAAAAAAAGAGCAAGCGTCAGAACCAGACATTGCAGGGATGTTGAAATTATCAGACCAGGAATTTTAAACAACTATGATTAATATGCTAAAGGCTCTATTGGATAAAATAGACAGCATGCAAGAACAGATAGGAAATGTAAGCCGAGATGGAAATCCTATGAAACAACCAAAAAGAAACGCTAGAGATAAACACTGTAACAGAAATGAAGAATGCCTTTGATGGGACATAACAATCCTTAATGTGTATGCACCTAACAAGAGAGTGTCAAACTACAAGAGGCAAAAACTGATAGAACTACAAGGAGAAAAACAGATAAATCCATTATTATAGTTGGAGACTTCAACACCCCTGTATCAGAAATGGACAGATCCAGCAGGCAGAAAATCAGTAAGGACATTAGTGGAACTCAGCACCATCAATCAACTGGATATAATTGACGTCTATAGACTACTTCAACTATCAACAGCAGAATACACGCTCTTCTCAAGATCACATGGAATATTCACCAAGATAGACCATATTCAGGGCCATAATACACACCTTAACAAATTTAAAAGAATAGAAATCATACAATGTCTGCTCTCATACCACACTGGAATAAACTAGAAATCAATAACAGAAAGATAACTGGAAATCCCAAATTATGTGGAGATTAAACAACATACTTCTAAATAACACATGGGTCAAAGAGAAATCTCAAGAGAAATTTAAAAACATTTTGAATTAAGTGAAAATGAAAACAGAACTTATCAAAATTTGTGGGATGCAGTGAAAGCAGTGCTTAGGGGAAATTTATAGCATTGAATGCATACGTTAGAAAAGAAAAAAGACCTTAAACCAATAACTCATGTTTCCAATTTAGGAAACTAGAAAGGAAGAGCAAATTAAATCCAAAGTAAGCAGAGGAAAGAGATAATAAGTAGAGCAGAATCCAATGAAATTTAAAACAGAAAATAAATGGAGAAAATTAATTAAACCAAAAGATGGTTCTTTGAAAAGATCAGAAAAATCAATAAGCCTCTAACCAGGATAACTAAAAAGAAAAAGAAGATACAATTTACTAATGTCAGAAATGAAAGAGGGAACATCACTACAAGTCCCCTGGACATTAAAAGGAAAATAAAGGAATAGGTGAACAAGTCTATTCCCACAAATTTGATAATCTAGATGAAATGGATCAATTCCTTGAAAGATACAATCTGCCAAAACTTACACAAGAAGAAATAGATAATATGAATAGCCTATAGCTATGAAAGACATTGAACTAATAATTAAAAATCTTCCAATAATTCAAAACTGGTGAATTCTACCAAACATTTAAGGAGGAAATTATACTAATTTTCTGCAATCTTCTTCAGGGTGTACAAGCAGAGAAAATACTTCCTAAGTCATTCTATGAGGCCAGCATTACCCTAAAACCAAAACCACACATAGACATTATAAGAAAAGAATATTACAGGTCAATATCTCTCATGAATGTAAATGCAGAAACCCTCAACAAAATATTAGCAAACTGAATCCAAAAAAGTATAAAAAGAATTATACACCACGACCAAGTGGGATTTATCCCAATATGCAAGACTGGTTCACCATTTTAAATCAATTAATGCACACCACCACATTAACAAACTAAAAAAGAAATATCACATCATCATTTCATCTTTTCAATATATATATTGGATATTAACCAGTTCTGTTAGCCTATTTAATAATCATCTATTCTCAGGGTGCAACTTGACATTTCATTATTTAATTGGGTCTTTTCATGTATAGAGTATTTTTAAAATTCTTAATAGTCTAATTTATCATACTATGAACCAAGAAATGCAAAGAAATCTTTCCCATCTTGATTTCTTCAGAGAATTTTCCTGTATTTTCATCTAAACTTTAAAGTTTTATTTTTTACATTCACGTTTCATTGCTGTTACTCAGTTCTGGTTATCAGCCATTTCTCTTTGTGTCAAAACAAGTTAAAGATACAGAATATTTGTTAACAGAAGTAACTAAATAGAGAAACTGCTTATCAAATAACCAGGTTGAGATGAATTTAACCTAGAACATGACTCTCCTCTATCATAAGCTGCACATTTTGTACACCGCTTTCCCCCTGCTTTCCATGTGAAAAAGAATGCTTTCATTATTTAAGCTATTAGGGATCTGAATTTATAATCTTTAATTCCGAAAGCTTAATATCGAAAGCTTATCTCTTTTGAGACAATTTCAAAGAGCTACAAAAGTAGAACCCACATACACACACACTGAGTTAGATAAGAAATACTAGTTCATAAAATATATTAGTTTTCATTATAAGCATCATTAGTTTTGTGTTTCTTTTTATTTTTTCCTCCAAAAACATATGCAAATCCAGAACTCCTTTCTTTTCTTTTTTTTGTGAGGAAGGTTGGCCCAGGGCTAACATCCGTGCCCATCTTCCTTACTTTATATGGGATGCCACCACAGCACGGCTTGACAAGCGGTGTGTTGGTCTGCACCGGGGATCCAAACCTGCGAACCCAGGGGCTGCCAGAAGTGGAGCACGCAAACTTAACAGCTACACCACTGGGCCAGCCCAGAACTCCTTTTGTTTTTTTGTGTTTTTTTTTGTGAGGAAGACCAGCCCTGAGCTAACATCTGTTGCTAATCTTCCTCTTTTTGCTGAGGAAGACTGGCCCTGGGCTAACATCCGTGCCCATCTTCCTCCAGTTTATATGGGACGCCGCCACGACATGGCTGACAGGCAGTGCGTCAGCGGGCACCCGGGATCCAAAATCGGGAACCCGGGGCTGCCAAGCGCGGACTAAACCGCTGCACCACCGGGCCGACCCCAAACTCCTTTTGTTTTTGAAAGAGCTGCTCTAAGCATCTCACTTTTGCAGAAAAGTTTAAATAAAATTGAAGTGACTTTGGTAATTTATTTCTAATTTTCCAAACACTCCTGGCCTCTTACCATACTCCTTCCTTTTCTCTATTAAGATAGAGTACTTTTTGAGAGAGAAATTGTGTGTTTTTCTCCTGTTCTGACTTTTTTATAGATCATTTAAAAATTTTTTTATTACATTTTTCACTCACCTGCTTTCATATTTCTATGTTTTATTTGTATTATTTTACGTAAGTTTTAACATGAGGACTTAATTTAACAATCAATATCCTGGACTTTTTTTTCATTAATTTTTTAATGATTACTCTAGGAACTGAAAATATGCATACTTATCATAGTCTACTTAGAGTTAATATTGTACCGCTTCAGGTTTTTTCCCTTCACTTTTCAGCCATGCTGCAGCCCCAATCTTTGTGTTCCATTACTAAAGCCAGTAACACTGTGGCTTTCTGCTTGACTTTTTAGCTGCCATATGTCACCTGGACTGGCCAAAGCCCTCTGGCAAGGAACCATATATGTGTAAATCTCACCCAGCATAGTTCCTGTCTTTCATGGATTGACTCTCCTCCAGTTTTTGCTGGTTTTTGGTCACTCCCCACTGCCTTCATGTGATTGTTTTTACCCTTTTTTCCAAAGTTTATAATAATTAAATCTAGGAAGGCTCCATGTAAGATACTTTGCCATTACTGGAGGTGGAACTCACTATTGGTCACTTTTACAAAACAGAATTTCTTAATATTAGTTTAAAATTTATCGTTTTTCCTTTTAAGTTTAGTATTTCACATGTACTTGTATGTAGTCTGTTGGAAACATCTTTGCCTTTCATAAAGATATGCTCCCATTATTTTCTTCTAGAAATTTAATGTGTTACCATTTGCACTTAGGTCAACAATTCACATGGAATTCATTTTTGTGTACGTTATGAAGTAGGAGTAAAGATGCATTTACTTTTTCCATATGACTATTAATTGACCCTGCACATCTTATTGAAAACGTACCCACGTAATCTTTTATCAACTGCACCATGGTGCCACCTCTGCTGTAAATCAAGTGTAAATAAAATGTAGGTCTATTTCTGAACTTTTTGTTGTTTCTTTGACTTGTTTTTCTATTACTGTGCCATACCTCACAGCTTTAATTCTTGAAATTATAGAATGTCTTGATATTTTGTATGTTAGTCCATATGTATTTTCCTTTTTCAAAGTTGTCTTGGCTGTTTTTAGTTCATTTCATTTCCTTATAAGTTATAACATCATCTGACCAATTTCTAAAAAGAAATTTCTAGAATTTTATTGATATGACATTGAATTGATAGATCAACCAGGGAGAACTGACTTCTTAAAATGTTGAGGTTTCTAATCCATGAAATTGGTACATTCTCCATTTATTTAGATTTTCTTTAATTTCTCCCAATAGTGTTTCATAAGTGTCTGAATAGAAGTCTTGTAGATGTTTTCCTATATTCAGTCTTGTGTATTTAATTTATTTTATCCTGTTGTAAATGGTTATTCTTTAATGTTACATTTGTTGCTGGCATATAGAAATACAATTGATTTTTGTATGTTGACCTTGTGTTGAAAAAACTTGTTTAATTCATGTATTAATTTTATTTTTTCTATTTGGATATTCTTTTGGGTTTTTAGAACACACCTACAGTACCATGTCATTTGCAAATAAGAATAGTATTACTTTCTTTCCATTGCTTATATGTTTTGTTTTGTTTCATTGGCTGATTGACTGATTATTTTTCCCGATGTCATAGAACTCTAGTACACTGTTGAATAGAATGGTGCTAGCTGGCATCCTTCTCATGTTCCCAATTTCAGGGAAAGGCTTTCAGGACTTTACCATTATAGGATGTTTGCTGTTACTTTATCAGATTAAGGAAGTTCTCTTCTGTTTTCAGTTTGTTTTATAATAAATGAATTTTCAATTTGATCAAATGCTTTTTTTGCATTTATTGAGATAATCATATTTTTTCTACTTTTATTTGATCAATGTTGTGAATTACATTGATTGACTTTTTTTTTTTGGTGAGGAAGATTTGCTCTAAGCTAACATCTGTTGCCAATCTTCCTCTTTATTTGCTTGAGGAAGATTAGCCCTGAGCTAACATCTGTGCCAATCTTCCTCTATTTTGTATGTGGGGCACTGCCACAGCATGGCTTGAGAAATGGTGTAGGTCCGCACCCAGAGTCTGAACCCCTGAACCCAGGCCACTGAAGCAGAGCGTGCCGGACATAATCACTATGCCACAGGGCCGACCCCACATTGATTGATACTTAAATGTTAAACTAACCTTGTATTTCTGAAATAATCCCAACTTGATTTCAAGTTATTATACATTTTATATATCATAGGGTTTCACATACTATTTTGGTTAGGATTTTTGCATCCACGCTTCTAAGAGAGAATGACATAATTTTCCTGTCTTTTATTGTTATTGTTAAGTTTTGTAATCAAAGTTATCTTGGCCTTATAAAACAAGAAATAACCATTTATTGCAAATAAATTTAAAAATTTATAGGAGGTCAACAAATTCTTAGAAAAAAAATTCAAGTTGCCAAAACTGACATAAACACCACTATAAGGATTGCAACCTTGCCTTCCAGTATACCACATTTTGGATTTTGCTTAAACTTGAAGTAAACTTTCATTTTAACAACTCACTGAGATTCAGAATTTATCTGTGGAAACAGCTAATAGAAATATTATCTGTAACTAATACAGATGTTATATGATATTTAAAGTCAATTTCTCTTTTTTAAATGACTTAAAGATTTGAAACTGATATATATAAAGCATTTATACTAGATATCAATCATCTCATATGCATTGCTTCCTTTTGATTTGCTTCTAATATCAGAAATAGCAACTGTGGACTGGTGTGGTTCTCCAACTTTCCATGGTGGACAACATTGCAGCTGAAACAGGATGAGCCTTTCTTCCATCTTGAATAAAACCTAAAATTTCAACACTTATACCCTTTTTTTTCTCTCGGCCCCATAACCACAAAAGTCCTGTCAGTTATAAAGAAAAAGCACATATGTCATATTATACTTATGGTCTTGTTGAATCATCATTCTTTAAATGAGTGAGTTATAGAATGCACATTTGTTCCAAGTACACTCCCACAGACTGCATGTCCCAGTTTCAATTTAACCATGAAGTCTCAACGTCAACTTGGATAAGACTAAATCAAATGCTCTGAAGCAAATGGAATTATTCACCCCATGACATCACTTCCTCTTCCTGAGTTTATGTTTTCCCAAAAAGCTTTATCACGGCATTTGCATTTAGATCCAGTTCTTTTCAAATTCATCAAAATCCTTCAAGCCCACCTTAAGACTTTCTACTGAATCTTCTACAGTAACTCTGGCCCACATTAACTTCATTATTTTCTGTGGCACAATTACACATACCTCATAAAAACTAATTATTATTTATTGTTCTATTTGTGCCATACTTGCTTCCCAAAGTAGATTATAAGGCGCCAAAGTGTAGAATTTATGTCTTATGCTAATTTTCCATACTTTCCAGTTTCTCAACAAGCACTTACGGTTGTCCTATTCTTACAACAGGGAACAGGAAGCAAGCATATTTTCTGCCTTCTTTCAATTGCTTGTTTATTCCCACATAGTATTTGGTTCTTACTAGTACTATTTTCTTTTGCATTTGCAATAATATTTGGAGTTAGCTTGGCTGGTGAGCTAACAGAGCCCTTTTTAATTATGCTGTTCCTTGATTTAATTACACTGTTCACTTCTAACAAGATCTACCTCTCAAAATAGCAAATTCAGAAGCTCAGTTTTATCAGTAAAGTCCATCACGATCCAGCTCTAGGGAACTGTTTCGTATTTATCAAACTCATGAGATGTTTTTCTGACTAAGACATCATTTAGCTAACTTAAAATGGGAGCTACCCTATTCCCTGAGTGTAGAATGCATGAGTCCAGAAGTAGGAAATTACCTTCATATTCTCAAGGAAGCTGGGTAACTTAGTTAATAGGCCTATTAGTCAATAAGTGATGTATATGTATCAGATCCAAATATTCTGACCCTTGACTGCTTGCTTCTTATAAATCCTCTAGATTAAAACACCATTTCTTATGCATTGGTAATTTTTGTTGCTGAAAATGCAATTTGATTGTATAATATCTACCTACTAAGGAAAATTGAGGGATGATTGACAGCCTTGACAACCCTTGTAACACAGTGAACTGAAGCCCAACATTAATAAAAAGATTGTTAAAGACCAAATTGCTACTCAGTGAGTTTCAGTCTTCTTGTAAGATGAATTATATCCTTAGGTACCAAGAATTCTCACAAACGAAGCTGCTGCAGTATTATAGCTAATGTTTATGAAATTTTGGTGACTCGTAAAATGACAGAGATACAAGAGTGGATATAATACAGTGTTTTTTTTAACTGAGAAAACTTGGTATTGAAAATCATTTGCCACTGAGTCTGAAAAAAAAAATCCAGACTAAATTATTAAAAGTATGGTTTGGGGAAATCTAACAATTGGAACCAATAATTATATGAAGCCTATATTGGTTCACTTAAAATAAATGTTGTCAGATTAGCCTTATATTCCCTTCAGATTAGAAGATCAGGGCAGTGTGATAGAGTTATTCAGAAGTACTGTTGTCCTCATCATCATTTTAATGATCATTATCATCACTAATGTAACAAAAATAATAGCTGTCACTTATTGAAGGTGTACTAGCAGCCTTATATTGTCTCTTCCAATGCTTTTATATACACGATTTCATATTAATTTTCCAACAATTCTATGAGATAAACATTGCACTTCCACTTTACAAATGAGGACATTGAACTTCAGAGAATTTAAGTTACTCATCAAAGACCACATAGATAGTGAGTAATAAAATAAAGATCAATTTTTAAAAAATAAATGGGACTGGTATTTCTAGTAATGATGGATTACGCAATTCAGACCAACACTTTTGATAAATTATAGGAGGGAAGATGGATAAAATATACAGTTAAAAATTCATTTGAAGAGATCATATCTAACAGGACATTAAGAATTCCAGGGCCAAGATCTAGGTGAAGATAAACCCAAAGAAGTTAGCCTGCCATTTGGAGCTGCCATTTCCGAAAGAGGCTGCTGGAACCCTGAAAAGCTGAAGAAGGCATCTGACAGCATCAGGGCAACAGGGTCAAAAATTGGAATCCAGGGGGCTGCTCGGTGGCGCAGCGGTTTAGTCCGTGCTTGGCAACCCAGGGTTCGCAGGTTCGGATCCCGGGCGCCCGCCGACGCACTGCCTGTCAGCCACACCGTGGCGGCGTCCCACATAAAGTAGAGGAAGATGGGCACGGATGTTAGCCCAGGGCCAGTCTTCCTCAGCAAAAAGAGGAGGATTAGCAACGGATGTTAGCTCAGGGCTGGTCTTCCTCGCAAAAAGAAAAAAAAAAAAAAAAAAAAGAAAGTGAAAGGCAAGCCACAGATTGGAAGAGATATTTGTAATACATTTATCTGACAAAAGACTTATGTCTGGAATAGATAAAGCACTGTTATAAATTAATAAGAAAAATACAGACATCTCAATAGGAAAAAAAATATTTTAATAGGCACTTCAGAAAAAAAAGATACATGGATGTCCACAATCATATGAAAGGATATTTGACCTCATTAATCACCAGGGAAAGGGGAATTAAATCCACTACATATTGACCAAATGGCTTAACCTAAAAAAGTAATAATTCCAGGGGTTGGTGAGGAAGAGGAGCTACTAAATCACTGTTGATGGGCGTGTAAATTGCTGCAGCCACTTTGGGAAACTACTTGGCAGTTTCCACTAAAGCAAAATATGCACATGCCTTATGATCCAACAATTCCACTCTTGTTCTAGACAATCAGAAATGGCACACATACGTGCACCAAAAGCCACGTGCAAGAGCATTCCCGGCCGCACTATTCATAACAGCCCCAAAGTGTAAACAACCCAAAAGTCCATCATCAGTAGGATGGCTACACAAGTTTTATATATATATATATATATATATTATTTTGATATATTAATGTGGCATTTTCATATGATAAAGCGTTCTACAGTACTTTAAGTTAAAAAAATCAGATATACGCAGAAACATAGATGAATCTCACAAATGAAAGAATCAGATTCAAAATAACATATACTACATGATTTCGTTTCTGTAACATTCAAACACTGTTAGATCTAAGGTATAGTGTTAGAAGTCCATTGCAGAGTTTGCCTTTGTGAAGGAAAAAGGCTCATCGATTGGGGGGAATTATTTTTTGTGTGTGAGGGGTGACTTCTGGGATGCTGGTAGTGTACTATTTCTTGACTAGCTGGTAATTACATGGGTGTTTGCTCTACGACAATTCTTTGATCTGCACATTTGTCTTCTGTGTTCTTTTCTGTTTGTGTTATGCTTCACAGCAAATTTTCTGAAAAACAATTAATATGTAAGCTATTAAAAAAAGGAATTATTTCTGTCTGAAGGCCAAATGAAGAGGCCAGCAACAACGTGCGCTGAAAACTTACTATACTGCAGAACACCTTGGAAGGTGCTGTGGAGGTAGATATAAAAGATACAAAAAATTAATCCACCATCAAAGACATCACTTGTGATAAAAGAAATCAAATGTACTTGTCACACACAAGTAAATATTATTATTATAATAACTGAATGACTTTTTCCAAGAAAACTGACATATCCAAGAGATGCATTCCAATTCACTTTTCAAATGGAGTTTTCATAAAAAGAAAATGTGTTCATTTTTTAATTTAGCTAACCACATGAAATTTGGAATACACTGCTGGTGATCAAACTTCTCTCAAATCTTTATGCTGTAAATATGTAAACTTATTTATGTGATAAATGTGATTTTGTTCATGCAATTAAACATTTTAAATTCCTCCTTAGTAACAAATATTTTCCAAGATGTTGTGGAAAGAACTGCTCAAATAGACAACACACCTTTTTGTGATTTGCAAGATATTTTCCTCTTTCTGAAAATACTGACAGTTTTTATACTACTTCACAAGTTTTGTTTTTTTTTTTTAAAGAGCGCTTTCACAAATGGCAATCGAGTTCTCTTCTTTTATTATGGTTTTTTTATTTAGATATTCTAAGTGTGCTCTCAGAATTACTTCACCTGAAGAGGCATATTTTCTTTCCTGGCTTAAACTCTGATTTCCAGATTAGTAGTGCCACCTAGAGTCCTATCTACATATTTCTGTCCTGAAAAAAAGCTCCATTTTTAATGGCACACTGAGCACAATTTATTTAATTCTGTCATAATATTTATTTTTAAATATAGGATTAATTTTTATTGGCAGTATCACTAATTTAAAAATAAAAATAAAACAAAATTAATAAATTCATAGGGCATATATAACTAATAACAATTGCAAAAGAAATTATTCTTTCCCACGTAGTTCTGATTGGGATTTTACTCATTTTGTAACTATTTCCTTCATTTGTTTCCTACATTCCCGGGGAGTCTTCCACCCTCCTTCCTCCTCACCTTCAATTCTTATAGACCTCTCACTACAAATTGCTTTAAGGGCTGATCCCCTCCCTCCTGCCCTTTTTCACTGTTCACATCACTCACCTCAGGAACGTCTAAACTGCCAGCTCATGCTTGTCCCCAAAATACGAGTCCTTCTCATTCCTTTCTCCAACTACCTGAAGCCTGCTATGATGTTCAGAAGTCACAGTATGTTTTCAGCAAATTCTTCATGTCCTCAATCTCTTCTCCAAACGTTCTCTTCATCTTCTTGCTCTAATGGGAACCCTGCTTTCCTCCAGTACACAGATTCCTTTGCCATCCTCTCAAGGGGTGGCTATTCTTTCTCCTCTACTTCTTTTACCACTGTCTCTATAAGTGGAGTTGGTGTCCTCCTTGCTCCTCATTGCCACTTCCAAATTATTGTCCCTCTCTGCTCCCTAAAATCAGACTGTATGCTACTGTGACTCCACGTGGGGTATAGTGTGGATTCATATGGAGAGTGTAGTAGGCTGAATAATGGCTACCTATAGATATCAGGTCCTAGTCCCTGGAATCTGGAAATGTTACCTTATAAGGAAAAAGGGTCTTTACAGATATGATTAAGTTAAGGGTCTTGACATGGGGAGATTATCCTTGATCATTCAAGTGGGCTCTAAATCCGATCTCAAATGTCCTTATAAGAGAGAAACAAAGGAAAATTAGACACACAGAAGAGGAGAAGGCCCTGTGAAGACAGAAGCAGAGATTGGAGTGATATGACCACAAGCCAAGGAATGCAGCAGCCATAAGAAGCTGGAAAGGGCAGGGAATGGATTCTCCCCTAGATCCTCTGGAGGAAAGTTAATGTGACTTTTAGCATTAAGAGTGAGGGACAGTGGCCTGAAACAAGATTGAGGGTAGTCAGAGACCAGATTCTGTTAGGCTTGGTAGGCCATGTTAAGGATTTCTTCATCCAAAAACCAATAGACAGCCATTGGAGATTTTAAGCAGAGAAATGATCCAAGCAGTTTTGTGTTTTGGTGAGATCACTCTGCCTAGAGAATAGCTGTAATGTGGAGGGCAGTAAGAGAGGAGGCAGAGAGCTCAGTTACAAAGTTTTGATAGAAGTCCAGGTAGGTGATTAGGTCATGAAGGCAGAGCCCTCATCAATGGAATTAGGAGACACCAGAGACTCCCCTTGTCCCTTCTGCCACGTGAGGACATAGTGAGAAGATGGCAGTCCATGAACCAGGAAGTGAGCCCTAGGCACCAAATCTGCTGGCACCTTGGTCTTGGACTTCCTAGCCTTCAGAACTGTGAGAAATAAATTTCTATTGTTTATAAGCCACCGGTCTATGATATTCTGTTATAGCAGCCCCAAGGACTAAGACAAATGATCAATGTGAGAGGAGGAAGTTGATTTCAAAGCTTTATTGTCTTTGCTTCAATTCAGGACATGTCTGAGGGACCAAGACATGTCAACTTCAGAGTTCTGTATGGCATTGGTTCAGGACCTTGTTGCAACTTCTCCTTCTTCCCAATGTTGCTTCCCTCACTCTCTTGTGGGTGTTATTTCTGTGAGCATTCCCAATAAATAATTATACTCAAATCTCTGTCATGGAGTCTATTTCCTGGGAACTTATGACTCTTAAAAGAATTTAACTCATTTATATTTATTATGATTACTCATATGTTTAAACTTATTTCTGCCATCTTATTTTATGATTTTTGCTATGCTTAACTTGTTTTTATTATTTTCTGCTTTATAGTGGATTAAGTGCATTTCTTTATTTTTTATAATTTCTTGGGGGGTTTAGAAATTACATCTTATTTCAATTTATGTAATGATTACCCTGAAGTCTCTAGTAAAAATTTAAACACATTTTTCTATCATTATCTAGACTTGATAATATCTATAAAAAGAATTTTAGCACCCTTTCCCTTCTTCTACTAAAATAGTCTGAGATTTTAACTTCATAATTCTTTTTTGTTTTTATGTTATACAAGGAAATCATTATAAGTTGACTGAAAGTTTTTCTGGTACCTTTTAATAATCTCTCTTTCTTTGATCATGGCTATAGTTTTCCTAGTGTTTATTAACAACAACAACAAAAAACACCTATGTATTTTCTTACCCTTGAATGTTATATTTTGAGCTCCACTCACACCACAAGTAATTTTTAGAAGCTAAACATAAAAAAAATGAAAAACAGTAAAAATAATAGAAAAGAAAAAGTTTTAATGCATTTTTGAGTGTGAAAGTCTTACTAAGCAAGGAAATGTCAATGCAAATAATCAACAACCATTCTATAGCAAAGAAAAGAAGTTTTATTCAAGTCAAAACTGAGGACTATAGCCCAGGAGCCCAGACTTCACAAGGGAAGAAAGTGCTAAGAGAAGAGTGATTTCAGCACAGTTATATACCATTTCAAAACAAAGATACATACATCAAACATGACAGGGATACATTCCTTCAAGGGTTCGAAGAGATGTTCATCACAGATTAGCACATACACAGCAGGTCAACATGACACTGGTATCATGGGAAGGGGGACTTATCTTCAAAGAGTACTGGGATCATAAGAAGGGAGGCATCAATTCTTATCTTCAAAGAGTACATTCTTTGCTTTAGGATAATGATAAAGCAGATGTACAATGTATATTTAACAGGGTGTAGGTCAGACTTTTTTGTTCAAATAAAATTCAGGCCAAATCAATTTTAAACCAGAATGGCTTCCTCATACACCCTTTATATATATATATGCATATATATATATGTATATATATACATATATATATATAATATGTTTCTTATATCAACACAAAACCGAAAAGTAATAAAAGAAAATAACTGAGTTTGGCAACTTAAGAAAGTGAAGCTGCAATATGATAATGTTATTTATAAAGTTAAAAGAGAAGTGAAAGACTGGGAAAAAAAGACTAACTGCATATGTAAAAGAAAAAGAGTTACTATCCATAACAAATAAAAAGATCCAACATATCAATACAAGAAAGGTAAATAATGCATTATAAAAAAAACAGTAAATGCTATAAACACGCATTTCACAGAAGGAGAAGCACAATGAATAGCAAATCTTTGGGCAATTACTTCACCTTAATGGAGTTGAAAAAGCTCAGTAATTAAGGAAATGCCCATTAGAACATTAGGAAATTATTTTTATTCTTCAAGTAGGGGGGAAAAAAGATTGAAAATGTTCAGAGTTGAAGAGAATACAAGGAAAGTAGCATTATCATACATTATGTAAGGTGTTAAAATCTATCTATGGGATTATTTTGCAATATATATCAAAACCCAGAAGTAACATTTCTAGGTATTAACCCTACATAAATATTTTCAAATATACATAAAAATGTATTATAATTATTGTGGCAGAGACTAATAACTACCCAGTAAAATCTGTTCTTCTTCTAGCTGCCTACTTCCCAGCCACTGTTGTACTTCGGTGTGAATGTGTGACTAATTTACTCCCTAGTGGTATGTGAGCAGAATTGATGTGTGCTACACTTCTGGTGTGGGGCTTTTAAGAAAAGAGTGTGTGCCTCCTGCATGATCTTTTTCTTCTTCTGCAGGCTGAATGCAAAAAATAAAGTGTCCCTACTAGGTGGTAGAGCTGCACGACGGAAGCATGCATTTTTGGTCTGTATATAATAACAGTTTAGTGTAATCTAACAAATACAAGTATGTTCCCTGCAGCTTTCTATTAATTAGAGGAAATTAGAAAGAGCTAAAATGTCCATCAAAATAGGAATGGTTAAATAAATTACAATAAATCTAACTAATACTTCAGCAGATAAAAGACTGAAATTGCTAAAAGCTGAAATTCTCATGTTGGATATCTAACCATTTCCTTATTGATTATTGATTAAAAAATTATTTTTAAAGTGTCATTTTAATAAGAAAGACACTCAAAGGAAGTAATAGCCAAAAAAACAATGAAACATTATTTTTAAGAGTTATTTTATTCCCACTTCCACCTTTTTGGCACTTAAAGCAAACATCACACAGATGGCCCACTGACCCTCACTGAGCATCCATTGCACCCACTGTAGCCAAGCTCTGCATTAGATGTTGAAAGAAACAGCCACATAATCTAAATCTACTCAAGAAAACGTACTTTTCTTCAGGAAACAGAAGATAACAACAAAGGCTTAAAACACTGTGCCAATGGTTTTATTTTTTAAATTGTAGCAGTTGCTGGTTCATTTCTGCACCTAAGTTACATAAGAAGACTAGGTTGACTTTTTGTCAGCTTTATGACCCAGGAATGTCTTTCTCAAGGACCTGAGAACAATCTCTTTGAAATGTAAATATCATGGGAGATGACAACCCTATCTCCCAGTTTCTGTGGAACGGTAGGAGCCTAACTAACTTCAGTAGGCACCCTGCTCCTAGTTGCAAAACAACTTCCTGTCAAAAAGATATGAGAAGTTTGATTTTCACCTGGATAAAGCCAATTAGCTGACACAAATGGTCACCCTAATTAGCAGGTAAAGTTAGGATGAACTGTGTGTGGCAAATGGTGCTGCCAAGTCCTCTCACTTGAGGACTTGATGTTGTTTATCTTGGGAACATGTATGTAATAGGTTATATCTACTTGGCTATATAAGGGAGTGAAATTTCTTTCTGTTTTTGCAGTTTCTAAGCGGATTGCCTGTGATGCACATCACGTTCTACTTTAACATTTATTCAATAATAAGAGTGGGGTTTTTTTTGTCTACTACTTTTGTGGAGAGGATTTCTAGATTGGGAAAAAGTTCTGTTTTTAATTATATTTATCCAACAGGTGCTACCTCTTGTTAAATTAATTAAATAAAGAGATCATTAGACTGATGTGCTTCTAATGCCTTAGTAGCCTGCATAAGCAATGCCTCAAGGTTAAGAATCAAAACCTAAGGACAACCAATCACAAACAGCCAAATATGTAAGCTATAAGGCAAACGCTTAAGCTATAGCCAATCAAATTGTTTCCTTGCTTTGCTTTCCACCTCTTCTCTATAAGTCTCCTGGCTACTGCTGGTGGAGTGCTCCTAACCACTTGCAGTTTGGTGCTGGCCGACTGGAATTGATTTTGCTCAAAAAAACTCTTAAAATGTTTAATATGCCTGAGATTGACAACTATGAACCATTTTATCTTTCCTGATAGATTAATACCATTGAGACTGGGGGTTTTATGCTATTCCATTCTGCATTCCTATTTGGAGCTAGAAGAGTACTTTACACACAGTAGAAATTCAGGTGAGCATATATTATGAATAACATGATGCTATATAAGGAATTCATTATAAGGTCATTCCCCCTCATTTCCACTAGATGGTGTGTAGGGACAGAGAAAATAAATGAAAATCAAAGGATTAACTTGTATTTCATTTGTAGCCAAGTATATAACTGAGAGGAAGATCACCTAGTGTCTGAAGGAAGATCTGAGAATTTTCTTTGGAAATCTTTCCTTGTAATACTAATTACTCTAAAACAAAAAAGATCCATATTAAAAAATATTTATAATTTAAACTCTTCACTGGTGAAAACTTCTAATTTATGACATTCTCCTATTAAAATTATTTTTTCCATTTTTGGAGTCGTTGCACATAAATCTCCTTTCTCTCAGAAGGCTCAAGTAGGAAGGAAGTGGAGGTGGAAGGCAGAAGGAAGCAACACTAGAAACCACTGAAAAAAAACCTCTTGGGAGCAGAAAGGGAGGTAAACATGGGCCGACTGCTGTTCTTATTGGTAGCCATCTACGTAGGGATTTTATTGCTCTTTGAGAAACACTCAGTCTCTCCTCAGTCATGGCTCATTAATGGCTGTGTCTGCGTTGTGTGACAGAGAACTGTAAGAAACAGCCTTCAGCCATTCTATCCTTTGAAACTACTAGGATTCTGCTTCCACAAAATAGAGGTAGAAACAATGTTTGTGATGTTTGCCGATTTAATTATACTGTCATGTTCTTGGATCTTGTCACCCAACAAGCATTTTAATGACTTAAGTGGGATGTCTGTGTAATTGATTTTTGCAAAATGCACCCAAAAAAGTGAAACAAACAAAAAAAGTGTTTCCCTGGGAACTCTTCTAGGCATTTGCCTTTGAAGGAGTGGCATCTCCGTTAGCTGACAGGGAATCAAAACTTTCCAACACCAAAAGGAATCCAAAAGAATTCAGAATCCATTCTTATTGTCAAGTCCTAACATAAGCAGTAAATAGCGAGGCAAGATATTGCAACTAGTACACTTCTCTCCATTTTCCACCAATATTATCTTCCCTTACCAATTTACAAGCAGCAATTTCACTCTCCTCCCTATACTGTCTTCAGACCCACGCTTCACTATCCAGATGCTGCTAGAAATACAAGATTTAAGCAAATAATATATGTCCTATTTAAATTCTGGAAATTTTTGGTTCAGTATTCTCATGTTTAGTATGGTTTAGAAACCTAAAAAATGGAAATTAATTTAGAAAAATACCTAAAATATTAAGTAAAGAGGGATCTACATTTATGGATGTTGTGTGGTCCTTTAGCATCTACTGTAAAACAGCTTCTGTTTCTTCTCAGGCTGCTTCTTTTTGCAGGAGAAAACCTGAACGTCATCAGTATCCGTTCGTTTATACCACCAGCAGTGCTAGAACTGACAAGGGAAATATTTTATTGTTGATAAAGTTATTGTTGCTCTGCTTTCTTTCTGCTACAAGTTGTTTCTTTGAAAATGTTTTGTGAATTTCTTGAATGTCACAAAACTTAATGATTAAATTCTCTACATTTAAAAAGATATTATTAAGTTAATAGCCCTATTATTAAGATAAGCCTTATTGTATTAGAATATATGATTGGCCATGCAAAGTTTCTAAGTGGCTAGTAGGTACATAGAAAAACAATGTAGTAGGAACAGCAGTAGATGTAAAACATGTGCACCAGAGGAGGTTAAGGTTGACAATTGATGTGTGTTTGCATAGTACTTTATATGAGATTGAGAAAGAAAAAGGAAAGCTACAAACATTTCAGTGTTGTACTAACTGGGAGTTAGTACAGTTTTTTTGTGTGAGCTATCTACTTCCCTGACTCTAGAGGCTGGATTGCCAACAGGACTGATATGCCTACCTTGAAGATTCTTTATAGGGTTTGTGGCTACTGGAGTTCCACCCCATATCTTGTTCCCATTCTCTCTTGCATCATGTAATTATCTGACAGAATGACAATTTATATCAGGAAAAACATTAGATTACCTATGTGTTCCACCAAGTAATATATACATGTTTTGATAGTAAAATACAAGAATTGCTATTAATACTTTAAAAACAGTCTTAGTGATTCTTTGTAAAAGAGAAAAAAATCAATTTGAAACATAATTGGTAACAGCCAGACCTTTCAAAACTCCTCCAATATACAACATTGATTTCCTCCAAATCTACCTTTAAGCCCATGTTTATCAAAGAGTGATCCACCAGCAAATGATTGTTTAAAATGCAGATTCCTAGGCTTCCCCAGGCCAACTGTATATGGGTCTGGGGATGGGACTCAAGACATTGTATTTTTTTTTTGCTGAGGAAGATTCTCCCTGAGGTAACATCTGTTGCCAATCTTCCTCTTTTTTTGCTTAAGGAAGATTCACCCTGAGCTAACATTTGTGCTAATATTCCTCTATTTTAAATGTGGGTCACCACCACAGCATGGCTGATGAGCAGTGTAGGTCTACACCTGGGATCTGAACCCGTGAACTCCAGGCCGCCAAAGTGAAGCACATGGAACTCAAACCACTACACTATGAGGATGGCCCTGAGATATCGTATTTTTGACAAATATCTCTGGTAAATTTTATAGACAACAAAATGTGAAAACCATTGCTCTAAGATTACTCAGATGAGTAATAATAAAGATGAACTCTAGGATCTAAAAGAGTTACTGTCTTTCCTTTAAAACTTTAAAGATTTTAATCCTCAAAGGATGAGACCAATGGTTTTTGTCATATATTGAAAGTAGTGAAAGAAATTAACACACTCTCGCCTACTCAACTGCTAGACTTTTTAAGAATTCAAATAAGGTCTGTAGCTTAATTAATAATATTGTACAATGTTAAGTTCCTGTTCTTGGTAATTGTACTATAGTTATGCAAAATGTTTGCATTAGAGGAAGTGGATTGAGTAATATAAGAGAACTCTTTTTACTATTTTTTCAACTTAGATTTCTATAAGTCTAAAATTAGTTCAAAATGAAAGGTCTTTTTAAAAGTCACTAATGTCTTTGAATAATTTTTAGTAGACTTTATTACAGAAATAATAAAATAAGCCCAGTATTTTGAAATGCAGCTAGTCCTGGTGGTCTAGTGGTTAAGATTTGGCACTATCACCACTGTGGCCCTGGTTTGTTTCCCAGTCAGGGAAAAACACCACCACCTGTCTGTTGGTTGTCATATTGTGGTGGCCGTGTATTGCTGTGATGCTGAAAGCTATGCCACTGGTATTTCAAATACCAGCAGGGTCACCCACTGTGGACAAGTTTCAGTGGAGCTTCCAGACCAAGACAGACTAGGAAGAAGGACCTGGCCACCCACTTCTGAAAAAATTGTCCATAAAACCCTATGAATAGCAAAGAATGATGTAGCACCGGAAGGTGAGAGGATGGTGCAAAAAGACCAAGCACGGTTCTGCTCTTCTGTACACAGGGTTGCTAGGAGTCAGAATCAACTCAACAGCACTAACAACAGTTTTGAACTACTATGGCTTGTGTTATGATTTCAGATTTATTACATGCCAGCTTTTCTCCTCACCACTCAAAAGATTGGATTGAACTAGATCCACTACAGCACTACTTCCATCTCTAACATTATGCAATCTTGTGATTCCAATTTATATATTCTGGGTATGATTCCTTTGTCCAGCATATGTATTGCAAATATATGTGTTTCTCACAAAAAGAAAACTAGGGCGGCTTGTACTCATTTGGGGGCCCAATCAGGCAAGTTGTATTCCTTGGAACTTTATAGGCCTAGCGTTTCTGATGTGCCTAAAAGGCAGTCATGTTATGATTTGCCAGTTTGCCAAGCTAATGAGTGAGTCTCTGGAAACAAACTTCCACATGACAATGTGCTTTTGTCCATACAACATTGGTGAGAGGGGCAGAGATGCTCCTCCATCGTGTCAAGGTGAAATAGGAATATGGTTGCAGTTGTACATAGGTGTTAGGGTTTGGCAGGCAAAGGGTGAGCATTCACATCTGAGAGCATCTCTTTTCTCAAGAAAGTATGAAGAACAGTCATTGAAGGTGAGGCTGAAGGTGGTGTGGAGAGTTCAAGGAGAGAGAGGGTTCAGGAAGAGGAAAAATGTGCCTATTAGAAAAACATGTAGGATTGAAAGGCAATACTGAATGCCTATTTTAGGCCAGTGAGTCTAAATATAATATAATCCAGAAGTTTGTGTCACATTTTTAAAAATCAGAAGATAATAGAATAATATTACCAACCCTAATGCCAAGTCAGTTTAATTTCCTCATGTTAAGTATGTTTATTTTGGCAATAGGAATATGAGATAATTAATTTATAGACTATGGTTAGCTACATACAAGGAACATTTTTTAAATGACCCATCCAAAAGTATGACTGGAAGATTCTATTCATGAACTTAAAGTGCCTCATCAAATGTTATTGAAAAACATAAACTGCTCAGCTAACCCATCATAAAATTTATATAGTAAATTTTCTAAATACTTTTAGCTAACACTTTTCTAAATCTAAAATGATAATAGAAAACTGTAAACTTGGAAATTATGGTATGTAATTTTATTGAAACGAAGAACAGTTTTACAGTGAAAAGTTTCAAAAGAAAATAAAATGCAAATAAATAGAACCTGCAATGTTTTTTCAATGTTTCCCTCTCATGGTTTTAAAGAAATAGAAATGACGACTAGTTCCAATGTAGTCTACACAAATTCATTTGTTCAACAAGTATTTACTCAGTGCCTGCTAACTAGCACAGTACTATGTAACTTGATGTGGGCAGTTCAGTTTCAAAACATTGTAACACAGGCAGGGGTAGTACTGGAAGCATGACTGAAGCTAATATTAGAGTAATGAGATTTTAAATGGAATAAAAGAGCTAATATCCTAGTAGGTTAAAGAGAACTAATTTGTGAGGCTGGCATACAATGTAGCTGAGGAGAATATATATATATAGAGAGAGAGAGAGAGAGAAAGAAAGACTAGTCTTTGAGAACAAAGTGCCTAATGGAGAGATGAAGTTGTGGTGAGAGAGAAAAGAGTGTGGGCGGAGAGAAGGAATTTTGGAGAGTGAGTGGTTAAGAAGATGAGATTGACTCGACCACATTTAAATACCACTAGGAGACATCTGAAAGAAGTAAACGCTCAGGAAAGAAAGTACCTTATCAATAAAATGGATCTCTGAGAACATGACAAGAGATGGAATCCACAACATATCTTTTGCAACAGAAGGGAAGGAGGAAAGTATGGGAACAGAGCATGTCCATTAGTAAGTTTGATGGCAAAAAAAAAAAAAAAAAAGTGTAGTTGCTATCTAATGAGTTAATTTTTCCTAATAAAATAGAAAGAATTAAATGGAAGAAGACAAGGTTGTAAGTTTAAATAGAGAGTAAATGATTGAAACAACCAATGTGGAGAATGAGAAAGCCTAATAAGGAAACACAAAATAACCATCTTCTAGAAACTACCCTACACAATTAAGTTAGATATCCTTCCTCAGAGCACCCAATGCACCCATTACATGCCTCTCTCTGTTAACACATCTGCCTCCCCAACTAAAGTGTTGAGAGCAGGGTAATATCTCATTCACCTTATATCCCCTGCTGATGTGTATCACATAGTTAATTAAATGAATGAGCTGGAAAACAAGATTTGTCAACCTGAGTCACAAGGTATGATTGACTTAGTTAATGACTCATGTAATCCTTCTCAGGGCTTTACATTTTAAAGGATTAGGACAAGAAAATACTAAGCAAAGAATGGTAGAATTTCAGGGTGTAGAAAAGGCCACTGGGGGAATGACATTTAAGTAGAAATAATACTGTAACCACAGGCCCTCCAGGACCAGTTCAACTGACCCCATCTTATCAGCAGAGTGATTAAGAATTGCCTTTCAGAAAATTTGCAAAGTCACATAGCCAGAGCATGTGCAGAAGAAGAAATCTTGACCTGAAATGACTGCAGAACCAAAGATTTTCCTCCTCACAGAACTAAAGAACCAGGACATGACTGGAACTTAAAAGTTGGACACTTGGGTCAGCCCAGTGGCATAGTGGTTAGGTTTGCATGCTCTGCTTCAGTGGCCTGGGGTTCACAGGTTTGGGCCCTGAGCATAGACCTACACACAGCCCATCAAGTCATGCTGTGGTGGCATCCCACAAACAAAGTGGAGAAAGATTGGCACAGATACTAGCTCAAGGACAGTCTTCCTCAAGCCAAAAAGGAAGATTGGCTACAGATGTTAGCTCAGGGCCAATCTTCCTCATCAAAAAAAAAAAAAAAAAGTCAGACTCTTCTCAGAAGCCAGGGGACCCTCATTCAGGAAGATCTGGTGTTAACATTCCTTTCTCAGCTCACCATAAATGTTTAGACCCCTATCATAAAAGTTTAGAACCTCATCATAAAAGTTTAGAACTTTATCGTAAATGTTAGAACCATGTCATAAATGTTTAGAAGCCCACCAATCAAAACCTGTCCAATCAATGTTTCAGTGTCCCAGCCTATACTCCCTAACCTCTTAAATTTTACCCCAAATCCTGAATCGGGGAGACAGTTCTGAGGACACACATCCCTTATTTCCCCACAGAATAAAGCTGATCTCTTTTCCCCAAGACTGATCCTGTAATTAATTGGCTTTTTATGCACATCTGGTAAGAGAACCCCAATTTTGTGCAGTAACAATACCACTGATGGCTACATATTGGTGCTTATAAAAGTGATATATTTTCACTGTAAAAATCTGAGGAAATTATTTTTTTAAGAAAAGATAGCAAACACTTTTAATCTACCACCTAGAGCTTTGTTGCCCACTATAGCAGCCACTAGTCACATGTGGCTATTGAGTACTTCAAATGTGGCTGGTCCATATTGAGATGTCTTAGTAAGCTTTCCAAGAATCAATATGAAAAAAACAAGTAAAATATTTTGTACATATTTTTGTATTGATTACATGTTGAAATGATAATATTTTTAATGCATTGTTAAAAGGGGTTCTGATATCAATTTCCAATGTGGTGGTGGGGAGAGGGAATTTTCCCCCCACACTACCAAACAAGCAATTCCCTGACACCAGCTGGGTGTCCTACAATTTAACTCAATACTGACACTATCTTCCTGGAGATAGCATCAAATTCCACAGGTTAAGGACTCAGTCCTATAAGACTGCCCCCTACTTCAGATGCTAATGACAAATCCAGGTTGTTACCTGTACTTCTGACCAACTGGCTATAAATCAGAGGTTCCCATGACCCCCTTCTTGGGTTCAATTAATTTTTTAGGGCAGCTCCCATAATTCAAGAAACCCACTTACTCACTAAATTACCTATTTATTGCAAAGGTTATTAAAGGATACGAATCAACAGCCAGATAAAGAGATACATAGGGCAAGGTATGGGGATAGGATGTGGAGCTTCCCTGCCCTCTCCTAGCGTGCCATCCACTCTCCCCCAAATCTCCACGTGTTCACCAACCCAGAAGCTCTCAGAACCCTGTCCCTTGGGTTTTATGGAGGCTTCATTATGTAGCCATGATTGAGTAAATTATTGGTCATTGGCGATTGATTCTACCTCCAGCCACTCTCTCCTCCCTGGAGGTAGAGAGGTGGGGAGGTGGGATGGGACTGAAATTCTAATCCTCTATTTATAGTTGGTTCCCCTGGCAACCAGCCACAAGTTACCTCGTTAACATAAACCCAGTTGTAGTGGGAAGGGACTTGTTATGAATAACAAAACACCCATTTCACCTTTATGGCTCTAAAGCTATTTCAGGAACTGAGGAAAAGAGACCAAATATTACAACAAAAGATGCTCCCATTGCTCTTATCACTTAGAAAATTCCAAGGATTTTGGGAGCTGTAAGCCAGGAACTGTGGATGATGAAGACCAAATACATATTTATTATAAATCACAATATCACAATTTGGTTAAAGAAAATACATCATGAAAATTAATTTCCCATGTATCTTTTTACTTTTTCAAATGTGTCTATTAGAAAATTAAAATTACATATATGACTTACATTATATTTCTGTTAGACAGCACTGATCTAGAGATGATAATCACTTTTAACATTTTGGCTTATTTCCTCTCTATCTTTCTAGGTCCACATATGTATAAAATGACTATGATATAAATTAATAGCCTACACGTTAGGACCACTGCCTTTCAAACAAGACTACTATGTGTATGTGACTATTTATTGGGAGCAGTGGGGGCAAGACAATGGTTTATCTGATGAACAGTAATTCTAGGGCAGGAAATAATTGGGCCTTGGCCAGGAGGAGAGCCACAATTTTTAGTCTTGAGAGGTAAAATTTTGGGGAGAAGCATGGAACAGTCATGTGGGTAAACTGTCTCTGGCTTAGAAAAGGCAAACTATTTCATCACTGAACTTCCAATTCTTCTTAGCCTCTCCCATTGTATCATAAATCTCTTGGGCACTGCTTTATATCTTCTTGGTCTCACCTCAGTTCCAGATACAAATATGATGAACAGTTTGTTACCATACAAAATTGGGGTTCTCTATCTGATGCACATAAACAAGCCAAATAATTATGGCATCAGCCTTTGGGGATAGAAATCAGCTTTTATTCTGTGAGATGAATCTGCAGGGAGACAGGGGGCATGTGCCCTCAGACGTGTCTCCTTGATTCAGGGTTTGAGGCAAAATTTAAGAAGTTAGGGAGAACAGGCTGGCACGTAGAACTGCTGGTGGGACAGGTTTGGATTGGTAGGCTTCAAGCATTTATGGTAAGGTTTTAAACATTTATGGCAGAGTTCTAAACATTTATGATGGGATTCTAAACATATTTGATGATGTGGGGAATGAATTTTAACACCAGATCTTCCTGAATGAGGGACTCCTCCCTTCTGATAAGAGTCCAACTTTCAAGTTCCAGTCACGTCAAGGTCCTTGGGTTCCATGGGAAGGAGGATCTTTAGTTCCAAGGTCATTTCAGGTCACAATTTCTTCTTTTGTGCATGCTCTGGGCTACATGACTTTGCAGTTTTTCTGAAAGACAGTTCTTAATCATTCCATTGATAAGAGATGAGGTCAGTTGAACATGTTCTGGAGGGCCTGCAGTTACAAGTTCTGCACAGACTTCAGCCTCCTTCATTTTGATATCACCGAACCTCAAGTGTCCTAAGAATTTTCTAGAAACTTCAGCATGGGATGCCTGTGGGAGCCAGATCAGCCTTTACATTTGCAGGTAATTCACCATAAGGCAACTCTCAATGAAATGGGGAAAATTTTCTCCCCTAGTTTCTCAGGTGGATAATTCTGAGAAGTGTTCTATAGGGCTCTTCAGAAATCCCGGTAGGATGGAACATCATTCTCCCAGAGGTGCCAACTCAATAACATATCCAAGTCTTGGCTTTTCTTTCTCTATTTTTTTATTCCTAATCCCCCACTTCTGGGGTTACTTCCAAGAAACTATCTGCATGGAAGTCATTGTTTCAAGATCTACTTTCTGGAGAACCAAAGCTAAAATCATAGAGTCAACCAGAATCACAGCAGCAGGGTGGAAGCTTAACTTCAAAGGACCTCTTCTAAGGCCATGCTCACGGCAGACAGCCTCTAAAATGGCCCCCAATGGTCTCAACCTCCTGGAATTAACACTCTTGTGTAATTCCCTCCCCCTGAGTATAGACTGGACTTAGTGACTCACTTCTACCAAATTGAATGTAGCTGAAGTAATGGGATGTTCCTTCCAAGATTAGGTCACTTTCAAGGATAAAAAAGACTGTGGCTTCTGTCTTGGACACTGTACTTGGTTGACTATTGTGTCCCAAACATTCACATCCAACTGGAACTTCAGAATATGACCTTATTTGGCAAAAGGATCTTTGTAGATGTAATTAGTTAAGATGAAGTTATACTAGATTAGATGAACCCTAATCCAATAACTGGTGCCTTCATAAGAAGGAAGTTTCAACATAGACACAAACACATAGGAGAGAACCTCATGTGATGACAGAGGCAGAGATTGGAATGATAAGGCTACAAGCCAAGGAATGCCAAGAATTGCCAGCAACCTCCAGAAGTTAGGAAGAGGAAGGGAAGAATTCTTCCCTAGACTTTCTAAGACAGTAAAGCTCTGACAACACTTTGATTTCAGACTTCTAAACTCCAGAGCTATGTGATAAGAAATTTCTGTTGTTTTATGTCACCAAGGTTGAGGTACTTTATTATGGCAGCCCTAGGAAACCAAAATGGGCACTTTCTCATTCTGTTGCTTGCCCTCTCTCTGAAGGAACCAGCTGCCATATTGTTAGCTGACCTAAGTAAAGGCTAATGATGATTCTGGCCAACAGCCAGCAAGGATCCAACAGTCGCATAAGTGAGAAGATCCTCTAGTTGAGCCTTGAATAGACTACAGCCCTAGCTGACATTTTGATTGAAGGTTTATAGAAAATCTTGAGCCAGAGACATCCAGCAAAGCTGCACCCAGATTCCCGACCCACAGAAACTACTAGATATTAAATGTTTGTTGTTTTAGGTTGCTAAGTACTGGAGTAATTTATTTCTAAAGCAATAGATAGCTAATTTAATGCTCTACCATGAAAGATAGGAAGAACTACTGGTGGCCTGATATAAAAGAAGAAAAGAGTATCTCTCTCCAGTCTTAGGGGAGAGACTAAAGCTACAACTCCATCTAATAACAAAGCCATTCTCATACTTGGGGTAGGTGAAGGAACACATGTGACTATGTGTTCAAACTCTTAAAAAAACAAAGAAAAAAAACCACTGGACCAAAAGCCAAAACATATTTGTATTCTGTCTACTAACTGAGGTGCTGTTTTCTGGTCTCAAGGATGTTGTTCAATCAATTAGGATGGTACTTGTATAGTGATAACTATACAAGTAACTTGTAACTTTATATAACTATATATAAACTTTATATAACTATACTTGTAACTTTAAGACAAAGGAGAACAATTCCTCTCATCCTAGCCAAGAATCCTCAGCCCTGATTGACTTCTTTCAGATACCTTCTTAAAGATCTCAAGGTTTGAAGGCACTATTTCATTCATTTATTTATTTGATAAATAATAATAGAATAATTGTCATCTGCCAGACACACTAGAAATACAACAACAAACAAGAGGAAAATTCTGTGCCATACAGAATTTTATTTATCTTCTGTCTTCTACACTAAAATTCTACAGAAGAGTCAAGAGGATGTCAATGTTTTGGGCCTGAACAACTGGAAGGATGGCATTGACTGAGATGGGGAAGACAGTAGATATAACACAAATTCTGCAGAATTTTAGTGCAGAAGACAGAAAATAAACAAATATACATTTATTTGTGTGTGTGTGTGTGTGTATAGTGTGAGGCAGAAATGATTGCTAAAATTAAAAGTAAAGTAGGATAAAAGGAAAATGAGTAATGGAGTCTACTGTGTGAGATAAGGCTGTCAAAGTAGGCCTTTCTGAAAGATTGACAGTTGAGCAGAGCCTTGGATGTATAGGGGAGGAAGAAATCTTCCTCTGCCCTTCTAGGTTGTTCTGGCTGGTCTAAGAATTAAATGGACATGAGGCAGAATAACAGGAGAAAATCAAAGTTTAATAACATGTATACATAGGAGAAACCCAGAAAAACTGAGTAACTTGCCAAAATGGCCTAAGCCACCACCTTTAATACCATCTTCAGGTAAAGATGTAAGAAGATGTTGGGGGTAGTGGTTTGGGACTTCAAAAGGGAGGAAGGCAATTCACGTTGAGGTGGAAAAGCAAATGTTTGGTAAACAAATGTTTGCCATGCTTTGCAGAGACAATGGGACATGGAGAAGACTGATCAAACGGGCCTTGCTAGGTTCCTCCCTGTCTAACAGAACTAGTTCATATTATACTGTAGTTATCTATGGTAAGTGTTCCTTCCTGAAACAAGCATTTTATCTTAAATGCTTTTAGGCAGTTAAGGGGAGATCAAAGTTTATTCCCAAGTCTTTTGTTCTTAAAAATAAGCAAGCCAAAGAGACACATTCTGGGATGGCAAATTCTGCTCCTCTACAAATGAAATGAGTAGGGGGAAAATCACATGACTATCTAGAGAAATAGCTTTCCAGGTGGAAAAAGTAGCAAAAGCAAAATGTGGAAGCAGTAGAATTCATGAGATACTTGATGGACAGCAAAATGGCCAATGTAGTTGGAGAGTTAGAGAAGACTAGAAAGATAAGAAATCATAGAGGCAATGCCTGAAGAGAAACAATTTTTATAGGACCTTACAGGATGTAGCAAGAACTTTGAATTTTATTCTAAGTTTGGTGAAAAGCCATTTTAAAGTTTTAAAACAGAAAATGATATGGTCCAACTTATATTTCAAAGGTCTTTCAGTGGCTGCTTTGTGAAGCAAACGCTGGGTGTCAGGGCTGAGTAGGAACAGGAGGCAGGTAGTTAAGAGGCTTTGTAGTGGTCCAGGTGAGAAAAATAGCTATTTGGACTGTAGTGTTAGTAAGAAATTATTAAAGTCTGGTATATTTTGAAGGTAGAGCTGGCAGGATTGAATGTGGTAGGAGGTTTGGGGCCTGAGCAATTGGGTACATGGTGATGCCACTGAGATGGTAACATTCAGAGAAAAATAGGAAGTGGAAGTTGGAAATCAACACTTTGTTTTTAGAATGCCCCATTAGAGACAACTTTTAGATATCCATGGGGAGCTGTTGAACAGGTATGCTTATACGAGACTGGAGTTCATTGAAAATGTTGTAGCTGGAAATGCACATTTTGGAGGATGAGGAAACTGGAGACCAATTCTTGTCACTAAATGCCCCGACAAGTTGATTGCTCCAATTGATATCTAAAGAGTGTAAGCTGCAGACTAACTGAGGTGCCTTGATAACCCATGAACAGGAGGCTGAATTGTAGACAGCAGAAGCTCAAGAGGAATAAAAAGATTTTAGGAAGCTACTCTGCTATTATAAATGCTTTCATTTCTTTTCCCCCCAGAATGAACTCTATTCCATGATAGAAAGAATAGTTGAAAATAATTACTGAACTAGAAACATAACGTCTCTGGAATTATGGAGTTCAGAGAATGGGAGAAGTGGCAAATGGCATTCTCTCCAAAAGGGAGCAAAAAATTAATTTACAGACAATTGACCAGTGAGCTGGAGTTTAGGCAAAATTCTAGAGAATATTAATATACTATAAAAGTTTAGATGTGGGAGTTGGGAGAAAGAGAAGAGTCAAGAGGATGTCAAGGTTTGGGGCCTGAACAACTGGAAGGATGGCATTGACTGAGATGGGGAAGACAGTAGATATAACACATTTGGAGAAAAGTCACGTTGTATTTGAGATGGTTATTAGACATCTGAATGGAGATAACCAATAGGTAATTGGACATATGAGTTTGAATTTGGGGAGAGAGGTCTGGGCTGAAGACAAAAATCTGGAGATGTCATTTATTTAGAACCATGAGACTAAATGAGATTACCAAGGAACAGTAGCGAGGTCTTAGCCCTGGAGTAACCCAATATTAGGAGGTCAAGGACAAGGTTAGCAACCAGAAAATGAGACTAGCCTGTGAGTAAAACACCTGACAGTAGCAGGAAATCAGGAGTATGTTGTGCCCTGAAAGACAAAGAAGAAGGTTTCTGAAGGGTGAGAGGGAGATCAACTATGCCAGGGCTATTGATAAGACACACAAGATGAGAATTCACCATTAGATTTAGCAACATGGACACTATAAATGCCCTTGCAAAGAGCAGTTTTAGTGAAATTATGGGGCCAAAGTTTGATTGAAATATGCTTAAGGAATAATGGAAGAAGAGGTGTAGGAGATAGTAAATACAGGTCGATTTTTTCAAGAAGTTTTTCTGCAAAGTCTTGGGGCAGCAACTGGTGGAGAAAGTGGGATCAGGACAATTTTTTTGGTGTGTGTTCATTTGTTTAAGATCAAGGAAGTAACAAAAAGAAAAGTTGATCATAGAGGGGAGAGAAGGAAGAGTTGCTGGAGGGAATTCCTTAAGCAGAGAGAAGATAGGATATAGTGTGTACGTGGAAGGATTGGCTTTCGATGGGAGCACCTGGATAACAGGTGCCAAGTGTGTGAGGGCAGCTGCTGGGGAGCAAGTAGAGGTGGTGTGGGGTTTCTTCAGATCCTTCCATTTTCAGTGAAGGATGTAAGAAGCAAGATCATCAGTGGAGAATGAGGTACAGGGGATAAGGAGGTTTGGAAGAGTTGAGAGGAAAAGATGCAAAATATACATCTAGGAGAGTGGGAGAGTGAACAGAGAAGCATAGTATGATGATGGGGAAGCATTAAGAGTATGCTGGAGGTTTGTGATCATGAATTTGAAGTTACACCAGTCCGTGTGGTTGTGTATTTTTCTCCAAACATGTTCAACTGCATGATATAGGCAAAGAGTAGGTGGAAATTTGGATTTTATCAAGGTTGCGGTAAAAAGCAAGTGTCACAGAGTAGTGAAGCAAGAAAGAAGCACAAGAGTCAGGACATACGCAAGACAGTGATTACAGTGATTTGCTGTGGTATTTATGTTGCATACAGCTCTGCCAAAGAGGTATTGATTAATGGATCAATGTCAACTAAAGGAGATCTTCTAACTGCATTTCACAGGCCTCTGTCTTTCATTCTACTTTGAGAGTTGTATAATAAAAATTATATTAGGACAAACAAATTAGAGTCATGGTTATAAAAATTAAGGCCAACAAATATTTATTGAGTATATCCTTATACTGGAATCCATTCCACAAGTACAGTTGTAGAAACTGATATAGATGTGTCAGAATGTTGTTAAATATGTTATGCACCAGGAAATAAATTCAGACACAAAGATACGATCATCATATAGTCCATGTCTTTAGTCTTTGTTTGATTGTGTACCATGTGGGAAAGTGGAAAACAAGATTTTATATCAACCAACATGAGATAGTTGGAGGTAAAGTCTGGAATTATAGAAATGAGGGCATAGTATATTCATGAAAGTAATACTGTTAATTTTTTTCTACCCAAAGTAATTCCTTTGTTTCATTTTACATTTTATTGCTATATTTGCTTGCTTTTATTACTATCTTCACTCTTTGTTTAATAAATCTTTATTGAGCATGTGCCTTAAATAATATACGTTCCTATGACCTCTGAAGGTTATAAAAATGAATCAGTCATGGTCTCTACTGCCGTGAAGTTTATAGTTTAGCTGTTGAAATCAGATCTATTCACACATGTCTAAAAAAAATGGGGAGAAAGTGTAGGTACAGAGAGGTGAAAAAATGGTAAGAAGCCTTCAGAAAAGGATATGGCAATTTTTTAAAGACTAAACATGTGCTTACAATACCATTAATCCCAGAGAATGAACACTTATGTTCACACAAAAACCTCCACACCTCCACACAAATGTTATGGTAGCTTTATCCATAATAGCCAAAAACTGTAAGCAACTCAAATGCCCTTCAATGAGTGAATGGTTAAACAAACTGTGGTACATCCATACCATGGAATGCTATGCAGCAATGAAAAAAAAAGAATGAACTATTGACACACACAACTTGGACTGATCTCAATGAATTATGCTGAGTGAAAAAGTCAACCTCCAAATGTTGCATACTCTACGATTCCATTTATGTACCATTCTTGAATTGACAAAATTACAATGACATAGAACAGATTAGTGGTTACCAGGGGTTAAAGACTAGAAATGGGGGTTGAGAGGGAGCCAGGTGGCTGTGGGTAGCATGAGGAATCCTTGTAATCAATCTATTCTGTCTCTTGACTGTGGTGGTAGTCACACAAATCCACATGTGATAAAGTTACATAGAACTAAACACACACACACATAATTGCATGTTTTTAAACTGGTGAAATCTGAATAAGGTTGATGGATTGTCTCAATGTCATCTTGGTTGTGATATTGTACTATAGTTAAGCAAGACATTACCATTGTGGGAAATGGATAAATGATACACAGGATCTCTCTGTATTATATTTTACAACTGTATGTAAATCTATGGTTATCTGAAAATAAAAAAGTTTTTTTTTTTTAATTGGTAAGGAATTTCAGAAAAGAGGATGCTATGTTCCCTTGAGGAAGTGAAGGAAGGCTTCATGGAGGAGGCTTCATTTGAGCTAGACTGTAGATCTTGATATAATCCAGTCACTCTATGGTTAACAAAGTTTATCAATTTTTTTTTTTAATCAGGAAGATTGTCTCTGAGCTAACATCCATTGCCAATCTTCCTCCTTTGCTGAGGAATATTGGCCCTGACCTGACATCTGTGCCCATCTTCCTCCATTTTTTGTATGTGAGACGCCACCACAGCATGGCCTGATGAGTGCTGTGTAGGTCCACACCCGGGATCTGAACTTGTGAACGCTGGGCCGCCGAAGCGGAGCACGCAAACTTAACCACTATGCCACCAGGCCAGCCCCAAGTTTATTGTTTTTAAAACTTGAAATGAAAAATTAGAATAACGGTCAGAGAACTTGACAACATGTTTTGAAATGATCCCAATAAAACTTCTCTTGTAGAATCAGAATTCAACAAGGAACCAGCCCATTCTGTTGGTGTAATTATCTCTTTATTTCGAAAATATTTATTCAACCTGTTATGATGAAGTACCAATTGTTTAAAACAAGACTGTAGTTTAATTACAACAGTTATAAAAACTACCATTTCTAGCACCTACTATGTTCTAAGAACTGTGCTAAGTAAACACTTTCAAACATTACCTCATTTTAATCCCTACAACAATCATTTGAGGTAAATATTATTCCTGTCTTATAAAGTGAGTATATCGAGGCTTAGAGTGTTGAAATAACTGGCTTAAGTCACACAGTTAGTGTAAATTCTGGGAATACTTCTTAAAATCAATGTGTAAACAATAATAAAGCTATGTTTTCTACATAATACAAAAATAAAAGAATGGTTCAACAACATTTATTGAAAGACTATTATATACAGAGCATTTTACTAGGTGCTGTGGGAAGAGTCATAAAAGATATAGAAGAGGAAGTGCCTGTCCTCTTGTACAATTAATAAATATTATTTCAGTCATGACTTCTTAACTTTCTCCAATAAAATGGTTAAAACAGACATTTCCAAGAATGCTCAAACCTTTATATATTATTTTTCAAAACTAGTTGTCATTTTAAAAATATGATACTGTATTATCTATTTCTCTGTGTACGTAAAGTCTGAACTCTTGCTCATATTTTCACTGTAACCCAACCTCTATTTCTCAAATCTTTTGTAAAAGAAAATCTCAAAAATATTTCTCTGAGGAATATGCTGCCATTGTGAAATTAAATTTCTAAAACTTCTCTTTCATTTAAATCTCTCCAAGTTTGTTTGCAGAGGAAATTCCTTATATCACACGTTATAAATTTTATTTTCGTTTGGAAACTCACCTCTAGAAATCTGGAAAATACTAATCATGCTGTCATTTTATATGAATTCATTCTTAAATGCATTCACAAAGATGAATTGTATTATTTTGGTTTTACAAGACCCCAATAAAGAATTTCTACTACAGTTCTCATTATTTCTGGGTGATACAGACTTCTCTCTTCCTTATATGGCCCTGCAGTTTGCGGGTGCCACCTAGAGGCCAACCGCAGAATATACTGAAACAAGGGGAATCAATTTTTTTTTTTTTTTTTTTGTGAGGAAGACCAGCCCTGAGCTAACATCCGTTGCTAATCCTCCTCTTTTTTTGCTGAGGAAGACTGGCCCTGGGCTAACATCCGGACCCATCTCCCTCTACTTTATATGGGACGCCGCCACGGCATGGCTGACAGGCAGTGCGTCGGCGGGCGCCAGGGATCCGAACCAGCGAACCCCGGGCTGCCAAGCGCGGACTAAACTGCTGCGCCACCGGGCCGGAATCAATTTTTAATGGAACACTGAGAGTAATTTAGTTTGAAAGGTACTTACATCACTGTTTAAAATTCATCACTTGCCTCAACTTTTTTTCCAGAAGATTTCATTAACTGGAACAAAAATAGTTTATGCAAACTAACACTGTCAATTCATGTCAGTTTTCATATCTCATTTTAGCCAAGTGCCTAAATTTTATCATCAGTTCATATAGCAATGTTACTTGGGTCAATAAAAGTCAAATTTTTCCCAATAATGTTGATTTTCAAAGTGGTTATGGTGCAATACAGAACTGGTATGAGTACCTGTATGCAGCAAAGAAAGGGTAACAGAAAGATTCAGTGAAATCTCACCACTAACATGGTGTATGCCATGGCACCTGTCCTAACTTCATAATGGCCTGGGTGACTTGCATGTTGTGTCTCTAACCGTTCAGAAGTGATTTACCGACACCAAAATTTACCAACACTTATGAAGGTGGCTGATATTAGGCTTGTACTCTTCAGTTTTGTATTCGAGCAGTTAGCAATTCAGTGCCATACTAGATGTATCAGGGAGGCAGCTTCCAGAATCAAGTCCCTATGATGTCTTCCCATCTGAGCTCAGAGGAGTCTAAGGGACCATGGGGGGTGGGTTGCGTAGGGCGAGGATATGCAATCATCTCAAAATGGAGGTCTGAGCTCTAGCTTCATTTGCATGACTACAGCTACACACTAACACCTGGACGTTATCCCCCCAAGGCTTTGCAGTTTGGGAAAGCTTTAAATACAAACACATAAGCATTTAGTGATAATCCCATTTTATTCATAGTTTGGACTGATTCTCTCTTCATTCCCTCCCATTCAACCACCTGAAAATCTTACCACAGAGGTATGCTGGTTGTTCTTAAATGAATTTTCATTCTAGTCTCAGATTTTAAAAGATTCTGCAATAAATTAGTTAGTGACATTTTCCCCATCTTCCCCTTCTTCATGGATTGTCATATCATAATGTCAACCAAAGGGATGATTTATTCATTTTATTATTATTATATATTGATATCCTCAGCAGTGCAATGTTAAATAAATATTATTTGCCTTAACTTAGTCAGAACAAGTACACTACATAAAGTTTGTATAATTATTGTAGGCCACAAGAAAACAGAATCTTCCCCCTATTTATCTCTGTAGTTGTTTGCTGGAAATGAAAATAAAGCTACTTCTTGGTTTCTCTGTATTTCCTTAACTTATTTCCCATTCTTTCTCCATCATGAAGTGTTTGGTATTCCACTGTCTGTTTACTTGAACTTTCATAATAAATTTCATCACTTTCCTCATTCCATCAAGAAAAAAAGCCTAACACTTTTCTGTACATCAAAATGTAGTTCTTTCATTTTTATATTTCCTTTCACTCTTCGTCCTGCACCTTGAAAGCAGAAATTTACTGAGATGAGAGAAACTGGGAAAACGAAGGAAGGGATCACTTCAAACTGTATGCATGCATGAGAAATTTATGCCAACAAGCCAAAATTTTGATGACAGGAAACTTCTAGAAAACAAATAAATGCAAGTTGGGACAGAATCCATCTGGCAGAAGCAGGATACTCAGTGTGAAGCAGAGCCAGACAGGAAGTAGATGCATCAAGTAGACAGTTTAGTTAGATCAGTCAAATGCGGGTGAACTACAAGGCTTCCTCAGCAGTTCTATCTCTAAGAACAGCCTAGAAACAAAAATGCATTCCACGGCTACCGGGTTTTTCTCTCTCAGACTCCAGTTTTGGAAGCGATCCAGTCCCGGAAGGCAGTCACTCTGGTATAAACACCGGGCTTATAGGGTTGCCCGCATTCATCTCCCCAGCTCACTATTCCAGCAAGGTACCAGATATCTCTGGCATCTGGACTAACCAGTGGTCCTCCAGAATCACCCTAAAGGAGAAGGGAGAGATTAGTAATTAATAATTCAGTTCATTACAGAGGAATTTGCTACTTTTCTAACGTGCGTTTAATGAAAGGACGGCCTTCAAAAGTCTTCAATGTGCTCAAATGCAGACGTGAGCCCCTCTGTCTAAGTCAGTAATTCACATAAGGGAAGAGCTCCACCACCCAGAAATTTGGCTTAACCTCAGGGTTCAGTACACTGAAATGAAAGGCTCCATCTCTTTGGAGAACAGTACTCTTAACTTATCTAGTACATCTGACAAAATAACTCCCTGTACTCTTTATCAGTGTGACATAGCTCCCCAAAGAAGGGTGAAGAGTCTATTACTGATAAAAAGCACAAACATTAGAGTCAGACACCTGGGTTTGAATCTCAAGTGTGGCCATTCCAAGCTGGCTAAGACCTTTAATTTACTTATTTGTAATGCTCCTAATAATGCCTACCTTTGATGATAATTTTGAAGATTATGTAAGACAGTGAATGTAAAGTGCTCAGCCTAGAGCCTGGCACAAAAATAGAGCTAGGTAAATACATATAAAAAACCCACAAATTCCAATTGTTTATGCCTTTTAAACTCTAGAGGGCTGTTTCTTTACACAGGTCATAAAAAAATGTACTGGCTGATCTTTCCTCAAAATTTTGGGGTCCACCCATTAACTGCTCAGCACTCTATGAAGTTCTTAATTAATTAACATATCTCATTAACTTGTGTAATTCTGGCAACAAAACATAGAGTTGAGTTTCATTTTCTCCATTTTAGCAATAAGGAAACCAAAACTCACAGAAATTAAATAATTTGCCTGATGTTACATGCTGTTCAGTGACAGAATTGAATTTGAATCCAGAGTGATCCAACTCAGAAGCCCTTGCTTTTCCCCCCCAACATTATACTAACTTCCTTGTGAATTTTCTTTTATCCATGTAAAAATATTAACTAATACTAATAATAACTGAATTTGAAATAATATGTTTGTAATTTTTAAATCAAGTAACCAATAAGTATTTACTTACACCCTCATATGTGATAGGAGATGTAAAAAGAGTGTAAACACACGGGCCTTGCCCTCAAGGAGCGTACAGTCTGCTTATAGAAATAAGATGTACCACATGAAGCTATTTGAATAACTGAAGCATTTGTTAATTGAAACCCAAGCTTATATGAAGGCAGAGCAGATAAGAATGAAGAAATAGAAGATGCCAGAGACAACAAAGCTTAAATCCATTTAAGAGACAGGAATGAAAGAGTCTAAGAATAAAGCAATTAAAGAAAAAAGTAGTGTATCTAACAGCATTACAAGCTGAAAAATAGGTGAGTCCACCAAATATTAAATAGATAAAGATCTAGTCTGTTCTGCTAACACTAATTAGCTCACATGCGATTGGTGAATAGGGGAGTTATGTCCGTATAAGATGGAAGTTGTGATGGTTTATATGTGCTTTGTCTTAGGCAAGGGAGACAGAATAATGGGAGTAGAATTATAATCTTCAGAAGAAAAGGGAAAAGCTCTCAGCTCAGCTAATACGCAGGCAGAAGCCTCTGGGGATCTATTTTAAAAAAATGTTAAAAGAGTGCCTGTGCCCAGGACTCCCCCACCAGAGAGACACACTCCAGCCTCCCTTAGTTTTTGGGTTCTGACACGTTGTACTTCCTCTTCTGCTCAGGGCTACAGTCCCATGTGCATTGTCTCAGCCTTGGCAAGCCGGTATTTCCACTCTATTGTTTCTGTGCATTTTTAACATCCCCTAAATTAGCCACCAGCCACCCTGTGCATTCTGGCTGCCTACACTGTCCAAGCTATTTTTCAAGGTACAATTATTATTATTTTTTGTTAATTCTCTGGTTACAACATTGCATAGGCTTTGAGGGGTCTGCTGGTCTGTTTCTAACCTTATTTTTCCCATAAATCCTGTTATTTTTAGTGAGTGGTTTTGTGAGAAACAGAACAGAAAAGTTTGTTCAGGAATGCACATAACAGAAACTTTTAAAATTAGAAGAAGCCAAACCAGGAAGCAATTGTAGTGATCAAGATATGAAGTAATGAAGGAATAGATTAAGATGTTAACAGAAGGAACGGAGACAAAAGAGATAAACCTGGAAGATATGGTAAAGGGTGAAGATATTCTAGAATTAATTGATATATGTGAAGGAGATGTAAGAGTAAAAGAAGACTCCAAGGCCAGGGAAACCCAATAACATAAATTAGAAGCTTGAAAATGGAAAACTAATTAACATTTCATGATGACTGTTGAGTTTGAGATGGCACATATACAAATTTTAGTCTTATACTAACACCTTAAAATATATAAACGGAAATGGTTTTAAAATAGGTGAAAATGTGGGGCTGGCCCAGTGGTGCAGCAGTTTAGTTCGCGCTTGGCAGCCCGGGGTTCGCGGGTTCGGATCCCGGGCACCTGTCGACACACTGCTCATCAGCCATGCCGTGGCGGCATCCCATATAAAGTAGAGGAGGATGGGCACGGATGTTAGCCCAGGGCCAGTCTTCCTCAGCAAAAAGGGGAGGATTGGCAACAGATGTTAGCTCAGGGCTGGTCTTCCTAACACACACACAAAAAAAGGTGAAAATATGAGACTAAATTTGGACTAGATGTTAATTTTGTAGATGTAGATTTGGAAGTCATTAAAGTGACAGCTGAGTTCAGAGAAAAGACAGCTTTTTTGAGTGAGTATACAGAGAGCAGAGAAAAATTTTCTGTGAGACCTGAGTCTTGAGGGATAGCCAGGCTTAGGGAGAGGGAGAGAAAGAGGAACCAAAAGAAGGAACCAGAACTGAGTACTTGGAAAAGGAGAGGAGGAAATGATCATATTTCAGGATCACAGAATCCAAAGAAGGATCATATTTTAAGAAACAATAGGTGGCCAAATGCCATCGAGATGAGTAAGAGTGGGAGACCTAAGTAAAGATTTTTCCATATGAGGTTACTGATGATTTTTGAGATATAAAAAA
Organism: Tapirus indicus; assembly: GCA_031878705.1. NCBI lineage: Eukaryota > Metazoa > Chordata > Mammalia > Perissodactyla > Tapiridae > Tapirus > Tapirus indicus. The sequence continues at coordinate 52,545,648 of CM062919.1, forward strand.
ATATACAAAGCCAGTCAAGTGGCAAAAATTGTGGATGCTAAACATAAAAGAGAAAAAAAATGGGTGCCTCCAGAGATAGGAAAGTAGGGTGTTATAATCACAGGGCTATATTTGATTCCTCTTCTTTATTTCTTCAAATTTGTAAGGGACATTCACCTCTAATACCCTCATCAAAATGGCATTGTAATAGGAGACATATTTTCAGATGAAATTATATGACATCTGGGACTTACTTCAAAATGGATCTGCAATTTAGGGTGGAGAGGGGAGGGTAAAGGGGATTGTGTTAAGGTATATAGGGATGAAATAAGATTGGTCATGAGTTGACAATTGTTGAACTTGAGTGATGAGTACATGGGGGTTCATTACACAGTTCTCTCTACTTTGGCATACATTGGAAATTTTCTATAATAAAAAATTAAAAATAAAAGACTAAAGAGGCATACAGCTGTAGCTCTGAAAATTTTAGGAATGAAGTTACTATAAATAGAAGCCAAGATAGAATGAAAATCATAAATGATGATCACAAATGTGAAAGCACAAGATGTTTTCAATAGTTTAGTAAAACTGGAGGCAAATAGGATGAAAGAGTTTAAGATAAGAGAAGCTCTAGAACAATAGCTAAACAATGATTCTATGAATGTCAAAGAAGATAAAGTACAGTTATTCTCATTATTCACAGTAGTTATGTTCTAAGAAGTTGCTGCAAACACTTAGGGAACACTGAACCATTGTTCCTAGGGGAAACAGGGCTAGATTTCCATGAGTCTCTGGTCAGATTTCCATCAACTGATCCACTCATAACCACATTTTATCTGTGTTTCTGTTTAAAGACACCTTATTTAACATGTATTGTTGATTCATTAACATTAAACTCATTGCCAATAGCACTGTAAGTCACGCCTGAACAAAGCTTATCTAACACACGTATTTTCTTCATAAGGCGCATCACAGCCTTTTTGCACTTCACTTCAGCACTACACTTAGGGACTGTCTGAAACAGCAAAGTCAACAACAAAAACCACAAAAATGTGAAAAATGTGACATTAAATAGACCACAAAGAAGAACACAAGTTTAGAGTATGAAAGCTGAAACAGAAAGCACAGCATCACCTTTTTTCAACCTCAGGTGAGAGTGTACCCATTTGAGTGACTCACTTTTTGCCATTCTGTTCATATTCACAAATGATCAGGAAAGTGTTTTGTGTACTGATTTGGGGTTTACAAGCAAATTTTAGCAAGCATGGGAATTTGCAAGTACAGAATCTGCAAATAATGAGGATCAAATGAAATCTTTTACTAAGTTGGTTTTCTTTTGGTAGATTTATTTACAGAATCAACTTGAATTTTCTGTAAAGTTTTGTAATGGGACCAGTCTATGTTGTTCCATGTCTTCCTCCACAAACAATCAGGGCCTCAGAGCAGGAAAAGAAACAGCAGCGTGAGTCCAATCTTGAGCATTTGCCAGAAGCATGAAGAAAAGTCATTTGGGTGAAATAGTTCAATGTAGCCTACTGAACAACGCTAAAGTGAACAATCAAGAGGTAAAAGTTGGGGGGCCGCCCGGTGGCGCAGCGGTTTAGTCCGCGCTTGGCAGCCCGGGGTTCGCGAGTTCGGATCCCGGGCGCCCGCGGACGCACTGCCTGTCAGCCATGCCGTGGCGGCGTCCCATATAAAGTGGAGGAAGATGGGCACGGATGTTAGCCCAGGGCCAGTCTTCCTCAGCAAAAAGGGGAGGATTGGCGACGGATGTTAGCTCAGGGCTGGTCTTCCCCACAAAAAAAAAAAAAAAAGAGGTAAAAGTTGGGAAAGGGATATGGAGAATCAGTTGTCAATTAAGGGAAGTGGACCCAATGAAGGCAAAACAACAGGTGCAATGTATATGTGAGAGAAAAAACATGAAAAGTTGCAAAAAATAATCTTAGAAATGAATAATATACCATTCTATGGATCCAGATTGGAAGCATACAGAATAACACGAAATTTTAAAGACCAATATGGGGCTTAGAGAGCACATTAAACATAAAATCTGGGGGCCACCCAGTGGCGCAGTGGTTTAGTCCGCGCTTGGCAGTCCGGAGTTCGTGGGTTCGGATCCTGGGCGCCTGCCGACGCACTGCCTGTCAGCCGTGCCGTGGCGGCGTCCCATATAAAGTAGAGGAAGATGGGCACGGATGTTAGCCCAGGGCCAGTCTTCCTCAGCAAAAAGAGGAGGATTGGCAACGGATGTTAGCTCAGGGCTGGTCTTCCCCACAAAAATAAATAAAGTCTGTCACATCACAAACTAAAAATTATAGGGTTGTTTAGGGACATACCCAAGGAATCAGTTTTTGGCCCCCTCCACGATTTTATTAGCAATGTGGATGAAGACATAGAGGTCACAGCTGTCATGTCTGGCGAAGGCACAAAGTTGACAGTGCTAGCCTACTGGAAAGTAAAATCAGGGTTCAAAAAGATGTCTATGCTCTGACCGAGATTGAATAGACTTACTTATTCCTTTTAGTCAAGTGAAATACAGCTTAAAAAGAAAGAAAGAAAAAGAAAAACCCTGGACATTAGAAACAAAATAAATATAAAAAGACTCTAAAAGGTATCCTGGACTTGGAACTGAAGAAACTGGCAACCTGGCAACCTGCCAAAAGGTGCAGATGAAAAGCCTCAAGAATAGCCTTCTTGGCTGGCCTGGTGGCCTGGTGGTTAGTCCTGGTGCATTCCGCTTCAGTGGCCCAGGTTTATGGGTTCGGATCCCAGATGCAGACCTATCCCACTCATCAAGCCATGCTGTGGCAGTGACCCACATACAAAATAGAGGAAGCGTGGCACAGATGTTAGCTCAGGGCCAATCTTCCTCAACAAAAAAAAGAATAGCCTTCTCTTTCTAGTCAAAGAACCACAAAGAGGGCAACCTAGGAAAAGAGAAAACTTTTAGACAACATCTTCTCTACTCCAATCAAATACAGAAAAAACTGTGGTTCCACCCCAAACCCCATCAAGAAAGACCAAGTGGGGAGCTTAGACTTCCACCATTACCAGGCTGTAATGAGGCCCAATCCCCCCACCAGACTGGTGTCAGAGAAGGCTGAGTGGGAAGCCAAACTTTTGTCCCTGCCAGGTGATAAAGAAGCCCTCCCCTTCCTCCCCTGTGGTGACCAGCTAAGGAGCATGGACTACCACCCACTGGTAATGAGGCATAACTCTCTCTCCCACTAGGGTGATGTCAGAGGAGATCTAGTGAAGAGTCAGGACTTTCACCGCGGCCATGCAGCAATGAGGCCATTGCCCCATGATGTCAGTGGGGCCAACATGGTGTTCCAAGCAGTAACTCTAGTTACAAGAGTGGTATCAGAGGAGGCCTGGTGGGGAGCCTGAAATTCCACCTCCATCCAACAGTAATGAGACACTACTCCTCCATCCAGGTGTCAAAAGATGATGAGTGGGGAAGGAGGCAGCACCTCCCTACCTTCTCCAGTGTCATGTCAGAGGAGGCCTGCTAAAGCAGATTTAAATAAGATCCAGAGTCTCATAACATAATACTCAAAACATCCAGGATACATCTGAAAATCACTCGTCATATCAAGAACCAGGCAAATCTCGACTTGAATAAGAAAGGAAATCAACAGACACCGACACTGAGATGACACAGATGTTGGAGTTATCTGACAAAGATTTTAAAGCAGCCATCACAAAATGTCTAAATGAGCCATTACTACCATGCTTGAAACAAGTGAAAAAAAATAAGAAGTTTCAGCAAAGAAATAGCAGATATAGAGCAGAATCAAATGGAAATCTTACAACTGAAAAATACAATGATCAAAATAAAAAAAAAGAAAACTCACTGAATGGGCTTAACAGAAGAATGGAGATGACAGAACTAAAAATCAGCGAACTTGAAAACAGAATGAGAAATCACCCAATCTGAACAACAGAGAGAAAGGAGTGGAAAAGAAAAAATGAACAGAATCTCAGGGACCTCCGAAAATTTTTCTACAAAGAGATAGTCTAGTCAAAAACACTAATAGATGAATCAAAATGGAATTCTAAAAAAATGTTACCATATGATTCTATTTATATAACACACTAGAAATTACAAAATTATAGAGATGGAGAACAGATTAGTGATTGTCAGGTGGTAGTGATGAGACAGTGGTGGGGGAAGGAAGTGGGTGTTACTAGAAAGGTATATCTTTGTGTTGATGAAATAGTTCTTGGCTGCAGTGGTGGTTACATAAATCTGCACATGTGACAAAATGCCATAGAACTAGAAGCACACAGTGTACCAGTGTTAATTTCCTAGCTTTTATATTGTACTATAGTTGTGTGAGATGTAACCCTTGGGGAACACTGGGTGAAAAGTACATGAGACGCCTCTGTGCTATCTTTGCAACTTTCCGCAAATCTATACTTATTTCAAAATAAAAGGTGAATAAAAATTATGCAGCATACTAATAGGTAAAATCACTTACCTGGCATGCATCTCTTTTTCCTTGCAAGGAGCCAGCACATAACATTCTAGGAGTTATGGCATTATTGTAAGCTTGAGGTTTGTTACAGGTTTTAGTGTCTATGAGATCCACCTGCACTTGCCGAAGATGATTTTGACTGTTACCTAAAGGGAAAAAATAGTCTTTATATTTGTAGATATACATATATTCTATAAACTTGAAGACTATTTCATCATTATTGGATAAGATGGTGATATAGAACCTTAGGATATACATTTTTTCAGATACAGTAATATTTGGGAAGAGAATTCTTTCCTAACTAAAATTTAGGTGCCTAGAAAAGAACCTCAAGTTGTTTAAGGAATTTCCAGATACTTACCAAGCACCATTGCTACAGCAGTAGTGATGCACTTGATAGTAACCTAAGGCACGAAGGAATTTATATATCTTTCAAATGACTTAGTTCACAAGTAAGGCCTGACTTGGCTCAGGTCCATATGACCAACCCACCAACACATTCTGGCATAATGATATCCATTCTTTAAATGCATTAGAATACCAAACTAGGTTACCATGATTTGAGTTTTTCTTGAGATGCTCACCATCACTTTGCAATGCTCCAAATCCTGTCACAAACATCTCATCACCTGGGTTGAACTCATGGGATGCATCAGGGAGACAAATTCTGTGTACGGCATTTGTGTAGGGCACAGGGCTAGAAAGCTCTGCAACTGAAATATCGTAGTCATGTGCAGGATATTTGTATTCTTCATGGACAATTATCCTCCGGAGGCCTCGCTGCATTTTTGGAGGCTTTATTGTTACTCCAAAGGAAGCAGTCCATCTGGCTGGGTCCTTATACCTGGGGGGAAAGTATGAAGAATAAATTCCTCTTCACCATGCTACCAATGCAACAATTTATATTAAACAATTTAGTCTGTAGGTGTCAGTATAAGTTTTCTTTTTAAAATTATAGTGTTTATGTATAGAAACAAACTTTCCAATCTGAGAATCAGGCTGAGGGGTCAGGTGAGGTGGAAATACCACAGTGGCATGTTTCTTAGGATACACAAGCCACACTGCATACCAAGTCACCCACTCCATATCCTAGGGCCTTTTGATATTTTGAGGCATCAATAACTCCAAGGGACATATGGAAAGCATATCCTATACAGAATGAGAGAACTAAATGTATTCTATGTGCACCATGTCATCTACCCAAAAACATATACATTTCTCTGAAACCCAAAAAGGCTACACAATAATTTAACAAAGCATTTCTATCCTGTATGCTGCAGGCATTTTGCAGAGGGTTAAAAGGTCTCCATTCCTTGGAATATAACTAGTCAACATTTTCAGTTGTATAACTGGTTACTACCAAATGTCTTTATATTTCATACTTTCTTACCATGTGGAATTTCCCCACTGGAGTCAAACCTACACTCCATCTAGCCTCTATCTCTGCTAAGATACAACAGAGAGATATGGATTTTCTCTTTGATATCAAGCTCAAAGTCCAAAGACGACTTTAAAAGTCCTGCTTCTTTTGACAAATTATTCTGCATTTATCAATGGATAACTTAGCTCCATGTACACGGATGCCATTTCCAGACTATAAAAACTCTTATTCAGGTTTATGAGTTTCCTACTCTCTTTGTGATGTGTCTGCTATCTTTAATTTATACTAAACTCATCTCTGTCAAGGTTCATGAGGTATTTCCTTCCTGCCAAGCCCCAGTGCACTTTGCTTCCTCCCAATCGTTCTCGAGGTTCAGGACTTACGTTCTAAAGCAGTGAGCAGCGCCCACAAGCCATGTGTCATTAATTAAAGTTGCTCCACAGCGATGGATTCCATCCCACTGCAGGCTAGCTTGCCACGGCCATTCACCCTCTTCGACCTCTGTCCCACCAACGATCCTGAGACTCTGTCTTACAGTTTTATTCCTTCGTGTCCCACAGCCTGACAAAAAGAGATGATGTATTAGTGAGCAGCTGTGTGTAAGTACCAAATGTATTACTATGTCCCAAATGTCTTGTACGTTGTGCTCCAATAGTATCAAATATTTTCTCCTGTTCTTACCTTTCCTTAAACCGCTTTGTTTAATTTATTTAACTCCTATTCACCTTGTAAGATTTGAATTAGTTATTGCCTCCTCTAGGATGCCTTCTCTAACAATTCTCCTGCCTCCAAACTGGATTAGTTATGACTTTCTTGATGCTTCCATAAGAAAATAATATTAATATTATTAATATAAAAAATAATATTTTTTCTATATATGTGCATGTATGTATATACATATGTCTCTCTCTCTCTCTCTCTCTATATATATATATATATGTGTGTATATATATATATATATATTCTTCAACATTGTTTATTACAGGGTTTCTCAACCTTGGCACTACTGACATATTGGTATGGATAATTCTTTTTTGGGGGGGCTGCCCTGTGCATCATAGGATGTTTAGAAGGATCCCTGGCCTGTACGTACTAGATGCCAGTAGCACCCCCACCCCTGACAAAGATGATAACCAAAATGCCACAGTGGGGCATAATCCCTTGGGGGTCAAAATTGCCCTTGTTTGAGAACTATTGTTTTAGAATGATGTGTTCGTACATAAGTCTCATACATCTAGTCCCATTTGACCATGAGCTGCTTTAGGCAGGGATTATATCTCATCCATTTAATATTCTGAATGCCTAACACAGCAGTAGCATATAGTAGGTTCCCCATAAATATTGATGGCAAGAATATATGCCATTTAAGTAATGGGATTATCCTTCGGTCTCATGTTTAGTCAAGTTTATGAATTAACCAACATTCTGAGCTGGTGAGTTGCACATTTCCTTCCATCTTTTAAGAGAAATGCATTCTGTACTAATTCCATAACCATCAAATGTGTTCTCTAAATCATGGTGGGATTCTACAGGGGAAGGGAAATACTAGACTTTTAAAACATGGGTACTTTTAAAATATGGGTAAAGATACTATTCAGGGCTTCAGTAATTTCATCAATCCATAATTGTCTGCAATTTCCATAATATGAAATTAATAACATCAAGAAGATTTTATTTACTGTAGAATAACAAGTCTCTGCCTCTAGCTAAAAAATACCAACATACAGATTACTCTTATATAATCTTTAGAAAACTTCTGTGAGGATATATAATAGATTTCTGCAATTAGAACATTGGGAAGGGAGTATTTTTTGCCACTTCTTTAACAACTGCACAACTCACTTCCACTATACATCTGCCATAGGCACCCATATATCCACTCCAAAGTTCTCCCAAATTTGTTATTCTTAAATAATCAAATCTTATCAGAGATAAGATAAGTCACCATAAGCTGTGTACAAGTCAATCAAACTTTATTTTGACCCTATAATACCACACAAAGTAAGCCTCAACCATCTAGTGTTAACTTTTTACATTCAGGTGATATAATTTTAACAAATATATTAAACTTACAATTGTTCAGAAAGTTGTCTGTTTCTGTCTTGTTGATTTCTGAAATACACAGAAAAGGTGAATAGAACAAGGTCAGCACATCAGAACTGCATAATGCCTCGAGTACTTCAAATACTAAAGGGTGCTTAATTCCATTGTAAAATAGTATCTTTAGGTTGTAAAGAAAGCAACACAGTTAGTTTATTATAGACATTGCATGTTCATTGCTCTGGGGAGAAGGGAGAGATCAACAGTGTTTCTTAAACTTTAGTGTGGATAAGAATCACATAGGGAGCATCTTTATATTGTAAATACCTGTTTCTTTTCCCAGTAATTTTGATTCAGTAGTTTTGTGTTGAAGCCCAAGAGTCTGAGTTTTATACCGGGAAATAAGACGCAAGTGGTCCACAGTCTCTTTTGAGGAAATACTGGTCTAAACCATAGTATTGATTCCTCAAATGCAATAATATTTTTATCCACCATTATTTCAGATTTAGTAAACTCATAGGCATAGTCCCATTTGTATAACATAGACAAATGGCATCTCCATAAATTAGTCTTTACTCCCATTTAAAAACAATGTTATCCCTTTCTAGATCTTCTTTCTGCTGAAGTTTTAGCAAGACAGTTTGAGAGCAAATTCAACTCTAGCCAATGGCTCCTTAGCTTGTTAACTTCTCACCAATCAGGACCTAACCCTGTGCAAACACTGTCAACCAACAGATACGTAAAACTCTAAGCACTCAAATTTCCTGACTCAGTAGATTTCCAATGACCAAAACTATTTTCTTTGAACATAGCAGGATGAGAGTTCTAAATGCAAAATTTTTAATGTTAATTTTTCTTTTAGTATTTAATAGTAATGATTTACTGGAAATCTGTATTCTAGAAAGGCTTCTTTCTGACTTTCTCCATTCAGGCTATTTTTGGGGAAAATGGCAAAAATAAGGAAGAAGTGACTATTTATTCTCAGTAAATATTAAAAAGCATCAGCACTAATCTCTCTGTTTCAATAAGCTGTTCTTCTCTATCTCAAGCTCTTCCTGCAGAAAGTTCTGGCTTTGCATGTTGACAGTACTGACAGGGCAGGCTTAAGAGATATGTGACTTGTGTATCTACACTGGCTGCTACCCTCAGCATGAATTTGCACTTGGTTTAATGCTCACTGTCTTGAAATTCTTAATAATTTATCTCATAATTTGTGTTTTGAAAATGAAGTCCTATAGGATAATGGAACATGGCATGAGTGAGGAGATACACACAATATATGTGTCCATGGGTTCTTGCCACTCCATTTGCATGTATCATTCATGATACCCCATGAACCTAGAATTCCAGTGGACCGACAGTGTTCAGCAAACTCAAAGTGAGTACAAGATAAATGCGTGATGTCCACCACTAAGTAAGCAGAGGGCACTGACAGTCCCAGGAGACCATGTTTTCTATTTGGACCAGAACTTGCTTAGAACACAGAAAGCAATGACATTCTAATAGACACAAACAACAAAGGGACCCTATCATATCCTTTCTTGCTCCCATTACTTCTTTATTACCCAGCAGCTTCTGCTGAAGATAATGACATAGAAGGACCTTTCAGTCCTTCTTCACTTAAGCTGAAGGTAGAGAACTTTGGTAAAATTTGCAGATGTCAACAAGTGAAATACAAAAGGTTGAATAGTGTTTCCTTGTGTAGTGTTTCCATTGATCTGGTAAGAACCAAAATACACACATGTATGAGCTATGAAATACAGCTGTATAATTTTCATGATTCCACATAGATGTTAAATGCTCTCATATTTGCATTTGAAATAGACATTTCATAGTATGAAAGTAAACAGTAAAATGCATGCTAGTAATTAAAAATTTTAATTTCTTCACTTAGAATGAAGTTAATTAGTAAGTAAAAATACCATAAGTTTAGAGAGACTGTGAAAGAAAGAAAAGTCTTATATTTTAGTACCTTTAACAGCCCTTTTTTACTGCTTTTTCAAGAGTCCAACATTTTCATTTTGCACTGGGTCCCACAAATTATGTAACTGGCCCTAACTAGTGTAACTTCCTTTTCTAAGCAAGAAAGGTGGCTGACCGTCAGGTTAGGTCTCTGTTTAGGTCTACCAGCTTTTATATTAGCACTTTGTGTTCATTCTTTCTATTTGTCCCCTATTCTCTAGTTTCTAGTGCTGCCGTATCTAATATTGTATCCACTAACCACACGTGCTAGTGAGCTCTTGAGATGTGGCTAACCTAAATTGAAATGTACTATAAGTGTAAAATATACACTGGATTTCAAAGCTTCAGTATAAAAAAAAGTATATAAAATATCCCATGAATAATTTTTATGTTGACTATTTGTTGAAATAATAATACTTTAGATACATTATGTTAGATATACAAATTATTTAAATGGATTTTACATGTTTACTTTTACTTTTTTAATGTGGCCACTAGAAAATGTAAGGTCATACATGTGGTTTGCATAGTATTTCTATAGACTAGCCTCGTTTTATAGCACTTGACTTAGATCCTAACCAGATTTTTATTTCCACTGAGATCTCTATGTTTCTTACTTTCTAATAATGAGGACCTATCACTGCTTATTTCATCCCCCTGTCTCCCCCCAAACACAAAAAGCCTCAGACTTTTCAAAAAAGTTGTAAAATATACCAAAATAAGTATAAATAAATTATAACTTTTTCATTGGTTAACATTCTAAGGGAAAAAGATCTAAGATCTATCTATATATACAGATATATCAAGATATGTCAACGACATTTGAAGGCAAACAGGTGGATGGCATGAACTTTTCCACACATTATACTCAGAATGTAAAATGTAAGCAACAAGAAAAAGAAGAGGAATAAATATACAAAGCCACTTTCTCCATTTATCATTGGATTCAATAGCTAAGTGCAAAGCCTAATCTAAAAGAAGAATCCAGGCCCAGGAGTTAATGTCAGGCTTTCATGGGAGGCATAAGGTTAGGGTAGTTTTAAAACTTAAAATACTTCATTAGGACCAATTTAGTCCCAAAGAAATACTCTGTTGGTGGCAAGACCCTATAATTAGAGCACATCCAAAAAAATTTTTAAAAATCAGTGCCCAAGACTAAATTTAATATGGAGCTATTCTATGTAAGAGAATTAAACTAAATAAGAGAAATAAACTTACTTTTTATTTCAATTGATTCAGGGTGTAATTTAGGGGGTCCTACAGCATCTTGCAGTTTTTCGTGTAGAACATGTTGAATAATTTTATTTATGGTTTCAGGATCCTCAGTAGAGTGAAATCTAAAAATCAGCAGCATATGAGCCAACACTCCATGTTCCTCTTGACTTTGGACCAGAAAGAAAAATAGGATTTTAAAAGATATAGTTCTGAATGAGATTTACGGTAATATCATAATATATTTTTTTCTTTATCATTCATTTGAAATATACACACACAAAAAACAAATTCATAAATGTAATTTTAAAAGATCCAATTTGTTTCCTTCTATATTGCTATTGTTTACCACATATAGAACTTTCAACTCAGCCTCCCTGATAGTGAGCAAGTATGCCCGTGGTCTCACTCACCACCAAAGGATCTAATTAAGTACATGGTTATTAATAGAAAAGACACTTCTCTTGTCAACCACTCAAAATTATCAAATATAATAAATGGTGAATGTAAAATCAAATCTGGCCTTGGCTTTCATGCTTAATTCCCAGTGGTTTAAATCAAATGATTTCTCCTAAGCAAACTTCAGGCTCTCCTAAGCAACTCCTAATCTGAATAATATTCGAAAGCTTGACCAAATTGTACTTACTTTGTGTGATTCTATTTTCGAGATAGAGCATTAATTACCTTAGTGTTATTTGAATGAGTTACTACCTTGAAATCATCCTTGCCTGCCCTTTCTCATGCTCTGTCAGCTACTCTACGTGCTCTTTTTCACATACATTCAGTTCTCAAGGAATCTTACCCCTCACTATACACTGCATCGACCCCTACTCACATAAATTGGAATCTGATTTTGAGGGCAGTTTTGTTTATCTATTATAAATTTTGATTATCCATCCTCTCTGATATAGCATTTCTACTTTTAGAAATTTAATCTTCAAATGTACTCTTGTGTGTGCAAAGAGATATGTATACATATGTTAATTGTAACCTTGTTTTTAAACCAGAAAAATATGTAACTCATGTGTCCATCAAAAGGGCATTGGCTAAATCAACTCTGACACACAGTTGTAGTGAAATACTATACAGCCAGCTAAAGAATGAAATAGATCTATATGCAGTCATTGGAAAGATGAGCAAAATAAACTGTTAAGAAGATGTGTTATTTCTGGGAGTGGAATTATTCAACAGGGAGTTTTCACTTTCCATTTTATGTAATACTATGTTATTTTAATTTTATATATTTTTGTATTGCTCTTGTAATCTGAAGAAATACGACTTTAAAGAGATTATTGTTATGTATCTCATCCTCTTTACTGCCTCAGCAACTCTGTACATCAATTATTTATTCTTTCTTCTTTCTCTTAAACTATTCCCATACTGGCTGGCTAAAAGAAACAAAAACAAACAAAACCCTTTCTCTTCCCCAGCTATTCAATCTATCTCTCACCTTCTTATCACTGCAAACCTTCTTGAAAGGATAAATTATATTCTGCCTCATATTCACTTCATTGCAGTCTGCTTCCTCCCCTTCCATTCCATGGAGTCTTCTCTCAGCACTAAATGACTTCCTCATTGACATAGCCAGTGGATTCTTTCCAGTCATATTACTTGGTCTCTCGGGAGTATTTGTCAATGCTGACCACTTTCTTTTTGAAACTTTTTGTCTTTAACATCAGTGGTGCCTCTCTTGTGATTTTTCTTCTTTCTTGTTCCTTCCCTGTCTATTTCCTGAGGGTTTCATTTTTCCTTCCATCTCCTTAAATATTGTTGTTCTTCAAGCTTTCTTCATCATCTTTTTTTTTCTTACATTACCCTTTTTCTGAGAGATTCTGTTCACACCCACACTTCCCAATACTTTGAGTTGATGATGAGCAAATGTGTATCTTCAGCTCAGTTCCCTTTTCCTTCCCCAAGTCAGACTCATATTTCAAGATCATATGGTCCCCTAGTATCTCAGCTCAATATCTCTTAGACTGACTTCATCTTTCCAACAAACTTACACTTTTTCCAACTAGAGTAATAGAAGAAAGAATAATGAGTAGTAAGATTACTAAGATAAAGAGGTAAACCAATTGGAAAGTGATTTGGAAGATAGAATTGGTAGAACTTAGTTATTCATAAAGTGTGAGGGGCCCAGGAAAGGGACGAGTGTATGATGACTTCTAGGTTTACCATTAGTGTGATTGGGTTTTCCCTGAGTTAAAGAATTTTCTGTAGAAATCCCATGTGGAGATGTACATGGGCAGGCATATAGTTCTAGAAATCAGGAAAACAGTTTGACTGAAAATAGAAACTTGGATTTCAATAGCATATGAAGCCTTATGGGTGGATAAAGTCTTCTTGAGGGAGTAAAGATTTAAGGATTGGAGAAGTAGAAACAGATCCAAGAAACAAAAATATTTCAAACACCAGAGAGTATAGAATTTCAAGTGGTCAACAGAAAGTGGTCAAAGTAACACCTCAGAGATGTCAGCTAATTAACAGACTGAGAAGTAACTCTCGGAGTTTTTGCCATTGAAATATATTGAAAACAGCTCTCATTCTATTTTTGAAAAATACAATTTGTATTAAGACAATATATTATTTAAGATCCTCTTATGGCATTTTGCTTAAAATGTTATGCTCTGAACTCCTATTTATTGATGGTTGATGATCAGATCCAAAATCTTCTTAAATATTTGGAGCAGAAAGAGAAATATTTGGAATGGAAGAAAGTAAGGAAAATTGATGAGAAGGAGCACCAAGAGGTGAAGACAAACCTCATCTACTATGCTTTAAATATTTGGAGCAGAAAGAGAAATATTTGGGATGGAAGAAAGTAAAGAAAATTGATGAGAAGGAGCACCAAGAGGTGAAGACAAACCTCATCTACTACGCTATTTTACATAGGATTCTATTTACATAGGATACTATTAAGCCAAGTGACCTTGGCTTAGGTCCCTATTTGTGCTAATTAGAGTTTCCAAGAAACAGTTCTATAACATAGCCGCCAATAACACCTCTGTCCCTTGCAAACATCTTGCAAATGTTCTTTTGGGTTTAGAGAATGAGTAAGGCACTTGTAACCCATGACTTACACAGAACATGTGCCAAATGAATGTTTGTTGAATTGAATTACATCATATTATTAACACTTCAAACAGTATTTATCACTGACCAGGTTAACAGCTTTAGCTTTAAATTATATTCAGAAGTCAGCATTTTAGATCTACATACCTGAACTTGATAATGTGAGACTTGACAAAATCTCCCCTTAATGAAGATTTCTGAAATGCATTTTTCACCTATTCCAAAAATATTCACAATATGTCAGTAAGAACAATTTTCTGAAATTCTGCAAGTTAATTCAAAGCTTAAAAACATTTTTAAAAATTTAAAAGCAAAACACATGGACTGACATTTCACAGTGTGCTGAACTTGAGGAATCTTGAATCTTTCTTGGTATTCTACCAGTGATTTCAAGTGAACTCTGCCTTAGGCATTATAGGAGCTGGGGAACCATAGTAAAGGGGTCAAGAGTGAACTCTGCTGTGTTACACTGAGAAAGACAAAAGAGAATAAATATTCTGTTTTTTGAAAAGAAAGTGTAAGCATTCACACCCTGAGATACAGACTTTTACTGTAGGTAGAAAGAGGAAGTGAAATAATTCTGCCAAGTGATAGCTGGGTCATCAAAACAAGTGCATGACAGTCACCTAGTTCCCAAACCTGGTGAAAAAGTCACCAAATATCCTGGCATAATCTGTGCCCAATTCAGCACTCAAAATGCTCTTAGGAAGGCCCATGTGAACTGGGATACTTAGCTGAATATGTCCTATAAGGTTTATTCTAATAAGGTGGAAGAATGTATTTTGTGGAGATATTTCTTACTACTATAAATAAGAATTCCAGCCAACTAAATGTTTAAATTAGGAATCAAGGTAAACACATCAAGCGTTTCTTGTTTTCAGTGTGTGGATATTTACCAAACACAGTTACTACAATCTGGTAATTGATTGACAGAAACAATGAGCCTTTTTATTCTTTCTTACATTTCATTGATTCTTGAGTCTTTGCACCCAGGACAGTTACTTCAATTCTGAGACAAATCAGCCCAGTACAAAGGAGTCCTCTAATGATAGCATTCATTTCTAAATTTTTATTTAAGGGTTTTTTTCATCAAATAATTTCAAAATTATAGTTAATTTTGAAGACTATTAAAGAGTCCCATCTATATTCATTTATATTTAAGTCAGTCTGGATCTTATAAAATTTATTTTAGTGAATGGCACAAAGAACAAGGAAAATAGTTGCATCTCTTCTTGATCTTTTCAGTTCCATTCCTTTATTTTATATGTATATTTAGCCTTAGAGAAGAGTTTACTCAGATATTTTCCTGATTTGGTGTTTATGAGTACAAATACCACCAGGATTTGAGCTCTTCCTCAATAAGGTATCCAAATTCTCAAGCTTCTAGTCTACCAGGCAATTTCTGGGCAGGTCACTGACATTCTGTTCTTACTTAGGATATTGGAACTGGAAGACGATTTGGAAATTATCTAGTCTAATGCCTTAATTTTCACGTGAAGAAATTTGTCCAGATGATTAAGTGATTCCCCAAATGACACAACACTAGCTAGTAGGCGGTACTAGAATAAGGTGTCCCAACTCCTAGCGTAGGGTGCTTTCCGTCACATCATACCACATCATACCACATCATACCTCACAGACTATCTGTCCAAATTGTTCTCTAAGTAATCTGACAATGATGATAAGTCATCACACAGGCCTTGCTCTTTTGGCCTATATTGCTAATTTTTCTATTTTTTAAAATATTTGATTTATGCCCCAGGATGAATGTTGGTGCCTTAAGGATACAGTTGAGTATCTGTGGATTTCCTACAGACTTATGTACCAAAAACTGGTTCAGGTTAGATAGTTTTTAAGACTAAAATACTATTCAAGTATGTGTCTGAATAGTTTCAATCTTGTGGTCTTTTGCTCAAGGTCTCTTCTTTAGGAAGTCGAGGATACGACAACCGTTTTTTGGTCACCCTCACATTCCCGGAATTTCTGGATTCTGCTGATCAAAAGTGTAGCACTAGCTAGGGAAGCGGAGTAAGACGGACAATAAAAGAATGGCTGAAGTTCACTTGGTTCAACCCTGCAAGACATACTCTCCCAAGTCATCTATCCAAGTTAGTTTTGTTTTATATCTCTCAGGTGGGGCCTCTTCTCATTTTGCAAAGATTTGCAAGATCAGTTGAGTGGATGTTTTAGAAACTAGGGTACTAAAAACTATGGTAAAAAGTGACAGCATATGCCCTAGAAATGGAGAAAAGATACTCACCATTGATTCAATTTTCTGGCTCACTTCTGTGAAATTTTTAGAAGCCTCTCTTCCAAAGTCATCATATAGTTTGTTACTTGTAAATGACAATGTGCTATAGTAATTGTAGGTTTTCCTGTGATCTATAAGGAAACAGGCAAAAACCCATCATACTCTTCATCAGATGTGTGTAAAGCATCATCATTTCCGCATTTGATGGTTGCTACAAAGACTGAGACAGTAAAGAATGTCCCTACCCAGGTCATCATCGTCGTCATCCTGCCCTGAGCTTCAAGGTTATCTCAGAATAAAAGACAACAACATTCATCATCAAAAGATTTGGAGTGCAAAAGCAGTAAGAAATGCTTGGTGTTCCTGTGGGTTAATTAGTCATGTGTTATCCATTCCTGAATAAGCCACAGGAAGCAGCAAGTCACGCCATCTGAACATACAAACAGGGATGGATTCAGAAGCTTCCCAAGAGTAAATGTATTTTTATTCTCCAAAAGTAGATTTCTCCCACTTCAGTGATCTACACATCAATTCGGGCCACGGGACGCTACAGTAAGAAAATTTATTTCGGCTAAAGAAGGAGATGAGGGTAGGGATTAAAATGCTAGGAGTTCAGTATATATAAGTTTAGGGAGCTAGGGCTGCCACCTGACATAACCTTCCAGGAAAACTACTCAGTTTTACCTGGCTCCCTGTCACTCCATTTATTTTCTCCCTCCAGCCACAGGGATTGTTTTATCTGTTTCCTTAGCCATTGTCTCCACTTTCTGCATCCAGTTTAAGCAGCCCACGTTTTTGGTCTGTTGAAGAATTAACGCTACGTAGCTTTTCCTCTGCCCGCCTGTGAAGCAAACACAGAGCCCTCTGAAGATTCGTTCAACAGATATTAATGCCGACTACCTTTTCTGTGAGAGATCCCATGTCAAGCATTAGGAATACAATGGTGATCAAGACTTCTATGTGTGGTTATTAAAGGAAAACAGAGCATGCTTCACCTAATCTCAATTTCTCACCTCTCCTGATTCTCATTCTTTCTCTCTTCACTTAAACCCCAGAGGAAAAAGAAACTAACATTGGGCACCTATGTCTCACATGTATTCACATATCTCATCTAATTTACAATAACCCCATGGGAAGTCAGTATTATCCACATTTAACAGATAAGGACTACAGTCTCAGAAATGCAAATAAATTGTCCAACCTCAACATGACATAGCTAGAAAAGATCGAACTGGGTTTCAAGCCAAAGTCTAACTCCCAAAGCACAAACTTTCTTTACACACCACTTCTTGCGGTGGGAAAAAAACCAAACCCACTCATCAAAGCTATAGGATAAATCTCTCATTATATAAGAGTTATGCAAAAAAACTACTTGTAAATTTCAAAAGAACATCCTGGCTGTTCCAGAGTATTTGGTGAGACAGAGAGGGAAGCCACCAGTCAGACTCTGGCAAGGCCTGGGGTGACACATAAAGGAGATGGATGGCAGGCTGGAGACACTGAGAGGTTAGGGTCTCCTGAGCCTTAGTCATGTAAGTGAGGGCCTAGGGAGATTTTGCTTTCCTCACCTCCCTTTCACTAAAAGGTCTTGCCCTGAATGGCCAGTATGACCTGAAATACAGGCAGGTCCCTGGCAATATACCAATTTCAAGTAAAGTTTTTAATTTATTAAAATATTGATCAATCATTTACATTAGGTCTAAACTTGAGCCCAAGATTCTGCATTTCTAACAAGCTGTCGGGTGATGCTGATGCTGCTGGTACCTGATCACACACTGAATAGTAAGTTCTAAAGAGGAAGAGAACAGATGCTTCTACATCCTTAGACCTGTTTTTTTTTTTTTCAATTATTAGATTGAATCGTTTGAAATTGTCATTTTGACCTGCATAGGTCAAAAATAGTCCAATACAGGCAATTTCATATGCTTCAACTGTAGCCCCAAAAGCCACTGAACACAAGCAGCACACCCAATTCTACGCTGTCCTGGGTTTTGTGACAAAATGATGTTTTTCCAAGTCTGATCACCTCCATTTTTATCTGTCTGTTTCTGTAACAGTTTTGTTTGCTTTAGTTTGGTTATCTAGATGTGCCAGCTCCCAAATTCTCATGTGCTATATCCACTCCGTTTTTAGTTTACATTCTCATGTGGCGGGCAGGTCACAAATTTGACAGTAACACAGATCACAAGTATCACTGTTTATTCAGATGTGCTGTGTGGGCAGTGGAAGTTGCATGGTCCATATTACTCAGTTGATCATCTCAAAGATAGGACTCAGGAATAGGTTAATGGAGAAATCTTGCCAGGTTTTCATTGTATGCATATGTGTAAGATGTGTAAGCCTTATAGCACTTGGCTTGGGAAGATGCAAAGGAGAAGTAGTAAGGAATATTTTCTCTCACCAAGTAATGAGACCCCTAGCATTATGAGGAAATCCTTGTGAAGTCAGACAAACCAAAGTAGGCCCCAAGAAAATATCATAGGTATGATCCATTCAGTTTTATTATTCATTATTCAATAAACATTAATTAAGTATCTAATATGTGCCAGGATCCTGCTAAGTTCTGGAAACACAAAAGTGAATAAAATATAGCCCTAGTCATCCACGGAGATGAATAATGATGCTTACAATATAATGGGACTCAATATATTCAGAACAGAACTGTAGAACTGTAAAGTTATTTTAGCTATTCTTTTTATTAAAAACATGCTCCAGATAAATTATCAAAATGCAAATACTCCAAATTCAAAGATCTGCATGTGGACAAATTCTATCAAAAAACAAATCTTTACTTTAAATATTTTTTCTTTCAACTGCCCAGAAATGATCCACATTATTTGAGAAATTAAGATTGGACTTGTGTTTGCTAGCAGGAGGTATAGCCAATTTACAGATCAGGAGAGCAACTTCTGCAAATTACCAACAACATTAGAATAAAGTGATTAGCTTCTTTGGTTACAGAGTCTTGAATATCAAAGCATCATCTAGTCACCAAGGGAGGTATTAAACCAATAGGTCATAGTGGAGTCAACTACTTAAAACCTGAGGCAGAGTGGAAGGAAACTTCAGATGGGTAGTTATACCCTGGAAGAACAGTTCTGAAGTACCCTGGGGACCTTTCTAATAACATAGCAGTGTTCATGGTTCATCTAGCAGTGAGGTACCTGATTACTGCAGAGTGAACCTCTTTCTAATTAACCTTCTCAGCATATCCTATCCTCTTTAATCACTTGCAATATATCCCAAGATGAGATATGGAATAACAGAAATAGGCGCTTACTCAACAATATATCACTATGAGCATTTTTCCAACTTACTAGCACAGAAGAGAGCCCACTTCTCTATGATCCCTGATTGTCTAATTAATTTATTGGACCATCAGGATTTCAACGAGTTGAAATTATTTTAAATCAAGGGACTTGCCCTATGACCTCAAACAACTCAAGACACTGGACTCTAGCTCTCATACAGTCTTCCTCTAATTAAGACTTTATTATTGCTTATTAATTAATATGAACACTAGCATGCTACTTTTCAGCAGGAAGCACTGCTGCATCAGAGATCGAAGAAAAAGTCTTTCTTGGCTTGTGAGGATTAAACGAGAGACAGGCAGGTAAAGAGGTCTTTGTACCAGCTATGCAAATAAATTGTAGTAATGAATGAATAAGCCTGAGGCAAATCAAAACAGGAATGCACATGCGGAAGTATTTGGGGTAAATCATGATGCCAGGGCAGTCCATACTTACTGTATCTCACATAATGAACAATGAGTCCAATGCACACTGCCAGCACAATCAGAGATATGAAGGTGATGAGGCCAATAACCCAGGGCTCCAAACAAGCTCTCTTCCTGGCCCTCACCACAGCTGGCCTGAGAAGAAAGCAAATAGACGGATTATATCAGAGTGCACGCTGCGCCCACTCCCTAGGTAAAGCAGATATTTCTGGGGAATTCACGACATTCAGTCTGATGGTAGAGTATGTACTATTTTGGCTTAGAACACGTCCTACTTCCAATCCTGACTCTGGCTGCCTGACCTTAGGCAAGTAATTTGACCTCTCTGTGCCTCAGTTTCCTCATCTATAAAAACAAAGATGATAATTATAGTACCTGTCTCACAGAATTGTCATAAGGATTAAACGAATTACTATATGTAAAGCGCCTACAACAGTGCCTGACATGTAGAAAGTACTATGATAATTGTTAGCTTATGATTTATTGAGCTGGCTACGTGCAAGATCCTGAGTTAGGCACTGTAGGGGCTATGAAATGTTTAAAGCCTATTTCTACCACTTTAGAATCTTAAGCTGCCTGTGAAATGTGTTACAGCTTGAACCACACCAGGTTCCAGATAGAATTTCTAATTCTATTTGCTTTCTATTTTTCTGATTTATTTCCAATCAAACTTTGAGGATACACATAAGAGGTAACCAGAGGTATCTTCTAAAGAACCCGAATGTTTGAGCTAATATTTACCTCTAAACTTCAGCGATGCTGCAGGAAATCCCTTCCGCGTGAGACTCCCTCAATCTCTCCCATTTGTCCTACCGTCAAAAACATGTTACTGAAAAATGTTGGTCAACCTGGTTTTTGTTTGTTTAGTAAAGTTTCTGTTCCATTGTGTTATAATAGTTGCTAAGCAAACTCAAAAGCTAGAGAAAATGAAATAGTAAGTCAGAGTTGGCCAAGGAGTTTGAATATGATGCTGTTATTTTAAATTTCTTGAGGCATTGATCGTGCTGGTAGAATCAGTGGCATGTATTCTTATCTCCAGAGCTCTGTCTGGTGCACAGGACTACGGGGAAAGTGTGGTGTTATCCTGGAGGAGCACGGGGGGGTGACTCAGAATGAAGAGAATTCTGAGTCCAGATCTTTCCTTACTAGCTTGGACAAATCATTTAGACTCTGAGCTAAGTTCTTCCATCTGTCAGTAAGGGTCAGGGTACCCATTCTGCCTAAAGCACATGGTTGACTGTGGGGCCCAGAATGAGATCGTGAATATGAAAACGTCTCACAAACTGTGAAGCATTTCACAATAAATAATTTTTGCTTACAGAAACTAAGGGGACTCTGTTTCCTGATAATATAGGAGCAGGAAATGATATTATCATTTTGGTCCCTGCCACACCATCATGACATCCTGACTATGCCTCGATGTTCTGTTCTGCGGGAACATCGTCACAGAAATCAATAGTGTCATTGTCGCTACATGGCTCTGCCCCTGCTGAAGGCACTGGGATGAAGTGGGAGGCTCCAGGGACTCTACTTGGTCTCCTCCCTTGTTCCTGTGATTTCTCCCACAGGGTCGTAGTCAAGGAAACTTCATCTTCCTCTCCCCAATTTCTTTCATCTCCAGTTCTCCCTTGAGTGGGATTCCAAACACCTGCTCCTAGAATGGCAATTACTGCACTATAAAAAGACTTCTCCATGAGGAGGTTATTTTTTATGTGCAGACTTGCCTAAGAATCCTAAGAACTGATTCCTGTTCCTTCATCCCTGAATGCTTGCTATTCACCTGTTGCAAAAGAAAGGAGATGCATATAGCAGACGTAAGCAAAACTTTGGGGGGAATATGAGGAGGTAAGGGCTTCTCAACTAATATGAAAACATGCCAGATGAAGAATATAAATTTCTAATTGTAGGAAGCATGATATAATTATCAAAAGTATATGATCACCATGTAGAATTGTGAAATATAAGACAGAAGTTCTATTTGTTCTATATTAACATTTAATCGGGACAGAAAAGTAAAACAATGCAGCCATTGAATTGATGAAGTAGAGCTATGTGTATTAACATGCAAAAGGCCAATAATATATTTAATGGAAAAATGTTGCAGAATAATATGCATTCTATGTTCCAGTTTTTGTAAATAATAAAACTATAAATGTGTGTGCCTAGCAAAATATATAGAAAGAGATGCAAAATTATTAACAGTAAGAAGTGAAATAGAGATAGAAACTTTAATTCTAATTTGTGTACTTTTTTGTGTCATGGTGGATTTTTTTTAAGAAGAAACATCATGGTTTATGAATTAAAAGAGAGACAGAGAAAAAGAGAGAGAGAGAAGTTTTACACTAACAAAAAAATAACAAGGAAGATTATACACATCTTTTTGTGGAGTTCCTGTCACTATGGTGTCCAAGGTACCTGGGTGGCTTCTTTTCCTGACCCCCACCTTTCCCAACTACTTTAGTGATGTTGTCTTTGGTGGCTTTGAAGGAAATAAGAGAGAAAGCACGGGACAAATAGAAAAAAGAATCCATCAAAAACACTTTGTATAAACAATTAAGAAAGTATGTTTCTGAGTCCTGCCACCAGCTTATTTATTGTATAATGTTGTACCAGCAGATTCAATTCTCTCTCTTATTTTCTCCATTTGAATAACAGAGAAAATAATTCCAGACCCCCCTAACCTGCTGAGCTACGTAGAGATAAAAATTATGAAGTATTTTATTATTTTGAGCTCCCAAGTAGAAAATCATTGTACAAATAACGAGGACTATTATTATCATTACTTTAATT
Organism: Tapirus indicus; assembly: GCA_031878705.1. Classification (NCBI taxonomy): domain Eukaryota; kingdom Metazoa; phylum Chordata; class Mammalia; order Perissodactyla; family Tapiridae; genus Tapirus; species Tapirus indicus. The sequence continues at coordinate 52,568,552 of CM062919.1, forward strand.
ATTAACAATAATGGTAATGACCACATTACTGAGATGTTTGTCACTTGAAATATTACCTCTTCCCTTCGCGGTCTGTATGGCATTGCTTTTCAAACTGTTCACTCTGTTTCTTAACTATTTTTTGTTGCTCTCTCAGCAAGCGAGTCAATACTGAATTGCTCCAAATTAGATGTGGTAGAAGTGTGCTCAAAAAAATTAGCCAAATGGAGGAACAAATCCATTTTACATGTTAACAGACACTTATGTAATTAACCCCCTCCTGCACATAAACCCTTGTTCAGTTGTTTTTGTGGCCTGTTGAAACTTATCTGAACTGCCTCATGGAAAATCACCTTCAGACAGACTGGTTGAATTCTAATAGCTTCAGTGGTATCAGATTGCCTTTTCTCAATGATTTTTTTTTTCAATTTGGGGACATGTGTGATTAGACTGAATATAGCAGGTGAATATAGCAGTTAAAATATAAATTTTTATAAACCCCCAATTGCCAGAAGACAAGTAGGATGTCCAGAGTTGCATTATCATTATCACTTCTTAATGTGTCAGTTTTAGAATAGACTAAAAAAGAAAACTCAACTGAAACTAAACAACCAAAAATTAAAAAACCAAACAGCTGAGAAAGAAAAGCAGCAACAACAACAGAAAGGCAAGGGGAAAAAAAAAGGAGTAACACAGGATACCACATGGCAAGCACTGGAGAATGAGAAGTCAAGACTTGTAGTGCTTCAAAGGAAAGTTTACCAGAACAAACCCCTTCATAACACCATCACCATGGACTGATTAACCCTGGATCTCGAACTCTTTGCTCATTCTCTATAATGGTGAGCAGCACTGATATTCTTAGTTCACTTGTTTTACCAGCTCAGTCCAGCCGAGCAGTTTTGAATGAACATGTGCACAGTATCTATAAAGCTGGTGGTGCCAAAGCATTATGATCAACTACTTACGCCAGAGTTCAGCAAACTTTTCTGTAAAGATCCGGGTAGTAACTATTTTAGGCTTTCTGGCCACACATTCTCTGTTGCATCTACTCAGCTCTGCCATTGTAGTACAAAAGCAGCCACAGACAATATATAAACAAATGAGCCTGGCTTTGTTCCAATAAAACTTTATTTCTGTATGCTGAAATTTGAATTTCATATAACTTTCACCTGTCATGAAATATTTTTCTTCTTTTGATTTGTTTTCAATCATTTAAAAGTATGAAAATCATTCTTAGCTCAAACATGGTAAAAAAACAGGTGGTGGGCCAGATTTGGCCCTTGGGTCATAGTTTACTGATGGTTGATTTAAGCAATAGCCTATAAATCAATGCTAATTGTGTTGGGAAGCTATCAGGATCTTTTCATTTTCTAGTCTCATTTGCATGGTAAATCTAATGTAGTCTGTCTTCATTCCCATTGCCACTGACCTTGTTCCAGCAATTCTCACTAAAACTTGTCCTATAGCTTAATAATAGGTTTCTCTTCCATCTCCGAGTCTCTGAATCATTTTCCATTACAGTAAACCGTCTTTCCAGAAGTGATATAACTGGTGGCTGAGACTGCTTGAAACCCAAGTGGGCCTCCATTAGCCTGGCCTTCTCCCTCTTCCCCACAAGCTTTCAAGCTCTTTGCCTTTGTTCCTGCTGCCTCCTATGTGGAGTAACTTAGAGTCTATTCTTTGCTTGCATCATAAAAGCCTGTGTGTATTTGAGAGCTGGTTCTAAAAGTCCCCTCCAGTCAAGTTTATTCACCCCTGTGCATCACATCAAAGTATACATTTTGAGCTCCTTGAGGATAGGATTTAAGCCTTACTTATGTCTATGATTGCTGACCACATGCTCAAGAAATGTTCACAGAGGGAATTGAATTGAAGTTCACTAAGCCAAACTGAACTGACCATTTGTCAATAGCACAAGATGAGTTTTGATCTCTCAAAGCACTTCTGATGTGCCTCAGTCTTAGAGAAGAACTTGGAATATTACACACAAGGAAAGGCAGGTCATAACTTTGAAAAATAATTAGTATTTAAGTAAAGCCTGATTTCCATAAAACACTTTGTATAATGATCAAGCTTTGTAGTTAATATTTATATTTCACCTGTGTTTAAAATATATGATTTTCCAACTGTGATTTGATCTATCCACTATGAAGTGTTACCATAGAATAGGAAATGACAAATGCAAATTAGGGCACATTAATTTCAAGAGAAACATATTATTTGGGGTCATTGAATCCCTGTATATTACAACATACAAACAAAAGCATGAAGAAAGACACCACAATGAAGTAACAGCATAGCACCTTATAACATTGCTAATTCTATAAGTCAGGTGCTTAAGGTTTAAAGTATCAGTTAATAAATATTTATTCACTTTTTATTATGTGTTTGGCACTAGCTTATTTCTTTGGCTCATAGGATTGTGCCTGCTTGTCCCATCCACACAAATATTTCAGATGCTTTTCCTTTTGTGGAAGACTTATAGCAGCAGGCATTGCTGAGATTTTCAATCTTTCTTATAATTTCTAGAAAAAGATTACAAAAATATCCAGAGCGGAATTAAAATTTTGTGTATGTGTGCATGGATCATATCTTTTCATTTTTTTTTTTTTTTAGAAAAGGAAGAAATACAAATTACTCCTTATAAAATTAAAAATAATATATTTCTGTCCTGTCCACTGATACACAGACAGATCAATAAAGTATCTAATAGCATCAGCCAGGCCCTTGGACTGAATTTTGTGTGCATTCTCTACAATGCTAATTATGAGTGGTTCTCATGGAGAAGTTACAGTTATCACAAGGTGGTAATCCAATAGCCAGACAACTGTTTCCATTTCTTTTTCCTTCTTGCACCAAGACAAATGGAAGGAAACTCAATGTTTTTATTGTAAATGTTTTTATTTCTATTCCACCTTGTTCTAGACTGGTTTAAGGTGGTTTATAAGGGTATATATATAATATATATATGGCATTAATTTAAATTTAGAGATGCAAGAAGAAAGCAAAGTGTAAGTAAAAATATAAAATGGGACTAGTACTAAAGCTACATATCATAATTTCCATCTAGACATTTCCTTAAGTCAGGCTACAAGATTTGTCACTTTCTAGCAGCTGACTCAAAAATAAAACTAAAGAAAACAAAGCAGATGAGCAAACCCTGCTCAGGTATATTCTTCATGGCACTCATGAGATAAAAGCTGAGCAATAGTTCAGCAGCAGTACAACTCTTTTTTTAGGTCCTCATAAAAAGAATGCTATGTAGTGCAATGAACTATATTCTCCACAATATTCTTAGCAGAGAAACAAAAATCACTTTTATAATATGCTTAGTATGTCCCTCGATACTGGCAAATGGCATCAATTACTACTTAGAAAAAGCAATTTGATGGGGGTAGGGAGCAGTGTGAAATCATTCATACCAAGCTCTATGATAATTTTTTTAAATATCTGACAACACTTCCCTGATTATTATTGAAATGGCTCCATATGGCATTTTCACATTTTAAAATATCTAAAGATTATTGAAATCATAAACTTAAAAACATAGTATGGTCTAGTACAGTAGTAAGTTTTTAATAAACATAATATTACTTAGGATCATAGTAAGTTTTTGATAAATATTCAGAATGACAGAAAACACTACCACTCATTCACTGTTAACTTAGGCAAAACCCATAGCTTAACCATTTCTATATTTAACCCACCATGAAACTCAAGTGATAATTTCTTTCCTCCCACTTACTTTAAAAGGATGTTGTGAAGATTGCATATGATATGATCAGACTTTGTTAGATACATGTATTATGCAAGTATTAGTGGCAACTCAACAGTAAGGAATGTCTCTGATCTCCCCTGTGTTATCATCAAGATCTTTATTAAGTTCCCAACCAGATATGGTGCAACACAGGAAACTACAAACTGAGACTTAGGTTGACACTTTGCCTGACCTCTAGAAATTTACAATCACAGATAGATGGGGTACAAAAAATCTAAAGATATTATTAAATAATTTGGTATGGGTTTATAGATTTATAAATTGAGCTATTTTAACCTTTCATTCCACTAATATTTGGTTTTCTTTTCCCCAAACTCTTTCCAGTTCAAGAAAATAAATTTGCATGATCTGAGTAAGCAAATTTCAAAGCAGCAGTTTCCCACAGAAATGTTGACAAGAAATGCCAGTGCAGCTAGTCATAGGGAATTGTGCACACTTAAAAATGTGGAAGAAAAATAAGAATTAACAGGGAGTGTGTGAGTATGTCATGGCAGGTCTATCAGAAGAAACATGGTTGAGAAACCTGAGCTAGAGACACTCTTGAAGCTGCTAATAAATAGTGCAGACTTTCAGACACGTTTTGCCTGTTAGACGTCTTCCTACCAAATCTTTCTCGTGACTTTGTCTAGATGCCTCCTATGAGAGGGCATGATATAGTGGAAGTAACTCTGAACTGGAAGACCAGTAACCTGTGTCTTAGTCGTAAGGGTTTTCACTGATGTGAAGGTCTAAGTCCTTTCATCTAAGTCCTGAGTTTCTCAGATGAGAAACCTGAGAGCGTAATCAACATCACACAAGCTCCAGCATCCCCTAATCCCCCAATCTGTATAATGTTGAGTGCGCTCTCATTTTTTTCATTTGTTAAAAAATAGTGGGGATTTTAATTGATCTACCTGCTCTTTAATTTCCACCAAAGCTAGTGTCCATGCTTCAAATAACCTAGGAATGCTTAATATTATTATAATTAAAATTCAGCATTCATTAAGCAATCAGCTCTAACAATTTTTTTAAATGCATCATTTTTCTGGTGGCTATATGCCAGATAATTTGGAATGATCAAACTAAGGGACTGCAAGTCATTTGAAATATTCCAAATATCAGACCTATGGGGAAGTCATAAGATTTCTTTATTACTTGAATCCTAAGCCAGATTTAAAATCCCTAGACCCATAAAACTGCATTTTATGTAAGCAACTAATGGCCCTTAAAATTGGAATGTGCTGGTCTGAACACATGCTAAGACCCTGTGATGTCCTCCAGGTTTCTGTTTCCCTAGAAAGCACTGTAAACCATACACCAGAATCTCTCAGATAATCTAAAAATTCCTGTGTATGATAAAAGCCTATTTGAATTAATATAGCAATGAAGGATAACTGGAAAATGTATGGATTCTGTAAAAATTTATATCATTCTTCCAAAAGGGAAATGAACTTCAAGCCCCAACTGCTGACCTATAATATATGGAAGTATTGTCTTAACTTTTGGGTGGAACACAAGATTTATGAAATTGATCATTATATGCTCACCTTAATTATACTCTAATATATTGGCATTTTAATAATAACCTTAGTGAAATGTGCTCAGATTCATATTAGAAGAAGGTAGAATTTGCTATGCAAATTAATACCATAAAATTATAAGAAAAGTATTATCAAAAAAACAAATATTTTCAGTTCCCAGTGTCCATGGCTTTAATTCATATCTGTATGCTGATGGCTACCAATTCTATAACTGCAGCTTAGATCACTTGACTAAACTTCAGACCCATATATCTACCTGCCTCCTCTTTGTCACAAGATATACTTCTCGTCATTCAGATTAACATGTCTGTGGTAGAGACTTGTACAAGCCTAGCCCAAATATTTGTACTTTTCCCTTAATACTAGAGTCTTTGGTTTTTGTTGGGCATATGGCCACCTGGAAAATAGAATAACATCCCTTGTCCACAGGAGTCTCCACATGAGTAAGTTCTGACCAATGGAGTCTCTGTTCCAGTGGGTAGAATCCTGATGTGCATTCCATAGCTAGAATAGATATGTGCTAGTTGGAGCTCAGGCAACCATATTTAGCCATGATTTGGAGGACATAGGTTCATGTTGGTACGACAGCACAAAAGCAAGAGCCTAGATTCCTAATTACTTTGTGAACCTCCCTATCAGCCCTTACCTGCCTGCCTCCAGACTTGTTTTACATTAAACCAAAATAAAATTACATTTTAGGTAAGCCACTTTACACTAGGTTTCCTGTCACTCATAGCTAGATCTGATACTATTACAAAGTACAAAACAGATTAGCTGCAATCAAGGTAAATTGACATTTTTATGTAATTATCTTTGAGAACAGGGGACATCAAGAAACATAGTTACCAATTCTCTTGTAGTTTCTGTATATGAGAAAGATGATAAAAATATTACTTAATATTTTTAGCAGCAAGATTTTGAGATACAAGTAATACCTCTAATACTAATAAATCAGGAGACCAAGTTTCCATTGAGGATCTCATTGTAAGAAGTTGTGTGACTTGAGGCAAATAACTTCCATTTTCTTGCTTAGTGAATAAAGGTCTGCGCTCTGGCGTCCAACAGCTTGGCTTTAGTCTGGCTCTGCCTCTCACCAGTTAGGTGGCTCTGAGCAAGTTACTTACCTTCGCTAAGTCTACATTTGCCCACCTATAAATGGAGATAATGATAGGGCCTGACTATAGTGTTCTTCTAAGCGTTAAATGAAATAACACTTATGGATCAATTGACATCATGCCAGTCAAACAGCAAATGCTCAACAAATGTGGCTTTGTCATTTTTTCTTCTTCGTAATGAGAAATTAATTTGTTTTTAAAGCAGTTTGAAAAATCTCTCAAGTTGCCTCACGTGTGCCTGAGGGGATAAGAAGACAGAGCAGGTGAGGTTCCCGAGCCTTAGTCCCAATCCACCCATAGCAACTATGCTCCAGGCAGCAGGCCTTATGTGCAAAAGAGATTCCACTGTCAAAGAAAATGTGGAAAACCACTCATCTTTGGACTCATCTAGCTCTAAGAATCTAAGAATTAGGCCAGTGGTCAGTCATGAAGTATACAGTTTAGTGTAAGGATGTAGAACTCTACTCATGAAGCCCAAATCTAGCTTTGCCGTTGAATCCAGTAATACATGTCCAAATGCTTAATTAAGGCTTGAACGTATTGTATGGTTTGAAAGATTGATTTGAAACATTTTAGATGTATTATTTACTCTCTTTGGTATTGTTTTGATTAGGAGAGTTGAGACATAAGATTAAGCTAATTGTTTGAAGAGCAAGGAAATTTAGCTCTGCTTACCCAGGGAGCACTTGTGATTCCAGGGATCATGACGTGGTGGAGGCAACAGGGAGTACTAGACAGTACAGGACTGGAGTTAGAACGTGTATTTTCAAACTCCAGCTCTACCAATTGCTTACTCAGAGATCTGGAAGTCTCATCTTCCTAATCTTTGGTTTCCCTATCTGTAAAGTCACAGTAATATTAAAAGAGTCTGCCTCACAGGGTTGTTGACAAGTACCAAATAAAATATATGTTGGAATCATGTATATATAATATATATTCCTACTATATGTAACCTCTCTGAATTTTGCTAAATGTGACCTGACAGTATTTTAAAGTGCAATAACTAATTTTAAAAAGGGTATATTTTTCTATGCAAATCCAAATAGCAATCATAATAACGATATAATAATAATATTTCCTAGGTCACGTAGTCACCTGTGTTAATTTAACTTTTCTACTTGACAATATTGGACTCAGTATACAAGGGAACTGGGAGGACAGATTCTCTGTCTAGTACTAACTGACTCATTCATTCCTGTGACTACATGCAAATTACCTAATCTTTGAATGTTGTATCCCTTACTTTATAGGACACAGACAGCAATGCTTCCTGTCTAACAGCCTCAGAGGTCTATTTAGAAGACTATCTATTCAATAATAACATTGTTCCTTGTAAATATAACTTTTACATCTTTTAACACAATAAGACAGTTAAATCAACATAGCAGTAGAACCACTTCGGTAGATAAAGGAGACATTGTGAGGATGGTATAGCATTGTGTTTAAGAGCATAGGTTTGGAGTCAGACAGACCTGGGTCAATTCCCAGTTTTGCCATTTATTACCACAGGGTAAATAATGTTACCTGTCTGAGCCTCAGTGTCCTCATCTATAAAATGGGTATAATAATATAACCATAGGTTGTTATAAAGATGAAATGTGCATGATATTTCAGGACAGTAGTTGGCACATAGTATGTATGAAACAAATGATAGCGATTATTTTTTTGTTCTGCACTGACTCACATTTGACTTTAAACGAAGTGTTAAAACCTGTATCTGCTTTTGCAGCTTCACAAAAAGAGATATCATCTGACATCTTCATATGGAAGTTTACAAGATAGATTTTAATGATGACTGTATGCCACTTTACATTCCCCCTAAGATTAGCTCTATTATCTCAGAATTAATATTCCAAAAATCTCAGAAATTCCCCAACCATGCAGGCCATATGTGTACCTGGGAGAAGGTTCTGGCATGACTGGGTGTTGCTGCAACCCATTTTTCTTTCTCAACCTCTTAAAACTTTCCTACTCTCTAATCCCCTCATTTCAAACCTATTAAATTATGCATGAAACTGGGAAAGCATTCCTCACAATTCTCATCCACCATCTTCAGTGAGAATATGTCCAAAGGAGGGTGCTCTGAGCAGTTCTTAGCGCAATTCCTCTAAACCCTAACCCTGACAAAGCCACGAAATGCAGCCACAGCACCCATTTCACCACCAACCTTCCACAACTGCCTATCTCACCCCATTCTCAAGCACTAAAGCCATCAGGCATACTTATAAATCTCAGTGCTGATATCGAAGCACATGATGTTGCTTTTTTTCCTGAATGTTTCTATTTATCCCCTGTTTATATTGAAGGAATGACATATTTTTGGAGGAAAGCAGACAACAATGAAAGAATAACAAAGGTCCATTAGACAACTATAGTTATTACACACTGATGAATTCCTTCCATGAAATGCTGCACTAAGATGAACTTGATTTTCACACTATAGCAAATGTTGTAATCCTTTTTAGAAAACAGTGATGATGTAATTGAAGTCACTGATCACCTTTGAGATAGCATGGAAAATTAGGTCACATTCTTACCTTGTTTAAATACAAAGACAGTTTTAAGAAAATTAAATAAGAGTAGTCTATGCATTCTTTAAAACATTTTTTTTTTTTTTTTTTTGTGGGGAAGACTAGCCCTGAGCTAACATCCATTGCTAATCCTCCCCTTTTTGCTGAGGAAGACTGGCCCTGGGCTAACATCCTGCCCATCTTCCTCCACTTTATATGGGATGCCGCCACGGCATGGCTGACAGGCAGTGCGTCTGCGGGCGCCCAGGATCCGAACTTGCGAACCCTGGGCTGCCAAGCGCGGACTAAACCGCTGCGCCACCAGGCGGCCCCTAAAACATTTTTTAAAACCTATAAATTAAAGTAAAATTATACCACCACCTTCAGCATATATGTGCATTATTTCATATTAATCTGTATATGATCCGTTTCTTTGCCTATATGCTCACATTTTCTCTGTGTGTGTAAATGCACGTGTGCATGTCTTCCATTTCTCTGAATGCAAACTTCCCAAAGATCCTTCTTTTAGCTCCCCACACGTGATAGGCAATGTGTTACAGTAGAAAGAGTGTAGACTTTAGAGCCAGAAATGCCAAGGTCAGATTCTAGATCCAATACATACTAGCCCTGGACAATCTGAGCTACAGTTATTTCATCTTTTAAAGGAATAATAACAAGAACTGCGTCTCAAGGTATTGCCAAAATTAAATGAGATAGCATTTTACAAAATATGCAATACATAAGAGGTGCTCAACAGATAGTTTCTTCCACACAGAACTTAGTATACAATAACTCACTAAGAGTTGTTATATGGACCAGGGCTGATCTAAGCTGAAGGAGAAGTGAAACCTTCTTCAACAGTTGGAGCGTGATCTAACAGAAATTTAGCTAAAGAGGAAGGAGCATGCCATTTGATGAAACTCTGGAGCTAAACCTGAATAGAATGGCCTCCAGTATCACTATCTATTGACTAATTTCAGGGGGTGATATTGCTAGATTAGTTTTACATTAAGATTTTCCCTGTAAACAAAAAGACTTTTAAGATCCAAATTAGACCAGCTTCCTTGTTTGACACAAACTACCCAAGTCAAGTCCGTATCCTCCCTTCAGTTTCCCATGGGTTCTGAAATTATCCTCTCCTCCTTAATCATCACTGTGTTGCATAAATGAGTACTCTTCTCTCTTGGAGGGAAAGGTGACTAGAGAGAGCACCTCCCATTAACATATAATTAGACCAATTTAAGTAAAACAAAGGGCTACCTTTTTTAAAAACGATCTATTTCATTTCTGCCTAAATTTCTTTCCGTCTTGCAAGTTCCTTTCTTTTCTATGGCTTTACACTGTATCAGTTCTTCTCAAATTTTAGTGCAAATAAGAATTACCTTCTGTAACTAGTAAAAATATGATTCACATGCCTCAACCAGAGATTCATTAGAATTTCTGGGATGAGAACTGGACTTTTCTATCTTTAATAGGCATTCAGTGAATCTATTGTACAGAGTCCATGGGCCATACATTGAGAAATAGTTCTTACCCTACTGAGTAAAGAATAAAGTTGTTCATTTTATTTCATTTGAATATTACTCATTTCACCTTCATCTATCTAAATGTGTGTTGATATCAATGTCTATAAATTTGGTCTGCTTCCCTTTAATTCTTGTCAGTGGTTGCTGGAGAATACGGTTAGCATACATCACCATCACCAATAAATATATTCTTCTATACTCTCTTCCCTATAAATTTATTTCTGATAAAGTCTTCTTTAGCCTTCTGCTGTGTGCATGTTTATAAAATTCATATGTTGATTTCTTCATGGTCAAAGAATAGTATAAAATAAGAGTTTGGGGGAAAAGTCAGCACAAGAAGAATATGTTTCCCCGGTCACATCTCTTCTTACCCTTAAATTCTAAAATAGTGGTTCTTATTTAGAACAGGTGAAGTAGGGGAGGGGGCTAACAGAATTTTGGCTAAAGAGGAAGGAGCATGCCAGTTGATGAAACTCCACCTGTTTCTTATGTATATGCCTTCCCAGTTATGAGCCAATGTCCTTAAAAAGAACTTGTCTACATTTCAATTACTCCTCTTTCATCAAAGCAGTCTTGTAGGTATACTCATTCCAGCAAATGTGCGTATTAAATTTAATCCCTTTCCACTCTAATCCATTCCCTTAACGTCTCCTAGGCCCACTCAAACATAGATTTACTCCACTTCTTTTGCAGTTTTCAGATCAGGGATGTGTTTTTTCATTTGTTTATTTTGTTTCCTTGAGAGTACCTTCCATCCACTCAAGCAGGACTAAAAAATATGTACATCTTTTCTTCAAATTAGAGACTATACTCAGAAAAATTCACTCCAATACCCCCACATTATAGCTCCTCTACACTGATTCCAGACTCACTCAGATCTAACCTAGACAAAGCCTGGAATCTGTTTAGTATCTTGAGTTTTGATAGAGATTATACATTTAAATAAAAACACTGTTTTCTACAGTAATATTCTTAAAGACAACGCAAGAAAAAGGGTAAGAGACAAAACCATCATGGATTGTAGAGAAATATTTGCAAAAGGCAGGGACCTCTAAGACTGACTAAATTTGTAATGTCTATAGCTCTTAGTTGTTTCATTGACATGTATAGAAAAGTATCAAACTTCCCATAAAAAGTAATGTAGAACTTTTTTTCTATCAACGATAGAGCCTGTATGTTTTTCCCTATTTAGATTTCATTGGAAGTTTGACATTTTTCAAACTGGTTTTTTTTTCAAAATAGAAATTAATAAAAAATGATATGCCAATATATCAGTCAGAAAAAATAAAATTTTAATCTGAAGATAAAATAATTTTCAGAGTCCAAACTAATACACTAAAACCTTGTTACTGTTCAGTTTCTAACTTTGAAAGAAAACCACCTCAAAATAATTGCGACTTACCTATTAGAGAAGGTGACTGTAGTCAGGTACATCACTGGATTTATTTCAAAAATCCAACTATAATAATTTAATTGTATTGCCTTCTTAAATTATTTCTTATTCTTTCAAACCTCTACAATTTTTTAAAATTTGAAGTATTTAATTATAGAAACAAAGGTATGATTTCAGATTTTTTCCCATGTATACCTTCGAAAATGAGTATTTTGTTAATAAGAAATATAATGCCCAAGCTGAAAACATGTTCTATTATTCTTGAAAACAAACTAAAAGACACCAAGTACCCATCAAACACCATGTACCTTTATCTCTTGTTGAACTCTTCCAGAAGTATATAGGAAAACATTTTGGGATGAGATGTAAGAGGACAGGGAACACTCATATAGAAAGAATAGAAATCTATTTCTTGACATAATTTCATGTGAAATATCAAAAGTATTTTTCTGTATTAAACAAATAATAAATTGGTGATCTACACATTCTTTGGTGTGGTTTACACCATTTCAAACTACAAATTAACTTAAAAAAAGGAAAGGGGAACTCACCGATACATTGCTGGCCAGCAAGGAAGAGTTCTGTGGAGACTGAGGTCTGCAATCAAGTGTGTGCATCGGCCTCTATCAGCAACTTCGTGGGCTGGATTAAGGTGAAGAAAGAAGTCACTGATGATCTTAACAGAACCAGTCTGACGGGTCTTGGCTAGTGTGGTGGGGACTGTTTGTGTGACTGGTAGGACAAAGTCAAGTTTTATAGGGACCAAGAGAACATAATTTATAAGCACTTTCTAGGAGTAGGAACTTAAAAGCTTTTGTCTTAAGATAATAATAATTTAAAAGTGTTAACATAAGCCAGAATTTTTATAAAAGTCATATGTTTAAATCTAGAAAAAAAATTGTAAATCATCTTACTCGGCCTCCTCGTGTTTCCAGTGAAGAAACTGAGGGGGTTTTTGTCATTTTGTTTGTTTGTTTTAATTACTTCCCTCTCCTATAGGGAAAGAGGATAGGAAGAAAGAGACAGAGGCAGGAAGGGAAATCAAGCGATATTATCTTTATTTATTGCATACAGCATGCATTCTGATTTTTATCTTTATAATTTGACATTTTTGTCTCAGTGATGAATGTAGAAAGCATTGAATAACTTAACTGTTGATCTTTCTAAGCCAGCATTTGGATTATATCCTATATTTTTTAGTCATAAATAGCAGAAAGCCTACTCAAGCTGTTTTAAATACAGGACACAAAATTGAAAAGTCTAGAGAGTGAATTTAAATTTCAGGAATGGTTTGATCAGGTCCTACCTCTAATTTTTTTCTTGCTCCTGCCTTTTTACTTGTCAGCTTTGGCCTCTAGCTGATCCCCTTTTGGTTGCAAGATAGTCCACTCCCTTCCTCTTCTTCCCTCAGGTCTAGAGCCTTTGAATATAACCAACCTAAACCATTCCCACTGACCAGGGAAATCCCATGTGCTAATTGGCCTAGTCTTGGGTTAACACCCCTGCCTGAGTCAATCTCAGGAGGATGGGATTAAACTACAGTAATTGCCAAACACCAACCAAGTACTAGGTCTGGTGCCAGGAGTAGCGTCACACCATCCAGAATTTAAGGTTTGGATGTGGCTCCCAGAAGAAAGTTAGACAATCATGTTCACTGAGCACTTAGTATTTGCAAGTACTTTTGGGAAACTGAGGTTTAATTAAGTGAAGTGACCTGGTCAAAATCACATAATTTATGAGCCACCAAACCAGGACTAACACCTATATTTTTTTTAACTAATATGACATGCTTTCCACTCTATCATGCATACAAGGAAAAATTTCCTTTGGTTTTGACTATAAGTTAGCTGTTGAAAATATGGTAGAGATTTGAAAAGCACTAATATCTTACAATTATGGAGGCATTGTTCTAGAAAAGTCAAGTCATTTACAAATATTGCCCCTCAATTGACACAATAAATTTCTTTCATTATACTGAAGATAGGCATATCAGCCAACACTGAGTTACTACTGCCTTATTTCTGGAATATATTTTAATAGATGTGTGTTCACATCTTTTACAAGATGTGTATACAAATATCTGTGTATTTGTGTCAGGTATAGTCTTTAATTACCTTCCCTAATCTCCATAAACTAGATAAGATGTTTCTCCTCAATGCTGTCATGGTACCATAACACTTACTGTATTGCACTAGAATTTTTGTTTACTTATATGTCAATTCCACTAGACTGTGAATTCTTAACAGACAGTAACCCTATTCCTAACACATATGGACTCTCAAAAATATGCATGGAAAGGAGGGAAGGAAGAAAGGAGAAGAGGGTGTGTGACCAGACCTAAAAATCATCATAAAGAAAGAAAATAAATACTGTTGATTACTACTACACATCCATTTAGCCAATGGCTCATCTGAATGGATGTAGAAGTTGGGATCCATACTGAAGTGTGCATTAGGCTGCCAAGAATTGGAATCACTCTCCATAGGTAACTCAGGAAAGCTCTATGCTGGGGCACACGGTACTTGGGACTAGAGAGAGCATCTCATCTGCCTTTTTCATTCTGGCCAGTAGATCGCTTAACACTGAAGAATAGCTTGTATATTTACTTGAAGTTATTCAATACGTAATATCAGGTTTCTGTCTACTCACTTGAAAACACTATTTAGCCAAAAATAAAGAGGAAATAATAAGGAAGTAAAAATTACCAGATTATGAAATTTGTGTTCTTATTATATAGGCCGTAAAAGTGAAATCCTAATGAAATGTTAAGACTTGCGTAATAATACTATTATTTTTTTTTTTACTTTCTTTTTGGTGAGGAAGATTAGCCCTGAGTTAAGATCTGTTGCCAATCCTCTTCTTTTTGCTTAGGAAGATTGGCCCTGGGCTAACATCCTTGCCCATCTTTATATGTGAGAAAGCCTTCCACAGCATGGCTTGATAAATGGTGCGTAGGTCCGCGCCCGGGATCCGAACATGTGAACCTTGGGCTGCTGAAGTGGAGCGTGCAAACTTAATCACGACACCACTGGGCTGACCCCTTAATAATAGCATATTTTATTCTCATATTCTATGAAACTATTGGCAATACTCTTGCTTTAAAAGGAAAATAGATTTCTCTTCAGTGTAACTTTGGGCCAAGACTTGTTAGACTCATTTTAACAGGATCTCATGATTTTTTTTTTTTTTTACCAAAATCCAGATTCTAAACTCAAATAAATCTTTTTATATGATCCTATGGTCCTGTATACTTAGGTTTATGTATACCTAAAGATGTAGATGTAGAAAATAAGAGGGTTTTCATGAATTTTTTAAAACCCTCTGAATATAAGCTAGAATTTGAGGAAAACTAGAAAACCAGAGATAAGGATATGTAAATAGAGGATAAGTGGATATAAGCCTAAAGACATCAAAAGATAGTCATAAGTACATCCTTCTTATATTAATGGGCTTCATTCTGCTACTCAAAGGGCATTAACAACGTGTATCAGCAAATTTCATATTACTTATCCTTTAGTAGAAAATTGAAGAATGACAGGGAAAGAAGAAGGAATGAAACATTAGACTATAAATTATCCATTAAATGAAGCATTTCATATATTTAGGTTTTTCTTTGATAATTTTTCTTAGAGTTGTAGGATACAAAAGCAAAGTCAATCATTTTAAAATTAATTGCTCTCTAAGAGAAAAAAAGGCTCTTAAAGGAGAAGTTTGTCTTTAGTTCAAATATTTATTTTCTTCATTGCTATTTTTCTGAAACCATAAATTTTATTCTGCAATCCTTTTACCCTAAATTATGGTGTGAAGAAAATGTATTCAAAGAGTTATCCTCCTTTTTGTGTCTGAGATCAGGGCAGTGTGTCTTCCCTTTGTCCTTCTGTGCAATGTGGAAACAGAGTCAGGAAGAACATATTTGTGAACTTGAGTCTCTTAGAAACTCACAGTAGCTATGTTACATTGCATAACTACTAAAACAGCAAATTGACCACAGGCATTTTTACCAGCCAACAAACTATTCCATAGTCCTTCCTACGCTTATCAGTGTCATGGCAGTGAGGCATCTGATGGCCGTAAGCATGAGTATGCCTAAGAAGTATAGCGCCAGTGTGAAAGTCAAGGATGATTTTTATCATTGTTTAAATATCCCCTAGCTTGAACCAAGTTTTTTTATGCTTGATAAGACATGAATGCATATGCATAATAATCTGATTAATTTATGTAAACTCTCAAAGTTATACCTAGGTTATGTCTCTGTAATGATAGAGCAATCCTTTATTGGTCAATTTATTGGACTGTACATTACAGACTGATTAATGTCATTAAACTAGTGAATGAGCTAGGTATCTGAGTAAACACAGCTATTGTCATTTATGGATCCATTTCCTCCTATCATATATTGTTTTGAAGGTATCCATGCACCTTAATTTGTTTAAGTTCAGAAAAAAAGAGCATCAGTATAATTAACCTTTGCTTGTATCACAGCAAGAAGAGATCAGTAAAAGTGCTGCTGGAGAACAAGATATTACTGCTGTCACTGACTTTCCTTTTCTCTGTCTTATTTTCTTAGCCAAAAAGTAATTTGTTTTCTCTATTCCTCTATGAGATATTCTGTACCAGCTATAACTGTCCTCTTGATGCTGGGGATTATTTTTCTGGGCATTGATGCAAGGTTCTGCTAATCTTTACAATACATAATGATGCACATAGTAAAAACCAGAGAGAAGTTTTTTACAATTAACAAACAATAACAAGGCTAAAACAATCTTTTTATTGTTGAATTTATTGGGATATACAATGCAGACTGGTTAATATTGTTAAACTAGTGAGTGAATAAAGATAACATTTTTGGACCCATTTTAATTTTAAAACAGTTTTTTGCAATTAGTCATTGTAAAACATTTTTAAGATTAATCAATGTCATGTTGGGGGATCAACTTTCGGTCTTCTCAATAGACTTTTCCTGGGATAGAGCTAAATTTATCATACTCCATCTCTTTACAAGTAGACACTCCCCAAAATATATAATAAATTGATAAAATAGTGGTCCCATTCAAGAAAAAGTACAAATGCAAATATACTCCACGTATTGTTTCACATACTTGCTCTGAGAGAACTGCAAATTTAGCTTTGAACTTCCTAGCAGTAAGGATAACAAAGGAAACTTAGAAAGTTATATAATTCTCATTATTGAAAAGAAAGAAACACATCAACGGAGAATGTTTCCTGCCACTAAGTTGATGAAGAAAATTCTCACTTGGGAGTTACACTGAGCAATCCATTGAATAATACCAGCAATATTTTTATCAAAAAATAGAAGAGAATTTTATATAACTATTTCTTATAACAAATATAAAGAAGCCTAAGAACATAACTTTGAAGTTGAAGTTGGTGACAGATTTTTATAGGAGATACCTTTATGTGGTCATGAATGTCTAGCTTGATCCAAAGGTAGAACTCAAAGTACCTAAACTAGAGGTACCATGTTCCTTAGATGAACTTACTTAAATATCACTTCTCTCAGAAGAGTTTTGTAAGAACAGAATAGGAGATAGCTGAGTTCATATCCCTGACAAAGGATATGTCACCCACCACTGGGCATGTTGCGAAACCAAAAAGGCAGGTTGACAGAATCGATACTTTATCAAAACTGAAGAGCTGGATGAAATTTTACTTTTAAATAAAATAAAATCCCATGAGATTACGATTTTAGATTAGTGCACTTTGACTCCTTAGTAGAGCCAGTGTGGTTTGTATTTTTATGTTTTATTGCTTGGTTACTCGTGTAATGTATTTCAACAGGGGTATAAATGTGAAACAATTTTGTCTTTATTCCAATCAAGGCTTCCAACTGTGATATGTCAAATCTCTTTCATATCCTTAATGAAATCTTGGCACATGCCATCATTTTCTAATAATTTTAGTTATGAGAACTTTTGTCTAGTTTAAAACTTCAATTGTGAATCTGATATAAATAAGATCACCTTCTTTTCCCCTCAACACAAAACGTAAACTGTGATGCTGGCTGCTTGGAACAGGGAAGTTGAAATGAGGTCTGACTTCTCTCTCCTGACTGTTTAGCTCTTCTTGTTTTGTGGTCAGAGAAGGGAGATGGGGTAGTAAAAATCATACATAATCAGCCACGTGTTGGTGTTGGTGTTGGAAAGTGTCCCTGGTCTGTCTCTGGTTAGATCCAGTTTTGTCTACTGCTAATACATTCCACCATTGAGAGCTCTGTGCTGGTGATGTGCTTAGTTTCTTTGGATGGTGTTCAGATTTACCCTAGCCCGTTCAATCATTGAGGAATCCCTTAGGGAAAAGCAACCATGTCCACTTTGGGCTCTGACACCAGTTCTGCTGCTAACTCCCATTCCAGCTGGAATTTCCCTGCCCCTTTCCTTACCTCCATGCTGCTTTGCATATAGCCGTGGTGACCACTGAGATCATCTCTTTTTTTTATTGAGGTAACATTGGTTTATAACATTACATAAATTTCAGGTGTACATTATTTTATTTCAATTTCTGTGTAGACTATATCATGTTCACCAGCCAAAGACTAATTATTATACATCTCCATACACATATGCCCTATCACCCCTTTTGCTCTCCTCTTTCTCCCCTTCCCCTCTGGTAAACATCAATCTAATCTCTGTGTCTATGTGTTTGCTTGTTGTTGTTGTTACTCTTGTTTTCCACTTATGAGTGAAATCATATGGTATTTGATTTTCTCCATCTGAATTATTTTTCTTAGCATAATACCCTCAAAGTCCCTCCATGCTGTCAAAAATGGCAAAATTTCATCTTTTTTATGGCTGAGTAGTATTCCATTATGTATATATACCACATCTTTATACATTAATCCATTGATGGGCGCTTAGCTTGTTTCCAAGTCTTGGCTAATGTAAATAATGCTGCAATGAACACAGGGGTGCAAATATCTTTTTGCATTTGTATTTTCATGTTCTTTGGATAAATTCCCAGAAATAGAATAGCTGGATCATATGGTAGTTCTATTCTTAATTTTTTGAGGGATCTCAATACTGTCTTCCGTAGTAGCTGCACCAGTTTACATTCCCACCAGCAGTGTATGAAGGTTCCCTTTTCTTCACATCCTCTTCCACATGTGTTATTTCTAGTCTTGTTTTATAGCCATTCTGACAGGTGTGAGGTGATATCGCATTGTAGTTTTGATTTGCATTTCCCTAATAATTAGTGATGTTGAACATCATTTCATGTGCCTGTTAGCCATCTGTATATCTTCTTTGGAACGTCTGTTCCGATTCTTTGCCCATTTTTCAGTTGGGTTGTTTGTTTTTCTGTTGTTGAGCTGTATGAGTTCTTTATATATTTTGAGATCAGCTTCTGAACCCTCCAAGAGCCACAGAACACCAAGGTGGGATAGAGACAGCCATTATTCCCTCTCAGGAACAAACTGTAGATTACAGTCCCTTCCTATTCTGTTAGTGTGAGCTATTCCAGCAAGCTCCTCTTCAAAAATGTGAAGACTAGAAGTGAACAGCTGGTTTTGGTTCACAGGTGGCTCTCAGATTTCAGGTGGAAAATACTTAATTTCTCCAAGAAGACTTTCACCATACTGCTCTGCCAGAGCAACTCTGGATGGACCTGTGTGTTCAGTAGGTTATCATCCATCCAGCTGAGGAAGGAGAAGCCACTCTCTCTTCTTGAGGACACACAAACGATCTTTACACATTATTTTCCCAATGGGCTTCCATTATTTGGCTTCAGGAGGAGAAAAGAATAGTCTCTCTTTTTCCCTTGGGAAGAGGAGTAACCTTTTCCTGTGAACACCATGCTCTACAGGGGTTTGCTGGCTTTCACCACTCTTCTCCCTAGTTTTCTCCCTATACATATTGGGAGCTGGGTCCTGGGTGCTGTTAGGGGAGCAAGTTGTTTCACTTCACAGTGTGCCTACACTTGGTGGGGGAAAGTGTCTGGCCCCAATTTTTGGCATCTCTTTGGATTTTCTCATAGGAAGGGAGTTACTTAGATTTTTTTCAATTAATGAGCAAAAGAAAAAGTCTTACTCAACATCCTAAAAATCTTGGTTACAATTGTACCTTGTTATGTCCCCTAATTTCCATAAGATTTTATACTTCTTGAGGTATTTTTTATCATGATGTTCCATGTTTTCTGTTGATTTATTGAATGTATCTATTATTAATCCACTATTATTTGGCTACTCCTACCTCATCTCCACATACTAGATGTCACTCTATTGCACCACATCAGCCTTTTGTTTGCTCTTGAACCCCTGAATTCAGTTCTACTTCATTGCCTTTATACTCACTGTTTCCACTTCCTAGAATTCTCTTCCCACTAATTTTCCCAGCATTTCCTCTCTCACTTCATTCGTGACTATGCTCAAATATCATTTCCTCAAGAGTTCTGACCATTCCATGTAAAATAGTGTGTCCTACTAATAACCCCCATCACGCGCTATCCCATTAGCATGCCTTCTTTTTCTTCAAAGTACTTATTAATAATTAAAGTTATTTATATATGTGTGTGTGTTTCTTTTTTTTATTGTTAGTTTCCTCCATTAGAATGAAAGCCCTTAAGACTAAGAATTTTATCTTGTTCTCTAGCTCTATTCCCAGGACCAAGACAGGACCTAAAATATAGGCATTCAAAAATACTTCTTGCATGAATTAATTAATTCATTAATTATTTAATTAATTGTCTCCATTTTGCAGACAAGGGAACTGAGATACAAGGATTTAGGTAATTTAAAATTTTTTTATTTTATTGTTTAACACGATTTGCCCTCTTAAATTCTTAAATGTACATTATTGTTGACTATAGGCACAATGTTGTACAGCAGATCTCTAGAGACTGTTCATCTTGGTTAACTGAAACTTTGTGCCTGTGTTAGTACCTCCCCTTTTCCCCCTCCCTCCAGCACCTGGAAACCATCATTCTCTTTGATTCTATGAATTTGACTATTTCAGAAACCTCTTATGATTGGAATCATGCAGCATTTGTCTTTCTCTGACTGGCTTATTTTCACTTAGCATAACATCTTTGAGGTCCATCCATGTTGTCACATGTTGCAGAATTTCCTTCTGTTTTAAGGCTGAATAATATTCCATTGTATGTATACACCACATTTCCTTTGTCCATGCATCTGTCAATGGACATTTAGGTCATTGCCATGTCTTGGGATTATGAATAGTGCTGTAATGAATATGAGAGTGCTAATATCTCCTCAAGATCCTGATTTCAACTTTTGGATAAATATCCAGAAATGGGATTGCTGGATCATATGGTAGTTCTATTTTTAATTTTTTGAGGAACCTCTGTATTGTTTTCCATAGGAGCTGCACCATTTTGCTTTCCCACTAAGAATGTGCAAGAGTTCTAATTTCTTCACATTCTCACCAATGTCTTCTTTTTTATAACTGTCCTGACATGTGTGAGATGATATCTCATTGTGATTTTTATTTGCATTTCCCTGATGATTAGTGACATTGAGCATTTTTTCAAATACCTCTTGGCCATTTGTAAGTTTTCTTTAGAGAAATGTCTATTCAAATCCTTAGCCCATTTTAAAAATCAGGTTATTAGTGTTTTTGCTTTTGAGTTGTAGGAATTCCTTATATATTTTGAAGATTAATCCTGTATCAAATAAATGGTTTGCAAATATTTTCTACCATTCCATAGGTTGCCTTTTAACTCTATTGATTGTTTCCTTTGATGTGCAGAAGCTTTTTAGTTTGATGTAGTCTCACTGGTTTATTTTTGGTTTTGTTGCCAGAACTTATGTAATTTAACCTAGGTGACACACTGGAAAGTGTCTAAGGTGGGATTTGAGCCCAATCAGTCTGGTTCTAGTTTATAGGCTAGGTTGTTAACTACTATACTTTAATAGTGCATTTTTAACTTCTAGGTTGATGTTTTTCCAGCCTTAAATTATTTTTGAAAATTCATTAAACTCAAGACCTAAAAGACCACCACTTTTGAATGTATAAGGCTAATCAGCAGGAGAATATATGTAAATTGCCTGAGCGGAAGCATTCACTATTCAACATCCAACCAAAGATGCAAAGTCTTTGTTGGTTTCTTTTTAAATTTGTTTACCTATAGTTTTATGTAACACCTCATTCTAAAAAAAGAGGAGTGGATATTTAACAATATTAATGATTTGATGGATGATAGTATAAAAGATATTTTCTAATACCAGAAGTGTCCGAGTTAAATGAAGTTAAGTAGTGCTAAGTCAATTGAACTTGAACTGTAGAACCTAGCAATGGCTATTTAAATAAGTTCTAGCAAGTTGTGTTTGGCACATATGTCTCTGTTTGGAAGTTACAAAATGATTTTCATTACACTGAAGGGAAAGGCTAACTGATTTTGCAGTCTCTTTTAAGGAAATAACTTTATTCTTATTCATCTTTTATTCTCATAGCATCTAGCACAATGCATAGTAAAGCAGAATCACTCAAAAGCATTTACAGAATTACAAGAAATATTGTAAAATATGTTCTGCTTGTTTAAGACTGGACTTAAGTGAACAACTCTTGGTTTTCCTCTAAGATCACAAACAAGGCTATTTTGATCTCTGGAAGCCATAATTTCCTGTTACCATTTCAAATCCTAGTTTACTACAGTAGTATGTTTTCCTACCTATTAGTGACTTTTACTTTGAGCCTAATAAATTTATATCAAAATACACAAGTGATAACGAGACCTGTTCTATGTGTGGAATATCTGAAAGTATAAAATACAAATTATTAAAATAGAACCCCTAAACAAGCTGTCAGAATGGACGTGCCATTTCTTCATAGTCAGAAAAGATTTCAGGGAGAATATCCAGTATTAAGAATCACCTCATATACTATTTTAATGTCTGATATACACCTGAAAGGGAAGGGAAGGAAGGCTAAAGTTGGAAAAGAAAAAGTCCAGACATAAAGTAGTCTATTGCTTAAATAACTTGAGGTGCAGGACTATATGTCCACAGGAGGGCATGGAAAGGATAGGTACAGGGTTTTCTTCATCTATTTTCTCATTCAACTCCATTATTCAGCCAGATTAACTGCATTTGGATGAGGCCTATCCCTCCATCTCCACCTTAGAGGAGTTCACCAATGATTGGGTGTGTTTGTTTCTGAATTACTCAAAGGGAAATGAGTCTCACATCATATTCATCTAATCAAGATGATTTCAGAACAAGTGCCAATGTCACCACCACTGCCCTATTCTTTTATTGATAGACAGGAAAGAAAAAATAAACCTAAAGTTTCTGAATACTGAGATAGTGTAGTCTTTTAATGATAAAGTGATCAAAATAATCCTTTGACTATGAAAATAAAATTAAATTTGAATCAGCTTAATCCATATTTTTTTAAAATATCTGTTACCTTTAAGTACTATAGAAGGTTAGAAGGTGGAATGGTTAATTGTTTTCTGCAAGCAGGCAGACATAGCAGGAAAGGCAGATACAGATGCTCGGCATGTGGTATGGAAACAAGGCATGAAGGGAAAAGAGAGGTTGGAGCAATTGATTCTGCTTGGCAGAGATTTTACAAAAAGCCAACGATTCAGCAATGATTAAGATTTCACCAAGATACTGCTCGGAAGAAGAAGCAGTATGAACAAAAGTACCAAGACTTGAAACAATACACAATACACTTGTAATATATTCACAAAAAAGTTCAATCTGAAAGAAATACAATATTTTTTTCTAGCCCATACCCCTAAGTAATGAAACTCTTTGTAGTTGGCCCCCCTTGATGGATTAATGTAATCAGCAACCCTGGAAACAACTTCCCATACTGAATGCCATTTTTGGCAATCCCTTTACTTCTAGGAAACCATTCTGTGTAATCGAACAGGAGTAAGTTTTCATTCAAATATAGAAAATTACCACCAAGCCACCCCTTTCTTGTCTTTCCTCTCATTATACTGCATCACATTCTTGGAAGATGTCCCTGAGCTACTTAAAGGACCTTGCTCTGTGCTTCATAGGACATAGTGCTTCATCTAATCTATCACTTATTTGCCCATTTTGTAATTGTCTGTACATTTGTTTGTGCCCCTCATGACAGTGTAGACTCCATAAAGTCAGGGATCATGTCCTTCTTTTTTAACCATGGTATTCCCACGGCCTACCTAAGTGCCAGACACAGAGTTGGCACTTGATAAAGATTTATTAAATGAATGAGGATTTTCACACTTGTGGTGTATGGGTCCAAGATCCTTCTGCAGGGTATTAGGCTGTCCTGGCAACTGAGGATTAGTTCCTAGGGTAGGGCACACTAGCTGAGAAGGTCTATGGTGGAAAAATCAAGAGGACTGAATTCAAGCCAAAGTCCTTAAAGAGAACGGAGTTTCAAAGTCAAGGAAACAAAGTAGAAGGACAGAAGCAGAGTCTTACATGGGGAGAAAAGTCCAGGGAACTTTTCTCAAACTGGGGAACTTGTGTTCACAGGAGTATTTGTCTGGGTGTCTCGGAGGACAGGAAGCCATAAGACCAACATGGACCACTTTCCTACAGTGTCAAATTTATTCAATGGTAAGTAATTTAAAATTCTATTTCTATTAAACATAGATAGAATAAAATGCAAATTTTCACAGGTTTTAAAAATAAAAATGAGATTTCAAAATAACTCTTTGCTTTCAGTGTCTGACTTCATTTTGTATGCCCAAGTTTCCAGAGTTAGGTGATTTCCCCTCTGATGTTGGGGATCCTGTGGTCAAATTTTTAAGAAGCACAGGTAGGGTAAGAAGCTGAGCAAAACCAAACCTTCAAAGAAATACATTGGGCACAATTTGAGAGGGATCTTGGGCAACTGACAAGAACAATATTGGGTTATCCTTAGCTTAACTTTACTGATTTGCACAAAGGTGAATTCTGTGGATTAGAGGAAATGTTAAGTAGGTGAGTAGATCTTAATTTCTTTTTAACTAAACTTTTTTCTTATTACAAAACAATGCATAAAACAAGATTTGTCACAAGTTGATAATTGTTGAAGCTAGGTGATGTATACTTGAGGGTTCATTATACGATATCCTTTTTTTTGGATTTATTTGAAATTTTCCACACTAAAAGTTTAAAGAGACAAAAACAATGCGTGCTTATTTATAGAAGATTACATACAGGTAAGCAAAAGGAATAAAATTTAAAAGAAATCTAATTCTACTGCCCAGATACCACCATTTTGTAGTATTAATTTTATAAGCTATTCATAGACACAGTTATGATAGACAATTTTTAAAAATCTGTGCAAAATGTAATTCCATTACCCAGAGGCTATCACATTATAGGATTAATTTTCTAGTCTACTCATAAATAGAGATTAGATAGATAGATAATTTTAAAAATTATGTTTGATTATCCAAATGCATCCATCCTATTCTTCTTTAAATAGCAACACTCTGATTGGCCAATGATAAATGAGGAGATGGTTGCTGGAGACTTCCAGAAAAGTTCATCTTCAATCTTTACAGCAAGTGATAGTCAGCTATCCTCTCCTTCTCCATTTGAATGTGAATGAGGAAGTAAGTAGGCACCCAACTGCACCTGGAATCTATCTTAAAATTATTTTGGGAACCAGCCATAGGATGAAGTAGATATTTTGGGTGACAGAGCAAAGAGACAGAAAGAACCCAGTTCTTTGATAACATTGTTGGGTCATTGAATCAATCAACTTTTAAGACTGCCCTACCTCTGGACTAGATCAACTGGATTAATAAATCTAATAATTATAACTGTAAAAATAAATATATCATTTTTAAATTAATTTTGAGTTAGATGCTCTGTTACTTGCTGCCAAAACTATCTTAACTGACACCATCGAGTTTAGTCTTTTTGTCTCCTTAAGCATATATCATGAACATCTGTTCATGTTAATAAATTCAATTCTAAAGCATAATTTTTAACATCTATATAATATTCCATTGTGTACCTGCACCTTTTCAACATCTCCAAAGATTATTGTGCAATCTTCTTGCACTATCAAATGCATGAAGTTCTTTGGTAGCGAATCTATTAAGAACATGGTCCCAATATTGGTACCCTTTCTGAAGGCAGAACTGCCCCTCCATTGAATGACTGCTATAATAAGACAGCAACTGTCTGTTCAAAACCATTTTATCTAAGTTCAAGATTTGACACCAAGATAGCAGTTTATTCTGGGGAATCCACACTTGATCTTAGCCAAAAGGCTGAGAAGCAATCATTCTTGTAAATCCATGGAAAGTTTTACATGGTATTGTCTTCTTTTTCACATTTAATTTGGGAGAAGGTTACTATAACCTGATACTAGAATAATTTTGCCACCTCATATAGGATGCTACACAAAGTTCCTCCTCACTGAGCTCCAGGCAAAGGTGGGGCTCAGTGACAAGAGATTTGATATGACTGTTGTCCCAGCAAACACATGCGTCATTCAGAAGGGTCAGAAAGTAATGACCCCCCAAAGAAACTCTGGCTATTGTAGGAAAAGGTAGGTTTTAAGAAAGCCCTCTTTAGGGGGTTTTAAGCTTGATATGTCATGTTAATCAATTATTCTTTGACTGGTTGCAATCTTCTCAAAAAGGATATTGTATTACCAGATTAGAACAAGGATTATCTAAAGAGAATAGACAATAATTTCTCTTTTAGACATAACATTCCTGTCTGTTATTGAAGATTCCAATATAGGTGGAGAAAACGTGAAAAGGGACATTAGTTCATATGTGAATAGTCACTTCAACAAATAGTCATATCAAATACCATATCATGATAAAAACAACATGATTAAACCATAAATATTGCAAATACCAATGTTCTACTAAATTTGACCTCATCTGTACCACTTCCCTGGTTATTTGCCTTTATTTAAGGTGAATTTGGGTTAAAATATCAAATACTTATATAATTTTCAATTTCATGCACTGACAGGCCAATTTATATCCTATTTTACTCCTTTTTTCTAATAAAATATGCTGCTGACTTGGCAAGGGTCTTAATCCAGTTTATTTCATGAACAGAGAATTAAAAGAAAAATTATTGGCATAAAATAGAACCACAGTGGATATTCACTACAATTTCCTCTTCAGTTGCCTAGCACATATTGAAAGACAGACCTACAACTCCAAAAATGTCACCGCCAAGCATAATCCATGTACCACCAAAAACACTCACCTCCTACCTAATGGGAAATTACACAAAGTCATGTCTATTAGACCTTCAGAGACAATGTCCCGAGATCAGTGTTTTCCAAGTCCAAGCTTTCTGTACAATCTCTCAGTGCAGCTGAGTCAGACTCTAATGTGAAGTTTCAAAATACCAATCTTGGGTTAGACAATGAGTTTCAGTATTCTATCAATCAGGGTCCGAAGAAGAAATAGATGGCACAACTAAATAGGATATTTTCAAAGAGGAATTGTTTACAAAGGGCTATTTACCAAGGTATGCATGTAGGGGAATTACAAAGTATAATGCAGGAACCTGGTGTTTTGTAGCAGCTGAGCTATTGCCCCCCCCCCAGGCCAGAAATTACCAAAGGAGGGAGAGTCACTTAGAGTGATTTGACTTGAGATGAGCAGTGATCTTCAGTTGAGGGACACAGAAGGCAACCTTGCAGAGAGGGAGCCAGGAGATAAGTACCCTGACCTTATCCTCTTCCCTCCCTCTTATCTACCGCTGTGCCTCCCCATTGGCTGAACAACTAGAGGCCATTGACATTGTCTACACAGGTCAGCCTCCCAGGACAGAGACTAGGGTAGAGAAGGGTGGAAGGTGGACAGTGGATTCAGAGAGGCAGATAAAGGCATACCAAAGGCAGAGTAACTATAATAAAATATCTCATTTAGAGAGAAGGAAGGGGGGAAAAGTGATCCCTTATGAGGAGCATGTGCTATAAAATGTTCTTTTTGACTTGCTTTCTTGGAAATAGAGGAAATGTCCCTGATGAACTAACCTGCACCTTGAGTTCTGCTCCCTGGAAAAATTTCCTTTGTCCTGTAACTTTCAAGGCTCCCCCTAAAAGGGATATTGGAGAGATTCTCCCCAGATATCTGTATTACCTTTGTAGATCCAAATAATTCCTGATAGATGTAAATACTTATGCCTTAAGATTGCGTTACAAATGGAGCAATATCTATTCTTAGGGCCAAGGCTTCCCCCTACCCCCAAAATTCAGTTAGTTTAAACCCTCTGCTGGCTTCAAATCACTTAGAATTTAAGAGAATCTATTTGCTAATTACTAAACTAGAAATCTTGTGGGGTTATGCCGCTGAAGCCTTTGGTTTGCTAAAGAAAGAGACAGAGTTGGGCCATTTCTGCATCATACATAGGAGCTCTGCTTTTCCCTGTAACTCTCAGGTTAACAGCCTTTGTGTAGATGTGGATGAGAAGCAATAGCAGAAGTATTGAGGGTGCAAGTGAGGGCAGCCTTCTTTTATAATTTGCCCTCTCAGCTGAATTCCAGGGAAATGTACTTTACAATGGGGTACAGTATTCCTTTAGTCCCAGCAAGGCAGGAGATTTCAGGGGTGCTTAAGAAAGCGTTCCTAACTCTCTGGCTCCTCCTAGATATGCCCATTTCAATTATAGGGATCCTGCTATTTCCTAGTTGGTACAATAACTTTAAAGTGTGGCACAGAACTAACAAAACTGGATTATTTCCTAATCTTCAAAGGTTTCAAATCTGGCTATAGAAATAAAGTGCTTCAATTAACAAAGATATATGCTTATCTTATTTTTCTATATCTACTTTCTGGTGGGCCAGTTTAGATGGAAATTAATATCTCTCTTGTATTACATGCCTAAAGACAGAAATTAGTATGCCTCTTGAATTACATTCCTAAGATCCTAAAGAAGTATGCAAAACACTTGAATATCCTGATATTTTGGAATTATATCCACAAGATTTTTGGCCTCGGTATGAGGAATTATTCACTCAGCAAATATTGCTTGCATGGCTCCCATTTGTCTGACACTCTTGGTGTTGCTGGAAAAAATTAACAGCAGGTTCAAGGCTCCTCCTCAACAGAGCTTTCACTTTAGGTGACAGGATCAGTAGTCCGAGAACTAAGAGGCAAGAGGTAATGGTTTAACCTGCTTCTTCACTGCATATCAAGGTCAGCCACCTTCCCAGGCTGGGATTAAAGGATTCTTGCTTCTTTCCCCCAGCATCTCAGCATAGCTGCTTTTACATTTTAGGTTCTGTCACTTATAAACCCCTCAATTTCTATATTTTTTAGTTCTTATTTGATTGAGATTATGACAGAATTGCCTCGGTAAAGAGTTCAAATTTTTTTAATAGTTCAGAAATTTATAACACAGATAGAAGAGTTTTGCTTTATACCTTTCTTTTTCCTAGAACTTTGGACTTGTTACCCCCAGAGTTGGGTCAGTTAATCACCAAAGTGACTCTCCCAGTCTAAAATCAATCAGGATGGTCCCTATGCATCTCAACATTCTCCAATTACTATTTACTATTTTCAGAATAAACTCTGAATTTATTAGCATAGTATCTAATACCCTGCCTACCTCTTCAGCCACGTCATTGGTCATGGCATACTTTGCATGCTGAGCCATCTTTTTGATCAACACATCTTTATAAATGCTCTACTTTTGGTCAGAAGGTCTGTTCTCCCTTTCTTGGTCTGCCTGAACCACTCTTCCATCAGCATTTAACTCATCTTTCACCTTCTCTAGATAGCTGTTCTCCTTTAGTCTAGGTCAGATATCCTTCCTAATGTGTGCTTTCCTTAGCTATAATGCCTATTATATTGTATTAGAATTTTTAATTTGTTTTATTGATTTTTATTATTAAAAATGATATTGCCCCATTGTGAAAATTTTGGAAAATATAAAAAAGAAGTCTAAAGAGAATAAAGTTAACCAATCTGCCACTATCCTAAGATATTCATTTTGGGCCCACAAGTGAACACATTTTGGTGTACATCCTCCTTCCTATGTGTATTTGTGCCTCTTATTCTCCACAATTCAGGCAGTGATCTTTCTTAAACTTTGGATTACACAAGCCTTTCTTCCCCTTGATATTCTTTTAAAATTTCCTATTGGCTTTAGGAAAAGATGTCATATCCTTACTATAACCTATAAGATCTGGTTCCTTCCCACCTTTCCTCCCTACTATATGCCCCTCTCCCCGTCACTTCTTCCGCATGCCGCATTGGAGTTCTCACTTCTTTGTACACACCATGCTTTTTCCACCTTAGAATTTTGTCATCCTATTCTCTCTGCTATGAACACTGTTACTCCAGCTCTTCATGGAATTAGCTTGTGTTTATCATTTGAATCTCAGTTTAAACATTATATTTTCAGAGAAGTAATCTTCTAATCTAGTTTAGCTCTGGAAAAACTGCTATAGCATTTCTTCCGTCTACTTGATAGCATGCATCCCGTTTGGAACTACGTGTTCAGTGGCAGTTTTCCCACCAACAAATTTGTGCACTCCGTGTACATGCCTATCTTATTCACCTCTATATTCCCAGTACCTACCTTGTACCTGAGGTATTTCAGGTGCTTAGCACTGCATACTGGAAATATAATAAAATGTGTGATGAAAATAGGTTTACATCTATTTTTTATTTAAGAATATTTTATGGATTTCTTTTCACATCAGTAAATCTAGGCCAAATTTCAATTTTGGTGGTTGTGTAATAGTTCAGTGTATGAATTTATCATCTCACATTATTGATAGTTTCTCTTTCCTTGTATATTTTCCTGACTAGAATGTGATTTTCTTTAACATAGGAACTAGATCTTTTTCGCTACAGCTCCAGTGCCTAGCATGTAGTGGGAGTTCAATTAATGGTATTGAGCAAATGAATGAGAAAAGTTTACAACCACAGCAATAATGGTTGCCATTTACTGAGGACGTACTCTGGGCTGAGCACTATCCTAAATTCTTTATATGTATTAGCTCATTTGACCCTCACAAGAAGCCTATTAACCCCATTTTATAGATGAATAGATTGAGGTCTAAAGAAGAGAATTAATGTACCCCAAGTTTCCCAGTTAGTAAAGAGTGGAGCTGGATTAGGACACAGGCAGTCTGGCTAGAGACCTGAGTCCATAAAAAGAATCAAAAAGAGATTGCTGGATCAGGCAAAGGGGACTTTAGTAGTGACTGTCAAGATAGAAGATCCGTGAGGCAGAAGTTGGTTTTGGGATATGTTGAGGCCGAAGTAGGAGGTTTGAATAATGTGCCAAAAATTTAGAACCTCTCTATCAGGTATGAGGATAGGGAACAAATGAGAAATTAGTTGAAAGAGTGGAGAAAGACCTGAGGATGCAGAGGGCAGCATTCCTGAGACCCCTGCAGGATCAGGATAAGAGGTCTAAGTAAATGAGAAGTGTGATTGAACTTGGATTTGTGTGTAGGAAAAAGGTATAAGTTCTACCAAACAAGACTTTCTATGAATGCTCATGGAGCCTTAATGACAGTGAGTGGTCTTTTCCATAAACCAGTCTGAGAACTGAGAACCTTTCCTTAGGCTATTTATCAAAATATTTACACAATAAATACAAATCCTTGAGAATTTTTTCTGGAAACTCCCTATGTGTGTTCTCCATTATTCCATATTGTTTGTCAATTCTTGATTCCCTACCTGTAAAAAGCTCATTCTTCTTACCAATAGTATACATTTTGTCTAAGGTGTAATTCACTTAATGATTTAAGGCAGTTAATCAAATGACAAAAGTTTTCATTTTTCATTACTTTGAGAAGTTAAAGGATAGGAGCTACAACAAGGTACTTACTTGGATGTAGAATAATAGTTATGAGGATAGGTACAATACAAATACTATTCACTTTTAAAAAGCAAGTCTCTTCCAGTCAAACACAGATTCAGTCAATAAAAATTCAGAATACATGCACATACAGAGTCTATTTCTGATTTGCTTTTGATATTTAAGAACTGAAGGGAACTTAGAAATAAAATTTCACAAATGTAGGAGCAAATCAACAGAGTTGAACACAACTAAACTTGCTATGCCAAATACAGTTAAAAAGAAGTGTTTTAATGATGGGTCCATTCTGCTAATAACTTTAAAAATAATATTTTGGAAAACAAGAAAATCTTTGCCTCTCAGGACTATTATTTTGCCTGAAAAAAATAATTCCTTCCCTAAACCCTAATATTTAGGCATTAAGAAAAATTAAAAGAAAGAATATTATCAAGCTGTATATAAGTAACAATATCTAAATGAATGCTTCACCCATTTCTATTCCGTAGTCATGACTAATAAGATTCAAAGTCAATTGTTTTAATTCTATCAACCATACCCTCCTGGTTTGCCTTCACTGCTTCTCCATCATCATTTAATGAAGTGTTATGTCTTCAAACTACAGTTAAATCTACCTATAACATATGTAAATACTTATGCTAAGTGTATGATGCATGTGTATATTTTGGGGGAAAATGAACAGAGCTGGGGAATGAGGACTGAGGTGAGTTTGTAAGGAATAAATATGGAATACAAGGGAATAAACTAACTTTTTAAGTTTGTTTTTTTAGATAATTCCATGGATAATTATTTGACCATATTATTAAGTACAAAACACACATATTAATGAAAAAAGGGTGGAAGGCAGACTTCCAGTTTCAAAATGGTAAACATTTGACATAATCTCCCCTCCTACACTAAATTCATAGAAATTAAGGAAATATATTTTAAAAATAACCATCATAAAAAACAAATAAACAAAAAAGAACTTATAGAACTACAGAAACAGTAACTGACCTTTGAAAAATATAAACAGACAAGAGAGAGGTCACAGTCGAGGATTCTTTTGTGAAAGTTCTAACCTAAGAGATGACAACAGCAACACAAATGCTCTATGCCTGGAGATAATGAAATCCAGAAGAAGCTAGACCCAGAAGCAACTGACAGAAGTTGGAGTACCACAGGCAGGCTGACCCTTGCGTATCTCTCTCCTCTGCCTCCGGCAAGACAAATAGCAGTATCTACCTCCAGACAGGAAAGATGAATATGGGCACTTATTGCAGAGAAATAGGGCAATGTATTAGGGGGCTGGTGACACTAAGAGGAATTGGGAGCACTCACAACCTGGAAGATCAGTCATTAAGTTACCCCACCAAGCACAATATCTTCCAATAGATTTGGAGACAATGTGGTGGAAGAAATATTTCAGAAGGTAATTGCCTAGAATTTTCCAGAAATGCACAAAGACGTGAAACCTCACGAAAGGCCAGCGAATGCTACGGAAAATTAAAAACACAGAGACAAGATGGTGAAATCTTAGACTATGAAGTTAAAGCAGAAAATCCTGATGCTACTAAAGATAGATTCCTTACAGGGTATAATAAAAATAGGATAATAAAAGGATATTATCCTTACAAGATAATAAAAACAGACTTTTCATCAGCATACTCCTTGCAATGAAAAAATTGGGAAAAATATTGAGTGAAACAAACTGAACCTGAAATTCCATACCTAGTCAAATTATCGAGTAAACAAAGCCATTTTCAGAGAAAACAGTAACTGAGAATTAGATGATCTTGTTTTCTAGTTCTGTTTAGTTTAATATCATGAGTTTAGCTTAATATCAAGTATTTGAGTAACTTCTAGCCAGATTTCAGATATAATATATGGCTGATCCTATTCTTAGGCCTCCTGTCAATTGTCCACTATGTATGATTGTGTATGTTGGTTTCTCGGCCACTAAATCAATTCTTTGGAAGCTATAGCTCCCTTCTTCCTTTGACTAATATGCTTATTTTCTACCCATTCCCCTGTGCCTTCCACTACCTATATCTAGAATTATCTACATTTTAACTTTACCTGAAGCCTCATATCTCTGGCCTGATTCCCATATCTCAAAAGCCCATCCTTCTGTAACCCCACATGTCTGCCAGACTTGAATCATGGCTTCTCTCAGTCTGGCTCATTCAAATACCACCTAAACCTTGGTTAGGAAAGATTAAAACTTTTAGTAACACACAGGATTATATGTTCTTTTAGAGTTTTAGGTTACAATGTGCCAATAATAAATCAGAAGAAATAAGAGTCATCTAGCCTCTTTAAATTTATATCTCAGCCCTGCAATTTACTAGTTGTGTGACCCAGGGCAAGTTTTACCAAACATGCCTAAACTTATTTTTATAAGATGAGGAGAATACCTTTCTTACCCCAGTGTTATTGTGCAAAAGAAATGACATAATATATTTAAGAGGCCAAACAATAGTAGGCTGTCAATAAATGTGATTTTTCTTCACTTCCTCCTTGTTAACAGCAGTGCAAATCCTACAGGTGAAGAAATGTAAATTTATATAACCTTGAAAAATAATTTGAGAAATAAAAATAAAAATTTATTTTTCCAGTCCATGAATAAAGAAAAGTTAAAAATGAGTTGAATGCATAAGGTGATATTTTAATTTACCCATGTTGCCATTGGTGAATGACTATTTAAAATCAAATTATCAAATGTTTGAGTATGTAAAATAAGTAAAGCACTTACTTATGTATTTATTCCAGGTAGTTATAAAATGCATTTGTGTAACTAAAGTATATAACCAGAAAACTTGTTTGTTAATTTACAGTCAAATTTACGGAGAAATGCTGTGAATATAGTTAAGTGGGCTGTATTTTTCAGTTTGGCCTGACCAGCACGTTCGCTTCTGGTAGGCAAATCTACTGGGAAAACCAAATTATCAGAATATTCTCTAGTGAGCATGAAATCAGAACAATAGATATTAGTTTTGTAATTCCAATGTACCTGACACATCTTCCCCACAATGGATATCTACCTGCTGGGTTATCCAAAAACCAGAGGTGGCCTCTCACCTTCTCCCCAGCATGATATTGTTTCTTACTACTGGTGGTAGACTTTGGGACTCTTGTTTCTACCTCTGTGGCTGAATTGTTCTTTCTTTAAATTTCCTTTGCCTTCAATCAGTTTCCTGGACTCTCTAGTAGAGAGTGAACTTTAAATTTTGAAGCAGGAGAAGCTTTCAATGAGAGAGTGATACACAGTTTTTCTGCATTCTGATGTGGAAATTGGGTGGGCCCTTTTACACTTGTACACAAGTAGCTCTCCATTATTCTTGAGGAGAGTCTGGAATGTAGGGAAGTAGCCTCCAAGCAGAGGTCTGACATAGGGCTTAAGTACTCTGAATTTGGTTTACTAGCAAGACTGCCTCCCTGTAACGGAAGACAGTTTCTCTTAAATCTGCATTCAGTCTATTCTCTACCTGAAAATTACTATTCACTTTTGGAAGTTGTGTTTATAATTTTTGTTCAAGAATTTTCTCACAGGAGGGTAGGAGATGAGATAATGTTATACGTGCAGTTGCAACTTTTCTTTGCCTCATCCTGAAGGCAAGACTGAAAGCAAACTGCATTGAATTTGGTGCCTGGACATCTGGTGTATAACGTAACCCTTTCATACAAAGTGTTATTTGAGATAGAATTGGGCAAACCACTGTGACTGTTTTGAGTAGTTGGTGGAGCCAGACCCCATTAGCTAAAAGGATGTGGGTTTTCCCCGGATAAGAAGGGAATTCTCACTCACGTGCACTCTGTGTGCGTATCTGTGTTGCAACATGCAAGTGTGATGGTTGCTATGCAGGGACTCGAAATTGTAGTTGGGTTATAGGTTCTAAGAGTAGCTACCTGTAACAGGAGGTGTTAGTTGACAATTATAAACTAGTGCCCCACAATCCCACTGAGACCCACAAAAATGTTAGGTTTGGCCGTGGAGATGTCATCTAAAAAAAAAAAGAATCAGGCACCAGTGTTAATAAGGTTTCACTTAAAAATATGAGTTTCAGACTTCTCTTGCAAAATCAGGCCTGGCAAAACGAAATCTTCATTCCCACAGGTCAACAATCAGTTGGCTCTAAATAGCAGCTTCTCCCTTTAAATGGAGCGTGTGTTAGCCAGTCCACCACCACTCTCACACTGCCTGTGATTTCCTGACCTTAAAGCCAATGTCATAGCCACTTTCTCACACCATACAGCCTTCACACATTTCCATTACCAGTCAGACTTCTATTAACGTTTGAATTTGCAACTCTCTGCCTCCCGAGCCTTGCCAAGTTCTGGGCAGGGTCTCAACCACCTTATGGAGAATTACAAGAACAGTGTCCCCCGCCCAGGAGCTGGGCAGGCAATGTCAGTGGTGGTTAGAGGCAGAGTGGCAGCCTGATAAACATCAGTAGCAGCAGAAGTGACACATATTTTGTGGGCCAGCAGGATGGGAAAGCTGCAGGGAGGGACCTGACTGGAGCAAAGCTCTTAGCCACATTGGAGGCAATATCCTGGAAACCCTCGAAACAGTGTGGTAGACAAACAGGTGCTAATATCTGGTAAGCAGATAGACAGGGTCTTTTTCCATAATTATCTACACACAAAAATGAAATGTTACCTCAGTTTGTGGTGACAGGCTGATGAAGCTGGAGACATATGTGTTGCACAAGTTTTGGAGGGATCATCTCACGGTCACCTCTTCACATTTACCTACAATGAGTTTCTCACTTGCTTTTCACTCGGTCTTACTCTGCATGTGAAGGCGTGCTTCCAGGCTTTGGCTTCAAATAGAGCAGGAATCAAGCAATTTTCCTTCATAAGCAGTAAATAGGAAAAAAAATTAAAACAGAGACACGTTTTTTAATGGCTACGGAGTATCACTGACTTAGATGTGAGTCACACCTTCTCATAGAGAGCATATCTTAAACCTTATACTTCCCTCTCTTGTCATGAATGTTTAATCTATATGAATATTTTGCACATATGTATAATAGAATTGCATAGAAGAGAATTCTGTATTTTAAAAAATTGACAATACAGATCTTCCTCAACTTACAATGGGGTTACATCCTGACAATCCCATTGTAAGTTGAAAACATTGTAAGTCCAAAGCACATTTAATACACCTAACTGATCATAGCTTGGCCTAGCTTACCTTAAACATAATCAGAACACTTACATTAGCCTACAGGTGGACAAAATCATCTAACACAAAGCCTACTTATAATGAAGCATTGAGTATCTCATGTAATTTATTGACCACTGTACCGAAAGAGAAAAACAGGGCGGTTGTGTGGGTACAGGATGGCTGTAAGTGTATCTGTTGTTTACCCTCACGATCACATGGCCACCTGGGAGCTGTGGCTCACTGCCACTGTCCAGATATCACAAGAGGATATCTACCACGTATCACAGCCTGGAAAAAGACAAAATTCAAAATGTGAAGTGTGGTTTTTACTGAATGCATATGGCCTTCACAACATTATAAAGTCAAAGATTCATAGGTCAAACCATCGTACGTCAGAGACTGCCTGTATCTAAGTTGTGCTGTTGTATTTGCCTTTGGAAGAATC
Organism: Tapirus indicus; assembly: GCA_031878705.1. NCBI lineage: Eukaryota > Metazoa > Chordata > Mammalia > Perissodactyla > Tapiridae > Tapirus > Tapirus indicus. The sequence continues at coordinate 52,605,696 of CM062919.1, forward strand.
TGCTGCACTGCAGTTCAAGACTGAGAGTTTTGACGAGAGTTGAAATACCTGGGATTGGATATAACATGGAAGTGGCTTGATATCTTCTGTTTGAAAAGAACCACATAAACCCAGGAGGTGGAGCTCCAGCTGAGCCTCATTCTCCAAGGAGATACGGTATTTTAGTTTTGCTGGGGAGTCACTAGAGAGTCATTTGTGAACCCAAGCCGTGCAATGTCCTAGAGACTGCAAAGACGGTCAGCCAAGAGCAAGGGAAGGATGTTGAGGCTTCTACATGTTGAGTTATTTTTAACAAATCCATTCTATTTATATGAATAATTTTTTAATTCACTTTATAATTAAGAAAAGTACCTATACACATTGTCCACTGATTATAAATTTTGTATAATTTATATAGTATGTTGTAAATGAAAGAGAAACAAGAGAAGCAAATGCAGAGAAACAAGAGTTTTTATAAGCACAAACTGAGAAAGGAAATAGCTGGATAATCGGGAGTGTCCATGTGCAACTTTACAAAACATTGCCAAATTACTCTCCAACGTACTTTACCAATTTACACTCCCATCAGCAGTATATGAGAGTTTCTGTGTCCATCCATGATTATTTCTATCATTATATCTCAGGTACCTAGCACAATGCTTAGCACAGTAGGGATATAAGTGATGTTTGATGAATGAAAGAATAAATGCGTGAGAACCAGGATTCATTTACCATTGGGACAGTCCAGAAGACAGGTCCAGCACCAGCTCCAATGAAAGGCATGTAGGGACAGACCCAGCATTACACAAGTTTCAGCTCATAGAAGCAAAGTAGAATACACTACATGGAAAGAATAGCAGCAAGGAAGCAATCAAATCCCACGTGAGAAAAATGTAGCAGAAGATGGATAGGGCGTGGAGGCAGGAAGGCAGTCTGTCAGTAGGCAATATGCAGGGATCCAGGCAGCAGTCCGACTATCTCAGTGAATTCTCCGATAGCGAGAACCCTAACTCTGAAGGCAAGACCCTGGTTTCCAGGAGGCAGTGTCAGAAATACTACTGGGTTTCATGGGGAGAAAGATAATGAAAGGTACAAAGGACTTTATGGAGCATGGGACATTTAGTGGAAATTAGAGAAAATCCCAGAGCTAGAAATCAGAGTAGGTCTGTCAGACCACATCTTTGCCTTTAATCTCACAGTGTTCGTAGATGTCAATATATTTCTGGCTGTAGTTCGGGGCCCACGGTGTCAGTCGTAAAACTTTCCTGTTCATAATTCATTTCACCTTGACCACCTCCTCCCTGCTGGCCATCATCTCTATTTCATTCTTTTCTCTGTCTAGTCTTTCCTGTTCTATTACTCAGTCATTCACTCCTGGTTGCCATCCTTTAAAAGTAAATCATAGTTTCCCAATTTTAGCTCAGTCCATTGATGTGATTATTCCAAGTTAATCTGTTAGTATATACTGTCCTTCTTACATATTTGATTGTCTATCAGAATCTCTATACCATCTTCCTCACTTCATGAAGGACCATCTTCCAGTACATGGAGGGGAAATGTAAAACCAAATGATGATCAGATATTGGGAACAAAATAATTATTGCATCAGGGAACCTTAAATCTAGTTTAAGGTCTGAGAGAAAAAATACCTATAGTAGAAGCTCAACATTCATTAACTCCAACAGTGCTTAGGACTATGTATATTCCAAAGAAGTAACCACACAGTATCAAGAAACAATACATTGTCATGGCACATTATGATTGTGGAACAGCACAAATTATAACATTGTCCCCAGTCTTCCATATTTGTCCCATGTTTTATATAATTAGGGTATAATATAACACTGTTTTTTGTGATCCCCTAGTCTCCCTATAAACTGAAGAGATGGGGTTATATTTTATTCATTAATTGCATCATATTAATTTTGAATTTTATGGTTAAAAAGTTCAAAGTATGTGCAATGAAGAAACATATTTAATAGATACATAAATATCACTTAATTAAGGGAGAAATTCTACTTATCTCTGAAAACACTGCTGATCAATCTGAAGGACTTGAACTTCAGCTATAGTCAAAGATATGTATTTCATTAGTCTGGTGTAGGATTGGAAACTATGTATTTTTTCATGAATTTCCTCAAATCAATAGGTTCTTGAAATACTGACAAATGAAATATGCTCTACCTTCACTCCTTTCCTGGCACTCATGGGGAATATCCTAAATATTGGACAAGCATTTGTGCCACCAATACAATGTAACAAATCTCAAACATTAAGTGCATAGAATGCATAATCAAACTGAGAGTTTCTAATCAACCTTATTCTACAAAGTCTAAGCTCATGCCTACTACCATGGCAGTAGATACTGTTCCAGTTCAGACCTCACAGTCTCTCCTGGGTCTGTGGGTTCTTTACCAGGAGGTCTCTCATGGCTACTCCATTCCTTCTTCTTAGCTTGACTGTGTAGCTGATACTCACACCTGGAAAAAAGCAGGAAAAAGAAATAAAAATAATAAGTAGATGGATGGATGGATGGATGGATGAATGAACTACCTTGATTTATAGAGTGCCTCCTGTTTACTTGCCACATCCTAATTTATGTGCTGTATGATTTCTAATCCTTGGCATTGTCGACACTACTCAACTCAGGGAGATAGAAAATCTCCTGCTTAAATTAGAAAAGATGGAACTTAGAACGAAGTCTGTTTTGGAGACAGGTTTAGGGAGAGAATAAATAATAAGGCCCCACCGGGAGGTCAATAAGCACTTCTTTATCAGGCTATGTTTCCCATCGTTTTTACCATGAGGACTCAATGAGATTATCCATTTAAAGAACATCACACAGCCTGGCACACAGTAAGCTATTGGTTCATTCATATATTCATGCAACAAATATTTATTCCTAGAAGTACTTCCTAATGTGGGTGCCTCACACTATGGTCTTGTGCCTTAACCCAATCTAGAATATGTGATATACATATCCTAAAAATTTATATGCAAGCATGTGTATAGTATACAGATTTATCTATCTTTCTATTCAGATAGAGATGGAAGGTTGAGAGAAAATCTTTCCTCCCTCTATTTTTAAAACTCCTCAATTCTGAGATTAAAGTCTCTTCAACCTCTCTTTTCTTTTCTACATGATGTCAAGGCCAAATGCTTTCCACCTCTTTTAACATCTTCATAATTCCAGGGAGAGGTTCCTGCTTATTCATATCCTAGGACAGCAAGGAAGAAGACAGAACCCATAATGACCCAACCCTTTTGCAATTCAAAAGTAAAAAGATAGTCAGGTCAAGAAGGAAGACAGCATCCTGCCTTCAGAAGCACCTTGCAAGGAGGCAGGGGTGTGGAGCAGGCAGAAAGTGCCTCACCCACGTAAACAAAGCCAGTAAGTGTGCACTCATCAGCTCAGGAACCTCTGCAGTCAACATTTGCCGTGACACCTATGTTTATAGCTACAGCAATTGCACCATGTCCAAAAGGATTATTTCACTGCCACAATTCATTAAGGGCCAGCTTGTTATGAGAAACTTTAGGCTTGGACTTTTTCTTCAGCCTTATTGAGGTATAACATTCATCTTGCATAACTGAAAAATAGGGAATCCATGAATTTGTGTGCCATCCTTGGAAGGGCCATGCTAACCTTCTCTGTCCGGTTCTAATTTTAGTATATATGGTGCAGAAGCAAGCACTAGGCCTCTTGTATTTTTATTTGGGGCATTTATATTTTTTAAATTATTTTGGTATTACTTAGATCTGAAAAATCATCAGATCCCAAGTTAATAAACTAATATGCTCTTTGAGAAAAATAGATTTTTACATCATTTTAATTGTTCCTTTATACTGAACAGAGCTAATGGTTTTTTTCTTAAAACAGTGAATGCTCATTTAATTATTGCATAATTGTCATTTTTAAATTTCTGGCAATACTAGTTCCCTGTTCCAAAACTCTTCTTTTCAAATATTTCTCTGCTATTATCATGTACATATTCTTTCAGATAAAACTTGAAATCATTTCATCAAGTTCTCCCCTTAGAAAAACCTCTAATTCATTTCTCTCACCAAAATATATTCCAGATTTCCTTGAGTTAAATATAAATATACAAACAAGCACCAGAAACAACTAGAAGAAAATGTAATTATCTCTCATCTTCTCATAGGCAAAGAATTTTTTAGGCATAAAAAACAAAGGAAGAAACATGAAATAAAAAGATTGATGAAATAGATCTGACTATTCTTGGCCTTCTCCTCTTTTCCTGGATTAGTTTTACTATCCGAGTAATCTTGGGCAAGACATTTATTCTTTCTGTTCCTTTGTGTCCTCATCTACGTAGTTGAGATATAAACTCAATCATGGTGAGTTTATGGAACATTTACTCTATGCGATATCAGGTAGGCATTTAAAAATATATTGAAGAAGCATACAGATGCTTCTTTTTCTGCTTCTTTGCAAAAAACACTTATATAATCTTTAGAAATAGTGTGGTATAGTCAAGAGAAATATCTTGGCATTGGACAAACCTGCTTTGTAATCCTGCCTTTGCCACTTTAGTAGCTCTGTGACTTAAGTATGATGACAGCAGTTTTAAAAGTTGTTTTGAGCATTAGAAATAGTACAAGCTATAGTACCAAAATTGAAATTTTATCGTCTAAAAGAGTAACCAATCATCCTCATTCTAATCCAACCCAAAGATCACCATTCATGCCTCAATCAGTTCCTCCCAGATCAATCATCTATCATTGTTTATTTTCTCCTCAAAACATGGTTACTACCACCACAGTCTACTCTTAAAAACATATAAACCAGATGAGAAGGCAACTTACAAAAATGAGAAATATTTACAGTGCATGCAAAGTGTTAATGCTCTTGATATTAAAAAAAAAACCTAAAAAAATCAATATAAAAGATGAGCATTTTCAAAAGAAAAAAAATAATTAAGTAACTGGCAATTCATAGAAGAAGATACACAAAGGGTGAAAACATTGAAAGATGTTAGTCTTATTTGTAATAAAAAATGCAAATTAAAATGAGTGTATCATTGTTCACCAACCAGCATCAAGTATTAAAAAGAATGTTAATACTTAGTGTTGCAGAGAGTAAGGATAAATTAAAAACTATTGGTCAGTTTATAAATTGGTACAATTTGATAATATATTCAAAAATATATACAATCATGCACCACAGAACTACATTTCAGTCAACGACCAACCACATATAGGACAGTAGGCACATAAGATTATTACCATGTAGCCTGGGTGTGTAGTAGGCTATACCATCTAGGTTTATGTAAGTACATTCTGTGATGTTCACACAACAATGAAATTGCCTAAACAGATCCCTGTCATTATCTGGTGCATAATGTGTATTAAAAGTTTAAATTCTCTTTATTTAACCATACTACTTCAAGGATTTTGGCCTAAAAAAGTCAGAGAGAAACATAAATATTTATGTACATTAATGTCCCTTAGAGCATTATTTATAATAAAATGAAAAAATAACCTAAACTTCTGTCACTTGGAGAATGGTTATGTAAATATATATTTCCATCTGTTTGACAATTATATAACTACTAAACATTAGGACCTCAAGGCCCATTTAAAGATTGAACAAATGCTTGTAAATAGGCATTAAATGGAACAAAAAAAATATGAAATGTGTTTCTTATACTATTCCAATCCTGAAAATCAACCATTTGACTAAACATACACACACGAACAGAAAAAAAAAAAAACCACCATACAATAATTTAACAGTGGATAACTCTACATGAAGTTCAGATTATTTTTTTAACATTTTTTTACTATTGGTATTGTCTAAATTTTCTGCAGTGAGCATTTATTTACTTTTTATAGGTTAAGAACAAACACAGGGCCTGGTGGTGTGGTGGTTAAGTTCATGCCCTCTGCTTCGGCAGCCCAAGGTTGGTGGGTTTGAATCCTGGGCATGGACCTACACACTGATCATCAAGCACTGGTGTGGTGGTGTCCCATATACAAAATAGAGGAAGACTGTCACAGATGTTAGCTTAGGGCCAATCTTCCTCACCAAAAAAAAAAAAAAAACCCACAAAGTTTCTTTTTCCTCAAAAAAAAAGATTATTTCATATACAAATGATTTTTCTTCTTTCTATTTTAATCTATTTTTCCATATGTATAAAATAAATACATATAATAACAATAAAGTAATAATTATTTTATTTCTAAAAAGACATCAGTGATGAAACTGTTCACTTTTATAGCCTGAGTGCTGAGGAGCATATAAAGATGAACTTTAGGACACAAGCACAATAAAAAGGCTTAAGTACACTATAAAAAATAATGAATCAACAAATGCAAAAATATTATGTCAAGAATATAGAAGGATGTTCTGGGCCTAGCTGGGTAAGCTTTGATTCAGACTTAGGCAAATTTACTACTCCTACTGAAGTGAGCTGCTGTACCAATCTTACCCTTCACCCGGCCAGAAAGACAGACAGCTCAAAAGAGTCTGGAATGGAGAGAGCAAGCCTATCTTATACACAGTATGAAGTATTGTTCAATGAACTGTCTGATCACTTAAATAATGTTAATTTGAGTTAGAAATTGAGGTAAAGGGCCCAAGAACAACACAGAAATTTGCAGGCCCTACACACCAGAATGTGCCAGTCACTTCACCTCCTAGACCAAATAATCTATTCATTAGTGAAATCAATTTTTCTATGGTCTTTCTTAATTCTAATAGTCTATGATGTTTTGTGTTGTTTCATAATAATTGAATTTACATATATGTAAGAAATTCCTGTCTTCTAATTTTATTTTGGGAAATATTTGACCAAAGTGAAACTAATAGAGAAAAAAATTGTTGATGACTGGTTATCACATAAAGACATAACAAAGCAGCTATCAAATTGAAATTTTAGCTGTGGTTCTTAAAGGGAAAATTCCTTAATATCCCCCCAAATACTGCATGATAGTTTTTATGGGGGCAAAAATCCCAAAGCAGGCAGCATACAGCTAAGGCAACAATCCTTACAAATCCCTTTAATTTAGCTCTGAAGTGCTGAGCTAATAGCATCATGTTGAGGGAATCTTCGAATTTAGCCGCTTGGTCCCATCGTGACAGCATTCAAACATTTTAACAATGTGCACATTAATAACTGTGGTCACCTGCATAATTTCTCTAAAGTTTGCTTACTAATCTTACCACTCACTGAAGCAGTTGTGAAACTGTTGATGTGTGGAGTCATTTTTTTAAAAGCCCCAAGAGAGTAATTAAAATATAAGGGTGGGTGGATGCATATAATTTGGGATTTCAACTTAGAGATCCCTATCTAGAAACTCTCTGACAATGAAACTTTGTACATATGCAGGAGAGACTCCAATGCTTGGAGAAGAGAGGGCGTAGTCACCTCAGGAAGAAGCTGGGCAGTGCTTTAGTTGCAAAGCCCTGGGGCAAATACAGGAAACTTGTGTTTCTCTTTGGCTTGCCTCCCTTTGTTTTTAGCCTTCTAAATGCCGTGCAGACTCATTTATAGTAAAGCCTGAAAATTTGAAAGTCTCTGGGAATTAACATGAGAAATTAACAGTTTCTCACTTTCAGAGGACAGGAAGTCTCATTTATACTGAGAAGAGTCAGTCATTTTTTCAGTGGATGGTAAATCCTTTCATCTTACCTGGAAAAGACCTCTTAGAAGTTGTTTGATCTTTTGTACTCTTTTGGCTAAAATAGTCAATTGAATGTATGATGTGTGATTTAGAGACATCTTTTCACCTGCTGTTGGAGCTAATGTCATTGAATCGTATCTAAGAAACCACCATGAAACCCTCAGGTGAGGAGCCACTAGTTATTATTACTAAGTTGAGCAAGTTTTAAAACTAGTAACATGACAAGAAAATTTCTGAAGTGTGAGTCAATCTTCTTTGCTCTGAATAAGAATTTGAACTGCATAACTGCATAAGTGTGCTCTAAAAGAGGGGAAAGAGAGCTAAACTGGCTTTATAGACCAAATTGAAAGCATTAAGTTGGATACTATAGAGCTGCTTCTAGTCAGATCGAGATATTTATCATTGACTTTAAACAAACAGACAGCCAGTTATTTCCCCAGCAAAAATGGGTTTAGTCAGAATCAACAAAGAATCGCAATTTGGGGTCTGCAACCATGGTGAGCCAAGTGCAAGTTCCAAGCAACCAGGGGAGGAGAAACTCTTTTATAGAGGAGAAGAGGAAGTTGGGAGGGCCATTGTAAACAAAGAGTCCATTGGAGAAATTGAGAGTTTAAAGTATAGGGGCTTTTCATTGGCTGAGTCGTGATAGTGTCTCATTGGCTGAGCTTTTGCCTGGCAAGAAGAGGAAGTATTCTTCCTGTTGGGCTCTGCCATTGTTGTAGAGTGTGAGAGCACCCCCTTCTGGTCTCCTTACTCCATTTTAAATGAAGTTTCTCTTTATCAATTTTCATATTTTCCCCTTTTGATTGAAATATTTCTCTGAAAGTATCACTGATCAAGAGTCAGGTTTTTCTAGTTTCATTGGTCTTTTGTCACTTGATGCTAGGAAGGACCTTTCCTGAATGTCATGTCCCATGTTGGAGAGAAAGTACACAGATTGGAAATCTACTGAGGTCACATGTGAGTATCATGAAGGGATAGGAAGGAGAACACTCGGGCATTTTTTTAAAACAAAGTCCATATGTTATCAAGGTCACAGGCATTGGAGATCATCTAAAGTATTATGTCATCATCAAAGGCTTGGCAGACAAGTTTCCAACAGGCCTGGTCTGGACATGTTGGGAAAGCTGTCTCATTAGATGTCATCTGCTTCAATTCCAGAAAATCTTTGCTTTTAGGTTATCATGTGGTGTGCAGGTCCAGTCAGGGTTTGGTGCTTTCTTTAGGTGTGTCACATGAATCAAAGAGTCTATTCCCTGGAGTTTTGCAGCACAAGGATTAGTTAGCCCTCCCTGATAGAGGCCTTTCCAGTGAGGTTGAAGAGAGTCCTTCTGGAGATGTTCTTTCCAATGGACAAAACCTCCAGGTTGCAAGGTGTGACGCTTAAAGTCTTCCTCTCTCTGGAGTGTATTGTGAAAAGACTGCTCTACCAAAACATGGTATTTTTAATAGAAACAATTGGCCTTTGCAATGTTGGAGTATATCTCCTTTTATCAGCTGTGGGTCAAAAGAGGCTGGAGCCTAGTGCATTAGGCATCCTGTGACTACCTCAAAGGGTGAGAGTATGAGTTCCCAAAGGGGTGGATCTGAGATTTAGAAGAAACAATGGCAATGCTTTTGGCCAAAGTATTTGGAGGGCCTTTACAAATTTTGCCAATTGAGTCTTAAAAATGCCATTAGTGCATTTGACTAAACCAGAGGATTGAAGGTGGTAAGTGCAGTGAAAGTGTTGTGAAACCAGCCAAACAATGCTGACTTGTCAAACTACCTGACCAGTAAAATGGGTTTCCCAATTACTACGAAGTTTGAGAGGAGTTCCCCAGGTAGGGATAATCTTTTCCAACAGGACTTTAGTCATAGAAGACTCAGTAGCCTGCTGCAAGGGAAGGCTTTAGTCCATGAGAAAACACACAGATCATCGCTAAAACATATTTATATCCATGAGATGAGGGAAGTTGTATGAAATCCATTTGCCAAATCACAAATGGTCCATTAGGCTGTTTAAAATGTCCAGGAGCAGTACAAATAGGCTTCCATGGATTATATTTTGGACAAGTAGGACAAGTGAAGTAGGCACTTTTTGTAGTATCATTAATATTTCTCCATCAATATTGATTTACTAATGTTATTTTGTCAGTAGATCAATGGTTAAATGTGTGTATGATGGTTAGGAGCAGGAATTTTAGAGTCTCCAGTAGGACTGGGTTGTAATTTGGTCTGAACCAGAGCTTTCTCTTTTTATCAAACCAACAACTGTTGAATTTCCACTCTTGTTTTTCCTTTTCTGAGGCTACTTGTTGGACATCTTTAGCCAGTTTTTCTAAGTTATCACTTAGGGAAATATCTATTTGGACCAGGACAGAGGTTTGGCTGCTCTTGGTTCCTTTAAGGGCAGCATCTCTTGCTGAAGTATCAACAAGGTGATTTCCCTTAGCTTCTGGAGAATCAAGTTTAGAATGCCACAGGATCTTAATAATAGTTAAAGCAGAAGGTAAAAGTGTAACATCCAATTCCTGAATATAGAGGCCATTTTTTTATTTTTTTTTTCCACTTGAAGTAAGGAAGCCACGTTGCTTTCACAACATTTCAAAATCATGAGAGACTGCAAAAGGACATCCACTATCAGTATGAATGCTGGCATTTTTCTCTTGGCTAAAGTACAAGCTGATGTAAGAGTGTATAATTCAGCCTGTTGGGTCAAAGTAGCCATAGCTAAATGTGCTGCCTCAATGACATCAAAAGGAGTTGCAATAGTGTACCAGCCCAATATTTGCCATTTTCACCTTTTAAATAAGAACCATCAGTGAACCATAAAAGTTGGTGTTACTCAAAAGAGTTTCTTGCAGATCACCACAAGGGGTCAGGAGGTGATCCATCAGTGTTAAACAGTCAGGCAGGGCTTCATTGGTAACAGAGAGGAGAAGAGGGGCAGTGTTAAGGTTATTACAGTATGAAAGAGTTATGTGGGGAGCAGTTAACAAAAGAATTTCTTAGGAAGTGAGGGGACTGGCTAAAATATATTGAATGTGATGAGAATTCAAGAGGGCTTCTACTGCATGAGGTACAAAGATGGTTAAAGGGGATTCCAGAACAATTTTCTCAATGGCTTTAACCAAAAGGGCAGTGGCAGTAATGGCTCTAAAGCAAGGGGGGTATTCCCACACCACAGGGTCCAGCTGCGGGCTAACATATCCTATGGGTTGATGGTGGTCCCTGTGTTTTTAGAGGAGTACCCCAAGGACATTCTTCTCCTTTTCATATACTAAAAGGAAAAAGAGAATCTGATAATTGGGATGTCCAAGGGCAGGTGGGCTCTCCTTTAAGACTTTAAAGTCTATGTTGTCTGGTTTTTCCCATAAAATTGGGTCACGGTTGTTGTTCTTTAGTAAAATATACAGAAGTTTGGACATAAGAGAGAAATTTGGAATCCAATTTCATTAAAAACCAGCTAGCCTAAGAAAATCTCACAGTTGGCTTGGTTTTGTGTTTTGGGAAACTTAGGACACCATGAAGCCCATCTGAATCTAGGTACAGCCCTTTGTCTGACATAAGATTCCCAAATATTGAACCTGGGTTTGAGTAAACTGCAATTTCTCTTTGGAAATCTAAGTCCCTTTAAGGCTAAAAGTTTTAGCCAGTGGATGCTGTCTTCCTGTAAAGAGACTTGGGAGAGAGAATAAAGCAGCAAATCATCTACATGTTGCAACAAAGTAGAGCCCCTAGGGAACTTTATATCATCCAGATCAGCCTTCAGGATTTGTCAGAAATAAGGAGGACTCTCAGTAAAACCCTGCAGCATTACTGTCCAGGTGAATTGTTTCAATTCCCAAGTGAAGGCAAAAACTATGAACTAGCTTCATCAGCTGGAATACTAAAGAATGCACTGCATAAATCAATTACAGTAAAGAATTTACTTCCAGTGAAAAATGGGTGTTCGTAGAGTATGAGAGTCAGAAACAACAGAGTGTTGAGGGATAACAGGGTTGTTTGTTGCTCAGAGGGGCTAGACAAACCTCCAGCCTCAGCCCTTGGGTTTTTTCACAAGTAAAAGAGAAGTATTACAGAGACTAGTACAAGGAGTAATGAGGCCTTGAGCCTTGTAATTTTCTATTATGGGCTTTATACCTTGAAGGGCTTCTTATGGGGTATTGATTAATACTGGGAAGAGGTTTTGAGGGATCTATTTAAATCTAGATGGGATGTGCACTGTGAATTTTACCAATATCAGCTGGAGATTTTGCCCTTAAGGAGAGTGGCAGATGATTCAATAGGAACAAACCGTCAGTGTTTCCAGAATCAACTCTAGCACCATCAGAGAAGAAGCAAATATGAGATGTCAAAGTGTCATTTAATTTACTTGCTTGGCTGTTTTGATGACCATTGTCAAATTCTAGAATTATTTCCCCCTTTCAGGAGAAAGAATTTCTGGCAAAATACTTTTCACAGAAGTCTCAGTCTAATAAATGACTAGAGGCAGAGGAACTAAGGATAAAAGGGTGTGTCTCTCACAAGGGCCTAAACAAAATAGAATAGGTTCAGAGACAGGAGCCTGTTGATGTTTATTAGAAATCCCCACTATTTGAACTGTTTTAGTACTCTGAGGCAGGGGCTGCTTTGTAGTAGTGGGGTTGAGCACTGAGAGTGTGGCTCTGGTGTCAAATAGAACAAAAAGAGATTTACCCCCAACCTGGAGAAATGTTCCTCCAAGATGAGTAAGGGGGAGGTTAGGGAAGAACCCCTGTAATACCCCAGAATTCCATTGTTAAGAATTTGGAAGACATTGGAAAGGCTGGTTAAATGGCTGAAGGCACCTGAAGTTTTTAAATCTGTAACAATCTCTTTTCCAATGTCATGGTTCCTTGCAATAATAGAAACTAGAATTTTGGTTTCATTTAGGGGGTTTTCATTCGCTGGAGTTGAAGATTAAGAATTTTGGTGGTCTTTCTTTTAGGTGATTCATCTAGGGTGCAAGAGAGCTGGTTTTTCAGATTAACTAAATCTGGAGTGGACATAGTTTCTCATTCCATCCTGGTCCTTTTTACTAGAAGGGAGAGCTCCTGGTAAATAATAAATATTTTAATAAATGTAGAGTTAAAAGCTACACAAGTGAAACCAATATCTGAGGGAAGACCAGAATTTTCTTTAAAAACCATCTGAAGGGGCCAGCCCGGTGGGGTAGCAGTTAAATTGAAGCACTCCACTTCAGCAGCCAGGAGTTCACCAGTTCAGATCCTGGGCACGGACTGACGCTCTGCTCATCAAGCCACGCTGAGGCGCATCCCACATAGAGCAACTAGAAGGATGTACAACTATGACATATAACTATCTGCTGGGGCTTTGGGGAGAAAAAAAGCAAAAAAGGAGGAAGATTGGCAACAGATGCTATCTCAGGGTCAATCTTCCTCAAAAAAAACCCCAAAACATTCTGAAGTTGATTGTAATAGTCATGAGCAGGTTCATCGGGTTTTTGTGTATAAGCCTGAATTTTGTTCCAATCACAGTCTTTGGGAAAGCCCAAGGAATTGCCCGATGAAGTTGCCTAGTGATTGCCTGAGCCTCATCTTATAACAGATCAGCGGGTTGGATTCCTGGTTGTAATTCTAGAGACCTTTCAGGGTTTTCCCTATTTGTAGCTTTCATCCAATGCTGGGCCTGGCCTTTCCTGACAAGCATATGAACTAGCTGATACCAGTCAGAGAAACCAGGTTGATATGTTTGAATGACTATTAAATTCCTCAGCTAATCTCTGAGGATCTTCAGTTACTTTGGGAAAATCTTTGACTGTGGCTCACAATTCAGCTTTGGTCTCGGGAACATAAGAAATTTAGGGTTTAGCCTTTGGATCCTCAGAAGTCTTAATTTTAAAGGGACAGTTTCTGATAGGTTCAGAGGGAGAGGAAGTAGGGAGAGGTTAAGAGAAAAGGGGAAGCTCAGTGGAGAGTTAGTACAGGAGAACTGAGGGTCTACAGAAGGCATAGATGGTGCAGAGGGGAAGGAGCAAGATGGTACTGGAGTCAGGGCCTGAGACAAAGAAGCCAGGGAAGAGGAACACGAAGCTTTGGAAGCCATTTTTTATTTCTTTAATCAATTGTTTGTCTCAGTGAATCTTAAAATTTTATTTTGCAGAAGGAAATTTTAGACTCCTGATAATGTTTGGAAGCCTCAAAATACCAGTTGAAATAAGCGTTCCACTCAGTTTTGGAAACTTCAGAGTTATGGTTGTCCAACTTGGTTTTAAGAAAAGTAAGTGTGGGGAGTTCAAAAGTTCCCCAAAATGGCCATTGGTGTTCTAAATTACCTTTGGTAATTTTTTGGATTGATTTGGTCCATATAGTTAGAAATGTGCATGAGGAAGGACCTCAGATTTTAAACATAAAATCTGCCAGGGTCCCTGTAGGGGGAATGTCCTCAAAATATTTAGATAACTGGAATTCCATTTCTCAGAGGTTTGTCTCTAGAAGAATAATTTTTAAACAATTTAAACAGCTCAAATAGAGCTTAAACAGATTAAATACGTTGCAACTCAAATAATTTGAACAGCTCAAATAGCCTGCAGGCTTAATACCAGCACCATTCTAAGGGAACAACCTAATTCTGAAGGAGTTAGGCTGAAAGATGAAAGCACAGTTCCACCAGAACAGCCTAATCCCAAAGGAGTCAGGTGGAAGGCTAAATAGCTAGTTCTGATAGAACAGCCCTGTTCCAAAGGAATTGGACTGAAGGCTGAGGAGCATGGTTTCCATGGAACAGCCTGATTCAAAAGAGTCAGGCCAAAGTGCCAACCAAGTACTTGCAGACAAAACAAGGCCTTAGCCAGAAAAGGATGAAGCCTTAAAAATAGATCTCAGAGCTGGAGAGTTTCAAAATGCAAAGACAGTGAAAGCTCAGATCCAGGAGTACGACTTGCCCTCAAACTCCAGAGTCTGCAAGAAAAGCAGTAAGCTCAGTGGGTTCTGTGATGCCAATACCTGTTTGCCCACCAGCCTCAGAGTTGTTGGAGGTCTCCTGTGGATCCCCATCAGGGCCACCAATGTTGACCTTAAACAAAGAGACAGCCAGTTATTTCTCCAGCAAAAATGGGTTTATTCAGGGTTGGCAAAGAATTGCAATTTGGGTTTTGCAACTATGGCAAGTCACACACAAGTTCCAAGCAACAAGGGGAGGAGAAACTCTTTTATAGAGGAGAAGAGGAAGCTGGGAGGGCTATTGTAAACAAAGAATCCATTGGAGGAATTGAGAGTTCACAGTATAGTGGCTTTTCATTTGCTGAGTTGTGACAGTCTCTCATTGGCTGAGTTCTTACCAGGCAAGGTTAGGAAGTCTTTCTTCTTCCTTTTGGGCTCTGAAATCATTGTAGGGTGTGAGAGCTCCCCCTTCTGGTCTCCTGACTCCATTTTAAATGAGGTTTCTCTTTATTAATTTTCACATTATATAAGACCTGAACAGACATAAATACTCACTTGGGATGGAGTCATCCTCTGAATGATGAGTTCATGCTAAAGGATTCATCCAGACCAGGATTCATCCAGACCACACCCTATAAAAACTGGCACAGTCTGTAGAGTCCCTCAAATATGATTTAATACCCATCTCTCCCCCTTGATCTGCAAAGTCCAGCTCTTGCAAGGTTCCTCTCCATTCTGCAGACTAAATTAGCCTTTTCCTTTTCCTTACCCCTAGAATGCATCATACACTCCTCTATTATAATCATAGTTAATACATATAGTGTTTAGTATGTGCTAGACATTGTTCTAGGTTCTTTAGACATATTAACTCTAAATATGAGGAAGGTTCTCTTTTTATCCCCATTGAACACACTAATGTTAAATGACTCTTCAAAGGTCATGCACTGAGTAAATTAAATAGCTGGTTTTGAACCCAGGCAATCTGGCTTAAAAATCTATGCTCTTAACCCATATGCTAACTACTCTACTGGATTATAGCAGTATCTTTACATGTTAGGTTGTTGTGATATTGTGATTTATAATAAGAAATATGTATATTGAAATATATATTTGGTATCATCCCAGTTCCTGACACTGAGCTCCTAAAACCCTTGGAATTTAATAAGTGATGAAAGCCATAAAATTATCTTTTATTATTTTAAGGAAGTGACTTTTGGAAAGCTTCTAAGTCACCTAAGGATGGGGGCTGGTTGCCAGGGGAACAAACCATAAGATTAGAGGCTTGAACCCTTCACTCTCACTTCCTGACCTTCAAAGAGCTCAGAGTGGCTAGAGACAGTTCAATCACCAAAGGCAAATGATTTAATGCAGCCTCCAAAAAACCCAAAAGAACAGCATTTGGAGAGCTTCCAGGTTGCTGAACCATAAGGCTTCCACTGTGCCAGGTTCCAAACTCCAGGGGGACAGAAGCTACTTTCTTCAGGACCTTGCCCTCTGTATCTCATCTCCTAGCTATTGGTTCATACCTTTTAATATCTCTTATAATAAACCAGTAATCTAGTGAGTAAACTAGTTTCCTGAGTTCCGTGAGTTGCTCTAGCAAATTAATCAAACCCAAGGACAGGGTCACAGGAATTTCTGATTTATAACCAGTTGTTCAGAAACACAGGTAACAACATGGACTTGCAATTAACATCTGAAGTGGAGGGTAGTCTTGTGGGACTGAACACTTACCTTTGTGGAATCTGATGCTATCTCTGTGTAGATAGTGTCATAATTAAGTTGAATTGTAGGACATCTAGCTGGTGTCACAGAATTGCTTGGTGGTGTGGGCGAAAAACCCACCTATTGGAATTGAATGCAGAATAATAGTCCTCTTTAAGAGCTGATTATTTACTCCTTGAAGGTAGAGATTATAATTTACTCATCTTTATATCCCCGCTGCTGAGTACAGTGTAGGAGTTTAATAGCTTTTGTTGAAATGAATTACAAACTCTTTAAAGACTAAAATCTTTATTCTTTCAACATTCATAGCCTACAGTGTACTTTGAATGCTCTGTACACTAGGAACAATAAATAAACATACATCAAGGGAAGAATTTATCTCCTTATGAATAGGATAAATCTTAAATGGAAGAGTAACAAATGCTACAAAATATAAAATATAAATGGAACTTATTTCTAAAGACAGGAACGTTAAAATGTCATCAAATCTGATTCTTCTTCAAAAATTTAATTCTTTCTCCTTTAAAAACTCTCCAGTAATTCTCTTTTCTCAAAACCATATTTCTATCATCTTATGCACTGACTTGCTTGGGAGTTCTTAGCCGCTCATGTCTTAGATGAGCAATTCTGAGCCTTTTTTCTTCATGGCACAGAAGCTGTTCCTTGGGTAAGACAGCTACAGGTAACACATAATTTTCATCCATAAGACTCACTGGAACTTTCCCCTTCCCCCCCACCGGGGGTCTTGGAATGTATTCTTCACAAATAAGGGAAGACTACTGTATATATATGACATGTGTGACACATATGTATATGCTAAGAAATCTCTGGGGTAAAGAAAGCAGTCCAATCTTGTCTCCCCCTGAAGCTGTTTGTATTAAAGATGCCTCTGGCAGTTTCTGATTCTAATCCAATGCAAAGTTTTGCTTCTTCCATACGTTTCACATCTCCTAGTTACCTCCTAGATTCATTCCTTTTCTTGATCAAACACTTCCTCCCATGGTGTTTTCAAACAGGATCTTAAGTGTGTCAGCCTACTGAGGCCTTGTGCACCTTACAATAACTTATTCCAGCCTGACAATAATTAATTGGATAAAATATTCTAGCTTCAAAGTTCTCTTATTTCAACACTTCCTCTATGCTTTTTCTATCTAGATACTAATACCAATCTTTGATCTTATAAAACTCTGGCACCATGTCTTAACTTTTCTCTCAGTTTTTTAGTACCACTTTGTCTCATCCTAATTCCCTCTGGAAATGTTCATTGATCTGTTCTTTCAGCTTTTTAATTTGTTTTTCAAGTGTATTCATTCTGAAAAACAGTATCCACAAAACAGTAGTAAGGTGTATCTGATACTATATACACTATTTCATCTATTTGATTTTTCATATTCAATATCTCCACTGGTCCTTCATAACTGATTTTCCCTGAATCATGTTTCCAATATCCTCCTTTAGTTCTCTAAGGTTATTTACTATGCTTTTTAAAAATTCTTGCTTGGTCTGGTCCACTTATTTGTCTTCCTCTTTTAAAGATTTCTCAGTTTGCTTACTTTCTTTTCACAGCACTTGCATTCTTCCTACTTTGTTATTTTTTCCTATGTCCCTTAGGATCTGTTGTAATATCCAAATGACTTAATAACCAGACAGCATGGACACCAACTAATCCTAATAGAATCTTGAACATATCAGAACACATGGAAAATAGATGCACACTGTAACTACCTGATATAGGCTCAATGCTGAATGTCAGCCTAACTGGGGACTATTAGCTACCTTTTCGAGTTGTATGTATCATCATATCCTGATTAATATCTTCAGATTGCAAAGTTCTTATACCAAAAACCTCCTGCTCAATGACACAGTTTTGATGTTGATTTGCTCTAAATTGGCTGGCAACATATTTTTTAAATCTTCTCCTTGCAACAATTAAAATATAATTCAGCATTTTCTTAAGAACAATAAGATTTTTAAGATCATAAAATGTTTAACATGTTAAGAAAAAATGCTTTCAAAAAAGGCCTGTAATCATGAATATTCTATTTACCATCCAGCAAGGGTATTCTTTTCATTTGCAAATTAGATAAATTGACACAATATCAAATTACAATCATGCATTATTTTACATAGAGTTTTTATTTAAATCAAAATTTACAAAACTGTGTAAGTTTTATTTGAGTCTATAATATTTACTGTTCTCTTTTTAAATATTTGGCTCTAACACTCAAGTGTCAGAATATTTCTTCTTAGGGACTTGCTTTCAATTAGCCTGTCTTGCCACTAGATGGAGAGTGATGGCAGTTTATGACCTTGTAAACAGCCTTTAAAGATAGCTGTTTAAGTATAATATATATGTATGGGGTCTTGTCTTAATCTGGTAAAAATTCTGATTTCAAAGGTGAACTTAGAACAAGTTCGTTCCCCTCTAAATCACTAAATATGAATAAAACAAGCCTTCTCTGTATTGCCTTCTCTAAACCTCTTTATACTTATTCGGGAAGGAAAGGGAGCATCTTTAGCCTCAGAAATAGTAATAAATAAATCAATAAATCTCTTAACACTTCAGTCTGGACGCTGTTCATGCTGCCTGCCAGAAGAAAAAGGTGTGGGAACTGTTGTTCTGACAGCCCTAGGGTTCCCCGGGAATTCATCCTGCTACATTAAACCAGAGAAGGGTAGTGACTCTGTCAGCAGATTCCATCAGATGGAATGACAGCTGTATGTTTGGACCTTTCAGACCTCCCTGAGTCATAGTGCTTTTCCTTACAGAGCTTGTTCCCTTACATGGCTCTTACTGTGATTGGCAAGACATTCAGAGCCTGGATCCATGCACAAGTAATCCACAGACTTCATAACATCATACTAATAGATATTCAGACACTTAAATTCAAGTCTAGCATTTGCACCTAAATTGAATTGGCTGCATCATAATCAAGTTACCTAATCTTACTTTCAAGTTAAGGCTTACAAGCTTCAACTAAATTTAATTTTGGAGATTGTAAAAGAAGAAAGTTTCCTTGGTATTTACTTGAAAGACCTAAAGACAATTGTCTACCTACCAGTACAGGGCTATAGTAAGGGGTCACTAGATCTTAAAGTTATTTATTTAATTAGTAACAATTATATATGGATGAACAAAACAAATGTTGTTTCCCATCATTTGAGATAGTATACAAACGCATTGCTGAGAAATACTAGGGAAACAGGTAGTCTAAAGACTTCGTTGTAATTTACCTATGGTGAGAATCAAAATGTTCAAATTCATGACCAAAAGTTCTAAATTTTTAAATAACGTGTCATTTTCCTTTTTAAAAGTACAAACAAATGCATTAATCCTGACTGACAATATGGAACAAGGATGACTGGAAAGAACATAAACATATAAGTTTTCAAGAAAGCAATTTTGCAATAATTTAAAAAACTTGAAAAGTATTCACCGTTTGACTCAAGAGATTTTACTTCTAGGAATCTATTTTATTTATTTATCCTGGAGAAAAATATGTAACAACGTAAAAGTCTAAAATTCAAGGGATTGTTAAGTAAATTATAATACAACGCTCTACTTTCATTCCACTCTACTTTCTAATAGTCTTCCCGTGTCTTTGAGGTTGGAAAGTAAAAACTACATTTCCCAGACGCCCTCTCTGTAAGGGTTGCGGATGGGTTTGGATTCCACCAGTCAGGAACAGGGGATCCACAAACGCGGGACAGGCAGCGGTCGTTTTTCGGTGCTGAGAAACCAGGCGGAGCCTGCGTTGTTCTGCCCACCGGAGCCTCGCGGTTTGAAGACTTCTTAGTGGCAGTGCTGCCTCGGGGTCTCAGGACTAGCGGGGTGATTCCGGAGAGTGGAAATTGTACCCAGAAGGACACTTAGCGCCTGCTCCTACAATTCCAAAGAGTTTAAGCCATCTAATTCCCAGTAATAAATTCCTTTATGCTTAAACTAGATAGAACGGTCTGCAATTGAACCATATCCAATAGCTCATCTGTACAATGGAACATGACACATCAATTTAAAAATCACATTGTCAAGAT
The DNA here is from genome assembly GCA_031878705.1 of Tapirus indicus. Classification (NCBI taxonomy): domain Eukaryota; kingdom Metazoa; phylum Chordata; class Mammalia; order Perissodactyla; family Tapiridae; genus Tapirus; species Tapirus indicus. The sequence continues at coordinate 52,625,987 of CM062919.1, forward strand.
TAATATTTAATGATATAGGAGTAAAGTCTGTAACTTTTTCTTACTGGCTCAATTTATTTTTCACTGACCTATAACTTATCAATCATATTTACGCCAAAAACTGCTTTCTTAAAAAGCAATTAAACACATGTGAGTAGTTCAACGTGGATATGGAGAAAATTAAAAATTATTTTTTGACACAGAGCACTGAAAAGATTGCTCTCCTGCTTTCCAGCTTAGCTATGATTCTGTTGCTGTACTACCCAATTTCCCTCAAAAGGGTTTGTTTTTAGATGCAATCCAATTATAGACTATGGTAACCTGTCCTTTAATATTCCAACATTTGGCTCAAGCCCACTTAAATAGTAGAAGTCCTGCATTGCTCCTGGTTTCAGTTGCTCAGTTAATTCTAGGGAAAGAGAGGGAAGGTGGGAGGGTAAGTGGCTTCAATTTTTTTCTGAACAATCTAGTGGTCTGCTTGTTGTCCTCATTCTTTACAAGAGGGGAAGGGAACAGTGCAGATTTTTTTTCCCCTCTGATATGAAGTTGTGAAAGATGACATGAGTGGAGCCATATTAAAATAGAGCCATTTCCGGGGCTGACCCAGTGGCGTAGCAGTTAAGTTCAGGCACTCTGCTTCGTGGCGGCCCAGGATTCGCAGGTTTGGATACTAGGCATGGACTGACACACCGCTTGTCAAGCCATGCTGTGGCAGTGTCCCATATAAAGAAGAGGAAGATGGGCACGGATGTTAGCCCAGGGCCAGTCTTCCTCAGCAAAAAGAAGAGGATTGGCAAAGGTGGTTAGCTCAGGGCTAGTCTTCCTCACACACAAAAAATAGAGCCATTTCAGAGGAATTGCCTTGCACACCTTGTTTTCTTTATCTTCAAAACTGGACCAAACCACCAACACTCCAAGAAGCCAGTAAGGACAAGAATATCCTATTAGTAAGATTGATGTAACTGGACTTTGCTGATGACCACACTAACCAATCTATGAAGTACAAACCTAGCCTTACCTCATCTAGCACCAATGAACTCTTCCCTGATACAATTAACCTCATCTTCCTCTCTTTTTCCCATAAAAACCTCAAGCCCCTCTCCTGTAATTGGGACACTATTTGGGTTTCTACCTGAATCTATGCTCCCTGAATTGCAATTCTTTGATCCCATATAACGCTTTGCCTCTTAAACTGGTTTCTATTTTTGTAGGTTGACAAATTATACCACTTCCTTTAGCGGTATTAGATTAATTAAACAAGGAGGCCATCAGACTGAGGTGGCTCGAATGCCTACATAAGCAAGCCAAAATTTAAGCCTGTAAATGTCTCAAGGTTACCATATAGAAACCTAAGGGCAACCCCTCACAAACAGCCAACTAAGCTTTAAGCTATAGCCAACTAAATAATTCCCCTACGTTGCTTGCACACCTTCTCTATATCAGTCTTTCCCCTAGCTCCTGTTCCAGGAAGGCTCCTAACCACTTCCGATTTGTTGCCACCCAATTCAAATGGAGTTTTGCTCAAATGAACTCTTAAAATTTTTAATATGCCTCAGTTTATGTTGTCAATAGCGGATAGAAGCAGTAGAGTCAATTTTAGTTTTGAATGATTTTTTCTACCTTTGAAATAAAGGTGAAATACAAGCCTACTCAGTCATCACATTTTCATTTGAAAACACTTTTGTAAACCTGAGAACACACCAATATGTTCTGCATCTTTGTGGTCATCTTTGAGATAAAGAATATGTAATGTGGATCAAAGGGAAGGTCAGTCATTCAGAGCAAGGACTACAAGACAGTTTCTGAAAGTGCCCTTTCATGGGAAATCTCTGCACCTTCCTTTCAATTTTGCTGCAAACCTAAAACTGCCCCCCAAAAAATTGTCTCAAAAAATATATCATTAGGAGACTTTTTACTTGGGTACATTTGGATTTTAAATTGTGCAAGACTTTCCGAAGCAGCTTCTAGACTGGATTTCCAGGAACATTTTAGAAATTTTGTGGACTAACTGAAACACAGATGTGCAGCCACTGCTTTTGTACGTGTGTGACCATGCATGCCTCTGAAGGCCCCCAACACAAGCTGTGCTCCTATAAATGCATGCTTCCATCTCAGCAGGCTCACTTGACCGGAACAACCAGTTCAGAGGCTCGTGCAAGTAGAGAAAGGTGTAATAAAAAGAGGGAAAGAATGAAAGGGATTTAAAAACCAGTAGTTAAATCTACACGTAGTTAATCATTGCATTTGTTTTTCAAAAGCTACCTAATCTTTTGGAGAAAGAAAAACAAGGCAGAAAGCAGACTGAAGTTTGGAATTAATATGTGCAGGATTTCTGTAGGGTGCCTAGTCTATCCTCCTTATTTCCATCCTAAGCCTTAATTTTATCCCAAATTCCTCCCCTCCCTGCCTCCTTGGACTTTTTTCCACAAGTTTATTGAGCATCTATTACATGGCAGGCACTGCCCAAGACATTGGTTTTTGTGCCAAAATAAGGAGTTTGAACTTGACCCTCTTGATCTGGAGTTCTCAAACTATACCGTGCACCAGATTCACAAGGAAAATTTATTGAAACTGCAGATTCCTGGTCTTAAACTTGGAGATCAGACTCACGGGCTTGTTACAGGTCTGGGAATCTGCCATTTTAACCAGCATCCCAAGTGACTCGAGAGTATAACATGATTGAATTTACATTTTAAAATGATAGCTTTATCAACTTATATGCATCTAGTAATTTGGCTTATGGGCACCCTGGCCCTGCAAATTTTTCTCTCTTCTTAAGAACTCTAGAATCAGGCTCTCTGTTCTAATCCAGACTTTGCCATTTAGGAGCTATTGGTCAAATTAACCTCTCTCTACTCTGTATCCTAATCTGTGAGGGTATGTGGGAATCAGAATACCTACTTGTAGAGAGTTACTGTGCAGATTTAGCAACTAAAGCATGGCACATAACAGTAAGTGCTTAAAAAATGGAAGTTATTATTATTGTTGTTGCTGTCGTTGGTAGTAGTTTTAGCACAGCTTCATTTTTTAAAGAGAAGAGGGGTAGGACATAAAGTTTTGCCCAAAATAAGAAGTCAGGCTCTTAGGGTATGACTAAATAAATGAATGCTTCAAAAGAGAGAAGGGTTCTGACTGCTTCTATTATCTAGAAATAAGGCAGAGATTATTGTGTTAGCATTAATTTTATTTGACACTTTCCGTGTATTTAGTTATTAAATCCCTGGGTAACATGTTCTACTATTACTGCTGCTCTGAAATTTTCTTCTCATTGTGTATTTTAAAAGAATTAAATTATACCTACTTCAAAAAAGGAAATAGCATCTACCCTTGACAAGAACCTAAAAGATGTCATTAACAGAGATAAGGAATATAGAAGAATCAGGATTGTAAGGAAGACAAGGAATTCAGTTTGGGCCAATTTCTTCACCACTTATACCTTATACACTTAGTGCCTTATACATGTAAATGCTAATGTTTAATTGTATGCATTATTTCGTTGACTCATCATGATAACCCTATGAGGAACATACTAGTATATTTCCCATTTTTAAAGATGAAGAAACTGAAACTTAGGTTAACTTATTTGGTGAAATGAAAGTGTGTAGAACTCAAAACTAGAACCCAGAACTAATGGATCTTAAATCCCCGTGCATATCACACTGCCTCCCAGCCACTCTGTGGTTCAGGGGTCTGAAGTGGGTGTGGCACCCTGGGAAGACGAAGTAGGGCAACAAAGGTGACTCATACAATTAGCTCTTAACTCTAGTCAGTTCTAGATTTAAATACTTTTCTGAAGTCTTGAAGAAGAAAATAAAAAAGGACGTTTTCAGAAGCTGCCTTGTAGTCCTTACTCTGAATGACCTTATGTATGATCCACATTGCGTATTCTTTATCCCAAAGGTGTCCACAAACAAATGCAGAACATATCGGTGTGTTTTCAGGTTTACAAAAGTGTTGTCAAATGAAAATGTGGTGACTGAGTAAGCTTGTGAAACAAAGGTAGAAAAAATCATTTAAAACTAAAATTGACTCTACTGCTTCTATCTGCTGTTGACAAAATAAACTGAGACATATCAAAAAATTTAAGAGTTTATTTGAGCAAAACTCCATTTGAATTGGGTACCAACAAACCAGAAGTGGTTAGGAGCCTTCCTCAACCAGGAGCTAGGGGAAAGCTGAGCATTTGTGGAAGCATATGCTTCCATATGTGGAAGCAAAGCAAGGGAATTATTTAGTTGGCTATAGCTTAAAGTTTTGTCAGCTGTTTGTGAGTGGTTGTCCTTAGGTTTCTATTTGGTAACCTTGAGGCATTTACAGGCTTAGATTTTGTTTTGCTTATTTAGGCCGACATGTCACTGGAGTCGTCTCAGTCTGATGGCCTCCTTGTTTAATTGATTTAACAGGAGATAATGTTATCTATCCAAGTCCAAGGCTAAAATGCAGCCAGGCCTCAGGGAGAACTGCAGCTGAAAACTAGAATTCTGTGTCAACAAAGATGTGTGTTTTCCCATTTCTGCTTTTCCCTTTGCATTTCTCCTTTCTTCTTTGCTGGAAGATCAATCTTACCTGCTACTCAGTCCACATTATGGTCAAAAAGTGATTAGCTTTGGGCCAGTCCTGGTGGCCTAGTGGTTAAGTTCAGTGCACTCCACTTTGGCAGCCCAGGTTTGGTTCCTGAGTGCAGACCTACACCACTCGTCTGTCAGTGGCCATGCTGTGGCAGTGACTCAAATACGCAAAGAGGAAGATCAGCATAGATGTTAGCTCAGGGAGAATCTTCCTTAGCAAAAAAGGCAAAAAAGAAAAAGTGATTAGCTTCAAATACTCACGTGTTAGTTATAGCTTTAGCCAAACAGAGAAAATGATTCCCAGTTTGATTCATTTCTAAATTCTGGGGGAAGTGACTTGAGACTTACCTCTATTCCTACTTTACTCTCATCAGCTATGGCCAGGGCATACTATAACATTATACAAACACAGCTACTAGGAGCATCTGAGGGGCCATTAAGGGCGGTGGAGTGCTTGAGGTGGCTCATACTGACTTACAAGAGGCAATTGTTAAATTTTTAGAAATTTTGCAAGCTCATTGTTGAACACAGGGATTATTAAAAATTAGATTATTTAAAGTTATAGTTAAGTAAATTATATTAAAAACAAAAATGATGAATTTCAAAACTTACCACTTCCTAATTCTTTCAACTAAAATTGAATATTATCTATTTCAGGGCAACAGATACATTTCATCTGTATGGTGAAAATACTATATAACTGTGTGTTACTGCACACTTCTCAATTTTGTTTAGTGACATGATGTCATATTGGTGGCTTAAAATCAGTCATGGTGGAAGTATTTACACCACAGAAATTGGCAAACACTACAAAGAAGATTTTTTCCTTTTGGAGAACTGGCTGTTAAATATTTATCAGCTCACCACTGGTTAAAGGAGTCAAAATGCCTTTTACCCTACTATTTACTACTTCTACTATACTAGAAGATAAGTTCCTTCAAACTAGCTGTAACACAATTGGTTTCAATACAATTGTTTCTTCCACAATTTATTTTGCTGAGGAAGATTTGCCCTGAACTAACATCTGTGCCAATCTTCCTCTCTCATATGTGGGTCACCACCACAGCATGGCATTGAAAAGTGGTGTAGGTCTGCTCCTGGGAACTGAACCCAGGCCACCAAAGTGAAGCACACTGAACTTAACAACTAGGCCACAGGCCTGGCCCCTCTTCTACAATTTTTGACATTCTAATCAAGTTATAAAAATGTTGAGTGTGTAATGGTTACCATGATTAGAATTTAATTGTTCATGAAACTTCAAAGATACCCACATACAAATGTATTACCTATGGTAAAATTTGTTCTTCAAATGATTGACATGACATTTTTCTAATCTTATCACCCATGGCAGTAAAGGATAGAAGTTACGTGCACAGACCCTGAATCAGAAAATGCGGGTTCAAGTGGTAGTTCTGCAATATACTAGCCATGAACTTCTATCTAGCAATCTGTAAAATGAGGGTTCAATGAGACTGCACCTAAGGCACTTTTCACAATGCTTGGCACTTAATAATTACTCAGCAAATATTATTGTATCTGTTTCCTTCAAACAGTTTCCCTAACTCTCCTAAAACACATACATGGGTAAAACTCTCATCCGTGTATTCCTATAACCTCAATATAATGGGTATGCACTCAATTTAGATTTTGAAATTAGAATCTCAAGCATTTACAAAAAAACCGCATTTTTTAATTTAGTTTTCATGTTGGCATTCAACAAATATTTGTTGAACAGCTATCACCTTGTTTAGTACTAAGGGAGAATAAAATAATAGATAGTATAAGGATCATACATTTCTAACTTTTCAAAAGATTTAAAAAAATACTTCACCATTTTTTCCTTATAAACACCTTATAGGAAATTGTATCATTTTGGCCCTCAAATTATATGCATCCCAATTTTGGTTAAAAAAATAGGATGGTGGTTTTAAGGGTAAGTTATTGTTCACTAAGAGATGACTGTGAGTTTTGAAAGACAGACATCAGTTTGGATAGCCATGTACACAAGTAGCCACAAGGAGAATAGTAAGTCTTGTGGGACCACAGAGGAGGCAGTGGTCACTGCAGGCAGGCTGGGTGATAGCTTAAAAAATATACGTATACAAGTAAATACATAGTTTTCCTTTATACAAAATATACTTACAACAATGATTAAAATTAAAGTCAATTAAAGAAAAGTAGAAAGATAATGTCATTGTTAGGAAGCATGTTGGACTCCTTGTAGGGAGCAGTGAGGTGTCCAACTCACAGCCTTTTAGGCAAGTGCTACAAAAAAAAAATGACTGGAAGATAATTTAGGATACAAAAATAGCTCTAATGGTTTCACAAGTTTAACTGACTTAATAGCAATTCTAGCAAATACCTCTCAGAAGTGGGAATTTCTTATTTCCTTCTCCTGGAATCAAACCATCATTTTGGTGAGTCAGTTTTGATTCATTTTTTACTTCAACTATCCTTTATGCCTCTAACAGCACTTTAGTCTTCTGCTCTTAACCCATGGCTTTCTTTATTGGTGGTCCCTGACTTCTCTTTCTGTTTCTCTCCATTTCTGCCTACCTTACTATTTTTTTAATTGAGATATAATTTGCATATAACATTGTATTAGTTTTAGGTGTACAACATAATGACTTGATAAACTTATATATTGCAAAATGATCACTACAATACGTTTAGTTAACATCCATCACCACATCTAGTTACAAATTCTTTTTTCTTTGAGGTGATATTTCTTTGAGGTTTGAGGTGATATCTCAGTGTGATGAGAACTTTCAAGCTTTACTTTCTTTTTTTTTTTTTTGTGGGGAAGACCAGCCCTGAGCTAACATCTGTTGCCAATCCTCCCCTTTTTGCGGAGGAAGACTGGCCCTGGGCTAACATCCGTGCCCATCTTCCTCTACGTTATATGGGATGCCGCCACGGCGTGGCTGACAGGCAGTGTGTCGGCGGGCGCTCGGGATCTGAACTCGCGAACCCCGGGCTGCCAAGCGCGGACTAAACCGCTGCGCCACCAGGCGGCCCCAAGCTTTACTTTCTTAGTAACTTTCAAATATGCAATACAGTATTATTGACCGTAGTCATCATGCTGTATATTACACCCCCAGGACTTATTTATCTTCTAACTGGAAGTTTGTACCTTTTGACTACCTTACCCCATTTTGCCCATTCCTGCACCCCCTGCCTTTGGCAACCACCAATCTCTTTCTCTGTATTTATAAGTTCAGTTTTTCTAAGATTTCACATATAAGTGATATCATACAGTATTTGTCCTTCTGTGTGTGACTTCATTCACTTAGCATAATTCTCTCAAGGTCCATCCATGTTATTGCAAATGGCAGGATTACCTTCTTTTTTATGGCTGAATAATATTCCACTGGATATATACATACCACATTTGTTTAGCCATTCACCCACTGATGAACACTTAGGTTGTTTCCATGTCTTGGCTATTATAAATAATGCTGCAATGATTGTGGGGTGCAGATATCTTTTCAAGAGAGTGTTTTCATTTCCTTTGGTAAATACTCAGAAGCAGAATTGCTGGATCATAGGCTAGTTCTAGTTTTAAGTTTTTAAGGATACTCCATACTGTTTTCCTTAGTGACTGCACCCATTTACATTCCCACCAACAGTGCACAAGTGTTCCCTTTTCTCCACATCCACCCCAACACTAGTTATTTATTGTCTTTTTGATAATAGACATTCTAATAGGTCTGAGATGATATCTCAGTGTGGTTTTGACTTGCATTTCCCTGATGATTAGTGATGTTGAGCACTTTTTCATGTACCTGTTTACCATTTGTACATCTTCTTTTGGAAAAATGTCTATTCAGTTCCTCTGCCCATTTTTAATTGGATTGTTTGGGGTTTATGCTATTAAGTTGTATGAGTTTTTTAATGTATTTTGAATATTAACCCATTATTGGTATATGATTCTCCCATTCCATAGACTACCTTTTCATTTTATTGATGGTTTCCTTTGCTGTACCAAAGCTTTTTTAGTTTGATGTAGTCCCACTTGTTTATTTTTGCTTTTGTTGCCAAATCCAAAAAATCATTGCTAAGACCAATGTCAAGGAACTTACCCCTCACGTTTTCTTCTAGGAATTTTATGGTTCAGGTTATGTTCAAGTCTTTCCTCCATTTTAAGTTGATTTTTGTGTATAGTTTAAGATAGGGGTCTGGTTTTATTCTTTTGCATGTGGATATCCAGTTTTCCCAGCGCATGTTTTGAAGAGACTATCCTTTCCCATTTTTTTTTAGGAGTAACAAATATTTATTCAGAAATGGATAGGTAACACATAGTCTCCTCCATCCCTTAATGCCTCTTCCTCTCCTTTTGAACAGAGACACAGATGTGGAGTGTAGGAGAATGGGAGGTGAAGAGAGATGCAAGGATTGGCTCACCACCTTCTCTTCCCTGTTTACCACAATGACAGCCTGTAGAGCAGAGGAAGCAAACAGGCTCCACTCCCAAATGTATCAGATAACTACAGAGGACAGTGTCCAGATGGCCAGGTGGCTGCAGCTGGGCTCAGTGAAACTGTGACAACCAGAGCAGACTGGCATGGAAATTGATGGGGAGATGAGAGGGTAAAGCCATCAAGCAGGATATTTACCATCCCTACTCGAAGCAGAGTCCAAGCAGTGTCTGACTGTCCCCAGTACCTGAGAAACCAGGTCCTACTGCCTTGTGGATACTCTCTTGAGCCAAGAAGGGAAAAGTGTAGGAGGAATGTCTTCTAGCTGCTGAAGAGAACTAAGTTTGTACCCATTTAAAGGGGGAGAAGGGAACAAAAGCAGCATTCTTTAAAGAATCAGAAAGTAGAGCACCATCAGGCAAATTCCTTGGACTTCTCAGACCTGGGAAACCTCAGAGCTGGAGGACTGAGATGGTTTCAAACCCTGGGTGCTTCCTGCTTGACAGATTTAACTCTGTGGAAACACGAGTTTCTGGGTTTTTCTTCTTCACTGGGCTAGCCCCAAGCAGGTCGTGAGACGCTTATAGTGCTCAGGTCCCCTTTACTTTTTAGGCTTGTGCCTTTCACAGCACTTGATACTGATTTTGTAAAGCTCCCAGAATCCTGCTCCCCAACTCGCTCCAGCTCTGCCAGCCTGGATTCCCATTACAGTGCCTACAAACCAACAGCAGACTAAGAATGACACTGGAGCAATGCTGTCCTGGTATTCAGGGGGTGCCACTGGGTTCTACAGGCCCTATCTCCAAATACAGTCACATTAGGAGTTCGGGCTTCAACATATGAGTTTGGGGGAAACACAATTCAGTTCATAGCACTACCCTAGACTAGAATGGACAAATGAAGGATGGGGTTACCAGAACCCAGATATGATAGCTGTATAGATAGTGTTGACTACTAGGAATTGGGGCCATGGATAGAGGGACAAAGCCAAATTTTGGTAACCCTACATGAAGGGAGTCATGAAAATAAATAATTCAACTCTTCCTCTCTTCCTACTCTCACATATCCTGCTTGTGCCTCCCGTTGTCTGAACTCAACCAAAACCAAGGAAGGGGACCAATTGGGCAGTCTATATGGACCAGCTTTCTAAGGTACAGAACAGGGTGGAGAGGTGAAAGATGAGTCAGGACAGCCAGAGATACCAGGACCCCCTGTACCAAGATGCTACCAAGAAAAAGAGAAGAGGAAAAACCGTATAAGACTCAAAAGAAACTTATCTCATCAATAAAACAAAGATAACAATAATGCATCATGGGGTTGTTAGACAAATTAAGCAATATAAAACATAAGCAGCACTCAGAGCAGACTTGGCACAGAGTCAGTATTCAGTAAATGTCAGATATCAATATCATTGAAAAGTAAGCAGAACAACTTTGAATTCCAGAATTCTTTTTTTTTCTTGTATTTATCTATTCATTTTTTATTGGTGTCATAATAGTTTATAACATTGTGAAATTTCAAAGTTGTATATTATTGTCAGTCACCATATATATGTGCCCCTTTACCCCTTATGCCCACTCCCCAGCCCCCTTCCCTTCTGGTAACCACTGATCTGTTCTCTTTCTCCATGTATTTGTTTATCTTCCACATATGAGTGAAATCATATGGTGTTTGTCTTTCTCTGTCTGGCTTATCTCACTTAATATAATACTCTCAAGTTCCATCCATGTTGTTGCAAAGGGGATGATTTGGTCTTTTTGTATGTCTGAGTAGTATTCCATTGTATATATGTACCACATCTTCTTTATCCATTCATCAGTCAATGGACTCTTGGATTGCTTCCATTGTGAATGATGCTGCAATGAATATGGGGGTGCATAACCCTCTTTGAATCATTGATTTCAAGTTCTTTGGATAAATACCCAGTAGTGGAAGAACTAGGTCATATGGCATTTTGATTTTTAATTTTTTGAGAAATCTCCATACTGTTTTTCATAGTGGCTGTAAAAGTTTGTGTTCCCACCAACAGTGTATGAGGGTTCCCTTTTCTCCACATCCTCTCCAACATTGGTTGTTTTTTGTCCTGGTAATTATAGCCATTCTGATGGGCATGAGGTGATATGTCATTGTAGTTTTGATTTGCATTTCCCTGATGATTAGTGATGGTGAACATCTTTTCATGTGCCTGTTGGCCACCCGTACATCATTTTTGGAAAAATGTCTGTTCATATCCTCTGCCCATTTTTTGATGGGTTATTTGTTATTTTGTTGTTGAGTTGTATGAGTTCTTTATATATTTTGGACACTAACTCCTTGTCAGATATATGATTTGCAAATATTTTCTCCCAATTGGTGGGTTAGTCTTTTGTTCATAGTTTCCTTTGCCTTGGAGAAGCTTTTTAGTGTGATGAAGTCCCATTTGTTTATTTTTTCTTTTGTTTCCCTTGCCCAACGAGATATGGTATTCGAAAAGATCCTTTAAATAGTGATGTCAAAGAATGTGCTGCCTATATTTTCTTCCTGGAGTTTTAGGGTTTCAAATCTTACCTTCAAGTCTTTAATCCATTTTGAGTTAATTTTTGTGTATGGTGAAAGATATTGGTCTACCTTCATTCTTGTGCATGTGGCTGTCCAGTTTTCGCAACATCATTTATTCAAGAGACTTCCCTTTCTCCACTGTATCTTCTTAGCTCCTTCGTCAAAAATTAGCTGTCTGTATATATTATGGTTTTATTTCTGGGCTTTCACTTCTGTTCCATTGATCTGTGTATCTGTTTTTGTACCACTACCATGCTGATTTGATTACTATAGCTTTGTAGTATATTTTGAAGTCAGGGATTGTGATACCTCCAGCTTTGTTTTTTTCTCAGGATTGCTTTAGCTATTTGGGGTCTTTTGTTGCCCCATATGAATTTTAGCATTCTTTGTTGTAGTTATGTGAAGAATCTCATTGGGATTCTGATTGAGATTGCATTGAATCTGTAGGTTGTTTTAGGTAATATGGACATTTTAACTATGTTTATTCTTCCAATCCATGAGCATGGAATATCTTTTCATTTCTTTATCTCATCATCAATTTCTTTCAATAATGTCTTATAGTTTTCATTTTATGGGTCTTTCACCTCCTTGGTTAAATTTATTCCTAGATATTTTATTCTTTTTGTTGCAATTGTAAATGGGATTGCATTCTTGAGTTCTCCTTCTGTTAGTTTGTTATTAGAGTATGGAATTGCAACTGATTTTTCTAAGTTGATTTTGTACCCTGCAACTTTGCTGTAATTGTTGATTATTTCTAATAGTTTTCTAATGGATTCTTTAGGAGTTTCTATATATAAAATCATATCATCTGCAAACAGTGAGAGTTTCACTTCCTTCTTACCAATTTGGATGCCTTTTATTTCTTTTTATTGCCCAACTGCTCTGGCCAAAACCTCCAGTACTATGTTGAATAAAAGTGGTGAAAGTGGGCACCCTTGTCTTGTTACTTATCTAAGAGGGATGGCTTTCAGTTTTTCCCCATTGAGTATGATGTTGGCTGTGGGTTTGTCATATATGGTCTTATTATGTTGAGATACTTTCCTTCTATACCCATTTTATTGAGAGTTTTTATCATAAATGGATGCTTGATCTTGTCAAATGCTTTCTCAGCACCTGTTGAGATGATCATGTGGTTTTTATTCCTCATTTCGTTAATGTGGGGTATCACATTGCTTGATTGGTGGATGTTGAACCATTCGTGTGTCCCTGGTATAAATCCCACTTGATCATGGTGCGTGCTCCTTTTGATGTATTGCTGTATTCAGTTTGCCAATATTTTATTGAGGATTCTTGCATCAATGTTCATTAGTGATATTGGCCTTCTTTGTTGTTGTCCTTGTCTGGGTTTGGGGTCAGGGTGATGTTGGTCTCATAAAATCTGTTAGGAAGTATTCCATCTTCTTCAATTTTTTGTAATAGTTTGAGGAGGATAGGTATTAATTTTCTTTGAATCCTTGATAGAATTCTCCAGAGAAGCCATCTGGTCCTGGACTTTTATTTTGGGGGAGGATTTTGATTACTGTTTCAATCTCTTTACTTGCGATTGGTCTATTCAGATTCTCTATTTCTTCTTCATTCAGTTTTGGGAGGTTGTATGAGTCTAAGAATTTATCCATTTACTCTAGATTGTCCAATTTGTTGGCAATTTATTTGAGCCTTCTCTCTTTTTTTCTTAGTGAGTCTGGCTAAGGGTTTGTCCATTTTGTTTATCTTCTCAAAGAACCATCTCTTAGTTTCATTGATCCTTTCTACTGATTTTTTGGTTTCAATTTCTTTTATTTCTGCTCTAATTTTTATTATTTCCCTGCTTCTGCTGACTTTGGACTTTGTTTGTTCTTCTTTTTCTTATTCTGTTAGGTATTGTAGTTTAAGATTGGTTATTTGAGATATTTTTTGTTTGTCAAGGTGGGCCTGTATTGCTATGAATTTCCCTCTTAGGACTGCTTTTGCTGCATCCCATATGAGATGGTATGGTGTGTCTTCATTTTCATTTGTCTCCAGATATTTATTTCTTTAATTTCTTCAGTGATCTATTGGTTATTCAGTAGCATGTTTTTTAGCCTCCACATATTTGTCACTTTCCTAGATTTTTTCTTGTAGTTGATTTCTAGTTTCATAGCAGTATGGTCAGAAAAGTTGCTTGTTATGATTTCAATCTTCTTAAATTTCTAGGCTTGCCTTGTTTCCCAACTTATGGCCTATCTTTGAAAATGATTTGTGTGCTCTTAAGAATGTGTATTCTCCTGACTTTAGATGGAGTTTTGTATATATATCTTTTGGGTCCATCTGGTCTAGTTTTTTTTAGTTCCACTATTTCCTCATTGACTTCCTGTGTGATTGATCTATCCATTAATGACAGCAGGATGTTAAGTCCCCTACTATTATTGTGTTGCTGTTAATGTCTCCTTTTAGGTCAATTAATAGTTGCTTTATGTACTTTGGTGCTCTTGTGGTAGGTACGTATATATTTATGTTATGTGTTCTTGGTGGAGTGTCCCTTTTATCATTATATACTGCCCCTCTTTGTCTCTCATTGTATTTTTCATCTTGAAGTCTACTTTGCCTGATAAAAGTATGGCAACATCTGCTTTCTTTTGTTTGCCATTAGCTTGGAGTATCATCTTCCATCCCTTCACTCTAAACCTGTGCTGTCTTTAGAGCTGAGATATGTTTCCTGGAGGCAGCAAGTTGTTGGGTCTTGTTTTTTAATCCATTCAGCCACTCTGTGTCTTTTGGTTGGGGAACTCAATCCATTTACATTCAGAGTGATTATTGATATATGAGGGCTTAATGCTGTAATTGTTTTTTAGTTTTTTCACTTTTTTCCAGTTGTTATGTATTTCCATTGTTTCCTGTGCCGTGTATTTTGGACTGCCAATTCAGTTTGGTGGCTCTCTATGATGGTTTTCTCTTTATTTATCATTTGTGTCTTTATTCTGATTTTTTGTTTAGTGGTTACCATGAGGTTTGTATAAAAGATTTGTAGATGAGATAGTCCATTCTCTGATAGCCTCTTATTCCCTTAGTCTAAGCAGATTTCATCCCTTTCATCTTCCCTTTCTAAGTTGTTGTTGTCACAACTTAGTCCAGTATGTGTTATGAGTTTGTGGTTAAAATGAAGTGATTATACTTATTTTTGATGTTTTCCTTCCCTTTATCTTTAGAGTTGTAATTAAGTGTTTGCTAATCTGTTCTGATACAGGGTTGCAATTTTCTGATTTTGTCTGCCTATTTATCTCCTTGCTCAAGGCTGTGTAAACTCTTCTTTTTTTCATGAATGAGGACCTTCTTGATCAAATCTTGTAGGGGTGTCTTATGGTAATGAACTCCCTCAGCTTTTGTTTACCTGGGAATTTTTTATTTCCCCATTATATCTGAAGGATATTTTCACTGGATATAGTATTCATGGCTGAAAGTTTATGTCTTTCAGAAATATATCATTCCACTCTCTCCTAGCCTGTAAGGTTTCTGCTGAGAAATCTGCTGAAAGCTTGACAGGGGTCCCTTTGTAGGTTATTTTCTTCTGCCTTGCTGCCCTTAATATTTTTTTCTTTATCATTGACCTTTGCCAGCTTTACTAATATATGCCTTGGAGAATGTCTTTTTACACTGATGTAATTAGGAGTTCTGTTGGCTTCTTTTACATGTAATTCCAGCTCCTTCTCCAGGATTGGGGAGTTCTCAGCTATTATTTCTTTGAACAAGCTCTCTGCTCCTCTCTCCCTCACTTCTCCCTCAGGAATAATTATAAGCCTCATGTTGCATTTCCTAATTGAGTTGGATATTTCTTGGAGAATTTCTTCATTTCTTTTTAGTCTTAGTTCTTTCTCCTCCTCCATCTGAAGCATTTCTGTATTGCTATCCCCTCTAGATTGTTAATTCTTGCCTCCATAATGTCAGCTCTGTTATTTAAGAACTCCAGGTTTTCTTTATTTCATCCACTTTTTTCCATCTCCAACATTTCTGATTTGTTTTTCTTTATAGTTTTGACCTCTTTCCTGAAGAATTCCCTCCATTCATTAGCTTGGTTCCTGATTTCATTGAACTGTCTTTCTGAATTCTCTTGTAACTCATTGAGTTTTTTATGATGGCTCTTTCAAATTCTCTGTCATTTAAATTGTAGATTTCTGTGCATTCAGGATTGATTTCTGGATGTTTGTCTTTTTCCTTCTGGTCTGGAGTATTAACATATTTCCTTACACCATTTCATGGAGTGGATTTGTGCTGGCATGTAGTGATAGTATCTGGTCACAGGTTCCACCTACCACCCCTGGGGAGCTGGCAGGAGCTGTGTAATCTGAACCCACCACCATGATCCCTGTCAGCTGTGCCTGTCCAAGCCTGGGCCACTCCTTGAGATCACAGTGCCCCTGTTGGGTCTTGCACTGAAAGGAAAGCCCATGCATGGGCTCAGGGCTGCTGCCGCCTGCTCCCATAGTCCTGCTGAGATGTGCTCCCTGCTTTGAAGCTGCAGCAGTAGTATGGGCGTTCACAGCAGCCTGGAGCTTGTTTGGTTTGCCTGGACTTGCAGCTCAGCTGCTGACTCCTCCTAGGTTGCACCAACCCTTGTGCTTGGTGGGTGGGACCTCCCCACTGGGTCTGAGCCAGAGCCACTCCCTGGGACCCACGAGATGAGAGAGTGATCACATGGGGGCTCAGGGCTGCTGCTGCTTGTTCATGCAGCCCCACCGAGTTGTGCTCGCCCTTTTGTGGCTGCAATGGTACTATGGGCATTTGCAGCAGCTGGGAGCTTGTTTTCCCAGGACACAGCTCTGCTGCTGTCTGCTTCTAGGTCACACCAGCTGTTGTGCTTGGTAGGTAGGGCCTCCACACTGGGTCCAAGTCAGAGCTACTCTCTGGGATGACAATGGGACTGTGGACTCTCCCACCAGATGAGAAAGTGATCACACAGGGGCTCAGGGCTGCTGCCATCTGTTCTCACAGTCCCAGCAAGTAGTGCTTCCCCTTCAGGGCCATAGCAGTGCTCTGAGCTCTCCAGCTGGCAGAGCAGTCACATGCATGCACTGGGCTGCCTGGGGCCAGTGAGTGCTTACCTATCTTGACCACCTCCCCAGGGGGTAGTCCATTCACCTTCAGATGTATAGCTGTGTGGGTCTCTCAGGCATCTGGTTGTGTTGTGTGCATATCCTCTGCTGATCAATGAATGTTGATTTAGTTGTAGTTAAAAGGGGGAGAGACAAAGGGAACAGCTCACTCTGCAATATTGCTGATGTCACCTTCCTAGAATTCTTTAAATATTCCAGGAATAGTTAATTATTTTTTAAAGCTGTGCAAAATTATGTTCTTTTATGGAAGTACTTATGTTTTGAAAATCTGTTTCCTATTATGAGATTTAAACTAATATAATTCCTGTTAAAGGATGCAAGGCTGCCTTCTGTGGTACACATAAAAATGAAATGAATACTTGACATTGACATCTTAGTGCAGAAGAAAAGGTTCAGATACCCAGTTTCAAATAAGAAGATTAGTACATTTCCAAATTTAAAAATACCCTGCAATATTTAAATAGCTTTTTAATTGACTTTTTAAAATTTAAAAGTATAAATGCTGTTGTAGTAAATGTTTACTGAATCTAATTCATGAGCTGGTTATGAAGTTTAAATGAGATAATATATTTTAAAAGGAAGTTCTAAGTAAATGTAGTAGTCAAATGTTAGTTATTTTAAGACTATGTGATATGCTAAATTGTGCAAGCAGGAACTCAGTGCTACACCAAGGACTCTGTGGCATTACATTCCATAGTTCAGCAGTTTACTGTGAAATATTTCGTGTAACCCTTCCTCGTGCTTAGGAAGTTCTGGGAGAGTTTCAGGCAAGTCTATTATCAGAAAGAACCAAGTCTTATGGGGAGCCAAACAGGAATTCAGTCAGATTCCAGAAGGCAGTGCAGAATACATATTTAAATATTTTTAATGATTCCCATTAAGGTATCTTTAAGTCATCATAAGCCTACTTCAGATGGGTTCAGGAAGTTCCCTTCGCTAAGGCTTTCCTTTAGACTCTCTTTTCTAGACCTCTACTCTCTTCCTCAGTGTTTTGAGTCCTTTGACCTCTCCTCTGGTCAGACCAGAGAAACCCATTTGCCCTTGAAAGGTTTATGCCCTTGATGGATGTTTTTCAGAGCAGAGCAGCTATATTACAATCCCTCTCCTTTCTTTTACTTTACTTATTTCCAGCTCTATTGAGGTATAATTGACAAATAAAAATGTATATACTTAAGGTGTACAATATGATATACATAAACATTGTGAAATGATTACCACGATCAAGTTAATATACACATCCATCATCCACATAGTTTTTTTTTGTTGTTGTTGTTGTGGTGAGAACACTTAATCTGCTGTCTTAACAAATTTCAAGTATAAAAATACAGTGCTATTAACTCTAGTCACCATGCTACATTAGATCCCCAGAACTTATTCATCTTGTAACTGAAAGTTTGTAGCTCTCCTGCTAATATTGTGTTCTGTTATGCTAAACTTCTTGATGTGTTATTTTCTAACAGGATCTCATTCTAATAAGGCATAGATTAAGCTGGGAAAGAATACATTTTCAGGAACAGCAAATCAGGTCCTTAGCTTACACATTAGCTTGTGGAGGTACTCAGGCAGACAATAAATAGAAGAGAGGCTGGAATGTGAAGGCAAGCTAGGCTTTATGCATCTGGAGGTCCAGATAAGCATCCCAATAAAGGATACAGAGTCCTATCTTGTGTTCTCCTCTCACCTACACACATTTGATTAGGAAATTCTCTTAAGTCTGAATCAAGCTCTTAACAATGAGCAGAAATAAAGCCCCTAGTGGAGAAGGCCAAGAGACAGACTATAGGAGGGTCAGTTTCTTTACTGGTTTGACCAATTATTTTAAAAACAATTGTATGATGCAATGATAAGTTCTATTTGGAGATTACACTAAAATTCTTCATGTAATTTAAAAAATGAAATATTTCAAAGACAATGCAGACAGTAATGTAATCCTCACATACTCACTAATGTTATCTCTTTGCCATGTGTTTTGGGTCTTTTTTATCTTCAAATAAATAAAGCACATCTGATGAAAGTTGAAGTTCTCTTTGTATCCCTTCTCAGTTCTACTCCTTCCTCCCTTCTCAGAAGTAAACACTGTTTTGAAGATAACTTCTGGTCTATAACGTAATTTTATATTTTTCATACATTATCTCTATGTATAAAAGAATACAGTTTTTGTGTGTGTGCTTTTAACATTTGAACTATAGCATACCATACGTAGCAATCTGAAAGATCATTTTTCACTTAACACTATGTTTTCTAAATCTAATCATGCTGGTACATGTAGCTCTAGTTCATTTCTAATGCTGTATTGCATAACTGTATATGAATGTAACACAAATTATCTATGCATTTAATGCTGTATCCATGCCTGGGTATGATTATATCACCCTACAAGAAAGTCCACTGGGATTTGATAGGGATTGCTTTGAGTCTTTAGATCAGTTTAGGGAGAACTGACATCAATATTGAGTCCTTCAATGCATGATGAGTATCTCTTCATTCATTTAGAGCTTTAATTTCTCTCAACGTGGTTTTATAGTTTTCAGTATTTCTAAGTATTTTATGTTTTTAATGATATTGTAAACGTTTTAAATTTTATTTTCCAAGTATTTGTTGCTACATTTAGAAATACACTGTTTTTAGTGACTTAAAAACAACTTGAAGTATTTATTCTCTCTCACTGTTTCAGGGATTTTGAACCACTCAGCTGGGGAGTTCTGGCTCATGAAGTTGCCATCGGGTGTTGATTAAGGCTGCAGTCATGTGAAGGCTGATGACCTTGAATCTGTGTAGAGTGGATGTTTATGCTTTATAGGTGCAGACCTCTGGGAAGCCCAGTTGTTTCATAACTCTCTAACATGCACGATTCAGCTTCCAAATTTATTTCTCCTGTGGATCTTGCTTGGCCTTGGTTTTAGTCTTTGTTTGATTGGACTTTAGGCATGTCTGGTGTCTGAGCTGAATATCTGGGGTGTTAGGAGGTGTTACTGAGGTCTCCTCTAGAAGGGCAAGATCTCCAAAGTTCCCTGCCACTGCTCTTTCCCTACCTTTCCTTGTCCTCTAGTATCTCTGTCCTGACATCAACCCAGTAGTAACTGAAATTTGGTAATCAATCCTTTCCTAGTTCTTCTCTGCATATGTATTGCTCTGGGCACTTTCTATTGCTACACAAATTCTGTTAATCTCAATTCACAATATATTACCATTGGTTTAAAAGGAACTTCTCCCTTCAGAAGCTGTATTATATTTTTAGAATAATATTGTGATGATCCCTGAGGTCTGGAAAGAATTTTTGGCTGTATGTTTTTAGTTTACCCACTTTACTCAGGAAATCATCTGCATCTACAGCTAAGCCAAAAATACACTCACAGTCATTTATTGCTACATTTTCTGGTTAAGTTCACCAACAACAATTGATAGAACAATCCATCTTTCTTGAACTACAGAAATAATAAAAATAACAGTAACTCCAGTTTATTGAACACCTAACTGTGTTTTGAAACAACTCTTTGAAAATAATTTCTAAATTTTCATTTTAAAGGCACTAAATATTAGAGGTTGTTTTCTCTAAGACTGGCTCATTATGACTGCAAGCCGGTGCTCTAAATAACTACACAACAGTTTACTTGAATAGACCAATGTTCAACAGATCTAGAGTTCAATCCTTTATAACCACTACAACTTTTCCTTTTTATTAACATAACTGAAATGAAAACCACATTTTTTAAAGTTGTGCTCTTGTTTTCACATAACCTTATTTTAATAACAAAGATTTAAATATAGAGTTCCATTTACATTAAAGATTATTTTCAATTACTTCTTAGTTCTGGTAGGGTAAATATGGATTAGGGAAAATGGCATTTTGATATTTTCTCAATTTCCTTGGCTAGTTTCTCTTGCTCTGCCTTTCTTCAAAATAATTAAATTTCAGCTATAAAATTTAAGAAGTAGAGAGGAAAGTATGTCTATCCACATATGCATCACCTATCTTCAACTCATGAGCAGACTTGTTTCATACATAACCCCCAACCATATCCCCTTGCCCTAGACCAGTTTATTTTGAAGCACATTCTAGACACCATATCATTTCATCTGCAAACACTTTAGTATGTATTGCAAAATTATAAGAATTCTTTTTGAAACACAACTTATTACAACTAAAAATATTAACAGCAATTCCTTCAAAATAATCAATATTCACTCAGTATTCAAAGTTTGCTGATATGTATATGTGTATGAGTGTGTGTGTGTGTGTGTGTATTCATGTATTCAAGCCAGTATCCAAATAAGGACCATGGTATTGGATTCTTAGGGCTGTTGTAACAAAGTACCAGAAACCAGGTGGCTTAAAACAACAGAAATTTATTGTCTCATAGTTCTAGGGGCTAGAAATCTGAAATCAAGGTGTGGACAGGGCCATACTGCTTCTGAAACCTGAAGGGGAGAATCCTTCTTTGCCTCTCCTAGCTTCTAGTTTTAGTTGGTAATCCTATGTGTTCCTTGGCTGCATCACTCCAATCTCTGCCTCCATTGTCACATGGCAGTATTTTCCTTGTGTACCTCTGTCTCTGTGTCTCTTCTCCTCTCTTATAAGGACACCAGTCATATTGGATTAAGGGCCCACTCTACTTGACTATGACCTTACCTTATGTAGTTACATATGAAACAACCCTGTATCCAAATAAGGTTACATTCTGAGGTACTGCATGTTAGGTCTTCAACACATTATTTTGGGGGACACAATTCAACCTATAGCATCCATGTACTGCAGTTGGTTTATATTTTGTATATTTCTCATGTTTATTTTAATGTATAGATTTCTTACTCCAAAGTCTTTTTTCCCCTCCTTCCTTGCAATTTATTTTTGAAGACACCTGCTTGTTTGTTCCATAGAGTTTTCTATTGTCTGGATTTTGCTAGTGGCATTTGTGTGGGATCACTTAACATATTCATCTGTGCTTTACCTATGTCTCAGAGCATGATTTCTCAGCATGAGCACTATTGACATATTGGTCAGATAGTTCTTTGTTATGGGGGGGCTTTCCTCTGACTTATAGGGTGTTTAACAGCATCCCTGGCCTCCACCCACTACATACTAGTAGCTTTACCTCTGTTGTGGCCTGATTTAATATTGAATATTATGAAAAATATGTTGCAGAGACTCTATTTTGTTGTCCTCCTCCAAGAGGTGCTGATCACCTTGAACTTGTGTGGCCTTGGCTTTACATTTTATAGGTGTAGATCTATGGAAAGCCCAAGATGTTTTCCATTCCTACTCTCCAGTGGGCTCAACCTTGAAACTCCATCTCTCTACAAATCTTGTACTGCTTTTGTCTTAGGCTGGGTCCTGATTAGGCCCTTACTCCTAAGATGTGGCCTATCCCTCAAATATTATCTCCACCCCTTGCCCTCTCATTGTCTGGGCTCCAGCTCATTGGCATTCTCTTTAGATCCTTGACCACACCAGGGCCTCTTCTGCCCTCAGAAGCTTTGTGTAAGCTATTCTCTGCCTGGAAAACTTTTACCTCCACCTTTTACAGGTACCAGTCTCAACATCACCTCCTCAGAGAGGCCTTTGCTAGTTTTTCTACTTAAAATGTCCCTCTGCCTCTCCATATTAGCCTCTTGTTTCTTTCATAGAATTCATCACATTTAATTTGTTTACTTATGTCTTGTCTCCCTAACTGGAATATAAACTCAAACTCCTTGAAGAGAGAAACCAGATCCTATACTATACATATTTTTAAACTTTGGAGCCTATAACAATATTTGGGACTGAACAGGGATTTAATAAATACTAGTTTACTGAATTAATAAATGAGTAGAACATTACAGTATAATGCTTTTCTGGACTGAGCCTCTTCTTACCTAACCATTGAATATCAACCTGAATGGAACCGTGAAGAGTCCTGCCACCTAGGACATTTTTTTACCCCATCAGTCTGAGTGACATGCCTGTAAGGATTCCAACAACATCCTGAGCTTAGTCTACATGAGGCAGTATTATCAAGTGGGTGGGGGCCGAGGCAAATTGCCTGGATTTGAGCCATATTATTTACTGCTACTTGTGACTTCAGGCACTTTAATTTCATATTACTTCACTTTCCCTTTATGTAAAATAGAGCTAGTAATCTAATCCAATCTGATTTTTGGAAGATGAAATCAGATAGTGCCGGTCAAGTGCTCAGAACATTATCTGGCTTACACAGTAAGAACACACAATTTTAACCATTATTCTTACACAACATCAACACAAACAATCCATAATCAATCTACAAAACAAATTGGGGTGAGCTTATTATATGAGCCAGTGTGAGGACCATATAGCTTGGGAAGGCTCCTTCACCAAGGAAGGAAGCACTCCAAAGAAGTGAAGGGTACAGCATGGGTATATACCATCTTGGAACAAAGAACATACATCAAAGATGACAGGACTATCTCTTTTACTACAGTCACAAGTTGTTTTGCTATCACAGCAGGTCAGTGGTAACGAGATGAACACAGCAGTTCACAAGATGTACACAGTAGGTCAGTTTGACCCTTAGTTTCTGGGAAGAAGTGCTTATCTTTAAAGAAATGCTGTTGTGGGGGGAGGCATACATCCCTATCTTTAAAAATATCATTCTTTGCTTTGTAAATGTTTAAAGCTGACATACAATGCATGCTTGACGGGCCATGACAGGCCTTTCTGGAAAAACAAGGTCAGGCCAAATTAGTTTTAAACCAAATGGCTTCCTCATATACCTCTCTGTCTGTCTCTCTATATACTTTTCTTTTTGCTTTTCATTTATTCGTCAACAGTAATTTCTTGTTGTCTCTTCCCTACATTACATTGAAAATTCTTCAAAGACTGAAATACTATCCTGTTCACCCTTGATTCCTAAGCATCTGATACAAAGCTGGGTTTCACGTTTACTTGTTTTTCCGTCTCTCTTTTCCCTGCAAGCCCTCCCAATGGCTCCAAACAAATCTCTTTTTGTGTTTTTCCACTGCTTAAAATCTTCCCACTGCCTTTAGTTTGGTCTCAATTTGTTATAAAGGCCATCAAGGACCAAGAAACTCTCAATTATTTGTCTTTCTCTGAACATGCCATTAGTTTGTTTCTACATAACAATGTAGAAATAATTTTTTTTCCAAATTTTCTTTCCCTTGTAAACTCACTTATGGAGTAGTAGTAAAGCAAAATTACATTTTTATCCCTTTGGACAATAATCTTTATTCAAATGTCCTTGCAGATTTCACCATATTATTAGTTAACCAATTTTTGATAACTTCTGTAGTTTCAATTTCTCAATAGTGTTTAACCAACTGTGTACTCCAGGGCCTCAATAAATGTTTGACTCAAATTTGCTATTATGTGAATTACAAAGCTAGATTAAAATACAATATAATTCCTTTTCCCAACTAAAAACAAAACTAGTAGGCTTTTGTGACAAGCGAGCTAGTTGCATCCTGTGCTGCCTTTAGGTAGGCCTGGGACACCAACTGTGAAAATACATCCGGTAACCGGAGCAGAAAGTGGTGACTGCAAAGGGACCAGCCCAGACTCGTCCTAAATAAGTGTCCGATTTCCAGAAGTGAATCAGGAGTCCCACGGAGTGACACAAAGCATCTTTTCCCTTAGGCTGAAAGGTCCGCCAATAGGCAGTTCAGGTGAGAAAACCTCGCCATCTGCGCGTACACAGCACCGCAGACCCCGCGTAAAAAACTCCGGCCACTTAACTACTGGAAACGAGACTCCCTCCACGGACATCCGGGCTCCGGGGGGCGGGGCGACGTGCTGACGTTACGTCACGTTCCCTTGCTCGTCCCGCTTCCCGCCCCCTCTCCGCACTGTGACGTTCCCAGGGAGGAACGAAGCGTAAACAGCGCAAGGCCTTTCGGGAGCGGGATTGTTTCACGCAGGAAGCAGGCTCCATTTTAGCGCCGCCCGCCGTCGCCATCTGTTTCCCTTCCCTCCCCCTACCCCCTCCGGTCCCCAAGCCCCACGGGAAGGCTGGGCCTAGGCCGCCGGAGGTTGGAGTGAAAGGAGGGAAGGGGAAAAGGGAGAAGGGGAAGAAACGGGGAGAAAAAGAGTGAGTCGAGAAGGGTAAGTGCTAGAGGCCAAGGAGCGAAGCGCGCAGCCCGGCGGACGGACTGACGGACGCGTCCGAGCTTCTGCTGCCGCGGCTGCGGCGCCGGCGCGAGTTGCGTCGAAGCGGCGGCGGCAGCAGCGGAAACAGGCGGGGAGCAATGGCGGCCGACAGCCGGGAGCAGAAAGGTTAGTGCGGAGAACGGTGACGGGCGGAGGCGGGGCTCGGGAGTGGCTCGACGGAGCCGTGGTAGTCGTTGCGGCGTGGGGGTTGGGGAGGTTAGCCTGCCCCGCGCGGAGCTGGTCCTCCCCCACCGAGACGCTTGCACTCTGGAAAAGAGCAGGCCTGCCCTTAGTCCTCGGTTTCCCTATGGCCTAGTGTTTATCTCGGCTAGGGTTTTTCTTTGGTCCTAATTTCCCTTTTCACTTTCCGTTTAGCTGTTCTGGGCGCGGCTGAGACAAGGCCTGTTCTGAGTTGCAGGCCCTTAGGTTTATTTGCTGGTAAGATTATGCGGATGTAATGCGTATTTTGAGAACAGCCCTTCTGGGCTGAAATTTCGAAAACCCTGAATGCCACGATCAAAGCTGGTAGTCTGTTGAGTATATTTAAGAAGTGGTATAGGTGGGTTATTAATCTCGAGAAATACGTACTAGTAACTTCTGGCTGTTCCTGTACAATAGGCCAAGTGGCAGGAATTGCCTGTTTGGTTTCTCAAATCCTTATTTTTGAAAACATGATGTTTGAAAAGATAATTTTATGGTTTAGACTTGGCAAAAAAAATTTTGGTACTATTCTGATAGAAACACATTGTGCGCAGCTCCCAGAGAGTACAACCAGGAAGAAATGGGTGTAATTTATAGAGAGGTAGAGAGAGAAAATTTCAGTGAAATATCGGAAGAACTGATGTTGCCAGAAAGCAATGTCTTGTGTTTTGAAATACCGACCTCTCAAGCTCTAGAGATGTTAACGTAGATTCTGGATCAATATCTGTCTGGAGAGTAGTCTGTATTAGATGGTGCTTTAATGGTGGTGACACCTAAAATATGGTGTCTTTTCCAACCCTAAGATTACCGTAGTAGTTTTGAAAGGTTATAATTAATAAAAAATATGGCATAGCTGCTGCCCTTTATTTCACAGATCTACTCTTTTGTGTGGCCAATTAATTTTGGGGTGGGAATTTGTTAAATGAGGTCTAGAGTCAAGTTGCATTCGACCTTTGATCTTCTCTTCAATTTTACTCCTTAAGCGAAAGAAGAGTCTTCATGTTTCAATAAACTGTTCTAGGATAGGGACAAGCTTGGGAAGTGGAGAGGGTGGGAATATGTTTAAGATATTGCTCCTTTTCTCAACTTAGTTCAATGCTGAGGTTGTAGTAGCTTAATTTTCCTTCCTTAAACGAATCCAAAAAACCCCTCTGCCCTTTTTTTGGGAAATCCTAAAAGAGTGTAAACATAGGATTACGTGGTGTTAGTAAAAAAAAGAAACTGCTTTTAATTAGTAGTGAAGTTAGTTATTAAGATAGATGATTTTAATCAATAAGAATTCAGCTAGCATTTGATTGTGTCAGAATGTAATCTCTGAGTTGTGTGTATGGAGTGGGTGGTGGTTGTGGTGGATAAATTGTCCAGCTTTTGAAAGGCCTCAATTTTTGTAGTTTTTGAAAAATTTAATTTCCATAATTGAACTTCTTGTTTGAAAATTTCTGATATAAGTGCTTATCTTTATAGTTTAGATCAAAGATTGTCTCTTAGTTTACTGGGAAAGCTAGCAAATGCAGACCTACTGGAATTGCTTATTTAATTTTGGAATGGCAAGATTTCTAGAATAACCCACTATGCATATAAGGAAACTGAGTTACACAGCTTGAATATTAGCCAGAATTAAAATCAATATTTGACTCTTCTTTCTCATACTGGAACAAGGAAAAGTGGGAAGCTAAATACTTAATATCATCAGTTATCTTATATGAAACATTAGGAAATTACAAAGATAAGCCCTGTAAGAATCTTAGACATGTCACAAACTGTAGGTCCCTTTTTAAATGGTTTCATAAATGATGTAAGATCTTGATCAGAAATGAGTTTAAATGGCAGAAATTTGCTGTTAATCACGGAACAGTTAAAAGACTTTTGGTCACAGAGTCCTTGAAGTATTGGGCTTTGAACATTAGCTGTGTAATTAACAGGCATTAACTTCTATAATGCTTCTGTAATACCCATACCTGGAAGCTGAAGCCTTTGTAACTGGACAAACTGCCAGCTTCCCCTGATTCCTGTGGTGATTATTTGTCCAAAAATTGGATTTGAAAGACATTGGAATGTTGCTGGTGGTAAATGCCATTTTTTATATGCAGAAATATATGTTTTATTATAAACACCTTGTATAAATTTTACTTCTTAAGCTGTTACAGAGTTCTCTTTGAAGAAAAGTTATAAAAGTTTAATATATCCAAAATGTGGATAATGAGTTGCCACTTTCAAAAGTAACCTGTTTTCTAGATTGCGAGACTGAAAGCTCCATGAGGGCCAGGAGTATGTCTGTCTTGTTCATCAGGTTTCTAATGTACAGTAATTGTGTCTCAATGCCTTGGATAGATGATTTACAAGGTTGTAAATAATTAGCCCAAGGTTGGACTTCATTAATAACTGGCTAGTTATGTGACGTTTACTATTGATATCCAAAGCTAAGCGTTTCTCAGTTGAAACTGTATATGTGCACACACACACACACACACAGACATACATAGGCAAGTACATATAAATATTTACACACCCATATGTATATACATACTGTAGCCCTTGCTATAGTAAGTCCTTAGGATAAGGTTGACTTTTTTGGTTCACTTTAGTTAGGATTCTATAAGCATAGAGTATGTATTGATATTCCAATGTATTTGTTTTAACCGTAATAGAAGTAGGATTAAAAAAAATTTAAAAATGCTCTCCTTAAACTTCAATCGTATCCTTTTCAGAAGACAGGAAATTTGGATGGGATGGGAAATCCAAGTTTCTACACTTCCTTTAGAGGAATGACCGTTTTGAATGACAAAAAGTAACTTGAGAGACTGGTGTAATGTAAAACGTAATAGAAGGGGAGGTTCCAGGAATTCTTGCTCCATGGCCAAACTCCACTAAAACTAAAATGAGTTAAAATAAAAAGTGTAATGTACTTTGGTGCCCTGTGTTGGAAAACAAAATGTGTAGTGTGTTTAACTGCCCAGTTTTCTTTATTTAAATGCTCTGGGTCTTAGTCTGATGCTGGACCCTGATATAACTAGTACTTTGTATTTCCTGACCCACAAGCTTACCAGGTCAAAAAAATGCACTCTCCCGGATAAAGGTTAATTTTTTACACTGATGTCTCTGGGGTTAAGGTTTCTGGCCTTCTTGGGCCAGGAATTTCAAGATCAAGGTGTGATTTTGGTATAGTGGAAAGAGCACTTAATTTGGATTCAGAGTTGTTAGATTTTAGTCTAGTCACTTTAATTCTGTGGGCTTTGTTTTGAAATTCTTGTTACATACATAACCTTCTAAAGGTTAAACTACTTTGAAAGCCAGTTAGATTTTTAAGTTCCTACGTTTATCTAAAACAAAGAAAAATCCCCCAGGCAAGCAACAAAAAACAAGCCTTGGGTCTGGCCCTGTGCCCTAGTGGTTAAGTTCGGCGCTCTCTGCTTCAGCAGCCCACTTTGGTGGCCTGGTTTGGTTTCTGGGCGTGGACCTACACCACTCTTCAGGGGCCATGCTGTGGCAGCAACACATATACAAACTAGAGGAGGATTGGCACAGATAGTAGAGTGACTCTTCCTCAAGCAAAAAGAGGAAGATTGGCAACACATGTTAGCTCAGGGTGACTCTTCCTCAGCAAGAAAAGGAAAAAAAAAGCCTTGTTACTTCTAACATCTTGTCAGTTTTTGAACAGTCTCTAAAAACAATGATTCTTTTGATTTCCTTTTTTTCCTCCTATACCTCTGGATCTGTACCTTTATCTCAAAGCTCAGTTTTCTGGTAGTTTGTGATAACTAAGACTGTGCTAGCTTGCGCCAGTGATGATAATGAAGTCCATATATATTATATGTTGTCAAGGCAAAATGTTCACAGATGATTGTGTTTCCACAGAGGAATCCAGCTAGCAGCAGCCTGCTTTGTTTTGTTTTGTTTTTTTTGAGGCAGTGTTTAAAAGTCAATTTCAAATAAAAATCTGAATTTGGGAATCCTCTTGAAAATTTGGAAGATCTGACAATACGGTGCTTGCCTTCTGTCAAGGCAGTTAATCCACTGCAGTTGAGTAGGATTGTCCTCTTTAGCATTCCTACTCTTTCACAAAGTATCGTATATACTAAAACTGGAATTTGGTGTCCCTGTGCTTCAGTGTCTATTGAGCTGAACCTTCAATTTATTTTAGTTATTTAACATCAGTGTTATTCAGGAGTGACAGGCTTATATGCATACTAGGGTTAGGCAGATAAAGTACTTGTTTAATACAAAGGTAATTGTATTAGGTTCAAAAAAATAGAAGAGCATGTTCTATGTTCAGGCAGAATTAGTAAATATGCTGATTTACCAGGTATAAACATAGATTGTCTCATACAGAACCTTGACACATGTTACGTTCTCTGTGTCTTAACAGAAGTCTAGGAGCCAGCCTGGTGTTTAAGTTAGTGCGCTCCACTTTGGTGGTCTGGGGTTTGCAGGTTTGGATCCCCGGCGCAGACCTAGGCACACCCCTTGTCAAGCCATGCTGTGGCAGGGGTCTCACATATAAGGTGGCGGAACATGGGCATGGATATTAGCCCAGGGCCAATCTTCCTCAGCAAAAAGAGGAGGATTGGCAACAGATGTTAGCTCAGGGCTAATCTTCCTCACCAAAAAAAAAGGAAGTCTATCAGGACTGCTCCAGCTGTTTGTTTTCAAGTGAGATCTGGGACCCTTATGATCAGAGAGTCCTTTAAAAAAGTGTAGGGCCTGGATGTTTATACTAAATTCTTGGAGTTTTCAAAAACAAAGTGTCCAAGGCTTTGGTGTATAACTACAGGCTGTTAGTGTATAACTTTTGAATGGATTTGAATTTTAGCTGTAAATGAAAATACTGTTAAATGAAACATTTTGTGTTTCACTTTAGCTAATTTGTTGCACTGGTGCACTGTGAAAAAAATCATTTTGTTGTGGCATCTTAAACATAATTTTCAAGGGTTTAGAATGATTTTTAAGGACTAGTTGGTATAGTTCTTTATATAGACTTATCAAAAAACTTGTGGTGCTTTATCTCACAGAAATACTGCATTAGAGTTATTTTTGTAGTACATGAATTGTATGTTCATAGAAATCTTAACTTGGCTTTGCTGCTAACCTTTGTTCATTTTACTGTTAATATTCTTAGGTTGGGGTGCTGATGTCAAACTACTGTAAAGTAATTGAATATGTACATATCTCTATACAGAATAATAATGTTAAATTTCGGGACAAAGAGAGTAATTTAAAACATTTATTAAGGTAGTTTAAAGAAAGTTACCCTAGAGAACTAGGGGTTGTAACTTTATCTTTTAAAGAGATAATTATTTCTTTCCAAAAAGGATATGCCTTTGATGATTAGTCTTTAATAGCAGTAGTTTCTGAGAATATTTGAATAGTCTTTCTCTTCTTTATAACTAACTCATTCTAAATTGAAAAAATGAATTAAAATATATACAAAGTGTACTTTCACTAGCTAATGAAAGAAGTGGTCAGAAGAAGCAGCTTAAGTTAGCTTTATAACCCAATACTATAAACTCACCTTTTTAAAACAGATTTTGATTTTAAAAATACACCTTACATTTATAATTAAAATCTTTAAACAAAACTAAGTAGATGGTGGTAGTTTTGAAAACATCTACGAAGTACTTGACACTTTTCTCAACAATAGGTGGAGTGAATGTTTCCTTTGTTTGAACCTGGGTAGACTTTTCTGGTTGCCTCTGAATAAAGTACTGTGGTGTGTTGCTGAGCTTCTCTCTGGCCCTTTCTCTTTTGGGACGTACATCTGTAGAGTCCTGAACCACCATGTAAGAGGTCTGTCTACCCTGAAGCTGCCATGGTGGAGAGTGACCACAGAAAGAAATGCCCTAGAAGCCCCAGCTGTTTTGAGTCTTCCCAGCCTAGGTGCCAGCCAGACATGTGAATGAGCAGGCCTTCAGATGATTCTGGCCCTAGCCACCATCTGACTTGCAGCCACACGAAAGACCCTAGTTGAAGTCCAGAACCATTAGCAATAATAATGAATGAT
Organism: Tapirus indicus; assembly: GCA_031878705.1. Classification (NCBI taxonomy): domain Eukaryota; kingdom Metazoa; phylum Chordata; class Mammalia; order Perissodactyla; family Tapiridae; genus Tapirus; species Tapirus indicus. Next base: position 52,656,874 of record CM062919.1, read on the forward strand.
TGTGTTGTTTTAAGCCACCAAGTTTTGAGGTGGCAGGTTATACAGCAATAGATAATCAGAACATGTAAATATTTGTCTTACTGAAAAAGGATTTTGTTTTGTGTTCTGGACCAGATTTTGTATATCACTTACCCTAGTCATTAACAAAAGGCTTGTGGCAGGCAGGATTTATTAGAATCTAATAGTGATAGGGAAAGGCTTATAGATTGAAAAACTCATCAGGAGATTCAGATAACTGCTCTTCTGTTTCCTTCCCAAAACACTGATCTTTTTTATTCCAAATGCCTCTTATCAGAAGGGAAGAAATTGGAGCTCAGACTGGGACTTTCCCAAGGATACCTAGCTCTTAATAGATGACCTGGATTTTCTTACTTTCAAATGTAAATCTCTTTCTCCTGTGTATTATATTGCAGTAAATATATAAGTGGTTTCAGTGATGGAGGAAAGTAACCTAAAATGTGGTCGTTTATATGGGGTCAGCAAACTTTTTGGAGAGGACCAGATAGTAAATAATATTTTAGGCTATGTGGGCCACATAAGGCCTTTGTCATGTATTATTCTTTGCTTTTTTTTTTTTTTAACACAACCTTAAAAATGCAGAAACCATTCTTATCTTGTGGGTCATCAAAAATAGGCCATGGGCTGAATTTGTCCTGCAGGTCTTAGTTTGCCAATATTGTGATAAAACCACAGTTAGGTTGCTGATGTCATGGACTATAATATGGATAAGAATGTGTAGACCATCGAGTGAGGATGTTATGGTTGATCTTAAATTTAAGAGGCTATAATGTTGGTAATACAAAGCTTTTTGGTACACTAATTTGAAATTAATATACTAGTGCACACCACCCTTTTAATATTTTGCATTTTTGTTGTTTCCTTATACTTTGTTTAAAGGTGCTTTTGATGTTCCCCATCTAATTTAACCCTAGATTTAGAAAGCCTTAACTCTAGACTGATAGCCATCTGTTTCTGGACAACTGAGTTTGGTTGACTTGAACTTCTGAGCTTCTGTTTCTTTATTTGCAAAGTAATGGATGATAAAACATACCTTATGTGTTTCATATGATACATATATACGATATATATGAAAGTGATAAAATGTTTTAAAAGTAAGCATTGGTTAATATTTGTCTTAAAAATGTGTAGCTACTTTCTAAAACTGCAACCAGTCTCAATTTGACTGATACAATTATTTGTTAAAGCTTTTTTAGGTAATATCCTTTTTTATAGGGAAACCATGATTTAGGCATGTCTGAAATTTAAGTTGATTTAAATTAACCTGCACAATTCTTTCATTTTATATTAGATTTATCACATAAAGTATATAATTTCATGTGAATGTTCAAGCTTTTGGCTTGATTTTTCTAATTAAGAACTGGTGATTTCATGGAAAGATTTGTGTAGCACTATATTTACTTAATTACCTATTTTGTTTTGATAGTTTTAAGTTTTTTCTTTTTGGTTCTGGAAATGTATTTGATTCTGTCAAGATCTATTGGACCCACTTTTTTACTAACTAGAGAGTTTTGATCCAAGAATCATTAAGTGTCTGGATTTTTTTTCTATTGAATTGTATGATTTTTTAATTTATAATATAGAGTCTAAAGATTGCCACCATTCAGATCTTGAGCAAATTTCTTATTTAGTGAAAACATGAATCCAGAAGATGAGAGAACCCTTTCTGGTTGGCGTGTCTTGATTTTAAATAACATTTAAAAACTAAGTAAACAAAAATGAAAACAATCCATATAATGTATGTTCATTTTAGAAGAACTGTAAGGTGCAGATAAACATCATTACCACTGAAAGAAATCAATTGCTATGCCATTCTAGTCATACTTAATTTTGAGATGCTCTTATTAAATAGCAACTGTGTCTGACTCCAAATACAGAGGAAGATGTTACTGCCACATATCCTAAGTAACCTTGCCTTCCTTCTTATCATACCTATATTTAACTATTTTAGTTCTCTTTACTCACTGATTTCTATCCCCCTTTGGGGAAATTTGGATTCCATCTAACCTGTTTATAGACATCAGGTTAATAGCCTCTGTTATACTTTGTGGGATTTGCTTTTCAGCTGGAGCCATAAGTATAATTGTTCTGTCTCATCAGTTTTAATGACTTTGTACTTCTGTTTGCCACTCTTTAAATTTGGAAAGATATTTTTGATCAGAATACTTAGTGTTCAAAACATTTACCATTAGCCTTAGTGCATTATAAAAAAAAAAACAGTTTAAAGTAGTAAATATTTTCATGTATTTTCTAAGATTTATTTTGTCCTATTGGTGTGGGAATGGGGTGACAAAACTGGGTTCTAGGTTTTCATGATTACTGAATTTGTTAATTATAGTTAGTAGTTCCCTTCTCTGAATAAGTTGCACTTTTATAGTCCATACCAGTAGCCTCAGACATTTTTGATTGTGTAGCACATCAATAAGTTTTTTCTTTATAACTTTATTTTGACATTATTTCAGACAAACAATAGCTATAAGAATAGTACAAAGAATTTTCTTTTACTTTTCAACTACGTCCCGCAAATGTTAACATTGTACCACATTTGTCTCTCTCTCTTTCATTCTCTCTCTCTCAGTATATGTATGTGGATATATGCACGCAGACACACTTTTGTCCTGAACCATTTGTCAGTTGCAGACATGATGCTTCTTTGCCCCTAAATACTTAAGTATGTATTTCCTAAAAATTAGGACTTTCTTCTACCTAACTATAGTACTATCAAAATCAGGAAATTAACATTGATATTTACTATAATCTACAGACCCTTAGATTTCACTAGTTTTCCCAGTTATGTCTTAGATCACGTGCTGTATTCAGTTATCATTGCTCTTTAGTCTTCTTTAATCTGCAGTCGTTTCTTAGTGTTTGTAATTTCATGACATTGACATTTTTTGGATGCCCCTTAATTTGGATTTGTTTGATGTTTCCTCATGTATAGGTTCTTATTTTGCATTTTGCAACAGAATTGTTCTATTCTCAGTGCATCCTACCAGGAAGTCCGTGATGTTGATTTGACCCACTACTGGTGATGTAAACTTTGATTACTTAAGGTGGAGTCTGCCTGGTTTCTTCACTGTTATTTTTCCCTTGGTAATCAATAAGTATCTTGTGGGGAGTACACAATCTTTGATAAATGTGTATTTATTTATAAATTATACACATGCATTTCTATACTAATTTATTGTGCACATTTTAAAGCTGTTAGAAAAATTAGAAATTAAAGGATGAGATACAAATATAGATGTTTTGACATATTCTTTTTATACCCCAGTATATCTTTTTACCCCCTATGGAGTGTATACTCTTCCTGGCTTTATAGACCAGAACTCTGTATCATGTCCTTTACCTTGTATGGTTTTATAGGAATTATTCTTGTGTCTTGATCCTGAAATAAAATCTCCTTGAGGGTTATATTCTCATACTTCCGTAGCTTCAACATAGTAAGTACTCAAAAATAAATGCTTAATGATAATGATTTTTTCCTATTGTTTTTAATTTTCTTGCTTTCAGATGGAGAACTCAATGTTCTAGATGATATTTTGACTGAAGTACCAGAACAGGATGATGAACTGTATAATCCAGAGAGTGAACAAGACAAAAACGAGAAAAAGGGTATGTAAGATTTCTATTATTTTTGTTAAAATAACAGTGTAAATAGAGATTTAATTTCTTAAAGAATTAATTTTATTAAAAAAAAAAGAAAATGACTTTGCTTTTGTACTTGTTCCTTGAGGCAGTTAACACCAAAAGCACAATCGTAACAAATTGTGGTACTCGGTTCCATATGAGTAAGAGTAATTGGTTTTTTTCAAATGTGTCGAAACATCTCAAATACATGAATTTATTCCAATATTTGAAAGCTGTGTTTTCTTTATGATTAACTTTGGAGTAAAAATATTTCAGAAGACATTTTAAAGAAATGAGGCTTTTTTCCTCTTCGATATATATTATTTATTAATCTTTGGTGAAATGGAATGTGCAAACAACTTTTATATGTCTTTTTAAATTATATTTTTAAGGATCAAAAAGAAAAAGTGACCGAATGGAATCTACTGATACCAAGCGACAAAAGCCTTCTGTTCATTCAAGACAATTGATTTCTAAGCCATTGAGCTCGTCAGTTAGCAATAACAAAAGAATAGTTAGTACAAAAGGAAAGTCAGTCACTGAATATAAAAATGAGGAGTATCAAAGATCTGAAAGAAACAAGCGTCTAGAAGCTGATCGGAAGATCCGTTTGTCAAGCAGTGCCTCCAGAGAACCTTATAAGAGTCAACCTGAAAAAACTTGTCTCCGGAAAAGGGATCCTGAAAGGAGGGCCAAATCTCCTACACCAGATGGTTCTGAGGTAGTAAATATTCTTGCAGATATAAAACAGAAATCAGTTGTTTTTGAGGCTTTACAACTATTTATTCACTCTGACCTTGTCTTTTATATGACTGCTGATTCCCTTTTTCTTTAAACATCAGAGAATTGGGCTTGAAGTGGATAGACGTGCAAGCAGATCCAGCCAGTCTTCTAAGGAAGAAGTGAACTCTGAAGAATATGGCTCTGACCGTGAGACTGGCAGCAGTGGTTCTTCTGATGAGCAAGGCAACAACACTGAGAATGAGGAGGAAGGGGTGGAAGATGTGGAGGAAGATGAAGAGGTAGAGGAAGATGCAGAGGAGGATGAAGAGGTGGATGAAGATGGAGAGGAGGAGGAGGAGGAGGAGGAAGAAGAGGAGGAGGAAGAGGAGGAGGAGGAGGAGGAGGAGGAAGAAGAATATGAACAGGATGAGAGAGACCAGAAGGAAGAGGGAAATGATTATGACACTCGAAGTGAGGCTAGCGACTCTGATTCTGAATCTGTGTCCTTCACAGATGGGTCTGTCAGATCTGGTTCAGGCACAGATGGATCAGGTATTACTTTTTATATGTAAAAGTTTGTCTTTAAAAAAAAAAATTGACCTGATTGATTTTACTTTTGAACATGTTTGAATTATACAATTTTTGAGGAGATGGGGATATTAATAAGACTGTCTTGTTATTTTTTATAGTTAATTATATGCTTTTGAATATTATAAATACATTTGAATAAGATTTACATACGTTAGTAAAGGCATTTCCCAGCTACAAATTGATTGTGTTATTGATGAACACAAATTGGATTATATCTCTATGAGGAAATGTATTTCAGGCTTTAATGTTATAAATTCTTAGATTTTCATACTAGTCAACTAGTAGCTTATTTAAACACTGATGTACTTGAAGTATACAGTATTCATGTGGAATTTGCTAGGTATTACATATTTCCATGTTAAATGCCTCTAGATCTCCATCATGTGGTAACAGAAGTCAAAACAACTTTATTTTTTTTCCTCTTGGGAGCACACACTTTTTTCCAATTCTTTATCTGTGGGTTAACTGACTGGGGCAGGATCCCCAGAGGGCTAGGTGTAAAGGATAGAAAATGAGAGTATAAAATTCTTGTGGAGAGATTGGGTAAGAGCCATTCTTGGGTCATTCCTTCAATACTACATTTCCTACCGCTTTACCATATCAGTTCATGAGATGTAAATGTAGGAATGGTAGGTAGTTGCAGTCACTAGGCTAAGGGGGCCCTCTTTTAGGGGGGAATTCAGAGTGTACAGCAAGGAGAGGTTAGGGTACTTAAAGACCGTTGGCCACTATATGGTGATTATGCTCTCATGGCTGTCTTATGTAAAGATGAAGCCAAATCTGCTACATAAGCAGAATATACTAAACATTGGAATACAAGAAAAATCCAGTTCTTTTGATATATAGGATAATGAAAATTTTATTATTGTAGAATTTTATCATTTCAGTGGTACATTGTTAGTAAATATATTCTTGATATAGTTTAGAGGGTAGAGCAAATGGCTGGCTATTTTCTAGTGATTGACAGCTGAAGTGCTTTCAACCTTTTGCTCACTAGAGTTCTAGGTTTGGGAGATTAGGTTTTTGAAGGGAGTTTGAGTTAAAACTGACAGATGAGTTAGTTGGGTTTGGTATAAAAACTTGTGGAATCTTTAATTCTACTCTTCCGTCATACTTTTTGCAAATTGATGGGATATTTTTTGTAATTTATAATAATGGCTAGAGAACAAAAATTGCATTGGCAGTATGAATGAATATTCATTTATTGTAGAGAATGTGCAGCTTCCATAGGGATAGGGAACATTTTATTATGAGAATCTTCTTTTTGGCATCCGTGTTAGGAACAGTATTTCTTAAACTTGAATGTTTGTCTTAAGTCAAACAAGGAAGACTTATTTAAATGGATAGGGCCTAACATAGCTACATTTTTAACAAGCTCCTAACTGATGCTGACACTGCAGCAAGCTACTTGATAACACTTTATATTTTTGTGAATAAGATACTTCAAATTGAATGGTAGCCAATATTTTATAAAACCTTTATATCAAAACTGTTAATAGAAGAGGTTTATTGTTTTAAAAGGGTTACCTGGAACTCTTATACTTTCATTATTAAAGGAAAATTCGAGGATTTTCCTTGGAAGATCCCTTTGTGGAACATGCTTTAGAGACTGTGGTATGCAGGAAATTATTTTTATTTGAGTAGTTTATTTTTGTTAGTGCCATGGAGTTGATTCTGACTCTTAGTGACCCTGTGTACAGCAGAGCAGAACCTTGCCCATCTTTTTGCACCATCCTCTCATCTTCTGGCACTCTATCAGACAATGCTATGCTGCTCATAGGGTTTTCATGGCCACTTGTTTTTTGGAAGTGGGTGATCTTTCTTTCTAGGCTGTGTTAATCTGTAAGCTCTGCTGAAACATGTCCACCATGAGTGACCCTGCTGGTATTTGAAATGTTGGTGGCATAGTTTTCAGCATCACAGCAACACATAGCCACCACAGTATAGCAACCGACAGATGAGTGCTGTGGTTCACTGAGTGGGAAAGGAACCCGCGCTGTGGCTGTGAGAGTGCCAAATCTTAGCTGCTAGACCACCTTCTCTTTATAATAATGTGTAAAAGAAAAATCGGTTTGGGACTCCTTGATGCGGAGATGTCAATTTTTAAATAAGAGAGATCACAGTTTAGTTTTTGTGTCATGAATTTTCTAGATTCCAGTTTATTGTACCTTATTTTTTCTCAGAATTTTCAGTAACTTCCTTACAAAAGTAACACATTATGGTGTTTGTTAAAGCTTTTATTTGTTTACATAACTTTCATTGTTCTTTTGACCTGAGAATAATAGTTGAAAGATGGGAACATAAACTTAAGAGCAATGGGAGTTACATATACAAAAAAGATGAAAAATCCTTGGAGATTTCTCATGGCAATGCTAGATTTAACATTATATAAAAACAGTTGGGCAGGATCTTTCTTCTGTTTCTATTGTTTTTCCTGCATCATCTTAGTGAGAGATCCTTTAAATACTTTGAAACCATAAAGTATTGTTTTTAAACAGCAGCAAGAAATGTATTAACCTTAGTGATCAATTCATAATTTGAAAGAAATAATTAAAACAAATTTTTTAACAAGGTTTTATTTTTCTAATCTGTTCTATGTGGATTGTGATATTCATTGATTCAATGAATCCAGTTCCTACTCTGTGCCAGACACTATATAGGAATGTGTAGTCAGTGAACAAAACAGACATGTATAAGAAAGAGATTTGGAATTTTACAAAATCTCCTGTCTCATCTATTTGGGTGAGGTTCTCAGTCATTTTATACTAAAAGGCTTTAGTATATTCATTTGAAGTCTTATGGTTTGCCCTGAGGGAAAGGATTTTAAAACTTTTGAAAGTCAGGTATCATTATTCAAAGCCAGCAAGCCTGGAAATAAATGCTTTTTTCTATAGTTGGTTATTTGAAATATCATTATGCCTCCATGGTTGCTAGCTTTAAATAGGCTTGGCTCTGTAATTGTGCCAACATGTGCTGCTTTGGTCTTTCCTTTCAGCTCTCAGTTAGGAAAATCAGCATCATTTACAAACTTCTTGTTAAATGTACTTGGAGAAGCAGTTAGTAAATTACAAAGGGAAAGGTGCTTAAGGAAAAGGAACTTGTGATGTTCTTGGAGTTTCCCGTCTTTAAACTAGTTAGACCTAGAATTCACTTCCGAGCTTAGTTGTAAAATATCTTTTCTATTCACTCCGTAGGAATAGAGCTCAGGGCCTGTACTTTCAAGTTAGAGGACTTGCATTTGAAACTAGGTTTTGCCAGGAATTGTGGAATCCTGGCCAAGCTGTCCAACCACCCCTCTAAGTTGAGGTTTCCTTTCTGTAAATAAGAATAATGGCATTATGTATCTCATGAGCTTGTTATGAGGATTAAGGGAGATCATTTATTTAAAGCTTTTAAAATACCTAAATAATTTATAGAGTTATTATAGGAGACTGTATGCAAGCAAGATCATTGATTATTTTTTTTTAGCTTTCTGTTATTTTTATAAAAGTAAGTACATGCATTTTCTCCAGTCATAGTCCTTCTTATCTCCTAGCTGAAAAGTAAAGGAGCTTACAATGGTATAATTAAAACCAATAAACAGAGCCAGGAGAGCCTAATTCCATTTAGGTCCTCATTTATATGCTTATAAAGTTCCAAATTAAGCTTGAAATGTTTCTTGCTTGACAAGTAATGCAAACCTTTTCTGTCTACTGAGGATTCCCAACTTTTTTATAGAAACACATAGGCTATCATTGCGATTTTAGGAATACATTTTAAATTGAATTTGAAAATAGCAGTAATCTCGGAAGGAAATGGTCAAGAAGGAGGAAATTGAAGACACAAAAGCAAGCAATGGCAACTGGAAGGAAATCACTAATTTACTACAGTGTATTTTTTTTTTTTTTTAACAGTTGGAAAGCTTTGGGTTATAGGGTTCATCAGACATCTAAGATAGAATCAGAGTTAGAATTGGAATGAAGAATCATAGAATACTTTTTAAAAAGAGGACTTAGAACAGTGGTACCTGATGCATAGAAGGGAACACAAATTTTATTGAAGGAAAAACTGTTGCTTTGTGGATTTTTTGCTCCCCTTCTGGAAAGCTATTCAAGACCACCTTTATATAGATGATAAGTCGTTCTCAGTTATGACCATATGTTTTTATTTGATTGAAGTTGGCGGGAGAAACAACAAAATGTCCTTAGTTTTTGAATAGTGTCTTTGAAATGGAACACCTTCTGAGGAAATGGAGGGATCAGGAGAGGTTAGCAATGACTAATACTTAGGGATTATTCAAAAACCAGACAGGTAATGATACATTCTTGTTTGATTACCTACTGTAATGTTTTGTAATGTTGTAGATTTTGTAATGTTTTAAACAAAATCTTGTTTGAATTCTTTTTAGATGAAAAAAAGAAGGAAAGGAAAAGAGCTAGAGGCATATCTCCAATTGTTTTTGATAGAAGTGGAAGCTCTGCATCGGAGTCGTATGCAGGTATTCTCATTTCACTTTTATTTGTGATCATTATCTGATTCTAAAATAATCTATAGAAAGTATGTGGAGGCTGTGGTTTAGTGTGAACTTGTTGATGTCCATTAGTATTGATTTTTGGCATGTTCAGTGTAATACTTCTAGAGGAAACTAAGCTTTTTCTTATTATTTTAATCCTGTTCTGTTACTGCTTAAGTGGAATTTCACTTTTTTTTTCTTGGAAGATGATGATTCAGTGACTAGTTTTCTGAGTGGGAAACTGTTCAATTATACATATTAAAAAAAAAAAAATCCAAACAACCCAAAATGCAAAACACTCGTACACATTGACAAGTATTTTTTTGTGTGTGTGGGTGCGCCAGGAAGAATAATTTGTCTTGAATGAGAACTTTATGTGACAAGACTGTAGAAATTTTGTCTTATCTCTATTAAGGCTCAATCTGAACAAATGTACTTTGGCTAAATACAGGTTCAGAAAAGAAGCATGAGAAATTATCATCTTCCGTTCGTGCTGTCCGAAAAGGTATCATTTAAATTTGAAATTGTTTTCATTGCATGCTGCATAAAGTCATTATTTTGCCTTATTGGTTCCCCATTAATAGTTCGTTTTAATGTAGTAATGTTCTGATATATTACATTAAGGAAAAAAGTTAATAATGTAGTCTTACATAGAGCTCCATATTCACTTCTTACTGCATATCTTATAGAACAATAGCAGACATCTCGGGATATTTTACAGTTTTTGGATACAATGGATGGTATATATTTTTTAATAGCATGATGGTCTGTCAGTCTTTAAATGAGTAATATGATAAAAGAAATCTATAAAATTGGTAGCCATTTTCATATCTAAATACGGATCTGATATATCGGAACATCACTAGATTAGGTTTACCTTCTTGCAAAATGCTGGTGTCTTTTCTTAGCTTTGCTTTATTATATGTTGTGGCTTAGCTTTATCAGGTTGAATGGGTGATAATGAATTTCAAAAGTTTAGCTGGGTTGTGGAGGGCTAATTTCAGTTAGTATAACTTACACTCTTTTGTGTGATAATGGCCTCTGGTTAATCATCTTGGATTTCTTTTTTTCAGATCAAACCAGTAAACTCAAATATGTCCTACAGGATGCAAGATTTTTTCTCATAAAGAGTAACAACCATGAGAATGTGTCACTTGCCAAAGCTAAGGTATTAGCATCAGTTCTGTTGAAACTATCCTAATCTTGAAAAGTTTAAATGGGAAGATAGACTTGAATATCTCAAGTAGCATAAGATACTGTGATTTTCATTAAAGCTGTGAAGATCCACAGCCCATTTGCCACTTAGGGTCTGCTTTGTGGCTGGTTAGACAACCTGATAGTAGTTTGAGTTTTCTTTTAAATTTTTAAAAGACAATTTTAGAAGCCAAAGTCTTTGATATTGAGGAATATATATATTTTATGCTTTGTACTGTAAAAGATGTGTTTCTGTTGATTTTTGTGTTTCTGCATTCAATTGCTAACGTAATGTACTCATACTGTTTTTTTAAAGTTTAGTTAACCAATTTTTGTTTTATATTGATGCTTGTTTTACTCATTGAGATCTTGAAAATAAATCATTCCTTTATGGGGAGTTTCTTTTATTTGTAGAAGTAATATCACTTGGATTTAGAAGAAAAGGGGAGTTAGCTAAAGATCCACCCAAGCCTTTACAAAAATATGCCCCATTGCTGTAGGAGGTTGTAAGATACTAATTTAATTTCCTTTTTATGTTTTTGTTACAAAAATACATGTTTGTTACACTGACTATTATATCTTTCTATTCTTGGTTTAAAATGAGTAATTTACAGTTTCTACTGACTTTTAGAAAGTTAAAATTAAAGTTAAACATTTTTCTAACTGTATTTCTGTCAATGTTATCTGTATTTTTAATTTAAGTTGAGGATTACCCATCAAACCTTACAGATGAATAATACACCAAAGAGTTATCTAGTGGAAGTTTATTCTATTCTTCAGCTGGATGTAGGCGGAAGTAATTAATCACTTAGTGTGAAGGGGATCTAGTTTCTATGAGCAGATTGAACTGAATTAGAGCTTCTACCTTACTTTACCTTTCTATCTCTTTTAATCTTTCATGAACAAAGAATTGATTGAAATGCTTCAGAAATTAATAACTATGTTGCACCTCTGTGTAAAACACAAGCCTCTTCCGTCAAACTATTGATACGTAAAAATTTGAACTTAAATAGAAAGAATGAGACATGCTAGAAACTTGACAGAAAATTTCACTGTGTTTTTACCAATACAATAATTTTTAATTATTTGGTTAGGCACAGTTTTTCAAGAAGAATATTCTGCGTGTTGTGATTCACCTTCAAATGACATGTTTTTACCACAGTAAATGGTTGTGATATTAAAATAATTGTAGGTGACTGTTTTTATTATATAGAATTGTAGCCCATAAGAGTTGAACCTCCTGTGTGTTTACTAGTTGTTTTAATGATTTTATTAAGGTTGATGATTTTCTTTATATTTTTCCTGAGTTTTTAATAAGTTATTACATTATTTGACAGCTGATAAATAAGACTGTCATTATAGCTTACTTGAATTTAAAATATAACACTAGCAGTAACCTTGGTCTTTTGCAAATATAATTGGAAACATGAAAGATTTGGATTAATTTCAATCTGTGATCTTTATATCATTTGTATAGGGTGTATGGTCCACACTGCCTGTAAATGAGAAGAAATTAAATGCTGCATTCAGATCTGCAAGGAGTGTTATTTTAATATTTTCTGTCCGGGAAAGTGGAAAATTTCAAGGTAAGAATAAAAACAATTTTGATATATAAAAACATTGATTATATTAGCACCTATATATTATGTTGTGATTTGATTCCCTTAGGATTTGCAAGACTTTCCTCAGAATCACATCATGGTGGATCTCCTATACATTGGGTACTTCCAGCGGGAATGAATGCTAAAATGCTGGGAGGTGTCTTTAAAATTGACTGGATTTGCAGGTAAATTAACACACTGTAGTGTAGATAATTAAAGTTACCCTTGTTTTGAATGGGCTGCTGGTTGGAAATAATGTGAAATTCCACAGTCGTTCAGTTTGATTATTGTTTCTTTTTTTGATCTCTTTCCTAGGGTGATTTGGATCTATGAAATTTAACAATGTTAAAGTAAAAATATCATCAAACGCTTAGCTTATCTTGTTCACTACCTTTACAGTCTAATATAGGATGCAAAAGGTTATTTAGTGAGGAATTCTATGTATTACATTTGTTCTCTGTATTAGTAATATAACAGTAAATTTGTCATGGATTAGACAATTGCTTTGAATGGTTTCTGGCATATATCCGTATAACTTTAGTGATTTAACATGTCATTTAGTTGCTGTAGACTGGGAAAATAGTCTTTGATTTGGCTAACATTTTGGAGTTCGTAATGTAGTTGTGAACAAGTAGTGTTTTGTTTTTTTGTTTTTTTGTTTTTGGGGAAGATTGGCCCTGAGCTAACATCTGTGCCCATCTTCCTCAATTTTATGTGGGACGCCTGTCACAGCATGGCTCGACAAGTGGTGTGTAGGTCTGTGCCTGGAATCCAAACTTGTGAACCCCAGGCTGCCGAAGCAGAGCGTGTGAACTTAACCCCTGCGTCACTGGGCTGGCCCCAAGTAGTGTTTTTTAAGGAAGTTAGCAAACCATGTTTAGCTGGCATTGTGATTTTTTGAAACTGGAGTAATTAAGATTTGAATATGTTTATTAGAAAAATAGACCTGTTTTGAATACTGAGTTATTACCACTATTTTTATGTCCTGACTGAATGATTACACATTGTTAAAAAGATAATTAAAGAAGTCAATATAGGTTGATGTAAACTTTAAAACTCTATGAAATGGACAGTCTCCTGTGGAGAACTGCAAAATGAAGCAGAAGGGAGAAAGCTTTTATAGGATAAAGAATAAAGAACAAGGAAGAGACAAATAGGAGGTATCTGATTGGTTGGGGCTACATAGGCAATCTTGTTTGGGGTGAGAAAGCCCAGAGTTGGCTTGGTGTTTGGGAATTGGCTGACTGGATCAACTGCGTTTCTGATCAAGCAAAGGGTTTACAGGGACATGAAAGCTAAGTTTTGGTTTACTGACATGGCACCCTGGGTGGGAGTGGCTCCATCTTGGGCTTAGAAAGTTGTTTCAACAACATAAAACTAATTATTTAAGTGAACTTTATATAGCATGCACAAATCTACTACCTATAAAATTAATTTTAGTTAAATAAAAATTACCTGAAAGGGACCATATGGATATTTTGTAAGTTGTAAGTTGGCTTTGGTGTTGGATTTTGATGGGAATGAAGGAGTTGGGTAAGAATAAGAAGGAAAAATGCTATTCATATTCAGGAAGGCAGGCTAGCACAAGGAAGAGCAGGGAAACAGAAGCCATAGGATGGAGGGGAGAGGTGAAGGTGGGGTATATAGGTGGGATAGGGAGCCACCTTTTTTTATGAAGCAGGTAGTTAGTAAAGAGAAGAACAAAAGGGAAAAGTGAATAGTAATGTGGGCCAGCCTAAGGAGTTAATCCTTTAGTGTGAGACATGAGGAACTATGAAGATGAAGGGGCAATGATACAGTGGAAATAATGTATTAGGTTAATTGTTAATAGAGTAGCAAAAAGCTATATGTGTAAAAATATATCTTTACTCATCCTATCATTACTTTCTATAGGGATAAGTTAGAAGCAGTCTAAATTCTCTCATAGGAAATTGGTTAAGTAAATTGTGGTTTGTCACTTAAATGTAGTATGCAGAAATAATAGTCCATGTAACAACATGGAAAGATATAACAAATGAAAACAACATAATTATATTGTTGGAATGTGATATTACGGTGGTGAGACTGTTGGTGATACCCCCTACTCCCCTGCACTCAGGGTTTTTAAGTGTAAATTTGTAGTTCTTTAGAAATTAAAGTTGTAATTAAATTGTAATAAGTTAAAATTATAAAATTTAAAAATCTGGTGGCAGTTTATAGGGAAGACACGGTGCTGATTTCTTAGCAGAGATAGATATTTTTATTGGTTTTTGGATGGATAACTGTAAAGGCCAAAGGAGAGGTTTTTTAGTTTGTGGTTTTATGACTAGAAACATAATTGGTATCACTGGAAAATACTTGGAAATGATGCTTTCTTAGGAATAGGAGAAAAAATAATCACCCAGTTGTAGACTGGTTGCCATATATTTTGTTTTGAATGTTACTTGTTCTTTTAACCTTTAGTTTCAAATTATTGATAAGAACATTTGTTTCTTAATTTTAGAAGATAGGCTTAATTTATACATAGATTATTGTCTTTATATTCCTCTTTATTGACTTACTGGCTGTTTTACTAGTTTGAAATGTGTATAGCAACAGAAGAGGTAAAAATCAAAATTGTCTATCCTACTAACATTTTGTGCAAAATTTTGGGTAGTAAAGTCTTTATTGTATTTAAGTAAGTTTTAGGTTTACCCGGAAAGAATATTCTTAAATTAAAAAACTAATTTTAATTTTTTAATACTCATAAGTTTTGTATATAACATTCAAGAGTAATTTTACAATACTTGAGTTCTGAGGGGCATGTGATACTTATTACATTGATATTTCCTTGGGTAAGCCGCTTGAACTCTTTAAGTTTTCAGTATAAAATGAGGTTTATATTTGACTCTCAGAGTTAAAAGACTTAAACTTCAATAATTATAAATGCTAAGGGCTTTGCTGTCAGTAATAATAACTGCTATTAGTATTTTTTCTTTTCACATATGATAGTTATTAGACTTTTATGTAACCACTCTTTGGATTTAATAATAACTAGACTTAAGTTTCTTTAGGTGCGCTCCCTGGCTCACTTGCATCAGTAGTATGTGATTGTGAAAATGCACAATAAGACCCACCTCAGACCTGTTGAATTCCTGATAGCCCAGTTATTTTGTAGGCATACTGAAGTTTTAAGACCAGTAATGCATGTTAGCAGACAGGAGAGGAGGCACAAAAAGTGTCTTATTTAAGTTGCTACCAGGAGTTAGCTCAAAATAAGACTATAATCGATGAAATGTCATTCATCAGAATTAAATCTACTGACTCTAAATTTTATACTCATCCCTTTCATGTCCATTCCAAATAACCCATTTTTCTTTTCTTTCAGACTTTCTCCATTATTCCCTTTTATTTTCATAATCAAACCACTATCCAGTACATAAGAGCCTCAATACAGTTTGATGTTCTTTTGTTAAATTTGCCCCATTTATCAAGCCCCTTAACTTGGAAAGTCATTCCCATGTTTTCTAGAGTACTCAAAGTAAAGATAGTCATCTGTAGGCTTTTTCATTACACGTCTGCTCAAGAGATAACTGTTAGGTTGCCCGTTCTTTAATTGCGATGACCACGGACCTCCATTTTCTCTTAACTTATTCTGAGCCCTCTTTTGCCTAAGGCCTCACAGTCCTCTGTGATATCCTGGCTGGGATTAGCTAATTTGTCAAAACAGTGGGCATATGTTTCTAGTATCTAGTTTGAACGAATGCCACCAAAGAATCTCAACCCTAAGTGACTCTACCAGCTGACATATGCCTTTATTTTGGACTTTGGGTATTCCATTGGAAATATTTAAATATCAGTGATAACTCTGTACAATAATAATTTGTAGCCTTCCTATATTTGGGTGGCTGTAGGTTATTTAGTCCTTTCCAGTTACTGGGTTTTTTTTTAAATTTATTTATTTTTATTGACATCTTAATAGTTTATAACACTGTGGGGTTTTAGTTGTACATTATTGTTTGTCCGTCACCATGTGGATGTAACCCTTCACCCCTTGTGCCCACCCCCCACCCCCTTCCCCTTGGTAACCACCAATCAGTTCTCTCTGTGTGTTCATTTATATTCCATATATGAGTGAGTTCATGCAGTGTCTGTCCTTCTCTCTCTGGCTTATTTCACTTAACATAATACCCTCTAGGGCCTTCCATGTTGTTGCAAACGGGACAATTGTGTCTTTTCTTATGGCTGAGTAGTATTCCATTGTATGTATATACCACATCTTCTTTAACCACTCATCAGTCGAGGGACACTTGGGTTGCTTCCACTTCTTGGCTATAGTGAATAATGCTGCAATGAACATAGGGGTGCATACGCCTCTTGTGATGGTTGATTTCATGTCCATTGGGTAGATGCCCAAGAGTGGGATTGCTGGATCATACGGTATTTCTATTTTTAATTTTTTGAGGACTCTCCATACTGTTTTCCATAGAGGCTGCACCAGTTTGCATTCCCACCAGCAGTGAATGAGGGTCCCCGTTTCTCCACAGCCTCTCCAGCATTTGTTGCTATTTGTCTTTATGATTATAGCCATTCTAACGGGTGTCAGGTGATATCTTAGTGTAGTTTTGATTTGCATTTCCCTGGTGATTAGTGATGTTGAACATCTTTTCATGTGTCTATTGGCCATCTGTATCTCTTCCTTGGAAAAATGTCCGTTCATATCCTCGGCCCATTTTTTGATCGGGTTGTTGGTTTGTTGTTGCTCAGTTGTATGAGTTCTTTATATATTACTGAGATTAATCCCTTGTCGGACAAACGATTTGCGAATATTTTCTCCCAGCTGGTGGGTTGTCTATTCATTTTGATCCTGGTTTCATTTGCCTTGTAGAAGCTCTTTAGTCTGATGAGGTCCCACTTGTTTATTTTTTCTTTTGTTTCCCTTGTCCGAGTAGACATGGAATCTGAAAGGATCCCTTTATGTCTAATCTCAATTAGTGTACTGCCTATATTTTCTTCCAGGAGTTTTATAGTTTCAGGTCTCACTTTCAGGTCCTTGATCCATTTTGAATTGATTTTTGTATATGAAATTGGAAATGGTCTACTTTCATTCTTTTGCATGTCACTGTCCAATTTTCCCAGCACCATTTATTGAAGAGACTTCCCTCTCTCCATTGTATGTTCTTTGCTCCTTTGTTGAAGATTAGCTGTCCATAGGTGTGTGGGTTTTTTTCCGGGCTTTCAGTTCTATTCCATTGATCTGTGTGTCTATTCTTGTACCAGTACCATGCTGTTTTTACTATAGCTTTATAGTATATTTTGAAATCAGGGATTGTGATGCCTCCAGCGTTGTTCTTTTTTTTCAGAATTGCTTTAGCTATTTGGGGTCTTTTGTTGCCCCATACGAATTTCAGTAGTTTTTGTTCTATTACCGTGAAGAATGACATTGGGATTCTGATTGGGATTGCATTGAATTTGTAGATTGCTTTAGGTAGAATGGACATTTTAACTATATTTATTCTTCCAATCCATGTGCATGGAATATTTTTCCATTTCTTTATGTCTTCCTCGATTTCTTTCAGTAGTGTCGTATAGTTTTCATTGTATAGGTCTTTTACCTCCTTGGTTAAATTTATTCCCAGATATTTTATTCTTTTTGTTGCAATTGTAAATGGGATTGTCTTTTTGAGTTCTCCATCTGTTGGTTCATCGTTAGTGTATAGAAATGCAATTGATTTTTGTAAGTTGATTTTATGCCCTGCCACTTTACTGTAGTTGTTGATTATTTCTAGTAGTTTTCCAGTGGAATTTTTTGGGTTTTCTATGTATAAGATCATGTCATCTGCAAATAGTGAGAGTTTCACTTCTTCCTTGCCTATTTGGAGTCCTTTTATTCCTTTTTCTTGCCTAATTGCTTTGGCCAGAACTTCCAGGACTGTGTTGAATAAGAGCGGTGAGAGGGGGCACCCTTGTCTTGTCCCTGTCCTCAAAGGAATGGCTTTCAGTTTTTCTCTGTTGAGTAGGATGTTTGCTGTAGGTTTGTCATAGATGGCCCTTATTGTGTTGAGGTACTTTCCTTCTACACCCATTTTGTTGAGAGTTTTTATCATAAATGGATGTTGGATCTTGTTGAATGCCTTCTCTGCATTGATTGAGATGATCATGTGGTTTTTATTCTTCATTTTGTTAATGTGCTGTATTATGTTGATTGATTTGCGGATGTTGAACCATCCCTGTGTCCCTGGTATAAATCCCACTTGATTGTGGTGTATGATCTTTTTGATGTATTGCTGTATTCGGTTTGCCCATATTTTGTTGAGGATTTTTGCCTCTGTGTTCATCAGTGATATTGGCCTGTAGTTTTCCTTCTTTGTATTGTCCTTGTCTGGCTTTGGTATCAGGATGAAGTTGGCCTCATAGAATGTGTTGGGAAGTATTCCATCTTCCTCTATTTTTTGGAATAGTTTGAGAAGGATAGGTGCTAAATCTTCTTTGAATGTTTGGTAAAATTCTCCAGGGAAGCCATCTGGTCCTGGACTTTTAGTTTTTGGGAGGTTTTTGATTACCGTTTCAATCTCTACTTGTGATTGGTCTGTTCAGATTCTCTATTTCTTCTTGATTCAGTTTTGGGAGGTTGTACGCGTCCAAGAATTTGTCCATTTCCTTTAGGTTGTCCAATTTGTTGGCGTAAAGTTTTTCATAGTATTCCCTAATAATCCCTTGTATTTCTGTGGTATCTGTTGTAATTTCTCCTCTTTCATTTCTAATTTTATTTATTTGAGTCTTCTCCCTTTTTTCTTAGTGAGTCTGGCTAAGGGTTTGTCAATTTTATTTATCTTCTCAAAGAACCAGCTCTTTGTTTCATTGATCCTTTCTACTGTTTTTTTTGTTTCAATTTCATTTATTTCTGCTCTGATTTTTATTATTTCCCTCCTTCTGCTGATTCAGGGCTTTGTCTGTTCTTCTTTTGCTAATTCTGTTAGGTGCAATTTAAGGTTATTTATTTGGAATTTTTCTTGTTTGTTAAGGTGAGCATGTATTGCTATGAATTTCCCTCTTAGGACCGCTTTTGCTGCATCCCATATGAGTTGGTATGGTGTATTTTCCTTTCCATTTGTCTCCAGATAGCTTTTGATTTCTCCTTTAATTTCATCAATGACCCTTTGGTTGTTCAGTAGCATGTTGTTTAGTCTCCACATCTTTGTCCCTTTCCCAGTTTTTTCCTTGCAGTTGATTTCTAGTTTCACAGCATTATCAGAAAAGATGCTTGTAATGATTTCAACCTTCTTAAATTTATAGAGGTTCGCCTTGTTTCCTAATATATGGTTTATCCTTGAGAATGTTCCATGTGCACTTGAGAAGAATGTGTACTCTGCTTTTTTTGGGTGGAGTGCTCTGTATTTATCTATTAAGTCCATCATGTCTAGTTTTTCGTTTAAGTCCATTATTTCCTTATTGACTTTTTGTCTGGATGATCTATCCATTGATGTAAGGGGGGGTGTTAAGATCCCCTACTATTATTGTGTTATTGTTAATATCTCCTTTTAGGTTTTTTAGCAGTTGTTTTATGTACTTTGGTGCTCCTGTGTTGGGTGCATAGATATTTATAATTGTTATGTCTTCTTGGTGAAGTGTCCCTTTTCTCATTATATATTGCCCTTCTTTGTCTCTCATTACCTTTTTTATCTTGAAGTCTACTTTGTCTGATATAAGTATGGCTACTCCTGCTTTCTTTTGTTTGCCATTAGCTTGGAGTATTGTTTTCCATCCTTTTATTTTGAGTCTGTGTTTGTCTTTAGAGCTGAGATGTGTTTCCTGGAGGCGGCAGATTGTTGAACCGTGGTTTTTAATCCATCCCGCCACTCTGTGTCTTTTGATTGGAGAATTCAATTCATTTACATTTAGAGTAATTACTGATAGATGAGGGTTTAATGTTGCTATTTTATTGTTCATTTTCTGGTTCTTTTGCATTTCCTTCAATTCTTGTCACTTATGTTTTGGGCTGCAAATTCAATTTGGTATTTCTGCATGCTCATTCTCTTGGTTTTGTCTTTATTTGTCATGTGTGATTCGCTTCTGGTTATTTGTTTAGTGGTTACCGTGAGGTTTCTGTAAGCGATCTCCTGGGTAAGATAGTACATTTTCATATGCCTCCTTTTTCCTGAGGCTGGGTCAATTCAATCCCTTACCTCTGCCCCTCTTTATCTGTTATCTCTATTTATTCCATCTTGTGCCGTGAGTGTGTGTTTACAGTGATGAGCTTGAATTAATTTTTGATGTTATCCAACTGTAGTTTGTTCTGGTTTAGTCTCCTTGCTTTTCTCCTTGCTGAAATCTTTGTATCCCCTTTCTCATTTGTTTTTTTTTCAGGCCTAAGGGCCTTCTTGAGCATTTCTTGTAGTGGGGGTCTTGTGGTGACGAACTCTCTTAGCTTTTGTTTATCAGGGAGAGTTATTATTTCTCCATCATATTTGAAGGATATTTTTGCTGGATAAAGTATTCTTGGCTGAAGGTTTTTGTCTTTCAGGATTTTGAATATATCATTTCCAGCCTCTCCTAGCCTGTAGAGTTTCTGTCGGGAAATCAGCTGAGAGCCTGATGGGGTTTCCTTTGTATGTTATTTTGTTTAGCTGCCCTTAATATTATTTCCTTGTCCTGGATATTTTTCAAGTTTGTTACTATGTGGCGAGATGATTTTTTATTCCTGTTTATATATTTAGGTGATCCCTTGATTTCATTCATTGTTATTTCCCTCTCGCTCCCTAGGTTGGGAAAGTTCTCAGCTATTATTTCTTTGAACAAACTTTCTGCTCCTTTGTCTCTTTCTTCTCCTTCTGGAATGCCTATTATCCTTATGTTGCTTTTCCTCATTGAGTGATATTTCTCGAAGAATTTCTTCATTTCTTTTTAGTCTTAGCTCTCTCTTCTCCTCTATCTGGAGCGTTTCTGCGTGGCTATCGTTGATAATGGTAATTCGTTCCTCCATATTGTTAGTTCTGCTCTTTAAAGACTCCATTTTTTCCACTATCTCATTCATTTTGTTTTTCATCTCCAATATTTCTGATTGGTTTTTCTTTATGGTTTCAATCTCTTTTTGTGACGAAATCCCTGAATTCATTGATTTGTTTCTGTGTGTTCTCTTATATTTCGTTGAGTTTGTTTATGATATCTATTTTGAATTCTCTGTCATTCAGGTTATTGAATTCTGTGCCTTCAGGATTGGTTTCTGGGTGTTTGTCATTTTCCTTTTGGTCTGTAGACATAGCAAACTGTCGCATGGATCCAACCGCTTTATTTTTTCCTCTCATGTTGAAGTTGGTCCTGCAGTTTCCACCTGCTGCCACTGGATGGAGATCGCGAGCGGTGTGCTCTGAGCCCCCTGCAGCTCCCAGAGGGATTATGCTGAAATGCGGGGTGTGTCGGGGGAGGGGTTGTCTCTTCCTCCTGCTCCACCAGGTGTTTCCTTTCTGTCTCTCTTAGGGCGTTTGCTACACCCCCGAAACAGTCCGTCGTCGCTTCCTGGTGGGGATCTCTCAACAGTCTGTGAGAGCACTTGGAGGGCGATAGTTTTCCCTGCAGTGGGCTGCTCCTCCCCCCTCTGTCTGCGAGCTGTGCTGTCTGTGCCGATTGATTGGAGAGGAGGAGTACAACTTACCTCTCCTCACGTCCTTTGGGGCTTCCCATGCCTCCACGGTCCCATGTATGGCAGCAGGGGTTTCTTAGAAGTCCTTTGTAGTGTTTGATTGAGCTCTGTTGGAATGCGAATGATGTTTTTGTTGTGTCTTAGGGGCCAGAGATTCAAAGAGGGAATCTCACTCCGCCATGATGCTGACGTCACTCTCCAGTTACTGTTTTTTAACTGGGAGTTTAGAGGAAAAATCTGGGAAAGTATTAAAATGCAAAGAATTGTTAACTAGCAATCTGCCTCTGAATGTTCTAGGCTTTTGGCGTGGACTTGTTCAAGCTTAATAATAGTCTTTTTATTCTTTTTTTTTTTTAACCTCTGACAGCCTGAGAATGAAAAAAAAAAATGTGTGTGTACATTCTTGAACCACTCTTGCTGTGTGAAGTAAGATGTGTATTAAACTAAGTATGCAAGCCTTTTAGTATATTGCCATCACTCACTACCCACTTCCTCCATACATTCACATCGCTACCACCACAGAGCATGCCAGCTTGTTACATTAACTTTAGATATAGTTCTCTTTTCCTGTAAATGTCGAAATTTTTTATGAGGTTTAAAAGTTAGATAAAATTTGAACATTGAGTATTCATCTTTAAGAAAATTCATTTAAGGTTAGAATAAATGGTTTTATAGTTTGTCCATTGGGCCAAATTACTTGCTTGTGTTTTCCTTCTCTATTATGCCTTTGCTCAAGCCCTCCTCATTTCTTCAAATGTAACCCTGCTTTACCTCTCTACATGTGGCTTTTGTCAAGTCACTTTTCTTTCAGACTTATCCCATATGCCACTTCTTCTAGGAAACGTTATGACTTTTTATTTCTCTCCAAAATAGATGTGACCGTTCCATTAAAAATGAAACAAAACTTCTGTATTCTAGTTATGGTACCCATTCTTTTACAAAATAATAGTATGGGCTTGTTTATTCTTCTTAGATAGCTGTGGAAGGAACGTTAGGAGTATAACCAGCTCTTTGTCTTATTCATCTGTGTATATCCTTTGGCTGAGCAGTTTTATTTGTATCGTAGATAGAAATAGTTCTTTAATTAAAACATTTATTTATTTGGCATTATTCATTTTATGCACAGAAAGGTAAAACGTTATTGACTGCTGTTAATTTTTGATTATTCTTTGACAATAACTGACAAGTTATTTGACAAATAAATATTATGTTTCATGTTTGCTTTCAGCATGTGCTAGACTGGTAAACAACTATAAAAATTACTTAAAGTTGGTGAGGTCATTTTGTCCTATCGCTCAGAGAGCTTAAAGCCAGGGTTTGTTTAAATTATATAGATGCTGTGCTGTAGTGTAGGTAGAGGGCATAATTAATGCATGCAAATATATGAATTTATAAATGAATGAATTTTTATATAATGAATTTGTATTGTCAAGAGCCATTCCATAGGTGCTGGGGAATATTGCCTTAATGAAAGAGGGAGGACACTTGAATCTGAGAAAGCAGCCCTGAACCAAGGATAGGGGACACTTATTTTCATTTGATATTAACTGCCTAGTTAAGGGTCAGCTCTTTGTTGATCAGTTAGTAAAAAGCAACAATTCTTTGAGTACACAGAAGCAAGAGATAGCTAAACATTTTATATGTCATTTCATTTGCAGAGTGCTTAAAACAAGTATTCAGTAGGTGGTGGCAACATTGTTTATAAGATGAAGAAATTCAAGCTCAGAGAAGTTGAGAGAGAGAGAGAGAGCTGGGATTTAAACCTCAACTGCATTGGTTTCCAAGCTCATGTTCTTAAGTACTATATTATGTAGCTTAACAGTGCGGAGAATGTGGAAGGAGTGTGTCTCTGAAGGGTTTCCCTCTCTGGGGAATAAGCTCTGCCAGTCTAAGTGCTTCTTTAAATTTTAGTCGCATTTAAATCATGATTAACATAGGAATTCACTAAAGTAGTATAAGCTCCTTAAAGGATCCTGCAAAAGAATGTAATTGATATTACTTTGTATTTAGGCGTGAATTACCCTTCACTAAGTCGGCTCATCTCACCAATCCTTGGAATGAACATAAACCAGTAAAGATTGGGCGTGATGGACAGGTTTGTTTTAATTAATTCTTTAAAACACACATTAAATTAACCCTTTCAGAGATCTTTATTGAAGGACTTTTTTTTGGTGGTGAGGAAGCTTGGTCCCGAGCTAACACCTGTGCCAGTCTTGTCTGTTTTGTATGTGGGATGCCACCACAGCGTGGCTTGATGAGTGGTATGTAGGTCTGCTCCTGGGATCCGAACCTGTGAACCCTGGGCTGCCGAAGTGGAGTGCACAAACATAACTACTACACCACCGGGCCGGCCCCTTGAAGGACATTTTAAAATATTTCTGAAAGAATTTGTGTGAAACTTGAAGGGAAAATGTTCTTACTTTGAGTTCATGATTACTGTGATTATGACTCATTAATAAGATCTCCATTAATGTTGAAAGATAGGTGCCTTTATATGGCACTTTCATTAATACAATTGAAGGAAAAGTTTTTGAAGAGAAGTGACCAGATTTTCAATGATTGTTCATTATATTACTGTTTAACAGATTCTGCACTTTATTTTAGAAATGCTATTTAATACCTTTGCTGAAGTTTTTGAATAGAAAGAAACTTTATGAAAAGAAGATAAGTGTATGTACTCAGGTTTTCAAGTCTGCAAATGAAATTGAGTACAGTGATTTAAAATAAACCCAACCCTTTGACCCGCATAGTTTGTGTGTGTGAACCAGAAGTAAAGTTTTCATTGCTCATAAGTGAAAATGTTGCTAATTGAAAATAAAATTTAATTTTAAAAAGCCCATAGGTTAGTCTGCCTTTGTAGTTAATCTAATGTATTTCAGTACATTTAGCAGTTCATAATTATGAGAGTTGTTGGCACACACTAATGTGTATGTTATTTCTCCAGTGTATTAAGATGGATGACTTTGTCCTGATATTTTTGTATATTGCACAAAGAAATATTCCTTTGTTTGCAGAGGGTGATTGTCACAGTTGTAAGCAACTGCATTTGTGTATTTAACTTTGGAGATTCTACACTTTTAGTTTCTACCTTTATATAAGTACATGAAAGACTTTTGAAAGGTTTTTTTCGAAACGTTTCACAGAAGTTAATCAGAATCTCATATGATCATTAGTCTTGGGAAGGAAGCGTCCAAGTCAGTCTGCTTTTGTTCTCGTACGCCAGGAAAATAGAAGTCTATTGAAAGTTTTTCCTGTTTCATCTTGTAAATGACTACTTTCTTATTCTAGGAAATTGAACTCGAATGTGGAACCCAGCTTTGTCTTCTATTTCCCCCCGATGAAAGTATTGACTTGTATCAGGTCATTCATAAAATGCGTCACAAGAGAAGAATGCATTCTCAGCCCCGATCAAGAGGACGTCCATCCCGTCGAGAACCAGTCCGGGATGTGGGAAGGTTAGAAACGTTCTTTGGACTGATAATAGGCACATGTATCAGAATAACATGATGGAGGAATGTGATTCGTCAAAAGTTTGTCCTGCGGTAAAGAAGAAAGAGAAAATCCTCAAATCAAGCTGCATGGACTAGTTTGTGGCTTCATTGAGGATTTCACATGGTCACCTTGGTCTCAGTCATTTTTCAAGAGGAAAATGGGGATCTTTTCCTTATGCAGAAAAAGTGCTAAAGAGTGATAACCAGTTTAGATTAGATAATATTCTGATAATACAATGTATACAATTAAAACAAGGTAGGCCTTTGTTGCTAAGAACAGGCTAGAAAGGAGGAAGAGGAGGAAGTCTTTATTTGCAAAAATTGTTAATATTTTGTAAAAAGCCTTTTCTTTCAGGTATGTCTCTGGATAAGCCTTATCAGATATGGGACTTTTATAAAGGATCACTAATATTTTTTCAGAAGATGACGCCTCATTTAGAGGATAAAATGTTTTAAGTTATTTTGATATTCAAGAGGAGCATTATTGGGACTATTTCAGATTTTATCACCGTGATGTGTTAACCCCATTGCCAGATATTCTCTAACATGTACCCAGTGAATTCACACATCTTGCTGAGCTTCTGAAAACAATAGGTTCTTTCCAAAGGGGATCAAGTGGCCCTGGGAGACCCGGCAACAAACCAAAAA
Organism: Tapirus indicus; assembly: GCA_031878705.1. Classification (NCBI taxonomy): domain Eukaryota; kingdom Metazoa; phylum Chordata; class Mammalia; order Perissodactyla; family Tapiridae; genus Tapirus; species Tapirus indicus. The sequence goes on from CM062919.1 coordinate 52,682,860, forward strand.
GAAGGGCTGTTGCTGTGTCTGTTTACAACTTTTCCAGATGCTGGCAGTACCTGTGGACTTAAAGTGTTTTTTAGAGGATCGCCATGGTTATTGATCACTACTTTATGAACTTAAACATCATTTTCCAGGAAAAGGGGGTTTAACTTGTTACAGAATTGGAGAAGTCTTTGCAAAGAACTGATTTATGCCCTTCTACCCAACACCTTCCCCTGTATAGATTTGCATACAGCTAAATCTAAAATATTCTGCTAAAGACTGTTGGATGATGGTTTGATGGGATGAAACCTTTGGTTAAGTTTCCATTTGGTGGAAACATCCTGTGGTAGGTACAGATAATCCAACAAGAGTCCCCATTTCTTTGAGCTTAAAAAGGACACTGTCGAGTAGGTAGGAGGAAACCTGGCAGAGCCCCCTTATTTTTGGCCTAAAAGGACTGAGCACCAAGATGTCTTTTGAAGTTTTAAGCTAAGAGCTTTCCAGTGCAATACAGTATGTACGAGTGAAGTTTTTACCTCAGTTTTGCAATGGACTGCAAACTATACTTATTACACCACTACACCTTCTCTCAAGCCTGCCAGGGCCTCCATATATGTATGTGGCTTACAGCTTAAAGTCAGTAGTTGGACTACTATATGAACTGTTACTATCATGTTTTATACCGGTCGTAAATGCACTCCCCAAACTACAGGAAAGCGGTATGTTTATTTTTTAAACCAGCTTTTAATTTTCTTAGTCTTATTTATTGTAGATACAACTGTTTTTATTCTGTTGGGGGGCTTGGGATTGCACTTTGCAGTTTGAGTGAGCTTGTGTTACAAAAGTTAATGAAAGCAGTTGATATTCAGAGAAATAGCTGGAAAACTAGTGATGCCAGGTTATTACAGAGTTTTTATTTGACGTTAAGGGTAAAAAAATCTATTACCCAAAAAACTTGAGTTTTTTGTTTTTATTTTCTGTAGCTGTTTATTAAATGCTAAATAAAATGAAGTGTATTTAATGATGTATTTACCGAGATTTATGGAAGACAGTAAAGAGCAGCCCTCTGCATACAGTAAAATTTCATCTTCTAAAGAATACACACTTTGAACTTGTTTTATGAATTCTGTTAAAACACTGCCCTATTGCTATTTTTATTTTAAGGCATTGTTTCTGGAAAAAACTCCCTTAATTTCTAAATGCTATTAACTATAGAAATTAGTTTTTCAAAGTATTAAGATTTTCAAAACTTTCCTGTAAAGTCACTTTTAATAAGTGTCAAACTTTCTGTATGATTATGTGAAAAGTATAATTTTGTGTGAAGCAGAAGAAAAATAAGAAATTCTTAATTTTGTTTAGACTTACCTAAAATGACATTAGCAACTTTATTTAGATTTTAGAGTTACCTATTATGTAATGATAGAGTTTTTTTTCCTTTCTTTTTCACTTGAATGGAGACTTTATTTGAGAAAGTGTTATTAATTGTTAAACTGGATATATACGTTAGTTTGAGGTCAGCTCAGTTACTTTTGTTTAGAATACTAAGATGTTATTTATGTGTTTTGAGCAGATTCCTTTTTCCGTGTGTGTCCTCGTAGCATGAGAATTGCAGAGAATATCTATTTTCAGCAATACATTTAAGGGTTGGTTTAGAGTAACTAATTTGAGGAATTAAAATTTAGAAATTTTAAGATTATTTGCTCACTGAAAATTAGGGTGTTATTTTAAAGGAAATAATGGGCTATTCTTTGTAATTACTTCTGTCAGAAACTCTTGCTTTGCTGTTTGTTCTCCCAGCAGTTTTTGGTTTAATTTCTAATGTGTCTAATTTGTGTAGGCGTCGACCAGAAGATTATGATATTCATAACAGCAGAAAGAAACCAAGGATTGACTATGCCCCTGAGTTTCACCAGAGACCAGGTTAATATTTTATAATCCTGCAGATATTTGACTTAAAATTATTAAAAAAAAATAAAACCCAGAAACTTCTGTCATAATCCTATGGTTTTAAAAGTGAGAAAATTTTAGGATGTGACTACTTAAACCTTAGGAAATTAATAGTTCTCACTTGGTAGTTCTTCCTCTACTTTGTTAAGGTCTGATCTACTCTAGTGTGATTCATTATCATAATTGGTTAATTACCTGAAGTTGCTAATTTATAAATTATTGCACAAATGGAAACCACGTGTGTTTTAAGATTAAATGTAGATAGGGAAAGCAATGATCTTATACTCATTATGCTTCTTATTCCCTATGACACTTAGTATTTCATATGGTATATAACTTTAATTAGAAACTGAAATTATGCTATATTTTTCTCAGTAAAAAAATCTTTGACTTCATGTTTTCAGAGAGGAGTGGGAAGTACTTGGTTCGTAATTTAAAAGCAGCTTTTCAGTTAGTCTTTACCTTACTGGAATAAAAAAAGACAAAGTGCATTTAAGAGAAGATGTCTGTTCAAAACAGTCAGTGATAGCACTTATAAATATTAGGCAGTTTGGAAATTGGTATTGGTGAACATTACAGCACTATTACATAACAAGTGGCTTGAAAATCCGCCTCCTTCTCCAAAATGGGTATTCCAGAGAGTGCAATTAGTTTTTCCCCATACCATGGCTACTCAAATGTTACATTTAATTGGCCAAGTCGTTACTAAAAGAAGGGGGGAAAGACTATTTCTCTTAGCGTATGGTTCTTTCGTTTAAAATGTATACATCTGCATTTTTGCAATTTTGTTTTTCTCCCGCCTAAGTTCGCATACTTTAAAACTATCTGTGGTTGATTTAGCAAGGTTTGTGTGTACCATCAAGGTGGAAGACAAACATTTGTTTTAAGAAAGTCCTGTTACAATGTCCTCAAGATAATTCCTCTCCCCTTACCTTCCTTATGGTGTAGAATGAAGAAATTTTCTATCTAGTGAGAACTGGGAATGTGGATTAGACGATCCATATGAAAACCTCTCTAGCACTTTATATTTCTGTGGTAACAGTAAGTTATTTAGTTACTTCCTAGATTATCATGTAATCTGAGAAGAAAATCTGAAAATGGAATAATACAATAATAGCCTCACTTTATTTCATGGGAAGAATTGAAATGAGTGGTAAGGAAGGTTTAATTATAATGCCATAATAAAAAAATATAAATTTGATTTACTAAAATGCTTGATGTTTGAACAGGGTATTTAAAGGATCCACGATACCAGGAAGTAGACAGGTAAGTTGGGTTCACTCTTGCTTAGTTTTGAATTACATTCTTGGAACTAGTGTATGAATTACCTGAATTTAGTTTCACAAATCTTATTCCCAACAGACGATTTTCAGGAGTTCGCCGAGATGTATTTTTAAATGGGGTAAGCATTTTATTTTACAATTTAATGTACATAAAATCAGAATCTGATTTATTTTGTAATTCTGAGTTTGATTTTTATTTGTTATTGACATTATCATCTTTCATTTTAGTCCTACAATGATTATGTGAGGGAATTTCATAACATGGGACCACCACCACCTTGGCAAGGAATGGTTTGTATTCTTTTTTTGCAAGTTATTTAACTTCATTTGTAGTTCCATATATTGAGGGCTTACTTGGAATGTGCTTATTACAGTTACCCATTAAGAGACTTAAAATACATATCTTTGATGATAAATAGTTGCATGCTGTTCTTAAAACTAAAGACTGTTGGATAATTTGATTTTGTGTTATTAGGGCAGGCTTACTTGATAAGGGTTAAGGTTTAGTATTGTAGTGGCTAGTAGTGCAAACTCTGCCAGTGTTTACATGCCTTTGCTTCTCAACTCTGTGACTTTGGGCAAGTTTCATAATACATTTCTTTTTTAGTTTTCCTCACCTGTAAAACTCAGTGGGCATTCATTCATTCTTTGGCTCATCAAACTAAATCTGTGCAAGGCACTGTGCTTGCTCTGGGTATACATTGCTGAATGAAATGGACATTATGTCTGTCCACGTATGGCTTAAAATTTAATGGAATAGTGTCAACCTTATAGGATTGTCAAGAAGCTAAATTTACAAAATACATGTAACGTTTAGCATAGTGCCTGATCCTGATACTCAGTAAATTCGCTATACAAAAATAAACTTAATTGGGGCCAGCCTGGTGGCATAGTGGTTAAGTTTGTGGGCTCCGCTTTGGCGGCCTGGGGTTTGTGTGTTCAGATCCCAGGCACGGACCTACACACACCCGCTCATCCAGCCATGCTGTGGTGGCATCCCATATACAAAATAGAGGAAGATTGGCAGATGTTAGCCCAGGGCCAGTCATCTGCATCAAAAAAGAGGAGGATTGGCAACAGATGTTAGCTCAGGGCTGGTCTTCCTCACAAAAAAAAAAAAAATTAAAAAAAATGAGGTTAATTAAGCTCTAATCCTAATTTTTAATTTTTCCTTTAAGAAAACTGGGTATTGTTAGAGTGTATTTTAAGGTGTTGAGGATAGCTGAAGCATTATATTCCCAAGAAATAAAAAACTTGGAAGTTTCAGTAGTTCTTATTTTTTCCCCTAATTTTAAATGCTGCCTATAATGGGGCCCCTTCATCTGAGTTTTGTTACACTTAAGGTACTGTATACAGATAGATGAACTTATAAGATTTCTTTCCTTTGATTGTATGAAATTAAAAAAAAAAATCAAAATGTTTAATAATATTATCTTGGGACTAACTAGGGAAGTAACCTTTGATTTGCCCTTATTCGCTTCATAATTGCATTTAAAAGTTCATTAGCTCCCGGAGGTTTTTTTTTAAAAGAACAGATTTTTGCATAGTGGTTAAGGTGACTAATTCCAGAGCCGGGATGCCTGATGTGTCCCAGCTCCACCCGTTTAGCGGTGTAATCTTAAGTTACTTAACTAGTTGGTGCATTATTTTCCTCTTTTTTAAACTAGGAATGATAATACCTATCTTACAGCGTTGCTGTGAGAATTACATGAGACGTGTAAAGTGCTTAGGACATTGCCTGTCTCATAGTATATGTGAGGGTTTGCTATTTCTATTAGTATTTAAATGATACGGTATAAAGTATAAACATGTCATCTTAAAAGATGTGTAGTTAGAGAGTTTATAATGCACATATTTCCAACAAGCATATAAAGAGGGTATTTTGAAAAACCTTAATGCCATCAAAGTAAATGGCTAGTACAGATTAAATTATTGTTTGGGATGGGTGGTTTGGGTAGGGGAATTCTAAGAATGGTTTGTTTACAAGGATATTTGGTAGATACTTATGAAAGCGGTTTTCTTTTTTTAGGCTCCTTATACTGGAATGGAACAACCTCCACACCATCCTTACTATCAGCACCATGCTCCACCTCCTCAAGCTCACCCCCCTTACTCAGGACATCATCCAGTACCGCATGAAGCAAGATACAGAGATAAACGAGTAGTAAGTGCATGGCAAGGGAAAAGTATGAGAGAACTACGTAGAATTCTGTAGACAATTTAAATGTGGGAGTTACCAGATTATGTTGAATGGTGGTCTATTTCATATTCTTTCTGCAGACTGTTTTGGAGTAATTTACAACCTGTTTTCTGTTTTAAAATGGCTGATCCCTTTGGATTATTTATTTAAATAGACTGTATTTTTTTACTGATCAAATACAAACTGCTTAAGTTGAGGCAACACCTGCATATAACTCTTAGGTAATGTCCTAGGGATGTTGTAAACTAGGATATTTTCTTTCTGTCCTGAAGTCTTCGATTCTAACTATGTAATTAATATTGGAAATAGGTATTTCTCAGCTTTCTGTATATTCTGGCTGGCTCAGTTAATTTTCATAGGATTTGTGGTGTATATTAAGTTTAGTTAACAGATAATCTCCAATTTCATTTAATCATTTATTTCAAATTTTGTTAAAATTAGTAACCAAGTGAATTGTTTCACTTCCTCTCTTATTTGTGATTCTTAGGATGATGTTAGCGGGTGACAAACAGATGTTAAGAAATGAAGCAGAAGAGTAATTGTCCTTTAGTAATCATTGGTTCTAATAATTTGATAAGGTTGATTGAAAGCTTCTTTTTGATCACTTCAAAACAGGTGAATGAAAGACAGTATAGTTTGCGGTTTCTGGGTTTTTCATTTATACTAGTTGGGCTGAGATCGTTTATTAAATGGTATTAATTTTTTTCCTTAATGGTACTTTTATTTTTAAAAGTGAAATTGTTTTCTGGCCCTTGCCAGCATAATTCCTTTGTATATAAATTTGATAGCTTTAAAAAGGTAGTTTGGTTGTTAAAGAAGGATGTATGATTTGGCATTCCCCCTCCACCCCCACCCCCCACACCCAAACACAGGATGATGAGTTCTTGCTGGGCTAAGTAAACATCCTTTTATCTTCCTACTTAGATGAAGAGCATACATCTTTGAGAGGGCCAGTTAGAACACTAGTTTCCTAGACTGTCTTTGAGATACTTTTGATCTGATGTCATTAATTTCCTTATCCTCATAAAGATGTTAATCTTTCAAAATCAAATCACGTTAGAACCTTTAATATTCAGTAAAACAATTTCTGAATCCTAACTGACAAACAGAGTTTAGTAGGTTTTGTTTTCGGTCACACAAGAAGAAATATATACAGCCTATGTATGATGAAATCTTAGTTGACTAGATGGGTTGTGGTGGTTTTAAAAATGCCTTTTATGAAGGATCACATGATTTTCAAAATGGGAAGTCTTTCTAGGATTCTTTTACCAAAGTATACTTGTCTTTTTTAACAAGTTCTGCTATTTTCATGTACTTAATATAGTTATTTTTTGGTTAGTGTATATATATATATATATATGTGTGTGTGTGTGTGTATATATATATATATATATGTGTGTGTATATATATATATGTGTGTGTGTATATATATATATATATATATATACACACACACACACACACACACACACATACATACACATACACACCCCCGTATATATATATTCCATGGTCATGTAATAGTCACATATTCACTGTATATGAAAGGTAGTGTGGAATTGTGTTTTGAACCTTATATTCCATATATTTAAGCTGCCTTTTGAAAAGAGATCAAATTCAGTAAGTAAAGGTGAGTTGAGAACTCAAAGTAGAAAGCTAGAGCAGGGGTCAAGCTAAGAAGTAGCCACAGTAACTTGCTACCTCACTTAGTTGCTCATCTTACTCTTTCTTGTTCTTTTCAGCCTTTTGTTTACTATTAGCTCTGTATGGAATAGACCTCACAATCTTACTAAAGTACATATTTCTTAAATTCTGTCAAATTCCATAAATTGTCATTAAAAATGGTTTAGTTTGAAAGAAAATATGGAATGCAAGAATCCCTAAGAGGGCGGAGTTGGTTCAAGTTAGTTTGTAGAGTCAAAGGATGAATAAAAAGTAGGGTTTACCTGTTGCAGAAAAGCAGAAAAACGATGACATTTAGCATATTTGGCAGCATGTATGCATGATGGTTGGCGGTCATCACTAGGTGATTACTTTGGCCTGGATCTTATTAAAGGGATTGGATGGAAAAGTTATTAAAGTTACATAGGAAACTGCATGAAATGGTTTTTGATGAGATTTGAATAATTCTCTGTCCACATCAAAATGCTTTTTCTAAATAATGTCAAAATTACATTCTGTAAATTAATGCATTAGCACATTTCTCTAGATTCTTTCTCTCTACCAGACAGTAATTACAATGTAGCCGCTCATAAATTCCATTCGATTTTTGACATACCTAACCTATTTCTTACCTTTTCTAGCATGATTATGATATGAGGGTGGATGATTTCCTTCGCCGCACACAAGCTGTTGTCAGTGGTCGGAGAAGTAGACCCCGTGAAAGAGATCGGGAGCGAGAGCGAGACCGCCCTAGAGATAACAGAAGAGACAGAGAGCGAGATAGAGGACGTGATAGAGAAAGAGAAAGAGAGCGATTATGTGATCGGGACAGAGACCGAGGGGAGAGAGGTCGATACAGAAGATAATGCGCTTTTGGAAGCACTGATTGTTGAAAGATAAAAATCTTGTATTTTTTTTTGTGTGTGTTTACAAGTAGTAAATTTATTTTCAGCTGTCTACTTAAAGTTCTTTGTGTAGAAGGATTTATTATGACCCTTTTTGTTCCAAGCATGCAGTATAATAAGAACTGGAAAAACTCAAATCCTCCAAAAATGCACAGTTGACAATTTGAGTTGACATTTTTATTGGGGCAGAATGGAACAGTCCAAGAATGTAGATATTCATTCACTCTCCATAAATGTTTATCTACTTATACTATGTTCATCCTAGAGTTATTTTTTGTTTGCTTTTTTCTTTTGGATCTTAATTGATGACTGCCATTATATTTTGCTTCAATGTGTTTCTACATGTAGTTGCACACGGTTCAGTAAAAATAATGCTGCTATCAAGTATGCAAATGTTGAAGTACGATGGTTTGTATGGCAGTGTTGTAGCAGCCTCTTGGTTTCACCCCTTCCCTCTTTTTTTTTAATCTTAAAAAGTCACTTTTTATTTTTCTTCAGTCTTCAATGATGAGAGCAATATAAAGAAGACATTGCTATCTAATTTTTAATCTTTTTAAATAAAAAATTCCTATGTTCAGTAGCATGGTTGATGCTATTGTTTAGCCTTCCCCTCCAAACTGTATACATTGGCTTGGAATGTTCACAACTTGCGTGCGTGGCAGCAGAAGATAATTCCCGTATTCTACATTGCTACTGTTTTGTATAAAATAAATTGGTAAAGATTGACACTTACCTGTTGTATTTCTTTCTTGTCTGGATGCAAGTTTGTCTTCTGTATTAGCAGACATAAAAGAATGCTTTGTGTTTAGGAGTTGTAGGAACCTCATTTGCCCTTTTTTGCTTATTTTAGCAGAAATGATTTTCTAGGCCAACTATATTGAAAGCTTAGTTATATTTCTAACATAAGAACTAATGGTACACACAATGAAATTATGTTGATATTTTGGTAAAGTGTTTATGCATCTGATAACATGTTTAGATCTACTCTGGTCACTGGATTGTTTTCTTATTTCAGGTTTTTTGTTGTTTTCATTTTCCGTTAAGTGAACTACTTTATAGATGGTTTCTAGTTTACTTTTAAAATTTAACCCTCTTATAGTTAGATAAGTTAACTTTTAATCCCTCCCAGTAGTAACAAGCTATATAGAATAGAGCCATGCAAGAAAACAATTTATGAAAGATTTTTGTTTTTTTGCATTTCAGTTTTTTGAGTTATACAGTAGTTCTCCTTTACCTGCAGTTTTGCTTTCCATGGTTTCAGTTACCTGCAGTCCAAAAATATTAAATGGAAAATTCCAGGAACAAACAATTCAAAAGTTTAAAATTGTACATTGTTATGAATAGCATGATGAAAGCACGTGTTGTCCTGCTTTTATTAGTTATTGTGGTATCTCACTGTGCCTAATTTATAAATTAAACTTTATCATAGATAGGATATGTATAGGAAAGAACAATATAGGGTTGAGTACTGTCCACAGTTTCAGGTATCCACTGGGGGTCTTGGAACATAGCCCCTGGGGATAAAGGGGGACTACTGTACCTGAAATTTTGGCCTTTATTAAATATCTATACACTTGGAATATTTCAATTCTTGACCACTTTTTTCCTGTTTTCATACAGTGTCATATGTATAATTATGCTCTGTATCAAATCATGACCACAATTTTACATTTAATCTGTATTTATTGATCTGAAAAGGGGAACGCAGAAACTTCACTCTTGAGGAGTCTTTAGAACTACGGTTTACTGCTTTCATATTCCCATCGGCATTTAGAATACTTTTTCATGCATTCACAATTAATAGTTTTATTTACCTATTTCAAAAATAAAGCCTAATGATTTATTGTAAATCTGTGCAGAGAAGAACATTTAACAGCGTGTTAGGAAACCTGTGTTCTAGTTTTGGCATTGCTTTTAATTAAATGAAATTAGTAGGTAATATAAGGTAAATCATTTTACTGATGTTTGTATTCATCAGTAAGTTATACAAGTTAATATCTAAGGTTTTTTTCAAATTCTTTAACTATGAAGAATTTCTAAGATGGAGAGGAATCACCACAAATGTTACTTTAAGAGAGAACAAGTTATTCAAAACTGGTAGGTAATAATAAAGTCATTTCCCTGAAATAATAGTAATAATAAATTATAGATTATATTGAGCACTTAGTATGTAAAGACACTGTACTACTAGTACTGACATTTCATCATATAACATCCCACTCCCTATTCTTATAGATGGGGAGACAGGCCCAGAGATGCTAATAACTTGCCTAAGATTACAAAGGTAGTAATTCATGGAGCCACGATTACGCCCATATTTTTATCGAGGTGGATGTTTCAGAAAAAGTCACCTCATCTGTTTTGGAAAAAATTCAAATTAACATTTAAAATGATGGTGCTAGATTCTACTAAGGATATTAAGCATCTTTCCTTTAAGCTTCCTTATTAAGAAGAGGTTTTCCTAAAGCCCTCATCACTTGGATGTTAGCCTATGCTTTGTATTTTGGGTGTTAAAAAGCTTAGTATCCAGTTAATCTATTCCAAAAAACATTTTTTGAGTTCTTACTAAATATCAGGCATTATTCTATATGCTTGTGTTAGCTTATTTAATTCTCACAACTGGTTTCTCCCCTCCTGATTTTTTTGGATGAAAAAACGGACAGAGGAACATGGTGTAAAAGGTTTCATAATAGTTGTTCTATGCAGAGGAAGCAAAATAATAGACATGTAAAATTGAAATTTTGACTAGCTATTTGGAGCCATGTATGAGAGCCTTCCTTGGATGATTTCTTCCACATACTCAACAATGTTGATCCTAAATCTATACATCAGCAACATATGTTCAAGTAAAAAATTTAGAGTTTAGAAAGTCAGAGATTTTACTGGCTAGAGTAGAAGTTCAAGGGAGTGAAATTGAATACAGATATGTCACTTCTCTTGGCTTTGCTTTCCTCTGTGATGGGTTTATGCTCCGGCATAGTTTTAAGTGTTCTAAAAATGGCTGTTACCATCTCCAGGCTTCCATTATTCATATAATTCTCACTGTCAGAAGGAGAGAGCCATTTTTCCATCAAGTTTCCATATCAGTTCCACAAAAGGGCTGTGAATAGCCAAGCAGGCCTGGAGCCAGCTCTGATCCAATCTGTGTGTCCAGGGAAATGGGGTTCTTTGACTAGCCAGCGTGCGAGGCAAGAGAGGCAGGGAATCCTAAGGTTGATTCCACCAGAATTAAATCAGGAGACAGTTCCCAAATGACATGAATGAAGTAATAGATGTGTGATAACGGTTAAATGCGTGGTCTCATACAGAGCTAACATCTGAATGACTTCATTCAGAGTATTTTGTTACAGGAATAGCTTTCTGCTCCTGGATATCTCTTTTCATTCTGTGGAATGCTGTGGTCACTCTCCTGAAGGATCTAGATCCTGCTTCGTACCATTAAAAATTATGATCCTAAGGCATGTTGGATGTATGAGTAAGAAGGAGGAAATGTGAATTCTTGCCAGCATTTCACTGACTATGCTCGAGTTCTCTGACTCCAAGGTAAGGGTGACTGACACACAGGGATCATTTTATCTTGATTTTTAAAAATTTTGTTTGGATAGAAAACATTCCTAATGCAATTTGATACACATATTAAAAATTGAGGCACATGTGACCCTGTTGGCCCATACTTTTAGACCTCAAGTTCCTTGTAGTTGGAATAGGAATCTTAGAGCTTAAACAGTTGATAGTATTCTATCCTCAAATATGGGTCATCTAATTTTTTGCCTCTCCTTCCCTTGTTTCTAAATTTTACACTTTGTGTTTCCCTTTCAGTTTTTTCTTTCTATGTACTAAACTTGTCTGTGGCATGTGAAAGACTCAACCCTACTAATGATATTCAGGGTGTAACAGGTCAGTAAACTCCTGTTCCAGATCTTGGCTTCCACTGAAGTCACTTAAAGAAACTTTGTTTTTAAATTATGTGTCCAGAAGACAGGAGGCTACAGTTAGCCTCAAGCAGTTTCCAAGGGGCTCGATGATTATGGAATGTGAGCTCAATTTTTGGCTGGAAATATTAAATCAGTTGGCAAACAGCTGGCTTCCAGAATGCAAAAATGCCTTAATTTATAGTGGTTTTCAGAAGTAGATGAGAATTTTGGTACAAAATTAAGACAAATGGTTTTAATGGAAACATCTTATTTAGGTTAAAGAGGTGTTTCTCTTACTATGGAAGTAATCGTGTTTTTTCTCTATGCACCTTGTGAGAGCTTCTAAATGTAATCTATGGAGACAGAATATTATTGGGATTAATTTCAATATCAGAACACTCAATTTGTTCTTTTCTTAAAAAAATATTTAAATGCACATAAAATATACAAACTTCCTTTTGGGCTTTTTTTCTAATTTTTGTTGAATTTCAAGTGTACATCCTTGTGTTTTGACTTCCCTATAGACTACATCGTGTTCACCACCAAAAGTCAAGTTGCCGTCTGTCATTGTACAAGTGTACCCTTTTACCTCTTTTGCCCTCCCACACCTCACTTCCCCACCCCTCTGGTAACCACCAAGCTAGTCTCTGTATCTCTGTGTGTGTGGTTTTCTTATCTTGCACATATGAGTGAAATAATATGATATTTGGCTTTCTCCCTCTGACTTATTTCACTTAGTATAATACCCTCAAGGTCCATCCAAGTTGTCACAAATGGCAAAATTTCATCTTTTTTTTATGGCTGAGTAGTATCCATTTTATATATATATGCCAATCTTCTTTATTCATTCATCCATCGATGAGCACTTAGATTATTTCCAAGTCTTGGCTATTGTGAAGAATGCTGCAGTGAACGTAGGGATGCACATATCTTTTCAAATTAGTGTTTTTGTGTTCTTTGGATAAATACCCAAAAGTGGAATAGCTAGATCGTATGGTATTTCTATTTTTAAGTTTTTGAGGAATCTCCATACTGGCTGCACCAGTTTACGTTCCCACCAGCAGTGTACAAGGGTTCCCTTTTCTCCACATCCTCTCCAACATTTATTTTTCTTGTCTTTTTAATAATAGCTGTTCTGACAGGTATGAGGTGATATCTCATTCTGGTTTTGATTTGCATTTCCCTAATAATTAGTGACGTTGAACATCTTTTCATGTGCCTGTTGGCCATCTGTATATCTTCTTTGGAAAAATGTTCAGATCCTCTGCCCATTTTTTAATCAGTTTGTTCATTTTTTTGTTGTTGTTAAGTTGTATGAGTTCTTTATATATTTTGAATACTAACCCCTTATTGGATAAATTATTTGCAAGTATCTTTTCCCAATTGGTAGGTTGTCTTTTCTTTTTGTTGATGGCTTCTTTTGCCATAAAGAAGCTTTTCAGTTTAATGTCCCATTTGTTTATTTTTTGTTTCCTTTGCCTGAGGAAACATATTAAAAAAGGTACTACTAAGACCAATATCAAAGAATGTACTGCCTATGTTTTCTTCTAGGAGTTTTATGATGTCGGATCTTATATTCAAGTCTTTAATCCATTTTTACTTAATTGTTGTGTATGGTGTAAGATAATGGTCTACTTTCATTCTTTTGCTTGTGGCTGTCCAGTTTTTCCAGCACCGTTAATTGAAGAGACTTTCCTTTCTTCATTGTGTGTTCTTGGCTCGTTTGTCAAAAATTCACTGTCCGTAAATGTGCCAGTTTATTTTTGGGCTCTTAATTCCTGTACATTTATCTCTGTGTCTGTTTTTCTGCCAGTACCATACTATGCTGTTTTTGTTCCTACAGCATTGCAGTATACTTTGAAATCAGGGAATGTGATGCCTCCAGCTTTGTTCTTTTTTCTCAGGATTGCTTTAGCTTTGGGTTTTTTGTTGTTGTTTCACATAAATTTTAGGATTCTTTGTTCTATTTCCATGAAAAATATCATTGGGGCTTTGATAGGCATTGTATTGAATCTGTAGATTGGGTAGTGTGGACATTTTAACTATGTTAATTCTAATTCATGAGCACAGAATAGCCTTTCATTTCTTTGTGTCTTTGGTTTCTTTCAACAATGTTTTATAGTTTTCAGTGTACAGGTCTTGCACCTCTTTGGTTAAGTTTATTGCTAGGTGTTTTACTCTTTTTGTTGAGGTTGTAAATGAGATTGTTTTCTTGATTTCTTTTTCTGCTATTTTGTTATTAGCATTTAGAAATACAACTGATTTTTGAATGTTGATTTTGTACCCTGCAACTTTACCGTATTCTTTAATTATTTCTAATAGTTTTTTTTGGTGGATTCTTTAGTTTTTTGGTGATTTTCTATCTATAAAATCATGTCATCTGCCAAGAGTGATAGTTTTACTTCTTCTTTTCCAATTTACATCCCTTTTATTTCCTTTTCTTGCCTAATTGCCCTGGCTAGGACTTTAGTACTATGTTGAAGAAGAGTGGTGAAAGTGAGCATCCTTGTCTTGTTTCTGTTCTTCGAGTGATAGCTTTCAGTTTTCACCATTGAGTGTGATGTTGGCTGTGGGTTTGTTGTATATGGTCTTTATTATGTTGAAGTACTTTTCTTCTAGACTCATTTTATTCAGGGTTTTTATCCGAAATGGATGTTGAATCTTGTCAAATGCTTTCTCTGCATCTATTGAGATGATTGTGTGATTTTTATTCATTTTGTTAATGTGGTGTATCACATTGATTGATCTGAGAATGTTAAAACATCCCTGCATCCCTGGAATAAATCCCACTTGATTGTGGTGTATGTACTGTGGTATTCTATTTGCCAATACTTTGTTGAGGATTTTTGCATCGATGCTCATCAGCGATATTGGCCTGTAATTGTCTTTTTTTGTGTTTTCCTTGTCTGGTTTTGGTATCAGGGTAATGTTGGCTCTGTAAAATGAGTTAGGAAGCATTTGCTCCTCTTCAATTTTTTGGAAGAGTTGAGAAGGATAGATATTAAATCTTCTTTGAATGTTTGATAGAATTCACCAAAGAAGCTGTCTGGTCCTGGACTTTCGTTTTTTAGGATACTTTTGATTACTGTTTTGATCTTACTAGTGATCAGTCTATTCAGATTCTCTGTTTCTTCTTGATTCAGTTTTGGAAGATTGTGTAATCCTAAGAATTTATCTATTCTAGGTTATCCAATTTGTTGGCATATATCTTTTCATAGTATTCTTTTATAATCCTTTGGATTTCTGTGGTATCTCTTGTAATTTCTCCTCTTTTGTTTCTAATTTTATTTATTTGAGCCTTCTTTTTTAATGAATCTAATTGAAGGTTTGTCAATTTTGTTCATCTTTTCAAAGAACTGGCTCCTAGTTTCATCCACCTTTCTATTGTCTTTTTAGTCTCTATTTCATTTATTTCTGCTCTGATTTTTATTATTTCCTTCCTTCTACTGATAGGGGGCCTCATGTATTCTTTTTCTACTTCCTTTAGGTGTAATGTTAGATTGTTTATTTGAGATTTTTCTCATTCCTTGAGGTAGGCCTGTGTTGCTATAAACTTCCCTCTTAGAACCGCTTTTGCTGTATCCCATAAATTTTGGCATGTATTTTCATTCTCATTTGTCTCCTTTGATTTCTTCACTGACCCAATAGTTGTTCAGTAGCAGTTTATTTATTCTCCACGTATTTGTGACTTTCCAGTTTTTTTCTTTGATTTCTAGTTTCAAAATGTTGTGGTCAGAAAAGATGCTTGATATTATTTCAGTCTTCTTAAATTTATTGATACTTGTTTTGTGGCCTAATATGTGATCTATCCTAGAAACTGTTTCATATGCATTCTAAAAAAAATGTATTCTGCAGTTTTTGGATGAAATGTTCTGTATATATCTACTAGGTCCATCTGGTCTAATGTGCCATTTAAGACCAATGTTTCCTTATTGGTCTTCTGTCTGGATGATCTATCCATTGATGTAAGTGGGGAGTTAAATTCCCCTACTGTTATTGTGTTACTGTCAATTTCTCCTTTTATGTTTGTTAATATTTGCTTTATGTATTTAGGTGCTCCTATGTTAGGCACATAGATGTTCCCAAGTGTTATATCCTCTTGTTGGATTGTTCCCTTTATTATTATGTAATGTGCCCTTCTTTGTCTCTTGTTTCAGCTTTAGTTTTAAAGTCTTTTTTATTTGATGTAATTATGGCTACCTCAGCTTTCGTTTTCCTTTTTTTTTTTGGTGAGGAAGATTGTCTCTGAGCTAACGTCTGTTGCCAGTCATCCTCTTTTTTGCTGAGGAAGATTAGCCCTAAGCTAACATCTGTGCCCATCTTCTTCTATTTTGTACGTGGGACACCACCACACATGGCTTGATAAGCAGTGCATAGGTCCATGCCTGGGATTCAAACCTGTGAACCTAGGGCTGCCGAAGTGCAGCATGTGAACTTAACCACCTCTGGGTTGGCCCTAGCTCAGCTTTCTTTTTGTTTCCATTTGCATGGAATATCTTTTTTCATCCCTTCACTTTCAGTTTGTGAGTGTCTTTAGCTTTGAAGTGTCTCTCTTGTAAGAAAAATATAGATGGATCTTGTTTTTTCATCCAATCAGGTACCCTATGTCTTTTGATTGGGGCATTTAGTCTATTTATATTTAAAGTAATTATTGATAGGTATGTACTTACTGCCATTTTGTTACTTTGTGTGTTTTTTTGTAGTTCTTCTCTTTTTCTTTCTTCTTTTGCTCTCTTCCCTTGTGATTTTGATGACTTTCTTTAGTGTTGTGTTTAGGTTCCTTTCTCTTTATTTTTTTGTCTATTATAGGTTTTGGTTTGTGGTTACCATAATGTCATATATAATACCCTACGTAAATAGCAATCTGTGTTAAATTGATGATCTCTTAAGTTCGACCTCATATTAAAAACCCTACACTTTTACTCCCCTCCCCATGTTTTATGTTTTTTATATCATTTTGCCTTTTTAAATCTTTTGTATCCCTTAACCTCATCATAGATACATATAATTTCAGATAAGTTTAAATCCCTATTTATGTCATTTCTTATTTCAAAATCAGAAACACATGTTCTGTTTTCTAGAAAATCTCATGCAAAAACTGGGGCGCTTCTCATACTTTGTAAGCAGACATCTTGAGAAACATACATTATCTGTTTGGTAGCAGCTGTCTTTCATCACTGTCATGGGGTTACGCAGTTAGAAATAATTTGAGAACAGACTCCACTAATTCCTCATTTTATTAATAAATTGTAAATAATGGTTATGGTGAATGTTTTTGATTTCCCATATAGACTCCACTCATTCTTTTATTCATCCTAACAGTTCTTCAATTATCACTCAAGTATCCCACCTTGCCTGAACCCATGTGATTCAGGAATAGCTGGCCCTATCCTTAGAGAATGATCTTGATTGGCCTGGGTTATCCCATTCCCTTGAGAACTCTTAAATCAATCAGGGCATGGCATTCCATTTGCCAAGACTTGGCTTAAAACTTGGCAGTTTACCATACTTAGGCCAATGGAATGCCATGGGAGTTTTTCTGAGGACTTCTGGGAAAGAGGTTTACTTACTCTTAGGGGAGAGTCAATGGAAGAGATATTTTTTTCACTTCACTTCAAGGACTAAATTACGTGACTGTAGCCTGGAACTGTTATAACAATTTTACAAGTCTCAGGGAACTGGTTTAAGGATAAAGCCAACAAACAAGACAAAGCCAGAAGCATCTTGCATTATAGAATAGGGTAGAACTTTTTGTAATCTTTGAGGAACTTTTCTACTTAACTGGGCCTTAACACAAAGACCCTGTAAGTACAGTCGAGGATTTACAGAAACAGGAAAAAAATCATTGGAAAGAGGTCATAGATCTGAATAAAATGGAGGGTGTGGGTGCAGGATTGATAAGGACAAACAGATCTTGAT
Organism: Tapirus indicus; assembly: GCA_031878705.1. Lineage (NCBI taxonomy): Eukaryota > Metazoa > Chordata > Mammalia > Perissodactyla > Tapiridae > Tapirus > Tapirus indicus. Next base: position 52,700,666 of record CM062919.1, read on the forward strand.
AAAACAAAGTACACTTCAGCTCACTAAGAGGTCATATAGGGATATGTTTTGCAACTGAACTCATCAAACCCAAGTGTTGATGTGGGTGAAAGGTGCTTAGAGCACATTGAGGGTTGCATAGTAAAAATTTGATAGAGGAGGAAAAGAGAAAGGGAGAGAACTTTTATATGTCACATTGAATCTTCACATCATCTTTCTCTGGTGAGCCACATTGTTTTAACTCAATAGCCCACAATCTTGTGAGAGGCGGAAGAAAGAGCTTATTCTCCTCTGTGTTTGGGAGTGTATTTCTTGGTTCAATCTGGCAAAATAGCAGTCCAGATGGGACATTGATTAGGAATGAAGAAAATGTTTTTTAAAACATTTCTTTTAAAAATTTTAATTCTATTTTATTGAGGCCTAATTTACATATATTACTTTCAGGTGTATAACATAACGATTTGATATTTGTATATATTATGAAATGATTACTACAATAAGTCTAGTTAACATCCATCACCAACATAGTTACAAAACTTTTATAACTAAAAGTTTGTACCTTTTTTTCCCCTTCACCCATTTTTGTGTGTCTGTGTGAGGAAGATTAGCCCTGAGCCAATATCCATTGCCAATCTTCCTCTTTTTGCTGAAGCAGATTGGCCCTGGGCTAACATCCATGCCCATCTTCTACTGTATATGGGACACCACCACAGCATGGCTTGACAGGTGGTGAGTCGGCCCACTCCCAGGATCTGAACCTGTGAACCTCAGGCCACCAGTAGCAGAGTGTGCAAACTTAACCACTATGCCACTGGGCCAGCCCCTGCTTCACCCATTTTGCCAACCCCCGACCCCCTATCTCTGGTAACCACCCATCTGTTCTCTGTATTTATGAAAACTCACTACATATAAGTGAGATCATACAGTATTTGTCTTCCTCTGTCTGACTTATTTCACTTAGCATAATGCCCTTAAGGTCTATCCATGTTGTCATGAATGGCACATGAAAAGCTGCTCAAAAAATGAAATAAGATTTCATTCTTTTTTTATGCCTGAATAATATTCTATTGTGTATATATACCACATTTTCTTCAGCTATTTAGACATCCGTGGACACATAGGCTGTTTCCATATCTTAGCTATTGTGAATAAAGTTGCGGTGAACGTAGAAGTGTATATATCTTTTCAAATTATTGTTTTCTTCAGATAGATACCCAGAAGTGGATTTGCTGGATCATATGGTAGTTCTATTTTTGATTTTTTGAGGAAACTTCATGCTGTTTTTCATAGTGGCTGCACCAAGTTACATTCCCACCAACAGTGCACAAAGTTTCCCTTTTCTCCACATCCTCACCAACACTTATTTTTTTGTCTTTTAATAATAGCCATTCTATTTAATAGATGTGAGGTGATATCTTGTTGTGGTTTTGATTTGCATCTCCCTGATGACTAATGATGTTGAGCATCTTTTCATGTGACTGTTGGCCTTTTATGTCTTCTTTGGAAAAACATCTATTCAGATCTGCCCATTTTCCAATGGGATTTTTTTTTTCTTTTTTTGCTATTGACTTGTATGAGTTCTTTATATATTTTGGATATTAACCCTTTATCAGATACATGATTTGCAAATGTTTTCTCCCATGTAGTAGGTTGCATTTTCACTTTGTTCATTTTGCTGATTTTCTTTGCTGTGCAGAAGCTTGTTAGTTTGATGAAGTCTCACTTGTTTATTTTTGCTTTTGTTTCCTTTCCTTTTTCTGTCATCCAAAAATCATCGCCAAGGCTGATGTCAAGGAGTTTACTGCCTATGTTTTTTCTAGTGATTTTATGGTTTTAGGTCTTAAGCTCAAGTCTTTATTCCATTTTGGGTTAACTTCTGTGTACAGTGTAAAATAATGGTCTGGTTTCATTCTTTTGCATATGGCTGTCTAGTTTTCCCAACACTATTTATTGAAAAGACTGTCCTTTCTCCATTGCATATTCTTGGCTCCTTTGTTGTATATTAATTGACTACATATGCCTGGGTTTATTTCTACACTATTCTGTTCCCTTGATCTATGTGTGTATTTTTATGGCAATATTATACTGTTTTGATTACTATAGCTTTGTAATATAGTTTGAAATCAGGAAGCATGATGCCTCCAGCTTTGTTCTTCATTTTCAAAATTGCTTTGGCAAATAGGGATCTTTTGTGGTTCCATGCAAATGTTAGGATTGTTTGTTCTACTTCTGTGAAAATGCCATTGGAATTTTGATAGGGATTGCATTGAATCTGTAGATTGCTTGGGGTAGTATGGACATTTTAATAATATTAATCCTCCAATTCATGAGCACAGAATGTCTTTCCACTTATTTGTGTCTTCTTCAATTTTTTTCATCAGTGTCTTATGGTGTTGAGTGTATAGGTCTTTTACCTCCTTGGTTAAATTTATTCCTAGGAATTTTATCCTTTTTGATGCAATTATAAATGGGATTGTTTTCTTAATTTCTCTTTCTGATTGTTATTAGTATATAAAAACACAAGATTTTTGTATATTGGTTTTGCATCACACAGCTTTGTAAAATTTGTTTATTAGTTCCAACAGTTCCCTGAGAGCACCTCACAGGACTCAGAAGTGTGCCAGAGCAGACGCCTGCCCCTCAGACCAACATTTTAAGATTTGCAAATGAATCTCTTTCACAGGAGGTCTGTGTGCACTTCAAATGGATGTTTCTGCAGTGGGCCCTGTGGTGAGTGAGTCTCTGTGTGAGCCCTTTAAGAACCATTTCTCACTTCACTACTACCCTTCAGGTGAAGGAGAGTCTCATTGATTTTTAAAGTCAGATGATTTTGGAGCTTGTCTCTTAGGTGCAGGTCTTAAAAGTTGGGGTGCCCAATTTGGGGAATGAACCCTTTGCCTCTCTGGAAGAAGCTCTGAGTTTGTGAGTTTCCTCCCAGTTGTGGTTCTCTGCACTGAGGGGTGGAGTTTATGGCAAGATTGGTTCTCAGCCTCTCCTACCGACTTCAATGTAGCCTCTTTCTCATTTGACTGATGTGAAAGAGTTGCTCAACTGATTTTCAGAGGAAATTGTTCCCTATGTAGCTGTCCATTCTGTGTGTCCCTGGGAGGAGGCAAGTGCCAGATCTTCCTGTGTCACCATCTTGAACTGCCTCCTCTAAAAACATTTTATCCAGTCTTCTTAGAGCTTCCATTAAGAATGGAGAGAAAATATGAACTAGTACACATTTTGAAAGTATGTTCAATACAGCATGTCAGTAAACTTACATTAGTTAAATTCAAGTAAAATGTATTAAACGTTTCCAATGAGACAGTTTGGGAAATATATAAAAGACAGTCTCTGCCTTTAAGGAGATTAAATCTTATATGGAGATAAAATACATATTCAAGGATAATTTGAGTATGAATTCAGTTGAAGAATTAGGTTTTATTGGGGAAATGGATGACATTTAGAGATGCTATGTATATGAGAGTTGATGGAACATGGGAGAGGAGTATAGTTGAAAGTGAAGTCAAAAGCTATGTTAGAGCCAGATTGACTGGGATTATTTGCTGGGATTTGGTTTCTCCACATAAAGTGATGTTTTGGAAAATTCTAAAAGTAATGTAATTATCTACTGAAGTTAAATCAAAAAGTACATAAAATGTGATAGTCTCACTGTTGATGAAAATAATCCATGACCAATCTATAAATCAAAATTGGGGTGAGTTTATTATGAGCCAGATCTGAAGACTGTATAACCTGGGAGAGTTCTTTCTCAAAGGAATGGAGCACTCCAAAGAAGTGGGGGTGTACAGAGTGGTTATATAATGTCAAAGAGCATGTTTCACATATGATTGGAATGTCCTTTTTACAGATGTCAGAAGATTGCCTCGCAGGCTGAGCATTTCACATAGCAATTGATGAACACAGCAAGTAGCAGGTCTCAGAGGGTCAGCAATCAATCCCTAGCCTAGGGAGAGATGCTTATCCTTAAGGAAATGCTGATGTGGGGGAAGTTAGTTTGTCTTCAAGGGCATTGTTCTTGCCTTTGGGACATAGCAAATACTTAAATCAAATATACCATGCATGCTCAATGGCCACATCAGGCTCTTTTGGAAAAACAAGGTCAGGCTGAATTAGTTTTACACCAAATGGCTTCCTCGTGTATTCCAACATATCCTATTGCTTGTCATTTATCTATCATCACTTTTCAATCTAATCTAATTTATATGCATAGCATGTTATTAGTTTGATGTTTATTATTCCAGGCTTTTTTCTATGTTTACATAATAATTTGTATACATTGTTTTAAAATTATTTTAGAAAATAATATATACATATTTTTGCAAAGAACTTTTTTCCATTTAGTCTATCATGAACATATGTCTGAATTAGTGCATATTGACTACCTTTTTTCTTTATAATGGATGTTTTTTAATGTATGGATGTACATACATTAAAATGTCTTTATCCATTCACCTATTCTTGGGCAGTTAGAGAACTCCTAAATGTTGTTATTACAACTGTGCTATGATGAATATTCTCATATGTATATTTTAACACATGCTATTTTTTGTAAGATAGGGAAGGATCTTGAAATAACATGGTTTGGTCATTTTACATTTTGATAGGTATTGTCAAGTCATTCTCCAAATATCTATACAATTTATTTAAAAGTAAAGTCTATGAGACTTGCTCACTTTCTATATACTCTTATCAGCACCAAAAATGATAGAGCACTTAAATTGCTCCAGTCTGACAGGAGAAAACACTATTTCATTTTTATATTAATTTGCATTTCCTTAATTTATAAATTTAAGCATCTTTTCATAAGTTCATTGAACCATTTATATTTTCCTGGTAATTGCCTTTTCCTATTCTCTGCTTATACATCTGTGAGTTTGCCTTCTTATTATACTTTATACATATGAATTATACATGTATGAATATTAATTAATGGTTTGTGATATGTGTTGTCAATGTTCTCTACTAATGATAGGTTGTCTTTTTACTTTGTTTATGGTATTTTTCTTCATATAAAAGGTTAAATCTTTTAACAGTTAAACATGTAAATAATTTACTTAAGAATTCTTGATTTTGTGCCATTTTCATTCCAAGTTTCTGAAAGTATCCTCCTATATAGTTTTAAATTTTTAAAGTATTTTAATATTTAAAACTGTCATCTAGTTCTGTTACCACCCAAAAAGAGGTTTTGTCTGCCTGCCACATGACATGCCAATAGTCAAGAGGCAAGGTGGTAGGAGAGAAAAGACTTTTTATTACAGCTTGCCAGCAAGAGGGAAGATGGCTGACTCATGTCTGAAAGAACCATCTTACCAAACAAAGACTATAGGCCAGTTATATACAGGGCTGGTGTCCAGGTTGGTGGGGAGCATCCATCTGACCTCCAGGTGGGGGCAGGCATCTGGTCTCAGTTCCTGACAGTCTTTTGTTTTACTGGACATGCATCAGAGACCGGAGCAATGCCCCACACCCTGATCTTTCAGTTGTCATTGATGATGCCTCTCAGCATAGACTCTCTGCTGAGGGGTCATCTCATTCCTGAGGAACTCAAAAGAACAAAGTTATCAACTTATAGAAGCTGGGAGGGACCATAAAACCCACAAAGCATGTCTGGGCTAGTTAATCAGAGGTCATTCAGTTACAATAGGGTTTCTTTTCTACAGTATGGCTTCCCTTATGTCAACCTTGTCTTGAGTTGGTATCAGTTCTAGAAAATAATCTACAAGTTATTTTCTATAAACTATGCAATGAATCTCATTGTATAGTTATCCCAACACCATTTATAATTGAGTAATCATCTTTGAAAGATTTTCAAAGCCCCCTTTATCACACACTGAGTTTTTACCTATATCTGGGTCTGTTTTGGACTCTAGTCTGTTCATTGATCTACATATCTATGTCTGCACCAGGGCCACAGTGTTTTAATAACTATGTTCTACTCTAGTGTGTATTCACTTTCAACCTTTTCCTTATTCCATAATAACAGTATAACACTTTTGTGCCTTTTAAAAATATTTTCAGAATTTTGAAATAAATGCATTGAGCTCATAGAATTATTTGGAGAGAATAAATGTTGAGGTTACCCATCCAGGTACATGGTAGTTTTTTCCATTTTTCCATGTCTTTATGTTCTTAAGTAAATCTTTATATTTTTCTTTCAACATGTATTACACATTTCTTGTTAGGATTATTTTTATTTATTTTATGATTTCCATTGCTGTTATGGTAAATTCTACAATATTTTAGGATTGCTTTTTTCCCCTGACACTTAGGAAATCTATTGATTTTTAATACTGATCTTCTATTTCTTCATCTTATAGAACTTATAATAACCTATGATAATTTTTCAGTTATGTTTGATTTTTCTCAGCAGACACCATATTACCCATAATTGATGACAAATTCTCCTTCTGTATTCCAAATTTTATTATTTTTACATATTTTTCTTATTGAATTGGCCAGGACTTCCAGTACAATACTGAAAGTTAAGACTGACAACTAAACATTCTTGTCTAGTTCTTGACTTTCATGATAATACTTCATTGGGGAAAAAAAAATACAATTTAGCAAACATCTAAGAATTCATATATGTGGTTAAACAGATCAAATAGTATTTATGGGCTTGTATTGAAAAAGAAGTATCTCCTGACCATCAGCCTTATTTAACCATTTCAGGTTTTGTTTCTTCTGATGGTTATCACATCCCTCAATAATATGCTTATGTAGCTGTTTCTAGTTTTATTAAGTTTAGATAATGTATGTGTGTTTAATTAATTTACTGAATCCTCATAAAACTTTTCGATTCCCTCCAAATCAGCCACATTTTTAGTCTCGATTCCTCTTCTGAGGAACTGCGACCACTATTTCTTTTTCTTTAGAGAAAGCTTCACTTGTCTCTTCATTTTGTAAGATGAGAACATTACTTCTTGTCTCCTTCCCTACACCTCCACTAACCTCCTGCCTTCACGTAACAACTCTAAAATAATGCATTTATTGGTAGCATTTATATTGTTTTGTAACCACAGTTAAATCTTCTGTAATTTGTAGATTTAGTCTTAACACAGTCAGTAAATATCATTTTCTTTACTTTGTGTATGCAACTATCATTCACTCCAAAGCCAAATAATACTATTACTTCTTCATATATTCCATATCATGACACCCATGCTCCTGAAAAGGACAGTATTCCTAGGGTAAATTTTAATTGGATTTCTTTCTCCTCAGACCCCCTCTCCTTCCTCTCTTCATCCTTCTCCTTCACCTCCTCCTCTCTTCCTCTCTTCTAGTTTTCTTCATGTCCTCACTTTTTCTCAGTTTCTCAAACATCCTATCTTGCACTCCTTCTTAACTAAGGTCTCCTGCCTGGAGCCATCTGTGTTCCTCCTCCAATATTGACTATCCCTACTCAGCACAGCAAATCCATTGTGAATTCACTGTTTAGTGGTTCCAATTTCTTTTTGTTTCTTGGTTTAGAGTTTTGTTTTATTGGATTAAATTCTTCATGTAACTTCCTAAGAAAGTTTAGTAGTCATTAGTAGTGTTCACCATATATTCTTCTTCCCTACACACACCACCCACCTTCCAGGCATACAGTGGGATTCTACTTTTCTGCTTTCTCCATTAAAAGTGCCTCTTTCCCTATGTGAGTGTCATCAAAAATGTTCCAGATAGTGGCAGTTCTGTCAGCCTGGTTTTTTGGAAGAGGATAATTTGACACAGAACTCTCCCTATACCTGCAATAGGCATTAACATGAGAGAAAAATAAACATTTATTGTTTTGAGCCAGGAAGATTTTAACTCAATATTGAATCATAACCTAGCATATCCTGATTGATGTAGGAAGGATACGTGAGTTTGTTTGATTCCTAGAACATTTGAAATTATGTTATTTTTTGACACTTGATAGTTAATCTGGAGAGATATAAAATTCTAGAATAAAAATAATTTTCCCTCAGAAATACAAAGACATTGCTCTAATATCCTCCTGCATTTCTTGTTGCTGATGAGAAGACTGATGGCAGTGCAATTCCTATTTCTTTGCAGGTAATCATTTTCCTCCCTTCTCAAATCTTTTAGGATCTTCCATTTATCCTCATTTAAAATTTCCCAATAATGAATAATTTATTCATCCAGCTTGGCTCTCCATTGGTCATTTCTTTTAAGATCACATACATGTCTGTACTCTGGAAAACTTTGTTGCAGTATTTTGCTAATAATTTTCTCCTCTTTACCTTCTCAGTTCTCTTTTTCTTCAGTTTATCTTAGTTGGACCCTAGAGTAACACTCTCTTTATTTCATTTCTCTCATTTTCTGTCATCTTTGTCTTTTATTTCTACATTCTAAGAGATTTCCTTTATGTTATGTTCTAACATGTCTTGATTTATGTATTTTAATTTTGGCAACTGTGTTTTTATCTTCTAAGAGTGTCTCCTTTAGCTTAGTTCTCCTCAGCTGAAATTGAGAAGGGCTTGCAAGTTAGTACTTTGTTTCTGGAACTGATCCCATGAAACAGGAGTGTGAGACAAGGAAAGTGACTCGAGGAAGGAGGAAAAACCTGGACCAGAGTGCATTATCAAGCTGGTCACTACTGTGGATAGTTGGTCTCTATCCTTCTAAGATCACCTGAAGTGGTTCATTGAATGCTCCTCAGATTAGTCCACTTAAAAAAGTGGTAGAGGAGAGAATGTATTTACTGGCTTTTTTTTCCCATTGGTCAAGGATTGTATATGATGCTACCTCCCTGCACTAATGGATGCTCATGTGGTGAGAGTCAACAGAACTTCTCACAGATATCCCACACAGCAACATCAGAGAAACTCAGGGGCAGAAAGCAAGATTATGCTGGGCAGCTGAAAAGTGATGATGTCTAGTCATCTCTTCAAGGAAGCTTCAAGGTTGACAATGCAATGGCTGAAGGAAATGGGGGGGCAGTGAAGATGTGAGGTGGGGCAAAATAAGTGATCAATATAGTCCACCTTTTGCAGTGCTCTTATCCCTCGGTGCCTTCCTTTAAGTACAGTCACAGAGTTTTCAGTATGGTGGCCCAATTAAGCCTTTACAAAGGAGAGTTAGTGAGAATAGGCTTTTGTCCCCACTACTACATCTGGTCCTGAGGGAATAATTAGTATTTATCATTTTCCTCCTCTACTACAAATTCCACATTTCCCTCTCTCTGGACCAGCAATTTGGCTGTTCTAAATTGCTAGTCTCGTGGGATGACATGAGCCTTCATCTCCAAGGTAGCTTAGCCTTTTTGGGTCATGATTGCTGCAAGTACACTCTAGAGTCATCATTAGGCACTGAGTTACCACCTCTCTGGATTTTAGGCATCCCTCTGCATCTCCTGAGTCTTGGACAAATCCCTTTCTTCTCTGTCATGTTTAACTGTGATCCTAGTTCCTTAATGTAATCAGGTAAATTGTCCCCACTAATAGTAACTATTTTCTTTGCCTACTGTTCCACTGATATGAGGATTCCAAAATGACCATATGGTAGTCATAGCTTTAAGTTCAGTGGAAACCTTACTTTGACCTCTGATAGAAATGTCTGCACTACCGTACCCCCAGAAGCAGAATCCAGAAGAATTTGGGGATTCAAGATTTTCAGGCTCATTCCCTACCCCAAGTCTCGGTGTCTCATTTTTTTTTCCTATCTAACTTTGGCATAGGAGCCCTGTTGATGTTGCGTGTTGAATGTTCTTTGTAGTTCTGTTATCTTTGCAATTAAATTCTAAACCTGGTTCTTCCTGCTGCAGAAGAAAGGAGTCTCTTTAAACACTGTCAAGGAGAACTTCTGATTTTCACAGCATTTTTTTTCTTTTTTTTTTTTGTGAGGAAGACTAGCCCTGAGCTAACATCTGTTGCTAATCCTCCTCTTTTTGCTGAGGAAGACTGGCCCTGGGATAACATCCGTGCCTATCTTCCTCTACTTTATATGGGACGCCGCCACAGCATGGCTTGACAAGTGGTACACTGGTCAGCACCTGGGATCTGAACCTGTGAATCCTGGGCCACCAGAAGCGGAGTGTGCAAACTTAACAGCTACACCACCAGGCCAGCCCCCTCACAGCATATTTTGATTTGATGTTTGTTTAAACTGAGTCTGTCATTTTCTTTTTACAAGACTACTAAAGCTGTTAACAAATGTCATTTCACTCTATAAACTATGTAATTACCATTGTCCCCATACCTAAGTCAATACTTTACCTTTCCCATATGCCTCACTCCAATTTCTCACTCCTCTGTGTAAGTCTTATAAATTGTGATTTTACTGAATGCTAGGAGTTATCACTGTTACACATGTCATCAGCAATGAGGTTGTTATTGTCGGTTATCACTGAAATACCCAATTCCCAAGTCTTATCTTGCGAGTATACTTTTTAGAGCTAGTTCTGGTACAAACTATCTCAGTCTGTGTTTGCCTCAGAAAGCAGAGCCTGAGATAAGAATCAGAATGCAATAGCTTATTTTGAGAAATCCTGGGGTACAGGAGTGGGGGACAGGGAAGGGTGAAACAGGAAGAAAGTCAGTGCAAGTGTGTGACCAAGCTAATTATCACTGTAAGCAACTGGGACTTAAGTCCACTGGGACCCAGTAAGAAGCTGTGTGGAATATACCCACAAATGACTGCCTGAAGGATGGGAGAGGGCTCCTATTGAACATACTGCTAGATTATGAATGTATGAGTGCTAGGTGAGTTCCTTCAGCGGTTCCATGCACTGAGTCAAAGAAGCCCTAGTGCAGAAAGTGAGAAATCTGTGCTATCAGATTATAACTGCAGAAGCTCCTTGCCACAGCAAAAACTAGAGAAAAAAATGGGCTGAAAAGTTCTGAGATGGGACATAAGAAATATATAAGAGCCCTCTCTTTTTTTTCTTGTTTCATTTTTGCAGTATATTATTCTTTGTATGATGAAATATTTTTGACTACCTCTGAGGTTACTAATAAATTTTTTATTGTTTAAAATTCTTTTTCACCGTGTCTGTTTATTCTGAGGTGTGCTTGTGTATTTATCTTAGCGTTACTCTGCCATTTTATTAGCTTTCCCCAAATATTTGCAGGTCTGTGGTTGTCTGTTAATATTTAAGAAAGAAGAAATAGGATGACTCACTGGGATCTCTTTGTACCTGCAAAAGACTTATTAACTGACTGGCTTTGACTTTTATGCTGAGTAACTCTTACTAGACATTACCTAAGGGGACCCGTAAATGTTAGAATGAGAAAGGCTTTACTTTGGTAAATAGTTACTTTATTTCACCCTGGACAACTTATTTTAGTTTCTTTAGAAAAGAACTATAATTTTTTGGGGGGTGGAGGGAGTAGGTAGGGTTTAGGACCACAGTATAAGGGTCTAGCTTCAGGCTTTTCTGTTCCCTCACTAATTATTTTTATGCACTGGGATCCAATCCAGGATTATGTGTTGCATTTAGTTTTCATAGCTCCTTAGTCTCATTTAGTCTGGGATAATCTCTTGGTCATTTTTTTTTTTTTTGGTCTTGCTTAATTTTGACACTTTTGATGAATTATTGTTCAGTTATTTTGTAGAATGACCCTCAATTTAGGTTTGCTTAATGTTTGCTCATGATTAAATTCAAACTATGCATCTCTGGCAAGAATACTGCAGAAGTGATGTGCTCTTCTCATTACGTCATTTTCAGGAGGCACATAATATTAATGTATCTCATTAGTGGTGGTATTGATTTTGATCTCTTGATTGAGGTGATGTCTGCAGGTTTCTGCACTGTAAAGTTATGATTTTTCCTTTTGAAATTAAGTCTCTTGTGAGAAGATGCTTCGAGACTGTAAATATCCTGTTTGTCATCATGCTTTTGCCCTCTAATTTCAGCATTCATTGGTATCTTGCTTGAAACAAATATTACTGTGGTGTTTGCCTACTGGTGACTTCTATACCCATAATTTCTTCTATAATTATTAATTGGAGTTCTCCCTTATGGGGAGAACTTGTTTACTTATTTTTGTTTCTATCAATATAGATTTATGGATGTTAGATTTATTCTATGGATTATGATACATAACTATCATTATTAATTTTCTTGCTCAAGCTGTTCCAGATTTGATTCATTGAAACTCCTTTCAGTTGCCCCCTGCACCCTTTTACATGTTACCATCACTTTGTGTATTTCTTTAATTTCTGATGCTGCAAGATGTTTCATGCTCTCTTGTACTTTTCTTGCCCCAGGAGTAAAATTGATCATTTGGCCAAGAAGCCATGGTTCCTTTGATTAAGGAATGATATGTAGAAACTAAGGTCTGGGGACTGGATGTGTTCATTGCTACTGGGATGTCATTGCTTCTAGGCCTTCTTAGCAAAGCGAGTTGGGAAACATGTGTATATATGACTTTTATTGGCCACTTAAGAACATAAAAACATTTTGATCATTTTAGCAAAAGGCAGAAAAAGGAGAATGTAGCAAGCAAAAACATGGTGAATCTTAAATTGTTACACATAAGTACAAACTAATAATTTAATATCTTCATTTTCATTTCATGTATTACATTTACATTAATTTAAATATGAATTAAACTCAAGAGACAAAGATTTCAGATTTTTTAATCCAGCTTTTATTTTTGTTTAAAAGAGAAATAATACAAAATGACTTACAATTGTTTTATGTATATGTGTGTGTGTGCAGCCAATACTGACTAAATGAAAACTGATGTAATACTAATATCAAAGTAGAATAAAAGATGCAAATTATGAAATGTGATAAAAAGAAACATTTCTATAAAGACAAACATTTCTAGAAGTAATTCACTAAGAATTAACAAGAAAAATTGTGGAATTTTAATATACCTCAGAAACTGATAGATCAAGCAAACAAAAGTTAGTTGACAGTTGATTGTCTTGGCAACAGAAGTTGAAAGTTTATTATCTTGCAACAAAAGTAACAAGATTTATCTGTTGAATCCTGCAGCTCCAAATAGAGTATATATATTCTTTTTAAGTGTGCCTGAAACATTTTATAAAATTGATCTTTGTCAAGGTCAAAGATGAAATCTCAACAAATTCTGAAGTATTTATATGAGACATCTCTGATTATGGTGCAATAAAATTAAAAAATCATTTATTAAAAGGGAATGCCCTCCACCAAACATACACATTTAAGAATTCCATTCAGTGTAGTGGACTGAACTGATCATAAATGACTCAACCATTTCCGACTTCTGCTCCAATCACATACACATCCTGAAGAAAAGACAACACAGAACAACATACATAGCCAAGTGTAAAATCAATAAAGGATATCCACCAGTTGTTAGCATAAGAGGGAATTTCATGAATAGATGCTTATAGAAACTATAAAAAAGATCCACAGAGTGCACTGACTTTAGGCTAAAAAAAAGTTAAATTGTAATGGAACTGGTGATCCTCTAGGCTGCAGCAGAGGCATTCTGAAGGGATGCTCTCACAATACAGGACACACAGGATGTTTACAGAAATCAGCATGTATTGAAGATTAACTCATGCAAACCACATGAGGAAATAACTGACTATTCAAAATAGGATGATTTGCACCCAAGGGTTGTGGTTACAGAAAAAAATCAGAATGAGATTTTATTTTATTTTATTTATTTTTTTTTTTTTGTGGGGAAGACCAGCCCTGAGCTAACATCCATCGCCAATCCTCCCCTTTTTGTTGAGGAAGACTGGCCCTGGGCTAACATCGTGCCCATCTTCCTCTACTTTATATGGGACGCCGCCACGGCATGGCTGACAGGCAGTGCGTCGGCGGGCGCCCGGGATCCGAACTCGCGAACCCCGGGCTGCCAAGCGCGGACTAAACCGCTGCGCCACCGGGCGGCCCCCAGAATGAGATTTTAAAGTAAGCATGTTTAAAATGTTCAGAAATGAGAGTAGTTAACATGAGAATAAAACTGGGTGAGAAGGATGAATATAAAAAACCATTTAGAGATTCTAGAAATCAGAAATACATTCATTGATTATATGAAATATAATTGACTATATGAAATATAATGGAACTGAATGGAAGAACAAAAGAATGAACAAGATCAGCTGTAGAGAGAACTAGTGAATTTTCTGATTTCCTGCCTGAGATGTGACTGATACAGCCCCCTAGACCTAGGGCTCTAGGAATTTTGGTAAACTGATTAAAATATAAAGATTGTTTGCTAATACCTCACATTAGAGCCCTCCTGATTACCTGCTGTACTTCTAAAGTTGTCTTGTTTCTAATTGTTTTCCCGGCATTAATCACCCATCCTGCGCTTCATTGCAGTATCTGTGATCACAATCTGATCACATTGTTTACCTCAATTTTTGTTTCATTTCATCTTGACTCTTTTCTTTTTGTGAGGAAGACCAGTGCTGAGCTAACATCCATTGCCAATCCTCCTCTTTTTGCTGAGGAATACTGGCCCTGGGCTAACATCCATGCCCATCTTCCTCTACTTTATATGGGATGCCACCACAGCATGGCTGGCAAGGAGTGTGTTGGCCGGAGCTAGGGATCCGAACCCGTGACCCCCTGGGAGGCCAAAGTGCGAACTAAACTGCTGCGCCACTGGCCAGCTCTCATCGTGACTCTCGCAACCTGCATGTCCTCATTCTGGTTGATCAACCCAGCTCCAAATCTCATCTTTGACCTAGGATTTCCAATTAATTTTTACCAGTTTATCTGACTTTCATTGATCTCTTTTTTTTGGCCAGTTACTCTGAGCTACTCTCATTCATGACCCCAAGGTTCTAGATTTTTCACAAGTAACAAATTTACCCTTCGTGACTTCTTTATACCACAGAAGAGTTAGTGTAAAAACACCACAATGGAAAATGAGTGGTACAGTACATGCAAAAAACTTCTGAATGGACAAAAAACATACAAAAAGATGGCCCATCAAATTAATAATTAGTGATTTGCCAATTAAGTCAATAAAGTATCTTTCCATATATTTTAGATTGGTAAAATTAATATCCACTATAGGAGAGACAGCAAATAACTGGTCACTCTAGTGCTGGTTTGATGGGTGTTTGAATGAGTGGCAATGGGTGCAGAGATGAAAGCTACCAGTAGGCCCAACAGAATAGACCCCCTCTAACCAAGACTGAGCTAGCTACTACTGAAACCAAGAATCCAGCTTGCTAGTATGTCTGTTCTGATTATATATTTGGAGATCAGGGAAGTGACCACCAGTGGGTCTGCAGACCCAATGGGCCTACTCTAAGATCACCTTTGTCAGGACCTCTACATGCCCCCACTTCCACAGACTTCATGTTAAAAGAAAGCTGTACCTCTTATTCATGTGAATTTTACCATGATGCAGTGCTGAAAGGTACAAAAAACTTTGGGATGCTAACAAATGAGAAATTTAAAATATTTGTTTGCTGTATCAGTTTTCAGTTTATTGTCTCTTGGTTCCAAATTCAACTTTGTGATATTGCCTCTTGACCCTGTAAATACTGCTCCTTCCCCAGCTAACTAAATGTTAAGCTTCATCAATAGAGGACACTGGAGTGTCTGCAAGGCAGTAGCGGCAGGGAGACACATTTCTTTAAAGGCCACACCCTTCTTTATTATTATTCAGTAATTTTTGTGATTATTGTTGGGTTTTAAGAACTTATATATTAAAGAATATACTTAAGAATAATAAAGAATATACTTAAAACATGAGAAAAAAACTGATAGTATATCTGTATTATTTATCTTTTAGTAAACATTGCATTCTACATGGATATTAATTCAGAAAACTCCTAGTTACATAGTCCCTGACATAGATGGACTCAGCTTCATGTGCTATTTTCAAGATTAATTTCATAATCATTTGATTTTTGTATCCAACCTCTGTGGTACTTCCATATTCCTGCCTCTAAGCAGTATATTCAAAATAATAACTAGCAAAAGTTTATAGAGATAAAGAAAATTACATCAATTTTGTCATTCTATGTGACTACTTGGAGTTCTTGTGTTTAATTTTTTTTTTATTGTGAGGAAGTTTGGCCCTGATCTAACACCGGTTGCCAATCTTTCTCTTTTTTTGCTTGAGGAAAAGTGGACCTGAGCTAACATCTGTGCCCATCTTCCTCTATTTTGTATGTGGGACGCCACCACAGCATGGCTTGATGAGCGATGTAAGTCTGTACCCGGGATCTGAACCTGCAAACCTGGGCCACCGAAGCAGAGCATGCCAAACTTAACCACTATGCCACTGGGCTGGCCCCACCCTGTGTCTTTTGATTGGAGCATTTAGTCCATTTTCATGGAATATCTTTTTCTATCCCTTCACTTTCAGTCTGTGTGTTTCTTTAGATCTGAAGTGAGTCTCTTATAGGCAGCATATAGATGTGTCTTGTTTTTTTAATCCATTCAGTTACCCTGTGTCTTTGTGTGTGTGTGTGTGTGTGTGTGTGTGTGTGTGTGAGGAAGATGAGCTCTTAGCTAACATCTGTTGCCAATTCTTCTCTTTTTTGCTGAGGAAGATTGGCCCTGGGCTAACATCCATGCCCATCTAACTCTACTTTATATGGGACACTGCCACAGCATGGCTTGATAAGTGGCCTATGTCCACGCCTGGGATTTGAACCTGTGAGCCCTGGGCTGCTGAAGCAGAGCATGTGAACTTAACCACTATGCCACTGGGCTGACCCCACCCTGTGTCTTTTAATTGGAGCATTTAGTCCATTTTCATTTAAAGTAATTATTAAGTATGTGCTTATTGCCATTTTGTTAGTTGTTTTCTGGTTGCCTTTGTAGTTCTTCGCTGTTCCTTTCTTCTTCATTGGTCTCTTCTCTTGTGGTTTGATGCGTTTCTTTAGTGTTAGGTTTGAATTCTTTTCTATTTATTTTTGGATCTATTCTAGGTTTTTGTTTTGTGATTACCATGAGGTTCATATATATTGACATATATACAAGTCTATTTTAAGGTGATAGTGCTAAGTTCAAAGGCATTCTAAAAGCACTATATTTTTACTCCTCTCCCATATTTTCTTTTTGATGTCATATTTTCCATCTTTTTATTTTCTGTATCCCTTGACTACTTATTGTAGTTATAGTTGATTTTACTACTTTTGTCTTTTAACTTTTATATTAGCTTTTAAGTGGCTGATCCATGCCTTTACTACATATTTGCATTTACCAGTATATTTTTTTCCTTTATATATTTTCTTATTTCTAGTTATGGCCTTTTCTTTTATGCTTGAAGAAGACTCTCTAACATTTCTCATAAGGCCAGTTTAGTGGTGACCATCTCCTTTAGTTTTTGCTTGTCTGGGAAACTCTTCATCTCTCCTTCAATTCTGAATGATAACCTTGCCAGCTAGCATATTCTTGCTGTAAGTTTTTTCTTTCAGCACTTTAAATATATCGTGCCATTCACTACTGACCTGCAAAATTTCTACTGATAACTCAGTTGATAGTTTTATGGAGATTTCCTTGTATGTGACTTGCTTTTCTTTTGCTCCCTTTAAGAGTCTCTCTTTATCTTTTGCCATTTTAATTATAATACGTCTTGGTGTGGGCCTCTTTGGGTTCATCTTGTTTGGGACTCTCTGCTTACTGGACCTAGGTGTTTCTTTACTTCCCCAGGTTAAAGAAATTTTCTGCCATTATTTCTTCAAATAAATTTTCTGTCCCTTTCTCTCTTCTCCTACTGGGACCCCTGTAATGCAAATGTAAGTATACTTGATGTTGTCCTAGAGATCCCTTAAACTATGCTTATTTTAAAAATTCTTTTTTTCTGCTTGCTGCTCTGATTGGGTAGTTTCTACTATTTTGTCTTTCAGATTGCTGATCCATTCTTCTGTTCCATCTAATCTGATGTTGATTCTCTTTGTATTTTTATTTTAGTGTATTTTTCATTTTAGTTGCTGTATCCTTCAGCTCTGATTGGTTCCTTCTTATATTTTCTAATTCTTTGTTGAAGTTCTTACTGTATTCTTCCATTGTTTTCCCAAGTTCAGTGAGCATTTTTATGACTATTACTTTGAACACTTTATCAGGTAAATTACTTATCTCCATTTCATTAGGGTTTTCTTCTGGGGTTTTATGTTTTTTCATTTGGAACATACTCCACTGTCTCCTCATTTTGTTGACTTTCTGTGTTTGTTTCTATGAATTATACATAACTGCCTCCTCTCCTAGTCTTGAAAGAATGGCCTTGTTTAGAAGCATCCCCTGTGTAGACTGCATGTGCTGGACAGCTTTGGCAGCATACCTGAAGCTGGAGTGGGTGCAGACTGGTGGGGGCTCCTGGGGAATGCCATGCTGGGGCCACGTTGGGAGGACAACTGGAGCTGGTATGGGCCTGAAGCCTAAGGCACATTGGGGTGGCCTTGACAGGTTCATTAGAGAGCATCTGGACCATGCTCCCACCTGTGCTATCAAGGTGGAGTGGTAACACAAAAAATGGAACTCACCAGTTCCTCCAACCCCAAAGAGAGTTCCAGCAGTTCCACACCTGTTTACCAGATGCTCTAGGATTAGTAAATGAATTTCCTTCCCATGTACTCTAGGTGCTCTTTAAACCACTATTGTTTTGCTGTGCCCCAGGGCAGGCAAGTCTGCATTCAGGCCACTCAGTGATATCCCTCCCTGCTGCAGGTTGCTGCATTGGGGGTGGGTTCCTATTGACACCGTGTCAGGGAGTAAGTTCAGTGTCTTCCTATGCCACCATCTTGAACCCTCCAACATATATATATATATATATATTGCTTTATGTGAAATGACTTTTCAAAATTGAAAGAAATGAAAGGATTCTTTGGTCACCTATGATTGGATATAGATTTATGTATCTGGCTGTATGGTCTAAGAATTACAAAGATCATTTTTGACAAAGTCATTAATGAATTTGCAGAATTTGCTTCATTAAGAAAACAGAAACAGATTGGAATTTGGCTGGGGTAGTACATGTAGAGCTTTGTTATGCTTCAGATTAACATGGATGTTTAAGGTTTCCCCCTTCCCCCCCACCTCCTACTGTTTTCAAAAAAGTATATTAAAGTAATTAAAGTGCATAAATGCATTCATTTTTTCTTTTATAAAGGTCTTTTATTTTGAGGAAGATTGGCCCTGCACTAACATCTGTTGCCAATCTTCCTCTTTTTCTTTTTTCCTCCCCAAAGCTCCAGTACATAGTTGTGTATCATAGTTGTAGAGTTGTAGCTCGTCTATGTGGGATGCTGCCTCAGCATGGCTTGATGAGCGGTGAGTAGGTCCGCACCCAGGATCCGAACTGGCAAACCCCAGGCCACTGAAGTGGAAAGTGTGAACTTAACCTCTACACCACCAGGCTGGCCCCACTGCATTTACTCTTTTTTCTTTTTTATACTATATGATTTATTTTTTACTTTTTAGTGGCATGATTATTCAGTCAAAGTTTATTAAAAGAAAATATTCATTGTCCATTTCTTTTCTGGATATTATTATTGTAATTAGTTTCATTAGCAATTATTGCTGAAAATAATTTTGTTATATAGAAGAGTGCTATAAAAATCTCCTCCATGTGTCAAAAGTGCTAAGTATGCCTCTTTTCCATCCAACTGTTTAAACATGTCTTTTGTCAGGAGGAAAAAAATGCTCTTAACTTGGTTTCTTTCTTTTCTATGACTTTGTAGGTTGTGTTCTGAGACCAAAGGCTCTGATTACCAACATTTAAAGGCAAGCTTTGGAGAACATTTTGCTGTTTCAAATGCTTTCTCATGCATAAGATTTAAAAATTGCTGCACACAATATTTGGTTCTTTATTATATCTGCAGTTTATTTTTCTATGTAATTGGAGGGGAGAATCAACAAAAAGAATATGTAAGTTTCTGTTTTTGCTATTCTCAGTATCCCAGGTATTAAAAGACTTGGAAGTATCTGACTCTACAAAGTAAGGCCAAGAAATGGGAGATCTTATTGTGGGAGAAGGGAAATCTTCTTAACACTGTAATTCAGAGGAACTGGACTAAATTTTCTGGGCCCCACATATCATTCCTACTCTCTCCTTTTATTTTGTATCTTATTATCCAATTATAAAAAGTCATTCAATAAAACAAGAACAGTAATTCAAGCATATTCAAGGTTTTGTATGGAAGATATCTTAAGTCTTTTTAACCAAAGATTTTACTGGTTTCATAGTTTTAGGTAAGAAACCAGTTAGGACCCTTGAGAATTTCTGAAAGAAAGAAAATTTACACAAAGGAATGTTCTGTGCTTCATGATGTGGTTGTAAACTGTAAACCCCCATGCAGCAAAAGACTTAAAAAGACTCGCTTGAACACTGTGCTCAGACTGAACTAAACTTTAATTGACTTCCACTGTACTAGGTCCTGGCTTATGTCCCTAAAGATGACCGCAGCCCCCATGCTGTTTTTGATCAAGAAAAAGTGATCCTGCCAAACCACAAAATGTACATTGTCCAACCCACCTTGCCAAATTATTTTCAGTAATTTTCCACTTACCCCTTTCTGTAATTTTCCATTTCTATATCCTCCTAGTCTCTTCTTTATTCCCTCCTTTTCATTTACCCATTGTCCCTTTTTGTTACCTATCTGTTCTCCCTTTAAAAAAATCTGTCACCTTGGGGCCGCCCGGTGGCGTAGCGGTTTCGTCCGCGCTTGGCAGCCCGGGGTTCAGCGGTTCGGATCCCGAGCGCCCGCCGACGCGCTGCCTGTCAGCCACGCTGTGGCGGCGTCCCATATAAAGTGGAGGAAGATGGGCACGATGTTAGCCCAGGGCCAGTCTTCCTCAGCAAAAAGGGGAGGATTGGCAACGGATGTTAGCTCAGGGCTGGTCTTCCTCACCAAAAAAAAAAAAAAAATCTGTCACCTTTATCTTCGTTGGAGTGGAACTTAGTTAATACTGGAATCTCTCTCTCCTACTATGGTAATCTGGATAAAATATGTCTTGCCACCTTTAACAAGTGTTTAGCTCTGTTTTTCTTTGACAAGGACACATATGTTCTATTTGATTGTATTTATTTATAAAGAAGATGTTTCTGAAAATACATATGAAAACATCTGGCTTCTTGATTTTCTCAAGTCAAAAGACTGAGGCTCTAGTGAGTCTCATTTTTTTTTTCAGAGTTATGAAATTATATATGTCAACAATAAAGTAGACTTATTTAAGAATTTATGAAATTAGAGTGGTAAATTAAACATAATCCAACTTGTCTTGAGGTATCATTTCCTCTAGTTTGATGAACAGAACTGATGATTTCCAGAGGAATATTGAGGACGTATTTATCTTTTTGTTTTATTGTGGTAACATTGATTTATAACATTGTATAAATTTCAGGTGTACATCCTTATACTTCTTTTTCTGCATAGATTACATCATGTTCACCACCCAAATACTGATTACAATCCATCACCACACACATGTGCCTAATCATCCCTTTCGCCCTCCTCCCTCCCTGCTTCCCCTCTGGTACCACCAACCCAATCTCTGTCTCTATGTGTTTGTTTTTTGTTGTTTTTATCTTCTACTTATGAGTGAGATCACACAGATTTTGATCTTCTTCCTCTGACTTATTTTGCTTAGCATAATACCCTCCATGTCCATCCATGTTGTCACAAATGGCTGGATTTCATAGTTTCTTATGGCTGAGTAGTATTCCATTGAGTATATACACCACATCTTCTTTATCCATTCACCTCTTGATGGGCACTTAGGTTGCTTCCAAGTTGTGACTATTGTGAACAATGCTGCAATGAACACAGGGGTGCATGTGTCTTTACGTGTTGGTGTTTTCATGTTCTTTGGATAAATACCCAGCAGTGGAATAGCTGGATCATATGGTAGTTCTATTCTTAATTTTTTTGAGGAAGCTCCATAGTATTTTCCATAGTGGCTGCACTAGTTTGCACTCCAATCAGCAGTGTATGAGAGTTCCCTTCTCTCCACATCCTCCCAAACACTTGCTATTTCCTGTCTTGTTAATTATAGCCATTCTGACAGGCATGAGGTGATATCTCATTGTAGTTTTGATTTGCATTTCTCTGATAGTTAATGATGTTGAACATCTTTTCGTGTGTCTGTTGGCCCTCTGTGTATCTTCTTTGGAGAAATGTCTGTACAGGTGTTTTGCCCATTTTCTAAATTGTGTTGTTAGTTTTTTTGTTGTTGAGATGCATTAGTTCTTTATATATTTTGGATAGTAACCCTTTATCAGATATATGGTTTGCAAATATCTTCTCCCAATTGTTAGGTTGCCTTTTCATTTTGTTGATGGTTTCCTTTGCTGTCAGAGCTTTTTAGTTTATTTTTTATCTATTTTTTATCTATTATTTCCCTTGCCTGATCAGACATGGTACATGAAAATATGTTGACTGATGTAAACATCATACTTCTTATGTTTCCTTCTAGAATTTTCATGGTTTCAGGTCTTACATTCAAGTCTGCAATCCATTTTGAGTTGATTTTTTTTGCATGGTATAAGACAATGGTCTACTTTCATTTTTTTGCCTGTGGCTATCCAGTTTTTCCAACACCATTTGTTAAAGAGACTTTCCTTTCTCCATTGTATGTTCTTGGCTCCCTTGTCAAAGATTAGCTGTCCATAGATGTGTGGGTTTATTTCTGGGCTTTCAATTCTATTCCATTGATCCATGTGTCTGTTTTTGTGCCAGAACCATGCTGTTTTGGTTACTATAACTTTGTAGTATGTTTTGACATCAGGGAGTGTGATTCCTCCAGTTTTGTTCTTTTTTCTCAGTAGTCCTTTAGCTATTTGGGGCCTTTTGTTATTCCATATAAATTTTACAGTTCTCTGTTCTATTTCTGTGAAAAATATTGTTGGAACTTTGGTAGGGATTACATTGAATCTACAGATTGCTTTAGGAAGTATGAACATTTTAACTGCTAATTCTTCCAATCCAAGGGCACAGAATATTTTTCCATTTCTTTGTGCCTTCTTCAATTTCTTTCAACAATGTTTTATAGTTTTTAGTGTACAGATCTTTCACCTCTTTGGTTAAGTTTATTCCTAGATATTTTATTCTTTTTGTTGCAATTGTAAATGGGATTGAAGTCTTAATTTCTCTTTCTGCTACTTCATTGTTAGTGTATAAAAACACAAGTGATTTTTGTATGTTGATTTTTATCCTGCAACTTTACCATATTCATTTATTGTTTCTAGAAGTTTTTTGGTGGATTTTTTAGGGTTTTCTATATGTAAAATCATGTCATCTGCAAATAGTGACAGTTTGACCTCTTCCTTTCCAATATGGATCCCTTTTATTCCTTTTACTTGCTGCTTGCTCTAGCTAGGACTTTCAATACTATGTTAAATAGGAGTGGTGAAAGTGGGCATCCTTGTCTGGTTCTTGTTCTTAGAGTGACAGCTTTCAGTTTTTCACTATTGAGGATGATATTAACTGTGGGTTTGTCATATATGGCCTTTATTATATTGAGGTACTTTCCTCATTTTATTCAGAGTTTTTATCATAAACGTATGCTGAGTCTTGTCAAATGCTTTCTCTGCAGCTATTGAGATGATCACATGACTTTTATTCTTCATTTTATTAATGTGGTGTTCAATGTTGATTGATTTGCAGATGTTGAACCATCCCTGCATCCCTGGAATAAATCCCACTTGATCATGGTGTATGATCTTTTTAATGTATTGTTGTATTCTATTTGCCAATATTTTGTTGAGGATTTTTGCATCGATGTTCACCAGTGATATTGGCCTGTAGTTTTCTTTTTATGTGTTTTCCTTGTCTGGTTTTGGTATCAGGGTAATGTTGGCTTTGTAGAATGAGTTAGGAAGCTTCCCTTCCTCTTCAGTTTTTTGGAAGAGTTTGAGAAGGATAGGCATTAAGTCTTCTTTGAATGTTTGGTAGAATTCACCAGGGAAGATGTCTGGACCTGGACTTTTATTTTGGGGGAGGTTTTTGATTACTACTTTGATCTTACTGGTGATTGATCTATTCAAATTCTCTATTTATTCTTGATTCAGTTTTGGAAGGTTGTATAATTCTAAGAATTCATCGCTTTCTTCTAGATTGTCCAATTTGTTCGCATATAGCTGTTCATAGTATTATTTTATGATCTTTTATATTTCTGAGGTGTCCATTGTAATTTCTCTTCTTTCATTTCTGATTTTACTTAGTTGAGCTTTCTCTCTTTTTTTCTTGGTGTCTTTCTACTGACTTTGGGGTTTCTTTGTTCTTTTTCCAGTTCCTTTAGGTGTACTGTTAGATTATTTATTTGAGATATTCTTGCTTGTTGAAATAGGTCTGGATTGCTATAAACATTCCTCAAAACCGCTTTTGCTGTATCCCATAAATTTACACATAAATTTAGCATCCCATAAATGGCATATTGTACTTTCATTTTTATTTGTCTCCAGCTATTTTTTGAGTTGTCCTTTGATTTCTTCATTTAACCAATCATTGCTCAGTTGCACTTTGTTTAATCTCCACATATTTGTGGCTTTTCTGATTTTATCCTATAGTCAATTTCTAGTTTCATACCTTTGCGGTCAGAAAGGATGCTTGGTATTCTTTCAATTTTCTTAAATTTATTGAGACTTGTTTTGTGGCCTAATATGTGATCAATCCTGGAGAATGTTCCATGTGCATTTGAAAAGAATGTGTATTCTTCGTTTTTGCAATGAAATGTTCTGTATCTGTCTACTAAGTCCATCTGATCTAATGTGTTGCTTAAGGCCAATGTTTCCTTGTTGATCTTCTGTTTGGATGACATATCCATTGATGTAAGTGGAGTGTTAAAATCCCCTACTATTATTGTGTTACTATTTCTTCTTTTAATTTCTTCTGCTAATAATTGCTTTATATATTTAGGCAGTCCTATGTTGGGTGCATAGATATTTATGAGTGTTATATCCTCTTGTTGCATTGTTCCCTTGATCATTATTCAGTGCCCTTCTTTGTCTCTTGTTATAGTTTTTGTTTTAAAGTCTACTTTGTCTGATATGAGTATTGCTACCCCAGCTTTCTTTTCATTGCTATTTGCACAGAGTATCTTTTTCCATCCATTCACTTTCAGTTTGTGAGTGTCTTTAGGTCTGAAGTGTGTCTCTTGTATGCAGCATATATCTGGGTCTTGTTTTTTCATCCAATCAGCCACCCTATGCCTTTTGATTGGAGCATTTAGTTCATTGACATTTAAAGTAGCTATTGATATGTATGTACTTATTGCTATTTTTTTACTTGGTGTTTTATTTTTATTTATTTATTTATTTATTTTTGTGAGGAAGACCAGCCCTGAGATAACATCCGTTGCTAATCTTCCTCTTTCCTGAGGAAGACTGGCCCTGAGCTAACATCTGTGCCCATCTTCCTCTACTTTATATGGGATGCCGCCACAGCATGGCTGACGAGGAGCGTGTCGGCAAGTGCCTGGGATCCGAACCGGTGAACCCCGGGCTGCCAAGCACGAACTAAACCACTGCACCACTGGGCCAGCCCCCTACTTGGTGTTTTAGTAGTTCTTCTCTGTTCCTTTCTTGTACTCTTTTACTCCCCTCCTCCCACATTTTATGTTTTTGATATCATATCTATCCTCTTTTTTGTGTGGCCATTACCCTCTTATCATGGAAATAGATAATTTTTCCTGTTTGCGGTCTTCTCTTTACTCCTTAAATAAGTCCCTTTAGCATTTCCTGTAGGGCTGGTTGCTTGGTGATAAACTCCTTTAATTTTTGCTTATCTGGGAAACTTTATCTGTCCTTCCATTCTGAATGATAATCTTGCTGGGTAGAGTATTCTTGGCTGTAGGTTTTTTCCTTTTAGCACTTTAAATATGTCATGCCACTCTCTTCTAGCCTGTGAGATTTCTCCAGAGAAGTCAGCTGATAACCTTATGGAGTTCCCTCTGTATGTAACTGGTCTTTCTCTTGCAGCTTTTAGGATGCTCTATCTTTAATTCTGGACATTTTAGTTATGTATCTTGGTGTGGGCCTCTTTGGGTTTATCTTGTTTGGTGCTCTCAGTGCTTCCTGTACCTGGATGTCTGCTTCCTTCCTTAGGTTAGGGAAGTTTTCAGGTATTATGTCTTCGAATAGATTCTCTGCCCCTTTGTCTCTCTCTTCTCCTTCTGGGACCCCTATAACATGGATGATAGTGCACTTGATGTTGTGTCCCACAGGTCCCTTAGACTGTCTTCACTCTTTTTAATTATTTTTTCTTTTATCTGTTCAGCTTGAGTGATTTTCTCTAGTCTTTCATCCAGCTCACTAATCTATTCTTCTGTATCCTCTGCTTTGCTTTTAAGTCTCTCTAGTGAATTTTTCATTTCCAGTATTATATTCTTCATTTCTGATTGGTTCTTTTTTATGTCTTCCATTTCTTTGTTGACATTCTCACTGAGTTCATCCATTCTTCTCCCAAGATCATTGAGTACATTTATGACTCTTTGTTTGTACTCTCTGTTAGGTAGATTGCTCATTTCTGTTTCATTTATTTCCTTTTTTATGGTTTTGTCCTCTTCCTTTATTTGGAATGTATTCCTTTGCCTCCTCATTTTGCCTCTTTCTCTGTGCTTGTGTCTATGTATTAGGTAGGTCAGCTACATCAGCTACATCTCCTGATCTTGGAGAGGTGATCTTATGTAAGAGATGCCTTATGAGGCCCAGCAGTGTGCTTTTCTCTCATCGCTAGTTCCAAATGTTCCATGAGTGACTTGTGTCCTTTTATTGTGGCAGGGTTGCTCTTGCTGTAGGTGCCCAGGGAGGCTGAGCTGTCCCCTTGGCCAGCTGGCTGTAATGTTCAGCTGTGTGTGGTTGTTGTAGCCCTTTGGTCTCCTTATTGGGTGTGGGGAGCCCCAGCACAGTTGGCTGCAAGAACTAATAACACATTCCTGTTGCAGTTTTTCTCTTAAGTGAGTAGGCCCCCAGTTTGGCTGGTTGTGAGGCTCAGGGGATTACAATGGCTATAAGTCTCCAGCCTATTAGGCTCTTGTCAGCTCTCTGAGGGTTGCAGCTGTTGGGATGACCTCTGACACAGGAGCACCCAATTGTTTCAGGCTTTGGAGGATGAGGCCAATCCCCTATGTGGCTGTTTGAGAAGCACAAGTCTTCTGCAGCTGAGAAGCCCCACTACCCACAGGGCCACACACACAGTCAACACAGTCCTGCCCCATGCAAGCACCCTGACCCCCTAAAGTGGACCCAGTCACTCCAATGTAGGGGCCCCACACTCTCCATCCCCTCCTCAGGCTCACCCTGCCCCACAGAAGTTAACCCACTTGCCAGGCCACTCCCTTAAGCAGGCCCACAGTTGGGTGGGGCCAGTACCTAGGGTGGGCTGCCTTCCTCAGCTGAGCTGGATTAAATTGGTGCCCTAGTGGGTGGGGCAGACCCTGGGGTAGCAGGCCACAGGGAGAACTCCAATGGTGTCTGCCAGTGTCTGTGTTAGCATGCCCACACCGGGTCACAACAAGGACAGCCACCAATGTCTCAGTCCCTCAAGAGGTCTTACCTCTCAACAAGATACAAACAGAGCCTATCAGGTAAGTTTCTTTTCACCAAAGGACTGTGAGCCTTTCTTTCTGGTGATTTTAGGTTGCTTTCCAAAACAGGTGAATTTGTGTGTGGGCCCTTTAAGAGTCAACTTTAATTTTTTTGTGTCCCAGCTTTTCCAGGGATATTCCCCATTGTTGTTAGTAACCAGCAAAGCCAGATATTATGACAGTCATCTGGGGTGTGCTGGGTCCAGAAAATGTCTATAGCAGAAATGCTCCCTGGCTCAGGTATTCCCCACCTCCAGGGAAGGCTGTGTACCTTTGGATTTCTCCTGGGAAGCTGTGAAGCATTGTGGTTTGTGAAGGTGGCATGTTTTTCTCTCCAGAAAGGAATTTCTGCCTCTTCCACCTCAGTTAGGACTGTCATTTACTTCAAGGGTTCCTCTTATCCAGTTTTCAGTTCTCTTTGAGGGGCAGTTTTTTAAAATTAGTTGTAAATCTGTTGTGTCTGTGGGAGGAGGTGAGTTAAAAGTCTGCCTATACTGCCATCTTGACCTTTCTGGCTCTGAGGAGTATTTATCCAAAAATACATAGCATTATTTCCCCCTTAGGATAGAAGGGATTAACTAACACAATATGCTTAAAAAAGAGTAAAATATTTTAAATCAGGACAGGCACAGGTCTTGTAAAATGTGGAGGAGCATCTTGTCACAACTTGATCCATAGTGATTGAATTAAATGGAATGATTTTACCTATCATGCCTACTAGTCTTAGTTCTCAAAGTCTATTCCTGCTTTAACTTCTTTCCTGTCTTAACAAACTTTTGACAACAAAACAAGAAACATTTTATGACAATTAACACACAGGCCAGTAGGAACAAAATCACATCCAAAGAGTGGTACTAGAACCAGGTGAGGTTGTAGGAAACTGCCTGTAGATACTTGGCTCCTTTTTCTTGCATGATAGACTCAATCCAGAAGACTGCTTGATCCAAGGGCTTTATAGGCTGATCATGATGAATGGTTGATAAACATGTAGCATTCTCTTTATAGCTGAAGGAAAATCAAATAGACATCAATTTATAGAACAAACTAGAAAAGATAAATATGTGAAATTTTCATGCTGATAGTAAAAATTAGTGACACATAAGAGTGGCAGGAAAACATTACTTTCTTCAGAGATGATTATAGAGGTCTTAGTTTATGGGCTAGAATTTGTTGAATGTGTAGGATTTTAAGCTGTGAAGAAAGAAGGTGGGAGAAGACAAGTATTTCTATTCTAGAGAATTGAATGACTTAACTCCCAAAGGCAAAAAAAAAAAAAAAAAAAAAAATTAAATACATGATTTGGGCATGTAAAGCTTGAATTATCCAGTAAGGAATTGTTAAAAACCTGTTGAACGAGTTTTAAAATACTATCATAATCCAGGGATAGGAGGCAAGTCCATGATGAGGTTCTGGGACATGTCCAAGCAGGGCTGATGAGGAGTTGGTATTGAACTTGTATCAGTGAATTAGTGGTTAAAAGTGTGGAAGTGGGCTGCCTTGATTTGAATCCTGACTCTGACACTTCCCTTGTTGTCTGCCTTTTTATCCTTTCTGTTACTCGAGTTTCACTGTTAAATGGACCATTCTTACCTGATTATTGTGAGGAATAATATATTGATCCTTTAGGGTTATTCGTATCATATAGTAGACTCTCTGTTTGCTATTATTGTTGTTTTCCTTGTTAGAATTGTTAGTTCAGAATCTTCAGAGTGCTCAGCCTTTTACTCTCAGGCATTGCAGTGCATTTGTTTCTACTGTTGAAATGATTGTGAACTAATAGAAAAGGAAGAGGATGAATAAAGAGATGTGGCTTAAGAACTCTAAATCACAAAGTGCTATAGCATGGCACTGTAGCAATAACATTGGAGACAACTTCTCTCCCTGTTCTGTAACAAACACAGTGGGAGAACTGGGGTTTTGAGAGGAGGGCAGTAAGCATAAAACATTTTTATAATACAAGAGGGAAAGACTATAATGTAGAAGTTAATACATGCAAAGAACTTAGACAATGTGTAGAATATAAACATTCAATATGTATCAGCTAATAAAGAAATTATCTTCATTTTTGACACCAGCTTTACATTCTTATAATTTAAAAATGTAGGAAGACATTGATACTAGAGAGATGTATTTTTACATAAAACCATCAAATGAAAGATATATTCCACAAAAGAAAAAATGAAAAAGAAAATGTGCCTCTCATGGTGCTCATTTAGGATGAATAATAGTTATGCTAAAATTAAAATTAAATAGCATTGCTTTTCAAATGCAAATATCCACTGTGCCATTATTACCAATATGTTCTTATGCAAAATGCTTTATTTCCAAAGTCATTATCAAGCAAAAGGGGGAAAATATATGCATAATAATTATGATAATAATAGTTATGATATAGCTGAAATTAATGCATATCCTGAAATAGTTTGGAAAACAAATATTGCTGGTTTCAGAAAATTTGGCTCCTAAAGAGGACTATTCCAATACATCTCTTCCAAGTCAATTACTTTTTGATTTTATAACTCTTCCAGATAAGACAAAAACAAGCACAACCGAAACAACTGAGAATACACCTACATTTATAAGTAATATCCACATAGTTTTAATTGGGTAAATTTGAAAGTCCTAGTTGTTTACCATTTATCAATGATGGGATCAAAATATTAGCATAGAAAATTTGGGAAGTGTTAAATGTAATGGAAATTTGGGATTGATTATGTCATGGTGTTTTGCTGAAAATAAACCATTTTCAAAGAGTTTAAAACATTTGATGAATTCTCATGCAGAAAGAAAGCCATAACTGCAGAGTAGTACTCTTATAACAACCATGGTTCTCTATCTCAACTTTGTTTTCAATGTATCCTCTTAATCCTTCTGTCACCATTTCAGTCATTCTTCTCATTGTACTAATTGGCTATTTCAAAATTTCTCTACTATCTTTAAACATCTGAGAAAGCTTTCCCCTAAAACCACCAAAAAAACTTAATGTGACACTCACAATGGGTTATTGATGACTGTCTTCAAAGGATTGAGTAAATGTTACTCATCATTGTGCTTATGTCCAGACTCATGAGAACCTCTCTAGAAATACTATCTAGTAAAAAAATATTATACTCATGAAGGATCATTAATGACTCACTTCAATGCATTGAGCAAATCTGTACTTAACATTGTGTTCAAGTTCAACACAACAGCTGCTCCCTTGGCCTTCATGTGAACAGTGTTGTCAGATTGATCCACAAACACCCACCATAAGGATACCATGGTAGATCACCTCATAGATGCTGTTGGTTCCACCATGAGTTATAAAAGCTTTGGTTTTTGGATGACCTAGGATTGAGTGAATTTCAGTAAAATTATTAATTATAAGTCTCAGAAATAAAATGATAAGTAGGCTTTATAAGGCACTGAAAGAGGCAATGTTTTTTAGATAACAGATTATTATACACTTGAAACTGCATTTAAATTGCTTTCCGAACTCAGAGCAATAATTATCTAAGTCTGCTGGGAGGTAAGTGAAGACTACATGAAAGAAGTGGTGTGTCACTTGAACTTCAAAAATGAGTATAAGATTGGCAGGTGAACAAATTGAAGGAAGATTCTGGTTAAAAGAAACAACATATGCAAAAAAAGAGGGAGACATATTAGAAACATATTCTTATAAAGAAAAAGTGAAGTCATTGAGAGTCTGAGATGAAGGGTGCCAAGGCAGCAGGAAGGGCGATGGTGGTGATGCTGAAATGAGAGGAAAAAAAAGCTACATTTTATTATGAAATATGTTATCACTTCATTGTAGAATTTTTTCCTATAAAAAAATGGAGAGTCACTGGTAATAAAGGATGAGCTGTTATTTTTCAGTAGCATTTGAAATATCCCTACAAGTAGGGGAAAAGATAGATGTAAGGAGAGAATTCAGAGATATAGCAACAATCCAGGAAGTTATTGAAAAATTCACTGTGAGAAGTAATTACATCTGAAATAAAGATATTTTCATTCTGGCCATAAGGAATGTGTCTGTGTATAATAAAATGCCAACTGTTATATTTTACCATTTTTTTCCTCTACAACAGGTAGTAAATATAAAGAACTTGTTTTATTTTTGAGTATTTTAATAATAAATGTTTATTAAGTTTGTTACCTGTTGAACTATTGTCACTCTGTTCAGCTGTTACTCATATTTTTAGTACCAGTTCTCCTGAATCTTACCAAGAAGTTCATTCTTGGGGATCCACTTAGACAGCTGAGTATAGGTCCTAAGGTATCTAGTTTCTCACCATTAACTCTCCATAGAACATGTTAGTGTAAAAAAATACCTTATTCCATGAGTCAAACTTCAAAGTTATAGCAGTTAGAATTCTAAAGAGATTAAAAGACATCTAGTTAAATGCCTTCCACATGGTGGATGAAGAAATGAGGACAAGGGATGTTAGGTAATGAGAACAACTAAAACACCAATGTAATAGGAATCCTCAGGTTATTATTTTTTATTTTTTGTGTGTGTGAGGGAGATTAGCCCTGAGCTAACATCTGTTGCCAATCCTCCTCTTTTTGCTGAGGAGGATTGGCCCTGGGCTAACATCCATGCCCATTCTCCTCTACTGTATATGGGATGTCACCACAGCATGGCTTGACAAGCAATGCTTCGGTCTGCACCTGGGATCTGAACCTGTGAACCCCTGGCCACCAATGAAGAGTGTGCAAACTTAACCACTAAGCCACTGGGCTGGCCTGCTTATTTTTAATTACTCATATTACAGTACTTGTTTTTATATTCAATCAGGTATGAAATGCAATCATGACATTTCACACATGGTAGCACAGAAAAATCATATTGACGTAGATTATCAATGATAATTTCAAATATTTAGGAAATTGTTAGGTAGTCAAGATTCTACAGCAAAAAATGTGGCAAATTACTAATCTACACACTTATTTTGCTTTATTTTATATACCTACTTTCATTTTCTAAATTTAATATTAACCCATTTATTTTCTTTTGGCTGTTATAGAAGGAAGTTTACTTGTATCTACTTGGTTCTTAAGTTATTATATTAGAGGTTTGCATCTTTTAATTACAAAAAGGCTAATCTGTGCAATCAGACACTAGTGTGAAATAAGTATTTCCACTTATTAATACTTTATTAATAATTCATTCATTCTGCTTAGGAAATAAGTATAACTTTTTAGATTACAAATTGTTAAGCACTATTTCCAAGAAAAATTTTAGTTGGTAATATTTGACATGAATTCAGAGTATTATCACTATTGCTAGGTGGAAATTCTTCAAATTTGGAAAAGAGCCTGTGAGTAATTTATAAATGATGATGTGGCTGTTGAAAAAATTCCAAAATTGTGATGCTAAAATTTATTCAACTGACGCTTAACACTTCAACAATGAAGCACAAAGCACTGGCAGCATTGATTAATGTGGTTTATATGGCCAGTACCAAAATAAGTTACCAATTTTGGCATTTCCAAGGAATCCTCACAAACTGGATTACAATTTACTAGTGTTTGCATTCTATTTGCTATGTGAATGTAGAGTAACTTTTGGTTCTCAGAAATAAATTAGCACAGGTGATCAGGAGAAGACAATATCAGATAGAAAACTAAAAAGAGGTTAACAAATATACAAAGATCCCAGGTGTATTTTATATATTACAGAAACTTACTACTGTATTTTATGGAGAAGGAGGCATCTGAATCTTTTCCATGCCAGTCTTTTTTCTACTTGACTCCTTATATTCCCTTCTCCTTCCTCAGTCAGGAAGAGTAGTTAATCTAAAAGGTTAGAGTCAGAGTCCATTAGGGCCAGAGTTTATAATGCACAGAGTTCACCTTAAGGGCAGGACTCATATCCACTCTTTTACTTTTACCTTTGTGCTTCAGACTTTGGCAGGGTCCAATCAACCAGGGCAAGTCTATTTTTATCTTTCTCTAAATCATCACAGCTGGCTTGGGTACCTGGAGGCATCTTGGTGAGCTCTGGCCATCCTTATTCTGAATAGCACCCTGAAAAGCACACTGAATATTCCAAAATTTAGGGGAGGTAAAAGAGGCCAGGATTGCATGGCAAGTGCAAAATGCTTGATGCATTCAGACTTTTATCAATGTTGCTTAGCATTATTGTGCTGGTACAGTTGCTGTTAAAATTTAATTCCTTTCTGAGAACATCTGTGGTGTGTATAGTGCCCTCAGGAATCCTGCAAGGAAAAGGAGCAAATGACAGGGCAGAATTTGGTGATTTCTGTACCTGCCCACAATACCATGACGATACCAAAACTTCACACTGAACCTCTTAAATATATTTCTTTTTGATCACAATGTTAATGCCAATGTTTTTGTCAATCAAAGACACTCTCTGTACTACTTTAGCACCTGCCATATATATTTTGTTTTTTAAACTGATGTCTGAGATATATTAGAATGGTCATAATAGTTTACCTGTCTTGCAGGAAATGTTTGTAATCAGACCTTTTACAGAGTTTAACAGACTCATTAAAAAGTTGTCCACTAGAAGTAGTTGTCCACTAGAAGGACTTTATCTACCTTTTATGAAATCTGGGCAAGGGCTGATGTAATCACATTGGCTCTTTCTTCTGTCATGTTACTGACTATTGACCCATGATTAAACACTACATTACAATTTTCTCCAGAACTCTGAGCAAACTCTTCTATTTCATGTGAAGAAAGTATTTACTCCATCACAAAAGAGCAGCAGAATAGCAAATACTATTGAAAGGACTGCTACAAACAGCTAAAGTGAGAAAATCAAATATAAACAGGAATTATCCTGTTTTATAGGATAAAATTATCCTGTTTTATAGGATAAAAAAGCAGTGGCACTTTTTTTTTGTGGTAAAATACACATAACATAAAATTTACCTACTTAACCATTCCCAAGTGTACATTTCAGTTGTGTTAATCTCCAGAACTCTTTCATCTTTTAAAACTGGAAGTCTATGCTCATTAAAAACTCTTCATTTCCCCTTTCCCCAACCCCTGGCAATCATCATTCTACTTTTCTTTTCTATGAATTTGACTAGTCTAGATACCACATATAAATTGAAGTGTACAGTGTTTCTTTTTGTGACTGGCTTATTTCACTTAGCATAAGTTTCCTCCATGTTGTGACACATGTCAGAATTTCTTTCCTTTTAAAGGCTGAGTAATATTCTGTTTGTATATGACACATTTTGTTTATTGCTTTATGTGTTGATGGCCACTTGGGCTGCCTCAACCTCTTGGCTCTTGAGAATAGTGCTGCTATGAACATGGGTATTCACATATCTCATGGGAATCCTAATTTCAATTCTTGGGATATATAGCCAGAAGTGGAATGGCTGGCTCATATGATAATTCTATTTTTACTTTTTTGAGGAAACCCCACATTGTTTTTAGTAATGACTGTTTTTTTAACATATCTAATCCCTTAGGTTCTTGGGAAGGAGATGTGTGATACAAGATCAATTTCCTCTCATGTATATTTGTGCAAATGTGTGTGTGTTTGTGTGTGTGTGTGTATAGGAGCAAGAAATGAAATGAACCAGTACACAGTAGTGGGGGGGAGATACTGTTAGACAATAATATACCCAGACTTTTCATCAATAATGTAATTAATTACTAATATAGATTCTTGGAAGGAGGCCATACAGCAGGATATTAACTCACCTTTAATTCTTCATCATCATAGTTCTACTAAATCATTTATGTGTTTTCTAGCAGGATTTCTGGAGAATTATTTTATTTTAGTCATTAGTATTTCATTTCTCTACCAACACTAAGAAATAGTTATCATTAGGATGACTTTATATCCCTCATTCTCTCAGCTCCATAATCCTTTATACATTACCTTAAATTTTGTCAAAATTTCCCATACTCCCTAAATTACTAATCACTGACATTGAGGAGTCTGGTATTGTAGTTTGGAATTTCTGTGAAATAATTCTAAGAGTCCTATTTATAATCCAGAAATATACTTGTGTAGTTGTATATTTGAGTGACCATATTGCTGGGTTTGTTTACATATGACACCTTTTGTCCCCAATCATACCATATAATACATGTCTCAGTAGAATGTGCTATGTGTAACTGGCTGTGAGGGGCCCTCATCATCACCTTACCAATGTGGGAGCATCTGCACCACATTGCTGTGGAAGAAGTACAGCAGGGCTTTCTCCAGGAGAGAGCTGGTCACCTTTATGAGTAGCTCAGTTCAAACTATATAAAGCTCTTGGTGAAGATGTGTTTGCCTGAAATTGTTTCAGAATTATTTTGTTTTGTGGTCCCTGATCTTTGCCAACTTAAAAAATTTATTACCTGCTATGCTAGAATAATCCCACATTGCTCAGTGTACTCTCCTACCAAAAAAAGAATGTAGAGGAGCAAAAGTTTCCTTTGTATCTGGTCAAAACCGTATCCTCATCTTTATTTTTTTTTCCCATTCCTTCTGTTTTAAATTCATTATTTGTCCTTTTCTCTCTGGAACATAATGACCTAACCCTTCCGATATAAAAACTACAGTTTCTGGTCCTAATCCCTGTTGTAAAGCTTCTTTTCAGAAGTATTTTTACAGAAAAAAGAAAAGGGGACAATGTTTTCAAACTTTGATTTTGCACACTATGTTGTATAGAGCATTCTTCAAAAGTGTAATTTCACTCTTATGACATCAGTTTCAATATGACAGTCAGTAAAGTATCCTGTGGCTCACATTGTACATCCAGGTAATGTGTTTGATTCTAGTGATCTGTAGCAATACCTAAAATTACTTGTTTTCCAAAAGAAAATAAAACAAAATAAAGTGAAAACAAACTCATAGAAGCACACAACAGATTGGTGGTTACCAGAGGGGAAGGAGGTGGGAGGAAGGTGAAAAGGGTAAAGGGATCAATTATATGATCCCTTGGTGACACATGGAAACTACACTTTTGGCGGTGAACATGCTGTAGTATATCTAGATGTCAAATTATAATGAGGTATACCTGGAGCCTATACAATGTTGTAAAGCAATGTTACCTCAGTAAAAAACAGAAGAAAAAAAACTTAAAAAAGAAAATTAAAAAGTTACCTGTTTTCAATGTTTTGTGTTATTGGCTTGCTACCCAAAGTGTCTTCATCCATGCTGTGGAAGATGGTTCTCTATAGTACTGTGGTAATACAACCTGTTTACAGATTAATCTCTGATGTGAACTGGTTATCATTCTCTGACATCTGTATGAAAATAATATAAGATTAGTGCAAGAAAATTAGAAGAAATATGAA
This sequence comes from Tapirus indicus, assembly GCA_031878705.1. Taxonomy (NCBI): domain Eukaryota; kingdom Metazoa; phylum Chordata; class Mammalia; order Perissodactyla; family Tapiridae; genus Tapirus; species Tapirus indicus. Next base: position 52,737,336 of record CM062919.1, read on the forward strand.
AAATTACATAAAAGGAAATCAGATTTATTCATATTCTCTATCCAGGGATATCTCTGGTTAAAAATTTGTATTTTTTTATTGAAATATATCTGACATATAACATTGTGTAATTTAAGGTGTAAAACATGTTGATACATTTGATATTGCAATGATTGCCATTGTAGGGATAGTTAGCACCCGTATAATGTCCTAATTATTATTTCCTTTTTGTGGTTGGAATAATTAAGGTCTCTTATATCAAGTTTGATGATTATAATATAATATTATTGTTATACTCACTGTGCTGTCCATTAGCTCTCTGGGACTTATTTACTATTAGTTGCAAGTTTGTACCCTTAAACAATATCTCTCCTATTCTGCCACCACTCAGCCCCTGGTAACCAACATATTACTCTCTGTTTTTATGAGTTTGGCTTTTTTAGATTTCACATATAAGCGATATCACACAGTATTTGTCTTTGTCTTTTTGAAAAGATAAACAAAATTGACAAAGCTTCATTTAGACTAAGAAAAAAAGAAGACTCAAGCAAAATTAGAAATGAGAAATGAGACATTCAGCTGATAATATAGAAATACACAGAATCATAAGAGACTGCTATGAACAATTGCATGCCATCAAATTAGATAACCTAGAAGAAATGGATAAGTTCCTAGAAACAACCTACCAAGACTGAATCATAAAGAAATAGAAAACCTGAACAGACCAATAATGAGTAAAGAGATTGAACCAGTAATCAAAAACCTCCTACCAGAGAAAACCCAGGAACAGGCAGCTTCACTGGAAAATTCTGGCAAATATTTAAAGAAGAATTAATGCCAATCCTTCTCAAGTTCTTCCAAAAATTGAAAAGGAGGGAACACTTCCAAACTCATTCTATGAGGCCAACATTACCATGATACAAAAGCCAGAGAAGGACACTACAAGAAAAGAAAACTATAGACCAATGTCCCTGATGAATATAGATGCAAAAATTCTCAACAAAATATTAACATATCAAATTTGAGAACACATTAAAAGGATCATACACCATGACCAAGTGGGATTTATCCCTGGGATGCAAGGATGGTTCAATATATGCAAATCAAAAATGTAATACATCACATTAATAGAATGAAAGATTAAAAAAATAGACATGATCCCCTCAATGAAGGCAAAAAGGCCTTTGATGAAATACAACATCCTTTCATGATAAAAAGACAACATATTGGGTATGGAAGGAACACACCTCAACATAATAAAAGTCATATACAACACACACACAGCTAACGTTATACTAAATGTGAAAAACTGAAACCTTTTTTTCTAAGATCAGGAAGAAGATAGGATGACCACTCTCACACTCTTACTCAATATAGTAGTGGGATTCCTAGCCAGGGCCACTAGGCAAGATAAAGAAAAAAAAGGCATCCAATTCAGAAAGAAAGAAGTAAAATTGTGGCTATTTGCAGACGATATGATTTTGTATATAGAAAATCTCAAAGACTTACCCAAAAAACTGTTAGAACTAATCAGCACATTCAGTAAAGTTGCAGGATATGAAATCCACATACAAAAATCAGTTGCATTTCTATACACCTATAGTGAAATACCTGAAAAAGAAATAAAATTATCCCATTCACAATAGCATCAAAAACAATAAAGTACTTAGGAATAAATTTAATCAAGGAAGTGAAAGATCTGTACAACAAAAACTACATGACTTTGTCAAAGAAATAGAAGACACAAGTGAAAAGACATCCCTTGTTCATGGGTCAGAAGAATTAATATTGTTAAAATGTCCATACTACCCAAAGCCGTCTATAGATTCTATGCAATCCCTATCAAACTTCCAATGGCATGTTTCACAGAAATAGAACAAACAATCCTAAAATTTGTATGTAATTATGAAAGACCACAAAGAGCCAAAGCTACCCTTAGAAAGAAGAACAAAGCCAGAGGAATCACAATTTCTGACTTCAAATTATACTACAAATCTACAGTAATTAAAATGGTATGGTATTGGCATAAAAATAGACACATGACCAGTGGAACAGAATAAAGAGTCCAGATTTAAATCCTCACATATACAAACAGCTAATATTCTACAAGGAAGTCAAGAATACCCAATGGGGAAAGGATTGTCTCTTCAACAGATGGTGTTGGGAAAACCGAATAAGTACATGCAGAAAAATGTAATTAGACCCCTATCTTACACCACTCACAAAAATTAACTTGAAGTAGATCAAAGACTTAAATATAAGACATGACACCATAACACTCTTAAAACACAGGGAAGAGTCTCCTAGACATTGGTCTTTTTTAAAAAAAAAAATTAATTTTTATTGATGTCTTAATAGTTTATAACATTGTGGGGTTTTAGGTGTACATCATTATTTGTCCGTCACCATATGGATTCATCCCTTCACCACTTATGCCCACCCCACACCTGCCTTCCCCCTGGTAACCACCAACTAGTTCTCTCTGTCCATGTGTTAATTTATCTTCCACACATGAATGAAATCATGTGGTGTTTTCCCTTCTCTCTCTGGTTTATTTCACTTAACATAATAGGTCCATCCATGTTGTTGCAAAATGGGACAATTCTGTCTTTTTTATGGCTGAGTAGTCTTCCATTGTATATATATACCACATCTTCTTTATCCAATCATCAGTTGAGGGACACTTGGGTTGCTTCCACTTCTTAGCTATAGTGAATAATGCTGCAATGAACATAGGGGTGCTTAAGCCTCTTGTGATGGTTGATTTCATGTCCATTGGGTAGATGCCCAAGAGTGGGATTACTGGATCATATGGTATTTCTATTTTTAATTTTTTGAGGATTCGCCATACTGTTTTCCATAGAGGCTGCACCAGTTTGCATTCCCACCAGCAGTGAATGAGTGTTCCCATTTCTCCACAACCTCTCCAACATTTGTTGTTTTTTGTCTTGGTGATAATAGCCATTATAACGAGTGTAAGGTGATATCTTAGTGTACTTTTGATTTGCATTTCCCTGATGATTAGTGATGTTGAACATCTTTTCATGTGTCTATAAGCCATCTGTATATCTTCCTTGGAAAAATATCTGTTCATATCCTCTGCCCATTTTTTGATTGGGTTGTTTATTTTTTTGTTGCTCAGTTGTGTGAGTTCTTTATATATTACAGAGATTAATCCCAGATAAACGATTTGCAAATATTTTCTCCCAGCTGGTGGTTTGTCTATTCATTTTGATCCTGGTTTCATTTGCCTTGTAAAATCTCTGTAGTCTGATGAAGTCCCACTTGTTTATTTTTTTCTTTTGTTTCCCTTTTCAAAATAGACATGGAATCTGAAAGGATCCCTTTATGTCCAATCTCAATTAGTGTACTGCCTATATTTTCTTCCAGGAGTTTTATAGTTTCAGGTCTCACTTTCAGGTCCTTACTCCATTTTGAGTTGGTTTTTGTGTATGGCAATAGAAGATGATCTACTTTCATTCTTTTGCATGTGGCTGTCCAATTTTTCCAGCACCATTTATTGTAGAGACTTCCCTTTCTCCATTGTATGTTCTTTGCTCCTTTGTCAAAGATTAGCTGTCCATAGATGTGTGGTTTTATTTCTGGGCTGTCAATTCTGTTCCATTGATCTGTGTGTCTATTTTTGTACCAGTACCATGCTGTTTTGATTACTATAGCTCTATGGTATATTTTGAAATCAGGGATTGTGATGCCTCCAGCTTTCTTCTTTTTTTTCAGGATTGCTTTAGCTATTCAGGGTCTTTTGTTGCCCCATATGAATTTCAGTATTTTTTTCTATTTCTGTGAAGAATGACATTGGGATTCTGATTGGGATTGCATTGAATCTGTAGATTGCTTTAGGTAATATGGACATTTTAACTATATTTATTCTTCCAATCCATGTGCATGGAATATTTTTCCATTTCTTTATGTCTTCCTCGATTTCTTTCAATAGTGTCTTATAGTTTTCATTGTATAGGTCTTCCACCTCCTTGGTTAAATTTATTCCCAGATATTATATTCTTTTTGTTGCAATTGTAAATGGGATTGTCTTTTTGAGTTCTCTTTTTGTTAATTTATCATTAGCATATAGAAGTGCAACTGATTTTTGTAACTTGGTTGTATACTGTCACTTTGCTGTAGTTGTTGATTTTTTCTAGTAGTTTTCCCATGGATTTTTTGGTTTTCTATGTATAAGATCATGTCATCTGCAAATGGTGACAGTTTCACTTCTTCATTGCCTATTTGGAGTCCTTTTATTCCTTTTTCTGGCCTAACTGCTCTGGCCAAAACTTCCAGTACTATGTTGAATAAGACTGGTGAGAGTGGGCACCCTTGTCTTGTTCCTGTCCTCAAAGGAATGGCTTTCAGTTTTTTCTCATTGAGTAGGATGTTAGCTTTAGGTTTGTCATATATGGCCCTTATTATGTTGAGGTACTTTCCTTCTATACCCATTTTGTTGAGAGTTTTTATCATAAATGGATGCTGGATCTTGTCGAATGCCTTCTCTACATTGATTGAGATGATCATGTGGTTTTTATTCTTCATTTTGTTAATGTGGTGTATCACGTTGATTGATTTGCGGATGTTGAACCATCCCTGTGTCCCTGGTATAAATCCCACTTGATCGTGGTGTATGATCTTTTTGATGTATTGCTGTATTCGGTTTGCCAATATTTTGTTGAGGATTTTTGCATCAATGTTCATCAGTGATATCAGCCTGTAATTTTCCTTCTTTGTATTGTCCTTGTCTGGCTTTGGTATCAGGATGATGTTGGCCTCATAGAATATGTTAGGAAGTATTCCCTCTTCCTCCATTTTTTGGAAGAGTTTGAGAAGAATAGGTGTTAAATCTTTGTTGAATGTTTGGTAAAATTCTCCAGGGAAGCCATCTACTCCTGGGCTTTTATTTTTTGGGAGGTTTTTGATTATTGTTTCAATCTCTTTACTTGTGATTGGTCTATTCAGATTCTCTATTTCTTCTTGATTCACTTTTGGGAGGTTGTATGCATCCAAGAATTTGTCCATTTCCTCTAGGTTGTCCAATTTGTTGGCATAAAGTTTTTCATAGTATTCCCTAATAATCCCTTGTATTTCTGTGATATCCATTGTAATTTCTCCTCTTTCATTTCTAATTTTATTTATTTGAGTCTTCTCCCTTTTTTCTTAGTGAGTCTGGCTAAGGGTTTGTCAACTTTATTTATCTTCTCAAAGAACCAGCTCTTTGTTTCATTGATCCTCTCTACTGTTTTTTTTGGTTTCTATTTCATTTATTTCTGCTCTGATTTTTATTATTTCCCTCCTTCTGCTGATTTGGGGCTTTTTCTGTTCTTTTTCTATTTCTGTTAGGTCCAGTTTAAGGTTATTTGGGGTTTTTCTTGTTTGTTAAGGTGGGCTCTATTGCTATGAATTTCCCTCTCAGGACTGCTTTTGCTGCGTCCCGTATGAGTTGGTATGGTGTATTTTTCTTTTCATTTGTCTCCAGATAGCTTTTGATTTCTCCTTTAATTTCATCAATGATCCATTGGTTGTTCAGTAGCACATTGTTTAGTTTCCACATCTTTGTCCCTTTCCCAGTTTTTTCCTTGCAGTTGATTTCTAGTTTCATAGCATTATGGTCAGAAAAGATGCTTGTAATGATTTCAATCTTCTTAAATTTATAGAGGTTTGCCTTGTTTCCCAACATATGGTTTATCCTTGAGAATGTTCCATGTGCACTTGAGAAGAATGGTAATCTGCTGTTTTTAGGTGGAGTGCTCTGTATATATCTATTAATTCCATCATGTCTAGTTTTTCGTTTAAGTCCATTATTCCCTTATTGACTTTTTGTCTGGATGATCTATCCATTGATGTAAGGGGGGTGTTAAGATCCCCTACTATTATTGTGTTATTGTTAATATCTCCTTTTAGGTTTTTTAGCAGTTGTTTTATGTACTTTGGTGCTCCTGTGTTGGGTGCATAGATATTTATAAGTGATATATCTTCTTGGTGAAGTGTCGCTTTTCTCATTATATATTGCCCTTCTTTGTCTCTCATTACCTTTTTTATCTTGAAGTCTACTTTGTCTGATATAAGTATGGCTACTCCTGCTTTCTTTTGTTGGCCATTAGCTTGGAGTATTGTTTTCCATCCTTTTATTTTGAGTCTGTGTTTGTCTTTAGAGCTGAGATGTGTTTCCTGGAGGCAGCAGATTGTTGGATCTTGGTTTTTAATCCATCCCGCCACTCTGTGTCTTTTGATTGGAGAATTCAATTCATTTACATTTAGAGTGATTATTGATATATGAGGGTTTCATGTTGCTATTTTATTGTTCATTTTCTGGTTCTTTTGCATTTCCTTCATTTCTTGTCCCATGTGTTTTGGACTGCCAATTCAGTTTGGTAGTTCTGCATGATGATTCTCTTAGTTTTCTCTTTATTTGTCATATGTGCTTCTCTTCTGGTTATTTGTTTAGTGGTTACCATGAGGTTTATGTAAAAGATCTCATGGATAAGACAGTACATTTTCAGATGCCTCTTGTTTCCTTAGACTAAGTCGATTCAACCCCTTTCCTCTTCCCCTTCTTATTTGTTGTTGTCATTACTTACTCCATCTTGTGTGATGAGTATGTGTTTAGAGTGATGAGCTTAAATTCATTTTTGATGTTTTCCAACTGTAGTTTTTCTGGTTTAGTCTCCTTGTTCAAAACTTTGTATCCCCTTTCTCTTTTTTTTTTTTTTTCAAACCTAAGGGCCTTCTTGAGCATTTCTTGTAGTGGGGTTCTTGTGGTGATGAACTCCCTTAGCTTTTGTTTATCAGGGAGAGTTATTATTTCTCCATCATATTTGAAGGATATTTTCACTGGATAAAGTATTCTTTGCTGAAGGTTTTTGTCTTTCAGGATTTTGAATACATCATTCCAGCCTCTCCTAGCCTGTAGAGTTTCTGTTGAGAAATCAGCTGAGAGCCTGATGGGGTTTCCTTTGTATCTTATTTTGTTTTTTTGTTTAGCTGCCCTTAATTTTTTTCCTTGTCACTGACTCTTGTTAATTTAACTATTATGTGGTGTGGCATTTGTCTATTCCTGTTTATATATTTAGGTGAGCTATTGATTTCATTCACTGTTATTTCCTTCTCTTTCCCTAGGTTTGGAAAGTTCTCAGCTCTTATTTCTTTGAACCAACTCTCTGCTCCTTTTTCTCTTTCTTCTCCTTCTGGAATACCTATTATCCTTATGTTACTTTTCCTCATTGAGGCTGATATTTCTCAAAAATTTTCTTCATTTCTTTTTAGTCTTAGCTCTCTCTCCTCCTCTATCTGGAGCATTTCTGCATGATTATCCTTGATAATGCTAATTATTTCCTCCATATTGTCAGTTCTGCTCTTTAATGACTCCAGGTTTTCCATATCTTGTCCATTGTGCTTTTCATCTCCAATATTTATGGTTGGTTTTTCTTTATGGTTTTGATCTCTCTTGTGAAGAAATCCCTGAATTCATTGATTTGTTTCTATGTTTTCCATTGTATTTCATTGAGTTTGTTTCTGATAGCTATTTTGAATTCTCTGTCATTCAGGTTATAGATTTCTGTGCCGACAGGGTTGGTTTCTGGGTGTTTGTCATTTTCTCTTGGTCTGGAGACTTAAGATACTTTTGCATAGAGCTGGCTGACTTACCTTTGCCATTCATCTTGAAGATGGTCCTGCAGTTTCCACTTGCTGCCCCTGGGTGGAGGTCATGAGTGGTGTGCTCTGAGCCCACTGCAGTCCCCAGAGTGATTGTGCTGAAGCACAGGGCATGTGGGGGAAGGGCTTCTCTCTTTCACCTTCCCAACCCAGGGGCTTCCTTTCTGGCTCTCTTGGGGCATTTACCACACCCCCAAAACAGTCCATCATTGCTTCCCAGTGAGGATCTCTTGACAGTCTGTGAGAGCACCTGGAGGGTGATAGATTTCCCTGCAGAGGGCTGCCCCTCTCCCCTCTCTTTCTGTGAACTGCACTGTCTTTGATGATTGATTGGGGAGGGGGAATAAATCTCCTTACCTCTCCTCATGTCCTTTGGGGCTTCCTGTGCCTCCACTGTCAGATGTACCATAGCAAGTGTTCTTAGAAATCCTTTGTAGTGTTTGATTGACTTCTGTTGGTATGCAAATGATGTTTTTGTTGTGTCTTAGGGGCTAGAGGTTCAAAGTGGGAATCTCACTCCACCGTGATGCTGATGTCACTCTCCTATGTCATTTATTTTAAATCTTATGTATGACACTTTTAAAAGTCTCCATAGGATTAACATGCTTGGACAAATTAACCTCCTTTTAGTGTCAATATCATTGTGTTTCTTTTTTAGATATAAAGCTAATGCTATGAAGTTATCAAGAATTCATCATAAATAACTAATGAAACCTCTTGATAAAACAGTCTTCTGGATCAAGTTTGTCATGCACCACAAAGAAACCAAACACCTGTGGCCAGCTTCTCCTGACCTCACCTGGTTCCAGTACCACTCTTTGGATGTGATTGGATTCCTGCTGACCTATGTGGCAACTGCTATATTTGTCATCACCTAATGTTGTCTGTTTTATTGCTGGAAGATTGCCAAAATAAGAAAGAAGGAGCACTAAATGAGGGAGATTCTAGATGACATTGTAGAAAGAGTCTGAACTTCTCTCATCCTACAGACACCACACATATCCAGCTACATCTTGATCAATTCCCCCTGAAGGGAAACTGAGAGCTAAAGGAGCATCTTCACAATGGAGGATAAAAAGGACCACATCGAGATGGGTAGGAGAGGCAGTGAAAGGCTTTCACCAAATACCACACCCCTGGCAATACAGCACACAATACAGTCATGCAGCACATATCAATGTTTTAGTCAAGAACAGACTGCATATATGATAGTGTTCCCATATCAGGTAGCCCAGGTGTGTAGTAGGCTATAAGATCCAAGTTTGTGTAAGTACACTCTGTCATGTCTACACAGTGATGAAATTGCCTAATGACTCTTTTCTCAGAATATACCCCTATAGGAAGTGAGACACAACTATAGGGAGGGATCTTACCAGATGGGCAGTTCTCTTTGAGGAGCGAGGAACTGGTATCCCACAGCAGGAACCTCAATCCTTGGAATCTGCACCAGAGACATGAGCCCTCAATATTTCTTACTTAGAAAGCCAATGGGGCTGACCTCCAAGTGTCCCAAAGTACTATAACAAACTGAGATTTCTCTCTTAAAGGGCTTGTGTGTGATTTCCCTCTCCCAGAGGTGCAGTGAACACAACAGCAGTTTGTAAAGTGCCAAGACTACACGCTAAGGAGACTCACTTGTGAGTCTAAAAGACTCATTGGCTGGAGGGGCTGGACTGTGGAAGCACTCCCCAGAGATGGAGATGCTGGCATACACCATTTTTGTGCTCCCCACCTAACATACCAGGACAGGCAAGGGAAATCAGACGTGGGGGCAAGCAGTTGTAGCACTATGCCACCACCTTGCTGAACGTGGAGAGGTATGGCAGCTGCAGCACTCCCCTGATCTCTGGCTGGGGTGGAAGGTGAGAACACAGGGCATTCTCCTGCTCAGTAGCAAAAGTGTGAGATGCAAGCAGCTGTGACACTTCCCCTCCACCTGACTGGGGCTGGAGAGTATGAGCAGCCAATATTCTCTCACTCCTAGTCTAAAACTGAGGTAAGAGTTCAGACAAGAAAGTCTCCTGCTACACAGCTGAAACCTGTCGACACATGCATTCAAATCATTTTCCCACACTGCCTTTTCTGAAGTCAGGGAGCAAGCCCCGACCCCTACACTCTCAAGCTGCCTAGTTAATATCAGCCAGCTCCTGGAATCCACATAGGGGACACTTGTTGATTGTCTGGCCCAGGTGGCCAGGGTGGCTGGAGTTCCTGAGCTCCATGGCACTGTAACAATTGGAAAGGCAGTTCTTGGCAGGCCATAATGCCAGGGCACTGTACAGACAGCAGACTGAAACACAACCCCAATCTTCCTGTAAAAAAGGCCTATCTACTTAGCCTGGAGCTTCATCTTGAGGGACAGGCTTCAGGTTTCCAACACATCTAGAGGCTAAGGAGGCACTTCCAGGGAACTCAAACAGAGAGACACCATCCCTGTGCACATCCATGGCCTCACTCCAAAAGGAGTTTATACACTCATCAGGAGCCCCAATATTTGCAAGTATTGCCCAAGGGACGCCTCTAGATCTTCTAGTCTGGAGGCCAGCAGTGATTGGATTGTGGCCCTACAGGACTAAAAAGATTTGCATACTTTAAAAGCTGCTGCCTGAATGTCTGGCTTCTAGTCAGCCTGAAACTAGACGTTAAATGAGATTCCTCCCCTTGGAACACTGAAGATCTAGGCACACCCTCAACAACAGGGGCATATCAAGTATAAATCAGGAAGTTTACATAACCACAGAGATTTGAGAGACAACCAAGAGCTAGGGTAGGGTTGAACAAGAAGGATCATCACCTACACAAGGCCACTCCATCAAGACTGAGAGAGGTAGCAGTTTCCCCCAATACATAGAAACAAACACAGAGAGCCAAGCAAAGTGAAAAACAAAGAAATATGCTCTAAACAAAGAAACAAGGCAAACCCTCAGAAAAAGACATTAATGATACAAAGAGAAGTAACCTACCTGATAAAGAATTAAAAGTAATGATCATTAGAACACTCATTGAACTTGGGAGAAGAAAGGATGAACACAGCAAAAACTTCAACAAAGAGCTGGAAGATATTAGAAAGAACCAATTAGAGCTGAAGAATGCAATAATGGAAATAAAAAATACACTAGAGGGATCCAACAGCAGATTAGATGATACAGAAGTAGATATCAGTGGGCTGGAAAACAGGGTAATGGAAGTCACCCAATGAAAACAGCAAAAAAAAAAAAAAAAAAAAAAGAAAGAATTTTAAAAAATAAGAATAGTTTAAGGAACTTACGGGACAACATCAAGCATACTAACATTTGCTTTATAGAGATCCCAGAAGGGGAAGAAAGAGAGAAAGGTACAGGAAACTTATTTGAAGAGATAATCGCTGAAAACATCCCTGACCTGGAGAGGAAAACAGACATTCAGGTACAGGAAGCACAAAGAGTCTCAAATGAGACAAACCCAAAGAGATCCGCATACCAAGACACATTACAATTGAAATGTCTAAACTTAAAGGTAAAGAAAGAAGGTTAAAAGCAGCAAGAAAAGCACAACTAGTCACATACAAGGAAACTCTCATAAGGCCATCAGCTGATTTTTCAGCAGAAACTTTACAGGTCAGAAGGGAGTGGCATGATATATTCAAAGAGCTGAAAGGAAAAAAAAAACTTACAACCAAGAATACTCTAACTCGCAAGGTTATCCTTCAGAATTGAAGGAGAGCTAAAGAGTTTCTCAGACAAGGAAGAACTAAAAGAGTTCATCACCACTAAACCAGCCGTACAAGAAATGTTAAAGAGACTTCTTAAATAGAAAAAAAAAAAAAGATATAAACAGAAAGAAAAAAAACATATGAAAGGAAAAAAACCTCACTGGTAAAATCAATTTCATAGTAAAGGTAGTGCATCAACCACTTATAAAACTATGACAAAAGTTAAAAGTAGTAAAATCAATTATAACTACATTAAGTAGTTAAGGGATGCACAGAATAAAAAGATGTAAAATATGACATCAAAAACATAAACCATGAGAGGGATGAGTAAGAATATGCAACTTTTAGATTGCACTTGAAATTAACTGACTTTCAACTTAAAATACACTGCTATATACATGAATTGCTGTATATAATGGGAACCACAAATCAAAAACATATGATAGATACACAAAAAATTAGAGAGGAACCCAAACATAATACTAAAGTAACACATCAAACTACAGTGTGAAGAAATCAAGAAAAAAACCAAAGAACAGAGAAGAACTACAAAAACAACAAGAAAACAATTACCAAAATGGCAATAAATACATATCTATCAATAATGACTTTAATTGTCAGTTGACTAAATGCTCTAATCAAAAGACATAGGATAGCTGAATGGATAAAAAACATGACCCATCTTTATGCTGTTTATAAGAGGCTCACTTCAGATCTAAAGACAAACACACACTGAAGGAGAAGGGATGAAAAATGATATTCCCTGTAAATGGAAATGAAAAGAAACCTGGAATAGCGAGATTCATATCAGACAAAATGGACTTTAAAATAAAGACTGCAATAGAAGATAAAGAAGGGCATTACATAATTATAAACGATATTACAACAAGAGGATATAACATTTGCAAATATTTCTGGATCCAAATAGGTGCACTTAAACATGTTAGGTAGATAGTATCAGAAATTTAAGGGAAAATTTGACAATAACACAATAATAGTAGGAGACTTTAATACCACACTTACATCAAAAGATAAACTATGCGGACAGAAAATCAACATGTGCCTTAAACAACATACTACAGCAGATCGACTTAATAGACATATAGAACATTCCATCCCAAAACTGCAGAATACAACATTCTTTTCAAGTGTACATGATCTTTCCAGGAGAGATCACATGTTATGTCACAAAATAAGTTTCAACAAATTTAAGAAGATATAAATCATAGCAAGCATCTTTTCTGACCACAATGGTATGAATCTAGAAATCAATTACAAGAACAAACTATAAACAAACAAGTCTGTGAAGACTAAACAACATGCTGCTAAACAACCAGTGGGTCAACAAAGAAATCAAAGAGGAAATAAAAATATACCTTGAGACAAATATACATTGAGACAAATGAAAATGGAAACACATCTCTCCAAAATCTCTGTGACACAGCAAAAGCAATTCTAAGATAAAAGATCATCATAATTCAGGCCTACCTCAAGAAACCAGAAGAATCTCAAATAAACAATCTAACTTTACACCTAAAGGAAGTAGAAAAAGAAGAACAAACAAAGCACAAAGTTAGAAAAAGGAAGGACATAATAAAGATCAAAGCAGAAACAAATGAAATAAAGGTGAAAAAACAATAGAAGAGATCAATGAAACAAGAGCTGGTTCTTTGACAAGAGGAACAAGATTGATAAACCTTTATCCACACTCTTCGAGGGAAAAAGAGAGAGGACACATAAAATGAGAAATAAAAGAGTTGAAGTTGCTACAGCTAATGCCACAGAAATAAAAAGAATCATAAGAGACTACTACAAATGATTACACACCATCAGATTGAAAAACCTAGGATAAATGGATAAATACCAAGAAATACACAACCTTCCAAGACTGAATCATGAAGATATAGAAAATCTGAATAGAATGATTACTAGTAATGAAATTGAATCACTAATTAAAACTCCCAAAAAGCAAAAGTCAAGGATGGCTTCACTGGTGAATTCTTACAAACATTTAAAGAAGAGTTAATACCAAGGCTTTTCAAATTATTCCCAAAAGTTGAAGAGGAAGAAATGCTTCCAGACTCATTTTACAAGGCCAGAATCACCTTGATATCAAAAATAGACAAAGACATTACACAGACAGAAAAATTATAGGCCAATATCCCTAAGAAACATAGATGCAAAATATCTGCAAATTGAATTAAACAAAACATTAAAAGAATCATACACCATGATCAAATAGGATTCACCCCAGGGATGCAAAGATGGTTCAGCATCTGCAAATCAACCAACATGATACACCATGTTATCAAACAAAGGATAAAAATCATATGATCTTCTGTGAGATGCAGAAAAAGCATTTGACAAAATTCAAAATCCACTTATGATAAAAACTCTCAAAAAGTCAGCATAGAGGGAACATATCTCAACATAGTAAAGGCCATGTATGACAAGCACACAGCTAATATACTCCACAATGAAAGCTGAAAGTTTTTCCTCTAAGATCTGGAACAAAACAAGGATGCCCCTATTCCCACTTTTATTCAGTAATGTATTAGAGGTCCTCATTACAGCAGTAAGACAAGAAAAAGAAACAAAAGACACCCAAATTGGACAGGAAGAACTAAAACTGTCACTATTTGCAGGTGACATGATACTATATAGAGTCATTTGCCACATAACGACACTTCAGTCAACGATGGACTGCATATATATGACAGTGGTCCCAAAAGGTTAGGACCATATAGTTTAGGTGTGTAGTAGGCTATAAATTTAGGTTTGTGTATGTACACTCCATGATGTTTGCACAATGACAAAATAACCTAACAACACATTTCTTAGAATATACGCTTGTTGTTAAGTGATGCATGACAGGTATAAAAAGGGTAGGGTAAAGAAACCCTATAGACTCCTCCAAAAATCATGGCAGAGTGAGTTATTTCCCATCTCTCTCTTCTAAGTTACAACCAGTTGGATAACCACTGACCAACAGAGGATTCCCTACACAGCACAAGACACCTAAGAGATCCATGCATCTATATATCTGAAGGTGGGTGGACTGGATGCCTGGAAGGAAGTGGAACTAGGGGATCAGCCCCCTCCTGCTACCCCAGCAGCAGCAATACAGGGCATGGATCCTCGTACTGGCACATATACCTGTGAGCAGACACTGTGGCAGCAAAGACAATAGACGTGGCTTGGTCTCTGCCCTTCTCCCAGTGGATCTAGTGTGTGACTGTGAGTGGATGCTGCAGGAGCAAAAACAATAGGCAAGCCTTGGTCCTTGCCTCTCCCCTAGCGGATCCAACATGTGCACCTGCAAATAGAGACTGTGAGAGCTGAAACAGCAGGTGTGACTTGGTCCATGACCCTCCCCAGTGGATCCAGTGTATGTGCCCCCCTCCCCTGGCAATGGACAGATCTTTCCAACAGTGGGGGCAATATACAAAACTCAGAGTTTCCTAGGCCATGGAAATCTGACCTGAGTTTTCAAAACATGCCAACTAGTGACAGAGACCAGTGCTGTCTGCACAAGTGAGCAGCAACAACAACCTCTTGCTCTTTAGCTCCTGTTTCCCACCAGAAGTATCAGGTGGAACCTGCAACCAGGGGCTTCAGGACCCAGTGCAGAAATGGTGACCCATCCACCAGTGGCAGCACCCCCAACAGTGACTACACCAGCAGTGGGGGCAGCGTACAAGCCCTCAGGTCCTCGGGCTCTTGGCAGTGACAGTGACACCCATGAACACTGCACTCCTTAGTGGTACAGCCAGAACCCCAGACAACCTGGGAGCAGTAGCACAGGTGGTGCATGGAACAGCAGTATCTGAGCCTGTGGAGAGTCAGTAGAGGAATATGAGACCTGGGAGACCTCAGAAGCAGCAGAAGTGCTTGTAGCAAGGCACCAGCAACCTCAGAGGTAAAAGCAACAAACAGCACAAAGAGGACACTGATGATGCTTCTAGTAGAGGCAGTGGAGGGTGGAAAGTGTAGGCTCTCAAATACAACCAGAAGCAGCTCAGAACCAAAGTAACTAAAGCCTTACCCAAACAAGAAAGGTGGTTACGCAGGAAGTGATGTCAGCATCATAGTGGAGTGAGACCTTCTCTTTGTCTCTCCTCTCTAAGTTGCACCAGTCAGACATCCAGTGACAAAGAAAGGGCTCCCTGCACAGCACACAACACCTTAGTGGTTCATGCATGTATACATTTGAAGGTGGTTAGGCTGGACCTCTGGGAGGCATTGGAACTAGGGGACCTGCCCCTTGTCCCCAGACAGCAGTGATCCATAATGTGGATCTGCACACTGGTGCACACCCTAGCCATCAAAGACTGCAAGGGCAAACATGGCACTTGTGACTTGTCCCCTGCCCCCACCAGTGGTGGTGGGTGGTGCACACATCCTGAGGCTCCAGGACACAGAGTGGAGCCAGTGACCTGGCCCCCACCCCCTCCTAGAACAGTGGCACTAGTCTTTTCAGCAATAGGGTCTCTATCCAAGGAGTGAATTTCTCCCCCTGATCTGAGGTTTCTGAGCAGATCATCAGCATGCACATGCAAGTGCTGGTAACCAGAGTCTGTGCCTCCTGCCTCTTCCAGCAGTGGCAGGTGGCACACACAACCTGAGGCTTCAGAATACAGAGTAGAGCTGGTGACCCAGCCCCATCCCCTGGCAGTAGGTCCAGCCTTTCCAGTAGTGGGGACTACATCCAAGTCATGAATTTTCCCACTGGGGGGGGTCCCCTGATTTGAGGTTTCAGAGTAGATCATTCATGCACATGTGTCTGCACTGACAACCAAAAACTGTGGCCCATGCCCCTTCCAGTGGTGGCTGGTGGTGCACAACTCCTGAGGCTTCAGGACACAGAGTAAAGCCAGCTGTCTGGTCCCCTCCCCCTCCCCTGGCAGTGGTTTCAGTCTTTCCAGCAATGGGGACTACATCCAAGATGTATGTAGTCCAAAACATCCAAGGTGTAATTTCCTCAGCAGGGGTGCGATGCCCCAACCTGATGTCTCAAAAAGCATACCAGTGGGTGCCAGTGACAAGAGACTGCAGGGCCAGCAACAACACTTGAGACTTATCCCCTACTCCTCCCCCAGCAGTGGCAGGTGGCATCTGCAACCTGAGGCTTCAGGAACCACAGCAGAACCTGAAAGCCAGCCCCTAGTGGTGGCACCCAACAGTCTCTACCATTGAGGGAGCTGCATAAAAGAACCTGGGTGTCTGACAGCAACAGCAAAACCTGTGAACCCAGGGCCCCTAGCAGCAGTACTGCCAGTACCCCAGGATAACTCTGGAGCAGCAGTGTAGGTGGTGCATGGGGCAGCAGCACTTGAGCCCATGGAGGGCAACTGGGGGAACACGAGATTCTGGTGACCCCAGAAGCAACCGAGTGCTCACCGCCTGGTGATCCCAGTGGCAAAACCTGAGACTGCAGCAACATCAAAAGCAGTGAGACACCAGAAACCTCAGAGGCACAAGCCACACAAGGAGGGTACTGATGATGCCTCTAGCAGAGGCAATGCAGTGTTGAAAGTGCAGGCTCTCAGACAACCAGAAGCAGCTTGGAACCAGAGTTACCTGAGCTGTACACAAATAAGAAACATGGTTACCATCACAAATGCTCAGGCAGAGGATCAATTCACCAAACACCATGAAGAACTACAGTAACACAGCAGAAAAGAAGGAGAATGATGGCTCTCCAGAAACCAAACTTGAAGTTACAACAGATTACAATCTGAATGAAAGAGAATTCAAAATGACTGTCATGAAGAAATTCAATGAGTTACAAGAAAATGCTGAAAGACAGTTCAATGAGATTAGGAATAATATTAATGAACAGAAGGGATACTTCACCAAAGAGATTGAATGTCTAAAAAAAATACAAAGATTCTGGAGATGAAGAACACAATTAATGAAATAAAAAGTAATGTAGAAAGCATAAAAAATAAAGCAGACCTTATAGAGGAGAGAATCAGTGAGCTGGAAGATAGAGACCTAGAAATGACACAGGTAGAAGAGAAGAGAGAGAACTAAAATTTTTCATAAAATGAAGAAATTAAACAAGAAATACCTGACTCAATTAGGAAAGTAACATAAGGATTATAGCTATCCTAGAAGGAGAAGGGAGGGAGAAAGGAACAGAGAGATTATTCAAAGAAATAATAACTGAGAATTTCTCAAACCTGGGGAAAAAACTAGATATATGACTACAGGAAGCTAATAGAACTCCTAATTAGATCAGTGCAAAAAGACCTTCTCCAAGGCGTATAATAGTAAAACTGTCAAAAGTCAACAACAAAGAAAAAATATTAAGGGCAGCAGGAGAGAAGAAAATAACCTACAAGGAACCCCCATTAAACTTTCAGAGGATTTCTCAGCAGAAACACTACAGGCTATGAGAGAGGGGAATGATATATTCAAAATACTGAAAGACAAAAACTATCAGCCAAGAATACGTCCATCCAGCAAAATTATCCTTCAGGCATGATGGAGAAATAAAAGCTTAACCAGACAAATGAAAGCAGAGGGAATTCATCACCATTAGATCTGCCTTACAGGAGATGATGAAGGAAGCCCTCCCTCCTGAAACAAAAAGGCAAAGTTTTACAAAGCTTTGAGCAAGACATAAATAGACAGACAAAAATCAGAAAATTGCAACTCTATATCAGAATAGATTACAAAAAGTTAACTATCAAAGAAAGTATAAAGAGAAAGAAAGCATCAAAAATAACAATGAACACTTCAATTTGATTGTAAACTCACAACACAAAAAAGGATAATTTGTGACAACAAAAGCACAGAATGGGAAGAGGAAAGGAAAGGAACCTGCATGGGTTAATGAGATAAGAGGCTATCAGAAAAAGGACTATCTCATTTATGAGATCTTTTGCACAAACTTTATAGTAACCACATAACAAAATTCAGAGCAGAGTCACAAATCATAAGTAAAGAGAAAACTCAGAAAGCCATCACAGAAAACCATCAAACTGAAATGGCAGTCAGAAATTCAAGGGAAAACAAAAAATGGAAATATAGAACAACAAGAAAATGAGAGACAAAATGGCAGTGTTAAGACCTTGTATATCAATAATCACTCTAAATTAAATGGATTGAACTGACCAATCAAAAGACAAAGAGTGGCTGGATGGATTAAAAAACAAGACCCAACAATATGCTGCTTCTAGGAAACACATCTCATCTCTAAAGACAAACATAGGCTCAGAGTGAAGATGATACTCCATGGCAACAGCAAACAAATGAAAGCAGGTATAGTCATACTTATATCAGACAAAGCAGATTTCAAGGTAAAAAAAATGAGAGACAAAGATGGCCATTGCATAATGATAAAAGGGACATTTCACCAAGAAAACATAACAGTTAGTAATATATATGCATGTAACACAGAAGCACCAAATTATATAAAACAACTACCAACTGACCTAAAGGGAGAAATTGACAGCAACACAACAATAGTAGAGGGCTTTAATACCCCACTTAGGTCAATGGATAGGCCATCCAGACAGAAAGTCAACTAGGAAACAGTGGCGTTAAATGAAACACTACACCAGATAGACTTAATATATATATTTATATATAATATATATATATGATATATAAAATATTCCATCCAAAAACAGCAGAATTCACATTCTTCTCAATTGCATATGGAACATTCTCAAAGATAGACCATATAACAGAAAGAGAGCAAGCCTCAATAAATTTTAGAAGACTGAAATCATATTAAGTATCTTTTCTGAACACAATGCTATGAAACTAGAAATCAACTACAAGAAAAAAGATGGGAAAGTCTTAATATATGGAGACAAAGCAACATGCTACTGAACAACTGTTGGATCAATGAAGAAACAAAGGAGAAATCAGGAAATACCTAAGGACAAGTGAAAATGAAGATACAACATACTAAAACTGATGAGATGCAGCAAAAGCAGTTCTAAGATGGAAATTTATAGCAATACCAGTCTACCTCAAGAAAAACCTCAAATAAACAAGCCTACCCTATACCTAAAAGAACTAGAAAAAAGAAGAAACAAAGCCCAAATTCAGTAGAAGGAAGGAAATAATATAAATTAGAGCAGAAATAAACAAAATAGAGACTAAAGGTATAATAGAAAGAGTCAATGAAACTGAGAGCTGGTTCTTTGAGAAGGTATAAAAAATTGGCAAACACCTAGCCAGACTCATTAAGAGAAAAAGAGTGAAGACTCAAATAAAATCAGAAATGAAAGAGGAGAAATTACAATAGACACCACAGAAATACAAAGAGTTATAAAAGAATACTATGAAAATCTATATGCCAACAAACTGGATAACCTGGAAGAAATGGATAAATTCTCTGACTCATACAACCTCCCGAAACCAAACTAAGAAGAAATAGAGAATCTGAATAGACTAATCACAAGCAAAGAGATTGAAACAGTAATCAAAATCCTCCCAAAAAACAAAACTCCAGGACCAGACAACTTTCTGGTAAATTCTACCAAACATTCAAAGAAGATTTAGTTCCTATCCTTCTCAAACTATTTTGAAAAATTGAAGAGGATAGGGCACTTCCTAACTCATTTTACATGTCTATCGTTACCCTGATATCAAAACTAGACAAGACAACACAAAAAAAGCAAAGTTATAGGCCAACATTGCTCATGATGATACATGCAAAAATCCTGCACAAAATATTAGCAAATTGAATGGAACAATACACGATAAGGATCATATTCCACAATCAGGTGGAATTTATTCCAGGGATGCAGAGATGGTTCAACATCCTCAAACTAAACAATGTGATAACCAGATTAACTAAATGAAGAATAAAAATCATATGATCATCTCAATAGATGCAGATAAAGCATTTTAAAAGATTCAACACCCATTTATGATAAAAATTCTAAAGAAAATCGATATAGAAGGAAAGGATAATCAAGTCATCATAGTCAACAGTGAAAAACTGAAGGCCACTTATCTGACAACCGGAACAAGACAAGAACACCCACTCTTGTCATTTTTACTCAAAATAGTATTGAAAGTTCTAGCCAGAGTGATTAGTCAAGAAAAAGAAAGGAAGAAGTGAAACTGTCACTATTTGTGGATGAAACGATTCTATATATAGAAAACCCTAAAGATTCCACCAAAAATCATCAAATACAGTAAACTTGCAGGATATAAAATCGGCATACAAAAATCTCTTGTGTTTCTATACACTGCCAATGAACTACCAAAAAGAGAATTTAAGAATACAATTCCATTTACAATTGCAAAAAAAGAATAAGATACCTAGGAAATAATGTAACCAAGGATGTGAAAGACCTATACACTGAAAACTATAAGAAATTATTGAAAGTAATTGAAGAAGACATAAGGAAATGGAAACATATTGTGTACTCATGCTTTGGAAGAATAAACATAGTTAACGTGTCCATATTACCTAAAGCAAACCACAGACTCAATGGAATCCCAATGATGTTATTCAATGAAATTGAGCAAAGAATCCTATAATTTATATGGAACAACAAAAGAGCCTCATTAGCCAAAGCAATCTTGAGGAAAAAGAACAAAGCTGGTGGTACTACACTCCCTGAATTCAAAATATGCTACAAAGCTACAGTAATCAAAACAACAGGACACTGGCAGAAAAACAGACACACAGATCAATGGAATAGAATTCAAAGCCCAGAAATAAAACCACACACCTATGGATGGTAATCTTTGTCAAAGAAGCCAAGAACATACAATGGAGAATGGAAAGTCTCAATAAATGGCATTGGGAAAACTAGACAGCCATGTGCAAAAGAAGGAAAGTAGACCATAATCTTACACCACACACAAAAATCAACTTAAAATGGACTTAGGACTTGAATGTAAGACCTGAAACCATAAAACTCCTAGAAGAAAACATAGACAGTATGCACTTTGACAGTGGTCTCAGTGGTGTCTTTTCAAATACTACATCTACTCAGGCAAGGGAAGCAAAAGAAAAAATAAACAAATGGGACTACATCAGACTAAAAAACTTCTGCATGGCAACAGAAACAATCAACAAAACAAAAAGACAACCCACCAACTAGGAGAAAATATTTGCAAATCATATATCTAACAAGGGATTAATTTCCAAAATATGTAAAGATTTCATACAACTCAACAACAAAAAAACAACTTGATGACAAAATGGGCACAAGATATGGACAGACATTTTTCCAAAGAAGATATACAGATGGCCAACAGGTACATGAAAAAATGTTCAACATCACTAACTATTAGGGAAATGCAAATCAAAACTACAATGAGATATCACCTTAGACCATTCAGAATGGCTAAAATTAACAAGACAAGAAATAACTAGTGTTTGAGAGGATGTGGAGAAAAGGGAGATCTCATACACTGGTGGTGGCACTGGAAACTAGTAGCCACTACGGAAAATAGTATGGAGATTTCTCAAAAAATTTAGAAGAGAACTACCCTATGATCCAGCTATTCCACTCCTGGGTATTTGTCCAAAGAACATGAAATTAATAAATCAAAAGATATATGCACCCTTAGGATCATCGCAGAATTATTCGCAATAGCCGAGACATGGAAGCAACGCAAGTGTCCATCAATGAATGAATGGATGAAAAAGATGTGGCATATGTATATATAATGGAATACTACTCAGCCATAAAACAGACAAAAATCATGCCATTTGCAACAATGTGGATGGAGCAGAAGGGTATTATGCTAAGTGAACAATGTCAGACAGAGAAAGACAAATACCGCATGATTTCACTCATGTATGGAAGATAAACAAATATGTTGAAGATAAACAAACATAGATAAGGAGAACAGAATCGTGGTTGCCAGAGGGGAAGAGGATGGAGGAGGGCAAAAGGGGTAAAGGGGCACATATGAATGGTGATGGATAAAAACTAGATTATTGGTGGTGAACATGATGCAGTCCATACAGAAACCGAAGTATAATAATGTATATCTGAAATTTATACAATGTTATAAGCCAATATGACCTCAATAAAATATATTTTTTTAAAAAGAATAAAATACCTAGGAATATATTTAACCAGGAAGTGAAAGACCTCTACTCTGAAAACTATAAGACATTGACAAAAGAAACAGAAGATGACACAGATAAATGGAAAGACATACTGTGCTCATGGATTGGAAGAATTGATATCATTAAAATGGCCATACTACCCAAAGCAATCTACAGATTCAATGCAATCTCTATCAAAATACCAATGGCATTTTTCACAGAACTACTGCAAAGAATCCTAAAATTTTTATGGAATTGCAAATGACCAGAAATAGCCAAAGCAATCTTGAGAAGGAAGAACAAAGCTGGAGGTATCATGCGGCCTGATTCAAACTATATTACAAAGCTATAGGAATCAAAATGTATGGTACTGATGCAAAAGCAGACACATAGATCAATGGAAAAAAATATACAGCCCAGAGATAAACTCACTCATATATGGTCATTTAATCTATGACATAGGAGGCAAGAATGTACAGTGAAGAAAAGACAATTGTTTCAA
Source organism: Tapirus indicus (assembly GCA_031878705.1). Classification (NCBI taxonomy): domain Eukaryota; kingdom Metazoa; phylum Chordata; class Mammalia; order Perissodactyla; family Tapiridae; genus Tapirus; species Tapirus indicus. The sequence continues at coordinate 52,760,211 of CM062919.1, forward strand.
TAAATGGTATTGGGAAAACTGGACAGCTACCTGCAAAAGAACGAAACTGGATCACTATCTTACACCATACACAAAAATAAATTCAAATGGATTAAAGACTTGAATATAAGACCTGAAACCATAAAACTCCTAGAAGAAAACATAGGTGGTATGTTCTTTGACATCCTTCTTAGTAATATTTTTTTGGACCTGTCTCCTTAGACAATAGCAATAAAAGCAAAAATAAACGAATAGAACTACATCAAACTAAAAAGCTTTTGCACAGTGAAGGAGAACATCAACAAAACAAACAAGGCAGCCTACTGAATGGGATAAGATATTTGCAAATCATATATTTGATATGGTATTAATATTCAAAATGTATAAAGAACTTATACAACTTAAAATCAAAAGAGCAAACAACCCAAGTATATAATTGGCAAAGGACCTAAATAGACATTTTTCCAAAGAAGACATACAGATGGGCAACAGGCACTTGAAAAGATGCCCAACATCACTAATCATTAGGGAAATCAGATCAAACCACAATTAGATATCACCACACACTGATAAGAATGGCTATTATTAAAAAGACAAAGAGTAGCAAGTGTTAATGAGGATGTGGAAAAAAGGGAACCCTCATGCACAGTTGGTGGGAATGTAAATTAGTGTAGGCACTATGGAAAACAGTATGAAAGTTCCTCAAAAAATTAAAAATAGAACTAACATATGATCCAGCAATTCCATTTCTGGGTATTTATCCAAAAGAAATGAAACATTAACTTGAAAAGATATATGCACTCCTATGTTCAATGCAGCATTATTTACAACAGCCAAAATACGGAAGCAACCAAAGTGTCATCAATAGGTGAATGGATAAAGATGTGAAATATACAGACAGACAGACAGACACACACACACAATGAATATTATTCAGCCTTAAAAAAGGAATAAAATCTTGGGGGCCGGCCCAGTGGCATAGTGGTTAAGTTCGTGTGCCCTGCTGCAGCCCCCAGGGTTTGCAGGTTTGGATCCTGGGTGAGGAATTATGCACCACTTACCTAAGCCATGTTGTGGCAGGTGTCCTACATATACAGTAGAGGAAGATGGGCACAGATGTTAGCCCAGGGCCAATCTTCCTCAGCAAAAAAGAAGGGGATTGGCAGCAGATATTAGCTAAGGGCTGGTCTTCCTCACACATACAAAAAGAGAATAAAATCTTGCCATTTCCAACAATATGGATGGAAAAGTGTATTATTCTAAATGAAAAAAGTCAGGCAGAGAAAGACAATTAGTATATGACTTCACTAATACGTGGAAAGCACAAAACAAATGAAAGAACACAAAAGAAACAGAAACAGACTCATAGATACAGAAAACAAAGGGATGTTGCCAGAGGGTAGAGTGGCTGGCGGGCAGGCAAAATAAGTGAAGTGGATTAAGAGGTACAAACTTCTAGTATAAAGTTATAAAATAAGTCACAGGGATGTAATGAGTAGTGTAAGGAATCTAGTCAATAATATTATATTAACTTTGTATGAGGACAGATGGTAAATAGACTTACTGTGGTGAACATTTCATAATATATATAAATATTAAATCACTATTATGTACACTTGAAACTAATATGATAATGTATGTCAATTATACTTCAATTAAAAAAAGAAAACTCCAATACTAGTAGGTGCAGACAAGATCGACTATTAAATAAACTTGAAAAGAAAGAGAAAATTTGAATAGGACAATAACAAAGAGAGATTGAATTAGTAATCAAAAACTACCTGCAAAGAAAAGCTCACGCTAAGATGGCTTCACTGATTAATTTGACCAATAATTAACATCAGTTCTTCAAAAAGATCCTACAAAAAAAGAAAGGGAGGATACACTTTCCAATATATTCAATAAGGCCCTGACATTGAAAACATATAAAGACGTCACGAGAAAAGAACACTACAGACAAATATCTCTTATGAATGTAGAAACAAAAGTCCTCAACAATATGTAAGCAAACCCAAATCAGGAATATACAAAAGGGATTATACTCCAAGAAAAACTGGAATTTATCCCAGCATGCAAATTTGCTCTAAAAACTGAAAAATCATTAATATAATACACGATTATCAATAAAATGAAGTACAAAAACTGCATGATCATCTCAATAAATGCCAAAAAATCATTTAACAATATCCAATACCTTTCATGATGAAAATACTCAGTAAACTAGTAAGAGAAGGAAACTTCCTCGAATAGGTAAAAGGTATCTACAAAAAACCCACAGCTGACATCATACTTGATGGCGAAACACTGCATGTTTCTTTCTAAGATAAGGAGCAAGATGAGGAGGTCCACTCTCATCATTTCTATTCAACATTTTATTGGAGGTTTAAGCCAAGATATTTGGCGAGAACATAAAATAAAGAAATCGACATTGGAAAGGAAGGCCTAAAACTCTCTCTATTGGCAGATGACATGGTCTTATATAGAGAAAATCTTTGGGAATTCACTAGGAAATATGCAGTATATAATTGCAATAAACAATCCAAAATGAAATTAAGAAAACAACCCCAGCACAGTCATACATCACTTAATAACAGGGATACATTCTGAGAAATTCATTGTTAGGCAATTTTGTCATTATGTGAACATCATAGAGTGCACTTACACAACTTAGATGTTATAGCCTACTACACACTTAGGCTATTTGGCAAAATCTTACGGGATCACTTATATGTGGTCCGTTGTTGACTGAAACATCTATTTGCAGTGCATGATTGTACAATAGCACCAAAATAATAAAATATTTAAGAATAAATTAAACAAGAAAATTGCAAAACTTATACTGTGAAAACTACAAAATATTGTGGAAATGTATTTAAAAAGATCTAAATAAAAGGAAATACATCTCATATTCTAGTATCAAAGCACTTAATATTGTTGTAATGGCAATTCTCCACAAATTGATATACAGATTCAACACAATCTCTACCAAAATCCCAGCTGACTTCTTTGCATGAATTGAGAAACTAATCCTAAAATTCACATAGATATTCAAGGGACCTAAATATCGTCAAACAATCTTGAAAAAAAAAAGAATAAACTGGAGGAATAATAGTAACTGATTTCAAAGCCAACTACAAACCACACTACTCAAGAGAGTATGATACAGGCATACAGTTAAGCAAATAAATCAATAAACTAGATATTAGAATCCAGAAGTATACTCACACATTGATGGTCAATTGATTTTTGACAAAGGAATGAATACTCTTTTAAATAAATTCCTCGGGAGAAGCTGATTATCCACATGTGAAAGAATGAAGTTGGACCACCAACCTAAAACCACACACAAAAATTATTCAAATGGATCAAAAACCTAAATGTAAAACTAGAACTATAAGACTCTCAAGGAAAAACATAGGTAAAACTTTGTGATTTTGGATTTGGCAGTGGTTTCTTAAATACAACACCAAAAGCACAGCAACCAAATTAAAAATAGAGAAACTGGACTTCATAAAAATATAAAACTTTTGTTCCATAAAGGACACCAACAAGAAAGTGAAAAGACAACCCACATAATTGAAGATGTATTTAGAAATCATAAATCTCATAGAGGATTTATGTCCAGAATATACTTTTAAAATCTCTTATAATTGAATAAGAAGACAAATAATTCAATTAAAAAATTAACAAAGATTCTGAATAGATATTTCTCTGAGAAAGATATACGAGTGTTGAACAAGCATATGCAAAGATGTTTAACATTATTAAGATCAGGGAAAAGTAACTCAAACCCCAATAAGATACTACTTGACTCCCACTAGCATAACTATAATTACAGAGACAAAAAATAACAAGTGTTGGCAAGGATATGGAGAAATTGGAACCATTATATGTTGCTAGTGGGAATGGAAAACAGTGCAGACACTCTGGAAAATGGTATGCCATATCCTCAAAAGTGAAACATAGAGTTACCATATGACCCAGCCATTCTACTTCTAGATATGTATGCAAAAAAAAAAGGAAAACATGTCCACTCAAACCTTTTACATGAATGTTAATAAACAACATTATTCATAATAGCCAAAAAATGCAAAAAAAAGTTGATCAACTGATGAATGAATAAAGCAAAATATTTGCCAATAAAAAAGGATGAAGCCTTGACATGTTATAACATGGATGAAACTTTAAAACTGATGTTAAATGAAAAGAGGTCGTCACAAAAGACCACATTTTGCATGATTCCATTCCCAGAAAATGCTCAGCAAATCTAAAGACAGAAACTGGATTAATGGTTGGAAAGGGCTTGAGGGAGGCAGAGATTAGGGAGCTCTGTCTAAAGGGTAAAGGTTTTTTTATGGATGATGAAAATGCTCTTAAATTGATTATTGTGGTGGTTGCACAATTCTGTGAATAAACTATGAGCTATTGAATTACATAGTTTAAAGTTCAAGAAGACTGCAGAAACAGTTGCCTCTCATTTGGCACTGTTCTTGACAGTCTTCCATATACAGTGATTTGCACAAACAACTGCATCACCTCTTAGCAGATGATAGCACTTTTAATCTTAAAACAGACGTTAAAACACATGTATACAAACAAAGTTGTCTACCTTTTGCTTTTTCCACTTCCCATCAAAATGTTCTGACTGTTTATATAATGTATTTACTTTGGGGTGTAGGAGTTATATTTTAACTTCCTGATTGATTTTTCCTTGAATATAAGCCTGAGCAACAGTAGAAGGAATGAGCAATTTGAAAAGAAGCATTGTGTTCCACCAACATGTCTATGAAATGGATTTCAGTTCTGCTACTACAGCTGAGTTGTTGCTTTAGCCCTGGAGGTGGTGGAAAGGTGCTGGTGTGGCCCGCAGAATATAGCCATTGGATCAATATGAAAACAATCCTGGATGAACTTGTCCAGAGAGGTCATGAAGTGCTTGTTCTGACATCTTCAGCTTCCATTCTTGTTGATCCCAGCAAACCATCTGCTATTAAATTTGAGATTTATCCTACATCTTTAACAAAACATGATTCTGAGGTTTTATTCAGAAAACTGTTTGACAAATGGACATATCTGTCAAAAGATACGTATTGGACATATTTCTCATTAGTGCAAGAACTCCTTTGGGAATATTTTGATTGTATTGAAAAGCTCTGTAAAGATGTAGTTTTGAACAAGAAACTTATCACAAAACTACAAGAATCAAGGTTTGATCTCATTCTGGCAGATGCTATCGGACCCTGTGGTGAGCTGCTGGCTGAGCTACAGAAAACACCTTTAGTGCACAGTCTTCGCTTCTTTCCAGGCCATAAAATAGAAAAGCATAGTGGAGGACTTCCATTCCCACCATCCTACGTACCTGTTGTTATGTCAGAATTAAGTGACCAAATGACATTCATGGAGAGGGTAAAAAGTATGATATATGTGCTTTATTTTGACTTTTGGTTCCAAACACTTAATGAGAAGAAGTGGGATCAGTTTTACACTGAAATATTAGGTAAGTTATGCTTTTAGTTGGTAGTTTGAAGCCCTAACTTTCCTAGTGCCTGGAAGGTGAGTTTGTATAAAGTCAGAGGAATCTGACTTTTATAAGTAAAATGTTGAAATAAAAATACAAAATGATCTCTCAAACTCACAAATATTATAGAAATGCTTAAATTATAGGGTCAGTTAGAACCCTCTGGCCCATCACTAGTACACTCCAGGAAATCATCAACCAAAAGTTTAAGCACTCAGGAGTTAGTTAAGCAATCACATATCCATTCTTGTTTCTTTGTTTGCAATAGGCTTTCTTGCATAGAGGAGTTTTAGGTCCAGAGCAATATTGAGTAGAGATTTTCCATATACACCCTGTCCTCACAAATGCATTGCTTCCCTATTATTAACATTCCCCACCAGAGAAGTACATATGTTACAATTGGTGAACCTATTTTGACATACTGTTGTGATCCAAAGTCCATATTTTATATTAGGGTTCTCCCTTGGTGTTGTACATTCTGTGAGTTTGGACAAAATTGTAAAGTCATATGTCCACCAGTATAATATCATACAGCATAGTTTCACTGCCCTAAAAATCCTCTGTGCTCTGCCTATTTATCCTACATATCAATTTTACTATAATTTTTTTTCATCTTCAATAAAAATCATCAGAAATTTCACTAAATATCTTGATCAAAGCAGCATTAGAATGAGGAGTTATGTATTTCTAACACAATTATCTAGGGAGCCTTGAGGAAATTGTTTCCCCTGTTTAGTTTAGATTCATTTAAAAAATAAACTATTTTGCTATATTACCTGAAGGATTCCTTCACAGTTGAAAGATATAATGGCTCTATCTCAGACACATGAAACTATAATTTGAGTTTCTAGTGATTATACATTCCTTCACAAAGAACTTACAAATCATCTGTTTTAAAGGCCTAAAATATTGTTAAGAGGTGGACATACAAGTTACTAGTCTATATTTTTTAAAACAAAATCTCTTCATTAAAGATAAAATGAGCCAAAATTAAGGGTGAGCACATCTATTTCCATAATTTATGAAAACTTTCCAGCTGTTCTTTGCAACATTTATTCAATGTGCAAATATTATTAAGCTCCTAACATGAACCAAATGCAGGAACAGCCATACTTTCAAAAAACTCACAGATTACCTGGAAAATTTAGGCTCAAGGGAATAGCTTGCTAAACTGTAGAAACTAGACTGAGTACTCGAGGGAAAGGGAAATGAGTATGGTAAGTTAATTGATTGAACAGTTGAAATCATTGTTTACGTTTGCATGAATTCCTTTTGAGGCTTAACAGAGTAAACAAATGCATGTTTTAATTCCTTAGTGGCTTAGGTTTAATAATTGTTTAAGATTGGGAATGCACTGACGTGATGTTAGAGATGAAAGTCTCTTACACTTTCTCATATATATATAAACAACATTTATAAAACATGTATGTTATATATATACACACACATATTTGTATTATGAAATCACAGACACTTTTAAACATCTTTGGCTATGTCATTCCAAGCTCCTTTCAGAAAATTACCTGGCATATTCACGTTATAATACTCTCATTTCCTCTACATTTCTTTGCTTTTTTCCCTTCAGGAAGACCCACTACATTATCTGAATTAATGGGGAAAGCCGAAATGTGGCTCATTCGAACCTACTGGGATTTTGAATTTCCCCGTCCACTCTTACCACATTTTGAATTTGTTGGAGGACTTCACTGCAAACCTGCCAAACCCCTGCCTAAGGTGAACTATTCCTGTTTGTTTTGTTTGTTTACTTTGCATTTTCAATAGAAATGTTTCTGTGTTCTTCATTTAGAATATTTGATTACAGTGAGAGAGTTATGGGAAACTGGGTAAAGAGACCTGCCATTAGAAACTCATATATTTCAATACCATTACACAAATCTGAATTTCATTGTCATTACAGAATAAAGTATTATAACTAGAAGCCTTTTGGAATAGAGTCAATTAAATTAATGCCTCATTACTCAACACATAAGAAAGTATCAGTCACTCACTTAAAGGATATTCTTAAAGTGACTAGCATAGTCCAGAGATAACTCCTGGATATACAGAGAAGCAGTGTAGACACAATTTTCCCCATACACACCTAATACTCTACTTGGAAAGACAGGATATAAGCATGTAATAAAACTGTGTGAAAAGCCCACAGTGCTAGAGTAAATCCAGTGGGGCTCATCAACCAACAATGATTACGATCAGAAAGTATACTCTTTATATTGGAAGGGTTACATCACTGTTTTCCAGAGAGAAAAGAACAAACAATGAATTTAAAACAGAAGGACTAAAAAAAAAAAAAAAAGATGAGTATGCAGTTTTGACAAGATTCTGGGAAACTTTTGACTCTTTTACATTTGTTTTTTTTGTTTTGTTTTGTGTTTGGTAAGAGAGTATAATGAGCTATGAGGAATTATTCCAGTACAGAAGTAATAAATTGATTTTAAATTGGCAAGAATATGGGACTGCAAGTAAGGATAATTTGGAAACAATTCCAGGCAAGAGGGTGACCAGATTTCTGCTGCAGAAAGCCCTGCTGTACCTCTCTCACCGTGGGGCAGGTGCTGCCTGGGGGACTCAGTTAGGTGCTGATAAGGGCCCCTCACACTCAGTCACATGTAGCACATTCTCCTAGCACATCCTTTTTACAATATGACTTCAGGGTAAAAGGTGTAATACATAAACCAGAAATATGTTCACTCACATAAGTGTCTATACATGTTTATTCCTGGATTATAAATAAAATCTTAGGGGTATTTCATGGAAACTCCAAACAGTAATACCAGGCTGATGAATGATAGCAATTCTCCAGCCTTTAAAGAGTGATTTAGTGGGGGAGGATGGGAAATACTGACAAAGTTTAAGGTGAGGTATAAATTATTATAGAGATGAGAGAAAAAAGATGTAAAATCATCCCAATCATAGCAAACTTTTTCAGTGCTCCTAGTCAGAGAAATAAAATACTAATGATTAAACTAAAATAATTCTCCAGAAAGCCTGCCTGGAATAAACACAAGTGATTTAGTAGAGCTATAATGATAAAGAATCAAAGGTGATGTAAGATTCTACTCTGTGGCCTCCTTCCAAGATTCTATATTAGTAATAACAGTGTAAAGGAAGAATCTAGGTATAATGCTAAGAGCCTTTCCTCTGCACTACTGTGTCCTGGCTCTATTTCACTTCTTGCTTATACACTCCCACACATGCATATATTTGTACAAATATACACAATAAAGGAAATCAATCTCATATTAATTGTATCATTCCAAAGGAACTGAAGGATTAGGTCTGTTACTGATAGCCAGTGATGAAAACAGAATAGAGATTCCTCAAAAAATTAAAAATCGAATTACCATAAGGTCCAGCAATTCCACTTCTGGGTATTTATCCAAAAATATTGACATTAGGATCCCGATGAGATATATGCATCCCATCTTCATAGCAGCACTAGTCAAAAGAGACAAAATGTGGAAGCAACCAAAGTGTCAATTGATGGATGAATTAATAAACAAAATGTGGTATTTATGCACAATGGAATATTACTCAGCCTTAAAACGGAAGGAAATTCTAACACATGCTACAACATGACTGAACCTTAGGGACGTTATGCTAAGTGAAATGGGCCACTCCTGAAACAAATAATATTGTGTGATTCACTTGTATAACTTATCTAGACTGATCAAATTCATAGAAACAGAAAGTAGAATGACAGTTGCCAGGGAATTATTGTATAACAGGTATAGTTTCAATTTGCAAGATGAAAACCTGAAACAAATAATATTGTGTGATTCACTTGTATAACTTATCTAGACTGATCAAATTCATAGAAACAGAAAGTAGAATGACAGTTGCCAGGGAATTATTGTATAACAGGTATAGTTTCAATTTGCAAGATGAAAAGTTCTGGAGATTGGTTGTACAACAATGATAATGTACATACTACTGAACTGTACACTTAGGAATGGTTAAGACAGTAAATTTTATGTTATGTATATTTTACCACAATTAAAAATAAAGAGGTACTAGTCTAGTAATTCCTGATAATACATGATTTTCTCTCCTTAGTTGTTCGTAGCAATTCTTTCAATAGTGCTTGCTATACTGCTGCTCTTTTGTGATGGAGCAAATTATTTCTCCACAGGAAATGGAAGAGTTTGTCCAGAGCTCTGGAGAAAATGGTATTGTGGTGTTTACTCTGGGGTCAATTGTCAATAATGTGACAGAAGAAAGGGCCAAGGTGATTGCATCAGCCCTTGCCCAGATTCCACAAAAGGTAAGATAAAGTACCTTATAGTGGACAACTATTTACTGCATCTGTTAAATTTTGCAAAGGGTCTGATTATAGAAATTTCCTGAATGAAAGGTAGACTACAGTGTATTATGATAGATTTAATTTATCTCTGATGTGAGTATAAAAACCGATGTATATGTAATGCAGATGCCAACAGTGCAGAGGATGTTTTTGATTGACAATAACTTGAGCATTAACATTGATATAAGACATAAATATATTTAAGAGATACAGTGTAAAGTTTTGGTATTATAATGATATTGTGGGCATATATAGATATCACCAAATTCTGCCCTGTCATTTGCTCCTTTTCCCCGCAGGATTCCTGAGAGCACTGTACACGCTACAGGTGTTCTCAGAAAGGAGTTAAATTTTAACAGTAACATTAAGCAAGAAATGATAACAATCTGAAAAGCATCCTGAAGTTTAGGCTTGCCAGGTAATCCAGGCCTCTTTAACTTCCTCTCAATTTTGGAATAGGTCTATTCAATGTGCTTTTCAGGGTGCTACACAGAGAAATGATGGCCAGGGTTCACCAAGCTGCATCCAAGTACCTATCCAGTCAAGACGATTTAGAGAAAGAGAAAAACCAACCTGAAGAAAAGAAAGAGAAAAAACTGCCCTTGTGGTCTGGGCCCTGCTAAAGTCTGAAACAGGAAAACATAAGTGAAAGGGTGGAGGTAGGTCAGCCGTTAAGGTGTTTTATAAAATGTGGCCCTGCAAAGATTCTGCTTCTAATCCATCTGAAAAATGACTTCCGATTGGATATGGAGAAGGCAATATAAAAAGAAGTCAACTACAAGCGAGGCTAGTATGGGAAAGTTTCAGATGCCCCTTCTCCATAAAATATGGTAGTAAATTATTTCGAATACATAGAACATACCTGGAGTCTCTGGGTATTTTTGAGCTACTTTTTAGTTTCTTGACTGATATAGCTTTCTGCTTATTATCTATGCTTATTTTCTGAGAACTAAAGTTACTTTAAGACTACATTGAGAATAGATGTTAACACTGGTAAATGAGAATGTAGCTTATGAGCGTTGCTTGGGAATTCCAAAATCTATACCTAATTTTGGTACTGGATTTGGAAATGGCTTTGCTATAAGAAACCATATCAATCAATGCTGCCAATGTTTGGAGTGCATCCTTAAATTGTTAACAGTCAGTTGAATAAAATTTAGCATCATCATGATATTCAATTTTTTTTGACAGCTTTACTGTTATTTATGAAGTACCAAGAGGCTCTTCTTTTCAACATTTAAAGCATTTCCAAATCTAGCAATTGTGATAACACTCTGGATTCATATAAAAAGTTACTACTTGAAATTTTTGTTGGAAGTTGTGATTAATATTTAGTAATTTAAAAGAAGCTAAACATACTTACCAAGCAGAAATTATTTACTATTAATAATAAATTGTTAATAATCAGAGTTATTTTATTCTCACAAATAGCTGATTGCATACATCTCTTGTTTTGTAAATCAAAAGATACGAAACTCTAACAAAATAGCTTATGGAACAAGTGGATATAAGTAAGTTGCTTCTCCCAACACTCAGAAAGAAGCAGGCTAGTATTAAATTTGGAAGCTGAGAGCTAGTATAATAAATAGTTAAAATAAATTAGCAGATCATTAGTAATTTGCAATTTTTTTACACTAGAGTTATAATGACTGCCTAAAAACTTTTCATGCACTTGAATTGGTCATTGATAATGCCATTTTTCTAATCCAAGTGTGAAACATCATGATTGCATTCACACTTGAACAAATATAAAATAAGTACATGAGAGATGAGTATTCCTATTATATCAGTGTTTTAGTAGTTCTCATTACTTAGCATCTCTTGTTCTCGTGTCCTTATGTGTCATAATGAATGGGTTTAACTAGCTTCCTCTTAATCTATTTAGATTCTAACAATGTATGTCTAAGTTTGACTCATAGAATAAGGTATTCTCTCTACTCCAACAGGTTATATGGAGATTTGAAGGTAAGAAGCCAGATACCTTAGGGCCAAATACTCGGCTCTATAAGTGGATCCCCCAGAATGACCTTCTTGGTAAGACTCTGGAAGACAAACACTGAAATAAGAGTGACTCCAACCAGATGATAATAGTTCATCAGGGAACAAATTTGTCGAATCTTTATTTTTGGAAACCTCAAAAATAAAGATTCTTGTATTTATTTCCCAGCCCTAGGGGGAAAGGATAAGTGTAACTTTTCCTTCCTCTGATTCCTGCACCACCACCATCAACTTCCTGCTGCCTTGACACACTACTTATCAGACTCAGTGACTTCACTATTTCATTAAGAGAATGTATTCTAACATATCCCCTCTCTCTCTTTTTTTTCTACACATTCTTTTTTATCCAGTATATTCCTTTCAATTTTGTCCACCTGGCAATCTTGTAGTCATTTTCCAAGTCTCAAGTCATACATCAATGTTCTACGTAGCCTTCACTTAACCTCTATGGCAGACTTAGGTGCTTCTTCCTTTGAGCTCTGAAAGACATTTTAATGTAGTTTCTTGTGTATAATAATCTGTTATCTACAATACAATGCCTCTTTCAGTGTCTTATATTGCCCTACTCTCTTTTTATCCTAAGACTTATACCTAATAATTTGTTGAAATTCACCCAATCCTAGGTCATCTGAAAACGAAAGCCTTTATAACTCATGGTGGAACCAATGGCATCTATGAGGCCATCTACCACGGGATCCCTATGGTGGGCATTCCTTTGTTTGCGGATCAACCTGATAACATTGTTCGCATGAAGACCAAGGGAACAGCTGTTAGTTTGGGCTTCCACACAATGTCAAGTACAGATTTGCTCAATGCATTGAAGACAGTCATTAATGACCCATCGTGAGTATCACAATTTTTTCAGTAGATACTATTAACAGATAGATTCTTTTGCCATTGGCGAGTATTTGTTTCACTCCATTTCAAGAGGCTAATTATGAAATTATTAACACAATTTAACCATTCTTAGATCTACTTTTATTTTCACTGAGCCATTTATTTCCAAGCTCTATTTTAACCCAAAATATTTAATGTGTAACCAGCTGGTGCAACAATTTTCTCCTCAAATAATATATAGTTTTATAGGTAATTGTAAGAAGGACACATTTTTAAAAGTATAATAGAACCAGAGAAGAAAAGAACGATGAAATAGAAGAAATATCATAAATTCTTTCAGTTTAGTACCTAACATGTCTGAAACTATGAATCTCTTTATATGAAAATTTGATTTTATTATATTATTATTTTAGCAGATTTTATAATGAGATATAATTTATATGCTTTAAAATTAAAATCTGTGGTATGTTTACAGAGCTATGAAACCATCAAAATAATATAAATTTAGGACATTTTTATCACCACAAAAAAGAATCCTGATATGCCATAGAAGTCACTTCCCATTCACCCTCCCCAAGTAACCATTAATCAACTTTCTGTCTCTATAGATTAGTCCTTCTGGACATTTCATATACACGAAATCATACAATATATGGTCTTTGGCAACTGGCTTCTTTCACATAGAATAATGTTTTTGACTTTCTTCCCTTTTGTAGCTTTCTATTGCTGAATACTATTATATGATAAGAACATAGCACATTTTATATACCCATTCATCAGTTCATGGAAATTTTGCTTGTTCCACGTTTGGCTGTTATGAATATTGCTATATATGCTTTTGTCTGAATATATTTAAAGATCTTAGTACTTACAGTATCTAAATGGACTAAACTATTTAAAGACAAAGATTGTCAGAATGGATTTTAAAAACTAACTGTATATACAATTTATAAGACATGCTTAAATAGAAGACTACTAGAAGATTGTAAGTACAAAGGTAGGAAAAGATCTATTTCAACAGTAACCATAGAAACATCTATGTAGCTATACTAATATCAGAGTACACCAGAAACACTACTGAAATAAAAGATAAATTCTTCACAATGATAAATGTTAGTCTTTCACAACAACACAAATGATTAATTTGTAACACCCACTAATAAATCCTCTAAATAAGAGAAGTAAAAGTAGAAAAAAAGAAACACACAAATCTATGGTCACAATAGGATGTTTTTAAAGACCTTTTTCTATAATATAGAAAAAGATGACAAAATAAATAAGTAAATGAAAGGTTGAAGAACACAATTTTAAAATGTAGCCTATTTGTTATATATATTATATATTATATATGTATAATGATGGTTAAAACACATTTTTCGATGGCATATGGAATAATTAATGAAATTGACCATGCATGTTGGGGCAAAACTAAGACTTAGTATTTGAAAATATTCAAATTATAAACCGTATATTATCTTGCCAGATAAGAATAGATTTCATAAAAACAAAGAACTAAAGAAATATCTAAATTTTGAAAACTTAAGCAATACATTTCTAAATAATTGAGTCAACAAAGAAATCATAATCATACATGCACTGTCTTCTCAGCAATTTTCTTCTAGTTATTACACAACAGAAATGCATAAATATGTAAACCAAAAGACTTTTACAAGAATATTTACATCAGCATTTGTAGAAATGGCCAAAATATTATTAACAATCCACATGTCCATTGATCATTATGAAGAGATAATCTGTAGTACTCTCTTACATTGGATACTATATAGCAATGGAATTCACCGACAACTGCGACAGAAAGGAGAAAAACTAATGAGTATTACTATATGATTCCAATATATGAAACAGAAAAACTAATCTATGATCTTAAAAGTAATAATAGCAGTTAACTTGTAGAAGGGATTAGCGACTAAAAGTTTCAGGAAAATGGGAAGCTTCTAGTAGCTGTGGTATCCTATATCAATATGTAGGTAGTGGGTACATTTTATATTCACTTTATGACAATTTTCTAGCTGATTATGAAATTTTGAGCTGTTCACTTAGGGTATGTGCATTTTTCTAATGTATTTATACCTAAATAAAAGGTGTATTTTACAAAATGTATTATATTTAGAAATCTATAAATAAAGTAGAAAAATTAAAAATATAGAAGCAACGTCCAGGGATGATATTATTGAGGCGAGAAAAACCCTCTCCGAGAAGTGACATTGAAGGCAAAGCCTCCATCAGGAGTTAGAAGCAAGCCTCAGGGTGTTTCAGGGAATGGTGCTCCAGGAGAGGGACAGAAGGGACAGGAAGTGCAAAGGTGTTAAAGTGGGTACACATTTAGCAGCTTCAACAAACAGCTACAAGGCCAATGTGCCTACAACAGGGTGTGCCGAGGACAAAATGATTGGAGAGGAGGTTGCCAGGGGTCTCTCCATGTAGGTCCTGAAGCCAAAGCGATGATTTGGAATTTATTCTATGTGGGATGAGAAGTCGGATGGAAATTATAAGCAGGGAAGTGTTAAAATCCGACATGTGTTTCAAAAAACTCATTCTGGCTCCTGGGTGGAAAATAGCCAGTTGACTTATGAAGAGTAGAGTAGAAGCACAGGGACTGGTTAGGAGGCATTTTACCCACAATGACACAATTCCTCTTTAAAAACTTCAAGAGCATCATCGTAAAATTGCATCTGTCATCTGACTTATAGTTTTTTGAATGGCTCCTATCATGTCCTCTGCTAGAAAAGATATAGCTTTCTCACCTTATCTTCATCTTCACTTTTTAAAATATTTGTCATCAGAAAATTTCAATTTAAAAAGCAAACTATGTATGAAGACCCAAATAAAAATATACATCTGCAATTCTATGACATTTATTTTGAAACACATGTATGACACTTCAAAAACCTTACATGGTAATGATGTGCTTAGGCAAATTAACTTCTTTTCATTGTTGCTACCTTTGTGTTTCTCCTTTAGATATAAAGAGAATGCTATGAAATTATCAAGAATTCACCATGATCAGCCTATGAAACCCCTAGATTGAGCAGTCTTCTGGATCGAGTTTGTCATGCGCCACAAAGGAGCCAAACACCTGCGGCCAGCCTCCCATGACCTCACCTGGTTCCAGTACCACTCTTTGGATGTGATTGGATTCCTGCTGGCCTGTGTGTCAACTGCTATATTCGTCATCACAAAATGCTGTCTGTTCTGTTGCCAGAAGTTTGCTAAAAGAGGAAAGAAGGAAAAAAGGGAGTAGTTGTATCTGAGGCCTGAAGATTGTATGCCTCATCAATGGGACTCCTCCAGTTAATTGCACAAGAAGAAGCTGTGATGTAAAGGTCTCTTCCTTTTGTAACAAAACAACCTTCCATAATTAGAGTCTCAGATCAAAAGTTTTTTTCAAGTGATTTTTCACCTGTTTAAGAATTAGAAATATACCATGCCCAAGAGAAAAAGAAGCGAAAAATAAAATAAAAATAAAACTACATGGGTATATTGAAACTTATTTTCCTAATACAAAGTTATACTAAAAAAAAATATTGAGCTTAACTGTGTTTCAAACATTGCACATGGATAGAAGAACATTAAGTAATCTATTCACAATATCAATACTTTTGTGCAATACTCAGAATAATTTAACTTCGTGTTGGTGCAGATTTTGTAGTTTTATCTTTTGCTGAAGAAACTATTCAATAGTTAGAATTGTGTATAATGATTTACCCTCCATTTCCTTTGTGATACCACTAGTGCTGCCTGGCTTTTACTGTGCATCCAGCCTCAGCATCACTCCTTACCTGAAGACATGGCAAGATGTTTGCCTACATCTAGTCTAACTCATTTCCCATGGAATGTATGTGGATTTAGAAATATAACAACTGCTACCTGCTTCCTAATATATAACAGACCTATTTAAGCAAGAGTTTGGTTTCACTAGCTTATTCTTGTTACCTCACAGCCCTTTAAAAAGACTCACCTGGTTGCTTTCACGTTCATTTTAGCCTTTGATAATGGATGTAAGGTCCCAGTTGTAGGTTTCATAATACAGAATCTGGTCTCTAAAGGAATTATTAAATTTCATTCTTTCCAAATGTTTGTGCACATATGTCCACTTCTTCAAAAAAAGCACAGCATCACTTAGCTACTTACAGATATGATGAGCAATTCCATGTGTTTGTAGAAGGCAGTTTGAAATAATGATTCTTATTCTACATAACAATACTAGATCAGCATGTCTCATTCCTTCTCTCTTTCCTCAGAAGCCTTTTGTCTCACACCTCCCATTGATCTAATATGGAAACATTAAGTCCATTGGCATGAAAAAAAAAGAATACATCATCATTTTCCTGAACCTAGGCACACTATGACTGATCATATTCAATAATGATGAAAAGAATACAAAAATTATGTAAATTTTATGGAAATAGGAAAATCAAACCACAAGGATACTTAGGGCCCTCCTAAGACATAAACATCAGGGAATCACTTTAGGATCCAAGTGGCCCAGGTGAGAAAAACACACCTATCTTTATTGGTCAAGAAGTCCATCATCAAAGTCTCACAACAAACATTCTCCAGCATAAGGCATGGATTTATTTTAAAAACACATGAAAACTTTGATGCCAGAGTATCTCTAGGAATAGTTCATCACAGGTTTTTCCATACAGTTCCTCTAGATAATTGACACATTTTTATAGAAATAATATAGTACCATAGTAGATAATATTGGCAAATCATGCATATAGGCTTAATCAATATTCTGCAAATCTATCCTGTAACACATGTAACAGATAAAGATTGGTAATCATAGTACAATGAGAAATATTACAAATCACAAACAGAAAGACAAACAGTCCAATATGAAAATAGTTGGAGGATGTGAAGAGGCAATTCACAGAAGTAAAAATGGCCAATAACATACAAAAGACTACAAAAGGCACTGATTTTAGGAAAATGTAAATTAAGTCAATAAATTGTTTCCCATAAAAGATACATCAAACATAAGAATCTGAGAGGAGAGAGGCCACCATGGCTGCCAGGGAGGAAGTACTCTCACTGCAGGCTGAAGTAGCCCAGCGTGAGGAGGAGCTGAGTTCCCTGAAGCAAAGGCTGGAGGTGGTCCTTCTGGTGGAGGAGGAGCCGGAGTGGCTGGTTGAGGTGTTGACCCTGTAGCCGTAAGCCACCCTGTCCAGAAAAGAGGTTCTGAGCATAAGCCAGCAGCCAGTGCTGCCTGCGTTGGGTATGCAGGGACAGCTGTGCCTGGCGAGCACATCTGCGCAGGTCGTGGGCTGGGGTAGGCTTGGCTGCCCACACCTCGTAGACTATGAACTAGTAGAAAGGAGCAACCTAGTCTGCCAAGTGCTGCATGGGGAGACATAGAATTAAAAAGAAAGAGAAGATCTGAATAGGTCTATAACAAAAGCAAGAGATTGAATTAGGAATCAAAAAAACTACCTACAAAGAATAGCACAGGCCCAGATGGCTTTACTGACAAATTCTATAAAGAATTTAGAGAAGAATTAATATCAATCATTCAAAAATATCCTCCAAATGAAAGAACAGGAGAAAACATTTGCCAAGATATTCAATAAGGCTCTGATATTAAAAACGCACAAAGGCATCACAGAAAAGAAAACTATAGACTGATATTTCTTGTGCAAGTACGTGGAAAAGTCCTCCACAAAATGCTAGCAAACTGAATCCAGGAATATACAAAAGAGATTATAAAGTGAGAAAAACTGGAATTGATCCTAAGAAGTCAGTCATTGTAATAGCTGAAAAATCAATTATTATAACACACCATACCAATAGAATGAATAACAAAACCTGAATGATCATCTTGATACTGAGCAAGGGCTTGATCTGCTCACCACAAGGCCATGCGGGTGGTGGTAGAGAAAGAATTTTAATAAACAATAAGCTAGCATATTGAAAGATCTTAGACTGTTGTCCTAAAAAAACCCATCTTAAAGGGAACGGATTTGGAAGTGACTTATATAAGGCATATGGGGTTGGAGGGGCTCAGAAATGTCAGGTGATATGACTGCAGAATGTTGGATGCCTCTGTAGTGGATCTGCTGAATGCAGCATTGCTGAGAAATCTAAGAAAACCTCAGTTATTATCGTGTCTGGGACAGAAGGAACAGTTTTGGCAGAGGACATGAATTTTCTGCCAACAAGTTATTCTTTCTACTGGTTACAGATTAGCTTGCTTACATGCAGTTGTAAGCATTTTTCCAAAGCATATTGTGGGAATAATATGGGGAGGGGAGCACGTGACCTTGGGGGCTGAAGTTCTAAGAGTCCTCTGTACAGGAGCAGCTATCTTTCACATTTTTTCATGGGCTGCATGTGCAAATTCAGGGGGTTTCTATGTGTTGCGTGTGGTGGATCTTTAGTCTATCATGTGCGAAGCTTATAATTGGTCATTTTAGCTTCTCAAAGCTCCTGTGTGATACTTAGTCAGGCAGAGGGCTGTCAGCAAGCTAGTCTCTTATCAGCGGTCCTCCTGCTATTCTGCAAGACAAGCTCAGAAACTTTGGTTACTTTGTTTCCCAAGTTAACCTTGTGGGTATACACATAGTTTCATCCTAATCCAGGGAAACGTTAACTCCTCCATCCTCGGTTTCCATCTCAATAAACACAGAAAAATCATTTGACAAAATCCAATACCTTTCATGATAAAAATACTCAGTAAACTAGGAATAGAGGGAAATTTCCTCAAATGTGTAAAAGGAGTCTACAGAAAACCCACAGTGACATCATACTTAATGGTGAAAGACTAAATGCTCATACTTAATGGTGAAAGACTAAATGCTTTCTTTCTAAGGTAATCAATGAGGTGAGGAGGTCCACTCAGATCACTTCTATTTAACATTTTATTGGAGGTTCAAGCCAAACAAACTAGGCAAGAACATAAAATAAAGAAATCCACATTGGAAAGGAAGGCCTAAAACTTTCTCAGTTGGCATGGTCTTATATAGAGAAAACCTTTGGGAATTCACTAGAAAATATACAATACACAATTGCAGTGAATAATCCAAAATGAAGTTAAGAAAAAAAATCCCACTACGATACCTTCAAAAGTATAAAATACTTACAAATAAATTTAATATGAAAAGTGCAAAACTTACACTGTGGAAACTATAGGTCATTTGGGGAAATACTTAAAAATTTCTAAATAAAAGGAAAGACATCTTATATTCATAGATTGAAACATTTAATATTCTTGTAATGGGAATTCACTACAAGTCAACACAATCTCTATCAAAATTCCAGCTGACTTCCTTGCATGAATTGACAAACTAATCCTAAAGTTCACACAGATATTCAAGGGACCTAAAAATAGTCAAAAATTTTGAAAAAGAAAAGAACAAGTTTGGAGGAATTACACTGATTCTAAAGCCAACTACAAATTACAGTAATCAAGAGAGTGTGGTCAGACATACAGATAAGCATATAAATCAATAGAGTAGATTTTGGAATCCAGAAATATTCTCCAACATGGATGGTCAGTTGATTTGTGACAATGTAATGAACACTCTTAAATAAGTGCTTCTGGAAAAAGTGAGTATCTACACGTAAAATAATGAAGTTGGACTGCCTACCTCAAACCATATGCAACAATTACTCAAAGTGGATCAAAAATCTAAATGCAAAACTGGAACTATAAGACTCTTAAGGAAAATCATATGGGGCAGAACTTTGAGATGTTGGATTTGGCAATGGTTTCTTAGATATGACACCAAGAGCACAAGCAAATTAAAAATAGAGAAACTGGTCTTTTTTAAAATTTAAAACTTTTGTTCTATAAATGACACTGTCAAGAAAGTGAAAGATGACCCACACAATTCAAGAATATATTTGCAAATCGTATATCTCATAGGGGATTTATATACAGGTTATATGAAAAAATATCTTACAAATCAATAATAAGACAATAAACCCTATTTTTTTGTGTGTGTGAGGAAGATTACCTTTAGCTAACATCTATTGCCAATCCCCCTCTTTTTTGCTGAGGAAGATTGGCCCTGACCTAACATCCATGCCCATCTTCCTCTACTTTACATGGGACACCGCAACAGCATGGCTACTCACGTGGTGTGTCAGTCTGTGCCCGAGATCTGAACCTGTGAACCCCGGACTGCCAAAGAGAAGCACAGGAACGTTTAACTACTACACCACCAGGCCAGCCCCTAAACACAATTTTTTAAATCTACAAAGATTCTGAATAAACTTTTCTCCCAGGAAGTTACACAAGTGGTCACAAGCATTTGCAAAGGTGCTTAATATTATTAGGCACATGGGCAAGGTACTCAAAACCACAATGGAAAAATTGACATAAGTGGAACCATTTTAAAATACACCTGGAGCCGCCATTCCAGGGGTACTGCCGTGCTCATCTTGTTCCTTAAACCTTGGACTGGGCCAATACAGCAATTGTTTTACAAGCAATTGTTTGAGAAGTCAGAAGGAAAATGAACATCCTAATCACAAAGACCCGTGATTGTGGACTTTCTGAAGACAGAATCAATAATCAATGAATGTATAGCCAAGAGTAGCTTAGCTTGTTAAAACCAAAGGAATTTTTTCCTTCCTCTTTCAACTCATGTAATTATCCCCTTCCATTTCTCGTAAAAACCCTTCACTTTCATTCTGTAACTGGGACACTGTTTTGGTTTCCACCTGAATGTGTACACCTCAAATTGCACTTTTTTGATCTCAAATAACACTTTGTCTCTTAAACTGGTTCTGTTTTTGAAGGTTGACATATGGTTTCAGAAGCAGGACCTGAAGCAATCTCATCTTTGTGGCCCAACATCCCCTGGAACTGGGAACAGTACCTACATGATCCTCTCGTACTCACCACTTACATGGACCATCATCTCCTCCACCCATGAGTCTTCTCATGTTCTGACCTCCCTCCTTTTGGTTGAAGTCATTGCCTTGCTTTGGCATTTGTGGGCAGTTGCCCAGGAGGAGATGATTGATTCAAAGTCAGTTCATCACTGTTGCCATTTAGAAGGGTTTCCATATTTGGGCCAGCTCACCACAGCTCATAACTATTGCTGTCTGGAAGGGTTTCCCTATTTATTTGGTGAGTGCTCTGGCTAAATTAGAAGGGCTCTCTTTGGTAGGGGTTTCCCTATTATTATCTTTCTTGCACAGTTTTCTTTAATATGGGACCTTTAATTTCTAAAAATCCCTGAGAAATTCCCCATTTGGGAACTCCAACTGGTTTTATGCCCCAAAATTATGGTCCCTTTTCTTGTAAATTTCTACCTCAATGTAACAAAATTAGTAAGAATGATTTAAAATTACAGTGACCATTTTGGGGCTCTTTTGAACTCCCCAAACTTGTCTTTTTGCACATTAGACTTGAGAAGCACGGATTTAAGACCAGAGAAATTGAATGAGATCTTGAATTTCTGAAGAGTTAGGCACACCACCTTCCAGCACACCTGCTTAAGAACTATGCTCCCAGAAGCTAGAAATATTTACAAAGACAGAAAAATCTTACTAAGCTTGTTTCATGCTCTGAGAGCTTGGCTTTGTAAATATCAGGTTGAGACCCCCAAACATGGTAAGACAGAAATATGGTTGCACTCCATTTGCAGGTAGATATGGCTGGGCAGAAATGGAGAATGAAATCCATTTGTAGCTAAGGTTCTATCAAACTATTGCCAGCTACAACCTAGAATTATAATGACCATTATGAGGAACATTCAAATTAGACGAGATGGTTTTGAGACAGGAACCAGCCTAACAAGACAGGGTCATCTGCAAGGCCTCTGGTCTAACAAGATAAGGCCCCTAACCAATCCACAAGCTAGGAGAATCGGATAGAGACCACCCAGATCCACATTCATGGTTTTGAGACTTTCCCAGGCTTACACATGTGCCCTAGCACCTAGGATTTGTCAGAAGATGACCCTAACCCCATTACCATTCTAAAAATCACACCCAGGGATGGAGAGCTAGCATGTGAATGATACATGCGATGCATCTGGTGGCATGTTGAACAACAGCGCAAGCTCAAGAAAAACCCCACCTCTACATGTCATGACAAGGCACTCCTCCTCGACCTTTGTCTAATAAAAGCCCCGCAATCTTGTTTCCAATGAGTGAGTCATCTGCCCCTTTCATTTCTGCACCAGTTCCCTTGTGCTTCTCCTGTGCATAAGCAAATAAACTTTCACTTTTTTACTCCCATTTGTTGTCTCCTTTGAATTCTATCCTGGGAGACAGCAAGAACCCAATGTGCTGGTAACAATTTAAGGGTGCCCTTAAAAGCAAAGGCTTCAAAATTCCAAAATAGCTTCATTGAAACTTTTGTTGCAAAAAGCTAATGAAAATTAAAAATGAGGTACCTAAAAGAAAAGGTGACAACTGTAAACAAAAGTTTGCCAAGTTAAGGATATTACAGACACCCCCATATCTACTTTAGAAGAAAGGTCCCCATATGGGCCCCTCCTAGAGTTGATGAGACTACAAGAAATTTCTTGGTAAAATGCTACATTATTCCCTCAAATTGTCAATGTGGAACTTAAGTTAAAAATTATTGGGTTTGGTTAATATTGCCAGAAATATTTACTGTTTGTCTTGTCTATAACCTGATAAGAACTTGTAAGAATTTAATAATCACAAACTTGGCCAAATTGGAAGCTGATATTCAGAGCCTGTGAGGAATTATTTTTAGGTCTTTCCTCCTAAGATAAAATAAAATGATGAACTCAGAGGAAAAGAAGCAAATTGAGGGTAATGTAGTTGAATGGGTGTATCAACCTATGATGTCATTCAATTTACATCTTGCAAATCTTTGCCGACTGGAAATGCAGCCCTAGTGGTAATTCAAATTCAATGCATTCTTCTTCATTAATTCCAGAACCTTCTGCAATTTATCTCAAAAGGCTTATAAGTATTTTGGGCTTAAGAAACCAAAGTCCTTCTTAGAGAACTTTGCATTCTTTCCCTGTGCTTTTGAGATGTAAAAATTTTACCAGATCTCCTCCTGGTAACTCCTATCTAGACCATCCCAAATTGCTAGGACTGAAGAAAAAAAAAAAAAAAAAAAAAGAAGGGGAAGAGGCCTTTCTAAAATTCAAAATGCCATGAAGTCTCCCTTGCCAAAGCCTTCATAAGATTACTTGTCAAGGGCAAATATGAATCTTAAAAGTCTTCTCCACAAATTTAGTAGAAAAACTTTTGCCATCTGAATAGATAAACTTATACTATTCCAACTACTAAAACAAAGGTTGGATCCAACTATTCTTTCAGAACTAGTGATTTTTGTATTACTGCATCTTATTTGTGGCAATAATTTTAAGTAACTATAGGGGTGGGTCTCTGTGTATGCATGTTTATATTTATATGTGTTGTAAATGTATGATATTTTTCTGCCTCCAGATGATATTGCTAAAATTGATTTATTTAAAAAAAGCACAATTTAGTTGTTTTAATGGTCAAGTTCTTGTAAGGACTGAGTATTCTAACACTCTCAGGAATGTAGAAACTAACCCAAATATTTTTCAAGTTTACATGATCTAAGATTAATCTTTAGTAAATATAAGCCAGTTTAGTTCATTTATTTAATTAAAACAGATATGTTTTTAAAATTATCAACACGGAATATACTGCAGATAAACAACTTTTATTCTACCTATGTTTACTAGTCAAATTCATAGTATCTCTGTTAGAAATTTGTCAGCAAAGAAAATAACTTAGAATGATGATTTACTTTGTCTTATGTCTCATGAGGTTTTTCTGGGTTATCTAAACATAACTGTTGGGAGCATATGATTTAGAAGCTGTAAATAAGATTAAAAAATTTTAGGTGAACTCTTTAGCAATAATTATATGGTACATGTAATTAAAAGACAGTTTCCCAAATCTCTTTGGTAACTAGAATCTTTAGTGTTTTGCTAAGTTAAATTAAATGGTGGAAATTCCTTGAACACCTAGATCACTTCTAAATAAGATAAAATAGTGAAACATTAATTACTAAACATAAGTTCACCTATTTCTGGCTTCCTAGTGCAGAGAAAGTAAAGATATTGGGATTTAATAGTAAACATGTTTTGTGCCATGCTGAGATACTTTCTATGAAAAAGCACATATTTCTAGAAACTACAAAACATGTTTATAAATCTGCCAATTCACCAAATTTCAATTTAAAAGACAGGTCATAATTGTTTATTTCTTAGTTTTTCAGTAGAAATTAAGATTTTTAAAGGTTAAAAATTCTAATAAGAAGATGTATTTTTGTTAAGGGAAATGAGAGTAATTTTGTTTCAAAATGGGAAGGGAAAAAATGAAGGACAAACTAAAAGCATATAGAAAGTTGAGAAAAGAGAAAGAGAAAATTTTACCTTGTGTAGTCAAGATGGTTAAAATTGGATTGTTATTATAATGGGTTTGTAAATAGGCTTTAATATCAATGTGTACTAATGTAAAATAAACCTTAATATGCTTTCATCTTATAAAAGGACAAAGTTTTTTTTTGACTATTAGGTCTGCTCCAATTAAGAGACTAAAAAGGAAAACAAAGATTTTGTTTTACCAAAACAATTTTTTGTGCTTTATCAGGTCTTTGATTACTTAGAGAAAAATGGGTCTTCTTAATATTAAAAGAACTGAGTTTTTCTGATAGGTAATTATGTACTAAATTTCATAATATTCTGTAGTCCTATTTAGGCAAGAATTTTAATGTTTTGTATATATGTATGACAAACTTCTGCAAATCAGATCCTAAATAAAGTCTTTTGGCCTGGAAGAAACTTTGGGATTTTTCCAGAGGACCTAGAACATTCCAAAAGATTTATTAGACTAATTAAGCATACTTCATATTTTAAATTACATGGGAAGCATCATCAAATTAAAAGTACTACTAAGCCTTCTTTACATTGGTATATAAATTTGTAGAAATTATGTGAAATTCCTAGAAATCTGAGATGTCCCAGTATAAAATGTTGTTTGTCATCAAAATTGAGGCTCACACTAAAAGGACTGAATCTGAATATCAGAAAATACCCTAGTTGACTTTTATGCTAAGACAGCAATGAGAGAATCTATAAAGATTGTGGTATATGTGGAGAAAATCCATTCTGACTGTGCAAAGAATAGGTACTCATTGCCAGACTTTTCCCATCCTGATGTCCATATAACATGGCAACTGTCTGCTCCTGAACCAGAGAAATTAAGATGAGCAAACAATGGCTATAAATTAAACAAACAGTTGGCCTATGGGAAACACAAAATGGCCACTTAGTTCTTCCAGGATCCCTGGCAAAACCCCATTGTTTGGTCTTTAAATTCCATTACCCATCATAGAAAAAATTATTTTTCTCCCTAGAGGCTTCAGACTTCCTCCCTCTGGATCCTTTGAGTACCTACAACTGGACTTCATCAACCACTACATAGTATGGGTTATCAATACGTTCTTGTTATTGTATGTATGTTTTCTGTTTGGGTTGAAACCTTCCTTTGCCACAAGGTTAATGCCCTCACAATGACTACGAAACTGTTAGAGAGCATGTTTTCTACACGGGGTATACTTTCCACAATCTCCAGTGAGCAAGTTATCCACTTCACTGGGAACATCATATGAGCCTTAACAAAAACCTTCCAAACATCTTGGAATTATCACTGTCCCTATCTCTCTCAATCATCATGAAAGGTGAAGAGAACTCATGGAAAAACTGAATTCAAGTATAATAAGAATTAATAACATGTGACTGAATGAACTGATGAGGATGATTATAATTTTTATGTCTATGTGTTTAAAATGTTGCTGATTATTACTGTCTTTCCAGATTTGAAGAAATCTTTTCTCTTAAGCTATCAATAATTTGGTAAACTATACCTTAGTGAACAAAAATTAAACATTGACTTTTTTCCCCTCACTGATCACTTCAGAATTCAGAAGCTATCAGTGAATATTCTTATTTTCATGGTAATGTATTTATTTACAAAAGTTCAGTAAGAATCTGTTCTCCTCAGAACAGGGCACAATTGTAAACATTGGTTATATTACCAAGGCCTTGACTGGAATATCACAATTGAGAGAAACATGCATAGACTTAAATATGACCAGACAGCTTTAAGAAACTAGACTGACTTTATGAAACCAATAAGGCCCCTTGGGGATAAAGAAAAAAAAAAAAAAAACAGCCTTGAACCTTGCTTACAAGGTTCCAGCAGTCTTACCAGGTAAGTAAGTAAGGTCACTTCCTGGCAGGTGCAAGAACCTCAAAATAATTGGGGACCTCAAGAAGAGAGGAATTCACCCAAATGTATACCTATTGCAGGCAAGTCTGATACTAAGTCCTTAGGGTGGCTTCCTGGCCTTCAGAGGCACTTAAAAATTCGATCTAAGGAGGCCAGCCCAGTGGCACAGTGGTTTAGTTTGCAGTTTGGCAGCCCAGGGTTCACAGGTTTAGATCCCAGGTACCGGCAGATGCACTGCTTGTCAGCTATGCTGTGGTGGCATCCCATATAAAGTAGAGGAAGATGGACATGGATGTTAGCCCAGGGCCAGTCTTCCCCAGCAAAAAGAGGAGGATTGGCAATGGATGTTAGCTCAGGGCTGGTCTTTCTCACCAAAAAAAAAAAAAAAAAAAAAAAAAATCAATCTAGGGGTTTCTGTTGAAAAGTTCCAGCAAGGCAAATTTAAATACCCAATAAGATAAATCACCGTTCTTGTAACTATGTAAATAATTGAGCCAAGTTTATTGAAACTAGACTTGTTTTGCAAAGAAAGTAGTCTTTTCAAAGAAATTAGTCTTAATTTGGCTACCTTTGGTAAAAATGAGTGTGATTTTATAACGAAAAATTACATTTCTGTAATACAGCTTTGTAGATGTTGGATTCTACTGCTATTCATTGTTTTTTAGCTGGATCCTGAACTCCTCCAGGTTCCTCAGATATTTGGCTACAACTCTTAAAAGTAATGTTTCCAATTTTTCTCCCACTTTTGACTTGGAGTCATTGAGAACTCAAGGTGCACTTCCTGAAGCCTGCAACCTGAAGCTAGATGACTTGATATAAAGTTCAGAGAAATCGTCACAATGCCCGTGTTAGACAAGCTTCATTTCCATTGCTATATGAACCACTCAGAATGTTTACCTGAATGCCAATAACATCACCAGAGATATTTCAAACTGCAAAAGATGCTTCAACTCTGAAATCTAGATATTTTCTTGATTGGCTGTCCCCTGGTCTCAGAAACTGGTTTATATTTTGCTCCAACCATTATCTTTTGTTTTTCATTTGTTTCCATAGAAATGCCTCTTACTAAATATGTGATTACTTGCTAGGTAATATAGGCCTACCTTTGGGAACCCACCTGTATCACCATCTCCTGAAATATATTTAACTGAATTAACATATTGTCAGGTCTAAGAGATTGGTTCAATGAGATGGGACAATATGCCAACTCAACTTCTGGACTGTGAAACTTATGGGGAAGTTTTTGTTTTGGTTTTTTTTTGGTGAGGAAGTTTGGCCCTGAGCTAATATCTGTTGCTAATCTTCCTCTTTTTGCTTGAGGAAGATTGTCCCTAAGCTAACATCTGTGCCAATCTTCCTCTACTTTGTATAAGGGACACTGCCACAGCATGGCTTGATGAGCAGGTGTAGGTTCACACCTAGGATCCAATCCTGTGAACGATGGGCCACCAAAGTGGAGCATGCAAACTTAACCACTATATCACTGAGCCAGCCCCTATAGAGAAGTTTTAAAGGCAGGACTGTGGGAAAGCAAATTTTGCCATCCAAAATGTGTCCCTTCAGCATGAAGTTTACTTTAGGCCAATTATTCTAAGAAACAGAAGACTCAAAATTTTTTTGTCCTGTTTAATTGGCTACCCTCAGGTATACCCTCGTGTTTTAGAACTAATGTACATTCATTGTAGTGTCTTGCTTGTGATTCTAGGAATTGTTACTATTAAAGACTCTGCTTCTATTGCTTTTCACAATGCTAAAAAATACTTCACACAAATAATGGTAGCCCAACATTTTAAATTAAATTCTAATACTTATTTGGCCAATTTAAAAACTTTACTTAATTTTGTTTATTTCATGGGACTAGATGACAAGGCTTCCTCTGCTCTGGTGCTCTTGTTGCTCAAATGTGGCCTAAAGGCTCCTAAGAAAACCACCTTCCCTCCTACATAGGACATCATATACTAGAAATGAGCCTTCCCGGTGAGGGGAGACCCAAGATGCTTTCTAGTCATCAATCAGAATGATTTCAAATGGTTGATCAGCAATTTTTACAGAGAAAGATATTGATCAAAAGAGGAAAATATGAAATTTGACATAAGTGGAGCCACTTTGAAATACAGCTGGAGCAGCCATTTCAAGGGAACTGCCCTCCTCTTTTTCTTCCATAAAACTTGGACTAGGCTAAACCTTTGGACTGGGCCAAAACAGCAATTGTTTTAGAAGCAATTCTTTGAGAAGTCAGCAAGTAAATGGACATCCTGATCACAAAGACTGATGATTGTGGACTTTCTGAATTAATAGCCAATCAATGTATAACCAAGAGTAGCTTAGTTTGTTGACACCAATAATTTTTTTTTCTTTTTCAACTCATGTCATTATCACCTTCCTTTTCTCATTAAAGCCTCTTGCTTTCACCCTGTAATTGGACAGTATTTGGGTTTCTACCTGAATCTGTGCTCCTCAGATTGCAGTTCTTTGATTCCAAATAAACACTTTGCCTCTTAAACTGGTTTCTATCTTTGAAGTTTGACAAAAATGAGATATGACTTCACTCCCATAGCCATGGCTATGGCCAAAGAGGCAATTAATAACAAGCAGTGGCAAGGATATGGAGAAACTGGAACCATAATACATTGCTGGTGGATATGTGAAATGATGTGTCCACTTTGGAAAACTGTATGCTATATCTGTATGGGTCAAACATATTCTTACCATATGACCCAACAATTCCAGCTCTAGGTGTATATGAAAGAGAAAGGAAAACATGCCCACAGAATCCTTTTACATGAATGTTAATAAACATTATTCATTGTAGCCCAAAATTGAAAAATGACAAATGTCAATCAACTGATGCATGAATAAATAAAAGTGGTATATCCATAATATGGAGTGTTTTTTGACAATAAAAAGTAATGAACCCTGATACATGCTACAACATTAATGAACCTTTAAAATATATGCTAAGTGATAGAGGCCACTCATAAAAGACCACATATTGCATGATTCCATTTAAAGGAAATGCTCAAAATAGGTGTATCTATAGACACAGAAGCCAGATTAATTGTTGGCTAGGGTTTGAGACAGACAAATATTAGGGAGTTACATCTAAAGGGGAAAGAGTTCTTTCTGGGATGATGAAAATGCTCCTAAATTGCTCATCATGGTGGTTGCACAATTCCATAAACATACTATGAAACATTGAATTCTACACTTTAATGTTTGCTATTGTATGGTATGTGAAATATATATCAATGAACTTTTTATTTTAAAAAGTCTCTTTAATCATCATATCCAAGAAATTTTGATTCACTGTATCATAGATTTATCTCTACTTCTTGAATTAAGGAGACCACAGACACAGTCACTTCTCCATTGCCACTGTTCTTGATACTCTCCTAAAATATATATTATATAACAGGTAACTTGCACATGTAAGATAGTTGACTACTAGCTGAATAAAACAGACATCAAACACATTTGTATAAGCTAGAGGTCACCTACTTTTTGCTTTTTCCACTTGCCATAAAAATACTGTTACTGTTCATACAGTACATTTACTTTGAGGTCTAGGAGTTATACTTCAACTTTCTGATTGATTTACCCTTGGCTATGAACATGAGAAATGGCAAAAGGGAACAGTAATTTGAAGAGAAGCATTTTGTTCCACAAGGATGTCTATGAAATGGATTTCAGTTCTGCTGCTGCAGCTGAGTTGTTACTTTAGGCCTGGTAGTGGTGGAAAGGTGTTGGTGTGGCTCATAGAATATAGCCATTGGATCAATATAAAGACAATCCTGGATGAACTTGTCCAGGGTCGTGAAGTGATTGTCATGACATCTTCAGCTTCCATTCTTGTTTATCCCAATGAACCATCTTCTATTAAATTTGACATTTATCCTACATCTTTAACTAAAGATGACTTTGAGGTCTTGGTCATGTGACTGATCTATAAATTGACATATGACCTGCTGAAAGATATATTTTGGACATGTTTTTCACTAATGCAAGAAATCCTTTGGGAATTTTCTGATTGTATTGAAAAGCTCTGTAAAGATGTAGTTTTGAACAAGAAAGTTATAACAAAACTATGAGAATCAAGGTGTGATCTCATTCTCACAGATGACTTTGGACTGTGTGACGAGCTGCTGGCTTCACTACTGAATATACCTTTAGTGTACAGTCTCTGCTTCATTGCAGGCCATAAAGTGGAAAAGTATAGTGGAGGAGTTCCATTCCCTACATCTTATGTACCTGTGGTTATGTCAGAAGTAACCGATCAAATGACATTCCTGGAGAGGGTAAAAAAATGTGATATATTTGCTTTATCTTGACTTTTGGTTTTAAACATTTAATGAGAAGAAGTGTAGTTAGTTTTACACAAGAGTAGTAGCTAAGTCATATTTTAGTAACTTGAAGTCTTAATTTTCCTAGACCCTTGGAAGGTGGGTTTGTAATTGTCTTTTATAAGTGAAATGATGAATTGAAAATATAAAATGATATCTCAATCTCATAAATATTACAGAAATGCTTATATTATTGGGTTACTTAGAACCCTGTGGTCCATCAGTAGTACAGGACACTTCAGGAAGTAAAAAAACACAAATTGAGGCAATGAAGAATTCTTTAAGCAATCATATATCCATTCTTGTTTATTTGTTTGTTTGTAATAAGCTTTGTTTCATAGAAGAGTTTTAGGTCCACAGGAATACTGAGTAGAGATCTACAAAAAATGCCCTGCTCCCTCACATGTATTGTCTCCTCTATTCTCAACATCCACCACCGGAGAAGTACATTTATTAGAAATGATGAAACCACTTTGACGCATCATTATCATCCAAAGTCCATAGTTCACAGTAGGGTTCACTCTTCGTGTTCTACATTTTCTGAATTTGGACAAATTTATAATATCTTTTATCCACCATTATAGTATTATCCAGAGTAGTTTTCCTGCCTTAAAAATCCTCTGTGCTTTGCTCATTCAACTTACACATCAATTATACTATATTTTTTTTTCATTTTTAATAAAAGGCATTAGAAATTTCTCTAAATACCTTAATCAAAGCAGGCATGTAGATTGAGGAATAACAGACATCTAGCACAGCTGTCTATGGAGCATTCAGGAAATTATTTCTTCTTGTATACTTTAGATTCATTTAAAAATTAAACTATTTTTCCATATTACTTGAAGGATTCCTTCACAATTGAGAGATACAGTGGCTCTATCTCAGACACAGGAATCTATAATTTGAATTCTTAATCGTTACACATTCCTTCACTAAGTACTTACAAATCATCTGTTTTATAGGCCTAAAATCTTATTGAAGGGTGGACATACACATTATTAGTCTATATTTTTGAAAACTGTGTCTCTTCATTGAAATTAGGAGTGAGCAAGTCTACTTCTACACTTTATGACAATTTTCCAGCTGTTTTTTGCAAATACATTTATTTAATACACTAATATTATTAAACTCCTAACATGAACCAAGTGCTGGAGCAGCCATACTCTCAGAAATCTCACAGTTTACCTGGAAAATCTAGGATCAACTGAACAGCCTGCTAAACTGTGGAAACTAGACTGAGTGCTCTAAGGAAAGGTGTTTCCAAGAGTATGGTAGGGTTAACTGATTGAACGGTTGAAACCATTGTTTACATTTGTATGTGTTACTATTGCAGCTTTAAAGAGTAAACAAATGCACATTTAACTCTTTAGTGGCTTAGGTTTAATGATTGTTTATGATTCCAAATATCCTGATGCAACATTGGAGATAAAAGTTATTACACTTTTGTCTATATATATGAACATTTACATAAAACATGCACATATAAAATTATATATACACACACAAATATATGTATACAAATTTTTATTTTCACACCACAGAGACTTTTAACTATCTTTGGCTACGTCACTCCAAGATCCTTTCAGAAAATTACCCGGTATATTCACATCAAAATATTCTCTTTTCCTCTATATTTACTTGCTTTTTTCTGTTCAAGAAAAAAAGCCTGAGTCAATGAGGAAGCTGAAATGTGGCTCATTTGAGCCTATTGGGATTTTGAATTTCCTCACTCACTCTTACCGCATTTTGAATTTGTTGGGAGGATTCCACTGCAAACCTGTCAGACCCCTGCCTAAGGTGAGCTGTTTCTGTTTGTTTTGCTTAGTTTACTTGGCATTTTCAATAGTAAGTTATCTGTGTTCTTTAGAGTATTTGATCACAGTGAAAAAGATATGGGAAGCTGGGTAAAGTGACCTGCCAAGTAGAAACTTAAATATTTTAATACCATTGCAATTATCTGAATATCATTATAAGTACAGAATAAAATATTACACCTGGAAGTCTTTGGCAACAAGCTCAGTTAAATTAAGGCCTCATTACTCAACACATAAGAAAGTATCAGTCATTCATTCAAAGAATATTCTTCATATAGAGCAGGGATATGCAGAGAAACAGTATAGAAACAATTTCCACACATATACAGCTAACATTCAACTTGGAAAGATATAATATAAACAAGTAATAAAAACTGCATGAAAAATATTATAATAAGGAAAGGCCACAATGCTAGAGAACATCTTGCAGGATCTCAAAGTCATTGATAATTAAGTGAGACCTGAAGGATGTGCAATAACAGGAGGAAGGGCTGGGGAGAGAGGAAGATGAAAAAGGTAAAGCAGGTAGAATAATAATGAGAGTTCTCAAGAATTCTAGGTATAGTCTAGTGGGAAGAGGCTGAGTGAAGAGACAGATGATGTTGGAGACAAATAATTATAAGGATGTTGAAGCACCTAGTAAAGGCATTAGGAATCCAATGAAAGGAGTAAAGGGAGAGATATGATCAGATTTCTTTTTTTAAAAAGTACTCAAGTGCAGTCACTGAATTAGACTGCAGAGGGGAAAATGTGGGAATGGGGACCATTTAGGAGGTTGTTGAAAGAGTTCAGGCAACAGATGATGGAAAACTAGATTAAAGATATGACTACGCATACTCATAATTATAGTATCAGCCTCCTATTTCTATTCAGTGGAAAAAAATAATAAATATAAAATGCTTAAAATGTCTCTGGCACATAGTCAGTGATACAGAGGTAATATTAAGTACTGTCATTTGTTACTACTATGAATATTATTAGTAACTACTATGTGTCAGCTTATTTTGATATGATTTCTCATTTAATAAGAACTGTTTTCCAATAGATCAAAATTGTATTTTCTAGCAAAGTCATAGAGAACAGATATACTGTGTAGTACTTAAACATAAATGTAGAATTTGGCAGTCAGATGAGCAAATTGAAATACAAATTTTTTGTGAGAGTAGAAGCTCTTCACCAGTATTCTAGCATTAAGGGAAGAACATTCCCTGACAATATGAATGTGTACCCCAACACTATTGGTAGCCAAACCCAATGTTTACTTGCCTTAACTACAGCATTTAAACAATTCCTCATGTGAGATCTAGGGTTTGACATCTAAAGTGTAAAAGGAATTTGCTTATTAGAGCAAGAGTGTTCTGCCACACACCAAGCCTGTACGAAATCTCAGTCAAGATTCCTCATGGAATGTGGTTTTTGACATCATAGCTGCCTTGTCAAAATGATCAAAGAGAAAATGTACACTGCATATATATTAAGGACCATAAATTCTGCATATTTAATAAAGATCAAATAATTTCTACCACTTTTATCTGAAAACTGGCCACAACTTAAAATTTAAAAATAATTCTTTTAGTATATAGGATGATTTTCCTTATGAGAGAAAGACAGAATCTGTATGTTCTAGGTTTATATTGTACCTTTAACACATAAATAGAAAGCAAGCATCCTATAGTGAGCTATTAAATGATCTATTTAGAGATCCTTTTTATCTACCATTTGATTGGCAGTAATATAATATTGAGATCTTATTCAAGAGTTACAGCAATACCTTTTTTGATTAAAAATTATTTAGGCTCATATGAAAACTTTCACAAAGCCTGAGGTGAGATAAGTGAAAATTCTAGTCAATCCAAACCTATTATTGGAAGATACTTCCCTTTACAGTAAGGAAATGTGGCTATGTCAGTAGGAGAGAAAAAAGAGGAGGAGAAGAAGATGGACAAGGATGCGCTAGCCCGGTGGCACAGCGGTTTAGTTCGTCCTTTGGCAGCCCAGGGTTCGTGGACCTGGATCCCAGGCACCCGCTGATGCACTGCTTGTCAGTCATGCTGTGGCGGCGTCCCATATACAGTAGAGGAAGATGGGCACGGATGTTAGCCCAGGGCCAGTCTTCCTCAGCAAAAGAAGAGGAGGATTGGCAATGGATGTTAGCTCAGGGGTGGTCTTCGTCACAAAAGAAAAAAAAAGATGGACAAGGAGAATAATAAAATAGCAGTACAATCATAATAATTAGTAATGGCAGCTGTTCTTATTAAATTGCAGAAACAAGACTTTAACCCATGTCAATGATTGTGAGGCCTATTCTTATTCTTTGTTATATAAACTAAACTCTTCCCCAAACAACTTGCTTTCCATTAACTATTAGGATCACAGATAATGTCTGTACTTTCCTTTTAAGAAATAAGACATTTGACAAATTGCATCAAAATTCTGAAAAATGCTTATAGACTTTGACTTCATAATATACTCATATGAAACTATACAGAGAAAAATAATCAAGATGTGCAGAAAAACATAAAAATTCATACCTAGGATATACCTGGATGGAGAGTAGAGGTGAATCTTAATTCCTTTTTGATTCTTTTCCACTATTTTCCAAATGTTCTTTCAGTGTGTTATTTTTGTAAGGATGTCACAGAATGAAGATAACCAGTCCAACTCAGTGGTTACTACAAAGAGAGGTTGTATGACTGTAGTTCTCTAGGGAACCATCCCCCACAGCTTGGTTGAAGAAGGGTGTTGGCAGAGAGCTAATGAGACAAAACACTGAACACAGGTAGCTATAAATGTTGCTACAGGTTACTGAACTCCCACAGATTACCAGGATGCATAATGTTAGTCATAGGAAAGTACAGTGACCTTCATATGAAACTAATGTTAT
Organism: Tapirus indicus; assembly: GCA_031878705.1. Classification (NCBI taxonomy): domain Eukaryota; kingdom Metazoa; phylum Chordata; class Mammalia; order Perissodactyla; family Tapiridae; genus Tapirus; species Tapirus indicus. Next base: position 52,796,131 of record CM062919.1, read on the forward strand.
CAGGGTGAAATTATACTTTTGAAGAATTCTCTGGAAAAGGGAGAGTCTGCATGATAAAATTTGGAAATTTGTTCCTCTTTTCTTTATTCTCTAAAAAACAACTTTGAAAAGAAGCTTTGCAACAATGATTAAGAGAAAGTACACTCTATATTATAAGGATTGGGTCATTATTTTCCAGAGAGAAAATAACAAATAAATGAATTCAGAACAAACAAATGACTTTAAAATAGAAAGACTGAAAAAAAATTGAATATGCAGTTTTGACAAGATATCCAGGAAACTTTTGGCTCCTCTTCATTTGATTTTGGTGAGAGAGTACTTTGAGCAATGAGGAATTATTCTACTACAGAAAGCAATAGTTTTTGTAAATTGGCAAGGCTCTGGGACTGCAAGTCAGAATAATTCTGAAATAATTCCAGGCAAACACAGATTCACCAGGAGCTTTATATAGTTTGAACTGAGCTCCTCAAGAGGGTGACTAGATCTCTGCTGCAGAAAGCCCTGCTGTGCCTCTCCCACTGTGGGGCAGCTGCTCCCTGGGGGACTCAGTGAGGTGATGATGAGGGCCTCTCACAGCCAGTTACACATAGCACATTCTACTGGGATATCAATTCTATAATATGAATTCAGGGCAAAAGGTGTCATACATGAATAAACCAGAAACATGATCACTCAAATAAGTAACTAGACAAGTATATTTATGGATTGTAAATAAAGATCTCAGTGATGTTTCATAGAAATTCAAAATAGTATTACCAGACTCATGAATGACAGTGATTTTTAACCTCCAGCCTTTAAAGGGTGATTTAGGGAGAGAGCTTGGGAACTTCTGACAAAGTTTAAAGTGACATATAAATTATTACAGAACTGAGAGAAAAAGGAAAATAAAGTTGTCCCAATCATAATGAATTTTTCCTTAGTGCTTATAGTCAGACAAATAACTAAACAAAAATAATTCTCCAGAAAACCTGCCTGGAACAAAAACAAATGTTTTATTAGAATTGTAACAGTAAAGAATTAAAGGTTAGTTAAGATCCTGCTGTGTAACTTCCTTCCAAGAATCTATATAAGTGTAGGCCTACCTCATTTTATTTCAATTACCTCATTGCACATTGTAGATATTGCATTTTTTTTACGTTAGGGTAACACGGTTTATAACTTTATAGAAATTTCAACTGTACATAATTATATAATGATGTCTGTATAGACTACATCGTGTTCAACATGAAGGTCTAGTTGTCATCCATCACAGTACACACGTGCCCCTTTACCACTTTTGCCTCCCCTCCTGACCCCTCTGGTAACCACTGATCTGTTCTCTGTATCTGTGTGTTTGTTTGTTTATCTTCCACATATGAGTAAAATCATACAGTATTTGGCTTTCTCCATCTGGCTTATTTTGCTTAAAGCTAAAAATTATTAAGCCTAGTGAGGAAGGCATATTGAAGGCTGAGATAAGTTGAAATCTAGGCCTCTTGCACAAAGAGTTAACCAAGTTGTAAATGCAAAGGAAAAGTTCTTGAAGGAAATTAAAAATGCTACTCCAGTGAACATAGGAGTGATAAGAAAGCATAAGAGACTTATTGCTGCTATGGAAAAGCTTTAATGGTCTGGATAGAAAGTCAAACCAGTCACAACATTCCCTTAAGCCAAAACATAGTCCATAGCAAGGCACTGACTCTCTTCAATTCTATGAAGGCTGAGGGAGGTGAGGAAGCTGCAGAAAAAAAAATTAGAAGCTGCAGAGGTTGGTTCATAAGGTTTAAGGAAAGAAGCCATCTCCATAACATAGAAGTGCAAGGTGAAGCAGCAAGTGCTAATGTAGATCCTGTAGCAAGTTATTCAGAAGATTTAGCTAAGATAATTAATGAAATGGATACATCAAATGACATATTTTCAGTGTAGATGAAAAAGCCTTATATTGGAAAAAGATGCCACCTAGGACTTTCATAACTACAGAGGAGAAGTCAGTGCCTGGCTTCAAAGCTTCAAAAGCTAGGCTGACTCTCTTGTTAGGGGCTAGTACAGCTGGTGACTCTAAGTTGAAGCCAATGCTCATTTACCACTTTGAAAATCCTAGAACCCTTAAGAATTATGCTAAGGCTACCCTGCTTGTGCCATATAAATGGAACAACAAAGCTTGGATAACATTAAATCTGTTTACAACATGGTTTACTGAATATATTAAGCCCAATGTTGAGACCCACTGCTCAGAAAAATATCCTTTCAGAATATTACTGCTCATTGACAATGCACCTGGTCACCCAGGAGCTGTGATAGATGTGTACAACAAGATTAATGTTTTTTTCATGCCTGCTAACACAACATCCATTCTACAGCCCATGAATCAAGGAGTTATTTAGACTTTCAAGTCTTATTATTTAAGAAATACATTTCATAGGGCTATAGCTGCCATAGATAGTGATTTCTCTGATGGATCTGGGCAAAGTAAATTGAAAACCTTCTGGAAAGGATTCACCATTCTAGATGCTGTTAAGAACATTTATGATTCATGGGAAGAGTTCAAAATATCAACATTAACAGGAGTTTGGAAGAAGTTGATTACAGCTTTCCTGGATGATTCTGAGGAGTTGAAGACTTCAGTGGAGGATGTAACTGCAGATGTAGTGGAAATAGTAAGAGAACTAGAATTAGAAGTGGATCCTGAAGATATGGTTGAATTGCTGCAATCTCATGGTAAAACTTTAGTGGGTAAGATGTTGCTTCTTATGGACAAGCAAACAAAGTGGTTTCTTGAGATGGAATCTACTCCTAATGAAGATGCTGTGAAGATTGTTGAAATGACAACAAAGGGTTTAGAGTATTATGTAAACTTAGTTGGTAAAACAGTGCAGGGTTTGAGAGGATTGACTCCTATTTTGAAAGACGTTCTACTATGGGTAAAAGCCTATCAAACAGAAAAATGCTACATAGTAATCATTCATGAAAGGAAGACTCAACCGATGCAGCAAACCTCACTGTTGTGTTATTTTAAGAAATCTCCACAGCCATCCTAACCTTCATCAACCACCACCCTGGTCACTCAGCAGTCATTTACATTGAGGCAAGACCATTTACCAGAAAAAATATTATGAGTTGCTGGAGGCTCAGAGGATAGCATTTTTTTTAGCAATAAAGTACTTTTTTTTTTTTGTGAGGAAGACTAGCCCTGAGCTAACATCCGTTGCTAATCCTCCTCTTTTTGCTGAGGAAGACTGGCCCTGGGCTAACATCCGTGCCCATCTTCCTCCACTTTACATGGGACGCCGCCACGGCATGGCTGACAGGCAGTGCGTCGGCGGGCGCCCGGGATCCGAACCCGCGAACCCCGGGCTGCCAAGCGCAAACTAAACCGCTGCGCCGCTGGGCAGCCCCTCAATAAAGTACTTTTTAATTGAAGTATGTACAATGTTTTCTAGACACAATGCTATTGTACACTTAATAGGCTGCAGTATATTATAAACATAACTTTTCTATGCTCTAGTAAACCAAAAATTTTGTGTGACTACTTTTATTGCAATACTTGCTTTACTGGAGTGATCTGAGATTGAGTCTGCAATATCTCCAATGTATGCCTGTAATTAATGACATCACAAATAAAGAGTCTGGATATAAGACTGTCTGAGAAAATTTCCTCCTCAATACTGTGTACTGGCTCTATTTCATTTCTTGCTTATACACACAATCACACATACACAGAGACATACACACATATTTGCACAAACATGAATAATGAAGGAAATCAATCTCATACCAGTTGTATACTGGCAAAGGAAATGAGGTATTAGGTCTGTTATAAAGAGCCATTAATGCAAGAGAAATGGGGGTTTCTCACAAAATAAAAAATGATTTACCACTTGATCTAGCAACTCCACTTCTGGGTATATATCCAAAAGCATTGATATTAGGATCCAGATAACATATTTGCACATCCATCTTCATAGCAGCGCTATTCACAAGAGCCAAAATATGGAAGCAAACCAAGTGTCCATCGATGAATGAATCAAAAAACAAAATGTGGTATTTACACACAATGGAATATTACTCAGCCTTAAAATTGAAGGAAATTCTAACACATGCTACCACAGGGCTGAAGATTAAGGATGTTATGCTAAGTGAAATGGACCACTCACAAAAAGACAAATGCTGTACAATTCTAGTTATATGAGGTATCTATACTAGTCAAATTCATAGAAATAGAAAGTAGAATGATGGTTGCCAGGACTGGTGGAGGGGGAAATGGGGCTTTATTGTAAAGTAGTTATGGTCCCCATTTTCCAAGATGAAAAATTTCTGGAGATTGGTTACACAACCAAGTGAATAAACTTAACACTACTGAACTTTACAGTTAAGATGGTTAAGGTGATAAATTTTATTTTACCACAACTAAAAAAAACCAGACATTACTCTAATAATTGCTGATAACACCAAATTTTCTCTCTTTAGTTGTTTGTAGTAACAGCTTCAACAGTGTTTGCTATGCTGTTGCACTTTTCTGATGGAGCAAATACTTTTTCCACAGGAAATGGAAGAACTTGACCAGAGCCCTGGAGAAAATGATATTTTGGTGTTTACTCTGGGGTCAATGGTCAATAACATGACAGAAGAAAGGGCCAATGTGATTGCATCTGCCCTTGCACAGATTAGACAAAAGGTAAGATAAAGTAACTTATAGTGGACAACTAGTTAATGTGTCTTGTTAAATTTTGAAAAGAATATGAATACTGAAATTTTCTGCAGGAAATATAAACTACACTGTATTATGATAGATCCAATTTATCTCAGATATTAGTTTAAAACCCAAAATATACATGGCAGGTGCTAAAACAGTACAGAGGGTGTATTTGACTGACAATAGCTTTGGCATTAATATTGTGATCAAAAAGAAATATAATTAAGACATGTAGTGTGAAGTATTGGTGTCATAATCATATTGTGGGCAGGTACAGGTATCACCAAATTCTACCCCGTCATTTGCCTCTTTTCCTTGCAGGATTCCTAAGGGCAGTGTACACACTACAGATGTACTCAGAAAGTAGTTAAATATTGAGTAACATTAAGGAGGAATTGATAATAATCTGAAAGGCATCCTGAAGTTTAGGCTTGCCAGGTAATCCAGGCCTCTCTTACTTCTCTTCAGTTTGGGTATAGGCCTATTCACTATGCTCTCCAGGGAGCTATTTGGCAAAAGGATGGCCAGGGCTCTCCAAGCTGGATCCAGGTATCTATTCAGCCATGATGATTTAGAGAAAGAACAAAACTGCCCTGAAAAAGAAGAAAGAGAAAAAACTGCCCTTTGAACTGGGCCCTGCTAAAGTCTGAAGCAGGAACTGGGCCCTGCTTTCCTGAAGCAGGAAAGCAAGACAAAGGCTGGAGGTGGGTCCAGCCCTTAAGGTGACCCTGTGCTTCATAAAATGTGGTCCTGCATGGAGTCTGCTTCTAATCCATCAGATAATAACTTCTGCAGATTGAAGAAGAAGGAAATATAAGAAGGCGTCAACTAGAAGCAAGCCTAGCATAAAAAAATTTTCAGATGCCCCTTTTCCATAAAATAGGGCAGAACCTTATTCTGATATATAGAACATACTTGGAGTCTCTGGATATTTGTGAACTACTTTTTAGTTTCCTAACTGATATACCTTTCTTCATCTCATCTATGCTAATTAGCTGAGAATCTGAATTTACATTAACACTCACATAGCAAATAGATGTTAACAACTTGTAAATTAAAATCTACCTTATGAGGACTGTTGGGAATTCCAAAATCTGTACCTAATTTTGGTACTACACTTGGAAACCACATTAATCAATGCCATCAATGTTGGGAGTGCCTACTTAAAAAGTGTTAACAGGTGAATAAAATTTAGCATCATCATGATATTCAATCTTATCCAATGGCTATACTATTATTTATGAAGTGCCAATGGGTTCTTCTTTTCTATGTTTAAAGAATTTTCAAACCTAGCAATAGTGATAATACTGGATTCATGTAAAAAATTACCACTTAGAAGTAGTGAGCAATAGTTAGTAATCTGAATGAAGCTAAGCGTACTTGGCAAGCAGAAATTATTTATTAACAAATTGTTAAATATCAGAATTATCCATTATCACAAATAGCTGATTGCACTGATTTTTAAATCAAAGGATGTAAACACAATAAAATAACTTATGAGACAAGAAGATATGTCTAAACTGCTTCCTGTATCACTGAAAAAGAAATAGGTTATTATTAAATCTGGAAAATGAGAGCTAGTGTAATAAACAGTTAAAACAAAAAATGTGCAGATCATTAGTAATTTGGTACTGTCTTTTTCATTAGAATTATAATGACTACCTAAAAGTTTCTATGTGCTTAAATTGGTCACTGATAATCCCATCATCTAACTTGTAAGTGTGAAACAACATGATTGCATTCATACCTGATTCAATATAAAAATGAGTACATGTAATATGAGTATTCCTATTATATCAGTGTTTTATTGGTTCTCATTATCTAACATCTCTTGTCCTCATTTACTCATCTGTCATACAGAAGAGGCTTAGCTAGATGTCTCAATCTATTTAGATTTGAAAATGCTATATCTTAGAAGTTTGACCCATGGAATAAGGTATTTTCTTTCCTCTAACAGTTATATGGAGATTTGAGGGCAAGAAATCAGATGTCTTATGGCCAAATACTCAGTTCTATAAGTGGATCCCCCAGAATGACCTTCTTGGTAAGGCTCTGGAAAACAAACACTGAAATAAGAGGAACAGCCAACCAGAGTGATAATTGTTCACCAGGAAAGAAATTTCTTGAACATTTATTATTGAAAACATCAAAAATAAAACTTAACTTTCTTATATTTAGTTCCAGTCTTAGGGGAAGAGAATAAGATATAACAGTTGGCATTTTGTTGTACACAGTCATACTCCTTATGGCCAGAATCAAAGTATCCTTACTTCTTGTGTAATTATGTCTCACAGAGCCTTTTTCAACACCTTTCTGGGTTACTCTGTCACCTAAATCTCCCTTTACAACAATTCTTTCCCCCACTGTGGTGGTATACTGTGTGCCACTGATAAATAACATCTCCTCTTATATTACCAGTGACTCTCCATTTTCTATAGGAAAATCCACAATCTCTTTCATGAAGTAATAATACATTTCATGATAAAGTGTGAACTTAATGAAATAGTGAAGTCACTGAGTCTTATAAGTAGTGCGTCAAGGCAACAGGAAGTTGATGGTGGTGGTGCAGGAATCAGAGGAAGGAAAGGTTACACTTATCCTTTCCCCATAGGGCTGGGAAATAAATATAAGAAACTCAATTTTTATTTTTGAGGGTTCCAAAAATACACGTTTAACAAATTTGTTTCCTGCTGAACTGTTATCATTTGGCTGGAGTTACTCTCATTTCAGTGTTTGTCTTCCAGAGTCTTACCAAGAAAGTCATTCTGGGGATCCATTTATAGAGCCGAATATTTGGCCCTAACACATCTGGTTTCTCTGAAATCAAATCTCCATACAACCTGTTAGAGTAAAGAAAATGCCTTACTCCATGAGTCAAACTTCTAAGATATAGCATGTTAGAATCTAAATAGATTAGGAGGTATCTAGTTAAACTCATTCATTATGACAGATGAGGAAATGAGAACAAGAGATGCTAAGTGACGAGAACTACAAAACAGTGATGTAACAGGAATACTCATCATTCCTGTACTTATTTTATATTCAATCAAGTATGAATTCAATTATGATATTTCACACTTGGATTAGACAAATGAGATTTTCAATGACTTATTCAAGCATATAAATATTTTTTAGGCAGTCATTATAATTGTAGTGCCTAAAATTGCAAGTTACTAATGATCTAATTTATTTTAACTATTTATTATACTAACTCTCAGCTTCCAAATTTAATATTAGCCTGATTATTTCTTTTTGAGTTTTGGGAGACTTGGCTTACTTATATCCACTTGTTCCATAAGTTATTTCATTAGAGTTTTACATCTTCTCAATTACAAAAAGGGAAATGTACACAATCAGCTATTTGTGAGAACAAAATAATTCAGATTATTAAGATTTATTATTGATAATAAGTAATTTCTGCTTGGTAAGTATGTTTAACTTCTTTTAAATTACTAATTATTAATAATTACTTCCAATAAAAATTTCAAGTAGTAATTGTTTTATGTGAATCCAGAGTGTTATCACTGTTGCTAGGTTGGAAAATTCTTTAAATGTTGAAAAGAAGAGCTTCTTCCTATTTTGTAAATAACATTATAGCTGTGGGAAAAAAATTGAATATTGTGATGATGCTAACTTTTATTCACCTGACTGTTAACACTTTGAGGATGCACTCCAAACTTTGATAGCATTGATTAATATGGTTTCTTATAGCAAAGCCACTTCCAAGTCCAGTACCAAAATTAGGTACAGATTTTGCAATTCCCAGGCAATCCTCATAAGTGAGATTCTAATTTACCAGTGGTTAACATCTGTTTGCTATGTGAGTCTTAAAATAACTTCAGTTCTCAGCAAATTAGCATAGATGATAAGCAGAAAGCTATATCAGCTAGGAAACTGAAAAGTAGTTCACAAATACACAGAGACTCCAGGTATGTGCTGGAGTAATGTATACCAGAGATAATTTACTACCACATTTTTGGAGAAGGGGCTTCTGAAACTTTCCTATGCTAGCCTTGCTTTTAGTTGACTCGTTTTTATATTTCCTTCTCCTTCTTCAGTACGGAGGATTTGTTATTAAGATGGATTAGAAGCAGAGTCCTTGCAGGGGCACATTTTATAAATCACAGGGTTACCTTAAGGGCTGACCCACCTCCACGCTTTGTTTTATGTTTCCAGTTTCAGACTTTAGCAGGGCCCAGTCCACAAGGGCAGTTTTTCCTCATTCTTTTTTCTGGTTGTTTTTCCTCTCTCTCTAAATTGTCATGGCTGGATAGGTACCTGGATGCAGCTTGGTGATCCCTGGCCATCCTTTCTTTGTATTGCTCCCTGAACAACACATTGAATACGCCTATTCTGAAATTTAGGGGAAGTAAAGGAGGCCAGGATTATCTGGTAAGCCTAAACTTCAGGATGCTTTTCAGACTGTTATCATTTCTTGTTTAATATTAAACTTTAAGTCCTTTCTGAGAACATCTGGAGTGTGTACAGTGCCCTCAGTAATCCTGCAAAGAAAAGGAGCAAATGACAGGGACGAATTTGGTGATATCTGTACCTGCTGGCAATATCATTATAATACCAAAGCTTCATGCTGTTTCTGTTAAATATATTTATAGCTGATCTCAATGTTAATGCCAAAGTTATTGTCAATCAAAAACATGATCTGCACTGTTGGCACCTGCCATGTATACTTTGGTTTTTAAACTCATTTTTTGAAATAAATTGGATCTATCATATTACAGTGTAGTTTTCCCTCATGCAGGAAATTTCTGTAATCAGACCCTTTTTAAAATTTAGCAGATGCATTAAATAGTTGTCCACCATAAGGTATTTTATCTTACCTTTTGTGTAATCTGGGCAAAGGCTGATGCAATCACACTGGTCCTTTCTTCTCTAATGTTACTGACCATTGACCCCAGAGTACACACCACAATACTGTTTTCTCCAGAGCTCTGGACAAACTTCCATTTCCTATGGAGAATGAATTTGCTCCATCCCAATAAAGCAACAGCTTAGCATACACTATTGAAAGGATTGCTACAAATAGCTAAGGAGACAGAATCATCTATTATCAGGAATTACTAGAGTAGTGCCTGTTTATTTTTAATTGTGGTAAAATATACATAACATAAAATTTACCACCTTAACCAATCCTAAGTATACAGTTCAGTAGTATGTACATTCTCATTGTTGTACAGCCTCCAGAACTTTTGAGCTTGCAAATTGGAACTATACCCACTAACAATAATTCCCTGGCAACATTCATTCTACTTTCTGTTTCTATGAATTTGACTAGTCTAGATAATTTATATAAGTGAATCTTATGGTATTTGTTGTTTCATGAGTGTCCCATTTCACTTAGAAAAATGTCCTTACGTTTCAGCCATGTTGTAGATGTGTTATAATTTCCTTCAATTTTAAGGTGAGTAATATTCCATTGTGTGTAAATGCTACATTTTGCTTATAATTCATCTGTCGATGGACACTTGGGTTGCTTCCACATTTTGGCTGTTGTGAATAGTGCTGCTATACAGATGGTTATGCACATATCTCATTGGATCCTAATGTCAATTGTTTTGGGTTTCTAGATTTTGGAGTTGAAGCATCTTTTGTAGTTTGAAATGCCTCTGATGATGTCAGTGGTGTTCTGGTAAACTTTCTGAGTGGCTCATACAGCAGCAGACATGGAGATTGTCTAACATGGGCCATTGTGATGATTTCTATGAAGTTTATATCAAGTCATCTAGCTTCAGGTCACTGGCCTCAGGAAGAAGAGCAGCCTGAGTTCTCAATGATTCCAAGTCAAAAGTGGGAGAAAAATTGGAAACATTAGTTTTAAGGGTGGTAGTCATACATTTGAGGAAACGGGAGGAATTCAGGATCCAGCTCAGTTTTCACATAGAAAATAAAACCTTAAAAGCAACGAATATCACTGGAATCTACCATCCACAAATGTGTATTACTGAAACAATTTTTCTTTCTAAATCATCCTCATTTTTAACAAACGTAGCCAAATTAAGACTAATTTCTTTGCAAAATAAATATAGTTTCAACAAACTTAGCTTAATTATTTACATAATTGTAGCAAGAATGATGATTGATCTTACTGGGTATTTTAAATTTGTTTTGATGGAACTTTTCATATGAAACCCCTGGATTGAACTTTAAATGCCTCTCAAGGCCGGGATGCTAACCTAAGAACTGCATATCAGACTTGCCTGCAATATGTATAGATTTGGGTGAATTACTCTCTTTTTGAGGTCTGTAATTATTTTGAGATTCTTTCACCTGCCAGGTAAATGACCTTCCTTATTTAACTGGTAAGGCTTCTGGAACCTTGTAAGCAAGGTACCAGGCTTCCCCCCATGTCCCCAAGAGGCTTTACCCTCTCCATAATGTCAGTTTAGCTTCTAAAATCTGTCTGGCCATATCTCAGTCTATGCATGTTTCTCTCAATATGACATTCCAGTGAAAGCCATGGTAATATAACCAATGTTTCCAATTGTGTCCTGTTCTGAGGAGAACAGATTCTCATTGAACTTTTGTAAATAAATACATTGTCATGAAAATAAGAACACTCGCTGATGGTTTCTGAATTCTGGAGGCATCAGGTATGGGAAAAAAGTCAATGTTTCATCTTTGTTCACTAAGGTATATTTTACAAAATTATTGATAGCGTAAGAGAAAAGATTACTTTGAATCTGGAAAACCATTAAAGAATTAGTAATATTTTAAACACAAAGACATAAGAATTATGATCATCCTCACCAGTTCATTCAGTCCCATTTAATTAATTTTTGTTATGCTTCAATCCAGTTATTCCATTAGTTCCTTTCACCTTTCCTGATGATTGGGACTGATAGGGACTGATAGGAAAATGATAGAGATCACTGATAGGGACAATGATGATTCCAAGAAGTTTGTAAGGTTTTTGTTAGGACTCATATGATTTGCCCAGTGAAGTGGATAATTTGATCACTGGAGATTGTGGAAGATATACCCCATGTAGAAAACACACTCTAACAGTTTCTTTGCCATTGTGAGGGCATCAAACTTGAAGCAAAGGAAGGCTTCAAACCATACAGAAAACATATGTATAATAACAAGAACATATTGATAACCCATACTAGGTAGTGGTCGATGAAGCCCAGTTGTAGGTGCTCAAAGGATCCAGAGGGAGGAGGTCTGAAGCCTCTGGGGACAAAAATAGTTTTTTCTATCATGGGTAAAGGAATGCAAAGACCAAAAAACGGGATTTTGACAGGGAGCATGAAAGAACTAAGTGGCCATCTTGGGTTACCCATAGGCCAACTGTTTGTTTAATTTATAGCCATTGTTTGCTCATCTTAATTTCTCTGATTCAGGAGCAGACTGTTGCCATGTTACATGGATATCAGGATGGCAAGAGCCTGGCAATGAGCACCTATTGTTTGCAGAGTCAGAATGGATTTCCTCCACATGTACCACAATCTTTATAGATTCTCTAGTTGCTGTTTTAGCATAAAAGTCAGCTAGGGCATTTTCCTGATGTTCAGACTTGATCCTTTTAGTGTGATCCTCAATTTTGATGACAAACAACATTTTATACTGGGACATCTCAGATTTCTAGCAATTTCTCATAATTTCTAGAAACTTATATACCTATGAAAATTGAATATAAAGAAGGCTTAGCAGTACTTTTTAATTGACAATGCTTCCCATGTAATTTAAAATACCAAATATGCTTGTATAGTCTAATAAATGTTTTGGAATGTTCTAGGTCCTCTGGAAAAGTCCCAAAGTTTCTTCCAGGCCAAAAAGACTTTATTTAGCATCTGATTTGCAGAAGTTTGTCAAATACATATATTTGTGTGTGTATATATATATATATGTGTGTGTGTTTATATATGTATGTATATGTATATACAAATGTATAACATTAAAACACTTTCCTAGATAGGACTACAGATTATTATGAAAATTAATACTTAATTATCTATTAGCAAAACTTAGTTCTTTTGATATTAAGAAGACTCGGTTTTCCCTAAGTAATCAAAGACCTGAAAAAGCACAGAAAATTTTTTTGATAAAACATAAACTCTTTGTCTTCCTCTTTAATCTCTTATTCGGAGCACGTCTAAGAGTCAAAAAAACTTTGTCCTTTTATCAGATGGAAGAAAATTAAAGTTTATTTTACATCACTACACTTATTTATATTAGAGCCTATTTACAAAACCTTATAATAACAATCAAATTTTGACCAACTTGACTACACAAGGCAAAATTCTCTCTTTCTCTCTTCTCAACTTTCTATATGCTTTTAGTTTGTCCTTCCTTTTTTTTCCTTCCCATTCTGAACCAAAATTACTTTCATTTCCCTTAAAAAATGCATTTTCATACTAGAATATTTAACATTTAAAAATCTTAATTTCTAGTGAAAAACAAAAAGTTGAACAATTATGAACTGTCTTTTTATTAGCATTTTTCAATTGACAGATCTATAAACATGTTTTATAGATATATGTGCTTTTTCATAGAAAGATTCTCAGTATGGCACAAAACATGTTTACCAATAAATCCAATTGTCTTTTGTTCCTCTGCACTAGTAAGCCAAAAATAAGTGAACCTATGTTTAGTTTTACTATTTTATCTCATTTGGAAATGGTCTAGGTATTCAAGAAATTTCCATAATTTAATTTAACTTAGCAAAACTCTAAAGTTTCTACTTACCAAAGATATTTGGAAAACTTTTATTTTTTTAATTACACATACCATATAATTATTGCAAAAGTGTTCACCTGATTTTTTTTTATCTTATTTACAGCTTCTAAATCATATGCTCCCAACACTTATGTTTAGATCACCCACAAAAATTTCATGAGACATTAGACAACAAAAAAGTCATTCTAAGTTATTTTCTTTGCTGACAAATTTTATAACACAGACAACATGAATTTGACTAGTACACACATGTAGAATAAAAGTTGTTTATCTGCATTATATTCAACTTTAAAGATATGTCTGTTTTAATTAAATCAATGAAGTAAACTGGCTTATATTTAATAAAGATTAATCTTTGATCCTGTAAACTTGAAAAACATTTGGGTTAGTTTCAACATCCCTGAGAGTGGTAGAATACTCAGTCCTTACCAGTGCTTGACCTTTAAACCAATAAAAGAGTATTTTTTATAAATCAATTTTAGCAATGTCATCTGGAGGTAGAAAGGTATCATATATCTACAACACATATCTATATAGACATACATACATAGAGACCCAGAGCTATAGTTATTTAAAGTTACTGCCATGAATTAGCTACAGTAATACAAAACTCACTGGTTATGAAAGAATAGTTGGATCCAAACTTGGTTTTAGCAGTTGGAATAGGATAAGTTTATCTGCTCAGATGGCAAAAGCTTTTTTTTACTAAATTTGTGGAGAAGACTTTTAAGATTCATATTTGCCCTTGACAAGTAATCTTATGAAGGCTTTGGCAAGGGAGACTTTATGGCATTTTGAATTTTAGAAAAGCCTCTTCCTCTTCTTTTTTTTTTTTCTTCAGCTTTAGCAATTGGGGATGGTCTAGATAGGAGTTACCAGGAGGAGACCTGGTAAAATTTTTACATCTCAAAGGCACAGGGAAAGAATGTAAATTCCTCGATGAGGGGCCTTGGTATCTTAAGGCCAGGAATACTTATAGGCCTTTTGAGACAAATTGCCAGAGGTTCTGGAATTAATGAAGAATGGGTGGAATATGAATTACCACTAAGGCTACATTTCCAGTTTGGGAAGATTTGTAAGATGTCAATGAAATGACAGTATAGGTTGATCCACCCACCAAACTACATTATCTACATTTTGCTTCTTTTCTCCTGGGTCCATAGTTTTATTTTAATTAATGGGAGAAGGCCTAAAAAAATTTACTATCGGGCTCTGAATATTAGCTTCCAAATTGGCTAAATTTGTGATATTAAATTCTTTCAAGTATCTTGTAGGCTTTTAGCCAGGACAAACAGTAAATATTTCTGACAATATTAAGCAAACCCATTAAGTTTTAACTTTAGGTCCACCTTGACAGTTTAAGGGAATAATGTAGCATCTTACCAAAAGATTTCTTAGAGTCTCCTCAACTCTGGGAGGGACCCACATGGGGACCCTCCTTCAAAAGTAGATATGGGGGTGTCTGTAATATCCTTAACTTGGCAAACTTTTGTTTACTTGTAGCCTTTTCTTTTAGGAACCTCATTTTTAATTTCCATTAGCTTTTTTGCAACAAAAGTTTCAGTGAAGCTATTTTGGAATTTTGAAGCATTTCCTTTTAAGGGCAGTCTTAAATTGTTACCAGCACATTGGGTTCTTGCTGTCTCCCAGGATGGAAATCAAGAGAGACAACAAATGTGAGTAAAAAAGTGAGATTTTATTAGCTTGTACACAGGAGAAGCACAAGGGCGCCAGTGCAGAAGGTAAAGGGGGAGGTGACTGGCTTATTTAGGAATGGGATATTGGGGTTGGGGAGGAGTTCCTTGTCATGGCATGTAGAGGTGGGGTTTTTCTTTCTCTGTTGCTGTTGTTTGACATGCCACCACATGTATTGCGTATTTCATTAGCACGCTAGATCTCCACCTCTCTGTGTGATTTTTATTATGGTAATGGGGCTAGTGTTACTTTCAGACAACTCCTGGGTGCTAGGGCACACGGGTAAGCCTGGGAAAGTCCCAAAACTTGGAATGTGCATCTGGGTGGTCTCTGTCTGATTCTTTCATCATGTGGATTGGTTAGGGGCTTTATCTTGTTAGGCCAGGAGACTTGCAGATGGCCCTGTCTCATTAGAGTGAGTCCTGTCTCAAAATGATCTATTCTATTTTGAATGTTCCTCATTATGGTCATTATAATTCTAGACTGTAACTCCCCTGAGCCTGCCAATAGTTTGGTAGGACCTTAGCTACAAATGGAGTTCATTCTCCATTTCTGCCCAGCCATATCTAGCTGCAAATGGAGTGCAATCACATTTCTGTCTCACCATATTTGGGGCTCCCAACCTGGTGTTTACAAAGCCAAGCTCTCAGAACATGAAACAAACTTAGTAAGATTTTTCTGTCTTTGTAAATATTTCTGGCTTCTGGGAGCATAGTTCTTAAGCAGGCATGCTGGAAGCTGGTGTGCTTAACTCTTTAGAAGTTCAAGATCTCATTCAATTTCTCTGGTCTGAAATCTGTGCTTCTCAAGTCTAGTGTACAAAAAGACAAGTTTGGGGAGTTCAAAAGAGCCCCAAAATGGTCACTGTAATTTTTTTTTTTTTTTTTTGGTGAGGAAGACCAGCCCTGAGCTAACATCCGTTGCTAATCCTCCTCTTTTTGCTGAGGAAGACTGGCCCTGGGCTAACATCCATGCCCATCTTCCTCCACTTTATATGGGACGCCGCCACGGCATGGCTGACAGGCAGTGCGTCGGCGGGCGCCCGGGACCTGAACCAGCGAACCCCGGGCTGCCAAGCGCGGACTAAACTGCTGCGCCACCGGGCCGGCCCCGTCACTGTAATTTTAAGTCATTCTTAGCTACTTTGTTCCATTGAGGTAGAAATTTACAAGAGGAGGGATTTTTCAGCATAAAAACAACTGGAGTTCCCAAAGGAGGAATCTCTCAGGGATTTTTAGAAATTAAAGGCCCCATGTTGAAGAAAATTGTGCAATAAAGATAACAATAGGGGAACTGCTACCATGAGAGCCCTTTTAATTTAGTCAGGTTACTCACCAAATAAGGGAAACCCCTCCAGACAGCAAAATAGTTATGAGCTATGGTGAGCTGGCCCAAATAGCAAAACCCTTTCAAATGGCAACATCCATGAAGTGGCTTTGTAACAATCATCTCCTGCTGGGTAATTGCCCAGAAATCTCAAAGCAAAGCAATGACTTGAACCAAAAGGACAGGAGTCAGATGCTGAGATGACTCATGGGTGGAGGAGATGGTGGTCCGTGTAAGTGATGAACACAAGAGACTCACGTAGGTACTGTTTCCGGTTCTAGGGGATTCTGGTGCACAAAGGTGAGATTGCTTCGGGTCCTGCTTCTGACACCCTATGTCAACCTTCAAAAACAGAAACCAGTTTAAGAAACAAAATTTTATTTGAGGTAAAAGAAGTGCAATTTGAGGTGTACAGATTCAGGTAGAAACCAAAACAGTGTCCCAATTACAGAATGAAAGCAAAGGGTTTTTACGAGAAATGGAAGGGGATAATTACATGAGTTGAAAGAGTAAGGAAAAAAATTCCTTTGGTTTTAACAAGCTAAGCTACTCTTGGTTATACATTCGTTGGTTATTGATTCTGTCTTCAGAAAGTCCACAATCATCAGTCTTTGTGATTAGAATGTTCATTTTTCTTCAGACTTCTCAAACATTTGTTTGTAAAACAATTGCCGTATTGGCCCAGTCCAAGCTTTAAAGAAGATGAGCATGGCAGTTCCCCTGGAATGGCGGCTCCAGCTGTATTTTAAAATGTCTCCACTATGTCAATTTTCCCATTGTGATTTTGAGTACCTTTCCCAGGTACCTAATAATATCAAGCACCTTTACAAATGCTTATTGATCACTTGTATACCTATTCAGAAGCTTTGTTGATTTAAAAAATTGGGTTTATTGTCTATAATTGAATTGTTAGATTTTTTTTTTCATATAGCCTGTATGTAAATCCCCATGAGGTATACAATTTACAAATAAATTCTCGAATTTTGGGGTTGTCTTTTCACTTACTTGACAGTGTCGTTTATAGAACAATAGTTTTAGATTTTAAAGAAGACCAATTTCTCTATTTTTAATTTGCTTGTGCTCTTGGTGTCATATCGAAGAAACCATCACCAAATCCAAGATCCCAAAGACTTACCCCTTACATTTTTCCTTAAGAGTCTTATAATTCCAGTTTTACATTGAGGTTTTGATACATTTTAAGTAATTATTGCATATGGTTTGAGGTAGGCAGTCCAAATTCACTATATTACATGCAGATACTCATTTTTTTCAGAAGCACTTATTTTAAAAAGTGTTCCTACCTTTGTCAAAAACAACTGACCATCCATGCCTGAGAATATTTCTGCATTCCAAAATCTACTCTATTGATTTATATGCTTATCTGTTAGCTTGTATCACACTCTCTTGGGTAATGTAGTTTGTAGTCGGCTTTGAAATCAATTAGTATAATTCCTCCAATTTTGTTCTTTTGTTTCAAGATTGATGATTTCTAGGCCTGTTGAATATCTATGTGAACTTTAGGATTAGTTTGTCAGTTCACGGAAGGAAGTCAGCTGGAATTTTGATAGAGAATTTGTTGATTTGTAGTGAGTTGCCATTACAACAATATTAAGTGTTTCAATCTGTGAATATGATGTTTCCTTTTATCTATAAATTTTTAAGTATCTTTCCAAAATTATCTGTAGTTTCCACAGTATAAGTTTCGCAGTTTTCATATTGAATTTATTCTTAAATATTTTATTCTTTTGAAGGTATTGTGGTGGGATTGTTTTCATTCTTTCATTCTGGATTCTTTTTTGTAATTGTGTATTATGTGTTTTCTAGTGAATTCCCAAAGATTTTCTCTATATAAGACCATGTCATCTGCCAATGGAGAGAGTTTTAGGCCTTCCTTTCCAATGTGGATTTCTTTATTTTATATTCTTGCCTAATTGGTTTGGCTTGAATCTCCAATAAAATGTTGAATAGAAGTGATGAGAGTTGACCTCCTCATCTCATTCCTTGTCTCATTCCTTGTCTAAAAGAAAGCATTGAGTCTTTCACCATTAAGTGTGATATCACTGTGGGTTTTCTGTAGACTCCTTTTAACCATTCGAGGGAGTTTCCCTCTATTCCTAGTTTACTGAGTATTTTTATCATGAAAGGTATTGGATTTTGTCAAATGATTTTTCTGTGTTTATTGAGATTGAAATCGAGGATGGAGGAGTTAACGTTTCCCTGGGTTAGGATGAAACTGTGCTGATACCCACAAGGTTAATTTGGGAAACAACATGACCGAAGTTTCTGAGTTTGCCTTGCAGAATAGCAGGAGGACCACTGATAAGAGACTAGCTTGCTGACAGCCCTCTGCCTGACTAAGCATCACACAGGAGCTTTGAGAAGCTAAAATGACCAATTTTAAGCTCCACACATCATAGACTAAAGATCTACCACATGCAACACATAGAAACCCCCTGAATTTGCACATGCAGCCTACAAAAAATATGAAAGATAGTTGTTCCTGTGCAGAGGACTCTTAGAACTTCAGCCCCCAAGGCCGCATTCTCTCCTCCCCATCTTATTCCCCAATATATTTTTGAAAAACTGCTTAGAACTGCCTGTAGACAAGCTAATCTGTAACCAGTAGAAAAAATAACTTGTCAGCAGAAAATTTATCTCCTCTCCCTAAACTGTTCCTTCTGTCCCAGATAAGACAATAACTGAGGTTTTCTTAGATTCCTCAGGAATGTTGCATTCAGTAGATCCAGTATAGAGAGGTGCCTAATGTTCTGCGGTCATCCATCACCTGACATTTCTGAGCCCCTCCCAGCTCTGTTTGCCTTATATAAGCCACTCCCAAATCATTTTCCTTTAAGATGGGTTTTTTAGGACCATAGTCCACCATCTTCCCACATGCTAGCTTATCACTTATTAAAGTTCTTTCTCTACCACCACCTGCTTGGCCTTCTATCTTATGGTGAGTAGACTGAGCCCTTGCTTGGTATCAAGATGATCATTCAGGTTTTGTTATTCATTCTATTAATATGGGGTGATATAATAATTGATTTTTCAGCTATTAAAGTGACCTTGCTTTCCTAGGGTAAATCCAGTTTTTCTTGGTTCATAACCCCTTTTGTACATTCCTGGATTCAGTTTGCTAGTATTTTGTAGAGAACTTTGGCATCTACATACATAAGAAATATCAGTCTAGTTTTCTTTTCTGTGATGCTTTTGTGTATTTTTAATATCAGGGCCTATTGAATATCTTGGCAACTGTTTTCTCCTGTTCATTTGGAGGTTATTTTTGGACAATTGATGTTAAATCTTCTCTAAATTTTTATCAGAATTTATCAGTGATGCCCTCTGGTCCTGAGATTTTCTTTGTAGCCAGTTGTATTGATTCCTAATTCAATCTCTTTTTTTGTTATAGACCTATTCAGATTTTCTCTTTCTTTTTGACTCTATGTCTCTCCATGCAGTACATGGCAGACCAGGTTGTTCATTTCTACTAGCTCTTAGTCTACAAGGTGTGGGCAGCCAAGCCCACTACAGGCCATGACCTGCACAGACATGGTCACTGGGCACAGTTGTCTGTGCATGCCCAGCGCAGGCAGCACTAGCTGCTGGCTTATGCTCAGAACCTCTTTTCCAGACAGGGCAGCCTTAGGCTACAGGGTTGACACTGCAACCAGCCACTCTGGCTCTTCCTCCACCAGAAGAGTCCCCTCCAGCCTCTGCTTCAGGAAACTCACCTCCTCATGTTGGGCTACTTTAGCCTGCAATGACAGTACTTCCTCCTTGGCAGCCATGGTGGCCTCTGTCCTCTCAGATTCTTATGTTTGATATATCTTCTGTGGGAAACAATTTATTGATTTAATTTACATTTTCCTAAAGTCATCTTTTGTATGTTATTGGCCAGTTTTACTTCTGTGAGTTGTGTATTCACATGATCCATCCATTTTCATATTGGACTATTTGTCTTTCAGTTTCTGATTTGTAATATTTCTTATTGTACTATGATTACCAACCTTTATCTGTTATGTGTGCTACAGGATAGATTTGAGGAAAATTAATTAAGCTTATATGCATGATTTAACAATATTATCTACTATGGCACTATATTATTTCTATAAAAATATGTCAATTGTTTACAGGAGTCATATGGAAAAATCTGTGATGAACTTTTCCTATAGATCTTCTAGCATCAAAGTATAATTGTGTTTTTAAAATAAATCCATACCTTATGCCAGAAAGTGTTTGTTGTGAGACTTTGATGATGGACTTATTGATGAGTAAAGAGAGGCGTGTTTTTCCCACCTGGACCGCTTGGATCCCAAAGTGATTCCCTGATGTTTATGTCTTAGGAGGGCTGTGAGCATCCTTATGGTTTGATATTCCTATTTCCATAAATATTACATAATTTTTGCATTGTTTGCATCATTATTGATTATGATCAGTTATAGTGTGCCTAGGTTTAGGAAAATCATGATGTATTCTTTTTTTCTCATGCCAATGGATTTAATGTTACTATATTAGATCAATGGGAGGGATGAGACAACAGACTTCTGAGGAAAGAGAAGGTATGAGACATGCTGATCTAGTATGGTTATATAGAATAAGAATCATTATTTCAAACTACCTTCAACAAAGTTGTTGAATTGCTCACATATCTGAAAGTAACTAAGAGATGTTGTGCCTTGTTTTGAAGAAGTGGATATAGGTACACACATATTTGGAGAAAATGAAAATTCAGAAATTCCTTTAGAGAACAGATTCTATATTCTCAAACCAACAATTGAGGCCTTACATCCATTATCAAAGTCTAAAATGAGCATGAAAGCAACCAGGTGAATCTTTTTAAAGGGCTGTGAGGTAAAGAGAATAAGCTAGTGAAACCAAACTCTTTCTTAAATAGCTCATTTGTATAATAGGAAGCAGGTAGCAGTTGTTACATTTCTAAATCCACATGCATCTCACTGGAAAATGGGTTAAACTGGATGAAGGCAAATGTCTTGCCATGTCTTTAGTTAAGGAGTGGTGCTGAGGCTGGATGCACAGTAAAAGCCAGGCAGCACTAGTGGTCTCCCAAAAGGAAATGGAGGGTGAATCATTGTACACAATTCTAACTATTGAATAGTTTCTGTAGCAAAGAATAAAACTACAATGTCTGCACCAGCATGAAGTGAAAATATTGAGCATTTGCACAAAAATATTGATATTGTGAATAGATTACTTAATGTTATTGTGTCCATGTGCAAGGTTTGAAACACAGTTAAGCTCAATAAATTTTTTTGGTATAACTTTTGAATTAGAGTAATAAATGTCATATACCCACACAGTTTTATTTGTATTTTATTTTTTGCCTCTGATTCTCTTTGGCATTGTATAGTTCTAACTCTTAAACAGGTGAAAAATCACTTGTGAAACAAATTTTGATCTAAGAAGCTAATTACGAAAGGTGGTTTTGCCACAAAAGGAAGAGGTCTTTACATGACGACTTCTTACTGGAATTAACTGGAGGAGTTGCATCTATGAGGCATACCAGCTTCAAGCCTCAGATACAACTACTGCCTTTTTTCCTTCTTTCCCATTTTAGCAATCTTCTGGCAACAAAACAGAAAACACTTTGTGATGACAAATATAGCTGTTGCCACACAGGCCAGCAGGAACCCAATCACATCCAAAGAGTGGTACTGGAACCAGGTGAGGTCATGGGAGGCTGGTCGCAGGTGTTTGGCTCCTTTGTGGCGCATGACAAACTCGATCCAGAAGACTGCTCGATCTAGAGGCTTCATTGGCTGATCATGTTGAATTCTTGATAATTTCATAGCATTCTCTTTATATCTAAAGGCAAAACACAAAGAGAGCAACATTGAAAGCAATTTAATTTGCCTAAGCATATCATTCCCATGAAGGGATTTGGAAGTGCCATACATATGTTTCAAAATAAATGTCATAGAATTGCAGAAGAAGTATAATTTTATCTGGGTCTTCATAGAGAGTTTGGTTTCTAAGTTGGAATATTCTGATGACAAATATTTTTAAAAAGTGAAGATGAAGTTAAGGTGAGAAAGTTAAATCCTCTTTTCTAGCAGAGGACATGATAGGAGCCATTCAAAGGGCTTTAGTCAGATGAGAAATGCAATTTTAGGATGATGCTCTTGAAGTTTGTAAAGAATTGTGTCATCGTGGGTAAAATGTCTCCTAACCAATCCCTGTGCTTCTACTCTCCTCTTCGTATCTCTAGTGTCTATTTTCCACCTGGTAGCCAGAATGATTGTTTTCAAACACATGTCAGATTGTAACACTTCCCTGCTTAACATTTCCATCTGGCTTCTCTTCCCATGTACAATAAATTCCAAGTCATCACTTTGGCCTCAGGTCTTACATGGAGAGACCCCTGGCAACCTCCTCTCCAATCATTTTGTCCCCAGCACACTTTCTTGTAGGCACATTGGCCTTGTTTGTTGAAGCTGCCAAATATGTCCCCATTTCAGCACCTTTGCACTTCCTGTCCCTCTCCTGGAGCACCATTCCCTACAATACTCCAAAGCTTGCTTCTAACTCCTGATGGAGGCTTGGGCTTCAGCACCACTTCTCAGAGAGGCTTTTCCTGGCCACACTAATAGCACTCCTAGGCATTGCTTCTGTATTTTTCTTTTTTTAAAATTTGATTTCTAGATTTCTAAATACAATCCATTTTGTAAATATACCTTTTATTCAGTATAAATACATTAGAAAAATGCATATATCCTAACTGAATAGCTCAAAATTTCATAATCAGCTAGAAAATTGTCATGATGTGAATGTACCAATGTATCTAACACATACATATTGATATATGATACTACAAGCTACTAGAAGCTCCCCATTTTCCTGGACGTTTTAGGCACTATCCCTTCTACAAATTAAGTGTTACCATTACTTTTAACATCATAGATTAGTTTTTCTGGTTTGTATATTGGAATCATATAGTAATACTCATTAGTTTTTCTCCTTTCTGTAGCAGTTGTTGGTGTATTCCATTGCTTTGTAGTATCCAATGTAAGAGAGTACCACAGATCATCGCTTCATAAAGATAGGTGGATGTGTGGATTGTAAATAATATTTTGGCCATTTCTACTAATGGATATGTAAATATTCTTGTAAATGTCTTTTCATTTACGTGTTTATACATTTCTGTGGTGTAATACCTAGAAGAGGATTGCTGAGAAGACAGTGTGTGTACAATTATGATTTCTTTGTTGACCCTGAATTATTTAGAAATGCATTGCTTAATTTTCAAAATTTAGAGTTTTTTTAGTTCTTTACTTTTTGATGATTTCTGACTTAATCTTGTCTGTCCAGACAATGTGCTATTTATAATTTGAAAATTTTCAAATACTAAGTCTTAGTTTTGCCTCAGATATGTGGTAAATTTCATTAATTAGTCCATATGTTGTTGAAAATTGCTATACATACATAATATATAGAGATCAAATACGTTACAGTTCAATTTGTGTTCTTCAAACCTTTATGTACTTATTTATTTTGTCATCTTTTTCTATATTATAGAAAAGCATCTTTAAAAACATCCTATTATGACCATAGATTTGTGTGTTTCATTTTATCTACTTTTATTTTGTTTATTTAAAGGATTTATTAGTAGGTGTTACAAATTAATCATTTGTATTGTTGTGAAAGACTAACTTATTTCATTATGAAGTATTTATCTTTTATTTTACTAGTGTTCTGGGCTACTGTGTCTGAGATTAGGATAGCTACATACATCTTTTTATGGTTACTATTGAAATAGATCTTTTCCTACCTTTGTACTTACAATCTTCTTGTACTCTTCTATTTCAGCATGCTTTTTAAATAGTATATGTAGTTAGTTTTTAAAATCCATTCTTACAATCTTTGTCTTTAAATATTTAGTCTGTTTAGATATCGTAAGTATTGACATCTTTATATATATTCACACAAAAACATGTATAGCAATTTTCATAATAGTCAAACATGGAACAACCAAAATCAATGAATTGATAGATGGGTAAATAAAATGTGTTATGTTCTTATCGTAGAATAATATTCAGCAATGAAAGCTACAACAGGGAAGAAAGTAAAAAATATTATCCTATGTGAAAGAAGTCAGTTGCAAAGACCATATACTGCACGGTTCTGAGTATATGAAATGTCCAGAGGGCTAATATATAGAGCCAGAAAGTTGATTAATAGTTGCTTGGCTAGGAGTAAATGGGAAGTGACTTCTAACACATGTCAGGTTACGTTTCGTGGTGATAAAAATGTCTTAAATTTATATTATTTTGGTGATTTCAGAGCTCTGTAAACATGCTACATATATTTGAATTAATAATTTTAAAGTATATAAGTTATATCTCATTATAAATCTGCTAAAATAATGACAATACAATAAATGTTTCATGTGAAGAGGTTCATAGTTTCAGAGATGTTAGGTACTGAATTGAAAAATTTATGATATTTTTTCTAGTTCATCATTCTTTTCTACTTTGGTTCCATAGTACTTTTAAAAATGTTCCCTCCTTATAATTCTCTATGAAACTTTACATTATTGGAGGAAAAAATTGTTGCACCAGTTGGTTACCCATTAAATCTATGGGGTTAAAATACAGCTTTGATAAAAATGTCTGGGGGAAAATAGAAGTAGATTTAAGAATAGTTAAATCATGTTAACAATTTCATAATTAGCCTCTTAAAAACCGTGTTAACTCATATTTGTCATTGGCAAAAGTACCTATCTGTAAATAGTAACTATTAAAAAAAATTGTGATACTCACAATGGGTCATTAATGACTGTCTTCAATGCATTGAGCAAATCTGTACTTGACATTGTGTGGAAGTCCAATCTAACAGCTGCTCCCTTGGTCTTCATGCGAGCAATGTTATCAGGTTGATCCGCAAACAAAGGAATGCCCACCATAGGGATCCCATGGTAGATGGCCTCATAGATGCCATTGGCTCCACCATGAGTTATAAAGGCTTTCGTTTTCAGATGACCTAGGATTGGGTGAATTTCAGCAAATGATTAAGTGTAAGTCAGAATAAAATGAGAATAGGGCAATATAAGACACTGACAGAGGCATTGTATTCTAGATAACAGATTATTGTACACATGAAACTATATTGAAATGTCTTTCAGAGCTCAAAGGAAGAAGCACCTAAGTCTGCTCTAGAGGTAAGTCAAGGCTACATGGAAGACTGATGTATGAATTGTGGATTACAAAATGAATACAAGATTGCCAGGTGGACAATACTGAAAGAGAACACGCTGTATAAAAAAAGAATATGTGGGAAAAAAAAAGGGGGAGGACATATGTTAGAATATATTCTCTTAAAGAAATAGTGAAGTCACTGGATCTGACAAGTAGGTTTTCAAGGCAGCAGGAAGTTGGAGGTGGTGCAGGAATCAGAGGAAGGAAAGGTTACACTTATCTTTTCCCCCTAGCACTGGGAAATAAATATAAGAAAGTTTTTATTTTTGAGATTTCCAGTGATAAACGTTCAATAAATTTGTTTCCTGCTGAACTATTAACATCTGGTTGGAGTTTTCCTCATTTCAGTGTTTATTTTAGAGTCTTACCAAGAAGGTCATTCTGGGGGATCCACTCATAGAGCCGAGTATTTGGCCCTAAGGTATCTGGCTTCTTGCCCTCAAATCTCCATATAACCTGTTAGAGTAAAGAAAATACCTTATTCCATGAGTCAAACTTCTAAGAAATAGCATGTCAGAATGTGTATGGATTAATAGGCATCTAGTTAAACCTTTTTAGCATGACAGATGAGGAAATGAGGACAAGAGATGCTAGGTAACGAGAACTACTAAAACATTGATGTAATAGGATTACTCATCATTCATTTATGTATTTTATATTCAGTGAAGTGTGAGTGTGATCATGATGTTTCACATTTGGAAGAGACAAATGATATTTTCAATGCCCAGTTCAAGTGCATAAAAAGTTTTTAGACAGTCATTATAGTTCCCATGCAAAACATTGCAAATTACTAATGATCTGACAACTTATTTAATTGTTTATTATAGTAGCTTTCAGTTTCCAAATTTAAAATTAGCCTGCTTATTTCTTTTTGAGTGTTTAGAGAAGTGGCTTACTTATATGCACTTGTTCCATAAGTTATTTTATTAGAGTTTTACACCTTTTGATTTACAAAAAGGGAAATGTATGTAATCAGCTATTTGTGAGAAGGAAATAATTTTGATTATTAACAATTTATTATGGAATGTAAGTAATTTCTGCTTTGGAAGTATGTTTAGCTTCTTTTAAATGACTGATTATTAATCACTACTTCCATGAAAATTTTCAAGTAGTAATTTTTTTACATGAATCCAGAGGATTATCACTGTTGCTAGGTTTGAAAATTCTTTAAATGTTGAAAAGAAGAGCCTCTTGGTACTTGATAAATAACAGTAAAGCTGTTGAAAAAAATTGAATATGATGATGATGCTAAATTTAGTCAAGTGTTAACACTTTAGGGATGCACTCCAAACATTGACACCATTGATTTTAATATGGTTTCTTATAACCAAGCCATTTCCAAATCGGGTACCAAAATTAGGTACAGATATTATAACTCCCAAGCAATCCTCATAAGCTGGACTCTAATTTACCAGTGTTAACATGTATTTTCAATGTGAGTCTTAAAGTAACTTTAGTTCTCAGCAAATTAGCATAGATAATAAGCAGAAAGCTATATCAGTTAGGAAACTAAAAAAGTAGTTTAAAAATGCCCAGAGACTCCAGGTATGTTCTATATATTAGAAATAATTTACTAGCATATTTTATGTAGAAGGGGCATCTGAAACTTTCTCATGCTAGCCTTGCTTCTAGTTGACTCCTTTTTATATTCCCTTTTCCTTCTTCAACCAGGAGAAGTTATTTTTCAGATGGTTTAGTAGCAGAGTCTCTGCAGAGCCACATTTTATAAAACACCTTAAGGGCTGGCCCACCTCCACCCTTTCACTTATGTTTACTTGTTTCAGACTTTAGCAGGCCCAGTCCATGAGAGCGGTTTTTTCTCTTTCTTTTTTTCCAGTTGGTTTTTCTCTCTTTCTAAATCATCATGACTGGATAGGTACTTGGATGTAGCTTGTGGAGCCCTGGCCATCTTTTCTCTGCATTGCACCCTGAAAAGCACACCAAATAGGCCTATACAAAATTGAGGGGAAGTAAAAGAGGCCTAGATTACCTGGCAAGCCTAAACTTCAGGATGCCTTTCAGACTGTTATCATTTCTTGCTTAACGTTACTGTTAAAATTTAACTCCCTCCTGAGAACACCTGTAGCGTGTACAGTGCCCTCAGGAATCCTGCGGGGAAAAGGAGCAAATGACAGGGCAGCATTTGATGATATCTGTATGGGCCTGCAATATCATTATAATACCAAAATTTCATGTTGCACCTCTTAAATCTATCTATTTCTGATCTCAGTGTTAATGCCAAAGTTATTGTCAATCAAAAACACCTTTTGCACTGTTGGCACCTGCCATATGTACTTAAGTTTATGCTCATATCTGAGATAAATTAAATCTGTCATAATACAGTGTAGTTTATCTTTCATTCAGGAAATTTCTGTAATCAGACCCTTTGCAAAATTTAACAGATGCGGTAAATCGTTGTCCACTATAAGGTGCATTATCTCACCTTTTGTGGAATCTGGGCAAGGGCTGATGCAATCACATTGGCCCTTTCTTCTGTCATGTTAGCAATCATTGACCCAAGAGTAAACACCACAATGCCATTTTCTCCAGAGCTCTGGACAAACTCTTCCATTTCCTGTGAAGAAATAATTTGCTCCATCACAAAAGCGCAGCAGCATAGCAAGCACTATTGAAAGAATTGCTCGAACAACTAAGGAAAGAAAATCATGTATTATCAGGAATTACTAGACCAGTGCCTGTTTATTTTTAATCGTGGTAAAATATACATAACATAAAATTTACTGTCTTAACCATTCCTAAGTGTACAGTTCAGTAGTATGTACATTATCATTGTTGCACAACCAATCTCCAGAACTTTTCATCTTGCAAATTGAAACTATACCTGTTATACAATAATTCCCTGGCAACTGTCATTCTACTTTCTGTTTCTATGAATTTGATCAGTCTAGACAAGTTATATGAGTGAATCACACAATATTATTTGTTTCATGAGTGGCCTATTTCACTTAGCCTAGTGTCCTTAAGGTTCAGTCATGTTGCAGCATGTGTTAGAATTTTCTTCTATTTTAAGGCTGAGTAATATTCCATTGTTTGTAACTACCACATTTTGTTTGTTAATTCATCCATCAATTGACACTTGGGTTACTTCCACATTTTTGAGAATAGTACTGCTATGAAGATGGGATGCATATATCTCATCGGGATCCTAATGTCAATTGTGTTTGATAAACACTCCAAAGAGGAATTGTTGGACCTTACAGTAATTCTATTTTTAATTTATTCAGGAACCACTATTCTGTTTTCATCACTGGCTGTCAATAACAGACCTAATCCTTCAGTTCCTTTGGAATGATGCTATTGATATGAGATTGATTTCCTTTATTACATATATTTGTATGAATATGTGCAATTGTGTGTCTGTATAAGCAAGAATTGAAATGGAGCCAGTACACAGTAGTGCAGAGGAAATGCTCTTAGACAGTATTATACTTAGACTCTCCATTTACACTGTTATTAATTACTAATATAGACTCTCAGAAGGAAGCCACAGAGCAGAATCTTAACTCACCTTTGATTCTTTATTGTTAAATCACTTGTGTTTATTTTGGGCATGTTTTCCGGAGGATTATTTTAGTTTAGTCATTAGTATTTTATTTCTCTGACCATGAGCACTAAGAAAAAGTTTGTTATGATTTGGATGATTTTACATCTTTTTTCACTCAGCTCTGTAATAGTTTATACCTCTCCGTATCTTTGTCAATATGACCCAAGCTCCACCCCAAAATCATTCTTTAAAGGCTAGAGAATTGCTGTCATTCATGAATTTGTATGACTGTTGGAGTTTCTGTGAAACCAGCCCTAAGATTCCTATTTAAAATCCAGAAATATACATCTATATTACTTGTTTGAGTGATAATGTTTCTGGTTTCTTTTTGTATGACACCTTTTGCACTGAAATCATATTGTAAAATGGATGTCGTTGTAGAATGTGCTATGTGTAACTGGCTGTGAGGGGACCTCATCATCACCTGCCTGAGTCCCCCAGATAGCACCTGCCCCACAGTGGGGGAGGTACAGCAGAGCTTTTTGCAGCAGACATCTGGTCACCCTCTTGCCTGGAATTGTTTCTGAGCTATACTTACTTGTAGGCCTATATTCTTGCCAATTTAAAATCAATTTGTTACTTATGTACTGGAATAACCCTTACTGGTCAGTATAATCTCTCATAAAAAAATGTAAATGAGCTCAAAGTTTCCCAGATATCTCGTCAAAACTGCATGCTTATCCGTTTTTTTTTTTTTTTCTGTCCTTCCATTTTAAATTCATTACTTGTTCTTTTCTCTCTGGAAAATAATGATGTAACCCTTCCAATAAGGAGTATACTTTCTGATCCTAATCATTGTTGTTCGATGATCCCTGCTGGATGCTCTTTAGTATTGTAGTCTTTCCTTATTATAATACTCATCACACAGTTTTAATTGCATGCTTATATTCTATCTTTCCAAGTAGAATGTTAGGTGTGTATGGGGAAAAATTGTGTCTACACTGCTTCTCTGCATACCCAGCATTTATCTCTGGACTATGCTAGTCATTTTAAGAATATTCTTTAAACGAGTGACTGATACTTTCTTATGTGTTGAGTAATGAGGCGTTAAGTTAACTGACCCTATTCCCAAAGTCTTCCAGGTATAATACTTTATTCTGTAATCATAATGAAATTCAGATTCTTGTAATGGTATTGAAATATATGACTTTATAATAGCAGGTCACTTTACCCAGCTTCCCATAACTCTCTCACTGTAATCAAACATTCTAAATGAAGGACACAGAATCATTTCTACTGAAAATGCAAAGTCAGCAAATCAGACAAACTGGAACAGGTCACCTTAGGCAGGGGTTTGGCAGGTTTGCAGTGAAATCCTCCAATATATTCAAAATGTGGTAAGAATGGGCGAGGAAATTCAAAATCCCAATAGTTTCGAACAAGCCACATTTCAGCTTTCTTCATTGACTCATACAATGTAGTGGGTCTTCCTGAAGGGAAAACAAACCAAAGCAATGTAGAGGAAATGAGAGCATTGTAAGGTGAATACACCAGGTAATTTTCTGAAAGGAGCTTGGAATGATATAGCCAAAGATGTGTAAAAGTGTCTGTGGTTTCATAAGACAAATATGTGTGTGTATATATATATAATATACCTTTTTATATATGTTGTTCATATATATGAGAAAGTGTAAGAAACTTTCATTTCTAGCATTGCATCAGTGCATTCAGAATCAAAAACAATTGTTAAACCTAAGCCACTAAAGAATTAAACATGCATTTGTTTATTCTGTAAAGCTGCAAAAGTGATTGGTGCAAATGTAAACAATGATTTCAACTGCTCAGTCAATTAACCCTACCATACCCATGGAAACACCTTTCCCTAGATTACTCAGTCACATTTCTACAATTTAGCAAGCTATTGCCATGATCCTAGATTTTCCAGGTAAACTGTGAGTTGTTTGAAACTATGGCTGCTCCTGCATTTGGTTCATGTTAGGAGCTTAACAATATTTGCATATTGAATAAATGTCATTGCAAAACAGAATGTTTTCATAAAGGATAGATGTGCTCACCCTTAAATTTTGCTCACTAACTTTCATGGTGAGACATTGTTTTAAAAAATATAGACTAATAACTTATGTCCACCTCTTGACAATATTTTAGGTTTTTAAAACAGATGATTTGTAAGTTCTTTGTGAAGGAATGTGTAATCACTAGAAACTCAAATTATAGTTTCATGTGTCTGAGATAGAGCCGTTATATCTTTCAGTTGTGAAGGAATCCCTCAGGTAATAGGGCAAAATCATTTATTTTTTAAAGGAATCTAAACAAACAAGGGGAGGCAATTTGCTGAAGGCTCCCTAGTCCACTGTGGTAGAAATATGTAACTCCTCAATTGATGTGTTTTCTTTGATCAAGAAATTTAGTGAAATTTCTAATGACTTTCACTGAAGATAAAAAAAAATTATAGTAAAATTGGTATGTAGGATGAACAGGCAGAGTACAGAGGGGTATTAGAGCCATGAACCTACACTGTATGATATCATAATGGTGGACATATGATATTATATTATAAACTCATAGAATGTACAATACCAAGGGAAACCCCTAATATAAAATATGGACTTTGGATGATAATGATGTGTCAAAATAATTCCATCAATTGAAACACGTGTACTTCTCAGGTGGTGGATCTTGATAATAGGGAAAGCAATGCATGAGTGGGAACAGGGTATATACAGAAAATTTCTACTCATTATTGCTGTGGACCTAAAACTCCTCTATGCAAGAAAACCCCTTACAAACAAACAAATAAATAACAATGGGTATGTGGTTGTTTAAAGACCTCCTCAGTGCTTTAATTTTTGGTTAATGATTTCCTGGGGTCTCCTGTACTAGTGATGGTTTCTAACTGACCCTATAATTTAAGCATTTCTACAATATTTGTGAGTTTGAGAGATCATTTTGTATTTTTATTTCAACATTTACTTATACAAGTCAGATTCCTCTGACTTTATGCAAACTCACCTTCCAGGCACTAGGAAAGTTAGGGCTTCAAGCTACCAACTAAAAACATGACTTACCTAGTATTTCACTGTAGAACTGATTCCATCTCTTCTCATTAAGTGTTTGGAACCAAAAATCAAAATAAACCATATATATCATACTTTTTACCCTCTCCATGAATGTCATTCGATCACTTAATTCTGACATGACAATAGGTACGTAGGACGGAGGGTATGGAAGTCCTCCACTATACTTTTCAATTTTATGGCCTGGAAAGAAGCGGATACTGTACATTAAAGGTACTTTCAGTAGCTCAGCCACCAGCTCACCACAGGGTCCAACAGCATCTGCGAGAATGAGATCAAACCTTGATTCTTGGAGTTTTGTGATAAGTTTCTTGTTCAAAACTACATCTTTACAGAGCTTTTCAATACAATTGGAATATTCCCAAAGGAGTTCTTGCAGTAGTGGAAAATGTGTCCAAAATGTATCTTTTATCAGATCTGTCCATTTGTCGATCAGTTCTCTGAAAAGCACCTCAAAATCATGTTTTGTTAAAGATGTAGGGAAAATCTCAAATTTAATAGCAGATGGTTTGCTGGGATCAACAAGAATGGAAGCTGAAGATGTCAGAACAATCACTTCATGACCTCTCTGGACAAGTTCATCCAGGATTATTTTCAAATTCATCCAATGGCTATATTCTGTGGGCCACACCAGCATCTTTCCACCACTCCCAGGACTAAAGTAACAACTCAGCTGTAGCAGCAGCAGAACTGAAATCCATTTCACAGACATCCCGGTGGATCTCAATGATTCTCTTCAAATTACTAGTCCCTTCTACCATTGCTCAGGCTTATATTCAAGGAGAAATCAATCAGGAAGTTAAAATATAACTGCTACACCCCAAGGTAAATACATTATATGAATGGTCAGAGCATTTGGATAGCAAGCGGAAAAAGTAAACGGTAGAGGACTTGGTTTGTATACATGTATTTAAAGTCTGTTTTAAGATTAAAAGTTCTGTCATCCACGACGTGGTTATGCGTATGTGTATGTGTATGTGTAAATCACCTGTATATAGAAGACTGTCAAGAATAGTGGCAAGTGAGAGGCTACTACATCTGCAGTCTTCTTGAACTTTAAAGGATATAATCCAATAGCTCATTGTTTATTCACAGAATTGTGCAACTACCACAATAATCAATTTAAGAGCCTTTTCATCATCCATAAAGAAACCTTTACCCTTTAGATGTAACTCCCTAAGCTCTGCCTCCCTCAAGCCCTATCCAACCATTAATCTAGTTTCTGTCTTTAGATTTCCCTATTCTGGGCAGTTTCTGAAAATGGAATCATGCAATATGTGGTCTTTTGTGACTGACTTCTTTCATTTAGCATAATGTTTTAAAGGTTCATCCATGTTGTCACAAGTCAGGGCTTCATTTCTTTTTATTGGCAAATAATATTCCATAGTATGGATAGCTCATATTTTGTTTATTCATTCTTCAATTGATCAACATTTTTTCCACATATTTTGGCTGTTATGAATAATGTTTATTAACATGCATGTAAAAGGTTTGAGTGGACATGTTTTCCTTTCTTTTGCATACATATCTAGAAGTAGAATTTCTGGGTCATATGGTAACTCTATGTTTCACCTCTGAGGATATGGCATATCATTTTCCAAAGCGAATGCACCATTTTCCATTCCCACTAGCAATAAGAAATGGTTCCCATTTCTCTATATCCTTGCCAGTACTTGTCATTGTTTGTCTCTGCAATTATAGGTATGCTAGTGGGAGTTCAGTCGTATCTCGTTGTGGTTTGAGTTACTTTTCCTTGATGTTAATAATGCTAAACGTCTTTTCACATGCTTGCTCAACATGTGTACGTCTTTTGGGAAGAATATCTATTCACAATCTTTGTCAATTTTTTAACTGAATTATTTGTCTCCTTATTTAATTATAAGAGCTTTTAAAAATATATTTTGGATATAAATCCTTTATGAGATTTATGATTTCTAAATACATCTTCAATTATGAGGGCTGTCTTTTCACTTTCTTGATGGTGTCCTTTATAAAGCAAAAGTTTTAAATCTTGGTGAAGTCCAGTTTCTCTATCGGTAATTTGGTTGTTGTGCTCTTGGTGTCATATTTAAGAAACCACCGCCAAATCCAATATCATAAAGTTTTCTGTATGTTTTTCCTTGGGAGTCTTATCGCTCTATTTTTACATTTAAGTTTTGATCCATTTTGAGTAATTTTTGTGTATGGTTTGAAGTAGGTGGTCCAACTTCATTCTTTCCCATGTGGATAATCAGTTTCTCCTGAAGAATTTATGTAAAAGAGTGTTCATTTCCTTGTCAAAAATCAATTGACCATCAATGTGTGAGTATATTTCTGGATTCTAATATCTAGTTTCTTGATTTTTTTTCTTATGTGCGTATCTGTATCATACTCTCTTGAATAGCGTAGTTTGTAGTTGGCTTTGAAATGAATTAGCATTATTTCTCCACTTTGTTCCTTTTTTTCCCCAAGATCGTTTGATGATATTTAGGTCCATTGAATATCTATGTGAATTTTAGGATTAGTTTGTCAAATCATGCAAAGAAGTCAGCTGAGATTTGGATAGAGATTGTGTTGAATCTGTATATCAAATGTAGAATTGCCATTACAACAACATTGTGTTTTGATACTAGAATATGAGATGTATTTCCTTTTATTTAGATCTTTTTAAACACATTTCCACAATGTTTTATAGTTTGTAAGTTTTGAAATTGTCTTGTTAAATTTATTGCTAAGCATTTTATTCATTTGGTGCTATTGTACAGTCATGAGTTGCATATCGATGTTTCAGTCAACGGTGGACCGCATATACAATGGTGATCCCATAAGATTTTACCATGTAGTCTAAGTGTATAGCAGGTTGTGCCATCTAAGTTTGTGTAAGTGCAGTCTTTGCTGTTCTCACAGTGACAAAATTGCCTAACAATGCATTTCTCAGCATGTATCCCTGTTATAAAGCAACTATGACTATGGTGGGATTGTTTTCTTCATTTCGTTTGGGATTGTTTATTGCAATTTTATATTGTATATTTTCTAGTGAATTCCCAAATATTTTCTCTCTATATAATCATTTCATCTGCCAGCAGAGGTATTTCATGTCTTCTTTTCCAATGTGGATTTCTTTATTTTATGTTGTTGCCAAAAGTCTTGGCTTGAAACTCCAAAAAAATGTTGAATAGAAGTGAGAAGATCTCCTCATCTTGTTCCTCGTCTTAGAAAAAACCCATTCAGTGTTTCACCATCAAGTATGATGTCATCTGTGGCTTTTTTTTTTTTTTTTTTTTTTTTGGTGAGGAAGACCAGCCCTGAGCTAACATCCGTTACTAGTCCTCCTCTTTTTTTGCTGAGGAAGACTGGCCCTGGGCTAACATCGTGCCCATCTTCCTCTACTTTATATGGGACGCCGCCACGGCATGGCTGACAGGCAGTGCGTCGGCGGGCGCCCGGGATCCGAACCCGCGAACCCCGGGCTGCCAAGCGCGGACGAAACCGCTGCGCCACCGGGCCGGCCCCTCATCTGTGGCTTTTTTTAAAATGCATTTTACCTATTGGAGGAAGTTTCCCTCTATTCCTAGTTTACTGAGTATTTTTATCACGCAATGTATTGGATTTTGTCAAAAGATTTTTCTGTATTTACTGAAATGACCATGCAGTTTTTGTCCTTCATTTTATTGATAATGGTGTAGTATATTAATGATTTTTCAGTTGTTCAAGCAACTTTGTGTCCTGGGATAAATTCCAGTGTTTCTTGGTGTATAATCCCTTTTGTATATTTCTGATTTTGGTTTGCTTGCATGTTGTCAAGCACTTTTGTGTCTACATTCATAGGAGATATTGGTCTGTAGTGTTCTTTTCTTGTGATGTCTCTGCGTGTTTTCAATATTAGGGCTTTGTTGAATATACTGGTAAGTGTTTCCACCGTTTGTACTTTTGGGAGGATCTTTTTGAAGAATTGATATTAATTTTTGGTCAGATTCATCAGTGAATCCATCTTGGTATGAGCTTTTCTTTGTAAGTAGCTTTTTGATTATTAATTTAATCTTTTTCTGTTATTCAGATTTTCTCTTTGTTTTTGAGTTTATTTAATAGATGATCTTGTCTGCACCTACTAGGACTGGAGTTTCTTTTTTTTTTTAATTGAAGTATAAGTAACATACGATATCATATTAGTTTCAGATGTACATCATAGTGATTTGATATTTATATATATTATGAAATGATCACCAAAAGTCTAGTTACCATCTGTCATCATACAAAGTTAATAAAATATTTTTGACTACATTCCCTACACTACTTATTACATCCCTGTGACTTATTTTATAACTAAAAGTTTGTACCTCTTAATCCACTTCACTTATTTTGCCTGCCTGCAAATCCCCTTCCTCTCTGGCAACCACCAGTTTGTTTTCGGTATCTATGAGCCTGTTTCTGTTTGGTTTTTTTTTGTTCATTTGTTTTGTGTTTTTGAGTCTATGTATTAGTGAAGTCATATAGTAATTGTCTTTCTCTATCTGACATTTTATTTAGAATAATACATTTTCCCATCCGTGTTGTTCTATCGCAAGATTTTATTCATTTTTATGGCTGAAAAATATTCATTCTCTCTCTATATATGTAATGATATATATATATATATATATATGTATCTCACATCTTTATCCATTCATATATCAATGGACACCTTGATTGCTTCCCTATTTTGGCTATTGTAAATAATGCTGCAATGAACATAGGAGTACATATATTTTTTCAAATTAATATTTTTATTTCTTTCAGATAAATACCCAGAAGTGGAGTAGCTGGATTGTATGGTCATTCTATTTTTAATTTTTTGAGGAAACTTCATACTGTTTTCCATAATGCCTGCACTAATTACATTCCCACCAACAGCGCATGAAGGTTTCCTTTTTTCCACATCCTCACTAACACTTGTTATTTTTGTCTTCTGTAATAGCCATTCTTGTCTGTGTGAAGTGATGTTTCATTGTGATTTTGATCTGATTTCCCTGGTGATTAGTGATGCTGAGCATCTTTTCAAGTGCCTTTTGGCCATCTATATGTCTTCTTTGGAAAAATGTCTACTTAGGTCCTCTGTCACTTTTTTACTTAGATTGTAGGTTTTCTTGATGTTAAG
This sequence comes from Tapirus indicus, assembly GCA_031878705.1. NCBI lineage: Eukaryota > Metazoa > Chordata > Mammalia > Perissodactyla > Tapiridae > Tapirus > Tapirus indicus. The sequence goes on from CM062919.1 coordinate 52,833,446, forward strand.
TTGTATAAGTTCTTTGTATATTTGAATATTAATCCCATATCAAATATATGATTTCCAAATGTCTTCTCCCATTCAGTAGGTTGCCTTTTAGTTTTGTTGATGGTTTCCTTCAACTTACTGTACAAAAACTTTTTAGCTTGATGTAGTTCCATTGGTTTATTTTTTCCTTAATACAATTGCCTAAGGACGCTGGTCCAAAAAAACAAATTACAAAGACCAATGTGAAAGAGTGTGCTACCTGTGTTTTCTTCTAGGAGTTTTGTGGTTTCAGGTCTTACATTCAGATCTTTAATCCATTTTTCAATATTTTTGTATATGGCACAAGGTAGTGGTTCAGTTTCATTCTTTTGTATGTAGTTCGGTTTTCCCAACACTATTTATTGAAAAAACAGTATTTTCCTCATTGTATATTCTTGCCTCCTTTCTCATAGAATAATAACCATATATGCATGAGTTTATTTCTGGGCTCTCCATTTTGTTCCATTGATCTATGTGTCTGCTTTTGTGCAGGACCATACTATTTTGATTACTACAGCTTTGTAATATAGATTGAATCAGGCAAAGTGATACCTCCATCTTTGTTCTTCTTTCTCAAAATTACTTTGGCTATTATGGGTAATTTGTAATTCCATAAAAATTTTAGAATTCTTTGATGTAGTTCTGTAAAAAATGCCATTGGTATTTTGATAGGGATTGCATTGAATCTGTAGATTGCTTTGGGTAGTGCGGCCATTTTAAGGGTACTAGTTCTTCCAATCGATGAACACAGTATGCCTTTGCATTTACTTGTGTCATCTTCTATTTATTTTGTTAATATCCTGTAGTTTTCAGAGAACAGGTCCTTCACTCCTTGGTTAAATTTATTCCTAGTGTATTTTATTCTTTATCAAAAAATATTTCATGGGGCTGGTCTGGTGGCGTAGCGGTTAAGTTTGCATGCTCTGCTTCGGTGGCCTTGGGTTTCGCAGGTCTGGATCCCAGGCGCGGACAGATGCAACGCTTGTCAAGCCATTCTGTGGCAGCGTCTCATATAAAGAAGAGGAAGATGGGCATGGATGTTAGTCCAGGGCCAGTCTTTCTGTGAAAAAAAAACTAGGAAGATTGGCAACGGATGTTAGCTCAGGACTAGTCTTTCTCACACACACACACACACACATAAATATTATTGAGCTCATATTGGCTTATAACATTGTATAAATTTCAAATGTACATAATTATACTTCTTTCTGTATAGACTGCATCATGTTCACCACCAATAATCTAGTTTTTATACATCACCAGACATATGTGCCCCTTTACCCCATTCACCCTCTCCCCTCCCCTTCCCCTCTGGTAATCACCAATCTGTTCTCCTTATCCAAGTGTGTGTTTGTTTATCTTCCACATATGAGTGAAATCATGTGGTATGTGTCTTTCTCTGTCTGACTTATTTCACTTAGCATAATGCCCTCAAGTTCCATCCATGTTGTCGCAAATGGCATGATTTTGTCTTCTTGTTTTTGGCTGAATGGTATTCTAGTACCTATATATATACATATATATACATATACATATACATCTTCTTTATCCACTCATTTGTTGATGGGCACTTAGGTTGCCTCCATGTCTTGACTATTGCAAATAAAGCTGCAATGAACCTAAGGGTGCATATATCTTTTAGAATTATTAATATCATGTTCTTTGGATAAATTCCCAGTAGTGGAATAGCTGGATCACATGGTAGTTCTGTTCTGAATTTTAAAAAATATCTCCATACTATTTTCCACAGTGACTACTAGTTTGCAGTCCCACCGGCAGCATATGAGGGCTCCCTTTTCTCCACATCCTCTCCAAAACTTGTTATTTCCTGTCTTGTTAATTTCACCCATTCTGATGGGTTGAGGTGATATCTCAGTGTAGTTTTGATTTGCATTTCCCTAATAGTGAGGTTGAACATTTTTTCATGCACCTGTTGGCAACCTATATATTCTCTTTGGAAAAATGTCTGTCCATATCCTGTGCTCTTTTTTAAACAGGTTGTTCATTTTTGTTGTTGTTGAGTTGTGTGAGTTCTTTGCATATTTTAGAAATTAATTCCTTGTCATATATATGATTTGCAAATATTTTCTCCTACTTGATGTATCTTTTTGTTTTGTCGATGGTTTCTGTTGCCATGCAGAATTTTTCAGTCTGATGTAGTCCCATGTGTTTATTTTTTCTTTTTTTCCTTTGCCTGAGTAGACATGGTATATGAAAAATACCACTAAGACCGATGTGAAAGAGCATACTGCCTATATTTGCTTCTAGTAGCTTTATGGTTTCAGGTGTCACATTTAAGTCTTTAATCCATTTTGAGTTAATTTTTGTGTGTGGTGCAAGATAATGGTCTACTTTCCTTCTTTTATTTGTGGCTGTCCAGTTTTCCCAACACCATTTATTGAAGAGACTTTCCTTTCTCCATTGAGTGTTCTTGGCTTCTTTGACAAAGATTAGCTGTCCATAGATGTGTGGTTTTATTTCTGGGCTCTCAATTCTTTTCCATTGATCTGTGTGTCTGTTTTTGTGCCAGTGCTGTGTTGTTTTGATTACTATAGCTTTGTAGCACATTTTGAATTCAGGGAGTGTGATTCCTCCAGCTTTGCTCTTTTTCTCAGGATTGCTTTGGCTATTTGGGATCTTTTGTTGTTCCACATAAATTTTAGGATTCTTTGGTCTATTTCCATGAAGAATGTCATTGGGATTCTGATTGGGATTGCATTATATCTGTAGTTGGCTTTAGGTAATATGGACACTTAAACCATGTTTATTCTTCCCATTCATGAGCATGGAATATATTTCCATTTCTTTATGTCTTCTTTAATTTATTTTAATAATGTCTTATAGTTTTCAGTGTATAGGTCTTTCATGACCTTGGTTACATTTATTCCTAGGTATTTCATTCTTTTTTGTGATCGTAAATGGTATTCTTGACTTCTCTATCTGCTAGTTCAGTGTTAGCGTATAGAAACATATCTAGTTTTTGTATGTTGACTTTGTATCCTGCAACTTTACTCTATTTGTTGATTATTTTTAAGTTTTTTTGGAGGATTATTTAGGGGTTTCTGTATAGATAGAATAATTTCATCTGCAATTGGTGACAGTTTCACTTCTTCCTTTCTAATTTGGATCCCGTTTATTTCTTTTTCTTTCCTAATTGCTCTGATTAGAAATTCCACTACTATTTTAAATAAAAATGAGATTGTGGTCATCCTTGTCTTGTTCCTGTTTTGGGGGAATGGCCTTCAGTTTTTCTCTGTTGACTATGATGTTGGCTCTAGGTTTTTCATATATGGCCTTTATTATGTTAGTACTTTCCTTCTATGTCCATTTTCTTTAGAGTTCTTAATCATAAATGGGTGTTGCATCTTGTCAAGTGCTTTCTCTGCATCTATTGAGAAGATCATGTAATTTTTATTCTTCATGTTGTTAATGTGGTGTATTACATTGACTGATTTTTGTGGGTGTTGAATCCTATTTGCATCCTTGGAATAAATTCCATTTGATTGTGGAGTAGGATCCTTGTAATGTATTGCTGTACTTGATTTGCTGATACTTTGTTGAGGATTTTTGCATATATCATCATCAGCAATATTGCCCTGAGGTTTCCTTTTTGTGTTGCTCTTGTCTGCTTTTGGTATCAGGATAATGTTGGCCTTGTAAAATAAGTCAGGCTGTGTCCCATCCTCTTCAAATTTTCAGAAATTTTAAGAAGGATAGGAATTAAATCTTCTTTGAATGTTTGGTAGAATTCACCAGAGAGGTTTTCTGGCCCTGGACTTTTGTTTCTTGGGAGGATTTTGATTACTGTTTCAATCTCCTTGCTTGTTATTGGTCAATTCAGATTCTCTCTTTCTTCTTGATTCAGTTTTGGGAGGTTGTATGATTCTGAGAATTTATCCATTTCTTCCAGGTTATCTGGTTTGTTGGCATATAGCATTTCATAGCATTCTTTTATAACTCTTTGTATTTCTGTGGTGTCCATTGTAATTTATCCTCTTTCACTTCTGATTTTATTTATTTGAGTCTTCTCTCTCATTTTTTCTTAGGAGTCTGGATAAGGGTTTGTCAATTTTATTTAGCTTCTCAAAGAAACAGCTTTTAGTTTCATTGACCCTTTCTATTTTTTTTTTTAAATCTCTATTGTGTTTATTTCTAGTCTGATTTTTATTATTTATTTCCTTCTGCTGACTTTGGGCTTTGTTCTTAATTTTCTAGTTCTTTTAGGTTCAGGGTAAGCTTGCATATTTGAGTTTTTTCTTGTTTGTTGAGGTAGGCTTGTATTCCTATAAATTTCCCTCTTAGAACTGCTTTTGTTGCATCCCATAAGTTTTGGTATGTTGTGTTTTCATTTTCACTTGTCTCTAGATAATTTTTGATTTCTCCTTTGTTTCTTCCTTGATCCACCCATTATTCAGTAGCATATTGCTTAGTCTTCACATATTTGTGACTTTCCCAGTTTTTTTCTTGTAATTGATTTCTAGTTTCATAGCATTGTGATGAGAAAAGATGGTTAATGTGATTTCATTCTTCTTAAATTTATTGAGGCTTGCTTTGTTTCCCATCAAATGGTTTATCTCTGAGAATGTTCCATATGCACTTGAGAAGAATGTGTATTCCGGTGTCTCTGGATGGAATGTACTATGTATATATCAACTAAGTCCACCTGGTCTAGTGTTTCATGTAAGGCCACTGTTTCCTTGTTGACATTCTGTTGGGATGGTCTATCAATTGATCTAAGTGGGGTGTTACAGTCCCCTACTACTATTGTGTTGTAGTCATTTTCTCCCTTTAGGCCTGTTAATAGTTGCTTTATATACTTTGGTACTCCTGTGTTAGATGCACACATATTAATAACTGTTATATCTTCTTGGTGAAATGTTCATTTTATCATTATATAATGGCCATCTTAGTCTCTTGTGTTTTTTTTTTATTTTGAAATCTGCTTTGTCTGATATAAGTATGACTATACTGGCTTTCTTTTGTTTGCCATTGGCCTCGGGTATCATCTTCCATCCCTTCACTCTGAGCCTATGTTTGTCTTTACCGTTGAGTTGTATTTCCTGGAGGCAGCATATTGTTGGGTCTTGTTTTTAACCCATCCAGCCACTCTTTGTCTTTTGATTGGTGAATTCAATCCATTTACATTTAGAGTGATTATTGATATATGAGGGCTTAATACTGCCATTTTATCTCTCATTTTCTGGTTGTTCTATATTTCCATTGTTTCCTTTCCCTTGAATTTCTGACTGCCATTTCAGTTCGGTGGTTTTCTCTGATGGCCTTCTGAGTTTTCTCTTTCTTTATGATTTGTGACTCTTCTCTGATTTGTTGTTTTGGGGTTATCATGAGGTTTGTATAAAAGATCTCATAGATGAGATAGTCCTTTTTCTGATAGCCTCTTATCTCCATTAACCTATGCATGTTCTATCCCTTTTCTCTTCCCATTCTATGTTTTTGCTGTTACAAATTATTCTTTTTTGTCTTGAGTTTGTGACCAAATTGAAGTGTTTATTGTTGTTTTTGATGCTTTCTTTCCTTTCATCCTTTAATTTATAATAAGTTTTTGCTACCCTATTCTGATATAAAGCTGTAATTTTCTAATTTTGTCTATTTATGTCCTTGCTGAAAGCTTTGTAAACCTTTGCCTTTTTGTTTCAGGCAGGAGAGCACCCTTCTCCGTTTCTTTTAAGGCAAATCTAGTGGTGATGAATTCCCTCAGCTTTTGTTTTTCTGGTAAAGTTTTTATTTCTCTGTCATACCTGAAGGATAATTTCACTGGATAGAGTATTCTTGGCTGATAGTTTTTATATTTCAGTATTTTGAATATATAATTCCACTGTGCTCTCCTAGCCTGTAGTGTTTCTGCTGAGGAATCCACTGAAAGCCTAATGGACATTTCTTGTGGGTTATTTTCTTCTCTCTTGCTGTCCACTATATTTTTTCATTGTTATTGACTTTTGACAGTTTTACTATTATATGCCTTAGAGAAGGCCTTTTTGCTCTGACATAATTAGGAGTTCTAGTAGCTTCCAGTACTTGTATATCCAGTTTTTTCCCCAGGTTTGGGAAGTTCTCAGCTCTTATTTTTTTGAATAAGCTCTCTATTCCTTTCCCCCTCTCTTCTCTCTCTGGGATACCTATAATCATATGTTACTTTTCCTAACTGAGTCAGATATTTCTTGTTTAATTTGTTCATTTTGCAAAAAATCTTAGTTCTCTCTCCTCTTCTACCTGGGTCATTTCTAGGTTTCTATTGTCCAGCTCATTGATTCTCTCCTCCATAAAGTCTGATCTATTTTTTATGCTTTCTAGATTATTTATTTCATTAATTATGTTAATCTCCAGAATTTCTGTTTGTTTTTTTTTTTTTTTTTTTAGAGCTTCAATCTTTTTGGTGAACTATTCATTCTGTTCATTAACATTATTCCTAAGCTTATTGAACTGTCTTTCTGAGTTTTCTTGTAAGTTTTTGAGTTTCTTTATGGAACCCCTTTTGAATTCTCTGTCATTCAGATTGTAATCTTCTGTGACTTCAAATTTGGTTTCTGGAGAGCTGTCATTCTCCTTCTGTTCTGTTATGTTACTGCAGTTCTTCATGGTGTTTGATGAATTGATCCTCTGCCTGTGCATTTGTGGTAGTAACCACCTTTCTTATCTGTGTACAACTCGGGTAACTTATGTTCTGAGCTACTTCTGGTTGTATTTGACAGCCTGCACTTTCCACACTCCACTGCCTCTGCTAGAGGCATTGTCAGTGCCCTCCTTGTGTGGGTTGTGCCTTGAGGTTTCTGGGGCCTTGCTGCTGTCAATGTTGCTGCAGTATCAGGCATTGCCACGAGGAACACCAGGTTGTGTGCACTTCTGTTGCTTGCAGAGTTGCCTGGGTCTTGTGTTCCCTCAGTTGCTCTTCATGGGCTTGGCTGCTGCTGCTTTGTTCACCACATGCTGTGCTGCTCCTGGGTTATGTAGAGGGTGCTGGCAGCACTGCTGCCAGGGTCCTGGTTTCACAGGTTTTACTGTTGCTGTCAGGGGCCCAGGTTCTTTTATGCAGCCCCTGCTGGTGGTAGAGCCACTGTTGGATGCTGCCACTGGGGGTTGGATTTCTGGTTCTGCTGTGGTTCCTGAAACCTCAGGTTGCAGGTGCCACCTGCAACTGCTTGGGGAGGAGTGAAGTCTAAGCCTCAATTGTTCTTGCTGACCCTTCAGTCTTTGATCAGTGATGCCCATTGTTGTGCTTTTTGAGACCTCAAGTTGGAGCATCTTGCCCTGCCAAGGAAATTTACACCTTGGATTTTGTCTCCACTCCTGAAAAGTCTGGTGCCACAACCAGGGGAGAGGTAGGGGACAAAGTAGCAGGCTTCACTCTGTGTCCTGAAGCCTCAGGATGTGTGCACCACCTGCCACCACTGGGAGGGACTTGGACCACACCTTCTGGTTGCTGGCACTGGCACATGTCTCCCAATGATCTGCTCTGAAACCTCAGATCAGGGGACGCTGTCCCTGCTGGTTAAATTCACACCTTGGATATAGTCTCTCCACTACCAGAAAGGCTGAGCCAAATGCTGGGAGATGGGGCTGGGTCCCCAGGTCCATTCTGTGTTCTGAAGCCTCAGGACATATGTGCCATACATCACTGCTGGGAGAGACAGGGGCTGCAGCCTCTGGTTACCCAAGCTTACACACACATGTTCATGATTGGCTCTGAAACCTCAGATCAGGGGACCCAACCCCATTGGAAAAATTTACTCCTTGGATATAGTTCCTATTGCTGGAAAGACTGGTGCCACTGCTAGGAGCGGGGACTAATCGCTGGCTCTGCTATGTGTCCTGGAGCCTCAGGATGCCTGTGCCACCCATCACCACTGGGTGGTTCAGGGGGCAAACCACGGGTGCCATGTTTGCCCTTGTAATCTGTGGTGGCTAGGGTGCATTTCAGTGTGTGGACCCATGTTGTGGATCAGTGTCACTGTGGGATGGGGGGCTGCTCCCCTAGTTCACCTGCCTCATAGATGTCCAATCCACCTAAATTCAGATGCATAGATGCATGTTGACTCAGATGTTCTGATGTGCTGTGCAGGGAGTCCTTTTTTTTGTCACTGGATGTCTGACTGGTGTGACTTAGAGAGGAGAGACGAAGGGAATGTCTCACTCCACCATGTTGCTGATGTCACTTCCTCAGTAACCATCTTTCTTATTTGGGTAAGGCTTTGGTTACTTTGGTTCTGAGCTGCTTCTGGTTGTATTTGAGAGCCTACACTTTCCACTCTCCACTGCCTCTGTTAGAAGTGTCATCAGTGTCCTCTTTGTGCTGATTATGCCTCTAAGGTTGCTGGTACTTGGCTACTAATGATGTTGCTGCAGTCTCAGGTGTTGCCAGTGGGGTCACCAGGCTGTAAGCACTTCTGGGGTCTCCTGGGTCTCATGTTCCTCCACTGGCTCTCCACAGGCTTGGATACTTCTGGTCCATGCACTAGCTGCTCTGCTGCTCCCAGCTTTTCTGGGGTTCTGGCTGTACCACTTAGAAGCACAGAGTTCATTGGTGTTGCTCTCACTACCAAGGCCCCAGGGACCTGGGGACTTGAATGCTGACCCTGCTGCTGGTGGAGTCTGTGTTGGGGGTGCTGCCAGTGGAGGATGGGTCACCAGTTCTGCAGTGGATCCTGAAGCCTCTGGTTGTAGGTTCCACCTGCTACTTCTGGGAGGGAGCAGAAGCTAAAGAGTGAGAGGTTGTTGTTGCTCACTCATACAGCCTCTGATCTCTGTGGTTAGCCAATATGTTTTGAAAACATGGATCAGGGTGCCCTGCCCCAGGAAAATCTGAGTTTTGTATATTGCTCCTACTGTTGGAAAGACCTGCCCGCTGCCAGGGAAGGGAGATTGGGCACATGCACTGCATCTGCTAGGGAGGGGTATAGACGAAGTCGCACCTGCTGTTTCGACTCCCGCGGTCTCTAGTCACAGGTGTGCATGCCGGATCTGCTTGGTTACAGGCAAGGACCCAGCCATGCCTGTTGTTTTTGCTCCTGTAGCATCTGCTCACAGTCACACACAGTGTATTCACTGGGAGAAGGGCAGAGATCAAGCTGCATCTATTGTTTTTGCTCCTACAGTTCCTGCTCACAGGCATATGTGCCAATGTGAGGATTCATGCCCTGCATTGCTGCTGGGGGGGGGGGGGGTTGTGTGCTGCTGCTCACCTAGTTCCACTGCCTCTCAGGTTTCCAGTCCACCACCTCTCAGAGGTATAGAGGGATGGATCTGTTAGGTGTCCTGTTGTGCTGTGTAGGGTATCCTCTGTTGGTCAGAGGATATCCAATTGGTTGTTACTTAGAGGGGAGAGGCAGGGAATAACACACTTCAGCATGATGCTGACATGATTCCATATTTTATTCCATTTATGCAATTGTAAACAGGATTGCTTTCTAATTTCTCTTTCAGATCATTCATTGTATATTTTATATATTCAGTTTGTGTCCTGCAACTTTACTGAATTCATTTATCAGTTCTAATAGTTTTTTGGTGGATTCTTTAGGGTTTTCCATACATAAAATCATCTCATCTCCAAATAGTGACAGTTTTACTTCTCCTTTCCAATTTGGATACCTTTTATTTCTTTTTCTTGCCTAATTGCTCTGGGTAAGACATCCAATTCTATATTGAATAAGGATGGCAACAGTGGTCATCCCTGGGTCTTGTTCCTCTTCCTAGAGGGATAGATTTAATTTTTCACCATTGAGTATGATGTTAGCTGTGAGTTTGCCATATACGGCCTTTATTATGTTGAGGCATTTTTGTTCTATACCCATTTTATACAAAGTTTTTATAATAAATGGATGTTGAATCTTGTTGAATACTTTCTCTGCCTCTATTGAGATGATCATGTGATTTTTATTCTTCATTTTGTTAATGTGGTGTATCACATTGATTGATTTGCTGATGTTGAACCAACGTGAATCCCTGGAACAAATCCGACCTTGATCATGGTGTACAATCCTTTCAATATACTGTTGTATTTCATTGGCTCATATCTCGCTGAGGATTTTTGCATCAATGTTCTTCAGAGATATTGGCCTATAATTTTCCTTTTTTGTGTTGTCCTTGTGTGATTTTGGTATAAGGTAATGTTGGCCTCATAAAATGAGTTAGGAAATATCCCATCCTCTTCACTTTTTTGGAAGAGTTTGAGAAGGATAGCTATTAAATCTTTGAATGTTTGGTAGAATTCACCAGAGAAGTCATCTGGTCCTGGATTTTTGTCTTTTGGGAGGTTTTTAATTAATGTTTCAATCTCCTTACTAGTGATCAGTCTATTCAGATTCTCTATTTCTTCTTGATTTGGTTTTGGGAGGTTGTATGATTCTAAGAATTTATCCATTTCTACATGTTGGTGAATAGCTTTTCATAGTATTCTCTTAAAATTCTTGGTATTTCTGTGGTATTGTAATTTATCTTTATTCATTTCTGATTTTGTTTATTTGAGCCTTCTTTCTGTTTTTTCTTAGTGAGTCTAGGTAAAGGTTTGTCAATTTTATCTTTTAAAGAACCAGCTGTTAGTTTCATTGATCTTTTCTGTTGCCTTTCTAGTCTCTGTATCATTCATTTCTACTCTGGTTTTTATCATTTCCTTCCTTCTTCTGATTTTGGGCTTCATTTATTCTCCTTTTTCTAGTTCCTTTAAGTGCAATGTTAGATTGTTTATTTGAGGTAGTCCTTATTTTTTGAGGCAGGCCTAAATTGCTATACATGTCTCTTTTATATTGCTTTTGCTGTATCCCATAGATTTTGTTATATCTTATTTTAATTTTCATTTGTTTCCAGGTATTTTTTTATTTCTCCGTTGACCCAATATTTGTTCAATAGCATGTTGTTTAATCTCCACATATTTATGATTTTCCAGCTTTTTTCTTAGTTGATTTCTAGTTTCATTTTGGTCAGAAAAGATGCTTGATATGATTTCAACTGTCTTAAATTTATTTAGACTTGTTTTGTGACCTAACATGTGATCTATCCTGGAGAATGTTTCACCTGCATTAAAACAAAATGTGTATACTGCTGTTGTTGGATATAATGTTATATATATATCTATTAAGTAAATCTGGACTAATGTGTCATTTAAGACCAATGTTTTCTGATTGATTTTATGTCTGGATGACCTATCCATTGATATAAGTGGAATGTTAAAGTCTCCTACTGTTATTGTGTTACTGTTAATTTCTCCTTTTATGTCTGTTAATATTTGCTTTATATGTTTAGGTGCTCCTATATTGGGCACCTATTTACAAGTGTTATGTCCTCTTGTTGGGTTGTACCCTGTATCATTATGTAATGTTCTTTTTTATCTCTTTTTACAGTTTTTATTTTAGTCTATTCTGTCTGATATAAGTATTGCTACCTCAGCTTTCTTTTTGTTTGTATTGCATGTTATATCTTTTTCTTCACTTGACTGTCCATCTGTGAGTGTCTTTAGATCTGAAGCATGTCTCTTGTAGGCAACATATAGATAGGTATTGTTTTCTTATCCCTTCAGCCAACCTACGTCTTTTGATTTAGTCCATTCACATTTAGTGTAATTTGTGATAGCTATGTACTTATTGCCATTTTGTTACTTGTTTTCTGGATGTTTTTGTAGTTCTCTGTTCCTTTCTTCTTCCCTTGCTCTTTTCTTTTGTCATTTGATGACTTTCTTTAATATTATGTTTAGATTCCTTTCTCTTTACTTTTTGTGTATTCATTGTAGATTTTTGGTTTGTGGTAACCATGAGGATCATGTACAAAAACCTGTGTATATGGCAGTCTATATTGAGTTGATAGTCTCTTAAGTTTGAACACATTCTAAAAGCCCTTTCATTTTTACCCCTTTATATTTTATGTTATGACATCATATTTTACCTCTTTTAATTTTGTGTATCCCTTAACCTCCTGTTATAGACATAAATGATTTTAGTGTTTTTGTCTTTTGATCTTCACACTAGCTTTGTAATTGGTTGATGTACTACCTTTACTGTATATTTGCCTTTATCTGTGATATTTTTTCTCTAATAATTTTGTCATTTCTATTTATGGCCTTTTCTTTTCCACTTAAAGAAGTCCTTTTAACATGTTTTGTAGGGCCACTTCAGTGGTGCTGAACTCCTTTAGCTTTTGCTTGTCTGGGATATGTTTTCTCTCTTTTTCCACTCTGAATGATAACTTTGCCAGTTATAGTATTCTTAGTTGTAGGTTTTTTCCTTTCAGCATTTTGAACATATTTTGCCACCCCCTGCTAGCCTGTAAGGTTTCTGTTGTAAAGTCAACTGATAGTCTTATGGGAGTTCCCTTGTACATAACTTGTTTCTTTTCTCTTGTAGCATTTAAGATTCTCTTTTTATCTTTAATTTTTGCAATTTTAATTAAAATGTATCTTGGAGTGGACCTCTTTAGGTTCATCTTGTGTACTACTCCTTGTGTTTCCTGTATCTGGGTGTTTATCCTTCCCCAGGTTAGAGAATTTTTCAGGTATTATTTCTTCAAATAGATTCTCTGCCCCTTTGTCTCTTTCTTCTCCTTCTGGGAAACCTGTAATCTAAATATTAGTATGCTTAACCCACTAGACCACCAGGGCTGGCTATTAACCATTTATCTGATATATAATTTCCACATATTTTCTCCCACTCTGTAGGTTACCATTTCATTTTGTTGATTGTTTCCTTTGCTGCACAGAAGCTTTTTGGTGTGTTGTAGTATCACTTGTTTACTTTTGTTTTTGTTTCCATCCTTTTTATATCATATCCAAAAAATCATAGCCAAGAGAAATTTCAAGGAGCTTACCTCCTATGTTTTATTTTTCTATGTTGTTTATGGGTTCAACTCTTACATTCAATTCTTTAATCCATTTTGAGTTGATTTTTGTGTATGGTGTAAGATAGGGCTACAATTTCCTTGATTTGCAGTTCAGTTTTCCCAACACAATTTATTGAAAAGATTGTTCTTTTGCCCATTGTATTTTCTTGGCTCCTTTGTTGAAAATTAATTGGCCATACATATGGGTTTATTTCTGGGCTCTCTATTCTGGTCCATTGATTTATGTGTTTATATTTATGCCAATATGATATTGTTTTTATTAATATAGCTTTGTAATACAGTTTGAAATCAAGAAGTGTGATACCTTCAGCTTTGTACTTCTTTCTCAAGAGTCCTTTCAGTATTTTGTGTTTTTTGTGCTTCTCTACGAATTTTAGGTTTGTTTGTTCTATTTCTGTGAAAAATGCTATTGGAATTTTGATAGGGATTGCATTGAATCTGTAGATAGCTTTGGGTAAGATGGACATTTTAACAATATTAATTATTCCAATCCATAAGCACAAAATATCTTTCCATGTATTTGTGTCTTCTTCAATTTCTTTTATCAATGTCTTATAGTTTTCAGTGTACAAATCTTTCACCTCCTTAGCTAAATGTATTCTTAAGTCTTTTACTTTTTTTTGATGGAATTGTAAATGGAATTGCTTGCTTAATTTCTCTTTATGATAGTCAATGTTAATGCATAGAAATTCAATTGATTTGGTGTATTGATTTTGAATCCTACAATTTTATTCAATTCCTTTATTACTTCGAACAGTTTTTTGATAGAGTCTTTATGGTTTTCTGCATATATTATCTCACCTGCAAATAGAGACAGTTTACCTCCTCCTCTCCAATTTGGATAATTTTACTTATTTTTCTTGCCTATTGCTCTGGGAAGGGCTTCCAGTACTTTGTTGAATAAAAGTGTCAAGAGTGGGCATCCTTGGCTTGTTCCTGATCTTAGAGAAAAAGCCTTCAGCTTTTCACCATTGAGTATGATGTTAGCTCCAGGGTTGTCATATATGGCCTACATTATGTTGAGGTGTGTTCCCTCTATACCCACTTTGTTGAGACTTTTTATCACATATGGATGTTGATTTTTGTAAAATGCTTTTTCTGCATTTGTTGATATGATTATAGGATTTTTATCCTTAATTTTGTTAACATGATCTATAACATTGATTAACTTGCATGTGTTGAACTGGCATAAATCCCACTTAATGATAGTGTGTGACTCTTTTAAGTGTTGTTGAATTCAGTTTGCCAGTATTTTGTGGAGGATTTTTGCATCTATGTTTGTCAGGAATATTGGCCTGTAATTTTCTTTCTTGTGATGTCTTTGTCTGGTTTTGGTATCAGGTTAACGCTGGCCTCATAAAAAGAGTTTAGAAGTGCTCTCTCCTCTTCTATGTTTTGGAAGAGTTTGAGAAAGATTGTTATTAATTCAACTTTAAATGTTTGGTTGAATTCACCAGTGAAGCCATCTAGTCCTGACTGTTGTTTGTTAGGAGATTTGATTATTGATTCAATCTCCTCACAGGTAATTACTCAGTTCAAATATTCTCTTTCTTTATGATTCAGGTAAGTTGTATATTTCTAGGAATTTTTCTATTTCTTCTAGGTTTTCCAAACTGTTGGCCTGAATTGTTCATAGTAGTCTCTTATGATCAGTTGTATTTGTATGGTATGAGTTGTAATTTCTAATTTTACTTATTTGAGTCCCCTTTTTTTCTTGGTATGTCTATTAAAGTTTGACTATTTTGTTTATCTTATTTAAAAAAACAGCTCTTAGTTTCATTGATCTTTTCTATTGTCCTTTTACTCTCCATTTCATTTATTTCTGCTCTGATCTTTGTTATTTCCTTCTGTGAATCAACTTGAGTGTGGTTTGTTCTTCTTTTCTCTAGTTCCTTGGGGTGTAAAGTTAGTTTTTTTAATTTGAGAACTTTCTTTTTTCTTAATGTTAGTGTTTATCTTTATGAACTTCCCTCTTAAAACTACTTTTGCTACAACCCAGAAGTTTTCTTATGTTGTATATCCATTTTCATTTGTCTCAAGATATTTTTGGTTTTTCTTTTGATTTCTCTTTTGATCCATTGGTTGTTTTACTAGCATGTTGTTTAATCTCCACATACCTGTGAAGTTTCCAGTTTTCTTTTTTTTGTGGGGAAGACCAGTCCTGAGGTAACATCTGTTGCCAATCCTCCCCTTTTTGCTGAGGAAGACTGGCCCTGGGCTAACATCTGTGCCCATCTTCCTCCACTTTATATAGGATGCCACCATGGCATGGCTGACAGGCAGTGCATCGGCAGGTGCCCGGGATCCGAACTCACAAATCTCGGGCTGCTAAGCATGAACTAAACTGCTGCGCCACTGGGTGGCCCCCCAGTTTTCTTTTTTGAATTAATTTCTAGTTTCATACCTGTGTGATGAGAAACTTCCAGTCTTCTTCTTGTGTTTTTCCTTTACTCACACACTACTATCCCACTCACAGCACTTCCACCAATTCTCGTCACCAAATATTTGGAGGGTTTTACCACACCAACTGATTCTCTGTGACACCAGCTGGGTATCCACGATTCAACTCAATTCTGACACTATCTACCTGGACAGAGCATCAGATCACACAGGTTAAGGACTCTATCCCAGAAGACTGCCCCTTACCCACTTCAGATGCCAATCACAAGTAGTAGGTTCCCTGCTTACCCACAACTTCTGTTTGATCTGGCTGCAAATCAGAGGTTTCAATGATCTCCTCCCCCTTTGATTTCATTATTTGCTAGAACAGCTCACATAATTCAAGGAAACATTTATGTTTACCAGTTTATTAAAGGATATGAATAGCCAGATGAAGAGACACATTGGACGAGGTCTGGGAGGGTTGTGAGTGCAGCAGGTTCTATAATAGTGGAGTTGTGGTGCATCACCCTTCCAATACATGAATATGTTTACCAACCTGGAAGCTCTGTGATCCTGCACGTTTGGAATATTAATGGAGGCTTCCTCAAGTAGGCAGAACCTATATTAACTCAATTTCTAGCCCCTCTCTCCTTCATAAAGAAGTAGAGGGTGAGGCTGAATATTCCAAACTCCACTTATGCCTTGATCTTTCTAGTGACCAGCCCTATTCAGCAACCATCCAGAGTTGCATCAGAACAAAAGATGCTCCTAGTGCTCTTATCCCTAAGGAATTTAGAAGGGTTTTAGGAGCTCTGTGTCAGGAACTGGGAGTAGAGACATATATATTTCTTATTATTTCACAATACTATTGTGGTTGGAAAGTTACTTGATATGATTTCAATCTTCTTAAATTTATTAAGACTTGTTTTGCCTCCTAACATCTGATCTAATCTCGAGAATGTTTTATGTGTGCTTGAGAAGCATGTGTACTGCGCTGCTGTTGGATGGAATGTTCTTTAAATATCTTTAAGGTCCATCTGGTCTAACATGTAATTTAAGTCCAATGTTTCCTTATTGATTTTTTGTCTGGAAGATCTATGCATTGTTGAAAGTGGGTATTGAAGTTTCCTCCTATTATTGTATTGCTGTGTATTTCTCTCTTTAGGTCTGTTAATATTTGCTTTATATATTTAGGTGCTTCTATGTTAGGTACATAAATATTTACCAATACAAATTTACAAATATCCTCTTGTAGGATTGACACGTTTATCATTATATATGTCCTTCTCTGTCCTTTGGCTTAATGACTATTTTTTCTGATATAAGTATAATTTCCCAAGTTTTCTTGTGGTCTCCGTTTTCTTGAAATATCTTTTTCCATCCCTTCACTTTCACTCTCTGTATATTCTTAAAGCTGAAGTGAATCTCTTCTAGGCAGCATATAGTAGGGTCTTTTTTAAAAATCTATCCAGCCACACTATGTTGTTGATTAGAGAATTTAACACACTTACATTTAAAGTAAGTATTCATAAGTATGGACTTACCACTATTATTTTACTACTTGTTTCCTGGCTATTTGTAATTCCTTTGTTCCTTTCTTCCTCTGTTGCTCTCTTCCTTTGTGATTTGATGATTTCTGTAGTGGTATTCTTAGATTCCTTTCTCTTTATCTTCTGTGTATCTACTATAGGTTACCATGAGGCTTAAATAAAATATATTTATAATAGTCTATTTTAAGCTAATAGCAACTTAACCTCAAAGGCATATTAAAATACTATATTTATACTCTTCCCTGTACACATTTTATTTATTAGATGTCACAATTTATACCTTTTTGCCTTGTTTATCCATTTACAAATTATTGTAGTTACAGTTGTTTTTAATATTTTTGTCTTTTAACTTTCATATTAGAGTCATAAGTGAGTTATCCACCACAATATAACATTAGACTCTTCTGAATTTAACTACATATTTACCTTTACCAGTGAGATTTGTATTGCATATGTTTTCCTATTACTAATTAGCATCCTTTCATTTCAACTTGAAGAAGTTCCTTTGACATTTGCTGTGAGGCTGGTGTAGTGTTGATGAACTCCTTCAGCTTTTGCTTTTCTGGAAAATTTTTTCTCTCTCCTTCAATTCTGAAGGACCAGTTTGCTGGGTAGGATATGCTTGATTGACAGTTTTTTTTCTTTCAGTACTTTGAATATATCACACAGCTCCCTATTGGTCTGCAAAATTTCTGCTGATAGCATTGGTGGTTCCTTTGTATGTGCCAAGTTGTTTTTCTCTTGTTGATTTTAAAATTCTCTCCTTGTCTTTAACCTTTGACAGTTTAATTATAATGTGTCTCCCTGTGCATCTCACAGGGATTCCTCTTTTTGTAACTCCACGGGCTTCCTGGATCTAGATGTCTGTTTCTTTCCCAAGGTTAGGGAAGTTTTCAGCCATTATTGTTTTGAGTAAACTTTTTGCCCCTTGTCTCTAATTTCTCCTCTGGAACTTCTATAGTGTGAATATGTTGATGTCACATAAGTCCCAGAAGCCATCTTCAGTCCTTTTCATGTTTTTTCCCTTTGTTCCTTTGATTGTATGATTTCCACTGCCCTGTCTTTAAGGTCACTGATTCTGTCTTCTGATTTATCTACTCTGATATTGAACCATTCTATTGAACTTTTTAGTTTAGTTATTGTATTATTCACTTCTGTGACTTGTGTTTGGTACTTAAGTAAGGTTATATGCCATCTAAATATTATTGTTGGGTTGCCAATTTCTCCCTTAATTTCTGTTTGATTTTGTTTCATGTGTTTTAGTCTCTGTTGGTAGGTTCTTAAATATTTTTATTTTTTATATTCCTGATAGATTGACACTTTTATAATTATAAAATATACCTCTTCATATCTAGTAACATTTTAGCATTAAAGTCTACATGGATAATATTAGTGTAGCCATTTCAGCTTTCTTATGGTTGCTGTTTGTCTGATATATCTTCTTCTATTCTTTTATTCCAACATGTTTGGTTGCTTGAATTTATATCGTGTCTCCTTAGGTTTTTCTGTCATTCAATATAGGTGGATATTTTTTAATCCAGTCTGTAATATATATTTTAATAGAATTGTTTAATTCATTTACATTTATAGCTCTTACTGCTATTGTTAGATTTATATGTCATTTTACTTATTTCTACATGTCATTTCTTTTTTGTTCTTTTTCTCTGTATGTCTTTCTTTTGCATTAAATGAATATTTACTAGTGCAACATTTCAATTCATTTAATAATTTTTCAATATTTTTTGTTGCAGTTGCTCTATGGTTTACCACACATACACACTAAATTATTGGAATTTACTTCATATTTATATTAACTTAATTCCTGTTCAATGTAGAAAATCTACTCCTAAATTGCTCTATCTTCAACACTTTTGTGCTAATATTGTTATACATATTATATAATGATATGTTTTAATCCCTGCAATATATTGTTGCTATTATTTACATAATCTTATGTCTTTTCAGAAGCAGAGACAAGAAAAGGAAGCAAGTAAATATATATGTCAATGTTTATATTAGTTTTTAGGCACCATTTCTGTTTTCTTTATTTCTGTGCATTCATCTTATCATTTAGTGTCATTATTTTCTCCAAGATAGCGTGCTCCCACCACCTCCTTTGTCCTGCTTTTGACAAGTAAATTAACTATCTATATGTCATATACCTAATGATATGACTATGTACATATTTTACATGCTTACCTTTTATATTTGTAAACAGAAGAAAGGTGAAGAAATAAGCATTTATACTGTCTTTTATAATTGCATAATTATCTTCATCAGTGTTCTTTGGTGTATCATGTGGTTTAGAATTGCAGTCTGGGTTTACTTTCTTCAGCCAGAAAGAACTTCCTTCAGTTTTTCTTGTAAGGCAGATTTCCTAGCAGCAAATTCTCTTTTTGGAGGGTAGAATTGTCCTCACTTTTGAAAGATTGTTTTGCTGAATATAGAATTTTTGTTTGACAGTTTTTCTTTCAACATCCCACTGTCATATAGCATCCACTGTTTCTGATGAGAAATCATTTTAATTTTATTGGAGTTCCCTTGTATTGATGAATTATTTTCCACTTAGTGCTTCAAAACTTTCTGCCTTTATCTTTTCGCATTTTGCTATGTAGTGTCTGTGTATGAATCTCCTTGGAAGTGGTTGAACTACTGGGATGTGTAGATCAATATTTTTCATCATATATAAGATGTTTTCAGGCATTATTTATTTGAATATTTTTCTCTGCTCCTTTTTCTTCTTATGGCATTCTCATTTTGTGTATGTTGGTGTGCTTGTGTCCCACAAATCTCTAAGCCTCTGTTTGGTTTTCTTTATTCTTTATTCTGTCTGTTTTTTGGATGATATTCTTTATTGATCTGTCTTCAATTTTGCTGATTTTTTCATCTGGTCCTCCAAATCTACTGTTGATTCTCTCTAGTGAATTTTTCATTTTAGTTATAATTTTTGACTCCAAAATTTCCATTTGTACTTTATAAAAATATAATCTATATATACCCTATTAGATGGGACACTGTTATTATACCTCCCTTTATTTTACTTCTCTAAGGATGGTTTCCTGAAGGTAGGTTGTTTTCTTTTAGAAATTTATCCATTTCTTCTAGGTTGTCCAATTTGTTGGTGTATCATGATTCATAATAGTCCCTTATAGTCTTTCTACTTCTGGCATAATATCCTATTTTGCTTCTCATATTATTTATTTGAGTGTTTAGTCTTTTTTCATTGTTTCCTTTAGGTCTTTGACCATATTCACAATAGCTAATTTGAAGTTTTTGTCTGTTAAATCCAACAATTAGTGTCTCTAATAGGCAGTTTCTATTGCCTGCTTTTTACTCATGAAGATCACATTTTCCTGTTTCTTACATGTCTTGTAAAATTTTTGTTAAAGGATAATATTTAAATAATAGATTGTAATAACTCTCAATACAGGTAATATCCCTCCAGTTCCATGTATTGTTATTGTTATTTGTTTATTTTCTTGATGACTAAATGGACTATTTTCATGAATTCTCTTTCCCCTACAGTGTGAAGCCTATGATACTGTGTTAGTGATTGTAGCCTTGGGCATATTACCATTCCCTGGTATTACAGTGGTTTCAGCAGGGCACTCTCTGTGACTGTGTCTTTTCTTACTGTTAACCTTCACCAGTTGCTAAGTGATTGCTCTGTAGTTTTCAATAACACCTTGAGGGCATAAATTACTCCACAGTCTGACCCAATTAAATTCATATTCTTTGGCAGGGATACATTTTGAAGTTAGTATCTGAAGTTTGTTCTGACCCCAGGAAGGCTCTTCTTAATTGTGTCTTTCTCTGATAAACCAGCTTGCCTCTGGTTATCTTGCATCTGTCATGAAGTAACCAGCTTCCTCTTAATTTATAAACAAATCTTCCATATTTTAGGCTTGAACTTCCCCAAGTCTGTTTCAAATGAAGTGAGTTCTTTTAGGGATAGCTTCAGAGCTCTCTGTTTTACATCTTGAATCTCCCTTTGGCCACAATATCTGAATCTTGGCTCTTACCTGAGCTGGTGGTAGGGTCAGTGGCACACTTCTCTGTGAGTGACATCCCTATTTTAGGAGTAAGACAGTAGCTTCTATTTTTAGTTTGTCTTACATCATCCAACCCCCATCCTATGAATAAGCTGGGGCAAGGGCTATATGGGAGTCAGTATTCTCAATGAGCTGTGCTTGAATAAAACCTCTGCCCTATGGGTGGGGTGGGGAGAAGAAAGGAGAACCTTCTTGGCTACTCTTATCTGGAATTTAGCCTCTGTAACACATCACTGGGGTGTGTGTGTGAGAGATTCACACATGGCCTGACCCATCTAAGAAGATACCATAGCACTCAAATGAGAGCTGTGGGAAGTGGGATCCCCATGTGCTTTCTGAACCTACTTGGAGAGGAGCCTCTCACTCTGAGTGAGGAGGCTGGGAGAGGGAGGGAGTAGGTTGTGGTTTAAATGCCACAGGGTCTCACTGATTTTACTGTGTTACTACATTTCCTTGAATAAATGTGTTGTAATTTGCTGTATGTTTTTAGGACAGTTTCTAGACACTTTAAATAGTTGTTTTAAAAAAAATTTTCACTAGGTATGCTTGTTTCACATGGGAGTTGGTCCATGAAGCATATCACACCGCTATTCAGGAAGTTGGAAGTTCAAGGTGTTCTTGTTAAATTCTCTCTATATTCTGCTGAGTGTTCTTGCATATGTTCAGTAAAGGAGCAATCATCAAGTTAAACATAAATTTTTATACATAAGGGAATTTCAATTTTAGAACCAAGAAGACATGTGAAAGGTATGGAAAGAACATCTGGTTAAAGTTATAATCTTGTATATATTTTTTTCTTTTTTGGCATTACCTAATAGTATGCAGAGTGATGTTAACACAATGCCAGTTTGCTAGTGACTGGGGGATGGGTGAATGAGAAGTAACTGTCTAATGGTATATTCTTTCCTTTTGAGATGATGAATATGTTCTGGATTTGGATAGGGGTGACAGTTGCACATCTTTGTGAATGTATTAAAGACTTCTGAATTGTACACTTTATAATGGTTGAAAAGGTGTTTTTTATGTTATATGAATTTTACCTCAATGGTAAAAACACAAATGGCTGTGCAGTTTTGGCCCAGAGGCCGTAGTTTGTCAACCCTTGGCTGGTACCATAAATTTAATTCCTACATATTTAGTTTCTATATATTTCAGAGGAAATGCTGTTATTATTATCATTTACATTTGAAACATGTTACATTAAAAATATATTAAGTTAGCTATATGAAGACTAAAATCATTGTGGAGATTTTTCTATGCATTTAAATGATAATAGTTAATGCAAATTACATTCCACTATGTCCAGCAGCTAATTTAAGTGCTTTACAATGTTAACCCATTTATCCTTTCAACAACCTGATGGAGTAGTTAATACTATTAGTTTATCTACATTTCACTGGTGGGGAATCTGAGGCTAAGGGAAGCTAATTAACTTGCTCAATCCCACATAACTCTGTAGTGGTTTTGCAGGATCTTGAATCCAGGCTGCAAGACCACTCTGATCCAGAGAACAAGCTTTTAACCACCATGCTAGGGTGACTCCCTGTTCTGGCTTACAGTTATTTTCAAAATGTAACATTTATAGTTTCCCATTTTTGGAGCTCTCTCTTAATTGTAATATTGTTTCAAATGTATAATTTAAAAAATGTAGAAATATTATTCCAGTTATCTCCCACTATGGAATGAAATGCCCTTAAATGTACCGGGTAAGAACATCAATAATCCTTTTATTATCATCTCTCATAATTTTGGGTGTTGGCTGGGCTCAGCTAGATGATTCTTCTACAAGGTTTCTCAGGTGGTTACAGTAATTTGGTGTCTGGGTCTCTAATCATCTGTTGGACATATCTGGTGACTGGTTTGAAAAGCCTCAAACTGCTGGAGAAATGGAACAATTAGGACTTCTTAGGCATATCTATGTAATCTCTCTGTCAAATGGTCTGTTCATCACGGACACTCTGGGTACGATACAGGGCTCCATAGTGAGGAGAGAGAGAGAGAATGAGAGAGAGAAAATGAGAAGAAAGAGAGAGAGACATACACACAGACAGAAAGACCAAGAGAGACAGAGAGAATGTGTTGCATTTTGTAACTAAGCCTTGGAAGTTAAGCTGCAACAGTTGTACTACATTTTCTTTGTGAGGCTGCAATAAGATTTACGAAAGTTCAAGACAGGGGGCTTTACCTGATGGCAGGGGTGTCAAAGTATTTGTAATCATGTCTCAAAATCACCACAAATATACGCTTTTGAAGTAAACCAGCAGTGGTCCCTAATCTATTGTAAAATTTGTTCAATATTGACATTAAAACCACAGTAAAGTTGTTAAATTTGTGTGAGTCAAGATTTTTAAAACCTTTGCATTTGTATACACATGTTGCAATATATTTATTTACAATATTTTAAATATGAAATAGATGTCAGAAAAAAAGGCCCCAATTAGATATATTAGAGAGTATACCAGATTTACAGTCAATTCAAGTGTTCCAAATAAAATCAATACATTGATAACATGATATCAAAATCTTAGAACTTGATATCTTAAATCTATATGTTTATTTCACTAATTATCTTTTTAGTTCACACAATTAATAAATGAAAACATTATGTGAAAGATCAAATAATGAAGAAGTATACAGAAGAAAAATTTAAATTCTTATCATTGGAAATTCTGTGTAGTCTTCTAGATCATTTTCTCTGTGGTGATACAATTTTACGTATATTTCATTTTATTTTCAACGAAGAGTGTCATGCTTATTTTTGTAATTTCTGGAACTTGTTCTTTACTTAGTAATGTGACATGGAGAGCATTCAACAGTATCAGCTGTAATGTACCTGTTTTCTCTATTGGCTATACAACTTATACCCACATTGTAGGTAAGTATGTTCACTAACTGATAGCCATTTAAGTGCTAGTGGGAATGTTCTGAATATAATTATGAACATGTGCAAGTATTTCTGCATGACACATTCCTAGATATACAACTGAAATGTCAAATAGTATGTTTAAATTTTATTTAAAAAGGTATTTCCACATTATACTTCCTCAAAAATAATTCTACTGGATTATTTGTTTGGCAAATCATCTGCGGGAAAATAATATTTTGACTTAATTTCCATTTCCCAAAGCACTGGTGACCTTTGTCGTTTTTATATGTTATTGGCCATTTTACTTCTGTGAATTTCCGGTTCGTATTCTTCATCTATTTTCATATGGGACTGTTTGACTTTCTGTTGGAGATTTGTAGTGGTTCTCACTATACAATGAATACTAATCCTTTTTCTGTTACATGTGTTGCAGGATAGATTTGAGGAAAATTAATTATGCCTATCTGCATGATTTAACAATATTATCTACTATGGCACTCTATTAGTTTTATTTTTCTTTTGAAATGTGTCAATTATCTAGGGGAGTTGTATGGAAAATTCTGTGGGAAACTTTTCCTATAATTCCCCCAGTACCAAAGTTTTAATTTGTTTTTGAAATAAATTGTGCTGTAGGGTGGAGAATGTTTGTTGTAAGACTTGAATGGTGGTTTTCTTGACTAGTGAAGACAGGTGTGCTTTTCCTCACCTGGACCACTTTGATCATAAAGTGCTTTCGTGATGTTCACGTTTCAGGAGGGCCCAGATTCTTTTAATTTGATTTACCAATTTTCCAAAAATATTATGTAATTTTTGTATACTTCTAATTGTTACTGATTATGACAGTCATAATGTGTCTAGTTCTAAAGAAAACGATGACTATACTATTTTTGTCATGACAAGAGATAAGATTTATGGGACAGATGGGGTACCAGGCTCCTTAGGAAAGAGATAAAAGCATGAGCCACGCTGATCTAAAGGGTGGTTATAGTGAATAATAGTCATTATTTTGAACTGTCTTCAACAAATGCATTGAATTTCACACTGTATCTGTAAGTAGCTAAGTAATGCTGTGTCTTGTTTTGAAAGAAGTAGACATATATATATATATATATTTTTTTTTTCACTTACATTTGGAGAGAATGAAAATTCCGTAAGTCTCTTTAGAGTAAAGGTTCTGTGTCATCTTAATCTACATTTGAGAACTTACCTCCATTATCAAAGGCTGAATATGAGAGTACAAGCAACCAGGTGAATATTTTTAAAAGCCATGAGGAACAGAGAATTAGGCTGTGAAGTCAAAGACTTTCACATAGAGCTCAATTTTACAAAAGGAAGTAGGTAGTAGTTGCTTTATTTCTAATTCCACAAACATTCCACTGGGAAATGGGTTAAACTGGATGAGGTAAATGTCCTGCCTTGTCTTTAGGTAAGGACTGATGCTGAGACTGGATGCACAGTAAAAGCCAAGTGGTGTTAGTGGTCTTCCAAATGAAACGAAAGGGTTAATCTTTTTACACAATTCTGATTATTAATAGTTTCCTTAGGAAAAGACAAAATTACAAAATTTTGTGCCAAAACGAAGTTAAAATATTCTGAATATCTGTAAGATAATATGTATACTATAAGTAGCCTTCTTATTCTTCTTGTGTCTATGCACATTTGTTGTTATTTTTAATTTTTCCCCAGTTTTTTTCTATTTGTCATGACATATTTCTAAATCTTAAACAGGTAGCAAATCACTTGAAAGCAAATTTTGACATGATAAGTTAAATTGTGAAAAACTGTTTTGTCACGGAAGGAAGGGACTCTTATATCACAACTTCTTCTTGCTGGAATTAACTGGAAGAATCCCATCTATGAGGCATACCAGCTTTAAGCCTCAGACACAGCTACTCACTTTTTTTCCTTCTTGCCTGTTTTAGCAAACTTTTGGGAACAAAACAGACAATACTTTGTGATGACAAATTTAACAGTTGCCACATAGGCCAGCAGGAGCCCAATCACAGCCAAAGAGTGGTATTGGAACCAGGTGACGTCATGGGCTGCAAGCCAAAGGCGTTTGGCACCTTTGTAGTGCGTGACAAACTTGATCCAGAAGACTGCTCAATCCAGGGTCTTCACTGGTTGATCATGATGAATTCTTGATAATGTCATAGTTTCATCATTGCATATTCTCTTTATAAGTAAATGAGAAACAGAGATACCAAGGTTGAAAGGAAGTTCATTTGCCTAAGCAATTCAAACCCATGAAAGTTTTCTGTCATACAAATAATTTCAAAATGCGTGCCTTACAATTGCAGAAGTAGTAGTATATTTTCATTTGGGACTAGAGAATGTTTGACTTCCAGTTGGAATTTTCTGTTTGTCAACAATTTTAAAAAATGAAGATGGAAGATAAAGTGGGAAAGTTAAATGTTTTCTAGCAGGAGAAATGATAGTGGCCATTCTATGCCCTACATGTTGGATGGTGGAAATGCATATTTGGATGATACTTTTGAACTTTTTAAAGAGAAATTGTGTCATGGAAGCTGAAATGCCTCCTGACCAGTCCCTGTGCTTGTACTATTCTCTTCATAACCCTACTGTCTATTTTCCACCCATTAGCCAGAATGATTTTTTTTTTTTTGGCTGAGGAAGATTAGCTCTGAACTAACATCTGTGCCAATCTTCCTCTATTTTGCATGTGGGTTGCTGCCAAAGAATGGCTGAGAAGTGGTATAGGTCAGCACCTGGTATCCAGATGATTTTTTTTGGAAACACATCAGATTACAAACACCCCTGTTCAAAATATCCACCTGGTTTCTCATCGCATTTGGAATCAATTCCAAATCTGTTATTTGCCCTACAGGATATGCCTGGACAGACCTCTGGCAACCTCTTATCCTATCACTTTGTCCCATGCACACTCTGCTGTAGGCACATTGGCCTTGTGGCTGTTTGTTGAAGTGCCAAATGTGTTCCCAACTCAGCACCTTTGCACTTTCTGTCCCCTCTGCCCCTCTCCTGGAGCACCATTCCCTACAGGGCTGCTTCTAACTCCTGTTGGTAGAGGTCGTCACATCTCAGAGATGTGCACACTATGATAGACTTCCTAGGCATTTCTTCTATCGTGTTGTTTTTTTTTTTTCCACTATTCGATTCCTAGAATTTCTAAATACCTGTTGTAAAATATACTCTTCAGTATGAAATACAAAAGAAAATGCACATATCCTTTGTGATAAGCTCAAAATTTCCAAACTAGCTAGGAAATTATTGTGAAATGAACATACCAATGTACCCACTACCCACTACTATATCAGATACTGATATAGGATTTCACAAGCTACATAGAAGCACCCCATTTTCCTGGACCCTTTCACTACTCCCTTCCCTGAATTAACTGCCACCTTTACTTTTAATACCATAGTTCAGTTTTTCTTGTTTATATGTAGGAATCATAGTACGTACTCATTTGTTTCTGTCTTTGCAGTAGCAGTTTTTGGTTAATTCCTTTGCTGTATAGTATTTCATTGTATGACACTGCCACAAATTATCTCTTCATTTATTGATCGATGGACATATGGATTATTAGTAATTTATTTGCCATTACTACTAAGGCTGTTATAAACATTCTCGTGTATGTCTTTTGGTTTACCTACTTATGCATTTCTGTTGCATAATACCTAGAAGTGGATTTGATGAGAAGAAGGTGCATGTATGAATATAATTTCTTTGTTGACTCAGAGTTATTTAGAAATGTATTGCTTAATTTTAAAAATTTAGAGATCTTTCAGTTATTATTTTTTGATGATTTCTTTAGTCTGACCAGATAATATACTCTTTATGATACGAAAATTTTCAAATACTCTGTTTTGGTTTATGCCACAGCATATTTGGTCAATTCCATTAATAATTCTATATGCTTTTGAAAACTGTGTTTTCCTCATTGTCATATAGGTATATATACTATATATATATAATATACATATATATTAGGTTACATTTTAAAAATGTATTCTTCAAATCTTTTTTGTACCTACTCATTATTTTGTCATCTTTTTCTATATTATTGAGAAAGGTCTTTAAAAATGTCTTATTATGACTATTGATTTGTGTATTTTGGTTTTTCTTTTTGTGTACTTTTACTTTGTTTATTTGGAAGATTTATTATTAGGTATTACCAATTAATAATTTTATTGTTTTGAAAGATTAACCTACTTGTCATTACGAAGTATTTATTTTCATTTTTAGTAGTATTTCTGGTCTACTCTGCCTGATGTTAGTACAGGTATAGCATCTTTCTATGCTTACTGTTGAAATAGATCTTTTCCTACCTTTGTACTTACTGTCTTCTTATACACTTCTATGTAAGCATGTTTAGTAAACAGTATATATAGTTACTTTTTGAAATCTTGTCTGACAGTCTTTGTATTTAAATGATTTAGTCTGTTTGGCTTTACTGTAAGTACTGACATCTTTACATTTGCATCTACTACCTTACCCTGTATTTCTTTTTCTATTTGTCCAACTTCCTTTATGCTTCTTTTTCTATTCTTGCTTGCCTCCTTTAAAAGTATTTTAATTTAATTGTACTACCATTTTCTTCTTGATAATACATTTTATAATCCTAATATAATAATAATACTGATAGTAGTAGTAAATGACAAATTGATGATTACCATGCGAGGCACTTCAAATTGAGCAACAATTATTTTCCTTTGGAGCATGAAAAATTTAATTATTGAAGGTTTATTCTGTGAAAATTAAAAAATTGTCTCCTTGAAAGGACACCAATCAGAGGGTGAAAAATCAAGCACTCAGAATGGGAGAAAATATTTTCAAAGCAAATATCTGAAAAGGAACTTGTATCCATATTATATAAAGAATTCTTACAATCCAATAATAAGAAGACAAATAATCCAATTAAAGAATTGGTGAAAGATTGATATAGGCATTTCTCCAAGTAAGACAGATGAATGGCCAATAAGCTCAAGAAAATATGCTTAACATCTTTGGCTATAAGAGAAATACTAATCAAGACAACAGGGAGAGATCACTTCACACACACTCGGATTGGTATAATAAAAAGGGCTGATGGAGACAGGCCCGGTGACATAGTGGTTAAGTTCACGTGCTCTGCTTTGGCGGCCTGGGGTTTGCATGTTCGGATCCTGGGGACAGACCTGTGCATTGCTTATCAAACCATGCTGAGACAGGCGTCCCACATGTAAAGTAGAGGAAGATGGGCACAGATGTTAGCCCAGGGCCAATCTTCCTCACCAAAAAAAAAAAAGGACTGATGATAGCCAGTGTTCACAATGATGTGGAGACTTGGAACCCTCATACACTGCTTTAAAATGGTACAGCCTCCTTGGATATCAGTTTGGCAGTTGCACATAAAGTTACTATGACCCAGAATCCACTTGTAGATAGCCACCCAAAACAAATGAAAACATATGTTCACACAAATACGTAATAGCAATATTCATAATAGTCAAACATGAAAACAATCAAAATGTTAATGAACTAATAAATGGGTAAATAAAATGTGCCATATTCAAATTATGGGATATTTTTCAGCAATATAAAGCTACAACAGAATTGTTATCCAGAAGCCAGTTGCAAAAGACCATATATTGTATGATTCCGTATATCTGAAATGTCCAGAAGGGCTAATCTTTAGAGAAAGAAAGAAGATTAATGGTTTCTTGGGCAGGGGAGAATGTGAGGTGACTTCTAAGACACATCAGGCTTCTTTTTGTGGTGATGAAAATGTCCTTAATTTATATTATGGTGATAGTCTCTTAGCTCTGTAAACATACTACATATATTTGAATTTTATACTTTAAACAGGTGAATTTTACAGCATGTAAATTATATTTAATTATAAAATCTATTAAAATAATGATAATAAAAACAACTTTTGAGCAAAAATATTTAATATTTCAGAAATTTTAGGTACACAATTGATATAGTTTATGATATTTCTTCTAGTTGATCATTCTTTCCCTCTATGGGTTCTATCATATTTTTAAAAATGCATCCTTTTTACACTTACCTATGGAACTTTACATTTTTTGTGAAGAAAGTTTTGCACTAGTTGGTTACCCATTAAATCAATGGGGTTCAAATGCAACTTTGAAATAAATATCTGGTTGAAAATAAAAGTAGATTTAAGATGGGTAAATCATGTTAATAATTTCAAAATTAGATTCTTAAAAATGTAATGAAACATACTCAGTGTTAACAAGAGAACCTATCTATAAATACTATCTATTGAAAAAATTGTGATACTCACAAAGGGTCATTAATGACTGTCTTTAATGCACTGAGCAAATCTGTACTAGACATTGTGCTTAAGTCCAATGTGACAGTTTCTCCCCTGGCCTTCATGGGAGTGATGTTGTTAGACTGATCTGCAAACAAAGGCAACAAAGGCATGCCCAGCATGGGGATCCCATGTAGATCCTCATGACCTCATAGATGTCATTTGTTCCACCATGAGTTATAAAGACTTTCATTTTTGGATGGCCTGGCATTGAATAAATTTCAGCAAATTATTGATTATAAGTCTTAGAAATAAAATAAGCGTTGGGCAATATAAGGTACTGAAAGAGGCAGTGTATTCTTGATAATAGATTATTATATACATGAAACTATATTAAAATGTCTTTCAAATCTCAGAGCAAGGAGCACTGAAGTCTGCTGGAGAGGTAAATAAAGATTGGTGGGGTACTAGTGACTTAAAACATGAATACAAGATTGCTGGGTAGACCAGTTGAAAGAGAACATTTGAATAAAAGAAATAGCCCATGCAGAAAAAAAGAAAAGGAGATGGCCTGTTAGAACATGTATTTTTAGAAAAATAGTGAAGTCACTGAGTCTAACATGTAGGGTGTCATGGCGCAGGAAGCATGATGGTGGTGGCACAGGAAGCAGAGGAAGGAAAAGCCACACTTTATCATGAACTGTGTTATCACTTCTGAAAGAGATTTTGGATTTTTTCCCCTAGAAAGTGGAGAGTGACTGGTAATAAAAGAGGAGCTGATATTTATCAGTGGCACCTGATACACCCCCACAGTGGGGGAAAGGTTGGTGTAAGGGCAGTATTAGGAGACAGAGTGACAGCCCAGAAAGGTGTTGAAAAACTATCTGAGAGAGGTAATTACGTGTGAAATGAAGAGACTTTGATTCTGGCCATAAGGAATGTGACTGTGTATAATAAAATGTCAACTGTTATATCTAATACTTTCCTCTTAAGACTGGGAAATTAATATAAGAAAGTTGTTTTATTTTTGATGTTTTCAATAGGGAATGTCCAATAAATTTGTTTCCGGTTGAACTGTTATCATCTGGTCGGAGTTACTCTCATTTCAATGTTTGTTTTCCAGAGTCATACTAAGAAGGTCATTCTGGGAGATCCACTTATGGAGCACAGTATTTGGCCCTAAGGTATCTGGTTTCTCACCAACAAATCTTCACATAACCTGCTAGAGTAAAGAAAATACCCTTTCTATGAGTCAAACTTCAAAGTTCTAGCATGTTAGAATTTAAAAAGATTTAGAGACATCTGGTTAAACCCCTCCTATGTGAGAGATGAGGAAGTGAAGACAAGAGACACTAAGTAAGGAGAACTACTAAAACACTGATGTAACAGGAATACACATCTCTCATGTACTTATTTTAAATTCAATCAAGTATGAATGCAATCATGATGTTTCACACTTGGATTAGGCAAATGAGATTATCAATGACCAATTTGAGTCTACATAAAATATTTTATGCAGTCATAATTCTAGTGCATAAAACAAGCAAATTACTAATGATATGTACATTTATTTTAACTATTTATTATTCTAACTCTCACCTTCCAAATTTAATATTAAACTTTTAATTTCTTTATGAATGATATGGGAAGGGGTTTACTTATATCCACTTGTTTCATAAGTTATTTTATGAGTTTTACATCTTTTGATTTACAAAAATGGAAATGTGTACAATCAGCTATTTGTGAAAATTTAATAATTCTGATATTTAACAATTTATTAATAATAATAAATAATTTCTGCTTAATAAGTATGTTTAACTTGTTTGAGACTACTAATTACTGAGACAGCACTGATGGCCTAGTGATTAAAGTTCGGCGTGCTCCACTATAGGGACCCAGGTTCGGTTCCCAGGTGTGGAACCACACCACTCATGTCAGTAGCCCTGCTTGGCAGCAGCTCACATAGAAGAACTAGAAGAAGTTACAACTATACACAACTGTGTCCTGGGGCTTAGGGAGGCAAAAAGAAAAAAGAAAAAAAAGGAGGAAGATTGGCAACAGATGCTAGCTTAGGGAGCATCTTCCCCTGCAAAAAAAAAAAAAACAAAGGTTACTAATTATTAATCACTACTTCCAAGGAAAATTTCAAGTGGTTAATTTTAGCATGAATTCAGAGTATTATGACAATTGCTAAGTTGAAAACTCTAAATGTAGAAAAGAAGAGCCCCTTGGCACTTCATAAATGACAGTATAAGTTTTAAAAAAGATCAAATATCATAATGATGCTAAATTTTATTCAACTGACTATTAACACTTCAAAACAATGCACTACAAACATTAACAGCCTTGACTAATATCGTTTCTTAGAGCCAAACCATTTCTAAGTCCAGTACTAATATTAGGTACAGATTTTGGAATTCCCAAGTAATTCTCATAAGCTGAATTCTAATTTACAACTGGTTAACTACTTTTTGCTATGTGAATGTTAAGGTAACTTCAAATCCTCAACAAATTAGCACAGGTGATAAGCAGAAAGCTAATATCCATTAGGAAACTAAAAAGTGGTTCTCAAATCCCGAGACTACAAGTGTATTCTATATATATTAGAAATAACTTACTACCATGTTTTATGGAGAAGGGGGCATCTGAAACTTCCCCATGCTAGGCTTGCTTCTGGTTGACTCCTTTTTGTATTCCCTTCTCCTTCTTCAACCAGGAGGGGCTGATGTTTGGATTGGTTAGAAGCAGAGTCCTTGGGAAGCCACATTTTATAAAGCACAGGATCACCTTAAGGGATGAACCCACCTCCTTCCTTTCTCTTTCATCTTCCTCCTTCAGACTTCAGCAGGGCAAAGTCAACAAGGGAGATTTTCTTCTCTCTCTATTTTTCAGGTTAGTTTTCTCTTTCTCTGAATCATTGTGGCTGTCTTGGGTACATGGAGGCAGCTTGATGAGCCCTGGCCATCATTTCTCTGAATAGCTCCATGTAAAGCACACTGAAGAGACCTATTGTAAAATTTAGGGGAAGTAAAAGAGGCCTGGATTACCTGCCAAGCCTAAACTGCATGATGCCCTTCAGACTTTTATCAATTCCTGCCTAATGTTACTTTTAAAATTTAACTCCTTTCTGAGAATATCTATAGCGTGTACAGTGCCCTCAGGAATCCTGCAAGGAAAAGGAGCAAAGGACAGGGCCGCAATTGGTGATATCTGTATGTGCCTACAATGTCATTATAATACCAATACTTCATACTACACCTCTTAAATACATTTCTTTTTTATGGTGGTGTTAATGTCAAACTTACTGTCAATCAAAAACATCTTCTTTACTACTTTAGCACAAGCCCTGTATATTTCAGTTTTGAAACTGACATCTGAGAGAAGTTTGAGCTACCACAATAGTTTACCTACAGGAAATTTCTGTAGTCAAAACCTTTACAGAGTTCAACAGACTCATTAAGTCATTGCCCACTTTTAAGGTGCTTTATCTTACCTTTTGTGGAATCTGGGCAAGGGCTGATGCAATCACATCGGCCCTTTCTTCTGTCATGTTACTGACCATTGATCCCAGAGTAAACACCACAATACCACTTTCTCCGGAGCTCTGGGCAAACTCTTCCATTTCCTGTGAAGAAAGATTTGCTCCATCACAAAAGAGCAGCAGCATAACAAACACTATTGGAAGAATTGCTACAAATATTTAAAGAAAGAAAATCAAGTATTATTAGGAATTATTAGAGTAGTGATTGTCATTTTTTAATTGTGGTAAAATACACATAACATAAAATTTACCATCTTAACCATTCCTAATTGTACAGTTCACACCTCTAGTCAAGCCATGCTGTGGCGGCATCCCATATAAAGTAGAGAAGATGGGCACGGATGTTAGCCCAGGGCCAGTCTTCCTCAGCAAAAGAGGAGGATTGGCAACGAATGTTAGCTCAGGGCTGGTCTTCCTCACAAAAAAAAAAAAAGAGAGAGAGAGAGAAATTGAACAGAGCCACTACACAGTAGTGAGGAGGAGATACTCAGACAATATTATACCCAGATTTTCCATTTATACTGTAAATATTAAATGCTAATATAGATTCTTTGAAGGAGGCCACACAGCAGGATATTAACTCACCTTTAATTCTTTATCTTTATAGTTCTACTAAATAACTCCTGTTTGTTCTAGGCAGGTTTTCTGGAGAATTATTTTACTTTAGTCATTAGCATTTTATTTCTCTAACTATGAGCACTAAGAAAAAGTTAATTGTGATTGGAATGACTTAAATCTTTTTTTTTCTTTCAGCTCTATGATTTATACCTCACTTTAACCTTTGTCAGAATTTCCCAAGTTCTCTCCCTAAATCACTCTTTAAACACTGGAGGTTGAGAATCACTGTCCTTCGTCAGTTTGATATTACTGTTTGGAATTTCCTTGAAATAGTCCTAAGATTCCTATTTATAATCCAGAAATATACTTGCATAATTACTTATTTGAGTGACCATATTTCTGGTTTGTTTATGTGTGAGACCTTTTGCAGTGAGATCATATTGTAAGATGGATGTCCTAGTAGAATGTGCTGTGTGTAAGTGGCAGTGATGGGTCCTCATCATCACCTCACTGAGTCCCCCAGGGAGCACCTGCATCACAGTGGGTGAGGTACAGCAGAGCCTTTTCTAGCAGAGATCTGATCACCTTCTTGGGTAGCGCAGTTCAAACTATATAAAGCTCCTGGTTAAGGCGTGTTTGCCTGGAATTGTTTCAGAATTATTCTGTCTTGTGGTCCCTAACACTTGCCAATTTTTAAATTTTATTACTTTCTGTACTAGAAAAATTCCTCATTGCTCAATGTACTCCCCTTCCCACCCCCCAGCCCCCTAAAATGTAAGAAGACAAAAGTTTCCTTGATATCTGGTCAAAACTTCATTCTCATCTTTTTTTTTTGCAGTCCTTCTGCTTTCAATCAATTGTTATTTCTCTCTGAAAAATAGTGACTTAACCCTTCTAACATAAACAGTTCACTTTCTCATCCTGATCAGTGTTTAAAGCTTCTTTTTAAAAAACAATTGAGATATAATTAACATATAATATTGTGTAAGTTTAAGGTGTACAACATATTGATTTGACACATTAATACATTTCAATATCAATACCACTGTAGGATTAGCTTACACCTCTATCCAGTCACATAATTATCATTTTTATGTGTGTGTGGTGAGAACAGTTTGAGATCTAATCTCTAGAAACTTTCAAGTATATAATATAGTATTGTTAACTACAATCACTATGCTATGTATTATATCTTCAGAACTTATTTATCTTCAACTTGCAAGTTTGTACCTTTTGACTGACATCATCTCAAACTGCCCTTCTCCCAAGCCCATGGTAGCCACCATTCTACCCTGTTTCTAGAATTTGGCTTTTCTAGGTTCCTCATATAAGTGATGTCATAGGTTTTCTGTCTGTCTCAGTCTGACGTCTCACTTAGCATAATGCCCTCAAGATCCATCTGTGTAGTCCCAAATGGCAGGATTTTCTTTTTTCTCATGACTGAATAAAATTCCATTGTGTGTGTATCACATCTTCTTTACTCATTCGCCCATTGACAGGCACTAAAATTGTTTCTATATATTACCTATTGTGAATAATAATGCAGTAAAATGGTATTGCAGATATCTTTTGGATATCCAGTTTTTCTTACCTTTGGATATATACCCAGAAGTGGGATTGCTGGATCATAGGGTAGTTGTATGTCTAATTTCTTGGGGTCCCTCCATACTGTTTTCCATAGTGGCTGCACCAGCTTACATTCCTACCAACAGTGAACAAGAGTTCTGTGTTTTCTTGTAGATTGCGGAGTTTCCTTAAAACAGCTATTTGACTTTATTGGGTAAATCATGTATCTCCATGCCTATGTATTTGGTTACTAGAGGATTAATGTGAACCTTCAGTGATCTCATGTTTCCTTCATTGTTCATGTTCTTCAGAGTTTTGTGTTGCTGTTTTTGCATTTGAAGTAGCAGTCACATACTTCAGTCTCTACTAACTGCCTTCGGGGTAGAAATGCCTTTGTCAGTCCTGCTGCAGATGAGGCTTTCTCAGATCTTGTATGAATACACCTGCGCCATGTTTCTTGCTCTCTCTTGGGGCAGACTTCTTAAGGCTGTATGTGTTCTCTCCATCCTATAAAACACCTGGTCAGATGCTGATAGCCTGTCTTTTGTCTTCCTGAAGATGTTGCTACAGCTCAAGTTTGTGGTTTTTCTCTTGCCCCAGACCCTTGCCTGCTTTCTGCTCATGCTTCCTAGCCTGCTATCAAATCTTGCTCTTGCCGCTGCCCTTGGCAGCACGCACAGGGAACTGGCTTCAGAGGGGAGGAAGTGTGGATTTGCAACACAGTGCTCTGTTAGAGGGATCTGCAGGAGAGGTTTTCTTCCTGGTTTGTGTCAGACTTCCTGATGGAGTCCAGAACACAGTCAGGAGGAACTAAGTCCCTTTAATGTCCTCTAGAAATATGTGCCACTCTCCTTATCTGCTCCCTTCCACCAGTCACTGAGCTCCTAATTTAATACTCTGGATGCCATGAGAGAGAAATGAGTCTTTGGAAGCATCCTAACAGCTGCAGAAGCTGGGCATTCACTCACCCACTCTCCTTTTCCCCGGTGTGAGAAATCCTGAGCCTTCTCTTAGCCCTAAGCTGTACTGCCTTGGGGGAGGGGTGATGCTGGCAAAGTCAAGCTGTTCCTCTTACCCACTCCAATGCATCCAAACTCATGTATTTTGTGCCCCAAGCAAACTTCTCTGGAAATCTGGACTTCCATAAAGGCTCTCTAATCCATAGGTGACTCTCCAAGTCAGTGTTCTGTAGGTGCTTCTGGACTGTGGCCATGAGGGGCTGGAACCAACTCACATTCTCCTGTAGGTACCAGAGCTAGTACTGGAGCCTGTCTACCTATTACCAGAAGCACAGGTGGGCAAGACTCCTCCCAGGTCCTCTGGCTGCAGTGCTGGATCCCAAAACTCCCACTAAGGCACTTTTGTTCATGGATAGATGCCCAAATTTTCTGTTGAAGGGGGACAAACACAAGGGATGTCTTATGCCACCAGATTGCTGATGTCACTCCTGAAGTACTATGATCCATCCCCATAGGATGTCCTCTAGCAATATAGTAGCTTTGTATTTTGTCCTTATAATACTTTTCACCCAAATATTATTACTTGCTTATATTCTGTCTTTCAAAGTAGAGTGTCTGGTGTGTTGGGGCAAAAACTGTATCTACACTGCTTCTCTGCTTATCTAGCACTTATCCTGGGACTGTGCCAGTTACTTTAAAATTGTTCTCTGAATGAATGGCTGATTCTTTTGTGTTGAATAATGAGTCCTTAATTTAACTGACCCTATTCCCGAAGTCTCCCAAGTGTAACACTTTATTCTGTAAAGTGTATGAAAAGATATTGAAATTCTGTAAAGATAATGAAAATCAGATTCTTGTAATAGTTTAGAAATATATGAGTTTCTAATTGGCAGGAATACCCAGCTTCCCATATCTCTCTCATGGTGAGCCAAACATTCTAAAAAAGGAACGAGAATCATGTCTGTTGAAAATGCAAAATAGACAGAATGAAAAAAGCAGGGATAGGTTACCTGATGCAGGGGTTTGGCAGGTTTGCAGTGGAGTCCTCCAACAAATTCCAAATGTGGTAAGAATGGGCAAGAAATACAAAATCATGATAGCTTTGAATGAGTCACATTTCAGCTTTCCCCATTTACTTAGATAATGTAGTGGGTCTTCTCGGAGGGAAAAAAGGCAAACAACAGGTAGAGGAAATGAGAATATTGTAATGTGAATATACCAGGTAATTTTCTGAAAGGAGCTTGGAATGACAAAGCCAAAGATGTTTAAAAGTGTCTGTGGTTTGAAAATACAAATCTCTCTGTGTGTGTGTATATATACAAACATACATGTTTTATATATATGTTGTTCATATATATATGAAACATAAATTATGAGACTTTCATCTCTAACATCACATCAGTACATTTGCAATCATACAAAATTATGAAACCTAAGCCACTATAGAATTGAACATGCATTTCTTTACTCTGTAAGTTGCAAAACTAACAAATGCAAATGTAAACACTGATTTCAACTGTTCAATCAAACATGTCTCCGTAGAGTACTCAGTCTAGTTTCTACAGTTCAGCAAGTTATCTCCTTGATCCTAGATTTTCCAAGTAAATTGTGAGGTTTTTGAGTGTACAGCTATTCTTGTATTTGGTTCATGTTAGAAACTTAATAATATTTGCTTATTAAATAAAAATATTTGCAAATAACAGCTGGAAATTTTTCATTAAAAATGGTAGTAGATGTGGTTACACTTAATTTTGGCTCATTTTGTCTTTAATGAAGAGACAGATTTTCAAAAACTATAGTTTAATAACTTGTATGTACACCCTTCAACAAATTAATTAGGTCTTTATACAGATGATTCATAAGTACTTAGTGAAGGAATGTGAAACCTCCAATTATAGGTTTCAAATCTGGGCTAGAGCCACTATATCTCTCTATTGTGAAGGAATCCTTCAAGTAATGTGACAAAACAGTTCAATATTTAAAGGAAACTAAACTATATAAGAGGAAATAATTCCTCAATGATGCTATAATTTTAGCATTTCCATAATATTTATCAGATTGAGAGATCATTTTATAATTTCATTTCACTTTTAAAAGACATACTTCTCTGACTTTATATTTATACAAACTCACCTTCCAAGACAGCAGGGGAGTTAGGACTTCAAGCTACTAACTAAAAGCATGTGCTAGGACTTTGCTACAAAACTGATTCCATTTCTTCTCATTAAATGTTGGAACCAAAAGTAAAAATAAAGCACATATATCATATTTTCTACCCTCTCCAGGAATGTCATTTGATCACTTAATTCTGACATAACAACAGGTGTGTAGGATGGTGGGAAAGGAAGTCCTCCACTATACTTTTCAATTGTACAGCCAGGAGAGAAATGGAAACTGTACACTAAGGGTATATTCGGTAGCTCAGCCAGCAGCTCACCACAGGGTCTGATGGCACCTGTGAGAATGATATCAAGCCTTGATTCTTGTAGTTTTAAGTCTCTTGTTCAAAACTACATCTTTACAGAGCTTTTCAATACAATCAGAATATTCTCTAAAGTTTTCTTTCATTAGTGAAAAATGTGTCCAAAATGTAACTTTTGGCAGATCATATGCCCATTTGTCAATCGCTTTTCTGAGAAAAACCTCAAAATCATGTTTTGTTAAAGATGTAGGATAAATCTCAAATTTAATAGCAGATGGTTTGTTGAGATCAACAAGAATGGAAGCTGAAGATGTCAGAACAATCACTTCATGACCTCTCTGGACAAGTTCATCCAGGATTGTCTTTATATTGATCCAATCGCTATATTCTGTGGGCCACACCAGCACCTTTCACCCGTCCCAGGGCTAAAGTAACAACTCAGCTGTACCAGCAGCAGAACTGAAATCCATTTCATAGACATCCCTGTGGAATGTAATGCTTCTTTGCAAATTACTGATCCCTTCTACCATTGCTCATGCTTCTTTCCAAGGAGAGATCAATCAGGAAGTTAACATATAACTCGTCCACCTCCAAGTAAATACATTATATGAACAATCAGAGCATTTTTTTTGTCAAGTTGAAAAAACAAAAAGTAGATGAACTTGTTTTTATACAAATGAGTTTAATGTCTACAAGTGCTACCCTCCAGCTAAGGGTCGATGACCTTGCATGTGCAAGACACCTGTGTTATGTAATATATTATAGATGAGTGTGAAAACTACAGAAAGTGACAGGTGACTGTGTCTGTAGTCTCTTTGAAGAAATGGACGTAAAGCTATTACACAGCTGACTCAGAATCTCCTGGATGATGATTCAACAGATTTCACTTTTTTTATAAAACTTTGTTCCACAAGGAAATCGCACACCATTCAAGCGATGAATTTAATGTGTATGGCTCAGTGGTTCACGGTATATTTGCAGAACTGTGCTACCACCATGATGATCATATGAAGGGCATTTTCTTACCCTGAAAGAAATCTTTACCCTTTATATGGAACACCCTATTCTCTAACTCCCCAAGCCCTATTCAATCATTAGTTTAGTTTCTGTCTCTATAGATTTATCTTTTCTGAGCATTTCCTTTAATCTTCACATAATATTTTAAAGATTCATCCATATTGTAGCATGTATTAGGGTTTCATTCTTTTTTATTTCCAGATAATATTCCATAATATGGATATACCACATTTTGTTAATTTGTGCATCAGTTGATAGACATTTGGGGGTTTTTTGGTCAAATTTTTGGCTTTTATGAATAATGTTTATTAACATTCATGTGCAAATTATGAATGAACATATTTTCCTTTCCTTTGGGTGTATACCTAGAAGTGGAACCGCTGCATCATATGGCAACTCTATGCTTAACTATTGAGAAATTTGCAGACTATTTTCCAAAGTGACTGCACCATTTTACATTCCTACCAGCAATTTATGATGGTTCTAATTTCTCCATATACTTGCCAACACTCATGGTTATTTTTCTCTTTGATTATGGCCAAGCTAGCAGGGGTGAAGTCATATCTCATTGTGGTTTTGTCTTACCTTTCCCTGTTGCTTAAGGATATTAAGCACCTTGACATATGCTTGTTGACCACTTGTATATCTTCCCTGGAGACACGTCTATTCAGAAACTTTATCCCTTTTTTGATTGGGTGACTTGTTTTCCTGTTGTTGAATTGTAAGATGGTTTATACATATATATATATATATATATATGTATATATATGTATATATATAGGATATAAATCCCTTATATGTAGTGTATAGAAACACAATTGATTTTTGTATACTGATTTGTATCTTGTAAATGTACTGAGTTTATTTATAGGTTCTAATATTTCCTCTGTGGGGTCTTTAAGGTTTTCTACATACAAGGCCAGGTCATCTGCAGAGATCATTTTATTTTATCCTTTCTGATTTGGAAATATTTTATTTCTTTTTCTTGCTTAATGATCTGCCTAGGACTTCAGTAAAATGTTGAATAGAAGTGGTGAGAGTTAGCATCTTTGGCTTGTTCTTGATTTTAGAGGAAATGCTTTCATTTTTTTTTTTTGCCTTTGAGTGTGATATTAGCTGTAGGCTTCTAATATACGACCTTTATTGTGCTCAGATAATGTTCTTCTATTCCTAGTTTGTTGACAGGTTTTATCATGAAAGGGTGTTGAACTTTATCATATGCTTTTTCTGCGTCTATTCAGATGACTATGAGTTTTATTTTCTCCTCTTTTTTTTTGGTGAGGAAGATTAGCCCTGAGCTAACGTCTGGTGCCCATCCTCCTTTTTGCAGAGGAAGATTAACCCTGGGCTAACACCCGTGCCCATCTTCCTCTACTTTGTATGTGGGATGGCTGCCACAGCATGGCTTGATAAGCGGTGCGTAGGTCTGAGTCCAGGATCCGAACCT
This sequence comes from Tapirus indicus, assembly GCA_031878705.1. Lineage (NCBI taxonomy): Eukaryota > Metazoa > Chordata > Mammalia > Perissodactyla > Tapiridae > Tapirus > Tapirus indicus. The sequence continues at coordinate 52,874,911 of CM062919.1, forward strand.
GTGAACTGCGGGCTGCTGAAGCAGAGTGCGTGAACTTAAACACTATGCAACTGGGCCAGCCCACTCCTCTTTTTTTTTTAAATTGAAGTATAATTGACATACAGTATTATATTAGTTTTTGATCTAGAACATAATCATTTGAGATTATGAATTTTTTATTCTCCATTCTGTTATTGTTTATGTTTTTTTGATGTTTATATGTGGTTTATAATTAATTGATGTTTATATGTTGAAACATCTTTGCATCCCATGGGTGTATCCCACTTGGTCATGGTGTATGATCCTTTTAATGTGCTATTGAACTTTGTTTGCTAATATCTTGTTGAGGATTTTTGCATCTTTGTTCATCTGGGATATTGGTCTGTAGTGTTCTTGTATGTCTTTGTCTGACTTTGGCGTCAGGGTAATGCTGGCCTCATAAAATGGGTTTAGAAGCATTCTTTCCTCTTCCATTTTTTGGAAGAGATTATGAAGGATTGCCATTGATTCTTCTCTGTTTGGTAGAAAATTAAAGAGAAGTCATCTGGTCCTGTGTTTTCATCATTGGAAGGTTTTTGATTACTGATTCAATGCCCTTACAAGTCTGCTCAGATTTTCTATTTCTTCATGATTCAGTCTTAGTAGGTTTTATGTTTCTAGGAATATATCAATTTATTCTACACTATTCAGTTTGCTGGCATGTAATTGTTAATAGTTTTCTTTATGAATCTTTTCTTTCACTGGCATAAATTTAAGGTCTCCTCTTTCATTTCTGATTTTATTTTTGATCTTCCCTCTTTTTTAGTTAGTCTATCTTATGGTTTGTCAGTTTTATAGATCTTTTAAAAAAACAACTTTTAATTGTGATGATTTTTCTATTGTTATTCTATTTTATTTATTTCTGTTCTAATCTCTATTATTTCTTTTCTTCTGCTAACTTTGGGCTTGGATGTTCTTTTCTGAGTTCTTTGAGGTGTAAAGTTAGTGGGTTTTTGAGATTTTTCTTCTTTTTAATGTAGCTGTTTTTCATTATAAACTTCTCTCTTCTTAATACTGCTTTTGCTGCCTCTCATAATTTTGGTATGTTGTATTTTCATTTTTTCTCCTGACATTTTCTAATTCTCGTTTTGATTTCTCCTCAACCCACTGGTTGTCCATGTTTGTGTTGGTGTTGGTTAATATCCACAGATTTTTGAATTTTGTCACTTTCCATCTGGTCTTGATTTCTAGTTCCATTCCATTGTGGTCAGAAAAGATTATAGGTATGATTTCAATCTTGTTAAATTTGTTATGACATGTTTTGTGACCCACATTTGATCTTATGCTGGAAATCTTCAGTGTGTGCTTGAGAATATATATCCTGCTGCTGATGGATGCTGTGTTCTGTGTATGTCCGTTAGGTCCATTTGGATTACAGTGTTGTTCAAGTTTGTTGTTTCCTTATTGATTTTCTGTCTGGATATTCTATCCATTAATGACAGTAGGGTATTGAAGTCTCCTACTATCATTGTATTGCTGTCTTTTTCTCCCTTCAGTCTGATAATATTTGCTTTATATATTTAGCTACTCTGATATTATATGCATATATTTTTATAATTGTAATATCTTCCTCATGAATCAGCCTTATATCACCACATAATTCCCTTCTTTGCCTCTTGAGATGATTTTGTCTTAAAGTCTATTTTGTCTGATAGGAGTATAGCTATCTCTGCTTTCCTTTTGCTACTATTTACATCGAATATTATTTTCCATTCCTCCAGTTTTAGCCTAGGTGTGTCCTTAAATCTAAAGTAAATCTCTTGTAGACGTCATGTAGTGGGATCTTGCTTTTTTATCACTTCATCTATGCTACATCTTTTCGTTGGACAGTTCAATCCATTTACATTTAAAGCAATTATTGATAGGAAGGTTTTACAATTGCCATTTTTTAAAATGGTTTCCTGCATTTTTTATAGTACTTTTGTCCCTATTTTCCCCTCTCCCTCTGTTCTTTCATGTTTTATTGATTTTTTTTTTTGCATTGAGAAATTTGTTGTCTAATTTCCATGTATTTGTGAATTTCCAATTTTCTTCTTATAATTGATTTCTACTTTATATCATTGTGATTGGAAAAGATGTTTGACATGATTTTAATCTTCGTAAAATTATTAAGACTTGTTTTGTGGCCTAACATATGATCTATACTAGAGAATATTCCATGTGCACTTGAGAGAATATGTATTCTGCTGCTGTTGAATGGAATGTTCTGTAAAAGTCTAAGTCCTCGTGGCCTAATATCTAGTTTTTTATTGAATTTCTGTCTAGATAATCTATCCACTGACAAAAGTAGGGTACTAAAGTCCCCTATTGTTATTGTATAACTTCCATTTCTCTCTCAAGTCTGTTAATATTTGCTGTATTTATTTAGGTGCTCTTATGTTGGATGCATAAGTATTTACAAATGTTATATCCTATTGTTGGATTGACCACTTTCTAACTGCAAATGACCTCCTTTGCCTCTTATTACAGTCATTGGCTTAAAGTCTATTTTATCTGATACAAATATAGCTACCTCTGCTTTCTTTTGACTTCCATTTGCACAGAACATCTCTTTCCATCTCCACTCTTAGTCTGTGTGTTCTTAAAGTTGAATATTGTCAAAAGAGTGAAATGATATATAATCTCAAAATAACTTTTATTTTCACTCTTATGTACTGAGGTGGCATTTTATTTTCATAGCTATTAATAAGTCCAGGATTAAATTAAGCAAAAATACATGTCAGGTCCAGAGAATGTAAACCATATATCCCAAATCCATAGGCTTTGCCTTTTATTCTGAGTGTTATTCTGTTAGTATTTGCTTAATATATTTAGGTACTTCTATGTTATGTGTGTGTGTGTGTGTGTGTGTGTGTGTGTGTATATATATATATACACACAATTGTTATATCTTCCTGATGTGCTGACTCCATTATTATATAATGATCTTTTTTGTCCTTTGTTACTGTTTCTGTCTTAACATCTGTTCCGTCTAATATAGCTATCCCCATTTTCTTTTGTTTTTCTTTGGATGAAATGTCTTTTTCTATCCTTTCACTTTGAACCTATGTATGTCCTTAAAACTGAAGTGAGTCTCTTTTAGGCAGCATATAGTTGGGTCTTGTGTTTTTTATCTTTTCAGTCACTCTATGTCTTTTGATTGGAGAATTAGTACATTTACATTTAAAGTAATTAAGGATAGGTATGGACTTACTATTGTCAATTTGTTAATTGTTTCCTGGATGTTTTATAATTTATTTGTTCCTTTCTTCTTCTTTTTGTCTCTTCCTTTCTGTTTTAATAATTCCTTTAGTGATATGCTTAGATTCCTTTCTCTTTATCTTTTGTGTGCTTATTATAGTTTTTTGCTTTCTGGTTACCATGAAGCTTACCTAAAACATCTTATACTTATAACCAGCTATTTTAATCTGATAGCAACTTAAGTTCTAATGCATAGTGAAGCATGTTTTAATGTGCAGTTTTAATCTCCCACCACATTTTATGTTTTTGATGTCACAATGTACATCTTTTTACCTGTGTATGGATTAACAAATTTTTGTAGTTATGCTTATTTTTTATTTCTTTTGTCTTTAACTTTCATATTAGATTTATAAGTGATTTATCTACCATCATTACATTAGAGTGAGTATTATGAATTTAACTACATAGTTACCTTTACAAGTGAGATTTATGCTTTTATATCTTTTTCTGTTACTAATTGGCATCCTTTTGCTTCAGTGTGAAGAACTTCCTTTAATATTTCCTGTGAGGCTTGTCTGGTGTTGATGAACTCCTTCAGCTTTCCTTGTCTGGAAAACTCAATATATCTCCTTCAGTTCTGAAGGACAACCCTGCCAGGAATTATATTCTTGGTTGGCAGTTCTTTTCTTTCAGTACTTTGAATATATAGTGCAATCCCTTCTGGCCTGCAAAATTTCTGCTGTAAAGTCTGCTTATAGTCTAATAGAATTCCTTTGTATGTAACAAGTTGGTTTTGTTTTGGTGCTTTTAAGATTCACTCATTGTCTTTAACTTTTGACTACTTAATTATAATGTGTCTAGGTGGGGGGGGTCTTATTGGATTCATCTTATTTGGATCTCCTTGGCATTTCTGGATGTAGATGTCTTTATCTTTCTCTAGGTTAGGATGTTTTCAGTCATTATTTCTTTGAATAACTTTCTGCTTCTTTCTCTCTGTCTGCTCCTCTGGGAACCCTGTAATGCAGATATTGGTCTGTTTGATGTCCCATAAAACTCTTCAGCTATCTTCACTTTCTCCTATTCTTTTTTTCTTTTTGCTATTCTGATTGAGTGAATTTCACTGCTCTGTTTTTGAGTTCATTGATTCTGACTTTTGTTTCATCTAGGTCTATTTTGAACCCTTCAACTGAATTTTTCAGGTTAATTATTGATTTTTCAGCTCTGTGATTTCTGTTTGGTATTTTCTTATATTTTCTATCTTTTTTCTGAAATTCTCATTTTGTTCATGCATTGTTCTCCTGACCTGGGTTAGGATATTTGTGACCATTATTTGAACTCATTAGGGTTCAAATTATCTCCATTCAATTAGGCTCTGTTCAAAGATTATTATTTTCTTCTTTTATTTGGAATATATTTCTCTGTTTTTTTAATTTTCATTGACTCTCTGTGTTGGTTCTATGCATTAGTTAAAACAGCCACCTCTCCCAGTCTTGAATGTCTTGTGTAGGACATGAATTTTATTGAGTAGCCTGGCTTGAACTCTTGGTTATTTTTGTGATTCTCTTTGTTTCTAGTGGCTCCCAGTAGTTGAGGGTGTGCCAAGACCTATCACTGTCTCAAAAGGAAGGATCTCAGCACTACCTGCAGGCTGATTGGAACCCAGAACCTCAGGCAGCAGCTTTTACAGTGTGTAAATAGGCCTCATTCATGAACAGACTCAGAGATGGATGTTTTTGCCTGCTACCTCAGAGCTGAGCCCTGGGGAGACAGTCCATTAAGAATTGTTTATTTGCTACAGACCTGTCAGAACTGTGATTTCAGGTTCTGCTCATCACCATGGCCAAGGAATCAATGGATGCATCTTCTAGGCAGCAGCTACAAAATCCAGGGCGACAGAGGTGTGTGGAAATTCCTTCCAGGGTGACACCAGTGACACTGAGCTTGGACGATGGAGAACAGGGTTATGGTACCCACTGGAATTCCTGGTCTCCAGTAAGATTACAATCAGCCCCTAGATGTCTGCTAAACTAGAAGCATGGCCCTTAGGCAGCAGCTTTTGAAACATGCAAGTAATCCTCATTCAGGGAAAGACTTCGACATGGATGTTTCTGTCTGCTCCTTCTGTACTGAACCCTTGAGATATAGCCACAATAAGTCATTGTGAGCCCATTAAGAACTGTTTATTTGTTTACTATAGTCTTGTGGCTCTCATGGACACAATTCCCATTGTCATTCAGAGCTCTGTGGTTTGGGGGCTATTCCCTCAGGTGGCAGTTGTAAAAGTTGTACTAGATGTTGGATTCAAACCCTTTGCTTCTTAGGTAGCAGCTAGGAGATGTGAGTTCCCTTCCATTTGTGTGGTGCTATGCCATGCAGGAAGTTTATGACAAGAGTGTGTCTTAGCCTTTCCTACCCATTTTGATGTGGGTATATTTTTGTTTGCCTGATGTGTAGGAGTCACTCAGCTAGTTCTCAGATTTCCTTCAGAGGGATTTACTTCATGCCTAGGTGTAGATTCAGTGTGTCTGTGGGAGACGGTGAGTTCAGGAGCCTCATATGTCACCAACTTTGACCAGAATCTAAAAAATATACTTTCCATCTACCAATAGGTGATGGGGAAACCACAAGGTAAATTATAAAATACTTTGAGAAAAATGTATAGGATAACTATACATACCAAAACTATGGGATCCAGCAAAAACAGTGTTGAGAGAAAATTTATACCTGCAATGGCCTGCATAACAAAAGAAAAAATATATCAAATAAATAACCTAAATTGTACCTGAAGGAACTAGAATAAGAATGACAAACTAACCCAAAGCTAGCAGACAGAAGGAAATAATAATGATTAATATGGAGTTTAATTAAATGGAGAATCGAAAACAGTGGAGATCAAAAAAACAAAAGTTGATTGTTTGAAAACATGAACAAAATTGACAAACTTCTAGCTAGACTCACGAAGTGAAAAAGGAGAGATGGCAGAGGGAAGATGGTGGCATCAGGAGATCCTGAACTCATCTCCTTCCACAGACACAACAAACCTACACTACATATGGGATAATTCCCTCTGAAAGGGACATCAAGCTGGATGAACAGAGCCTCCACAACAAGAGACAGCACTGAGAAGGGTAGGAGAGGCAGGGACATGGTCCCACTAAGGAAAAAATAATATCTTAGCTGTGGTCTTTTATGGTCATGAGGGGTCTCAAAGTATGAAACTTTTCCCTGAAGGGCAACGGATTTGAGCTCCACATCAACACCCCAACCCTTAGATCCTGCACAAGGAGACAAGTCCCCAAAACACCTGGCTCTGAAAACCAATGGGGAATACATCCAGGAAAGCTGTAAGGAGAGGAAAACTCACTCTTCAAGGGCTCACACACAGATTCACTCGACCCAGATGCTAACAGAAAAGCACCAGACGACAAGTGCATAGACCATAGCTGAGGGAGACCCACTTACCAACCATGGAGTGCCAACTAGAGAAACAGTACCCAGCAGGGGCTCTCCCCAGGGACTGAGACACTGGCAGCAGCTGTTTTTGTGATCTCATTCTGCTGTAGTAATGCAGTTCCTGAGAGTGCCATTTTGTTGTCCTCCTTCTTGTCTGCTAGTGCTGAGAGCCCCACCCATTCCTCCACCTTGGCTGGACCTTGCAGCAGGCTGGAAAACAACTCTGCCCACTATCATGCCCACAATAGTCATGGCTGGGCCTCCCAGCCAGCTGAGCCAGGGCCCTACCTGGCTCACCAGTGCACCTGTAGCAGTTCAGGCCCTGTCACAAGAGGAGGGCTCATGCAGCCCACACAGTGGACAACTCTATAGTACCTGGCTCTGGTGGTTGCACTGGATGGCCCCACAGTGCATCTCCTGCAGAAGGCCACTCCTTCAAAACTGGGACATGTAGCTGATCTATCTAATACGTAGAAACAAACACAGAGAATTAGGCAAAATGAGGAGACAGAGGGATATGTTTCAAATGAAAGAAAAAAGAAGAACCTCAGAAAAAGAACTAAATGAAAGTGATATAAGCAATCTACCTGGGAAAGACTTCAAAGTAGTGGTCATATAGATGCTTCTGAACTCAGAAGAGAAAGGGATGAACTCCATGAGAATTTCAATGAAGACATAGAAAATATAAGAAAGTACCAATCAGAGCTGAAGAATATAACAACTGAAATGAAACTACACTAGAGGAATCAACAGAGATTAGATGATACAGAAGAATGGATAAGTGATCTGGAAGACAGGGTGGTGGAAATCACCAAATCAGAATAGTAAAAAGGAAAAGGACTTTTCAAAAATGAGGATAGTTTAAGTGACCTTTTGAACACCAAGTGTACTAACATTCTCAGTATAGGGGTCCCAGAAGGAGAAGAGAGACAGAAAGGGTCAGAAAACTTACTTGAAAGAATAATAGCTGAAAACTTTCCTAACCAGAGGATGGACACAGATATCCAGGTCCAGCAAGCACAGGGAGTCCCAAACAGGATGAAGCCAAAGAGGTCTACACAAAAACACATTATAATTAATCTGTCAAGAATTAAAGATAGGGAAAGAACCTTAAAAGAAGCAAGAATAAAGCAGCTGTTTACATACAAAGAAACTCCCAAAAGACCATCAGCTGATTTTTCCACAGAAACCGTACAGGCTAGAAGGGAGTTGTGTGATATATTCAAAGTGTTGAAAAGAAAAAACCTACAACCATGAATACGATACTTGGCAAGGTTATCATTCAGAATTGAAGGAGAGATAGAGAGATTCCCAGACAAGCAAAGGCTAAAGGATAGCATCACCATAAAACCAGCCTTACAAGAAATTGTGAAGGGATTTTTTTTTAAGTGGAAAAGAAAAGGCCATAGCTAGAAATAAGAAAATTATGAAAGAAAACAATCTCACTGGTAAAGGCAAACATAGTAAATGTAGTGGGTCAACAACTTACAAAGCTGGTATGAAGGTTAAAAGACAAAAGTAGGTAAAATCAACCGTGTCTATAATAATTAGTTAAGGGATATACAAAATCAAAAGATGTAAACTATGACATCAAAAACAGAAAATATGAGGAGGGGAGTAAAAATGTAGTGTTTTTAGACTGTGTTCCAATTTAAGCCTGTACTTAAAATAGACTTCTGTCTACATAGTCTAATATACATCTAATATACATAGGTGGATCTATATGAACTTCAAGATAACCACAAACTGAAAAGGTATAATAGAAATGCAAAAAGCAAACAGGAAGGAATTCAAACATACTTCTAAAGAAAGTCATCAGATCACAAGGGAAAAGAACAGAGAAGAACTACAAAACAGCCAAAAAACAATTAACAAAATGGCAATAAGTACACACCTGTCAATAATTACTTTAAATGTAAATAGACTAAGTGCTCCAATCAAAAGTTATAAGGTAGCTGAGTGGATAAAAAAACAAGACCCATCTATATCTGAATACAAGGGGCTCACTTCATGCCTAAAGACATTGACAGACTGAAAGTGTAGGAAAGGAAAAAGATATTCCATGCAAGTTAAAACAAAAAGAAAGCTGGAATAGCAATATTTATATCAGACAAAACAGATTCTTGAAACAAAGACTATAACAAGAGACAAAGAAGGGCACTACATAATGATAAAGGTATCAATCCAACGAAAGGATATGACACATGTGATTATATATGCACCCAACATAGGAGCACCTAAATACATAAAGCAAATATTAACAGACATAAAGTTAGAAATTCATAGTAATACAGTAGTAGAAGAAGACCTTAACACCCCATTTGCATCAATGGAGAGATCATCCAGATAGAAAATCAATAAGGAAATGTTGGTCTTAAATGACACATTAGAGCGCTTGAATGTCATACATACATATAGAATATTCCATCCATAAAATGAAGAATACACATTCTTTTCAAGTGCACATGAAACATTCTCCAGGATAGGTTACATGTTAGGTCACAAAGCAAGTCTCAATAAATTTAAGAAGATTGAAATGATATCAAGCATCTTTTATGACCACAATGGTATGAGACTTGAAATCAATTACAAGAAGAAAACTGGAAAAAAATCTGGAGAGTAAACATGCTACTAAACAACCAATAGGTCAATGAAGAAATCAAAGAGGAAACCAAAAAGTACCTTGAGGCAAATGAAAATGGAAACAAACATACCTTTCAAAATCTATGGGGGACAGCACAAGCAGTTCTAAGAGGGAAGTTCATAGTGATACAGGCCTTTCTCAAGAAACAGGAAAAATCTCAAATAAAAAATCTAGACTTACACCTAAAGGAATTAGAAAAGAAGAACAAACAAAGCCCAAAGTTAGTAGAAAGAAGGAAACAGTAAAGACCTGAGCAAAAATAAATGAAGCAAGACATTAAAATCTTGCCTTTTAAAATTCAATGATAATTTGATTTTTAAGGGGAATGGGAGTCTGGAAAGCTGCATTTTAGAAATGCTATTGTAATGATTTTTAATATCTTCTTGGAGCTCAAGCTTTCCTTGCCATCTCTTCAATGAGAGGAAAGAAGAATGTGGTTCTGATCCCTGGATGTCATTGCTTCTGAGAGTTTAGAAAAGGAACTTGGGTGTTAGACTTCTAACCTACAAACTGTGCCTTAGGAGAAGGGGAGTCTGGGGAAGGGAGTGCATCACTAGAGGAGGATCTTAGAGTAGCTCTAAGCTTCCACCTTGACACCCTTCACATCAGTGAGAAAGAGAGAGAGATATTGAGCATACTTATCTACAAGACATATGGAAGCTTATAATTTGGCCCACCCCTTCTTGGGCTCCTTACAGGGCTATAGTGAAGTCATTGGGAAGGATTTAGTTTAGGGTGGCCTTGTCCTTGGTACTGAGGGAAAAAAAGCCCCCAAAGTGATGATGATATCACCCCTGTTGAAATAATCACCATTTAGGGAAATACTCTAAGTGAACCCAAACAGCAACACTGGCTTCTGTACCAAGCTTAGGAGAATGTGTCCAGTGAGTCAAAAAAGACATTTATATGATTCCTTCTCCTGCCTGCCTTAGAAAACCATCATCCTGTCCATTAAAATATTCCTAAGCTACGTCTTATTCCAGAACTGTACAGCCCTGTGAAAAATGGAGCACCAGACCTTTTTAAATAAAAATGTAAAATTAAAAAAACAATAGATGAAACAGAGACTAAAAAAAAAAAAATAGAAAAGATCAATGAAAGTAAGAGCTGTTTCTTTCAAAAGATAAACAAAATTGACAAACCTTTTAGCTAAATTCATTAAAAAAAAAAAAGAGGTCCGAAATGAATAAAAGCAGAAGTGAAAGAGAAGTTACAACTGATACCAAAGAAATACTAAGAATCATAAGAGACTACTAGTTACGGTTATACACTGACAAATTGACAACTTAGAGGAAATGGATACATTCCTAGAAACATAAAATCTTCCAAGACTTAATCAGGAAGAAACAGAAAATCTGAATAGACCATGTATCAATGAAACAGAATAGAGGACCCAGAAATCAATCCATGCTTATATGGTCAATTAATCTATGATAAAGAAGGCAATAATGTACAATGAGGAAAAGACAGTCTCCTCAATAAATGATGTTGGAAAAACTGGACAGCTACATGCAAAAGAATAAAACTGGATCACTATGTTACACCATATACAAAAATAAATTCAAAGTGGCTTAAAGACTTAAATATAAGACCTGAAACCATGAACTCATGGAAGAAAACATAGGCTGTCAGCTCTTTGACACTGGTGTTAGTAATTTTTTTTTCATCTGTCTTCTCAGGCCCGGCCAACAAAAGGAAAAATAAGCAAATAGGAATACATCAAACTAAAAAGCTTTTGTACAGCAGAAGAAACTATAAACAAAACAGAAAGACAACCTACTGCATGGGTGAAGATATACGCAATGAGATAGTCAAGAAAGAGTTAAAATCCCATATATATAAGGAACACATACAACTCAAAAACAGATAAACAATCTGACTAAAAAATGCACAGAAGACCTGATGAGACATTTTTTCAAAGAAGACATACAGACCACCAACAGACACATGAAAAGATGGTCAGCATCACTAATCACCAGGGAAATGAAAATCAAAACTACAGTGAAATATCACACCTCTCAGAATGGCTATCATCAAAAAGAAAAGAAATAACAAGTGTTGGTAAGAATGCAGAGAAAAGGAAACCCTCCTGCACCATTGGTGGGAATGTAAATTGGTGCAACCCCTGTGGAAACAGTATGGAGGTTGTTCAAAAAATTAAATATAGAAATACCATATGATCCTGTAATTCCACTACTGGGTATTTATCTAAAGATAACAAAAAACTAATTGGAAAAAAAATATTCGCATCCTATATTCATTGTAGCATTAATTACAATAGTCAAGGTATGGAAACAATCTAAATGTTCACTGATAGATGAATGGATAAAGAAGATGTGGTATATTTATATACAATGGAATGTGACTCAGACATAAAAAAGAAGGAAATCTTGCCATTCTGGAAAACATGAATGGACCTAGAGGGTATTGTGCTAAGTGAAATAAGTAAGAGAAAGACAAATAACATATGATTTCATTTATATACGAAATCTAAAAACAATGTACAAACAAAACAGGGGAAACTGATTCATAGATACAGAGAACAAACTGAAAAGTTGCCAGAAGGAAGGTGGGAGGAGGATGAGTTAAATAGGTGAAGAGAATTAAGAGGTACAAACTTCCAGTTATAAAACAAACAAGCCACAGAGATGTAATGTACAGCATAGGGAATATACTCAATAATATTGTAATAACTTTGTATGGTGAGATGTAACTAGACTTATGGTGATTACTTCATAATGTATGTAAATGTTGAATCACTATGTTGTACATTTGAAACAAATATAATATTTTATGTCAACTATACTTCAGTAAAAAGTAAAAAAGTAAGATAAAAGAACTTTAGTTGCAAAAAAAGAGAGAAAATGCAAATAATTAAAATTAATGATGAAAATGGGGACATTACTGATCCTATGAAAAAAATTTAAGAGAATATTTTTAACAATTTTATGCTAACAAATTAGATAACCTGTTTAAAGTGGAAAAATTTCTAAAAGAAAATACTTAAACTGATCAAGAAAAAGTAGGTACTTTCAACATACCTTTAACAGTAAGAGATTGAATCAACAATCAAAAACCTCCCAACAAAGAAAAGCTCAAGATCAGATGCTTTCAGTGGTAAATTGTACCACATGTTCAAAGAAGAATAACATCAATCCTTCTAAAACTCTTCCAAAAATATGAAAAGAGAGTGTTTTCTAAAACTTCTGAACTAACTTTATGAGGCTGTCATTGTCCTGCAAACCAAATCCAGAATAACATCACAAGATAATCTACAGATTAATATCCTTTTTGAATATAGTTGTAAAAATTTGCAACAAAGTACCAGCCAACTGAATCCAGTAGCATATAAAGAAAAATTATGCAGCATTTTCAGGTGGGATTTGTCCCAGAAATGCAAGGGTGGTTCTACATACAACAGTCAATTAATGTCAATCACATAATAGAATGAAAAGAAAAAAAGCACATGATCATCTCAATAGATGCATAAAAACATTTAAGAAAATCCGACCCCTTCATTGTGAAAACAGTCAACAAACTAGTATTAGAGACAGTTTCCTAACATAATAAAGGACATCTATAAAAACCTCCAGCTAACATTGTACTTCATGATGAAAGACTAAAAGCATTATCCATAAGATCAGGAATAAAACAAAGATACCTGCTTCCATCACTTCTACTTTACACCGTACTGGAAGTTCTAGGCAGAGCAAAAGGACAGGAGAGAAAGTAAAAGTCATCCAGATTGGAAAGGAAGAAGTTAAAACTATTTCTCTTCACAGATGATATGATTTTATATATAGAAAATCTTAAAGAATCCACAGAAAAATCATTAGAGCTAATAAATTCAAAAATTTCTGTATATAACGTCAACACACAAGACAGTTGTATGTCTCTACACTAGAAATGAAAATTTTGAACAGAAAATAATCCATTTGAAATAGCATCTAAAAGAACAAAATATTCAGGAATGAATTTAACCATGGAGGTGAAAGTCTTGGATAGTAAAACTGCAAAATATTACTGAAAGCAACTAAAGAAGATAAGTAAGTGGAAAGACATCCCATGTTCACAGACCGGAAGAGTTCATATTGTAAAGATGGCAATAACCCCTGATGCAATCTACATATTCAATGCTTCCCTATCAAGACTTCAATGGCCTTTTTTTCTTAGTGAAAAAATTGATCCTCATGGGGCCAGCCCAGTGGTGCAGCGGTTTAGTTCGCATTTGGCAGCCCGGGGTTTGCCGGTTCGGATCCTGGGCGCCTGCCAGCGCACTGCTTGTCAGCCATGCTGTGGCAGTGTCCCATATAAACTAGAGGAAGATGGGCATGGATGTGAGCCCAGGGCCAGTCTTCCTCAGCAAAAAGAGGAGGATTAGCAACAGATGTTAGCTCAGGGCTGGTCTTCCTCACAAAAAAAAGAAAAAAAAAATTGATCCTCAAATTCATGTGGAATTGCAAAGAGGCCCTGAATTGCTAAAGCAATCTTGAAAAAGAAGATCCAAGTCATTGCACTCACACTTCCTGATTTCAAAAGGTACTGCAAATTCTCAGTAATCAAGACCATGTGGTCCTGGCAGGGGATAGATATACAGATCAATCAAATTGATGTGAGAATTCAGAAATCTATCTTCATCTTATGGTCAACTGATTTTTGACTAGGATGCCAAAGCAATTCAATGGTGTAAGAACTGCCTTTTAAACAAATGGTGTAAGAAAATAGGATATCCATATGCTAAATAATGAAGTTGGATTCTTATGCACCAAAATGATAAAGGACATGATAACTAACTCAATATGGACCAAAAGCCTAAATGTAGGGGATAGAACTATAAAACTCTTAGAAGAAAATGCAGAAGTAAATCATTTTTTTTGTTTTTTTTTTTTGAAGACCAGCCCTGAGCTAACATCTGTTGCCAATCCTCCTCTTTTTGCTGAGGAAGACTGGCCCTCGGCTAACATCCGTGCCCATCTTCCTCCACTTTATATGGGACACCGCCACAGCATGGCTGACAAGCAGTGCATCGGCGGGCGCCCAGGATCCGAACCCGTGAACCTGGGTCTGCCAAGCGCGAACTAAACCGCTGTGCCACCAGGCGGCCCCAGAAGTAAATCTTCTTGACTTTGGATTTGACAATGGTTTCCTTAATGAGACAGAAAAGCACAAGTAACCTAATTAGAAACAGATAATTTGGCCTCATTAAATTTAAAAAACTTTTGTGCATCAAAGAACCCCATCCAGAAAGTGAAGAAAACCCACAGAATTGAAAAATATATTTGCAAATCATGTGTCTGATACGGGACTTGTATCAGAAATATATAAGGAACTCTTACAAGTCAACAACAAAATGGCAAAACAACCCAGTTAAAAAGATGGGCAAAGGTTCCTAATAGACGTTTCTCTGAGGAAGGTATACAAGTTGTCAAAAAGCAAATGAAAAGGTGTTTAACATCATTAGACATCAGGGACCTGTAAGGAAAACCCACAGTAAGATATCACTTTGTAACCACTATCATGGCTACAATTAAAAAAATGGAAGAAAACAAATTTTGAGAAAGATGTGGAGAAATTAGAGCCTCAAGAATTGGTGCTGAGAATATAAAATGGTGCCACTACTGTGGATGACAGTCTGGCAGTTCCTCAAATGGTTAAACATACAATTACCATATAACCCAGCAATTCCTTTCCTAGACATATACATACCCCAAAGAATTGAAAACAGGTGTTCAAACCACAGATTGACGTGAATGTTCATAGCAGCACCATTCACAACAGGCTACTTGTGGAAACAACTCAAACATCCACCAACAGATGAATGGAAAAACAGAATGTAGTATATTTATACAATAGAGTAGAATTCACCATCAAAAGGAATGAAGTAATAGTACATGCCACAACGTACATTGATATTAAAAACATGCTAAATAAAAGAAGCCAGACACAAAAGACTACAGTTTGCATCATTCCATTTATATTAAATGGACACCATAGGCAGTCCATGGTTACAGAAAGCACATTAGTGCTTTTCAGAGACTGTGGAAGGGGAGATGTGGAAAGTGATTGTTAATGGGTCTCCTTTTGGGGTGATGAAATTGCTCTAGATCCAATTGTGGTGATATCGCACAACATTGAGAATGTATTAAATGACCCTGAATTGCACCTTTAAAATGGTTAAAATGGTGAATTTCATGTTCTGTGATATACTTCATTAAAAAAAAATCAACAACAGATGACTGGCCAGAGTTGGACTAGAAGCCCTAATTTGTCAGTCATTAGGTTATACCATAAATTTAATTCCTACATAGTCAAAATAGGAATTGCCGTTATTTTTATCATTTACATTTGAAACATGTTACATTTTAAACATATATTAGATAATTTATATAGAAACTAGAATCATTGTGAAAATATTTTGATTCATTTAATAGTGATAGTAGTTAACACAAATTGAATTTTGCTATGTACAGCAAGTATATAGAACAAATATTTTTAGCACTTTACCATGTTTTGCATTAATTCTTTCAACAATCACAAGATGAAGATAATACTATTTCTATGATCTCAGTCTCACTGGGGAGGTAAGGTATAGGGAGGTTAAGTAACTTGCCCAATTCCACGTAACTCTGCAGTAGTTTTGCAGGGACGTGAATCCAGGCTATATGGATCCAGAGAGCAAGCTCTTAACCACCATGCAACTCTGACTCCTCTTTCTTGGTTACAGTTATTTACTAAATGAAAAATTTATAGTTTCTCACTTATGCAGCTATATCTTAATTGTAACATGATTAAAAATTTATAACTAAAAAATACATGGAAATATTGCTTCTATTATCATTCATGGTATAGCAAACAGTCCTGAAATGTAGGGGGTTAGAACAATAGTACTCACTATATTATTATCTTTCATAATTTGAGGGTTGGCTGGGTTCAGCGAGTTGGTTCTTGCACAGAGTTTTCTCAGGTGGTTGCGGTCACATGGTGGTGAGGGCTGTACTCATTGCAAGTCATTCACTCACACACCTGGTGATTGGTTTGAGAAGAGTCAAACTGCTGTGGGGCTGAAACAACTGAGACTTCTTAGGCATGTCTATGTGTCTCTCCCCCACACGATCTCTTTTTCTTGCGTACTTCGGCTGTGGCACAAGGCTACAAAGTGAGTGGATAGAGTGTGAGAGAGAGAAAGGGAAAGACAGTCAGAAAGAAAGAGACACAGAAGGAGAGATGGACTATTTTGCCTTTTCTTACCTAGCCTGGAAGTTAAGTTGCACCACTTCCAGGGCATTCTTTTGTTGAGACACCTGCAAGCCCTGCCCAAGTTCAAGAGGTGGAGACATGATGGGAGGACCATCAAAGTATTTATAGTCATGTCTTTTTCTTTTTGGTATAATTTCATTTATTTTCTTTTAATGAGGAATAATTTACATGCAATATCCTCTTAGTGTCAGATGTAAATCAAGGTGATTTGGTATTTATATATAGTACAAAATGATCACCATGATAAGTCTAGTTACATTTCATTACCATTCAAAGTTATTACAATATCATTAACTATATTTCCTATGCTGTATGTTACATTCGCATAACTTATTTATTTTATAATTGGAAATTTGTATCTCTTAATCATGTCCCTATTTCACCCTCCATCCAATCCCTCCTGCCTCTGGTATCTACTAGTTTGTTTCCTGTATCTGTGAGTATGCTTCTGTTTAGTTTTGTTTGTTCTTTTTTTCCTTTGTAGAATCTACTTATAAGTGAAATCATATGGTATTTGTCTTTCTCTGTTTGACTTATTTCACGTAGCATAATACCCTCTGGGTCCATCCATGTATCTGCAAGTGTCTGAGTAATATTCCATTGTATATATATATACCACATCTTTATGCATTCTTCTCTGGATGGACACTTAGGGTGCTTCCATATCTCGGCCATTGTAAACAACGCTGCAATGAACAGAGGCGTGCATATCTCTTTGAATTAGTGTTTTGTTTTCTTCAGATAAATACCCAGAAGTGGAATTGCTGGATTGTATGACAGTTCTATTTTAAATTTTTTGAGGAAGCTCCATACTGTCTTACACACTGGCTCTCCAATTTATATCCCATCAACAGGGTATGAGGTTTCCTCTTCACATTCTTACCAACACTTTTTATTTTTTGTCTCTTTTACACTACCATTCTGACAGGTGTGAGGTGGTATCTTATTGTGGTTTTAATTGGTATTTCCCTGATGATTAGTAACCTTGAGTGTCTTTTCATGTGCCCATTAGGCATCTGTCTTCATTGGAAAAATGTCTATTCAAGTTCTCTGCCCATTTTTTAATCGTTTGTTTTTTTGATATTAACTTCTGCAAGTTCTTTATATAATTTGGGTACCAACTCCTTATTGGATGTATGATTTGTAAATATCTTCTCCCACTCAGTGGGTGGTCTTGTTATTTTGTTGATAGTTTCCTCTTCTGTGCAAAAGCTTTTTAGATTGAAGTAATCTCATTTGTTTATTTTTGCTTTTGTTGCCCGTGACTGAGGAGACTGGTCTAAAAAATATTGCTAAAACCAATGTCAAAGAGCAGCCTGCCTATGTTTTCTTCTAGGAGTTTTAGGATTTCAGATCTAAATTCAAGTTTCTAATCCATTTTGAGTTTATTTTTGTGTGTGGTGTAAGATAGTGGTCCACTTTCATTCTTTTGCATGTAGCTGTCCAGTTTTCCCAACACCATTTATTGAAGAGACTATCTTTTCCCCATTGTATATTCTTGCCTCCTCTGTCATAGATTAATTAGCCATATAAGCATGAGTTTATTTCTGAATTCTCTATTCTATTACATTCATCTGTGTGTCTCTTTTCTTGTCAGTACCATAATGTTTTGCTTACTATAGATTTGTAGTTTAGTTTGAAGTCAGAAAGGCTGATACCTCCCTCTTTGTTCTTCCTCAAGATGGCTTTGACTGTTTAGGGTCTTTTGTGGTTTTACACAAATTTTAGGATTTTTGTTGTAGTTTTTGAAAAATGCCATTGGTATTATGATGGGAAGTGCATTGAATCTGTAGATTGCTTTGAGTAGTATGGACATTTTAACAATGTTAATTCTTCCAATCTGTGGTGTAACTTTCCATTTATTTGTGTCATCTTCAAATTCTTTCATCAGTCTTATAGTTTTCAAGGTACAGGTCTTTCACCTCCCTGGTAAAATTTATTCCTAGGTACTTTATTCTTTCTGATGCAATTCTAAATGGGATTGTTTTCTTAATTTCTGTTTCTGATTGCTTGTTATCAATGTATACAAATGCAACCAATTTCTGTATAGTAATTTTGTACTTGCAAATTTACTGAATTCAATTTTTACTTCTCACAGTTTTTTGGTGGTGACTTTAGGGTTTTCCATATATGTTATCATGCATCTAAAAATAATGACAGTTTTACATCTTCCTTTCCTATTTGGTTGCCTTTATTTTTTTCTTTTCTAATTGCTGTGATGACGAGTTCCAGTACTATCTTGGAAAAAAGTGGTGAGTATACACATTCCTATCTTGTTCCTGATTTTAGAAGAAAAGCTTTTAGCTTTTTACCATTGGGTGTGATGCTAGCTGTGGGTTTGTCATATGTAGCCTTTATTACGTTGAAGTATGTTCCCTTTACACTCACTTTGTTGAGAGTTTTTATTATAAAGAAATGTTCAATTTTGTCAAATGCTTTTTCTATATCTATTGAGATTATCATATGATTTTTATTCTTCATTTTGTTAATGTGGTGTGCCGTATTGATGGATTTGCAGATGTTGAACAATCCTTGCATCCTTGGAATGAATCCCCCGCGATTGTGTGTTTAAATCTTTAACATATTGGTTAATTTGGTTTGCTAACATTTTGCTGAGGATTTTTGCAATCTACGTTCGTCAGGGTTGTTGGCCTATGATTTTCTTTTCTCATGGTGTTTTTTGATTTTGGCATCAGCATAATTTTGGTCTCATAAAATGGGTTTGGAATCATTCTCTCCTCTTCTTTTTTTTAGAATGAATTGAGAAGGGAAGGTATGAACTCTTCCTTAAATGTTTAATAGAATTCACCTGTGCAACCATTTTGTCCTTGTCTATTGTTTTTTATGCAGTCTTTAACTTACTTATTTCATTTAATTAGTTGTAATCAGTCTATTCAGAGTTTGTGATTCCATCTTGTAGCGTGTGTGTATCCAGGAATTTACCCATATCTTCTAGGTGGTCCAGTTTATTGGAGTGTAATTGTTCATAGTAGTCTCTTATGATCTTTTGTATTTCTGTGGTGTCAGTTGTAACTTCTCCATTTCTGGTTTTATTTGTTTGGGGCCTCTCTCTTTTTTTTCTTGACAAGTCTGGCAAAAGATTTATCAATTTTGTTTGTCTTTTCAAAGAAACAGCTTTTAGTTTCATTGATCTTTTCCATTGTTTTTTTTTTTTTTAGTTTTTATTGCATTTATTTCCGCTTGATCTTTGTTATTTCCTTCCTTCTACTGACTTTGGGCTTTGCTCTTTTTCTACTTCCTTTAGGTGTAAAGTTAGATTGTTTATTTTAGATTTCTCTTGTTCCTTGGGGTAGGGTTATATCACTATGAACTTCCCTCTTAGACTGGGTTTTGCTGTGTCCCATAGGTTTTGAAAAGGTATGGTTTCCAAAATCCAAATCCATTTGTCTCAATGTCTTTTTTGATTTCTTCCTTGACCTCTTCATTCATTCATTGGTTGTTTAGTGGCATGTTTTTTAGTCTCCAAGTGTTTGTGTTTTTTCCAGTTTTCTTCTTAAAGTGATTTCTAGTTTCACACTGTTGTGGTCAGAAAAGATGCTTGATATGATTTCAATTTTCTTAAATTTATTAAGATTTGATTTGTGGCCTGATATGTAATCTATCCTGGAGAATGGTCCGTGAGCACTTGAAAAGAATGTGGATGGATTATTCTGTATATATCCATCAAGACTAGTGTTTCACTTAAGGCAAATGTTTCTTTATTAATTTTTCTCTGTCTGGATTACCCATCCATCAATATAAGTGGGATATTAGTTTCCTCCTACTATAATGTTATAGTAAATTTCACCCTTTATGTCTGTTAATATTTGATTTATGTATTAGGTCCTCCTATGTGGGTGCATAAATACTTACACGTGTTAAATTTCTTCTTAGATGGACCCCTAATTACTATGTAATGTCTGTCTTTGTCTTTTGTTACAGTCTTTGTGTTAAAGTCTATTTTTTTCTGATATGCATATTGCTACTCCAGGTGTCTTTTAATTTCTATTTGCATGGAATATGTTTTTTTCCACCTTTTCACTTTCAGTCTCTGTGTCTTTAGATCTGAAGTGCGTTCCTAGAGGCAGCATATAGATCATTCTTGTTTTTTTTCCTTTCAGTCACCCCATGTCTTTGGATTGGAGAATTTATTCCATTTACATCTAAAGTAATTATTGATAGGTTTGCACATATTTCCATTTTGTCTTTATAGTTCTCTGTTCCTTTCTTCTTGGCTTGGTCAATTCCCTTGTGGTTTGATGCATTTTTTTGTTATGTTTAGGTTTCTTTCTATTTATTTATTTTTGGATGTATTATAGGTTTCTGGTTTGTGGTTACCATGAGGTTCATATAGATCAACCTGTATATAAGCAGTCTATTTTCAGGTGGTAATTGCTTAAGTTTGAACTCACTCTAAAAACACTACATTTTTATTGCCCCCTCAACATTTTTAGTTTTTGAGATCATATTTTACATCTTTCTGTTTTTATTGCTTGTTCTACTTGTAGTTAATTTTACTACTTTTGTATTTTAATCTTCATAATAGCTTTATAAGTGGCTGATCCACTGCCTTTACTAAATATTTGCCTTTACCACTGAGATTTTTTTTCTTCCATACATTTTTTTATTTCTAGTTGTGGCCTTCCTTAAAGAAGACCCTTTAACATTTATTGTAAGGCTGGTTTAGTGGTGACGATCTCCTTAGTTTTTGCTCATCTGGGAGACTCTTTCTCTCTCTTTCAATCCTGAATGGTAAGCTTGCTGGGTAGAGTATTCTTGGTTGTAAGTTTTTTCTTTGCAGCACTTTGAATAAATCCTACCATATCTTTCTGGCCTGAAAGTTTCTGCTGAAAAATAATCATAGTCTTATGGGGTTCCCCTTGTATATGACTTCTTATTTCTCTCTTGTTGATTTTAACATTCTGTCTTTAATATTTGCTGTTTTAATTATAATATGTCTTAGTGTGTATCTCCATGGGTTCTTCTTATTTGGGACCCTCTGTGCTTCCTGGACTTGGATGTCTGTTTCTTTCTCCAGGTTAGGAATTTTTCAGCCATTAATTCCTCAAATAAGTTTTCTCTCTCTCTCTCTCTCTCTTCTGGGGACCTATAATGCAAATGCTAGTATACTTGATGTTGTCCCATAGGTCCCTTAAGCTATCCTCATTTTTTAAAATTCTTCTTTCTTTTTAATGTCTGCCTGGATGATTTCCACTATTTTGGCTTTCAGATTGATGATCTGTTCTTCTGTATCTTCTAACCTGCTATTGATTCCCCTAGTGTATTTTTTTATTTCAGTTATTGCATTTTTCAGCTCTGATTGGTTCTTTCTTATATTTTCTAATTCTTTGTTGAAGTTCTCATTGTGCTCCTCTATTCTTTTCCTGAGTTTGGTGACCTTTTTGTAACCATTCCTTTGAACACTTTATCAAGTAAATTACTCAACTCCATTTCTTCAGGGTTTTTTCCCCCTGGGTTTTATTATACTCTTTTCTTGGAACATATTTCTTTGTCTCTTATTTTGTTTGACCTTCTAGGGTTGTTTTTATATATTAGGTGAAACAGCTACCTCTCCTAGTCTTGAAGGAGTGGCCCTGTGTTGGAGTGTCCCCTATGTAGGCTGTGTGTCCCAGATGGCTTTGGTAGGCAGGCTTGAGCTGGCTGGTCACATCTTGGGGAATTCCTGAAGCATGCTGAGTCTAGGCTACCTTGGCATGCCAACTGACACTGGTGTAGGCGCAGGCAGGAAGGGTCTTGGTAAGCTGCACCTGGGCCAACTTGGCAGGATGTGTGGTGTAGAATTAGGTCTAGGTTGGGTGTTTCTTGGGCTGAGCCACACTGTGCCACCCTTGGGCAATGCCAGGAACTGGATGAGACAAGGGCTGAGGTGTTAGAGGCACCTCACACCAAGGCTGCATCTGGGGATGTATAGAGACAGAGTGTGCATTTGCTGGGTGGTTCTCAGGGTTCATCATGCTGGGGCCACTGCTGGGGAATGGCCAAATCAAAAGCAGGTATGGGCTGGGTGGTTCCCAGAGTTTGTCTGGCCGAGGCCCACCTTGGGGGATGGCTAGAGCCAGAGTGGGCACTGACTTAGTGAGTGTCAGGACTCACCTTGCTGGGGCTGCCCTTAGGTGTTGGCTGAAGCTGGTGTGGACCAGGGACCCATGGCTCACTGGGGCAACCTTATGAAGCTGGCTAGAGCATCTGGATCCTGCTCTCTCCTGCAAAATTGGAGCTTGCTGGCATCTCCCACCTCTGAGAGAGTTACAGCAGCTCCCTGCTTGTTTTGAAGATGCTCCAGGGCTAGTAAATCAGATTTCCTTCCCATGTAGTCTAGGTGCTCTCTAAAACACTGTTTTTGTTTGCTGTTCCCCAAGGCAGGGAAGCCTGTACAGCCCTTCTGTGATATCTATCCTTGCTGCCAGTCACCACATCAGAGGTGGGGTTTCCCTCAATACTATGTCTCCATCTCTCCTATTCTTCTCTATGTCTTTCCTCTGTTTGCTGTGTAGTAGCTATTCAATCAGACCTCATTTCTTCTTCAGGAGGAATTGCTCTATATGTAGGTGTAGATTCAGTGTGTCTGTGAGAGGAGATGAGTTCAGGATCTTCCTATGCTGCCATTTTAGACCACTCTTGTAGTCATATCTAAAATCACCACAAATACAATCTTTTGAAGTAAGCCAGCAGAGGTCAGTAAGCTACTATAAAATTCATTACATATTGATGATTGAAATAGTAAAATCATTAAGAATTGTGTTTGATTTTTAAAACTATTGAAATTTTTTATGAACTTTGTAGTATATTTATTTGTAGCAATTTTACATATAAAATAGGTGTGCTGAGTAGGGCTCCAGGTCAATAAAAATGGATAGTATAGCAGATTTCTCATCAATTCAAGTATTCTGAATGACACTAATGAATTGATAACATAACATCAAAATTTTGGAACTTGTTGTGTTATCCATGATTTCCTTTTTACACATACAAATTTACATATATTCAAATTTACTTCCAAAAAAAGCATAATGCTTATTTTTTTTAACCTGGAACTAGTTTTTTATTTAGCCGTGTGACATGGAGAGCATTCAGAAATATTGCTTGTAATCTACCTGTTCTCTGTAATTGCTGTATACTGTATAATTTTCATAGGGGATGAGTATGTTCATCAATGGATAGCAATTTAAGTGCTTGAGGGAATTTCCTGTATGTACTGTGTGGATGTGCTAGTATTTCTGCAGACATTTTCCTAGATGCACAATCACAAGGTTAAAGGGTTGTTTAATTTTTATTTGAAGTAAATATTCCACATTATACTCTCTGAAAAATAATTTTCTCAAATGCTTATATTTGATAAATCTTCTCTCAGAAAATAATTTATTGATTTAATTTATATTTCCTGAAGTGTCAGTGCTTTTGCCCTCTGTTATACATTAGAGCCATTTTTACTTCTGTGACTTGCCTGTTCAATCCACCATTTATTTTCATATTGGACTGTTTGTCTTTTTGTTTGTGATTTGTGAGATTTCTCATCATACAAGGGATACCAATCCTTTTCCTCTCATATGTGTTGCAGAATAGAGTTGAAGAAAAACTAATTAAGCCCATATGCATGATTTAACAATATTATTTACTATTGCACTTTATTTTTTTATTGATTTATTTATTATGGCACTTATTTTATTAATTTATTTGTATTAATATTACTTATTATGGCACTTTATTTTTTTAATGTGTCAATTATCCAGAGTAGTTGTATGGGAAAATCTGTGATAAATTCATCCTATAATTCCCTCAGGATTAAAGTTTTAACTTGTTTTTAAAGTAAATTCACACCATAGACTGGAGAAAGTGGTGAGACTTTGGTAATGGTCTCTTGACCAATAAACACATATGTATTTTTCTCTATCTTGACCACTTTGATCATAAAGTGAATCCCTGATTTGTAGGGTTCAAGAAGGCCTTGAGACCCTTGTGGTTTGATTTACATATTTTCAAAAATTTACATAATTTTGCATTCTTAGCATTACTATTAATGATGGTTAGTCAGAGTTTGCCAATGTTTAAAAGAAAATGGTGGTTGAATTCTTTTTTTGTGGGGCCAAAGGATTTAAAGTCTCCATTTTATGTTAATAGGAGAGATGAAACAACAGGTTTCTGAGGAAACAGAAGGAATGAGACATGCTGATCTAGTATGGTCATACAGGATACAATCATTATTTCAAACTGCCTTCACAAACACATTGAATTGCTCATTATGTCTGTAAGTAGCCAAGTGATGCTGTGCTTTGTTTTGAAATAAGTGGACATATGTATGTACACACACATTTGGAGAGAATGAAAAGTCAATAAGTCCTTTAGAAAAAAGGTTAAATGTTATCACAACCTACAGTGTGGATCTTACATCCAATATCAAAAGCTAAAATGAGAGTGAAAGTAACAAGGTGAATCTTTGTAAAGGGCTGTGAAGTAAAGAGAATGTGCTAGTGAAACCAAACTCTTTCTTAAATAGCTCAGTTTCATAATAGGAAGCAGGTAGCACTTGTTATAGTTCTCAATCCACATACATTCAAATGGAAAAGGAGTTAAAGTGGATGAAGGAAAACATCTTGCCATGACTTTAGGTAAGGAGTGATGCTGAGACTGGATGCACAGTAAAAACCAAGCAGCATTAGTGGTCTCTCAAGACGAAGTGGAAGGGTGAATCATTTTACACAATTCTAACTTTTTGTGTGTGTGTGTGAGGAAGACCAGCCCTAAGCTAACATCCATTGCTAATCTTCCTCTTTTTGCTGAGGAAGACTGGCCCTGGGCTAACATCCATGCCCATCTTCTCCTACTTTATATGGGACACCACCACAGCATGGCTGACAAGCAGTGTGTCAGCAGGTGCCCGGGATCTGAACCGGTGAACTCCGGGCTGCCAAGCGTGAACTAAACTGCTGTGCCACTGGGCCGGCCCCCACAAATCTAACTTTTGAATAGTGTCTTTAGCAAAAGATAAAACTATAAAGTTCTGGACCAATATGAAGTTAAAATGTTCTGAGTATTTACACAATAATACCGATATTGTGAATAAACTATTTAACATTCTTGTGTCCTTGTGCAATGTTGAAACACAGTTAACACAGTTAAGCTCAATAATATACATAGTATCTTTTTCTTCTTGGAATAAACTGGAGGAGTCTTATCTATGGGGAATTCCAGCTTCAGGACTCAGATACAACTACTCCCTTTTTCCTTCTTTCCTGTTTTAGCAAACTTCTGGCAACAAAACAGACATTTTGTGATGACAAATATAGCAGTTGCTACACAGCCAACAGAAGCCCAATCACATCCAAAGAGTGGTACTGGAACCAAGTGAGGTCATGGGAGGCTAGCCAGAGTTGTTTGGCTCCTTTGTGGTGCTTGACAAACTTGATCTAGAAGACTGCTCGATCTAGAGGCTTCATTGGCTGATCATGAGGAATTCTGGATAATTTCATAGCATTACTTTAGTATTTAATAGGAGAAACATAAAGATAGTAACATTGAAAGAAAGTAAATTTACCTATGCAAATCATTCCCATGAAAGTCTTTTGAAAAGTTTCATGCAACTGATCCATATCAGGACTAAGAAATATGTTCAATGAGATGGAACAATCTACCAACTCAGTTTCTGGATTATGAAACTTCTTTAAGTTTCAAAAGGACTGTGAAACTTTTAGTTTTAGAGGTGGGACACTGTGGGGACTAGAATTGGCCACCTCAAGCCAAGGAGACTCTGACCTTCCCTGCCCCCACTAACTGTCTGAGGGATTTTGGATGAAAGGCCTATCCCAGATAGGCCCTCAAGATGGATAACTCTGGGTATCAATAGACTGGTTGGACCTTTGCTGGGCCATTCTTATCAAAGTTCTGTTTACCAGACATTTACATTTGTAAGGAAAATCTCCACTTGTAAAGGTGTCTCCTCCTCCATACCATGAAGAAGGGAGGATGACTTTATCTCTAGGGATCTTGTCAGTGCTGAAGGTGAAAACTTAAATCTGCATACTCTTGTTTACTGTGTTTTTCTTGTAATCCCTCATGCCTGACACCTCCAACCCCCCAAATCCTAGTTTATATAAGAGGAAAACTTCCACCATTCTGTCGAGAGATACTCAGTTTCCCCATGTCTCTCCCATGTATACATAAAGCTTTGTTTGATTTTCTCCTGCTAAAAACAAAGAAAAGTTTCATACATGTGTTTTAAACCAAATGTTCTAGAATTGCAGAAGTAAGAGTATATTTTAACTTGGATGTTCAAAACATAGTTTGGTTTTTAGATTGGAATTTTCTGAATGACAAATATTTTAAAAAGTGAAGAGGAAAGTTAAGTTGGGATAGTTTAATCTTTTCTAGCAAAGGAAATGATATTAGCCATTGAAAGAGTTCTAAATGAGAGGGTGGACATGCACTTTTAGAACAATCCTCACGATATATTTAAACAGGATTTGTGTCCTCACCAGTCCCTGTGCATTCACTCTTCTCTTCCACTCTCTGCTTTTTATTTTAGTTCCTGTATCCAGAACCATTTTTGAAACAGACATTAGATTATGGCACTCCCCTGCTAAAAATTTCCATCTGGCTTCTCATCCCATTTAGAATAAATTCCATGTCTATATTTTGCCCTACAGGACCCTGCATGTTCATATCCCTGGCAACTTCTATTACTCTCT
This sequence comes from Tapirus indicus, assembly GCA_031878705.1. Lineage (NCBI taxonomy): Eukaryota > Metazoa > Chordata > Mammalia > Perissodactyla > Tapiridae > Tapirus > Tapirus indicus. The sequence continues at coordinate 52,902,166 of CM062919.1, forward strand.
ACCATGCACACCTTGTTGTAGGCACGTTGGCCCTGTAGCTGATCTTGGAAGTTACCTAAAGAGTTCTCACCTCATCACCTTTGTGCTTTCAGTCCCCTCTGTCCCTGTCCTTGAGCACTCTTCCCTGAAACACTCCAAGACTTGCTTCCACCTCCTGTTAGTAGAGATAGTCACAACTCAGAGGGGCTTTGCCTGGCCATACTATGGTAGCATTCCCTGCATTTCTCTGATTTTTTGGTATTTTTTTCTTGTTTTTATATTTGATTCCTAGAATTTTTAAATAGAATACATTTTGTAAAATATTCCTTGAAGTATGGGTACATAAGGAAATGCACAAATTGATCAGCTCAAAATTTCAAAATTAGCCAGGAAATTGTTGTGAAATGAACTTACCAATTTCCCCACTACCCAGATATTAATATAGGATTCCACAAGCCACATAGAAGCGCCCCATCCTCCTGGATGCTTTCACTGTTCCCTTTCCCGAATTAACTACTATCTTGACTTTAAATACCATAGTTTAGATTTTCTTGTTTACTAATTGGAATCATAGTATGTACTCATTTGTTTTCATCTTTTCTGTAGCAATTTTTGGCAAATTAATTTTCTGTATTGTATTTTATTGTATGATGACATCACAGATTATTTCTTCCTTTATTGATTGATGGACATTTGAATTATTAACAATTTATTAGCCGTTACTACTATTGCTGTTATAAACATTCTTGTACATGTCTTTTGGTTTACATATTTATGCATTTATGTTGCTTATATACCTAGAAGTGGATTTGATGGGAAGAAATTGCATTTATGATTATGATTTATTTGTTGACTCAATTATTTAGAAGTGTATTGCTTCAATTTCAAAATTTAGAGGTTTTTAAGTTATATTGTTTTTGACTATTTCTAACTTAATTCTAGTCTGGCCAGACAATATACTCCATATGATATGAAAATATTCAATTACTGCATTTTGGTTTATGCCACAGCACATATAGTCAATTTCATTAATAATTCTATATGCCCTTGAAAAATGTGTTTTTTTGATTGTCATATAAGTAAAATAGGTCATATTTAAAAAATGTGTTCTTCAAATCTTTTTTGTACCTACTCATTATTTCATCATCTTTTTCTATATTATTGAGAAAGATCTTTAAAAATGTCTTATTATGACTATAGAATTGTATATTTTGTTTTTCCTTTTTGTCTACATTTACTTCGTTTATTTGGAGGATTTATTTGTAGATGTCACCAATTAATAATTTGAATTGTTTTGAAAGATTAACCTATTTTTGTGAAGAATTTACCTTTGTTTTTAGTAGTGCTTCTAGTCTACAGTGTCTGATATTAGTATAGGTACAACATCTTTCTGTGGTTACCATTGAAATAGATCTTTTCTTCCTTTGTACTTACAGTCTTCTTGGACACTTCTATGTAAGCACGTTTGGTAAACAGTATATATGGCTAATTTTTGAAATTATTCCATCTTTGTATATAAACAATTTAGTTGTTTAGATTTACTGTAAGTACAGACATCTTTATTTTTGCATCTACTCCTTATCCAACATTTTCTTTTCTATTTGTCCACCTGCTTTTTTCTTTTTCTTTTCTCTCTTGCTTCCCTTAAAAGTATTTTTCAATTCAATCATACTACTGTTTTCCTCTTGGTAATACATTTTTAAAGTATTCTTAAGTAATATCCTATAATCTAATAATAATGCTGTTAGTATAAATAAATGCTGAATTGATGTTCACGTGCTAGGCACTTCAAATTCCACATTATTTTCCTTTGGAATATGAAAAAAATTAGCTATTAAAGATTTATTTTATCAAAACAAAAAACTTTTCTTCTTGAAAGGCACCAATCAGAGAGTGAGATATCAACCACCCAGAATGGAAGAAAATATTTGCAAATCAAATATCTGATAAGGTATTTGTATTTATAGTATATAAAAAGATCTTACAATCCAATAATAAGACAGATAACCCAATTAAAAAATTGGCAAAGGACTGAAATAGACATTTCTCCAAGTAAAATAGATGAATGGTCAAGAAGCATGAGAATAGATGCTCAACATCTTTGGCTACATGGGAAATACTAATCAATACCACAAGAGGAGACCACTTCACAAAGACTGATGATAGCAAGGGTTTGCACTGATGTGGAGACTTGGAACCCTCATACACTGCTGGTGGCAGTGTAAAATGGTGCAGCCTCTTTAGACGTCATTTTGGCAGTTCATCATAAAGTTACCACATGACCCAGTATCCACTTGTAAAAACTACCCAGAAGAAATGAAAACGTATTTTCATACAAAAACATAATAGCAATATTCATAGTAGCCAAACATGAAAACAACCAAAATATCCATGAACTGATAAATGGATAAACAGTACGTGTTACATTCATATCATAGAATATTATTCAGCAGTAGAAAGCTACAACAGGGAAGGAACTCAAAAATATTATGCTATATGAAAGAAGCCAGTTGCAAAAGACCATATATTATAAGATTCCCTTTATGTGAAATGTCCAGAAGGATAATCTCTAGAGACAGAAAGTTGATCAACAGTTCCTTCGGCAGTGAGGAGTGGAAAGTGATGTCTAAGGCATGTCAGGTTTCTTTCTGCTGTGATGACTATATCCTAAATTTATATTATGTTCATGATCTTATACATCAGTAAACATACTACATACATTTCAATTTTATACTTTAAACAGGTTAATTTTATGGTGTGTAAATAATATTTAATTATAAAATATGCTAAAATAATAAAATCAATTTTGAGAAAAGATATTTGTAATTTTAGAAATTTTAGGTACTGAATTGATATATTTTATGATGTTTCTTATAGTTCATCATTCTTTCCTTCTATGGTTCTAGCATATTTTTAAAAATATGTGCTTTTTACAAATACTTTTAGAACTTTACCTTTCTTGTGTGAAAATTGTTGCATTAGTTGTTTACTCATGAAATCAATGGAGTTAAAATGCACTTTGAAATAAATATGTTTAAAATAAAATTAGCTTTAAAAATGGTTAAATCTTGTTAATAATTTCAAAATTAGCTTCTTAAAAATGAGATGAAACTCATTCACCATTAACAAGAGAACATATCTGTAAATATTATCTATTGAAAAAAACTGTGATACAAAGTGTCATTAATGACTGTCTTCAATGCATTGAGCAAATCTGTACTTGACATTGTGTTCAGATCTAATCTAACAGCTGCTCCCTTGGCCTTCATGTGAACAGTGTTATCAGGTTGGTCTGCAAACAAAGGAATGCCCACCATAGGGATCTCATGGTAGATAACCTCATAGCTGCTGTTGGTTCCACTAAAAGTTATAAAGGCTTTAGTTTTTGGATAACCCAGGATTGGTTGTATTTCAAAACATTATTAATTATAAGTCTTATAACAATCTGACAGTAGGTCAATATACAGCCCTGCAAGTGGCATTGTATTTAGATAAGAGATTAGTGTACACTTGAAACTGCATTAAAATAACTTTCAGGCCTCAAAGGAAGAAGCATCTCAGTCAGCTGGAGATGTAAGTGAAGGCTACAGAAATGATTGGTGTGGTTTTTTTAATTGAAAAATGAATACAAGTTGCCAGGTGGACAAATTGTAAGAGATTATTCTGGATAAAAGAAGAGTATATGCATCTGTATATCTTCCTTGGAAAAATGTCTCTTCATATCCTCTGCCCACTTTTTGATAGGGTTGTTTGTTGCTCAGTTGTGTGAGTTCTTTATATATTATGGAAATTAATCCCTTGTCAGCTGTACAATTTATGAATATTTTCTCCTAACTGGTGGGTTGTCTGTTCATTTTGATCCTGGTTTCATTTGCCTTGTAGAAGCTCTGTGGTCTGATGAAGTCCCACTTTATTTTTTCTTTTGTTTCCCTTGTCTGAGTAGACATGGAATCAACAGACATGTGAAAAGATGTTCAACATCACTAAACATCAGGGAAATGCAAAACAAAACTACACTAAGATATCACCTTACACCTGTTAGAATGGCTATAATCACCAAGACAAAAAGCAACAAATATTGGAGAGGTTGTGGAGAAATGGGAACCTTAATTCACTGCTGGTGGGAATGCAAACTGATGCAGCCTCTATGGAAAACAGTATGGAGATTCCTCAAAAAATTAAAAATAGAAATACCTTATGATCCAGCAATCCCACTCTTGGGCATCTACCCAACAGACATGAAATCAACCATCACAAGAGGCTTATGCACCCCTATGTTCATTGTAGCATTATTCACTATAGCCAAGAAGTGGAAGCAACCCAAGTGTTCCTCAATTGATGATTGGATAAAGAAGTATCCAATTCAGCCATAAAAAAAGACAGAATTGTCCCATTTGCAACAACATGGATCGACCTAGAGGGTATTATGTTAAGTGAAATTAGCCAGAGAGAGAAGGACAAACACCACTTGATTTCACATATATGTGGAATAAAAACGAACACATAGCCAGAGAGAACTGGTTGGTGGTTACCAAGAGGAAGGGGGGGTGGGGAGTGGGCACAAGGGGTGAAGGGATGCATCCACATGGTGTCGGACAAATAATAATGTACAACTCAAACCCCACAATGTTATAAACCCTAAGACATCAATAAAAATGGGGAAAAAAAAGAGTATGTGCAAAAAAAGGGTGGGTCATGAGAGACTATATTCTCCTAGTGAAGTAGTGAAGTCACTGAGTCTGATAAGCAGTGTGTTAAAGCAGAAAGAAGCATGATTGTGATGGTGCAGGAATCAGTGGAAGGAAAGACTACATTTTACCATGAAACATATTATTACTTCATGAAAAAGATTGTGGATTTTTTTCCTATAGAAAATGGAGAGTGACTGGTAATAAAAAGAGATGTTATTTATTGGCAGCACATGGTATACCCCCACAGTGAGGGAAAGAATTGGTGTAAAGGCAGAATTAGGTGACAGAGGAACAACCCAGACAGGTGTTGAAAAAGGCTCCATGAGAGGTAATTACACGTGAAATAAAGATACTTTGATTCTGGCCATAAGGAGTGTTACTGTGTATAATAAAATGCCAACTGTTATATCTTATCCTTCTTCCTTAAGACTAGGAAATAAATATTAGAAAATTAAGTTTTATTTTTGATGTTTTCAATAATTTATGTTAATAAATTTCTTTCCTGGTGAAGGATTGTCACTCTGGTTGGCTGTTTTTCTCATTTCAGTGTTTGTTTTCCAGAGTTTTACCAAGAAGGTCATTCTGGGGGATCCACTTATAGATCCAATGATTTGGCCCTAAGGCATCTGGTTTCTTGCCCTCAAGTCTCCATATAACCTGTTAGAGGAAAGAAAATATCTTATTCCATGAGTCAAACTTCTAAGATGAAAAATGTTAGAATCTAAATAAATTGAAAGTCATCTAGTTAAACCCATTCCATGTGAGAGATGGGGAAACGAGGACATGTTAGATAGTAAGAACCAATAAAACACTGAGGTAATAGTAGTACTCATATCACACGTACCTGTTTTTATATTGAATCAGGTATGAATGCAATCATGTTGTTCCACACATGGGGTTAGACAATGGGATTATCAATGTCGAATAAAAATTTTTTATGGCACATAAAGATTTGCAGGTAGTCATTATTATTCTAATGCAAAAAACAGTAGCAAATTACTAATGATCTGTATATTTATTTTGTTTTAACTATTTGTTATGCTAGCTCTCATTTTCCAGGCTTAATATTAACCTGTTTATTTCTTTTTCAATGATACAGGAAGCAGTTTATATACATCTTCTTATTTCATAAGTTATTTTATTACATTTACATCTTTTGATTTAAAAATCATTACAATCAGCCATTTGTGAGAATTGAATAGTTCTGATATTTAACAGTATGTAAATAATAATAAATAATTTCTGCTTGACAAGTATGCTTACCTTTTTTAGATTACAAATTATTAGTCACTACTTTTGAGAAAATTTTCAAGTGGTAAGTTTTTATATGAATCTGGTATTATCACTATTGCTAGGTTTGAAAATTCTTTAACTGTAGAAAAGAAGAGCCCATTGGCACTTCATAAATAAAACTATAGCCACTGGAAAAGATTGAATATCATGATGATGCTAAATTTTATTCACCTGACTGACTGTGAACACTTTAAGTATGCACTCCCAACATTGACAGCATTGATTAATATGGTTTCTTATAGCGACGCCATTTCCAAGTGTAGTGCCAAAATTAGGTACAGATTCTGAATTTCCAAGCAATCCTCTTACACTTGATTTTAATTTACAAGTGTTAGCATCTATTTGCTCTGTAAGTGTTAAAGTAAATTCAGATTCTCAACTAACTAGCAAAGATGATAAGGAGAAAGGTATATCAGGAAACTAAAAAGTAGTTCACAAATACACAGAGAATCCAAGTATGTTCTACATATTAGAAATAATTTACTACTGTATTTTATGGAAAAGGGGCATCTGAAAATTTTTTATTCTAAGCTTGCTTATGGTTGACTCCTTTTTATATTTCCTTCTCCTTCTTCAATCTAGAGGTGTTATTATCTGAAGGATTAGAAGCAGAGTCCTTGCAGGACCACATTTTATAAAGCACAGGTTCACCTTAAGGGCTGGACCCATGTCCACCCTTTGTCTTACATTTTCTTGCATCAGACATTAGCAGAGCCTGATTCAAAGGGCTGTTTTTTTCTCCTTCTTGTTTTTCAGGGTAGTTTTTTTTCTTTCTCTAAATCATCATGGCTGGATAGGTACCTGGATGCAGCTTGGCGAGCCCTGGCCATCCTTTTTCCTAATAGCACCCTGAAAAGCACACTGAGTGGGCGTATTCCAAAATTGAAGGGATGTAAAAGAGGCCTTGATTACCTGGCAAGCCTAAGCTTCAGGACGGCTTTAGACTGTTTTGAATTCCTGCTTAATGTTACTGTCAAAATTTAACCACTTTCTGAGAACATCTGCAGCATGTACAGTGACCTCAGGAATCCTGCAAAGAACAGGTGCAAAGGACAGGGCAGAATTTGGTGATTTCTGTACCTGTCCACAATATCATTATCATATCAACACTTCACACTACAAGTCTTAATTATATTTCTTTTTTATCCCAATGTTAGTGCCAAAGTTATTGTCAGTCAAAGATGCCCTCTGTACTACTTTAGCATCTGCCATATATATTTTTGGTTTTTAAACTAAAATCTGAGATAAATTGGATCTATCATAATACATAATACAGTGTAGTTTATGTTTCATGCAGAAAGTTTCAGTAATCAGACTTCTTTCAAAATTTAACAGACACCTTAAATAGTTGTCCAGTATAAGATACTTTATCTTACCTTTTGTGGAATCTGCACAAGGGCTATTGCAATCACATTGGCCCTTTCTTCTGTCATGTTCTGCCCATTGTCCCCAGAGTAAACACCACAATACCATTTTCTCCAGAGCTCTGAGCAAACTCTTACATTTCCTGTGGAGAAAGTATTTGCTCCATCAGAAAAGCACAACAGTATAGCAAAGACTATTGAAATGGTTACTACAAACAACCAAAGAAAGAAAATTTTGTATTATCAGGAATTATTAGAGTAGTGTCTGTTTTTTATTTTTAATTGTGGTAAAATACACATAACATAAAATTTACCACCTTAATCAATCCTAAGTGTACAGTTCAGCAGTGTTAAGTTTATTCACTCTGTTGTGTAACAAATCTCAAGAAATTTTTCATCTAGGAAGACTGGGACCATACCCGTTATACAATAATTCCCCATTTCCCCCTCCACCAGTCCTGGAAACCATCATTCTACTTTCTATTTCTATGAATTTGACTAATCTAGGTACCTCATATAACTGGAATCATACAGTATTTGTCTTTTTGTGAGTGGCCCATTTCACTTAGCATAATGTTCTTAATCTTCAGCCATGTGGTAGCATGTGCTGGAATTTCCTTCAATTTTAAGTCTGAGTAATATTCCATTATGTATAAATATCATATTTTGGTTTTTGATTCATTCATAAATGAACACTTGGTTTGCTTCTATATTTTGACTCTTGTGAACAGTGCTGTTGTGAAGACAGGTGTGCAGATATGTCATCTGGATCCTAATATCAATGCTTTTGGATATATGCCCAGAAGTGGAATTGCTGGACCAAATTGTAATTCATTTTTAATTTTGTGAAGAACTTCTGTTTCTTTAACATTAGTTGCTCTTTGTAACAGATGTAATCCCTCATTTCCTTTGCTAGTATACAATTGGTATGAGATTGATTTCCTTTATTACTCATATTTGTGTAAATATGTGTGTGTGTCTGTGGGTGTGTGTGATTGTGTGTATAAGCAGGAAATGAAATAGAGCCAGTACAAAGTATTGAAGAGGAAATGTTCTTAGACAATTATATCCAGACTTTATTTATATCTCATTAATGAAGGCATATTTGGAGATATTGCAAGATCAGTTGCAGACCACTGCAATAAAGCAAATATTGTAATAAAGGGAGTCACACAAATTTTTTTGGTTTCCTAACACATATAAAAGTTATGTTTACACTATACTGTAACCTATTAAGTGTACAATAGCATTATGTGTAGAAAAAAATGTATTTACTTTAATTAAAAAACACTTTATTGGTAAATAATGCTAACCATCCTCTGAGCTTTCAGGACGTCATAATATTTTTGCTAGTGGAGGGTCTCGACTCAATGTTGGCTCCCCTGACTGATCACGGTGATGGTTGATGAATATTGGGGTGGCTGTGGGAATTTCTTAAAATAACACAACAATGAGGTTTGCTGTATTGATTGAGTCTTCCTTTCATGAATGATTTCTCTGTAGAATTTCTCTGATAGCGTTTTATCCATAGTAGAACTTGTTTCAAAATTGGAGTCAATCCTCAAATCCTGATGCTGCTTTATCAACTAAGTTTATGTAATATTCCAGTTAAAAATCTTTTGTTGTCATTTCAACAATCTTCACAGAATCTTCATCAGGAGTGGTTTCCATCTCAAGAAATCACTTTCTTTGCTTGTCCATAAGAAACAATGCCTTAACCATTAAAGTTTTACGAGATGGAAGCAATTCAGGCATATCTTCAGGCTCCACTTCTAATTCTACTTCTCTTCCTATTTCCAGCACATCTGCAGTAACATCCTCCACTGAAGTCTTGAACCCCTCAGAGTCATCCATGAAGATTGAAATCAACTTCATCCAAAATCCTGTTAATTTTGATATTTTGAGCTCTTCCCATGAATCACAAATATTCTTAATAGCATCTAGAATGGTGAATCCTTTCCAGAAGGTTTTCAGTTTACTTTGCTCAGATCCATCAGAGGAATCGCTATTTGTGGCAGCTATGGCCTTATGAAATGTATTTCTTAAATAATAAGACTTGAAAGTCTAAATAGCTCCTTCATCCATGGGCTGTAGAATGGATGTTTTGTTAGCAGGCAGGAAAACAACATTAATCTTGTTGTACACCTCCATCACACCTTTGGGTGACCAGGTGCATTGTCAATGAGCAGTAATGTTTGAAAGGAATCTTTTTTTCTGAGCAGTATATCTCAACAGTGGGCTTAAAATATTCAGTCAAAAAATTTTAAACAGGTTTAATGTTATCCAGGCTTTGTTGTTCCATTTATAAGGCACAGGAAGGGTAGCCTTAGCATAATTCTTAAGGGCCCTAGGAGTTTCAAAATGGTAACTGAGAATTGGCTTCACATTAAAGTCACCAGCTGCATTAGCATCTAACAGGAGAGGCAGCCTATCTTTTGAAGATTTGAAGTCAGGCATTGTCTTAGCCTCTCTATTTATGAAAGTCCTAGATGGACTCTTTTTCCACTATAAGGCTCTTTCATCTACATTGAAAGTTTGTTGCTTGATGTAGCTACTTCATTAATTATTTTAGCTAAATCTTGTCAATAACTTGCTGCAAGATCTACATTAGCACTTGCCACTTCACCTTGCACTTTTATGTTATGGAGATGGCTTCTTTCCTTATACCTTATGAACCAACCTCTGTTAGCTTCGAGTTTTTCTTCTGCAGCTTCATCCCCTCTCTCAGCCTTCACAGAATTGAAGATAGCTGGGGACTTGCTATGGATTAGGTTTTGGCTTAAGGGAATGTTGTGGCTGGTTTGATTTTCTATCCAGACCACTAAAACTTTCCCATAACAGCAATAAGTCTCTTATGCTTTCTTATCACTCTTGTGTTCACTGGAGTAGCATTTTTAATTTCCTCCAAGAACTTTTCCTTTGCATTTACAACTTGGTTAACTCTTTGTGCAAAAGGCCTAGCTTTCAACTTATCTCAGCCTTCAACATGCCTTCCTCACTAAGCTTAATAATTTCTAGCTTTAAGTGAAAAAAGCCAGACAGAGAAAGTCAAATACTGTATGATTTTACTCATATGTGGAAGATAAACAAACAAACACACAGGTGCAGAGAACAGATTGTTGGTTACCAGAGGGGTAAGGGTGGGGGGAAGGCAAAAGGAGTAAAGAGGCACTTGTGTACAGTGATGGATGACTACTAGACCTTGGTGGGAAACACAATGCAGTATATATAGAAGTCATAATATAATTATGTACACTTGAAATTTCCATAACGTTATAAACCAATGTTACTTCTATTAAAAAATGAAATATCTTCAATGTGCAATGAAGTGATTGGGGTAGGCCTATACTAATATAGATTCTTGGAAGGAAGCTACACAGCAGTATCTTAACTTCCTTTTAAATTTTTACAGTTCTAGTAAAACATTTGTATTTGTTCCAGGCAGGTTTTCTGGAGAATTATTTTTGTTTAGTCATTAGTATTTATTTCTCTGCTTATGAGCACTAAGAAAAAGTTCATTATGATTGGGATGACTTATTTTTACCTTTCTCTCAGTCATAAAATAATTTATACATCACTTTAACCTTTGTCAGAAGTTCCTAAGCTTTCTCTCTAAATAACTCTTTAAAGGCTGGAGGTTAACAGTCACTGTCATTTATAAGTCTGGTAATATTATTTGGAATTTCCATGAAATAGCTTGAAGATCTTTATTTATAATCCATAAATATACTTGTCTAGTTACTTATTAGAGTGACCATATTTCTGGCTTATTTATGTATGACACGTTTTGCCCTGAATTCATATTATAAAATTGATATCCCAGTAGAATGTGCTATGTGTAACTGGCTGCGAGGGCCCTCATCATCTCCTCACTGAGTTCCCCAGGGAGCAGCTGCCCCACAGTGGGAGAGGCACAGCAGGGCTTTCTACAGTAGAGATCTGGTCACCATCTTGAGGAGTTCAGTTCAAATTACATAAGGCTCCTTGTGAATTCGTGTTTGCCTGGAATTATTTCAGAATTATTCTGATTTGTAGTCCCAGCTCCTTGCCAATTAAAAAAAATTACTGCTTTCTGTAGTAGAATGATTCCTCATTGCTCAATGTAGTCTCTCACCAAAAAACAAAAACAAAAAACAAATGTAGAGGAGCCAAATATTCCTGCACGTGTTGTCAAAACTGCATAATCAATTCTTTTGGTCTTTCTATTTTAAAGTCATTTGTTGGTTCTAAATTCATTTTTTTCTCTTTGGAAAATAATGACTTAATCCTTCCAACATAAAGAGTATACTTACCCTAATCATGGTTGTAAAGCTTCTTTTCAAAGCTGTTTTTTACAGAATAAAGAAAGAGGAATGAATTTTCAAATTTTACCTTAAAGATTCTACCTTGTCAAGAGAATTCTTCAAAAGTATAATTCAACCCTGATGACATTAGTTTCATATGAAGGTCACAGTACTTCCCTATAACTAACATTATGCATCCTGGTAATCTGTGGGAGCCTGGTAACCTGTAGCAACATTTATAGTTACCTGTGTCCAATGTTTTGTCTCATTAGCTCTCTGCCAATAGCCTTCTTCCATCAAGCTGCAGGGGATGGTTTTCTATAGAGCTACAGTCATACAACTTCTCTTTGTAGACTAATCACTCAGTTGGAATGGTCATCTTCATTCTGTGACATCCTTACAAAAATAACACATTGAAAGAAGGTTTGGAAAAGTATGAAAAAGAATAAAAAAGGAATTAAGATTCACCTCTAATCTCCATCCAGGTATATCCTTGGTGTGAATTTTTATGGTTTTTTACATATCCTGATTATTTTTCTATGTATAGCTCCATATGAGTATATTATGAAGTCAAAGTGTATAAGCATTTATCAGAATTTTGATGCAATTTGTCAAATGTCATTTCTTAGAAAGAAAGTACAGAAGTTATCTGCGACCTTAATAGTTACCGGAAAGCAAGTTGTTTGGGGAACAATTTACTGTATAGAATAGAGAATAAGAACAGCCTTCACAATCATTGACATGGATTCAAGTCTTGTTTCTGCAACTTAGTAACGACTGCCATTAGTAATTATTATGATTGTTCTGCTATTAATCCTCCTCTGTGTCCATCTTCTTCTCCTCCCCTTTTTCCACTCCTATTGACATTGCCATTTTCCCTTACTGTAAAGGGAAGCATCTTTCAAGAATAGGTTTAGATTGACTAGAACTTTCACTTATCTTACCTCAGGCTTTACCCTTGTGAACATTTTCATATGTGAATAAATAATTTGCAATCAAAAGAGATATTGCATTAACCCTTGAATAAGATCTCAGTATTATTTTGCTGCCAATCAAATGGCAGACAAAAAGGATCTCTTAATAGATCATTTAATAGCTCATTAAAGGGTGCTCATTTTCTGTTTATGTGTTAAAGGTACAAGATCAACTTAAAACATACAGATTCTTTCTCTCATAAGGAATATCATCCTATATACAAATGGAATTATTTTTGTAATTTTATACTGTTGGCAGTTTTCACATCCAAGTGGTAGAAATTATTGTCTTTATTAAATATGCAAAATTTATGGTCCTTAATATATAAACAGTGTACATTTTTCTCTTTGATCATTTTGACAGGTGGCTATGATGTTGAGAATCATATTCCCTGAGGGATCTTTACCGATATTTCATACAGGTTTGGTGTGTGGCAGAACACACTTGCTCTAGTAAGCAAATTCTTTTTATGCTTTAGGTGTCAAATCTGGGATCTCAGATGAGGAATTGTTTAAATGCTGTGGTGAAGGCAAGTAAATGTTGGGTTTGGCTACCAATAGTGTTGGGGCACACATTCACATTGTTGAGGAATGGCCCTCTCTTAATGCTAGAATGCTGGTGAACAGCTTTTACCCTGACAAAAAATTTTAGCATTTCCATTTGCTCATCTGATTGCCAAATTATACATTTACTTTTAAGTAGTGCACAAGATATCTGTTGCCTATGACTTTTCTAGAAAATCCTATCTTGATCTTTTGGAAAACAGATCTTATTAAATGAGAAATCATATCAAAATAAGCTGGCACACAGTAGTTATTAATAATATTCATAATAGTAGCAAAAATCATAATAACAATACTTAATATTACCTCTGTATCACTGACTATGTGCCAGAGATATTTTAAGCAATTTGTATGTGTTAAGTATTTTTTTCCACTAAATAGAAATAGCAGGTTGATATAAGAGTAAGCATAGTCATAACTTTAATGTCTAGTTTTCCGTCATATGTTGCCTGAACTCTTGCAACAACCTCCTAAATGGTCCCCCTTTCCCGTCTTTCCCCTCTGCAATCTAATTCAGTGACTACACGGGTACTTTTTAAAAGAAAATCTGATCATATCTCCCCCTTTTCACCTTTGTTTGGCTTCTTAATTCCTTTACTAGATGCTTCAACATCCTTGTAAATATTTGTCTCTAACTTCTCCAACATCATCCATCTCTTTACACAGCCTCTTCCCTAGACTATATGTACAAATTCTTGAGAACTCTCATTACTATTCTACCTGCTTTAATTTTTGCATCTTCCTCTTCCCATAGCCCTTCCTCCTGTTACTGCACATCCTTCAGGTCTCACTTAATTATCAATGACTCTGAGATCCTGCAGGATGTTCTCTAGCATTGTGGTCTCTCATTAAAATACTTTTCATGAAATTTTTGTTACTTGTTTATATTTTATCTTTCCAAGTTGAATGTTAAGCGTATATGGGTGAAATTGTTTCTATGCTTTTCTCTGCATATCCGGCACTATCCCTGCACTATGCGAAGAATATTCTCTGAATGAATGACTGATACTTTCTTATGTGTTGTGTAATGAAGCCCTGATTTAACTGACCTTAATCCCAAAGTCTTCCAGGTATAATATCTTTTCTGTAATTCTAATGAAATTCAGATAATTGCAATGGTATTGAAATATTTAATTTTCTATTTCACAGGTCACTTTCCCCAGCTTCCCATATCTCTTTCACTGTGAGCAAACACTCTAAATAAAGAACACAGATATCTTCCTATTGAAAATGCCAAGTAAACTAAGCAAAACAAACAGGAATAAGTTAGCTGAGTGAGGGGTTTGCAGGTTTGCAGTAGATCCCTCCAACAAATTCAAAATGTGGTAAGAATGGGTAAGGAAATTCAAAATACCAGTAGGTTTGAATGAGCTACATTTCAGTTTTCCTCATTAACTCAGATGATGTAGTGGGTCTTCCTGAAGGGAGAAAAACTAGTAAAGGTAGAGGAAATGAGAATATTGTAATGTAGAATATACCAGGTACTTTTCTGAAAAGACCTTGGAATGACATAGCCAAAGATGTTTAAAAGTGTCTATGGTGTGAAAATACAAATTTGTATACATATATTTGTGTGTGTGTAGGTCTGCATGTGTGTGTGTGTGTATATATATATTTACATATACCCACATTTTATATAAATGTTGTTCATATATCTAGATAAAAGTGTAATAGAATTTTATCTCTCAAGCCACATCAGGATATTGGGAATCATAAACAATTATTAAGCCTAAGCCACTAAAGTGTTAAACATGTATTTGTTTACTCTTTAAAGATGCAAGATTAACAAATCCAAATATAAACAATGATGTCAACTGTTTAATCAGTTAACCCTACCATGCTCATGGAAACACATTTTCCTAGAGTACTCAGTCTAGTTTCCACAGTTTAGCAAGCTGTTCAGTTGATCCTAGATTTTCTGAGAGTATGGCTGCTCTGACATTTGGTCATGTTAGGAGCTTAATAATATTTGTGTATTGAATGTATTTGCAAAAGATAGCTGGAAAATTGTGATAAAGTATGGAAATACATGTGCTCATCCTTGATTTTGTATCATATTTTCTTCAATGGACAGACTCAGTTTTCAAAAATATAGACTAACATTGTGTATGTCCACCCTTCAGTAAGATTTTAGGCCTTTAAAACAGATGATGCATAGGTACGTAGTGAAGGGATTTGTAATAATTAAGAACTCAAATAATAGATTCCTGTGTATGAGATAGAGCCACTATATCTCTCAATTGTGACGGCGTCCTTCAGGTAACATGGCAAAATAGTTTAATTGTTAAATGAATCTAAAGTATACAAGGAGAAATAATTTTCTCAATGCTCCACGGACAGCTGTGCTAGAGGTCAGTAATTCCTCAATCTACATGTATTTTGATTAGGGTATTTAGAGAAATTTCTAATGCCTTTTATTAAAAATGAAAAAATATACTGTAATGGATTTGTAGGATGAATAAGCAGAGCACAGAGGATTTTTAAGGCAGGGAAACTACTCTGTATGATACTATAATGGTGGATAAATGACGTTATAAAATTGCCCAAACTCAAAGAATGCAGAAGACCAAGAGTGAACCCCAATGTGAACTGTGGACTTTGAATGACAATATGTCAATGTAGTTTCATCATTTGTAACAAATGTACTTCTCTGGTGGTGGATGTTAAGAACTAAGGAGGCAATTCATGTGAGGGAGCAGGGCATATACAGTAAATCTCTACTTAGTGTTCCTGTAGACTTAAAACTCCTCTATGAAATAAAGCATATTAAAAACAAACAAAGAGGAATGGATATATGATTGCTTAAAGAATTCTTCATTGCTTTAATTCACGGTTTTTGACTGTCTGGAGTGTCCTGAACTAGTAATGGACCACAGAGTTGTAACTAACCCAATAATTTAAGCATTTCTGTACTATTCGTTAGAATGAGATATCATTATATTTTCATTTCATCATATCACTTATAAAAGAGAATTACAAACTCATCTTCCAAGGAACTAGGAAAATTAAGACTTCAAGCTACTAAAAACACGACTTACCTAGTACTCTTCTGTAAAACTGAACCCACTTCTTCTCATTAAATGTTTGGAACTAAGAGTCAAAATAAAGCACATATATCATATTTTTTACCCTCTCCACGAATGTCATTTGATCACTTAATTCTCACATGACCACAGGTACATAGGTTGGAGGGAATGGAAGTCCTCTGCTACACTTTTCAATTTTATGGCCTGGAATGAAGCAGAGACTGTACACTAAAGTTATTTTCAGTAACTTTACCAGCAGCTCACCACAGTGTACAAGGCATCTGTGAGAATGAGATGAAACCTTGATTCATGTAGTTTTAAATTTCTTGTTCAAAACCACGTCTTTACAGAGCTTTTCAATACAATCAGAATATCCCCAGAAGAGTTCTTGCACTAGTGAAAACTATGTCCAAAATGTATCTATTGGGAGATCATATGTTCATTTGTCAATCACTTTTCTGAAAAAAACCTCAAAATCATGTTTTGTTAAAGATGTAGGATAAGTCTCAAATTTAATAACAGATGATTTATTGAGATCAACAAGAATGGAAGCTGAAGATGTCAGAACACTCTCTTCATGGCTAATCTGGACAAGTTCATCCAGGATTGTCTTTATATTGATTCAATGGCTACAGTCTGTGGGCCACACCAGCACCTTTCCACCACTCCCAGAGCTAAAGTAACAACTCAGCTGTAGCAGCAGAGGAACTGAAATTGATTTCATAGACATCCTTGTGGAACACAATGCTTCTTTTCAAATTACTGTTCCCTTTTGCTATTGTCCATGTTCATGTCCAAGGGGAAATCAATCAGAAATTTGAAATATAACTATTACACTTTACAGTAAATGCATTGTATGAACAGTAAGAGTATTTTTATGGCAAGTGGAAAAAGAAAAAGTAGGTGACTTCTAGCTTATATAAAAGTGTTTGATGTGTTTTTTATACAGCTGGTAGTCAATGATTTTGAATGCACAAGTTAGCTGGTATGTAATATATTCTAGAAGAGTATCAAGAACAGTGGCAATTGAGAAGTGACTGTGGCTGTAGTCTCCTTAATTCAAGAAGTAGAGATAAATCTCTGAGATAGTTAATCAGAATTTCTTGGATATGATGATTAAAGAGATTTTTTGAAATAATAACTTTGTTGATATGCATTTCACATGCCATACAATAGCAAAATTTAAAGTGTAAAATTCCATGTTTCACAGTATGGTTACAAATTGTGCAACTACCGTGATGATCAATTCAGAAGCATTTTTGTCATCCCAGAAAGAATTCTTTACCCTTTAGGTGAAACTCTCTAATAGTTGTCTGTCTAAATCCCTACCAACCATTAATCTCATTTCTCTGTCTATAGAGTCACCTATTCTAAGCATTTCCTGTAAATGGAACATGCAATATGTGGTCTTTTGTGAATGACCTCTTTTACTTAGCATATGTTTTAAAAGTTTATTCATGTTGTAGCATGTATAAGGGTTCATTACTTTTTATTGCCAAATAACATTCCATAGTATGGATATACCACTTTTGTTTGTTCATGCATCACTTGATTGAAGTTGGTCATTTTTCAATTTTTGGCTATTATGAATAATGTTCTTTATTAACATTGATGTAAAAGGGTTCTGTTGACATGTTTTCCTTTTACTTTCATGTATAACTATATGTGGAATTGTTGGGTCATATGGTAAGTCTATGTTTGACCCATAAAGATATAGCATACAGTTTTCCAAAGTGGACACATCATCTCACTATTCCACCAGCAATGTATGATGGTTCCAATTTCTCCATATTTTTGCCACCACTTATTATTATTTGTCTCTTTGGTTATAGCCATGGCTCTGGGAGTGAAGTAATATCTCAATTTTGTCAAACTCAAAAACAGAAACCAGTTTAAGAGGCAAGGTGTTTATTTGGAATCAAAGAATTGCAATCTGAGTAGCACAGATTCAGGTAGAAGCCCAAACAATGTTACAGGGTGAAAGCAAGAGGCTTTTATGAGAAAAGGAAGGGGATAATGACATGAGTTGAAAGAGGAAAGAAAAACTTATTTGTGTCAACAAGCTAAGCTGCTGTTGGTTACACATTGATTGGCTATTAATTGTATCCTCAGGAAATCCACAGTCATCAGTCTTTGAGATCAGGATGTCCATTTACCTGCTGACTTCTCAAAGAATTGCTTCTAAAACAATTGCTGTTTTGGCCCAGTCCAAAGGTATAGCCTAGTTCAAGTTTTATGAAACAAGAAGAATGCAGCAGTTCACATGAAATGGCTGCTCCAGCTGTATTTTAAATGGCTCCACATATGTCAATTTTCATATTTTCCTCTTTTGATCAATATCTTTCTCTGTAAAAATTGCTGATCAACTATTTGAAATCATTCTGATTGATGACTGGAAAGCATCTTTGGTCTCCCCTCACCAGGATGGTTCATTTCTGGTATATGATGTCCTATGTAGGAGGGAAGGTGGTTTTCTTAGGAGCCTTTAGGCCACATTTGAGCAACAAGAGCACCAGAGCAGAGGAAGCCTTGTCATCCAGTCCCATGAAGTAAACAACAGTAAGTAAATCTTTTCAATTGACCAAATAAGTATTAGAATTTAATTTAATATATTGGGCTACCATGATTGTGTGGAGTTTTTTTTTTTAGCACTTTGAAAAGAAAAAGAAGCAGAGTCTTTAATAATAACAATTCCTAGAATCACAAGCAGGACACTAATATGAATTGTAGAATAGTTCTAAACCGTGAGAGTGTACCTGAGGGTAGCCAACTAAACAGGTCAAAAATTTTTTGAGTCTTCTATTTCTTAAAATAATTGGCCAGTAAACCTCATGCTGAAGAGACACATTTTGATGGCAAAGTTTGCTTTCCCACAGTCCTGCCTCTAAAACTTCTCCATAGGGGCTGGCCCAGTGGCATAGTGGTTAAGTTTGCATGCTCTGCTTCAGCAGCCTGGGATTCCCTGGTTTGAATCCCAGGCATGGAGCTACACACTGCTCATCAGGCCATGCTGTGGCAGCATACCATACATAAAGTAGAGGAAGATTGGCACAGATGTTAGTTCAGGGACAATCTCCCTCACCAAAAAAAAAAAAGCTTCCCCATATGTTTCACAGTCCAGAAATTGAGTTGGCGTATTGTCCCATCTCACTGAACCAATCTCTTAGACCTGACAATAGGTCAGTTCAGTTAAATATATTTCAGGAGGTGGTGACCCAGGTGGGCCTGTAGTACATAAGCAACTAATCAGGTATTTAATAAGAGGCATTTCTATGGAAACAAAAGAAAAGCAAAAGTTAATGGTTGGAGCAAAATATAAACCAGTTTCTGAGCCCACAGGACAGCTAGCCAAGAAGATTCCTAGATTTCAAAGTTGAAGCATCTTTTCTAGTTTGAATGTCTCTGATGATGTCACTGGTGTTATGGTAAAGTTTTTGAGTGGCTCATACAGCAGCAGGCATGAAGATTGTCTAACATGGGCTATTGTGATGATTTCTCTGAATTTTCTATCAAGTCATCTAGCTTCAGGTCACAGGCTTCAGGAAGAAGGGCAGCGTGAATTCTCAATGATTTCAAGTCAAAAGTGGGAGAAAAAATGGAAACAGGTTTAAGATTTCTGGCCAAATATTTGAGGAAACTAGAGGAATCAGGATCCAGCTCATTTTACATGTAGAAAATAAAACCTTAAGAAACAATGAATAACACTTGAATCTAACATCCACAAAGGTGTGTTACTGGAACTGAATTTTTCTCTCTAAAATCAATGTCATTTTTACCAGAGGTAGTCAAATTAAGACTAATTCCTTTGTAAAAGAAGTCTAGTTACAGTAAACCTGGCTTAATTATTTACATAAGTACAGCAAGAATGGCGACTGATCATATAGGGTATTTTTTTTTCTTTCTTTGGTGAGGAAGATTAACCCAGAGGTAATATCTGTGCCCATCTTCCTCTATTTTACATGTGGGATGATTGTCACAGTATGGCTTTGATAAGTGTGTGAAGGTTTGGGCCTGGGATCCAAACCTGTGAACCCCAGGCTGCCAAAGCAGAACACATGAACTTAACTACTACCACCACTTTGCTGGCCACTTATAGGGTATTTTAAATTTGCTTTGCTGAAACTTTTCATAAGAAACCCCTGGGTTGAATTTTAAATGCCTCTCAAGGCCAGGAAGCCACTCTAAGGACTTGGTATCAGACTTCCCTGGAATATGTATAGGTTTGGGTGAATTCCTCTCTTCTCAAGATCCCCACAATATTTTGAGGTTCTTGCACCTGCCAGAAAGTGACCTTTCTTACTTACCCAGTAAGGCTGCTGAAACGTTGTAAGCAAGGCACCAGGCTGTTCCCCCACGCCCCCACAAAGGGCTTTATTGGCTCTGTAAAGTCAGTCTAATTTCTTAAAGCTGTCTGGTCATATCTAAGTTTATGCATGTTTCTCTCAATTATGACATTCTGGTCAAAGCCTTGGCGACATAACCAATGTTTCCAATTGTGTCCTGTTCTTAGGAGAACAGATTCTTATTGAACTTTTGTAAATAAATATATTATCATGAAAATAAGAATAATCACTGCTAGTTTCTGAATTCTGGAGGGATCAGGTAGGGGAAAAAATTCAATCTTTCATCTTTGTTCACTAAGGTATATTTTATCAAATTGTTGACAGCTTAAGAGAAAAGATTTCTTTGAATCTTGAAAAACATTAAATAATCAGTAATAATTTAAACACAGAGACATAAAAATTATAATCATCCTCATCAGTTCATTCAGTCCCATGTTATTAATTCTTGATCTCCTTGAATTCATTTTTTCCATTTGTTCTCTTCACCTTTCCTGATGATTGAGAGTGATTAGGGACAGTGATAATTCCAAGAAATTTGCAAGGTTTTGTTAAGGCTCATATGATTTGTCCAATGAAGTGGATACCCTGCTCAGCGGAGATTGTAGAAGGTATACCCCATGTGGAAAACACACTCTCTAACAGTTTCTTTCCCATTTTGAGGGCATCAACCTTGTGGCAAAGGAAGTCTTCAACCCATACAGAAAGCATATATGCAATAACAAGAACATATTGATAACCCATACTAGGTAGCAATTGATGAAGTCTAGTAGTAGACGTTCAAAGGATCCAGAGGGAGGAAGTCTGAAGCCTCTGGGGATAAAAATAGATTTTTCTATGATGGGTAAAGGAATGCAAAGACCAAATAATGGGGTTTTGCCAGGGAGCTTG
Organism: Tapirus indicus; assembly: GCA_031878705.1. Classification (NCBI taxonomy): domain Eukaryota; kingdom Metazoa; phylum Chordata; class Mammalia; order Perissodactyla; family Tapiridae; genus Tapirus; species Tapirus indicus. The sequence goes on from CM062919.1 coordinate 52,923,571, forward strand.
GAAGAATTAAGTGGCCATCTTTGATTTCCCATCTTTGGTTTCCCTTTGGTTTAATTTATAGTCATTGTTTACTCATCTTAATTTCTCTGATTCAGGAGCAGACTGTTTCCACATTACATGGACATCAGGATGGTAAAAGTCTGGCAATGAGGACCTATTCTTTGCACAGTCAGAATGGATTTCCTTCACATGTGCCACAATCTTTATAGATTCTCTTGTTGCTGCCTTAGGATAAAAGTCAGCTGGGCATTTTCCTGATACTTAGATTCAGTACTTTTAGTGTGAGCCTCAATTTTGATAACAATGCTTTATACTGGGACATATGAGATTTCTAGGAATTCCACACAATTTCTGGAAACTTATATACCTTTGAAAATACAACATAAAGAAGGCTTAGTAGTGCTTTTTATTTGACAATGCTTCTCATGTAACTTAAAATGCCAGATATGTTTAATTAGTCTAATAAATATTTTGGAATGCTCTAGGTCCTCTGGAAAAATCCCAACATTTCTTCGAGGTCAAAAAACCTTAATTGGAATCTGGTTTGCAAAAGTTTGTCAAATATATATATATATTCATTTGTCAATATATAAATATGTTAAATATATATATATATAATACACATATATATATAAAACATTACACTTTCCTAAATAGCACTACAGATTATTATGAAATTTAACACTTAAGTACATATTAGCAAATCAGCTAGAAAATTGTTGTAAAGTCTAATAGGATACCACAAGCTACTAGAAGCTCCCCATTTTCCTGGACCTTTTAGTCACTAATCCCTTCTACAAATTAACTGCTATCATTACTTTTAACATCATATATTAGTTTTTCTGGTTCATATCTGAATCATATAGTAATACTCATTAGTTTTCGTCTCTTTGTAGCAGTTGTTGGTTTGTAGCATTGGATACTGTATAGTATCCAATGTATGACTGCACCACAGAGTTTTCTTCACGGTGATCAATGGACAAGTGGATTGTTAATATTTTGGCCATTTCTACTAATACTGATGTAAATATTCTTTAAATGTTTTTTGGTTTACATATTTATACATTTCTGTTCCATAATACATAGAAGAGAATTGGTGAGAAGACAGTGCACATATGATTATGATTTCTTTGTTGACTCTGAATTATTTAGAAATGTATTGCTTAATTTTAAAAATTTAGAGAATTTTTTTAGTTTTCTCTTTGATGATTTCTAACTTAATTCTTGTCTGGCCAGATAATATGCTCCTTATAATTTGAAAATTTTCATATACTTAAGTCTTAGTTTTGCCTCAGCATGCATGGTCAATTTCATTAATTATTCTATATGCTATTGAAAAATGTGTTTTCACTATCATTATACATTTACAATATATATATCAAATAGCTTACATTTTAAAATTGTGTTCTCCAAAGCTTTTATGTACTTATTAATTTTGTCATCTTTTTCTATATTATAGTAAAAGGTCTTTAAAAACATTCTATTATGACTATTGATTTGTGTTTCATTTTGTCTTTTTTTCTACTTTTACTTTAGTGGTGTGTACAAATTAATGATTAGTATTGCTGTGAAAGACTTATTTATCGTTGTGAAGTATTTATCTTTTATTTTAGTAGTGTTTCTGGTCTACTGTGTCTGATATTAGTATAGCTGCATACATCTTTCTATGGTTACCGTTGAAATAGATTTTTTCCTACCTTTGTGCTTACAATCTTCTTGTACTGTTGTTTTTAAGCATGTCTTATAAATAGCACATAATTAGTTTTTAAAATACATTCTGACAATCTTTGTCTTTAATTGACTTAGTCTGTTTAGATACTATAAGTATTGGCATCTTCATATATATTCACACAAAAACATATATACCAATATTCATAATAGCCAAACACGGAACAACCAAAATATCCATAAAATGATAAATGGGTAAATAAAATTGCTATGTAGCAATAGCAAGCTACAACAGGGAAGAAAGTCAAAAACATTATCTTATGTGAAAGAAGCCAGTGCCAAAAGGCCATATATTGTATGATTCTGTGTAAATGAAATGTCCAGAAGGTCTAATCCATAGAGACAGAAAGTTGATTAATAGTTGCCTGGTCAGGGGTGAATGGGAAGTGACTTCTAAGGCATGTCAGGTTTCTTTTTGTGGTGATAAAAGTGTCCTAAATTTATAACATTTTGATGGTTTCATAGCTCTGTAAATATACTACATGTATTGGAATTTATAATTTTAGTGTATAAATTATATCTCATCATAAATCTGCTAAAATAAAAATCAATTTTTCATATAAAGAGATTTATAGTTTCAGAGATGTTAGGTACTGAATTGAAGATTTATGATATTTCTTCCACCTCAACATTCTTTTCTTCTCTGGTTTTATCACACTTTTAAAAATGTGTCCATCTTACAATTACCTATGAAACTTTACATTATTTAAGGAGAAAATTGTTGCACCAGTTGGTTACCCATTAAATATATGGGGTTAAAATACAGCTTTGAAATAAATGTCTGGGTGAAAAGAAAAGTGGATTTAAGAATAGTTAAATCATTTTAACAATTTCATATTTAGCCTCTTAAGAATGGGGTGAAACTCGCACTCACTATTCGCAAAAGAACCTATCTGTAAATAGTAACTATTAAAAACAATTGTGATACAATGGGTCATCAATGACTGTCTTTAAAGCATTGAGCAAATCTGTACTTGAGATTGTGTGGAAGTCCAGTCTAACAGCTGCTCCCTTGGTCTTCATGCGAGCAATGTTATCAGGTTGATCCACAAACAAAGGAATGCCCACCATAGGGATCCCATGGCAGATCACCTCATAGATGCCATTGGCTCCACCATGAGTTATTAAGGCTTTTGTTTTCAGATGACCTAGGATTGGGTGAATTTCAGCAAATTATTAAGTGTAAGTCAGAATAAAATGAGAGTAGGGCAATATAAGACACTGACAGAGGCATTGTATTCTAGATAACAGATTATTGTACACATGAAACTACATTGAAATGTCTTTCAGAGCTCAAAGGAAGAACCACCTAAGTCTGTTCTAGAGGTAAGTGAAGGCTACATAGAGGATTGATGTACAACTTGTGACTTGAAAAATGAATACAAGGTCACCAGGTGGACAATACTGAAAGAGAACATGCTGGATAAAAAAAAAAGAATGTGTGGAAAAAAAGGGGGAGGGATGTGTTGGAATATTTCTCTTATTGAAATAGTGAAGTCATTGAGTCTGATAAGTAGCATGTCAAGGCAGCAGGAAGTTGGTGGTGGCACAGGAATCAGAGGAAGGAAAGGTTACTTATCATTTCTCTTTAAGACTGGCAAATAAATATAAGAAAGTTAATTTTTATTTTTGAGGTTTCCAATAATAAATGTTCAATAAATTTGTTTCCTTGTGAACTATTAGCATCTGGTTGGAGTTACTTTCATTTCAGCGTTTGTTTTCCAGTGTCTTACCAAGAAGGTCATTCTGGGGGATCCACTCATAGAGCCAAGTATTTGGCCCTGAGCTATCTGGCTTCTTGCCATCAAATCTCCACATAACCTATTAGACTAAAGAACATACCTTATTCCCTGAGTCAGACTTAAGATATAGCATGTTAGAATCTCAATAGATTAAGAGGCATCTAGTTAAACCCATTCAGTATTACATATGATGAAATGAGGACAAGAGATGCTAAGTAAGGAGAACTACTAAAACACTGATATAATAGGAATACTCATCTTTCATTTACTTGTTTTGTATTCAATCAAATGTGAATGCAATCATGATGTTTCAGACTTGGATTAGACAAATGGCATTTTCAGTATTTTATGCGCAATTCAAGCCCATAAAAGGTTTTTAGGCAGTCATTATAATTCTAGTGCAAAAAAAAATTGCAAATTACTAATGATCTGCTAATTTATTTAGCTATTTATTATACTAGCTCTCAGTTTCCAAATTTAATATTGTCCTGCTTAGTTCTTTTTGAGTGTTGGGAGAAGCAGCTTACTTATATACACTTGTTCCATAAGTTATTTTATTAAAGTTTCACATCTTTTGATTTACAAAGAGAGAAGTGTATGTAATCAGCTATTTGTGAGAACAAAATAATTCAGATTATTAACAATTTATTTTTAATTATAAATAATTTCTGCTCGGTGTGTTTAGCTCCTTTTAAGTTACTAATTATTAATCACTACTTCCATGAAAAATTTCAAGTAATGATTTTTTTACATGAATCCAGAATATTATCACTATTGTTAGTTTTGAAAACTTCTAAATATTGAAAAGAAGAGTCTCTTGGTACTTCGTAAATAACATTAAAGCTGTTGAAAAAATTGAATATCAAGATGATGCTAAATTTGATTGAACTGACTGTTAACACTTTAGGGATGTACTCCAAACACTGACAGCATTGACTAATATGGTTTCTTATAGCCAACCCATTTCCAAGTCCAGTACCAAAATTAGGTACAGATTTTGCAATTCTCAAGCAATCCTCATAAGGTAGATTCTAATTTACTAGTGTTAGCGTCTATTTTCAATGTGAGTCTTAAAGCAACTTTAGTTCTCAGAAAATTAGCATGAATAATAAACAGAAAACTATATCAGTGAGACTAAAAATCAGTTCACAAATACCCAGAGACTTCACATTACGTTCTATATATTATAAAGAATTTCTACCATATTTTATGGAAAAGAGGCATCTGAAACTTTTCCATGCTAGTCTTGCTTCTTGGTGACTAGTTTTTATATTCCCTTCTCCTTCAATCAGGAGGAATTATTTTTTAGATGGATTAGAAGTGGAGTCTTTGCAGGGCCACATTTTATAAAACACCTTAAGGGCTGACCCACCTCCACGCTTTCACTTATGTTTTCCAGTTTCAGACTTTAGCATGGCCCAGTCCACAAGAGCATTTTTTTTCAGGTTGGTTTTTCTCTTTCTCTGAATCATCGTGTCTGGATAGGTACCTAGATGTAGCTTGGTGAGCCCTGGCCATTCTTTCTCTGTGTAGAACCCTGAAAAGCACATTGAATAGACCTATTCTGAAATTGAGGGGAAGTAAAAGAGGCCTGGATTACCAGGCAAGCCTAAATTTCAGGATGCCTTTCAGGCTGTTATCATTTCTTGCTTAATGTTACTGTTAAAATGTAACTCCTTTCTGAGAACATCTGTAGTGTGTACAGTGACCTCAGGAATCATTCAAGGAAAATCAGCAAATGATAGGGCAGAATTTGTTGATATCTGTACTTGCCTGCAATATCATTATAATACCAAAAGTTTATGCTATACTTCTTAAATATATTTATTTCCTATCTCAATGTTAATGCCAATGTTATTGTCAATCAAAACCACCTTGAGTACATTTGATACCTGCTGTGTATATTTTGGTTTTTAAACTGATATCTGAGATAAATTGGATCTATCATAATACGGTGTAGTTTACCTTTCATTCAGGAAATTTTTGTAATCAGATCCTTTTCAAAATTTAGAAGATGCGTTAAGTAGTTGTCAACTATAAATTACTCTATCTAACCTTTTGTGGAATCTGGGCAAGGGCTGATGCAATCACATTGGCCCTTTCTTCTGTCATGTTACTGACCATTGACCCCAGAGTAAACATCACAATACCATTTTCTCCAGAGCTCTGGGCAAAGTCTTCCATGTACTGTGAAGAAATAATTTGCTCAATCACAAAAGGGCAAGAACATAGCAAACACTATGAAAAGATTGCTACAAACAACTAAGGAGAGAAAATCATATATTATCAGGACTTACTAGACTAGTGCTCATTTATTTTTAATTGTAGTAAAATATACATAACATAAAATTTACTGTCTTAATCATTCCTAAGTGTACAATTCAATAGTATGTACATTCTCCTTGTTGTGCAACAAATATCTCCAGAACTTTTCATCTTGCAAATTGAAACTATACCTGTTATACAATAATTCTCTGACAACTGTGATTCTACTTTCTGTTTCCATGAATTTGAGCAGTATAGATAAGTTACATAAGTGAATCATACAGCATTATTTGTTTCATGAGTAGCCCATTTCATTTAGCATGACCCTCTTAGTGTTCAGCCATGTTGTAGCATGTATTAGAATTTCATTCCATTTTAAGGCTGAGTAATATTCCATTGTGTATAAATACCACATTTTATTTATTAATTCATCTGTTGATGGACACTTGGGTTGCTTCCATGTTTTGGCTCTTGTGAATAGTGCTGCTATGAAGATGGTTGTGCATATATCTCATTGGGATCTTAATGTCAATTGTTTTGGATAAATATCAAGAAGTGGAATTGGTGGACCTCATGATGATTCTATTTTTAATTTTCTGGGGAACCTTCATTTTGTTTTCCTCAGTGTCTATTTATAACAGATCTAATCCCTCAGTTCCTTTGGAATATGATTGGTATGAGGTTAATTTCCTTTATTATGTATATTTGTACAAGTATGTTCATGTGTGTGTATATAAGCAAGAAGTGAAATAGAGCCAGTACACAGTAGTACAGAGGAAGTGCTCTTAAACAGTATTATACCCAGACTCTCCATTGACAGTGTTATCAGTTACTAATATAGATTTTTGGAAGGAGGTCACAGAGCAGGATCTTAACTCATACTTGATTCTTTATCATTATAGTTCTACTAAATATCTTGTGTTTATTCCAGAAAGGTTTTCTGGAGAATTATTTTAGTTTAGTCATTAGTATTTTATTTCTCTGACTATGAGCAGTAAGAAAAGTTTGATATTCAGATGATTTTACATCTTTTTTCTCTTAGCTCTTTAATAATTTATACCTCACCTTAACCATTGTCAGAATGTCCCAGCTCCACCCCTAAATCACTCTTTAAAGGCTGGAGAATTGCTGTCTTTCATGAGTCTGCTATTACTGTTTGGAGTTTCCATGACATAGCCCTAAGATTCCTATTTATAATCCAGAAATATACATGTATTTTACTTATTTGAGTGACCATATTTCTGGTTTGTTTATGTGTGACACCTTTTCCCCTGAAGTCATATCGTAAAATTGATATCCAAGTAGAATGTGCTATGTGTAACTGGCTGTGACGGACCCTCATCATAGCCTGACTGAGTCCCCCAGGGAGCACCTGCCCCATGGTGGCGGAGGTACAGCAGGGCTTTCTGCAGCAGAGATCTGGTGACACTCTTGCCTGGAATTGTTTCAGAATTATTCTGACTCATAGTCCCATATTCTTGCTAATATAAAATCAATTTCTTTCTTTTTGTACTGGAATTATTCCTTACTGCTCAGTATAGTCTCTTACCAAATAAAAAGAAAAGACATGTAAAGGTGCCAAATGTTTCCCAGATGTCTTCTCAAGGCTGTGCACTCATCCTTCTTTTTCTCAGTCCTTCTGTTTTAAATTCATTGTTTTTTTTTTTCTCTTCAGAAAATAATGACATAACCCCTTCAATATAAAGAGTATACTTTCTGATCTTAATCATTGTTTTTCAGTGATCCCCACTGGATGGTCTTTAGCATTGTGGTCTTTCCTTATTATTACACTTTTAACACAGTTTTTGTTACATGCTTGTATTCTATCTTTCCAAGTAGAATGTTAGGTGTATATGGGGGAAAATTGTGTCTACACTGCTTCTCTGCATATCCAGCACTTATCTCTGGACTATGCAGGTCACTTTAAACATATTTTTTTAAATGAGTGACTGATATTTTCTTATGTGTTGAGTAATGAGGCATTAGTTGAACTGACCCTATTCCCAAAGACTTCTAAGTATAATACTTTATTTGTGATGACAACGAAATTCAAATTCTTGTAACAGTACCAAAATATATGTGTTTCTAATTGGCAGGTTACTTTACCCAGCTTCCCATAATTCTCTCACTGTAGTCAAACATTCTAAATGAAGAACACAGAATCATTTCTATTGAGAATGCAAAGTAAACAGACCAAACAAACAGGAACAGGTCACCTTAGGCAAGGGTTTGGCTGGTTTGCAGTGAAATCCTCCAAGATATTCAAAATGTGGTAAGAATGGGAGAGGAAATTCAAAATCCCAATAGTTTAGAACGAGCCACATTTCAGCTTTCCTCATTAATTCATACAATGTAGTGGGTCTTCCTGAAGGGAGAAAAGTGAAGAAAAGCGGAGGAAATGAGAGCATTGTAAAGTGATTATACCAGGTAATTTCTTGAAAGGAGCTTGGAATGACATAGCCAAAGATGTGTAAAAGTGTCTGTGGTTTCATAACACAAATATGCGTGTGTATATTTATATAATACATATGTTTTATATATGTTGTTTATATTACATGAGAAAATGTGAGAGACTTTCATCTCTAACATCACATCAGTGCATTCACTGATGTGATGCACATCAGAAACAATTTTTAAACCTAAACTGCTAGAGAATTAAACATGCTTTGTTTACTCTGTAAATCTGCAAAAGTAATTAATGCAAATGTAAACAATGATTTCAACTGCTTGAACCACTAACTCTACCATACCCATGGAAACACCTTTCCCTAGAGTACTCAGTCTAGTTTCTAGAGTTTAGCAAGCTATTCTCTTGATGCTCTATTTTCCAAGGAAAATCTGAGAATTTTGAATGTATGGTTACTCCTGTACTTGGTTGATGTTAGGAGCTTAACAATATTTGCATAGTGAATAAATGTCATTGTAAAAAACAGCTGGAAAGTTTTTGTAAAGTATGGGAATAGATGTGCTCACCCTTAATTTTGACTCATTTTGTCTTTAATGGAGAGACATTGTTTTTAAAAAATATAGATGAGTAACTTGCATCTCCACCTCTTGCCAATATTTTAGGCCTTTAAAACAGATGATTTGTAAGTTCTTAGTAAGGAATGTTGAATCATTAAAAACAAATTACAGTTTCAGGTGCCATTATATCTTTCATTTGTGAAGATATCCTTCAGCTAATATGGCAAAATAGTTTATTTTTTAAGTGAATCTAAACTAAACAAGGGGAAGCAATTTCCTCAAGTTTTCCTAAATTGTTGTATTAGAAATATATAACTCCTCAATCTATGTGTCTGCTTTGATCAAGATATTTAGTGAAATCTGTAATGACTTTTATTGAGAATGAAAAAAATTACAATAAAATTGATGTGTAGGATGAGTAGGCAGAGCACAGAGGATTTTTAGGGCAGTGAAACTATGCTGTATGTTATTATAATGGTGGACACATGACATTATAATTTTGTCCAAACTCAGAGAATGTACAACACCAACAGAGAACCTGAATATCAAATATGGACTTTGGATGATAATGATGTGTCAAAACAGTTTCATCAACTGTAACACATGTACTTCTCTGGTGGGGGATGTTGTTAATAGGGGAATCAATGCGTGAGTGGGGACAGGGTATATATGGAAAATCTCTACTCAAGATTCCTGTGGATCTAAAAGTCCTCTAGGCAAAAAAGCTGATTACAAGCAAACAAATAAACAAGAATGTATATGTGGTTGCTTACTGAACTCCTCCCTGCTTTAATTTTTGGTTTATGACTTCCTGGGGTATCCTGTACTAGTGATGGGCCACAGGGTCCTAACTGACCCTATAATTTAAGCATTTCCATAATATTTGTGAGTTTGAGAGATCATTTTGTATTTTTATTTTAACATTTTACTTATAAGACAAATTCCTCTGACTTTATAAAAACTCACCTTCCAAGGCACCAGGAAAGTGAGGACTTCAAGCCACCAATTGAAAACATGACTTACCTAGCACTTCAGTGTAAAACTGAGCCCACTTCTTCTCATTAAGTGTTTGGAATCAAAAGTCAAAATAAAGCACATATATCATACATTTTACCCTCCCCATGAATGTCATTTGATCACAATTCTGACATGACAACGGGTACATAGGATGGAGGGAATGGAAGTCCTCCACTGTACTTTTCAATTTTATGGCCTGGAGAGAAGCGGAGACTGTGCACTAAAGGTATTTTCAGTAGCTCAGCCAGCAGCTCACTACACAGTCCAATGGCATCTGCAAGAATGAGATCAAACCTTGATTCTTGTAGTTTTGTTATAAGTTTCTTCAAAACTGCATCTTTACAAAGTTTTCCAATACAATCAGAATATTCCCAAATAAGTTCTTTCAGCGGTGAAAAATGTGTCCAAAATGTACCCTCTGGCAGATCTGACCATTTGTCGATCAGTTTTCTGAAAAACACCACAAAATCATGTTTTGTTAAAGATGTAGGAAAAATCTCAAATTTAATAGCAGATGGTTTGCTGGGATCAACAAGAGTGGATTTGGATTGTGTTGAAATTGTATATCAATTTGTGGAGAATTGCCATTACGACAATATTAAGTGTTTTGATCCTAGAATATGAGATGTCTTTCCTTTCATTTAGATCTTTTAAAATACATTTCCAAAATGTTTTGTAGTTTCCACAGTATAAGTTTAGCAATTTTCTTCTTAAATTTATTACCAAGTATTTTGTTCTTTTGGTGCTATTCTACAGTCATGAGCTGCATGTCGATGTTTCAGTCAATGATGGACTGCACACAAGACAGTGATCCCATAGGATTTTACCATATAGCCTAAGTGTGTAGCAGGTAGTGGGTTGCAGCAATTCAGCCACATCTTCAGGCTCCACTTCTAATTCTAGTTCTCTTACTATTTCCAGAACATCTGAAGTTATGTCCTCCACTGAAGTCTTGCGCCCCTCAGTCATCCGTGAAGGTTGGAATCAACTTGTTCCAAACTCCTGCTAATGTTGATATTTTGAGCTCTTCCCACAAATCACAAATGTTCTTAATGGTGTGTAGAATGCTGAATACTTTCCAGAGATTTTCAATTTACTTTGCCTAGATCCATCAGAGGAATCACTATCTATGGCAGCTATAGCCATATGAAATGCATTTCTTAAATAATAAGACTTGAAAGTCTAAATAGTTCCTTGTCCCATGGGCTATAGAATGAATGCTGTGTTAGCAGGCATGAAAAAAACAATCTTGTGGTACGTCTCCATCACAGTTTTTGGGTGACCAGGTGCATTACCAATGAGCAATAATATTTTGAAAGGAATCTTTTTTTCTGAGCAGTATATCTCAACAGTTCACTTACAATATTCAGTAAACCATTTTGTAAACAGATTTAATGTTATCCAGCACTTGTTCTTCCATTTATAAGGCACAGGCACGGTAGCCTTAGCATAATTCTTAAGGGTCCTAGGATTTTCAAAAAGGTAAATGAACATTGGCTTCAACTTAAAGTCACCAATAGTCTAGTTTCTGTGTCTATAGATTCAACTATTTTAAGCATTTCCTGTAACTGGAATCAGGCAATATGTGGTCTTTTGTGAGAGACCTCTTTCACTTAGTGTGTGTTTTAAAGGTTTATTCATGTTGTAGCATGTACAAGGGTTCATTACTTTATATTGCCAAATAACATTCCATAGTATGAATATACTACTTTTGTTTATTCATGCATCACTTGATTGAAGTTGGTCACTTTTCAATTTTTGGCTATTATGAATAATGTTCTTTATTAACATTTATGTAAAAGGATTCTGTGGACATGTTTTCATTTCTCTTTCATATATACCTAGATGTGGAGTTATTGGGTAATCTGGTAAGCCTATGTTTGACCTATAAGGATATAGAAAACAGTTTTCCAAAGTGGACGCACCATTTCACATTTCTAACTTCAATGTGTTATGGTTCTAATTTCTCCACATCCTTGCCACCACTTGTTCTTATTTGTCTCTTTGGTCATAGCCATGCCCATGGGAATGAAGTCATATCTCATTTTTGTAAAATTTCCAAAACAGAAACCAGTTTAAGAGGCAAAGTGTGTATTGGAATCAAAGAACTGCAATCTGAGGAGCACAGATTCAGGTAGAAATGCAAATAGTGTCCAAATTACAGGGTGAAAGCAAGAGCGTTTATGAGAAAAAGAATGGGATAACACATGACTTGAAAGAGGAAAGAAAAAAATCATTGGTGTCAACAAGCTAAGCTACTCTTGGTTATACGTTGATTGGCTATTAATTGTATCCTCAGGAAGTCCACAGTCATCAGTCTTTGTGATCAGGATGTCCATTTTCCTGCTGACTTCTCAAACAATTGCTTCTAAAACAATCACTGTTTTGGCCCAGTCCAAATGTATAGCCTAGAATGGGGCTGTCACCCTGAAATGGCTGCTCCAGCTGTATTTTAAATGGGTCCACTTACATCAGTTTTCATATTTTCTACTTTTGATCAATATCTTTCTCTGAAAAAAATCACTGATCAACCATTTGACATCATTGCTGATTGACTATTGGAAAGCATCTTTGGTCTCCTCTCACCAGGAAGGCTCATTTCTGGTAGGTCATGTCCCATGTAGGAAGGAATATAGTTTCCTTAGGAGTCTTTAGGCCACATTTGAGCTGCAAGAGCACCAGAGCAGAGGAAGACTTGTCACCAAGTCCCATGGAATAAACAACTGTAAGTAAAGTTTTTAAATGGGCCAAATAAGTATTAGAATTTAATTTAATATATTGGCCTACTGTGATTTGTGTGGAACTTTTTAGCATTGTGGAAAGCAATAGAAGCAGAGTCTTTAATAATAACAATTTCTAGAATCTTAAGCAAGACATTAATACAAATTGTAGAATGGTTCTAAACCATGAGGGTATAGCTGAGGGTAGCCAACTAAACAGGTCAAAAAATTTTTGAGTCTTCTGTTTCATAAAATAATTGGCCAGTAAACCTCATGCTGAAGAGGTACTTTTGGGGTGGCAAAAGTTTGCTTCCCCACAGTCCTGCCTTTAAAACTTCTCCACAGGGACCACCCATTGGCATAGTGGTTAAGTTTGCATGCTCTGTTTCAGTGGCCCAGGGTTCTCAGGTTCAGACACCAGGTATGGACCTACACACTGCTCATCAGGCCATGCTGTGGCAGCATACTATATACAAAGTAGAGGAAGATTGGCACAGATGTTATCTCAGGGACAATCTTCCTCACCAAAAAAAAAAAAAAAAAACCCTTCCCCATAAGTTTCACAGTTCAGAATTTGAGTTGGCATTATTGTCCCATCTCATTGAACCAATCTCTTGGTTGGGCCTATATTCCATAAGCAAGCAATCAGGTATTGAATAAGAGGCATTCCTATGGAAACAAGAGAAAAGTAAAAGTTAATGGTTGGAGCCAAATATAAACCAGTTTCTGAGACCAGGAGACAGCCAGTCAAGAAGATTTCTAGATTTCAAAGTTGAAGCATCCTTTCTAGTTTGAAATGTCTCTGATGATGTCATTGATGTTCTGGTAAACTTTCTGAGTGGCTCATACAGCAGCAGGCATGAAGATTGTCTAACACGGGCTATTGTGATGATTTCTCTGAACTTTATATCGTTACCTAGGTTGCAGGCTTCAGGAAGAAGGGCAGCTGGAGTTCTCAATGATTCCAAATCAAAAGTGGGAGAAAAATTGGAGACATTAGTTTTAAGAGTTGTAGCCAAAGGGCCAGCCCAGTGGCGCAGCAGTTTAGTTCACGCTTGGCAGCCCAGGGTTCACCGGTTTGGATCCCAGGCACCTGCCAATGCACTGCTTGTCAGCCATGCTGTGGCAGCATCCCATATAAAGTAGAGGAAGATGGGCACGGATGTTAGCCCAGGGCCAGTCTTCCTCAGCAAAAAGAGGAGGATTGGCAATGGATGTTAGCTCATGGTTGGTCTTCCTCACACACACACACAAAAAAAGAGTTGTAGCCAAATATCTGAGGAACATGGAGCATTTCAGGATCCAGCTGAGTTTAAAGGTAGATAATAAAACCTTAAAAAAAATTAATAGCACTTGAACCTAACATCCAGAAAGGTGTGCTACTGAAACACACTTTTTCTTTCTAAAATCACCCTCATTTTTATCAAAGGTAGCCAAATTAAGACAAATTTCTTTGCAAAATGTCATTTCAATAAACTTGGCTTAGTTATTTTCATAAGTACAGCAAGAATGGTGATTGCTTTTATAGGATTTTTTTTTTTTTTGGTGAGGAAGACTAGCCCTGAGCTAACAATCATTGCCAATTTTCCTCTCTTTGCTGAGGAAGATTGGCCCTGAGCTAACATCTCTGCCCATCTTCCTCTATTTTACATGTGGGATGCCTACCACAGCATTGCTTTGATAAGCAGTGTGTAGGTCCATGCCCAGGATCTGAACCTGTGAATCCCAGGCCCCCAAAGCAGAGCATGTGAACTCTACCACTACACCACCATGCTGGCCCCTTATAGGGTATTTCAAGTTTGCTTTGCTGGAACTTTTCATAAGAAACCCCTGGATTGAATTTTAAATGCCTCTCAAGGCCAGGAAGCCACTCTAAGGACTTGGTATCAAATCTGCCCGCAATATGGATAGATTTGGGTGAATTCCTTTCTTCTCAAGTTGTCAAGATATTTTGAGGTTATTGTACCTGCCAGGAAGTGACCTTCCTTATTTACCTAGTAAGGCTGCTGAAACTTTGTAAGCAAGGTACCAGGCTGTTTTTCTTCCCCCTGAGGGCTTTCTTGGCTCCCTAAAGTCAGTCTAGTTTCCTAAAGCTGTCTGGTCATATCTAAGTCTATGCATGTTTCTCTTAATTATGACATTCCAGTCAAGGCCTGGCAATGTAACCAATGTTTCCAATTGTGTCCTGTTCTTAGGAGAACAGATATTACTGAACTTTTGTAAATAAATACATTATCATGAAAATAAGAATACTCACTGATAGTTTCTGAATTCTGGAGGGATCAGGTAGGGGAAAAAAAGTCAATGTTCCATCTTTGTTCACTAAGGTATATGTTACCAAATTGTTGACAGCTTAAAAGAAATGATTTCTTTGAGTCTTGAAAAACATTAAGGATCAGTAATAATTTAAATGCAGAGACATAAAAATTATAGTCATCCACATCAGTTCACTCAGTCCCATGTTATTAATTCTTGTTGTGCTCAAATCCAGTTCTCTTCACCTTTCCTGATGATTGAGAGTGATAGGTACAGTGATAATTCCAAGAAGTTTGCAAGGTTTTGTTAAGGCTCATATGATTTGCCCAGTGAAGTGGATACCCTGCTCACTGTAGATTATGAAAGGTATACCCCATGTGGAAAACATGCTCTCAGTTTCTTTCCCATTGTGAGGGCATCAACCTTGTGGCAAAGGAAGGCTGCAACCCCCACAAAAAGCATACATACAAGAATATGTATGACAAGAACATGACAAGAACATATTGATAACCCATACTAGGTAGCAGTTGATGAAGTCCAGTCATAGGTGCTCAAAGGATCCAGAGTGAGGAGGTCTGAAGCCTGTGGGGAAAAAAATAGATTTTTCTATGGTGGGTAAAGGAATGCAAAGACCAAATAATGGTGTTTTGCCAGGGAGCCTGGAAGAACTAAACGGTCATTTGGGTTTCCCACAGACCAACTGTTTGCTTAATTTATAGCCATTATTTGCTCATCTTAAATTCTCTGATTCAGGAACAGACTGTTTCCATGTTACATGCACATCAGTATGGTAAAAGTCTGGCAATGAAGACCTATTCTTAGGTTAGTCAGAATGGATTTCCTCCATATGTGCCACAATTTTTATAGATTCTCTAGTTGCTGCCTTAGCTTAAAAGTCAATTAGGGCATTTCCCTGATGCTCAGATTCAGTACTTTTAGTGTAGGCTGAATTTTGATGACAATGTTTTATACTGGGACATATCAGATTTCTAGGAATTTCACATGATTTCTGGAAACTTATATACCTTTGAAAATACAACATAAAGAAGTCTTAGTAGTACTTTTTACTTGACAATGCTCCTCATGTAATTTAAAATACAAAGTATGCTTAAATAGTCTAATAAATCTTCTGGAATGTTTTAGGTTCTCTGGAAAAGTTCCAGAATTTCCTCCATATCAAAAAGATTTTAATTAGGTTTGATTTGCAGAAGTTTGTCAAATATATATATATATAAATATTTGTACACATATAACATTAAAATACTTGCCTAAATAGCACTACAGGTTATTATGAAACTTTAAACTTAATTATCTATTAGCAAAACTTACTTCTTTTAATATTATGAAGACCCAGTTTTTCCTAAGTAAAGACTTGATAAAACACTGAAAATTATTTTCATAAAACATAAAATCTTTGTTTTTCTTTTTAATCTTATTAGGAGAGGGCCTAATAGTTCAGGAAAATTGTGTCTTTTTATCAGATGAAAGAAAATTAATGTTTATTTTACATCAGTTCACTTATTGATGTTAAAGCCTTTTTCCAAAACCCTGATAAAAACAATCCAATTTTTAAGCAACTTGATGACTTCAAGTAAAATAGTCCCTTTCTCTCTTCTCAGCTTTCTATATACATTTAGTTTGTCCTTCATTGTTTTCTTCCTTTTCTGAAACAAATTTCTCTCATTTCTCTTAACAAAAATACATCTTCATATTAGAATATTTAACCTTTAAAAACCTTAATTTTGAGTGAAAGGTAAAAAATTAAACAAAGTCTTTTATATTAGCATTCTGTGGATTGGTAGATTTAAAAACACGTTTTATAATTTCTAGTAATATGTGTTTTTTTCATAGAAACATTTTCAGCATGGCACAAAACTTGTTTACTATTAAATCCAAATATCTTTAGTTCCTCTGAACTAGGAAACCAAAAATAGGTGAATCTATGCTTAGTAATTAATATTTCACTACTTTATCTTATTTGGAAATGATGTAGGTAATCAAGGAATTTCCATCATTTAATTTAACTTAGCAAAACTCTAAAGTTTCTAGTTACCAAAGAGATTTGGGAAACTATTTTTTTAAATTACATATACCATATAATTATTGCTAAAGAGTTCACCTAAATTTTTTTTCTTACAGCTTCTAAATTATATGCTCCCAGAAATTGTTTGATTATCCCTAAAACTTCATGAGACATTAGAGAAAATAAATCATCATTCTAAGTTATTTTCTTTGCTGACATTTTATAACAGAGAGAACATGAATTTGAATAGTAAACTCAAGTAGAATAAACATTGTTTATCTGCATCATATTCAATGCTGATAATTTTAAAGACATGTCTATTTTAATTAAATCAATACACTAAACTGGCTTTTATTTACTAAAGATTAATCCTAGATCATGTAAAGTTGAAAAACATCTGGGTTAGTTTCTACATTCCTGAGAGTGTTAGAATACTCATTCCTTACAAATGCTTGACCTTTAAACCAACTAAATAGTGCTTTTTAATAAATCAATTTCAGCAATATCATCTGGAGGTAGAAAAGTATCATACATTTACAACACACGAAAATATAGACACACGTACATAGAGGCCCACAGCTATAATTATTTAAAGCTACTGCCATGAATTAGATACAATAATACAAAACATCACTAGTTATGAAAGAATAGTTGGATCCAAACTTTGTTTTGGCAGTTAGAATAAGGTAAGCTTATCTGCTCATATGTCAAAAATTTTTTACTAAATTTGCGGCGAAAACATTTAAGATTTGTATTAGCCCATGAAAGTAATCTTATGAAAGGTGTCAAAATGAAGTCTCTATGACATGTTAAGTTTTAGAAATGCACATCCTCCTCTTTTTTTTTTTTTTATTTCCTCTTTCTTAGGAATTGGGTATGGTCTAGATAATTGTTACCAGGAGGAGATCTGGTACAATTTTTGCTCCTCAAAGGCACAGGGAAAGAAGTCATTTCAGATAAATTGCAGGAAGTTCTGGAATTAATGAAAAAAATGAGTGGAATTTGAATTACCACTAGGGCTGCATTTCCACTTTGGAAAGATTTGTAAGATGTAAATAAAATGATATTGTAGGTTGATTCACCCACCCAACTACATTGTCCTCAATTTGCTTCTTTTCCTCTGGGTACATCATTTTATTTTAACCTAGGTGAGAAGGCCTAAAACAATTCCTATCAGGTTCTGAATATCAGCTTCCAATTTAGCCAGATTGAGGTTACTAAATTCTTTCAAGTATCTTGTCAGATTTTAGCCAAGACAAACAGTAAATATTTCTGGCAATATTACCCAAGCCCATTAATTTTTAACTTTAGTTCCTCCTTTACAATTTAAGGGAATAATTTAGCAGTTTACCAAAAAATTTCTTAGTCTCATCAACCCTGGGAAGGGCCCATATGGGAACCTCCTCTTCAAAATTAGACATGGGGATGTCTGTAATATCATTAACTTGGTAAACTTTTGTTTATGGTGTAGTGTTTTCTTTTAGGTACCTCATTTTTAATTTTCATTAGCTTTTTTCCAACAAAACTTTC
The DNA here is from genome assembly GCA_031878705.1 of Tapirus indicus. Classification (NCBI taxonomy): domain Eukaryota; kingdom Metazoa; phylum Chordata; class Mammalia; order Perissodactyla; family Tapiridae; genus Tapirus; species Tapirus indicus. Next base: position 52,941,816 of record CM062919.1, read on the forward strand.
AATGAAGTAATTTTGGAATTTTGAAGGCTTTGCTACAAAAAGAGTTCATTCTCCATTTCTGCCCAGCCATATCTAGCTGCTAATGGGGTGCAACCACATTTCTGTCTGACCATATTTTGGGCTCCCAACCTGACATTTACAAAGCCAAGCTCTCAGAGCATGAAACAAGCTTAGTAAGATTTTGCTGTTTTTGTAAATATTTCTAGCTTCTGGGAGCATAGTTCTTAAGCAGGTGTGCTGGAAGGTGGTGTGCTTAACTCTTTAGAAATTCAAGATCTCCTTCAATTTGTCTTGTCTTAAATCTGTGCTTCTCATGTCTAGTATGGAAAAACACAAATGTTGGGAGTTCAAAAGAGCACCAAAATAGTCATTCTAATTTTAAATCATTCTTAGTAAGTTTGTTCCACTGAGGTAGAAATTTACAAGAGAAGGGACCATAATTTTTGAGGATAAAACCAGCTGGAGTTCCCAATGGAGGAATTTCTCAGGGGCTTTTAGAAATTAAAGGTCCCATGTTAAAGAAAATTGTGCAACAAAGATAATAGCAGAGGAAACCCTACCAAAGGGAGCCCTTTTAATTTAGTCAGAGTATGCACCAAATAAGTAGGGAAACCCTTCCAGACAGCAATAGTTATGAGCTGTGGTGAGCTTGCCCAAATAGGCAAACACTTCTGAATGGCAACAGCTGTGAACCTGCTTTGAGACAATCATCTCCTGCTGGGCAATTGCCCACAAATCCCAAGGCAAGGCAATGACTTCAACCAAAAGGAGGGAGGTCGGAACCTGAAAGGACTCATTGTTGGAGGAGATGACGGTCCATGTAAGTGGTGAGCACAAGAGGATCATGTAGGTACTATTTGCTGTTCCAGGGGATGTTGGTCCACAAAAGTGAGATCACTTCAGGTCCTGCTTCTGACACCATATGTCAATGTTCAAAATCAGAAACCAGTTTAAGAGACAGTGTTATTTGGGATCAAAGAATTTCAATTTGAGGTGTACAAATTCAGGTAGAAACCCAAATAGTGTCCCAAGTACAGAATGAAAGTGAAGGGTTTTTAGTAGAAATGGAAGGGGATAATTACATGAGTGGAAAGAGGAGAGAAAAAATTTCTTTTGATTTTAACAAGCTAAACTATTCTTGTTTATACATTCATTGATTATTGATTCTATCTTCAGAAAGTCCACAATCATCTGTCTTTGTGATTAGAAGGATCCTGCTGACTCCTCAAACAATTACTTGTGAAACAATTGCCATGTTGGCCACTCCAAGGCTTAAGCAACAAGATGAGCATGGCAGTTCCCTTGAATGACTGCTCCAGATGTATTTTAAAATGGCTCCACTTATGCCAATTTTCCCATTGTGATTTTTCAATGTACCTTTCTCAGGTACCTAAAAATATTAAACACCTTTAAGTGCTTGTTGACCACTTCTATATCTTGCTGGGAGAAAAGTCCATTCAGAACCTTTGTTGATTTAAAAAATTGGGTTTATTGTTTTATTATTGAATTGTAAGATTTTTGTATGTGTGTAGCCTGTATATAAATATCCTATAAGATCTACAATTTGCAAATATATTCTCGAATTATGTGGGTTGTCTCTTCACTTTCTTGACAGTGTCATTTATAGAACAAAAGTGTTAACTTTTAATGAAGTCCAATTTCTTTATTTTTAATTTGCTTATGCTCTTGGTCTCATATCTAAGAAATCATTGCCAAATCCAAGATCTCAAAGTTTTATCCCTATTCATTTTTCTTTAAGAGTCTTATAGTTCCAGTTTTACATTCAGGTTTTTGATCCACTTTGAGTAATTGTTGCATATGGTTTGAGGTAGACAGTCCAACTTCATTATATTACATGTAGATACTCACTTTTTCCAGAAATACTTATTTAAAAGAGTGTTCATTCTATTGTCAAAAATCAACTGACCATCCATGTCTGAGAATATTTCTGGATTCCAATATATACTTTGTTGGTTTATATGATTATCTATCTGCTTGTGTCACAATGTCTTGATTACTGTAGTTTATAGCTGGCTTTGAAATCAGCGTAATTCCTCCAAATTTGTTCTTTTCTTTTTCAAAATTCTTGAGTATTTTTAGTTCCTTTGAATATCTATGTGAATTTTAGCATTAGTTTGTCAATTCATGCAAGGAAGTCAGCTGGAATTTTGGTAGACATTGTGTTGACTTGCAGTGAATTGCCATCACAACAATATTAAGTGCTTCAATCTATTGATATAAGACTACTTTCCTTTTATTTAGAAAATTTTTAGTATTTTCCAAAATGATCTGTAGTTTCCACAGTATAAGTTTTGCACTTTTCTTGCTAAATTTATTCCTAAGTATTTTATACTTTTGAAGGTATTGTAGTGTGATCATTTTCTGAACTTAATTTTGGATTATTCATTGCAATTATGTATTTTATATTTTCTAGTGAATTACCAAAGATTTTCTCTATATAAGACCATATCATCTGCCATTAGAGAGAGAGTTAAGCTTTCCTTTCCAATGTGGATTTCTTTGTGTTCTTATCTAATTGGTTTGGCTTGAATCTCGAATAAAATGTTGAATAGAAGTGATGAGCGTGGGCCTCCTCATCTCATTGCTTACCTTGGAAAGAAAGCATTTAGTCTTTCACCATTAAGTATGATGTTGCTTTGTGTTTTCTGTAGACTCCTTTTATCCATTTGAGGAAGTTTCCCTCTATTCCTTGTCTACTGAGTATTTTTATCTTGAAAGTTATTGGATTTTGTCAAATGATTTTCTGTGTTTATTGAGATTGAAACTAAGGATGAAGGAGTCAAAGTTTCCCTGGATTATGATGATACTGTGCCTGTACCTACAAGGTTAATGTAGTAAACAAAGTAATCAAAGATTCTGAGCTTACCTGACAGAAGAGCAGGAGGACCAGTGATAAGAGAGTAGCTTGCCCACAGCCCTCTGCCTGACTAAGCATCACACAGGAGCTTTGAGAAGCTCAAATGACTCATTGTAAGCTTCACACATCATAGACTAAAGATCCACCATATGCAACACACAGATTACCCCTAAATTTGCACATGCAGCCCATGAAAAAATGTGAAAGACAGTTGCCCCTGTACAGAGGACTCTTAGAATTTCAGCTCCCAGGGCCATATGCTCCCCTCCCCATCTTATTCCCACAATATGCTTTGGAATAATGCTTAGAACTGCATGTAGGCAAGCTAATCTGTAACCAATGGAAGGAATAATTTAGCAGAAAATTTATGTCCTCTGCCCAGTCTGTTCCTTCAGTCCCAGATAAGGAAGTAACTGAGGTTTTCCTAGATTCCTCAGGAATGTTGCATTCCACAGATCCACTAGTGAGAGGTGCCCAATGATCTGCAGCCATCCATCATTGGACATTTCTGAGCCCCTCCCAACCCGATTTGCCTTATATAAGTCCCTTCCAATCAGTTCCCTTTGAGATGGGTTTTTCGGGATGATAGTCCACCATCTTCTGATATTTTAGCTTATCACTTATTAAAGTTCTTTCTCTACCACTACCTGCTTGGCCTTCTATCTTGTGGTAAGCAGATTGAACTCTTGCTTGGTGTCAAGATGATCATTCAGCTTTTATTATTCATTCTATTGGCATGCGGTATTATAATAATTGATTTTTCAGCTATTAAAGTGACTTTGCCTTCCTAGGATAAATTCCAATTTTTCTTGGTTTATAATCCTTTTTTGTATATTTCTGGATTCAATTTGCTAGCATTTTGTGGAGGACTTTCATATCTACATGCACAAGAAATATTGGTCTATAGTTTTCTTTTCTGTTCTGTCTTTGTGTGTTTTTAATGATATTAAAAATAAGGCCCTGATAGGGCCTTATTGATTATCTTGGCAACTGTTTTCTCCTGTTCTTTTATTTGGAAGATATTTTTGAACAAATGATATTAATTCTTCTCTAAATTCTTTATAGAATATATCAGTAAAGCCATCTGGGCCTGTGCTTTTCTTTGTAGGTAGTTTTGTTGATTACTAATTCAATCTCTTGTTTTTGTTACAGACCTATTCAGATTTTCTCTTTCTTTTTGACTTTATGTCTCCCCATGCAGCACTTGGCAGACCAGATTGCTCATTTCTGCTAGCTTGTATCTAAAAGGTGTTGGCAGCCGAGCCCACCACAGCCCACAACCAGCACGGACATGATCACCAGGCACAACTGTCTGGGCATGCCCAGCACAGGCAGCACTGGCTGCTGGCTTATGCTCAGAACCTCTTTTCTGGACAGGGTGGCCTTAGGCTGCAGGGTGAATATAGCAACCAGCCACTCCGGCTCCTCCTCCACCAGAAGAGCCACCTCCAGCCTTTGCTTCAGGGAACTCAGCTCCTCCTCATGCTGGGCAACTTCAGCCTGCAGTGAGAGTACTTCCTCCCTGGCAGCCATGGTGGCCTCTGTCCTCTCAGATTCTTATGTTTGATATATGCTCTGTGGAAAACAATTTATTGTCTTCATTTACATTTTCCTAAAATCAGTGCCCTTTGCTATCTTCTGTATGTTATTGGCCATTTTTACTTTTGTGAGTTGTCTGTTCACATCCTCCATCTATTTTCATATTGGACTGTTGGTCTTTGTGTTTGTAAATTGGAATATCTCTCACTGTACAATGATTAACAACTTTTATCTGTTATATGTGTTACAGGACAGATTTGAGGACAATAAATTAAGCCTATATGCATGATTTAACAATATTCCCTACTACGGCACTATATTATTTCTGTTAAAAATTTGTCAATTACCTAGAGGAGTCGTATGGAAAAACTTGTGATGAACTTTTCCTTTAGATACCCTGCATTGAAGTTTTCATGTGTTTTTAAAACAAATCCATGCCTTATGCTGGAGAATGTTTGTTGTGAGACTTTGATGATGGACTTCTAGACCAATAAAAATAGGTACCTTTTTCTCACCCAGATCATTTGGATTCTGAAGTGATTTCCTGATGTTTATGTCTTGAAAGGGCCTTGAGCATCCTTGTGGTTTAATTTGCCTATTTCCATAAAATTTACATAATTTTTGTTTTGTTGGCATTATTATTGATTATGATCAGTCATAGTGTGCCTAGGTTCAGGAAAACGATGATGTATTCTTTTTGTTCATGCCAATGAGTTTAATGTTTCCATATTAGATCAATGGGAGGGATGAGACAATAGGCTTCTGAGGAAAGAGAGAAGGAATGAGACATGCTGATCTAGTATGGTTATATAGAATAAGAATCATTATTTCAAACTGTCTTCAATAAACACATGGAATTGATCACCATATCTTTAAGTACCTAAGTGATGTTGTGGCTTCTTTTGAAGAAGCAGACATGTACATACACACTTGAAGAGAATGAAAATTCAATAATTTCTTTAGAGAACAGGCTCTATATTATCAAACCTGTAATTAGGAAATTACATCCATTATCAAATGCTAAAAAGAGTGTGAAAGCAACCAGGTGAATCTTTTTAAAGGGCTGTGAGGTAAACAAAATCAGCTAGTGAAACCAAACTCTTCCTTAAATAGCTCAATTGTATAATAGGAAGTAGGTAGCAGTTGTTATATTTCTAAATCCACATGCATCCCACTGGGAAATGAGTTAAACTGGATGAAGGCAAATGTCTCACCATGTCTTTAGGTAAGGAGTGGTGCTAAGGCTGGATGCACAGACAAGCAAAATACCACTAGTGCTCTCCCAAAAGGAAAGGGAAGGGTGAATCATTTTACAGAATTCTAAGTATTGAATAGTTTCTTCAGCATAAGATAAAACTACAAAATCTGCACCAACATGAAGTTAAATTATTCTGAGTATTTGCACAAAAATATTGATATTGGGAACAGATAACTTAATGTTATTGTGTCCATGTAAAATGTTTGAAACAGTTAAGCTCAATAATTTTTTTGGTATAACTCTTGTACTAGAATCATAAATTTCAAGATGCCCATATAGTTTTATTTTTATTTTATTTTTTGCCTCTTTTTCTCTTCGACATGATATATTTCTAACTCTTAAACAGGTAAAATATCACTTGAAAAGTTTTGATCTGAGACTCTAATTATGAAAGGTTGTTTTGTTGCAAAAGGAGGATACCTTTACATCACAATTTCTTCTTGTGAAATTAATTGGAGGATTCCCATCTAGGTGTACCATCTCCAGGGCTCAGATACAACTACTCCCTTTTTTTCCTCTTTCCTCTTTTAACAAACTTCTGGCAACAAAACAGACAACACTTTGTGGTGACAATTATAGCAGTTGCCACACAGGCCAGCAGGAACCCAACCACATCCAAAGAGTGGTACTGGAACCAGATGAGGTCATGGGAGGCTGGCCACAGGTGTTTGGCTCCTTTGTGGTGCATGACAAACTCGATCCAGGAGACTGCTTGATTGAGAGGCTTCACCAGTGGATCATGATGAATTCTTGATAATTTCATAGCATTCTCTTTATATCTAAAGGCAAAACACAATGATAGCGACATTGAAAGGAAGTTAATTTGCCTCAGCACATCATTCCCATAAAAGGCTTTTGAAGTGTCCTACATATGTCTCAAAGTAAATGTTATAGAATTGCAGAAGAAGTATATTTTTATTTGGGTCTTCATAGATAGTTTGGTTTTTAAATTGGAATTTTCTGATGACAAATATTTTAAAAAGTGAAGATGAAGTTAAGGTGAGAAAGTTAAATCTTTTCTAGCAGGGGAAATGACAGGAGCCATTCAAAGGGCTATAAGTCAGAAAATGAATGCAATTCTAGGATGATGCTCTTGATGCTTTTAAAGAGGGATTGTGTCATTGTGGGTAAAATGTCACCTAACCAGTCCCTGTGCTTTTACTCTCCTGTTCATATCGCTACTCTCTATTTTCCATCCAGTAGCCAGAATGATTTTTTTCAAATACATGTCAGATTGTAATATTTCCCTGCTTAAAATTCCTGTCTGGCTTCTCATCCCATGTGGAATAAATTTCAAATCATTGCTTTGGCCTCAGGACCTTCATGGACAGAACCCTAGCAACCTCCTCTCCAATCATTTCATCCTCAGCACACCCTATTGTAGGCACATTGTCCTTGTAGCTATTTGTTGAAGCTGCCAGATGTGTCCCCACTTCAGCACTTTTGTACTTCCTGTCCCTTCTGTCCCTCTCCTGAAACACGATTGCCTGCAACACCCTGAGGCTTGCTTCTAACTCCTGATGGAGGCTTTGGCTTCAATGTCATTTCTCAGAGAGGATTTTCCTCACCATAATAGTATCACCCCTGGACATTGCTTCTATATTTTTAATTTTTCTATTTGATTTATAGACTTCTAAATCCAATACATTTTGTAAAATATAGCTTTTATTTAAGTATAGATACATAAAAAATGCACACATCCTTAGTGAACAGCTCAAAATTTCATAATCAGCTAGAAAATTGTCCTGAAGTGAATATAAAATGTACCTACTACCTACATATTGATATAGGATACCACTAGCTACTAGAAGCTTCCCATTTTCCTGAAACTTTTAGTCACTAATCCCTTCTATGAATTAACTATCATTACTTTTAACATCATAGATTAGTTTTTCTGGTTCATATATTGGAATCACATAGTAATACTCATTAGTTTTTCTCCTTTCTGAAGCAGCTGTTGGTGAATTCCATTGCTGTGTAGTATCCAAAGTAAGAGAGTACCACAGATTATCTCTTCATAATGATAGGTGGACATGTGGATTGTGAATAATATTTTGTCCATTTCTACAAATGCTGATGTAAATATTCTTGGAATAGTCTTTTGATTCATATATTTATACATTTCTGTTGCATTATACCTAGAAGAGAATTGCTGAGAAGACAGTGCATGTGTGATTATGATTTCTTTGTTGACTCAGAATTATATAAAAATATATTGCTTAATATTCAAAATTTGCAGATTTTTTTAGTTCTTTTCTTTTTGATGACTTCTAACCTAATCTTGTCTGGCCAGATAATATGCTCTTTATAATTTGAAAATTTTCAAATACTCAGTCTTAGTTTTGCCCCAGCATGCATGGTCAATTTTATTGATTATTCTATATGCTGTTGAAAAATGTGTTTTTGCCATTATTATACAAACATAGTATATAATATATATATCACATAGGTTACATTTTAAAATTGTGTTCTTCAAACTTTTTATGTACTTATTTATTTTGTCATCTTTTTCTACATTATAGAAAAGGTCTTTAAAAACATCCTATTATGACTATTTCTGTGTTCCATTTTTTCTTTTGTTTCTAATTTCACTTTGTTTATTTGGAGGATTTATTAGTAGGTATTGCAAATTAATAATTTGTATTGTTGTGAAAGACTTATTTATCATTGTGAAGTATTTATCTTTTATTTTAGTAGTGATTCTGGTCTATTCTGATATTAGTATAACTACATACATCTTTCTACGGTTACCAATGAAATAGATTTTTTCCTACATTTGTGCTTACCATCTTGTACTCTTCTATTTAAGAATGTCTTATAAACAGTATATGTAGTTAGTTTTCAAAATCCATTCTGACAATCTTTGTCTTTAAATGATTTAGTCTGTTTAGACACTGTAAGTAATGACATAATTATATATATTCACACAAAATCATAATTAGCAATTTTCATAATAGCCAAACATGGAACAATCAAAATATTCATAAACTGACATATGGGTAAAGAAAATGTGCTATGTCCTTACCACAGAATAGTATTCAGCAATAGTGAGCTACGACAGGGAAGAGAGTCAAAAACATTATCCTATGTGAAAGAAGCCAGTTGCAAAAGGCCAAATATTGTATGATTCTGTGTATATGAAATGTCCAGAAGGTCTAATCCATAGAGAGAGAAAGCTGATTAATAGTTGCCTGGCCAGGGGTGATGGGAATTGACTTCTAAGGCATGTCAGGTTTCTTTTTATGGTGATAATAATGTCCTAAATTTACATTATTTTGCTGGTTTCATAGCACTGTAAACATACTACATGTATTTAAATTTATAATTTTAAAGTATATAAATTATATATCATTATAAATTTGCTAAAATAATAATAATAAAATCAAATTTTCATATAAAGAGATTTATAGTTTCAGAGATGTTAGGTACTGAATTGAAAGGATTTATGATATTCCTTCTAGTTCATCATTCTTTTCTTCTCTGGTTCTATCATACTTTTAAAAATGTGTCCTTCTTAAAATTACCTATGAAACTTTACATTGTTTGAGGAGAAAATAGTTGCACCAGATTGTTACCCATTAAATATATGGGGTTAAAATACAGCTTTGAAATAAATGTCTGGGTGAAAATAAAAGTAAATTTAAGAATGTTTAAATCATTTTAACAATTTTATAATTAGCCTGTTAAAAATGGGGTGAAACTCACACTTGCCATTGGAAAAAAAAACCTATCTGTAAATAGTAACTATTAAAAAAATTGTGATACTCATGAATGGGTCATTAATGACTGTCTTCAATGCATTGAGCAAATCTCTACTTGACATTGTGTGGAAGTCTAGTCTAACAGTGGCTCCCTTGGTCTCCATGTGAGCAATATTATCAGGTTGATCTGCAAACAAAGAAATGCCCACCATAGGGGTCCTGTGGGCGATCACCTCATAGATGTCATTGACTCCACCACGAGTTATAAAAGCTTTGGTTTTCAATGACCCAGGATTGGATGAATTTCAGCAAATTATTAAGTATAAGTCTTAGAATAAAATGAGAGTAGGGCAATGTAAGGCAGTGAAAGAGGCATTGTATTCTAGATAACTGATTATTGTACACATGAAACTACATTAAAATGTCTTTCAGAGCTCAAAGGAAGAAGCACCTAAGTCTGTTCTAGAGGTAAGTGAAGGCTACATAGAGGATTGATGTACGACTTGTGACTTGAAAAATGAATACAAGTTGCCAGGTGGACAATAGTGAAAGAGAACATTCTGGATAAAAAAAGAACGCATGGGAAAAAATGGGGGAGGAGATATATTAGAATATTTCTATTAATGAAATAGTGAAGTTTCTGAGTCTAACAAGTAGCACTTCAAGGCAGCAGGAAGTTGGTGGTGGTGGTGCAGGAAGCTGCGGAAGGAAAGGTTGCACTTATCATTTCCCCGTAGGGCAGGGAAATAAATATAAGAAAGTTGTTTTGTTTTTGAGGTTTCCAATAATAAATGTTCAATAAATTTGTTTCCTGGTGAACTATTATCATCTGGTTGGAGTCACACTTTCATTTCAGTGTTCGTTTTACAGAGTCTTACCTAGAAGGTCATTCTGGGGGAAATAACTTCTAGAGCCAAGTATTTGGCCCTAAGGCCATCAAATCTTCATATAATCTGTTAGAGTAAAGAAAATGCCTTATTCCATGCGTCAAACATCTAAGATATACCATGTTAGAATCTGAATAGCTTAAGAGGCATCTTGTTAAACCCGTTCATTATGACAGATGAGGAAATGAGGATAAGAGATGCTAAGTAGGAGAACTACTAAAACACTGATGTAATAGGAATACTCATCTTTCATGTACTTAATTTATATTCAATCAAATATGAATGCAATCATGATGTTTCTTGATTGGATTAGACAAGTGAGATTATGAATGACTGATTCAAGTGTATATAAAATTTTGGGGCAGTAATTATAATCCTAGTGCATAAAACAGTAGCAAATTACTAATCTGAATATTTATTTTGTTTAACTACTTATTATACTAGCTGTCATCTTCCAAATTTAATATTAAGTGTTATTTCTTATGAATGATATGGAAATAGATTTAATTATTTCCACTTATACCATAAATTATTTTATTAGAGTTTTACAAAAAGGGATATGTATGCAGCTATTTGTAAAAAGTAAATAATTGTGATATTTAATAATTTATTAATAATAATAAATGACTTCTTCCTGATAAGTACATTTAGCTTGTTTTAGAGTGCTGATTATTAATCACTACTTCCAAGAAAAATTTCAAGTGGTAAATTTTTACATGAATCTAGAGTATTATCACCCTTGGAAAATTCTCTAAATATGGAAAATTTTCTAAATATAGAAAATTCTCTAAATATAGCACTTCATAATTAACTGTAAGTTTTTTTAAAAACTCAAATATCATGGCAATGCTAAATTTTATTCAATGACAGTTAACACTTCAAGGATGCACTCTAAGCATTGATAGAATTGATTATTATGATTTCTTTCATTTTTTTTATTGAGGTAATAGTGGTTTACAACATTATATAAATTTTAGGAGTACACTATTATATTTTGATTTCTGTGTGGATTACATCATTTTCACCACTCAAAGTCTAATTACGTCAGTCACCATACACATATGCCATATTACCCATTTCAATCTCCCCTCTACCCACTTTCCCTCTGGTAACTGCCAATCTAATCTCCACATCTATGTTTTTTTAATTGTTGTAATTGTTTTTATCTTTCAATTATGAGTGAAACATATGGTATTTGGCTTTCTCTATCTGACTTATTTTGCTTAGCATAATACCCTCAAAGTCCATCCATGTTGACACAAATGGCAAGATTTCATCTTTTTTATGGCTGAGTAGTATTCCGTTATATGCATACACACACACACACACACACACACACAACATCATCTTTATGCATTCATTCTTTGATGGGGATTTAGGTTGTTTGTAATTCTTGGCTACTGTGAATAATGCCACAATGAACATAGGGGTGCAAATATCTATTTGACTTAATGTTTTTTGTGTTCTTCGGACAAATACCCAGAAGTAGAATAGCTGGATCATATCAATATAGTCTATTCTGAATTTTTTGAGGAATCTCCATATTGTTTTCTCCATAGTGACTGTACCAGTTTACATTCCCATCAGCAGTTTATAAGGATTCCCTTCTCTCCACATCCTCTCCACCACTGGTTATTTTTTGTCTTGTTAATTATAGCCATTCTGATGGGCATGAGATGATATTTCATTGTAATTTTGATTTGCAGTTCCCTAATAGTGATGTTGAACATCTTTTCACGTAACTGTTGCCCAATTGTATATCTTCTTTGGAAAAATATCTATTCAGATCCTTTGTTCAATTTTTGATCGAGTCATTCATTTTTATTTTTGAATTTTATGAGTTCTTTACATATTTTGGATATTAACCCCTTATCAGATATATGATTTGCATATATTTTCTCCCAAGTGTTATTTGTCTTTTCATTTAGTTGATGATTTTCTTCACTGTGTGGATGCTTTTTAGTTTGATGTAGTCCCATTTGTTTATTTTTTCTTTTGTTTCCCTTGTCTGGTGAGACAGTGTATTCAAAAAGATACTGCTAAGACTGATGTTGAAGAGAGTACTACCTATGTTTTCTTCCAGAAGTTTCAGGGTTTCAGGTCTTACATTCAAGTCTTTAATTCATTTTGAGTTAATTTTTGTGTATAGTGTAGGATTATGGTCTACTTTCATTCTTTTGCATATGGCAGTCCAGTTTCCCCAGCACCATTTGCTAAAGAGACTTTCCTTTCTCCACTGTATGTTGTTGGCTCCTTTGACAAAGATTAGTTTTCCATAGATGTGTGGGTTTATTTCTGGGCTCTCAAGTCTGTTGCATTGATCTGTGTACCTGTTTTTGTGCCAGTACCATGCTGTTTTCGTGCCAGTACCATGCTGTTTTCATTACTATAGCTTTGTAATATATTTTGAAATCAAGGAATGTGATACCTCCAGCTTTGGTCTTTTTTCTCAAGATTGCTTTGGCTCATCAAGGTCTTTTGTTGTTTCATATAAATTTTAGGATTCTTTGTTCTGTTTCTAGTAAAATGTCTTTGGGACTTTGAAAGGGACTGCACTGGGTCTGTAGATTGCTTTAGGAAGTATGTACGTTTTAACTATGTTAATTCTCCTAATCCATAAGCATGGACTATCCTTCCATTTCTTTGTCTTCTTTGATTTCTTTTAATAATTTTTTTATAGTTTTCAGTGTACAGGTCTTTCAACACTTTAGTTAAATTTATTCCTAGGTATTTTATTCTTTTTTTGCAATTGTAAATGGGATTTTATTCTTAATTTCTCTTTCTGCTATTTTGTTGTTAGTGTATATAAATGCAACTGATTTTTAACATTGATTTTGTATGCTGCAACTTTACTGCATTCATTTAATATTTCTATTAATTTTTTCATGGATTCTTTAGAATTTTCAGTATATAAAATCATGTCATCTGCAAAGAGTGATAGTTTTATTTCTTTCTTTCCAATTTGGATCAGTTTTATTTATTTAACTTACCTGATTGCTCCAGCTTGAATTTCCAATACTAATTTAAGTAAAAATAGTGAAAGTAGGCATCCTTGTCTGGTTCCTGTTATTAAAGGGATAGCTTTCATTTTTTCACCACTGAGTGTGATGTTAGCCATGCGTTTGTCAAATATAGCCTTTATTCTGTTGAGGTACTTGCCTTCTAGGCCTATTTTATTCAGAGTTTTATCATAAATGGATGATGTAGCTTGTCAGATGCTTTCTCTGCATCTAATAATACGATCATGTGACTTTTATCTCCATTTTGTTAATGTGGTTTATCACATTCATTGATTTTCATATGTTGAACCATACCTACATCCCTGAAATAAATCCCAGTTGGTCATGGTGCACAATCTTTTTATGTATTGTTGTCTTTAATTTACTAGTATTTTGTTTAGGATTTATGCATCCATGTTTATCAGTGATACTGGCCTGTAATTTTTCTCTTTTTTTATGATGTCCTTCTCTTGTTTTGATAATAGGGTAACATTGGCTTTGTAGAACAAGTTAAGACATGTATCTTCCTCTTCAGGTTTTTGGAAGAGTTTGAGAAGGCTAGGTATTAAGTCTTCTTTCACTATTTGGTAGCATTCACCAGGGAAGCCATGTGGTCCTGAGCGTTAGTTTTTTAGGAGATTTTTGGTTGGTGTTTTGATCTTTATTAGTGATTCATCTATTCACATTCTCTATTTCTTCTTGATTCAGTTTTGGAAGGTCACGAGATTCTAAGAATTTATCAATTTCTTCTAGATTATCCAGTTTGTTGACATATAACTTTTTGTAGTATGCTTGCAATCCTTTATATTTCTGTGGTGTTAGTTTTAACTTATCCTCTTTCACTTCTGATTTTGTTAATTTAAGCCTTTTCTATTTTCTTCTTGGTGAGTCTAGCTAAGGGTTTATCAATTTTGTTTATCTTTTCAAAGAACTATGTCTTCACTTCATTGATTTTTTTTTCTATTTTTTCTTAAAGTCTCTATTTCATTTATTTCCACTCTGATTTTTGTTATTTCCTTCCTTCTGATATGGGCTTTGTTTGTTCTTCTTTTTCTAATTCCTTTAGGTATATTATTAGATTCTTTATGTGAGATTTTTCTTGTTTCTTGAGGTAAGCCTGTATTGCTATAAACTTCCCTCTTAGTACTGCTTTTGAGTATCCCACAAATTTTGACATGTCATATTTTCATTTCATTTCCAGGTATTTTTTATTTCCATTTTGATTTCTTCATTGACTCATTGGTTGGTTAGTGGCAATTTGTTTACTCTCCACGTTTGTGTTTTTTCCAGTTTTCTACTTAAAGTGATTTCTAGTTTAATGTTGTGATGGTCAGAAAAGATGCTTGATATAATTTCAATCTTCTTAAATTTATTGAGACTTTGTTTGTGGCCTAATCTGTGATCTATCCTGGAGAATGTTCCATGTGCACTTGAAAAGAATGTGTATTCTGTTGTTTATGGGCGGAATAGTTCATATATATCTATTAAGTCAATCTGGTCTAGTGTTTCATTTAAGGCCAATGTTTCCATATTGATTTTGTGTCTGGATTAGGTATCCATTGATCTAAGTGGGTTATTAAGTTTCCCTACTATTATTGTATTCCTGTCAATTTCTCCCTTTTTTTTGTTGTTGATATTTTCTTTAAATATATAGATACTCCTATGTGGGTGCATAAGTATTTACAAACATTATATTTCTTCTTGAATTGACCACTAATTACTGTGTAATGTCCTTCTTTGTCCTTTGTTACAGTCACTGTTTTAAAGTGTATTTTTTCTGATATGAGTATTGCTACTTTAGCTTTCCTTTCATTTCGATTTGCACAGAATGTCTTTTTCCATCCCTTCATTTTCCCTCTATCTGTGTCTTTAGATCTTAGGTGAGTTCTTAGAGGCAGCATATAGATGGTTCTTGTTTTTTTATCCATTCAGCCACCCCATGTCTTTGGATTGGGTAATTTATTCCATTTACATTTAAGGTAAGTATTAATAGGCATGCATTGATTTCCATTTGTTAATTTATTTCCAGTCATCTTTGGAGTTCTTCATTCCTTTCTTCTCTGCTTGGTCACTTCCCTTGTGGTTTGATGCATTTTTTTATTGTTATGTTTCAGTTTCTTTCTACTTTTTTTTTTGATAGATTTTAGGTTTCTGGTTTGTGTTTACCACGAGGTTCATATACATCAACCTGTATATATAGCAGTCTATTTTCAGGTGGTAATTGCTTAAGTTTGAACACATTCTAAAAGCAGTACATTTTTATGCTCCCCATGTTTTAACTTTTTCAGATCATATTTTACATCTTTTTATTTTGTGCATCTGTCAACTACTTATTCTAGTTATAGTTAATTTTACTACTTTTGTCTTTTAATGTTCATAATATCTAAGTTCCTGATCCATGGTCTTTACTAAATATTTGCCTTTACCACTGAGATTTTTCTCTCATATATTTTCTTATTTCTAGTTATGTCCTTCCTTAAAGAAGACCTTTTAATATATATTGTAAAGCTGTTTAGTGGTGGTGATCTCCTCTAGTTTTTGCATATCTAAGAAACTCTTTATCTCTCCTTCAATTTTGAATGATAACCTTGCTAAGTAGAGTATTCTTGGTTGTATGTTTTTTTCCTTTCAACACTTTAAATAAAACCTGCCACATCTTTCTAACCTGAAATGTTTCTACTGAAAAAAATCACCTTGTAGTCTTATAGGAGTTCACTTGTATGTGACTTCTTCTTTTTCTCTTGCTGCCTTTAAGATTCTCTCTATAACTGTTGCCATTTTAACTATAATATGTCTTAGTGTGGATCTCCAAGGTTTCATCTTATTCAGGACTCTGTGCTTCCTGGACCTGAATTTCTTTTTCCTTCCCCAGGTTCAGGAAGTTTTCAGCTATTAATTCTTCAAATAATTTTTCTTTCCCTTTCTCTCTCTCTTCTCTTTCTATGACACCTATAATGTAAATGTTATTATGCTTGATGTTGTCCCAGAGGTTCCTTAAACTATCCTCATTATTAAAATTCTCTTTCTTTTTCCTGTCTGCTAGGGTGCTTTCCACTATTTTGTCTTTCAGATTGCTGATCCATTCTTCTGTATCATCTAATCTCCTGTTGATTTCCTCTAGTGTAATTTCATTTCAGTTGTTGTATTCTTCAGCTCTGATTGTTCTTTCTTCTATTTTCTAACTCTTTATTGAAGTTCTCACTGTGCTCCTCAAATCTTCTCCTGATTTTGATGACCATTTTTATGACCATTGCTTTGAACTCTTTATCAGGTAAATTACTTATCTCCATTTCTTCAGGATTTTTTTTTTCTGGGGTTTTACCTTGTTCTTTTTTTGGAACATATTTCTTTGCCTCTTCATTTTGTTTGACTTTCTATGATTGTTTCTATATATTAAGTGAAAGAGCTACCTCTCCTAGTCTTGAAGGAGTGGCCCTGTGTTGTTGTGTCTCCTGTGCAGATGGCATGTGCCAGAGGGCTTTGGCAGGCTGGCTGGAACTGATAAGGTCATGGGACAGGAAATTCTTGAAGCACACTGAGTCTAGGCTACCTTGGCATGCCAGCTGGAGCTGGAGTGGGTGCACACAGGAAAAGTCTTGGGGTGCTGCACCGGGGCCAATTTGGCAGAATGGCTGGGGTATGGTTGGGTATCTGGCAGGTGTTTCCTGGGATGAGCCATGCCTGACTGCCTCTAGGGAATACCTTGAACTGGATGAGGCACAGACTAGGGTGTTTCAGGCTCCCTACACCAGGGCTGCACCTGGGGATGGCTGGACCTGGAATGAGCATGGGCTGGGTGGTTCCCAGGGATCATCATGCTGGGGAATAGCTAAACCAAAAGCAGATGTGGGCTGGGTGGTTCGCAGAGCTTGTCTGACCAAGACCCACCAAGGCTGGAGCTTGAGTGGACACTGACTTAGTGAGCCCCAGGGCTTGCCTTGCTGTGGCTGCCCTTAGCATTAGCTGAAGCTGTTGTGGACAACTGGTCCATGGCTCACTGCTAGCTTTACAACCTGGTTAGAGCTTTGGATCCTGCTCTCTCCTGTGCTATCTGGTGGAGGAGAATGCAAAAATATAATGATTGCTGGCACCTCTCACTCTGGGGACAGTTCCATTAGCTCCTTGCCAGTTTTCAAGATTCTCTGGAGCTAGTAAATTGGATTTCCTTCCCATGTAGTCTAGGTGCTTTCTAAAGCACTGTTTTTTTGCTGTTCCCCAGGGCAGGCAAGCCTATGCAGCCCTTTTGTGATATCCTTCCCTGCTGCCAGTTGCCACATCAGAGGTGAATGTCCCCTTGATAGTATGTTTCCATCTCTCTTATCCTTCCCTAAGTCTTTCCTCTCTTTACTGTGCAGCAGCTATTCAATCAAACCTCAGTTCTTCTTCAGAAGGATGTACTCTACATGTATGTGTTAATTCAGTGGGTCTGTGGGAGGAGGTGAGTTCAGATTCTTCTTATGCTGACATCTTAGGCCACTCTTGTGGTCATTTCTTAAATCACCACAAATATAATCTTTTGAAGTAAGCCAGCATAGGTCAGTAAGCTACTATAAAATTCATTAAATAATGAAAATAAAAACAGTAAAATCAATAAGAATTGTATGAGATTTTTACAACTTGAAGTTTTCAATAAACATTGCAGTATATTTATTTCTAGATATTTTAACATAAAATAGGTGTCCTAAATAGGGTGCCAATTCAATAAAAATAGATAGTATGCCAGATTTCTGGTCAAGTCAAGTATTCTGAATGACACATTAATTATTAACAATGATATCAAAATCTTGGAACTTGTCAGCATAATTTTTTAACTAATTATTTTTAAACTACATAATAGTTGAAAACATTATTGTGAAAAGTCCACAATGGAGACATATATAAACATTTAAATTTCCATCTTTGGAAATTCTATGTTCTTCCAAATGATTCCCTTGGTGTGTATATGAATTTATATATATTTAATTTTATTTCCAAAGATGTGCATAATGCTCATTTTTTTAACATAGACTTTTTTTTATTTGGTCATGTAACATGGAGAACATTCAACAATAATGCTTGTAATCTACCTGTTCTCTGTAATTGCTATATAGCATATAACTTTCATAGGAAGTGAGTATGTTCATTCATGGATAGCTATTAAAGTGCTTGAAGGAACTTTCTGCACATAATGTGTGGATGCACAAGTATTTCTGCAGACAGTTTCCTAGATGTAGAATCACAGGGTGAAATGGTATGTTTAAATTTTATGGAAATTTATTTAAAATTTATTTATTTTATTTAAATAAAATTTTACTCCCTGAAAAATAATTTTCTCAGACTCTTATGTTTGATAAACCTTCTCTGGGAAAACAATTTATTGATTTAATTTATATCTCCTGAATCTTATGAATTTATATCAGTGCTTTTGCTGTGCATTATAGATTATAGGCCATTTTTACTTCTATGATTGCCTGTTCAATCCTCCCTTTATTTTCATATTGGATGGTTTGTCTTTTTGTTTGTGACTCGCAAGATTTCTCATCATACATTGGATACCAATCCTTTTCCTGTTATATGTGTTGCAGGATAGATTTGAGGAAAAACAAATGAAGCCTATATGCATAATTTAACAATATTATTTACTCTGGAACTTTATTTTTCTTAATATATTTATTGTGGCCTTATTATCTTCTTAATTTGTTTTGTATTAATATTTATTATGGCATTTTATTTTTTTGAATGTGTCAATTACTATAGTAGTTGTATGGGAAAACCTGTGATAAATTTATCCTATAAATTTTATTGACCAATAAATACATATATAGTTTCTCAACCTGGACCACTTTGATGGTAAAGTGGATCCCTATTGTGTAGGATTCAGGAAGACCTTCAGAATTTTTGTGGTTTGATTTACATTTTTTCAAAAAATTACATAATTTTTGTATTCTTTGCATTGTTATTGATTATGTTTGGTCATAGTGTGCCTAGGTTTAAAAGCAAATGATAATTGTATTCATTTTTGTGATTTCAAAGGACTTAATGTTTCCATCTTAGGTTAATGGAAAGGATGAGAAAACAGGCTTCTTTGTATTTCTTTTTTTTTTCACTTGCTTTAATGAAGTCATAATGGTTTATAACCTTGGATAATTTCAAAGGTTCATTATTGTTAATTAGTTTCTGTATAGACTGCATCATGCTCACCACCAATAGTCTAATTTTTATGTCACCATACATATGTGCCCCTTTTCCCCTTTTGTCCACCCCCAGCCCCCATCCCCTCTGGTAAGCACTAATCAGTTCTCTTTATCCATGTGTTTATCTTTCACATATGAGTGAAATCATATGGTGTTTGTCTTTCTCCATCTGGCTTATTTTGCTTAAAATCATAATGTCAAAGTCCATCCATGTTGTTGTGAATGGGATGATTTTTGTCTTTTTTGTGGGTGAGTAGTATTCCATCATATATATATATCACATCTTCTTTTTCCAATCATCAGTTGATGGGAACTTGGGTTGCTTCCATGTCTTGGCTATTGTGAATAGTGCTGCAATGACCATAGGGGCACATAAATCTCTTTGAATTGTTGATTTCAAGTTCTTTGGATAAATCCCAGTAGGCTTCTGAAGAAAGACAAGAAATGAGACATGCTGATCTAGTATGGTTATATAGAGTAAGAATCATTATTTCAAAGTGCCTTCAACAAACACATTGAATTGCTCATCATAACTGTAAGTAGGCAAGTGATGTTTTGCCTTCTTTTGAAGAAGTGGACATATATGTATGTACATATACATTTGGAGAGAATGAAAATTCAGTAATTCCTTTAGACTACAGTTTCTATACTACAAAACCTACAATTAGGACCTTACATCCATTATCAAGGGCTAAAATTAGAGTGAAAGCAACCAGGTGAGTCTTTTTCTTTTTTTTTTTTTTAATTGGTGAGGAATATCAGCCCTGAACTAACATCCCTTGCTGATCTGCCTCTTTTTGGTGAGGAAGTTCAGCCCTGAGCTAACATCTGTGACCATCTTCCTATATTTTGTATATGGGATGCTGCCACAGCATGGTTTGATGAGTGGTGCGTGAGTCCACGTCTGGGATCTGAACCTGTGAACTCCAGGCTGCCAAAGTGGAGCACATGAATTTAACCACCACACCACATTTCCAGCCCCCAGCTGAATCTTTTTAAAGGAATATGAGGTAGAGAGAATACACTTTTGAAACCAAACTCTTTCTTAAATAGCTCAGTTGTATAATAGTAAGCAGGTAGCCATTCTCATATTTTTAAATCACATACATTCTACCAGGAAATGAGTTAAACTGGATGAAGGGAAATGTCTTTCCTTGACTTTAGGTAAGGAGTGATGCTGAGGCTGGATGCACAGTAAAAGGCAAGCAGCTGTAGTGGTCTCCCAAAAGGAAATGGAAGGGTGAATCATTTTACAGAGCTCTAACTACTGAATAGTTTCTTTAGCAAAAGACAAAACTACAAAATTCTGCACCAACATGACATTAAAATATTCTGAATATTTGCACAATAATACTGATATTGTTAGTAGACTACTTAATGTTCTTGTGTCCATAAGCAATATTTGAAATACAATTAACCAAAATAATTTTAGGGGGTATAAAATTTGAGTTACAATAATAAATTTCAATATATACTCATAAAGCTTTATTTTTATTTTATTTTTTCCCAAGTTTTTTTCTCTTTGTAACATACTTCTAACTCTTAAACAGGGAGTAAATTCCTTGATAACAAATTTTGATCTGGGAAGCTGAATTGTGGAAGGTCAGTTTGTCATGAGAAAGGAAGGGAGCCTTACATCATATCTTCTTCTTCTTGGAATAAACTGAAAGAGTTTTATCTATGAGGCATTCCAGCTTCAGGTGTCAGATACAACTACTCCCTTTTTCCTTTCCTTCATGTTTTAGCAAATTTCTGGCAACATAACAGAAAATGTTTTGTGATGACAAATATAGCAGTTGCTACACAGGCCAACAGAAACCCACTCACATCCAAAGAGTGGAAACAGTTGAGGTCATGGGAGGCTGGCTGCATGTGTTTTGCTCCTTCTTGGTACATGACAAACTCGATCCAGAAGACTGCTCAATCTAGATAGAGGCTTCTTTGGCTGATCATGGGGAATGCTTGATAATTTCATAGCATTCTCTCTCTATCTAAAGGAGAAACACAAAGATACAAACACTAAAAGGAAGTTAATTTATCTATGTGTATAATTGCCATGAAAGGCTTTTGAAAACTGTCACATATATGTTTTAAGATAAATGTCATAGAATTGCAGAAGTAATAGTACATGTTTATTTGGGCCTTCAAAAATGGTTTGGCTTTTAAATTGGAATTTTCTGATGACAAATATCTTAAAAAGTGAAGATCAAGTTAAGTTGCAATAGTTTAATCTTTTCTAGCATAGGGAATGATATGAGTGATTGTAAGAGCTATAAATGAGATGGTGGAAATGTACTTTTAGGATGATCATCATGAAGTATTTAAAGAGGAATTGTGTCCTTGTGGGTGAAATGTCTCCTTATCAGTCCATGTCCATTGACTCTTTTCTACCCTCTCCTTTTATCTTTCCTATAGCCAGAATCATTTCTGAAACAGACATTTGATTATGACACTCCTGCTCTCAGTTTCCATCTTGCTTCTCATCCCATTTAGAATAAATTCTGAGTCTGTTCTTTGCCCTAAATGACCCTACAGCTTCATATCCCTGGCAACTTCTATTAATTTGTCCCATGCACACCCTGTTGTAGGCACATTGGCCTTCTAGCTGACCCTGGAAGTTACCTAAAGAGTTCTCACCATGTCACTTTTGTAATTTCAGTCACCTCTGTCCCTGTTCTGGAGCACTCTTCCCTGCAAGAGCCCAAGGCTTCCTTCCAGATCCTGATAGCAGAGATACTCACATATCAGAGAGGCTTTTCCTGGCCATGCTCTTATAGATAGTATGCCTAAGCATTTCTTTGATTTTTTTTAGTATTTTTTTCTATTTTTTACCATTTGATTCCTAGAATTTCTAAGCAGAATATGTTTTGTAAAAATATTCTTTTAAGTATGAGGTACATAAGAAAAATTGCACGCATCCTAAGAGATTAGCTCAAAATTTGAAAATTAGCTAGAAAATTGTTGCAAAATGAACATACCAATGTCCCCACTATCCAGATACTGATATAGGATTCTACAAGCTACATAGAAACACCCCATTTTCCTGGACCCTTTCACTACTCTCCTGAATTAACTACTATCTTGACTTTAAATACCATAGTTTAGTTTTGCTTGTTTACTAATTGGAATCATAGTATGTACTCATGTGTTTTTGTCTTTTCTGTAGCAGTTTTTGGTTAATTACTTTGCTGTATTGTATTTCATTGTGTGACAATACTACAAATTATCTCTTCACTTATTGGTCAATAGACATTTGGATTGTTAATAATTTATTGGCCATTACTGCTAATGCTGTTATAAACATTCTTGTATATGTCTTTTGGCTTATGTATTTCTGCATTTCTGTTGCATTATACCTAGAAGTGGATTTGATGAGAAGAAGGTGCACATATGATTATGATTTATTTGTTCCCCTGAATTATTTAAAAATGTAGTGCTTAATTTTCAAAATTTAGATATTTTTTAGTTATCTTTTTTGATGACTTCTAACTTATATCTAGTCTGGCCAGATGATATACTCCATATGATATGAAAATTTTCAAATACTGCATTTTGGTTTATGCTGCAGCATATATGATCAATTCCACTAATAATTCTATATGCTCTTGAAAAATGTATTTTCCCCATTGTCATGTAAGTAAAATAGGTTACTTTTTAAAAATGTGTTCTTCAAATATTTTTTGTGCCTATTCATTATTTTGTCATATTTTTCTACATTATTGACAAAGGTCTTTAAAAATTTCCTATTATGACTATAGATTTGTATATTTTGGTTTTTCTCTTTGTCTACTTTTACTTTATTTGGAGGATTTATTTATAGATGTCACCAATTAATAATTTGTATTGTCTTGAAAGATTAACTTACTTTTCATTATGAAGTATTTATCTTTATTTTTAGTAGTCCTTCTGGTCTACTGTGTCTGATATTAGTGTAGGTACAGCACCTCTCCATGTTTACTGTTGAAAAAGATCTTTTCCTTCCTTTGTACTTAAAATCTTTTCATATACTTCTATTTAAGCATGCCTTGTAAACAGTATATATAGTTAGTTTATTTAATCTTGTTGGACAATCTTTGCATTTAAATGATTTGGTCTGTTTAGATTTACTATAAGTACCGATATCTTTAATTTTGCATCTACTATCTTATCCTTTATTTTTTATTTGTCCAACCTGCTTTATGTTTGTTTTTCTATTTTTTCTTACCTCTTTTAAGAGTATCTTTAAATTCAATTGTATTACAGTTTTCTTCTTGATAATACATTTTTAAAGTATCCCTAGGTGATATCCTCCTAATATAATAATAATGCTGATAGTAGTAATAAATGCAGATTTGATGGTTGCATGCTATGCATGACCAATTCACATTATTTGACTATGGAATATTTAAAAATTTAATTATTAAAGATTTATTTTATCAAAATTAAAGAGCTTTCTGGTTGAAAAGATACCAATCAGAGAGTGAAAATTCAACCACCCAGAAAGTGAGAAAATTTTTGCAAACAAATATCTGATAAGATACTTCTATCCATAGTATATAAAAAATTCTTACAATCCAACAATGAGAAGACAAATAACCCAATTAAAAAATTGGCAAAGGATTGAAATAGACATTCTCTAAGTAAGGCAGATGAATGGCCAATAAGCATAAGAAAAAATGCTCAAGATATTTGGCTATAAGGGAAATGCTAATCAAGACCACAAAGAGAGAGCATGATGACACGTGTTTTCAAAGATGTGGACACTTGGAACTCTTATACATACTGGTGGGAGTGTAAAACAGTGCAGCATCTTTGGACACCAGTTTGGCAGTTAATTATAAAGTTACCGTATGACCCAGAATCCATTTGTGGAAGCTACCCAAAACAAGTGAAAACATATGTTCATACAAGAGCCTAATAGCAATCTTCATAATAGTCAAACATGAAAACAACCAAAATGTCCATGAACTGATAAATGGATAAATATAATATGCTATATTCAAATCATAGAATATTATTCAGCAATACAAAGTTACAACAGGGAAGAAACTCAAAAACATTACACTATTTGAAAGAAACCAGTTGCAAAAGACTATATATTATATGATTCCATTTATGTGAAATGTTCAGAAGAGCTAATCTATAGTGATACAAAATTGATTAACAGTTCTTTGGGCAGAGAGGAATGGAAAGTGACTTCTAAGGCAGAGAGATATTTTTTTCCAGTGATAAATATGTCCTAAATTTATACTATGTTGATGATTTCAAAGATATATAAGCATACTACATATATTTCAATTTTATACTTTAAACAAGCTAATTTTATGGTATGTAAATTTTATTTAATTATAAAATATATTAAAATAATGATAAAATAAATTTGGAGCAAAATATATTTGTAGTTTTGGAAATTGTAGGTACTGAATTGATATATTTTATAATATTTATTCTAGTTCACTATACTTTCCTTCTATGGGTCCTACCATATTTTTAAAAATGTGTGCTTTTTACAAATACTTTTAGAACTTTATCTTTTTTGCACAAAAATTTTTGCACTAGTTGTTTACTCATTAAATCAATGGGGTTAAAATGCACTTTGAAATAAATATTAGGTTAAAAATAAAAGTAGCTTTAAGAATGGCTAAATCTTGTTAATAATTTCAAAATTAGCTTCTTAAAAATGAGATGAAACTCATATTCACTGTTAACAAGAGAACATATCGGTAAATATTATCTATTGAAAAAATTGCGACGCACGCAGGGTCATTAATGACTGTCTTCAATGCATTGAGCAAATCTGTACTTGACACTGTGTTCAAGTCTAATCTAACAGCTGCAACCTTGGCCTTCATGTAAACAATGTTATCAGGCTAATCTGCAAACAAGGGATTGCCCACCATAGGGATCACATGGTAGATCACCTCATAGTTGCTGTTGGTTACACCATGAGTAATAAAGACTGTAGCTTTTGGATGACCTGGGATTGGTTGAACTTCAACAAATTACTAATTATAATTCTTATAGCATTCTGATAGTACATCAATATAAGGCATTGTATTTAGATAAGAGATTAGTATACACTTGAAACTGCATTAAAATATCTTTCAGATCTCAAAGGAAGAAGTGTCTCAGTCAGCTGGAGAGGTAAGTTAAGGGTGCAAGGATGATTGGTATTTCTTAATTTGAAAAAGGAAAACAAGTTGCCAGGTGGACAAATTATAAGAGATTATTCTGCATAAAAAAAGAGTATTTGTAGGGGCTGGCCCAGTGGCATAGAGGTTAATTTCATATGCTCTGATTAGGTGGCCAGGGGTTTCACAGTTTTGGATCCTGGGTGCTGACAGACACACTGCTTGTCAAGCCATGCTGTGGTGGCATCCCATATAAAGTAGAGGAAGATGGGCATGGATGTTAGCCCAGGGCCAGTCTTCCTCAGCAAAAAAAAGGAGGATTGGCAACACATGTTAGCTCAGGGCTAGTCTTACACACAAAAAAGAGTATTTGCAAAAAACAAGGAAGGCATGAGAGAATATATTCTCTTAATGAAGTAGTGAAGTCACTGAGTCTGATAAGCAGTGTGTCAAGACAGCAGGAAACATGATGGTGATGGTGTAGGAATCAGTGGAAGGAAAGGTCACACTTTATCATGAAATGTATTATTACTTCATGAAAAAGATTGTGGACTTTTTCCTACAGAAAATGGAGAGTCACTGGTACTAAAAGAGGAGATATTTATCAGTGGCACCTGGTATACTCCCACAGTTGGGGAAAGGATTGGTGTAAGGAGAGAATTAGGTGACAGAGTGACAACCCAGAAAGGTGTTGAAAAATGCTCTGTGAGAGGTAATTACACATGAAATAAAGATAATTTAATTCTGGTCATAAGGAGTGTGACTGTGTATAACAAAATGCCAACTGTTATATCTGATATATATAACTGATATATCTATATCTTTTTCCCCTAAGACTAGGAAATAAATATAAGAAAGTTAAGTGTTATTTTTGATGTTTTCAATAATAAGTGTTCAGTAAGTTTCTTTCCTGGTGAACTATTATCACTGTGGTGGCTGTTCCTCTCATTTCAGTGTTTGTTTTCCAGAGTCTTACCAAGAAGTTCATTCTGGAGGATCCACATATAGAGCTGAGTATTTCACCCTAAGTCATTTGGTTTCTTGCCCTCAAATTCCCATATAACCTGTTAGAGGAAAGAAAATACTCTACTCCAAGAGTCAAACTTCTAAGCACAATATGTTAGAATCTAAATAGATTGAGTCATCTTGTTAAACACCTTCTATATGACAGATGAGGAAATGAGGACAAGAGATATTAAATAATGAGAATTAATAAAACACTGATGTAATAGGAATACTCATATTTCATGTACTTATTTTTATATTGATCAGGTATGAATGCAATCATGTTGTTTCACATTAGGGGTTGGAGAATGGGATTACCAGTGACCAACTGAATCATACAAATATTTTTATAGCCATTATAATTCTAATGCAAAAAACAGTAGCAAATTGCTAATGATCTGCACCTTATTTTGTTTTAACCACTTATTATACTAATTCTCATCTTTCAGATTTATATTAATCTGTTTATTTCTTTTTCAGTGACATAGGAAGCTATTTAGATCCATCTCATTTCATGTTATTTTATTACTTTTACATGTTTTGATTTAAAAATCAACACAATCAGCTATTTTTGAAAATTAAATAATTCTGATATTTAACAACTTACTACTAATAATAAATAATTTCTGCTTAACAAGTATGTTCACTTCTTTAAGATTACTATTAATCACTACTTCCAACAAAAATTTCAAATGGTAACTTTTTACATGAATCTTATCACTATTACTAGATTTGAAAATTCTTTCAGTGTAGAAAAGAAGAGCCCATTGGTACTTCATTAATTACAGTTTAGCCATTGGAAAAGAGGAATACCATGATGATGCTAAATCTTATCCACTTGACTGTTAACACTTGAATGATGTGACACAATGCACTGATACATTGATTAATATGGTTTCTTATAGGCAAGCCATTTCTAAGTACAGTACCAAAATTCAGTATGATTTTGAAATTCCCAAGCAATCTTTATAAGCTGGATTTTATTTTACCACTGGTTAACATCTATTTGCTATGTGTGACTTGATGTAAATTTATTTCTCAGTAAATTAGCATAGATGATAAGTTGAAAGCTATATCAGTTAGGAAACTAAAAACTAGTTCCAAAATACCCAGAGGCTCCAGGTATGTTTTGTATATTAGAATAATTTATTACCATATTTTATGGAAAAGGGGCATCTGAAAGATTTTTTGCTAAACTTACTCCTAGCTGACACCTTTTTGTATTTCCTTCTCCTTCTTCTTTCAGGAGGAGTTATTATCTGATGGATTAGAGCACAGTTCTTGCAGGACCACATTTTATGAAGCACAGGACTCCTTAAGGGCTGGACCTACCTCCACCCTTTGTCTTATGTTTTCCTGCTTTAGACTTTAGCAGAGCCCAGTTCACAAGGGCAGTTTTTTCTCCATTTTCAGGCCAGTTTTTTTCTTCTCTAAATCATCATGGCTGGATAGGTACCTGGATGCAATGTTGTGAGCCCTGCCCATTCTTTTTTCAAATAGCACCCTGAAAAGCACATTGAATAGACCTATTTCAAAATTGAGAGGAAGTAAAAGAGGCCTGGATTACCTGGCAAGCCTACATTTCACAATGCCTTCCAGACTGTTTTCAATTGCTGCTTAATGTTACTATTAAAATTGAACTACTTTCTGAGAACATCTGTAGTGTCAGGAATCCTGCAAGGAAAAAGATCAAATGTCAGAGAAAAATATGGTGACATCTCTGCATGCCTGCATTACTATTATAATAGCAAAATTTCACACTACACCTCTTAAATATATCTCTTTTTGATCACAATGTTAATGACAAAATTATTGTCAGTCAAAGACATCCTCTGTACTACTTTAGAACCTGCCATGTATATTTTGGGTTTTAAAATAATATCTGAGGTAAATTGGATCTATCATCATACAGTGTGTCTTACTTTCATGCATGAAATGTCTGTAATCAGACTCTTTTCAAAATTTAACAGAGACATTAAATAATTGTCCACTATAAGTTAGCTTATCTCACCTTTTATGGACTCTGAGCAAGGGCTGATGCAATCACATTGGCCCTTTCTTCTGTCATGTTTCTGACCATTGACCCCAGAGTAAACACCACAATACCATTTTCTCCAGAGCTCTGGTCAAACTCTTCTATTTCCTGTGGAGAGAATTTGCTCCATCACAAAAGAGGAATAGCATAGAATACACTATTGAAAGGATTACTACAAACAACTAAAGAGAGAAAATTTTATATTATCAGGAATTATTAGAGTAGTGCCTTTTTTTAAACTGTGGTAAAGTACACATAATATAAAATTTACCACCTTAACTATTCTCAATTTTGCATATCAGTAGTGTTAAGTATATTCACTTCATTGTTTAATCAATCCAAAGAGATTTTTCATCTTGGGAAACTGAGACCATATCTATTTTACAATAAATCCCCATTTCCCCCTTCACCAGTCCTGGAAACCATCATTCTACTTTCTGTTTCTATGAATTTCAGTAGTCTAGATACCTCATATAACTGGCATCATACAGTATTTGTCTTTTTGTGAGTGGTCCATTTGACTTAGCCTAATGGCCTAAAGGTTCAGTCATATTGTAGCATGGGTTAGAATCTACTTCAATTTTAAGGCTGAGTAATATTCCATTGTGTGTAAATACTACATTTATTCATCCATCAAAAGACACTTGGGTTATTTACACCTTTTGCCTCTTGTGAATAGTGCTGCTATGAAGAGAGGTGTACAAATATTTCATCTGGATCCTAATATCAGTTCATTTGGATAATGCTCAATGGTGGAATTGCTGAACCAAATGGTAATTCATTTTTAATCTTTTGAGGAACCTCCATCTTTTTTACATTAAGTGACTTTATAACAGACCTCATCCCTCATTTCTTTTGCCAGTATACAATTGATATAAGATTGATTTCCTTTATTATGCATATTAGTTCAAATATGTGTGTGTGCCTCTATATGTGTGTGTGTTTGTGTGAAGTGAAGTGGAGCTAATACACAGCATTGAGGAGGAAATGATCTTAGACAATATTGTATACCTACTCTTTATTTATAATTTTATTAACTATAGGTACACCTTGGAGATATTGCAGGCTCAGTTGCAGACCACTGATATAAAGTGAATATTGCAATAAAGGGAGTCTCACAAATCTTTTGGTTTCCTAGAGCATATAAACATTATGTTTACACTATACTCTAGCCTATTAAATGTGCAATGCATTATGTCTAAAAATCAACATACATACCTTAATTAAAAAATAGTGTATTGGTGCCAGCTCCTTGGCTGAGTGGTTAAAGTTCTGCATGCTCTGCTTTGTTAGCCCAGGTTCATGGGTTCAGATTCCAGGTTCAGAACTACTCCACTCATCAGGCATGCTGTGGAGGCATCGCACATACAAAAAATGGAGGAAGATTGGCACAGATATTGGCTCATGGCTAATCACCTTCAAGCAAAAAAAAAAAAGGAGGAATATTGGCAATGGATGTTAGCTTAGGGTGAAACTTTCCTACCCAAAAAACAGTAATAATAATTATTGGTAAAAAATGCTAACCATCCTCTGAGCCTTCAGTGAGTCATAATAATTTTGCTCATGGGGGGATCTTGCCTCAATGTTGATGGGTGCTGACTGACCAGGGTTCTGATTGATGAAAGTTGGGGTAACTCTGGAAATTTCTTTAAATAAGACAAAAGTGAGATTTGTTTATTAATTGAGGCTTCCTTTCATGAGCAATTTCTCTATAGCATGTGATGCTGTTTGATAGCATATTACCCACAGAAGAAATTCTTTTGAAATTGGAGTCAATCCTCTCAAACCCTGCCACTGCTTTATCAACTAAGTTTATGTAATACTCTAAATCCTTTGCTGTCACTTCAACAATCTTCACACCACCTTCATCAGGAGTAGATTCCATCTCAAGAAACCACTTTCTTTGCTCATCCGTAAGAAGCAATGCCTTACTCACTAACGTTTTATCATGAGATTGCAGTAACTCAGCCACATCTTCAGGCTCCACCTCTAATTCTAGTTCTCTTGCTATTTCCACCACATCTGCAGTTATGTCCTCCATTGAAGTTTTGAACCCCTCAGAATCATTCATGAAGGTTGGAATCAACTTCTTCCAAACACTTGTTAGTGTTGACAATTTGACTTCTTCCCATGAATCACAAATATTCTTAATGGCATCTAGAATGGTGAATTCTTTCCAGAAGGTTTTCAACTTACTTTGCCCAGATCCATCAGAGGAATAACAACCTATAGCAGTTATAGCCTCATGAAATGTATTTCTTAAATCATAAGATTTGAAAATCTAAATAACTCTTGATCCATGGGCTGCAGAATGGATGTTGTGTTAGCAGGCATAAAAACAACATTAATGTTGTACATCTCCATCACAACTTTTGGGTGACCAGGTGCGTTGTCCATGATCAGTAATATTTTGAAAGGAATACTTTTTCTTAGCAGTAGTTTTCAACAGTGGGCTTATAATTGTCAGTAAATAGTGTTGAAAATATAAGTCCTATCATCAGGCTTTGTTGTTTCATTTATAAGGCACAGACAGGGTAGCTTCAGCATAATTCTTAAGAGTCCATACATTTTCAAAATTGTAAATGAGCATTGGGTTTAACTTAAAGTCACCATGTGCATTAGCTCCTAACAGGAGAGTCAGCCAGTCATTTGAGACTTTAAAGCCAAGCATTGATTTCTCCTCTCTAGTTATGAAAGTCCTAGATGGCAACTTCTTCCAATATAAGGCTGTTTCATTGACACTGGAAATCTGTACTTTAGTGTATCCACCTTTATTATTTATTTTACTTAGATCTTCTGGGTAACTTGTTAAAACTTCTATATCAGCACTTGCTGCTTCACTTTACACTTTTATATTATGGAGATGGATTCTTTCCTTAAACTTAATTAACCAGCCTCTGCTAGCTTCAAACTTTTCTTCTGCTGCTTCCTCACCTCTCTCTGCTTTCATATAATTGAAGAGAATTAGGGCCTTGCTCTGGATTAAGCTTTGGCTTTAGAGAATGCTGTGTTTGATTTGATTTTCTATCCAAACCACTAAAACTTTCTCCATATCAGCAATAGGTCTCTTATGCTTTCTTACCATTCATGTGTTCACTAGAATAGCATTTTAACTTCCTTCAAGAACTTTTCTGTTGAATTTACAACTTGGTTAATTCTTCAAAGCAAGAGGCCTAGCCTTCAGCTTATCTTGGCTTTCAATATGCCTTCCTCACTAAGTTTAATCATTTCTAGCTTTTGATTTAAAGTGAGAGATGTGCAAAACTTCCCTTCACTTGAACACTTAGAGGAAATTGTAGGGTTATTAATTGGCTCCATTTAAATATTGTTGAGTCTCAAGGACTAGGGAGGCGAGAAGAAAGGGAGAGAGACATGGGGAATAGCCAGGTGGTGGAGTAGTCAGAACACACACATTATTGATTAAGTTCCCTACCTTATATGGCTGTGGTTCGTGGCACCCTAAAACAATTACAATAGTAACATCAAAGATCATTGATTATGGATCACTATAACAAATATAATAATTGTGAAAAAGTTTGAAACATTGTGAGAATTAACAAATTGTGACACAAAGATATAAGGTGAGCAGATGCTGTTGGAAAAATGGTGTTGATAAACTTGCTTAATGCAGGATTGCCAAAATGGAGCAGAGAGTGTATTTAAAAAAATAATAGCTGAGAAGTTCCCAAACCTGGCGATGGAACTGGATATAAAAATACATGAACCTAACAGAACATCTAATTATCCCAATTCAAATAGACTTTCTACAAAGCACATTTTATTAAAACTGTCAAAAGTCAATGATGAAGAAAGAATATTAAGGGTGGCCAGAGAGGAGAAAGCAACACCCACAAAGGAGCTCCTATTAGGCTATCAGCAGATTTCTTTTCACAAACTCTACAGGCCAGGAGAGAGTGGAATTGTATATTCAAAATATTGACAGAAAAAAACATCCAAGAATTCTCTCTCCAGCTAAGTTATCTTTCATATTTGAAGGAGAAATAAAGGCTTTCCTAGACAAACAATAGCTGAGGGGTTCAATAATAGACCTGCCTTAAAAGAAATCTTGGAAAGAACTATCCTACCTGAAAGGAAAAAGCAAAGGTACATAAGATTTAAGCAAGGTGGTACATAGACAGATAGAATCAGAAAATTTTAACTCTATACCAGAATAGGTTAGTAAATAATTATAAAGGCTAAAGTGAAAGAAACTATTAAAAATAACAATAACCACTTCAACTTGGTAACAAACTCATAATACAAAAAGGGATAATTTGTGACAACAAAAACATAGGAGGGGAAGGAGAAAAGGATGAACCTGCATAGGCAATTGGAGATATGATGCCATCAGCAGAAAAAGGAATCTCCATATATGAGATCTTTTATGCAAACCTTAGGGTAACCCCCCCAAAAAAAATTCAGACCAGAATCCAAGACATAAAAAAAAAGAGTAAACTGAGAAGCATATCACAGAAAACCACCAAACTGAAAAGGCAGACAGAAACACAAGGGAAAAGAAAAAGTGGGGATATAGCATGACCCAGAAAACAAAACATAAGATGGCAGTATTAAGCCCTCATATGAACAATCACCCTAAATGTAAAGAGACTAAATTTACCAATCAAAGACAAAGAGTTGTCGGGTGGATATAAAAAGAAGACCCAACAATATGCTGCCTCCAGGAGATCCATTTCAGCTCTAAAGAGAAACATAAGTTCAGAATAGAGAGATGGAAGATGATACTCCAAGCAAGTAGCAAACCAAAGAAAACAGATATAGCCTTCCTTATATCAAACAAAATAGACTTCAAGCCAAAAAAGATAAAGAAGAGACAAAGATGGACATTATATAATGATAAAAGGTACAATCCACCAAGAATATATAACATTAATTAATGTATATTCACCTAACATAGGAACACTAAAGTGTATAAAGCAACCATTAAAAAGAAAAAGAGCCAACAACACAATAATAGTAGGGTGCTTAATACCACACTAACATCAATGGATAGACCATCCAGACAGAGTCAACAGGGAAACAGCCTTAAATGAAACACTAGATCAGATGGACTTTATACACACACACACACACACACGTATATATACAACATGCCATCCAAAAGCAGTGGACTACACATTCTTCGCAAATGCACATGGAACATTTCAAAGATAGACCATATGTTGGGAAATAAAACAAGTCTCAATTAATTCAAGAATATTGAAATCACATCAGGTATCTTTCCTGACCACAATGTTATGAAACTGGAAGTCAATTACAAGTAGAAACCTGGAAAAATCACATATATATGGAGACCAAGCATCATGCTACTGAACAACTATTGGATCAATGAAAAAATCAAAAATACCTGGAGACAAATGAAAATGAAAACACAACATGCCAAAACTTATGGATGCAGCAAAAGTGGTTTTAAGATGGAAGTTTATAGAAATAGAGGCATACCTCAGGAAACAAACAAACAAAAATCTCAATCTAACATCATACTTACAAGAAGTAGGAAATAAGAACAAATGAAGCACAAAGTTAGTAAAAGGAAGGACATAATAAAAATCAGAGCAGAAATAAGTGAAATAGAGACCAAAAAGGAAGTAAGAAGATCAATGAAACTAAGAGCTGGTTCTTGGAAAGATAAACAAAACTGTCAAACCCTTAAATAGACTCACTAAGAAACAGGAGAGAAAGCTCAAATAAATAAAATCAGAAATGAGAGAGGAGAATTAACAACAGACACCACAGAATTACTAGGAATTATAAGGGCATTCTATGAAAAGCTATAATCCATCAAATTGAATGAAATAAATAGATTCTTAGAAGCATACAACCTCCCAAAACTGAATCAAGAACTAGAGAATCAGAATGGACCAATCAGAAGAAAAGAGATTGAAATAATAATCAAAACTCCCACAAAACAAAAGTTCAGGACCAGATGGCTTCTCTGGTGAGTTTTCCCAAACATTCAGTGAAGATTTAACATCTATCCTTCTCAAACGTTTCCAACAAATTTATGAGAATCAGATGCTTCTTAACCTGTTTTCTGAGGCCAACATTACCGTGATACGAAAACAAGACAAGGACAACACAAAAAAGGAAAATTACAGGCCAGTATCACTGGTGAACATAGACACAAAAATCATCAACAAAATATTAGCAAATCAAATACAATACATTAAATAGATCACATACCACAATCAAGTGGGGTTTGTTCCAGGGATGCAGAGATGGCTTAACATCTACAAATCAATCAGTGTGATAGACAACATTAACAAAATGAAGAATAAGAATCACATGATCATCTTAATAGACACAGAGAGAGCATTTGATGAGATTCAACATTGATTTGTGATAAAAATAATCTGTCAATAATGTGGGTATAAAAGAAAGTAGTTCAACATAAAAAATGGCATATGTGACAAACCCACAGCCAACGTTATAAGTAATGGTGAAAAACTGAAAGCTATTCTTTAAGAATAGGAAGAAGATAAGGGCCCACACTCTTGCCACTTTTATTCAACACAGTGTTGGAAGTTCTAGTCAGAGCAATCAGGCAAGAAAAAGAAATAAAAGAGATCCAAATTAGAAAGGAAAAAGGAAAACTGCCACTATTTGCAGATGACATGATTATATATATAGCAAACCCTAAAGAAACCACCAAAAAACTATAGAAATAATTAACAAATACAGTAAAGTTGCAGGGTACAAAGTCAACATACAAAAATCAGTTGCATTTCTATACACTAATTACAAACTAGTAGAAAGAGAAATCAAGTATACAATCCTATTTACAAGCATATCAAAAATGATAAAATACTTAGGAATAAATTTAACCAAGGAGGTGAAAGACCTGTAAAATGAAACTATAAAACATTGTTGAAAGAAATCAAAGACATAAAGAAATGTAAAGATATTCGGTGCTTATGGATTACAAGAATTAACAAAGTTAAACTGCACATGTTACCTAAAGCAATATACAGATTCAATGCAATCCTTATCAGAATCCCAATGACATTTTCATGAAAACAGAACAAAAAATTCTAAAATGTATATCAAACAACAAAAGACCCTGAATAGCCAAAGCAATCCTGAGAAAAAAGAAAAAAGTTGGAGGTATCACTCCCTGTTTTCAAAATATACCACAAAGCTATGGTAATCAAAACACTATGGTACTGGCAGAAAAACAGACAGATCAATGGAACAGAATCAAGAGACCAAAAATAAACCCACAAATGGATGGACAGCTAATTTTTGTCAAGGGAGCCAAGAACATACAATGGAGAAAGGAAGGTCTCTTTAATAAAAGGTGTTGTGAAAACTGCACAGCCACATGTAAGAGAATAAAAGTAGACTATTACCTTACACCATATACAAAAATTAACTCAAAATGGATTAAAGACTTGAATGTAAGGCTTGAAATGACAAAACTCCTAGAAGAAAACACAGGTAGGACACTCTTTGACTTTGGTCTTAGCAGTATTTTTTTGAGTACTTTATCTCCTCAGGCAAAAGAAATGAGGAAAAATAAACAAATGGGGCATCAACTAAAAATCTCCTGCATAGCAGAGAAAACCATCAATAAAACAAAAAGACAATCTATTGATTGGGAAAAGATATTTTCAATTCACATATCTGACAAGGGATTAATATCCAAAGTGTATAAAGAACTCATACAACTCAATAACAACCTAAAAACACACAACCCAATAAAAAAATGGGCAGATGATATGAATGGACATTTTTTCCAAAGAAGATACACAGATGACCAACAGGAACATAAAAAGATGTTCAACATCACTAATTATTAAAGAAATGCAAATCAAAACTACAATGAGATATCACCTCACACCCATCAGAATGGCTATTACTAAAAAGACAAGAAATAACAAGTGTTGGAGAGGATATGGACAAGGGGAACACTTCCACATTGCTGGTAGTAATGTAAATTGGTGTAGCCACTATGGAAAACAGTACGGAGATTATGCAAAACACTAAAAAAGGAATAGACATGGTTCAGCTATTCCACTTATGGATATTTATCCAAAGAACAAGAAAACACTAATATGAAAACATATATGCACCCATATGTATACTGCAGCATTATTCAAAATAGACAAGACTTGGAAGCAACCTAATGGCCCATCAATGGATATATATATATCCATATATCCATATATATATATATATATATATACACATATATATATATGGAATACTACTCAGCCATAA
The DNA here is from genome assembly GCA_031878705.1 of Tapirus indicus. Taxonomy (NCBI): domain Eukaryota; kingdom Metazoa; phylum Chordata; class Mammalia; order Perissodactyla; family Tapiridae; genus Tapirus; species Tapirus indicus. The sequence goes on from CM062919.1 coordinate 52,978,639, forward strand.
AAAAGATTGAATTTTACCATTTTTGACAACATGGATAGACCTTGAGAGTATTATGCTGATCAAAATGTCAGGCAGAAAAAGCCAAATACCATATGATTTCACTTATATGCAGAAGATAATCAACCAAACAAACACAGAGAACAGATTGGTGATTATCAGATTGGTTAGTGTGGGGGAAGGCAACAGGGTTAAAGGGCTGCATGTGTACAGTGATGAATGACAACTAGACTTGGTGGTGAACACAATGAAGTCTATCCAGAAGTCAAATATAATGACATACACTTGAAAGGTCTATAAAGTTATGAACCAATGTTGCCTCAATTAAAAAAATGTAATATCTGTGACACGTAATGAAACAATTAAAGTAAAACAGGAGAGGCTTAAACTAACATATATTCTTGGAAGGAAGCTACACAGCAGGATGTTTTTATTTTAATTTTTATTTATGTCTTAATAGTTTATAACATTGTGGGGTTTTAGTTGTACATTATTATTTGCCTGTCACCATATGGAAACATGCCTTCACCCTTTGTGCTCACCCCCAACCCTCCTTCCCCTTGGTAACCACCAACCAGTTCTCTCTGTCTGTGTGTTTGTTTATAATCCACATATGGGTGAAATCATGTAGTGTGTGTCCTTCTCTCTCTGGCTAATTTCACTTAGCATAATACCCTCTAGGTCCATCCATGTTGTTGCAAGTGGGACAATTCTGTCTTTTTTATGACTGAGTAGTATTCCATTGTATATCTATACCACATCTTCTTTATCCAATCATCAGTCGAGGGGCACTTGTGTTGCTTCTGCTTCTTAGGTATAGTGAATAATGCTGCAATGAACATAGGGGTGCATAAGCCTCTTGTGATGGTTGATTTCATGTCTGTTGGGTAGGTATGCAAGAGCAGGATTGCTGGATCATAAGGTATTTCTATTTTTAATTTTTTGAGGAATCTCCATACTGTTTTCCATAGATGAAATATGTGATTTTTTATACAAACCTTGTGATAACCACAACAAAAATTCAGAGCAGAGTCACAAAACACAGAAATGAGAAAATTGATAAAAACATCACAGAAAACCACCAAATTGAAATCACAAACAGAAATGCAAGGGAAAAGAAACAATGGAAATGCAGAATGACCAGAAAAACAAAACATAAAATGGCAGTATTAAGCCCTGATATATCAATAATCACCATAAATGTAAATTGATTGAATTCATCAATCAAAAGACACAGAGTGGCAGGATGGGTTAAAAAATAGACCCAACAATATGCTGCCTCAAGGAGACCTATCTCAGCTCCAAAGACAAACACAGTCTCAGAATGAAGGAATGGAAGATGACACTCTAAGCAAATGGCAACTAAAAGAAATCAAGTGTAGCCAAATTTGCATTACAGAAAATAGGCTTAAGGTCAAAAAACATAACAAGAGGCAAAGATGAACATTATGTAATGATAAAGGGGGCAATCCAACAAGAAAACATACCATTTATTAATATATATGCACTTAGCATATGACCATCAAATTATATAAAGCAACTATTAACAGACCTAAAGGGAGAAACTGACAGCAACACAATAATAATAGGGGACTTTAATACTACACTAATATTGACGGGTAGATCATCCAGAGAGAGAGTCAAAGAGGGAACATTGGCCTTAAAAGAAACACCAGACCAGATGGACTTAAGAGATATATGTAGAACATTCTATCCAAAAGCAACAGAATACACATTCTTCTCAAGTGCATATGGAACATTCTTAAAAATAGACCACATGCTGGACACAAAATGAGTCAATAAATTTCAGAAGACTGAAATCATATCAATCATCTTTTCTGACCACAATGGTATGAAACTAGAAATCAACTAAAAGAAGACATCTGGAAAAGTCACAAATATGCGGAGACTAGATAATATGCTATTCAACAACTATTTTATCAATGAAGAAATCAAAGGAGAAATTTAAAAAACAGCTGGAGACAAATGAAAATGAAAACATACCATATCAGAACCTATGAGATGCAGCAAAAGCAGTATTAACAGGGAAATTTTCATAACAATACAGGACTACCTGAGGAAAGAAGAAAAATCTCAAACAATTTAACACTACACTTAAAAGAAGTAGGAAAAGGAGAACGAATGAAGTCTAAAGTTAATAGAAGAAAGGAAATAATAAAAGTCAACATGGAAATAAATGAAACAGGCCTAAAAAGACAATAGAAAAGATCAATGAAACTAACAGCTGGTTATTGAAAAGATAAACAAAAGACAATCCCTTTGTCAGACTCACTAAGAAGTAAAGAGAGAAGGCTCAAATAAAATTAGAAATGAAAAAGGAGAAATTACAACAGATACCACAGAAATATAAGGGATTGCAAGATAGTTCTATGAAAAGCTATATGTCATCAAACTGGATAACCTAGAAAAATGGATGAATTCTTAGAATCATAAAGCCTCCCAAAACTGAATCAAGATGAAATGCAGAATCTGAATAGACCAATCACAAGTAAAGATATTGAAACAGCAATCAAAAGCCTCCCCCAAAACAAAAGTCTGGGACCAAATGGCTTCTCTGGTGAATTCTACCAAACATTCAAAGAAGATTTAATACCTATCCTTCTTCAATATTTTTGAAGAGGATGGGACATTCCTAACTCATTTTACAAGGCTGCATTACCCTGATACCAAGACCAGACAAGGACAACACAGAAAGGAAAATTACAGGTCAGTATATTTGATGGACATAGATGCAAAAATCATCAACAAAATATTAGCAAATCAAATAAAACAATATGTTTAAAGATCATATATACAATTGGGATTTAATCCAGAGATGTAGTGATGGTTCAACACCTACAGATCAATCAACACGATACACTACATTAAGAAAATGAAGAATAAAAGTCACATAATAATCTCAATAGATGCAGAGAAAGTGACAAGATTCCATATCCATTTATGATAAAAACTCTTAATAAAGTGGGTATAGAAGAAAATTACATCTACATAATAAATGCCCAATGTGATAAAACCCACAGCCAATATCATACTCAATGGTGAAAAACTGAAAGCTATACCTCTGTGAACAGGAACAAGACAAGGATGTCCACTCTTCTCACTTTTACTCAACATAGTTTTGGAAGTCCTATACTAACCAGAGCAGTCAGGCAAGAAAAATAAATACAATTTATCTGAATTGGAAAGGAAGAAGTAAACTTTCACTATTTGCAGATTAAATGATTCTATATATAGAAAACCCTAAAAAAATCCACCAAAAAACTATTAGAAATAACTTACAAATATAGTGGAGTTTTAGGGTACAAAATCAAAATACAAAAATCTGTTGCGTTGGTCTACAATAACAACCACCTGGTAGGAAGAGAAATCAAGAATACAATCCCATTTAAAATCACATAAAAAAGTACCTAGCAAAAAATTTAACCTGGAGGTGAAAGAATCATACAACAAAGACCATAAAAAATTGTTGAAGGAAATCAAAGAAGATATAAAGAAATAGGAAGATATTCCGTGTTTATAGATTAGAAGAATTAGCATTGTTAGAATGTCCATACTACCTCAAGCAATCTACAGATTCAATGCAATCCCAATCAGAATCTCAATGACATTTTTCATGATAATGGAACAAAGAATCATAAAGTTTATATAGAACAACAAAGACCCCAAATAGCCAAAGCAATCATGAGAAGAAAGAACAAAGCTGGCAGGATCACACTGTCTGATTTCAAAATATACTACAAAGATATAGTAATCAAAACAGCATGGTACTGGCACAACAGCAGACACACAGATTAATGGAAAAGAATTGAGATGCCAGAAATATAACCACATATCCATGGACAGTTACTTTTTGGGAAAGGAGCCAAGAACTTACACTGGAGAAAAGAAAGTCTCTTCAATAAATTATATTGGGAAAACTGAACAGCTACATGCAAAAGAATGAAAGTAGGTGATTATTTTATACTAAATACACACACACACACACACACACACACACACACACACAAATCCCTCAAAATGGATTAAAGACTTGAATGTAAAACCTAAAATCATAAAACTCCTAGAGAAAACATAGGCAGTATGCTCTTTGACATTGGTCTTATCAGTTTCTTTTGGAATACCATATCTCACCAGGAAAGGGGAAAAAAGAAAAAAGAAACAAATGGAGTACATCAAAGTAAAAGCTTCTGCACAGCAAAGGAAACCATCAGCAAAATAAAAAGACAACTTACTAATGGGGAGAAGATATTTTCAAATCATAAAGCTGATAAGGGATTAATATCCAAAAAATATGAAGAACTCATACAATTCAACAACTACAAATCAAACAACTGGATCCAAAAATGGGCAGAGGATATGAACAGATATCTTTCCAAAGAAGATATACAGATAGCCAACAGGCACATTAAAAGATGTTTAACATTGCTAATTATTGGGGAAATGCAAGTCAAATCTACAATGAGATATCACCTTACACCCATCAGAATGGCTATCATTAACAAGACAATAAACAACATATGTTGGAGAGGATGTGGAGAAAAGGGAACTCTCACACACTGCTGGTGGCAGTGCAAACTGGTGCAGCCACTATGGAAAACAAAATGGAAATTTCTCAAAAAATTGAAAATAGAAATACCATATGATTGAGCTATTCCACTCCTGGGCATTTGTCCAAAGAACTGGAAACCAAGGATTCCAAGAGATTTCTGCATCCCTATGTTCATCATCACAGCATTATTCACAATAGCCAAGACGTTAAAGAAACCAAAGTACCCAACAATGGATGAATGGATAAAGAAGACGTTGTATGAACATACAATGGAATACTACTTGGCCATTAAGAAGACAAAATCATGCCATTTGTAACAACATGGATGGAACTTGAGGGTATTACTTTAAGTGAAATAAGCCAGACAGAGAAAGACAAATGCTGTATGATTTCACTCAACGTGGAAGATAAACAAAAACAAGGATGAGGAGAACAGGTTAGTGGTTACCAGAGGGAAAGGGGGTTGGGGAAGGGCAAAAGGGGTAAAGGGGCACATATGTATGGTGACAGATAAAAACTAGACCATTGGTGAGGATGATGCAGTCTATACAGAAACTGACATATAATAATGTACACCTGAAATTATACAACTTTTAAAACCAATATGAATAATAAAGTAATTATATATGTATAAAAAAAGCTCCATCAGGCACACACACTCTGTGTTCTGGAGTGCACTCCCTGAGCATCACTCTTTATTTCTCAGCTGTACCACCACATCCTCTGAGCTCTGAGAAGCTTGAGTGTGGAGGAGTGAGAGACAGGGCTGGATTAAGCCCTTGGAGGCCCAAAGATGGAAGAAATTATGGTGCCTACCCCCATGTATAATTCAAAAAAAAATTAGGTGGGCAGAGGATATGAATGGATATTTTTTCCAAAGAAGATATAAAGATGGCCAGCAGGCACATAAAAAGATGTTGAACATCAATAAATATTAAGGAAATGCAAATCAAAACTACAATGGGCTATCACTTCACACTCATCAGAATGGCTGTTACTAAAAAAACAAGAAATAACAAGTGTTGGAGAGGAGCTAGAGAAAAGGGAACCCCTGTACAATGCTGATGGGAATCAAAACTGGTGCAGCCACTATGGAAAACAGTATAGAGATTACTTCAAAAAGTGAAAAAAGAAATACCTTATGATTCAGCTATTCCACTTCTGGATCTTTATCTAAAGAACATGAAAACACTAATTTGAAAAGATATACACACCCCTATGTTCACTGCAGCATTATTAACAGTAGTCAAGACTTGGAAGCAACCTATGCACAGCAATGGATAAATAAAGAAGATGTGGAACACTACTCACCCATAAAAAATATCGAATCTTATTATTTGTAACAAAATGGATAGACCTTGGGGGTATTATGCTAAGCAAAATAAGTCAGATGGAGAAAGACAATTACTGTATGACTTCACTCATGTGTAGAAGATAAACAAAGAAACACATGGACACAGAGAATAGATTGGTGGTTACCAGAAGGGTAAGGGTGAAGGGTAGGCAAAAGGGGTAAAGGGCCACATGTGTATGGTGATGGATGACAACTAGACTTGGTGGTGAACACAAAGCAGTCTATATGGGAGTCAAAATATAATGGTGTACATCTGAACTTTATATAATGTCATAAACCAATGTTACCTCAATTAAAAAAAATACAATATCTGTGATGTGCAATAAAGCGACAGAAATAAAATGAGGTAGGCTTGCACTAATATATTCTTGGAAGGAAGTTACACAGCAGGATCTTACTTAACTCACCTTTGATTCTTTATTGTTATAGTTCTACTAAAACATTTGTGATTATTCCAGGCAGGTTTTTTGGAAAATTATTTTTGTTTAGTCATTAGTATTTTATTTCTCTGACTATGAGCACTAAAAAAAGTTTATTGAGATTGGGGAGAATTTTTTTCTCTCAGTTCTGTAATAATTTATACCTCACTTTAACATTTATAAGAATTTCCCAATCTCTCCTCTGAAATCACTCTTTAAAGGCTGGAGGTTAAGAATCACTATCATTCATGAGACTGGTAATACTATTTGGAATTTCCATGAAATAGTCCTAATATCCTTATTCACAATCCAGAAATGTTCTGTATACTTAATTGAGTGAAGATCTTTCTGTTTTATTTATGTATGACAGCTTTTGCCTTGAACTCATGTTATAAAATTGATATCCCAGTAGAATGTGCTATGTGTAACTGGCTGTGATGGTCCCTCATCATCTCCTCACTGAGTCCCCGAGGAAGCAGCTGCCCCACAGTGGGAGAGGCACAGAGGGCTTTCTACAGTAGAGATCTAGTCATCCTCTTGAGTAGCTCATGTCAAAATATATAAAGCTCCTGGTGAACCTGTGTTTGCCTGGAATTGTTTCAAAATTATTCTAACTTGTAGTCCCAGATCTCTGTCAACTAAAAAAAAATATTGCTTTCTATAGTATAATAATTCATTATTGCTCAATGTACTATCTCACCAGAAAACCCCACAAAAAACACATGTAGAGGCACCAAAAGTTTCTTGAATATCTTATCAATACTGCATATTCAACTTTTTTTGGACTTTCTGTTTTAAATTCATTGTTCTTTTCTCTCTGGAGAATAATGACTTTGCCTTAGAATGAGTACACTTTCTCATCCTAATCATTGCTGTAAAGCCTCTTTTCCAAGCTTTTTTTTAGAGAATGAGAAAAGGAATGAATTTTCAAATTTTACTTTACAGTCTCTATGCTATCCAAGAATCCTTCAAAAGTATAATTCCACCCTGATGACATACGAAAGTCACTGTACTTTCCTATGACTAACATTGTGCATCTTGGCAATCTGTGGGAGTACAAAAACCTGTAGCAAAACCTCTATTCAATGTTTTATCTCATTAACTCTCTGTCAATAGCCTTCTTCAACCACGCTGTGGAAGATGGTTCCCTACAGTGCTATAGTAATACAACCTCTCTTTATAGATTAATCACTGAGTTGGACTTGTCTTCATTCTGTGACATCTTTACAAAAATAGCACATGCTAATTGAAAGAACATTTGGAAACTATGAAAAATAATCAAAAAGAAATAATATTTACACCAACTCTTCATCCAGGTACACCCTTTGTGTGAATTTTTATTCATTTTTGCACATCTTGATTGTTTTTTTTCTGTATAGTTTCATACGAATATACTATGAAGTCAAGAGCTATAAGCATTTTTAAGAATGTTGTTGCAATTTGTGCAATGTCTTACTTCTTAATAAGAATAATTATTTCTACAAATAATATCTAGGATGATAATAATTAATGGAAAGCACGTGGTTTGGGGAATGATTTACCTTTTATAATAAACAATAGGGACAATCTTCATAATCATTGACTCAGATTCAAGTCTTTTTCCTGCAACTTAATAACAACAGCTGCCATTGCTAATTATTATGACTTTACTGCTATTTATCCTTCTCTTTATCCTCCTTCTTCTCCTCCTCTTTTTTCACTCCTACTGACCTTGTCACTTTCCCTTAACGTGAAGGGGTCATCTTTCAAGAATAAGTTTGGATTGACTAGAACTTTCACTTATCTTGCCTCAGATTTTACTCTTGTGAAAGTTTTCATAAGAGCCTAAATAATTTGCAATAAAAAGAGATATTGTGGGGCCGGCCATGGCATAGCAATTAAGTTCATGCATTCTGCTTTGGCAGCCTGGGGTTCATCGGTTTGGATCCTGGGCACGGACTTATTCACTGCACATCAGGCCATGCTGAGGGGGAATCCCACATAGCAGAGCTAGAAGTCTACAACTATGATATGCAATTATGTACTGGGGCTTTGGGGAGAAAAAAAGAAAAAAGAGGAAAATTGGCAATAGATGTCAGCATGAGGCAGATCTTCCTAAAAATAAATAAATAAAAAGCAAAAACAAAACTGACAAGAACAAAAGAGATATTGCATTAACCTTTGAATAAGATCTGAGTTTTATTTTGCAGCCAATTAAAGGGTAGATAAGAAGAATCTCTTAATAGATCATTTAGTAGTTCATTAAAGGATGCTTCCTTTCTATTTATGTCTTAAAGGTAGGATATCAACTTAAAACATACAGATTCTTCCCTTCTCTCATAAAGAATATCATCCTATATACAAACAGAATTATATTGTAATTTCCATCTGTTGGTAGATTTCAGATGCAAGTGGTGGAAATTATTTGACATTTAATAAATATGAAGAATTTATGGTCATCAATATATATGCAGTGTACATTTTCTCTGCAATCATTTTGACAAGTATCTATGATATCAAGAACTATGCTCCCTGAGAGATCTTTACTGAGATCTTGTACAGGCTTGGTGTGTGGCAGAACACACTTGCTCTGATAAACAAATTCCTTTTGTGCTCTAGACATCAAAACCCCCTTGGATCTCAAATGAGGAATTGTTTAAATGGTGTAGTGAAGGGAAGTAAGTGTTGGGTTTGGCTGCCAATATTGTTGGGGCACACATTCATATCATTGAAGAATGTTCTTCCCTTAATGCTAGAATACTGATGAAGAACATCTACCCTCACAAAAAATTTTAGCATTTCCCTTTGCTCATCTGATTGCCAAGTTATGCATTTACTTTCTTTTTCTTTTCTGTGAGGAAGGTTAGCCCTGAGCTAATATCTGTTGCTAATCCTCCTCTTTTTGCTGAGGAAGATTGGCCCAGGGCTAACATCTGTGCCCATCTTCTTTTACTTTATATGTGGGATTCCACAGCCTGGCTTCAGTACAGATGTGTAGGTCTGCATCTGGGATCCAAACATGTGAACCCTGGGCTACTGAAGCAGAGCACCTGAACTCAACTGCTACACCACTAGGCTGGTCCCTACATTTACTTTTTAAGTAGTGCAGAGGATATCTCTTCTCTATGACTTTGCAAGAAAATACAGTCTTGATCTATTGGAAACCAGTTTTTATTAAATGAGAAATCATATCAAAACACGTTGACACATAGGTTATTAATAATATTCATAATAGTACAGAAATAACAATAATGATGATAATGGTATTTCTGTATCAATGAGTATATGTCAGAATCATTTTAACATTTTACATGTATTAAGTAATATTTTCCACTGAATAAAAATAGGAGGTTGACACTATAATTATGAGTAAGCCTAGTCATATCTTTAATGTTTAGTTTTCCATCGTCTGTTGCCTGAACTATTGCAATAACTCCCTAAATGGTCCCCCTTTCCATTCTTCCCCTCTGCAGTCTGACCCAGTGGTGCACTTGAGTGCTTTTTATAAAAGGAAATCTGATCATATCTCTCCCTTTTCATTTCATTGGCTCTCTGATGCCCTTACTAGATGCTTCAACATCCTTATAACTATTTGTCTCTTAGTTCTTGAGCATCATCTACCTCTTTACTCAGCCTCTTCTCACTAGACTAAATCCAGAATTTTTGGCAACTCTCATTCTTACTCTGCCTGTTTTACTTTTTGCACCTTCCTCTCTTCCCAGCCCTTCTTCCTATTACTGGACATGCTTCAAGTCTCAATCATCAATGACTCTGAGGTCCCTGCTGGATATTCTCTAGCATTGTGGTCTTTCCTTATTATAATACTTGTCATGCAATTTTTATTACTTCTTTATATTATATTGTTCCAAACTGAATGTTAGGTGTGTACAGGTGGAAATCATTTCTACACTGTTTCTCTACATGTTCAGCACTATTCTTGCACTATGCTAAGAGTATCCTTTGAATGAATGACTGATACTTTCTTATGTGTTGAATAATGAGGCTGTAATTTAACTGACCATATTCACAACGTCTTCCAGGTATAATAATTTATTCTGTAATGATAAGGAAATTCAGATAATTGCAATGGTATTGAAGTATTTAAGTTTCTAATTGTCAGGTCACTTTACCCAGCTTCCCATATCTCTCTCACTATGATAAAATATTCTAAATAAAGAGCACAGATACCTTCCTACTGAACATGCCAAGTAAACTAAGCAAAACAAACAGAAATAGGTTACCTTAGACAGGGGTTTAGCAGGTTTGCAGTGGACTCCTCCAACAAATTCAAACTGTGGTAGGAGTGGGTGAAGAAATTCAAAATCCCAATTTGTGAATAATGCTGCAATGAACATAGGGGTACCATGTATCTTTACGCATTCATGTTTTCATGTTCTTTGGATAAATACCCACCAGTGAAATAGCTGTATCATTTGGTAGTTCTGTTCTTAATTTTTTGAGGAATCTCCATACTGTTTTCCATAGTGGCTGCATCAGTTTGCACTCCCATCAGCAGTGCATGAGATTTCCCTTCTCTCCACATCCTCTTCAACACTTGTTTCCTGTCTTGTTAATTATAGCCATTCTGACAGGAGTGAGTTGGTATCTTATTGTAGTTTTGATTTGCATTTCCCTAATAGTTAATGATGTTGAACATCTTTTCATGTTCCTGTTGGCCATCTGTATATATTCTTTGGAGAAATGTCTGTTCAGATCATTTGCTCATTTTTAAATTGGGCTGTTAGTTTTTTGTTTTTAAGATGTATGAGTTCTTTATATATTTGGATATTAACCCCTTATCAGATATACAGTTTGCAAATATCTTCTCCCCATTCTTAGGTAGTCTTTTTATTTTGTTGATGGTTTCCTTTGCTGTGCAGAAGCTTTTTAGTTTGTTGTAGTCCCATTTTTTTTCCTATTGTTTCTCTTGCCTGGTCAGAGGTGGTACTTGAAAATATGCTGCTAAGACTGATGTCGAAGAGCATACTGCTTATATTTTCTTCTAGAAGTTTCATGGTCTTCCATTCAAGTCCTTAATCCATTTTGAGTTAATTTTTGTGCATGGTGTAAGATAATGGTCTACTTTCATTCTTTTGCATGTGGCTGTCCAGTTTTCCCAACATCATCTACTGGAGAGACTTTCCTTTCTCTATTGTATGTTCTTGGCTCCCTTGTCAAAAATTATCTGGCCACAGATATGTGAGTTTATTTCTGAGCCCCTGATTCTGTTCCATTTTTCTGTGTGCCTGTTTTTGTGACAGTACATGCTGTTTTGATGACTATAGGTTTGTATTGTATTTTGAAATCAGGGAGTGTGATACCTCCAGCTTTGTTCTTTTCTCTCAGGATTGCTTTGGCTATTCAATTTGGCTATTGCCATTGTTGTTCTATATAAATTTTAGGATTCTTTGTTCTATGTCTTTTGAAAATGCTGTTGGAACTTTGATAGGGATTGCATTGAATCTCTAGATTGCTATAGGGAGTACAGACATTTTAACTATGTTAATTCTTCCAATCCAAGACCAGGAAATATCTTTCCATTTCTTTGTGTCTTCTTCAATTTCTTTCAACAATGTTTTATAGTTTTCAGTATACAGATCTTTCACCTCTTTGGTTAAGTTTATTCCTAGGTGTTTTATTCTTTTTGTTGCAATTGTAAATGGGGTTGTATTCTTATTTTCTCTTTCCACTACTCATTGTTAATGTATAGAAATGTAACTGATTTTTGTATGTTGATTTTGTATCCTGCAACTTTACCATGTTCATTTATTATTTCTAAATGTTTTTTGGTGGATTCTTTAGGGTTTCCTCTATATAAAACCATGTCATCTGCAAATAGTGACAGTTTCACTTCTTCCTTTCCAATTTGAATCCCTTTTCTTTCTTTTACTTGCCTCATTTTTCTGGGTAGGACTTCCAATACTATGTTAAATAAGAGTGGTAAAAGTGGGCATCCTTGTCTGATTCCTGTTCTTGGAGGGCTATCTTTCAGTTTGTCTCCATTGAGAATGATATTGGCTGTGGGTTTGTCATATATGGCCTTTATTATGTTCAGATACTTTCCTTTATACCTATTTTACTCAGAGTTTTTATCATAAATGGATGCTGTATCGTGTCAAATGCTTTCCCCACATCTATTGAGGTGATCATGTGATTTTTATTCTTTATTTTGTTAATGTGGTGTATAACTTTGATTGATTTGCAGATGTTGAAACTTCCCTGCATCCCTGGAATAAATCCCACTTGATCATGGTGTATGATCTTTTTGATGTATTGTTGTATTCAATTTGCTAGTATTTTATTTTTGAGGATTTTTGCATCAATGTTCATCAATGATATTAGCCTGTAATTTTTTTTTTTTTTTTTTTGCCTTGTCCTCATCTGGTTTTGGTATCGGGGTAATGATGGCTTCACAGAATGAGTTATGAAGCTTCCCCTCCTCTTCAATCTTTTGGAAGAGTTTGAGAAGCATAGGTATTAAATCTCCTTTGAATGTTTGGTAGAATTTACCAGGGAAGCCATCGGGTCCTGGACTTTTATTTTTGGGGAGGTTTTTGATTACTGTTTCAATCTCCTTACTGGTGATTGGTCTATTCAAATTCTATTTCTTCTTGATTCAGTTTTAGAAGGTTGTAAGATTCTAAGAATTTATCAATTTCTTATAAATTATCCAGTTTGCATATAGCTTTTTGTAGTATTCTCTTGTAAGCTTTTGTATTTCTGAGGTGTCTGCTTTAATTTCTCCTCTTTCATTTCTGATTTTATTTATCTGAGCCTTCTCTCTTTTTTTTTTGTTTGTGAATCTAGCCAAAGGTTTGCCAATTTTGTTTATCTTTTCAAAGAACCAGATCTTGGTTTCATTGAATTTTTCAATTTTTTTTGTCACTATTTCATTTATTTCTGCTCTGATTTTTATTATTTGCTTCCTTCTACTGATTTTGGGCTTTGTTTGTTCTTCTTTTTCTAATTCCTTTAGGTGCACTCTTAGATTGTTTATTTGAGATTTTTCTTGTTTGTTGAGGTAGTTCTCTATTGCTATAAATTTCCCTCTTAGACTTTATCTCTAATGCCACATCAGCATATTCAGAATCATTAACAATTATTAAACACAAGCCACTAAAGAATTAAACATCCATTTGTTTATTCTGTAAAGATGCAAAAAGAACAAATGCAAATGTAAACACTGATTTTAACTGCTCAATGAATTAACACTACCGTACCCATGGAAACAACTTTTCCTGGAGTACTCAGTCTAGTTTCTACAGTTTAGATGGATCTTCAATTGACCCTCAACTTTCCAGGTAAACTGTGAGGTTACTGAGAGTATGTCTGCTCCAGTATTTGGTTCATGTTAAGCACTTGACAATATTTGTGTATTCAATAAATGTTTGCAAAAAAAAATAAGCTGGAAAGTCTTTATGGAATATGGAAATAGAGGTTCTCATCTTGAATGTTGGCTTATTTTCTCTTCAATGGAGAGACATTGTTTTAAAAAGTATATACTAATAATGTGTATGTCCACTCTTCAATACGTTTTTAGGCCTTTGAAACAGATGGTTTGTAAGCACTTAGGAATACTTACATGTGTAATCATTAGGAATCCAAATTATAGATTTCTGTGTCTGGGATAGAGCCAATATATTTTTCAATGGTGAAGAAATCCTTCAGGTGACATAGCAAAATAGCTTATTTCTTACATGAATCTTAACTATACGAGGGGACACAATTACCTCAATGCTCCAAAGACATTTGTTCTAGGCATATGTAATTTCTCAATCTACTTGTCTGCTTTGATCAAGGTATTTAGTGAAATTTCCAATGCCTTTTATTAAAATTGAAAAAAATATAGTGTAATTGATATGTAGGATGAATAAGTAGAGCACAGAGGATTTCTGGGTAATGAAACTACTCTGTATGATACTACAATGGTGGCTAAATTACATTATAAATTTGTCCAAACTCAGAGACTGTAAAACACCAAGAATGAATCCTAGTGTGAACTATGGACTTTGGGTGATAATGATTTGTCAGTGGAGTTTCATCACATGTAACAAATGTACTTCTCTGTTGGGGGCTGTTGAGAATAGAGGAGGCAATGCATGTGTGGGAGAAGGACAGACATGGAAAATCTCTACTCAATATTGATGTGGACCTAAAACTCCTCTATGAAATAAAGCATATTATAAACAAACAAATAAACAAGAATGGATATATGATTGGTTAATGAACTACTCATTGCTCACTTTGTGGTTTTTGAGTTCCTGGAGTGTCTTCTACTAGTAATGGACCAACAGGGTTCTAACTGACCCTATAATTTAAGCATTTCTGTAGTATTTATAATATTGACAGATGATTTTATATTTTCATTTCATCACTTCACTTATAAAAGACAATTACAAACTCACCTTCCAAGATAGTAGGAAAATTGGGACTTCAAGCTACTAAAAACATGGGTTACCCAGTACTCCTGTGTAACACTGATCCCACTTCTCATTAAGTTTTGGAACCAAAAGAGAAAATAAAGCACATATATCATACTTTTTACCCTCTCCAGAAATGTCATTTCATCACTTAATTCTGACATAACAGGTACACAGCAGTGAGGAAATGGAAGTCCTCCACTATACTTTTAAATTTTATGGCCTGGAATGAAGTGGGTATTGTACACTAAAGTTATTTTCAGTAGCTGAGGCAGCAGTTCACTGCACAGTCCAAAGGCATCTGCAAGAATGAGATCAAATCTTGATTCTCATAGTTTTATTATAAGTTTCTTGTTCAAAACTACTTTACATGGCTTTTCAATAAAACCAGAAAATTCACAAAGGATTTCTTGCATTAGTGAAAAATACATCCAAATGTATCTTTTGGTTGATCACATGTCTTTTTTTTTTGATCAGTCACATTACCAAAACCTCAAAGTCATCTTTAGTTAAACAGTTAGGATAAATCTCAAATTTAATAACAGATGGTTTGTTGGGATCAACAAGAATGGGAAGTGATTATGTCAGAACACTCTGTTCATGATCTCTCTGGACAAGTTCACCCAGAATTGTTTTCATATTCATCAAATGGCTGTATTCTTTGGCCAACCCCAGCACCTGTCCACCACTCCTAGGGCTAAAGTAATAACTCAGCTGTACCATCAGAAGAACTGAAATCCATTTCATAGACATCCTTGTGGAATGCAATGCTTCTTTTCAAATTGTTCTTCCCTTTTGCCATTACTCATGTTCACATCCAAGGAGAAATCAATCAGAAATTTAAAATATAACTCCTACATGTCAAAGTAAATACATTATATGAACAGTCAGAGTATTTTTATGGCAAGTGAAAAAAGCCAGACATAGGTGAAGTCTAGTTTATACAAATGTTTTTGATGTCTATTTTATGATTCTGAGTGCTATCGTTCAGCTATTAGTCAATGATCTCGCATGTGCAAGTCATCTGTGTTATGTAACGTATTTCAGAAAGAGTGTCAAGAGCAATGGCAATTGAGAGGCAACTGTATCTGCATTCTGCTTGACTCAAGACATCGAGATAAAGCTATTATACAGTGAATCATAATTTCTTGTATGTTATAATTAAAGAGATTTTTTAAAGTAAAAACTTAGTTGACATGTATTTCACATTTCATACAATTGCCACATTCAAATCGTAGAATTCAGTGTTTTGCAGTGTTTTTACACCATTGTGCACCACCATGATGATCAATTCAGGAGTTCTTTCATCACCCCAAAAAGAAACTTTTATCCTTTAGGTTGAACTCCCTAATATTTGTCTATCTCAAGCTCATTAATCTGGTTTTGTGTGTCTGCAGATTTGTGTATTCTATTTCCTTAAATGAATCATGTAATATGTGGTCTTTTGTGAGTGGTCTCTTGCATTTAGCATAATGTTTTAAAGTTTCATCCATGTTGTAGCATGTATCGGGCTTCAATACTCTTTATCTCCAAATAACATTCCATAGTATGGATATACTACTTTTTGTTTATTCACGCATCAGTTGATTGACAATTTTTTTCAAGTTTTGGCTATTATGAATAATGTTGTTTATTAACATTCATGTAAAAGATTGTATGGACATGCTTTCCTTTCTCTTTCATATATACCTGGAAGTGAAATTGTTGGATCATATGGTAAGTCTATGTTTGACCCATAAGTATACGGAATACTGTTATCCAAAGTGGCCACACCATTTCTCATTACCACCAACAATGTATGATGGTTCCATTTTCTCCATTTCCTTGCCACTTGTTATTTGTCTCCTTGGTTATAGTCATGCCTAAGAGAGTGAAATCATATCTCATTTTGTCAACCTTCAAAAACAGAAATCAGTTTAAGAGGCAAAGTGTTTATTGAGAATCAAAGAATTGCATTTTAAGGAGCACAGATTCATGTCCCAACTACAAAATGAAAGCAAAGGATTTTTATGAGAAAAGGAAGGGGATAATTTACACAAGCTGAAAGGAAAGAAAAAAAATTCTTTTGCTTTTAACAAGCTAAGCTACTCTTGGTTATACATTCATTGATTATTGATTCTATCTTCAGAAAGTCCACAATCATCAATCTTTGTGATTAGACTTTTCATTTTCCTGCTGACTTCTCACACAAGTGCTTGAAAAACAATTGCCATGTTGATCCAGTCCAAGGCTTAAGTGACAATATGAGCATTGCTGTCCCTCTGGAATGGCTGCTCCATCTGTTTTTTAAAATGGCTCCACTTATGTTAGTTTTCACGTTGTGGTTTTGAGTTACATATCCTAGATACCTAATAATGTTAAGGCCCTTTACATATGCTTGTTGACCAGTTGAATATGTTCCTGGGAGAAAAGTCTTTTCAGAACATTTCTTGATTTAAAAAATTGGGTTTATTGTCTTATTAAATCGTAAGGTTGTTTTTCATAGTCTATATAAATCTCTTATGAGATACATGATTTGCAAATATATTCTCAAATTGTGTGGGTTGTCTTTTCACTTTCTTGATAGTGTCATTTCTAGAACAAAAGTTTTAAATTTTAATGAAGTCCAATTTCACTATTTTTAATTTGCTTGTTCTCTTAGTATCATATCTAAGAAACCATTGTCAAATCCAAGGTCACAAAGTTTCACCCCATATGGTTTTCCTTAAGTCTTACATATTTTTACATTTTAGGTTTTTCATCCATTTGGAGTAATTATTGCATATGGTTTGAGATAAGCAGTCCAACTTCATTCTTTATATGTGGATAATCAGTTTTCCAGAAGCATTTATTTAAAACACTGCTTATTCCTTTGTCAAAAATTTATTGAAAATCTATGTTTGGGAATATTTCTGGATTCTAAAACCTCCTCTACAGATTTATATGCTTATCTGTACGCCTGTATCACACTCTCTTGTTTACTGTAGTTTGTAGTTGGCTTTGAAATCAGTGTAATTTCTCCAAATTTGTTCTGTCTTTTTTTTCAAGTTTGACTATTTTTGGGTCCCTTGAATATCTATGTGAATTTCATATTAGTTTGTCAATTCATGCAAAGATGTCAGCTGGGATTTTGATAGAGATTGTGTTGAATTTGTATATCAATTTGTAGTCAATTCCCATTACAATATTAAGTGTTTAAATCTATGAATATAAGATATCTTTCTTTTTGTTTAGAAATGTGTAAGTATCTTTCCACAATGATCTGTAATTTCCACAGTATAAATTTTGCACTTTTCTTGCTAAATTTATTCCTAAGTGTTTTACTGTTTTGAAGGTATTGTAGTGGGCTTGTTTTCTTAACTTCATTTAGCATTATTCTTTGCAATTTTGTATTGTGTATTTTCTAGAAAACTCCAAAAGATTTTCTCTATGTAAGATCATATCATCTGACCCTAGAAATAATTTTATGACTTCCTTTCCAAAGTGGATCTCTTTATTATATGTTCTTGCCTTATTGTCTTGGTTTGAATAAAATATTGAATAGAAGTGATGACAGTAGACCTCCTCATCTCATTTCTTATCCTAGAAAGAAAGCATTTAGTCTTATACCATTAAGTATTATATCACTGTGGGGTTTTTGTAGCTGCCTTTTATCTTTTTGAGGAAGTTTCTCTCTATCATAGTTTACTGAGTATTTTTATCATGAAAGGTATAGATTTTGTCAAATGATTTTTCTGCACTTATTGCGATGAATATAAAGTTTCTGTTCTTCATTGTACTGGTAAAGTGTATTATAATAATTGATTTGTCACCTATTAAAGCAACTTTGCATTCAAGGATAAATTTCCATTTTTCTTGGTGTATAATTTCTTTTGTATATTCCTGGGTTCAGTTCGCTAGCATTTTGGGGGGAACTTAGCATCTACTTTCATAAGAGATATTGGTCTGTAGTTTTTTTCTGTGATGTCTTTTTGTGCTTTTAATATCAAGGTCCTATTGAATATCTTGGCCACTGTTTTCTCCTATTCATTTGGAGGATTTTTTTGAGGAATTTATATTGATTCTTCTTTAAATTCTTTGTAGAATTTATTAGTGAAGCCATCTGGGCCGAAACTTTTCTTTGTAAGTAGTTTTTTTTTTTTTTTTTATTGAGGTCTTATTGTATTATAACATTTTGTAAATTTCTAGTGTACAATATCATATTTCAGTCTCTGTATAGACTACATGATGTTCACCACCAATAGTCTAGTTTTTGTCTCTCACCATACACATGTGCCCCTTTATCCCTTTATCCTCTCTCCACCCCTTCTTCCTCTGGTAACCACTGATATATTCTCCTTATGTATGTGTTTATCTTCCACATAGGTTTGAAATCATATTTTTTTTCCTCCATCTGGCTTATTTTGCTTAGCATAATACCCTCAAGGTCCGTTTATATTGTCACAAATGGCACAATTTTCTTTTTTTGTGGCTGAGTAGTATTCCACTGTGTATATGTATATATACACACGTCTATATATGTATATATATATATATATATACACACATATGTGTGTATATGTCTTTATGTCTTATATATACACATATATAAATATATATCACATCTTTTTTATCCATTCATCTGTTGATGGGCACTTAAGTTGCTTTCACATCTTGGCTATTGTGAATAATGCTACAATGAGCATAGGGATGCATAAATCTCTTTGAATTGTTGGTTTCATATTCTTTGGATAAATACCCAGTTGTGGGATAGATTGATTGTATGGTATCTCTATTTTTAATTTTTTGGGACATCTCCATACTGTTTCCTATAGAATGCACCAGTTTACATTCACACCAGCAGTGTATGAATGTTCACTTTTCTCCACATTCTCGCCAAAAATGGTTATTTCTTGTCTTGTTAATTATAGCCATTTGGGCAGGTGTGAGGTGTTATCTTCTTGTAGTTTTGATGTGCATTTCCCTAATAATTAGTGATATTGACCATCTTCTCATGTGCCTGTTGGCGATCTCTATATCGTCTTTGGAAAAATGTGTGCTCTTATTTGCGCATTTTTTTCATCAGGCTGTTTGACTTTTTTACTGTTGAGTTGTGTGAATTCTTCATGTATTTTGGAAACTAATCCTTTATTGGACATGTGATTTGCAAATATTTTTTTCCCACTTGGTGGATTGTCTTTTCATTTTCTTGATGGTTTCTTTTGCTGTGCAGAAGCTTTTTAATCTGATGTAGTACCATTTATTTATTTTTTCTTTTGTTTCTCTTGCATGAGTAGTCATGGTATTCCAAAAGATACTGCTAAGACCAATGTCAAAGAGTGTATTGCCTATATTTTCTTCTAACAGTTTTATGGTTTCAGGTCTTACAATCAATTTGTTAATGTTTATTCTTCCAATCTATGAGCATGGAAGATCATTTCATTTCTTTATGTCTTCTTCCATTTCTTTCAATAATGTCTTATCGTTTTCAGTTTATAGGTCTTTCACCTCCTTCTTTAAATTCATTCCTAGATATTTTATTCTTTTTGTTGTGATTTTAAATGGGATTGTATTCTTGACTTCGCCTTCTGTTGGTTCATTATTAGTGTATAGAAATGCAACTAATTTTTTATGTTAATTTTGTATCCTGCAAATTTATTTTATTATTTCTGAGATTTTTGGTGGATATTTTAGGGTTTTCTATATTTAGAATCATATCTTCCACAAATAGAGAGAATTTTATTTCTTCCTTTCCAATTTGCATCCCTTTTATTTCTTTTTCTTGCCTAACTACTCTGGCTAAAGCTTCCAGTACTATGTTGAATAGGAATGGTGAGAGTGGGCATCCTTGTATTATTCCTGTTCTCAGAAGAATGGCTTTCAGTTTTTCCATATTGAGTGTGGTATTGGGTATGGGTTTCTCATATAACTTTATTATGTTAATGTACTTCCCTTCTGTATGCATTTTACTGAGGGTTTTTATCATAAATGAATGTTGGATGTTGTCAAATGCTTTCTCTGCATCTATTGAGATAATCATGTAACTTATATTCTTCATTTTGTGGTGTATCACATTGACTCATTTGCAGATGTTGAACCATCTGTGCATCCCTGGAATAAATTCAACTTGATCATATGTATGATCCTTTGAATGCATTTTGTATTTGATTTGCTAACACTTTGTTGAGGATTTTTGCATCTATGTTCATCAGCAATACTGGCTTAGTTTTCCTTCTTTGTTTTGTCCCTGTCTGGCTTTGGTATCAGGGTAATTTTGGCCTCATAGAATGACTTAGGAAGCTTCCCTTCCTCTTCAATTTTTTGGAAGAGTTTGAAAATGATAGGTGTTAAGTCTTCTTTGAATATTTGGTAGAATTCACCAGGGAAACCATCTGGTCCTGGACTTTTGTTTTGTGGGATGTTTTTAATTATTGTTTCAATTTCTTGGTTTGTGATTGGTCTATTCAGATTCTCCATTTCTTCTTGATTCAGTTTTGGGACATTGTATAATTATAAGAAATTATCCATTTCTTCTAGGTTATGTGGATTGTTGGCTTCCAGCTTTTCACAGTATTCTTTTATAATCCTTTACATTTCTTTGGTATCCACTGTAATTTCTCCTCTTTCATTTCCAATTTTATTCATTTGAATCTCTATTTTTTTTTAGTGAAATTGACTAAGGGTTTGTCTATTTTGTTTATCTTCTCAAAGAACCACCTCTTAGTTCCATTTATCCTTTCTGTTGTTTTTTATTCTCCATTTCACTTATTTCTGTTATGATTTTTATTATTTCCTTCCTTCTACTGACTTTGGGCTTTGCTTTTTCTTCTTTATATAGTTCTTTTAGGTATAGGGTAAGCTTGTGTTTTTTTTGAGATTTTTTCTTGTTTGCTGAGGTAGGCCTGTATTGCTATAAATTTTCCTCTTAGTACCACTTTTGCTGCATCCCATAAATTATGGTATGTGGTGTTTTCTTTTTCATTTATCTTTAGGTATTTATTGATTTCTCCTTTGATTTCTTCATTGATCCAATAGTTGTTCAGTAGCATGTTATTTAGTTTCCACATACTTGTGACTTTCTCAGCTTTTTTCTTGTAGTTAATTTCTAGTTTTCAGCATTGTGGTTGGAATAGATGATTGGTATGATTTCAATTTTCTTAAATTTATTGAGACTTGCTTTATTTCCCAACATATGGTCTATCTTTGAGAATGTTCCATGTGCACTAGAGAATAATATGTATTCTGCCATTTTTGGATGGAATGTTCTTTATATATCTATTAAGTCCATCTAGTGTAGTGTTTCATTTAAGGCCATGGTTCCCTTGTTGACTTTCCATCTGGATGATCTATGCATTTACATATGTTGAGGTCCCCTTCTATTATTGTGTTACTGTCAATTTCTCCCTTTAGGTCTATTAATAGTTGCTGTATAAACTTTGGTGCTTCTGTGTTAGGTGAATATACATTAATAAGTGTTATGTCTTCTTGGTTGAATGTCCATTTTATCATTATATAATGGCCATTATTTTCTCTTATCTTTTTTTCTTGAAGTCTACTTTGTGTGATATAAGTAAGGCTATACCCAATTTATTTTTGTTGCCATTTTCTTGGAGTATCATCTTCCATCCATCACTCTGAGCCTATGTTTGTCTTTAGAGTGGAGATGTGTTTCCTAATAGAGCATATTGTTGGGTCTTGTTTCTTAATCCATCCAGCCACTCTGTCTTTTGAGTGGGAAATTCAATCCATTTACATTTATAGTGATTATTGATAAATGAATGCTTAATACTGCCATTTTGTCTTTTTTTCCTGGTTGGTCTGTGCTTCCATTTTTTCTTTTCCTTGTATTTCTGACTGCCATTTCAGTTTGGTGGGTTTTTGTAATGGTTTTCTCATTATGATTTGTGACTCTAATCTTATTTTTTGTTTTGTGGTTACCATGAGATTTGTATAAAAGATCTCATGGATGAGATTGTCCATTTTCAGATAATCTCTTATCTCCATTAGCTGAAGCAGGTTTCACTGTTTTACTCTTCCCTTTCTGTTTTTGCTATCACAAATTATTCTTTTTGCATTGTGAGTTTGTGACCAAATTGAAGTGTTTATAGTTATTTTTGATGCTTTCTTTCCCTTTATGTTTTATGATAAAATTAAGTGTTTGCTAGCCTACTCAGATAGAGAGATGCAATTTTCTGATTTTGGCTATTTGTCTCCTTGTTCAAAGTTTTGTAAACCTTTGCCTTTTTGTTGCAGGTAGGAGGACTCCCTTCACCATTTCTTATAAGGCAGGTCTAGTGGTGGTGAACTCTCTCAGCTTTTGTTTGGGAAAGCTTTTATTTCTCTGTCTTATCTGAAGAACAATATCACTGGATAGAGTATTCTTGGCTGATAGATTTTGTGTTTCACTATTTTGAATATATCATTCCACTTTATCCTGGCCTGTAAGGTTTCTGCTGAGAAATCTGCTGAAATCCTGTTGGAGATTCCTTTGTAAATTATTTTCTTCTCTCTTGCTGCCCTTAATATTTTTTCTTTGCCGTTGACTTTTGACAGATTTAAAATATGCCTTGGAGAAGGTCCTTTTACACTGATATAATTAAGAGTTCTATTGGCTTCATGTAATTGTGTATCCAGTTCTTTCACCAGGTTTGGGAAATTCTCAGTTATTATTTTTTTGAATAAGCTCTCTACTTCTTTCTCCTTCTCTTCTCTCTCTGGGATATCTATAAACTTTATGTTACTGTTTTAATTGATTCAGATATTTCTCAAAAAATTTCTGCATCTTTTATAGCTTAGTTCTCTCCCCTCCTCCACTGGAAGCATTTTATGATTCTATCTTTGAGCTCACTAATTGTCTCTCTCATAGGTATGCTATATTTTTTATTCATTCTACATTCTTTTTTATCTCATTAACTGTGTTCTTCCTATTCTGAATTTCTGCTTTGTTATTTTAGAGCTTCAATCTCTTTGGTTAAGTATTCCTTCTGTTCATTAATTTTATTCCTGAGCTCTTGAACTATCTGAGTTTTGTTTAAATTGTTGAGTTTCTTTACAACAGCTATTTTGAATTTTCTGTCAGTTTGATTGTAATCTTCTGTGACTTCAGCCTTGGTTTCTGGAGAGTTGTCATTTTACTTCTGTTCTGCACTTTTACTGTAGTTCTTCATGATATTTGATGAATTGATCCTCTGCTGGTGACTTAGTGGTAGTAATCACCTTTTCTTATTTGGGTATGGCTTTGGTTACTTTTGTTCTGAGCTCCTTCTGATTGTATTTGACAGCCTGCACTTTGCACCCTCCACTACCTCTGTCAGAAGCATCATTAGTGCCTTCCCTGTGCCATTTGCACCTCTGGGATTACTGGTGCCTTGCTGGTTATATGTTGCTGCAGTCTCCTGTGATGCCACCAAGGTCACCAGGTTGTGAGTACTTCTGCTACTTCTGGGGTCACCTGGGTCTCATCCTTCTCCACTGGCTGTCTGCAGGCTCCGATGCTGCTGTCTTGTGCACAACTGTGCTAATGCCCTGGGTTTTTTAGGGGTGCTGGTTGTAACACTTTCAGGGGTGCTGTGTTCATGGGTGTCACTGTCACTGGCAGGGGTGTGGGGACCTGGGGATTTTTATGCAGCCCCCACAGCTGGTAGAGCTGGTGTTGGGGTTGCTGCCACTGTGGTCTGGGCAACAGTTTTGCTGTGGTTCCTGATGCTTCTGGTTGCAGATTTCACCTGCTAAGACTGGGCAGGGGCAGAGGATGTTTTCTTTGTTCCCACCCTCTCTACTTGTCATTGTGCTGCTCTAGCCACTCTTCATTTGCATGGATGGGTCCACTAATGCCTGGTGGGGCATGTTCACATGGGCCAGGCCACCACCACCCATGGGGAAACTTTCATGTGAGTGAACCTATTGCTGATTGGCTCATTATGTTCATGTGGGCCAGATGACTGACACTTGACAGGTTCCAATCCTGCAGGCAGGGCTGCTACCGCTTGTTGGGCTCTCATGGGCTGGGCAATGGCCACTCTGTGGGCATTCACATGCAGGCCAGGTTGCCCTCGTCTCCATTCACACTCACACTAGCTGCTGTGTGATGAGCCACCTTCTGCATTGCTGCTGCCAGGGAGGCGGAGGAGGCTGCTCCCCTAATTCCACTGCTTCTTAGACTTTCAGTCCACCCACCTTCAGATGTAAAGCTTCACAAATCTCTCAGGCATCCTGTTGTGCTGTGTAGGGAATACTCTGTTGTTAATGGATGTCCATTTGTTTGTAACTTACAGTGGAGAGACAAAGGGAATGAATCACTCCACCATGATGCTGATGTCACTTTCCCATAGGTAGTTTTCCTCAATTACTAATTCAACCTTTTGTTTTTATCAGCCTATTTTAATTTTCTCTTTCTTCTTGAGTCCATGTAATAGTTCTTCTTGTCTGCACCTACTGGTATTGGAGTTTCTGACACACTGAGTTGTGAGAGCATGAGATAATGGGTCATAGTACAAATGCTATAGGTTCTTGCTGTTTTTACAATGTCTTAGCATTTTGTCTGCATAAATGTTTCTTTATATGCTGTATGTGCTTATGACAATTTCTAGAGACTTTATTCTTTTCTTTAGTAGAATCCATTTTTAAATGCTAAAGGTGTATTGAAGTGTTATCTCTTTTACAATTAGGATCTATATGGTATGATTTAAACTTTAAGTTAATAGCCCTAAT
Source organism: Tapirus indicus (assembly GCA_031878705.1). Taxonomy (NCBI): domain Eukaryota; kingdom Metazoa; phylum Chordata; class Mammalia; order Perissodactyla; family Tapiridae; genus Tapirus; species Tapirus indicus. The sequence goes on from CM062919.1 coordinate 53,004,046, forward strand.
TAAATAGATTTAGAAATTTTTATTTTGTGTAACCATTAACAGAATATTGTAGTTGTAGTTATTTTTACTAATGTTGTCTTTTAAGTTTCATACTAGCTTTATAAGTGATTAAAACACCACCTTTACAACTGGAGAGTATTCTGAATTTTATTGCATATTTTCCTTTACCTATGAGATTTATACTTTCATATGTTTTCCTCTTTCTAAATAGCATTGTTTTGCTTCATCCAAGGAAGTCCCTTTAACATTTCTTGTAAAGAAGTTTAGTGGTTATGAACTTTTGCTTATCTGGAAAATTTTTTATCTCTCCTTCAATTTTGAAGGACAATTTTTCTGGTTAAAGTATTCTTTGTTGGTAGTTTTTTTTAAATTTCAGATCTTTGAATATATTATGCTTCTCCCTAATGGCCTGTAAACTTTCTGCTGAAAAATCTGCTGATAGTCTTAAGGGGGTTGTTTTCTATGTAACAAGTTGTTTTTCTCTTGCCACTTTTATGACTCTGTCCTTGTCTTTAACATTTGATAGTTTAAATATAGTGTGTCTTGGTGTGGGTCTCTTTGGGTTTATTATCTTTGGAACTTTCTGGACTTCCTGGATCTGGATGTCTGTTTAAATATCAAATTTAGAGAAATTGTCACTATTATTTGTTGAGACAATTTTTTGCCCTTTTCTCTCTCTTTTTTCCTTCTGTGACCCCTATACTGTGAATATTAGTCTGCTTCATGTTGTCCCATAAGTTTCTTAAATTATCTTCACTCTTCAATCTTTTCTTTTTACTGCTCTGATTGGATGAGCTCCACTGCTTTGTTTTCAGTTTCTCTGATCATTTCTTCTGCTTTATCTAGTACACTGTTGAAATCCTGTATTGTATTTTTCAGTTCAGTTATTGCATTCTTCAGCTATGTGACTTCTATCTAGTACTTTCTTATATTTTCTGTTTCTTTGTTGACATCTCACTTTGTTAATCCATTCTTCTCTTGAGTTCAGTGAGCATCTTTATGATCATTATTTTGAACTCTTTATCAGGGAAATCATATGAAGAACATAAAGCACAGCATTCAACCACAGGAGAATAAGTAGAATACATATTCTTATTGAGTATGTGTTGTTCAATCTTCAGTAGGGAATATATATTAGGCCACAAGACAATTCCTAATAAATTTATATATATTGAAGTCATACAGAATATCTTCTTTAGCCATAATGGAATGAACTAGAACTCAGTAATGAGAGGGAAACTGGAAACTAAAAAAATATATTGTAATTAACTAATGTGTGAGAAAGAAATCATAAGGCAAATTAGAAAATATTTGGTAAAAATGAACAGAAAACTCAGCACATGAAAATTTATGCTCAGAGGAAAGTTTGTAACTGCAAATGCTTGCAGAGAAAAGAAGAAAGATATCAAGGTGTATGATTTACATTTTTGAATCCAAATATACCTTAAGGAACTAGAAAAAGAAGAACAATGAACCCAAAACTAGGAAATAAAAGGAAATAATAAAGTTTGGTTAGAGTTAAATGAAATAGGGAACATAAAAATAATAGAGATAATTAGAAAATCAAAAGTTGATTCTTTTAAAAATCAACCAAATTGACAAAACTTCAGCTAGACTTTAAGAAGAGAGAACATGCAAATAACAAAAATCAGAAAGGAGGGTGAGAATATGTGTTGATTCTACAGAGAAAATATTATAAGAGAATATTAAGAACAAGTGTATGGCAACAAATTAGATTACCTGGATGAAATAAATAAGTTCCTAAAAAAAATTACTTAAACTGACTTGACAAGAAATGGGAAAGTTCAACATACCTTCAAAAAGTAAAAAGATTGAATCAGTAATCAAAATACCTTCCAACAAAGAAAAGCTAAGGACCAGATGACTTCACTGCTGAATTCTTTCAAATATTCATAGAAGAATTAACACCAATTCTGCTAAAACTCATCCAAAAAATACAAGAAGAGAATGTTCTCTAGTACTCCCAACTAATTCTATGTGGTCATCATTAGCCCATATAATTTTCAGACAACATCACATGAAATAAAACTACAGATTAATATCACTTGTGAATATAAAGTAAAAATCTTCAAGAAAATTCCTCAACAGAATCCAGCAACACATAAAAAAATCATACAGTATTTTCAAATGAGATTCATCTCAGAAATGCAAGGCTGGTTCAACATAAAAAAATTAATCAATGTAATACACCATATAAAGAGAATGAATGGGAAAAAACACATGGTCAACTCAAAAGACACATAAAAAACATTTAAAGAAATCCAACATCTTGTCATTGTGCAAGTAGTCAACAAATTGGTATTGAAGGCAATTTCTTCAATGTGATAAGGATATATATGAAAGCCCTTAAATAACCCCATATGCAATGATAAAAGACTGAAAGCTTTCCCCCTAAGAAGAGGAACAAAATAAACAGGCCTGCTTTCATCACTTCTACTCTACACTGTACTGGATTATAGCCAGAGCAATTAGAGAAGAAAAAGAAAGAAAAGTCATCCAGATTAGAAAGGAAGAAGTAAATGATATGATCTTATATATAGAAAATCCTAAAGAATCCACAAAAAGTCTACTAGAGCTAATAAAGATATTCAGAAAGTTTCAGGATACAATGTCAGCACACAAAAGTCAGTGTGTTACTCTACACTAGCGATGAAATATCCAAAAAGAAAATAATTCTAGTTATAATAGCATCAAAAATAATAAAATATTTAGGAATGAATTTAACTATGGAGGTGCAATCCATGCATCATAAAACTACAAAATATTGTTGAAAGCAATTAAAGAGACCAATAAATGTAAGGACAACTGATATTCACAGACTGGACGACTTAACATTGTAAAAATGTCAATAACCTCCAAGCAACGCACAGATTCAATACAATCCCTATCAAAATCCCAGTGGCCTTTTTTGCTACAGTAGAAAAATTGATCCTGAAATTCATATGGAATTGCAAGGGGCCCTTAACAGCCAAAACAACCTTGAAAAACTGCTTTTTGACAGGATGCCAAAATAATTCAATGGGGAAACCACTGTCTTTTAAAGTATGGTACTAAGAATATTAGATATCCATATCCAATGCTAAAAAATGAAGTTATATTCTTACATCATTTACAAAAATTAACTCAATATGAATCAAAACATAAATGTAGGAGATATAATTATAAAACTGTTAGAAGAAAACCTTGAAGTAAATCTTCTTGACCTTGGATTTGACAATAAAGTTGATTTCTTGGATACGACACAAAAGCACAAGCAACCAAAGTAGAAATAGATAATTAGACTTTATGAAAATTAAAAACTTTGTGCATCAAAGGACACAATCAAGAAAGTGAAAAGACAACTCACAGAACTGGAAAATATATTTTCAAGTCATGTATCTGATCAGGTACTTGTATCAGGAATATATAAGGAACTCTTACAACTCAACAACTAAAAGACAAAATAGCCCAGTTAAAAAATGGGCAATGGTTCTGAATGCACATCTCTCCAAAGAAGGTATAAATGTCGTCAATAAGCATATGAAAAGGCACTCAATATCATTAGGCATTAGTGAAATGTAAGTCAAAACCACAACTAGATATCACTTTGCAACCAGTAGGATGGCTACAATTTAAAAAGTGGAAAACAACATTTTGGCAGATGTGAAGAAATTGGAAATCTCATATGTTGCTGCTGAGAATGTAAAATTGTACAATCACTTCAGAATACAGTCTGACAGTCCTCAAATGTTAAACCTAGTATTACCATGTTATCCAGCAATTCCACTCCTAGTAAAACACAAAATGTTGTTACTTACGTTGTATCTCACATGTTCAAGACAACTTTCAAGTGCTGAAAACACAAGGTGGTTCCCAGAAACAGTATTATAACCCATTCATAACTATATCAGCCAACAAATTACAATAAGAAAGCCCTTCATAAAAAGGAGTCCATGTATCCACAGATACTGTAGAATTCCAGGCTCTTCTGTACATTACTGGAAAAAATGCAAATAAAAATATCTTTAATACTGTTTCTGAGAACTGCCTGGTGCTTTTAGCACTTGAAGGGGAGTCGAACATGTGAGATATAACATAAGAGACAAGATTTTGTGTTTAAACTGCCGATTATTCACCTGTCCTTTTTTTTCCACCTCCACAATCAAAAAGCTCTCTAAATAGTCCAATATATGTCAATCCACATCTTTCTCAGGTCAGACTATACCAACCACCTCAGTACTTCAGAAATGTGCCATCCATTTTGGCAGCTCAGTCGATGAGTTCCCCCACAACATCCTGGACTGTTAAAGAGACTAACACTTGGACTGCTGTCAAGGGCTGCAGGATCCACAAGGCTTTCTGGGAGTCATTGCCCGAATTGCAAATCACATAAACTGGGAGAGCTTCCCCTTCCTGTGTGACATCCTTCCCTTTATGGATTGCCTCTCCTAAGAGTTTCAGGCTCTCTGCATGCCCCTGTTCCAAATATTTCAAAGGGATGTGTAGGGCATGAGACAAACAACAGATGTCCATGTCCACTAGGCCTGATGCCCAGCAACACATAGGGTGACCCAGAATCCAGAAGTCACTTATAGTCGGTGACAAAACTTGCTCCTCTGGACAGAGCAAATGCAAGGGCAGCATTTATTGGTGGCGAGGAGCCACAGAAGTCTTTGTAGTCATGCAGGTCAGTGACAGTGGTTAGCTTTCCACAACTGGACAGTCGGGCCTATGGCTCTGCTGCCGAATACAGTGGAAAGTCCTTCCAGGACATCAAAGAGCAGCAGGCTGCCACTGTAACAGAGGCCCAGTCCTGCCATGATATTCAACACTTCCAGTGCCTATAAGCAGCCCTGGATCCCAGTGACTACACCACATACCCCGCTATCTGCGCAGTCAGTCACCTTATCCACTGGAGGTGGTTGGTTGAAACCCAGGCCCACCATCATAGTAGTAGGCTATGATTTGGCCCTCAAAGGGCATGGCATTGGCCAACAGGAGAGGCTGGCCGGCCAGCACACAGGCATCATTAACTAAGCAGCAAGTGGGCACATTGTCCCAGCAATCAGCCACCCAGTTACAGCGGCAGACCAGGTCCAGCGCTGTGAGTGATATAAGCAGCTGAGAGTAGCACATGCAGCCCAGGGTTGAATCAACGCAATGCAGGCAGGCGGTAGTCACAAACACCTTGGCCTGGCTGACTAGTGCCTCCCCATACACCCCTCGGCAGGCCAGGTTGCTCCTTTCTACTAGCTGATAGTCCACAAGGCGTGGGCAGCTTACATTGCCCTCTCCAGGTACTGAGCTGTGGGCAGCCGAGCCCACAACCAGCACTGGCAATGTTGCCAGGCACAGCTGTCAGTCCACTCTCAGTGCAGGGAGCACTACCAGCCAGCTATGTGCAGAACCTCTTTTCAATACAGGGCGGCCTTCCACGGCAGGGTGGATGTGGAAACCAGCTGCTCTGGCTCCTGCTCTATCATAAAAGCTGCCCTCAGCCCCTGCTTCAGGAAACTCACCTTCTCCTCATGGTGGGCAACTTCAGCCTACATGGCTGAGTACTTCATCCCTGGTAGCAGTGGTGGCCCATTCTCTTGAAGAATCTTATGTTTGATATATCTTCTGTGGAAAACACTTTATTGACTTACTTTACATTTTCCTGAAATCAGTGCCTTTGCAGTCTTTTGTATATTAGTCACTCTTTTTACTTGGTGAGTGGTGTGTTCACATCCCCTGTCTATTTTTTTTCTTGGACTGTTTGCCTTCCTGTTTGTGATTTGTAATATTTCTCACTGTACAATGATTACCAACCTTTATCTGTTACATGTGTGACAGGATAGACTTGAGGAAAACTAATTAAGCCTATACACATGATTTAACAATATTATCTACTGTGGCACTACATTATTTCTATTTTATTAAAATGTGTTAATTGGGGCCAGCCCGGTGGCGCAGCGGTTTAGTTCGCGCTTGGCAGCACGGGGTTCGCGAGTTCGGATCCCGGGTGCCCGCCGACACACTGCCTGTCAGCCATGCCGTGGCAGCGTCCCATATAAAGTGGAGGAAGATGGGCACGGATGTTAGCCCAGGTCCAGTCTTCCTCAGCAAAAAGGGGAGGATTGGCGATGGATGTTAGCTCAGGGCTGATCTTCCCCACAAAAAAAAAAAAAAAAAATGTGTTAATTATCCAGAGCAGTGTATGGAAAGATCAGTGATAAACTTTTCCTATAGATCCCATAGCATCAAAGTTTTTGTTTTTAAAATGAATTCATGACTTATGCTGTAGAATGTTTGTTGTGAGACTTTAATGATGGTCTTCTTGACCAACAAAGATGGATGTATTTCTCTCACCTGAACCACTTGGATCCTAAGGTGATTCTCTGATGTTTCTTTTAGGACAGCCTTGAGCATCCATGTGGTTTGATTTTTCTATTTCCATAAAATGTATGTAATTTTTGAATTCTTTGAATTGTTATTGATTAAAGTCAGTCATAGTGTGCCTACGTGTAGGAAAATTATGATTGTATTCTTTTTTGTCAGGCCAATGGGTTTAGTGTTTCCATATAAAGTTAATGGGAGGGGTGAGACAACAGGCTTCTGAGGAAAGAGAGAAGGAATGAGACATGCTGATCTGGTATGGTTGTATAGAATAAGAATCATTATCTCACACTACCTTCAATAAACACATTGAATTGCTCACCATACATATCTGGAAGAAGCTAAGTGATGTTGTGCCTTGTTTTAAAGACATGGACACTATATATATATATATAATGTATGTAAACATATATGTGTATGCATAATGTGTACACATGGATGAACACATACACATATATGTACACATACACATATATGTACACATACTTATGGAGAGAATGAAAATTCAATAATTCCTTTAGACTACAGGTTCTGTATTATCAAACCTACAATTGGGACCTTACATCCATTTTGAAAGGCTACAATGTGAGTGAAAGCCACCAGGCTTCTTTTAAAGAGCTGTGAGGTAAAGAGAATAAGCTGGTAAAACCCAAGTCTTTCTCAAATAGGTCAGTTTTATAATAGGAAGCAGGCAGCAGTTGTTATATTTCTAAATCCACATACATTCCACTGGCAAAGGTGTAAAGCTGGATGAAGGCAAACGTCTTGCCATGTCTTTAGGTAAGGAGTGATGCTGAGGCTGGATGCACAAGCCAAGCCAAGCAGCATTAGTGGTCTCCCAAAAGGAAATGGAAGAGTGAATCATTTTACACAATTCTAACTATTGGATAGTTTCTTCCACAAGAGATAAAACTACAAAATTCTGCATCAACATGAAGTTAAAATATTCTGAGTATTTGCATAATAATATGATATTGTGAATAGACTACTAAATGTTATGTCCATACGCAATATTTGAAACACAGTTAAGCTCAATAATTTTTTTGGTATAACTTTTTGTTAGAATAATAAATTTTAATGTACCCATATAGTTCTGTTTTTATTTTATTTTCCCCCAAGTTTTATTCCCTTTAGCATGACATATCTCTAACACTTAAACAGGTAGTAAATCACTTGAAAACAAATTTTGATCTGCAAAGCTAAATGTGAAAGGTTGTTTGGTCATGAGAGAAAGGGACCCTTATGTAACAACATCTTCTTGCTGGAATTAACTGGAGGAGTCCCTTCTATGAGGCACACCAGCCCCAGGCCTCAGACACAACTACTTCCTTTTTTCCTTCTTTGCTGTTTTAGCAAACTTCCGGCAACATAACAGACAACATTTTGTGATGAGGAATGTAGTAGTTGCCACACAGGCCAGCAGAAACCCAATCACATCCAAAGAGTGGTACTGGAAACAGGTGAGGTCATAGGAGGCTGGTCACAGGTGTTTGGCTCCTTTGTGGCACATGACAAACTCAATCCAGAAGACTGCTCGATCTAGAGGCTTCATTGGCTGATCATGGTGAATTTTTGATAATTTCATAGCATTTTCTTTATATCTAAAGGAGAAATGCAAAGATAGCAACATTGAAAGGAAGTTAATTTGCCTAAGCATATTATTCCCATGAGAAGATTTTGAAATGTCACACATATGTTTCAAAATGAATGTCACAGAGTTGCAGAAGAAGTATTTTTTTATTTGGGTCTTCAAAGATAGTTTGATTTTCAAACTGGAATTTTCTGATCACCAATATTTTAAAAAGTGATGATGGAAGATAAGGTGGGAAAGATAAATCTTCTCTAGCAGAGGAAATGATAGGAGTCATTCTACACAGTATATGTTGGATGGTGGAAATGCTTATTTAGAATGATGCTCAAGTTTTTAAGGAGGAATTCTGTCATCGTGGATGAAATGCCTCCTCACCAATCCCTGCACCTCTACTCTTCTCTTCATATCTATGCTGTCTATTTCCCACTCAGTAGCCAGAATGATTTTCTTCAACTGCATGTCAGATTATGATATCTCCCTGTTCAAAATATCCATCTGGTTTCTCATCCCATTTTGAATAAATTCAAAAAAATTGAATAAATTCTCCACGACCTACATGGACAGACACCTGGCAACCTTTTCTCCTATCACTTTTGTCCCATGCACACTCTGTTGTAGGCATATTGGCCTTCTAGCTGTTTGTTGAAGCTGCCAAACATGTTCTCACCTCATTACCTTTTTACTTTCTGCCTCCTCTGTCCTCCTGGAGCACTCTTCCTTGCAACACCCCAGGGCTTGTTTCTACCACTTTCTGGTAGAGGTAGTCACATATCAGAAAGGCTTTTCCTGGCAATGCTATTACAGAATCCCTAAGCATTTCTTCATTTTTTTTGTTTACTATTTCATTCCCAGAATTGCTAAATACAATACATTTTGTAAAATATCCTTTTGTGTGTGTGCGTGAGGAAGATTAGCCCTTTGTTAACATCCACTGCCAATTCCCCAATCTTGGCTCTGAGCTAATATCTGTGCACATAATCCTCTACTTTATGTGGGATGCCTGCCACAGTATGGCTTGGTAAGTGGTGTGCAGGTCTGCTCCCGGGATCTTAAACTGTGAATCCCAGGCCCCTGCAGTGGATCATGTGAACTTAACCACTATGCCACCGGGCCGGCTGCTGTAAAATATTCTTTTTATGTTAAGTATGAGATACATAAGAAAAATGCATGTATCAAGTGATCAGCTCAAAATTTCAATATTAGCTATAAAATTGTGAAATGAACATATCAATGTCCCCACTACCCAGATACTGATATAAGATTCCATAGGCTACATAGAAGCACCCCATTTTCCTGGACACTTTCACTACTCCCTTTTCTGAATTAACTGCTGTCTTGATTTTAAATACCATAGTTTAGTTTTTGTTGTTTCCATATTGGAATTGTACAGTATGTACTAATTTGTTTTTGTCTTTTCTGTAGCAGTTTTTGGTTAAATACTTTGCTGTATTATATTTCATTGTATGACAGTGCCACCAATTATGTCTTCATTTATTGATCAATGGACATTTGGATTGTTAATAATATATTGTCTATTACTGCTAATGCCGTTGTAAACATTCTTGTATATGTATTTTGACTTGCATATTTATGCATTTCTGTTGCATATATATCTAGAAGTGGATTTAATGAGAAGGTGCATATATGATTACAATTTATTTGTTGACTCTGAATTATTTAGAAATGCATTGCTTAATTTTCAAAATTAGAGATTATTTATTTATTTGGTGATTTCTAACTTAATTCTAGTCTGATCTGACAATATATTGTACATGATATGAAAATTTCCAAATACTGCATTTTGGTTTATGCCACAGTGTATAAAATCAATTTCATTAATTATCCTATATGCTCTTGAAATATGTGTTTTCCCCATTGTTGTATTTATATGTGTGTGAAATACATTACATTATAAAAATGAGTTCTTCAAATTTTTCTTTAACCTACTCATTACTTTCATCTTTTTCTATATTATTAAAAACAGTCTTAAAAATGTCCTATTATGACTATAGATTTGTGTATTTTGGTTTTCCTCTTTATCTATATTTACTTTGTTTATTTCAAGGATTTATTTGTAGATGTTACCAATTAATAATCTGTATTGTTTTGAAAGATTAACCTATTTGTCCTTATGAAGTATTTATCTTTATTTTCAATACTGCTTCTGGTCTACTGTGTCTGATATTAGTATAGGCACAGCATCTTTCTTTGGTTTCCACTGAAAAAGATTTTTTCCTACTTTTGTACTTACACTCTTCTTGTACACTTCTATGTAAGCATGTCTTGTAAAAAGTGTATATAATTAGGTTTTGAAATATAGTCTGACAATCTTTGTATTTAAGTGATTTAGTCTGTGTCAATTTACTATAAATACTGACATCTTTACATTTGCATCTACTACATTATCCTGTATTTTCTTTTCTATTTGTCCAACCTGCTTTATGTTTCTTTTTCTATTCTTTCTTGCCTCCTTTAAACGAATTTTTTAGGGGCTGGCCTGGTGGTGCAGCGGTTTAGTTCACGCTTTGGCAGTCTGGGGTTCACGTGTTAGGATCCCGGGCGCTGGCAGATGCACTGCTTGTCAGCCATGCTGTGGCGGCATCCCATATAAGATAGAGGAAGGTGGGCACAGCTATTAGCCCAGGGCCAATCTTCCTCAGCAAAAAGAGGAGGATTGACAACAGATGTTAGCTCAGGGCTTGTTTTCCTCACACACAAAAAAGTATTTTTAATTCAATTGTACCACTATTTTCATCTTGATAATGCATTTTTAAAGTATTCTTAGGTGATGCCCTCTTAATATAATAATAATGCTGATAGTAGTAATAAATAATAAATTGAGGGTCACCATGCTAGGCACTATAAATTGAACAATATTATTTTTCTTTGGAGTATGGAAAATTTATTTTATCAAAACAAAAAGGTTTTCTACTTGACAGGACACCAATCAGAGAGTGAAAAATCAGCTATCCAGAATGAGAGAAAATATCTGCAATCAAATATCTGTTAAGGTACTTGTATCCATAGTATACCAAAAATTGTTGCAATCCAATAATGAGAAGACAAATAACCCAATTAAAAAATTGGCAAAGGATTGAAATAGACATTCTCCAAGTAAGATAGATGAATCGCCGGTAAGCATAAGAAAAGATGCTCAACATCTTTGGCTACAAGGGAAATGCTAATCAAGACCAAAAGGAGAGACCAGTTCACACAAACTAGGATGGCTGTAACAAAAAAGACTGATGATTACAAGTGTTCACAATGATGTTGAGACTGGAACCCTCATACACTGCTTTAAAATGGTGCAGCCTCTTTGGACATCAATTTGGCAGTTTCTCATAAAGTTACCATATGACCCAGCATCCACTTTTGGAGAGCTACCCAAAACAAATGAAAACATAGGTTCACACAAAAACATAATACCAATATTCATAATAGTCAAGTAAGGAAACAACCAAAATGTCCATGAACTGATAAATGGATGTATTACATGTGCTATGTTCATATCACACAATATTATTCAGCAATGCAAAGCTACAACAGGGAAGAAACTCAAAAATGTTACGTGCTATGAAAGAAGCCAGTTGCAAAAGACCATATATTATATGACTCTGTTTGTGTGAAATGTCCAGAAGGGCTAATCCACAGAGACAGAAATTTGATTAACAGTTCCTTGGGCAGGGGAGAGTGGAAAGTGAATTCTAAGGCATGTGAGTTTATTTTTGCAGTGATGAATCTGTCCTAAATTTATATTATGTTGATGATTTTGACTCTGTAATCATACTACATATATTTCAATTGTATACTTTAACCAGGTGAATTATACGGTTTATAAATTACATTTAATTATAAAATATGTTAAAATAATGATAGTAGAGTCAATTTTTGAGAAAAAGATTTATAATTTCAGAAATTTTAGTTACTGAATTGATAAAATTTATTTTATTTCTAATTCATCATATTTCCTTCTATGAGTTCTATCACATTTTAAAAAATGTGTCAATTTTACAAATATTTATAGAACTTGACCTTTTCTTTGTAAAAATTGTTGCACTAGTTGGTTACCCATTAAATCAATGGGGTAGAATACACTTTGAAATGAATGTGTGGTTAAAAATAAAGGTAGATTTAAGAATGGTAAAATCTTGTTATTACTTTCAAAATTAGCTTCTTAAAAATGGGATGAAACTCATATTCACTGTTAACAAGAGAATGTATCTATAAACATGATCTTTTGAAAAAAACTGTGATACTCACGAAGCATCATTAATGACTGTCTTCAGAGCATTGAGCAAATCTGTGCTTGACATTGTATTCAAGTCCAATCTAACAGCTGCTCCCTTGGTCTTCATGTGAGCAATGTTGTCAGGTTGATCCCCAAACAAAGGAATGCCCACCATAGGGATCCCATGGTAGATCGCCTCATAGATGCCATTGGTTCCACCATGAGTTATAAAGGCTTTGGTTTTTGGATGACCTAGGATTGGGTGAATTTCAGCAAATTACTATTAATAAGTTTTAGAATAAACTGACAGTATGTCAATATAAAGCACTGAAAGAAGCAGTATATTTAGATAGCATATTAGTATACACTTGAAATTGCGTTAACATGTCTTTCAGACCTTAAAGGAAGAGGCACCTCTCCATCAGCTAGAGAGGTAAATGAAGGATACAGAGAAGATTGATGTGTTTTTTTGACTTGAAGAATGGATGCAAGTTGCCAGGTAGACAAACTGAAAGAATATTCTGGATGAAAAAAAGAGTATGTGCAAGAAAAGGGGGGGTGTGAGACAGTATATTCTCTTAATGAAGTAGTGAAGTCACTGAGTCTGATAAGCAGTGTGTCAAGGCAGCAGGAAGCATGGTGGTGGCACAGGAATCAGCAGAAGGAAAGGCTACAGTTTATTAAGAAATATGTTATTATTTCATGCAAAAGATATTGGATGTTTTCCCACAGAAAATGGAGAGTCACTTGTAATAAAAGAGGAGATGTTATTTTTCAGTAGCACCTAATATACCCCCACAGTGGGGAAAGAGATTGGTTTAAGGAGAGAATTAGGTGATAAACTGGCAACCCAAAAAGGGGTTGAAAAAATGCTTTGTGAGAGGTAATTACAAGTGAACTAAAAATACTTTGATTCTGGCCGTAAGGAGTGTGACTGTGTATAATAAAATGCCAACAATTATATCTTATCTTTTTCCCTTAAGACTGGAAAATAAGAAAGTTAAGTTTTATTTTTGATGTTTTCAATAATAAGTGTTCAATAAATTTATTTCCTGGTGAACTATTATGACTCTGATTCACTTTTCCTCTCATTTCAGTGTTTGTTTTCCAGAGTCTTACCAAGAAGGTCATTCTGGGGGATCCACTTATACAGCCGAGTATTTGGCCCTAAGGTATCAGGCTTCTTGCCATCAAATCTCCACACAACCTTTTAGAGTAAAGAAAATATATTATTCTATGAGTTGAACTTCATAGTTAAAGCATGTTAAAATCTAAAGAGATTAAGAGACATCTAGTTAAACCCCTTCCATATGACAGATGAGGACAAGAGGTGTTAGATAACGAGAACCAATGAACTAGTGATGCAATAGGAATACTTGTATTATATGCTCGTATTTTTATATTGAACCAGGTATGAATGCAATCATGTTGTTTCACACTTAGGGGTTACACAATGAAATTATCAATGACCAATATAAGCATATAAAAATGTTTAAGTAGTCATTATAATTCTAATGCAAAAAACAGTAGCAAATTACTAATAATTTGCATATTTATTTTGTTGTAACCATTTATTATACTAGCTCTCATGTTCCAGATTTAATATTAACCTCTTTATTTCTGTTTTGGTGATATGGGAAGTGGTTTAGATACACCCTTTCATTTCATTTACATCTTTTGACTTAAAAATTGGTGCAATAAGGTATTTGTGAGAATTAAGTAATTCTGACATTTGACAATGTATTAATAATAATGTATACTTCTACCTAAGAAGTATACTCACCTTTTTTTTAGATTGCTAATTATTAATCACTACTTGCAAGAAAAATTTCAGGTGGTAATTTTTTACAGGAATCCACTATTTTCACTATTGCTAGGATTGAAAATTATTTAAATACAGAAAAGAAGAGCCCACTGGCACTTCATAAATAATAGTATAGCCATTAGAAAAGATTGAATATCATGATGATGCTAAATTTTATTCACCTGACTGTTAACACAACAATGATGTGACACAATGATTTGACAGTATTGATTAATATGGTTTCTTACAGCCAAGCCATTTCCAAGTCCAAAATTAGGTATAGATTTTGGAATTCCCAAGCCATCCTCATAAGGTAGATTTTAATTTACAAGCGGTTAACATCTATTTGCTATGTGAGTGTTAAAGTAATTTCAGGTTCTCAGCAAATTAGCATAGACTAAAAGGAGAAAGGTATATCAGTTAGGAAACTAAAAAGTAGTTCACAAATACCCAGAGACTCCAAGTGTTTTCTATATATTAGAAAGAATTTACTACTATATTTTTTGGAAAAGGAGGCATCTAAAAACACTTTATGCTAGGCTTGCTTCCAGTTGACCCCTTTTATATCTCCTCCTTCTTCAATCAGGAGGAGTTATTATCCGAGTGATAAGAAACAGAGCACTTGCAGGACCACATTTTATAAAGCACAGGATCACCTTAAGGGCTGGACCCACCTCCGCCCTTTGTCTTATGTTTTCTTGCTTCAGGCTTTAGCAGGGCCTAGTTCACAAGGGCAGTTTTTTCTCCTTCTTTTGAAGGTCAGTTTTTTCTTTATCTAAATCATTGTGCCTGGATAGGTAACTGCATGCAACTTGTTGAGTCTTGGTCATCATTTCTCTGAATAGCAGACTGAAAACCACGCCAAATAGCCCTATTCCAAAATTAAGGGGAAGTAAAAGAGGCCCAGATTACTTGGCAAGCCTAAATTTCAGGATGTCTTTCAGACTGTTATCATTTCTTGCTTAATGTTACTGTTAAAATTTAACTCCTTTCTGAGAACATCTGTAGTGTGTACAGTGCCCCCAGGAATCCTGTGGGGAAAAGGAACAAATGACAGGGCAGAATTTCGTGATATCTGTACCTGCCTGCAATATCATTATAATACAAACAATTCACAATATACCTCTTCAATATATTTCTTTTTGATTTCAATATTAAGGCCAAAGTTATTGCCAGTCAAAGACACCCTCTATACTACTTAAGCACCTGCCATCTATGTTTTGGTTTTTAAACTAATATCTGAGGTAATTGGATCTATCATAATACAGCATAGCTGACCTTTCGTGCAGGAAATTTCTGTAATCACACTTGCGTCAAAATTTACCGATGCATTAAATAGTTCTCCACTAGAAGGTACTTTATCTTACCTTTTGTGGAATCTGGGCAAGGGCTGATGCAATCACATTGGCCCTTTCTTCTGTCATGTTACTGACCATTGACCCCAGAGAAAACACCACAATACCATTTTCTCCAGAGCTCTGGGCAAACTCTTCCATTTCCTGTGGAGGAAGAATTTGCTCCGTCACAAAAGAGCAATAGCATAGAAAACACTATTGAAGGGATTACTACAAACAACTAAAGAGAGAGAGTTTTGTACTCTCAGGAATTATTAGAGTATTACCTGTTTATTTTTAATTCTGGTTAAATACACATAACAAAATTTACCACCTTAACCATTCCTAAGTGTACAGTTCGGTAGCATTAAGTATATTCACTTTGTTGTGTAACCGATCTCCAGAAATTTTTTATCTTGAAGAACTGGGACTGTATCCATTATACAATAGTTTCCCATCTCCCCCTTCATTAGTCCTGGCAACCATTCATTCTACTTTCTGTTTCTATGAATTTGACTAGTCTAGCTATCTCATATAAGTGGAATCATAGAACATTTGCCTGCACGTGAGTGGCCCACTTCATATAGCATAATGTCCTTAATGTTTAGCTATGTTGTAGCATATGTTAGAATTTTAGGCTAAGAAATATTCCCTTGTGTGTAAATACCACATTTTCTTTATTGATTCATCCATCAATGGACACTTGGGATGCTTCCGCCTTTTGGCTCTTATAAATAGTCCTTCTATGAAGATGGGTGTACAAATATGTCATCTGGATCCTAATATCAAGTCATTTGGATGTATACCTAGAAGTGGAATTGCTGTTCCAAATGGTAATTCATTTTTAATCTTTTGAGGAGCTCAATTTCTTTTAAATTAGTGGCTGTTTATAACATACCTACTTCCTCATTTCCTTTGCCAGTATACAATTGATGTGCTATTGATTTCCCTTTTTATGCATATTTGTGCAAATATGTGTATGTTTTTTCGTGTGTGTGTATTTTTGTGCATAAGCATGAAATGGAGTCAGTTCACAGTATTGAAAAGGAAATGCTCTTAAACAATATTATACCCATATTCTTTATTTATAGTGTTATTAATTACAGGCTTATCTCAGAGATATTGCAGGTTCATTTTCAGACCACTGCAATAAAGTGAATAATGCAATAAAGGAGTCACACAATTTTCTTTTCATTTCCTAGTGTACATAAAAGTGATGGTTATACAGCCTATTAAGTGTGTAATAGCATTGTGTCTAAAACAATGTACATACCTTAATTAAAAAATATTGTATTGCTAAAAAATGCCTACCATCCTCTGACCCTCAGTGAATCATAATATTTTTGCTGGTGGAGGATCTTGCCTCAATGTTGATGGCTGCTGACTGATCAGGGTGGTGGTTGATGAAGGTTGGGATGGCTGTGGCAATTTCTTAAAATAAGAAACAGTGAGGTTTCCTGTATCGATTGAGTATTCCTTTCATGAACAATTTCTCTGTAGCATGCAATGCTATTTGATAGTATTTTACCCAAAGTAGAACTTCTTCCAAATTGGCATCAGTCCTCTCAAATCCTGCTGCTGCCCTATCAACTAAGTCAATGTAGTACTCTAAATCCTTTGTTGTCATTTCAACAATCTTCACATCATCTTCATCAGAAGATTCCACCTCAAGAAACCACTTTCTTTGCTCATCCATAAGAAGCAATGCCTTACTCATTAAAGTTTTGTCATGAGATTGCAGCAATTCAGCCACATAATTCAGACTCCACTTTTAATTCTAGTTATCTTGCTATTTCCACCACTTCTGTAGTTATGTCCTCCACTGAAGACTTGAACCCCTCAGGATCATCCATGAGAGTTGGAATCAACTTCTTCCAAACTATTGATAATGTTGATATTTTGACCTCTTCCTATGAATCACAAATGTTCTTAATGGCATCTAGAATGCTGAATTCCTTCCCGAAGGAATTTACTTTGTCCAAATTCATCAGAGGAATCACTATCTATGGCAGCTGTAGCCTCACAAACTATATTTCTTAAATAATAAAACTTGAAAGTCAAAATTGCTCTTTGATTGCTGGGATGCAAACTGGATATTGTGTTAGCATGTCTGAAAATAATGTTAACGTTGTTGTACATCTCCATCAGAGCTTTAGGGTGACCAGGTGCATTGTTGATGAGCAGTAATATTTTGAAAGTAATCTTTTTTTCTGCACAGTAGGCTTATGATACTCAGTAAACCATATTGTAAACAGATGTGCTGTCACCCAGGCTTTGTTTTTTCCATTTATTGCGAACAAGGAGAGTAGATTTAGCATAATTCTTAAGGGCCCTTAGGATTTTCAAAATGGTAAATGAGCATTGGATTCAACTTAATGTCACCAGCTACATTAGCTCCTAACAAGAGAGTCAGCCTATCCTTTGAAGCTTTGAAGCCGGACATTGACTTCTCCTCTCTAGCTATGAAAGTTTTAGATGACATCTTCTTCCAATGTAAGGCTGTTTCATTTACATTGAAAATCTTATTTAGTGTAGCCACCCTCATGAATTACCTTATCTAGATCTACTGGATAACTTGCTGCAACTTCTACATCAGCACTTTTTGCTTCAACTTGGACTTTTACTTTACAAGATGGCTTCTTTCCTTAAACCTTATGAACCAGCCTTGGCTAGCTTCATACTTTTCTTATGCAGCATCCTCACCTCTCTTTGACTTCATAGAATTGAAGAGAGTTAGAGCCTTGCTCTGGATTAAGCTTTGGCTTAAGGGAGTGTTGTAGCTGGCTTGATTTTTCTATCCTGACCACTAAAACTTTCTCCATATCAGCAATAAGTCTGCTATGCTTTCTCATCATTCATGTTTTCACTGGAGTAACACTTTTAATTTCCTTCAAGAACTTGTACTTTGAATTTACAACTTGCTTAACCTTTTGATGCAAAAGATCTAGTTTGCAGCTTATCTTACCTTTCAATGTGCATTCTTCACTAAGCTTAATCATTTCTAGCTTTTGGTTTAAAGTGAGAGATATCTGACTCTTCCATTCACTTGAACACTTAGAGGCCTATTAATTGGCCTAATTTCAACATTGTTGTGTCTCATGGAATAGGGAGGCCTGAGGAGAGGGTGAATGGCCCATAGGTGGAGCAGTTAGAGCACACAGCATTTGTTGATTAAGTTCACTATCTTATATGGTGTGTGGCTCGTGGGACCCCAATACAATTATAATAGTAACATCAAAGATCATTGATCATGGATCACCATAACAAATATAATAACAATGAAAAGTTTGAAATATTGTGAGAACTAACAAAATGTGACACAGAGACATGAAGTGAGCAAATGCTATTGGAAAAATCCTGCTGATAGACTTGCTCAACACAGGGTTGCCACAAAACTTCAATTTGTAAAAAATGCAATATTGACAGTGATGTCAGAATCATGGTGGAGTGAATTGTTCCCTTTGTCTCTCCCCTCTAAGTTACAACCAATAGGACATCCATAGACCAACAAAGGACTCTGCACAGCACACCAGAATGCCTGAGAGAGCCATACACCTATACTTCTGAAGGTCATTTAACTGGATCTCCTGGAGATGGTGGAACTAGGGGAGCAGTGAGGACAGCTCCAAGACAGAGATTACAGAAACTGTTGCCATGCCTGAGACCAGAGACCCCAGGGACTGAGGTAATGCCCATGAACAGAGACCCCTGGAATCAAGGCAGCCCACACTACCAGAGGTGCCAGGAATCAATGCTTGGCCTATGACCAGATTCCTTGGGAACTGGAATGATACCTGTTACCCAGGCCCCTCTTCTTCCCCGAGTGGCAGTACCTTCAACCCTGGCCCTCTCAGTAACAGGGGCTATGTCCAAGACCCTGATTCCCCAGCAGTAGTGGAAGTAGTTTTGACTTGAGGTTCCAGGGATCATGCTGGTGCCAGAGACCAGAGGCTGCAGGAACCACAGTGGCACTCATGATTCTGCCCATCCCCTTCCCCCAGCAGTGATTGGTTGCACAAGTGGCCTTAGGCTTTAGGAACCACAGTGGTACTGGTGACACAGCTCCTGTTGGTGGCTCAAAACTGGCCCTGAGAGCAGCACAGAATGCGTACAATACACCATACAAGGGCCCCCCTTCAGGGTGAAAGTTTCTGTGACCTGAGGTTCCAGGATCCATGCAGGTGCTGGAAACCAGAGGCTTCAGGAAACCACCTGCCCTTGTGACCCCAATACCACTCCCCTCATGGCAATGGTAGTGTCACCTATGACCTTGGCTCACCTGGCAGCAGTGGTGACACTTGTGAGCCCAGTGCCCCTGGCAGTAGCATTGCCAGCAATCCCAGATACCCCAACAGTAGCAGCACAGGTGGCACACATGGCAGCTGAGCCCAAGCCAGTGGAAAGCCTACAGAGAGCCAGGGAACAGTGACAGAAGTGCGAATGACTCTGGTTTCCCCCAGCTGCAGGAGTGTCCACAACTTCAGCCTCCCATCCATAGCAGCAGTGCCTGCAGATCCAACAAACCCAGATGTGTCTGGGGTGCCTGTGACCCTGGCTCCCACCTCACTCTTCCTCACTGCAGTGGGGGGAACTCCTGACACAGGTGACCCCTGAAAAGGCAGAGGTGCTCACCAGACTGGTGACCCTGGTGGCAACACCCATGACTGTAGAAACATTGTAAGAAAGAAGGCACCAGCAACCTCAAAGGCAGAACCAGCACATCCTGGGCACTGATGAAACCTTTGACAGAGAGAGTGGAGTGTGGAAAATACAGGCTCTCAAATACAACCAGAAGCAGCTCAGAATCAAAGTAAACACAGCTTTATCCAAATTAGAAGGGTGTTTGCTAATGCAAATGTGTCAGCATAGGAACAACTCACCAAGCACTATGAAGAACTATAGTAACATGGTATCACGAAAAGAAGACGACAATTCTTCAGAAACCAAACTTGAAGTCACAGAAGATTAGAGTCTATCTGAAAGTGAATTCAAAATAGCTGTAATTGATATCTTTAAAGATATCAGAGAAGACACAAAGAAATGGAAACATATTCTGTGCTCATGGATTGGAAGAATTAATGTTAAAATGTCCATACTTCCTCAAGCAATCTACAGATTCAATGCAAGCCTTATCAAAGTCCTAATACATTTTTTACAGAAATAGAGCAAAGAATCCTAAAATTTATATGGAAAAACAAAAGACACCTAATAGCCACAGGAATCTTGAGAGAAAAAAAGAACGGAGGTATCACGTTCCCTGATTTCAAAATATACTATGAGGATATAGTAATCAAAACAGCATGGTACTAGCACAAAAACAGACACACAGATCAATGGAACAGAACTGAGCACCCAGAACTTAACTTATACATCTCTGACCAGCTAATTTTCCAGAAGGGCACGAGAAACATACAATGAAGAAAGGAATGGTGTTGGGAAAACTGGACAGTCACATGCAAAATAATGAAACTAGACTATTATCTTACACCAAAACAAAACAAAAAACCCTCAAAAATATTAAAGACATGAATGTGAGACCTGAAACCATAAAACTTCTAGAAGAAAATATAGGCAGTATGCTCTTTGACATCAGTCTTAGCAGCATCTTTTTGACTACTATGTCTCACCAGGCAAGGGAAATAAAATAAAAAATAAACAAATGGGTTTACACCAAACTAAAAAGCTTCTGCACAGCAAAGGAAACCATCAACAAAAAGAAATGACAACCTAATAATTGGGAGAAGACATTTGCAAACAGTATATCTGATAAGGGCTTAATATCCAAAATACATAAAGAACACATATCTCAAACAACAAACAAAAACAAACAAAAAGTCCAATTTAAAAATGGGCCAAAGATCTGAGCAGTTTTCCAAAGAAAATATACAGACTGCCAATAGGCACAAGAAAAGATGTTCAATGTCAATAATTATTAAGGAAATGCAAATCAAAATCACAATGAGGTATCACCGCATACCCTTCACAATGGCTATAGCTAATAAGACAAGAAATAAGTGTTTGAGAAGATGTAGAGAAAAGGGAATTCTCATACTTTGCAGGTGGGAATGTAAACTGTAGCAGCCACTATGGGAAACAGTATGGAGATTACTCAAAAATTAAGAATAGAACTACCATATGATCCAGCTATCCAACTTCTGGGTATTTATCTAAGAACATGAAAACATGAATGAGTAAAGATACATGCACCCCTATGTTCATTGCAGCATTATTCACAATAGCCAAGACTTGGAAACAACCTAAATGCCATTAACGGATGAATAGATAGAGAAGATGTGGCATATATATACAATGAAATACTACTCAGCCATTAAAAAGGTGAAATCTTACCATTTGTGACAACATGGATAAAACTTGAGGGTATTATGCTAAATGAAATAACTCAGATGGAGAAATACAATTACTGTATGAGTTCACTCATATGTGGAAGATAAACAAACAAAGAAACATATATATACAGAGAATGGATCACTGGTTACCAGAGGGGTAAATGTGGAGGGAGGAGAAAAGAGGTAAAGGGGCACATGTGTATGGTGACGGATGACAGCTAGACATTGGTGGTGAATATGATGGAGTCTATACAGAAGTCAAAATATAATGACATATGCCTGATATTTTTATAATGTTATAAACCAATGTTAACTCAATTAAAAAATGCTATATCTATGATGTGAAATAAAGCAAGTAAAACAGAACAAGGTAGGCCTACACTCATATAGATTCTTGGAAGGAAGCCACACAGTAGGATTTTAACTCCTTTAATTCTTTACTGTTCTAGTTCTATGGAAACATCTGTGTTTATTCCAGGCAGATTTTTTTGATAATTATTTTAATTAGTCATTAGTATGTTATTTCTCTGACTATGCATAGTAAGAGAAAGCTTGTTATAATTAGAATGACTTTATTTTTTTTCTCTTTCAGTTCTGTAATAACTTATACCTGACTTTAACCTTTGCCAGAATTTCCCAACCTCTCTCCCTAAATTACTCTTTAAACAATGGAGGTTAAGAATCACTGTGATTCATAGGTTTGGTATTACTATTTGGAATTTCTATGAAATAGAAGATCCCTAATCATAATCGAGAAATATTCTTGTATAGTGACTTGAGTTACCATATTTCTGGCTTATTTATGTATGACACATTTTGCCATGAAATCATATTACTGCTGTCCCAGTAGAATGTGCTATTGGTAACTGGCTGTGAGGGTCCCTCATCATCACTTCATTGAGTCCCCCAGGGAGTGTCTGCCCCACAGTGGGAGAGGTATAGCAGGGCTTTCTGTAGCAGAGATCAGGTCACCTCCTGAGGAGCTCATGTCAAAGTATATAAGGCTCCTTGTGAATCTGTGTTTGCCTGGAATTGTTTCAGAATTATTCTGACTTTTTGCCAATTTAAAAATATATATTGCTTTTTGTAGTAGAATAATTCTTCCTTGCTCAGTGTACTGTCTCACCAAATAAATAAATAAATAAATGTAGAGGAGACAAAACTTTTCTGAATATCTCATCAAAACTGCATATTCATTTTTTTTTATCTTTCTGTTTTAAATTCATTATTGCTCTTTTCTCTCTGGAAAATTATGACTTAATCCTTCCAACATAAAGAGTATACTATCCCATGCTAATCATTGTTGTAAAGCTTCTTTTCAAAGATGTTTTTTACAGAATAAAGAAAAGAGGAACGATTTCCAAACTTTACCTTGCAGATTCAACCTTGTCCAGAGAATTCTTCAAAAGTGTAAATCCACCCTGATGACATTAGTTTCATATGAAGGTCACTGTACTACCCTATGACTAATACTATGCATCCTGGTAATCTGTGGGAGTCCAGTAACCTGTTTACCTCTTTATTCAGCCTCTTCCCACTAGCCTAAACCTAAAATTCTTGGCAACTCTCATTATTACTCTTCCTGATTTACTTGTTGCAACTTCCTATCTTCCCAGCTCTTCCTCCTATTACTGCACATCCTTCAGGTCTCATTTCATCATCAAAGACTCTGAGATCCCACAGGATGTTCTCTAGCATTGTGAGCTTTCCTTTTTGTAATACCGTTCATGCAACTTTTATTACTTATTTATATTCTACTTTTCTAAGTTGAATGTTAGGTGTGTATGGGTGGAAATCACTTCTACAGTTTTTCTGCATATCCAGTACTATCTGTGGACTATGCTAAGAATATTCATCGAATGCATGCCTGATACTTTCTAGTGTTGAATATTGAGGCCTTAATTTAACTGACCTTATTCCCAATGTCCTCTAGGTGCAATACTTTATTCTGTAATGATAATAAAATTCAGATAATTGCAATGGTATGGAAATATTTAAGCTTCTAATTGGCAGGTCACTTTATTTAGTTTCCCATATCTCTCTTGCTGTCATTAAATATTCTAAATAAAGAATACAGATACTTTCTTACTGAAAATGCCAAGTAAATTAAGCAAAACAAACAGGAACAGGTCACCTTAAGCAGGGGTCTGGCAGGTTTGCAGTGGAGTCCTCCAACAAATTCAAAATGTGGTAAGAGTGGGCGAGGAAATTCAAAATCCCAGTACGTCCGAATGAGCCATATTTCAGCTTTCCCCATTAACTCAGATAATGTAGTGGGTCTTCCTGAAGGGAAAAAAGCAAGCAAAGGTAGAAGAAATGAGAATATTGTAATGTGAATATACCAGGTAATTTTCTGAAAGAATCTTGGAATGATGTATCCAAAGATGTTTAAAAGTGTCGGTGGTTTGAAAATGGAAACTTGTATATGTGTGTCTGTGCACATATATATGTGTGTGTGTGTGTGTGTGTATATATATACACATAAAGGTTTATATACGTGTGTGTGTATATACACACACACACACACACATATATATATATATATATATACACATGTTTATATATGTTGTTCATATAGAGACAAAAAGTGTAATAGACTTTTATCTCTAAAGCCACATCAGGATATTCAGAATCATAAACAATTATCAAACCTAAGCCACTAAAGAATTAAACATGTCTTTGTTTACTCTGTAAAGCTGCAAAGTAACAAATGCAATTGTAAACAATGATTTCAACTGCTTAATCAATTAACCCTACAATAGCCAGGAAAACAAATTTCCCTAGAGTACTCAGTCTAGTTTCTACAGTTTAGTAAGCTGTTCAGTTGATACTAGATTTTCCAGGTAAACTGTGAATTTTCTGAGAGTATGGCTGCTCTGACACTATGTTCAATTTAGGAGCTTAATAATATATGTGTATTAAATAACTGTATTTGCAAAAGACATCTGGAAAATTGTCTCAAAGTATGGAAATACATGTGCTCATCTTTAATTTTGGCTCATTTTTTCTTCAATGGAGAGACACAGTTTTCAAAAATATAGACTAATACTAGGTATGTCCAATCTTCAATAAGATTTTAGGCCTTTAAAATAGATGGTTGTAAGTACTTAGTGAAAGAATGTATAATCATTAAGAACACAAATTATAGATTCCTGTGGCTGAGATAGAGCCACTATAGCTCTCAATTGTGAAGGATTCCTTCAGGTAATATGAAAAAAATAGTTTAGTTGTTAAATGAATCTAAAGTATACAAAAGGAACCAATTTCCTCAATGATCCATAGACAGGTGTGTTAGATGTATGTAATTCCTCAATACACATCTCCTTTTATCAAAGTATTTAGAGAAATTTCTAATGCCTTTTATTAAAAATTAAAAAATATATAGTGTAATTGATATGTCAGATGAATAAGCAGAGCACAGAGGATTTTTAGGGCAGTGAAACTACCCTTTTTCATACTATAATGGTGGATAAATGACATTATAAATTTGTCCAAACTCACAGAATGTAGAACACCAAGAGTGAACCCTAATGTAAACTATGGACTTCACATGGTAATGATGTGTCAATATAGTTTCATCACTTGTAACAAATGTACTTCTCTGGTGGTAGATGTTGAGAATAGACGGGGCAATGCACATGAGGGAGAATAAAATATATCTCTACTCAATATTGCTGTGGACCTAAAACTCCTCTATAGAATAAAGCCTATTACAAACAAACAAACAAACAAGAATGGGTATATGATTGCTTAAAGAACTCCTAATTGCTTTAATTTGTGGTTTTGGACTTCCTGGAGTGTCCTGTACTAGTAATGAACTGCTGGGTTCTAACTGACTCCATAATTTAAGCATTTCCTTAATAATCATGACATTGAGAGATGATTTTATGTTTTCATTTCATCCTTTCACTTACAAAAGACAATTACAAGCTCATCTTCCAAGGCACTAGGAAAATTAAGACATCAAGCTACTAAAAACATGATTTACCTAGTACTTCCGTGTAAAACTGATTCCACTTCTTATTAAATGTTTGGAACCAAAAGTCAAAATAAAACACATATATCATATTTTTTACTCTCTGCATGAATGTCATTTGGTCACTTAATTCTGACAGAACAACAGGTACGTAGGATGGAGGGAATGGAAGTCCTCCACTGTACTTTTCAATTTCAAAACCAGGAGAGAAGCGGAGACTGTACACTAAAGGTATTTTCAGTAGCTCAGCCAGCAGCTCACCACATGGTCCAAAGGCATCTGCGAGAATGACATCAAACCTTGATTCTTGCAGTTTTCTTATAAGTTTCTTGTTCGAAACTACATCTTTACAGAGCTTTTCAATACAACCAGAAACTTCCCAAAGGATTTTTTGCAATAGTGAAAAATATGTCCAAAAGGTATCTTTTGGTTGATCATATGTCAATATATTGATCAGTCGCATTAGTAAAACTGCAAAGTCATCTTTAGTTAAAGATGTAGGATAAGTTTCAAATTTAATAGTAGATGGTTCCTTCGGATCAACAAGAATGGAAGCTGAAGATGTCAGAACACTCACTTCATGACCTCTCTGGACAAGTTCATCCAGGATTGCCTTCATATTGATCCAATGGCTATATTCTGTGGGCCACACCAGCACCTTTCCACCACTCCCAGGGCTAAAGTAACAACTCAGCTCTAGCAGCAGGAGAACTGATATCCATTTCATAGACATCATTGTGGAAAGCAACATTTCTTTTCAAATTGCTGTTCCCTTTCACCATTACTCTTGTTCATATCCAAGGAGAAATCAATCAGAAAGTTAAAATATAACTCTTCCGTGTCAAAGTAAATACATTATATGAACAGAGTATTTTTATGACAAGTGGAAAAAATTAAAGGTAGGTGACCTCTAGTTTATACAAATGTGTTTAATGTCTGTTTTATGATTATGAGTGCTATCATTCAGCTATTAGTCAATGATCTTGCATGTGCAAGTCACCTGTGTTATGTAACATAGTTTAGAAAATCATAAGAAACAGTGGCAATTGAGAAGCGACTGTGTCTGCCATCTCCTTGACTCAAGAAGTATAGCTAAAGCTATTATACAGAGAATCATAATTTCTTGTATATGATGATTAAAGAGATTTTTTTAAATAAAAACTTTTGATATGTATTTACATACCATACAATTGCAAAATTTAAAGTGCAGAATTCAGGGGCCGCCCGGTGGCGCAGCGGTTTAGTCCGCGCTTGGCAGCCCGGGGTTCGCTGGTTCGGATCCCGGGCGCCCGCCGACGCACTGCCTGTCAGCCATGCCGTGGCGGCGTCCCATATAAAGTGGAGGAAGATGGGCACGATGTTAGCCCAGGGCCAGTCTTCCTCAGCAAAAAGGGGAGGATTGGCGACGGATGTTAGCTCAGGGCTGGTCTTCCCCACAAAAAAAAAAAATAAATAAATAAAGTGCAGAATTCAGTGTTTCATAGTATGTTTACAAAATTTTGCAACCACCATGGTGATCAATTTAGCAGCATTTTCATCACTCCCAAAAGAAACCTTTCCCCTTTAGGTGGAAGTCCCTAATATCTGTGTGTCTCAAGCCCTAGCTAAGTATTAATCTAGTTTCTGTGTCTATAGATGTGCCTATTCTGAGCATTTCCATAAATAGAATCATGCAATATGTGAACTTTTATGAGTGGTCTCTGTTTCATTTAGCATACATTTTAGAGGTTCATTCATGTTGTAGCATGTATCAGGGTTTATTACTTTCTATTGCCAAATAACATTCCAAGTATGGCTATACCACTTTTTGTTTATTCATGCATCAGTTGGTCGACATTAGTTATTTTTCAATTTTTGGCTATTATGAATAATGTTGTTTATTAAAATTCATGTAAAAGAATTGTTGTGGACTTGTTTCCCTTTCCTTTTCATATACACCTAGAAGTGGAATTGTGGAGTCATATAGTAAGTCTATGTTTGACCCATGAGGATTTGGCATACTATTTTCCAAGGTGGATGCATCATTTCTCACTTCCTCCAGCAATGTATGATGGTTCCAGTTTTACATATCCTTGCCATCACTTGTTATTATTTGTCTCCTTGGTTTTAGCCATGCCTATGGGAGTGAATTCATATCTCATTTTTGTCAAACTTTGAAAACGGAAACCAGTTTAAGGGACAAAGTGTTTAGTTAGAATTAAAGAATTGCAATATGAGAAGCCCAGATTCAGGTAGAAACCCAAATAATGTCCCAATTATAGGGTGAACAATAGAGGTTTTTAAGAGAAAAGGAAGGAGATAATTACATGAGATGAAAGAGGAAAGAAAAGAAATTTTGATATTAACAAGCTAAGCTACTCTTGGTTATACATTGATTAGCAATTAATTCTATTTTCAGAAAGTCCACATCTGTCAGTCCTTGTAATCAGGATGTCCATTTTCCTTCTAACTTCTCAAACAATTGCTTATAAAACTATTGCTATTTTGGCCCAGTCCAAAAGCTTAGCCTAGTCCAAGTTTTATGCAACAAGAAGAGCAAGACAGTACCTCTGAAATGGTCACTCCAGTTGTATTTTAAAGTGGATCCATTTATATCAATTTTCATATTTTCCTCTTTTGATGAAGATCTTTCTCTGAAAAAAAATCACTGATCAACCATTTGAAATCATTGCTGATTGACTATTGGAAATCATCATTTGTACCCCCTCACCAGGAAGGCTCATTTCTGGTATGTCATGTCCTATGTAGGAGGGAACATGGTTTCCTCAGGAGCATTTAGGCCACATTTGAGCAGAAAGAACACCAGAGCAGAGGAAGGCTTCTCATCAAGTTTTATGAAATAAACTAATTAATTAAAGTTTCCTTAATTGGCCAAATAAGTATTAGAATTTCATTTAAAATGTTGGAGTACCATGATTTGCATGGCATTTTTTATAGCATTGTGAAAAGCAGTAGAATCAGAGTCTTTAATAATAACAATTCTTAGAATCACAAGAAAGACTCTAATATGAATTGGAGAATAGTTCTAAACCATGATAGTATACCTGAGGCTAGCCAACTAAACAGGTCAAAAAAATTTTGAGTCTTCTGTTTATTAAAAAAATTGGCCTTAAGTAAAGTTCATGCTGAAGCAAAACATTTTGGGAGGCAAAATTTTGCTTCACCGTAGTCCTGCCTTTAAAACTTCCCAATGAGTTTCACATTCCAGAAGTTGAGTTGGCACATTGTTCCATTTCATTGAACCAGTCTCTTAGACCCAACAATAGATGAGTTTAGTTAAATATACTTCTGGAGGTGGTGATGCAGATGGGTTCCCAAATTAAGCCTATGTTGCATATTCTAGCAATCAGGTTTTTAATAAGAGATATGTCTATGGAAACAAAGAAAAAACAAAATTAATGGTTGGAGCAAAATATAAACCAGTTTCTGACCTATGAGATAGCCAGTCAAGAATATTTCTAGATTTCAGAGTTAAAGCATCTTTTGTAGTTTGAAATGCCTCTAATTACATCATTGGTGTTCAGGTAAACTCTCTGAGTGGCTCATACAGCAGAAGACATGGAGAGTGTCTAACATGGGCTATTGTGATGATTTCTCTGAAGTTCATATCAAGTCATCTAGCTTCAAGTCACAGGCTTCAGGAAGAAGAGCAGTTTGAGTTCTCAATGATTCCAAGTCAAAAGTGGGAGAAAAATTGGAAAAATTAGTTTTAAGGGTTGTAGCCAATTATTTGAGGAAATTAGAGAAATTCAGAATCCAGCTCAGTTTAGAGGTAGAAAATAAAATCTTAAAGACAATGAACAGCACTAAAATCTAATATCCACCATGGTGTATTACTGAAATATAATTTTTCTAACATCACCCTCATTTTTACCAAAGGTAGAAAAATTGACTCATTTGTTTGCAAAATAAGTCTAGTTTCAACAAAGTCTCAGTTATTTACATAAGTACAAGAAAATTAGTGATTGATCTCATAGGGCATTTTAAATCTACTTTGCTGGAAATTTTCATAAGAAATCTCTGAATTGAACTTTTAAATGCCTCTCAAGCCTGAGAAGCCAAGCTAAGCACTTGCTATCAGACTTGCCTGCGATACCTGTAGGCTTGGGTGAATTCCTCTCTTCTCGAGGTCCCCCAAATATTCTGAGTTTCTTACACCTGCCAGGAAGTGACCTTCCTTAGTTACCTGGGAAGGCTGCTGGAAACCCTGTAAGCAAGGTACCAGGCTGTTGTCATTTTTTCCCCCAAAGTGTTTTATTGGATCCATAAAGTCAATCTAATTTCTTAAAGCTGTCTTGTCATATCTCAGTCTATGCATGTTTCTTTCAATAATGCCATTCCAGTTAAAGCCTTGTTAATATAACCAATGTTTCCAATGGTGTCCTGTTCTGAAGAGAATAGATTCTTATTGAACTTTTGTAAATAAATACATTATCATGAAAATGAGAATACTCACTGATAGTTTCTGAATTCTTGATGGATCAGATGAGGAAAAAAAGTCAACGTTTCATCGTTGTTCACTAAGGTAAATCCTACCAAATTGTCGATAGCTTGAGAGAAAATTCTTTAAGACTGGAAAAATATTAAAGAATCAGGAATATTTTAAGCACAAAGACCTAAAAATTACAATCATCCTCATCAGTTCATTCAGTCCCATGTTGTTTATTCTTGTTCTGCTTGAATACAGTTTTTCCATTAGTTTTCTTCACCTTTCCTGATGATTGAGGGTTATAAGGACAGTGATAATTCCAAGAAGTTTGCAAGATTTTTGTTAAGGCTCATATGATTTGCCTAACAAAGTGGATACCTTGATTACTGGAAATTGTGGAAGGTATGTCCCAGTAAAAAAACACTTTCTCTAACAGTTTCTTTGCCATTGTGAGGGGATCAGCCTTGTGGCAAGGGAAGGCTTCAACTCACACAGAAAACATACATACAATAGCAAGAACATATTGATAAGCCATACTAGGTAGAAGTTGAATGAAGTCCCATTGCAGATGCTGAAATGATCCAGAGGGAGGAGGTCTGAAGCCTCTGGGAACAAAAATAATTTTTTCTGTGGTGGGTGAAGGAATGCAAAGACCAAAAAATGGGATTTTGCCAGGGAGTCTGGAAGAACTAAGTGTCTGTCTTGGGTTTTCCATAGCCTAACTGTTTGTTTCATTTATAGCCATTGTTTACCCATCCTAATTTCTCTGATTCAGGAGCAGACTGTTGCCACGTTACAAAGACATCAGGATGACAAAAGTCTGGCAGTGAGGACCTATTCTTCACAGCATCACAATTTATTTTCTCTGCATGTGTCACAATCTTTATAGATTCTATTGATAATGCTTTTGCATGAAAGTCAACGAGGGTATTTTCCTGATACTCACATTCAGTCTTTTTAGTGTGAAACTCAATTTTGATGACAAATAAAATTTCATACTGGGACATATCAGATTTCTAGGAATTTCACACAATTTCTAGAAGCTTGTATACTATGAGAACACCACACAAAGAAGGCTTAGTAGTCCTTTTTATTTGACAATGCTTCCCATGCAATTTAAAATACCAAGTAAGCATAATTAGTTTAATAAATCCTTTGGAATGTTCTAGATCCTCTGGAAAAATCCCAAAGTTTCTTCCAGGCAAAAAGATTTTATCATTATGAAACTTAATACTGAATTATCCATTAGCAAAACTTAGTTCTTAGACTCAGTTTTTTCTAAGTAAAGACCAGATAAAGCAGATAAAATTATTTTGATAAAACATAAAATCTTTGTTTTCTTTTATTATTTTCTCTTATTGGGTGCAGACAAAATTGTCCAAGAAACCTTTGTCCTTTTATCAGACAAAAAATTTAAGGTTTATTTTATATAAATACACTTACTGACTTTAAAGCCAGTTTCCAAAACCCTTATAATAACAAAGCCATCTTTAACCAACTTGACTACACAAGGTAAAATTCTTTCTCCCTTCTCTTCTTCATATATACATTTAGCTTGTCCTTCATTCCCATTCTGAAATGAAATTACTCTTATTTCCCTTAACAAAAACGCATCTTAACCTTAGCATTTTTAACCTTTTAAAACCTTAATTTATAGTGATAAATAAGGAATTAAACAATTATGATATGTCTTTCATATTAGCATTCTCTGGATTAGTAGATTTATAAACCTGTTTTACCATTGCTAGAAATATGTGCTTTTTCACAGAAAATTTCTCAGCATGGCATAAAACATGTTTATTAATAGACTCAAATATCTTTATTCCTTCTGCAATAGGAAGTGAAGGGGAGAAAGAGCATTTTCTACCCACCCCTTTCTGGCTGGGCTACAAATTAAATTGACATGAGGCTGAACAGAAAGAGAAAATCAAATAAAGCTTTTTAACATGTATACATGGGAGACACCCAGGGAAACTGAGTGTTTCTTGACAGAATGGTGGAGGTTCTCCTCTTAAGTAGACAAATGAGGATATTGGGGGTTGGATCAGTTATGGGAGATTACACAAAATGCACAGTTAGGTTATTATCCAGATTTAAGACCTCACCTTCCACACTGACAAGTTTCTAGAGATGAGGTTATCCACCTCTCTTCCCAGTACAGAGAAGGAGATACCTTTACAAATGGAGATTTCCCTTACAAATGTAAATGTTTGGTAAACAGAACTTTGATAACAATGGGTGTAGCAAAGACCCTCTCAGCCTATTGATACCCAGAGTTATCCAAGGTGATGGCCCATCCCAGGGACAGGCCTTCCATCCCAAATCCCTTTAGACATTCGGGGGGGGGGGGTGTGAAGGTCAAAGCCTCCTTCAGAGAAAATAGACATTTTGAGGTGGCCAATTCTGATCCCCACAGAGCCAAAAAATAGATTAACCTGTGTTTAGTAATTAATGTTTCACTATTTTGCATATTTGGAAATGATCTAGGTGTTCAAGGAATTTCCATCATTTAAGTTAACTTAGCAAAATTCTAAAGTTTCAAGTTACAAACAGATTTTGGGAAACTATTTTTTTTCTTTTGTGAAGAAGACTAGCCCTGAGCTAACATCTGTGGCCAATCCTCCTCTTTTGTGCTGAGGAAGGCTGACCCTGGCCAACACCTATGCCCACCTTCCTCCACTTTATATGTGATGCCACTACAGCATTGCTTGACAAGTGGTGCATCTGTTCATGCCTGGGATCCAAATCTGCAAATGCCAGGCTGCAGAAGCAGAGCATGCGAACTTAACTGTACACCACTGGGCCAGCCCTGGGAAACTATTTTTTCAGTACACATACCATATAACTATAGCTAAAGAGTTCACCTAAAGACTTTTTATTTTACATACAGCTATCCAAGTCATATGCTTCCAACAAGTATGTTTAGATTACCCACAGAAACTTCATGAGACATTAGACAAAATAAGTCATCATTCTGTTATTTATTTCCTTTGCTGACAAATTTTATAACAGAGATAACATGAATATGACTAGTAAACCCAGGAAGAATGAAAGTTGTTTATCTGCATTCTATTCAATGTTGATAATTAAATACATGTCTGTTTTAATTAAATCAATGAACTTAAGCTATCCTTTACTTACTAAAGTTTAATCCTAGATCATGTAAATTTGAAAAACATTTGGGTTAATTTCTACACTCCTGAGAGTTTCAGAATTCTCAGTCCTTATGTTGCTGGCATCCTGGATTCTTATTGTCCCCCAGGATATATCAAGAGAGACAATGAGCAAGAGTGAGATGATAGAACATTTATTAGCTTGTGCACAAGGGAGTCAATCATGAAAAGAGAAGAAGAGAGAGAGGTGAGTGAATCCCCAAATACTCACACACTGAGGTTTTTATCAAGATGGGGCAGAGGATGGGTCTTCTGTCATAGCATGTAGAGGTGGGGTTGTGTTTGGGCTTGTGCTGTCTTGTAGCATGCTACTACATGCAATGCATATATCGTTAGCATGCTGGCTCTCCACCCTTGAGTATGATTTTTAATATGGTAATGGGGCTAAGGATAGCTTCAGTGAATGCCCGGTGCCAGGGCACATGAATAAGCCTGGGAGAGTCCAGAGGCTGTGGAATGTGGGTCTTGGTGGCCTCTATCTGATTGTCTTAGCTTGTCAATTAGTTAGGGAGTCTATCCTGTTAGGCCAGGGGCTTTGCAGATGATCCTATCTCCTTAGGCTGGTTCCTGTCTCACATACAAGTGTTTAACCTTTAAACCAACTGAATAGTGCTCTTTTATAAATCAATTTTAGCAACATCATCTAGAGGTAGAAAGGTGTAACACATTTACAACACACATATATGTAGACATACATACAGACAGACCCAAAGCTATAGTTATTTAAAATAAATGCCATGAATTAGATACTGTAATACAAAACTCATGAGTTATGAAAGAATAGTTGGATCTAAATTTTGTTTTGACAGTTGGAATAGGGTAAATTTACCTGCTCAGATGGCAAAAACTTTTTTACTAATATTTGCCAGAAGACTTTTAAGATTTGTATTTGCCCTTGACTAGTAATTTTATGAAGGCTGTGGCAAGGGGGTGTCTATGGCAGCTTGGAATTTAAAAAGCCCTCTTCCTTCCTTTATTTATTTTTTCTTCAGTCTTAAGAATTGGTGATGGTCTACATTAAGAGGTATCAAGAAGAGATCTGGTAAAATTTGTACATCCCAAAGGCACAGGGAAAGAATGTAAATTCCTCCAAGAAGGACTTTGAATTCTTAAGGGCAGAATAATCATAAGCCTTTTGAGATAAATTGTAGAGGTTTTGGAATTGATGAAGATGAATAGGTGGAATTTGAGTTACCACTAGAGCTGCTTTGCCAGTTTGCAAAGATTTGTAAGATGCAAATTAAATGACAGTATAGGTTGTTCTATCCATCAAACTACATTATCCTTTATTTTCTTCTTTTCCTGAGTAAACAGTTTTATTTTAACTTAGGGGGGAAGTCCTAAAAAAAATTCCCAACAGGCTCTAAATATCAGCTTCCAACTTAGGACAAATTTCTGATTATAAAATTCTTTCAAATGTCTTGTCAGGTTTTAGCCAGGACAAACAGTAAATATTTCTGGCAACATTAACCAATTCCATTAATTTCTAACTTTAGTTCCACCTTGGCTGTTTAAGGGAATAATGTAGTAGTTTACCAAAAAATTTCTCAGAATTTCATCAATTCTGGGAGGGTCCCATATGGGGGATATGGGGGTGTCTGTAAGGTCATTAGCTTGGCAGACTTTTGTTTATGATTGTAGTCTTTTCTTTTAGATACCTCATATCTTTAATTTTCATTAGCTTTTTTGCAACAAAATTTTCAATGAAGCTATTTTGGAATTTTGAAGTATTTTCTTTTAAGGGCTCTTCTTAAGTGATCTTATCTAATTTGAATGTTCCTAATAATGGTCATTATAATTCTAGGTTGTAATTCCCCTGGGGCTGGTAGTAGTTTGGTAGGACCTTAGCTGCAAATGGAGTTTTTTTTTTTTTCCATTTCTGCTCAGCCATATCCAGTTGCAAATGGGGTGCAACTCACATTTCTGTCTGCCCATATTTTGGGAATCCCAACCTGATGGTTTCAAATGCAAGCCCTCAGAACATGAAAGAAGCTTAGTAAAATTTGCTGTTTTCACAAATATTTCTAGCTTCTGGGACCATAGTTCTTAAGCAGGTGTGCTGGAAGGTGACATGCTTAATGCTTTAGAACTTGAAGATCTCGTTCAATTAGTCTGTTCTTAAGTCTGTGCTTCTCAAGTCTACTGTGCAAAAAGACAAGTTTTGGGAGTTCAAAAGAGCCCCAAGTGGCCACTGTAACTTTAAATCATTCTTAGTAATTTTGGTCCATTGAGGTAGAAATTTACAAGAGGAAGGATCACAATTTTTGAACATAAAACTAGCTGAAGTTCCCAAGAAAGGGATTTCTCAGGGATGCTTAGAAGTTAAACATCCCATGTTAAAGAAAATCATACAAGAAAGATAGTAATGAGGGAACCCCTACCAAAGGGAGCCCTTTTAACTTAGTCAGAGTACTTACCAAATAAATAGGGAAACCCTTACAGACAGCAATAGCTATGAGCTGTGGTGAGTTGGCCCAAGTAGGGAAACCATTCCAAGTGACAAAAGCTGTCACCTGGCCTTGAGACAATCATCTCAAGCTGGGCCTCTGCCCACAAATCCCAAAGAAAGGCAGTGACCTCAACCAAGGAGGGAGATTGGAGCCTGAGAGGACTCGTGGTCAGAGATGATGGTCCATGCAAGTGGTGAGTACAAGAGGTTCATGTAGGTACTGTTCCCAGTTCCAGGGGATGCTGGTCCACAAGAGTGAGATCACTTCAAGTCCTGCTTCTGACACCATATGTCAACCTTCAAAACCAGAAACCAGTTTAAGAGGCAATGTGTTTATTTGGGATCAAAGAATTTCAATTTGAGTTGTACAGATTCAGGTAGAAACCCAAATAGTGTCCTAATTACAGAATGAAAGCAAAGGGTTTTTATGAGAAATGGAAGGGGATAATTACATGAGTTGAAAGAGGAAAGAAAAAAAAAAACTCTCTTGGTTTTAACAAGCTGAACTACTCTTGGTTATACATTCATTGATTATTGATTCTATCTTCAGAAAGTCCACAATTAGAAAGTGATTAGAATGCTTGTTTTACTGGCAACTTCTGAAACAACTGCTTGTAAAACAATGGCCATATTGGTCCAGTGCAAGGCTTAAGGAACAAGATGTGCATGTGATTTCCCTGGAATGGCTTCTCCAGCTGTATTTTAAAATGGCTCCACTATGTGAATTTTCACATTCTGGTTTTAAGTTACCTTTCCCAGATACCTAATAATACTAAGCACCATTATTAATGCTTGTTGACAACTTGTATATGTTCCTGGGAGAAAAGTATTTTCAGAACCTTTGGTGGGTTAAAAATTGGGTTTATTGTCTTATTATTGAATTGTAAGATATTTTTTTCATATAACCTGTATAGAAAACACATATGAGATATATGATTTGCAAATGTATTTTCGAATT
Source organism: Tapirus indicus (assembly GCA_031878705.1). Classification (NCBI taxonomy): domain Eukaryota; kingdom Metazoa; phylum Chordata; class Mammalia; order Perissodactyla; family Tapiridae; genus Tapirus; species Tapirus indicus. The sequence goes on from CM062919.1 coordinate 53,040,713, forward strand.
GCAGAGGTTGTCTTTTCACTTTCTTGATAGTATCATTTATAGAGCAAAAGTTTTAAATTTTAATGAAGTCCAATTTCTCTATTTTTAATTTGCTTATGCCCTTAGTGTCGTATCTGAGACACCATTGCCAAATCCAAGATCACAAAGTGTTATCTATATCTGTTTTTCCTTAAGAGTATTATAATTCCAGTTTTACATTTAGGTTTTTGATCTATTTTGAGTAATTATTGCATATGCTTTGAGGTAGGCAGTCCAACTTCATTATTTAAATGTGGATACTCAGCTTTTCCAGAAGCATTTATTTAAAAATTGTTCATTCTGTTGTCAAAAATCAACTGACCGTCCAAGTCTGAGAGTATTTCTGGATTCCAAAATTCATTTTATTGATTTATATACTTATCTCTATACCTGTATCACACTCTCTTGATTATTGTAGTTTGTAGTTGGCTTTGAAATTAGTGTAATTCTTCCACCTTTGTTTTTTTTTTTAAATTGTGTTTGACTATTTTTAGATATCTTGAATATCTTTGTGAACTTTAGGATTAGTTTGTCAATTCATGCAAAGAAGACTCCCGGAATTTTGATATATAGTGTGTTGAATCTGTATATCTGTTTGTAGTGAATTGCCATTACAACATTAAGTATTTATGAATATAAGATGTTTTTCCTTTTATTTAGAAAATTTTAAATATCTTTCCACAATAATATGTAATTTTCACAGTATAAGTTTTGTACTTTCCTTGTTAAATTTATTCCTTAGTGTTTGGTCTTTTGAAGATATTGTAGTGGGATTGTTTTCTTAACTTCATTTTGAATTGTTCATTGCAATTTTGTATTGTATATTTTCTAGTGAATTCCTAAAGATTTTTCTCTATATAAGACCACGTCATCTGTACATTATCATATTTCAGTTTCTGCATATACTACCTTGTGTTCACCACCAATAGTCTAGTTTTTATCTGTCACCATACACATATGCCTCTTTATCCCTTTCTCTCTCCCAACCCCTCCTCCTCTAGGAATCACTAACCTGTTCTTATCTACATGCTATCCTCCACATATGAGTGAAATCTTACAGTATTTGTCTTTCTCTGTCCATTATGCTTAGCATAATACCCTCAAAGTCCATTCATGTTGTCACAAATGGCACAATTTTATCTTTTTCATGGCTGAGTAGCATTCCATTATATATATATATACCACATCTTCTTTATTTATTCATTTGTTGATGGGCACTTGGGTTGCTTCCATGTCTGTTATTTTGAATAATGCTATGATGAACACAGGGATGCATAAATCTCTTTGAATTGTTGGTTTCATGTTCTTTTGATAAATGCTGATTAGTGGCATAGCTGGATCATATGGTAGTTCTTTTTTAACTTTTTGAGAAATCTGCATACTGTTGTCCACAGTGGCTGCACAAATTTGCTTTCCCACCAGCAGTGTATAAGTGTTCTGTTTTCCCCACATCCTCTCTAACACTTATTATTTCTTGTCTTGTTAATTATAACTCTTCTGATGGGTGTGAGGTGACATCTCATTGTAGTTTTGATGTGCATTTCCCTAATAATTAGTGATGTTGAACATCTTTTCCTGTGCCTGTTGGCCATCTATATATCTTCTTTGGAGAAATGTCTGCTCATAGACTCTTCCCATTTTTTGATTGCTTTGTTCAGTTTTGTTGTTGTTGTTGTTGAGTTGTATGGTTCTTTATATATTTTGGATATTAAAACTGTCGAGTATGTGATTTGCAAATATTTTCTCCCAGTTGATGGGTTATCTTTTCATTTTGTTTGTGGTTTCCTTTGCTGTGTTAAGTTTTTTAATCTGATCTAGTGCCATTTGTTTATTTTTTCTTTTGTTGCCCTTGCTTGAGTAGGCTTGGTATTCAAACAGATACTGCTAAGACTGATGTTAAAGAGTGTTCTGCCTATATTTTCTTCAAAGAGTTTTATGGTTTCAGGTTTTACATTGAAATCTTTAATCCATTTTGACTTAATTTTTGTATGGTGTGAGATAATTGAATACTTTCATTCTTTTGCACATGCCTGTTCAGTTTTCCCAGCACCATTTATTGAAGAAACTGTCATTTCTCCATTGTATGTTCTTGGTTCCTTTGTCAAAGATTAGCTGTCCACAGATGTGTGGTTTTATTTCTGTACTCTTGGTTCTGTTCCAGTGATTTCTGTGTCTGTTTTTCTGCCAGTAACATGCTGTTTTGATTACTATAGCTTTGTAGTACAAATTGAATTCAGGGACTGTGATACCTCCAACTTTTTCTTTTTTCTCAAGGTTGCTTTGGCTAATTGGGGTCTTTTGTTATTCTATACAAATTTTAGGATTCTTTGTTCTATTTCCATGGAATAAGTTTCTATTTCTTCATGTCTTCTTTGATTTCTTTCAATAATGTCTTATAGTTTTCAGTTTATAGGTCTTTCACCTCTTTGGTTAAATTTATCCCTTGGTATTTGATTCTTTCTTTGTGATTGTAAATGAGATTGTATTCTTGACTTTACTTTCTGGGAGTTTGTTATTAGTGTATAGAAATGCAACTGCTTTTTGTATGTGGATTTTTTATCCTGCAAGTTATCTTTATTTGTTGATATTTCTAATAGTTTGTTGGTGGATTCTTTAGGGTTTCTATACATAGAATCAGGTCATCCACAAATAAAATTTCACTTCTTCCTTTCCAATTTAGATGCCTTTTATTTCTTATTCTTGCTTAATTCTTCTGGCTAAAACTTCCAGTACTATGTTGAATACATGTGGCAAGAATGGGCATCCTTGTTTTGTTCCTATTCTCAGAGGAGCTGCTTTCAGTTTTTCTCCACTGAGTGTGATGTTGGCTGCTGGTTTGTCATAAATGGCCTTCATCATGTTACAGTACTTTCCTTCTATACTCATTTTATTGAGAGTTTTTATAATAAATGGATGCTGTATCTTGTCAAATGATTTCTCTGAATCCATTGAAATGACCATGTATTTTTATTTTTCATTTTTTCATGTGGTGTGTCACATTGATTTACAGATATTGAACCATCTGTGCATCTCTGGAATAAGTCCTACTTGATTGTGGTGTATGATCCTTTTAATGTATCATTTTATTCAATTTGCTAATATTTTGTTGAGAATTTTTGTACCTATGTTCATCAAGAATGCTGGCCTATAATTTTCTTTTTTTGTGTTGTCCTTGTCTGTTTTTGGTATCAGGGTAATGTTGGCCTCATAGAATGAGTTAGGAAGCTTCCTCTCCTCTTCACATTTTTGGAAAGGTTTGAGGAGGATAGCTATTATGTCTTTAAAAGATTGGTAGAATTCACTGGGGAAGCTATCTGGTCCTATATTTTTGTTTGGGAAAGATTCACCCTGAGTTAAGGCCTGTTGCCAATCTTCCTCTCTTTTATTTTTTTCCCAAAGCCCTAGTTCCTAGTTGTATATTCTAGTTGAAAGTCCATCTAGTTCTATATAAGCCACCACCACAGCATGGCTACTGACAGATGAGTGGTGTGGTTCTGTGCCCAAGAAGCAAACCTAGGATGCCAAAGCATAGTATGCTGAACTTTAAACATTAGGCCATCCAGGCTGGTTTGGGAGGTTTTTGATTAGTGTTTCAATCTCTTTGCTTGTGATTGGTCTATTCAGATTCTCTATTTCTTCTTTATTCAGTTTTGGAAGGTTGTATGATTCTAAGAATTTATCCATTTCTTCTAGGTTATCTAGTTTGTTGGCATACAGCTTTTCATACTATTCTCTTATAATCCTTTGCATTACTGTGGTGTTCATTACAATTTCTCTTCTTTCATTTCTGATTTTATTTATTTGCATCTCCTCTCTTTTTTTTCTTAGTGAGTCTGGCTAAGGGTTTTTCAATTTTGTTTATCTTATCAAAGAACCAGCTCTTAGTTTCATTGATCTTTTCTATTGTTTTTTTTTTAAGTCTCCATTTCATTTATTTCTACTCTGATTTTTTAATTTCCTTCCTCCTACTAAGTTTGAGTCTCGTGTTTTCTTCTTTTTCTGACTCTTTTAGGGAAAGGGTAGGCTTGTTTGTTTGAGATTTTTCTTGTTTTTTGAGATAGGCCTGTATTGCTAGAAGCTTCCCTCTTAGTACCACCTTTGCTTCATCCCCTAAGTTTTGGTATGTTGTGTTTTCATTTTCATTTGTCTCTAGGTATTTTTTGATTTCTCCATTGATCCATAGATTTTCAATAGCTTATTGTTTAGTTTCCACATATTTGTGACCTTCTCAGATTTTCTTGTAGTTGATTTCTAGTTTCATAGCATTGTGGTAAGGAAAGGTACTTGATATGATTTCAATCTTCTTAAATTTATTGAGGCTAGCTTTATTTCCAAACATACAGTGTATCTTTGAGAATGTATCATGTGCACTAGAGAAGAATGAGTATTCTGCTGTTTTGGGATGGAATGTTCTATATATTTCTATTAAGTCCATCTGGTCTTGGGTTTCATTTAAGGCCACTGTTTCCTTGTTAACTTTCCATCTGGATGGTCTATGCATTTATGTAAGTGGGGTGTTAATTTCCCCTGCTATTACTGTGCTACTAACAATTTCTCACTTTAGGTTTGTCAATAGTTGCTGTATATACTTTGGTATTCCAGTGTTAGGTACATATATATAAATAAGTGTTATGACTTCTTGGTGGAATGTCCCTTTTACCATTATATAATGCTCATCTTTGTCTCTTATTCTTTTTTATCTTGAAGTCTGCTTTACGTGATATAGGTATGGTTAGACCTGCTTTCTTTTGGTGGCCATTTGCTTGGAGTATCATCTTCTAGCCCTTCATTGTGAGCCTGTTTGTCGTTAGAGCTGAGATATGTTTCCTGGAAGCAGTGTATTTTTGGGTCTTGTTTTTAAATCCATCCAGCTACTCTGTGTCTTTTGAGTGGTGAGTTCAATCCATTTACATTGAGTGATTCTTGATATGTGAGGGATTAATACTGCCATTTTATCTTTTGTTTTATGGTTGTTCTGTATTTCCATTGTTTCTTTTCCCTTGTATTTCTGACTACCATTTCTGTTTGATTGTTTTTTGTGGTAGCTTTTTCAGTTTTCTCTTTATTTATCATTTGTGACTCTGCTCTGATTTTTTTTTGTTTTGTGGTTACCATGAGATTTGGATAAAATAGCTCATTGAAGAGATAGTCCATTTTCTGATAGCCTTTCATCTCCATTAGCCTCTGCAGGTTCCATCACTTTCCTCTTCCTCTTATATGTTTTTGTTATCACAAATTATTCTTTTTTTGTGTGGTGAGTTTGTGACCAAATTGAAGTGTTTATAGTTACTTTTGATGCTTTCTTTTATCTTTTATGTTATAATTAAGTGTTTGCTAACCTATTTTGCTCTGGAGCTGCAATTTTCTGTTTTTTTTATGTCCTTGCTTGAAGTTTTGTAAACCTTTGCCTTTTTATTTCAGGTAGGAGTGCTCTGTTCATTATTTCTTGTAAGGCAGGTCTAGTAGTGATCAACTCCCTTGGAGTTTGTCTGGGAAAGCTTTTATTTCTCCATCATATCTGAAGGACTATTTTGCTGGATAAAGTATTGTTGGCTGATAGTTTTTGCCCTCCAGTATTTTGAATATATCATTCCACTCTTTTCTAGCCTGTAAGGTTTCTGCTGAGAAATTGCTGAAATCCTGATGGGGTTTCCTTTGTAGGCTATTTTCCTCTCTCTTGCAACCCTTAATATTTTTTCTTTGTCATTGACTTTTGACAGATTTAATGTTATATTTCTTGCAGAAAGTCTTTTGCATTGATGTAATTAGGAGTCCTGTTGGCTTCATGTACTTGCATGTCCAGTTCTTTCACCAGGTTTGGGAAGTTCTCAGCTATTATTTCTTTGAATAATCTCTTTGATCCTTTTTTCCTCTCTGCTCTCCCTGAGATATCTATGATGCTTATGTTACTTTTCTTAATTAGGTTAGATATTTCTCAAAGAATTTCTTCATTTTTTAAAAACTTAGTTCTCTGTCTTCCTCCAAGTGAAGCATTTCTAGGTTTGTATTTTTGAGATTACTACTTCTCTTTAAGTTCTTTTCTATTTTTTATGCTTTTAAAATTATTTTTCATCTCATTAATTGTAGTCTTCATATCCAGAATTTCTGTTTTGTTTGGTTTTTTTAGAGCTTCAATCTCTTTGGTGAAATATTCCTTCTGTTCATTAATTTGATTCCTGAGTTCATTGAACTGTCTTTCTAAGTTTTCTTGTAACACATTGAGTTTCTTTACAACAGCTAGTTTGAATTCCTTGCCAGTGAGATTGTAATCTTCTGTGACTTCAGGTTTGGGGTCTGCAGAGTTATCATTTTCCTTCTACTCTGCCTTGTTACTGTAGTTCTTCATGGTGTTTGATGAATTGATCCTCTGCTGGCACATTTGTGGTAGTTGTCATCTTTTCTTATTTGGGTCACTTTGGTTCTGAGCTGCTCCTGATTGTATTTGAAAGCCTGCACTTCCCAACCTCCACTGTCTTTGTCAGAAGCATCATCAGTGCATTCCTTGTGCCACTTGTGCTTCTGGGGTTCTGGTACCTTGTTGGTTAGATGTTGCTGCAGTCTCCAGTGATTCTACCAGGCTCATCAGGCTGTCAGGACTTTGTTTCTGGGGTCACCTGGGTGTCCTCTTCCTGCAGTGTCCCTCTGTGGGCTAGGATATTGCTGTCCCATGTGCCAGCTGCACTGCTGGTCTCAGGTTGTCTTAGAGTACTGGTTATAGCAATACCAGGGGTGCTGGGTTCACTGGAGTTGCTGTTACATGCAAGGGCCCAGGGACTCAGGGACTTGTATGCAACCCCCACTGCTGGTGGAACTGGTGTCAGGGTTGCCATCACTGGGGACTAGTTTACTGGTTTTATTGTGGTTCCTGATCTTTCTGGTCATATATTCCACTTGCCACCATTGGGAGGGGGCAGGGACTGTTTTTCCTGTCCCTGCCCTATCTGCTTGTGGTTGTGATGTTTGTGCAGGGAGGTCCACCACCCCCTGGCATGTCACATTCACATGAGCAGGGCCACAGCCACTCATTGGGCGCCCTTGTGGGCCAGGCCACCATGTTCTATGGTCATTCACATGCAGGCCAGGCTGTCCCCACATTCAATCACAGTCACATTGGCCCCTGCAGGATGATCTGCATCCTGAATTGCTGTCATTGTCAGGGATAGGGGCTGCTGCCCTACTTCCACTGCTTCCTGGGGGTCCACTCCACCTACCTCCAATGTATAGCTTCATGAATCTCTCAGGCATCCTGTTGTGCATCTAGGCAATAGTTTTTTGGTCAATTGATGTCTGTTTGGTTTTAACTTAGAGATGAGAGACAGAGGGAAAAACTCACTCTGCCATGATGCTGAAATCACTCTCCTGTGGGTAATTTTTCTCCTGTAGGTAATTTTTTGAATTAATAGGTATATTACTGATTCAATCTCTTGTTTTTGTTATAGGCCTATTCAAATTTCCTCTTTCTTCTTGAGTCCATGTAATAGTTCATCTTGTCTGCACCTACTAGTACTGGAGTTTCTGTTACACTGAGTTTAGAGGGCAATGAGAATGTGGGTCATGGTACCAGTACTGCAAATTTCCATTTTTTTTTTACCATGTCTTATCATTTTGTCTGTATAAGTATTTCTTTATTTGCTGTAGGTTCTTATGACAATTCCTAGAGACTTGTTTTCTTCTTTTTCTATTTTTTTTGTCAAATCCATTTTTAAATGCTAAAGTATATTGAAGTTTTATCTCTTGTACTATTATGATCTTTATTGTATAATTTAAACTTTAAGTTAGACATAATTAAATAGAAGGTTTAGATTTTTAAAATTTTTTGTCTCCATTAACACATTATTGTAGTTGTAGTTATTTTTACTATTGTTGTTGTTTAACTTTCATACTAGCTTCATAAGTGATTATCCCACCACCTTTACAACTGGAGATTTTTCTAAATTTTACTGTATATTTTCCTTTACCATTGAGATTTATACACTGATATGTTTTCCTTTTTGTAATTAGTGTCCTTTTGTTTCATCCAAGGAAGTCCCTTTAACATTTCTTGTAAAGATGGTCTAGTGTTTATGAACTTTTTAAACTTTTGCTTGTCTGGAAATCTCTTCATCTTTCTTCCAACTCAGAATGACAACTTTGCTGGTTAGAGTATTCTTGATTGGTAGATTTTTTCTTTCAGCACTTTGACTATATTGTGCTACTCCCTTTTGGACTGTAAGCTTTCTGCTGAAAAATATGCTGATAGTCTTAAGGGGGTTGCCTTGTGTGTAACAAGTTGCTTTTCCCTTGCTGCTTTTATGACTCTGTCCTTGTCTTTAAATTTTCACACTTTAAATAGAGTATGTCTTGGTGTGTGTCTCTTTGGGTTTATCTTATTTGGAACCTTCAGGACTCCCTGGATCTGGATGTCTGTTTCCACATCCAGGTTACAGACATTTTCAGCCATTATTTCTTCCATTTTTTTGTCCCTTTCTTTCCTTCTCTTTTCCTTCGGTGACCCCTATAATGAAAATGTTTGTCTACTTGATGTTACCCCATAAGTTTCTAAAGTTATTTTCACTCTTCTTCAACCTATTTTTTTCTTTTTAGTGCTCTGATTGGATAAATTCTACTGCCTTATTTTCAATTTCAGTGATCCTTTCTTCTGCTTTATCTAGTCTGCTGTTGAACCCCTGTATTGTATTTTTCAGTTCAATTACTGTATTCTTTAGCTCTGGGACTTCTGTTTGGTACTGTCTAATATTTTCTGCCTCCTTTTTGAAATTCTCACTTTGTTAATCCATTCTTCTCTTGAGGTTGGTGAGCATCTTTATCATCATTATTTTGAACTCTTTATCAGGTAAATCACTTATAGAACATATAACACAGAATCCAACCACAGGAGCCTAAGCAGAATAAGCATTCTTCTCAAGTACACATTGTTCAATCTTCAGTAGAGAACATATAATAAGCAATGAAACATTCTTAATAAATTTACAAAAATCAAAATCATGCAAAATATGTTCTTTGGTCATAATGGAATAAACTGGTAACCAATAACCAAAGGAAAACTGGAAATTAAAAAAACATATTAATTAACTAATGTGTGAGAAAGAAAATCATAAGGTAAATTAGAAAATAATTTGAGAAAAGTGAAAAGTAAAACCCAGCATACCAAATTTATGGGATCCAGAGAAAGCATTGCTCTGAGGAAAGTTTATACCTGAAAATGCCTGCATGAAAAAGAATAAAGCTATCAATGGTTATTGTTTAGGGTTTTGACCACGAATATACCTTAAGGAACTAGAAATAGAAGAACAAACTAACCCAAAGCTAGCAAAGAAAAGGAAATAATAATGTTTGGATAGTGTTAAATGAAATAGAGAATAGAAAAATAAAAGAGGTAATCAACAAAACCAAAAGTTGATTCTTTGAAAACGTCAACATAATTGACAAAGCATTAGCTAGATTCATAATGTAACCAGAGGGAAAATGCAAGTAACTAAAATCAGAAATGAAAATGGGGATATGTGTTGATTCTACAGAGAAAAATGATGAGAATGCTATGAATAATTGTATGCCAAAAAATTAGATAACCTGGATGTAATGAATAAATCTCTTTAAAAAAATTACTTAAAATGATTTGAGAAGAAATGTAAAAGTTCAACATACCTTAAAAAAGTAAAGAGATTGAATCAGTAATCAAAAAACTTCCAAAAAAGAAAAACTAAGGACCAGATGACTTCACTGCTGAATTCTATCAAATGTTCAAAGAAGAATTAACAACAATTCTTCTAAAACTGATCCAAAAAATACAAGAAGAGAATGTACTCTAACACTTCCCAGCTAATTCTATGAGGCCATTATTATCCTAATACTAAATTCAGACAAGAAAACAAGAAATAAAACTACAGATTAATATCACTTGTAAATATAATGCAAAAATCCTCAACAAAATACTAGCCCACTGAATTCAGCAACATATAAAAAGTTATACAACATTTTCAAATGGAATTTACCTCAGAAATGCAAGGGTCGTTCAATATTAAAAAAATCAGTCAATGCAGTACACCACATAAGGAGAATGAAGAGGAAAAAAAATCACACAGTCATCTCAATAGACATATAAAAATCATATAATGAAATCCAACATCTAGTCATTATGAAACTAGTTAATAAACTAGTATTAGAGATAATTTCTTGACCATGATAAGGATATATAAAAGGCATATCTGAAAGACGTAGTTAACATCATATCTAATGACATAAGACTGAAAGATTTCCCCCAAAAGAGGAACAAAAGAAAGATGCCTGCTTTCATCACTTCTACTCTACACTGTACTTGATTCTAGACAGAGCAATTAGATAAGAGAAGGAAAAGTCATCCAGATTGGAAAGGAAGAAGTAAAACTGGAAAAAGTAAAATTACCTCTATTCACAGATGATATGATCCTATATACAGAAAATCCAAAAGAATCCACAAATAAACTCTAGAGCTAACAAAGATATTCAGAAAATTTCACACAGAAGTCAGTGTATCACTTTACACTAGCAACAAAAAATCCACAAAGAAAATAATTCCATTTTTAACAGCATCAAAAAGAATAAAATATTTAGGAATGAATTTAACTACAGAGGTGCAATTCTATATCATAAAACTATAAAATATTGCTGAAAGCAATTTAAGAAAAAAATGGAAAGGCATTCAATATTTATGGTCTGGAAGACAATATTGTAAAGATGACAATAACCTCCAAGAGACCCACGGATTCAATGCAATCCCTATCAAAATCCCAATGGCCTTTTTTGCTAATGTGGAAAAATTGATCTTGAAATTCATATGGATTTGCAAGGGCCCTGAACAGCCAAAACTATCTTGAAATAGAAGAACAAATTTGGTGGACTCACACTACTAATTTCAAAACCTACTACAAGTCCACAGTAATCAAGACTGCCATGGATAGATGTAGATACCAATAAAATAGATATGAGGATCCAGAAATGCACCTTCATCTCATGGTCAACTGCTTTTTGACAGGGATCCCAAAACAATTCAATGGGGAAACAACTGTCTTAAAATATGGTGCTGAAAATATTGGATATCCATATCCAATGCTAACAAATAAAGTTGGATTCTCAGATCATTTACAAAAATTAACTCAATATGAATCAAAACCTAAATATAGGAGATAGAATTATAAAACTGAAGAAAGCATAGGAGTAAAACTTCTTGATCTTGAAGTTGACAACAGTTTCTTGGATATGACCCCAAAGCACAAGCAACCAACTAGAAATAGATACAATTAGGCCTCAAGAATTTTAAAAACTTAGTGCATCAAAGAACACTATGAAGAAAGTGAAGACACAACTTACAGAACTGGAAAATATATTCGCAAAACATGTATCTGATAAGGGATTTGTATCAAGAATATATAACAAACTCTTGCAACTCAACAGCAAAAAGACAAAACAACCCAATTAAAAAAAGGGCAAAGGTTCTGAATACACATTTCTCCGAGGAAGATAAAAAAGTTGTCAATAAGCATATGAAAATGTGTTCAATATCATTAGGCATCAGTGAAAAGTAAGTCAAAACCACAACTAGATATCACTTTACAAGCAGTAGGATAGCTACAATAAAAAAAAGTGGAAAAAAAAAGATGGCAAACATGTGAAGCAACTGGAAATCTCATATATGTTGCTGAGAATATAAAATGGTACAACCACTTTGCAATACAATCTGACAGTCTTCAAATGCTAAATGTAGTATTACCATTTAACCCAGTGACTCCACACCTAGTAAAACACAAAATCCTGTCACCTTACGTCTCACATGTTCAAGACACCTTTCAGGTGCTGAAAACACAGGGCAGTTCTCAGAAACAGTATTATAACCCATTCATAACTATATCAGCCAGCAAATCACAATAAGAAAGCCCCTTATAAAATGGAGTCCATGTAATCACAGATATTATAGAATCCCAGGCTCTTCTGTACATTACTGAAAAAAATGCAAATAAATGTATCTTTAATACTGTTTCTGAGAACTGCCTGGTGTTTTCAGCACTCAGAAGGGCGTTGAACATGTGTGATATAATGCAAGAAACAGGATTTTGAGTTTTAAACTGCAGATTATTTGCCTGTCCTGCTTTTTCTCCACTTCCCCATTAAAAAGGATCTCTAAGTCATCTGTTACATGGCAATCCACATCTTTCTAAGGTCAGACTATACCAGCCACCCCAGTACTTCAGAAATTTTCCATCCATTTTGGTTGCCCAGTTCATGAGGTCCTGCCCAACATCCTGGACTGTTAAAGAGAATAATTCTTGGACTGCTGTCAAGGACTGCAGGATCTTCAAGGCTTTCTGGGAGTCATTGCATGGATTGCAAATCACATAAATGGGGAGAAATGTCCCTTCCTGTGTGCCCTGCTTGCCTTTCTGGGTTGCCTTTCCTAAGAGTTTCCGGCTCTCTGCATCCCTTTGTTCCAAATATTTCAAAGGGATATATAAGGCATGGGGCACAAGACAGTTGTCCACATCTACTTGAGGCCTGTTGCCCAGCAACAGGTAGAGTGACTCAGAATCCACAAGTCACCTATAGTCAGTGACAGAAACTCGCTCCTTTGGGCTCATCAGCTGCAGGGGGCAGCACATATCAGTGGCTGAGAAGCCAGAACAGACTTCGTCTGGCAGGTAGTGACAGTGGTTCCTTCCTCTGCAAGCTGGACAGTAGGGCCTGCTGCTCTGCAAATGGAGTAGAAATGCACTCCAAGGGCATCAAAGAGCAGCAGCAGGCTGCCACTGTAACACAGGCCTTGTCCTGCCATGATATTCAATACTTCCAGTGTCTGCAGCCTGCCCAGGACCCCAGTTAATACACTGAGAACACTGCCATCTGCACAGCTGGTCCCCATCTCCACTTGAGGTGGTTGGGCGAAAACACAGCAAAGGCCAGACCCACTGTCATAGTGGTAGACTGTGATTTGGTCCTCCAAGGGCAGGGCACTGGCCAGCATGAGAAGCTGGCTAGCCAGCACACAGGTGTCATTAACCAAGTAGTGAGTGGGCAAGTTGTCTGAGCAATCAGCCACCAAGTCACAGCAGCGGACCAGATCGAGCACCCTGGGTCTGTAAACACCTGACAGTAGAGCATGCAGCCCAGGGTGGAATCAAGGCGGCGCAGTCAGGCAGCAGCTGAAAAGCCCTGGGCAGGCCGGGCTGTGTCTCATCATGCAGGATTTGATGGGCCAGGTTGCTCATTTCTACTAGCTTATAGCCCACAAGGTGTGGGGAGCCGAACCCACTGCAGCCCATGTTCAGCATGGACTCAGTCGCCAGGCACAGCTGTCCCTGTATGCCCAGCACAGGCAGCACTGGCGGCTGGCTTATGCACATAACCTCTTTTCTGGGCAGGTAGACCTTAGGCTGCAGGATCAACACCGCAACCAGCTGCTGAGCTCCTGCTCCACCAGAAGAGCCACCCTTGGCCTCTGCTTTAAGGATCTCAGCTCCTCCTCAGGCTGGGCAGCATCAGCCTGCAATGCCAGTACTTCCTCCCTGGCAGCCATGGTGGCCTCTGTCCTCTCAGATTCTTATGTTTGATATCTCTTCCGTGGGAAACAATTTAATAGCTTAGTTTACATTTTCTTAAAATCAGTGTCTTTTGCCGTCTTTTGTATGTTATTGGCCATTTTTACTTCTGTGAGTTGCCTGTTCACATCCTCCACATGTTTTCATGTTGGACTGTTTGTCTTTCTGTTTGTGATTTGTAATATTTCAGCTGTACAATGATTACCAACCTTTATCTGTTACATGTGATACAGGATAGATTTAAGGAAAATTAATTAAGCCTATATGCACGATTTAACGATATTATCTACTATGACACTACATTATTTCTATAAAAATGTGTCAATTATCTAGAGAAGTCATATGGAAAAACCTGTGGTGAACTTTTCCTTTAGATCCCCTAGCATCAAAGTTTTAATGTATTTTTAAAAGAAATTCATGCCTTACACTGGAGAATGCTTGTTGTGAGACTTTTTGATGATGATCTTCTTGACCAATAAAGATAGGTGTGTTTCTCACCTGCACCACTTGGATCCTAAAGTGATTCCCTTATGTGTATGTTTCAGGAAGGCATTGAGCATTCTCGTGGTTTAATTTTCCTACTTCCATTAAACTTACACAATTTTCATATTCTTTGCATTCTTATTGGTTATAATCAGTCAGAGGGTGCTTAGGCTTAGGAAAATGATGATGTATACTTTTTTTTAGTGCCAAAAGATTTAATGTATCCATATTAGGTTAATTAGAAGGATGAGACGACAGGCTTCCTAGGAAAGAGAAAAGCAATGAGACATGCTGATCTTTTATGGTTATATAGAATAAGAATCATTATTTCAAGCTGCCTTCCACAAACACATTGAATTGCTCACCATATCTGTAGGTAGCTAAATGACGTTATATATGTGTATATATATCTCACATACATTGGTAGAATATAAAAATTCAATAATTCCTTTAGAGTACAGGTTCTATATTATCAAACCTACAATTAGGACCTTACATTCATTTTCAAAGGCTAAAATGAGTGTGAAAGCAATCAGGTGAATCTTTTTAAAGGGCTGTGCGGTAAAGAGAATTAGCTAGTGAAACCAAAGTCTTTCTTAAATAATTCAGTTTTATAATAGGAAGCAGGTAGCAGTTGTTATATTTCTAAATCCACATACATTGGGAAAGGAGTTAAATTGGATGAAGGCAAACATCTTGCCATGTCCTTAGGTAAGGAGTGAGGCTGAGGCTGGATGCACAGGAAAAGCCAAGCAGCACTAGTGGTCTCCTGAAAGGAGATGGAAGGATGAATCTTTTTATAAAATTCTAACTGTTGAATAGTTTTTTAAACAAAAGATAGAGCTACAAAATCTGCACCAAAAGGAAGTTAAAATATTCTGAGTATTTGCACAGTGATATTGATATTGTGAACAAACTACTTAATGTTCATGTTTCTATGAGCAATGTTTGAAATACAGTTAAGCTTAGTAAATTGCTTTTGGTGTAACTTTTGTATTAGAATAATAAATTTCAATATACCCATATAGTTTTATTTTTATTTTATTTTTCTCCAAGTTTTTTCTCTTTGGCATGACATAATTCTAATTCTTAAACAGGGAGTCAATCACTTGAAAACAGATTTTGACCTGAGAAGCTAAATTGTGAAAGGTTGTCACAAGAGGAAGTTACCCTTACATCACAACTTCTTGCTGGAGGAAACTGGAGGTGTCTTATGTATAAGGCACACCAGCTTCAGGCCTCAGATACTACTACTCCCTTTTTTCCTTCTTTGCTGTTTTAGCAAACTTCCGGCAACAAAACAGAAAACATTTTGTGATGACAAATATAGTAGTTGCCACACATGCCAGCAGAAACCCAATCATATCCAAAGAGTGGTACTGGAACCAGGTGAGGTCATGGGAGGCTGGCCGCAGGTGTTTGGCTCCTTTGTGGCGCATGACAAACTCGATCCAGAAGACTGCTCGATCTAGAGGCTTCACTGGTTGATCATGATGAATTCTTGATAATTTCATAGCATTTTCTTTATATCTAAAGGAGAAACGCAAAGATAGCAACATTGAAAGGAAGTTAATTTGCTTAAGCGTATCATTCCCATGAAAGGTTTTTGAAACATATATAACACAAAATAAATGTCATAGAATTGCAGAAGCAGCATTTTTTTATTTGGGTCTTCATAGATAGTTTGGTTTTGAGGTTGGAATTTTCTGACTGACAATTATTTTTAAAAGTTAGGATGAAGATAAGGGGAGAAAGTTAAATCTTTTCTAGCAGAGGAAATAGCCATTCTAAGGGCTACAAGTCAGATGGTCTATGCAATTTTAGGATGATACTCTTGAAGTTTTTAAAGAGGAATTGTGTCCTTCTGGGTGAAATGCCTCCTCACTATCCCTATGCTTCTACTCTTCTCTTCATAACTCTGCTGTCCATTTTCAACCCAGTAGCCAGAATGATGTTTTTCAAACAAGTGTCAGATTATGATACCTCCATGCTCAAGTTTTCCATCTGGCTTCTCATGCCATTGAGAACAAATTCCAAATCTGTCCTTTGGCCTACAGGACGTACATGAACAGGCCCCTGACAATCACCTCTCCAATCATTTTGTGCCATGCACACTCTGTTGTGGGCACATTGGCCTTCTAGCTGTTCATTGAAACTGCCAAACGTGTCCCCATCTCAGCACCTTTGCACTTTCTGTCCCTTGTGGCTCTCCTGAAGCATTCTTCCATGCAATATTCCCAGGCTTACTTCTAACTTCTGGTGGAGGCTTTGGCTTCAGTGTCACTTCTCAGAGATGCTTTTCCTGGCCACACTAATAGCACCCCTAGGCATTACTTCTATATTTTTCTTTTTTTTTTCCCTATTTGATTTCTAGATTTCAAAATACATTTAGTAAAATATACCTTTAAGTGTAAAATACATAAGAAAAATGCACATATTCCAAGTGAACAGACCAAAATTTCATAATCAGCTAGAAAATTATTGTAAAGTGAATATACCAATGTACCTACTACCTACATATTGATATAGGATACCACAAGCTACTAGAAGCTCCTCATTTTCCTGGAGTTTTTAGTCACTAATCCCTCTACAGATTAACTACTATCATTACTTTTAGCATCAGAGGTTAGTTTTCCTGGCTTACATATGGAATCATATAGTAATACTCATTAGTTTTTGTCTTTTCTCCAGCAGTTGTGGGTGAATTCCATTGCTGTATAGTATCCATGTACGATAATACCACAGATTATCTCTTCATAATGATCAATGGACATTCACATTGTTAATAATATTTTGGTCATTTCTAATAATCCTGATGTAAAGTACTGTTATATATATCTTTTGGTTTACATATTTATATATTTCTGTTGAAGGGAATTACTGAGAAGAAGGTGCATGTATGATTATGATTTCTTTGTTGACTTGTAATTATTTAGAAATGCATTGCTTAATTTTCTTTCTTTTTTTTTTTTGTGACGAAGACCAGCCCTGAGCCAACATCCATTGCCAATCCTCCTCTTTTTGCTGAGGGAGACTGGCCCTGGGCTAACATCCGTGCCCATCTTCCTCCACTTTATACAGGATGCCGCCACAGCATGACTGACAAGCAGTGCCTCGGCGGGCGCCTGGGATCTGAACTCACGAACCCCAGACTGCCAAAGTGTGAACTAAACTGCTGTGTCACCAGGCTGTCCCTTAATTTTCAAAATTTAGAGTTTTTTATTTTATTTTATTTTTGTTTTTTGAGGATTTCTAACAATTCTTGTCTGGCCAGACTAGAAGCTCTTCATAATTTGAAAATTTTCAAATGCTAAGTCTTGGTTTTGTTCTGGCATGCATGATCAATTTCACGCTGTTGAAAAATGTGTTTTCTCCATCATTATATATGTATATTATATATATTATATTTATATATTTATAGTTTATCAGGTGAATTTCATAGTATGTAAATTATATCTCAGTATAAAATCTGTTAAAATAATAATAATGAAAGCAATTTTTGATAAAGAGAATAATAGTTTCATAAATTTTAGGTACTGAATTGAAAGAATTTATGAGATTTAATTATATACATAACATAATATATATCTATACATAATATAGATAGATACATATACAGATATATATCAAATATGTTACATTTTATAATCATGTTCTTAAAATCTTTTATGTACTTATTTATTTTGTCATCTTTTTTGTGTTACAGAAAAACGTCTTCAAAAACATCCTATTATATCTATAGATTTGTGTGTTTTGGTTTATTTTTGTCTACTTTTACTTTGGAGGATATATTAGTAGGTATTACAAATTAATAATTTGTATTGTTTTGAAAAATTAACCTATTTATCATTATGAAGTATTTATCTTTTATATTGGTAGTGTTTCTGGTCTACTGTATCTGATATTACTACAGTTACATCTTTCTCTGGTTACTGTTGAAATAGATTTTTTCCTATCTATCTTTGTACTTATAATCTTCTTGTACTCTTCTATTTAAACATATCTTGTAGATAGTATATAGTTAGTTTTTAAAATCCATTCTGACAATTTTGTCTTTAAATGATTTAGTCTGTTTAGATTTACTGTCAGTACTTACATCTTTATATATATTCACACAAAAACATAGATAGCAATATTCATATTTGCCAAATCTGGAACAATAAAAATATCCTTGAAGTGATAGATACATAAAATGTGCTATGTCTGTATTATATATATTATTCAGCAATACAAAGCTACAACAGGGAAGAAGGTCAAAAACATTATCCTATGTAGAAGAAGCCAGTTGCAAAAGACCATATATTGTGTGATTCCATTATTATGAAATGTCCAGAAGTGCTAATCTATAGAGACAGAAAGTTGCTTGGACAAGGGAGAATATGAAGTGACTTCTAAGGCATGTCAGGATACTTTTTGCAGCAATGAAAATGTCTTATATTTATATTATGGTCATGGTTTCATAGCTCTGTAAACCTACTACATATATTTGAATTTATAATTTATCAGGTGAGCTTCATAGTATGTAAATTATATCTCATTATAAAATCTGTTAAAATAACAATAATAAAGGCAATTTTTGATAAAGAGATTTATAGTTTCATAAATTTTAGGTACTGAATTGAAAGAATTTATGATGTTTCTCTTAGTTCATCATTCTTTTCTTTTCTGGTTCTATCATACTTTTAAAAATATGTACTTCTTACAATTACCTATGTGACTTTATATTATTTGAGGAAAAAATTGTTGCATCAGTTGGTTACCCATTAAATCCATCAGGTTAGACTACAGCTTTGAAATAAATGTCTAGGTGAAAATAAAAATAGATTTAATGGGTTAAATCATCTTAATAATTTCATAATTAGCCTCTTAAAATTGAGGTGGAACTCATATTCACCATTGGCAAAAGATCGTAAATACTATCTCTTAAAAATATTTTGGTACTCACGAAGGGTCATTAATGACTGTCTTCAATGCGTTGAGCAAATCTCTACTTGACATTGTGCTGAAGTCCAATCTAACAGCTGCTCCCTTGGTCTTCATGCGAACAATATTATCAGGTTGATCCGCAAACAAAGGAATGCCCACCATAGGGATCCCGTGGTAGATCGCCTCATAAATGCCGTTTGTTCCACCATGAGTTATAAATGCTTTGGTTTTTGGATGACCTAGGATTGGGTGAATCTCAGCCAATTATTAATGATTGGTTTTAGAATAAAATGAGAGTAGGGTAATATAAGGCCCTGAAAGAGGCATTTTATTCTAGATAACATATTATTATACACATGAAACTATGTTAAAATGTCTGTCCGAGCTCAAAGGAAGAAGCACCCAAATCTACTGGTAAGGTAAGTGAAGGCTACATAGAAGATTGGTGTATGACTTGAGACTTGAAAAATGAATACAAGATTGCCATGCAGACAAAATTGAAAGAGAACATGCTGGATAAGAAAAACAATGTATGGAATAAAAACAGGGGGAGGCGATATATTAGAATATATTCTCAATGAAATAAGGAAGTCACTGAGTCTGATAAGTAGTGTGTCAAGGCAGCAAGAAGTTGATGGTGGGGGTGCAGGTGTCAGAGGAAGGAAAAGCTACACTTTATCATGAAATGTGTTATCACTTCTGTAAGAGATTTTGGATTTTTTTCCCATGGAAAATGGAGAGTCGCTGGTAATAAAAGAGGAGATGATATTTATCAGTGACACTTGATATACCCCTTACTGGGAGAAAGGATGGTGTAAAGGGAGAATTAGAAGACAGAGTGACAATCCAGAAAGGTGTTGAAAAATGCTCTGTGAGAAGTAATTACACAAGGAATGAAAATACTTTGATTCTGGCCTTAAGGAGTGTGACTATGTATAATAAAATGCCAACTGTTATATCTTATCCTTTCCCCTAGGACTGAGGAACAATGAATAAAGAATAAGGAAGTTAATTTTTATTTTTGAGGTTTCCAATAATAAATGTTCAATAAATTTGTTTCCTGGTGAACTATTATCATGGTTGGAGATACTTTCATTTGAATGTTTGTTTTCCAGAGTCTTACCAAGAAGGTCATTCTGGGGGATCCACTTATAGAGCCGAGTATTTGGCCCTAAGTATCTGGCTTCTTGCCATCAAATCTCCATATAACCTGTTGAGAGTAAAGAAAATAGTTTATTCCATGATCCAAAGTTCTAAGATATAGCATTTTAGAATCTAAATAGATTAAGAGACATCTAGTTAAACCTGTTTGGTATGATAGATGAAGAAATGAAGACAAAACATACCAAGTAATGACAACTATTAAAACACTGATATAATAGGAATACTCATCTTTGATGTACTTATTTTATATTTAATCAAGTATCCAATACCATTTTAATACCAAAATGTCACACTGTACCTCTTAAATTTTTTATTTCTGACCTCAAAGCTAATGCCAAAGTTATTGTCAAATCAAAAACACCCTCTGCACTATTAACACCAGATGTGTATATTTTGGTTTGGAAACTATTATCTGAGATGAAATGGATCTATTATAATACAATGTAGTTTATCTTTGAGGCAAGAAGGTTCTGTAATCAGACCCTTTTCAAAATTTAACAGACTTGTTAAACAGCTGTCCACTAAGAGGTACTTTATCTTACCTTTTGTGGAATCTGGGCAAGGGCTGATGCAATCACATTGGCCCTTTCCTCTGTCATGTTACTGACCATTGAGCCCAGAGTAAACACCACAATACCATTTTCTCCAGAGCTCTGGGCAAACTCTTCCATTTCCTGTGAGGAAAGCATTTTCTCTATCACAAAAGAGCAACAGCATGGCAAACAGCATTGAAAGAGTTGCTACGAACAACTAAGGAGAGAAAATCATGTATTATCAGGAAAGATCAGAGTAGTGCCTGTTTAGTTTTAATTGTGATAAAATACACATAACATTAAATTTACCACCTTAACCAATCCTAAATGTACAGCTCAGTAGTATGTACATTCTCATTGTTGTGTAGCCAATCTCCAGAACTTTTCATCTTGCAAATTGAAAGTATACCCATTACACAATAATTCTCCATTTTCCCCTTCACCAGTCCCTGGCAACTGTCATTCTACTTTCTGTTTCTATGAATTTAACTAGTCTAGATACGTCATGTAACTGGAATCACACAGTATTTGTCTTTTCATGAGTTGCCCATTTCACTTAGCATAACGTCCTTAGGGTTCAGCCATGTTGTAGCATGTGTTAGAATTTCCTTCATTTTAAGGCTGAGTAATATTTCACTGTGTGTAAATACCACATTTTGTTTATTGATTCACCCATCAATTGACACATGGGTTGCTTCCACATGTTGGCTCTTGTGAACAGTGCTGCTATGAAAATGAGTGTGCATATATCTCATCAGGATCCTAATGTCAATTGTTTTGGATAAATACTCAGAAGTGGAATTGCTAGACCTTATGGTGATTCTATTCTTGATTTTTTGAGGAACCTCCATTCTGTTTTCATCAGTGGCTGTTTATAACAGATCTAATCCATCAGTTCCTTTCGAATGACACAGTTGATATGATATTGATTTCCTTTATTATGTACATTTGTGCACGTGTGTGTGTGTGTGTGTGTGTGTGTAAGCAAGAAATGAAATAGAGCCAGTACACAGTAGTGAGGAGGAAATGCTCTTAGGCAGCATTATGCCTAGACTCTTCATTTACACACACTGTTATTAATTACTAATGTCGGTTCTTGGAAGGATCTTAACTTACCTTTAATTCTTTATTGTTATAGTTCTACTAAATCACTTGTTTTTATTCCAGGCAGGTTTTCTGGAGAATTACTTTAGTGTAGTCATTAGTATTTTATTTTTCTAACTATGAGCACTAAGAAAATGTTTGTTATGTTTGGGGTGACTTTACATCCTTTTTCTCTCATCTCTATAATAATTTATACCTTACGTTAACTTTTGTCAGTATTTCCCAAGCTCCCCTCAAAATCACTCTTCAAAGGCTGGAGAATTACTGTCATTCATGAGTCTAGTATTACTGTTTGTAGTTTCCATGAAATAATCTTAAGATTCCTATTTATAATCCAGAAATATACACATACAGTTACTTATTTGAGTGAACATATTTCTGGTTTGTTAAGGTATGATACCGTTTGCCCTGAAATCATATTGTAAAATGGATTTCTTAGTAGAATGTGCTACATGTAACTGGCTGTGAGGGACCCTCATCATCACCTGGCTGAGTCCCCCAGGGAGCACCTGCCCCACAGTGGGAGAGGTACAGCAGGGCTGTCTGTAGCAGAGATCTGGCCACCCTCTTGCCTGGAATTGTTTTGACTTGTAGTCCCATATTCTTGCCAATTTAAAAACAATTTGTTACTTTTTTTACTGGAATAATTCCTTATTGCTCAATATACTCTTGTACCAAAAAACAAATGTAGAAGAGCTAAAAGTTTTCTGGATATGCCGTGAAAACTGCATACTCATTTTTGTTCAATCCTTCTGTTTTAAATTCATTATTTGTTCTTTTCTCTCTAGAAAATAATGACATAATCCTTCCAATCTAAAGAATATACTTTCTGATTCTAATCATTGTTGTTCTATGATCCTTGCAGGAGGTTCTTTAGCATTGTGGTCTTTCCTTATTATAATACTTTTCACACAATTTTATTACATGTTTATATTCTATCTTTCCAAGCAGAATGTTAGGTATTTGGGGGGGAAAATTGTGTCTACAATGCTTCTCTGCACTTACGTCTGGACTATGCTAGTCACTTTAAGAATATTCTTTGAATGAATGACTGATATTTTCTTCTGTGTTGAAAAATGAGGCCTTAATTTAACTAACCCTATTCCTAAAGTCTTCCAAGTACAATACTTTATTCTGTAATGGTAATGAAATTCAGATTCTTGCAACTGTATTGAAATATATGAGTTTCTAATTGGCAGGTCAGTTGAACCAGCTTTCCATATCTCTCACTGTAACCAAATATTCTAAAAAAACCCACAGGATCATTTCTATTGACATTGAACAGTAAACAAACCGAACAAACAGGAATAGATCACCTGAGGCAGGGGTTTGGCTGGTTTGCAGTGGAATCCTCCAACAAATTCGAAATGTGGTAAGAGTGGGCGAGGAAATTCAACATCCCAGTACGTTCGAATGAACCACATTTCAGCTTTCCTCATTAACTCAGATAATGTAGTGGACCTTCCTAAATTGAAAAATAGCAAACAAAGGTAGAGGAAACAAGAATATTGTAATGTGAATATATCAGGTATCTCCTGAGAGGAGCTTGGAATGACATAAGCAAAGATGTTTAAAAGTGTCTGTGGTTTGATAATACAAATATGTATGTGTGTGTGTGTGTGTATACATATCACACATGTTTTATACATGTTGTTTACATACATATGAGAAAGTGTAAGAGTCTTTCTTCTCTAACATCACATTCATTCACAATCATAAACAACTATTAAACCTAAGCCACTGAAGAATTAAGTATGCATTTTTTACTCTGTAAAGCTGCAAAAGTAATTGATGCAAATGTAAACAATGAGTTTAACAGCTCAGTTAAGCCTACCATACCCATGGAAACCCCTTTCCGTAGAGTCCTCAGTCTAGTTTTTACAATTTAGCAAGCTATTGCCTCGATCCTAGATTTTCCAGGTAAACCGTGAGGTTTTGGAGAGAATGGCTGCTCCTACATTTAGTTCATGTTAGGAGCTTAATAATATGTGTGTATTAAATAAATGTCTTTGCAAAAAACAGCTGGAAAGTTTTCATACAGTATTGAAATAGATGTGCTCATCCTTAATTTTCCCTTACACCTTTCGTTAATGGAGAGACATTATTTAAAAAAAATATTGAGTAATAGTTTGTACATCCAACTTTCAACAACATTTTAGACCTTTAACACAGATGATTTGTAAGTATTTAATGAAGGAATGTGTAATCATTAGAAAGTTCGAATTATATGTTCCTGAAATTAAGATAGACCCAATATATGTCTGTATTGTGAAGGAATTCTTTGGTAATATGACAAAATGGTTTATTTTTTAAATGAATTTAAACTATACGATGGGAAACAATTTCCTCAATGCTGCATAGACAGTTGTGTTCAAAGTATGTAACTCCTCAACCTACATGTCTGCTTTGATCAAGATATTTGGTGAAATTTCTAATGCATTTTATTAAAGATGAAAAAATATTATAGTAAAATTGATGAGGCCAAGCACAGAGGATTTTTAGGGCAGTGAAACTACACTGTATGATATTATAATGGTGGACACATGACATTATAACTTTGTCCAAACTTACAGAATGTGAAACTCAACATAGAAGAGAGAATCCTAATATAAAATATGGACTTTGGATGATAATGCTATGTCAATATAGTTTCATCACCTGTAGAAAATATACTTCTCTGGTGGGGGTTGTTGACAATAGAGGAGGCAATGCACCTGAGGGACAATTGTGTATGTGGAAAACCTCTACTCAATATTCCTGTGGACCTAAAACTCCTCTATGAAATAAAGCCTATTACAAAGAAAGAAAGAAAGAACAATGGACATACAATTGCTTAACAAATTCCTCACTGCTTCAGTTTGTGGTTTGTGATTTCCTTTAGTGTCATGTACTAGTAATAGGACACAGGCTTCTAAGTGACCCTATACTTTAAGTATTTTCATAATATTTATGATTTAGAGAGATCATTTTGTGTTTTTATTTCAACATTTCACTTATAAAAGACAAATTCCTCTGACTTTATATAAACTCACCTTAAGGCACTAAGAAAGTTAGGATTTCAAGCTACCAACTGCAAAAATGACTTACCCAGTACTTCACTGTAGAACTGATCCCACTTTTTTTCATTAACTGTTTGGAACCAAAAGTCAAAATAAAGCACATATATCATGTTCTTTACCCTCTCCAAGAATGTCATTTGATCACTTAATTCTGAGAAAACAACAGGTACGTAGGATGGAGGGAATGGAAGTCCTCCACTATGTTTTTCAATGGTATAGCCTGGAAAGAAGCGGAGACTGTACACTAAAGGTATTTTCAGTAGCTCAGCCAGCAGCTCACCACAGGGTACGATAGCATCTGCGAGAATGAGATCAAACCTTGATTCTTGCAGGTT
Source organism: Tapirus indicus (assembly GCA_031878705.1). Lineage (NCBI taxonomy): Eukaryota > Metazoa > Chordata > Mammalia > Perissodactyla > Tapiridae > Tapirus > Tapirus indicus. The sequence continues at coordinate 53,065,900 of CM062919.1, forward strand.
TGTTATAAGTTTCTTGTTCAAAACCATATCTTTACAGAGCTTTTCAATATAATCAGAATATTCCCAAAAGAGCTCTTGCATTAGTGAAAAATATGTCCAAAATGTATCTTTCGATAGATCATATGTCCATTTGTTGATCACTTTTTTGAAAAAACCCTCAAAATCATGTTTTGTTAAAGATGTAGGATAAATCTCAAATTTAATGCCAGATGGTTTGTTGGGATCAACGAGAATGGAAGCTGAAGATATTAGAACACTCACTTCATGACCTCTCTGAACAAGTGCATCCAGGATTGTCTTCATATTGATCCAATGGCTATATTCTATTGGCCATACCAGCACCTTTCCACCACTACCAGGGCTAAAGTAGCAATTTAACTGTAGCAGCAGCAGAACTGAAATCCATTTTGCAGACATCCTCACGGAACACAATGCTTCTTTTCAAATTGCTGATCCCTTCTACACTTGCGCAGGCTTCTATCCAAGGGGAAATCAATCTGAAAGTTAAAATATAACTCTTACACCCCAAAATAAATACATTATATGAACAGTCATAGCATTTAGATGGAAAATGGAAAACACAAAAGGTAGATGACTTCATCTGTACACACGTGTTTAATATCTTTTAAGATCATAACTGCATTCATCCACTAAGAGGCCATGACCTTGTATGTGTAAGTCACCTGTATTTGGAAGAGTGTCAAGAACAGTGGCAAGTGACAGGCAATTGTGTCTGCAGTCTTCTTGACTCAAGAAATAGAGAGAAAACTGTTATAGTTAATACAAAATTTTTTGGATAGGATGGTTCAAGGGCTTTTCATTTGTTGTTTTTTAATAAAAACTATGTGGGTGTGAAATTCACATATGATGCAACTGACAAATTTGAAGTATACAATTCAATGGTTCATGGTGTATTCACAGAATTGTGTAACTACCACAGCAATCAATTTAAGAATTTTTTCTTCATCCACAAAGAAACCTTTACCCTTTAGATGGAACTCCCTAATTTCTGCCTCCCCGAAGCCCTGGCCAACCATTAGTCTAGTTTCTGTCCCTACAGATTTGCCTGTTCTGAGCATTTCCTGTACATGGAGTCATGCAATATGTGGTCTTTTGTGACTATAAAATCATTTCATCTGCCAAAAGAGAGTCCTTTCCAATGTGGATTTATTTTATGTTCTTGCCAAATGTTTTGGCTTGAACCTCCAATAAAATGTTGAATAGAAGTGATGAGAGTGGAGCTCCCCATCTCATTCCTTATCTTAGAAAAAAAATTTAGTGTGATGTCAGGTGTGGTTTTTTTGTAGATGTCTTTTATCCATTTGAGGAAGTTTCTCTCTATTCTTAACCCACTGAGTATTTTTATCATGAAATGTGTTGGATTTTGCCAAATGATTTTTCTGCATTTATTGAGATGATGCAGTATTTGTCCTTCATTTTATTGATGATGGTGAATTATATTAATGATTTTTTAGTTAAAGCAATTTTGCATTCCTGGGATAAATTCCAGTTTTTTATGGTGTATAATCCCTTTTGTATAGTCCTGATTTTTGGTTTGCTATCATTTTTTGAGGACTTTTGTGTCTACATTCATAGAAAATATTGGTCTGTAATTTTCTTTTCTTGTGATATCTTTGTGTATTTTTAATATCAGGACCTTATTGAATATGTTGGGAAGTGTTTCTCCTTTTCTATTTTTTGGAGGATCTTTTTGAAGGATTGATACTAATTCTTGGTTAAATTCATCAGTGAAGCTATCTTGATTTGAGCTTTTCGTTGTAGGTAGTTTTTTGATTGCTTATTCAATCTTTTTTTTTTTATAATCCTATTCAGATTTTCTTTTTCCTTTTGAGTTTATTAAATAGTTGATCTTGTCTGTACCTACTAATATTGAAGTTTCTTTTTTTTTAATTGAGGTATAATTGACATATAATATCATATTAGTTCCCGATGTACATCATAGTGATTTGATATTTATATACATTATGAAATGATTATCACAATAAGCCTAATTACTATCAGTCACCATATAAAATTATTACAATATTATTGACTATAATCCCTATACTGCATATTATATCACTATGACATTTATTTTATAACTAGAAGTATGCACCTCTTAATCCACTCCACCTATTTTGCGAGCCCCTTAACCTTCCTCCCCTTTGGCAATTACCAGTTTGTTTCCTGTATCTATGTGTTGGTTTCTGTTTTGTTTTGTTCATTTGTATTGTTTTTTAGGTTCCACATATAAGTGAAGTCATACAGTAAATGTCTTTTTCTGTCTGACTGATTTCATTTAGCCTTATACCCTTTTCTATCCATGTTTTTGCAAACAGCAAGATTTCTTTATTTTTCATGGCTGAAGAGTGTTCATTACATATATATACATACAAACAAGTAAAGAAGATGCGATACATACATATATATATAAACATACATATACATACATACATATATATATGTGTATGCATCGCATCTTCTTTACTCATTTATCTATGGATGGACACTTAGGTTGCTTCCATATCTTGGCTATTATAAATAATACTGCAATGAATATAGGAGTGCATATATCTTTTTCAATTAGTGCTTTTGTTTCCTTTGATAAACACGCAGAGTAGAATGGCTATTGCATGGTAGCTCTATTTTTATATTTTGAGGAACCTCCATATTGTTTTCCATAGTGGCCGCACTAATTTACATTCCCACCAATAGTGCACAGGGATTCCCTTTTATTCACATCCTCACCAAGACTTGTTATTTTTTGTCTTTTTGATAATAACCATTCTTATTGGTTGAGGTGATATCTCATTGTAGTTTTGATTTGCATTTCCCTGATGATTAGTGGTGTTGAGCATCTTTTCAAGTGCCTGTTGGCCATCTGTATGTCTTCTTTAAAAAAAAGTCTATTTAGGTCCTCTGTCCATTTTTAATCAGTTGTTTGTTTTTTTTTATATTGAGTTGCACAAGGTTTTTATATATTTTGGATATTAACTCATCAAATATATAATTTGCAAATATCTTCTCTCATTCAGTAGGTTGCCTTTTTATTTCATTTTAGGTTGCCTTTGCTGTGCAAAAGCTTTTTTGTTTGATGTAGTCCCATTTATTTTTTCTTCTGTTGCCCTTGCCTAAGAAGGCAGGTCCAAATAATATTACTAAGGCCAACCCCAAAGATCGTACTGTCTATGTGATGCCATTGATATTTTGATAGGGATTGCATTGAATTCGTAGATTACTCTCGGTAGTATGGCCATTTTAACCATATTAATTTTTTCCAAACCATGAGTACAATACGTCTTTCCATTTATTTGTGTCATCTACTGTTTCTTTCACCGATGTCTTAAAGCTTTCAGAGTACAGCTCTTTCACCTCCTTGGTTAAATTTATTCCAAAGTGTTTTATTCCTTTTGGAGAAATTGTAAATGGGATTATTTTCTTAATTTCTTTTTCTGATAGCTTGTTATTAGTGTATAGAAACACAACCAATTTCAGTATATTAATTCTGTATCTTTCAAATTTACTGAATTCATGTATTCTAATTCTTTTATGGTGGAGTCTATAGGGTTTCCTCTACAGTCATATATCATTTAACCATGGGGATATGTTCTGAGAAATGCATCATTTGGCAATTTCATCATTGTGTGGACATCATGCAGTGTACTTACACAAACCTAGATGATGTAGCCTACCACACACCTACTCTATATGGTACTAATCTTATGGGACCACCATCATATATGCAGTCTGTGATTTACTGAAACATCATTATGTGATGCATGATTGTATATAATATCATGTCATCTGCAAATAGTGACCGTTTTCCTTCTTCCTTTCCAATTTGATTGCCTTTTATTTCATTTTCTTGCCTAAGTGCTATGATGAGGATTTCCAATACTATGTTGAATAAAAGTGGGGATAATGGACATTCTTGTCTTGTTCCTAACTTTAGAGGAAAAGCTTTCAGATCTTCATGGCTGAGTATGATGTATCTGTGGTTTTGCCATATATGGCCTTTATTATGTTGAGGTACATTTCCTCTGTACCCATTTTGTTGAGAGTTTTTATTATAAATTGATGTTGAATGTTGTCAAATGCTTTTTCTGCATCTATTGAGATAATCATGTGATTTTTATCTTTTGTTTTGTTAATGTGGTGTATCACATTGATTAATTTATAGATGCTGAACCATCCTTGCATTGCTGGAATGAATCCCACTTGATCATGGTTAAGATCACTTTAATGTATTGTTGAATTTGGTTTGCTAATATTTTGTTAAGGATTTTTGCATCTATGTTCATCAGGAATATTGTCCTGTAATTTTCTTTCTTTTTGGTGTCCTTCTCTGGTTTTGGCATCAGGGTAACTCTGGCCTCATAAAATGAGTTGGAAAGTGTTTTGTTCTCTTTAATTTTCAGGAATAATTTGAGGAGGATGGATATTAATTGTTCCTTAAATGTTTGTAAGAATTCACCAGTGAAGCTATTTAGTCCTGGAGTGTTGTTTGTTAAGGGTTTTAATACTACTGATTCAAATTCGTTGCTAGTAATTGGTCTATTCAAATTTTCTATTTCTTCATTGGAAGACTGTGTATTTCTTGGAATTTATCAATTTCTTCTAGGTTGTGCAATTTGTTGGCATACAGTTGTTCACAGTAGTCTCTTATGATTCTTTGTATTTCTGTGGTATCAGTTATAACTTCTCTTTCATTTCTGATTTTACTTAATTGGACCCTCTCTCCTTTTTTCTTTTGAATCTGGTTACTGGTTTATCAATTTTCTTTACCTTGATTAATTGATCTTTTCTATTATTGCTTTGTCTCTATTTTATTTATTTCTTCTCTGATCTTTATTTCCTTCCTTCTACTCACTTTGGGCTTTGCTCTTTTGTTAGTTCCTTTAGGTGAAAATGCTGATTGGATATTTGAGATTTTTCTTGCTTCTTGATGTATCTCTCTGATCTTCCCTCTTAGAACTGCTTTTGCTGCATCCCATAGGTTTTAAACATTGTGCTTCCACTTTCATTTGTCTCAAGGTATTTTTTTTTTACTTCCTTTTTGATTTCTTTTTTGACCTGTTGGTTGTTTAGTAGCAAGTTGTTTAGTCGCCAGCTGTTTGTGTTTTTTCCAGTTTTCTTCTTGTAATTGATTTTTAGTTTCATGCCACTGTGATTGGAAAAGATGCTTGACATCACTTCAGCCTTCTTAAATTTATTGAGACTTTTTTGTGGCCTGACATGTGATCTATTATGGAGAATGTTTCATGTGCTCAGGAACTGAATGTGTATTCTGCTGATTTTGAGAGGAATGATCTGTATAGATCTGTCAAGTCCATCTGGTTTGTGTCATTGAAGGTCAATGTTTTCTCACTGATTTTCCACCTGGATGATCTATTATTTGATGTAAATAGGGTATTGAAGTACTCTATTTTTATTGTATTGCTGTCAATTTTTCCCTTTATGTCTGTTAATGTCTGCCTTATATATTTAGATACTTCTATATTGAGTGCATAAATATTTACAAGTGTTATATCCTCTTATTGGACTAACCCCTGTATCATTAGGCAAAGCCTTTCTTTGTCTCTTCTTACAGTCTTTGTTCCAAAGTCTTTTTTATCCAATATGAATATTGCTACCATAGCTTTCATCTTGTTTCCATTTGCATGGAATATTTCTTTTCTTCCCTTCACTTTCAGTCTGTATGTGTCTTTAGATCTGAAGTGAATCTTTTGCAGGAGTGCAGTATAAATATAGGTATTCTTTTAATCCATTAATACACCCTATGTCTTCTGATTGGAGAACTTATTCCGTTTACTTTTAAAATCAATATTGATAGATATGTATTTTATACCATTTTATTAATTGTTTTGCTTGTTTTTGTAGTTCTTTTGTGTTCCTTTCTTCTTCTCTTAGTTTCTTCCCTTGTGGTTTGATGACTTCCTTAGTGTTTGGGTTCCTCTCTATTTTTTGTGTGTTATAAGTTTTTGTTTTGTGGTTACTATGAGTTCATATACAGCAATCTATTTATATAGCCATGAATTTTAAGCTGAAAGTCACTTAAGTCAGAATGCATTCTAAAGCTTTACATTTGGACTCCCCAGTCCACGGTTTATGTTTTTGACATTATATTTTACATCTTTTTATTTTATTTATCATTTAACTATTTATTGTAATTATAGTCAATTTTACTACTTTTGTCTTTTTACCTTCATACTAGTTTTATAAATGGTTGACCCACTACTTTTACTATATAATTGCCATTACCAGTGATGTTTTTTCTTTCATATATTTTCTTATTTCTACTTGTGGCCTTTTCTTTGTTGCTTAAAGAAGTCCTTTTAACATTTCTTATAAGGTCAATTTAGTGGAGATGATTTCCTTTAGTTTTTGCTTGTCTGGGAAAGTTTTTATCTCTCCTTCAATTCTGAATGATAACCTTGCCATTTAGAGTATTCTTGGTTGTAAGTTCTCTTCCTTTCAGCACTTTGAACATATTCTGCCACTCCCTTCTGACCTGCAAAGTTTCTGCTGAAAAGTCATCTGTTAGTCTTATGGGGGTTCCCTTCTAAGTGACATCTTGTTTTTCTCTTGCTGTCTTTGAGATTCTCTCTTTAACTTTTACCATTTTAGATGTAGTATGCTTAGTGTGGATCTCCTTGGGTTCATCTTATTGGGGACTCTGTACTTCCTGGACCTGGATGTCTGTTTCCTTCTCCAAATTAGGGAAGTTTTCAGTCATTATTTCTTCAAATAAATTTTCTGCCTCCTATATTTTGACCCCTATAAGGCAAATGTTAGTATAATTGATGTTATCTCAGAGGTCCCTTAAACTATCCTCATTTAAACTTTTGTTTTTTCCTTTTTGCTGTTCTGATTGGGTGATTTCCACAACCCTGTGTTCCATCTTGCTCATCTCTGCTTCTGTATCCTCTAATCTGCTGTTGGATTCCTCATTTATTTTTCATTTCAGTTGTATTCTTCAGCTGATTGATTCTTTCTAGTATTTTCTAAGTCTTTGTTGAAGTTCTCACTGTTTTCCTCCATTGTTCTCCCAAGTTTGGTGAACAACTTAATGACCATTGCTTTTAATTCTTTACCAGGCAGATTACTTATCATTGTATCATTAACGTCTTTTTCTGAGGGTTTGTCTTGTTTGTTTGGAGTATACTTCTCTTTTTTCTTCATTTTTCCTTGCTTTCTGTGTTTGTTGCTATGTATTAGGGGAAACTTCTACCTCTCTCAGCCTTGAAGGAATGGCCTTGTGTAGGTGATGTTCTTTCCAGTTCATCCCTACCCTAGCTCTTCTTTGACTCTGGAAGCTTTGGGATTGTCTAAACCTCCCAATTTGTATTTGATATGCCCCTGTTGTTGAGAGTTCACTTAGACCTTCAATGTTCAAAGGATGAGGAATCTCATTTAGCATCTAGTGTCAGAATGACTGGATGCCAGATCCTCAGGCAACCGCTTTAAAGTATGCAAATAAATACAGTCCTATGGGGCCTCAATCATAATCCCTGCTGGCCTCTAGACCAGGAGTCAGGAGGTGTTCCTGGGGTGATAGTTGCAAATATCAGGACTCCTGACATTTTATAAGTTACTTTCTTGTTACAGTCCTGTGCAGCTCAAGAATGTCAGCACCTCTGGCCACCAGGGTCTGGTGATCAAGATCAAAGGGTGTTCTCTATGTGCATTGCATGTGCCTGATAGCTTTAGCTAGGCAGCTTGAGAATGTAGAGGACAGGGCTTGTTCTTTGATTTCAGAAAAAGCAGCAAGAATAATGACTGCAATGCACGCATGTGCTTCCACAGTGCAGGAAGAGAGCGATTTTTCTGTGTTCTCGCATTGGTTTTTGGTGGGGAACTGGTGAATGTTGTGACTGCTTGCACTCTCCAGTCCCAGCCAGGGGAATGTTGCAATTGCCTGTGTTCTCAGACTTTAGCTAGGGAGCATGAGAATGCAACATTGATTCATGTCCTTCCCTAGCCGGAGAGAGTGCAAGTTCTACAACTACCAATTCTCTCTGGGTTCAGCAAATGGGGGGATAGTGCTACAACTGTTTGCCCCCACATCTGAGCTCACTTGCCTATGCTGACAGATTTGGTGGGGAGCATACAATGACATCTTCTAGCACCTCTATCTCTGGGGAGTGTTTCCACGGCCCCTGCCCCTTCAGCTAATGCTTTGAGATTCAAAAATGACTCCTTCACATATAGTCTTGGCACTTTTCAAGCTGCTGTTATTTCCCTGGGTCTAGGGGCAAGTGAGACCACAGATCAGCCCTTTAAGAGAGGAATCAGTTTTCTATAGTACTTTGAGACCCTTAGCTGTCAGCCTCCTTGGCTTTCTAAGCCAGATGTTTTGGGAGCTCATCTCTGTGGTGCAGATCCCAGGGGCTGGGGTGTCTACTATGGGGCATCAATGTCTCACTCCTCTAGCAGAAGTATGCATCTGGTGATATCCCTCCCTACAGTCATGTGTTGCTTAACAACAGGAATAGATTCTGAGAGATGTACCATTAGGCAATTTTGTCATCGTGTGTGTACATTGTAGAGTGCACTTACACAAACTTAGATGGTATAACCTATTACACACGTAGCCTATATGGTACTAATCATATGAGACCACCATCCTATGTAAGTCCATCATTGACTGAAACATCCTTATGCAGTGCATGACTGTATCATGTGCTGCCATGCCAGGGTTGGGATATTTCATGGGGCCAGTTCTCTGCCTCTCCTACCCATCTTGATGTTGTGCCTTTTATCCTTTGTTGTGGAGAAGGCACTCCTCTAGCTCTCAGTTTCCTTTCAGAGGGAGTTGATCCATATGTAGCTGTGTATTTGTTGAGTCCACGGAAGGAAGGAAGTTCAGACTCTTCTTGTGCTGCCATCTTGAACCTCCCCCATTTAATGCCCATTCTTTCTGGTTTACCAATATGCTGCTAAAAAAACAGACAAAATTTTGTGATGAAAAATACAAGAGGCCACTCAGGCCAGCAGGCACACGAACACATCCAAAGAGTGTTACTGGGAACAGGTGAGGTCATAAGAGGCTGGCCACAGGTGTTTGGCTCCTTGTGGCACGTGACAAACTTGATCTAGAAGACTGCTTGATCTAGAAGCTTCATTGGTTGATCGTGATGAATTCTTGATAATTTAATAGCATTCTCTTTATGTCTAAAGGAAAAACACAAAGATGTCAATATTGAAAGGGAATTAATTTGCTTAAGCATATCATTCCCATGAAGGATTTGGAAAGAGTCATACATATGATTCGACTTAAATGACATAGAATTGTAGATAAGCGGCATAATTTTTATGTGGGTCTAATAGAAGTTTGGCTTTTAAATTTGAATTTTCTGATTGACAAATATTTTATAAAGTGAGGATGGAAAAAATGGTGGGAAAGTTAAATTTCTTCTAGCAGAGGAAATGATAGGAGCCATTCTAAGTACTCTAAACTAGATAGTAGAAATGCATGTTTAGCATGGTGCTTTTGAAGTATCATGGATGAAATGCCTCCTCTCCAGTCCCTGTGCTTATACTCTTCATAACTCTACTGTTTCTTTTCCACCCAGAAGCTAGAATGATTTTTTCAAAACACATCATATTATGACATTTCCCTGCTCAAAATATCTGTCTGGCTTCTCATCCCATTTAGAATAAATTCCAAATCTGTGTTTTGGACTTCAGGAACCTACATGTTCATACCCCTGGCAATCTCTTCTCTGTCTCTTTGTCCCATGAATGCTCAATTGTAGGCATATTGGCCTTCTAGCTGTTTCTTGAAGTTTCCAAACATGTTATCACCTCAGCACATTTCCAATTTCTGTCCCCTCTGTCCCTTTCCTGGAGCACTCTTCCCTGCAATACCCCAAGACTGGCTTCTACCTCTTGATGGAGGCTTTTGCTTCAGTGTCACATCTCAGAGAAACTTTTGCTGACCACACTATGATAGCACCCCTAGGCATTTCTTCCATATTTTTTATTTTATTTTTTTTACTATTTGATTCCACAATTTCTAAATGCAATGCATTTTGTGAAATATACCTTTAAGTATGAAATAAATAAGAAAAATACACTTATCCTAAGTGAACACTTCTAAAATTCATAATTGGCTAGAAAATTGTCATGAAGTGAATTATAACAATGTACCTACTACCTAGATATTGATATAGGATTCCCTGAGTTATGTAGAAGCACCTCATTTTCCTGACTCTCTAGTCAGTATTCCTTGCTGAATTAACTACTGTTTTTACTTCTTATCACCTAAGATTAGTTTTTCTTGTTTATATATTGAAATCATATAGTATGTACTCATTTGTTTTTGTCTCTTCTATGACAGTTTTTGGTTAATTCCATTGCTGTGTAGTATCCATTATATGACACTGTGCCAGTACCACAGATTATATGTGTATTTGATGATTAGTGGACATTTGGATTGTTAATAATATTTTGGCTAGTTCTACTAATGCTGTATAAATCTTCTCTATATATCTTTTGGTTTACATTTTAAACATTTTTGTTGCCTATATATACCTTAAATTGGAATTGATGAGAAAAAGGGGCATGTATGATTACGATTTTTTGTTAACTTTGAATGATTTAGAAAGATGTTGCTTAATTTTCACAGTTTAGAGGTTTTTTAATTATACATATTTTTTGATGATGTCTAACTTAATTCTAGTCAGGCCAGACAATATACTCTTTCTGACTTGGATATTTTCAAATACTGAATTTGGGTTTATTCCCAGCAAATATGATCAATTCCATTAACTATTCCACATGATCTTGAAATGTGTGTATTCCCCATTGTTATAACCACATATAAAATAGATTATATTTTAAAATTGTGTTCTTCAAATCTTTTCTGTTCTTATTTATTTTGCCATTTTTTTATATTATAGAAAAAAAGTCTTTAAAAATATCCCATTGTGACTATAGATTTGTGTATCTTGGTTCTTTTTGTCTACTATTACTGTATTTGTAAGATTTATTAGTAAGTTTTGCAAATTAATAATTTGTATTGCTTTGAAAGATTAATGTATTTCTCATTATGAAGTATTTATTTTTATTTTTATTAGTACTTCTGGTCTACTGTGACTGATGTTAGTATAGACACAACATCTTTCTTTGGTTACTGTTGAAATAGATCTTTTTCTACCTTTGTGCTTACAATTTTCTTGTACACTTAATCTAAGCATGTCCTGTAAACAGTATACATAGTTTTTGAAATCTAGTCTGACAATCTTTGTGCTTAAACAATTTAGTCTCTTTAGATTTACTGTAAGTACTGACATATTTACATTTTATCTACTAACTTATCCTGTATTTTCTTTTACTGACATCCTTATATATAACCACAAACAAGATAGATAGCAATATTCATAATAGACAAACATGCAACGACCAAAATATTCATGAAATGATAAATCAATACATATAATGTGGTATGTCCTTATCATAGAATATTATTCAGCAATACAAAGCTACAACAACAAAGAAAGTTGAAAACGTTGTCCAGTGTGAAAGAAGCCAGTTGCAAAAGATCATATATTCTGAGTCCCTGTATACAAAAGTCCAGAAAGACTAATCTATAGAGACAGAAAATTGATTAATGGTTGCTTGGGCAGGGCAGAATGGGAGGTGACTTCTAAGGCATGTCAGCTTTCTTTTTACAGTGATGACAATGTCATAACCTTATGTTATGGTGATGGTTTCATAACCTTGTAAACATATTAAATGTATTTGAATTTTATAGTTAAACAGGTGAAATCTATGGTATGTAAATTATAGTTAATTACAAATCTGTTAAAATAATAATAATAATAAAGTCAATTTTTGCATCCTAAGAAGTTTACAGTGTCAGAAATTAGGTAATGAAGTGAAAGAGTTTATGATATATCTTTTAGCTCATAATTCATTCCTTTTATGGGTTCTATCATATTTTTAAACGTGTGTCATTTTTACAATTACCTATATAACTTTACATTATTTTGGGAGAAAAATGCTACACCAGTTGGCTCCCCACTAAATCCAGGGGAATAAAATTCAAATTTGAAATAAATGTCTGGATGAAAATAAAAGTAGATTTAAGTTGGATTAAGACATGTTAATAATTTTAAACTTAGCCTTTTAAAATGGAATGAAACTCATGCTCACCATTGACAAAAGAAGCTATGTATAAATACTATTTTTTAAAATAAAAATTGTCATACTCACAAAGGTCATTAATGACTGCCTTCAATGCATTGAGTAAATCTGTACTTGACATTGTGTTCAAGTCCATTCTAACAGCCGCTCCCTTCATCTTCATGTGAGCAATATCATCAGCTTGATCTGCAAACAAAGGAATTCCCAGCATGGGGATCCCACAGTAGATCACCCCATAGATGCCATTGGTCCCACCATGAGTTATAAAGGCTTTGGTTTTTGGAGGACCTCGGATTGGGTGAATTTCATCAAATTATTAAATATAAGTCTTAGAATAAAATGAGAGTAGAGCAATATAAGGCACTGAAAGAGGCATCATATTCTAGATAAAAGATTATTACATGCATGAACCTACATTAAAATGCCCTTCAACTCAAAGGAAGAAGTGCCTAAATCTGCTACAGAGGTAAGTGAAGGGCAAAGAAAATTGGTATGTGACTTGTGAGTTCAAAGATGGATATAAAATTACCGGGTGGACAATGTTAGACAGAAAGTGTCAGAGAAAAAAACAAGTAGTGTGGTGGAAAAAAGAAAAAAAACAAAGAGGAGGGGTATATGTTGGAATATATTCTCTTAAAGAAATAGTGAAGTCGCTGAGTCTGTTATGAAGGGTGTCAAGGTAGCAGGTAGTGTAATGGTGGTGGCACAGGAATCAGAGGAAGGACAAACTACAGTTTCTCATGACATGTGTTGTCACTTCTAAAAGAAATTTTGAATTTTTTTTCCCTTGGAAAATGGAGAGTCACTGGTAATAAAAGAGGAGCTGATATGTATCAGTGGCACCTGATATACCCCCACAGTGGGGGAAAGGATTGGTGTAAGGGCAGAATTAGAAGACAGGTGACAACCCAGAAAGGTGTTGAAAAATGTTCTGTGAGATGTAATTACATCTAAAATGAAGATACTTTGATTCTGGCCTTAAGGAGTATGACTGTGTATAATAAAATGCCAACTGTTATACCTTATCCTTTCCTGCTAGGACTGGGAAATAAATATAAGGAATTTAATATTTATTTTTGAAGTTTCCAATAATGAATGTTTAATAAATTTGTTACCTGTTCAACTATTATCATGTGATTGGAGTTACTCTGATTTGAGTGTTTATTTTAGAGTCTTACCAAGAAGATCATTCTGGGGGATCCACTTATAGAGCCGAGTATTTGGCCCTAAGGTATCTGGCTTCTGCCATCAAATCTCTGCACAACTTTTTAGAGTAAAGAAAATATGTTATTCTATGAGTTGAACTTCATAGTTAAAGCATGTTAAAATCTAAATAGATTAAGAGACATCTAGTTAAACTGCTTACATATGACAGATGAGGAAATGAGGGCAAGAGACGCTAAGTATCAAGAACTACTAAGACACTGATGTAATAGGATTACTCATCTTTCATGTACTTATAATCCTAGTGCATAAAACAGTAGCAAATTACTAATGACCTGCACATTTATTTTGTTTTAACTGTTTATTATACTAGCTCTCAACTTCAAAATTTACTCTTATCCTGTTTATTTCTTTATGAGTGATACGGAAAGGGAATTATTTATATCCACTTATTTGATAAGTTATTTTATTAGAGTTTAAAATTTTTGATTTACAAAGAGGGAAATGTATTCAATCAGCTATTTGTGAAAATTAAATAATTCTGATATTTAATAATTTAATAATAGCAATAAATAATTTCTGCCTAATAAGTACATTTAGATTGTTTTAGATTACCTATTATTAATCACTACTTCCAAGAAAAATTTCAGTCAGTAATTTTTACCTGAATCTGGAGTATTACCACTATTGCTAGATTGGAAAACTCTTTAAATGTAGAAAAGAAGAGCCCCTTGGCACTTCATAAACAACAGTAAAAGTTTTGAAAAAAATCAAATATCATGATGATGCTAAATTTTGTTCAACTGACTATTGACACTTCAAGGATGCGCTACAAACATTGACATCATTGATTAATACGGTTTCTTATAGCCAAGTCATCTCCAAATCCAGTATCAAAGTTAGGTCCAGATTTTGGAATTCTCAAGCAATCTTCATAAGCTAGATTCTAATTTACCAGTGGTTAGCATCTATTTGTTATGTGAATGTTAATTTCACATTCTCAGCAAATTAACATAGGTGATAAGGAGAAAGCAGTAACAGTTAGGAAACTAAAAAGTGGTTCTCAAATCCCAAGAGACTCCCAGTATGTTCTATATTAACTAGAAATAACTTATTACCACATTTTATGGAGAAGGGGGCACCTGAAACTTTCCTACGCTAGTCTTGCGTCTAGTTGATTTCTTTTCATATTCCTTCTCCTTCTTCAACCAGGAGGAGCTAATATTCTGATAGGTTAGAATCAGAGTCCTTTCAAGGTCACATTTTATAAAGCACAGAGTCAACTTAAGGGCTGGTCCCATCTCCACCCTTTCTCTTTCATCTTCCTTCTTCAAACTTGAGCAGGGCCCACAAGGGAAGTTTTCTCTCTCTCTCTTTTTTTTTTTTTTTTTTTTCAGGCTGGCTCTTATTGTCTAAATAATCATGGCTGGATGGGTACCTCTACACAGCTTGGTGAGCTCTGGCCATCTTTTTTCTGAATAGCTTCCTGAAAAGTGCATTGAATAGGCCTATTTCAAAATTTAGGGGAAGTAAAAGAGGCCCTGATTACTTGCCAAGCCTAAATTGCATGATGCCTTTCAGACTATCAATTCCTGCCTAATGTTACTTTTAAAATTTAACTTCTTTCTGAGAACATCTGTAGGGTGTACAGGGGCCTAGGAATTCCACAAGGAAAAGGAATGAATGACAGGGCAGAATTTGAGGATTTTTGTACTTGCTGGCAATATCATTATAAAGCCCAAACTTCCCACTGCACTTCTTAAATATGTATTTTTTGATCTTGATGTTAACAGCAAAAGTTATTGTCCACCAAAAATATCCTCTGTACTATGTTAGTACTTGCCATGCATGTTTTGGTTTTTAAACTGATACCTGAGATAAATTGGAATGATCATAATAGTTACCTTTTATGCAGGAAATTTTTGTAATCAGACCCTTTACAGAGTTTAACAGACTCATTAAGTTGTTGCCCACTATTAAGCTATGTTATCTTACCTTTTGTGGAGTCTGAGAAAGGGCTGATGCAATCACATTGGCCCTTTCTTCTGTCCTGTTACTGAACATTGACCTCACAATGTGGTAAACACCACAATACCATTTTCTCCAGAGCTCTCGGTAAACTCTTCCATTTCCTGTAGAGAAAGATTTGCTCTGTCATAAAAGAGCAACAGTGTAGCAAACACTATTGAAATGATTGCTAAAAACAACTAAAGAGAGAAAATCAAGTATTATCAGGAATTATAGAGTCGTGGCTGTTATTTTTTAACTGTGGTAAAATATTCATAGCGTAAAATCTACCACCTTAACTGTTCCTAAATTTACAGTTCGGTAGTGTTAAGTATATACACTTTGTTGATAACCAATCTCCAGAAATTTTTCATCTTGCAAAACTGGGCCTATACCCATTATATAATAATTCCCCATTTCCCTCTTCATCAGCTCCTGGCAACCGTAATTCTACTTTCTGTTTTTATGAATTTGACTAGTTTAGATATCTCATATAAGTGGAATAATGCAGTCTCTGTGAATAATTTGTCTCTGTGATTGGCCTATTTCACTCAGTATAATGTCCCAAGCTTCATCCTTGTTGTAGGATGTGTTAAAATTTCCTTCTTTTAAGGCTGAATAATATTTCATTGTGTGTAAATACCATATTTTTATTTTTGTTGATTCATCCGTTGATGGACACGTGGGTTACTTCCATGTTTTGGCTCTTGTGATTAGTGTTGCTATGAAGATGGGTGTGTAAATATCTCATTGGGATCCTAATTTCAATTTTCGGAATAAATACCCAGATGTAGAACTGCTCGGCCTTATGGTAATTCTATTTTAATTTTTTGAGGAAACTCCATTCTGTTTTCATCAGTGCCTGTTATATAACAGACCTAATCTCTCAGTTCCTTTGTAAGGACACAGTAATATTAGATTAATTTCCTTTATTATGTATCTATTTGCAACTGTCTGTGGATTTCCTGTATTTAACCAAGAAATTGAATAGAACCAGTACACAGTAGTGAGGGGGAGATACTCAGAACATATCATACTCACACTCTACATTTATACTATTATGAATGTAGATTCTTGGAAGGAGGCCACTCGGCAGATTAACTCATCTTTAATTCTTTATTATTATAGTTCTACTAAACATCTGTTTATTCCAGGCAGGTTTTTGGAGAATTATTTTAGTTTGGTCATTAGTGTTTTATTTCTCTGGCTACGAGCACTAAGAAAATGTGAAATATGATTGGGATGTCTTGCATCTTTTTTCTCTTGGCTCTATAATAGTTTATACCTCGCTTTAATCTTTGTCAGTATTTCCCAGATCTCCCTCTAAATAACACTTTAAAGGCTGGAGGTTAAGAATCGCTGTCTTCGTGCATGCAATATTATTGTTTGGAGTTTCCATTAAATAGCCTTCAGGTTCCAATTTTAATCAAGAAATACACTTTTATAGTTATTTAAATGAATGACCATGTTTCTGACTTATTTATGTATGACACCTTTTGCCCTGAAGTCATATTGTAAAATGGATGTCCTAGTAGATGTGCTATATGTAACTGGCTGTGAGGGCCCTCATCATCACCTCGCTGAGTCCCCCAGGGAGCAGCTGCCCCACTGTGGGAGAGGTAGAGCAGGGCTTTCTGCAACAGAGGTCTGCTTACCCTCTTGAGGAGCTCAGTTCAAACTATGTAGAGCTCCTGATGAAGCTGTGTTCACCTGGAATTGTTTCAGAATTATTTTTACTTGTGGTCCCTGATCCTCGCCAGTTTTCAAATTTTATTACTTTCTATACTAGGCAGATTCTTCATTGATCAATGTACTTCCTACTCCCCCCAAAAATGTAAGGAGTCGAAAGTTTCCTGGATATCTGGTGAAAAATTAGTACTCCTTTTCTTTTTTTGATCCTTCTGTTTTAAATTGATTTTTTTTCCCCCTGGAAAGTAATGACCTAAACTTTCCAAAATAAAACATTTACTGTCTTAGCCTAATCATTGTTTAAAGCTCCATTTTTAAAACTTGAGATACCATTGACAAATAACATTGTGTAAGTTTAAGGAGTACAATGTATTGATCTGATTCTTTTATCTGATTACCACCATAGTATTGGCTTACACCTCTATCAGGTCACATACTGAACATTTTTGTGTGTGTGTGGTGAGCACATTTTAGATGCAGTCTCTAGAAACTTTCAAGTATATAATAGAGCATTGTTGATTGTAATCACTATGCTGTGCATTATATCTCCAGAACTTATCTTCAAGTTGCATGTTTGTACCCTTTGACCAACATCTTCTCAATCCTCTCACTCCCACCGGCCCATGTAACCACTGTTTTACTGTCTGTTTTTACAAGTTCAGCTTTTTTAGATTTCACATATAAATGATATCCTACATTATTTGCCTTTTTCTGTCTGACTTATCTCACTTAGCATAATGCCCTCAAGGTCCATGTATGTTGTCTCAAAAGGCAGGATTTCTGTCTTTGTCATGGCTGAATAATATTCCATTTTGTGTGTATGTGTATGTGTGTCACATATTCTTTACTCATTTATCCATTGACAGACCCTGAAGTTTTTTTCGTATATTGGCTATTGTGAATAATGCTGCAATAAACATGATATTGCAGATACCTTTTTGATATCCTGTTTTTCATACCTTTGGATATGTACTGAGAAGTGGGATTGCTGGATCATAGGGTAGTTTGATTTTTGAGGAACCTCCATATTGTTTTTCATAGTGGCTGCACCAATTTACATACACACCAACGTACAAGGGTTCTTTTTTTTCTTGTAGATCATTGAATTCCTTAAAACAGCTATTTTGAATTCTTTGTTGGGTGAAAAGTATATCTCCATATCTTTGCATTTGGTTACTGGAGGATTAATGTCAACTTTTTGTGATCTTATATTTCCTTGACTCTTCTTGTTCTTTGGAGTTTTGTGTTGCTGTCTTCACATTTGAAGTAGCAGTCACCTACTGCAATCTCTACTAACTGTCTTCGGGGTAGAGATGACTTTTGTTACTGATGCTATGGATGAGGCTTTTTCTGACCTTGATTGAATATACCTGCTCCATGCTTCTTGCATCCTCTAGTGGCAGACTTCTTAAGCTTGTATGTGTTCTCTGCATCCTATAAAGCACCAGGCCAGATGCTGATCGCCTGCCTTTTGTTTTCCTGAAGGTGTTGCTACTGCTCAAGTTTGTGGTTGTTCTCTTGCCCCAGACCCTTAACTGCTTTCTGTTCACATGCTCCCTAGCCTTCTATCAAATCTTGCTCTTGCAGGGAATTGGCTCCAGAGGGGAGGAGTTGTGGGTTTGGAACACAGTGCTCTGTGGGTGCCAACAGGCCACCTGGGGCATCTGCAGGAGAGGTTTTCTTTGTGGTTTGTGGTCAGGCTTCCTGATCAGTCTAGAGCACAGCAGGAGGAAAAAAGTCCCTTTAATGTCCTCTGGTAATCTTGTATGGCACTCTCTTGATCTGCTCCCTCCCACCAGTCACTAAGCTCCTAATTTAATACTCTGGATGCTGTGAGAGAGAAATGAGTCTTTGGAAGCATCCTACCAGCTGCAGAAACTGGGCATTCACTCATTGGCTCTCCCTTTCCCCTGTGAGAGAAATCTTGAGCCTTCTCTTAACCCTAAGCTGTGCTGTCTTAGGGGAGGGGTGATGCTGGCAAAGTCAAGCTGTTCCTCTTACCCACTCCAATGCATCCAAACTCATGTATTTTGTGCTCCAATCAAATGCTGGAAGTTATTCTCTGGAAACCTGGACTTTCACAAAGGCTCTCTAATCCATAGGTGACTCTCCAAGTCTGTGTTCTGTAGGTGCTCTTGGACTGTGGCCATGAGGGGCTGGAACCAACTCACAATCTCCTGTGGGTACCACAGCTAGTACTGGAGCCTGTCTACCTATTACCAGAAGCAAAGTTGGTCAAGACTCCTCCCGGGTCCCCTGGCTATGATGCTGGATCCCAAAACTCCCACTAAGGCACTTTTGTTCATGGATAGATGCCAATTTTTGCTGTTGAAGGGGTCGGCAAACACAAGGCATGTCTTATGCCACCAGATGTCACTCCTGAGGTACTCTGATCCATCCCCATGGGTTGTCCTCTAGCATTGTAGTAGCTTTATGTTTTGTCCTTATTACAATATGTTTCACACAATTTTTATTAAATGCTTATATTCTATCTTTCAAAGTAGAATGTCTGGTGTGTTGGGGTAGAAACTGTGTCTACACTGCTTCTCTGCTTATCCAGCACTTGTTCCTGGACTATGTCAGTTACTTTAAAATTGTTCTCTGAATGAATTGCTGATATTTTCTTATGTGTTGAATAATGAGAGTAGTTTAACTGGTTCTATTCCCAAAGTCTCCAAGTATAATATTTATTCTGTAATAATAATGAAATTCAGATCATTGCAATTTTATGAAATCTATGAGTTTCTAATCGCCAGGTCACTTTACACAGCTTCCCATATCTCTTTCACTGTGAGTTAAACATTCTAAATGAAAAACACAGAATCATTCCTACTGAAAATGCAAAGTAAAAAAAGCAACAGAAACAGGAATAAGTGACCTGAGGCAGACTTACTAATCTTGAAGCATCAGCTGCAGAGGCAGGAGGCAATTGAGACTCTCCTGAGGGATAGAAACACTGGCAGCAGCCATTTTTAATATCTTATTCTGCCTTGATGACATTGACAGTGCTGTGGGATCCTCCCTCTAGGCTGCTAGCACTGACAGCCTCACCCACCCCTGTACCACTGCTGGATTTCACAGCCTGTTTGATGATAACCCTGCCCACTAGCATGCCGACAGCAGTAGTGGCCAAGAGTCTCTACAAGTCTTTCTCAGATGCCAGCCCCACACACCAGCACATCAACAGCAGTTGCAGCTGAGCCATACAACCAGCTGGGGAAGTGGCCAGCCCCAATCACCAGTGTGCCTGAGCAGTCACAACTGGCCCACACAGTGAGCCATGCTGGGGGCCAGCCTCACTGCCATTGCACCTGCAGCAGCTATGAGTGGGCATCACAGCCAGCTGAGCCAGGGGCCAGCCTTGCCTTCCAGCACACATGAAGCCATCATAGCCCCACCACAACAGGAGGGATCCCACAGCCAACACAGGACACACCTGGCCCTGGTGGCCAGCAGGGATTGCACTAGTGGGCCCTAAAGGACATTTCCTACATAAAACAACTGCTTAAAGCCTGGGGGATGTGCCTGAATTATTTAATACAGGGAAACATAGAGAATTAGGCAAAATGGATATGAAGATGGGTGGGCCCCATGGCATAGAGTTTAAGATTAGCACACTCTGCTTTGGCAGCCCAGGTTCATGGGTTCAGATCCTGGATGTGGACCTACACCATTCATCAGCCATGCTATGGCAGCAACCCATATATAGAATGGAGGAAAATTGAAACAGATGTTAGCTCAGGGCTAATTTTCCTCAAATAAATAAGTGGAATATTGGCAACAAATATTAGCCCAGGGCTAATCTTCCTCAGCAAAAAAAAAAAAAAAAAACAAAAAGAGAGAGAGAGAGAGAAATATGTTCCAAATGAAAACCCAAGAAAAAAACCTTATAAAAATAACTAAATGGAATGGATGTAAGCAATCTACCTGATAAAGAGTTCAAAGTAATAGTCATAAAGATGCTCACCGACCTTGGATGAAGAATTGAGGAGCACAAGGAGCACTTCGAAAAAGAGGTAGAAAATATAAGAAAGTACCATGAGACCTGAAGAATACAATAAAATGAAAAATGCACTGGAGGGAATCAACAGCAGATTAAGGGATAGAGAAGAATGGATCAGTGATGTAGAAAACAGTGTAGTGGATATCACCCAAGCTGAACAGCAAAATAAAAATTAAATAATGAAGATAGTCTAAGGGATTTTGGAATATCAAGCATAGTAATATTTGCATTATAGAGGTCCCAGAAGGAGAAGAGAGAGAAAGAGGCAGAAAACTTACTTAAAGAAACAATAGCTGAAAACTTTGTTAACCAGAGGCTGGAAACAGACATTCAGGTTCAGAAAGGACAGAGAGTCCCAAACAAGATGAACTCAAAAAAGTCCACATAAAGACACATTATAATAAACCTGTCAAAAATTAAAGATAAGGAGAGAATCATAAAGGCAGCAAGAAAAAATCAACTAGTTGGTTGCAAGGAAACCCCCATAAGATCATCAGCTGTTTTTTCAGTGGAAACTTTGCAGCCTAGAGAGATGTGCCATCATATATTCAAAAAGCTGAAAAGAAAAAAACCTACAGCCATCAATACTCTACTCAGAAAGGTTATCTTTCAGAATTGAAGGAGATAGAAAAGAGATTCCCAGACAAGCAAAAGCTAAAGGAGATCATCACCACTAAGTCAATCTTACAAGATGTGGTAAAGGGAATTCTTTAAGTGGAAAAGAAAAGGCTATAACTGGTAATAAGAAAATTATGAGAGAAAAAATTGTCACTGGTACAGGCAAACATATAGTAAAGATAGTGGATCAACATGTTATAAAGCTGGTGTGAAGGTGAAAAATAAAAGCAACAAATCAGCTACATCTACAATAATTAATTAAAGGATACACATAATTAAAAGATGTAAAAGATGACATCAAAAACAAAATATGTGGGGGGAATTAAAATATATTGCTTTTAGAATGCATTTGAACCTAAGCAACACTTGACTTAAAATAGACAACTGTGTACATAGGTTGATCTATATGAACCTCATGATAAGCGCAACCCAAAAAGCCATAATAAATATGAAAAAAAGGAGAGAAAGAAATCCAAACATAACTCTAAAGAAAGTCATCAAATCACAAGGGAGGAGAGGAAGAGAAGAAAGGAACAGAGAACAACTACAAAAACAACCAGAAAACAATTAACAAAATGGCAATAAATACATGCCTATCATTAATTAGTTTAAATGTAAATGGATTAAGTACTCCAATCAAAAGATATAGGGTAACTGAATGGATAAAAATAAGACCTATCTATATCTGCCTACAAAGTACTCACTTTAGATCTAAAGACACACACAGACTGAAAGTGAAGGAATGGAAAAAAACATGTTCCATCCAAACGCAAACAAAAAGAAGGCTGGGGTAGCAATACTTACATCAGAAAAAATACACTTTGAAACAAAGACTGTAACAAGAAACAATGAAGGGCATTACATAACCATAAAGGGAACAATCCAACAAGAGAATATAACACTTGTAAACATCTATGTGCCCAACATAGAAGCACCTAAAAACATAAAGCAAATATTAATAGACATAAAGGGGAAATTTCACAGTAATACGGTAATAGTAGGAGACTTTAACACCCCACTTTCATCAATGGATAGATCATCCAAATAGAAAAATCAATAAGAAAACATTGGCTGTAAATGACACACTAGACCAGGTGGGCTTAACAGATATATACAGAACATCCATAAAGTTGGCGTACACATTCTTTTCAAGTGAATATGAGGCATTCTCCAGGATAGATTACATATTAGGCCACAAAACAAGTCTCAATAAGTTTAAGAATATTGAACTCACATCAAGCATCCCTTCCAACCACAATGTAATGAAATTAGAAATTAATTACAAGAAGAAAATTGGAAATAGCACAAACACATGGAGACTAATCAACACACCACCAAATAACCAATGGGTCAATGAGAAAAATGAAGAGGATATCAAAAAATACCTTAATACAAATGAAGATGGAAACATAACTTTCCAAAATCAATGGGATACAACAGAAACAATTTTAAGAGGGAAGTTTATAGCAATACAGGCCTACCTCAAGAAACAAGAAAAATTTCAAATAAATAATCTAACCTTACACCTAAAGGAACTAGGAAAAGAAAAATAAACACAGCCTAAAGTTAGTAGAAGGAAGGGAATAAAGATCAGAGCAGAAATAAATGAAATAGAGATTAAAAGAAAAGATCAATTAAACTAAGAGTTGGTGCTTTTAAAAGAGAAGTAAAATTGATAAACATTTAGCCAGACTCATCAAGAAAAAAGGAGTCAAAATAAATAAAATCAGAAATGAAAGAGAAGCTACAACAGATACCACTGAAAAACAAAGAATCATGAGACCACTGTGAAAAATTACACCACTTGTCAGCGGCCATGCTGTGGCAGTGATCCACATACAAAATAGAGGAAGGTTGACACAGATGTTAGCTCAGGGCAAATCTTCCTCAAGCAAAAAGGGGAAGATTGGCAACAGATGTTAGCTGAGGGTGAATCTTCCTCAGTAAAAGGAAATAAAGGAAAAGGAATGAAGTAATAGTATATGTCACAACATAGACTGATATTGAAAACAAGCTAAAGAAAAGAAGCCAGACACAAAAGGCCACAGTTTGTATCACTCCCTTTATATTAAATGTACGGATTGGCAGTCCATCCTTACAGAAAGCACGTTAGTGGTTGCCAGAGACTATGGAAAAGGAGATGTGGAAAGTGATTGTTTAATGGGTCTCTTTATGGAGTGATGAAAATGCTCTGGATTTAATTGTGACAATATTGCACACATTGTGAATGTATTCAATGCCCCTGAATTGTACTTTAAAATGGTGAATTTTATGTTATGTGAATATAATTCATTTTAAAAAAGCATCAACAACAGATGGCTGATCAGATTTGGACTAGAAGCCCTAGTTTCTCAGTCATTGGTTTATATCATAAATTTAATTCCTACATAGTCAAAATCGGGATTGCTGTTATTTTTATCATTTACATTTGAAAAATGTTACATTTTAAATATTTATTTGGTAATTTATATAGAAACTATAATCATTGTGGAAATATTTCTCTTCATTTAATAGTGATAGTGGTTAATGAAAATTAAATTTTGCTGTATACAGCAAGTATATAGAACAAATGTAGTTAGCACTTTACCACATTTTACACTCATTCTTTTGACAATCATAGGATGAAAATAATTAATTTGACCTCCATTAATTTGATCATTAATATGATCTCCATTTTACTGGGGAAGTAAGGCATATGGGAGTTAAGTAACTTGCCCAACTCCACATAACTATAATAGTTTTGCAGGGACTTGAATCCAGGCTATCTGGGTCCAGAGAACAAGCTGTAACCACCACGCTACCCTGACTCCTGTTTCGTGGCTACAGTTATTTACAAAATGTAAAATTTATAGTTTCTCATTTATGCAGCTATATCTTAATTATAATATTATTACCAATTTATAACTAAAAAATAT
Organism: Tapirus indicus; assembly: GCA_031878705.1. NCBI lineage: Eukaryota > Metazoa > Chordata > Mammalia > Perissodactyla > Tapiridae > Tapirus > Tapirus indicus. The sequence continues at coordinate 53,090,446 of CM062919.1, forward strand.
GTCCAAATATTGTTTCAGTTATCTTTCACCACATAAAAAACTGTCCTCAAATATAGAGGCTTAGAAACATAGTACTCACTTTATTATTATCTTTCATAATTTGGGCGTTGGCTGGGCTTGGCTAGTCACTTCTTGCACAGTTTCTCAGGTGGTTACAGTCATATGGTGGTGAGGGCTGTACTCATCTGAAAGTCGTTCACTCACACACCTGGTGATTCATTTGAGAAGACTCAAAATGCTAGGGGGCTGGAACAACTGGCATATCTATGTCTCGCTCTACCACATGATTTCTTCTTGGATATGGTATGGCACAAGGCTCCAAAGTGTGTGGATAAAGAGTGAGAGATAGAGGAAGGGAATGACAGTCAGAGAGAGAGAGAGAAAGAGACAGAGAGAGAAAGAGATGGACTATATTAGTTTTCTAACCTAGAGTGAAAGTTAAGCTCCATCTCTTCCTGTGCATTCTTTTATTGAAACACCTGCAAGACCTGTCAAAGTTCAAGAGGTGGAGACACGGTGGGAGAACCATCAAAGTATTTGTAGTCATGTCTTTCTTTTTGGGGTATTATTTCATTTCTGTTTTCTTAATGAAAATAACATACAATATCCTGTTAGTTTCAGATGTACATCACAGTGATTAGATATTTATATACAGTAGGAAATGATCACCATGACAAGCCTAGTTACCATCTATCATCATGCAACGTTGTTACAATATTATTTACTATATTTCCTTTGCTGTACATTACACTCCCATAATTTATCTTACAACTGGAAGTTTGTACCTCTTAATCACATTTGTATTTTATCCAAGCTGAAATCCCTCCTCCTTCTAGCATGCACTCTAGTTTGTTTCCTGTATCTATGAGTCTCTTTCTAATTAGTTTATTGTTTTGTTTTGGGTTTTTTTAGATTCTACATACAAGTGAAATCATATGGTATTTGTCTTTCTCTGTCTGACTTTTTTCACTTAGCATAACGCCCTCTTGGTCCACCAGTGTTTCTGCAAATGACAAGATTTCCTTCTTTTTATGTCTGAGTATTATTCCATTTTATATATATATATAACATCTTTATCCATTCAGCTATTGATGGACAGTTGGGTTGCTTCCATATCTTGCCTGTTGTAAATAAGGCTGCAATGAATGTAGGGGTGCATATATCTTTTAAAATTGGTGTTTTTCTTTTCTTCAGATAAATACCCAGAAGTGAAATTTCTGAATTGTGTGGCAGTTTATTTTTTTTTAATTTCTGAGGAACTTCCATACTGTTTTACAAAATGGCTGCCCAATTTACATTCCCACCAACAGTGTACAAGGGTTTCCTCTTCACATTCTTACAAACACTTGTTATTTTTTGTCTCTTTGATAATATCCATTCTGACAGGTGTGAGGTGGTATCTTATTGTGGTTTTGATTTGCATTTCACTGGTTATTCATAATGTTGAGTGTCTTTTCATGTGCACACTGGGCATCTGTATGTCTTCCTTGGAAAAATGTCTATTCAAGTCCTCTTCCCATTTTTTAATCAAGTTGTTTGTTTTTTGATATTAACTTGTGTAAGTTCTTTATACAATTTGGGTATTAACCGCTTATCAGATGTATGATTTGTAAATATCTTCTCCCATTCAGTGGGCTGTCTTTTTGTTTTGTTGATGATTTCCTTTTCTGTGAAAAGACTTTTTAGATTGATGTAATCTCATTTGTTTATTTTTGCTTTTGTTGCCCTTGCCTAAGGAGACTGGTCTAAAAAGATATTGCTAAAACCAATGTCAAAGAGCAGACTGCCTATGTTTTCTTCCAGGATTTTTATGGTTTCAGGTCTAAATTCAAGTCTCTAAACCATTTTGATTTTATTTCTGTTTGTGATGAAAGATAGTGGTCCAGTTTCATTCTTTTGCATGTAGCTGTCCAGTTTTCCCAACACTACTTATTGAAGAGACTATCTTTTCCCCGTTGTATATTCTTGCCTCCTCTGTCATAGATTAATTGGCTGTGTAAGCATGAGTTTATATCTGGGTTCTCTATTCTATTCCATTGTGTCTCTTTTCATTCCAGTACTGTAATGTTTGGATTACTATAGCTTTGTAGTTTAGTTTGAAATGAGAAAGCATGATACCTCCAGCTTTGTTCTTCTTTCTCAAGATTGCTTTGGGTATTTAGAGTCTTTTGTGGTTTTACACAAATTTTGGGATTTTTTTTTGTATTTCTGTGAAAAATACCATTGGTATTTTGATGGGAAATCCATTGAAGCTGTAGATTGCTTTGGGTAGTGTGGACATTTTAACAATATTAATTCTCTAATCTGTGGTATATCTTTCCATTTAATTGTGTCATCTTCAGATTCTTTCTTTGATGTCTTATAGTTTTGGGCTACAGGTCTTTCACCACCTTGGTAAAATTTATTCTTAGGTACTTTATTATTTCTGATGCAATTGTAAATGGGATTGTTTTGTTAATTTCTCTTTGTGATAGCTTGTTATCAGTGTATAGAAATGCAACCAGTTTCTGTATATTAATTTTGTACCTGCAACCTTACTGAATTCATTTATCACTTCTCAGTTTTTTGTTGAAGACTTCGGGATTTTCCATATATATTATCATGCCACCTAAAAATAATGGCAGTTTTATTTCTTCCTTTCCTATTTGGATACATTTTTACATCTTTTTCTTGTCTAATTTTTGTGGTTAGGACTTCTAATACTATCTCAAATAAAAGTGGTAAAAGTGGGCATCCCTATCTTGTTCCTGATCTTAGAGGAAAAGTTTTCAGCTTTTTACCATTGAGTGTTAGCTGTGGGTTTGTTGTATATAGCCATTATTATTTTGAGGTATGTTTACTCTATACTCACTTTGTTGAGAGTTTTTATCATAAATAGACATTCAGTTTTGTCAAATGCTTTTTCTACATCAATTGAGATAATCATATGATTTTTATTCTTCATTTTGTTAATGTATTATATCACGTTAGTTGATTTGTAGATCTTGAACCATTCTTGCATCCCTGGAATAAATTCCACTTGATCATGGTGTATAATTCTTTTAATGTATTGTTGAATTTCATTTGCTAATATTTTGTTGAGGATTTTTCCATCTATGTTCATCAGGATTTTTGGCCTGGAATTTTCTTTTCTCATAGTGTCATTGTGGTTTTGGCATCAGGGTAATGCTGGGCTCATAAAATGAGTTTGGAAGCATTCCTTCCTCTTCAATTTCTTTGAATAAATTGAGAAGGATAGGTATTAACTCTCTTTAAATGTTTCATAGAATTCATGTGAGTTCTGTGAAACCATTTTGTCTTGGCCTTTTGTTCTTTGGGGATCTTTAAATTACCAATTCAGCTTCATTAGTTGTAATCAGTCTACTCAGATTTTGCATTTCTTTGTGATTCAATCTTGGCAGTTTGTATATGTAGGAATTGATCCATTTCTTCTAGGTAGTCCAGTTTTGTGAGTATAATTGTTCATAGTAGTCTCTTATTATCTTTTGTATTTTTGTAGTCTCGGTTGTAACTTCTCTTTCATTTCTGATTTTATTTATTTAGGCCCTCTCTCATTTTTTCTTGATGTGTCTGGTGAAAGATTTATTGATTTTGTTTATCCTTTCAAAGAATCAGCTTTTAGTTTCATTGATCTTTTCTACTGTTTGTTTAGTTTTTATTTCATTTATTTCTGCTCTGATCTTTATTATTTCCTTCCTTCTACTGACTTTGTGCTTTGTTTGTTCTTCTTTTTCTACTTCCATTCATAGTAAATTTAGATTATTTATTTGAGATTTTCATTGCTTTTTGGGCTAGACTTGTATTGTATGAACTTCCCTCTTAGAACTGCTTTTGCTGTGTCCTGTTGATTTTCAAAATTATGTTTCCATTTGTCTCAAGGTATTTTTTGATTTCCTCTTTGATTTCTTCATTGACTCATTATTTGTTTACTGGCATGTAACCATATTTGTGTTTTCTTGAATTTTCTTCTTAAAGTGATTTCTAGTTTCCTACTGTTGTGGTGAGAAAATATGCTTGATATGACTTTATTTTCTTAAATTTGTTAAGACTGGTTTTGTGGCCTAATATGTGATCTATATTGGACAATGTTCCATGTATACTTGAAAAGAAGTTTCATTCTGCACTTTATAGATGGAATATTCTGTATATATCTATTAAGTCCATCTGATCTAGTGTTTCATTCAAAGCCCATGTTTCTTTACTGATTTTCTGTCTGGATTACCTATCCATTGATATAAGTGAGGTGTTAAAGTTTCCTACTATTGGTGTATTGCTATCAAGTTCTCCCTTCATGTCTGTTAATATTTGCTTTATATATTTAGGTACTCCTATGTTGGTACATAAATATTTACAAATGTTCAATTTCTTCTTGGATCAACCTCTAATTATTATATAATGTCTTTCTTTGTCTTTTGTTACAGTCCTTGTTTTAAAGTCTATTTCTTCTGATATGTGTGTTGTTACTCCAGCTTTCTTTTCATTTCCATTTGCATGGAATATTTTTTTGATCCCTTTCATTCGTGTGTGTCTTTAGATCTGAAATTAATTGTCAGAGGCACCATATAGATGATTCTTGTTCTTCTATCCATTCATGCACCACGTGTATTTGGATTGGAACATTTAGTCTATTTTCATTTAAAGTAATTATTGATAGGTATGTACTCATTTCCATTTTGTTAATTCTTTTCTAGTTGTCTTTGTAGTTCTTCTCTGTTCCTTTCTTCTAGGCTTGGTCTCTTTCCTTGTGGTTTAACTTGCTTTTTTATTGTCATGTTTGGATTTCTTTCTATTTATTTTCTTTGGATGTATTGTAGGTTTCCAGTTTATGGTCACCCTGAGTTTCATATATCAACCTGTATATATAGCAGTCTATTTTCAGATGGTAATTGCCTAAGGTTGAATTCATCCTAAAAGGTCTGCATTTTTATTTCCTCCCACCCCATTTTAGGTTTTTGATGTCATATTTTACATCTTTTTTATTTTGTGTATCCTCCATCTATTTATTCTACTCATAGTTAATTTTACTAATTTGGTCTTTTAATGCTCATAATAGCTTTAGAAGTGGCTGATCCATTGTCTTTACTAAACATTTACCTTGCCACTGAGATTCTCTCTTTCATATGTCTTCTTATTTCTAACAGTGGCCTTCCTTAAAGAAGACCCTTTAATATTTATTGTAAGGCTAGTTTATTGGTGATGATCTCCATTAGTTTTAGCTTGTCTGGGAAACTCTTTTTATCTCTCCTTCAGTTCCGAATGATAACCTTGCCAGTCAGAGTATTTTTAGTTGTAAGTTTCTTTCTTTCAGAACTTTAAATGAATCCTGTCACATCTTTCTGGCTAGAAAAATTTCTGCTGAAGAACAAGCTTATAGTCTCATGGAAGTTCCCCTGTATGTGACTTCTTGTTTTTCCCTTGCTGCCTTTAAGATTCTCTCCTTAACTTTTGCCATTTTATTATAATATATCTTAGTGTGTATCTCCATGGTCTCATCTTATTTGGGACTCTCTCTGCTTACTGTACCTGAATGTTTGTTTCCTTCCCCAGGTTCAGGAAGCTTTCAGCCATTAATTCTTCAAATATGTTTTCTATCTCTTTCTCTCTCTTCTCCTCTGGATACCTATAATGCAAATGTTAGTATGCTTGATGTTGTCTCAGAGGTCCTTAAGCTACCCTCATTTTTTTAAATTCTATTTTCTTTTTGATGTCTGCCTGGGTGATTTTCACTATTTTGCCTTTCAGATTGTTGATCTGCTCTTCTGTATAATCTAATCCCCTATTGATTCCTTCTAGTGTATTGTTCATTCCAGTTATTGTATTACTCAGCTCTGACTGATTCTTTCTTATATTGTCTAATTTTTTGTTGAAGTTCTCACTGTGTTTCTCAATTATTTCCTAAGTTTGGTGACCATTTTTATGATCATTACTTTTAACCCTTTATCAGGTAAATTGTTTTCATTTCTTCAGGATTCTTTTTTTCTGTGGTGTTATCTTGTTCTTTTTTTAGAACACATTACTTTGTCTCCTCATTTTCCTTGACTTTCTGTACTTGTTTCTATATATAAAGTGAAGCAGCTACTTCTCCTAGTCTTAAAGGAGTGGCCCTGTGTTGCAGTGTATCCTGTGTAGACTGTATGTACCAAATGGCTTGGTAGGTATGCTGGAGCTGCCAGGGACATGGGCTGGGAAATTCCTAAGGCATACTGAATCTAGGCTACCTTGACATGCCAGCTAGATCTGGAGTATGTGCTGGCTGGAAGAGTCTTGGGGTGCTGCACCTGGGCCATCTTGGTAGGATGGCTGGGGTAGGATTGTGTCCAGGCCAGGTATTTCCTGAGGTGAGCCACACTGGGCCACTTTTGGGGGATGCCTGGAGTTGGATGGTCATGGGATGGGGTGTTAGCCTCACCCTGCACTGGGGATGCACCTGGTCATGGCTGGAGCCAGAGTGGGCATGGTCTGCATGGTTCCCAGGGTTCATAATGCTGGAACCAATCTGGGGAGCAGCTGAATCAAAAGCATGTTTGGACTTATTGGTTTCCAGAGCTCAACTGGTGAAGGCCCACCTTTGTGGATGGCTGAAGCCAGAATGAACACTGACGTAGTGAGTCCCAGGGCTTCCCTTGCTGGGGCTGTCCTTAGGGGCTGCTGAAGCTGGTGTGGACTAGGGCCCTGTGGCTCACTGGAGTAGTCTTAATAAGTTGTCTAAATCATCTGGACCCTGCTGTCTCTAGTGCTGTCTGGTGGAGGGTAATGCAAATAATGGTGCTTGATGGCATGTCCCACCCTGGAGAGAGTTCCAGTGATTCCCTGACTCTTTTGCAGATATTCTGGGACTAGTAAATTGGATTTCCTTCCCATGTAGTCTAGATGCTCTCTAAAACACTTTGGTTTGTTGTTCCTCGGGGCAGGCAAGCCTGTATAACCCTTCTATGATAGCTGTCCCTGCTGTCATTCACTGCATCAGAGGTGGGGTTCCCCTCAATACTGTGTGTCCATTGCTCCTCTCCTTATCTATGCCTTTTCTCTGTTTGCTGTGAAGCAGTTATTCAGTCAGACTTCAGATCTTCTTCAAGAGGAGTTGCTCTATATGTAGGTGTAGAATCAATGTGTCTGTGGGAAGAAGTGATTTCAGGGTCTTCCTATGCTGCCATCTTGAACCATTCATGTAGTCATACCTTAAATCACCACTAATATAAGCTTTTGAAGTAAGTCAGCAGAGGTCAGTAAGCTACTATAAAATTCACCAAATATTGACCAAAAAAAAAAAAAAAACGGCATAATCATGAAGAACTGTGTTATATTTTTACAACTATTGAAATTTTAATAAACATTGTAACATATTTAATTCTAGATATATTAAACTTAAAATGGATGTCCTAAATAAGGCTCCAACTCAATAAATTAGATAGTACAATAAATTAGATTTCTGGTCAATTCAAGTATTGTGAAAGACACTAATGAATTAATAACATAATATCAAAATCTCAGAACTTGTTATCTTGAATCAATATATTTATTTAATTAATTTTCAAACTACATAATTAATACCTGAAAACACTATTGTGAAATGTCAACAATGAAGATGTATAAAGAGCAAACATTTAAACTCCTGTCATTGGAAATTCTGTGTTTTTCTAAATGATTTCCTTTGTGTACATGTAAATTTACATATATTTTATTTTATTTTCCAAGCAAAGCTTAATGCTTTTTTTTAAACATAGACCTTGTTTCTCATTTAGCAACGTGACATGGGGAGCCTTCAACAATAATGTTTGTAATCTACCTGTTCTCTGTAATTGCATATCTATAACTTTCCTAGGAAGTGAGTATGTTGATGTTTATTGATAGATATCTATTTAGGTGCTTGAAGGAATTTCCTACACAGAATTTGTGGATGCCTAAGTATTTCTGCAGTTTCCTAGATGTAGAATCATAGGGTTAAACAGTATGCTTAAATTTCATGTGAAAGTGTTATTCCAGTTTATACTCCCTAAAAAATAATTTTCTCAGATTCTTGTTTTTGGTAAATCTTCTCTGTGAAAATAATTTATTGACTTAATTTATATTTCCTGAAGTATGGGTCCTTTTGCTGTCTGTTATACATTATAGGCCATTTTTACATCTGTGAATTGCCTGTTCAATCCTCCATTTATTTTCATATGGGACTATTTTTCTTTTTGTTTGTGATTTGTAAGATTTCTCATTATGCAATGGATATCAATCTTTTTCCCATCATACGTGTTGCAGGATAACTTGAGGAAAAACTAATTACCTATATGCATATTTCAACATTTTGATCTACTGTGACACTGCATTAGTTCTATTCTTTTTAAATATGTCAATTATCTAGAGGAGTCATATTGGAAAATCTGTGATAAACTTATCCTATAATTCTGTAAGCATCAAAGTTTTAACTTGTCTTTATAATAAATTCATGCAATAGTCTGGAGAATATTTGTTTAGAGTCTTTGATGATGCTCTCTTGACCAATAAAAACAAATGTTTTTCCCAACCTAGACCACTTCGATCATAAAGTGAATTCTCGATGTGCAGGATTCAGGAAGGCCTGGAGAATCCTGTTTTTTTAATTTACTTATTTTCATAAAATTTGCATAATTTTTGTATTCTTGGCATTGTTATTGATTATGGTTATTCACAGTTTTCCTAGGTATAAATGAAAGTGGTGATTGTATTCTTTTTTTTTGTCAAGTCAAAGGATTTAAAGTTCCCATACTAAGTTAGCGAGAGGGATGAGACAATAGGCTTCTGAGGAAAGAGAGAAAGAAGGAGATATGCGGATCTAATATAGTTACATAGAATAAGAATCAATATATCAAACTGCTTCCAAAAAATATATTAGATTTCTCTGATATATTTGAGGACAAATATATTGTATTTCTCCAACATATTTGAGGTATCTGTAGGTAGCTAAGTGATGCTGTGCCTTGTTTTGAAATAAGTGGACATAAGTATGCACACATATTTGGAGAGAAAGAAAATTCAGTGACTCCCTTGAGAAAAAAGGTATATATTATCACAACCTACAAGTGGGATCTTACATCCATTATCAGAAGCTAAAATGAATGTGAAAGCCACCAGCTGAATCTTTTAAAATGGTTGTTAGGTAAATAGAATAAGCTAGTAAAACCATAGACTTTCATAAATAGCTTAGTTGTATAATATGAAGCAGGTAGCAGTTGTTATATTTCAAAATCCACACACATTCCACTGGGAAAAGAGTTAATCTGGGTGAAGGCAAACATCTTGCTTTGTCTTTAGGTAATGGTGATGCTGAGGCAGGATTCACAGTAAAAGCCAAGCAGCATTAGTGGTCTCTGAAAAGGAAGTGGAAGAGTGAATCTTTTAACACAACTCTTAACTATTGAATAGTTTCTTTAACAGAAGTTAGAACTACAAACTTCTGCACCAAAATGAAGTTAAATGTTCTGAGTATTTTCACAATAATACTGATTTTGTGAACAGACTACTTAATGTTCTTGGGCCCATATGCATTGTTTGAAATAAAATTAAGCTCAATAAGTTTTTGGTACACCTTTTGAATTAGAATAACAAATTTCAATATATACTCATACGGTTTTATATTTATTTAATTTTTTCCCAAGTTTTTTCTTTTTGGATGACATATTCCAAACAGTCAAACAAATAATAATTCATTTGAAAACAAATTTTCATCTAAGAGGTTAAAATGTGAAAGATTGTTCTATCATAAAAGGAATTGACCCTTTCACAACTTCTGCTGGAATTAACTGGAGGAGTCCCATCTAGGAGGTACACCAGCTTCAGGCCTCAGTTACAACTACTCCCTTTTTTCCTTCTTTCCTGTTTTAGCAAACTTCTGGCAACAAAACAGACAGCATTTTGTGATGACAAATACAGCAGTTGCAACACAGGCCAGCAGGAACCCAATCATATCCAAAGAGTGGTACTGGAACCAGGTGAGGTCATGGGAGGCTGGCGGCAGGTGTTTGGCTCCTTTGTGGCCCATGACAAACTCGATCCAGAAGACTGCTCGATCTAGAGGCTTCATTGGCTGATCATGGTGAATTCTTGATAATTTCATAGCATTTTCCTTATATCTAAAGGAGAAACACAGAGATATCAACATTGAAAGGAAGTTAATTTGCCTGTGCATATCATTCCTATGAAAGGTTTTTGAAAAGTGTCCTACATATGTTTAAAAATAAGCATCATAGAATTGCAGAAGTAATAGTATATTTTTATTTCAGTTTTCATAGATGGTTTGGCTTTTAATTTGCAGTTTTTTGATTGACAAATATTTTAAAAAGTGAAGATGATGGAATTAAAGTTGGGATAGTTTAATCTTTTCTAGCAGAGGAAATGATATGAGCCATTGTAAGAGCTATAAATGAGATGGTGGAAATGCACTTTAGAATGATCTTTATGAAGTATTTAAAGAGCAATTGTGTCATCATGGGTGAAATGCCTCCTCCTCAGTCCCTGTGCTTCCACTTTTCTCTTCTACCCTGTACTGTTTATTTTCCATTCTCTAGACAAAATCATTTTTGAAAAATTACAACACTCCCGTGCTCGAAATTCCCATTTGGCTTCTCGTCTCATTTAGAATAAATTCTAAATCTGCTCTTTGCCCTATAGAATCCTACATGTTCATATCCTATCACTTTTTCCCATGCAGACCATTGTAGGCACATTGGGCTTTTAGTTGATCCTGGAAGTTGTATACAGTGTTTCTCACATCATCACTTTTGTACTTTTTTCCTATTTGATTCCTAGAATTTTCAAATACATTTTGAAAAATATTCCTTTTAAGTATAAGATATATAAAAATGCACATATCTTAAGTGCTCAGCTCAAAATTTCAAAATTAGCTAGAAAAATTCATGAGAAAAACATACCGATGTCTTCACTACCTAGATATTGGTATAGGATTCCACAAGCTACATAGAAGCACCTCATTTTCCTGGACCCTTTCATTGCTCCTTCCCTGAATTAACTACTATCTTGACTTTTAGTACCATGGTTTAATTTTCTTTGTTTGCATATTGGAATCATATAGTATGTTTTCATTTGTTTTTGTCTTTTCTGTGGCAGTTTTTAGTTAACTACTGTGATATATTGTGTTTCATTTATGACAATACTACAAATTATCTCTTCATTTATTGGTCAATAGGCATTTGGATTGTTAATAATTTATTGACCATTACTTCTAATGCTGTTATAAACATTCTTGTATGTATCTTTTGGTTTACATTTATGCATTTCTGTTGCATATGTACCTAGAAGTGGATTTGATGAGAAGAAGGTGCATATATGATTATGACTTACTTGTTGGCTCTGAATTATTTAGCTATGTATTTCTTAACTTTCAAAATTTAGAGATTTTCAAGTTATTTTTCTTTTGATGATTTTTAACTTGGTTTTATGCTGGCCTCACAATATACTCCACATCGTATGAAAATTTCAAAATATTGCATTTTGGTTTATGCCACAGCAAATAGGTTCAATTCCATTAATAATTCTATATGCTCTTGAAAAATGTGTTCTCCTCATTGCCATATAAATAAAAGAGATTACATTTAAAAATTTGTTGTTCAAACCCTTTTTGTACCTATTCATTATTTTTTCATCTTTTTCTATACTATTGGGAAAGGTCTTTAAGAATGTCCTATTATGAGTAAATTTGTATATTTTGGTTTTTCTTTTTTCTACTTTTACGTTGTTTATTTGGAGGATTTATTTGAGGATTTTACAAGTTAATAATGTGCATTGTTTTGAAAAATTAACCTATTTGTCATTTTGAATTATTTATCTTTAGTTTTACCAGTCCTTCTAGACTACTGTGTCTGATATGAGTAGAGGTATGGCATCTTTCTGTGGTTACTCCTGAGAGAGATCCTTTCCTACCTTTGTACTTGCAGTCTTTTATATATTTCTATGTAAGCATGTCTTTAAACAGTATATTTAGTTCATTTTGAAATCCAGTCTGACAATCTTTGTGTTTAAATGATTTAGTCTGTTTAGATACACTGTAAGTACTGACATCTTTACACTTGTATCTAGTAACTGCATTTTCATTTCTATTCGTCCAACCTGCTTTCTATTTCCATTATCTATTCTTTCTTGCTTCCTTTAAAAGTATTCTTTAATTCAATTGCACTACTGTTTTCTTCTTTTCTTTTTTTGCAAGGATTTGCCCTGAGCTGACACCTATTGCCAATCTTCCTTTGTTATTTTTCTCCCCAAAGCCCCAGTTCATGCATGTATATTCTAGTTGTAAGTTCTTCTATGTGAGCTGCCACCACAGCATGACAATTGACAAATGGGTGGTGTGGTTCCATGACTAGGAAATAAAGCCAGGCTGCTGAAGCAGTGAGAGTGCCAACTTAAACCACTAGGCCCTCAGGGCTGGCTCATGTGTTCCTCTTGATAATATATACTTAATGTATTCTTAGGTGACATCCTCCTAATAAAATAATAATGCTGATAGTAGTTATAAATGCTGAATTGATGGTCACTGTGCTAGACACTACAAATTCTACATTATTTTCCTTTGGAATATAAAAAAATAATTATTAAAGATTTATTTTATCAAAATTAAAAAGTTTTCTGCTTCAAAGAACACCAATCAGAGAGTGAGAAATCGACCACCCAGAATGGGAAAAAATATTTGCAAATCAAACATCTGATAAGGTACTTGCATTCATAGTATATAAAGAATTCTTTCAATCCAATAAGGAGAAGAGAAATACCCAATTAAAAGATTAACAAAGGATTGAAATAGATATTTCTCCAATTAATATAAATGGATGGCTAATAAGCATAAGAAAAGATCTTCAACATCTTTGCCTATGAGGGAAATGCTAATCAAGACCACAAGGAGAGACCACTTTAAACCTACAAAGATGGCTATAATAAAAAAGACTGATGATAATAAGTGTTCACAATGATATGGAGACTTGGAACCCTTATACACTACTGGTGGGAGTATAAAATGGTGCAGCCTCTTTGGACATCAGTTTGGCAGTTTGTCATAAGTTACCATATGACCTAGAATCCACATGTAGAAGCTACCCCAAACAAATGAAAACACATGTTCACACAAAAACATAAAACATATTCATAATAGCCAAACATGGAAACAACCAAACTACCCATGAACTGATCAATGGGTAAATAATATGTGCTATGTTCATAGAATATTATTCAGCAATACAAAGCTACAACAGAAAAGAAACTCAAAAACATTATGCTATGTGAAAGAAGCCAGTGGAAAAAGACCATATGTTATACGATTCCATTTATGTGAAATATCTGGAAGGGCTAATCTATAGAGACAGAAATTTAGTTAACAGTTTCTTGGGCAGTGGGGAAAGGAAAGTGCCTTTGAAGGCAAGGAAGTTTCCTTTGGGCCTTGGTGAATATGTCCCAAATTTATATTATGTTGATGATCTTGTAGTTCTGTAAATATACTACATATTTTTTAACTTTAACAGTTGAATTTTATGGTATGTAAATTATACTTATTTATAAAATATATTAAAATAATGATAAAATCAATTTGGGGCAAAATATGTTTGTAATTTTAGAAATTTTAGGTACTGAATTGATATATTTTATGATATTTCTTCTAGCTCATCATTCTTTCCTTCTATGAGTTCTATTATATTCTTAAAAATGTGTCCTATTTACAAATACATATAGAACTTTAGAGTTTTTGTGTAAAAATTGTTGCACAAGTTCGTTACCCATTAAATCAACGGGGTTAAAATGAACTTTGAAATAAATGTGTGGTTAAAATTAAAAGTAGGTTTAAGAATGGTTAAATCTTGTTGTTTTCAAAATTAGCTTCTTAAAAATGGGATGAAACTCATATTCACCATTAACAAGAAGAGAATGTATCTATAAATAAGATCTATTAAAAAAAAAACTGTGATACTTATGAAGGGTCATTAATGACTGTCTTCAATGCATTGAGCAAATCTGTACTTGACATTGTGCTGAAGTCCAATCTAATAGCTTCTCCCTTGGTCTTCATACGAACGATATTATCAGGTTGATCCCCAAACAAAGGAATGCCCACCATAGGGATCCCATGGTAGATTGCCTCATAGATGCCATTGGTTCCACCATGAGTTATGAAAGCTTTGGTTTTTGGATGACCTAGGATTGAGTGAATTTCAGCCAATTGTTAGTTATAAGTCTTAGAATAAACTGACAGTAGGCCAATATAAGGCACTGAAAAGGCAGTATATTTAGATAACAGATTAATATACACTTGAAACTGCAGAAAAATGTGTTTCAGTTCTCAAAAGAAGAAGCAGCTCATTTAACTCAAGAGGTAAGTGAAGGCTACAGAGAAGATTGGTTTGTTTCTTTTGACTTGAAAAATGAATACAGGTCTCCAGGTGGACAAATTGAAAGAGATTATCCTAGATAAAAATAAGAGTATGTGTGAGCCAGCTGTGAAGGCCTAGTGGTTAAAGTTTGGCATGTTCTGCTTCAGCAGCCAGGTTATTTTCCAGGGCATGAAACCACACCACTCATCTGTCAGTAACCATGCTGTGGTGGTGGCTCACATAGGAGAACTTACAACTAGAATATACAACTATGTACTGGGGCTTTGGGGAGGAAATAAAAAAGAGGAAGATTGGTAACAGATGTTTGCTCAAGGTGAAACTTTCCCAGGCCAAAAAAAAAAAAAAAAAAAAAAAAGAGTAAATGCAAAAAGAAAGGGGGGAGCATGATAGAATATATTCTTTTAATGAAGTAGAGAAGTCACTGAGAATGATAAGTAGTGTGTCAAAGCAGCAAGAAGCATGATTGTGATGGTGCAGGAATCAGAGGTAGGATTTTCACTTTATCATGAAATGTATTATTACTTCACCATAAAGATTGTGGATTTTTTCCTGTAGAAAATGTTGGGGCCCTGGGAATAAAAGAGGAGATTTTATATCAGTGGCACATGGTATACCCCCACAGTGGGGGAAAGGATTGGTGTAAGAGGAGAATTAGGTGACAGAGTGACAACCCAGAGCCTTGAGAAAGGCTCTTTGAGAGGTAAATTACACATAAAATAAAGATACTTTGATTCTGACCATAGGAGTGTGACTGTGTATAATAAAATGCCAACTGTTATACCTTACCCTTTTACCTGAGACTGGGAAATAAATATAAGAAAGTTGTTTTATTTTTGATATTTACAATAATAAACTTTCAATAAATTTCTTTCCTGGTGAACTATTATCACTCTGGTTGACTGTTCCTCTCATTTCAGTGTTTGTTTTCCAGAGTCTTACCAAGAAGGTCATTCTGGGGGATCCATTTATAGATGCGAGTATTCGGCCCTAAGGTATCTGGTTTCTTGCCCTCAAATCTCCATATAACCTGTTAGAGTAAAAAAAAAATGCCTTATTCCATAAGTCAAACATCTAAGATACATGTTAGAATCTAAGAAGATTGAGTCATCTAGTTAAACCCTTTCCATATGACAGATGAGTTAATAGGGCAAGAGGAGTTAGATAATGAGAAACAATAGAAGACTGATGTAATAGGAATACTCATATTACATGTACTTATTTTTATATTGAATCAGGTATGAATGCAATCATGTTCTTTCACAGTTAAGGGTTAGACAATGAGATTTTCAGTGACCAATTTAAGCATATAAAAATTTTGAGGTAATCATTATAATTCTAATGCAAAAAACAGTTGCAAATTACTAATGATCTGCACATTAATTATGTTTTAACTAGTGATCACAGTAGCTCTCATCTTCCTGAGGTACTATTAACTTGCTTATTTCTTTTTCAGTGGTGTGGGATCTGGTTTAGATACATCCTGTTATTTCATAAGTTATTTAATTACAGTCATACCTTTTGATTTAAAAATCAACTCAATCAGCTATTTGTGAGAATTAAATAATTCTGATATTTAACAATGTATTAATAATAAATAATTTCTGCTTAACAAATATGCTTAGCTTCTTTTAGATTAGTAATTATTAATCACAACTTTTAAAACACCAGTCATTAAAATCTATTTGCTATGTGAATCTTGAAGTAACTTCAGTTCTTAGCAAATTGACATAGATGATAAGGAAAAAGTTATATCAGTTAGGAAACTAAAAAGCAGTTCAACAATACCCAGAGACTTCAGAGATGTGATTCTATATATTTGAAATAATTTACTACCATATTTTATGGAAAAGGGGCATTTGAATAGTTTTTATGCTAGACTTGCTTCTGGATGACTCCTTTGTATGTTTCTTTATCTCTCTTCAATCCAGAGGGGTTATTATCTGATGGATTAGAAGCAGAGCCTTTCAGGACCACATTTTATAAAGCACAAAGTCACTGTAAGGAGTGGATCCACCTCTAACTTTTCTCTTATATTTTCTTGTTTCAGACTTTAGCAGGGCCCAGTTCACAAGGGCAGTTTTTTCTCCTTCTTCTTCAGTTTGTTTTTTTTTTTTTCCTTCTCTAAGTCATCATGGCTGAAAAGTTACCGGATGCAGCTTGGTGAGCCCTGACTATCCTTTATCTAAATAGCACCCTGAAAAGCACATTGACTAGGCCTATTCCAAAACTGAAGAAACGTAAAAGAGGCCTGGATTACCTGGCAAGCCTAAACTTCAGGATGTCTTTCAGACTGTTATCAATTCCTGCTTAATGTCACTGTTAGAATTTACATGCTTTCTGAGAACATCTGTAGTGTGTACAGTGACCTCAGAAATCCTGCAAGAAAAAGGAGGAAATGACAGGGCAGAACTTGGTGACATCCATACCTGCAGCACTATCATTATAATACCAGTACTTCACACCGTATCTTTGTATTTATTTTTAATGACAATATTAATGCCAAAGTTATTGTCAGTCAAAGATACCCTCCATACTACTTTAGCACCTGCCATGTATATTTTGGTTTTTAAGTAACATCTGAGAAAAATTGGATCTATCATAATACTGCTTAGTTTATCTTTTATGCAGGAAATTTCTGTAATCAGACTCCTTTCAAAGTTTAACAGACCCATTAAATAATTGTTCAATATAAGGTACTTTGTATTACCTTTTGTGGAATCTGGGCAAGGGCTGATGCAATCACATTGGCCCTTTCTTTTGTCATGTTGCTGACAATTGATCCCAGAGAAAACACCACAATACCATTTTCTCCAGAGCTCTGGGCAAACCCTTCCATTTCCTGTGGAGAAAGATTTGCTTCATCACAAAAGAGCAATTGCATAGCAAACACTGTTGAAAGGACTGCTACAGACAACTAAAGAGAGAAAATTTGGTATTATCAGAAATGATTAGAGTAGTGCCTGTTTCTTAATTGTGGTAAAATACACATAACATAAAATTTACCATCTGAACCATTCCTAAGTGCTAAGTACACTCACTTTGTTGTGTAACCAGTCTCTGAAATTTTTCATCTTGAAAAACTGGAGATACAATAATTCCCCATTTCCCCCTTCACGAGTCCCAGGCAACCATCATTCTACTTTCTGTTTCTATGAATTTGACTAGTCTAGATATCTCTTATAACTGAAATCATATAGTTTTTGTCTTTTTGTGAGTAGCCCATTTCACTTACCATTATGTCCTTAATGTTCAGCCATGTTGTAGCATGTGTTAGAATTTCCTTCAGTTTTAAGGTTGAGTACTATTCCATTTTGTATAAATACCACATTTTGTTCATTGATTCTTCTGAAGTTGGACATTTGGATTGTTTCCACCTTTTGGCTCTTATGAATAGTGCTGCTATGAAGACGAGTGTGCAAATATGTCATCTGGATCTTAATATCAATTTGTTTAGATATATAGCCAAAAGTGGAATTGCTTGACCAAATGGTAATTCATTTTTAATCTTTTGAGGAATCTCCATTTCTTTTATATTACTAGTGGTTTTTGACAGACCTAATCCCTCATTTCCTTTGCCAGCATACAATTGATATGAGATTGATTTCCTTTTTTATGCATATTTGTGCAAATACGTGTCTGTAGCTCTGTGTGAGTGTTTGTGTATATAAGCAAGAAAAGAAATAGAGTCAGCACACAGTATTGAGGAGGAAATGATGTTAGACAATATTACATCTGTACTCTTCATTTATAATCTTACTAAATAGAGACATACCTCAAATATTGCAGGCTCAGTTTTAGACCACTGCAATAAAGTGAATATTGAAATAAAGGTAGTCACACCATTTTTTTCTTAATGCATATAAATGTTATGTTTACACTATACTGCATCCTATTAAGTGTGCAATAGCATTATGTCTGAAAAACAATGTACACACCTTAATTAAAAAATACTTTATTGCTAAAAAATGTTAACCATACTCTGACCCTCAGCAAGTCATAATATTTTTGCTGGTAGAGAGTCTTGCCTCAATGTTGATGGCTGTTGTGTGATCAGGGTGGTGGTTGATGAAGTTTGGGGTGGCTGTAGGAATTTCTTAAAGTAAGACAACGATGAGGTTTGCTGCATCAATTGAGCCTTACTTCCATGAACGATTTTTCTGTAGCACGTGATGCTGTTTGATAGCATTTACCCACAGTAGAACTTCTTTCAAAATTGGCATCAATCTCCCAAAGCCTGCCACTGCTTTATCAACTAAGTTTATGTAACATTCTAAATTCTTTGTTGTCATTTCAACAATCTTTACAATTTCTTCACCAAGAGTAGATTCCATCTCAAGAAACCACTTTCTTTGCTCGTCCACAAGAAGCAATTCCCTATCCTTTAAATTTTTATCAAGAGATAGCAAGAATTCAGCCACATCTTCAGGCTCCATCTCTAATTCTAGCTCTCTTGTTATTTCCACCACATCTGCAATTTCATCCTCCACTGATGTTTGAACCTCTCAGAATCATTCAGGAAGTTTGGAATCAACATCTTTCAAATTCTTGTTAATATTGATAGTTTGACCTCCTCACATGAATAATAAACGTTCTCAATGTCATCTAGAATGGAGAATCTCTTGCAAAAATTTACTTTGCCCAAATTCATCAGAGTAATCCCTATCTGTGGCATCTGTAGCCTCACTAAATGTATTTCTTAAATAATAAAATTTGAAGGTCAAAATTACTCTTTGATCCATGAACTGTAGAATGGATTCTGCGTTAGCAGGCATGAAAACATTAACCATATTGTACATCTCCATCAGAGCTTTTGGGTGATCAGGTACATTGTCAATGAGCAGTAATACTTTGAAAGAAATCTTTATTTCTGAGCAGTAGGTCTCAACAGTAGCCTTAAACTATTGAGTAAACCATGTTGCAAAGAGATGTACTATCATTCAGGCTTAGTTGTTCCATTTACTGAGCACAGGGAGAGGCCCATAATTCTTAAGGGCGCTAGGGTTTTCAAAATGGTAAATGAGCATCAGCTTCAACTTCAAATCTTCACTATCCCCTAACAAGAGAGTCAGCCTGCCCATTGAAGCTTTGAAACCAGGCATTGACTTCTCTCTAGCTATGAAAGTCCTAGATGACATCTTCTTCTAATATAAGGCAGTTTTATCTACATTGAAAATCTTGTTTAGTATAGCCACCTTCATGAATTATCTTAGCCAGATCTTCTGGATAACTTAGTGCAGCTTCTACATTAGCACTTGCTGCTTCACCTTGGACTTTTATGTTATAGAGATGGCTCCTTTCCTGAAACATTGTGAGCCAGCCTCTACTAGCTATAAACTTTTTTTCTGCAGCCTCCTCACCTCTCTCTACATTCATAGAATTGAAGAGAATTAGGGCCTTGCTCTGGATTAAGCTTTGGCTTAAGAGAATGTGGTGACAGGTTTGATTTTCCACCATGACCACTAAAAGTTTCTCCATATCATCAATAAGTCTGTTATGGTTTCTTGTCATTCATGTGTTCACTGGAGTAGCACTTTTAATTTCCTTCAAGAACTTTTCCTTTGCATTTACAACTTGCTTAACAGGTTGGTGCAAAAAGTCTATTTTTTGGTCTATCTTGGGTTTCAATATGCCTTCTTCACTAAGCTTAATCATTTCTAGCTTTTGATTTAAAGTGAGAGATGTATGACTCTTCCTTTCCCTTAAAAACTTAAAGGACATTGTAGAGTTATTAACTGAACTAATTTTAATATTGTTGTGTCTCAGGGAATAGAGAGGCCAGAGGAGAGGGTTAGAGATGGGAGGAATGGCCAGTCGGTGGAATAGTCAGAACACACACAACATTTATTGATTAAGTTCACTGTCTTATATGGGCATGGTTTGTGGCACCCCAAAACAATTGCAATAGTAAATCAAAGATCATGGATAACAGATCACTATAATAAATATAATAATAATGCAAAACTTTGAAATATTGTGAGAATTAACAAAATGTGACACAGAGACGTGAAGTGAGTAAATGCTATTGGAAAAATGGTGCCAATAGACTTTCTTGATGCAGGGTTGCTACGAAAATTCAATTTGTAAAAAATGCAATATCGATGGTGATGTCAGAATCATGGGGGAATGAATTGCTCTCTTTGTCTCTCCCCTTTAAGGTACAACCAGTAAAGCATCCATAGACCAACAGAAACTCTCTGCACAGCACACCAGAATGCCTGAGAGATGCATATATATACACATCTGAAGATAGCTGGATGGCAACTCCTGGAGGTGGTGGAACCAGGGGAGCAGTGGGGACAGCTCCCAAGACTGGAGATTCCAGGAACTGTGGCCATGCTTGTGAGCAGAGGCCCCAGGAACTGAGGTAATGCCAATGAAAGTGAACCCCAAGAAACCAGGCAGCTCCTGCCCCCAGAGGTTCCAGGAATCAATACAGGGCCTGCAAGCAGGGTCTCAGAACTGGGATGATACCTGTGACCCCGTCCCTTATCCTTCCCCCAGTGGCAGTGCTTTCAACCCCAGCCATCTCAGCAACAGGGGCTACATCCAAGACCCTGATGCCCCAGTAGTGGTGGAGGTACCTGTGATCTGAGGTTCCAGGAATTGTGCTGGTGCCAGAGACCAGAGGCTGCAGGAATCACAGCACTCATGACTAAACCCCTTCCCTTCCCAAGCAGTGGTGGGTGGCACACTTGACCCTAAGCTTCAGAAATCACAGTGGTGCCAGTGACCCAGCCCCTGTTGGTGGTACCCCTGAAACTGGCTCTGATAGTAGCAGGGACTGCATATAAGACCCTGGGCCCCCCAGCAGTGGTGGTGGTCTCTGTGACCTGAGGTTCCAGGATCCATGCAGGCTCTGAGATCAGAAGCTTCAGACACCTCCTGTGCTTGTGACTCAAGTACCACTCCCCTTGTGTCAATAGTAGTGCCTCCCATTACTTTGGCTCATGCAGTGGCAGTGGTGACACTCATGAACCCAGCATGCCTGGCAGTGGTGTTGCCAGCATCTCCAGTTAACCCTGGAGCAGCAGCACAGGCAGCACATTGGCAGCTGTGCCCAAGCCCATGCAGAACCTGCAGAGAGCCAGGTTAACACTGACAGCAGAGCCCATGAGCCTGTTCCCCCCAGCTGCAGGAGTTCTCACAACTTCAGCACTCCAACCCATAGTAGCAGTGCCTACAATCCAAAAAACCCAGATCTGGCAGGGGTGCCTGTGATCTTGTCTCCCACCTCACTCTCCCCCTCTGTTCCACTGCAGTGGGGGGACTCTGACCAAGGTGAGCCTTGGAAAAGCAGAGATAGTCACCACCCCAGTGACCCTGATGGTGAAATCCATGACTATAGCAACATCATAAGGAGCAAGTTACCAGCAATCTTAGAAGCACAAGCAGCACATTAAGGGCACTGATGACACCTCTGGCAGAGGCAGTGGAGGGTGGAAAATGCAGGCTCTCAAATATAACCAGAGGTAGCTCAGAATCAAAGTAAATAAAGACTCACTCAAATTAGAAAGGTGTTTGCTGCCACAAATGTATCAGCAGAACAACTCATTAAACACTATGAAGAACTGCAGTACATGGTATTACAAAAAGAAAAATGACAACTCTCCAGAAACCAAACTTTAAGTCACAGAAGATTACAGTCTAATTAACAGAGAATTAAAAATGGTTGTCATTTTGAAAGATATCAAGAAGACACAAATAAATAGAAAGATATTCTGTGCTCACAAACTGGAAGAATTAACATAGTTAAAATATCCATACTTCCTAAAGCAATCTACAGATTCAGTGCAATCCCTATCAAAGTCCCAACAACATTTTTTCACAGAAATAGAACAAACAATCCTAAATTTTATATGGAACAACAAAAGACTCTGAATTTCCAGAGGAATCCTGAGATAAAAGAACTAAGCTAGTAGTATCACACTTCCTGACTTCAAAATATACTACAAAGCTGTACTAATAAAACAGCATGGTACTGGCACATAGACAGACACACTGATCAATGGAACAGAATTGAGATCCCAGAAACAAATCCAAACATCTATGGACAGTTAATTTTTGAAAAGGGAGCCAAGAACTTACAATGGAGAAAGGAAAGTCTTTTCAATAAATGGTGGTGGAAAAACTGGAAAGCCACATGAAAAAGAATGAAAGTAGACCATTACCTTACACCATACACAAAAATTAACTCAAAATTGATTAAAGACTTGAATGTAAGTCCTGAAACCATAAAATATGTAGAAGAAAACACAGGCAGTATGCTTTTGACATCATTCTTAGCAACATCTTTTTAAACAATATGTCTCATCAGGCCAAGGGAAACAAAAGAAAAATTTAGAAAATGGACTACATCCAACTAAACTTCTGCATGGCAAAGGAAGCCATCAACAAAATGAAAAGGTAATCTAATAATTGGGAAAAGATATTTGTGAACCATACATCTGTAAATGGGTTAATATCCAAAATATGAAAAGAACTCATATATCTCAAACAACAAAAATTAAACAACCCAATTTAAAAATGGGCAAACGGACACTTTTCCAAAGAAGATATAGAGATTGCTGACATGCATGTGAAAAGATGTTCAACATCACCAAGTATTAGGGAAATGCAAATCAAAACTACAATGTAGTATCACCTCAAGTCCATCAGAATGACTAGAAATAACAAGACAAGAAACAACAAGTGTTGCAGAGGATATGGAGAAAAGGGAATTCTCATATACTGCTGGTGGGAAAGAAAACTGGTGCAGCCACTGTGGAAAATTGTATGGCTATTCCTCAACAAATTAAGAATAGAACCACCATATGATCCTCTCTCCTGGGTATTTATCCAAAGAATAAGAAAACATGAATTCATAAAGATATATGCACCCCTTTGTTCATTGCAGCATTATTCACAATAGCTAAGACTTGGAAAAAACCTAAAGGTCCATCAATGGATGAATAGATAAAGAAGATGTGGTATATATATATATATATACACACAATGGAATACTACTCAGCTATAAAAAAAAAATGAAATCTTGCCATTTGCAACAACATGGATGGACCTTGAGGTTATTATGGTAAACGAAATAAGTCAGATGGAAGAACTAAAATATCATATGATTTCACTCATAAGTAGGAGAGGAAAACTAGGACAACAAACAAGCACATAGATACAGAGATTATATTGGTGGTTATCAGAGGGGTGAGGGGGAAGGAGGAAGGCCATAAGAGTGATAGGGCACGTGTGTATGGTGATGGATGGTAATTAGTCTTTGAGTGGCGAACATGATGTCATGTACACACAAATAAAAATGCAAAGATGTGTCCCTGAAATTTACATAACATTATAAACCAATGTTACCTCAATAAAGAAAACATAGCTGTCGTGAAGAAACTTAATGAATTACAAAAAACTCACGCAGACAGTTCAATAAGTTCAGGAATTAAATGAATGAATGGAAGGGCTACTTCAACGCAGAGATTGAAACTGAAAAAACAAAAACAGAAATTATGGAGCTGAAGAACACAATAAATGAGATGATGAATAAAGTAGAAAGACTTGGAAAAAGAGCAGACCATACGGAAATGAGAATTAATGAGTCGGAAGATAGAACTCCAGAAATGTATCCAAGATTTTTAAAAAATGGAGAAATTCTATAATTAATATCCAACCTAATTAGGAAAATAAGGATAATGGGTATTCCAGAAGGAAAAGAGAGAGAGAAGGGAATATATTGCATATTTAAAGAAATGATAGCTGAGAAGTTCCCAAACGTATGGAGGGAACTAGATATACAAGTACATGTAAAATAGAACCCTCAATTATCTCAATGAAAAGAGACCTTCTCTCAGGCATATTATATTAAAACTGTCAAAAGTCAGTGACAAAGAAAGAATATTAAGAACAGTCAGAGAAATAATAATAACCAACAATGGAGCCAGCATTAGGCTATCAACAGATTTCTCAGCATAAGCCCTACAGGCCAGGAGAGAGTGGAATGATATCTTCAAAATATTGACAGATTAAAAACTGTCAGTCAAGAATATTCTATTCCGCAAAGTTATCTTTCAAATATGAAGGAGAAACAAAGGCTTTCCCAGACAAACAAAAGCCGAGGGAGTTCATCACCACTAGACCTGACTTAAAAGAAATCTTGAAAAGATCTCTCCTACCTGAAACATAAAGGCAAAGGTATACAAAAGTTGGAATTAATAGATATACATAGGACATACCATCCAGAAGCAGCAGAATATACATTTTTCCCAAGTGCACATGGATTGTTCTCAACAATAGACTATATGCTGAGACACAAAACAAGTCTCAATAAATTTAGAAGTTTGAAACCATGTGAAGCATCTTTTCTGATCACAAAGGTAAGAAACTACAAATTAACTGAAAGAAAAAAGTTGTAAAAGTCAAATATGTGGAGACTAAACAACATGCTACTGAACAACTATTGGATCAATGAAGAAATCAAAGAAGAAATTAAAAAAAATACCTGTAGACAAATGAAAATGAAATGCAACATATCAAAACATATGGATACAGCAAAAGTGATACTAAGAGGGAATTTCATAGCAACAGAGGCTTATCTGAGGAAACAAGAAAAATCTCAAACAATCTAAGACTACACCTAAAAGAACCAGAAAAAGAACAAATGAAGCCCAAAGTTAGTAGAAGGAATGAAATAATAAAAATCACAGGGGAAGTAAATGATACAGGGACTAAAAAGGCAATAGAAAAGATCAATGAAACAAAGAGCTGGTTCTTGAAAAATTAAAAAAATAAACTGAGAAACTTTTAGATAGACTCATTAAGAAAAATGAGAGAAGGCTCAAATAAATCAAATCAGAAGTAAAAAAGGAGAAATTACAACAGATACCACAAAAATACAAAAAGTTATAAGAGAATACTATAAAAAGCTTTATATCATCAAATTGGATAACAGAATAAATGGATACATCCTTAGAATCATACAATCTCCCAAAACTAAATCAAGAAAAAAACAGAGAATCTGAAACAGTAATAGAGATTGGAACAATAGAGATTGTAATCCAGAACCTCCCAAACAATAAAAGTACAGGACCAGATGGTTTCTCTGGTGAATTCTACCAAACACTCAAAGAAGATTTAACACCTATCCTTCTCAAACCCTTCTGAAAAGTTGAAGAAAATGCGATGCTTCCTATCTTATTTTATAAGGCCAACATTACCCTCATACTAAAACCAGGCCAGTATTGCTGATGCAAAAAAGCAGCAACAAAATTAGCAAATTGAATACAGCAAATCATTTACTGTGTTCCAGTGGGATTTATTCAAGGGGTGCAGAGATGGTTTAACATCCGCAACTCAATCAGTGTGATACACCACATTAACAAAATGAAGAATACAAATCACGTGATCCTCTGAATCGATTCAGAGAAAGCATTCGACAAGATTCAAAATTCATTTATGATAAAAACTTTCAATATAAAGGGTGTAAAAGGAAAGTACCTCAACATAATAAATGGCATATGCAACAAACCCACAGGCAACACTATAATTAATGGTGAAAAGCTGAAAGCTATTCCTCTGAGAAGAGGAACAAGACAAGGATGCACACTCTTGCCATTTTTATTCAACATAGTATTGGAAGTTCTAGCCAGAGCAATTAGGCAAGTAAAAGAAATAAAAGGGATCCAAATTGGAAAGGAAGAAGGAAAACTGTCACTATTTGCAGACTACATGATTCTATATATAGAAATCTCTAAAGAATACATGAAAAATCTATTAGAAATAACTTATGAATACAGTAAATTTGCAGGGTACAAAATCAACATACAAAAATCAGTTGTGTTTGTATACAATAACAACCAAGTTGCAGAAAGAGAAATTAAGAATACAATCCCATTTACATTCATATCAGAAAGAATAAAATACCTAGGAATACATTTAATCAAGGAGGTGAAAGACCTTCACACTAAAAACTATAAAACATTGTTGAAAGAAATTGAAGAAGACGCAAAGAAATGGAAAGATATTCTGTACTTATTGATTACAAGAATTAACATAGTTAAAATGTCCATATTGTTTAAAGCAATCTCAGATTCAATGCAATCCCAATCAGAATGCCAATGACATTTTTCATGAAAATTAAACAAAGAATACTAAAATTTATATCAACCAACAGCAGATCTTGAATAGCTAAAGCAATCTGGAGAAAAAAAGAACAAAGCTGGAGATATCACACTTTCTGATTTCAAAATATACTACAAAGGAATAGTAATCAAACCAGCATGGTACTGGCATAAAAACACACATAGATCAATGCAACACAATCGATAGCCCAGAAATAAACCCACACATCTATTGACAGCTAATTTTCAACAAAGGAGCCAAGAACATACAATGGAAAAAGCAAAGTCTCTTCAATAAATGCTGTTGGGAAAACACGACAGCCACATGCAAATGAACGAAACTAGACCATAATCCTACACCATATACAAAAATTAAATCAAAATGGATTAAAGACTAGAATGTAGACCTGAAAACATAAAACTCCTAGAAGAAAACATAGGTAGTACACTCTTTGACATTGGTCTTAGCAGTATCTTTTTGAATACCATGTCTCCTCAGGCAAGGGAAACAAAGAAAAAATAAATATATGTGGCTACATCAAACTAAAAATCTTCTGCACATCAAAAAAAAAAAAAACCATCAAAAAACACAAAAGACAATCTACTGATTGGGAGAAGGTATTTGCAAATCATGTATCTGATAAGGGGTTAATATCTAAAATATATAAAGAACTCATGCAACTTAACAACAAAAAACAATCTGATCAAAAAAATGGGCAGAGCATATGAATGGACATTTTTTCCAAAGAAGATATACATACGGCCAACAGGCAGATAAAAAGATGTTCAACAGCAATAATTAAAAAGAAAATCAATCAAAACTACAATAACATATACTTCACACCCATCAGAATGGCTCTTATTTAAAAAAAAGAAGAAGAAATAAGCTTCGAAGTCGATATGGAGAAAGGAAACCCTTGTACACTGCTAATGGGAATGTGAATTGGTGTAGTCAGTATGGAACATGTATGGAACTTCCTCAAAAAATGAAAAATAGAACTGCCATATGATTTCATTATTCCACTTCCAGGTATTTATCCAAAGAACATGAAAACACTAATTAGAAAATAATTATGCACCCCTATGTTCACTGAAGAATTATTCACAATAGCCAAAACTGGGAAGGAACCTAAGTGCCTATCAATGGATGAATACATATAGAAGATGCAATATATATACATATATAATGGAATGTTAGCCATAAAAGGATGGAATCTTACCATTTATGACAACATGGATAGACCTTGAGGGCATTATGCTAAGGAAAATAAGTCAAAGAAAGGCAAATACCATATGATTTCACTCATTTGTGGAAGCTAAACAAACCATGAGACACATAGATACAGAGAACATATTGGTGGTGATCAGAGGGGTAAGGGCTGGGAGGAAGGCAACAGGAGTAAAGGGGCATATGTGTAAGGTGATGGGTGACAACTAGACCTTGGTAGTGAACATGACACAGTCAATACAGAAGTCATAATATAATGACCTACACTTGAAATTTCTCTAAGGTTATAAACCAATCTTATGTCAATTAAAAAAAAATGCAATATCTGTGAGCACAATGAAGTGACAGAAATAAAATGAGGTAGGCGTACACTAGTATAGATTCTTGGAAGGAAGCTACACAGCGGGATCTTAACTCATCTTTCATTTTTTATTGTTATAGTTCTACTAAAACATTTGTGTTTACTCCAGGAAGGTTTTCTGAAGAATTATTTTTGTTTAGTCATTAGTATTTTATTTCTTTGACTATGAATACTAAGAAAAAGCTCATTATGATTGAGATGACTTCATTTTTTCCCCTCTCAGCTCTATAATAATTTATACCTCATTTTAACATTTGTCAGTATTTCCTAAAACTCTCTCCCTAAATTAGTCCTTAAGGGCTATAGTAGAACAATTCCTCATTGCTCAAAATACTCTCTCACCACCACCATCACCAATAACAATAAAAAACAAATGCATAGGAGCCAAAGGTTTCCTGGATATCTCATCAAAACTGAATATTCATTTTTTTTCCATCTTTCTATTTTAAAGTCACATGTTTATTCTAAATTGATTTATTTGTACTTTTCTCTCTGGAAAATAATGACTTAATCTTTCCAATATAAAGAGTATGCTTTCTCAACCTAATCCTTGGTGTGAAGCTTCTTTTCAAAGCAGTTTTTTTACAAAATAAAGAAAAGAGGAATAAATTTCCAAACTTTGCCTTGCAGACTCTACCTTGTCCAGAGAATTCTTCAAAAGTATAATTCCACCCTGATGACATGTTTCATATGAAGTTCACTGTACTTTCCTATGACTAACATTGTGCATCCTAGTGATCTGTGGAAATCTAGTAATCTGTAGCAACATTTATAGTTACCTGTGTTCAATGTTTTCTCACATTAGCTCTCTGCCAATAGCCTTCTTCAACCATACTGTGGAAGATGGTTCCCTATAGAACTGTAGTAATACAATCTCTCTTTGCAGATTAATCACTAAGTTGGACTGATCATCTTCACTCTGTGACATTCTTACAAAAATAACACATGCTCATTGAAAGAACATTTGGAAAAGTATGAAAAATAATCAAAAAGGAAGTATGATTCAGCTCTACTCTCCATCCAGGTATATCCATGGTGTGAATTTTTATGCGTTTTTGCACAACTTGATTACTTTTCTCTGTATAGTTTCATATGAGTATATTATGAGTATATATAAGCATTTTTAAGAATCTTGTTACAATTTGTCAAATGTCTTATTTCTTAAAAGGAAAGTACATCAATTATCTGTGATCCTAACAGTTAATGGA
Organism: Tapirus indicus; assembly: GCA_031878705.1. NCBI lineage: Eukaryota > Metazoa > Chordata > Mammalia > Perissodactyla > Tapiridae > Tapirus > Tapirus indicus. The sequence goes on from CM062919.1 coordinate 53,119,713, forward strand.
AAGCAAGTAGTGGGGGAACAATTTACTTTCCATAATAAAGAATAAGGGCAGGCTTCACAATCATTGACTTGGATTCAAGTCTTGTTTCTGCAACATTATACAACAGCTGCTATTACTAATTATGATGATTATATGTCTATTCATCCTTCTCCTTGTCTTCCTCCTCCTCCTCTTTTTTCACTCCTACTGACTTTGTCATTTTTTCTTAATCTGAAGAGGGATATCTTTCAAGAATGGGTTTAGATCAAATAGAACATTCAATTGTCTTACCTCAGCCTTTACCCTTGTGAAAATTTTCATATAAGCCTAAATAATTTGCGATTGAAAGAGATATTGCATTAACCCTTGAATAAGATCTCAGTTTTATGCTGTTGCCTATCAAATGGTAGACAAAGAGGATCTCTTAACAGATCATTTAATAGTTCATTAGAGGATGCTTGCTTTCTATTTATGTCTTAAAGTTACAATATCAACTTAAAACATACAAATTCTTTCTCTCATAAGGAATATCATCCTATATACTAACAAAATAAATTTTGCAATTTTAAAGAAAGGGCAGTTTTCAGATCAAAGTGGTAGAGATTATTTGGTCTTTATTAAATATGCAGAATTTTTGGTTCTTAATATGTATGCAGTGTACATCTGATCATTTTGGAAGACAGCTATGATGTCAAGCACCATGTACATCCTTGTAATTATTTCTCTAACTTACTTCTGTAGCATTATCTGCCTCTTTTTATTCAGCCTCTTCCCACTAAACTAAACATAGGATTCTTGGCAACTCTTATTATTACTCTACTTGCTTTACTTTTTGCATCTTCCTCTCAATCCAACTCTTCCTCCTATTAGTGCACATCCTTCAGGTCTCAGTTAATTATCAATGACTCTGAGATCCCGCAGGATGTTCTCTAGCATTGTGGTCTTTCCTCATTATAATACTTCTCTTGCAATTTTTAGTTCTTGTTTATATTCTATCATTCCAAGTTAAATTATAGGTATGTATGGATGGAGTCATTTTGGCACTCTTTCTCTGTGTATTCAGCACTAACACTGGACTGTGCTAAGAATATTCTTTGAGTGAATGACACTTTCTTATGTATTGAAAAATAAGGCCTTCACTTAACTGGCCCTATTCCCAAAGTCTTCCAGGTTTAACATTTTATTCCATAATGATATAAAATTCAGATAATTGTAATGGTATTGAAATATTTAAGTTTCCAATTGGCAGGTCACTTTATCCAGCTTTCAATCTCTCTCTCACTGTCAGTCAAAGATTCTAAATAAAGAGCACAGATGCCTTCCTACTGAAAATCAAAATAAGCAAAGCAAACAGGAATAGGTTACCTTAGGCAGGGGTTTGGCAGGTTTGCAGTGGAGTCCTCCAACAAATTCAAAATGTGGTAAGAGTGACCCAATAGGTCTGAATGAGCCACATTTCAGTCTTCCCCATTAACTCAAGTAATGTAGTGGGTCTTCCTGAAGGGGAAAAAGCAAACAATGAAGAGAAAATGAGAATATTGTAATGTGAATATGCCAAGAAATTTTCTGAAAGGAGCTTGGAATGACGTAGTCAAAGATGTTTAAAAGTGTTTGTGGTGTGAAAATACAAATTTGTATGCATATATGTTTGTGTACATATAAGTGTGTGTATATATATATTTGTAAGTATACACATGTTTTATATATATGTTGATCATATATAGAGACAAAAAATGTAACTGACTTTTATCTGTGTCACATCAGGATTTTCAGGATGATAGACAATTATTAGACCTAAGCTATCAAAGAACTAAAGATGCATTTGTTTATCTGTAAATCTGCAAAAGTAACAAATGCAAATACAAACAATGATTTTAAAAGCTCAGTTAACTCTACTATACCCACAAAACAACTTTCCCTAGAATATTCAGTCTAGTTTCTATAATTTGCAAGCTATTCCCCTGATCTCAGATTTTCCAGGTGAACTGTGAGGTTTTTGAGAGCATGACTACTCCAGCATTTGGTTCATGTTAGGAGCTTAGTAATATTTGTGTGTTAAATAAAAATATTTGTAAAGAACTCTAGGAAAATTGTCATAAGTATGGAAATAAATGTTCTCACTCTTAATTTTGGCCATTTTTTCTTTAACAAAAAGATATAATTTTGAAAAAAATATAGAATAATAATGTGTGTGTCTACCCTTCAATAAGATTTTAGGCCTTTAAAACAGATGATTTGTAAGTAATTATTGAAGGAATGTGTGGTCATTAAGAACTCAAACTATAGATTCCTTTGTTGGGGGTAGAGCCACTATATCTTTTAATTGTTAAGGAATCCTTCAGATAATATGGCAAAAAAGTTTAATTTTTAAATGAATCTAAAGTATACAAGGGGAAGCAGTTCCTTTAATGACACATAGACCGTTGTGCTAGACACATGTAATTCCTCAAACTAAATCTCCGTCTGCTTTTATAAAGGTATTTAGTGAAATTTCTAATGTCTTTTATTAAAGATAAAAATAAAATTATAGTAAATTGATGTGTAGGAGAAGAGGCAGAGCACAGGAGATTTTTAGGGCAGTGAAACTACTCTGTATGATACCATAGTGGTGGATAAATGACATTATAAATTTGTCCAAACTCAGAGAATGTAGAACACCAAGAGTGAACCCTATGTGAACTATGGACTTTGGATGATAATGATACATCACTGTAGTTCATTATTTGTAACAAATGTACTTCTCTGGTAATGGATGTTGATAATAGGGGAGACAATGTATGTGAGGGAGCAGGGAATATATGATACATCTCTCCTCAGTATTGCTGTATAACTAGGACTCCTCTATAAAATAAACGCTATTACAAACAAGCAAATAAACAAGAATGGATATGTGATTGCTTAAAGCACTCCTCACTGCTTCAATTCATGGTTTTTGACTTTCTGAAGTGTCATGTACACATAATGAACCACAGGGTTCTATCAGACCCTATAATTTAAGCATTTCCATAATATTTGTTGAGTGATCATTTTATATTTTCATTTCATCACTTCTCATAAAAAACAAATACAAATTCATCTTCCTAGGCACTAGGAAAGTTAGGACTTCAAAATACTAAAAACATGACTTACCTAGTACTTCAGTGTAAAACTGATCCCACTTCTTCTCATTAATTGTTTGAAACCAAAAGTCAAAATAAAGCACATATATCATATTTTTTACTCTCTATATGAATGTCATTTGGTCACTTAATTCTGAAAAAACAACAGTTATGTAGGATGGAGGGACTGGAAGTCCTCCACTATACTTTTCAATTTTTATTTTTTGTTTTTTTTTTTTGTGGGGAAGACCAGCCCTGAGCTAACATCTGTCACCAATCCTCCCCTTTTTGCTGAGGAAGACTGGCCCTGGGCTAACATCCGTGCCCATCTTCCTCCACTTTTATATGGGAAGCCGCCACAGCATGGCTGACAGGCAGTGCGTCGGCGGGCGCCCGGGATCCGAACTCGCGAACCCGGGGCTGCCAAGTGCGGACTAAACCGCTGCGCCACCGGGTGGCCCCAGTATACTTTTCAATTTTATAGCCAGGAGAGAAGCGTAGAGTGTGCACTAAAGGTATTTTCAGTAGCTCAGCCAGCCGCTCACCACAGGGTACGATAGCATCTGAGAGAATGAGATCAAACCTTGATTCTTGTAGTTTTGTGATAAGTTTCTTGTTCAAAACTACATCTTTACAGAGCTTTTCAAAACAATCAGAAAACTTCCAAAGGAATTCTTGCATCAGTGAAAAATATGTCCAAAATGTATCTTTTGGCAGATCATATATCAATTTGTCAATCACTTCACTGAAAAGAACCTCAAAATCATGTTTTGCTACAGATGTAGGAAAAATCTCAAATTTAATAGCAGATGGTTTGCTGGGATCAACAAGAATGGAAGCTGAAGATGTCAGAACAATCACTTCATGACCTCTCTGGACAAGTTCATCCAGGAGTGTCTTCATATTGATCCAATGGCTATATTCTGTGGGCCACACCAGCACCTTTCCACCATTCCCAGGACTAAAGTAACAACTCAGCTGTAGCAGCAGCAGAACTGAAATCCATTTCACAGACATCCTGGTGGAACACAATGCTTCTTTCCAACTTGCTGTTCCCTTTTGCCATTGCTCATGTTCATATCCAAGGAGAAATCAATCAGAAAGTTAAAATATAAATCCTACACGCCAAAGTAAATACATTATATGAACAGTCAGCATATTTTTATGATAAGTGGAAAAAGCAAAAGGTAGGTGACCTCTAGTCTATGCAAATGTTTTTGATGTCTGTTTCATGATTATAAGTGCTATCATTCAGCCATTAGTCAATGATCTTGCACATGCAAGTAATGTGTTACATAATATATTTTATAAAAGTGTCAGGGACAGTGGGAATTGAGAGGCAACTGTGCCTGCAGTCTCCTTTACTCAAGAAACAGAGATAAAGCTATGATACAGTGAATCAGAATTGCTTGCATATGATGGTTAAACATATTTTTTTTTAAATAAAACTTGTTGGCATGTATTTCACATACTATATGGTTGCAAAATTTAAAGTGTAGAATTCAATGTTTCATACTATGTTCACAGAATTGTGCAACAACCATGATGATCAATATAAGAGCATTTCCATCTCCTCAAAAAGAAACCTTCACATTTTAGATAGAACTCCCTAATATCTGTCTGTCTTAAGTTCCAGCTAACTATTATTCTAGTTTCTGTCTCTATATATTTGCCTATTCTGAGCATTTCCTGTAAATAGAAACATGCAATATGTGGTCTTTTGTGAGTGGCCTCTTTCAGTTAGCATATTGTTTTAAATATTCATCCATGTTGTGGCATTTATCAGGTCTTCATTCCTTTTTATTGCTGAATTGTATTCCATAGTATGGACATACCACTTTTGTTTATTCATGCATCAGTTGATTGACATTTGTCTTTTTCTTTCAATTTTTGACTATTATCAATAATGTCATTTATCAACATTCACGTAAAAAAGATTGTGTGGACATGTTTTCCTTTCTCTTTCACATATAACTAGAAAAGGAATTCTTGCATCATACAGTAACTCTATGTTAGAATTATGAGGATATTGCATACTGTTTTCCAAAGTGGTTGCACCATTTCCCATTCCCACTAGTATTGTGTGATGGTCCTGATTTCTCCATATCCTCGCCACCACTTGTTATTATTTGTCTCCTTGGTTATAGCCATGCCTATGGAAGAGAAGTCACATCTCATTTTTGTCAACCTTGAAAAACAGAAACCAGTTTAAGAAGCAAAGTGTTTATTTAGGATCAAAGAATTGCAATTTGAGGAGCACAGATTCAGGTAGAAATCCAAAAAGTGTCCCAATTATGTAATGAAAACTAATGGTTTTTTTGTAAGAAAAAGAAAGGGATAATTACATGAGTTGAAGGAGGAAAAAAAATTCTTTTTATTTTAACAAGCTAAGTTACTCCTGGTTATACATTCATGGATTATTGATTCTATCTTCAGAAAGCCAACAATCATCAGTCTTTTGAGTAGGATGTTCATTTTCCTGCTGAAGTCTCAAGCAATTGCTTGTAAAATATTTGCCATATTGGCACTGTCCAAGGTTTAAGGAACAGGATGAGCATGGCAGTTCCCCTGGAGTGGCTGCTCCAGCTGTATTTTAAAATGGCTCCACTTATGTCAATTTTCACATTGTGGTTTTGTTACCTTTCCCAGATACCTAATAATATTAAGCACATTTTCAAATGCTTGTTGACCATTTGTATATGTTCCTGGAAGAAAAGTCTTTTCAGAATCTTTGTTGATTTAAAAAATTGGGTTTATTGTCATATTAATTGTAAGATTTTTTTATATATAGCCTGTATATAAATCCCTCATGAGGTATATTATTTACAAGTACATTCGCTAATTGTGTGTTGACTTTTCACTTTCTTGATAGTGTCTTTTCACTTTCGTGGTCCTTTATATACCAAAAGTTATAAATTTTAATGAAGTCCAATTTCTCTATTTTTAATTTGCCTGTGCTCCTAGTGTCATATCTATGAAACCATTGCCAAATCCAAGATGTCCAAATTTTCCCCTATATGTTTTTCATAAGAGTCTTTACTTCCAGTTTTACATTTAGGTTTTTGAGCCATTTTGAGTAATGGTTGGAGGTAGGCAGTCCAACTTCATTATTTTACATGTGGATACTCACTTTTTCCAGAAGCATTTATTTAAAGAGTGTTCATTCCATTGTCAAAGATCAACTGACCATCCACGTCTGAGGATAATTCTGGATTCCAAGTCTATTCTATTGATTTTATATGCTTATCTGTACACCTGTATCACACTCTCTTGATTACTGTAGTTTGTACTTGGCTTTGAAATCATTGTAATTCCTCCAAATTTGTTCTCCTCTTTTTTAAAATTTTTGACTATTTTTAGGTCCCTTGAATATCTATGTGCATTTTAATTAGTTTGTCAATTAATGCAAAGAAGTCAGCTGGAATTTTGATAGAGATTGTGTTGAATCTTATATCAATTTGTAGTGAATGGCCGTTACAAAAACATCATGTGTTTGGATCTATGAATATAAGAGATCTTCCCTTTTATTTAGAAAGTTTCAAGTATCTTTCCACAATGATCTGTAGTTTCCACAGTATAAGTTTTGCACTTTTCTTGCTAAATATATTCCTAAGTATTTTACTCTATTGAAGGTGGGATTGTTTTCATAACTTCATTTTGGGTTGTTTATTGCAAATGTGTATTGTATATTTTCTAGTGAATTCCCAAAGATTTTCTCAATATAAGACCATGTCATCTACTGGTAGAGTTTTAGGCCTTCTTTTCCAATGTGGATTTCTTTACTTTACATTCTTGCCTGTTTTGTCTTGAACCTCCAATAAAATGTTGAATAGAAATGATGAGAGTGAACCTCCTCATCTCATTCCTTATCTTAGAAAGAAAGTATTTAGTCTTTCACTATTAAGTATGATGTCTCTGTGAATTTTGTGTCCATGCCTTTTATCCATTAGAGGAAGTTTCCCTCTATTCCTAGTTTACCGAGTATTTTCATCATGAAAGGTATTGGATTTTGTCAAGTGATTTTTCGTTGTTTATTGAGATGATCATGCATGTTTCATTATTCATTCTGCTGGTATGGTGCATTGTAATAATTGATTTTTCAGCTATTAAAGAAACTTAACCTTCCTATGATAAATTCCAGATTTTCTTGGTGAATAATCCTTTTTGGATATTCCTGGATTCAGTTTGCTAGCATTTCATAGAAGCCTTTTACATCTACATGCATAAGAGACATTGGCCTGTAGTTTTCTTTTCTGCTTTCAGAAATATCAGGGCCTTACCAAATATCTTGGCAACTGTTTTCTCCTTTTCTTTTATTTGGACAATATTTTTGAACAACTGATATTAGTTCTTCTTTAAATTCTTTGTAGAAGTTATCAGTGAAGCCATCAGGGGCTGAGCCTTTCTTTGTAACTGGCTTTTGGATGACTAATTCAATCTCTTGTTATTATTATAGGCCTATTCAGATTTTCTCTTTCTTCTTGATTCTATGTAATAGTTCATCTTGTCCACACTGGAGTTTCAGTCACACTGAATTAATAGGGCAATGAGAATTAATAGGGTCGTGTTTCAAATCTTTTAGGTTCTTGCTGTTTTTACCATGTCTTAGCATTTTGTCTGTAGAAATGTTTCTTTATTTGCTGTATGTTCTTATGACAATTCCTAGACACTTTTTTTCTAGTAAAATCCATTTTAAACGCTAAAGGTATACTGAAGTTTTATCTCTTTTACAATTAGGATCTGTATGGTATAATTTAAACTTTAAGTTAATAGTTAAGTTAAACTTTGTTAATAGATAATTAAATAGAAGATTTAGATTTTTTAATTGTGTGTATCCATTAGCACATTATTATATTAGTAGTTATTTTTACTATTGTTGTCTTTTAACCTTCAGACTAGCTTTATAAGTGATTAACCCACCACCTTTACAACTGGAGATTATTCTGAATTTTACTATATATTTTTCTTTACCAGTGAGATTTATAATTTCATATGTTTTCCCCTTTCTAATTAGTGTCCTTTTTGTTTCAGCCAAGGAAGTCCCTTTAAAATTTCTTGTAGAGATGGTCTACTGGTTATGAACACTAAATTTTTGCTTGTATGGAAAACTCTATCTGTTCTTCAATTCTGAAGGACAACTTTGCTAGGCAGATTACTCTTGGTTGGCATTTTTTTTTCTTTTCTCACTTTGAGTATACTGTGCTACCCTCTTCTAGCCTGCAAACTTTCTGCTGAAAAATCTGTTGATTGTTTTAGGGGGTTCCCTTGTATGTAACACATTGTTTTTCTCTTGCTGCTTTTAAGACTCTGTCCTTGTCTTTAGCTTTTGACACTTTAAATATAATGTGTCTTGGTGTGGGTCTCTTTTGGTTTATCTTATTTGGAACTATTGGAACTTCCTGGATCTGGATGTCTGTTTCCATATCCAGACTAGAGAACATTTCAGCCATTATTTCTTCAGTTAATTTTTTGCCCCTTTCTCACTTTCTTTTCCATCTGTGATCCGCTATAATGCAAATGTTAGTTTGCTTGATGTTGTCCCATAAGTTTCTTAAGGCATCTTCACTCTTCAATCCTTTTTTCTTCTTACTGCTCTGATTAGATGATTTCCACTGCCATGTTTTCAATTTCACTGATCCTTTCTTCTGCTTCATCTGGTCTGCTCTTGGACCTGTGTATTGTATTTTTCAGTTCAGTTATTGTATTCTTCAATTCTGTGACTTCTATTTGGTATTCTCCTATATTTTCTGTCTCTTTGTTGAAATTCTCACTTTATCCATTCTTTTCTCAACATCAGTGAGCATCTTTATGATCATTATTTTGAACTCTTTATCAGGTAAATCACTTATAGAACATATAACACAGAATCCAACCACAGGAGCCTAAGCAGAATAAGCATTCTTCTCAAGTACACATTGTTCAATCTTCAGTAGAGAACATATAAAAAGCAATGAAACAATTCTTAATAAATTTACAAAAATCAAAATCATGCAAAATATGTTCTTTGGTCATAATGGAATAAACTAGTAATCAATAACCAAAGGAAAACTGGAAATTAAAAAAAAACATATTAATTAACTAATGTGTGAGAAAGAAAATCGTAAGGTAAATTAGAAAATAATTTGAGAAAAGTGAAAAGTAAAACCCAGCATACCAAATTTATGGGATCCAGAGAAAGCATTGCTCTGAGGAAAGTTTATACCTGCAAATGCCTGCATGAAAAAGAATAAAAGCTATCAATGAAAGCATTGCTCAGAGGAAAATTTATGCCTGAAATCACCTGCATAAAAAAGAAGAAAGACATCAAAGGTTATTACTTAGGTTTTTGAACCTAAGTAAACCTTAAGGACCTAGAAAAAGAGGAACAAACTAACCCAAAGCTAGTAGAGAAAAAGAAATAACAGTGCATGGATAGAGTTAAATGATGTAGATAATAGAAAAATAATAGGGACAATGAACAAAATCAAAAGTTGTTTCTCTGAAAAAATCACTGAATTCATAAATATTTAGCTACACTCCCAAATTAAAAAGAAGAAAAATGCAAATAACTAAAATCAGAAATGAAAATGGGGATATAAGTGTTTTTTCTACAGAAAAAAATTATTATAAGTGAATACTATGAACAATTGTATGCCAACAAATTACATGACCTGGATGAAATGAACAAATTCCTAAAAAAAATTACTGAAACTGATTTGAGAAGAAATGGAAAAGTTCAACACATCTTTAAAAAGTAAAGGATACAATCAGTAACCAAAATGTTTCCACCAAAGAAAAGCTAAGGACCAGATGACTTCACTGCTGAATTCTATCGAATAGTCAAAGAAAAATTAACAACAATCCTTCTAAAACTCTTCCAAGAAAATACAAGAAGAGAATGTTCTCTAATACTTACCAAATAATTCTATGAGGTCACCGTTAGCCTTATACCAAATTCAGGCAACATCACAAGAAATAAAACTACAGATTAATATTCCTTATGAATGTAATGCAAAAATCTTCATAATATACTAGCCAACTGAATCCAGCAACATATAAAAAATTATTCAGCATTTTAAAATGTGATTTACCCCAGAAATGCAAGGTTGGTTCAACATTGAAAAATCAATCAATGCAATACATCACATAAATAAAATAAAGACAAAACAGCACATGGTTATCTCAGTAGACACATAAAAATGTTTAACGAAGTCCAACATTCTGTCATTGTGAAAATAGTCAACAAGTATTGTTAGAGGCAATTTCCCTCAGCATGATAAGTCTATATATGAGAGCCCATAACTAACATTATACCTAACCATAAAGGACTGAAAACATTCCCCTGAAGATCAGGAACAAAACAAGAATGGCTGCTTTCATCACTTCTACTGTACACTATACTGGAAGTTCTAGCCAGGGCAATTAGACAAGAGAAAGAAATGAGTCATCCAGATTGGAAAGGACAAGGTAAAACTATCTTTATTCACAGATGATATGATCTCATATATAGAAAATCTTAAAGAATCCACAAAAAATCTACTAGGGCTAATAAAGATATTCAGAAAAATTTCTAGATACAGTGTCAGCATACAAAATTCAGTGTACCTCTTTACACTTGCAATGAAAAATACAAAAAGAAAATAATTACTTTTACAATAGCTTCAAAAAGAATAAAATATTGAGGAATAAATTTAACTATGGAGGTGGAAATCCTGTATTGTAAAACTTAAAAATATTGCTGAAAGCAATTAATGAAGACAAATAAATGGAAAGGCATCCCATATTCAGACTGGAAGACTTAATATTGTAAAGATGACAATAACCTCCAAGCAATCCACAGATTTAGTGCAATCCCTATCAAAATTCCAGTGGCCTTTTTGCAAAAGTGGAAAAATTCATCCTGCAGTTCATATGCAATTGCACAGGGTTCTGAAAGGCCAAAACAATCTTGATAAAGGAAAATTTTGTGGACTCACACTTCTGACTTGAAAATCTAATAAAAGTCCACAGTAATATTCAGTGGGGAAACAACTTGCCTTATAAAATGTGGCGCTGGGAATATTGAATATCCATACCCAATGCTAAAAAGTGAAGTTGGATTCTTATGTGATTTACCAAAATTAACTCGATATAAATCAAAGCCTAAATGTAGGCCCTAGAATTGTAAAACTGTTAGAAGAAAAAATAGGAGTAAATGTTGATCTTGGATTTGACAATAGTTTCTTGGATATGACACAAAAGCACAAGCAACCAAAGCAGAAAAAGATAATTAGACTTTAAAAATTAAATGCTTTTGTGCATCTAAGGACACTGTGAAGAAAGTGAAAAGACAACCCACAGAACTGGAGAATATATTTGCTAATCATGTATCTGGTAAGAGACTTGTATTAGGAAAAATAGGGAACTCTTACAACTCAATAACAAAAAGACAAAACAACCCAAGTAAAATATGGTCAAATGTTCTCAATACACATTTCTCCAATAAAGACATAAAAGTTGTGAATAAGCATATGAAAAGGTGTTCAATGTCATTAGGCATTAGTGAAATGTAAGTCAAAACCACAAGATGTCACTTTGCAACTACTAGTATGGCTAAAATTTAAAAGTAGAAGGGGCCAGCCTGGTGGCGTAGTGGTTAAATTTGGTGCATTCTGGAGGAGTCCCATCTATGAGGCGTACCATCTCCAGGCCTCAGAGACAACTACTCCCTTTTCTTTCTTTCCTCTTTTAGCAAACTTCCGGCAACAAAACAGACAGCATTTTGTGATGACAAATATAGCAGTTGCCACACAGGCCAGCAGGAACCCAATCACATCCAGAGTGGTACTGGAATCAGGTGAGGTCATGGAAGTGAATATAACGTATACCTTCTACTACATATTGATATAGGATACCACAAGCTACTAGAAGCTCCCCATTTTCCTGGACATTTTAGTCACTAATTCCTTCTACAAATTAACAACTATCATTACTTTTAACATCATAGATTAGTTTTTCTGGTTTACATGTGGAATCATATAGTAATACTCATTAGTGCTTGTCTTTTCTGAGGCAGTTGTTGGTGAATTCCATTGCTGTGTAGAATCCAAAGTATGACAATACCACAGGTTATGTCTTCACAATGATTGATGGATATGTGGATTGTTAATAACATTTTGGCCATTTCTACTAATGCTGATGTAAATATTGTTGTATGTATCTTTTGGTTTACATGTTTATACATTTCTGTCGTGTGATAACTAGAAGGGAATTGCTGAGGAGGTACATGTATGATTATGATTTCTTTCTTAACTCAATTATTTAGAAATGTATTGCTTAATATACACAATTTAGAGTTTTTTTTAGTTCTTTTTTTTGATGATTTTTCTAGTCTAATTCTTGTCTGGCCAGACTATATATATTATATATTATATAATATATTATATATTATATAATATATAATTTATTATATATATAATTTGATATATAATTATAATTATTATATTATTATATATAATTTATATTAATATAATTTAATTATATATAATTTATAATTATCAAAAATATATAATATATATAATTAATTAATATATTATATATAATTTTAATTATATATATATAATAACTATTTATATATATATAATTTGAAAATTATAATTTTCTTTATAATTTGAAATTTTTCAAATATTAAGTCTTGATTTTGCCCCAGCATTTATGGTCAATTCATGCTTTTGAAAAATGAGTTTTCTCCATCATTATATATATGCATATAATATATAAAATATCTATATATAATATATATAGAGATATATATATCTCAAATATGTTACATTTTATAATAGTGTTCTTCAAATGTTTTGTGCACTTTTTATTTTTTATCTTTTTCTATGTTATCAAAAAGGTCTTTAAAACCATGCTATTATGTCTGAGATTTATGTCTTTAGGCTTTTCTTTTTGTCTACTTTTACTTTGTTTATTTGGGGCATTTATTAGTAGATATTACAAATTAATAATCTGTATTATTTTGAAAGATTAATATATTTATCATTATGAAGTATTTCTTTCATTTTTGTAATGTTTCTGGTCTACTGTGTCTGATATTATTATTATTATTATTATTTTGTTTTGCTTTTTTCTCCCCAAAGCCCCCGTAGATAGCTGTATATCATAGTTGTGCATCCTTCTAGTTGATCTACGTGGGATACTGCCTCAGCATGGCTAGATGAGTGGCATGAAGGTCCACGCCTAGGATCCAAACTGGCTAACCCTGGGCCGCTGAAGCAGAGCTTGTGAACTTAACTGCCACACCATCGGCCCGGCCCCACTGTGTCTGATGTTAGTACAGCTACATACATCTTTCTTTGGTTACTGTTGGAATAGATTTTTTTTCTGACCTTTGTACTTACAATCTTCTATTTGTACTCTTCTATTTAAGTATGTATTGTAAATAGTATAAATAGTTTTTAAAATACATTCTAACAATCTTTGATTTAGTCTGTTTAGATTTACTGTAAGTAGTGGCATCTTTATATATATTCATACAAAAACATAGATAGCAATATTCATAATAACCAAATGTGGAACAACCAAAATATCCATGAACTGACAAATGGATAAATAAAATGTGCTACATCCTTATCATAGAATATTATTCAGCAAGAGAAAGCTGCAACAGGGTAGAAATGCAAAAATATTACCCTATGTGGAAGAAGCCAGTTGCAAAAGACAATATATTGTATGATTCCATTATTATGAAATGTCCAAAAGGGTTAATGTATGGAGACAGAAAGTTGATTAACGGTTGCTTGGGCAGGGGTGAATGGGAAGTGACTTCTAGGGCATGTCAGGCTTCTTTTTACAGTGATGAAAGTGTCCTAAATGTATATTATGGTGATGGTTTGATAGTTCTGTAAAGATACTACATATATTTGAATTTTATAATTTTAATGGTGAATTTCATAGTAAGTAAACTACATCTTATTATAAAATATGTAAAAATAATGATAAAATCAATTTTTGATAAAAGAAGATGTATAGTTTCAGAAATTTTGGATACTGAATTGAAATAATTTATGATATTTCTTTTCATTCATCATTCTTTCCTTCTCTGGCCCATCTTATTTTTAAAAATGTGTCCTTCTTACAATTACCTATGTAACTTTACATTATTTCAGGAGACAATTGTTGCACCAGTTGGTTACCCATTAAATCTGTGGGTCAAAATACAGCTTTGAAATAAATGTCTGAGTGAAAATAAAAGTAGATTTAAGATGGGTTAAATCATGTTAATAGTTTAATAATTAGCCTCTTAAAAATGGGGTGAAATTCATACTCACCACTGGCAAAAGAACTTATCTGTAAACACTGCCTATTAAAAAAAATGTGATACCCATGTTGGGTCTTTAATGAATGACTGTCTTCAGTGCGTTGAGCAAATATGTACTTAACATTGTGTGGAAGTCCAATCTAACAGCTGCTCCCTTGGTCTTCATGCGAGCAATATTATCAGATTAATCCACAAACAAAGGAATGCTCAGCATAGGGATCTCATGGTAGATCACCTCATAGATGCCATTGTTTCCACCATGTGTTATAAAGGCTTTGGATTTTGGATGACCTAGGATTGGATGAATTTCAGAAAGTTATTAATTATCAGTTTTAGAATTAAATGAGAGTAAGGCAATACAAAACATTGAAGGAAGCATTGTATTCTAGATAACATATTATTATATACATGAAACCTCACTGGAATGTCTTTCAGGGCTCAAAGGAAGAAGCACCTAGGTCTACTGTAGAGATAAGTGAAGGCTACATAGAAGATTGGTGTATGACTTGAGACTTGAAAAATGAATTCATGGTTGCCAGGTGGACAAAATTGAAAGAGAACATGCTGGATAAAAAAAAGAATGCATGCATGGGTCCGGCCCTGTGGCCTAGTTGTTCCATTTGGCATGTTCCACTTTGGCAGCCTGGGTTCAGTTCGCAGGTGCAGACTTACACCACTCATCAAGGCCATGTTATGGTGGCTATTCACATAGAAAATAAAGGAAGATTGGCACAGATGTTAGCCCAGGGCTAATCTTCCTTAGGAAAAAAATATATGCATGGGAAAAAAGGTGGGGGAGGGGTTATGTTTAAATATATTAAGGAAATAATGAAATCACTGAGTCTGGAAAGTAATGTGTCCAGGAAGAAGGAAGTTGGTGATGGTGGTGCAGGAATCAGATGAAGGAAATGCTACACTTTCTAATAAAATGTTTTATCACTTCTGAAAGAGATTTGTTTTTTTCTTTTCTTTTTTCCCATAGAAAATGGAGAGTCACTGGCACTAGAAGAGGAAATGATGTTTATCAGTGGCACGTGATATATCCCCACAGTGGGGGAAAGGATTGGTGTAAGGGGAAAATTAGAGGCAGAGTGACAATCCAGAAAGTTATCGAAATATACTCTGCGAGAGGTAATTATACCTGAAATAAAGATACTTTGAATCTGGCCATAGGGAGTGGCACCGTGTATAATGAAACACCAACTGTTATAGCTTATCCTTTCCCCCTATGACTGGGAAATAAATATAAGGAAATTAATTTTTATTTTTGAGGTTTCCAGTAATGAATATTCAATAAATTTGTTTCCTGTTGAACTATTTTCATCTCAATGGAATTACTCTGATTTGAATGTTTATTTTTAGAGTCTTACCAAGAAAGTCATTCCAGGGGATCCACTTAGAGAGGCATTTGGCCCTAAGGTTTTTGGTTTCTTGCCATCAAATCTCCATATAACCTGTTGCAGTAAAGAAAATACCTTTTCCATGAGTCAAACTTCTAAGATATAGCATGTTAAAATCTAAATAGATTGAGTTATCTAGTTAAACCAGTTCATTACGACAGATGAAGAAATGAGGACAAGAGACGCTAAGTAACGAGAACTACTAAAACACTGATGTAATAGGAATACATGTCTTTCATGTACTTATTATATTCAATCAAGTATGAATGTAATCATAATATTTCACTCTTGGATGAGACAAATGAGATTATCATGACCAATTTAAGTATATAGAATTTTTATAGGCAGTCATTATAATTCTAGTGCAAAAAATTGCAAATTACTAATGATCTCCTACCTTATTTTAACTATTACACTAACTCTCAGCTCCCAAATTTAATATTAATGTGTTTACTTCTTTTTGAGTGTTGGGGGAAGTGACTTACTTATACCGCTTATTGCAACAGTTACTTTCTTAGAGTTTTATATCTTTTGATTTACAAAAAGAGAAATGTGTGCCATCAGCTCTTTGTGAGAACAACATAATTCAAATTACTAACAATTTGTTATTAATAAAAAATATCTGCTTGGTAAGTACATTTAGCTTCTTTTAAACTACTAATTATTAATCACTACTTCCAAGAAAAATTTCAAGTAGTAATATTTTTACATGATCCCACAGTATTATCACGATTGCTAGGTGTGAACATTTTTTTAAATGTTGAAAGGAAGACCCTTTGGCACTTCATATATAACAGTGTAGCTGTTGAAAAAATTGAATATTGTGATGATGTTAGATTTATTCCCCTGACTGTTGACACTTTAAGGATGCACCCCAAACACTGACAGCATTGATATATATATGGTTTCTTATAGCGAACCCATTTCCAAGTCCAGGACCAAAATTAGGTACAGATTTAGGAATTCTCAAGCAACCCTCATAAGCTGGATTCTAATGTACCAGTGGTAACATCTATTTACTATGTGAGTCTTGAAGTAACTTCAGTTTTCAGCAACTTAGCATAGATGATAAGGAGAAAACAATATCAGTTAGGAAACTAAAAAGTAGTTACAGATACCCAGATCCTCCAGATATGTTCTAATAATTTACCACCATGTTTTATGGAGAAGGGGAATTCTGAAATGTTCCCATGCTAGCTTACTGCTAGTTGACTCCTTTTTAAACTCTCTTCTCCTTCTTCAATCAGGAGGAGGTATATTCTAATAGGTTAGAATCAGAGTCCTTATGGTGCCACATTTTATAAAGCACAGGGTCACCTTAAGGGCTGGACTCACCTCAACCCTTTCTCTTTCATCTTCCTGCTTTAGACTTTAGCAGGGACCAGTCTACAAGAGGAGTTTTTTCTCTTTCTTTTTTTCAGGTTGATTTTTCTCTTTCTCTAAATCATCATGGATAGACAGATACCTGGATGCAGCTTGGTAAGCCCTAGCTAGCCTTTCTCTGTATAACACCCTGAAAAGCACGCCAAATAGGCCTATTCTGAAATATGAAGGAAGTAAAAGAGGCCTTGATTACATGACAAGCCTAAATTGCAGGATGCCTTTCAGACTATCATCATTTCTTGCTTAATGTTACTGTTAAAATTTAACTCCTTTCTGAGAACATCTGAAGCGTGTACAGTGCCCTCAGGAAACCTGGGAGGAAAAGGAGCAAATGACAGGGCAGAATCTGGTGATGTCTATACATGCCCGCAATGTCATTATCATGCCATAACTTCATGCTGTACCTCATAAATATATTTATTTCCGACGTCAATGGTAATGCCAAAGTTATTGTCAATCAAAACCACTCTCTGCTGTATTAGCACCTGCCATGTATATTTTGGTTTTGAAACTAATACTTGAGATAAATTGGATCTATTACAATACAGTGTAGCTTATCTTTCATACAGGAAATTTCTGTAATCACACCCTTTTCAAAATTTAACAGATGGATTAAATATGTGTCCACTATAAGATATTTTATCTTACCTTTTATGGAATCTGAGCTAGGGCTGATGCAATCACATTAGCCCTTTCTTCTGTCGTGTTATTGACCATTGACCCTAGAGTAAACACAACAATACCATTTTCTCCAGAGCTCTGGGCAAACTCTTCCATTTCCTGTGAAGAAATAATTTGTTCCACCACAAGAGAACAACGGCTTAGCAAACACTGTTGAAAGGATTGTTACAAACAACTAAGAAGAGAAAATCATCTATTATCGGGAATTAGTAGAGTCATGCCAGTTTATTTTTAATTGTGGTAAAATATACATGACATTTAATTTACCGTCTTAACCATACTAACTCTACAGTTAGATAGTATGTATATTCTCATTGTTGTGCAACCTATCTCCAGGCTTTCATCTTGCAAAGTCAACGTATACCCACCATACAATAAATTCCCATTTTCCTCTTCACCAGTTGCTGCTGTCATTCTACTTTCTGTTTCTATGAATTTGACTAGTCTAGATAACTTATATAAGTGGAATCATACAGTATTTGTGTTTTCATGAGTGGCCTATTTTACTTAACATAATGTCCTTAAGGTTCAGCCATGTTGTAGTATGAGTTAGAATTTCCTTTAATTTTAAGGCTGAGTAATATCCCATTGCATATAAACACCACACTTGGTTTACTGATTCATCTGTAACTTGACACTCGGGTTGCTTCCACATTTTGGCTCTTGTGAATAGTGCTGCTATGAACATGGGTGTGCATATAGCTCATTGCGATCCTAATGTCAATTGTTTTGGATAAATACTCAGAAGTGGAATTGCTGGACTTTTTGGTAACCCTCTTTTAATTTTTTGAGGAGCCTCCATC
Source organism: Tapirus indicus (assembly GCA_031878705.1). NCBI lineage: Eukaryota > Metazoa > Chordata > Mammalia > Perissodactyla > Tapiridae > Tapirus > Tapirus indicus. The sequence goes on from CM062919.1 coordinate 53,138,341, forward strand.
CTATTTTCATCAGTGGCTGTTTATAACAGATCTAATACCTCAGAATGATGTAATTGATATGAGATTGATTTCCTTTATTATGTATATTTGTGCAAATGTGTGTTTGTGTATGTATGTATAAGCAAGAAGTGAAATAGAGCCAGTAGACAGTAGTGTGGAAGTAATGTTCTTAGTATTATACCTAGACTCTGCATTTACCGTTATTAATTAATAATATAGACTCTTCGAAGGAGACTGCAGAACAGCATCTTATCTCACATTTAATTCTTGATAGTTATAGTTCTACTAAGTCACTTGTGTTTATTCCAGATAATTCTGGATAATTATTTTTGTTTAATCATTAGTATTTTATTTCTTTGACTATGAGCACTAAGAAAAAGTTTGTTTTGATTGGAATAACTTTACACCTTTTTTCTCTCAGCTCTATAATAACATATACCTCATCTTAACCTTTGTCAGCATTTCCCAAGCTCCCCCAAAATCATTCTCTGAAGCCTGGAGAATTGCTGTCCTTCATGAGTCTACTATTACTGTTTGGAGTTTCCACAAAACAGTCCTAATATTCCTATTTATAATCCAGAAATATGCATGTATATTACTCGTTTGAGTGACAATGTTTCTGGTTTGTTCATGTATGACACCTTTTACCTTAAAATCATATTGTAAAATGGATGTGTTAGTAGAATGTGCAACGTGTAACTGACAATGGTGGGCCATCATCTTCACCTCACTGAGTCTCCCCGGGAGCACCTGCCTCATGGTGGGAGAGGTACAGCAGGGCTTTCTGCAGCAGAGTTCTGGTCACCCTCTTGCCTGGAATGGTTTCAGAATTATTCTGACTTGTAGTCCCATATTCTTGCCAATTTAAAAACAATTCATTACTTTCTGTTCTGGAATAATTCCTTATTGGTCAATATACTCTCATACCAAAAAAAAAAAAGAATGAAGAGCCAAAAGTTTTCCAGACATCTCATCAAAACTGCATACTCATTTTTTTTTCAGTCCTTCTATTTTAAATTCATTATCTATTCTTTTCTCTCTGGAAAATAATGATGTAACCCTTCCAATATAAAGAGTACTTTCTGATCCTAATCATTGCTGTTCAATGATCCCCGCTGGATATTCTTTAGCATTGTGATCTTTCCTTATTACAATACTTTTCACACAGTTTTATTACATGCTTATATTCTATCTTTCCAAGTAGAATGTTAGGTGCGTATGGGGGAGAATTGTGTTTGCACTGCTTCTCTGCACATCCAGCACTTATCTCTGGATTATGCTAGTCACTTTAAGAACATTCTTTGAAGAAATGACTGATACTTTCTTATGTGTTGAATAATGAGGTGAAAATTTAACTGACCCTATTCTCAAAGTCTTCCAGGCACAATCCTTTGTTCTGTAATGAGAATGAAATTCAGATTCTTGTAATGGGTTTGAAATATATGAGTTTCTAATTGGCAGGTCACTTTATCTAGCTTTCCATATCTCTCCCACAGTAATCAAACACTCTAAATAAAGAACACAGAATTGTTTCTATTGAAAATGAAAGTAAACAAAGCAAAACAAGTGGGAGTCGATTACCTTAGGCAGGGTTTTGGTAGGTTTTCAATGGAGACCCCCAACAAATTCAAAATGTGGTAGGAATGGGCAATGAAATTCAAAACCCCAGTAGGTTCCAATGAACCACATTTCAGCTTTCCTCATTAACTCAGATTATGTAGGGGGTCTTCCTGAATAAAAAACAACAACAACAAAACCAAAGGGAGAGGAAATGAGAATATTGTAATGTGCATATACCAGACAATTTCCTGAAAGGAGCTTGGAATGACATAGCCAAAGATGTTTAAAAGTGTCTGTGGTTTCAGAATACAAATATATGTCTGTATATATATGCATATATATGTTTATTATATATATTATAATATATAATAAACATATATAATATATATAATATAATATGATATATATAGACATATATAATAAACATATATAATATATATAATATAATATGATATAATATATAGACATATATATGTTGTGTATATATATATGTATGAGAAATTGGAAGAGACTTTCATCTTTAATATGTAGGTGTATTCACAATCATAGACAATTATTGAACCTAAGACACTAAAGAATTAAACATGCAGTTGTTTACTCTGTAAAGATGCAAAAGTAGCAGATGCAAATGTAAACAATGATATCAACTGCTCAATCAATATACCTTTGAATATACCTTTCCCTAGAGTACTCTGTCTAATGTCTATAATTTAGCAAGCTATCCCCTTAATCCTAGATTTTTCAGGTAAACTGTGAGATTTTTGAGAATATGGCTACTCCTGCATTTGGTTCATTTTAGTAGCTTAAGAATATTTGTGCATTAAATAAACGTGGTTGCCAAAAATAGCTGGAAATTTCTCATAAAGTATGGGTATAGACATGCTCACCATTAGTTTTGGCTCATTTTTTCTTTAATGGAGAGACATTGTTTTTCAAAAATATAGAAGAGTAACTTGTATGTCCACCTTTCAATAAAATTGTAGGCCTACAAAACAGATGATTTATAAGTATTTGGTGAGGGAATGGGTAATGATATGAAATTTTGAATTATAGGTTCCTGAGTCTAAGACAGAGCTAGTGTATCTCTCAATTATTAAGAAATCCTTCAAGTAATATGGCAAAATGGTTTATTTTTTAAATGAATCTAGACTCTACAAGGGGAATCAATATCCTCAATGCTCCATAGACAGTTGTGTTAGAAATGTGTAACTCCTCAATCTATGTCTGCTTTGAGCAAGATATTTAGTGAAATTTCTAATGACTTTATTGAAGATGAAAAAAATTAGTAAATTGATGTGTAGGTTGAATTGGCAGAGCACAGAGGATTTTTAGGGCAGTGAAGCTACACTGTATGATATTATAGTGGTGGACACAGGACATTATAACTTTGTCCAAGATACAACACCAAGAGGGAACTGTGATACAAAATATGAACTTTGGATGATAATGATGTGTCAATATAGTTTCATCAATTGTACAAATCTACTTCTCTGGTGGTGGATATGGAGAATAGGGGAGGCAGTGCATGTGAGGGGGTAGCGTGTATATGGAAAATCTCTACTCAATATTCTTGGGGACCTAAAACTCCTCTATGAGATAAAGCCTATTACAAACAAATAAATGAGCAGGAATGGGTATGTGATTACTTAAACTCTTCAGTGGTTCAATTCATTGTTTATGATTTCCTGGAGTGTCCTGTACTAGTTCTAACTGACCCTGTAATTTAAACATTTCCATAATATTTGTGAGTTTGAGAGATTGTTTTGTATTTTTATTTCAACATTTCACTTGTAAAAGACAAATTCCTCTGACTTTTTAAAAAGTCAACTTCCAAAGCACTAAGAAAGTTAGGACTTCAAGCTACCAATTGAAAACATGACTTACCTAGTACTTCAGTGTAAAACTGACCCCACGTCGGCTCATTAAATGGATGGAAACAAGAATCAAAATAAAGCACATATATCATATTTTTTACCCTGTCCATGAATGTCATTTCTTTACTTAATTATGACATAACAACAAGTATGTAGGATGGAAGGAGTAGAAGTCCTCCACTGTACTTTCAGTTGTACAGCCTGGAATGAAGCGGAGACTGTGCACTAAATGTATTTTCAGTAGCTCAGCCAGCAGCTCATCACAGGGTCCAACAACATTCATGATGAGATCAAACCTTGATTCTTGTAGTTCTAAATTTCTCATTCAAAACTACATCTTTATAGAGCTTTTCAACACAATTAGAATATTCCCCAAAGAGTTCTTATACTAGTGAAAAATATATTCAAAATGTATCTTTTGGCAAATCACGGGTCCATTTGTCATCACTTTTCTGAAAAAAACCTCAAAATCATGTTTTTTTAAAGATGTAGGATAAATCTCAAATTTAATAGCAGATGGTTTGTTGAGATCAATGAGGATGGAAGCTAAGATGTCAGAACAATTTCTTCATGACCTCTCTAGACATGTTCATCCAGGACTGTCTTTACATTCATCCAGTGACTATATTCTGTGGGCCACACCAGCATCTTTCCACTACTCCCAGGGCTAAAGTGTCAACTCAACAGTAGCAGCAGAAGAATTGAAATCCATTTCGTAGACATCCTGGTGGAACATAATGCTTCTTTTCAAGTTACTGACCACTCCTACAATTGCTCATGCTTATATTCAAGGAGAAATCAATCAAGAAGTTAAGGTATAACTCCTACACCCCAAAATAAATACATTCTCTGAACAGTCAAAGCATTTAGATGTCAAAAGGAAAAAAGCAAAAGGTATATATCTTCATCTGTATACATGTGTTTAATGTCTCTCAAGATTACAAGTGCTATCTTCCGCTGAGAGATCATGCCGTTGTGTGTGTAAGTCACCTGTATTTGGAAGAGTGTCAAGAACAGTGGCAAGTGAGAGGAAAATGTGTCTATAGGCTTCTTGACTCAAGAAATAGAGATAAAACTATTATATAGTTCACTCAGAATTTTTTGAGTAGGATGGTTCAAGAGCTTTTTGTTGTTTTTTTAGTAAAAAATTTATTGGTCTGAAATTCACATATCATACAATAGACGAATTTGAAATATACAAGCAATGGTTCCTAGTATTTCAAAATATTTTTTCACAATAGTAGTTTACAATATTGTGCAACTACCATAAAATCAATTTAAGGACATTTTCTTCACCCATAAAGAAGGCTTTACCGTTTAGATGAAAATCCCCAATTTCTGTCTCCCCCAAGCCCTACACAACCATTAGTCTAGTTTCTGTCTCTAAAGATTTGCCTATTCTGACCATTTTCTGTAAATGGAATCATGCAATATGTGGTCTTTTTTAATTGACTCTTTTCACTTAGCGCAATGTTTTAAAGGTGCATCTGTCTTTTAACATGTATCAGGGCTTCATTCTTTTTTGTTGCCAAATAATATTTCATAGTTTGGATATCCCATATTTTGTGTATTTATTCATCAGTTGATTGACATTTTATTTCACATTTTTTGGCTATTATGAATAATGTTGTTTGTGAAGATTTATGTAAAAGTTGGTGTGGACGTGTTTTCCTTTCTCTTGTGTACATTCCCAGAAGTAGATTTGCTGGGTGACATAGTAACTCTATGTTTCACCTCTGAGGATATGACCTACTGTTTTCCAAGGTGGCTACACCATTTTCCATTCCCATCAGCAACATACAATGGTTTCAATTTCTCCATATCCTTGCCAACACTTCTATTTTTAGTCTCTTTACTTATAAGCATGCTAGTGGGAGTGAAATCATATTTCATTGTGGTTTGTTGCTTTTCCCTGATCCTAATGATTTTAACCACCTTGTACATGCTTGTTGATCACTGTGTATTTTCCTTGGAGAAATGTTTGTTCAGAACCTTTGTCAGTTTTTTTATAGGTTTATTTCTTTTCTTATTATTCAATTGTAAGAACTTTTAAAAAATATATTCTGGATGTAAATCATTTGTGAGATATATGATTTGTAATCATATTCTCCAATTATATGGGTTGTCTTTTCACTTTCTTGATGGTGTCATTTGTAGAACAAAAGTATTCAATTTTGATGATTTCCAAATTCTCTATTTTTAATTTGGTTGCTTATGCTTTTGATGTGATATCTAAGAACCACTGCCAAATTCAATATCACAGTTTTACTTATGTTTTTCCTAAAGAGTCTTATAGTTCTGGTCTTGCAGTGAGGTTTTTGATGCATTTTGAGTAATTTTTGCATATGGTTTGAGGTAGTAGTCCAACTTCACTATTTGGATAATCAGTTTCTCCAGACGCATTTCTTTGAGAGAGTGTTTGTTCCATTGTCAAAAATCAATTGGGTATCAATGTGTGAGTATATTTCTGATTCTAATATCCATTCTGTGTATCTATATGCTTATCCGTATGCCTATATCACACTCTCTTGATTATTGTAGTTTGTAGGTGGCTTTGAAATCAGTGTAATTTCTCCAACTTTGTTACTTTTTCAAAATTGACTATTTTTAGGTCCCTTGAATATCTATAAGAATTTTAAGATTAGTTTTTCATTTCATGCAAAGAATTCAGCTGGGATTTTGACAGAAATGGTTTTGATTCTGTATATCAATTTGTGGAGAATTACCAATACAACAATATTAGGTTTTTAATTCTAGAATATGAGATGTCTTTCCATTTAGTTAGATCTTTTAAAACATATTTCGACAATGTTTTGTAGTTTCCACAGTATAAGTTTTGCACTTTTCTTGTTAAATTTATTTTTAACTATTTTATTCTTTTGGTGGTATTATACAGTCACGCACTGTATAACATTTCAGTCAACAGCAGACTACATATATGATGTTGTTCCCATAATATTAGTACCATTTAGCCTAGGTATATAGTAGGCTATACAACCTAGGTTTGTGTAAGTACACTCTATCATGTTCACATAACAATAAAATTGCCTAACAATGTATTTCTCAAAGTGTATCCCTGTTGTAAAGTGATGCATGACTGTAGTGGGATTGTTTTCTTAATTTCATTTTGGATTGTTCATTACAATTGTATATTGTATATTTTCCAGTGAATCCCGTATATGTTTCTATATAAAATCATTTCATCTGGCAATAGAGGTAGTTTTACATCTTCCTTTCCAATATGGATTTCCATATTTTATGTTCTTGCCAAATGTTTCGGCTTGAACCTAAAATAAAATGTTGAATAGAAGTGATGAGAGTGGACCTCTTTATCTTGTTCCTTATCTTAGAAAAAAACATTTAGTGTTTCACCATTAAGTATGATGTCAGAGGTTTTTTTTTGTAGATGCTTTTTATCCATTTAAGGAAGTTTCCCTCTATTCCTAGTTTACTGAGTGTTTTTATCATGAAAGGCATTGGATTTTGCCAAATGATTTTTTCTGCATTTATTGAGATGATCATACAGTATTTGTCCTTCATTTTATTGATAATGGTGTACTATATTAATGATTTTTTTTTTAGTCATTAGAGCAACTTCTCATTCCTGGAATAAATTCTACTAGTTCTTGATATATAGCCCCTTTTGTATATTTCTGATCTGGGTTTGCTAGCATTTTGGGTGGGACTTTTGTGTCTACTTCATAGGGAATATTGGTCTAAAGTTTTCTTTTCTTGTTATATCTTGTTATATCTTTGTGTGTTTTTGAAGAGTTGATACTAATTCTTGGTCAAATTCATCAGTGAAGTTATCTTGGCCTGAGCTTTTCTTTGTAGGTATTTTTTTGATTACTAATTCAATATAATTTTTGTTATAGTCCTATTCAGATCTTCTTATTTTTTGTTTTGAGTTTATTTCGTAGTTAATTTTGTCTGAACCTACCAATACTGAAGTTCTTTTTTTTACTTGAGGTATAATTGACATACAATATCAACACATATTATTTTCAGATGTACATCATAGTGATTTGATATTTATATACATTGTGAAATGATCATCACAATAATTCTAATTACCATCTGTCACCATACAAAGTTATAACAATATTATTGACTATATTCCCTAAACTGCATATTACCCCACTGTGACTTATTTATTGTATAACTAGAAATTTGTACCTCTTTATCCACTTTACCTACTTTGCCCGCCCTTTAACCTCCATCCCCTTTGGAAACTACCAGATTGTTTTCTATATCTATGAGTCTGTTTCTGTTTTGTTCTGTTTGTTCATTTGTTTTGTTTTTTAGATTCCACATATAAGTGAAGACATACAGTAACTGTCTTTTTCTGTCTGACTGATTTCATTTAGCATAATACCCTTTTCCATCCATGTTGTTGCAAATGGCAAGATTTCTTTCTTTTTTATGGCTGAATAACATTCATTGTGTGTGTGTGTATGTGATATTTATATATCACATCTTTTTTATCCATTCATCCATTGATGGACACTTAGGTTGCTTCCATATCTTGACTATTGCAAATAATACTGCAATGAACACAGGAGTGCATATATTTTTTCAGTTATTGTTTTTGTTTCCTTTGATAAACAGAGTAGAATGGCTGGATTGTATGATAGTTCTATTTTTAAATTTTTGAGTAATCTCCATACTGTTTTCCATAGTGGTTCCACTAATTTACATTTCCACCAACAGTGCACAAGGACTCTATTTTCTTCACATCCTCTCCAACACTTGTTATTTCTTGCCTTTTTAATGAGTCATTATGACAAGTGTAAGGTGATATCTCATCGTGTCTTTGATTTGCATTTCCCTGATGACTAGTGATGTTTAGCATCTTTTAAAGTGCCTGTTGGCCACCTGTATTGGATGGACAACAGACATTGGAAAAATGTCCATTTAGGTCCTCTGTCCATTTTTAGTTAAACTTTTTCTTTTTTTGATATTGAGTTGCACAAGGTTTTTATATATTTTGGATATTAACTCCTTGTTGAATATATAATTTGCAAATATCTTCTCCCACTTAGTCGATTGCCTTTTCATTTTCTTGTACATTTCCTTTGCTGTGCAGAAGCTTTTTTGTTTGAAGTAGCCCCCTTTATTTATTTTTTCTTTTGTTGCCCTTGCCTGCGAAGACAGGTCCAAAAAAATATTACTAAGATTAATGTCAAAGAGCCTACTGTCTATGTGTTCTTCTAGGAGTTTTATGATTTCAGATCTTACATTCAAGTCTTTAATCCATTTTGAATTTATTTTTGTATATGGTATAAGACAGTGGTCCAGTTTCAATCTTTTGCATGTAGTTGTCCAGTTTTCACAGCACCTTTTATTGAAAAGACTGTCTTTTTTTGTTGTATATTCTTGTCTCCTTTGTGATAGATTAAATGATCATATATATGCACAGGTATATTTCTGGGATCTCTACTTTTTTCCATTGATCTATGTGTCTGTTTTCATGCCAGCACCATACTGTTTTGATTACTTTAGTTTTTTAATATAGTTTGAAATCAGGGAGCATGATATCTCCAGCTTTGTTCTTTTTCTCAAGATTATTTCAGCTGTTCAGGGGCTTTTGTGGTTCCATACAAATTGTGGGATTCTGTGTTCTAGTTCTGTGAAAAATGTCATGTGTTTTTGATAGGAATTGCAGTGAATCTGTAGATTTCTTTGGGTAGTATGGCCATTTTAACCATATTAATTTTTCCAATCCGTGAGCACAGTATTTCTTTCCATTTATTTGTGTCATCTTCTATTACTTTCATCAATGTCTAATACCTTTCAGGTTATAGGTCTTTCACCTCATTGGTAAATTAATTCCTAGTTGTTTTATTCTTTTTGGTGCAATTGTAAATGGATTAGTCTCTTAATTTCCCCTTCTGATAGTTTGTTATTAGCATATAGAAGCACAACCAATTTCTGCATATTAATTCTGTACTCTTCAAATTTACTGAATCTGTTTTTAATTTAATGCATCTTTGGTGGAGTCTATAGGGTTTTCTCTACAGTCATGTATCATTTAATGATGGGGATATGTTCTGAGAAATGTGTCACTAGGCAATTTTGTCATTGTATGAACATCATACGGTGTACTTACACAGAACTAGATGTTTGGGAAACTCTTTATCTCTCCTTCAGTTCTTAATGATAACCTTCCCAGTTAGAGTATTCTTGGTTGTAAGGTTTTTTTCCTATAAGCACTTTAATATATCCTACCACTCCCTTCTGGCGTGTAAAGTTTCTGCTGAAAACTCATCTGATAGTCTTATGGGGGTTTGCTTGTATATGACATATTGTTTTTCTCTTGCTGTATTGAAGATTCTCTCTTTAACTGTTGCCATTATAATTATAATATGTCTTAGTGTGGATCTCCTTGGGTTCATCTTATATGGGACTCTCTAAGCTTCCCAGACCTGGATGTCTGATTCCTTTTTCAGGAAAGTTTTCAGCCATTCTTTCTTCACACAAATTTTCTGTCCCTTTCTCTCTTTCTTGACCACTATAATGTGAATGTTAGTATACTTGGTGATATCCCAGAGATCCCTTAAACTATCCTCAATTTTTTAAAATTCTTTTTTCTTATTGCTGTTCTGATTGGTTGATTTCCACTACCCTGGCTTCCAGCTTGCTGATCTCTACTTCTGTATCATCTAATATGCTGTTGGATCTCTCCAGTGTATTTTTCATTTCAGTTATTGTATTCTTCAGGTGATTGGTTCTTTCTAATATTTTTAAGTCTTTGTTAAAGTTCTCACTGTGTTCCTCCATTGTCCTCCCAAGGTTGGTGAGCATCCTAATGACCATTACTTTTAATTATCTGTCAGATGGATTACTGATCTTTGTATTATTAAGTTCTTTTTCTGAGAATTTGTCTTGTTTCTTTGTATGGAGTGTATTTCTTTGTTTTTTTCTCCTTAGCTCTCTCTGTTTGTTACTATGTATTAGGGAAACCTCTCTCAGGCTTGAAGGAATGGCCTCATATAGATAATGATTTTTACTGTTCATCCCTGCCCTAGCTTTTAGTTGACTCTGGAAGCTTTGTGGTTGTCTAAACCTCCTGATTTATATTTGATATGCCCTTGTTGTTGAGTTTGTGCCTATACCCTCAGTGTTCCAAGGATGAAGAATCTCATTCAGTATCTAGTATCAGGATGATGGATACTCAGGCAGCAGATACTCAGGCAGCAGCTTACAAAGTGTGCAAATATATTCAGTCCTATAGGGCCTCATGGTCTTCAGACCAGCAGCTCTAAAGGTGTCCCCAGTGGGATAGTTGCAAATATCAGGGCTCCTTACAGTGCATAAGTTCCTTTCTTGTTACAAACCTGTGCAGCTCAGGAATGCCAGCACCTCTGGCCACCAGCACCTGACAGCGAAGATCAAGGGGTTTCCCCTATGTGGACTGTGTGTGCCTGCTAGCTTTGGCTAGGCAGATTTAGCCTGTAGGGGGCAGGGCCTGTTCTTTCACTTCAGAGAAAGCAGCAGGAAAAATAGCTGGAATGAATGTATGGGCTTTACCAGTGCAGGAAGAGAGTACTTTTACTGTGCTCTTGCATTGGTTTTAGGTGGGGAGCTTGTGAATGTTGTGACTGCTTGCAGTCTCCAGTGCCAACCAGGGACCAGGAGAGTGTTGCAACCACATGCATTCTCAGACTTTAGCTGAGAGAGCAGGAGAATGCAGTATTAGTTCATGCCCTTCCCTAGCGGGAGAGTTCTGCAACTACCAAACCTCTCTGGGTTCAGAAAATGGTGGGATAGTGCCACAACTGCTTGCCCCCACATCTGAGCTCACCGGCCTGTTGCTGGCAGATTTGGTGGGGAGGACACAATGACATCTGCTAGCACCTCTATCCCTGGGGTGTGTTTCCATGGCCCCTGCCCCTTCAGCTGATGCTTTCAGATTTGCAAATGACTCTCCTTCACATATAGTCTTGGCACTTTTCAAGTTGCTGTTGTTTCCCTGGGTCTTGGGGCAAGTGAGACCACAGGTGAGCCCTTTAAGGGGGGGGCTCAGTTTCCTGTAGCACTTTGAGACCCTTAGCTGTCAGCCTCCTTGGCTTTCTAAGCCAGATGTTTTGGGAGCTCATCTCTGTGGTGCAGATCCCCGGGGTTGGGTGCCCAGTGTGGGGCACCAATGCCTCGCTCCTCTAGGAGAAGTACCCATCTGGTAAGACCCCTCTCTATAATCATGTGTTGATTAATGATGGGGATACATTCTGAGAAATGTGTCATTAGGCAATTTTGTCATTGTATGAATGTCATAGAGTGTATTTACACAAACCTAGATGTGAAAGCCTACTACACACGTAGGCTATGTGCTACTAATCTTAGGAGACCACCATCATATATAAGGCCCATCACTGGCTGAAACATTCTTATGCAGTGCATGACTGTATTGTGTGCTGCCATGCCAGGAATGGGGGTATTTCAGAAGAGCAGTTCTCTGCCACTCCTACCCATCTTGATGTGGTGTCATTTATTCTTTGTTGTGGAACAGGTATTCCTCTAGCTCTAGCTTTCTTTTCAGGGGGAATTGATCTATAAGTAGCTGTATAATTGCTGTGTACATGGGAGTAAGTATGTTCAGACTCTTCCGGTACTGCCATCTTGAGCTTCCCTCATTTAATTCTCCTTCTTTCGTGTTTTGGCAATCTTTTCACAGCAAAACAGACAAAATTTTGTGATGACTAATATACAAGGCCACTAAGGCCAGCAGGAACCCAATCACATCCAAAGAGTGGTACTGGAAAAAGATGAGGTAATGGGAGGCTGGCCATAGGTGTTTGTGGCACATGATAAACTTGATCCAGAAGACAGCTCAATCTAGAGGCTTCGCTGGTTGCTCATGATGAATTTTTGATAATTTCATAGGATTCTCTTTAAGTCTAAAGGAGAAACACTAAAATATCAATATTGAAAATTAGTCTATTTGCCTAAGCATATCAGACCTATGAAGGATTTGAAAAATATCATACATATGATTCAAAATAAATGGTATGGAATTGTAGAAGTAGTATAATTTTATTTGGATCTCATAGAAGTTAGGCTTTTAAATTTGAATTTTCTGATTGACAAATATTTTATTAAGTGAAGATGGAGGGTAGTGGGAAAGATAATTTTTTTCCAGCAGATGAAGTGATAGGATCCATTCTAAGTGCTATAAATCAGACAGTGGAAATGCATATTTAGGATGATGTTCTTGAAGTATTTGTAGAGGAATTGTGTCGCTGTGGATAAATGCCTCCTCTCCAGTCCTTATGCCTTTACTTTTCTCTCTATAACTCTACTATCTATTTTCCACCCATTAGCCAGAATGATTTTTTGAAACACATCAGATTATGACATTTCCCTGCTCAAAATTTCCATCTGGCTTCTCTTCTCATTTAGAGTAAATTGCAAATCTCTTCTTTGGACTTCAGGACCTACATGTTCATACCCCTAGAAACCTCCCCTCCTATCCGTTTGTCCCATCAACATTCAATTTTAGGCACATCGGCCTGCTAGCTGTCTGTTGAAGTTGCCAACATGTTATCACCTCAACATGTGTACAATTTCTGTCTCCTCTGTCCCTCTCCTGGAGCATTCTTCTCTGTAACACCCTAAGACTGGTTTCTACCTCTTGATGGAGGCTTTTGCTTCAGTGTCACATCTCAGAGAAACTTTTGCTGACCGCACTATGATAGCACCCCTAGGCATTTCTTCTATATTTTTGATTTTCTTTTTCTTTTACTATTTGATTACAGAATTTCTAAATGCAATGCATTTTGTAAAATATACCTTTAAGTATGAAATACATGGGAAAAACCACTTATCCTAAGTGAGCAGTTCACAATTTCATAACTGGCTAGGAAATTGTCATGAAGTGAATATAGCAATGTACCTAGTACCTAGATATTGCTATAGGATTCCACAAGTTGTATAGAATCACTTCATTTTCCTGATCTTCTAGTCAGTACTCCCTCCTGAATTAAGTAATGTCCTTATCTCTTATCACCTAAGGTAAGTTCTTCTTGTTTATATTGGAATGGTATAGTATGTACTCATTTTTTTGTCTTTTCTATGACAGTTTTTGGTTAATTCCATTGCTATACAGCATCCATCATATGACAGTATGCTAGTACCACAGATTGTCTCTGTATTTAATGATTGATGGACATTTGGATTGTTAATAATTTTTTGGCCATTTCTACTAATGCTTTTATAAATCTTCTTTTACTGTCTTTCTGTTTACATTTTTCACATTTCTGTAGCATATATATGCCTTGAGTTGGAATTGCTGAGAAGAACATACATGTTTGATTGTAATTTCTTTGTTGACTCTGAGTTATTTAGAAATATATTGCATAATTTTCAAAATGTATAGATTTTTTTAGTTATACATATTTCTTGATGATTTCTAACTTATTTCTAGTCAGGCTAGACAATATACTCTTTCTGACTTGAATATTTTCAAATATTGAATTTTGGTTTATTCCCAAGCATATATGGTAAATTTCATTAACTAATTGATATGATCTTGAAAAACGCATATTCTCCATTGTTTTATATATATATATATATATATATATATATAATATATATATATAATATATATATACACAATAGATGACATTTTAAAATAGTGGTCTTCAAATCTTTTATATACCTATTATTTTGTCATCTTTTTTATATTATAAAAAAATTGTGTTTAAAAATATTCCATTATGTTGTTAGGATTCTGATTGGGATTGCATTGAATCTGCAGATTGCTTTAAGTAGTATGGACATTTTAACTATGTTTATTCTTCCAACCGACATGCATGGAATATTTTTCCATTTCTTTATGTCTTCAACAATTTCTTTCAATAGTGTCTTATAGTTTTTAGTGTATAGGTCTTTCACCTCCTTGGTTAAATTTATTCCCAGTTATTTTATTATTTTTGTTGCAATTGTAAATGGGGTTGTCTTTTTGAGTTGTCTTTCTGTTAGTTCATCATTAGTGTGTAGAAATGCAACTGATTTTTGTAAGTTGATTTTATACCCTGCCACTTTGCTGTGGTTGTTGATTATTTCTAGTAGTTTTCCAATGGATTTTTTGGGGTTTTCCATGTATAAGACTATGTTATCAGTTAGGATCCCAATGACATTCTTTATGGAAATAGAACAAAAATACAGAAATTCATATGGGGCAACAGAAGACCCCAAAAAGCTAAAGCAATCCTGAAAAAAAAGAACAAAGCTGGAGTCATCACAATCCCTGATTTCAAAATATACTATAGAGCTATAGTAATCAAAACAGCATGGTACTGGGACAAAAATAGACACACAGATCAATGGAACAGAATTGAAAGCCCAGAAATAAAACCACACACCTATGGACAGCTAATCTTCGACAAAGGAGTGAAGAACATACAATGGAGTAAGGGAAGTCTCTTCAATAAATGTTGCTGGAAAAATTGGACAGCCATAGCAAAATAATGAAAGCAGATCATCTTCTATCACCATACATAAAAATCAATGCAAAATGGATTAAGGACCTGGAAGTGAGACCTGAAACTATAAAACTCCTGAAAGAAACTATAGGCAGTACACTAATTGACATTGGTCATAAAGGGATCCTTTCAGATTTCATATCTACTTGGACCAGGGAAACCAAAGATAAAATAAACAAATGAGACTTCATCAGAATACAGAGCTTCTACAAGGCAAATGAAACCAGGATCAAAATGAATAGACAACCCACCAGCTGGGAGAAAATATTCGCACATCGTATAGTTGACAAGCGATTAATCTCTGTAGTGTATAAAGAACTAACACAACTGAACAACAGAAAAACAAACAACCCGATCAAAAAATGAGCAGAGGATATGAACAGACATTTTTCAAAGGAAGATATACACATCGCCAACAGACACATGAAAAGATGTTCAACATGAGGGAATTGATGTTCAACATGAGGAAAATGCAAATCAAAACTACACTAAGATATCATCTTACACCCATCAGAATGGCTATTATCACAAAGACAATAAACAGCAAATTTTGGACAGGTTGTGGAGAAACAGGAATCCTAATTCACCGCTGGTGGGAATGCAAACTGGTGCAGTATGGAGATTCCTCAAAAATTTAAAAATAGAAATACCTTATGATTCAACAATCCCACTATTGGGCATCTACCCAATGGACATAAAATCAACCATCCCAAGAGGCTTATATACTCCTATGTTCATTGCAGCATTATTCACTATAGCCAAGAAGAGGAAGCAACCCAAGTGTCCCTTGACTGATGATTGGATAAAGATGTGGTGTATATATATATATACATACAATAGAATACTACTCAGCCATAAAAAGACAGAACTGTCCCATTTGCAACAACATGGATGGACCTAGAGGGTACTATGTTAAGTGAAATAAACTAGAGAGAGAAGGAAAAACACCACATGATTTCACTCATGTGGAAGATTAACTAACATATAGACAGAGAGAACTAGTTGGTGGTTACCAGGGGGAAGACAGGTGGGGGGTGGGCATAAGGGGTGAAGGGATGCATCCATATGGTGGCAGACAAAAAATAATGTACAGCTAAAACCCCACAATGTTATAAACTAAGACATCAATAAAAATATTAAAAAATATATATCCCGTTATGACTACGGATTTGTGCATTTCGGTTATTCTTTTTGTCTATGTTTACTTTATTTGTAAGATTTATTAGTAGATGTTAACAATTAATAATTTGTATTGTTTTGAAAGATTAACCAATTTTTCATTATGAAGTATTTATTTTTACTAGTGCTTCTGGCCTACTGTGGCTGATATTAGTATAGACACAACATTTTTCTTTGGTTACTGCTAAAATAGATCTTTTCCTACCTTTGTGCTTACAATTTCCTTCTTCACTTAATGTAAGCATGTCCTGTAAACAGTATATATAGTTATTTTTGAAATCTACTCTGACAATCTTTGTGTTTAAACAATTTAGTCTGTTTAGATTTACTGTAAGTACTGACATATTTAAATTTGCATCTATTACCTTATCCTGTATCTTTTTTTAGACGTCTGCATATATAATCACACAAAAACGTAGATAGCAATATTCATAACAGCTAAACATGGAACAACCAAAATATACATGAAATGATAAAGGGATAAATAAAATGTGCTATGTTCTTATCATAGAATAGTATTTAGCAATACAAAGCCATAACAGAGAAGAAAGTCAAAAACAATATCATATGTGGAAGAAGGCAGTTGTAGAAGACCACA
Source organism: Tapirus indicus (assembly GCA_031878705.1). Lineage (NCBI taxonomy): Eukaryota > Metazoa > Chordata > Mammalia > Perissodactyla > Tapiridae > Tapirus > Tapirus indicus. The sequence continues at coordinate 53,155,035 of CM062919.1, forward strand.
TATTGTATGATTCCACTTGTATGAAATGTCCAGAAGGGCTAATCTATATAGACAGAAAGTTAATGAATAGTTGCTTGGGCAGGAGGGAATGGAAAGTGTCTTCAATGACAGGTCAGGCTTCTTTTTGCAGTGATGAAAATGTCTAAACTTATATTATGGTCGTGGTTACATAGACCTGTACGCATATTAATTATATTTGAATTTTATAGTTAAACGGTTGAATTTTATGGTATGTTAATTATAGTTAATTATAAAATCTGTTAAAATAATGAAAATGATAAAATCAATTTTTGAGCACTATGAGATTTATAGTTTCAGAAATTTCATGTACTGAATTGAAAGAATTTATGATATGTTTTGTAGTTCATCATTGTTTCCTTCTATTGGTTCTACCATATTTTTAAAAATGTGGCCTTATTACAATTACCTATATCCACTTACATTATTTGAGGAGAAAATTGCTGTACCAGTTGATTCCCCACTAAAACTATAGGGCTAAAATTCAATTTTGAAATAAATGTCTGGATGAAAATAAAAGTAGATTTAAGTTGGAAAAAGTCATGTTAATAATTTCAAAGTTAGCCTTTTAAAATGGATGAAACTCGGGGGCCGCCCGGTGGCGCAGCGGTTTCGTCCGCGCTTGGCAGTCCGGGGTTCGCCGGTTCGGATCCCGGGCGCCCGCCGACGCACTGCTTGTCAGCCACGCTGTGGCGGCGTCCCGTATAAAGTGGAGGAAGATGGGCACGGATGTTAGCCCAGGGCCAGTCTTCCTCAGCAAAAAGAGGAGGATTAGCAACGGATGTTAGCTCAGGGCTGGTCTTCCTCACCAAAAAAAAAAATAAATAAATAAAAAAAAAAAATAAAATGGATGAAACTCATATTCACCATTGACAAAAGAAGCTATGTATAAATACTATCTATTAATTAAAAATTCTGATACTCACAAAAGGTCATTAAAGACTATCTTCAATACATTGAGCAAATCTGTACTTGACATTGTGTTCAGGTCCAATCTAACAGGTGCTCCCTTGGTCTTCATGTGATCAGTATTAGCAGGTTGATCTGCAAACAAAGGAATGCCCAGCATAGGGATCCCCTGATAGATTGCCTCATAGATGCCGTTGGTTCCACCATGAGTTATAAAGGTTTTGGTTTCTAGAGGACCTAGGATTGGGTGAATTTCAGCAAATTATTAAGTATAAGTCTTAGGATAAAATGAGAATAGGGCAATACAGGCACTGAAAGAAGCATTGTATTCTAGATAAAAAATTATTATAGACATGAAACTACATTAAAATGTCTTTCCGCTCAAAGGAAGAATCATCTAAGTCTGCTGGAGAGGAAAGTGTAGGCTACATAGATTGGTATGTGACTTGTGAGTTCAAAGATAAATACAAAACTGTCAGGTGGACAAAGTTAGACAGAACATGTCAGAGAAAAAAACAAAGTGTAGTGGGAAAAATGCAAAAAACAAAGAGGAGGGGGATATGTTAGAAAATATTCTCTTAATGAAATAGTGAAGTCGCTGCGTCTGGTAGGAACGGTGTCAAGGCAGCAGGTCGTGTGATGGTGGTGGTGCAGGAATTAGAGGAATAAAAAGCTACAGTTTATCATGAAATGTGTTATCACTTTTGAAAGAGTTTTTGGAATTATTTCCCATAGAAAATGGAGAGTCCCTGGTAATAAAAGAGGAGCTAATATTTATCAGTGGCACCCGATATACCCTCACAGTGGGGGAAAGAATTGGTATAGGGGCAGAATTAGGAGACAGAGTGACAACCCAGAGAGGTGTTGAAAAATGTTCTGTGGGAAGTAATTACATCTGAAATAAAGATACTTTGATTCTGGCCATAAGGAATGTAAGTGTGTATAATAAAATGCCAACTGTTATATCTTATCCTTTCCCCCTAGGACTGAGAAATAAATATCAGGAAGTTAATTTTTATTTTCAAAGCTTCCAATAATACATCTTCAGTAAGTTTGTTTCCTGTTAACTATTATCATTGGATTGGAGTTACTCTGATTTGAGTGTTTAGAGTCTTAACAAGAAAGTCATTCTGGCACAACCACTTATAGAAACAAGTATTCGGCCCCAAGGTGTCTTGTTTCTTGCCATCAAATCTCCACAAACCTGCTAAAATGAAGAAAATACCCTGTTTCAAGAGTTGAACTTAAAGGTTATAGCAGTTAGAATTCTAAATAGATTAACAGACATCTAGTTAAACCACTTACATGTGACAGATGAGGAAATGAGGACAAGAAATGCTAAGTAACGAGAACTACTAAAAAGTTGATGTAATAAGAATGCTCATCTTTCATGTACTTAATTCATGTTCAATCAAGTATGAATGCAGTCATGATGTTTCACACGTGGACGAGACAAATGAGATTATGAATTACCAATTCAAGTGTATATAAAGTTTTGGTAGCAGTCATTATAATCCTAGTGCATAAAACAGTAGCAAATTACTAATGATCTGCATATTTATTTTGTTTTAACTGTTTATTATACTAGCTCTCAACTTCCAAATTTACTATTAACCTGTTTATTTCTTTATGAGTGAGATGGAAAGGGATTTACTTATATCCACTTATTTCGTAAGTTATTTTATTAGAGTTTTACCTTTTTTGGTTTCCAAAAGGAGAAATGTATTCAACCAGCTATTTATGAAAATTAAATAATTTTGATATTTAATAATTTAATAGTAATAAATAATTTTTCATAATAAGTAAATTTGGCCTGTTGTAGATTACTAATTATTCATCACCACTTCCAAAAAAATTTCAAGTCGTAATTTTTTTACATGAATCCAGAGTATTATCATTATTGCTAGGTTTGAAAACTCTTAAATGTAGAAAAGAAGAGTCCCTTGGCACTTCATAAGTAACAGCATAAGTTTTGAAAAATATTCAATTATCATGATGATGCCAAATTTTATTCAACTGACTATTAACACTTCAAGGATGCACTTCAAAGATTGGCAGCATTGATTAATATGGTTTATTATAGACAAGCCATTTCCAAGTTGGTATCAAAGTTAGGTATAGATTTTGGAATTCTCAAGCAATCTTCATAAGGTAGATTCTAATTTACCAGTGGTTAATATTTGTTATGTGAATGTTAAAGTAATTTCAGGTTCTCTGCAAATTAGCATAGGTGATAAGGAGAAAGCAATGTCAGTTAGGAAACTAAAAAGTGGTTTAGAAATCCGCAGAGACTCGAAGTATGTTCATATACTAGAAATAACTTATTACCATGTTATATGGAGAAGGGGGCATCTGAAACTTCCCATGCTAGACTTGCTTTTGGTTGATTTCTTTTTATATTTCCTACTCTGTCTTCAGTCAGGAGCAGCTAATATTCTGATAGGTTAGATTCAGAGTCCTTTCAAAGTCACATTTTATAAACCACAGGGTCACCTTAAGGGCTGGGGCCACCTCCATCCTTCCTCTTTCATTTTCCTGCCTCAGACTTTAGCAGGGCCCAGTCCACAAGGGAGGTTTCTTCTCTTTCTTTTTTCCTTCAGCCTGGTTTTCTCTTTTTCTCAATAATCATGGCTTGGTTGGGTACCTGGAGGTAGCTTAGAGAGCCCTGGCCATCCTTTCTCTGAATACCTCCCAGAAAATTATACTGAATAGGCCCATTCCAAAATTTAGAGGGAATAAAAGAGGGCTGGATTACCTGCCAAGCCTAAACTGCATGATGCCATTCAGACTGTTACCAATTCCTGCCTAATGTTACTATTAAAATTTAACTTCTGTCTGATAACCTCTGTAGTGTGTACAAAGCCCTCAGGAATCCTGCAAGGAAAAGGAGTAAAGGACAGGTCAGAATTCAGTGAGTTTTGTGCCTGCCTGCAATATCATTATAAAGCCAAAAGTTCCCACTGCACCTCTTAAATATATTTCTATTTGATCACAATGTTAACACCGGTGTCATTGTTTATCAAAAATACCCTCTGCTTTACTTCAGCACCAGCCACGTATATTTCGGTTTCGAAAGTGATATCTGAGATAAATTGGAGTGATCATAATAGTTAACTTTTTTTTTTTTTTTTTTTTTTTGTAAGACCAGCCCTGAGCTAACATCCATTGCTAATCCTCCTCTTTTTTTGTTGAGGAAGACTGGCCCTGGGCTAACATCCGTGGCCATCTTCCTCCACTTTATATGGGACGCCGCCATGGCATGGCTGACAGGCAGTGCGTCGGCGGGCGCCCGGGATCCCACCCGGCGAACCCCGGGCTGCCAAGCGCGGACGAAACCGCTGCGCCACCGGGCGGCCCCCATAATAGTTAACTTTTATACGGGAATTTTTTGTAATCAGACCCTTTACAGAGTTTAACAGACTCATTAAATAGTTGTCCACTATAAGGTGCTTTATCCCACCTTTTGTGGAATCTGGGCAAGGGCTGATGCAATCACATTGGTCCTTCCCTCTGTCATGTTTCTGACCACTGGCCCGAGTCAACACCACAATACCATTTTCTCCAGAGCTCTGGGCAAACTCTTCTATTTCCTGTGAAGGAAGAATTTGCTCCGTCACAAAAGAGCAACAGCGTAGCAAGCACTGTTGAACAGATTGTAGCAAACAACTAAAGAGAGAAAATCAAATATCATAATTAGGAATTATTAAAGTAATAGCTGTTTTTTTTTACTTGTGGTAAAAAATAACATAAAATTTACCATCTTAACCATTCCGAAGTGTACAGTTCAGAAGTGTTAAGTATATTCACATTGTACAACCAATCTCCAGAACTCTTTCATCTTATAAAACTCTAAGTCTATGCCCATTAAAACACTCTCCATTTCCCCTTTCACCAGGGCCTGGCAATCATCATTCCGCTTTTTGTTTCTATGAATTTAGCTAGTTAGATACTTCATATATATTGAATTTTACAGTATTTGTCTTTCTGTGACTGACATTTCACTTAGCATAAGATTCATTCACATTGTGACGTGTATCAGAATTTCCTTCCTTTTAAAGGCTGAGTTTGGGCTGGTCAGTTGCGCAGCAGTTTAGGCCGCACTTTGGCAGCCCAGGCAGCCCAGATCCAGGGCACCAGCTGGCGCACTGCTTGTCAGCCATGCTGTGGCAGCTGATGAATATAGATGCAAAATATTAAAGAAACAAATTCCAGATCACATTAAGATTATACACCATGACCAAGTGGGATTTATCCTTGAGATGCAAGGATTGTTAAAATTTATGCGAATCCATAAATGTAACACATCACATTAGTAGAATGAAAGATAAAAATAATATGACCCTCTTGAAAGATGTAAAAAGGCTTTGCCAAGGGGGCCACCTGGTGGCGCAGCAGTTTAGTCCGCGCTTGGCAGCCCGGGGTTCGTGAGTTCGGATCCTGGGCGCCCGCCGACGCACTGCCTGTCAGCCATGCCGTGGCGGCGTCCCATATAAAGTGGAGGAAGATGGGCACGATGTTAGCCCAGGGCCAGTCTTCCTCCGCAAAAAGGGGAGGATTGGCAACAGATGTTAGCTCAGGGCTGGTCTTCCCCACACACACACACACAAAAAGGCTTTGCCAAAATACAACAACCTTCATGATAGAAACTTTTAATATATTGGGTATAGAAGGAACATACCTCAACAAAATAAAGGTCCTATATGAGAAATCCAGAGCTAACTTTATACTAAAAGATGAAAAATTGAAAGCTTTTTCTCCAAGACAAGGATGCCCACTCTCACCACTCTGATTTGATATAGTAGTGGGAGTCCTAACTGAAGCAACTAGGCAAGACAAAGAAATAAAAGGCATCTAAATCAGAAGTAAAATTGTGATTATCTGCAGATGATATAATTTTGTACATAGAAAATTCCAGAGACTCATTCAAAGAACGTTTGGAACTAATCAACAAATTCAGTAAAGCTGCAGGATATAAAATCAACATACAGAAATCAGTTGCATTTATACACATTCATAATGAATTATCGGAAACAGAGATAAAACTATCTGATTCACAATAGCATTAAAAACAATAAAATACGTAGGACTAAATTTAATCAGGGACTGAAAGATCTTTGCAACAAAAAATACAAGAATTTACTGAAAGAAATAGAAGACACAAATGGAAAGATATGTTCATGGGCTGGAGAATTAATATTCTTGAAATGTTCATACTACCCAAAGCCATCTACAGATCCAATGCAATCCTTATCAAAATTCCAATGGTATTCTTCACAAAAATAGAACAAACAATCTTAAAATTTGCATGGAACCACAAATGACCACAGATAACCAAAACTACCCTTAGGAAGAAGAATAAAGACAGAGGCATTACACTTCCTGATTTCAAACTATACTACAAAACTAGAGTAATTAAAACAGTATGGTACTGGCATGAAAACAGACACATAGACCAATGGAGCAGAATATGGAGTCCAGAATGAAACCCCCACATATATGGTCAACTGATATTTGACAAGGAATCCAAGAACACTCAATAGAGAAAGGACAGTCTCTTCAACAAATGCTACTGGGAAAACTGGGTAAAGACAGGCAGAAAAATAAAATTGAACCCCTATCTTACACCACTCAAAAAATTAATTCAGAATGGACCAAAGACTTAAATATAAGACCTGATACCATACGCTCTTAAAAGAAAACACAGGGAAGATACTCCTAGACATTGGTCTTGGCAATGATTTTTTTGATATGACACCAAAACCACAAATGACAAAAACAAAATTCAACAAGTGGGGATACATCAAGCTTAAAAGCTTCCACAGAGCAAAAGAAACAATTGACAAAATGAAAAGGCAACCTACTGAAAGAGGGAAAATTTTTGCAAACTTTATAACAGACAAGAGGTTAATATCCAAAATACATAAACAGCTCATACCAAAAAAACCTCAATCTGATTAAAAAATGAGAAGAGGAACTAAATAGACATTTTCCCAAAGGAGACATCAAAATGACCAACAGGTACATGAAAAGAAGCTCAACATCACTAATCACCAGGGAAATGCAAATCAAAATCATAACGAGATATCACCTCACACCTGTTAGCACAGTTATCATCAAGAAGACAAGGGGTAAGTGTTGGTAAGGATGTGGAGAAAAGGGAACCCTGTACACTGTATGTGGGAATGTAAATTGGTTCAGCTATTATGGAAAACAATATGGAGGTTCTTCTAAAAATTAAAAATAGGTCTAGGATATGATCCAGCAATTGGACTTCTGGGTGTATATCCAAAGGAAATGAAAACAGGTTGTTAAAGAGATATATGCACTCCCATGTTTATTTCAATATTATTCACAATACCAAGAGAAACAACCTAAGTGCCCATCAACAAATGAATGGATGAAGAAGATGTGCTATATATGTACATACAATGAAATATTATTCAGTCGTATGAAACAAAGAAATCCTGCACTTTACGACAACATGGATGGACCCTGAGGATAGTGTGATAAAATTTATATGTTTTCATTCTAATCTTTGTTCTATTCATATAACTTAATCTACGTTATGACATATATTTTGAAAATTGTAACCCTAATTTATATTCTGTTTTCATTCTACAAGAAAATGTGATCTTATTGTATTTACCATTGTGCCCCTCTGTTTCCAACTAAACCCCGTATTGTAGCTGATTTAATGTAATTAGCATTCTTTGATAAAACTATTGTATTGATATGATATGCACATTTTTAAGTTATTTAATCATTGTTTAATTTTGGATATTTAGATTACTTCCAATGTCTACTTTTATGAATAACTGACCAAAATACTTTTTTCAACTTCTATATTATTTTTCTTTTTTTGTGTGTGAGGAAGACCAGCCCTGAGCTAACATCCGTTGCTAATCTTCCTCTTTTTGCTGAGGAGGACTGGCCCTGGGCTAACATCCATGCCCATCTTCCTCTACTTTATATGGGACGCCGCCACGGCATGGCTGACAAGCAATGCGTCGACAGGCACCCGGGATCCGAACCGGCGAACCCCGGGCTGCGAAGCGTGAAATAAACCACTGCACCACTGGGCCAGCCCACTATATTATTTTTCTTTGCATAGTTTCATATGAGTATGTTATGAAGCTAAAGGCTATAAGCATTTTTAAAACTCTTAAAGTATTTTTCCAAATGACTTAATTCTTAAAAAAAATACAGAAACTTTCTGAGAATTTAATAGTTAATGGAAAACTAAGTAGTTTGGGATAACAGTTTTTATACAATAAAAACTTCTCAATCATTTATTGGATTCAAATCTTGTTTTTGCAACTTAATAACAGCTACTATTACTAATTATTATGATTATACTGCTATTCATCCTTCTCCTTGTCCTTCTCCTCCTCTTTCCCCCACTCATACTGACAGTCACTTTGCCGAAGTGTGAATGGGGAAACCTTTTAAGAATAGAGTTAGACAGCACAGGACTTTAACTAATCTTAACTCAGTCTTTGGACTTTGTGAAAGTTACCATAGATAGCCTAAACAATTTTAAATCAAGAGATGTTGTGTTTTACTCTTGAATAAGATACCAGTTTTATGTTGCCATCACTAGGGGAGCAGACAAAAAGGATCTCGTAAAAGATTATAAGATAGATCACTAAAGATTGCTTGCTTCCCATGTATGTCTTAAAGGTATCATATTAGTTTAAAACATATTAGATTCTTGCTTTCCTTCATAAGAAATATCTTCCTATAAATTGAACAGAATTCTTTATTAAACTGCAGTTTTCAGATTCAAGTGGTAGAAATTATTTATTATATGTACAGAATTTATGGCTCTTATTAGATACGCAGTGTACATTTTCTCTGTGCTCATTCTGTCATGCAGCTATGATGTTGAGACCTATGTTCCCAGAAGGAGCTCTACTGCGGTTTTCTGTAGGCTTGGTGTAGGCAGAAAATGCCTGCTCTACTAGACTGTCATCTCTTTTATACTCTAAGATGTAAAACCCTGAGATCTCAAATGAGGAATGGTTTGAATGCTGGAATGAAAGCAAGTAAATGTTGGATTTGGCTGTAAAAATGGTTGGGGCACACATTTATACTGTTGAGGGATGTCTTCCTTTTAGTAGAGCACTGGTGAAGAGCCTCAACCCTCACCAAAAAATCTTTAGCATTTCAGCTTGCTCATCTGATTGCCAAAACATATACATTTACTTTTAAACAGTTCCACAGGACATCTGCTTTCTAAGACACCACTAGAGAGCATAATCTTGATGTGTTGAAAAACCAGTTCCTATTAAATGAGGAATTAGATCCAGATGGCTAGCACACTTTTGGTTATTAATAGTATGTAATAGTAACAAAATGGCAACAATCACAATAGCTAATATATCTTCTGGATCACTGAGTATGTGCCAGAGACACTTTGGATGTTTATATGTTATAACTATTTTTTCCCTACTACAACAATATGAGATTGGTATTCTTATTATGAGTAAGTGTGGTCATCTCTCTATGAGCATTGTGGTCTAGTTTTCTATCATTGTTGCCTGTATCTCACAACAATCTGCTAAATGACCCCCTTTGTACTCTTGTCCCTTTATAATCTAACCCAGTTACTACATCCTGAGGGATATTTTTTAAAAAGAAATGTGATTATATTTCTCCCTTTCTTAAACTTTGTCATTTTCTCCCTACTGCCCTTACTATATATTTCAAACTCCTTGTAATTATCTATCTCCAATATACCTCTCCAACATAATCGGCCTCTTTTCTCAGTCTCTTCCTGCTAGACTAAACTTGAAGTTTTGGGCAACTGTCATTACTACTCTACCTGTTTTTCTTTTGTGTCTTCCTCTATCTCCCCCACTCCCATCCCTTCTACTTATTTCTGCACATCCTTCAGATCTCGTCTTAATTATCAATGACTTGGAGATACTTTCTATGTTTCCTGCTGGATGTTTCATTAGCATTGTGGTCTTTCCTTATTATAACACTTTTCACCCAATTTTTATTACTTGCTTGTATTCAGCCTTTCCAGGTAGAGTGTCAGGTGGGTCTGCACTGTTTCTCTGCATATCAACACTTACCTCTGGTATATGCTAATCACTTTATAAGTATTCTTTTAATGAATGTCTGATACTTCCTTATGTGTTGAATAACGAAGGCCTTAACTTAACTAACACTATTCTCAGTCTCCCAGATATCCCACTTTATTCTGTAATGATAATGAAATTTATATATTTGTGTTGGTATAGAAATATACGAGTTTTTAATTGGCAGATCACTTTATCCAGCTTACCATATCCCTCTCTCTGTAATCAAACATTCTAAATAAAGAATGCAGAATGATTCCTATTGAAAATAAAAAGTAAACAAAGCACAACAAACAGCAATTAGATTAGATTAGATTACCTGAGGCAGAGGTTTAGCAGGTTTGCAGTGGAGTCCTCCAACAAATTTAAAATGTGGTAAGAGGGTGCAAGGAAATTCAAAATCGCTATAGGTTCGAATGAACCACATTTCAGTTTTCCTCCTTGCTCAGATAATGTCGTGGATCCTCCGGAAGCGAAAAACAAAAGCAACAACAAAAAACAACTATTAGATGAAATGAAATATCGTCATGTGAATGTACCAGGTAATTTTCTGAAAGGAGCTTAGAATGATGTAGTCAAAGATGTTTGAAAGTGTCTATTCTTTCATAAAGCAAATATACAGTATGTGTGTATAATATATATATAATTTAAATGTGTAATATACATGATGTATATTTATATAAGTTTATATATAGATCTATGTATATGAAAGGTGAAGTGAGAGAAATGTGAGAGGAGCCTTACATCACTGTCGCATCACTTTATTTACAGTTATAAACAATTATTAAATGTAAGCCATATAGAAATAAAGTGCACTTGTTTTCTCTCTAAGCTATAAAAATAAGAGATACAAATATAAAAAACGATTTCAGTTGCAAAATTAACTCCACCATACTCATGAAAACACATTTCCTGAGAGCTAAGTGTGATCACAATTTAGCAACCAAGTCGCTTGATCCTAGGTTTTCTAAGTAAAATGTGAAGGTTTTGAGAGGTTTCTTGTACCTATAGCTGCATTTGGTTCATACTAGGAGTTTAATAACATTTGTGTATTAAATTAAAATATTTGCAAATAGCTAAAATGTTTTCATAAATTATGGAACTAGAGATTTATGCTCACCTTTAATTTTAGCTCATTTTTTTCAAAATGGAGAGATATAATTTAAAAAAGATACAGACTGAAAACTTTTACGTCTACTCTTCAACAATATTTTAGACCTTTAACACATGATTTGTAAGTTCTTAGTGAAGGAATGTGGAATCATTGGAAATCTCAAAAGATGGGTTTCTAAGGTTTTGATAGAGCCAGTATATCTTTCAACTCTGAAGGAATACTTCTGGTAATACGGCAAAATAGTTTAATTATTAAAGAAGGAAACTGAGATACACAAGTGGAAACAATTTCCCAGATGCTACATATATACTTTTGCTAGAAATTGTGTGAAACTCCTCAATCTCTGTGTCTTCATTTCATCAAGACACTTTATGAGGTTTCTAGTGACATTTTTAAACTAAAAAAAATTATTAATATGAATATATAATTGCTTAGAGGAGTCCTAAGTACTTCAATTTGTGGTTCATGCCTCCTGGAGAGTTCTATACTAGTAATGGACTGAAGGTTCTAACTGATCCTATAGTATAAGCCTTTCTCTAATATTTAGGAGATCAACAGGTCATTTTATATTTTCATTTCATCATTTCTCTTATAAAAGACAAATACCTCTGATTTCATACAAACTCACCTTCCGAGGAACTAGGAAAGTTAGGGATTCAAGCTATCAGCCAAAAACATGACTTAACATAGTTCTTCACTGTAAAACTGATCCCACTTCTTGTCACTAAGTATTTGGAAATCAAAGTAAAGTAAAGCACATATATCCTATTTTGTACCCTCTCTATGACTGTCATTTCATCACTTAATTCTGACATAACAACAGGTATGTAATATGGAGTGAATGGAAGTCCTCCACTATACTTTTCAATTGTATAGCCAGGAGAGAAGCAGAGACTGTACACTAAAGGTATTTTCAGTAGGTCAGCTAGCAGCTCACCACAAGGTCTAATGGCATCTACAAGAATGACATCAAACCTTGATTTCTGTAGTTTTGTTATATGTCTTTCATTTAAAACAACATATTTACAGAATGTTCAAGAATAATCCCAAAATATTTTTCTCATTATTGGAAACTATGTCCTAAATGTATCTTTTGGCATGTATGTTCATTTCCTGATCCACTGTGTGAAAAAAGCCTTCATGTAATCTTTAGTGAAATATGTAGGAAAAATCTCAATTTTAATATCAGGTGGATTTTTGAAATCAAGAAAAAGGGAAGATCTCAGAACAGTCACCTCATGACTCCTTGTGAGAAGTTCATCCAGAATTGCCTTTAAATTGACCTATTGACTATATTCCATTGGCCACACCAGCACCTGTCCACAGCTCCCAGAACTAAAGGAGAAATTCAGCTGTAGCAGTAGAAGTGAGACCCATTTCATAGACATACTAGCCAAACGAAATACTTCCTTTAAATTGCTCTTCTTTTTTTTCCATTGCTTATGCTTATAGCTATGGATAAATCAATCAAGAAGTTAAAATATAACTCCTAAACCTCAAAGTAAATATATTACATGAACAATCAGAGGCTGTGGAAAATGAGTGAAAGGGCAAAGTATGGAAGACTTCATGATTATACAGTGTTTTTATTATTCTTTTATGATTATCAGTGCTATCACCCAGGTAGGAGTTGATGACTTTGCACACGCAAATCAACGATATTATGTAAGAGATAAGATTAGTGTAAAATCAGTGGCAAGTGAGAGGCTCTTGTATCTGCAGCTTCCCTGAAACACATTTAGAAACAAGATGGCATCTGTAAGATGGAGGGTTAGGAGATCCCAATGCCAGTGTCCCCCACAAAAACAATAAATAAACAACTGCAAACCAATGAAAACTATGTTGCAGAGCTCTGGACTACAAGGAAGAATCAGCAGAAATCCTGCAGAGCTCAAAAACTGAAGATGGCCACACAGGAAATTACAGGAAGCATTTTACCTGAATGATCTTCTCCTCCAGTCCAGAGCAGGTTGGCATCAGGAGGGATCTCCTCAGAGGGATTTTACCCCATGGGGAAAAAGAGATCTGGAGAAGCCCAGTAAGCCTCACTGTCATGGATGTTCACAGCCTTTGTGACTGAGGACTTCCACAGTCTTCACTAACACTGATTCCAGCTGACAGAGCTGCTCAGAGTCCCACCACTGTGTCTACGCCCTGGGGCTGGAGCTATTGCTGTGGAGAGACCTGCCCCTTGGGGCCCCATTACTGCTGTGCCCCACTCTCCTGGATTGGGATGCAATAGCACCTTGCCATCTATGGGACCAAAGCTGCTGCTGCTCTGTGCTCTGACCCTGGGTCCAAAGTCAGTGCTTTGACCTGCCATAACTGCAGCCATGCTGCTTCCACTTTGCACCCCACCCTGTACACCAAGTTGTGGCTTTGACTGACCATTATCTGGGCCTAGCTGTTGCTGCTCTACACTCCATTCCCAGTCCGAAGTCATGGCTTTAACCTATCATTCCTGAAGTCAGAATGCTGTTACTCTGTACCACACCCATGGGTCTTAATTTAGGGCTTGACCCACCTGTGCTGGGGCCATGCTGCTGCTGCTCTGCACCTTGTCTGACACATAGTTTTAATGGCCCATCACCAGGAATGTCACACTGCTGCTCTGTGACTCCACCTGTGGCCAGAGTTGGAACTTTGGTCCACCATCCACAGGCCGTGCTGCTAGAGCATACAGCCCCCTGGGCCCAAGCCACCACTGCACCCTGTCATTTTAGGATTCCTGCCACTGCTACATCCCACTCTGGGCCCAAGTCCCTGAGACAAACCCCAGACACAGACCAATTTCTATCAGAGATCTGTACATGCTTACACCTCAGAAACTGGCACCACCGCCCCAGCAAATGCACCTGTGCCACAGGGCCAAGACAGTGTAGTAGTCCTGTGTGACATTGATCCCAGCACCTTAGCTCTACCATCATTCTGAGTGTCAGTGCTCCAGACCTGTTGCCAAGAGGGATGTCCTCAGTTACAACTACCAGCCATGGGTCAAAAAAGAAAACAGTACAACCCCAGTGGAATTTGCCTAAGGCCCCCATAGCCCTAGATGCCACCACCACCTGTAGGACCTCTGTAGTATTGGTCACAGAACACCCCTGCAGTCTTCACAGATGTTTACCTATGCTGACAGAACTTCATGGAGAGTATGCCTCTGTGTGGCAACAAATACACTACACCCCACTCAACCAGTGTCCTTGCAGCCAACTTCAAGTGAGAGTCTTTTTCCAACAAAGGGAGTCCAAAAAGGCTGGAAAAGGTTGTTGCTACATCTAATGAACAGACATCAACAAAAGCCACCAAAAACATGAAAAATCAAGGAAACATGATACCACCAAAGGAACACAATAATTTTCCAGTAATTGACTACAAAGAAATGGAGATCTGAAAGTTCCCTGAAAAATAATTCAAAATAATTATTTTAAGGAAACTCAGTGAGATGTAAGAGAACACAGACAATTCAGTGAAATCAGGAAAACAATGCATGAACAAAATGAGAAGCTGAACAGTGAAATAGGAATCATAAAAATGACCAAACAGAAATTCCAGAGCTGAAGAATACAATGAGTAAAGTTTTAAAAAAATGCAATAGAAAGCTTCAACAACAGGCTTAATCAAACAGAAGAAAGAATCTGCAAACTGGAAGACAGATGTCTTGATATTATCTGGTCAGAGGAGAAAAAGGAAATAAAAATGAAAAACAGTGAAGACAACTTATGTGAATTGTAGGACACTATCAAGGAAACAATATTCACATTATGGGAGTCCCAGAAGGATAAGAGAGAGAAAACAGGCCAAAAACTTATTTAAAGAATAATGGCTGAATACTTTCCAAATCTGGGGAAACATATGGTCATCCAAGAGCATGAAGTTCAAATATCCCCAAACAGATTCAACCCAAAGGGATCTTCATCAAGAAACATTATAATCAAGCTCTCAAAAATTAAAGACAGAGAGAATTTGGAAAGTAACAAAAGGAAAGAAGATTCATGACATACAAGGGAACCCTGATAAGATCATCAGCAGATTTCTCAGTAGAAACTTTGTAGGCCAGAGGGATGATATATTCAAAGTGCTTAAAGAAAAGAACTGCCAACCAAGAATACTTTACTGAGAATTTTGTCCTTCAGAAATGAAGGAGAGATAAAGAATTTTTAAGACAAACAAAAGCTGAGGGAACCCCTGCCTTAGAAGACACACTAAAGGGAGTTCTTCAAGCTGAAACAAAAAGACACTTATTAGTAACAATAAAATATATGAAAGCATAAAATTTACTGGTAAAGATAAATAAATTATCAAATTCAAAATACTCTGATATTGCAATGATGTTTTGTAAACTCTTTGTACTCTACCATACAGATTAAAAGACAAAAGTGTTAAAAACTATATCTACAATATTTTGTCAGTGGACACAAAATATAAAAATATTTAAACTGGGACATCAACAACATAAAATGTGGAGGGGGCACGTTAATGTGTAGAATTTTTTTTATGGAATTGATGTTAAATTGTCATCAGCTTAAAATAGACTGTTATAACTGTAAGATGTATTATGAAAGTTTAATAATAATAACAAAGCAGAAACTTATAACAGATACACAAATGATAAAGAGAAAAGAATAAAAGCACACTACTACAAAAAAACAACTTACAAAGAAAGAGCAAAAGAGGGAGAACGGAACTAAGAAACTTCAAAAGAATCAGAAAGAAAACAACAAAAAGGTGATAAATATCCAGAGTTACTTTAAATGTAAATAAATTCTCCAATCAAAAGATATTAAGTGTAGGAATGGATAAAAAACCCAAGATCCTACAATATACTGCCTACAAGGGATTCATTTAAATTTTAGGGACGCTCATAGACTGAAAGTGACGGGATGGGAAAGATATCTCATGCAAGTGGAAACCAAAAGAAAGCAGGGATAGCTGTACTTATATCAGACAAAATAGACTTTGTCAGAAGCTCTAACATCAGACAAAGAAGGTCGTTATATAATGATAAAGGGGTCGATTTTTTGAAAGATGTAACAATTGTAAATATATGCACCCAGTGTTAGAGGACATAAATATAATAAACAATTAATGAAAACCTGAAGGGAAAAAATAGAGAGCAATACAATACTAATAGGGGACTTCATTTTCCCACTTTCAACAACAGAGAAATCATCCAGGCAGAAAATAAATAAGAAAACAGTGATCTTGAACCATACGCTAGAACAAATGAGTCTAACAGACATATACAGAAAATTCCATCCAACAGCAGAAGAATACACGTTCTTCTCAAGCATACATGGAATATTCTTCAAGATAGATTGTGTGACAGATCACAAAACAAGTCTTAGCAAATTTAAGAAGATTGAAATCCTACCATTATCTTTTATGAACAATATGGTATGAGACTAGAAATCAGTAAAAGGAGAAAGACTAGAAAATTCATCAATAAGTGCAAATTAAACATACTCTTAAACAATCAATGAGTCAAGGAAAGGGAAATAAAAAATATCTTGAAACAAATGAACATGGAAACAAAAAATGACAAAATTCATGAGATGCAGCAAAAGAGGGAAGTTTATGGCAATAAATGCCAATAATAATAATAATAGTAATAAAAAACTCAGATGCACAGCCTAACTTTACACCTGAAGGAGTTAGAAAAAGAAGAATAAACTAGGCCCAAAGTTAGTAGAAGGAATGCAATAACAAAGATAAAAGCAAAATAAATAAGAGACCAGAAAAACAATAAAAAATTTCAATGAAAGTAAGAGATGGTGTTTGGAAAAGATAAACAAAATTGACAAACTTTTAGCCAAAAAAAGAAAACAGGGAAAAGGCTCAAATTAATAATATTATAAAGAAAAGAGGAGACATTACCACTGATAGCACAGGAACACAAAGGATCATAAGAGCCTACTATAAATAATTATACACCAACAAATTAGTTAACTTAGAAGAAATGGATGAATTCCTAGAAACATACAACTAACCAAAACTGAATCATGAAGCAATATAAAATCTGAACACACCAATAACTGGCAAACTGATAGAATTACTAATAAAAAAATCTCCCCCAAATTAAACCTAGGACCAGATGACTTCTGGGTGAATTACTATTACCAAACTTTTGGTACCCTTCCAAAAAACCAAAGAGGAGAGATAACTTCCAAATTCATTTTACAAGGCCAGCATTACCCCAATATTAAAGTGAAAGAAGGACACTACAAGAAAAGAAAGTTACAGGCCAATATCCGTGATGAACATAGAAGCAAAAATCCTTGACATAATAGCAAACCAATTCAAAGTAACATTAAAAGGATCTTCTATCATGGTCTAGTGGGAATGGATAGGATGAAAGGATAGTTCAAAAATTCAACCAGTGTAATACATCACCACACAGAAGGAAGGATAAAAATCACATGATTATTTTAATAGATACAGAGAAAGCAATTGACAAAATTTAAAAACCTTTCATGATAAAAGCTCTCTACATATTAGGTATATAAGGAAGGTACCTCAGCATGGCAAAACCACAGTTAACATCACATTCAAAGGTGAAAATTGAAGTCTTTTCCTCTAATATCAGGACGAAGACAAGGATTCCCACTCTTACCATTTCTTTTTGATATAGCGTTGGAAGTCTAGTCAGAGCAATTAGGCAAGAAAAAGAAATAAAAGTCATCCAAGTCAGACAGGGAGAAGTAAAATTATCTCTGCAGGTGACATGATATTCCATATAGAAAACCCTAATGACTCCACCAAAACACTGTTACAACAAATAAATTAATTCTCTAACATCTCATCAGTACATTTGCAATCATAAAACATTATTAAACCTAATCCACTATAGAATTAAACATGCATTGGTTTACTCTATTAGTTGCAAAACTAACAGATGTAGATGTAAACAATGATTTCAACTGCTCAAACAATTGAACATGCTTCCCTGGAGCACTCAGTCTAGTTTCTACAGTTTAGCAAGTTATTCCCTTGATCCTAGATTTTCCAAGTAAACTGTGAGGTTTTTGAGTGTCCAGCTGTTTCTGTATTTGGTTCATGGTAGAAGTTTAATATTTGCTTATTAAATAAAAATATTTGCAAATAGAAGCTGGAATTTTGGGGGCCGCCCGGTGGCGCAGCCGTTTAGTCTGCGCTTGGCAGCCTGGGGTTCACAGGTTCAGATCCCGGGCGCCTGCCGATGCACTGCTTGTCAGCCATGCCGTGGTGGCATCCCATACAAAGTAGAGGAAGATGGGCACAGATGTTAGCCCAGGGCCATTCTTCCTCAGCAAAAAGAGGAGGATTGGCAATGGATATTAGCTCAGGGCTGGTCTTCCTCAAACACAAAAAGAAAGCTAGAATTTTTCATAAACTGTAATGGTAGATGTGGTTACTCAATTTTGGCTCATTCTGTCTTTAATGAAGAGAAAATTTTCAATAAATATAGTTTATAACTTATACATCCGCCCTTAACAAATTTAGGTCTTTACACAGATGATTTATAAGTACTTAGTGAAGGAATGTGAAACCCCCAATTAAGGGTTCCAGAATCTGGGATAGAGCCACTATATCCCTCAATTGTGAAGGAATCCTTCAAGTAATATGACAAAAATGTTTAATATTTAAATGAAACTAAACTGTACAAGAGGAAACCCTTCCTCAATGAGCCTGTAATTTAAGCATTTCCTTAATATTTATGAGGTTGAGATCATTTTCTAATTTCACTCCATCTGTTAACTTATAAAAGACATATTACTCTGAGTTTATATTTATACAAACTCACCTTCCAAGACACTAGGAGAGGTAGGACTTCAAGCTACCAACTAAAAGTATGACTTACCTATTACTTCATTATAAAACTGATCCCACTTCTTCTCATTAAGTGTTTGGAACCAAAAGTCAAAATAAAGCACTTATATCATACTTTTTACCCTGTCCATGAATGTCATTTCATCACTTAATTCTGACATAACAATAGGCACATAGGATTGTGGGAATGGAAGTCCTCCACTATACTTTTCAATTGTATAGCCAGGAGAGAAGTGGAGACTGTACACTAAGGGTATTTTCAGAAGCTCAGCCAGCAGCTCATCACAGGGTCCAGTGGCATCCACGAGAAAGACATCAAACCTTGATTTTTGTAGTTTTGTTATAAATCTCTTGTTCAAAACTACATCTTTACAGAGCTTTTCAATACAATCAGAAAATTCCCAAAGACTTCTTGTATTAGTGAAAAATATGTCCAAAATGTAACTTTGGCAGATCATATGTCCATTTGTCAATAACTATTCTGAAAAAAAAAACCCTCGAAATCATGTTTTGTTAAAGATGTAGGGTAAATCTCAAATTTAATAGAAGATGGTTTGTTGAGATCAACAAGAATGGAAGCTAAGATGTGAGAACAATCACTTCATGACTTCTCTGGACAAGTTCATCCAGGATTGTCTTTATGTTGATCCAATGGTTATATTCTGTGGGCCACACCAGCACTTTTCCACCAGTCCCAGGTCTAAAGTAACGATTTAACTGTAGCAGCAGCAGAACCGAAATGCATTTCATAGACATCCCTGTGGAACATACTCCTTCTTTTCAAATTACTGATTCCTTCTACCATTGCTCATGGTTCTACCCAAGGAGAGATCAATCAGGAAGTTAACATATAACTCCTCCACATCAAAGTAAATACATTATATGAATAGTCAGAGCATTTCTTTTGGCAAGTGGAAACAATTAAAAGTGGATGACCTTGTTTTCATACAAATGTGTTTAATGTCTACAAGTGCTTTCATCCAGCTAAGAGTCAATGACCTTGCATGTGCCAGACATCTGTGTTATGTAATATGTTATAGATGAGTATGAAAACTATAGGAAGTGAGAGGTTATTGTGTCTGTAGTCTCTTTGAAGAAATAGAGATAAAGCTATTACACAGCTGACTGGGAATTTCCTGGATGATGGTTCAAGAGATTTTACGTTTCGTAAAACATTGTTCCACGTGTAATTCATACACCATTCAATTGATGAATTTAAAGTGTTATGATTCAGTGGTTCATGGTATATTTGCAGAATTGTGCTACCACCATGATGATCATATGAAGAGCATTTTCTTATGCTCAAAGAAATCTTTCCTGCTTAGATGGAACAGCCTCATCTCTGACTCCACAAGCTGTATTCAACATTAATCTATTTTGTGTCTCTACAGATTTACCTTTTCTGAACATTTCCTATAATCTTCACATAATATTTTAAAGGTTCATCAATATTGTAGCATGTATCAGGGCTTCATTCTTTTTTATTAACAGATAATATTCCATAATATGGATATACCACATTTTGTTTATTTGTGCATCAATAGGTAGACATTTGGGTTTTTGTGGGGTGTTTTTCAAATTTTTGGCTTTTATGAATAATGTTTATTAACATTCATGTGCAAGTTATGAAAAAACATGTTTTTCTTTCTCTTGGGTGTATACCTAGAAGTGAAACTGCTGCATCACATGGTAACTCTATGCTTAACTATTGAGAATTTTGCAGACTATTTTCCAAAGTGACTGCACCAGGTTTCATTCTCACCAGCAATTTTTGATGGTTCCAATTTCTCCATACACTTGTCAATATCACTGTTATTTGTCTCTTTGATCACGACCAAGCTAGCAGGGGTGAAGTCATGTCTCATTGTGGTTATGTCTTACCTTTCCCTGTTGCTTAAGGATATTAAGCACCTTGACATATGCTTCTTGACCTTCCTTGGAAAAATTTCTATTCAGAACCTTTGTCACTTTTTTGATTGAGTTGTCTTCCTCTTGTTGAATTTTAAGAGGGTTTATATATATATATAAATATATATAATATATAATATATATATGTGTGTATATATATAAGCATATATATATTAATGGATATAAATCCTTTATATGTAGTGTACAGAAACACAACTGATTTTTTTTTTCTTTTGGTGAGGAAGGTTAGCCCTGAGCTAACATCTGTTGCCAATCCTCCTCTTTCTGCTGAGGAAGATTGGCCCTGGGCTAACATCCATGCCCATCTTCCCCTACTTTATGTGTGGGATGGCTGCCACCGCATGGCTTGATAAGCAATGCCTAGGTCTGTGTCTGGGATCTGAACCTGTGAACTCTGGGCCGCCGAAGTGCAGCATGGGAACTTAACCACTATGCCACTGGGCCAGCCCCTGATTTTTGTATATTGATTTGTATCTTGCATATTTACTAAGCTTATTTATTAGTTCTAATATTTCCTCTGTGGGGTCTTTAAGGTTTTCTACATATAAGACCAGGTCATTTGCAAAGAGAGATCATTTTATTTTATGCTTTCTGATTTGGATACATTTTATTTCTTTTGATTGCTTAAGGGTCTGCCTAGGACTTCAGTAAAATGTTGAATAGAAGTGGTGCGACTTATCATCTTTGCCTGTTCTTGATTTTAGAGAAAATGCTTTCAGTTTTTTGCCTTTGAGTTGATGTTAGCTGTAGGCTTCTCATATACGACTTTTATTATGCTCAGATAATGTTCTTCTATTCCTAGTTTCCAGACAGTTTTTATCATGAAATGGTGTTGAATTTTGTCATATGCTTTTTCTGCATCTACTGCGATGATCATGAGTTTCATTTTCTCCTCTTTTTTTTTAAATTGAAGTATAATTGACATACAATATTGTATTAGTTTTTGGTGTACAATGTAGTCATTTGAGATTATGAATTTCTTATTCTCCATTCCGTCATTGTTGTGTATCACATTAATTGATGTTTATATGTTGAAACATCTTTGCATCCCAGGGGTATATCCCACTTGGTCATGGTGTATGATCCTTTTAATGTGCTTTGAACTTTGTTTGCTAGTACCTTGTTGAGGATTTTTGCATCTTTGTTCATCTGGGATATTGGTATGTAGTGTTCTTATATGTCTTTGTCTGACTTTGGTGTCAAGGTAATGCTGGCCTCATAAAATGAGTTAGGAAGTCTTCATTTCTCTCCAAATTTGTGGAAGAGATTTTGAAGGATTGCCATTGAGTCTTCTGTAACTGTTTGGTAGAGAATTAAAGTGAAGCCATCTGGTCCTGTGTTTTGCATTGTTCGAAGGTTTTTGATTACTGATTCAATGAACTTACCAGTTACAAGTCTGCTCAGATTATCTATTTCTTCATGATTCAATCATGTAGGTTTTATGTTTCCAGGAATATACCAATTTCTTCTAGGTTATTCAATTTGCTGACATATAGTTGTTCATAGTTTTCTTGATGAATCTTTTCTTTCTCTGGAATCAATTGTAATGTCTCCTCTTTCATGTCTGATTTTATTTTTGATCTTCCCTCTTTTTTACTTAGTGTATCTTATGGTTTGTCAGTTTTGTCGATCTTTTAAAAAAACAACTTTTAATTGTGATGATTTTTTCTATTGTTATTCTATTTTATTAATTTCTGTTCTAATCTCTATTATTTCTTTTCTTCTGCTAACTTTAGGCTTAGATGTTCTTTTTTTGAGTTCTTTGAGGTGCAAAGTTAGTGGGTTTTTTGAGATTTTTCTTCTTTTTAATGTAGCTGTTTTTCATTATAAACTTCCCTCTTCTTAATATTGCTTTTGCTGCCTCTCATAATTTTGGTATGTGGGTTTTCATTTTTCTCCTGACATTTTAAAATTCTCTTTTGATTTCTTCTATGACCCATCGGTTGTAAACGGTGTGTTGGTGCTGGTCAATATCCACAAATCTGTGAATTTTTCCAGTTTTCCTTTTGGTCTTGATTTCCAGTTTCATTCCATTGTGGTCAGAAAAAATTCTTGGTATGAATTCAATCTTGTTAAATTTGTTATGGCATGTTTTGTGACCCACATTTGATCTTATGCTGGATATCTTCAGTGTGTGCTTGAGAAGAATATATATCCTGCTGCTGATGGATGCTGTGTTCTGTGTATGTCTGTTAGGGCCATTTGGACTATAGTGTTGCTCAAGTTTGTTGTTTCCACATTGATTTGCTGTCTGGATAGTCTATCCTTTAATGACAGTAGGGTATTGAAGTCTTCTACTATTCTTGTATTGCTGTCTATTGCTCCCTTCAGTCTGACAGTGTTTGCTTTATATATTTAGCTGCTCCAATGTTACATGCATATACATTCATAATTGTTATATGTACCTCACAAATGACCCTTATATCACTGCATAATACCCTTCTTTGTTTCTTGGGATGATTTTGTCTTGAAGTCTACTTTGTCTGATAGGAGTATAGCTATCTCTGCTTTCCTTTTGCTACTATTTGCATGAAATATTATTTTCCATTCCTCCAGTTTTAGCCTATGTGTGTCCTTAAATCTAAAGTAAATCTCTTGTAGACATCATATAGTTGGATCTTGCTTTTTTATACATTCATCTACACTACATCCTGTCATTGGCAGTTCAACAACCCATTTCCATTTAAAGCAATTATTGAAAGGAAGTTTTACAATTGCCATTTTTAAAATGGTTTTCTCCCTCTCTTATAGTACTTTTGTCCCTATTTTCCCCCTCCCTCTGTTCTTTCCTGTTTCATTTATCTTTTTTTTGCATTGATAAGTTTGTTGTCTAATTTCCATGTATTTGTGAATTTCCAGCTTTCTTCTTGTAAATGATTTCTACTTTATATCCTTGTGGTTGAAAAAGATGTTTGACATGATTTTAATCTTCATAAAATTATTGAGTGGTTTTGTGGCCTAAATATGATCTATCCCAGAGAATGTTCCATGTGCATTTGAGAGAATATGTATTCTGCTGCTGCTGAATGGAATGTTTTGTCAAAGTCTAAGTCCATCTGCTCTAATATGTAGTTTAAATTCTATGTTTCCTTATTGATTTTCTGTCTAGATGATCTATCCTTAGATGAAAGTAGGGTATTGAAGTCCCCCATTGTTACTGTATTGCTTTCATTTCTCTCTCGTCTTAGTATTTGCTGTATTTATTTAGGTGATCCTATGTTGGGTGCATAAGTATTTATAAACGTTATATCCTATTGTTGGATTGACCCCTTTCTAACTACATATGACCCGCTTTGTCTCTTATTACAGTCATTGGCTTAAAATCTATTTTGCATGATATAAATATAGCTACCTCTGCTTTCTTTTGGATTCCATTTGCACAGAATATCTTTTTCCATCTCTTCACTCTCACTCTATGTGTGTTCTTAAAGCTGAATATTGTCAAAAGAGTGAAATGATATATAATCTCAAAATAACTTTTATTTTCAATCTTATATACTGAGATGGCATTTTTATTCCATAGCTATTAATAAGTCCAGGATTAAATTAAGCAAATTGTATGTCATGTCCAGAGAATGTAAAGCATATATCCCAAATCCATATGTCTTTGCATTTTATTCCGAGTGTTATTCCGTTAGTATTTGGTTAATATATTTAGGTGCTTCTATGTTATATATATGTATATTTACAATTGTTATATCTTCCTGATGAGCTGACTCCTTTATTATTATATAATGATCTTTTTTGTCCTTTGTTACTGTTTCTGTCTTAACATCTATTCTAAGTATAGCTAACATCTGTTTAAGTATAGCTATCCCCACTTTGTTTTGTTTTTCATTTGTGTTAAATATCTCTTTCTATCCCTTCACTTTCAACCTATGAATGTCCTTAAAACTGAAGTGAGTCTCTAGTAGGCAGCATATAGCTGGATCTGTGTTTTTATCTTTTCAGTCACTCTATGTCTTTTGACTGGAGAATTACTACAGTTATATTTAAAGTAATTATGGGTAGGTATGGACTTACTATTGTCAATGTGTTAATTGTTTTCTGAATGTTTTATAATTCATTTGTTCCTTTCCTTTTCTCTTTGTCTCTTCCTTTGTGTTTTAATAATTGCTTCAGTGATATGCTTAGGTTCCTTTCACTTTATCTTTTGTCTGTCTATTATAGTGTCTTACTTTGTGGTTACCACAAAACTTACCTAAAACTTTTATACTTATAACCATCTATTTGAAGCTGATAATAACTTAAGTCCAAATGCGTAGTAAATCTCTGCAGTTTTACTCTCCCACCACATTTTGTTTTTGATGTCACAATGTACATATTTTTACTTGTGTATCCATTAACAGATTTTTGTAGTTATGATTATTTTTATTACTTTTGTCTTAAGATTTCACACTAAATTTACAAGTGATTTACCTAGCACCATTACATTAGAGTACTATGAATTTAACTATATACTTACCTTAACAAGTGAGATTTATGCTTTTATATCTTTTTCTGTTACTAATTGGCATCCTTTTGTTTCAGTTTGAAGGACTTTCTTTAATATTTCCTGTGAGGCTTGTGTAGCATTGATGAACTCCTTCAGCTTTCCTTGTCTGGAAAACTCAATACCTCTCCTTCACTTCTGAAGGACAACCCTGCCAGGGATTGTATTCTTGGTTGGCAGTTTTTTTCTTTCAGTAATTTGAATATATAGTACAATCCCTTCTGGCCTGCAAAATTTCTGCTGTAAAATCTTCTTACTGTCTAATGAGATTCCTTTGTATGTAACAAGCTGTTTTTGTCTTGATGCTTTTAAGATTCCTTCATTGTATTTAACTTTTGACTACTTAATTATAAAGTGTCTTGGTATGGGTCTTATTGGATTCATCTTACTTGGGTCTCCCTGGGATTCCTGGATGTAGGTGCCTTTATCTTTCCCTAGGTTAGGTTGTTTACAGCCATTATTTCTTTGAATAACTTTCTGCTTCTTTCTCTCTGTATATTCCTCTGGGAACTCTGTAATGCAAATATTGGTCTGTTTGCTGTTGTCCCATGAGACCCTTCAGCTATCTTCACTTTCTGCTATTCCTTCTTTCTTTTTGCTATTCTGATTGAATGAATTTCACTGCACTGTCTTTGAGTTCATGGATTCTGACTTTTGATTGATCAATACTCCTTTTGAAGACTTCAATTGAATTCTTCTGGTTAATTATTGCATTTTTCAGCTCTGTGATTTCTGTTTGGTACTCTCTTATATTTTCTATCTCTTTATTGAAATTCTCATTTGTCTATGCATTGTTCTTCTGACCTTGGTAAACATGTTTATGACCATTATTTGAACTTGTTTAGGTTCAAATTATCTCCATTTCATTAAGCTCTGTTCAAAGATCATTATTTTGTTCTTTTATTTGGAACATATCCCTCGGTTATTTTTATTTTCATTGACTCTCTGTTTTGGTTTCTATGCATTAGTTAAAACAGCCACCTCTCCCAGTCTTGAATGTCTTGTGTAGGACATGAAGCTTGTTGTTGAGCTTGGCTTGAGTTTTGGTTATTTTTGGATTTTCTTTGTCCTTAGTGTCTCCCAGTAGTTGAGGGTGTGCCAAGACCTGTCACTGTCTCAAAAGGAAGGATCTCAGCACTACATGCGGGCTGATTAGAACCCAGACCCTCAGGCAGCAGCTTTTTAAATGTATAGACAGGCCTCCTTCATGGACAGAGTGGAAATGGGTGTTTTTGTCTGCCACCTCTGAACTGAGCCCTGGGGAGACAGCCTGTTAAGAATTGTTTCTTTGTTTGCTACAGACCTGAGGGAAATATGATCTCAGGTTCTGCTCACCACCATGGCCAAGTAATCAATGGGTGCAGTTTCTAGGCAGCAGCCACAAAAGCCAGGGTGACAGAAGTGTGTAGAAAGTCTTTCCAGGGAGACACCAGTGACATTGAGCAGGTTGGATGGAGAACACGGATATGGCACTCACTGGACTCCCTGGTCTCCAGGAGGATCCTTGAGAAATAGCCACAACAACAGCTTGTGAGCCCATTAAAAACTGTTTCTTTGTTTACTATAGTCCTGTGGGCCTCATGAACACAATCCCCATTGTCACTCAAAGCTCTGTGGTTTGGGGGCCATTCCCTCAAGTGGTAGTTGTAAAAGTTGTTGTACTAGATGTTGGGTTCAAACACTTTGCTTCTTAGGAACTGGGAGCAGCTGAGAGTTGTGAGTTCCCGCCCACATGTATGGTGCTATGCCATGCAAGAGGTTTATGGTAAGACTGTGTCTTAGCCTTTCCTAACCATTTTGATGTGAATATATTTTTGTCTGCCTGATGTGTAGGAGCCACTCTGCTAGTTCTCAGATTTCCTTCAGAGGAATTTACTCCATGTCTAGGTATAGATTTAGTGTGTCTGTGGGAGATGGTGAGTTCAGGAACCTCATATGTCACCAACTTTGACCAGAATCTGAAAAATATACTCTTAATCTATGAATAGGTGAAAGAAAAACCACAAGGTAAATTATAAAATACTTTGAGAAAAATGTAAAGGAAAACTCTACATACCAAAACTATGGGATCCAGCAAAAAAGTGTTGAGAGAAAAATTATGCCTGCAATGGCCTGCATAAAAAAAAAAATCAAATAAGTAACCTAAATTATACCTTAAGGAACTAGAAAAAGAATGACAAACTAACCCAAAGCTAGCAGACAGAAGGAAATATTATTAATGATTAGTATGGAGTTTAATTAAATAGAGAATAGAAAACAATAGAGACAATCAGTAAAACCAAAAGTTGATTGTTTGAAAAGATAAACAAAACTGACAAACCATTAGCTAGATTCACAAAGTGAAAAAGGAGAGATGTCAGAGGGAAGATGGTGGCATCAGGAGATCCTGAACTCATCTCCTTCCACAGACACAACAAATTTACACTACATATGGGATAATTCCCTCTGAAAGGGACCTGGAAACTGGAATGAACAGAGCCTCCACAACAAGGGACAGCACTGAGAAGGGTAAGAGAGGCAGAGATATGGTTCTGTTAAGGAAAAAATTAAAACACACCTTAGCTGTGGCCTTTTATGGTCATGAGGGGTCTCAAAATATGAAACTTTTCCTTGAAGGGCAAGAGATTTGAGCCCCACATCAGCACCCCAACTCTTAGATCCTGCACAAGGAGACAAGTGCCCAAAACACCTGGTTCTGAAAATCAATGGGAAATACATCCAAGAAAGCTGTACGCAGAGGAAAACTCACTCCTAAAGGGTTCACACACAGATTGACTCAACCCAGATTCCAACAGAAAAGCACCAGATGAAAAGTGCATAGACCATAGCTGAGGGAGACCCACTTACTAACCATGGAGTGCCAACTGGAGAAGCAGGAGGCAGCAAGGGCTCTCTTCAGGGACTGAGACACTGGCAGCAGCCATTGTTGTGATCTCATTCTGCTGTGGTAATGCAGGCCCTGAGGGTGCCATTTTGTTGTCCTCCCTCTAGTCTGCTAGTGCTGAGAGCCCCACCCACTGCTCCACCTTGGCTGAAACTTGTAGCTGACTGGACAATAACTCTGCCCACTAGCATGCCCACAACAGTCATGGCTGGGCATCACAGCCAGCTGGGCCAGAGGCCTAACTGTCCCACCAGTGCACCAGCAGCAGTTGTGGCCCTGTCACAACAGGAGGGCTCATACAGCACACACAGTGGACAACTCTGTAGTACCTGGCTCTGGTAGCCAGCAGGGGTTGCACTGGATGGCCACACAGTGCATCTCCTGCAGAAGGTCACTCCTTCAAAACTGGAGGATGTAGCTGATCTATCTAATACACAGAAACAAACATAGAGAATTAGTCAAAATGAGGAGACAGAGGAATATGTTTCAAATGAAAGAATGAAAGGAGAACCTCAGAAAAAGAGCTAAATGAGATTGATCTAAGCAATCTACCTGATAAAAAGTTAAAAGTATTTGTCATATAGATGCTTACTGAACTCAGGAGAGGAATGGATGTAATCAATAAGATCCTCAGTAAAGATATAGAAGCTATAAGAAAGTATAAATCAGAGCTGAAGAATATAATAACTGAAATGAAAAATACACTAGAAGAGTGTGCTAGCATTCTCATTATAGGGGTCACAGGAGGAGAAGAGAGAGAGAAAGGGGCCAGAATATGACTCAGACATAAAAAAGAAGTAAATCTTTCCATTCTGGAGAACATAAATGGACCTAGAGGGTATTATGCTAAGTGAAATAAGTAAGAGAAAGACAGATAACATATGATTTCACTTATATGTGAAATCTAAAAACAAAACAAATGTACAAACAAAACAAAATAGAAACTAACTCATAGATACAGAGAACAAACTAGAAAATTGCCAGAAGGAAGGGGGTAGGGTGAGGAAATAGGTGAAGAGAACTAAGAGGTACAAACTTCCAGTTATAAAATAAACAAGTCACAGAGATGCAATGTACAGCATACAGAATATACTCAATAATATTGTAATAACTTTGTATAGTGATAGATGGTAACTAGAATTTTCATGGTGATTATTTCATAATGTTTTTAACTGTTGAATCACTGTTGTATACTTGAAACAAATATAATATCGTATGTCAAATATACTTCAATAAAACAATTGAAAAGTAAGGTAAAAGAACTTTAGTTGCAAAAAAAGAGAGAAAATGCAAATAACTAAAATTAATAATGAAAATGGGGACATTACTTATCCTACAAAAAATTTAAGAGAATATTTTTAACAATTTTATGTTAACAAATTAGATAACTTAGATAAAATGGAAATATTTCTAAAAGGAAATACTTAAACTGATTGAGAAAAAGTAGGTACTTTCAACATACCTTTAACAAGTAATAGATTGAATCAATAATTGAAAACCTCCCAACAAAGAAAAGCTCAGGACCAGATGATTTCAGTGGTAAATTGTACCACATATTCAAAGAAGAAGAACACCAATCCTTCTAACACTCTTCCAAAAATATGAAAAGAGACTGTGCTCTAACACTTCCCAACTAATTTTATGAGGCCATCATTGTCCTGCAAACCAAATCCAAAAAAAATCACAAGCTAATCTACAGATTAATATCCCTTATGAATATAGATGTAAAAATTCTCAACAAAGAACCAGGCAACTGAGTTCAGTAGCATATAAAAAGTTATTCATCATTTCCAAGTGGAATATTTCCCAGAAAGGCAAGGGTGGTTCTACATACAGCAATCAATGTAAACCACATAATAGAGTGAAAAGAAAAAAGCACATGATGATCTTACTAGACACATAAAAACATTTAAGAAAATCCAACACCTTCATTGTGAAAACAGTCAACAAACTAATATTAGAAGCAATTTCTGAACATGACAAAAGGCATCTATAAAAGCCCACAGCTAACATCACACTTCATGATGAAAGACTGAAAGCATTATCCATAAGATCAGGAAGAAAACAAAGATACCTGCTTTCATCACTTCTATTTACACTGTACTGGAATTTCTAGGCAGAGCAAAAGGACAGGAGAGAAAGTAAAAGTCATCTAGACTGGAAAGGAAGAATTAAAACTATCTCTATTCACAGATGATATGATTTTACATATAGAAAATTTTAAAAAATCCACAAAGAAAAGTTAGAGCTAATAAATAAATTCAAAAAAGATTCGGGATACAATGTCAACACACAAGTCAGTTGTTTTTCCCTACACTAGCAATGAAAAATCTGAAAAGAAAATAGTCCATTTGCAATAGCATCAAAAGAATAAAATATTTAAGAATGAATTTAACCATGGAGGTGAAAGTCTTGGATAGTAAAACTACAAAATATTACTGAAAGCAATTAAAGAGGAAAAGTAAATGGAAAAACATCCCATATTCACAGGATGGAAGACTTAATATTGTAAAGATGGCAATGACCCCTGAAGCCATATACATATTCAATGGTACCCCTATGAAGATTTCAATGGCCTTTTGTCTTAGTGAAAAAATTGATCCTCAAATTCATATGGAATTGCAAAGAGGCCAAAGCAATCTTGAAAAAGAAGATCCAAGTCATTACAATCGAACTTCCCGATTTCAAAGTGTACTACAAATTCACAGTAATCAAGACTATGTGGTCCTGGCATTGGACAGATGTACAGATCAACAAAATAGATGTGAGAATTCAGAAATATATCTTCATCTTTTGGTCAACTGAGTTTTGACTAGGATGCCAAAGCAATTCAATGGAGAAAGAACTGCCTTTTAAACAAATGGTGTAAGAAAATTGAATATCCATATGGTAAATAATGAAGTTGGATTCTTATATTGGATACAAAATTAACTCAATATGGATCAAAACCTAAAGATAGGAGATAGAACTATAAAACTCTTAGAAGAAAATGCAGAAATAAATCTTCCTGACTATGGATTTGGCAATGGTTTCCTTAACATGACACAAAAGCAGAAGCAACCAAATTAGAAATAGATAATTTGCCCTTTTTAAAATAAAAACATTTCATACTTCAAAGAACCCCATCAAGAGAGTGAAGACAATCCACAGAATTGGAAAATATCTTTTCAAGTCATGTATCTGATAAGGGACTTGTATCAGGAAAATATAAGGAACTCTTACAACTCAACAACAAAAAGACAAAACAACTCAATTAAAAAGATGGGCAAAGTTTCCTAACACACTTTTCTCTAAAGAAGACATACAAGCTGCCAACAAGCAAATGAAAGGATGCCTAACATCATTAGACATCAGGGACATGCAAGTGAAAAACACAATGAGATATCACTTTGTAACCACTAGGATGGCTACAAAAAAAAAAAAATAGAAGAAAACAAGTTTTGAGAATGCTGTGGAAAAATTAGAACCTCGAGAATTTGTGCTGAGGATATAAAATGGTACAACTACTATAGAAGACAGTCTGGTAGTTCTTCAATTGGTTAAACATACAATTACCATAACCCAGCAATTCCATTTCTAGACATGTACATTCCCCAAAGAGTTGAAAAAGTGTTCAAACTAAAGCTTGACATGAATGTTCATAGCAGCACCATTCACAATAGGCTGCTTGTGGAAACAACTCAAATATGCACCAACAGAAGAATGGAAAAACAGAATGTGGTATGTCTATACAATAGAATAGAATTCACCATCAAAAGGAATGAAGTAATAGTACTTGCCACAACATAGATTGGTATTAAAAACATGCTAAATAAAAGAAGACAGACACAAAAGGCCACAGTTTGCATCATTCCATTTATATTTGTAGTCATCTCTTTTTTTTGGTATAATTTCATTTCTTTTCCTTTATTGAGGAATAATTGACATTCAGTATCCTCTTAGTGTCAGATTTACATCATAGTGACTTGATGTTTATGTACAGTATGAAATGATCACCATGATAAGTCATTTTACCATCTACTACCATACAAAGTTATTACAGTATTACTGACTATATTTTCTATGCTGTACATTACATTCCCGTAACTTATTTATTTTATAACTGGAGGTTTGTACCTCTTAATCATATCCTTATTTCACTCACCCTCCAATCCCTCCTCCCTCTGGTATTTACTAGTTTGTTTCCCCTATCTATGAGTATGTTTCTGTTTAGGTTTTTTTTTTTTCTTTTTTAGATTCCACATATAAGTGAAATCATATGGTATTTGTCTTTCTCTGTCTGACTTATTTCACTTAGCATAATACCCTCTAGGTCCATCCACGTTTTTGCAAGTGTCTGAGTAATATCCCATTGTGTGTGTGTATATACATATATACCATATGTTTATCCACTCATTATTGATGAACACTTAGGTTGCTTCCATATCTTGGCTATTGTAAACAATGCTACAATGAACAGAGGAGTGAGTATATCTCTTTGAATTAGTGTTTTTGTTTTCTTCAGATAAGTACCCAGAAGTGGAATTTCTGGATTGTTTGATAGTTCCTTTTTTAATTTTTTGAGGAAGCTCCGTACTGTCTTACATACTGGCTGTCCAATTTACATTCCCATCAACAGTGTAGGAGGGTTCCCTTTTCTTCACAGTCTCGCCAGCCCTTGTTATTTTTTGTGTCTTTGGTAATACCATTCTGACAGGTGTGAGGTGGTATCTTATTGTGGCTTTGATTTGCATTTCCCTGAGGATTAGTAATATTGACTGTGTTTTCATGTGCCTATTGGGCATCTGTATGTCTTCCTTGCAAAAATGTCTATTCAAGTCCTCTGCCCATTTATTAATCAAGTTGATATTTTGATATCATCTTCTGTAAGTTCTTTATGTAATTTGAGTATTAACCCCTTATCAGATGTATGATTTATAAATGTCTTCTCCCATTCAGTGCATTGTCTGTTTTGTTGATGGTTTCCTTTTCTGTGCAAAAGCCTTTTAGATTGATGTCATCTCATTTGTTTATTTTTGCTATTGTTGCCCTTGCCTTAGGAGAATGGTCTAAAACATATTGCTAAAACCAATGTCAAAGAGCTGACTGCCTATGTTTTCTTCCAGGAGCTTTATGATTTCAGGTCTAAATTCAAGTACCTAACGTGTTTTGAGTTTATTTTTGTGCATGGTGTAAGATAGCGGTCCAGTTTCATTCTTTTGCATGTAGCTGTCCAGTTTTCCCAACACCATTTATTGAAGAGACTATTATTTCCCCATTGTATATTCTTGCCTCCTCTGTAGTAGATTAATTATTCATATATGCATGGTTTTATTTCTGCATTCTCTATTCTATTCCATTCACCCATGTGTCTCCTTTCATGCCAATACCATAATGTTTGCATTAAAATGGCTTTGTAGTTTACGTTGAAATTAGGAAGCATGATACCTCTAACTTTGTTCTTCTTTCTCAAGATTGCTTTGGCTATTCACAGCCTTTTGTGGTTTCATACAAATTTTAGGATTTTTTGTTGTAGCTCTTTGAAAAATGCCATTGGTATTATGATGGGAAGTGCAGTGAATCTGTAGATTTCTTTGGGTAGTATGGACATTTTAACAATATTAATTCTTCCAATCCATGTTATATCTTTTATGTATTTGTGTCATCTTCAAATTCTTTCATCAATGTTATGTAGTTCTGGGGGTACAGGTCATTCACCTCTTTGGTAAAATTCATTCCTAGGTACTTTATTCATTCTGATGCAGCTGTAGATGGGATTGTTTTCTTAATTTCTCTTTCTGATAGCTTGTTATCAGTGTATAGAAATGCAGCCAGTTTCTGTATATTAAAGTTGTACCTGCAACTTTACTGAATTCAATTTTTTCTTCTCAGTTTTCCGGTGGAGACTTTGGAGTTTTCCATATATATTATAATGCCATCTAAAAATAATGGCAGTTTTACTTCTTCCTCTACTAGTTGGATGCCTTTTATTTATTTATTTATTGTCTAATTTCTGTGACTAGGACTTCCAATACTAGCTTGAATAAAAGTGGTGACAGTGGGCATCCCTATCTTGTTCTTGATCTTAGAAGAAAACCTTTCAGCTTTTCACTTTTGGGTGTGATGTTAGCTGTGGGTTTGTCATATATATAGGCTTTATGATGTTGAGGTATGTTCCCTCTACACTCATATTGTTGAGAGTTTTTATTATAAATAGATATTTGATTCTGTCAAATGCTTTCTATGCATCTATTGAGATGATCATATGATTTTTATCCTTCAGTTTGTTAATGTGGTGTACCACATTGATTGATTTGCAGATGTTGAACCATCCTTGCATCCCTGGAATAAATCCCATTTGATTATGGTGTTTAATTCTTTTAACATACTGCTGAATTCAGTTTGCTAATATTTTGTTGACGATTTTACATCTATGTACATCAGGGATGTTGATCTGTGATTTTCTTTTCTCCTGATTTTCTGTCCATTTACATCTAAAGTGATTATTGATAGGTTTGTACATATTTCCATTTTGTCTTTGTAGTTCTTTCTGTTCCTTTCTTCTCGGCTTGGTCACTTACTTGTGGCTTGATTCATTCTTTTATTGTTATGTTTGGGTTTCTCTCTCTCTCTCTCTCTCTTTTTTTTTTTTTTTGGATGTTTTATAGGTTTCTGGTTTGTGGTTACCATGAGGTTCATATACATCAACCTGTATATAAGCAGTCTATTTTCAGGTGGTAATTGCTTAAGTTTGAACGCATTCTAAAAACACTGCATTTTTATTCTTCCCCACATTTTATGTTTTGGAGATCACATTTTACATTTTTTTATTTTGTGTATCCCTCAACTACTTATTCTATTTGTAGCTAATTTTACTACTTTTGTGTTTTAATGTTTGTAATACCTTTCAATACCTTTATAAGCTATCATGGCTGATCCACTGCCTCTACTAAATATTTACTCTTACCACTGAGATGTTTTCTTCCATACATTTTCTTATTTCAACTTGTGGCCTTCCTTAAAGAAGACTCTTTAACATTTGTTGTGAGGCTTTTTTAGTGGTTTGATCTCCTTTAGTTCTTGCTCATCTGGGAAACTCTTTCTCTCTCCTTCAATCCTGAATGATAATCTTGCTGGGTAGAGTATTCTTGGTGGCAAGTTTTTTCCATTCAGCACTTTGAATAAATCATGCCATATCTTTCTGGCCTGAAAATTTTCTGCTGAATAATCAACTTATAGTCTTATGGAGGTTCCCTTGCATGTGATTTCTTCTTTTCTCTTGTTGACTTTAACATTCTCTCTTTAAATGTTGCCATTTTAGTTATAATATGTCTTAGTGTGGATGTCCATGGGTTCATCTTATTTGGCACTCTCTGTGTTTCCTGGACCTGGATGTCTGTTTCCTTCCCCAGGTTCAGTAAATTTTTAGCCATTAATTTTTAAAATAAGTTTACTATCTTTTTCTCTCTCTCTTCTCCTTCTGGACACGTATAATGTAAATGCTAGTATGCTAATGTTGTCCCAGAGGTGCCTTAAGCTATCCTCATTTTTAAAAATTCTTTTCTCTTTTTGTTGTGTGCTTGGGTGATTTCCACTATTTTGTCTTTCAGATTGCTAATCCATTCTTCTGTCTCATCTAATCTGCTATTGATTCCCTCTAGTGTAATTTTCAATTCAGCTATTGTACTCTTTAGCTCTTATTGGTTCTTTCCTATATTTTCTAACTCTTTGTTGGAGTTCTCACTGTGCTCCTCAGTTCTTCTCCTGAGTTTGGTAACCATTTCATGACTAGTCCTTTGAACAATTTATCGGATATATTACTTTTCTCCATTTATTCAGCGTTGTTTGTCCCCTGGGTTTTATCTTTTTCTAAACATATTTCCCCATCTCTTCATTTTGTTTGACTTTCTATAATTGTTTCTATATATTAGGTGGAAGGGCTACATCTCCTAGTCTTCAGAGAGTGACCCTCTGTTAGAGTGTCCCCTGTGTAGACTGCATGTGCCAGATGCCATTGGTAGGCAGGCTGGAGCTGGCCAGGTCACATTCTGGGAAATTCCTGAAGCACGCTGAGTCTGTGCTACCTTGGCATGCTAGCTGGCACTGGTGTGGGTGCAGGCTGGAAGAGTCTTGGGGTGCTGCACCTGGGCCATCTTGGCAGGGTGGCTGGTATATGATTGGGTGCAGCCCAGGTGTTTCCTGGGTTGAGCCATACTGTGCCACCTTTGGAGAATGCCTGGAACTGGATGGGGCATGGGCTGGGGTGTTAGAGGCACCTTGCACTGGAGCTACACCTGGCTGGAGCCAGAATGTGCATTGGCCAAGTGGTTCCCAGGGTTCCTTATGTTGAGGCAACCTCTGGGGAATGGCTGAATCAAAAGCAGGTGAGGGCTGGGTGGTTCTCAGAGTTTGTCTGGCTGAGGCCCACCTTGGGGGATGGCTGGAGCCAAAGTGGGCACTGACTTAGTGCATCTTAAGGCTTGCCTTGCTCAGGCTGCCCTTAGGGATTGGCTGAGACTAGTATGAACCAGGTGCCCATGACTCACTGGGGCAACATTACCAAGCTGGCTAGAACATCTATATCTTGCTCTCTCCAGTGCTATCCCATGGAGGAGAATGCAAAAAATAGTGCTTGCCAGTACCTCCTACCCTGGAGAGAGCTTCAGCAGCTCCCTGCCTGTTTTAAAGATGCTCTGGGGATAGTTAATTGGATTTTTTTCCCATGTAGTATAGGTGCTCTCTAAAACACTGTTTTTTGATGTTTCCCAGGGCAGGCAAGCACTGCAGCCCTTCTGTGATGTCTGTCCTTGCTGCCAGTTTCCACATCTAAGGTCAGGTTCCCCTCAATACTATGTCTCCATCTCACCTATCCTTCTCTATGTCTTTCCTCTGTTTGCTGTGCAGTAGCTATTCAATCAGACCTCAGTTCTTCAGGAGGAACTGCTCTATATGTAGGTGTTGATTCAGTGTGTCTTTGGGAGGAGATGGATTCAGGATATTTCTATATGGTCGTCTAGACCACTCCTGTAGTCATATCTTAAATTACCACAAATATAACCTTTTGAAGTAAGCCAGCAGAGGTCAGTAAGCTACTATAAAATTCATTAAATATTGGCAATAAAAACAGTAAAATCATCAAGAATTGTGTTAGATTTTTACAACCATTATAGTTTTTAATAAAGATTATATTTATTTTATAGATATTTTAAACATTAAATAGGTGTCCTAAATAGGGCTCCAAGTCAATAAAAATGGATAGTACACCAGATTTCTCGTCAATTCAAGTATCCTGAATGACACTAATGAATTGATAACATCAAAATCTTGGAACTTATTTTTAATTAATATATTTATTTAATCAATTTTTTAAACCACATAATTAGTGCATAAAAGCACTATTGTGAAAGGTCAGCAATGAAGACATATACAAACATTTAAATTCTTATCATTGGAAATTCTGTGTTCTTCCAAATGATTTCCTTTGTCTATATACAAATTTACATATATTTAAATTTATTTCCAAAGAGGAGCATAACACTTATTTTGTTTTAAACTGGAATTTTGTTATTTAGCCATGTGACATGGAGAGCATCCAACAATAATGCTTGTAATCTACCTATTCTCTGTAATTGCTGCATACCGTATAGTTTTCATAGATGATAAATATGTTCATTGATGGATAGCTATTTAAGTACTTGTGGAAACTTCCTGTACATAATGTGTGGATGCACAAGTATTTCTGAAGACAGTTTGCTAGATGTAGAGCCACGGGGTTAAATGGTATGTTTAAATATTATTTGAAAACTTATTCCACGTTATACTTCCTGAAAAATAATTTTCTCAGATTGTTATGTTTGATAAATCTTCTCTGGGAAAATAATTTATTGATAGAATTTATATTCCCTGAATCATTGGTACTTTTGCTGTTTTTACTTCTGTGAATTGCCTTTTCAATCCTCCATTTATTTTATTATATTTATTTTTTTCTGGTGAGGAAGATTAGCCCTGAGCTAACGTCTGTTGCAAATTCTCCTCTTTTTGCTGAGGAAGATTGGCCTTGGACTACCATGCTCAGTGTCCTCTACTTTGTATGTGGGACACCTGCCACAGCATGGCTTGATAAGTCGCATGTAGGTCCATGCTGGGATCCAAACCTGTGAACCCCAGGCCACCAAAGCGGAGTGTGTGACGTTAACCACTACGCCACCAGGTCTGCCCCAATTCCATTTATTTTCATATTGGACTATTTGTCTTTTTGTTTGTGATTTGTAACATTTCTCATTGTACAATGGATATCAATCCCTTTCCTGTTATATATTTGCAGGATAGATTTAAGGAAAAACTAGTTAAGGTTATATGCATGATTTAAAAATATTTTTGCTATTGTGTTTTATTTTTTATTAATTAATCTATTTTGGTACATTAATTTTTTATTAATTTGTTTTGTATTAATATTATTTATTATGGCAATTTATTTTTTTAAATATGTCAATTATCTAGAGTAGTAGTATGGGAAAATCTGTGACAAATTTATCCTATAATTGCCTCAGCATTAAAGTTTTAACTTGTTTTAAAATAAATTCATGCCATAGACTGGAGAGAGACTGTTGTGAGACTTGGATAATGGTCTCTTGACCAATAAAGACAGATATATTTTTCCCAGCCTGGACCATGTTGATCATATAGTGAATCCCTGATTTTTAGGGTTCAAGAAGGCCTTGAGATCCTTGTGCTTTGATTTACATATTTTCAAAAATTTACATAATTTTGTAGTGTTTGCATTATTATTGATTATGGTTAGTCATAGTGTGACTATGTTTAAAAGAAAATGGTGACTGAATTTTTTTGTGTGATGCCAAAGGATTTAAAATTTCCATGTTAGATTAATGGGAGAGATAAAACAACAGGCCCCTTAGGAAAGAGAGAATGAATAAGACATGCTGATCCAGTATGGTTATATAGGATAAGAATCATTATTTCAAACTATCTTCAACAAACACATTGAACTACTTGCCATAACTGTAAGTGGCCAAGTGATGCTGTGTGTTTTGACATAAGTGGACATATGTATGTACACACATATTTGGAGAGAATGAAAATTAAATAAGTCCCTTTAGAAAAAAGGTTATATGTTATCACAAGCTCCAACTGGGATCTTACATCCAGTATCAAAAGCTAAAATAAGAGTGAAAGCAACCAGGTGAATCTTTTAAAATGGTTGTGAGGTAAAAAGAATATTCTAGTGAAACCAAACTCTTTCTTAAATAGCTCAGTTTCATAATAGGAAGTGCATAGCAGTTATATTTCTAAATCCACATACATCCCACTGGGAAATGAGTTAAACTGGATAAAGTGAAACATCTTGCCATGTCTTTAGGTAAGGAGTGATGCTGAGGCTGGATGCACAATAAAAGCCAAGCAGCATTAGTGATCTCCCAAAAGGAAATGGAAGGCTAAATCATTTTACACAATTCTAACTACTGAATAGTTTCTTTAGCAAATGGTAAAACTACAAAATTCTGCAGCAATATGTAGTTAAAATATTCTGAGTATTTGCACAATAATACTTATACTGTGAATAAACTACTTAATATTCTTGTGTCCTTGTGCAATGTTTGAAACATAGTTAAGCTTAATTATTTTGGTATAACTTTTGAATTAGAATAATAATTTCAATATATACTCATATAGTCTTATTTTATTTTTTCTAAAGTTTTTTCTCTTTGGATGACATTTCTAACTCTTACACAGGGAGTAAATTCCTTGATAACAAATTTTGATCTGAGAAACTAAATTGTGAAAGGTTGTTTTGTCACAAGAGGAAGGGAGTCTTACATCATATCTTCTTCTTCCTGGAATAAACTGGAGGAGTCTTATCTATGAGGGCATTCCAGCTTCAGGCCTCAAATACAACTAGTCCCTTTTTTCCTTCCTTTATGTTTCAACAAACTTCCGTCAACACAACACACAACATTTTATGATGACAAATATAGCAGTGGCAACACAGGCCAACAGAAACCCAGTCACAACCAAAGAGTGGTACTGGAACCAGGTGAGGTCATGGGAGGCTGGCTGCAGGTGTTTGGCTCCTTTGTGGCGCATGACAAACTCGATCCAGAAGACTGCTCAATCTAGAGGCTTCATTGGCTGATCATGGGAAATCCTGGATAATTTCATAGCATTCTCTTAGTATCTAAAGGAGAAACATAAAGATAGTAACATTGAAAGGAAGTTAATTTACCTGTGCATATCATTCCCATAAAGGGCTTTTGAAAATTGTCATAAGTATGTTTTAAAATAAATGTCATAGAATTGCAGAAGTAATAGCATATTTTTATTTGGGTCTTCAATAATGGTTTCACTTTTAAATTGGAATTTTCTGAATGACAAATATTTTAAGCAGTGAAGATGGAAGTTAAGTTGGGATAGTTTAACCTTTTCTAGCAAAGGAGATGATATGAGCCACTGTAAGAGCTCTAAGTGAGATGGTGAAAATGCACTTTTAGAATGATCCTCATGAAGTATTTAGAGAGGAATTGTATCCTCACCAGTCCCTGTGCATTCACTCTTCTCTTCCACTTGCCATTTTTATTTTCCTTCCTGTAGCCAGAATCATTTTTGAAACAGACTTCAGATTATGACACTTCCCTGCTAAACATGTCCATCTGGCTTCTCATCCCATTTAGAATAAATTCTATGTCTATTCTTTGCCCTAAGGGCTCTACCTGTTCATATTCCTGGGAAACTCTCCTCCTATCTCTTGGTCCCATGAACACACTGTGGTAGGCACATTGGCCTTTTAGCTGATCCTGGAAGTTGCCAAATTGTTCTCACCTCATCGTCTTTGCACTGTCAGTCCCCTCTATCCCTGTCTTGGAGCACTCTTCCCTCAACACTCCAAGACTTGCTTCCACCTCCTTTTAGTAGAGAGAGCCACATCTCAGAGAGGCTTTTCCTGGCCATGCTATTGTAGTAGTCCCTGCATTCCTTTGATTTTTTTGGTATTTTTTCTTCTTGTAATTGTTTGGTTCCTAGAATTTCTAAATAGAAAACATTTTGTAAAATATTCGTTCAAGTATGAGATATATAAAAAAATGCACATACCCTCGGTGATCAGGTCAAAATTTCAAAATTAGCTAGAAAATCATTGTGAAATGCACCTACCCATGTCCCCACTATCTAGATATTGATAGGATTCCACAAGCTACATAGAAGCACCCATCTTCCTGGACCCTTTCATTACTCCCTTTCCTGAATTAGCTACTGTCTTGACTTTAAATACCATAGTTTAGTTTTTCTTGTTTACTAATTGGAATCATAGTATGTACTCGTTTGTTTTTGTCTTTTCTGTGGCAGTTTTTGGTAATTACTTTTCTGTATTGTATTTTATTTTATGATGTTATCATAGATTATCTCTTCATTTATTGATCGATGGACATTTGAATTGTCAATAACTTATTGGCCATTTCTACCACTGCTGTTATAAACACTCTTGCATATGTCTTTTGGTTTACATATTTATGCATTTCTGTAGCGTATGTACCTACAAGTGGGTTTGATGGGAGGAAATTGCACTTATGATTATGATTTATTTGTTGAGCCAATTATTTAGAAATGTATTGCTTAATTTTCAAAATTTAGAGGGTTTTTAGTTATCTTGTTTTTGATGATTTCTAACTTAATTCTAGTCTGGCCAGAGAATATATTCCATATGGTATGAAAATTTTCAATTACTGCATTTTGCTTTTTGCCACAGCACATATAGTCAATTTCCTTAATAATTCTATATGCTCTTGAAAAATGTGTTTTCCTCATTGACATATAAATAAAAGAGGTTACATCTTAAAAATGTGTTCCTCAAATCTTTTTTGTACCTATTCATTATTTTGTCATCTTTTTCTAGATTGAGAAAGTTGTTTTAAAATGTCCTATTATGACTACATATTTGTATATTTTGTTTTATCTTTTAATCTACTTTTACTTTGTTTTTTTGGAGGATTTGTTTATAGGTATTACCAGTTAATAATGTGCATTGTTTTGAATGATCAACCTATTTCTAATTGTGAAGTATTTATCTTTATTTTTAGTAGTGCTTCTGGTCTACTGTGCCTGGTATTAGTATAGGTACAACATCTTTCTATGGTTACTGTTGAAATAGATCTTTTTCTTACTTTGTACTTACATTCCTCTTCTACACTTTTATGTAAGCATATTTTGTAAGCTATATATATAGTTAGTTTTTGAAATCTAGTCTGACTATCTTTGTGTTTAAATGATTTAGTCTGTTTAGATTTACTGTAAATACAGACATCTTTGCTTTTAATCTATTACCTTATCCTGTATTTCCTTTTCTATTCATCAACCCTCTTTGTTTCTTTCTTGCCTCCTTTAAAAGTATTTTTTAGTTCAATTATGCTACTGTTTTCTTCTTGATAATACATTTTTAAAGTATTCTTAGGTGATATCCTCCTAATATAATAATAATGTTTTTAGTAGTAATAAATACTGAGTTGATTTTCACATACCTGGCACTACAAATTCCACATTTTCCTTTGGAATATGAAAATATTTAATTATTAAAGATTTATTTTATCAAAATTACAAAGTTTTCTGCTTGAAAGGACAGCAATCAGAGAGCGACAAATCAACCACAAAGAATGGGAGAGAATATTTGCAAGTCAAATACCTGATATAGTATTTGTGTTTATAGTACATAAAAAATTCTTACAATCCAATAATAAGATGAATAACCCAATTAAAAAATTGGCAAAGGATTGAAATAGATATTTCCTAAGTAAGATAGATGAATAACCAAGAAACATGAGAACAGATGCTCAATATCTTTGGCTACATGGCAAATACTAACCAAGGCCACAGGTAGAGACCACTTTACACCCACTAGGATGGCTATAAGAAAAAAAGACTGATGATAACAAGTGTTTGCACTGATGTGGAGACTTGAAACCCTCATACACTGCTGGTGGGAGTGTAAAATGGTGCAGCCTCTTTGGACATCAGTTTGGCAATTCATCATAGAGTTACCATATGCCCCAGTATCTGTTTATAAGAACTACCCAAAATAAATGAAAGCATATGCTCACACCAAAAAATGATAGCAATACTCATAATAGCCAAACCTGGAAACAACCAAAATGTCCATGAACTGATAAATAGATAAATAAAATGTGCTATAATCATATCATAGAATATCATTCAGCAATACAAAGCTACAGCAGGGAAGAAACTCAAACACATTATATTACATGAAAGAAGCCACTTGCAAAAGACCATATATTATATTATTCCATTTATGTGAAATGTCCAGAAGGTCATAATCTATAGAGACAGACAGTTGATTAACAGTTCCTTTGTCATGGAGGAAGGTAAACTGATGTCTAAGGTACATCATATTTCTTTTGCAGTGATGACTATGTCCTAAATTTATATTACATTGATGATTTTATAGGTTTATAAACATACTACATATATTTCAACTTTATACTTTAAACAGGTTAATTTTATGATAGTTAAATAATATTTAATTATAAAATATTAAATTAATGATAAAATCAATTCTGAGTAAAAGATATTTGTAGTTTTGGAAATTTTAGATACTGAATTGATATATTTCATGATATTCTTCTAGTTCATATTCTTTCCTTCTATGGTTCTATCATATTTTTAAAAATGTGTCCATTTTACAAATACCTCTAGAACTTTACCTATTTCAGTAGAAAATCATTACAGTAGTTAGTTACCCATTAAGTCAATGGGCTTAAAATGAACTTTAAAATAAATATGTGGTTAAAAATAAAAGTAACTTTAAGATTGGTTAAATATTGTTAA
Source organism: Tapirus indicus (assembly GCA_031878705.1). Classification (NCBI taxonomy): domain Eukaryota; kingdom Metazoa; phylum Chordata; class Mammalia; order Perissodactyla; family Tapiridae; genus Tapirus; species Tapirus indicus. Next base: position 53,199,098 of record CM062919.1, read on the forward strand.
TAATTTCAAAATTAGCCTCAAATTTGGGATGAAACTCATATTCACCATTAACAAGAGAACATATCTATAAATACTATCTATTGAAAAAAATTGTAATACTCACAGAGGATCACTAATGACTGCCTTCAATGCATTCAGCAAATCTGTACTAGACATTGTATTCAAGTCCACACAGTTGCTCCCTTGGTCTTCACGTGAACAATGTTATCAAATTGATCTGCAAACAAAGGAATGCCCACCATAGGGATCCCATGGTAGATCACCTTATAGATGCTATTGGTTCCACCATGAGTAATAAAGACTTTGGCTTTTGGATGACCTAGGATTGATTGAATTTCAGCAAATTATTAATTCTAAGTCTTAGGATAAACTGATGGTAAGGCAATATAAGACACTGCAAGAAGAAATGTATTTGGATAACAGATTAATATACACTTGAAACTGCAGTAAAATATCTTTCAGATCTCAAAGGAAGAAACACCTCAGTCAGCTGGAGAGGTAAGTGAAGGCTACAGAGAAGATTGGTGTGTTTCTTTTGACTTGAAAAATGAATACAAGTTACCAGGTGGACAAATAGTAAGAAATTATTCTGGATAAAATAAAGAGTATTGGGGCCGTCCTGGTGGTGCAACGGTTAGTTCAGGCATTCTGCTTTGGTGGTCCGGGGTTCTCCGATTTGGGTCCTGGGTGTGGACCTACTCACTGCTCATCAAGCCATGCTGAGGCAGCATCCCACACAGAGCAACTAGAAGGATGTACAACTATGACATACAACTATCTACTGGGGCCTTGGGGAGAAAAAAGAAAAAAAGAGGAAAATTGGCAATAGATGTTAGTGAAGGGCCAATCTTCCTCAAAAAAAAGCATAAAAAATAGAGTATGTGCAAAAAAATGTAGGAGGCATGGGAGAATATATTCTCTTAATGAAGTAGTAAAGTCATTGAGTCTAACAAATAGTGTGTCAAGGCAACAGGAAGCATGATGGTGTGGGCACAGGAATTAGTAGAAGGAAAGGTTACATTTTATCATGAAAGTCACTGTTACTTCACAAAAAAGATTGTGGATTTTTTTCCTACAGAAAATGGAGAGTCACTGGTAATAAAAGAAGAGATGTTATTTATTGGTGGCACATGGTATACCCCCACGGTGGGGGAAAGAATTGGTGTAAAGGGAGAATTAGGTAACAGAGTGACAACCCAGAGAATTATTGAAAAAGGCTATGTGACAGGTAATTACACATGAAATAAAGCTACTTTGATTCTGGCTATAAGGAGTGTGACTGTGTATAATAAAATGCCAACTGTTAAATCTTATCCTTTTCCCCATGAGTGGGAAATAAATATAACAAAATTAAGTTTTATTTTTGATGTTTTCAATAATAAATGTTCAATAAATTCTTTCCTGGTGAACTATTATCACTCTGGTTGGCTGTTCCTCTCATTTCAGTGTTTATTTTCCACAGCCTTACCAAGAAGTTCATTCTGGGGAATCTATTTATAGAGCGGAAGACTTGGCCCTAAGGCATTTGGTTTCTTGCCCTCAAATCTCCATGTAACCTATTAGAGTAAAGAAAATACCTTATTCCATGAGTCAAACTTCTAAGATAAAGTATGTTGCAACCTAAATAGATTGAGTCATCTAGTTAAACCCCTTACATATGACAGATGAGGAAATGAAGACAAGAGATGTTAGATAATAAGAACCAATAAAACACTGATATAATAGGAATACTCATATTACATGTACTTATTTTTATATTGAATCAGGTATGAATGCAATCATGTTCTTTCACACTTCGGGGCTAGACAATGGGATTATCAGTGACCAATTTAAGCACATAAAAATTTTTAGGTAGTCATTATAATTCTAGTGTAAAAAACAGTAGGAAATTACTAATGATCTGTGTATTTATTTTGTTTAGCTATATATTATACTAGCTCTCATTTACCAGGTTTAATATTAACCTGTTTATTTCTTTTTCTGTGATATAGGAAGTGGTGGAGCTACATCCTCTTGTTTCATAAGTTATTTTGTTACATTTACACCTTTTGATTTAAAAATCAATGTAATCAGCTATTTGTGAAAATTAAATATTTCTGATATTTAACAATTTGTTAATAATAAATAATTTCTGCTTAACAAGTATGCCTAACTTCTTTTAGATTACTAATTATTAGTCACTACTTCCAAGAAAAATTTCAAGGGGTCATTTTTTACGTGAATTCAGTATTATCACTATTGCTAGATTTGAAAATTCTTTAAATGTAGAAAAGAGCTCATTGGCACTTCATAAACAATAGTATAGCCACTGGAAAAGATTGAATATCACGATGATGCTAAATTTTATTCACCTGTTAACACTTTAAGTATGTACTCCCAACATTGACAGCATTGATTAATATTGTTTCTTACAACGAAGCCATTTCCAAGTGTAGTACCACAGTTAGGTACAGATTTTGGAATTCCCAAGCAATCTTCATAAGGTGGATTTTAATTTACAAGTAGTTAACATCTATTCGCTATGCAAGTGTTAAAGTTAATTGAGATTCTCAGCTAATTAGCATAGATGATAAGGAGAATGATACATCAGTTAGTAAAATTAAAAGGTAGTTCACAAATACCCAGAGACTCCAAGTATGTTCTATATATTAGAAATAATTTACTACCACATTTTATGGAAAAGGGGCATCCAAAAATTTTTTATGTTAGACTTGCTTCTGGTTGACTCCTTTTTATATTTCCTTCTCCTTCTTCAACCAGTAGGAGTTATTATTATTGGGATGGTCTAGAAGCAGAGTCTTTGCAGGACCCCATTTTACAAAGCACAGGGTCACCTTAAGGGCTGGACCCACCTCCACCCTTTGTCTTATATTTTTCTGCTTCAGACTTTAGCAGAACCCAGTTCAAAGGGCAATCTTTTCTCCTTCTTCTTTTTTCAGGCCAATTTTTTTTTCTCTAAACCATCATGGCTGGATAGCTACCTGGGACCAGCTTGGTGAGCCTTCATCATCCTTTTTCCAAAAAGCACACTGAAAAGCACATTGAATAGGCCTATTCCAAAGCTGAGAGGAAGTAAAAGAGGCCTGGATTACCCAGTGAGCAGAAACTTCAGGATGCCTTTCAGACTGTTATCAATTCCTGCTTAAGGTTACTGTTAAAATTTAACTGCTTTCTGAGAACATCTGTAGTGTGTACAGTGCCCTCAGTAATCCTGCAAGGAAGAGGATCAAATGATGGGGCAGAATTTGGTGATATCTGTACCTGACTGCAATATCTTATAATACCAATAGTGCACACTATACCTCTTAAATATATATACTTTGATCACAATATTAATGCCAAAGTTATTGTCAGAGACATCTTCTGTACCACTTTAGCATCTGCCATGTATATTTTGTTTTTTAAACTAATATCTGAAATAAATTGGATCTATCATAATACAGTTTAGTTTACCTTTCATGCGGAAAATTTCAGTAATCAGAATCTTTTCAAAATTTAACAGACACATTAAATAGTTGTCCACTGTTAAGGTACTTTATCTTACTCTTTGTGGAATCTGGACAAGGATTGATGCAATCACATTGGCCCTTTCTTCTGTCATGTTATTGACCATTGACCCCAGAGTAAACACCACAATTCCATTTTCTCCAGAGCTCTGAGCAAACTCTTTCTTTTCATATAGAGAAAGAATATGCTCGATCACAAAAGTGCAAAGCGTAGCAAACACTATTAAAAGGATTATTTCAAACAACTAAAGAGAGAAATTTTTGTACTATCAGGAATCACTATAGTAGTACTTTTTAAAAACAAGTGGTAAAATACACATAACATTAAATTTTCCATGTTGACCAATCTTCAATGTACAGTTCAGTAGTGTTCAGTATATTCACTTTGTTGAGTAAACAATCTACAGAAATTTTTCATCTTTGAGGACTGGGAGCCCCCTCCACCAGCCCTGGCAGCCATCACTCTACTTTCTGTTTCTATGAATTTGACTAGTCTAGATATCTCATATAACTGGAATCATACAGTATTTGTGTTTTCATGAGTGGCCCATTTCACTTAGCATAACATCCTTAATGTTCCGCCATGTTGTAGCATGTGTTAGAATTCCCTTCAGTTTTAAGGCTAATATTCCATTGTGTGTAAATACCACATTTTGTTTTTTGATTCATTCATCAGTGGACATTCGGTTTTCTTCCATATTTGGCTCTTGTGAATAGTGCTGCTGTGAACATGGGTTTGCAAATATGTCATCTGGATCCTAATATCAGTTTTTTTGATTTATACCCAGAAGTGGAATTGCTAGACCAAATGATAATTCATTTTTAATTTTGTGAAGAACCTCCATTTCTTTTACATTATTGGCTCTTTATAAAGGACTTAATACCTCATTTCCTTTGCCAGTATACAACTGGAATAAAACTGATTTCCTTGATTATTCATATTTGTGCAAATATGAGTGTGTGTGTTTGTGAGCATAAGCAAAAGTAATAGAGTCACTAGAGGAGGAAATGCTCTAAGACAGTATTATATCCATACTCTTTATTTATAATGTTGTTAATTACAGGCATACCTTCGAGATATTGCAGGCTCAATTTTAGACCACTGCAATAAAGTGAATATTGCAATAAAGGGAGTCACACAAACTTTTTGGTTTCCTAGAGCATGTAAAGGTTATGATTGCACTATATTGTAGCTGATTAAGTGTGCAATAGCATTATGTCTAGAAAATAAAGTACACACCTTAATTAAAAAGTACTTTATTGTTAAAAAGGCTAACCATGCTCTGAGCCTTCAGGAAGTTGCAATAGTTTTGCTAGTGGAGGATCTTGACTCAATGTTGAGTCCCTTGACTGATCAGGCTGATGGTTGATGAAGACAGGGTGGCTGTGGGAATTTCTTAAAATAACACAATAATGAGGTTTGCTTCATCAGTTGTGTCTTCCTTTCATTGTTTGATAGCATTTTAACCATAGTAAAACTTCTTTCAAAATTGGAGTCAATGCTTTGAAACCATACAGCTGCTTTATCAATTAAGCTTATGTAATATTCTAAATCCTTTGTTGTCATTTCAAGAATCTCCACAGTGCCTCCATCAGGAGTAGATTCCATCTCAAGAAACCAATTTCTTTGCTTATTCATAAGAAGCAATGCCTTATCCATTAAAGTTTTACCATGAGATTGCAGCAATTAGGCATATCTTCAGGCTCCACTGCTCACTCTAATTCCTTGCTGTCTCTACCAGATCTGCAGTTACATCCTCCACTGAAGTCTTGAACCCCTCAGAGCCACCCAGGAAGTTTGAAGTCATCTTCTTGAAAACTCAAGTTAATGTTGACATTTTGAGCTCTTCCCATGAATCACAAATGTTCTTAATGGCATCTAGAGTGGTAAATCCTTTCCAGAAGGTTTTCAATCTTACTTTGCCCAGATCCATTAGAGGAATCACTATCCATGGTAACTATAGCCTTATGAAATGTATTTCTTAAATAACAAGACTTGAAATTCTAAATAACTCCTTTATCCATGGGCTATAGAATGGATGTTGTGTTAACAGTCAAGAAAACAACATTAATCTTGTTGTACACTTCCATCACGGCTCCTGGGTGACAAGGTACATTGTCAGTGAGCAGTAATATTTTGAAAGGAATCTTTTTTTCTGAGCAGTAGGTTTCAACAGTGGGCTTAAAATTTTCAGTAAACCATGTTGTAAACAGATGTGCTGTTATCCAGGCTTTGTTATTCCATTTATAAGGTACAGGCAGCATAACTTTAGCATAATTCTTAAGGGCTCTAGGATTTTCAAAATGGTAAATGAACACTGGCTTCAATATAAAGTCACCAGCTGCATTAGCATCTAACAAGAAAGTCAGCCTGTCCTTTGAAGCTTTGAAGCCAGGCATTGACTTCTCCTCTGTAGTTGTGAAAGTCCTAGATGGCATCTGTTTCCAGTTTAAGGCAATTTCATCTATATTGAAAACCTGTTGTTTGATATAGCCACTTCATTAATTATATTAGCTAGATCTTCTGAATAACTTACTGCAGGATCTACATTAGGGCTCTCTGCTTCACCTTGCACTTTTATGTTATGGAGATGGCTTCTTTCCTTAAACTTTATGAATCAACCTCTGCTAGCTTCAAATTTTTCTTCTGCAGCTTCCTCACCTCTCTCAGCCTTCATAGAATTGAAGAGAGTCAGGGCCTGCTGTGGATTAGGTTTTGGCTTAAGGGATATTGCAGCTGGTTGGTTTTCTATCCAGACCACTAAAACTTTCCCATAACAGCAATAAGTCTGTTATGTTTCTTATCACTCCTGTGTTGACTGGAGTAGCATTTTTAATTTCCTTCAAGAAATTTTCCCTTGTATTTACAACTTGGTTAGCTTTTTGTCCAAGAGACCTAGGTTTCAACTCAGCTCACAACATGCCTTCCTCACTAAGCTTAATCATTTCTAGCTTTAAGTGAAATAAGTCAGACAGAGAAAGCCAAATACCATATGGTGTCACTCATATGTGTAACATAAACAAACAAACACACAGATACAGAGAACAGACTGGTGGTTACCAGAGGGGTAAGTGTTGGGGGAAAGCAAAAGAGGTAGAAGGGCACTTGTGTACAGTGATGGATGACAACTAGACCTTGATGGTGAACACAATGCAGTCTATATAAAAGTCATAATACAATGATGTACACTTGAAATTTCTGTAATGTTATAAACCCATGTTACCACAATTAAAAAAATGCAATATCTGCAATGCCCAAAGAAGCAATTAAAATAAAATGAGGTAGGCCTACACTAATATAGATTCTTGGAAGGAGGCTACACAGCAGGGTCTTAACTAATCTTTAATTCTTTACTCTTACAGATCTACTAAAACATTTGTGTTTGTTCCAGGCAGATTTTCTGTAGAATTATTTTTGTTTAGCCATTAGTATTTATTTCTCTATGAGCACTAAGGAAAAGTTTGTTATGATTGATATGACTTTATTTTTCTTTTTTGCTCACTTCTATAATAATGTATACGTCACTTTAACCTTTGTCAGAAGTTCCCAACCACTCTCTCTAAATCACTCTTTAAAGGCTGGAGGTTAGCAGTCACTGTCATTCATGAGTCTGGTAATACTGTTTGGAATTTCTATGAAATATCCCTAAGATCTTTATTTATAATCCATAAATATACTTGTCTAGTTACTTGTTTGAGTGACCATACTTCTGGCTTATTTATGTATGACACCTTTTGTGCTTAATTCATATTATAAAATTGATATCCCAGTAGAATGTGCTATGTGTCACTGGCTGTGAAGGACCCTCCTCATTACCTCACTGAGTACCCCAGGGAGCAGCTGCCCTGCTGTGGGAGGGGTACAGCTTTCTGCAGCAGAGATCTGCTCACCCTCTTGAGAAGCTCAGTTCAAACAATACAAAGTTCCTGGTGAAGTAATATTTGCCTGGAATTATTTTCAGAATTATTCTTACCTATATTCCCAGACCCTTGCCAATTAAAAAAAAATGTTGCTTTCTGTAGTATAATAATTCCTCATTGCTCAATGTACTCTTTCACCAAAAAGGAAAAACAAAAAATAAACAGATGTAGAGGAGCCAAAAGTTTCCTGGATATCTTGTGAAAACTGTATTTTCAATTTTTTTCAGTTTTTCTGTTTTAAAGTCATTTGTTTGTTCTAAATTCATTCATTTGTTCTTTTATCTCTGAAAAGTAATGACTTAATCCTTCCAATATAAACAGTATACTTTTTCATCCTAATCATTGTTGTAAAGCTTCTTTTCAAAGCTGCTTTTTACAGAATAAAGAAATGAGGGATAAATTTCCAAATTTTATCTTAAAGACTCTACCTCATCCAGAGAATTCTTCAAAAGTATAATTCTACCCTGAAGACATTAGTTTCATATGAAGGTCACTGTACTTCCCTATGACTGACATTGTTCATCCTGGTAATCTGTGGAAGTCCAGTAACCTGTAGCAACATTCATAGTTACCTGTCTTCAATGTTTTGTTTCATAGCTCTCTGCCAATAGCCTTCTTCCACCACGCTGTGGAGGATGTTTCCCTCTAGAACTGTAGTAATACAACCTCTCTTTGTAGATTAATCACTGAGTTGGACTGATTGTCTTCATTCTGTGACATCTTTACAAAACTAACACATTGAAATAATGTTTGTAAAAGTATGAAAAAGAAAAAAAAGGGATTAAGATTCACCTTTACTCTCCATCCAGGTATATGCTTGGTGTGAATTTTTATGGTTTTTTGCACATCTTGATTATTTTTCTATGTAGAGTTTCATATGAATATATTATGAAGTCAAAGTGTATATGCATTGTTTAGAATTTTGATGCAATTTTTCAAATGTCTTATTGCTTAAAGGGAAAGTACAGGAATTATCTGTGATCCTCATAGTTAATGGAAATCAAGTTGTTTGGAGAACAGTTTACGTTATATGACAAAGAATAAGAACAGGCTTCACAATCATTGACATGGATTCAAGTCTTTTTTCTGCAACTTAATGACAACAGCTGTCATTACTAATTATTATTATTATACTTCTATTCATCCTTCTCCTTGTCTGTCTTCTTCTCCTCTTCTTTTTTAACTCCTAATGACATTGCCACTTTCCCGTATTGTAAAGGGGAACATCTTTCAAAAACAGGTTTGGATTGACTAGAACTTTCATTTATCTTACTTCAGATTTTACCCTTGTGAAAGTTTTCATATGTGCCTAAACAATTTGCAATCAAAAGAGATATTGCATTAATCCTTGAGCAAGATCTCAGTATTGTGTTGCTGCCAATAAAATGGTAGACAAAATGATCTCAATAGATCATTTAATAGCTCATTAAAGGATGCTTGCTTTCCATTTATGTGTTAAAGGTACAATATCAACTTAAAACATACAGATTCTTTCTATCATAAGGACTATCATCCTACATACTAACATAATTTTTTTGTAATTTTAAACTGTGACTAGTTTTCAGATCTAAGTGGTAGAAATTATTTGGTCTTTATTTAATATGCAGAATTTATGGCCCTTAATATATAAACAGTGTACATTTTCTCTTTGATCATCTTGATAGGCAGCTATGATATCGAGAAGCATGTTCCCAGAGGGATCTTTACTGAGATTTTGTACAGGCTTGGTGTATGGCAGAGCACACTTGCTCTAATAAGCAAATTCCTTTTATGCTTTCGATGTCAAACTCTGTGTCTCAAATGAGGAATCATTTAAATGCTGTAGTGAAGGCAAATAAACATTGGGTTTGGCTGCCAATAGTGTTGGGGTACACATTCATATTGTTGAGGGCTTCCCTTAATGCTAGAATACTGATGAAGAGCTTCTACTCTCACAAAAAAATACAGCATTTCAATTTGCTCATCTGATTGCCAAATTACACATTTACTTTTAAGTACCGCACTGGATATCTGTTCTCTATGACTTTGCTAGAAAATACAATCTTGATCTATTGGAAAACAGTTTTTATTATATAGGAAATCATATCAAAATAAGCTGACACATAGTATTTATTAATATTATTCATAATAGTAACAAAAATAACAATGACAATACTTAATATTCGCTCTGTATCAGTGAGTTTGTGCCAGAGGCATTTTAAGCATTTTGTATGTATTAAGTATTTTTTCCACTGAATAGAAATATGAGGTTGATATTATAATTATATGAGTAGACATAGTCATATCTTCAATGTCTAGTTTTCCATCTTCTGTTGCCTGAACTCTTGTAACAACCTCCTAATGGGTCCCCCTTTCCACTCTTTCCCCTCAATAGTGCAGTACAGTGGCTACATTTGAGTCCTTTTAAAAAAAAAGAAATCCAACCATATCTCTCCTTTTTCTGCTTTCATTGGCTTCCTAATACTTTTACTAGATGCTTCAACATCTTTATAAGTATTTGTTTCTAACTTCTCCAGCATCATCCATTTCTTTACTCAGCCTCTTCCCACCAGACTATACCTAGAATTGTTGAGAACTCTCATTATTACTCTACCTGCTTTACTTTTTGCATCTTCCTCTCTCCTGAGCCCTCCCTCCTGTTACTGCACATCCTTCAGGTCTCACTTAATGATCAGTGACTCTGAGATCCTGTGGAATGTTCTCTAGCATTGTAGTCTTTCCTTATTATAATACTTTTGGTGCAATTTTTATTACTTGTTTATATCTTTCCAAGTTGAATGTTAGGTGTGTATGGGTGGAAATTGTTTCTATACTGTTTCTCTGCATATCCAGTACTATCCTTGGACTACACTAAGAAATATTCTTTGAATGTATGACTGATACTTTCTTATATGTTGAATAATGAGGCCTTAATTTAACTGATTTTGTTCTCAAAGTCTTCCAGGAGTAATAATTTATTCTGTAATGATAATGAAATTCAGGTAATTGCAATGGTATTGAAATATTTAATATTTAATATTTGGCACATCACTTTACTCAGCTTCCAATTTCACTCTCACTGTGATCAAATATTCTAAATAAAGAACACAGATATCTTTCTATTGAAAACATCAAGTAAACTAAGCAAAATAAACAGGAGTAGGTCACCTTAGGCAGGGGTCTGGCAGGTTTGCAGTGGAGTCCTCCAACAAATTCAGAATGTGGTAAGAGTGGGTGAGGAAATTCAAAATCCCAGTAGGTTTGAATGAGCCAGATTTCAGCTTTCCCCATTAACTCAGGTAATGTAGTGGGTCTTCCTGAAGGGAAAAGAGCAAGAAAATGTAGAGGAAATGAGAATATTGTAATGTGAATATACCAGGTACTTTTCTGAAAAGATCTTGGAATGACATTGCCAAAGATGTTTAAAAGTGTCTGTAGTGTGAAAATAAAAATATTTATACATATATTGTGGATATATATAAATATATACATATAAATACATGTTTTATGTAAACATTCTTCCTATATATAGACAAAATTGTAGCAGACTTTTATCTCTAATGTTGCATCAGGATATTCAGAATCATAAACAACAATTAAACCCAACCCACCAAAGAGTTAAACATGCATTTGCTTACTCTTTAAAGCCTCAAGAGTAACAAATGCAAATGTAGACAATGATTTCAGCTCTTCAATCAGTTAATCCAACCATACTTGTGGAAACACCTTTCCCTAGAGTACTCAGTCTAGATTCCAAAGTTTAGCAAGATGTTCAGTTGACCCTAGATTTTCCAAGTAAACTGTGAGGTTTCTGAGAGTATAGCTGCTCCAGCATTTGGTTCATGTTAGGAGATTAATATTTGTGTATTAAATAAATGTATTTTCAAAAAACAGCTGGAAAATTGTCATAAAGTATGGAAATACATGTGCTCATCCTTAATTTTGGCTCATTTTTTCTTCAATGGAGAGATGCAGTTTTCAAAAATATAGACTAACAGTGTGTGTCTCTACCCTTCAGTATGATTTTAGGCCTTTAAAACAGATGATTTGTAAGTGCTTCCTGAAGCAATGTGTAATCATTAAGAACCCAAATTATAGATTCCTGTGTTTGAGATAGAGCCTCTATATCTCTCAATTGTGTAGGAATCCTTCAGGTAATATGGCAAAATAGTTTAATTTTTAAATGAATCTAAAGTACACAAGGAGAAATAATTGCCTCATTGCTCCGTAGACAGCTGTGCTAGATGTCTGTAATTCCTCAATCTACATGTCTGTTTAGATCAAAGTATATAAATAAATTTCTAATGCTTTGTATTAAAAATGAAAAAAAGTATAGTGTAATTGACAATTTTGATGAATAAGCAGAACACAGAGGATATTTTAAGGCAGAGAAACTACTCTGTATGATACTATAATGGTGGATAAATGACATTATAAATTTGTCCAAACAGAGAAGGTAGTACACCAAAAGTGAATCCTAATGTGAGCTATGGACTTGGGATAGTAATGATATGTCAGTGTAATTTCCTCATTTGTAACAAATATACCTCTCTGGTGGTGGATGTTGAGAATAAAGAGGCAATGCATGTGAGGGAGAAGAGCATATATGGTAAATCTCTACTCAGTATTCCTGTGGACCTAAAACCCCTCTATGAAATAAAGCCTATTACAAACAAACAAATAAACAAGAATTGATATATATTTGTTCAAAGAATTCTTCATTGTTTCAATTTGTGGTTTTTGAGGTCCTGGAGTCTCCTGTACTAGTAATGGACCACAAGGTTTTAACCGACCCAATAATTTAAGCATTTCTGTAATATTTGTGAGATTTAGATATCGCTTTATATTTTCATTTCATCATTTCACTTATAAAAGACAATTACAAACCCACCTTCCAAGGCACTAGGTAAATTAAGACTCCAAGCTACTAACAACATGACTTACCTAGTATTCCTGTGTAAAACTGACCCCACTTCTTCTCGTTAAATGTTTGGAACTAAAAGTCAAAATAAAGCACATCTATCATATTTTTTACCCTCTCTAGGAATGTCATTTGATCACTTAATTCTGACATAACCACAGGTATATAGGACAGAGGGAACGGAAGTCCTCCACTATACTTTTCAGTTTTACAGCTTGGAATGAAGTTGAAAAGTGTACACTAAAGCCATTTTCAGTAGCTCAGCCAGGAGATCATCACATGGTCCAAAGGCTTCTTCAAGAATGAGATCAAACCTTGATTCTTGTAGTTTTGTTTTAAGTTTCTTGTTCAAAACTACATATTTGCAGAGCTTTTCAATACAGTCGGAATATGCCCAAAGGATTTCTTGCATTAGTAAAAAATATGTCCAAAATGTATCTTTTGCAGATCATATGTCAATTTCTTGATCAGTCACATTACCAAAACCTCAAATTCATCTTTAGTTAAAGAGGTAGGACAAATCTCAAATTTAATAGCAGATGGTTTCTTGGGATCAAGAAGAATGGAAGCTGAAGATGTCAGAACACTCACTTCATGACCTCTCTGGACAAGTTCATCCAGGATTGCCTTCATATTGATCCAATAGCTATATTCTGTGGGCCACACCAGCACCTTTCCACCATTCCCAGGGCTAAAGTAACAACTCAGCTGTAGAAGCAGAAGAACTTAAATCCATTTCACAGACATCCTTGTGGAATGCAATGCTTCTTTGCAAATTGCAGTTCCCTTTTGCCATTGCCCATGTTCATATCCAAGGGGAAATCAATCAGAATGTTGAAATACAACTTATATACCTCAAAGCAAATGTATTATATGAACAGTAAGAGTATTTTTATGGCAAGAGGAAAAAGTACAAAGTAGGTGACCTCTAGCTTATACAAATGTGTTTACTGTCTTTTTTTATTCAGCTAGTAGTCAATGATCTTGCATGTGCAAGTTACCTGGTATGTAATATATTTTAGAAGAGTATCAAGAACAGTGGCTATTGAGAAGCAACTGTGTCTGCAGTCCTCTTAATTAAAGAAGTAGAGATAAAGCTATGATATAGTGAATTAGAATTTCTTGGATATGATGATTAAAGAAAATTTAAAATAAAAACTTTTTTGATATGTATTTCACATACCATACAATTGCAAAATTTAAAGTGTACAATTCAATGTTTCATGCAACCACCATGTTGATTAATTTAGGAGCATTTTCATCCCAGAAAGAACTCTTTCCCCTTTAGATGGAACTCCCTAATACTTTCTCAAACCCTAGCCAACTATTTATCTCATTTCTGTGTCTATAGATTTGCCTATTCTGAGCATCTCCTGTAAATGGAATCATGAAATATAAGGTCTTTTGTGAGTGACCTCTTTCACTTAGCATTTGTTTTAAAGGTTTATTCATGTTGTAGCATGTATCAGGGTTCATTACTTTTTATTACCAAGTGATATTCCATAGTATGGATATACCACTTTTGTTTATTCATGCATCAGTTGACTGGCATTTGTCATTTTTCAATTTTTGGCTATTATGAACAATGTTGTTTATTGACATTCATGTAAAAGGATCCTGTGGACATGTTTTCCTTTCTCTTTCATATATACCTAGATGTGGAGTTTTTGGGTTATATGGTAAGTCTAGGTTTGACCCATAAGGATATGGCATACAGTTTTCCAAAATGGACACACCAGTTCATATTGCCACCAGCAATGTATGATTGTTCCAATTTCTCCATCTCCTTGCCACTTGTTATTATTTGTCTCTTTGGCTATAGCCATGCCCATGGGAGTGAAGTCACATCTCATTTTTCCAAACTTCAAAACCAGAAACCAGTTTGAAAGGTAAAGTATCTATTTGGAATCAAAGAATTGCAATCTGAGGAGCACAGATTCAGGTAGAAACCCAAATAATATCCCAATTACTGGGAGAAAGCAAGAGGCTTTTATGAGAAAATGAAGGGAATAATGGCATGGGTTGAAGGTGGAAAGAAAAAAATTATTGGAGTCAACAAGCTAAGCTACTCTTGGTATACATAGATTGGCAATTGGTTCTATCTTCAGAAAGTCCACAATTATCAGTCTTTTTGATCAGGATGTCCATTTTCCTGCTGACTTCTCAAATAATTGCTTCTAAAACAATTGCTATTTTGGCCCAGTCCAAAGATTTAGGCTAGTCCAAGTTTTATGAAACAAGAACATCAAGGCAGTTCCCCTGAAATGGCTGCACCAGCTTGGCTCCACTTATGTCAATTTTCATATTTTCTTCTTTTGAATAATATTTTTCTCGAAAAAAATCACTTACCAACCTTTTGAAATAGTTGCTGTTTGACTTTTGGAAAGCATCTTTGGTCTCCCCTCACTGAGAAGGCTCATTTCTGGTATGTCATGTCATATGTAGTAGGGACTGCGGTTTCCCTAGGAGCCTTTAGGCCACAGTTGAGCAACAAGAGCATCAGAGTAGAGGAAGGCTTGTCATCAAGTCCCATGAAATAAACAAAAGTAAGTAAAATTTTTTAATTGGCTAAATAGGTGTTAGAATTTAGTTTAAAATGTTGGGCTACCATGATTTTTGTGGAGTATATTTTAGCATTGTGAAAAACAATAGAAGCAGAGTCTCTAATAATAACCATTCCTAGAATCACAAGTAAGACACTAATACTGATTGTAGAATAGTTCTAAACCATGAGTGTATACCTGAGGGTACTCAATTAAACAGGTTAAAAAAGTTTTGAGTCTTCTGTTTCTTAAAATAAGTGCCTAAAGTAAACTGCACGCTGAAGAGACACATTTTTGGTGACAAAAGTTTGCTTTCCCACAATCCTGCCTTTAAAACTTCCCCATAGTGGCTGGCCCAGTGGTATAGTGGTTAAGTTCATGTACTCTGGAGTTCATGAGTTGGAATTCCAGGCTTGGATCTACACACCTCTCATCAAGCCATGCTGTGGTGGCATCCCTTACACAAAGTAGAGGAAGATTGGCTCAGATGCTAGCTTAGGGCCTATCTTCCTCACTGAAAAAAAAACAAAAAACAAACAAAAAAAACCTTCCCCATAAGTTTCACAGTCCAGAATTTGAGTTGGCACATTGTTCCATCTCACTGAGCCAATCTCTTAGACCTGACAATATGTCAGTTCAGTTGAATATATTTCAGGTGGTGATGCAGATGAGTTCCCTAGGTTAGGTCTATATTGAAAAAGCAAGTAATCAGGTATCTAATAAAAAGCATTTCTATGGAAATTAAAGAAAAACAAAAGTCAATGGTTGGAACGATATAAAAACCAGTTTCTGAGCCCAGGGAACAGCCAGTCAGAAGATTACTAGGTTTCAGAATTGAAGCATCTTTTGTAGCTTGAAATGTCTCTGATGATGTCATAGGTGTTCTGGTAAACTTTCTGAGTGGCTCATACAGCAGCAGGCAGGGAGACTGTCTAACATGGGCTTTTGTCATGATTTCTCTTGAGTTTACATCAAGTCATCTAACTCTGGGATGCAGGCTCCAAGGTAAAGGGCAGCTTGTGTTCTTAATGATTCTAAGTCAAAAGTCAGAGAAAAACTGGAAACATCAGTTTTAAGAGTTGTAGCCAAATATTTTATGAAACTGAAGGAATTCAGGATCGAGCTCAGCCTGGTAAGGCTGCTGGAACCTTGTAAGCAAGGTACCAGGCTGATTCCCCTCACCCCCAAGGGGATTTATTGGCTCCATAAAGCCAGTCTAGTTTATTAAAGCTGTCTGGTCTTATTTATGTCTATGCATGTTTCTCTCAATTACAGCATTCCAGTTAATGCCTTGGTGATATAACCAACGTTTCCAGTTGTGTCCTATTCTGAAGAGAAGAGGCTCTTACTGAACTTTTGTAAATAAATACATCATGAAAATAAGGATACTCACTGATAGTTTCTGAATTCTGAGGGATCAGGTAAGAAAAACAGTCAATGTTTCATCTTTGTTCACTAAGGTATATTTTACCAAATTGTTGATAGCTTAAGAGAAAAAATTTCTTTGAATCTGGAAAAATGGTAAAGAATCAGTAATATTTTAAACACAGAGATATACAAATTACAATCATCATCATCAGTTCATTCTTTCCCCTGTTATTAATTCTTGTTCTGCTTGAATCCAGTTTTTCCATTATTTCTCTTTGCCTTTCCTGATGACTCAGAGTGATAGGGATGGTGATAATTCCAAGAAGTTTGCAAGATTTTTGTTAAGACTCATATGATTTGCCCAGTGAAGTGGATACCTTGCTCACTGGAGATTGTGGAAGGTATACCCCATGTGGAAAACACACTCTCTAACAGTTTCTTTGCCATTGTGAGGGCATCAACCTTGTGGCAAAGGAAGGTTTCATCCCATACAGAAAATATACAAAAAATAACAATAACATATTGATAACCCATACCAGGTAGCGATTGATGAAGTCCAGTTGTAGGTGCTCAAAGGATCCAGAGGGAGGAGATCTGAAGCCTCTGGGAATAAAAATAGCTTTTTCTATGGTTGATAAAAGAATTAAAAGCCCAGATTTTTGCTCTTTGTTCCCTTGGGTTTTGCCAGGGAGCATGAAAGAACTAAGTGGCCATCTTGGGTTTCCCATAGACCAACTTTTTTTTAAAATTAATAGCCACTGTTTGCTCATCTTAATTTCTCTGATTCAAGAGCAGACTGTTGGTGTGTTACATGGACATCAGGATGGCAAATGTCTGGCAATGAAACCTATTCCTTGCAGAGTCAGAATGGATTTCCTCCACATGTGCCACAATCTTTATAGATTCTCTAGTTGCTGCCTTACTGTAAAATCAGCTAGGGCATTTTCCTGATACTCAGATTCAGTCCTTTTAGTGTGAGCCTCAATTTTGATGACAATGTTTTATACTGGGACACATCAGATTTCTAGGAATTTCACATAATTTCTAGAAACTTATATACATAGGAAAATGCAACATAAAGAAGGCTTAGTAGTACTTGACAATGCTTCCTGTGTAATTTAAAATACCAAAGATGCTCAATTAGTCAAATAAATCTTTTGGAATGTTCTACATCCTCTGGAAAAATCCCAGTTTCTTCCAGGTCAAAAAGACTTTATTTAGGATCTGATTTCCAGAAGTTTCTCAAATATATGACATTAAAACACTTGCTTAAATAGGACTACAGATTATTATGAAACTTAATTATCTGTTAGCAAAACAGTGTTTTTAATATTAAGATCCAGTTCTTCCTAAGTAATCAAAGACCTAATAAAGCACAGAGAATTATTTTGGTAAAACATTAAATCTGTCTTCCTTTTAAATCTCTTATTAGCAGCAGACCAAAAACCCTTTGCCATTTTATCAAATGAAATGAAATTAAAATTTATTTTACATCGGGACACTTATTGATATAAAAGCCTATTTACAAAACACTTACAACAACAATCCAACTTTAACCAACTTGACACAACTTGACTAAAATTCTCTTTTTCTGTCTTATCAACTTCCCATATGCTTTTAGTTCATCATTCATTTTTTTCCTAGCGATTCTGAAATAAAATTAGTCTCATTTCCCTTAACAAAAATGCATCTTCCTATTAGAATATTTAACCTTTAAAAACCTTAATTTCTAGTGAGAAACAAATAATTAAACAATTATGAAGGGTTTTTTTAATTAGCATTTTGCAGATTGGTAGATTTATAAACATGTTTTATTGTTCCTAGAAATATGTACTTTTTCATAGAAAATTTCTCAGCATGGCCCAAAACATGTTTCCTAATAAATCCAAATATCTTTCATTCCTCTGCACTAGGAAACCAAAAATAGGTGAACCTATATTTAGTAATTAATGTTTCACTATTTTATCTTATTTGGAAATGATCTAGATATTCAAGGAATTTCCACCATTTAATTTAACTTGCAAAACTCTAAAGTTTCTAGTTACCAAAGACATTTGGGAAACTATTTTTTTTTTAATTACAGGTACCATAAAATTATTTCTAAAAGTTCACCTACAAATTTTTATCTTACTTACAACTTCTAAATCAAATGCTCCCAACAATTACATCTAGATTACAAAAATGTCATGAGACATTAGACAAAATAAATCACCATTCTAAGTTATTTTCTTTTCTGAAAAATTTTATAACAGAGATAACATGAATTTGACTAGTAAACACAGATAGAATAAAAGGTGTCTATCTGCAGTGTATTCAATGTTGATAATTTTAAAGACATGTCTATTTTAATTAAATCAATGAACTAAACAGGCTTTTGTTTACTAAAGATTAATCCTTGATCTTGTAAACTTGAGAAACATTTGAGTTAGTTTCTACTTTCCTGAGAGTGTTAGAATACTCAGTCCTTACAAGTGCCTGACCTTCAAACCAACTAAATAGTGCTGTTTTATAAATCAATTTCAGCAATATCATCAGGAGGTAGAAAAGTATCATAGGTTTACAACACTTATCTATATAGACATACATACATAGAGACCCACAGCTGTAGTTATTTAAAATTAGTCATGAATTAGATACAGTAACACAAAATTCATTGCTATTACAGAAGTAGTTGGATCCAAACTTTGTTTTGGCAGTTGGAATAGAGTAAGTTTATCTGCTCAGATGACAAAAGCTTTTTCACTAAATTTGTGGAAATGACTTTTAAGATTTGTATTTGCCCTTGACAAGTAATCTTATGAAGACTGTGGTAAGGGAGCCTTTGTGGCATTCTGAATTTTAGAAAAGAATCTTCTTTTTTTTATTCCCCTTCAATATTAGGAATTAGGGTGGTCTACATAAGAGTTACCAGGAGATCTGGTAAAATTTTTATGCCTCAAAGGCACAGGGAAAGAATGCAAAGCCCTCTAAGAAGGACTTTGGTTTCTTAAGGCCTGAATAATTATAAGCCTTTTGAGATAAATTGCAGGAGGTTCTGGAATTAATGAAGAAGAATGGGTGGAATTTGAATTACCACTAGGGATGCATTTCTGGTTTGCAAAGATTTGTAAGATGTAAATTAAATGACAATGTAGGTTGATTCACCCATCCAACTACATTATCTTTG
The DNA here is from genome assembly GCA_031878705.1 of Tapirus indicus. Taxonomy (NCBI): domain Eukaryota; kingdom Metazoa; phylum Chordata; class Mammalia; order Perissodactyla; family Tapiridae; genus Tapirus; species Tapirus indicus. Next base: position 53,218,502 of record CM062919.1, read on the forward strand.
ATTTGCTTCTTTTCCTCTGGGTACATAGTTCTATTTTAATGTAGGGGAGAAGGCCTAAAAATTTTTTCTATCAGGCTCTGAATGTCAAGTTCCAACCTGGCCAAATTCATAGTTATTAAATTCTTTCCTGTATCTTGTCATGTTTTATCCAGGACAAACAGTAAATATTTCTGGAAATATTAACCAAGCCCATTAATTATTTTACTTTAGTTCCACCTTGACAGTTTAAGAGAATAATGTAGTAGTTTATCAAAAAATTTCTTAGAGTCTCCTCAACTCTGGGAGGGATTCATATGAGGACACTTCTTCAAAGGTAGATAGGGGGGTGTCTATAATATCATTAACTTGGCAAACTTTTGTTTATAGTTGTAGTCTTTTCTTTTAGGTGCCTCATTTTTAATTTTCATTAGCTTTTTTGCAACAAAACTTTCATTGAAGCTCTTTTGGAATTTCAAAGCCTTTGTTTTTAAAGACGTTTCTTAAATTGTTTCCAGTATATTGGGTCCTTGCTGTCCCCCAGGATAGAAATCTAGAGAGACAACAAAGGGGAGAAAAAAGTAAAGGTTTACTAGATTGTGCACAGGAGATGCACAAGGGAGCCAGTGCAGAAAGGAAAGAGGCAAGTGACTGGCTCATTAGGGAATGGGATTGTGGGGCTTTTATTAGGCAAAGGTTGGGGAGGAGTGCCTTGTCATGGCATGTAGAGCTGGTGTTTTTCTTGCTTTTGTGCTGTTGTTCAACATGCCACCATCTGCATTGCATGTATCACTAGCATGCTAGCTCTCTACCCCTGGGTGTGATTTTTAGTATGTTAATGGTGCTAGGGCCACCTTCAGACAACTCCTGGGTGCTAGGGCACATGTGTAAGCCTGGAAAAGTCCCAAAACTGCAGAATGTGGATCTGGGTGGTCTCTATCTGATTCTTCCTGCATGTGGATTGGTTAGGGGCTTTATCTTGTAGGCCAGGGGACTTGCAGATGGCCCTGTCTCATTAGGCTGAGTCCTGTCTCAAAATGATCTATTCTAATTTGAATGTTCCTCATAATGGTCATTATAATTCTAGACTGTAACACCCCTGAGCCTGCCAATAGTTTGGTAGGATCTTAGCTACAAATGGATTTCATTCTCCATTTCTGCCCAGCCATATCTAGCTGCAAATGGAGTGCAACCATGTTTCTGTCTCACCATATTTGGGGCTCCCAACCTGATGTTTACAAAGCCAAGCTCTCAGAACATGAAACAAGCTTAGTAAGATTTTTCTGTCTTTGAATATCTTTCTAGCTTCTGGGAGCATAGTTCTTAAGCAGTTGTGCTGGAAGGTGGTGTGCTTAACTCTTTAGAAATTCAAGACATCATTCAATTTCTCTGGTCTTAAATCTGTGCTTCTCAAGTCTAATGTGCAAAAAGACAACTTTGGGGAGTTCAAAACAGCCCCAAAATGGCCACTATAATTTTAAATCATCCTTGGTAATTTTGTTCCACTGAGGTAGAAATTTACAAGAGAAGGACCTTAATTTTTGTGCATAAAACCAGTTGGAGTTCCCAAAGGAGGAATTTCTCAGGGATTTTTCAAAATTAAAGGTCCCATCTTAAAGAAAATTGTGCAACAAAGATAATAATAGAGGAACCGCTACCAAAGAGAGCCATTTTAATTTAAATAGGAAAACCCTTCCAGATAGCAGTATTATGAGCAATGGTGAGCTGGCCCAAATAGGGAAACACTTCCCAATGGCAAAAGCCATGAACTAGCTTTGAGATAAATATCTTCCGCTGTGCAATTGCCCACAAATCTTGAAGCAAGGTAGTGACTTCAACCAAAAGGAGGGAGGTTGAATCCTAAGATGACTCATGGCTGGAGGAGATGGTGGTCCGTGTAAGTGGTGAGCACAAGAGACTCATGTAAGTACTGTTCCCAGTTCCAGGCTATGCTGGTCCACAAAGATGAGATTGCTTCAGGTCCTGCTTCAGACATCATATATCAACCTTCAAAAACAGAAACCAGTTTAAAAGACAAAGTGCTATTTGAGATAAAAGAATTGCAATTTGTGGTGTATAGATTCTGGTAGAAACCCAAACAGCATTGCAATTACCAAATGGAAGCAAAGGGCTTTTATGAGAAAAGGAAGGGTATAATTACCAGTTGAAAGAGGAAGGAAAAAGAATTGTCTTAGTTCTAACAAACTAAGTTACTCTTGGCTATACATTCATTGATTATTGATTCTATCTTCATAAAGTCCACAATCATCTGTCTTTGTGATTAGAATGATCTTTTTCCTGCTGGCTTCTCAAACAATTGCTTGTAAAACAATTGCTATATTGGCACAGTCCAAGGTTTAAGGAACAAGATGAGTATGGCAGTTCCCCTGGAATGGCTGCTCCAGCTGTATTTTAAAATGGCTCCACTTATGTCAATTTTCCCATTGTGGTTTTGAGTACATTTCCCAGGCACCTAATAAAATTAAACACCTTTACAAATGCTTGTTGACCACTTATATACCTTCCTGGGAGAAAAGTCCATTCAGAACCTTTGTTGTTTTTAAAACCTGGGTTTATTGTCTTATTATTGAATTGTAAGATATTTTTTTCATATAGCCTGTCTATAAATCCCCTATGAGACATACAACTTGCAAATATATTCTCCAATTGTGTGGGTTGTCTTTTCACTTTCTTGACAGTATCATTTATAGAATGAAAGTTATAAATTTAAATGAAGTCCAATTTCTCTCTCTCTTTTTTTTTTTTTTTGTGAGGAAGACCAGCCCCGAGCTAACATCCATTGCCAATCCTCCTCTTTTTGCTGAGAAAGACTGACCCTGGGCTAACATCTGTGCCCATCTTCCTCTACTTTATATGGGACGCCGCCACAGCATGGCTGACGAGCAGTGCGTCGGCAGGTGCCCGGGATCCGAACTGGCGAACCCCGGGCTGCCAAGCACGAACTAAATGGCTGCGCCACTAGGCGGCCCCCCCAATTTCTCTATTTTTAATTTGCTTGTGCTCTTGGTGTCATATCTAAGGAACCACTGCCAAATTCAAGGTCTCAAAGTTTTACCCATATACATTTTTCCTTAAGAGTCTTATAGTTCCTGCCTTACATTTAGGTTTTTGATATATTTTGCATAATTATTGCGTATGATTTGAGGTGGTCCAACTTCATTATTTTGCATGCGGATACTCACTTTTTCCAGAAGCACTTATTTTAAAAAGTGTTCATCTGTTGTCCAAAATCAACTGATCATCTATGTTTGAGATTATTGATGGATTTCAAAATCTACTCTATTGATTTACATACTTATCTGTATGCTTGTATCACAGTCTCTTGATTACTCTAGTTTGTAGTTTCTTTTGAAATCAGTGTAATTGTTCCAAATTTGTTCTTTTCTTTTTCAAAAAAATTTAAGTCCCTTAAATATATGTGTGAGAATTAGGATTAGTTTGTCAATTCATGCAAGGAAGTAAGCTGGAATCTTGATAGAGATTCTATTGATTTGTAGTGAATTGACATTACAACAATATTAAGTGTTTCAATCTATGAATATTAGGTGTGGTTCCTCTTATTTAGAAATTGCTAAGCATTTTTCCAGAATCATCTATACTTTCCGCAGTTTGTTTTGCATTTTTCTTGTCAAATTTATTATTAAGTATTTTATACTTTTGAAGGTATTTTAGTAGAAGTGTTTTCTGAACTTCATTTTGGATTATTCATTGCAATTGTGTATTGTATATTTTCTAGTGTATTCCCAAAGATTTTTCTCCATATAAGACCGTGTCATCTGCCAATAGAATTTTAGGCCTTCCTTTCCAATGAGGATTTCTCTATTTTATCTTCTTCCCTAATTGGTTTGGCTTGAACCTCCAATAAAATGTTGAAGTGACGAGAGTGGACCTCCTCATCTCGGTCCTTATCTTAGAAAGAAAGCATCTAGTCTTTCACCATTAAGTGTGATGTTGCTGTGGATTTTCTGTAGACTCCTTTTAACTCTTTGAGGAAGTTTCCCTCTATGCCTAGTTTACTGAGTATTTTTATCATGAAAGGTATGGATTTTGTCAAATGATTTTTCTGTGTTTATTGAGATTGAAAGCAAGGATGAAAAAGTTAAAGTTTCCTGGATTAGGATGAAACTGTGCCTGTATTTGCCAGGTTAATGTGGGAAACAAAGCAACCAAAGTTTCTGAGCTTGCCTTGCAGAATAGCAGGAGGACTGCTAAGAGAGTAGCTTGCTGACAGCCCTCTGCCTGACTCAGCAACATGCAGGAGCTTTGAGAAACTAAAATGACCAGTTGCAAGCTTCGCACATCATAGACTAAAGATCCACCACATGCAACACATAGAACCCTCCCAAATTTGCACATGCAGCCTACAAAAAATATGAAAGATAGTTGTTCCTGTGCAGAGGACTCTTAGAACTTCAGCCCCCAAGGCCACAGGCTCCCCTCCCATCTTTTTCCCACAATATGCTTTGGAAAAAATGCCTAGAACTGCACGTAGGCAAGCTAATCTATAACTGGTAGAAAGAACAACTTGTTAGCAGAAAAGTTATGTCCTCTGCCCAAATATTCCTCTGTCCCAGATAAGAAAGTAACTGAGATTTTGTTAGATTCCTCAGGAATGTTGCATTCAGCAGATCCACTATGGAGAGACATCCAGTGTTCTGTGGTCATCCATCAACTGACATTTTTGAGTGCCCCCAGCCCCATTTGCCTTATATAAGTCACTTCCAAATCATTTCCCTTGAAGATGGTTTTTTTAGGATGACAGTCTACCTTCTTTCCATATGGTAGCTTATTGCTTATTAAAGTTATTTCTCTGCCACCACCTGCTTGGCCTTCTATCTTGAGCAGATCAAGTCCTTGCTCAGTATCAAATTGATCATTCAGGTTTTGTTATTCATTCTATTGGTATGGGGTATTATAATAATTGAGTTTTCAGCTATTAAAGAGACTTTGCCTTCCTAGGGTAAATTCCAGTTTTTCTTGGTTTACAATCCCTTTTGTATACTCCTGGATTCAATTTGCTATCACTTTGTGGAGGACTTTTGCATTTCATGTATAAGAAATATGGGTCTATAGTGCTCCTTTCTGTGATGTCTTTGTGTGTTTTTAAAATCAGGGCCTTATTGAATATGTTAGCAACTGTTTTCTCCTGTTCTTTTATTTGAAGGATGTTTTTGAACAATTGATGTTAATTCTTCTCTAAATTCTTTATAGAATTTATCAGTGAAGCCAGCTTGGCCTGAGCTTTTCTTTGTAGATAGTTTTTTTTTTTTTTGATTCCTAATTCAATCTCTTGTTTTTGTTATAGATCTATTAAGATTTTCTCTTTCTTTTTTATTCTATGTCTCCCCACACAGCATGTGGCAGACCAGGTTGCTCATTTCTATTAGCTCATAGTCTATTTATGGTAGGCAGCCAAGCCCACCACAGCCCACGACCAGCACAGACATGGTCACCAGAGCAGCTGCCCACGCATGCCTAGCACAGGCAGAACAAGCTGCCAGCTTATGTGCAGAAACTTTTTTCTGGACAGGGCAGCCAAAGGCTGCAGGGTCAATGCCTCAACCAGCCTCTCTGGCTCCTTTTCCACCAGAAGAGCCACTGCCAGCCTTTGCTTCAGGGAACTCATGTCCTCCTCACGCTGGGCTACTTCAAACTGCAATGAGATTACTTCCTCCCTGGGAGCTTTGGTGGCCTCTGTCCTCTCAGATTTTTATGTTTGATATATCTTCTATGGGAAACAATTTATTGACTTAATTTACATTTTCCTAAAATCAGTGCCTTTTGCAGTCTTTTGTATGTTATTGGCCATTTTTACTTCTGTGAGTTGCCTGTTCACATCCTCCATCTATTTTCATAGGACTGTTTGTCTTTCTGTTTGTGATTTGTAATATTTCTCACTATACTATGATTACCAACCTTTATCCGTTACATGTGTTATACGATAGATTTGAGGAAAACTAATTAAGCCTGTATGAATGATTTAACAGTATTATCTACTATGGCATTACATTGTTTCTATAGAAATGTGTCAATTATCTAGAGGAGTTGTATGGAAAAACCTGTGATGAACTTGTCCTATAGATCCCTTAGCATCAAAGTTTTCCTCTGTTTTTAAAACAAATCCATGCCTTATGCTGGAGAATGTTTGTTGTGAGACTTTGATGATGGACTTCTTGACCAATAAAGATAGGTGTGTTTTTCTCACCTGGGCCACTTGGATCCTAAAGTGATTCCCTGATGTTTATGTCTTAGGAGGGCCCTGAGTATCCTTGTAGTTTAATTTGCCTATTTCCATAACATTTACATAATTTTTGTTTTCTTAGCATTGTTATTGATTATGATCAGTGATAGTGTGCCTAGGTTCAGGAAAGTGATGATGTATTCTTCTTTTTCATGCCAATGGATTTAATTTTCCACATTAGATCAATGGGACGGATGAGACAACAGGCTTCTGAGGAAAGAGAGAAGGAATGAAACATGCTGATCTAGTATGGTTATATATGGCATTATTTCAAACTGCCTTCAATAAATACATTGAATTGCTCATCGTATCTACAATTAGCTAACTGATGTTGTGCCCTTTTTTGAAGACATGGGCATATGTACACACATATTTGGAGAGAATTAAAATTCAATAATTCCTTTAGAGAATGGATTCCATGTTATCAAACCTACAATTGAGACCTGACATCCATTATCAAAGGCTAAAATGATTGTGAAAGCAACTAGGTGAATCTTTTTAAAGGGCTGTGAGGTAAAGAGAATAAGCTAGTGAAACCAAACTCTTTCTTAAATAGCTCAATTGTATAATCAGAAGTAGGTAGCAATTGTTATATTTCTAAATCCACATACATTCCACTGGGAAAGGTAGCTAGACGAGGGCAAACATCTTGCCATGTCTTTAGGTAAGGAGTGAGGCGGAGGATAGATGCACAGTAAAAGCCAGGCAGCACTAGTGGTCTCCTAAAGGAAATGGAGGGTGAGTCATTTTACTCAATTCTAACTATTGAATAGTTTCTGTAGCAAAGGATAAAACTACAATGTCTGCACCAACATGAAGTGAAAATATTGAGTATTTGCACAAAAATATTGATATTGTGAAGAGATTACTTAATGTTCTTCTATCCATGTGCAATGTTTGAAACACAGTTAAGCTCAATAATTTCTTTGGTGTATCTTTTGTATTAGAATAATAAATTTCAATATACCCATATAGTTTTATTCTTTTTATTTTTCACTTCTTTTTATCTTTGGCATGATATATTTCTAACGCTTAAATGGGTAGAAAATTACTTGAAAACAAAGTTTGATCTGAGATGCGAATTATGAAAGGCTGTTTTGTCAGAAAAGGAATAGACCTAACATCACAGCTTCTTCTTGTGGGAATTAACTGGAGGAGTCCCTTCTATGAGGCATACCAGCCCCAGGGGCTCAGATACTACTACTCCCTTTTCTTCTTCTTTCCTGTTTTAGCAAACTTCTGGCAACAAAACAGAAAACATTTTGTGATGACAAATATAGCAGTTGCCACACACACCAGCAGGAACCCAATCACATCCAAAGAGTTGTACTGGAACCAGGTGAGGTCATGGGAGGCTGGCCGCAGGTGTTTGGCTCCTTTGTTGCGCATGACAAACTCCATCCAGAAGACTGCTCGATCTAGAGGCTTCATTGGCTGATCATGATGAATTCTTGATAATTTCATAGCATTTTCTTTATATCTAAAGGGGAAACACAAAGATAGCAACATTGAAAGGAAGTTCATTTTCCTAAGCATATCATTCACATGAAAGGTTTTTGAAGTGTCATACATATGTTTCAAAATAAGTGTCATAGAATTGCAGAAGTATATTTTTATTTGGGTCTTCATAGACAGTTTGGTTTTTTAACTTGAATTTTCTGATGACAAATATTTTAAAAAGTGAAGATGAAGATAAAGTGAGAAAGTTAAATCTTTTCAAGCAGAAGACATGACAGGAGCCATTCAAAGGGTTACAGGTCAGATGGCGGCTCAATTTTAAGATGATGCCCTTGATGTTTTCAAAGAGGAATTGTGTCATTGTAGGTAAAATGCTTCCTAACCAGTCCCTGTGCTTCTACTCTCCTCTTCGTATCTCTACTGTCTATTTTCCACCCAGGATCCAGAATGGTTTTTTTCAAACACATGTTGGATTGTGAAACTTCACTGCTTAAAATTTCCATCTGGCTTCTCATTCCATGTAGAATAACTTCCAAATCATCACTTTGGCCTCAGGACCTACATGGACAGACCCCCGGCAACCTCCTCTCCAATCATTTTGCCTGCAGCACACTTTGTTGTAGGCACATTGGCCTTGTAGCTGTTGGTTGAAGCTGCCAAATGTGTCTCCACTTCAGCACCTTTGCACTTCCTGTCCCTTCTGTTCCTCTCCTGGAGCACCACTCCCTGCAACACCCCAAGGTTGGCTTCTAACTCTTGATGGAGGATTTGGCTTCAGGTCACTTCTCAGAGAGGCTTTTCATGGCCACACTAATAGCACCCCTGGACGTTGCTTCTATATTTTTATTTTTTTTCTATTTGATTTATAGATTTTTAAATGCAATACATTTTGTAAAATATACCTTTTATTTAAGTATAAATAAGAAAATGCACATATCCTAAGTGAACAGTTCAAAATTTCATAATCAGCTAGAAAATTGTCCTGAAGTGAATATACCAATGTACCTACCATCTACATATTGATATAGGATACCACAAGCTACTAGAATCTCTGAATTTTCCTGGACCTTTTAGCCACTAATTCCTTCTACAAATTAACTTCTATCATTACTTTTAACATCTTAGATTAGTTTTTCTGGTTCATATATTGGAATCATATAGTAATACTCGTTGATTTTTCTTCTTTCTGTAGCAATTGTTGCTGAATCCCATTGCTGTATACTATCCAATGTAAGAGAGTACCACAGATTACCTCTTCATAATGATCAATGGACATGTGGATTGTTAATAATATTTTGGCCATTTCTACAAATGCTGATGTAAATATTCTTGTAAATGTCTTTTGGTTTATATATTTATTTCTCTTGTGTAATGCCTAGAAGAGAATTGCAGGGAAGACAGTGCATGTATGATTATGATTTCTTTGTTGACTCAGAATTGTTTAGAAATGTATTGCTTAATTTCCAAAATTTACAGATCTTTTTTACTTTTCTTTTTGATAATTTGTAACTTAATTCTTGTCTGGCCAGATAATATGCTGTTTATAATTTGAAAATTTTCTAATACTGAGTCTTAGTTTTGCACAGCATGCATGGTTAAATTCATTAATTATTCTATGTGCTGTTGAAAAATGTGTTTTCACTATCTTTATGCATATATATATATATATGCATAAAAGCATGTATATATATATATATATATATATATATATATCACACAGGTTACATTTTAAAATTGTATTCTTCAAACCTTTTAGGTACTTATTTATTTTGCCATATTTTTCTATATTCTAGAAAAAGGTCTTTAAAAACATCCTATTATGACAATAGATTTGAGTGTTTCATTTTCTCTTTTATTTTGTTCATTTAGAGGATTTATTAGTAGGCATTAGAAATTAATAATTTATATTGTTGTGAAAGACTAACATTTATCACTATGAACTATTTATCTTTTATTTTAATAACACTTCTGGTATCCTATGTCTGATATTAGTATAGCTACATACATCTTTCTATGGTTACTGTTGAAAAAGATTTGTTTCCTACCTTTGTACTTGTTATCTTCTTGTACTCTTCTATTTAAGCATGTCTTGTAAATAGTATAGATAGTTTTTAAAATTCATTCTGACAATCTTTGTCTTTAGATGATTTAGTCTGTTTAGACACTGTAAGTATTGACATCTTTTTATATATTCACAGGAAATCATATATAGCAATATTCACAATAGCCAAACATGAAAAAACCAAAATCCATAAACTGATAAATGGGTAAATAAAATGTGCTATGTCCTTATCATAGAATAATATTCAGCAATAGAAAGCTACAACAGAGAAGAAAGTCAAAAACATTATCCTATGTGAAAGAAGCTGGTTGCAAAAGGCCATGTATTGTATGATTCCATGGATATAAAATGTCCAGGAGGGCTAATCTCTGGAGACAGAAAGTTGATCAATAGTTGCTTGGGCAGAGTTGAATGGGAAGTGACTTCTAAGGCATATCAAGTTTCTTTTTGTGGTGATAAAAATGTCCTCAATTTATGTTATTTTGATGGTTTCATAGGTCTGTAAACATACTAAATATATTTGAGTTTATAATTTTAAAGTATATAAATTATATCTCATTATAAATCTGTTAAAATCATAATAATAAAATCAATTTTTCATACAAAGAGTTTTATAAGTTCAGAGATATTAGGTACTGACTTGAGAGAATTTATGATATTTTTTCTAGTTCATCATTCTTTTCTTCTCTGGTTCTATCGTACTTTTAAAAATCTGTCCTTCTTTCAATTGCCCATGAAACTTTACAATCTTTGAGGAGAAAATTGTTGTGACCAAAATTGTTGCTTACCCATTAAATCTATGGGGTTAAAATACAGCTTTGAAAAAAATTTCTGTGTGAAAATAAAAGTAGATTTAAGAATGGTTAAATCATATTAACAATGTCATAATTAACCTTTTCAAAAGGGGTTAACATATTCACCATTGGCAAAAGAACCTATCTGTAAATACTATCTATTAAAAAATTGTGATACTCACGATGGGTCATTAATGACTGTCTTCAATGCATTGAGCAAATCTCTACTTGACATTGTGTGGAAGTCTAGTCTAACAGCTGTTCCCTTGGTCTCCATGCGAGCAATATTATCAGGTTGATCCGCAAACAAAGGAATGCCCACCATAGGGATCCCATGGGCGATCGCCTCATAGACGCCATTGGCTCCACCATGAGTTATAAAGGCTTTGGCTTTCGGATGACCTAGGATTGGGTGAATTTCAGCAAATTATCAAGTATAAGTCTTAGAATGAAATGTGAATAAGGCAATATAAGACACTGAAAGAGGCATTGTAGTCCAGAAAACAGATTATAATACACAGGAAACTACATTAAAATGTCTTTCAGAGCTCAAAGGAAGAAGTATCTAAGTCTGCTCTAGAGGTAAGTGAAGGCTACACAGAAGATTGATGTATGACTTGCAAATTGAAAAATGAATACAAGATTGCCAGGTAGACAATACTGAAAGAGAACATGCTGGATAAAAAAAGCATGTGTGGAAAAAAAAAATGGGGGGACATACGTTAGAATATATTCTCTTAATGAAATAGTGAAGTCACTGAATCTGACAAGTAGGTTTTCAAGGCAGCAGGAAGTTGGAGGTGGCGCAGGAATCAGAGGAAAGAAAAGTTATACTTATCCTTTCCCCCTAGGACTGGGAAATAAATATAAGAAAGTTAATTTTTATTTTTGAAATTTCCAATAATAGTTCAATAAATTTGTTTCCTGCTGAACTATTATCATCTGGTTGGAGTTTCTCTGATTTCAGTGTTTGTTTTCCAGAGTCTTACCAAGAAGGTCATTCTGGGGGATCCACTCATAGAGCTGAGTATTTGGCCCTAAGGTAGCTGGTTTCTTGCCATCAAATCTCCATATAACCTGTTAGAGTAAATAAAACACCTTGTTCCATGAGTCAAACTTAAGATATAGCATGTTAGAATCTAAACAAATTGAGGCATCTAGTTAAAGCCATTCAGTATGACGGATGAGGAAATGAGGACAAGAGATGCTAAGTAAGGAGAACTACTAAAACCCTGATGTAATAAGAATGCTCATCTTTTCATGTACTTTATATTCAGTCAAGTGTGAATGCAATCATGATGTTTCACACTTGGACTAGACAAATGACATTTTTCAATGACCAATTCAAGTGAATAAAAAGTTTTTAGGCAGTCATAATTCTAGTGCAAAAAAATAGCAAATTACTAATGATCTACTAATTTATTTAGTTATTTATTATACTAGCTCTGAGCTTCCAAATTTAAGATTAGCCTGCTTATTTATTTTCGGTTGTTGGGAGAAGTGGCTTACTTATATCAACTTGTTCCATAAGTTATTTTATTAGAGTTTTACATCTTTTGATTTACAAAAAGGAAAATGTATGCAATCAGCTATTTGTGAGATCAAAATAATTCTGATTATCAGTAATTTATTATTAATTATTTAAAAAATTCTGCTTGTTAAGTATGTTTAGCATCTTTTAAATTACTAATTATTAATCACTACTTCCATGAAAAATTTCATGTAGAAAATTTTTTACATGAATCCAGAGTATTATCACTATTGCTAGGTTTGAAAATTCTTTAAATGTTGAAAAGAGTCTCTTGGTACTTCATAAATAACAGTAAAGTTGTTGAAAAAAATTGAATATCATGATGATGCTAAATTTTATTCAACTGACTGTTAACACTTTGAGGATGTACTCCAAACATTGACACCATTGATTAATGTGGTTTCTTATAGCCAAGCCATTTTCAAGTCCAGTACCAAAATTAGGTACCGATTTTGGAATTCCCAGGCAATCCTCGCAAGCTAGATTCTAATTTATCAGCTTTAACACCTGTTTTCAATGTGAGTCTCAATGTAACTTTAGTTCTCAGAAAATTAGCATGGATAATAAGCAGAAAGCTGTATCAGCTAGGAAATTAAAAAGTACTTCAAAAATACCCAGAGACTCCAAGGATGTTCTATGTATTAGAAATAATTTGGTACCATATTTTATGGAGAAGGGGCATCTGAAACTTTCCCAAGGTAGCCTTGCTTCTAGTTAACTCCTTTTTATATTCCCTTCTCCTTCTTCAATCAGGAGGAGTTATTTTCAGATGGATTAGAAGCAGAATCTTTGCAGGGATACATTTTACAAAACACCTTAAGGGCTGACCCACCTCCACCCTTTCACTTATGTTTTCATGTTTCAAACTTCAGCAGGGACCAGACCACCAGAGCCATTTTTTCTTTCTTTTTTTTCAGGTTGATTAATCTCTCTCCGTAAATCATCATGACCAGTTAAGTACTTGGATGCATCTTGGTGAGCCCTGGCCATACTTTCTCTGTGTAGCACCCTGAAAACCACACTGAACAGACCTATTCTGAAATTTAGGGGGAGTAAAAGAGGCCTGGATTACCTGGCAAGCCTAAACTTCAGAATGCCTGTCAGACTGTTATCATTTCTTGCTTAATATTATTGTTAAAATTTAACTCCTTCTTAAGAACATCTGTAGTGTGTACAGTGCCCTCAGGAATCATGCAAGGAAAAGCAACAGATGACAGGGCAGAATTTGATGATATCTGTACCTGCCCACAATATCATTTTAATACCAACACTTTACGCTATACCTCTTAAGTATATTTATTTCTGATCTCAGTGTTAATGCCAAGGTTATTGTCAATCAAAAACACCCTCTGCTCTGTTGACATCTGCCATATATACTTCTATTTTTACACTCATCTCTGAGATAAATTAAATCTATCATAATACAGTATAATTTACCTTTCATGCAGGAAATTTCTGTAATCAGACCCTTTTCAAAATTTAAAAGATGTATTAAATAGTTGTCCACTATAAGGTACTTTATCTTACCTTTTGTGGAATCTGGGCAAGGGCTGATGCAATCACATTGGCCCTTTCTTCTGTCATGTTACTGACCATTGACCCCAGAGTAAACACCACAATACCATTTTCTCCAGAGCTCTGGACAAACTCTTCCATTTCCTGTGGAGAAATAATTTACTCCATCACAAAAGAGCAGCAGCATAGCAAGCACTATTGAGAGGATTGCTACAAACAACTCAGGAGAGAAAATCATCTATTGTCAGGAATTACTAGACTAGTGCTTGTTTATTTTTAATTGACGCAAATATACATATCATAAAATTTACCATCTTAACCATTCCTAAGTGTACAGTTCAGTATTGTGTACATTCTCACTGTTGCACAACCAATTTCCAGAACTTTTCATCTTGCAAATTGAAACTATACCTGTTATACAATAATTCCTTGGCAACTGTGATTCTACTTTCTGTTTCTATGAATTTGACCAGTCTATATAATTTACATAAGTGAATCATACAGTATTATTTGTTCCACAAGTGGCCCATTTCACTTAGCAAAACATCCTGAACTTTCAGCCATGCTGTAACATGTTTTAGAATTTCCTTCCATTTTAAGGCTGAGTAATATTCCTTTGTGTGTAAATACCACATTTAAAAAAAATGATTCATCTCTCAATTGACACTTGGGTTTCTTCCACATTTTGGGTTTTGTGAATAGTGCTGCTATGAAGATGGGTGTGCATATATCTCATCGGGATCCTAGTGTCAATTGTTTTGGATAAATACCCAGAAGTGGAATTGGTGGACCAAATGATAATTCCATTTTAAATTTTTTGAGGAGCCTCCATTCTGTTTTCCTCAGTGGCTGTTTATAATATATCTAATCTCTCAGTTCCTTTGGAATGATATGATTGATATGAGGTTAATTTCCTTTATTATGTATATTTGTACAGGTATGTGCATGTGTGTGTATATAAGCAAGAAGTGAAAGTAGTGCAGAGGAAATGCTCTTAGACAATATTATTCCTAGACTTTCCAATTACACTGTTATTAATTACTAATATAGATTCTTGGAAGGAGGCCACAAAGCAGAATCTTAACTCACCTTTGATTCTTTATTATGGTTTTACTAAATCACTTGTGTTTATTCTGGTCAGATTTTCTGGAGAATTGTTTTAGTTTAGTCATTAGTATTTTATTCCTCTGACTATGAGCACTAAGAAAAAATTTGTTATGTTTGGGATGACTTTACATCTTTTTTCTCTCAGCTCTATAATTTATAATAATTTTCAGTTTGTCCCAACCTGACCCCTAAATCACTCTTTAAAGGCTGGAGAATTGCTGTCATTCATGAGTCTGGTATTACTGTTTGGACTTTCTGTTAAATAGCCCTAAGATTTATAATCCATAAATATACATGCATATTACTTATTTGAGTGACCATATTTCTGGTTTGTTTATGTGTGACACCTTTTGCCTGGAAATCATAATGTAAAATGGATGTCCTAGTAGGTGTGCTATGTGTAACTGGCTGTGACGGACCCTCATCATAGCCTGACTGAGTCCTCCAGGGAGCACCTGCCCCATGGTGGCGGAGGTACAGCAGGGCTTTCTGTAGCAGAGATCTGGTCACCCTCTTGCCTGAAATTGTTTCAGAATTATTCTGGCTTTAGTTCCATATTCTTGCCAATTTAAAATCAATTTATTACTTTCTATACCAGAATAATTCCTTATTGCTCAGTGTAGTCTCTTACCAAAAAAATAAAAAATAAATAAGCAAATGTTAAAAGAGCCAAAAGTTTCCAAACTGCCTACTCATCCTTCTTTTCTTCGGTTCTTCTGTTTTAAATTCATCATTGTTCTTTTCTCTCTGGAAAATAATGATGTAACCCTTCCAATATAAAGAGTATACTTTCTGATCCTAGCCATTGTTGTTCGATGATTCCCCCCCCCAGATATTCTTTTGCATTGTGGTCTTTCCTTATTATTATGCTTTTCACATAGTTTTAATTGCATCCTTATATTCTTTCTTTCCAAGTAGAATGTTAGGTGTGTGCGGGGGAAAATTGTCTACACTGCTTCTCTGCATATCCAGCACTTATCTCTGTAATATGCTACTCACTTTAAGAATATTCTTTAAGTGAGTGACAGATACTTTCTTCTGTGTTGAATAATGAGATGTTAATTTAACTGACCTTATTGTCAAAGTCTTCCAGGAACAATACTTTATTCTGTAATGACAATGAAATCTGAATTTTTGTAGTGGTATTGAAATATATGTTTCTAATTGACAGGTCACTTAATCCAACTTCCCATAACTCTCTCAGTGTATCAAACATTCTAAATGAAAAACACAGAATCATTTCTATTGAAAATGGAAAGTAAACAAGCCAAACAAACCGGAATACATCACCTTAGGCAGAGGTTTGGCAGGTTTGCAGTGAAATCCTCCAATATATTGAAAATGTGGTAAGATTGGGCGAGGAAATTCAAAATCCCAATAAGTTCGAACGAGCCAAATTTCAGCTTTGCTCATTAACTTAGATAATGTAGTGGGTCTTCCTGAAGGGAAAAAGTGAAGAAAAATAGAGGAAATGAGAGTATTGTAAAGTGAAAATACCAGGTAATTTTCTGAGAGGAGCTTGGAATGACATAGCCAAAGATGTGTAAAAGTGTCTGTGGTTTCATAATACAAATATGTGTATATATATATAATATATATGTTTTATATATGTTGTTTATATATTTATATGAGAAAGTGTAACAGACTTTCATCTCTAACATCACATCACTGCTTCACAATAATAAACAATTATTAAACCTAAGCCACTAAAGAATTAAACATGCATTTGTTTACTCTGTAAAGCTGCAAATGTAACTGATGCAAATGTAAACAATGATTTCAACTGATCAATCAATTAACCCTACCATATCCATGGAAACACCTTTCCCTAGAATACTCAGTCAAGTTTCTACAATTTAGCAAGCTGTTCCCTTGATCCTAGATTTTCCAGGTAAACTGTGAGTTTTTTGAAAGTATGGCTACTCCTGCATTTGGTTCACATTAGGAGCTTAATAATATTTGCATATTGAAAAATGTTGTTGCAATAAACAGCTGGAAAGTTTTCATAAATCAGGGAAATAGATGTGCTCACCATTAATTTTGGTTCATCTTTAATGGAGAGACTTTTTAAAAAAAATATATAGACTAGTAACTTGTATGTCTTCTTCTTGACAATATTTTAGGCCTTTAAAACAGATTATTTGTAAGTACTTTGTGAAGGAATGAACAATAATTAAAATCTCTAATTATAGTTTCATGTGTCTGAGATAGATCCATTATATCTTTCATTTATAAAGAAATCCTTCAGGTAATATGGCAAAATAGTCTATTTTTTTAAATGAATCTAAACTAAACAAGGGGAAGCAATTTTCCTCAATGCTCCCTAGTCTGTTGTGTTAGAAATATGTAACTCCTCTATCTGTGTGTCTGCCTTGATCAAGATATGTAGTGAAATCTCTAATGACTTTTATTTAAAATGTAAAAAAATTATGGTAAAATTGATGTGTAGGATGAATCCTGAGAGCACAGAAGATTTTTAGGGCAGTGAAACTACGCCGTATGATATTATAATGGTGGACATATGACATTATAACTTTGTCCAAACTTGTAGAATATACAACACCAAGACAGAACCCTAATATAAAACATTGACTTTGGATGAAAATGATGTGTCAAAATAGTTTCATCAGTTGTAACACATGTACTTCTCTGGTGGGGGATGTTGATAATAGGAAAAGCAATGCATGAGTGGGGGCAGGAAGTATATGGAAAATCTCTACTCAGTATTGCTGTGGACCTAAAATTTCTCTATGCAAGAAAGCCTATTACAAACAAACAAATAAGCAAGAATGGATATGTGGTTACTTAATGAACTCCTTAGTGCTTTAATTTTTGATTTATGATTTCCTGGAGTGTCCTGTAACAGTAATGGACCACAAGGTTCTAACGGACACTATAATCTAAGCATTTCCATATTTGTGAGTTTGAGAGATCATTTTTATTGAGAGATATTTTTATTTCTACATTTTCTTTATAAAAGGCAAATTTCTCTGACTTTATACAAGCTCACCTTCCAAGGCACAAGGAAAGTTAATACTTGAAGCTACCAACTAAGAAATATGACTTACCTAGTAATTCAGTGTAAAGCTGATCCCATAGTTTCTCATTAAACATTTGGAACCAAAAGTCAAAATAAATCACATATATCATACTTTTTACCCTCTCCATGAATGTCATTTTATCACTTAATTCTGACATAACAACAGGCACATAAGACGGAGGGAATGGAAGTCCCCCACTGTACTTTTCTATCTTATGGCCTGGAGTGAAGCGTAGACTGTACACTAAAGGTATTTTCAATATCTCAGCCAGCAGCTCACCACAGGGTCCAACGGGGTCTGCAAGAATGAGATCAAACCTTGATTCTCGTAGTTTTGTTATAAGTTTCTTGTTCAAAACTAGATCTTTACAGAGCTTTTGAACACGATCAGAATATTCCCAGAAGAGTTCTTGCACTAGTGAAAAATATGTCCAGAATGTATATTTTGGCAGATCATATGTCCATTTGTCGATCACTTTTCTGAAGAAAACCTCAAGATCATGTTTTACTAAAGATGTAGGAAAAACCTCAAATTTAATAGCAGATGGTTTGTTGGGATCAATGAGAATGGAAGCTGAAGATGTCAGAACACTCACTTCATGACCTCTCTGGACAAGTTCATCCAGGATTGTCTTCATATTGATCCAATGGCTGTATTCTGTGGGCCACACCAGCACCTTTCCACCACCTCCAGGGCTAAAGTAACAACTCAGCTGTAGCAGCAGCAAAACCGAAATCCATTTCATAGACATGTTGGTGGAACGCAATGCTTCTTTTCAAATTGTTGATCTCTTCTACAATGCTCATGCTTATATTCAACTAGAAATCAATCAGGAAGTTAAACTATAACTCCTACTCCTCAAAGTAAATACATTACATGAACACTCAGAGCATTTGGATAGCAAGTGGAAAAAGCAAAAAGTAGATTACCTCATTTTTATGCAAATGTGTTTAATGTCTGTTTTAAGATTAAAAGTGCTATCATCCGCTAAGAGGTGATGCTGTTGTATGTGTAAGTCACCTGTATTTGGAAGAGTGTCAAGAACAGTGACAATTTAGAGGCAACTGTGTCTGCAGTCTTCTTGAACTTTAAAGTATACAATTCAACAGTCCATAGTATATTCACAGAATTGTGCAATCACCCCAACAATCAATTTAAGAGCGCTTTCATCACCTACAAAGAAACTTTCACCTTTAGACGGAACTTCCCGATCTCTGCCTCCCCCAGGCCCTATCTAACCATTAATCTAGTTTCTGTCTTTAGATTTGCCTATTCTAAGCATTTTCTGTAAATGGAATCGTGCAAAATGTGGTCTTTTGTGACTGGCTCCTTTCACTTAGCATAATATTTTATGTTGTAACATGTCATGTTGTAAAATGTCAGGACTTCATTTCTTTTTATTGGCAAATAATATCCCATAGTATGGATATCCAATATTTTGTTTATTCATTTATCAGCCGATCAACTTTTTTTCACATTTTTGACTATTATGAATAAAGTTGTTTATTAATATTCATGTCAAATGTTTGAGTGGACATGTTTTTCTTTATCTTGCATATATACCTAGAAGTAGAATTGCTAGGTCATATAGTAACTTTATGTTTCACCTTTTAGGATATGGCATACCATTTTCCAAAGTGACTGCACCATCTTCCATTCCCACTAGCAACATATAGTCATTCCAAAATCTCTATATCCTTGCTAACACTTCTTATTGTTTGTCTCTGTAATTACAGGTATGTTAGTAGGAGTGAAGTCGTAGCTCACTATGGTTTGAGTTATCTTTCCCTGATCTCAATAATGTTCAACACCTTTGCATATGCCTGTTCAAAACTTGTATATCCTCTTTCAAGAAATATCTATTCAGAAACTTTGTTAATTTTTTAATCAAAGTATTTGTCATTATTCAATTATAAGAGCTTTTAAAAACATATATTTGATATAAATCCCTTAGGAGATATATGATTTCCAAGTATATTCTTCAATTATGCAGATCATCTTCTCATTTTCTTGATGGGGTCCTTTGTAGAACAAAACTTTTAAATTTTGATGAAGTCCGGTTTCTCTGTTTTTTAATTTGGTTGCTGTGCTCTTGATGTCATATTTAAGAAACCATTGCCAAATCCCAAATCACAAAGTTTTACCTATGGTTTTCCTTAAAAGTCTTACAGTTCTATTGTTACCTTTAGGTTTCTGATCCACTTTGAACAATTTTTGCATATGGTTTGAGGTAGGCAGTTCAACTTCTTTCTATTACATGTGGATAATTAGTTTCTCCAGAAGCATTTATTTAAAAGTGTTCATTCCTTTGTGAAAAATCAATTGACTATCAATGTGTGAGTATATTTCTAGATTCTAATATCTATTGTACTGATTTATATGCTTATATGTATGCCTGTTTCACACTCTCTTGATTACTGTAGTTTGTAGTTGGCTTTGATATCAGTTAGTATAATTCCTCCAACTTTGTTCTTTTTTTCAAGATTGATTGACTGCTTTTAGCTCCCTTGAATATCTATGTGGATTTTAGGATTAGTTTGTCAATTCATGCAATGAAGTCAGCTGGGATGATGATAGGAGTTGTGTTAAATCTGTATATCAATTTGTGGAGAATTGCCATTACAACTATATTAAGCATTTTAATCCTACAGTGTGAGATGTCTTTCCTTTTATTTAGAACTTTTAAAATACATTTCCACAATGCTTTGTGGTGTCCACAGTATAACTTTTGCAATTTTCTTATTAAATTTCTTCCTTCTTTTGGTGATATTGTACAGCCATGCACTGAATATCAACGTTTCAGTCAGCAACAGACTGCATGTACAGCAGTGATTCCATAAGATCAGTATCATATAGCTTTAGTGTGTAGTAGACTATTTGATCCAGGTTTGTGTAAGTACACTCTATGATGTTCGCACAATGATGAAATTGCCGAAAGACATGTTTCTCAGAATGTATCCCTATTATTAAGTGACATATGACTGTGGTGGGATTCTTTTCTTAATTTCATTTTGGACTGTTTATTGCAATTTTATAGTGTATATTTTCAAGTGAATTCCCAAATATTTTCTCTGTATAATCATTTCGTCTGCCAGCAGAAGTATTTCATGTCTTCCTTTCCAATGTGGATTTCTTTATTTTATGTTCTTGACAAATGTCTTGGCTTGAGCCTCCAATAAAATGTTGAATAGAAGTGGTGAGAGTGGACCTCCTCATCTTGTTCCTTATCTTGGCAATAAAAACATTTAGTTTCACCATTAAGTATGATGTGA
This sequence comes from Tapirus indicus, assembly GCA_031878705.1. Taxonomy (NCBI): domain Eukaryota; kingdom Metazoa; phylum Chordata; class Mammalia; order Perissodactyla; family Tapiridae; genus Tapirus; species Tapirus indicus. The sequence continues at coordinate 53,239,520 of CM062919.1, forward strand.
GCTGTGTTTTTTTTTTTTGTAGGTACCTTTTATCCATTTGAGGACGTTTTCCAATATTCCTAGTTTACTGAGTATTTTTATCATTAAAGGTATTGGATTTTGTCAAATTATTTTTCTGCATTTATTGAAATGACGATGCAGTTTTCGACTGTCATTTTTTTGATTATACTATATTAACAATTTTTCAATTAGAGAAACTTTGTATTCCTAGGATAAATTCAAGTTTTTCTTGGTGTATAATCTCTCTTATATATTCCTGATTTTGATTTGCTCACATATTGTTGAGGACTTTTGTGTCTACATTCACTGGAGATATTGGTCTGTAGTTTCCTTTTCTTGTGATGTCTTTGTCTGTTTTAATATTAGAAACTTATTGAATATCTTGGCAAGTATTTCCTCCTTTTCCATATTTTTGGAGGATCTTTTTGAAGAATTGATATTAATTCTTGGTCAAATTCATCAGTGAAGCCATCTTGGCTTAAGCTTTTCTTTGTAGGTAGTTTTTTGATTACTAACTCAATCTTTTTTTGTTGGTAGTCCTATTCAGATTTTCTCTTTCTTTTCGAGTTTATTTAATAGTTGATCTTGTATACATCTACCAGCACTGGAGTTTCTTTTTTTCTGAATTGAAGTGTAATTGACATACAATATCATATTAGTTCAGGTTTACATCATAGTGATTTCATATTTATATATGTTATTAAATGATCACCATGATAAGTCTAGTTACCATCTTTTATCATACAAAGTTAATACAATATTATTGACTATATTCCCTATACTGTTCATTACATCCCCGTGACTTATTTTATAACTTCAAGTTTGTACCTTTTGTTCCATTTCACCTATTTCACTTGCCTCCCAACCATCCTCCCTTCTGGCAACCATTCACTTGTTTTCTGTATCTATGAGTCTGTTTCTGTTTGTTGTTGCTGTTGTTTATGTCTTTTGTTGTTTAGATACCAACAATTAGTGACATCATATAGTAATTTTCTTTCTTTGTCTGACTTATTTCATTTAGAATAGTATACTTTTCCATTCATATCATTGCAAATGCCAAGATTTTATTCTTTTTTATGGCTGAATGATATTCACTGTTTATATATATATCACATCTTTATCCATTCATCTGTGGATGAACACTTTGGCTGCTTCCATACTTTGCCTATTGCAAATAATGCTGCAATGAACTTAGAGAACACATATCTTCTCAAGTTAATGTTTCATTTCCTTGGGATAAATATCCAGAAGTGGAATTTCTGGATTGTATGTAGTTCTATTTTTAATTTTTTGAGGGAGCTTCATACTGTTTTCCATCGTGTCTGCACTAATTTACATTTCCATTAACAATGCACGAGGGTTTCCTTTTCTCAACGTCCTCACTCACACTTGTTATTTCTTGTCTTGTCAATTATAGCTGTTCTGACGGGTGTGAGGTGATATCTCATTGTAGTTTTGATTTGTATTTTCCTAGTAATTAGTGACATTGAACATCCTTTCAGGTGCCTTTTGGCCATCTGCATATCTTCTTTGCAAAAATGTGCATTCATATCCTTTGCCCATTTTTTGATTGGGTTGTTCATTTTTTGTTGTTGAGTTGCATAAATTCTTTATGTAGTCTGGAAATTAATCCTTCATTGTATATATGATTTGCAAATAATTTCTCCCAGTTGGTGGGTTGTCTTTTTGTTTTGTGCTTGGTTCCCTTTGCTGTGCAGATGCATTTTAGTCTGATGTACTCCCATTTGTTTATTTTTTCTTTTGTTGCTCTTGCCTGAGGAGACATGGTATTTGAAAAGATACCACTAAGACTGATGTCAAAGAGCATACTGCCTATGTTTCTCCCAGGAGTTTAATGATTTTGGGTGTTACATCCAATTTTTCAATCAATTTTGAGTTATTTTTGTGTATGGTGTGAGATGATGATCTACTTTCATTCTTTTTCATGTGGCAGTCCAGTTTTCCCAACACCATTTATTGAAGAGGTTTTCCTTTCTCCATTGTATGTTCTAGGCTCCTTTTTTGAGGTTAGCTATCCATAGATGTGTGGTTTTATTTCTGTGTTCTCAATTTTGTTCCATTGATCTGTGTGTTGTTTCTGTGCCAGTACCATGCTGTTTTCGTTACAGTAGCTTTATAGTATATTTTGAATTCAGGGAGTGTGATACCTCCAGCTTGCATTTTTCTCCCCCACAGAATTTCTTTTGCTATTTGGAGTCTTTTGTGTTCCCTTTACCTTTGGGGATTCTTTGTTCTATTTCTGTGAAGAATGTCATTGGGATTCTGAATGAGATTGCACTGAATCTGTAGACTGCTTTAGGAAAAATGGACATTTTAACTATGTTTAATCTTCCAATCCATGAGCATAGAATATCTTTCCATTTCTTTATCTCTTTGATTTCTTTCAATAATGTCTTATAGTTTTTAGTGTATACATCTTCCACTTCTTGGTTAAATTTATTCGTAGATATTTTACTTTCTTTGCTGGGTTTGTAAATGGGATTCTATTCTTGATTTTTTTTTCTGCTAGTTCATTACTAGGATATAGAAATGCAACAGATTGTTGTACGTTGATTTTGTATTGTGAAACTTGACTGTATTTGTTAATTTTTTCTAGTAGTTTTTTTGGTGGATCCTTTAGGGTTTTCTATAGGTAAAATGATATCTTTCGTAAATAGTGACAGCTTTCCTTCTTCCTTTCCAATTTGGATAATTTTTATTTCCTTATCTTGCCTAATTGCTCAGGCTAAAACTTCCAGTACTATGTGGAGTGAGAGTCACAAGAGTGGGCATCCTTGTCTTGTTCCTGTTCTCAGAGGAATAGTGTTCAGTTTTACACCATTCAGTATAACATTCATATAGGTTTTTATTATATGTCCTTGATTATGCTGAGGTACTTTCTTTCTAGATCCATTTTCTTGAGAGTTTTTCTTTATCATAAATGGATATTGGATCTTGTCAAATGCTTTCTCTGAATCTATTGAGATGATGAGATGATATTTAGCCTTCATTTTGTTAATGTGGTGTATAACACAGATTGATTTGTGAATTTGAACCATCCCTGCTTCCCTGGAGTAAACCCCACTTGATTGTGGTGTATAATCCATTTAATGTATTGTTGTATTCGATTTGGTAATATTTTGTTGATGACTTTTGCATCTATGTTCATCAGTGATACTGGCCTGTAGTTTTCCTTTTTTGTGTTGTCCTTGTCAGGTTTTGGTATCATGGTAGTGTTGGCCCTGTAAAATGAGTTAGGAAGCATCCCATCTTCTTCAATTTTTTGGAAGAGTATAAGGATAGTATTAAATCTTCTTTGAATCTTTGGTAGCGTTCACCAGAGCAGCCATCTGGTCCTGGAGTTTTGTTTCTTGGAAGGTTTTTATTACTGTTTCAATCTCTTTACTTGTGATTGGTCTATTCCTATTCTCTACTTCATCTTGATTCAGTTTGGGGAGGTTGTCTGATTCTAAGAATTTATCCATTTCTTCTGGGTTATCCAATTTGTTGATGTACAGCTTTTCATAGTATTGTCTTGTAATCCTTTGCATTTCTTTGGTATCTGTTGTAAATTTTTCTTCTTACATTTCTGATTTTGTTTGACTCTTCCCTCTTTTTTTCTTAGTGAGTCTGGGTAGGTGTTTTTCAAATCCTTTTGTCATTTCAAAGAACCAGCTCTTAGTTTCATTGATCCTTTCTATTGTTGTTTAGCCTCTATTTCATTTATTTATGCTCTTTTATTATTTTCTTCCATCTACTCATTTGGGGCTTTGTTCTTTTTCTGGTTCTTTTAAGTATAGTGTAATATTGTTTATTTGAAATTTATCTTGTTTCTTAAGGTAGTCCTGTATTGCTATAAACTTCTCTATTATTATAGCTTTTGCTGCATCTCATGCGTTTTGGTATGTTGTGTTTTTATTTTCATTTGTCTCCAGGTAATTTTTCATCTCTTCCTTGATTTCTTTCATTGGTCCAATAGTTGTTCAGTATCATTTGTTTAGTCTCTACATATTTGTGATTTTTCCAGCTTTTTTCTTGTAGTTGATTTCTAGTTTCATACCATACTGGTCAGAAAAGATGCTTGATATGATTTCAAACTGACATTTATTGAGGCTTGCTTTATTTCCTAACATATGGCCTATTTTTGATAATGTTCCATGTGAACTTGAGAAGGAACTTATCTATCCTGCTGTTTTTGAATGGAATGTTCTCTATATACCTGTTAAGTCCATGTGGTGTAGTGTTTCATTTAAGGCCATTGTTTCCTTGTTGACTTTCTGTCCAGATGTTCTATCCATTGACATAAGTAGGATGTTAAAGTTCCCTACTATTATTGTGTTGCTGCCAGTGTCTCCCCTTAGGTCTGTTAACAGTTCCTTTATATACCTTGTTGTTCCTGTCTTAGAAACATATATATTAATGTGTTATGTATTCTTGTTGGACTGTCACTTTTTTTCATTATATAATCTTCATCTTTGTCTCCTGTTATCTCTTTTGTCTTGAAGCCTGTTTTGTCTGATGTAAGTATGACTACACACGTTTTCTGTTGCTTGCCATTTGCTTGGAGTATTGCTTCACTCTAAGTTAATGTTTGTCTTTAGGGCTGAGATGTGTTTCCTGGAGGCAACATATTGTTGGGTTTTGTTTTTTAATCCATGCAAGCACTCTGTCCCTTTTGATGGGTGAATTCACTCTATTTACACTTAGATTGATTATTGATATGTAAGCACTTAATACTGCCATTTTATCTTTTGTTTTCTGGTTCTATATTTCTATTGTTTCTTTTTACTTGCATTCCTGTCTGTCATTTCAATGTGGTAGTTTCCTGTGATGTTTTTCTCAGTTTTATCTTGTTTATTATTTGAGACTCTGGTCTGATTTTTTTATCTTATGGTTTTATATCTTGAGTATTTTATACCTTGAGTATTTTACATTTTTGTATAAAAGATCTCACAGATGAGATAGTCCTTTTTCCAGGAACTTCTTATCTCCATTAGCCTATGCAGGTTCTGTCCTTTTCCTCTTCTCTTCCTATGTTTTAGTTTTTACAACTTATTTTTGTTGTTGTGAATTTATGACCAAGATGAAGTGGTGATAGTTATTTTTCATGCTTTCTTTGCCTTTATCCTTTACAGTATAATTGTTTTGTAACCTATTCTGATATAGAGTGCAATTTCCTTGAATTTGTCACCTTGCTCAGAGCTTTTAAAATCTTTGAGTTTTTGTTTCATGTAGGAGAGCACCTTTCAAAATTTCTTATAAGGCAGGTCTAATGGTAATGAAGTCCCTCAGGTTTTGTTTGTCTGGGAAGTCTTTTATTCCTCTGTCATATCTGAGGCATAATTTTGCTTGATAGAGGATTCTTGGCTCATAGTTTTTGTCTTGCAGTATTTTGAATATGTCAGTCCACTCTCTCCTAGCCTGTAGGGTTTTTGCTGAGAAATCCCACTGAAAGCTTGATAGGGTTTCCTTTGTAGGCTACTGTTTTCTCTCTCACTGCCCTTCATATTCTTTGTTTGTCATCGACTTTTGACAGTTTTAATATTATATTCCTTGGAGAAGGTCTTTTTTGCATTGTGGTATTTAGGAGTTCTGTTAGCTTCATGTATTTGTATGTCCAGTTCCTTCCCCTAGTTTGGGAAGTGCTCAACTATTATTTCTTTTAATAATCTCTCTGCTCCTTTCTCCCACTCTTATTCTTCTGGGATACCCATTATTCTTATGTTACTTTTCATAACTGAGTCAGATATTTCTCATAGAATTTCTTCATTTTTCAAAAATCTTAGTTCTTTCTCCTCTCCCACCTGAATTATTTCTAGATTTCCATCTTCAAGCTCACTAACTGACTTTTCCATAGAATCTGCTCTATTTTTGATACTTTCTACTTTATTTTTCATCTTATTGTGTTCATTTCCAGAATGTGGGTTTTTTTCTGAGTTTAAATCTGTTTTGTGAAGTACTCTTTTTGTTCATTAATTTTATTCCTGAGCTCATTGAACTGTCTTTCTGAGTTTTCTTTTAACTTGTTGAGATTCTTTATGACAGCTATTCTGAAATCTCTGCCAGCTAGATTATAATCTCCCATGACTTCAAGTGTAGTTTCTGGATAGTTTTCATTCTCTTTCTGTTCTACAGCATTACTGTAGTTCTTCATGGTATTTGATGAAAAGATCCTCCACTGGTGCATTTGCGGTAGGAACCACCTTTCTTATTTAGATAAGGCTTTGGTTACTTTGGTTCTGAGCTGCTTCTTGTTGTATGTGAGAACCTACACTTTCCACCCTCCATTTCCTCTGCTAGAGGCAGTATCAAGGCCCTATTTGTGCTGCTTGTGCCTCTAAGGTTGCTAGTGCCTTGCTGCTTGCACAATGGCACTGCAGTTAGGTTTTGCCAGCTGAGTCACTAGGCTTCGAGCACTTCTGCTGTTTCTGTTGTCTTCTGTGTCTCGTGTTTCTCCATTGGCTCTCTATGGGCTCTCCACAGGCTCAGATTCTGTTACTCTGTGCACCACCTGTTCTGCTGCTCCCACATGTTCTGGGGTTTGGGCTGTAACACTACCAGGTGTGCTGGGTTCACGGGTGTTGCTGTCTTTGTCAGTGGCCCAGGGACCCATGGACTTGTATCCTGCCCCTGCTGCTGGTGGTGCCAGTGTCAGGGCTACTGCCACTAGAGGCTGGTTCACCAGTTCTGTGTGTCCTGAAGCCTGTGGTTGCAGGTTCCTCCTGTTACTGCTAGACTGGAACAGAGGCTAAAGAGAGAGATTTTTGTTGCTGCTCAATCATGAGGACTTTGGCCTCTGTTGCTAACAGGCATGTTTTGAAAACTCAGATCAGGGACTCTTCATCATGAAAATCTGTGTTTTGAATACTTCCCCCACTGTTGGGAAGACCTGGCCACTGCTAGGGAAGGGGGAAAGGGTGGGAGTATGTGTACTGGATCCTCTGGGGGAGGATTTTGGAATATATTGCACCTGCTGTTTCACCTCCTGCAGTCTCTATTCACATTTGCACATGCTGGATCTGCTGAGGGACAGATGGATACCAAACCACATAGACTAGTAACATGTACCTTCAAAATTTTCAACCTTATACCTTTCAACAAGATTTTAGGTCTTTAAAATAGAGTAAGCACTCAATGAAGAAAATGTATATTCATTAGAAACCTCAAATTATAGTTTCCTGAGTCTGGGATGAGCCACTCCATCTCTCCATTGGGAAAGAATTCCTCAGGTAATATATGGCAAACTAGTTTAATTTTTAAATGGGAAACTGAAGATAAACAAGTAGAATTTTCTCAATGCTCCATAGACAATTGTGCTAGAAATATATTACTCTTTAATCTAGACTTCTGCTTTGATCAAGATAGTGAGTAAAATTTCTAATGTCCTTTTCTAAAGATGAAAAAAAGTATAGTATAATGGATATGTAGGAAATGTGGGTGCCACAGAGGATTTTTAGGGCAGTGAAAATACTCTGTATGATATAATAATGGTGGACACATGTTATTATAAATTTGTTAAAACTCATAGAATGTACAACACCAGGAACTATGGACTTTGGGTGATAATGAAGTGTCAATGCAGGTTTATCAGTTGTAACAAATGTACAACTCTCATGGAAGATGTTGATGATGGGGGACTTTAAGCATGTGTGGGAGCAGGGGTTATATGGGAAATCTCTAATCAATATTGCTGTGAACTTAAAACTGTTCTAAAAAATAAGTATGTGATGGGTAATATTTTGACCCTATATTTAATAAACAAATGTAGAATAAAAAATTACCCAGAAAAATAAAAGAATAAGAAAAAAAAACAAAGTATATTGCAAACCAACAAATTCAAAATGGGTATGTAATTGCCTCAAGAAATCCTCAGTGCTTTAATTTGTGGTTTTTGACTTCCTAGAATTCCCTGTATAAATAATGGACCACGGAGTTCAAACTGTCCCTATAATATAAGCCTTTCCATAATATTTGCGAAATTGAGAGATCATTTTATAATTTTACTACATCATTTCACTTATAGAAAACACATTCTCTGTCTTTATACAAACTCACCTTCAAGGCACGAGCAAAGTTAGGACTTCAAGATACCAACTAAAAACATGACTTACTTAGTATTTTACTACGAAACTGACCCCACTTCTCATTTAATGTTTGGAACCAAAAGGCAAAGCAGAGCACATATATCATATTTTTTATCCTCTCCATGAATGTCATTTCATCACTTCATTCTGACTTAACAACAGATATGTAGGAGAGAGGGAATGGAAGGCCTCCATATAATTTTCAATTGTATAGCCAGGAGAGAAGTGGAAACTGTACACTAATGGCATTTTCAATAGCTCAGCAAACAGCTCACCACAGGGTCCAATGGCATCTACAAGGATGAGATCAAACATTGATTCTTGTAGCTTTGTCAAAATTGTCCTGTTCAAAATTACACCTTTATAAAGCTTTTCAATACAATCAGAATATTCCCAAAATATTTCTTGCATTAGTGAAAAATATGTCCAAAACGTATCTTTTACCAGATCACATGTCCACTTAGAGACCATCCACATGAAAAAAATCCTCAAAATCATGTTTTCTTAAAGATGTAGGATAAATCTCAAATTTAATAGCAGATGGTTTGTGGGATCAACAAGAATGGAAGCTAAAGATGCCAGAACACTCACTTCATGACTTCTCTCAGCAAGCTCATCCAGGATTGTCTTCATATTGATCCAATGGCTATATTCTGTGGGCCACACCAGCACCTTTCCACCACTCCCTGGGCTAAAGTAACAACTCAGCTGTAGCAACAGCAGAACTGATATCTACTTCAGGGACATCCTGGTGGAAAGCAATGCTTCTTTTCAAATTGCTTTCTCTTCTACCATTGCTTATGTTCATGTCCAAGGAGAAATCATTCAGGAAGTTAAAATCTATCTCCTACACTTCAAAGTAAAAACATTATATGAGCAGTCTGAGAATTTGAATGGCAGATGGAAAAAGCAAGAAGTGGATGACTTCATTTGTATACACGTGTTTAATGCCTGTTTTATGATTGTAAGTGGTATCATCTAGCTAAGAGTCCATGAGCTTGCATGTGCAAGTCATCCATCTTATGTAGCATATTTTAGAATAGTGACAAGAATGGTGGCAAGTGAGATGCGATTTTGTTTGCAGTCCCCTTGACACAAGAATTACAGATTCAATTATTGAACAACTGAATCAGAATTTCTTGGATATGAAGGTTCAAAGGTTTTTTGTTTTGTTTATTTTGTTACTTTGTTGACATGTAATTCACATTCCATACATTTGCCACATTTAAAGTGTACAATTCACTGTTTCATAGTATATTCATAGAATTATGCAACCACCATGATGATCAATTTTACAGCATTTTTATCAACCCAAACAGAAACTCTACCCTCTAGACAGAACTCCCTATTTTCTTTACTTCCCCAGCCCTAGCCAACCTTTAATCTACTTTCTGTCATAGATTTATCTATTCTGAACATTTCATACAAAGAAGATTATACATTATTTGGTCTTTTGTGACTGACTACTTTACTTCAGCATACTGTTTTATGTTTCAAATTTTTTCCAGCTTTATTGAGATATAATTGACATACAACTTTGTGCAAGTTTAAGGTGTACACCAGGATGATTTGATGCACTTGTATATTGCAAAATGATTACACGATAAGATGTATTAACCACCTAACACCTCACATAATTACCATTTTTGTGTGTATGTGGTGAGGACTTTTAAAGTCTACTCAATTATCAACTTTCTAGCATACAATACAGTATTGTTAGTTGTAGTCACCATGCTGTACATTAGATCATTAGAACTTATTCATCTTGCAACTGGAAGTTTGTGTCCTTTGATCACCTTCACCCACTTCTCCCATCCTTTTGCCCCTAGCAATTACCAATCTACTCTGTTTTTATGAGTTCTGTTTTTTTAAGGTTTGGCAATAAGTGAGACCATACAGTATTTGTCTTTCTGTTGACTAGAAATGGCATGAATGGGCATCTTTGTCTTGTTCCTGATTTTAGAGGATAATTTTTCAAATTTTCACCTTTGAGTATGATATTAGGTGTGGGCTTGTCATGTATGGTCTTTATTATGTTAAGGTACCTTCTTTCTGTACCTCATTTATTCAGAGTTTTAATTATAAAAGGATTTTGAATTTTGTCAAATGTTTTTCCTGAATCTGTTGAGATGATCATATGATTTGGTTTTTATCCTTCACTCATTAATGTGGTATATCACATTTATTGATTTACAAATTTTGAACATTCCTTGCATTTCAGGGATAAATTTTACTCAATCATTGTGTATGATATTTTTAATGTGTGCTTCAAATTGGTTTGCTAGTATCTTGTTGAGTATTTTTGCATCCCTGTTCATTTGGGATATTGTCCTATAATTTTCTTCTTTTGAAGTGTCCTTGTCTAGCTTTGGTGTCAAGATAACTCTGGCTTCATAAAATTAGCTTGGAAGTATTCCTTACTCTTCAATTTTTCAGAATAATTTAAGAAGGATTTGAATTAATTTTTCTTTAAATGTTTGGTAGAATTCTCTTGTGAAGCCATCAGGTTATGAGCTTTTATTTGTTGACAGATTTTTGATTAGTGACTCAATCTCCTTGCTCCTTTTTGGACTGTTCAGATTTTCTATTACTTTGTGATTCTGTCTTGGTAAGTTGTTTGCTCTATGAATTTATCCACTTTTTTCTAACTCATCTAATTTGTTTGTGTGTAACTGTTTATAGTAGTCTCTTATGATCATTTGTATTTTTGTGGTATCATTTGTAATGTCTCCTCTTTTATTTCTAACTGTATAATTTGAGTTTCTGCCTTTTTTTCTTAAGTAGTCTAGATATAGTTTTGTCAATTCTATTTTTATAAAAAAATTAACTTTTAGTTTAGTTGATCTTTTCTATTGTCTTTCTAGTCTCTATTTCATATGTGCTCTAATCTTTATTATTTCTTTCCTTTTGCTAACATCTGGCTTGCTGTGTTCTTTTTCTAGTTCCTGGAGGAGTAAATTTAGATGTTTATTTGAGATCTTTCTTTTTTTGATGTAGGTATTTATTACTATAAACTCCTCCGTTAGAACTGATTTTGCTGCATTCCATAAGTTTTGGTATATTGTGTTACCATTTTCATTTGTCTCACAATATTTTTTGATTTTCCTTTTGAAGTATTCTTTCACCAATTTGTTTTTCAGGTTTTTGTTTAATTTCCACGTTTGTGAATTTTCCAATTTTCTTTTTGAAATTGATTTCTAGTTTCATACCATTGTGGTTGGAAAAGATGCTTGATATGATTTCAATCTTCTTATATTTCTTAAGATTTGTTTTGTGGCTTAACATGTGACCTATCCTAGAGAATATGCTATGTACACTTTCGAAGAATGTATATGGTGCTACTCTTGGATGGAATGTTCTGTATATATTTGTGAGGTCCATTTAGTCTAAAGTGTAGGTCAATTCCATTATTTTCTTATTCATTTTCTGTCTGGATAATCTATCCATTGTTGAAATTGGAGTAATGAAATACTCTACTATTATTGCATTGCTGTCTATTTTTGTCTTCAGATGTGTTAATAAATGTTTAATATATTTAGATGCTCCAATATTGAGTGCATATATATTTACAATTGTTATATTTCCTTAATGAATTTACCCTGTTTTTATCATATAATGACCTTCTTTATATCTTGCTATACCTTTTTTTTTTTTTTTTTGAGGAAGACCAGTCCTGAGCTAACATCCATCGCCAATCCTCTCTTTTTGCTGAGGAAGACTGGCCCTGGGCTAACATCTGTGCCCGTCTTCCTCTACTTTATATGGGACGCCACCATGTCATGGCTGATGAGCAGTGCATTGGCAGGCACCTGGGATCTGAACCTGCGAACCCTGGGCTGCCAAGCGTGGACAAAACCACTGCGCCACTGGGCGGCCCCGATGTTATACTTTTGACTGAAATTCTGTCTTGGAGCTCCTCTATTTCTGTTTCCATTTTCATGTCATGTCTTTTTCCATCCTTTTACTTTCAGGCTACGAGTGTCTTTATTTATTTTTGCTTTTTTTTCTCCCCAAAGCCCCAGTAGATATTTGTATGTCATAGTTGTGTATCCTTCTAGTTGCTCTATGTGGGACACCACCTCAGCTTGGCTTGACAGGCAGTGCGTCAGTCCAGGCCCAGGACGTGAACCAGCGAACCCCATGTCGCCGAGGCTGAATGCACTAACTTAACCACTAAGCCACCAGGCTGGCCCCTAGGAGTTCTTTAAATCTTAAGTTAAACTCTTTCAGGCAGCAAATAGTTGGCTCTTGTTTTTATCCGTTCAGCCACTTTCTGCGTTTTAATTGGAGAATTTAAACCATTTACATTTATATTAATTATTGGTAGGTAAGGACTTACTATCACTTTTTTTCATTGTTTTCTGAATGTTTGTAGTTTCTTTGTTCTTTATCCTCTTTTGATGATGTTTTTGTGAATTGATGATGTTTTTAGCAGTATACTTTTATTCTTTTTACCTTTATCACTTGTTTATATATTATAGGTTTCTGCTTTGTGACTATCATCAGGCTTTAATAATATGTTTTATAACTACTATCTGTTTCAAGCTGAGAACAATTTAACTTCTACTGCACAATAAGGTTCTACACATTTACTCACTCCTGTCCACTCTTTATGTTGGTATGTACCAATTTACATCTTTTTAAATTGTGTATCTGTTAACAAAATGTTTTAGATATAGTTATTTTTAACAATTTTGTCTTTTAACTTATATACTGGAGACAAAGTGATTTACACAACACCATTGCAGCATTAGAGTATTTTTAACTTGACTATATATTTATCATTACCAGTGAATTTTATACTTTTATGTATTTTCATGTTACTAATAGTGTCCTTTTGTTTCATCTTGAAGAACTCCCCTTAGTATTTCTTGAAAGGCAGGTCTGGTGGTGATACATCCCCTCAGATTGTTTTTCAGGGAAAGTCTTTATCTCTCCCTAATTTCTGAAGTACCACTTTCCCAGGTAAAGTATTCTTGATTGACAATTTTTTCCTTTGAGCAATTTGAATATATCATGCCACTCTCTCCTGGCCTGCAAAGTTCCTGCTGAGAAATCTGCTGATGGACTGATCAGGATTCTCTTGTATGTGCTGAGTCTTTTTTCTTTTGCCGCTTTCATCTTTGATTTTTAAGATCTTGATTATAATGTTTTTCAGTAAAGATCTTTTTGGATTGAATATGTTTGGGGATCTTTGAATTTCATGTACCTGGATGGTCATATCCCTCCCTGTATTTGGAAAGTTTTCAGATATTATTTCTTTGAATAAGTTTTTTGTCTCCCTGTCTCTCTCTTATTCTTCTAGTATTCCCATAATATGAATATCGTTCAGTTGACCATGTACCATAATTCAAGTAGGCTCTCTTTACTCTTTTTTTTTTTTTTTTTGCTTTGGTTTCTTTTTTTCTCTTCTGACTGGATAATATCAAAAGATCTGTCTTCAATTTCTCAGATTCATTCTTCTGCCTGATTGAACCTACTACTGAAGCTCTCTATTGCATTTTTTTTTTTAATTTTATTCATCATATTCTTCAGTTCTAGAATTTCTGTTTGGTTCTTTTTTTTACTATTTCTATCTCTTTTTTGAACTTCTCATTTTGTTCATGCATTGTTTTTCTGATTTCATTGAATTGTCTGTCTATGTTCTCTTAAATCTCACTGAGCTTCCTTAAAATAATTATTTTGAGTTCTTTTTCTGGTGATTTACAGATCGTCACTTCTTTGGGGTCAACTACTGGAAAATTATTGTGTTTCTTTGGCGGTGTCATGTTTCCTTGCTTCTTTTATGTTTGTGATGGCATTCCACTGATTTCTGTACATGTGAGTGAGTAGTCAGCTCTTCCAACCCTTTTAGACTGGCTTTAGTGGGGAAATACTGTCACTTGAAAGTGGCTGTGAGGGTGCTGGCAGTGTTGGGTGAAGTGTCTTGGCTGCTGAGAGGGAATAGCAGCATGGTTTCTGTGAAACTCTATCAGCTGAGGCCAATGTTGATGTAGATTGCAGGGGTCTTCTGTGGCTAAGCATGTGGAGGTCCTCTGGGTGGCAGTGATAACTATGACTATTGAGATCCTTAGAGATGAAGGGTGCTGGGGTCCTACTATTCTCCTTTTTTGCCTGTGGTAGGAAGTTCTAGTCTAGGGGTTCCTTCTTGTCACCTGATCTGGGGCACTGGCACTCAGAGCAGTAGAAGAGCCAGGGTCCTGGGGTCAGGTGCAAGTAGAGCCACCACAGCACCTGGGTCCTGGGGCAAAGGTGCATTTGCTGTAGCAGTGATGCTGGTGTCTAAGGTGTTGGCATGTGCAGATCTCTTGTGGAATCAGAGTCTGGGTCTGGGGCTCACCACAGTGACTTGTGCCCATGGTGAGGGGATGGAATGCAGTAGTAGCACAAGTTCTGGGATGACGGGATGTAGCAGTGGCTTGGGCCCATCGGCAGGGTGCAGTATCAGTACAGCCTGGGGATTGTGGGTCAAAATCCCAACTCTGGCTCCAGGGGGCAGTTCAAAACACAGCAAATCACACCCCCAGTGGTGGCCAGTTAAAGTCATCTGTTGGGACCCAGGGGCAGGTTTCAGAGCAGTGGCAGCATAGCCCCAGCAAGCACGGGTCACAGCTGTGACCTGGGAACCAGGGGGTGGGGCTCAGAGCAGTGGCAGTGTGGCTTCTGTAATGGCATTCAAAACATGACTGGAACCCTAGGAGCTCAGAGCAGCAGTGGCGATCCCAGTAATGGTAATGGTGGGAAAAAGCCATGACCTGGGACTGGAAGTAGAGCTCAGAGCAGTAGCAGATCTGGTCCCGTATATAGTGAGGCACTGCCTGAACATGGCAAGTAGCTCACAACTAGTGAGAGAGCTCAGATGGATCTTATAATTTCATTAAAATAAATACAGGATTTTACAGGAGGGAGAACTTCTGTACTTTTCTCTATGCTAAACCTGACTCTATCCACACATTCTCAGTTTGCCTCTCCCCTTCTCCCACCTCTGAGAAAGTCATTGTTAATTCAATTGGTCACAACAGTACATTGATGAGGCCAAATTACTAACAGGCACTTAAAATCATAGCCAGTGTCCCCTTCTTCATATTGCCTTTTCTGCTTTAACAGGAAGCAAAGCCTGGCTTCTTTGGGCCTGCTCTTTAGTCCCTCCCTGCTATTCCACATCAAGGGGAATCAGGGGGCCCAGGCCTCTCTCTGGGTCTCTTCATAGAGGGCTAGTTTTAAGATATCCTACTGATATGTGTGTATATCTGAGTGTGTCCTAGCAAACTCCTGATATATGTATATACATATATCAGAAGAAATCTCTTCAGTCTAGATACTGGTGTGGACTGTTTAAAGCTTCAAATAGATTTTAACATTTTTTTCTGTTTACTTCATTTTCTAAAATTAATTCCTTTTGTTAAAAAAGTCACTAGTCAAATTGAAATCACAATAGCTAATATGTTTTAAGCACTAGGTTCCTGGCACTGTGTAAGTGCTTTGCATATTTAGTTGATTCTTATTATTCCCACCATCTTTGTTCTATGAAGTTGCCACAAACTTGTAATTAGCAAATACTGAATCATTGCTCCCAGTGAAAACACAAGGTCAGGTTCCTGCAAGCCTCTCATTATTGCATTTTCATTGCTGATCAACTCATAACCTTGTTTTATGTGTGTTTCTGTTACAGACACCTTGTGTAATACATATTGTTGATTCATTAGCATTGAACTCATAGCCAACAGTGCTATAATTCATGGAAATGAATGAAGCATATCTAACAAACATATTTTCTCCCTACAGCATGTCATAGTTGTCTTCTTTCCTCTGAGGAAAGCCAGAAAGCACTTCAGCACTATCCTTGGGGGCCATTCCAAACACTGCAATCACCAACAAAAATGCAAAAAATAAGACACTAGATAGACTGGGAAAGGGATACTTGTTTACAGTCTGAGAGCTGTACAACAAGGTGGAGCACCACCTTGTTTGACCTCAGCTGGGCACATAGCTGGCAGTTGAATCCATTTTTTTTTTTTTTTTTGCTACTCTGTACACATCCATGAATGACTACGAATGCACTGCAAGTATTGATTTTGGGGTTACAAATAAACTTTTAGTGAGGAGGCAAATTTGAAAATATGGAATGGGCAAATAATAAAGAATGACTGTGTTAGAGCTTTTTATTCTCATGCAATTCAATGAGGTAGGTAAGTAAAACCTTTTTTACCCTATTTTTCTCCTTTTTTCTTGTATATTCATACTTTATAGGAAAGGTATTCATGGCAGGATTGGGGTTTTTGTATATTTGCTGGCTATCATAATACCATGCATTAAAACACCAGGTCCCATAGCCTTTTAATACTGGCACATGTTTTCACTTTGAATATAACATTATCAGAATTTGATTCTTTTAAATACTTGTTTGCAATTTACTTGAATAAAATGCAAGATAAGAGCTTCCATACCACCTCAATCTTACTGATAATATGATTTGTACTTTATTGTAAATAATTGCATGTAATTAACATTTATAGTTTTTTTTGACTAAACTAGTCTATGTGCTCCCCATGGGGGGTAATTGTGTCTGTCTCATTCACTTTTTCTTCAGTGCAGAGTGTGGAATCTGACATCTAGTAGACACTGAATACACATTTGTTGAACAAATTATCCATTCTTATTTGTTGGACACTGAAAGCCTTTTTTTGTAGTGGTTACATCCACAAGATCCTGCATTTCTCTCATCCTTTTAAAAACTGTTATGCACCCCAAAACTTCAGTTATAATGAAACACACAATATGTGAGGGAGTGGTGTGAAGAAATTTACATATTGACCCATGTCTGTTCTATAAGACAATATCTGGATTGAGAAAGAAAACTCTTTTCAAGACACCAAAGTTTTACCTTAGGCAAGGGTTTGGCAGGTCTGCACTGGAGTCCTCCAACAAATTCAAAACTAAGAGTGGATGAAGAGATTCATAATCCCAATAGGTTTGTATCTGCCATATATCAGCTTTCCCCATCAATTCACACAATGTAGTGGGTCTTCCTGAAAAAGAAAATAGGTAAAGGAAAATACATATATTTGTGACTTTATTTCCATTTTTTTCTTAGAAAATATAGGCATAAAGTCTCTGTAAGTGAAGATGTTCAAAATATGCCAGTGTTTTAAAATTTGAATGGACATTTAAACAACAAAAAAAGTGAAAAGAAAACCATGCAAGTGAGAGACTTAATAGGTAACAAGATACTCTCACCTCTGCAGCTTTTCTAAGTTAAAATATTCATTAAAGATTCATTCCTCTTTTCATGTATTGCAAATTCAAGATAACTGATACATTGTATTTCTAAGTCAATATCTGTCTGTACATGTTTAAGTATATATGAAGAATATTACATTCTAAATGACCATCGTCTCATTTTCCATCTCAATAGCATTAGGTTTGTATCTCTTTTATGACATTTGTGACAGTTTTACTGAATCCCAGGGCATTTTAAACATGTTTTATTTTCCTTGCTAACTGATGATCCTTAGTCTCCGGGGAAGGCCCATGTGACAGGGTTACACATGCGACATGGACCTTGCTCAGAATCTACTTTGCTGGTCATTAAAGTGAAGAAACACCCAAGGTCAATGCAAGTTGGTTGAATAAGAAATTGTTTTCTAAATATCATAATGATCTTCCACATTAAATACGGATCTACAGTGTGAGACTTTGCATTGTTCACACTTGTCTCAATCTGGTCTCCAGCTGGACCAGAGAATAAACAGGTTATACATGGGAAGCTAAATATCCTTTAGGGCTATAGGGAAAGGCAAGCAGAGAAACCCCAGTGGCTCAAGAGTCCTTTATCATGATACAGATGTCACCAGGAAACAACAAACCTTCCTTTCCATGGTTTTAACACTCTTTCTCTCTTGAAAATTTTACAGAGGAAAGCTTATTGCAGGACCAAAGTCCTGGACCATCCGTGATCAGGAAAGTGCACTGATGAATGTGATGCACTAAACGAAATCATGTATTTCACCTCCATCTCCACGTCATCTATTTTATCTTTCTGAAGGAACTTAAAACATTCTGACATGGATTGGTTATGAAGATTTAATGTAAAGGAAGGGCTGCTTGATAACTACCTGTAAAGAATGGGAGCCTAAGGCCCTATCCCATCATTCAGTCTATTAAGTATTTTCCCATACCTAACTTTTGTCTGTAAACTACAGAAAAGTTATGGAAAACTAAAGTAAGTATTACCAAGCATGTGGGAATGAGTGGTAAGGGAGACTCACCTGCAAGAACCTGAAAACTTTCCCTTTTAAGTATTTATAATTTGGCTGAGGAATCTCCTTGGTCAGTTTCTATCCCTAGAATAAATCAGCATTTCTTTGATGGATAACTGTTCAAAGAATGAGATAAAACTTCTGGAAAGCCAGAGTGGAAAACTGACTTTGTTGTAAAAGTCTATTTGCATCTGTCTCTTGCACTACTGTTCCCTTATTTCCCTAAAATGTTCCTCAAGCTTCTTTGTGGCTTTAGATTAATTGTTTAGTCGTACATTCTCACGGACTCTTCAATCCACTCACCCACCCCATTCACAGTCCAGCTTTTTACTTTGATAATTTGCCATTTGATGCCTTATTTTCCTTCATATTACTTTGCATACCCTTGCTCTGAAATCTCATCCAGGAGCTCATTTTCTTTGACCTGTGATTCTTGATTAATTTTTAGCAGACTTGTTTTTGAGACTTTGTTTCTTGGTTTTACTCTCCAAGCCACTGGCTCCTGTACCCTCATACTATATAGAGTCAAAAGTTAATGTTTTCATAATTCAGATCTTTATTTCCTCTGCAACCTTAAATTAACATTACATACCTTCTTATCTAATGATGGTATTTATTACATTTCTGCTAAGGATATTAAGTTCCATTGGAAAGGGATTTTTTCCTAGGTTTTCAAAATTTTTTACAATACAATCCACCAAAAAGATGCTTTATATATATGAATAAATGGTGATGAGGGAGCACCCTTCTTGGCAAAGCTCAGTTTGGGTAGTTAAAAGATGTATGCTGGCAATGGAAAATGTCTGTTAAAGAGAACTCCCAGATAAGGAAAAGCTATCTCTCTTAATCACCTATATTGTAGTATACTTGGTACACAATGTCTCTCCGAGTAATATGTGGAGTTTTGTAGTCAGAGTCGCTCTCTTTTCTATCAGTTATGAATTATTCAAGGGGTTAGGCCCAGGTCCAGACTGCTGTGTCTCAATCCCAACACCAACATTCCTTCCCCATGAGAACTTGGGTAAGTTACTTGAACATTCTCTGCTTCAGTTTTGACATCTGTAAAATGAGGAGAATAATAGTGCCTATAAAAAGAATTTTTATGTGTATCCTCTGTGAGTTCATAAATATGCAGGACTTAAAAGATTTCCTGGAAGAGAATAATTCTCAATGAATGTTTAATTTTCTTCTGCCTTCTGGAAACAAAAATCATAGCAGAAGCTCAATAAATGTTTGTTATTGAATGAATGTGCTTACAGAATCATGTTTAGAAATCTTTCAGATATGAAAAATATACTAGACCCCCATATTTTGCTTTATTTTGTAAATCAAGGGGAAGCAGTAATTGTAGATCAGAAAACAGACATGGATAATTCTAAAATAATCCCCAAAGTTTTATGTTTACTTAGCAGATAATTTTTAATTCATTGAGAAGGAATGAGTAACAGTAGATAATGCCCAGAGACAACTTGTCCATAACTAAGCAATTTTCCTCTTAATAAAGATATTAAATGATTAGACCAAAGAAACAGTTCAGATATGATAACAGAAAAATTGAATCTAGAAGAGAGATATCAGAGACTTTGCTTCTGAAAGCTGAAAGGAACCTTAGTTGTGGGTTCATAGAAATATCTAATATGAAGACAAGTAAACTTACAGTTTTCACAATGTAGGCATACTTTCTTATAAATAAAGTAACCTGTCTACTAGAACCAGATTGGTAAAATATATTTCATCATGACTAACATTCTCTTGATTTTATAAATAAGCTTAATGAATTTTTTTACTGTAGCTTATTAAAAATGACTATGTATTCTTTGCAACTTCTCCTATCAAGAAGTTGAGGCTATTTCTCCTTCCTTTGAATTTGAACTTGCTTCATGACCTGGTTTACCAGTAGACGGTGGCAAAAGTGACATTGTGTGACTTCCAAACCTATGCCCAGAACATTCACGTAAGCTTCTTTGGAATTCTGCTGTCATCTGAAAAAACACGAGGTTGCCTCCTGGAGAGGCCACATGGAGGAGACAATTAAAGTATCTTGTTTTTGGGCCAAGTAAGGCCCAAAGAAACATTTCACTGAGTCTAGCCCCAAATTGCTGGTCCACAGGATCATTAGCAAATACTATGGTTGCAGTTTTAAACTCTAAGTTTTAGGATGGTTGGTTATACAGCAATAAACAACAGAGACATTATGATTTATGAAAAATAAAGTACATATGTAGCTCTTTAAATAAACAAGCACTATGAATATTAATATAGTAGATCAATATCAAAAGAAGTTACAGCTCCAGTGTCACAGATTCTAGAGTAATTTGCACAAGCTTTATTGAATGATTGACAAATTTTCACTGAGAAATTATCATATGTCCATTTTGACACTAAACCTAAGAAAATATAAATTCTCTTTAATTTTATATATAGGCATTTATATATATGTGTGTGTGTATATATATACATATATACACACACACATACCCTCTAACATACACAAAGAAAGTAAGGTTTCTTTCCACCTATTGTAGGGAGTATACAATAAAGTCAGTATACACTGACTTACCTAATACTTCACTGTAAAATTTATCCCACTTCTTCTTGTTAAAGATCTCAAATGCAAAGTTGAAATATAGGAAATACAACATATTTTCACCCTCTCCATAAATGTCATTTTGTCACTAAGTTTTGATATGACAACAGCTATGTAAGAAGGAGGTAATGAAAGCCCTCCACAGGTTTTTTTTGTATGTACTGCCAGTGGTAAATCGAAGACTATAGACTAAAGGTATGTTAAGTAGTTCAGATAGCAGCTCACCACAAGGAGCTACGGCATCTCCAAGAACAACATCAAATTTGGATTCTTGCAGTTTCTTGATTAGTTTCTGATTCAAAACTGCATCCTCAAAGAACTTTTGAAAAGTACCAGAATATTCATATGTTTTTGCATCTTTGAATCATATGCCCACAACGTACTCTTTGGTAACTAACTCACATGACCACATCTTGATCCATTTCATAAAGTGTGAATCAAGTTCAGCCTTAGTAAAGGATGTAGGATAAACCTTAAATTTAAGAGCAGTTTGTTTGTTGGGATCCAGGAGGATGGAAGCTGAAGATACCAGCACAGTGACCTCATGGCCCCTCTGAGCAAGTTCGTCCAAGATTGTCTTTAAATTGATCCAATGACTATATTCCATTGGCCACACCAGCACCTTTCCACAGAACCCACAGCTGAAATAACAGTACAGTGCAAGAAGAGAGACCCATTTCTTAGACATCCTGGTAAAGTTCACTTCTTCTTAATAAACTTCTTGTAACTTCAATGTGGCTCTCATTTATATGCAGGGAAGAATCTATCAGTTAAAATATGACTTTCAAATGTCAAGTTCACAATGATTAAAGAGCTCACAGTAGAGTGTTTGGAAATAAAGAAAAGGGTAAATGATCTTGTGTTTGATGTGCATATAATAAATCCCAGTATCATTGTAAGCACTAGTTCCTCTAGACTAAGAGGACATTACCTTGCATGGAAAGAGTCTTCTGATAAGGAAGCAGCATTGTATCAACACAAATATATTCTGATTTATTTGAGCTTTTCCAAGCAGGCTTTCTGAACTTCCTCCTCCATATTTTCATTCCTGTTGTATTAGCTCCATTTCGTTTCCCTTGTTTTGTTTTTCTGACTGTAGATACTCTTTCCCTTTTTTCCTTTTTATCCAAACATGGGGGATGGTTGAGTACTTTAGTTTCTTTCATTTATTTGAAAATATTGCCTCTAAATTATGATTCTTTTCTTTTCTGAACATTTGAAACTTTCCTTATGTTACTCTTCCTTCCTCAACACTTACTCTTTCGAACTTGTTTTGTAGGTTGACTATGGAATCCAAGTAAGTTGTATTTTTTTTTTTTAATCTTACCAGGAATTCCCATCAAATTAGAAGTTGGAAGGGAGAGATGTATGTCATGGGATGGATTTGTTTTCTTGTTATTAAATGATCTGTTGACCCAAAATGAGAGGTGAATCTCCCTGAAAAAGAATTTGGACCTAGATTCTAGCAAAAACATTACCTGCCGAATTGCTATGTCCTTCAATTTGGCAATTCCCTTTGGTGGATATTTTGGTAGGTTACCCAGATGTTCCTTTTGGGAATATAGAAATTATTCCCCAGCTGATGAGAAGATTATCAGCTGACATCCCTCATCTACTAGCTTTCTTTGAGGACTTCCTCTGCTGGAGAGATCTAGTCTAAAGTGATGTCTCATTCCTGGTGCAGAACATATCCAGTGCCTGGTCTGTTCATTTCAATTTGGGCCAACTATGAAAGGTGATCTTATCTTCAGAGCTCCCAGTGAGTTGGTTGAGACCTATGCTGTAACTTTATTATGTCCCTATTTTTTTTTTTTTACTGAGAAATCTTGTTTCCTACCCTTCATACTCACAGATTTTGTTTCCAAGGGCACCCCTTAGTAATCTTGCAAGCTCATATTCACCTCAGAGTCCACTTTCTTTGATAATGAGTACTAAGGGTGGAATAAAGAAGTTGACACTGAGATCGGATTTTGGAGCTGGGTCATTCACCACCAGTTGTAAAGAGGAATCTATCATTGGTGGAAAGTGGGACACAAATAGCCTCAGAACTATGGTAACCGGAAAGTTTACTACTTTCAGTGATGGTCAATTTGGACCATTTCCTGTTGAAAGGAAAGTCACTAGTGGTTGTGATGTATCAGGTATTTGATAAATACGGGAAAAGTAGAAAGTATGAAGACAATGGAGCTAGATGATTGTTTCTGCTGAATTCATGTTTTGGAGAATATAATGGAAAAAGAGCAGCTATTAACCATCAAATCAAGACCAAGTGGGAAAGTGATAGAGGCCTCCTTCGCAGCACATGAAGAAAGTAAAAAAACAAATCTGTATCATTTTAAAAAATAAAACATTTCCAATTCCACTTAAATTCCCAACCTATTCTTATTTCTTACCAAAGTCAGGATCCTAGGTGATAAAGAGCAGAATCCCAAGACATCTGACAAATGGTTAATTGTACATGACAATTTTGAAATCCCAGAAACCCCTGAACCCTTTGAGTCCTCAGAAGTGGCGCTCTCCTCTCTGTTAAGGGAGAGCACTTCTCCATTGATTGAGGATGATGTAGTGTCTTCTACCCGCAGGACATCATGTGTCCCTCTCAGGATCAGCTCTTATCTCCCTTCTTGGCCATAGGCCAATAACTAGGCTTGAATCACATTGTAATGCAGCCAGATATAAGCTGAACTACCAAGGGAGGAAAGATATTGCAAATCAAATAACTGAATGATCTAGCAAATATTTACCAGCAAGAACTGGGAGATTATATAGGGAACTGAATTCTGAGCAACTGAATTATGGAAAATAGAACATAAAGTTGCATAAGGAAGCATAGTTTTATTTTGGAGCACTCTCTCAGGACACAGGATTTAACATCTGTGTTCAGGCTCCTGGGTATGGTAGTAACAGACTACTAGGATGCCGTAGAAACTAGGAAAAAAAAGTGATAGCCCACACAAAGTGAACCTGGTGTGCTGGAAGTGCCATGGTAGACAGTGGGAGAAAGAATCAAAGGCTTAGAGCAGTGGTTATATTGAGATAAGTATGTTATGTAAAGTCGGGAAAATCTAGCAGGTGATTGTTTACTGAAGTTAAAAGGAATGCTCAGTGTGGCTGTCTTCTGAGGGTCAGGTATTTTGGTAGTTATACAACTGAGTTCACTGATATTAATCATAATCACATCCAAAAGTAAAAGGGAGCAAGCGATGGCACCCAGTCATCGGAAGTCAGGTGGTTACAATGAGCAGTAAGATCAAATTTGCAGCCAGGTGTGCCCAACTTATGAAAAGCTGTGGAAATGCTTATAGAACAGGCAGTCCTAAGGACAAAATAGGGCACCAAAAAGGGCATTGCACAATCTATACTAGCTGTGTGGAATCTGCCGCAAGCCTAATGGGAGAACCACAACACAGCAAGAAAATGCTATCTAGACTGAAGAATTACACGCATTTGGAAAAACAAGTCCTGGCATGCTGTGGGACCCTGTTAGAGATGGAATACTTGACCATGGGCACCATGTTAACGCTCACCAGAGAATATCCATCATGGATTAGGTGCTAAACAATAAAGTGGGCAAAATGACTCAGCCAGTTGACATCAGCCAGACTCTATCATCAGCCAATGCAGTTCTGGCCCCAAGAGCAAAGTAGCATAATGTCCATGATGGAAGAGAATGAGGCTATGCATAGGCCCAAATGCATGTGCTCTTCTTTAACAAAGCTGATCCAACTACTCCTTAAACTAAACGTCAAAAGTATCAAATCTACTAGCAATAGAGTCAAATACTGTGTCCTGATATGACATCATTGAGTAGAAAAACTGGACAGTTGGGGGCCAGTTTCCCAAATTGGTTCCCTTCCATATGGTTATATACCCTGACAGGAATGGCCACATATACTGGGAATCTTTTTATCCTGCATATCTGCGTAAATCAGATATGCAGATAGAATGAAAGGGTCCCATTCCATTAACCTGGAATTTTAGCAGTTTAAATGTTTGACAAGGCTGAGAGATATAAAATTTGTATTCGAATCAAGATAGTTTAAAGCCATATGTGAAAACTGATTTTACCAGTTCAAAATAAAATCTTGAGTAGCTTAATTTTCAGTAGAAAATATTGTGGGCCATTTTGAATTTCCAAATTATGCACATCTAATCCCAAATGTCTAGTTTCCTCAAATTCCACTTTTTTTTTGCCTCGTGCAGTCATACCCCCAGTTTCTGATGGAGCTCTTGTTCCTTGCAATATAATCTGTAAAGTAACTATACTCAGAAAGCTGGAGTGATCTTAGGGTTCACCTTATCAATTCCCTGTCTCTTAGTTATCATGTTCTTGTGATGCTTAATTTTCCTTTTCTGAAAACAGTTATTATATATAATTTGTCTGGTTTTCTAGTTGTTTATGGTAGAGGGGTAGTCTGGCCACAGTTATACCATGAGGGCCAGAAATGGAAGTCAATACCTAATTCTAAGGCTGTCCAAACATCTTGGAATAGTCTTGAGTAGAAAATTTAAAGCAGAAACTGAGGAAGTTTTGTAACAAGAAGGGACCT
Organism: Tapirus indicus; assembly: GCA_031878705.1. Classification (NCBI taxonomy): domain Eukaryota; kingdom Metazoa; phylum Chordata; class Mammalia; order Perissodactyla; family Tapiridae; genus Tapirus; species Tapirus indicus. Next base: position 53,265,000 of record CM062919.1, read on the forward strand.
TCTTAATATAAATGTTTAGTGACTTACTGAACTTATATCTTAGAGAAAGTATACCACTTGTGTTTCTAAACCTACTAATATTAAAAGAATAAAAATGACACCTATTTTTTCTTTTTCTAATAAAAAACAAAGTGCTTAATACTCAGGCCAGGAAGCACCCAGTAATATTAAGAGGTTATTATTGATAATGGATAAATTCATTGGTTGTGGTTCAAAAGTCTTTAGCTCTTCTGTGGTTCATAACAAATATAATTCAGAAAAGTGCTTGACTTAGGAGATATTTTAAATAATATACTAACATTTTTTTAAAAATTTAAGAAAATGACATAGAAAGAAATACTTGTTTTCTTCTCCCTCATTACATGTAAGTTTTAGATGGTACAAACTAAGACAAATTAATGTGAAAGAAGGAAAAAAGAATTTGTTTCTTGAATGATTTTAGCACCTTTTCCTGATAGATGAGGCAGTGTTGTACATTAATAGGGAACTAAACTTATTTCTAAAAAAAAAAAAAATAATGCCAGCAAAAGCACTATGTTGGAAAAATAAAATAGGTGATTTGAAATGCTTCTCTTGATTAATAGAGTAATGATTATTTCACCTTCTTAATCCCAGTTTTAGGGCACAGTGCTATGATACGTCAGATGGGGACTGGTCAGTAAGATTCATGGTCATGGTTTTCTAGAGCTCTTCAGATTATTTGTCTAAGAAAAAAAAATCAAAACCACAGTATCATGTAGTGATGTGTGTGTGTGTGCATGTGTGTGTGTGAGATTGAGCAAAGCTAAAAAGAGCGCTTTATTTTTTTCTGGGTTTTTATGCCTATTTTGTGCTCTCCTTGTGTATGGAAAATCTTATGACAGACATCTTCAAATGTAAGTACAAGTTTCACTAAATACATTGGTTCCTTTGATTTTGGAGTTTATATTCTTTCATAAGGTAAATAATTTAATGCAAACTTCTCGTTTACACCTATTTCTTAAAGCATGGAATTGGAATTTTGCCAAATGCCTCATCACATTAGAAAGGCAATGAATGTTAAAGGTTGACAGGTTAAGAAATAACCTAATGACTAATTGATATTTGGAAGACATTCTTGAGAATAATCATTGGAAAGATCTTTAATAATCTTAATTGCAAAGAAAATATTAAGAAACTGTCCTCTATCTTGTGGATTTCATTATAGTTTACATTTGATTGAAATAATTCTTACTCATAATTTTAATTAGGAAATAAACATATTTTTCAGTTTAAAGAAGTAATTTTTCTCTGCAATTACCCTATACTTTTTTAGATGAACTCATGCAAATCCTATTGTAAAGTTTCCTGGCAGATTCATGTCATTAGAGTTGTATTTGAAGTGAATTGGGCTGTGAGATGAAAACTGTTTTGTTAGTATAGGGTATACATTATGAACTTCTTGATCAATTGAGATATTTACACTTTTCTCATTATTGAACTCTCTTATCATAAAATGATTTTTGTGAGGAATTGTTAAAATTTTGTGAGGTGGTTTCTAATTTTTCCCAAAACTGAGAGTCTACATTTATAATTTTCTATTTTTTATTGATTACAGGTATATGTTACCTAAACTTAAAATGTAGAAGGAAAGATATTATTAATATCACCTCTGCTGAAGGACTCAATATGTACATATTAGAGAGATGAGAGAGAAGAAAGAAAGGTCTTTGAGAAGATATAAAAGAACAAGAAAAGATTATCAACAGCACAACAACTCATAAGGAAGCTAGACATTTTTCTTGTTTCAGTGTGGGAAGATATACCTACACATACGATTTGAAAGAATAAGCATTCAAAGACATTACCCTCATTAGATGAACTACATTTGAGAATATGCACAATTAAAGGTTATGTATAGAGGGAGAACACCCAAGTAAAGAATCTTTAAAGTCATTAGGAAAAATTACATTAAATTGTGAAAATAATGACTTTTCCCAAATAGCTCTGTTTTGTTGGAAAAAAAGCAGCCATGTATCATAATGAAATTTAAATTCTAATGTAAATTTTCATAGAAAGTGATTTCTTCTTTAAACACGAAGTTCTGGCGATTCCCTTTGAAGAGATTTGCCTGCACAAAGAGTGATTCTAAGGACGGATCTAGCACCATGAATCTCCCTAAACCTAATGGGAGCTGGACTCTAACACTGAAGTCTAGAATTTCTTCTTTCAATCAGTGATAAAACCGTAGGAAATAAACCAAGTTTAATTAAAATATTCCAAATATTTGTCAAAAAAATATTGCTAACTTTATTAGAGCATTTGTACTTCAATAATCAAGACAAATTCATCCTTGAAATCCTTCTTCTTTTTAGTTGTTTTTTTTTTTTAATGCCCCAAGTGCCAACCTCACTCTTTCCCCAACTCTGCAACTGGCTTGTTGGGCTTTCTCCTGAGGCATCAGTGACAGTGACCTGTAGTAGACAAAGATTGTCCACAGAAAACAGGCCTGGGTTATGGGCAAGGGAGAAACCACAATCTTGAGCTGCAGTGCCACCTTCTGGAAACCAAGAGAGGTTTCATACAGCTTGCCTAGTGAGTTGTAAGATCAAGAAAAGACATACAAGTCTAAGATTTCTGCCACAGAAGGGAGGAAAAAGTGTGGAAAAGGTGGAAGGTTGAGAAAGTCCCAGATATAAGCAGGACCAATGAAAAGTATTTCCCACCTATAGGCAGCTGTAAAGAATGGAGGAGGAGACTGATACTTCAAATGCAAAAACAACCATGCTAAACTCCAAGACACAAGAAGAATCAAGGAAACATGACATCACTAAAAGACGGCAGTAACCCTCCAGTAACCAACCAAAAGACTCAGAATTCTCTGATTACCAAATAAGGGATTCAAAATGGCTGTTTTGAGGAAACTCAGTGAGTTATAAGAAGGCACAGAAAGATAATTCAATGAATTAGGAAAATAACACAGGAATAAAATGATAAATTTAACAAAGAGATAGAAATCATAACAGCAAGAACCAAACGGAAACTCTGCAGCTGAAGAATTCAGTGAATGAAATGAAAAATGTAGTAGAATCAATAGCAGAATAGATCAAAGAGAAGATACAATCAGTGAGTTACAGAATTGAAATTTTGAAACAACCCTGTCAGAGGAGAACAATGAAAAAGAATGAAGAAAGTTTATGTGATACATGGGACATCATCAAAAAATCAATATCTGAATCTCTGGAGTTCCAGAAAGAAAAGAGAGGGAAAAGGGGCAGAAAGTTTATTTAAAGAAATAATATGTGAGACCTTCCCAAACCTGGGTAGAAATTTTGATATGCTAGTTAAAGAAACAAATAAATCACCCCAACACTGCAATTCAAAACAATCTTCTCCAAGACATATTATAATGAAACCATCAAAAATCAAAGACAAGGAGAGAATCCTAAAAGCATCAAGGGAAAAGAAAATTGTAGCCTGCAAAGTAACCCCCTTAGGCTCTCAGCAGATTTTTCAGCAGAATCCTTACAGGCCAGGAGAGAGTGGAATTATATATTCAGAATAGTGAAAGAAAATAAATTGCCAGCCAAGAATACCCTATCTGGTAATGTTGTCCTTCAGAAATGAAGGGGGAAATGAAGACTTTCTCACATGAATAAAAGCTAAGGAAGTTTATTATCCCATACCTATATTTAAGAAAAACTGAAATGATTTCTTTAGCTGAAATAAAAAGAAACTAATTAGTAACATGAAAACATACAACACACTGGTAAAGGAAAATATACAGTTACTTTTAGAAACCTCTAATTCCGTAGTATGATGGTATGTTAAACACTTAACTATAGTATAAGGTTAAAGGAAAAGTGAATTTAAAAAATAAAGCTACTATAATTTGTTAACAAATAGACAATAAAATATAGGTAAATTGTGACATTGAAAATTTTATGAGAGCTTTTGAATGCAATCAAATTAAGTTGCTATCAGTTTAAGTGAACTATTTCATCTATGAGATGTTTTATGGAAGCCTTATGATAACAACAAAGCTGAGACCTCCAGTAGATTCAGAAAACATAAGGAGAAGGGAACCAGAGCAAACCACAATGGAAAATCACCAATTCACAAAGATAGACAGAAAAGGAGGAAAAAAAAAAAAAAGAAACAATGAAACTACAAAACAGCCAGAAAGCAGTTAATAAGATGGCATTACTAGGTCTTTACATATCCACAATTCTTCTATATTTGAATGGATTGAATTCTCCAATCCAAAGGAATAGAGTGGGTGAATGGATTAAAAAAAGCAGAAAAACATGACTTAACTCTATCTACCCAGAAGAGATTCACTTCAGCTTTAAGGACACAAGTGGGATCAAAGTAAGGGGATGGAAAATATATTCAATGCAAGTGGAAACCAAAAGAGAGCAGAGATAGGTATACTTATATCAGACAAAATAAACTTTAAGCAAAAAATGGTAACAAGAGACAAAGAAGGTCATTATATAGTGATAAATGGGTCAACTAACCAAGCAGATATTAGTGTTGTAAACATGTATTCACCCAACATCAGAGTACTTAAATATATTATGTAAATATTGACAGTAAGGGATTTCAATAACCCACTTTCTGCAATTTTCTGACTGAAAATCAGAAAAAAAAAGTTGGACTTGAACTATATGTTAGACCAAATGGATCTAACTGACATATATTGAACATTCCATCCAACAGCAGTAGAATACACATTCTTAAGTGCAGATTAACATTCCCAGGATAGATCATATGATAGGCCACAAACAAGTCTTAGCAATTTAAGAAAATGGAAATAGTTCCAGGCATCTTTTCTGACCACAATGATATAAAGTTAGAAATCAATAACAACATCTGTAAAGTTCCTTTTGCCATAGATGCTCACATATTCACAAATTCTGAGGGTTAAGGCTTGGATTAATTGACAGCCATTATACTGCTCATGACAGTCTGTCCTCTGTGCCCCAAAGATTGATGTCTATCACACATGCAAAATACATTCACTAAATCCTAAAGTCCTCCAAAGTCTCAACCCATTTTAACATCAAGTCAAAATCCCAAATCTCATCATCTCAAAAGTCCCAAATCTCATCATCCATATCATCTAAATCAGGTTTTGGAGAGCCTCTTGCTGTGATCCATTATGGAACACAACTACTTTTTTGTGAAACTAAAGAACAATTTGTCTGCTCCCAAAATATAATGGTGCTAGACCCAGGATAACAGCTATAGACATTTGTTTCAAAGAGGAGGAAAAAAAAAATGAGTTGCTGTTCAAGACATTGCAAAATCCACCTGGGAAAATTCTACTAGATTTCAAGACCTGGGGATGATCCTTTGTATTTCATGGCTCTGCCCTCTGGCCTTGTGACTCTCCCTTCTGGGCCATCCTTCCTTCTTCATGGAAGAAAGCATGTATTTGCAGCCATGCAGTTTTATTAGCCCATTTCCTGCATGTAGAAATCTGGAGATTAGACAGCTTTCTTTCATTTTGTACTCTCTTTTGGTCAAAGCAGAGAATGTTTGTGCTGGTATAAAATTCTTGATAACTTTGTGGGTCTCCAGTGTATGTCACGGAGATTCACTTTTTTATGAGGCTCATTCTTTCTTAGATAGATCTTTTTAAGTTAATCCTCTCTCTCTTTTGACTTTTACAGAGATTGTTCAGTAGTAACCTCCTCGATGTTCTCTGGTTTGAATGAGTCATACACCCATATTTTCAAAAAGTCTTTTGTGTGAGTGAATACTCTAACCTTGTGATTTTTCTGAAGTGTTAGTAGAAGGTTCCATAGCACACCCTTAGCTTTTCCTCTAGATCAGGTTTTTCTCACAGTGACTCTCTTAGTATTAGCTTCTTTTGCAATTTGGTCAGACTATGAATTTTACAAATGATCTAGCCCAAGTTCCTTGTTGTTTAACAGTACTTCCATCAATTTATCTGTCCTCTCACATTTTACTATAAGCAGCAGAAGAAATCCGCAGTATCTTGAAACATTGCTGGGAAATCTCCTCAACTAAACATATAACTTCATCTCTTACAAATCCTGTTTTCCTCATCATCATGGGACAACATTTCTCAGAGCTTTCTGACACTATAGACAGAGAACTCCTTTTCCTTCAGTTTCAAAATACATATTTTTCATTTCCTTGTGAGCCTTGTCAGCAACTTTAATGCCCATATTTCTGCTTACAATCTATTTTTTGTGTGTGTGACAAATTCAGAGTATTTGAATATTCTTTTTTTGTTTTGTGTTCCTGTTTTTTTTAATTGATATCATAATAGTTTACAACATTGTGAAATTTCAGTTGTACATTATTGTTTGTCAGTCACCATATAAATGCACCCCTTCACCCCTTGTGCCCACCCTCCAACCCCCTTTCCCTGGTAATGACCAAACTGTTCTCTCTGTCCATGTCTTGGTTTATCTTCCACATGAGTGAAATAATACAGTGCTTGTCTTTCTCTGTCTGTCTTATTTCACTTAACCTCATACCCTCCAGGTCCACCCATGTTGTTGCAAATGGGATGACTTTGTCCTTTTTATGGCTGCTTAGTATTGCATTGTATGAATATATATGCATGAATATATATGCATATTCATATATCACATCTTCTTTATCCAATCATCAGTTTAGGGATGCTTCCACTTCTTGGCTATAGTGAATAATGCTGTGATGAACATAGGAGTTCATAAGCCTCTTTGGAATGTTGATTTTAAATTATTTGGATAAATACCCAGTAGTGAGATGGCTGGCTCATAAGGTATTTCTATTTTTAATTTTTTGAGGAATCTCTGTACTGTTTTCTATAGGGCTGAACCACTTTGCATTACCACCAGCAGTGAATGAGAGTTCCCTTTTCTCCACACGTCTCCAACATTTGTTATTTTTTTGTCTTAGTGATTATAGCCATTCTAACAGGTATAAGGTGATATCTTTGTGTAGTTTTGATTTGCATTTCCCCGATGATTAGTGATGTTTAACATGTTTTAATGTGCCTATTGACCATCTGTATATCTTCCTTGTAAAAATGTCTGCTCATATCCACTGCCCATTTTTTGATCAGGTTGTTTTTTGTTGTTGTTCTTCAGTTGTGTGAGTTCTTTGTATGTTATGGAGATTAACCCCTTGTTTGATATATGAATTGCAAATATTTTCTTCCAGCTGGTGGGTTGTCTTTTCTTTTTGACTCTGGTTTCCTTTGCCTTGCAGAAGATCTTTAGTCTGATGAAATCTCACTTGTTTATTTTTTCTTTTGTTTCCCTTGTCTGAGTAGACATGAAATTCAAAAAAATCCCTCTAAGACTGATGTCAAAGAGTGTACTGCCTATATTTTCTTCTAGGAGTTTTATAGTTTCAACTCTTACCTTCAAGTATTTGATCTATTTTTATAATTTAGGAATTCTCTAAGGCAATTTAGGTTTCTCTACCATGATCCTTGTTATAACATTTTTGTAAGGAAATAAGGAATGAGTTGCTTATATTTTATTATCCATAGATATTTTGCTGAAGACATATTTTTCTAGGTCATGTAGTCAACATTATAGTGCCATTGACTTGGGAGTAAGAAATAACATGCAGGTATTCTTTTTAGAGAGGCAGTAAAACTAAATTTTTGCTGTATAGTATGGGGGAAACACTGTTTCCTAGAACATTGTAGACAGATCATTGACTTGAGTCTAATGTATTTTTGTCACCAGGCACCTAGTCACTCGTTTTCTATAGTTTTTTTTTTTTTTTTGGTGAGGAAGATTAGTCCTGAGCTAACATATATTGCCAATCCTCTTCTTTTTGCTGAGGAAGACTGACCCTGCAATAACATCCATGCCCATCTTCCTCTACTTTTTTTATATGTGGGACATCTGCCACAGCACGGCTTGATAAGCAGTGCGTAGGCCCACGCCCAGGATCCAAACCTGAAAACCCTGGGCTTCCCAAGTGGAATACGTGAACTTAACCACTACACCACCAGGCCAGACCCTCATTTTCCATAGTTTTGATGTACAAAGCAAAAAGCCCATAGAAATATCAGAAATCATATTATCATTTTTATATATATATACACAACAAGGAGAATCCCACATTATAGTCAATTGACCATCATTAGCTAAAATGTGAAAATTATCAGGTTATCCCATTAGGTGATCTAATCCCACTTTATAATATGGAAAAGATCATGAATCTATCTAGAGCTGGATTCTGCAACCATATCAATCAAATGAAATTCCAAGGAATCCTAGACTCCTGGAACATTTTTCTTTTTTTTTATGGCGGGTTGCTAGATACTATATGGCAGGTTAGTTCACAAATAACACCCTGATAAAAGCAGTGTAGGTTTCTTGGAAGGAGTTCAGATCAGGTATGAACCTAGCCTGTAACTCAAAAGGAATGAAAGGGCTGATCTTATAATTTTAGAAAAATAATAAGATTTTAAAAGAAGGGGACTTAGGTTTTTCTAGATTAGAAGTCATTCTGCCCATTTTTCCCCCCAAATCTATACATGTGTATTCCTACCCCATCAGAAAAAGTTGGAGTTCTCTATCTGATTATTCAGAAGCAATTAGATTAAGTCACATTCTGAATGTGCAAGTGAAGAGACATTAAACTTATGGATATACATCCCAATATTAAGGTTGCTATTTCCCAAATGAAACTAGAAAAAGTAGTAGCTTGTTTCAGACTGGGTTTTTGTCTCTCTCTTCTACTCCACAATCAGGGTAAAAGCAGATTCATGGTGGCCAATGCCATATCTCTCAGGAGATGCTTTAAATATGCTATCCTCCAATTTTACACTGTACTCAGTTTGGAAAAAGAGCGAATAATGGCAGGAGGGCGAGTTGGAGCTTGTTTTATATCTGGTGTAAGAGCTCATCAACTCAACATTTTACCAATTCCACACTGGGTAACAAGTGGCTGGAATGATAACATAACTTCATCTGATGCTGCTTGCAGGTTTCTCAGGTTATATAGAAAATCCAGTGGAATGAAGCCTAATTGATGCATGAATCTAAAAATTCTTTTGTTCCTGGCCAAAACGACAAAATGTTATTGTCAATTTGAATTCATATAACTTCCTGAAAGCAATGCAAAGCAAGATTTGCAAAATTTAAGACAATGTGTAAAAATAATGCAAAATGGATATAGGAAGATATTTGGCTACACGCATATTTTGAAATTTTTCTTCTGTATTTGGAAAGCAATTTATAGATATGATAAAGAGGTTAAAGTTTATCTGACATTCTGTGGGATCTGGGCAAGGGCCACTGTGATCATGTTTGTGTTTTTTTTCTGAGATGTTTTGATCATTGATCCCAATGACAACACCACAATACCATATTCTTGAAAGCTCTGGACAAATTCTTTCACTTTCTCTAAAGAAAAAATTTAATTGTCTGTGAAAGAAAAGCATTATAGGGATTTTTTAGAAATGTATGCCTACACTTGTACATAGAGATAAACTGTTAATACATTGCTGTCTTCTAATATGCCAAACTATTAAATACCTTCAGTTGAAATGGTTGATGTAAAGTCTATATCCCTTAAACTTTAGATAAACAAGGCTAGTAGACAACTTATGGAAATGAACCATATTCGTTAGGAATTGACAAAGATGAGTCCTTATTCCTTGAAAGTAGGGAAAGGAGATTGTCCATAGTCTGGCCCCTTGGATCACTTCTATGCCCTTCTAGGCCTGATAAAATTATTATTACACTGATTTGTTTTTCTTCTGGGTAGGCTTTCAGAATTCTTTTTTAGTGAGTAGTTCTTATATATCTCTCTAAATAGTGAAAACCAGAGAGTTTGTATCTCTGCTTCATTTTAAGAAGAGAAGTAGATTTGGTAAATCATTCTGATGCATATAAATAAGAACCTTACTCATGATGCTCTTCCTGATGTTTCAGATTTCCACATTACTAATACATTAAATGCCCTGAATTTATATCTATGTTAATAGTCCAATTCACTATTTTTTATGACAATACATTACTTGCCTTTGAAGGACATATAATGTTGAAAATGATTTTTATGCCAGTGGAAAAATTAGGAATAGGCATGCCTTATAACTGCATCACATTTCACAACATCTATCAGTTGCCATGCTGTGGCAGCCACTCACATAGAAGAAATAGAACAACTTGTAACTAAGATATACAACCATGTACTTGGGGCTTTGCAGAGAAAAAAAAAAAAAAAAGCACAATTGGCAACAGATGTTATTCCAGGGTGAATCTTTCCCTAAAAGAAAAAAAAATGAGGGCAGTGGTTATAAAACCCAGTTCTTAGTGGTACCGCCCTTACTGGATGCTCCAGCTTCCCATTGGCACGTACTCTTGGGCATGGTAGCATTAAAGGAATCCCAGTGAATCTCCTGGATTCTCAAAATAGTGCTCTTTGTTCATTGCTAAGCAACATCCTAACTTCCTTTGTCTCTTGGTTCAGGCAGAGGACAGAGGACAGACTCAGCTTCCAACTAATTCCTGACAAATGCATTCCTTCTTCAAGCAATAGGACCTTCAAACTCATTGAGCCTTAATGTCATAGAGACTGAAAGAAAAATTGCTGGAGGATTTATATCATGTAATAATATTAGGGGCTACTTTCACCTCTTGGTCCCAGACTTACCTATTCTTGTTTTGGAAGCAATGGCATCCTATTCTGATCCCAAGAGTAAGGTATTCACCATTTTCTGTATGACAGAAGATGCCATTTTCACCTTTAATTGACCTGCCTAACAATGTATTAAGTCAATTGTTTTAACTTAATGGACACATTATGGTATATGTATTTCAAAATATTGCAAAGGATGACTCATCCTGTTTGCTTGTTATAATTTATTTATAATTGTCTTATAGGGAAGATTGCCCAGAAGTGAAATTAATTTGGCCTTAAGCTCATTTACTGATTTATAACACCCCAAGTGAATCTGACTATCCTGATCAATAGATGACCAACTCTCAGTGCAAAATTAGGAATATGACAAGCACAGGTGTTTTTAAGAATAATGATGGAACTCAATGAGATAACCCAATTAAAAAAATTTGATCCAAAGAATGTGAGATGTCACAACAACATCCAGTGCCTAACTAGTATGAAAACGCAACCTGCTACAATATCATCAACCTATTCTCATTGGGCAATCTGTGTACTCAGCTCCCTGTGTCTCTCTAAGAAACATCAGTAAGGACAGGGCACCTGGTGTCAGTCAAAGCAGAGAGACTAAATTGGAGATTTGATTCTCAAACCCTTGTCCTGTCTTTTTCTATATTTAGCAACTTAGCTTTCTAAGGAAATAAATGTGAAACTGTAAGTGCTTGCTATATGGTTTGTGTGGCTTCTTAGATCTAGTGATACAGGAAATTAATTGATTTTTTTGCTGCAACCTGAGTAAAATGAAAATGGAAAACTCAATGCAACACATATATTCAGACAAGCTAGTCCATTTTCATGCTTCCTTTTTTGTAAAATGTCTCCCTATTCAGAGATGATGTGTGGTATACTTCACAAGGGAAAAGGCAGTCACTAAGTTCATGAATTGTGGTCCTGGAAGAAAAGCTGAGGGTAGGGAAGGTCAAATATGTACTCTGAATATGTATACCACCCTGTGAGGACCAAACACTGACTCTTCCAGACTGGAGGGAGTCCTATGTATCATTTTAATACCAACTGTGTGGCTGGTCCCCTCAGAAAATGATGCTCAACACTGGGGGCTCAATATTGGTGTTAGCAGTTAGAATGGTAGACATATGCAATGGCAGCAGCTAGTTCAGTCCTGAAAAGGGGAAGTACATGTTATGTAGCTTATGCCCCCATGGCCATTTTGTATGTGTGCCTATTTGCAAGAAACAGGAAGGATGTGGAAAGAAGCTGGCTGAAATCCACATGATGGGCTGTCATGTCTATCTCGTCACTGAGTTTCTTTTGCAGGGGATGCCCTCTGATAAGCACTTCATGGGTCACAAATGTCTTCACACTCTGTATATTGTATATGGTATATATTGCCACAATCAATTCAGACACTTATTATATTTGTTGGTAGGGATAGGGGAGAAAAGAATTTTGCAGATTAATAGCTGAGTACCTGATGCCAGGGGCTGTGTTGATTTGCTCCACTAAAGATAACACATTGAACTTGCACATGTGCTTAGTTTTACTAATTAAGTTTGTGATAAATTATAGTCATTTCTATGATCCATCTAACTTTTAGTACTCCAAACGGGTGTGTTAAAAGAGGCTGTGATAGGAATCATCACCTCTGTACCTTCCAAGTCTTTGATAGTACATGAATATTGAAAATCCCCCAAAGTTATGGCAGTGCTTGTGATGTATTATCTTGATAGAAGGTGAGGAGCAAACAATTCCATTGGTCTTGACTTGGTATTTTGTGAAGATCTCTGGCTTGGGTAATTGAAAGGACTCTTAGGACTCCACAGAGAATACTCATGTAATGCTTTTATTAAAAGAAAATTAGAGATTGTGAAGTTAAAGTAAGAGAAAGAGACTAAAGGTGAGCATCAAGGGTCCAAAAGACCTCCAGGCACATATCCTTCGGGTCATTTCTCATCTGTGCAGGACACACTTTGTCTTAGTATACAAACTAGCAGATTTGTATGATGAATTTTGATTGGTTGTACAAGACAAAAACGACTAGTTGGATCCTTTGTGCTCCTCTAGTCCTTCAGTTAAGCCAGCCTATCTCATGGATTACTGCAGTTGTAAACCATCAATAAACAAACTGGCCTTGGAGGCTAACAGGAAAAGGAGAGGAAGACTTTCAAACTTAAACACCAAATTGTAAATCCTTAGGTACTCATCCTTATCTTGACCCAGAGTTAATACTGTACTCTAGACTGCCATGAAGATAACCATGGGGGTGTCACCATCCAGGTGAGGGGACTCAAATGGAGATTCTGTCAGTTACCAAGTCTATCTACATTTTTGTTTCAGAGAAATAACATAAGATGATTTCATGATCATACTGGATCCATTGTAAGAAGAACTGAGGGTAAATCTTTACCTATCACTTGATCTTTATGAACTTTCACTCTTCCTTTTGTACCATAGTGGCATTTTGGATCTCCAGAGATTAGTGTCAGTTCAAAGTGATTATCAAAAAACCACTAGAAGATCTAGATATTTCTCTTTCTCCAGAATGCAAGTACCATGGTAAATAGACTCTGTGTAATTTAACCTAAAAAGGATATCTCATTTGGGATTGTAATTGGAATTAACTTCTGATTTAGGTTGAGATAAATTGCTACATCACAAAGGAGCTAAGCAATTAGAAGACAGATGTCATAAGGAATTCTCAGAGGAAGAACTTGGAACATGTGGGTCAAGATTGCACTATATTTTCCAGTAAGAAGAAAAAAAAAGAATACACCTCATAGCAAGCTATTATCTGGACCTAGGAATAAGGAACAGGTTCATGATCAGGCCCATGTTCATAATCCTTCTGGGATGAGCATGATTGGGTAGGGGGTACATTGCTCTGTAATAAACTATGGCAGATAGTGTACTCAACTTGTGTCTTTGAGGCTCTAAGAGTAGCAACTACTTGGGGGCCAGAATCCTCATCATCTGGTCTTGTAAACACATACAAGTAACAGGGAAATTCACATTTTGAATTTTAGGATTCTCCAGATATATGGCATTAGGTTTTGTGAAGATCTGGAATGGAAGTTTACCACCAACTGCAAAGGGATGGTGCAGGAGTAATGTTAACAGAGGTGGTTTCTTCTACCTCTCACACAAGCAATATGATACTATTATGACACCTGGAATGTGAATCTTCCTTCAATTCCTACCTATTATTGATGAAATAGCAGTTTCATATCAATAAAGAATGAAAGATCTAGTTTATTCTAAATTCTCCAGTAATTTTTGGATTCCACACCCTCATCATTACTTGGGTGATGAGATCTTATGTCTAGGAATTCCTAGAAAAGAAAAAGGAACAATAAGAAGGGATGTTAATTGGGGCAAAGGATGTCCAGGGCAGTGGAGTGTCTTCCCTTCATGGTACAATCATGATTTTATGATCTGACAATTGCTTTAAGAGTGAAAGATAGGTGCCTGCATTTCATGGTGTCATATGGATTACTGGTATCATATATGAAGGGATTTAATCTGAACGGATTAAAGGACCATCTCTGAGTGAAATGATTGGCAGGAACTGAATGTGAGAGATCAGGATTTCACCTTCTTTGGCTGGGTTTACAGCCAGAGTCCAGAATAACGACAAAATTGGAGTGGGATTTAGAAGCCAAGAACCCAGTGAAAAAATGAAAGTGAGAAGTAGAAGGTAGGTAGTGATTCACTGCGCTTTGCAGAATTTAGGTTCCCTGCTCCACAGGCAGCAGGCTTTTCTCAGTCCCAGCTGTATAACATTTTAAAATATCATGGACACTATTCCATTGATTTAGGGAGTATGGTAGATCTGGGTCTCCATGTGAATCATTATTTTTGGTAAAATATGTAAAAGATAACAGAAACAAATACTTCCCTCATTGTAAAAGTCAGGCGAGTTCAAAAATCAAAATATACAACAATATGAATCACTTTTTATTTAGAGCATATAGCACATAACTTTTTATTCACATTTTTTGCATGTGAATATGTACAAAATGTTTACATCTACCTATCAGATTTTCAATTAATTTATGATCCAGAAGAAAATTGAGCAGAGTTTCATAGTATAGTCACATATGAATTGTAAATAGTTTAAAAATAAAGTATTTTAAAATGTTATTTTAACTAAGAATAACAGAAGTTATTAAACTCCTGAAAAATATGTTCTTATTAAAATTTACGCTGGAAAAATAAAATAAATTACAAAACTTTAGCCACTGCATATGAAAAATATTATTATTTAATTATTTCAAAACCTCATAAAATAGAGAAAATATCTTTTTTTCTCCTATATTTCTTTAGAGTTAATTTCCCACCTAAGAATAAATTGTTTATCTTCATCTTATTTGTGTCACTATTCCTTTAAAAAACAGATATCACCCTAATGAGTCATACTGTTCTAAGACAGAGCTATAATTTTAGGTCTGTTAAGCATGAGTTATAAATATCAAACTCTCTGGTAAATCATTTACTGAACTTGCTTAACAGACAATGTTATCACAGTTAGATTGAATGATTGTTTGACTTTGAGGACAAAGAATTGGCAAATATACTGGAAAAGAGTCTTTTAGAAAAGAAAGGAAGAGAAAGGCTTACTTCTATTAAAATTCAACTTATGTCTTGAAGTTGACTGCAGATTTCTGGCCAATGTTAGTTAAGAAGAAGCCTAAGTCCTTGTGCTCAGTATGGTCATCACAGTACAGTTTATGAGAGGACCAAGAGAAGTTATGGGGAAATGAAGAAATTGGCAAACTCACTGAGTTTTTGATTAGATGGAGAAATCACTCCAATAGCAAATAGTCTTTCCAACTAATACATTTCCCCCCCAAAGTATGTGCAGTATACTTAAGTAGTTTTGCCCCTTCTTTCCAAATATGGATAAGTAAAATTAATGTAGGAAAGAATTTTAAAAATTTTAAGTTACTTAAAAGGGTAAGCATTAAATTCCAATCATTTACTTTTGCTCCACCATAGCATCAATCATACTAAATTGTCAAAATCAACTAGTTCTCTGAAGTCACAAAATGTTACAACACAATCAGGTACTATCATTAATTTCCAGATCAAAAGCAACCTTCAAATCAAAGACAAAAAACAGTGTTTTGCATTCCAAGGAGGACAAAGTCTGATGTGTCACATGAAAGTAAATTGGTGGTATAAAACATGCTTCACAGCAGAGTAGAAGCCCTGACACTCTCCTAATATTCCTAATTGGAAGGAATGCTCTGGCTATAGCATGCACTATTCTACTTCTTGTCTAGTTGCTTTAGAGAATATGCAGTGTTTATAGCATACAGGAGCAAAAATTGTATTAAATATTTAGAAAATATTCAATATGATTGCCACTGAATATAGAATTAATCATTATGTTCCTAAGGCCTCAAATAGTATCCCAATTTGTTGAACTGAAGGAAATGAATAAAGCACTAAGATTTCAATGGTAGCAACTTCCGTGTGTTTATATTCTCTGTTTTATGAATAGATTATTTTAAACCTTAATTTAAATCATGTGACAAACTCCTTGGGGGAGTCTTTAATCTCTGATTGATAAGATGAAGAATGGACAAGAGCTTGGAAGAGTGGGAGAGGAATCTTTTCAAATCAGTTGCTGGATTAATTGGAAGGGCCTTATCAAGATTTCCAGCCAAACTCAAAGAAAACTACTCTTTCTTTTTCTTCTTTCCTGTCTTACAAAACTTCTGGAAACAGAACAGGCAACATTTTGTGACCAGAAACATAATAATTGACACACAGGCCAGCAGGAACCCAATCACATCCAAAGAACGGTACTGGTACCAGGTGAGATTGTGGGAGGCTGGCCGCAGGTGTTTGGCTCCTTTGTGGCGCATGACAAACTCAATCCAGAAGACTGCTCGGTCCAGGGGCTTCATAGGCTGATCATGGTGAATTCTTGATAACTTCATAGCATTCTCTTTATAGCTAAAGTGATTAGATACATAGACAGTAACTTGAAAAATTTATTAAGAACATAATATAGCTAAAACTAGGTTATGTTATTAAAAGTAGACTACATAATTATATAATAAATACATCATAGATGATATCACCAAGAGCAGGGAATGCATATGACAGTTTAGTTCCTCATGAGAAATTTCTAGATATGACATCCTATCAGCTGGAATTATTTGATATCTCATAGTCCAAATAATAATTGGAGGTGGGGAGAAAATAATTTCTGATTGGAAACAGCATTTAAAAAGTTCAGAATTCAGAATGCAGACTATGTCTGTTGAGAATACAGAATTTTTATCTTATTTGCTACGTGTGGTTTTAGGAACAAGAGAGTGATAGGAAGCAGCACTGAGAGGTAAATCTATGATAAAGAGACCCCCCCACTTTCCCCCCCAGGTTTGGTCTGGAGTGTGAGTGTTAATAAGAGGCTACTTTTCAACAGCAGCAGGTAAAGATTTCCATCTATGACCTTCTTGGTTCCGATGTTTCAGACCAAACCAAAAGCTTAATGTGACCCTAAGGACAAAAAGTAGGGCCTGAGAGTGAGTAATTTCTGTAACCATTGCTTCAAGCTACAGAGGGAGGCAAGTGCCAGCGGTGAGAAGGGACAATGGCAATGGAGAGAACACTAGCCCTTCTAACTGGACTGAAGGAACAGAAGATCAGGCCAGGGTCTTCATTTAAGCTTTTGGATGGAAGGCCTAGAAGAAAGATTTCCTTGGATTTGTGAAGGAGTGGAAGGAAAATGTTATTCTACCACAATGAAGTGCAATCATCATTTGAGGAGAATATAGAACATTAAATTGTAGAAAATAGTGGAACAAAATGTAGAAAGTTCTGAGGAAGAGAATGGGGAGTTAGAAAACTTATACACAGCCCTGTTGCCCTTTGCTTTTAAAAAACAATACAGGCTTTTCTTAATATGAAAGAATTTAAGAAATAAGTACCTCTGGATATATCTCAGGAAAACAAAGAAAAACAACAAAAACTCCAAGACACATAAACAAAATATTTATTAAAGAACAAATTAAGAAAAACAAAATCCCTCAGGAAAAGAAAGACTGAGATAAAACACAAATGGCATCATTAAATCCTTATAAATACCAAACTAAGGTTAAACAGTACTGGAAATTGTGTTAGTAGACAAGATGTATATGTCATAGGCCTTAACAAGTAATAATGATAATACATCAAACAAAAATTAAGATGTGAGGATTAAGAGACATGGATGAGAGGTTGAGAAGTGACTTTATAGAGAGAAGTCATTCTGTATTAACCAAAATGGGAAACATTTTAAAAATAATTGTTTTAGTCTCCAATGTCAATATTTGTTCATGGATTCATATGTAATTTGTAGTAAGTGATTTATCTATTAAAGAATATTTAGGGGCCAGCCCAGTGGCATAGCCATTAAGTTTGCATGCTCTGCTTGGGCTGCCCAGGGTTTCACAGGTTCGGATCCTGGGCATGGACAGATGCACCACTTCTCAAGCCATGCTGTGGTGGCGTCTCATATAAGGTAGAGGAAGATTGGCATGGATGTTGGCCCAGGGCCAGTCTTCCTCAGTAAAAAAGAGGAGGATTGGCAATGGATGTTAGCTCAGGGCTAATCTTCCTCACACACACACACACACACACACACACACACACACACACACAAAGAATATTTATCCAAAGCCTGGCAATTCTTTTAATTTGATTGTAGTTTCCTTCTTTCCCTGAATATAATTATTTGATTTATTAGAAATAAAATAACAAAATGAATGTAATCATTTATTGTTGAGAATTTATTTGTTTGTTTATTCATGACCATAGTTACGTTTATTTGAATTGAAATAGTGTTAACAAGTTACATCAAAATGAAAGGATATTTTCCAGCTTTATTGAGATATAATTGTAATATAACAAGGTGTAAGTTTAAGGTGTACAATGTGTAGCTTTATGCACTTATATATTGCAATATGATTGCCACTGTATCATTAGCTATTACCTCCACCCACCACACACTTGCCTTTGTGTGTGTGTGTGTGTGTGTGTGTGTGTGTGTGGTGAGAACATTTAAGATCTACTCACTTAGCAACTTTCAAGTATGTAATATAGTATTATTAACTGTAATCACCATGTTGTACAAAGATCCCTGGAACTTACTTATCTTACACCTGTAAGTTTGTACACTTTGACCAATATCTCTCCACTCCCTGAATCCCTAGGCTCTGGTAACCATCAGGGTCTGTTTCTGTGAGTTTGTGTCTATAGATTACACATATAAGTGATAACATAAAGTATCTGTCTTTGATGTTTCAAGTAGCATAATGCCTTTAAGGTCATCCATCTTTTCACAAATGGCAGGATTTCCTTCTTTCCCATGGTTGAATAGCATTCAATTGCATACATGTCCCATATCTTCTTTATCCATTCATCCATCAACAGACACTTAGGTTGTATGGATATCTTGGCCATTGTAAATAATGCTGCAATGAACATGGCAGTGCAGATATCTCTTCCTTATCCTGTTTTCATTTCCTTTGGGTATATACTCAGCAGTGGGATTGCTGAATCATATAGTAATTCTATTTTTAAGTTTTTGAGGAAATTCCATACTGTTTTCCACACTGGCTGTACAAATTTACATTCCCAGCAAAAGTGAGTATGGGTTTCCTATTTTCCACATCCTCAGCAGCACTTGTTACACCTTGTCTTTTCATGACAGCCATTCTAACAGGTGTGAGGTGATATCTCATTGTGATTTTGATTGCATTTCCTGATAATTAGTGATATTGAGCCCCTTTTTGTGTACCTCTTGACCATTTGTATGTCTTTGGAAAAATGTCTATTATGTACTCCTGCTTGATTTTCTTTTTTTTTTTTTTTTTGCTGAAGAGGATTCACCCTGAGCTAACATCTGTTGCCAATCTTTTTCTTTTTGCTGGTGGAAGATTTGCCCTGAGCTAATATCTGTGCCAGTCTTCTTCTATTTTTTGTATGTGGGTTCCCTCCACAGCATAGCTGTTGATGAGTAGTGTAGGTCTGCACCTGGGAACTGAACCCAGGTTGCTCAAGCAGAATGTGCTAAACTTAACCACTAGACCATGGGGCTGGCCCCTCTGCCTATTTTCTTATCTACTTGGTTTCCTTGTTTGTTTGTTTTGCTATTGAGTTATATGAGTTATTTATATATTTTGGATATTAATCCCTTACCATATATACAGTTTCCAAATATTTTCTCACATTCCATAGATTGCCATTCATTTTGGTATCATTTATTTCGCTGTGAAGAAGACTGTATGTTTGATGGAGTCCCACTTGCTGATTTTTCCTTTTGTTTCTTGTGCTGTTGTGTCATATCCAAAAAATCATTGCCAATACTCACATCAAGGAGCTTTTCCCCAATGTTTTCTTCTAGGAATTTTAGGGTTTCAGGTCTTACTTTTGAGACTTTAATTCATTTCTAATTATTTTTTGTGAGTGGTGTAAGATAGGGGTATAGTTTCATTCTCCTGCATATGATATCCAGTTTTCCTAGCACCATTTATCGAGGTGACTATTCTTTTGCTATTGAGTGTTCTTCACTACCTTGTCAAAATTAAGTGACCACATATGCAAGGGTTTATTTCTGGGCCCTCAATTCTGTCCATTGGTCTTTGTCTTTTTTTGACAGTACCATTCCTTTTTTTTATTATTATAGCTTTGTAGTATAGTTTGAAATCAGGAAGTGTGATGCCTCCAGCTTTGTTCTTTCTGGGGACTGCTTTGGCTATTTGGGGTCTTTTGTGGCTCCATATAAGTTTAGGATTTTTTTTTTCTATTTCTGTGCCCCAAGAGACTTGGGAAGCTGGTCATTCAACCCACTCTTCCTTTTCTGGTGAGGAACTCTTCCTAGCTGGGGAAGTTCCTCCTGGCACAGAGCAGTACTGGCTTGCAAATGGGAGGCTACAGGCAAAATGAAGCTATTTTCTTTCTCTTCTTGGGTGATTCTTCTCAGGTTTTTTTTGTTTCACTGTGTTGCTAAAATTTCTTGTGCAGACTCTAGAGCTCTCCCAGAGATGATTTTGTTAATGGATATCTATCTAATTATTGATCTTTGTTGGGCAACAGAGAGGCTGACTTCTATGTCACCACTGGGACTCTCAATTTTACTTTATTTTATTTCTCTTGTTTTAAATTAAAATATAGCAATGTAGAATTTTTGTTAAAAAGTAGAATGATCCGATAATTATAAATTTATTTCTATCTTTTTTCTTTATAAATTAGCTAAAGGAAATGTCTGAGGGAATATTTCTCTATTGGTAATTAGTTAGAGCTGCACAAGGAGAGTTAAGTGATTTTTAATTTTTGTTTCTCTATCTTTTGTTATATTGCTAAATTATTAAAATGGTAATATATGCTATTTTAAGCAATGAAAATAATTGTTATTAATGAAAAATAAAGATTTTTTGTCTCCTTAACAATACGTTGTTTCCTTTACCTAAGTTTAGTGTTTCTTTGAGATTGTAATCTATTTCCATTAACAGTAGGTGAATCAAAAATGCTGCCATAGATTATGAGAAGTATAAGCAATTGTATTTGATATTAATTGTGTGCTGGTGGTTATTTAATAGTAATCAATTTAAAATTGAATGAAACAATATATTTTTTTAAAATACTAGATACTTATCAATAAAGAAATATTCTATACTCACGAAGGGTTGTTAATAACTGTCTTCAAAGCATTAAGCAGATCAGAACTTGTCATGGTGTGCAAGTCTACTTCAACAGCTGCCTCTCTGGCCTTCATACGAGCAAGATTATCAAACTGATCGCCAAAGATGGGAATTCCCACCACAGGGACCCCATGGTAAATAGCTTCATAGATCCCATTGGTTCCACAGTGAGTGATGAAAGCTCTGGTTTGGGGATGACCTGACAGGAAAAAATACATCATTATTCGAAGTTGTGAGAGTTTCAGAACCAGAAACTCATGACACCTGTACAAACCATGGATTTAATTAGTCAGCATCTTCTATACAATTCTGCACCATGAGGCCATGTTTAAAGTCCTATAAACTCTAAAGTAAGCAGCAATTAGTTATTTTTGCAATTAAATCATTCTATAAACCTCTGCGAAGACTTGTGTGGAGTTTAAATGATGAAGAGCAGTTGTCAGGTGGACAAGTTGTTGGGGTAAGGAATATATTACTAAAACAGAATGGAAGAAATGAAACTCTTGTGTGGATGGGAAAGGAGAGGTAGGATGTGTAAGGTTTCAATGAGAGAATATTGGCAAAACAGGCAGGAAAGATACACAAAGGCAAGTTTATGAAGTACTCTGTTTAAGAAAATGGGATTTTTGCCTTTGATTTGATAGCAATATGGAGCCATTTGTAACATTAAAAATGGTGAGTAGAATTACCTGATTTTCATTTTCAAGTAGTTATAGTGGGGAAGAGAGAGGAGACATGGGAGAAAATGGATACAGAGACACAAGAGGTGCTGCTATATTCCATGACAAAGTCCATGAGAGTCTGATCTAAAGATACATTGACTGATTCTGAGGAGGGAGGGATTGTGTCATAAATGGGAGAATTAGAAATTCCATATTAATGTTAGAACTTGACAAAGATTCTCTCCTTGACCAAACTCTAGTCAGGCTCCTCTGAACTGTCTTCTCAACCAGACCCTGATTTTTGGGCTTCTGTTTGTCTCTGCATTGTCTAATTTTAGCAAGAATCCTACTAAGTCAGTTTAGCTAGACTCTCCCAGCCTCAATATATGAACACCTTTTATATCTGATCAGCTTCCTCATACTTCACTATCCCTCACGTGATGTCTGATCACCTTGGCCTGCCTTCAGCATGAATCTGGCTAGGTCAATTTATCCAGAGTCTCTCCTTGGCCCTGAGGTTTCCTCAGAGTAATTTTCCATCTGGTGACCATCCTGCTACTCTGCTCCTTGGATATAAAAGTCCCTACTTTTCCTTGTTATATTCAGAGTTGACTCCAATCTCTCTGCCTCACTGCAGAAGTCCATTGAGTAGTAACTATACTTATCATGATGGTCTTGAATAAAGTGTACTTAGAGTCTTTAACAAGTGATGAATAATTTTTTCTTTAAGAAACTCTGCAAGAAATGTGAAGAAGCCCTTAAGGGTTTTTTTGTGCTTGTTTTGAATACCAATTTTCTGGGTTTATTGGTATTGAGTAATCATTCAGATTATCCCTCATTCCACTTTGTTTAGTTTTGCTTCTCTTTGGTCTTACCAAGAAGATCATTCTGTGGAATCCATTCATATAGCCGTGTATTGGGTCCTAACGTATCTGGTTTCTTTCCTGCATGTCTCCACAGAACCTGTTAAGATAAATGCCTTTATTCTATTAGATTTTCAGAATCACATTTTTCAGTTACTCGGAATTAATCTAATTCAAAGCCTCCATGTAACAGATGAACAAACTGAGGCCCTAAGTGGTTAAGTAATGGGTGTTTTTAAAGCACTGAAAGTACAACTACTTTTTCAAATGCTTGCAATAATGCTAACAGTCTATCATCATCAGGAAAATTATCATTTAGTAGACAAAGGAAAAAAAGACAATTTATATCTGAAATAATTACATATTGGTGTTACTAGGCCATTCTGGTAAAGGGAATTTTTTAAATGAAGTTTTTAGAAGCAAAGGGGAGGGATGTTACTTACATTCACTTTAAGAATCTGTTAGTGTTTTGAACTTTTGTTACATATCTGGCAGTACGTAGAAGCAAGCATTGTCTTTCTTTTGTTATGGTGAAAAATACATAATAATATTTATCATTTTAATCTATTGTAAGTATACAATTTGGTGTCCTTAAATATATCCCCAATATTGTGTAACCATCACCACTATCTACACCTCAAATATTTTCATTATCCCAAACATAAACTCTATCATTAAACAATAACTCCCAATTTCCCTACTCCCCTGTTCCTGGTAACCTCTGTTCTACGCTGTGTCTCTATGAATTTGACTACTCTAGGTACCTCATATAAGTGGAATCATACAATATTTCTCCTGTTCTGACTGGCTTATTTCACTTAGCATTGTGTCCTCAAGGTTCATCCATGTTGTAATATATTTGAATTTCCTTCCTTTTTTAAGACCAAAAAGTATTCCATTGTGTGTACATATTACATTTTGTTTATCCATTCATTTGGCTATTGTGAATGATGCTGCTATGACTACTGGGTACAAAAATCTGTTCAAGATTTTGCTTTCAATAATTTTGAATATACAGCTAATATTGGAGTTCTTGGGTCATATGGTAATTTTATGCTTAACATTTTGAGGAACTTCAAAACTGTTTTCAACAGTACCTGCATCATTTTCACTCCTACCAGCAATGCACAAGATTTTGAATTGCTCCACTTCCTATTGATATTTGTTATTTTCCATTTATTGGTAATAATCATCCTAAAGAGTGTGGAGTAGTATCTCTTTGTGCTTTGGAATTACATTTCCCTAATGATTAATGATGTTGAATATATTTTAGGTACTTAGGGCTATTTGTATATCTTTGGAGAAGTGTCTATTCAAGTCCTTTCCCATTTTTGAATTGGGTTTTTGTTACTGTTTAGTTATAGGAGTTCTTTATGTATTGTGGACTTTAATCCCTTATCAGATATATGATTTGCAAATATTTTTACCAATCTGCAGACATTGTATTTTGCTTTCCTCATATTATCATTTGGTGCACAAAAGTTCTTTATTTGATGAAGTCCAATTTATCTATTTGTTTCTTTTGTTGCCTGTGCTTTTGGTGTCATTATCTATGAAATCATGGCCAAATATAATGTGAGAAAGCTTTTCTCTAATATTTTCTCCTGAAAGTTTTATAGTTTTACCTCTAAGGTTTAGGTCTTTGACCAGTTTTGAGTTAAGTTTTGTATATATTGTAAAGTAAGTGTCCAACATCATTCTTTTGCATGTGTCTATGAAGAATTTGCCAGCATTATTTTGAAGTGATTGACCTTTCTGCATTGAATGGTCAGAAATATTTGTTGAAAATCAATTGGCCATATACTTGAGGGTTAATTTCTGACTATGTCTTCTATTCTATTCATTTATGTGTCTTTTCTTCTGCCAGTACCACGCTGTTTAATTTACTCTAGCTTTATAGTAAATTTCAATGTTGGAAAATTTGAGTCCTCTAATTTTATTCTTTTTTCAAGACTGTTTTGTCTATTTGTGTCTCTTTCAGTTCCATATGAGGTTGAGTATTGGGTTTTCCACTTCTACAAAAGAAAGGCTGTTGTAATTTTGATAGGCATTGTGTTGAGTCTGTAGATTGCTTTGGGTAGTGTTGACATCCTAACCACATTAAGTCTTCCTCCCCATGAACGTGGGATGACTTTTCACTTCCTTAGGTCTTCTTTCATTTCTTGTAGTAATAATGTTTTGTAATTTTCAGCATACAGATATTTCACCTCCTTGGTTAGATTTATTCTTAAGCATTTATTTCATTTAGTTCCTCTTATAAAAGAAACTGCCTTCTTAATTTCATGTTCAGATTGTTCATCGATGGTGTATATAAGCACAACTGAGTTTTGTGTGTTGATCTTGTATGCTGCATCTTTGTTGAATTTGATCATTAGTTCTAGTACCTTTTTGTGGATTCTTGCAGATTTTCTATATGTAGGATCACGTCATCTGCAAACAGAAATAGTTTGATCTTTTCATTTTCCATTTGGAAGCCTTTTGTATCCTTTTTCTTGTGTGGCATCCTAGGCTAGGACTTCTGGTACAATGTTAAATAGCAGCAGTAAAAGCAGGCATCCTTGTGTTGTTCCTTATCTTAGGGGGAAAGCTTTCAATTTCCACCATGGAGTAAGATATTAGCTGTGGGTTTTCAAAAACTTTCTTTATCATAATGATTAATTTTCCCTCTATTTCTAGTGTTTTGAGAGTTTTTATCATGAAAGAATATTGGATTTTGTCAAATTCCTTTTTCTTGTGTAAGTGGAAAGAATCGTGTTTTTTTTTTTTTCTTCATTCTATTAATGTAATGTATTACATTCATTTGTTATGTTGACCTACTTTAAATTCCTGGGACTCCATTTTATCATGGTGAATACTCCTTTCAATACTCTATTGGATTGGATTTGCTGATATTTTGTTGAGAATTTTTACATCTTCATTTACAATGGATCTTGGTCTGTAATGATTTTTTCTTGTGATGTCCTCATCTGGCTTCTGTATCAGGGTAAATCTGGCCTCATAGAACAAGTGAGGAAATAGTCCCTTCTGTTCATTGTTTTGGAATACTTTGACAAGAATTAATTGGATTCTTTAATTCTTATTTAAATGTTTGATACAATTTTTCAGTAAAGCTATCTGGTCCAGGACTTTTCCTTTTGAGAGGTTTTTTGATTACAGATTCATGCTGTTAATTTATTATAGGTCTGTTTAGATGTTCTATTTCTTCTTCAGTCAGTTTGAAAAACCTGTGTGTTTCAAGGAATTTATCATTTCTTCTAGGTTGTCTAATTTTTTGAAGCACAATTGTTCATAACATCCTCCATATAATCCTTTTTATCTCTGTAAAGTCAGTAGAGTTCTCCCCTTGTTCATTTCTGATTTTAGGTATTTGAATCTTCTTTTTTCTCTTTGCTAGTCTAGCTAACGTTTTGGTAATTTTGTTGATCTTTTCGAAGAAGCAACTTTTGGTTTCATTAATTTTCTCTATTGTTTTTCTGTTCTCTGTTTTATTTGTCTTTGTGCTAGTCTTCACTGTTTCCTTCCTTCTGCTAGTTTGCCATCTTTTTCTAATTCTTTAAGATATAAAATTGTTAATGATTTTAGATCTTTCTTCATTTTCAATATAGACATTTACAGCTACAAATATCCCTCTGAGAACTGCTTTCACTGCATCTCATAAGTTTCAGTCTGTTGTGTTTTCATTCATTTTAAAGTATTTTTAAATTATCCTTGTGATTTATTCTTTGACCCTTTGGTTGTTAACTTCAGTAGAATACAAAAGCTCTACTCCTTTATAGCCCCATTCCCCTTTCTATCAATGATGTCAGAAATTACATATTTATACATTTTGTCCTTAACACAGATTAATAATTGTTGTTTACATTTTTATTTCAAAATATTGTGAAAGTAAGAAAGTGGAGTTAAATCCAAAAGTGCAGTGAAACCTGCTTCTATAATTGCCTTTGTAGTTACCTTTACTGCAGATCTTTAGTTCTTTATATGGTTTTATGCTTCTGCCTATCAGATTTTCATTTCAACCTGAGAGACTCCCTTTTGCACTTCTTCCAGGGCAGGTCTAGTGGTAATGATCTCCCCCAGCTTTTGTTTATCGGGGAATGTCTTAATTTCTACTTCATTTTTGAAGAAAATTTTGCCTGATATAAAATTCTCAGTTGACAATTTTTTTCTTTCTGCACTTTGAGAATATCAAACCACTGCCTTCTGGCCTCCAAGGTTTCCGATGAGGAATTGGATAATAATCACATTGAAGATCATTTATGTGATGAGTCCCTTCTCTTTGATGCTTTCAAGATATTCTAATTTTCTTTGCCTTTCAACACCTTGATTATAATGTGTCTTGGTGTGGATCACTGAGTTTATTCTACTTGAAGTTTATGGATCTTCTTGGATTTATAGATTCATGTCTTTCATTATAATCGGGACATTTCAGTCATTATCACTTCAAATATTTTTTTCCCATTTCTCTCTTTCTGAGACTCCCACAATGCATATATTCTTCCACTTCATGTTGTCTCACAAGTCCCCTAGGCTTTGTTCACTTTTCTCCATTTACTTTTCTTTCTGTTCCTCTGACTGAGTAATCTCAATCATCCCTTCTTCAAGTTTGCTAATTCTTTCTTCTGCCTGCTCATATCTGCTTTTGAATCCCTGACATGAATTTCAGTTATTTACTTCTCAGTTCCAGTATTTCTTTTTGGTTCCTTTTATAATTTCTTTCTCTTTACTGATATTCTTATTTTTTCCTATATTGTTTCTTCTCATAATCAATGTCTTCCTTTAGTTCTTTGAGCACTCTTAAGACAATTATTTTAAAGTTTTTGTCTTGTAATTCCAACATCTAAGCTTCCTCAGGGATACTTTCTCTCAATTTACTTTGGTCCTTCGAGTGAGCCATACTTTCATGTATCTTTGTATGCCTTGTGATTTTTGTAGAGACCTGAACATTTGATTCTTACAGTGCATTAACTCTGGAAATCAGATTCTCACCTTTCCTATGTTTTGGCTTTTTTTTTTTTTTTTTTTTAAATGCTGAAGGGTGTCTCTTTGCCAGGAATCAGCGTGAGGTGAAAGATTTACATCTTCTTACATCTTTTCAGAGCCTGTGTGCCTCCCTGGACATGCATGTGGTTTTCTAAATTCCACCATATGTGCAGTTGTTTTAGAATGGCACGATTCTTCAATGTCGGGCTCTCAAATGGAGAAAAAATTTAAAAAAAAAAGAAAAAAAATAGTGCTGCTCCTTTAAATCTCCTGAAAGATTCTTCAGCTAGTGGGAGTTGAAACAACTGTAGACAACATCCATGTCTCTACCTCAGTGATTAAAGTCAGGAATCATCAATCAGAATACAGAACCCCAATTTTTGGAGGATATGGTCTTTATTGTCAACCCTGGCTCCACCAAATCATAATAGGAATTCAGGCATTTTGCCTATCTGGGACTGGGAGATGAAGGATTTGAAGCCACTGAAATTGAATCATTTAAATTAATTACTATTTACCAGTCAAGCTTTCTCTTGAAGTTGTGAGTGCTCAGATAGATTTCAGAGTTCCAGTATGGTTCAGACAGTTTCTGCCAGTATACTTGTTTAGATTAAGAGATGGATGCTTGGTGCTTCCTACTCCACCCTAATGTCACCCCTAAGTATTGTATTTTAATACAGTAGAAAATTCAATATTTTTATGAAGATCCTTTTTAGATTAAATATTTAAATGAGTACTGCTTCCATAAACAACTTTTGAAAGAAATTTGGTTAATAATACAAGTATTGTTATGATAATTTAGAACTTAAAATGACATGTATTTTTCTATTTTAACTAAAGCTAGAACGGAAAAGTATCCCTAACAGTATAAGAACAACACTATTCAGTTATAATCTAGAATGACATTAATTAAAAAAAATCATATTTTGTAGGAACATCATACAGTGAACCACAGAAATCTTTTAAATGTCTGAAAAAATGTTAACTGTTTAAATAAAAGAGTCATTATTTAGAAGTACTCCAGGAATCTAAGCTGTCAGTTCCAGGCTCAACAGGTACCTGGTCCCAAACCATTAATTATAATGAGATATAGTCCCAAGGAAACTTGTGAATTGAGGTCATGTTTTTGAATAACTTTTCCTTTACTCTTTATCATGTTAGTTGTACCTTGTATGTATGCCGTACATTTGAAAAACAAGCAAGAACAAGGAAACAAGATTAGATTACACGGAAGCCTTAAAACCTAGCCATAAAGCTGACAGATTGTTTAAGATCCATGAATGATCTAGTTGTAGTTCATTATTTAAATAAAATACTAAAATATGCTTTCCCGATAGTAATGCCAGTTGTAAAGCAAGATAGCAGTCAAATGTTTTTAGCTACTCTCTTCTAGCATTTAATACTTTTTCTCTTAGGCTCAGTTAAATTGACACTAACAATACCAATAGCTTTTCCTACATTTGTGGAGTACACTTTTAAGGAGACCTTCATTGATTTTCAAATTGCTACCCCTCAAAAAATAAAATTATCTGACCTTCTGTGGAATCTGGGCAAGGGCTGATGCAATCATGTTAGACTTTTCTTCTGTGAGGTTTTGAATCATTGACCCCAGAGTAAATATCACAACTCCATCTTTTCCAGAGCTTTGGACAAACTCTTCTAACTCCTGTAAATAAAATACTCTTTATAATATGAAGGTCTAGAGTTATGAGAATAAAATAGTCACACAACTTTCTCAGTGTGTCTGAATTATCAGAACAGTTCCAGCTTTTCATATATTAATCATTTTAAATTATGAAATATAACCTAAAATCACTGGTTATTAGGCAAACTAAAAATGATTTAAATTGAAGGTTTCCATCCAGCATGTTCTAAATATTTTTGAAGTGTTTCTGTGTTTGTGCTTACAAATTATTGACTATTTGTTTTCTCGTGCCATTTGCTGAGTGCTTTACATGTATCATTTGACAATTATATGGTATTCTTAAGAGATATGTGCACATTTGCATATGAGAAAGCTGTCTCAGAGAGATTAATACTTTGGTCAAGGCTACACAACTGTAGGTGGCAGAGCCAAATTTCTAAGTAAAGTTTGTTGATTGTAAAGCTAATGAACATATTCAATACTCTCTGTTGCTTTCCAA
This sequence comes from Tapirus indicus, assembly GCA_031878705.1. Lineage (NCBI taxonomy): Eukaryota > Metazoa > Chordata > Mammalia > Perissodactyla > Tapiridae > Tapirus > Tapirus indicus. Next base: position 53,294,930 of record CM062919.1, read on the forward strand.
CACCCTCAACACAATGTTCCAAATGAAGAACACTTGACACCTGCTTTAAGATAAATAGCTCTGGTATTTTAGTTCATATTTAGCCTTGGATTCTTTGAAGATTATCAGTAACTTTTATGCTGAATCAGTCAGTATGACATGCTAAAGATATATTTACTTTTTTTAAATCTAAATTTTCTGGGTTTTTTGGTTCCAGTCATACTTTACATAAGCTTCCACAAACACATCTAGGAATGAGGTAGCCACATAAATTACTGACCAAATAAATAATGCAGAAACAAATATAATGCATTCCCTTATGATACCAATAATATTATGGAAATGTATGGCTATAGTGTATAGTATAAAGGTGGATATATGTCATTATACATTTATCAAAAGCTTTAGAATGGACAACACAAAGAGTTAACCTTGATGTAAACAATGAACTTTGATTGATATTGATGTGTAAATGTTGGTCCATTGATTGTAACAAATGTGCAACACTGATGTTGGATGGTGACTGAGGGGGAAGCTATGTGTGGGAGGAGGACAGGAGATAGGTGGGAACTCTCTGCACGTCCTGTTCAATTTTGCTGTAAATTTTAATGGATCTAAAAAAACCCCTATTAATTTTAAATAATCACAGAAACTACATAGATCTGTCCCCTGAGATTAAGACACCGTATTCAGTAGCTACTTACTAGACATTGCATTGCCACCTCAAATTCAGCATGCCCATACATGAACACATCATTTTCCCTCACAACAGTTCCCCTTTAGTTCCTTACTTTAGTAAATCCCAATATTCTCATACAGAGAAATAAATAAAGGGAAGACATATAAAGAAAGAAACAAAAAGCCAAGGATTCATTCTTGAACTCTCTCCTTTAACTTTACCTCCAGCCGATCATCAAATCCTATTGACATTCTTTGTAAATACTTCTTAAATCCCTGCACTTCTACTCAAAATCACAAACAGATTGCAGTTTAGATCTCTATAATCTCTTTCAGGAGCTATTGCAACTATACCTTACCTCATTTCCCTGCTTTAAATATTGCTCCATTACAAAAAATTCAATAGCCAAGATTAATGAAGGCGTAAGTTGCATCACATTACTACTTAAAAATCATGCACTGATCCTTCATTGACCTTAAATTTGAAGTAAAGAATATGTTGTATTGCCCATTCGTTTTTTCATAACCTATCCCCTGATTATTTCTCCAGTCTAATTTCTCTCTTCTCTTCAAACCAAAGAGTTCATCATTACTGCATTTCTGGCAGATATTTTGGATGGATCATCATATCTCTATTTGATCTATTCTCAAGTTAGTATAATTTCCTCACTATTGTCTGTTTCTAAGGTGAGGTGATGCTAAATAACATGCAACTACAAAATCTCAGTCGCTTAAAACAATCATTTATTTCTTTCTCATGCCATATGTCCATCTATTGGGCTGCAACTGGTAAACATATTCTTTAATCCAGAACTCAGGTTGATAGAGTAGCCATTATTTACAACACAGTCTGTTGATGTAACAAAGGAAAAGAGAATTCTGGAGTATATGGACCTGACAATTAAGGCCAGGAAGTGATCCATGACACTTTAACTCATAGTCATTGCCCAGAGAGTACTTCATGGTTCCACTAAACTCAGGGCTAGGAATTCAGTTCCTATCAAATATCTATCATACTTGATGAATATCATTAATGTTTGCCATGATAATATTATAAGATGCCTATGGCAGTATAATAGCCATAGAGGATAATGTCCATTAATTCCTATGTCTATGTTTTCATTTGGATGGTCAAATGTTATAAATAATAAACTATAAATCATTCCAAAAGACAAATACCCAAACAAACAAACATATGAACATATAATTACCTTAGGTAGGGGCTTTGCAGGCTTGCAGTGTAGTCCTCCAACAAATTCAAAATTAGGTAAATAAGGGTAAGGAAATTCAAAATCCCAGGAAGTTCGAATCAGCCACATTTCAGCTTTCCCCATCATCTCACATAATGTGGTAGGTTTTCCTGAATAAAAATGAAGAGAAAAAACAAACTGATACATTAAGTGGGAAATGTTTTACCTTCCAATTTTCTAAAGAACCAATATTGGTCCTGTGTAACCCATGTGAAATCAATTGACCTCCCCCCACCAAGAGTATACAATAGCGAGATTATGAATAACCAAACAAGGTTTTAAGTCTAGAACAAGGCCAAAAGCTTGCTGACAATAGTCATTCTGCTTGAGTTAAGCTTGAGCCCTATTCCACACTCAGAACTGGTGAAATCTCCCAGGAGAAACAAGAAACTCGGGCAGTGATCCTCAGATCACTATGGTAGAGTGTCTCCTCCTCTTCTGGAATTCCAATTTATCTCATGCTTGCTGCTCAAAAGCCTTTTGAAATTTTTGAAAATGACTTTTGTAATTTATACATCTTTTTCTAGTGTTTTCTTATGTGCTGCCATAACTAAGTACATCCTATTAGGAAGGGAGATCTTTCAACAAATTTTTGAAAGTGATTATCTCCTTTAGTACAGAAAATGACTTTGTCCTCTTTGGTTAAGATATAGCACTGCATAATGACCTGGTAGCAAAATATTTGCTATTCTGACATATTTAGTTGGCAAACAGTACAAAAGGGGTAACTTTCACCTTCGGTGGCAGTAGTTAATCATTAATAGAGTAAGACCTGAAATTAGTGACTCTGAATTAAATCTTTCTTCTTAATTTGAAGTCAGAGCTTCATTTCTAAATTCTATTCAGTTATTGTTGTATGAAGAAGTTTACCCAGATGTTTGGTGTCTTTTTGTAATTATATTTAGTAACAATGATATCAGGAAATTGTAACTAATGTATGGTTTCCCATCATATAGCTTTTTGAATATTCTTCTTCATGTACTAAGTGCACTAAAGTTTGATCACAAAATATGAAGGATTTTGAATTGACCCAGACAATTTATCTGTATAAGAGATCATAAGAAAATATCAACACTTTATGAGTTTGAGTCTGGTAATGACAAATATATTCAAACTTCAGTTTTATATTCAGTACTTAACCCATTTTGGCGCCGTATTGGTGTCAGCCATGGGTATAATCTTATTTTCTTTGTGTGATGCTTCAGTCCCTCACCCTTTTAATGACAGTTTTATTGAGATGTAATTTATATACCATACCAGTCTTCCTTTTAAATACACGGTTGAGCAGTTTTTAGTATATTCATAAAGTTGTACAACCATTACCACTATTTAATTTTAGAATATTTTCATTATTCCCAGAAGAAATCTCATTTCCATCGGCAGTCATTCTCCATTTCCCCCTCTTCCCAGTCCCTAACAAGCACTAATCTACTTTCTGTTTCTACTTGCATTTTCCAGAATAATCTGAATTCATTTCATGTAAATGAAATCATACACTATGTAGTCTTATGTGCTCTCTTCTTTCCCTTAGCATAATGTTTTTTAGGTTCATTCATGTTGTAGTATTTATCAGTACTTCATTACTTTTTATCACTGAATAATATTTCTTTGTATGGGTATACTTCACTTTGTTTATCGATTCATTAGTTGATGAACATTTGGGTTGTTTCCATTTATGGCTATGTGCATAATATTCCTATGTGCATTCATGTATGTATTCATATGGACATATGTTTTCATTTATCTTGGATATATACCTAGGAGTAGAATTGCAGAGTCATATCATTGATTCACTCTCTTTCATAATAAGATAGTATCTTTTTCCCATTAAATCTCTACTCCTAGATAGTAATCTAGTGTGCTTAATGCATCTTATTGAAATGAAGACAAGATGGTACAGGAGGAGTAAAAAAGATAAAGGATCAGAATAAAGAGATCATGAGAAAATGTTCCAAATTTGGGAATCAAAAGAAATTACAGCATGCCCTTTTGATACCATGCTGGGGTATTGTTGAACAACGAATGAAGGATTATTTAATGCTTTAGGAGAAGCTGCCTATGTTTTACTCTGTAATTTGTTATTGATTTACTAGGAACTTTTGAATGCAGATACAGTGATGTTAAAAGTTAACTTGCATATTTCTGTCTGGTAGAAAATCTCACCTCCCAGATTATGGTTTTATTGTCCTATAGCATATCAACCAGTTTTGTGTCTAATCTAGTAGTATTATCTTAACATTCTTTTTTTCTTCCCAAAATGTTTGTTAATAGTTCCTCAAAATATTTTTTGAACTGGATTTGTGATCTTACTGATTTCCTCGATGATTTGAACATGTTTATGGCATAACTCACTTAATAATTCTACAAGAGTTATGAGTTATATTTTTAAAAATGTGAAAAATATACTTAGAATACATTATGAAATGAAATCCTAAATTCTGAATAACCAAGTGGCAATCTATAGCTAATAGCATTTTTAAATTTATCAGAGTCAAAGAAATGTTTTCCTTCTATTTATCAAACCTTCTTTCTCAGTTTATTGATATATTCCTAGAAAGAATATTCTAGAGTGCCAAGAGTTAGGAAAGAATCAGAGACAGAGTCATGTCCTATCATTAATGCTACAGTATGTAAGAGATTCCAAAACTGAGTATTGAATTGCTGGAATCATAAGTAAATAAACAATTTAGATCCAGCAGTAGATCAGTCACTGCCTAATCCAAGAATCAGAAAATGTCTCCAGGATGAGATTCTAAGTTACCTTTTCTCAGTTTTACCTTTTACTGCTTGAACTCTGACCATGGATAAGTGATGGGTGCAGCAGTTTCTACCCACATTTTTTTCAGTGTCAACTCTAGAAGAAATAATCACTCCTGTCACAGAAAGCCCAGAAAAAGTCTCAGTGCAATATATTTGCCTTGATTAGGTCATATTCCTCTCTGAACATTTAGCATATTCCTGGGCAGCATACTTTGTTAGAAGCATTCATATTTGTTGTGAGTTGGTGAAGAAATAATTTCTCAGAGAAAATTTAGAACCGATACCAGAAAAAAATGAAAAGGGATGCTGCTTTATAAAATAAGAGATCACAATTATAAAGAAAAATTTTAATTTTTTAGCAACAATTTTAAACTTTAGCAGTAATAAGGTATTATTAGAGATATTTCTGTTAAAATTAATAACAAGGAAAACAATTCTAGAATTCATATGGAACCAAAAAATACTCTGAATAGCCAATGCAATTGAGAGAAAAAAGAACAAAACTGGAGGAATTACCCTTCTTAATTTCAATCTATATTATGAATCTATACTAATCAAAATCACATGGTACTGGTATAAAAACAGAAACATAGACCATTGGAAGAGAATTGAGACCCCCCCCCCCCAAATCTGTGCATATACAGTCAACTAATAATTCACAAGGGAACCAAGAATACTCACTGGAAAAAACACTGTCTCTTCAGTAAACAGTGCTGTGGAAATTGGATATTCACATGCAACAGAATGAAACTAGACCCCAACATTACTCCACTCACAAAAATTAACTCAAAATAGGCTAAAGATTTAAATGTAAGACCTGATATTTTAAAACTCCTAGAAGAGAACATAGGGGAAAAACTTCTTAATGTTGGTCTTGACAATAATTTTTTGGATATGACGCCTAAAGAACAAGCAACAAAATTAAAAATAAACAAGTGGGGCTACATCAAACTAAAAAGCTTCTGCACAGCAAGAGAAATGATTAACAAAATGAAAATACAACCCAAGAAATGGAAGATATGTTTGGAAACCATATATCTGATAAGAGGTTAATATCCAAAATATATGAGAAACTCATACAACTCAATTGCAAAAATCCAAATAATTCAATTAAAAATAAGCAAAAGACCTGAATGAATATTTATTCAGAGAAGACATTCAAACAGCCAAGAAGTACATGAAAAGATGCTCAACATTACTAATCATCAGGGAAGAGCATATCAGAACCACAATGAGATATCACCTCACACCTGTTAGGAAGCCTATCATCAAAAAGACAAGAGATAACAAATGATGACAAGAACATGGAAAAAAGGAACCCTTGTGCACTGCTGAAGGGAATGTAAATTGGTGCGATTACTATGGAAAACCGTATGGGGATTTCTCAAAAAATTAAAAATAGAATTACCTTATTATCCAGCAATTCCACTTCTGGGTGTATATTTGCAGAAAAGCAAATCACTATCCCAACGAGATAGCTGCACTCCCATGTTCATTTCAGCATTATTTACAATAGCCAAGACAAGGAAACAACCTGAGTGTATATCAATGGATAAGTAGATAAAGAAAATGTGGTTATATATACAACGGACTATTACTATTACTCAGTCACAAGAAAAAAGGAAAGCCGGCCATTTGCCTCAATATGGAATGAAACTTGAGGGAATTATGGTAAGCACAGTAAGTAAGACAGAGAAAGGCAAATACTGTGTGACATCACTTACATGTGGAATCTAAAAACACAAGAAAAAATCCAAACTTATAGATACAGAGAATAGATGAGTAGTTGTCAGATGAGGGGATTGGAGGGTTGGCACTATAGATGAAGATGTTCAAAAGGTACAAAGTTTCAGTTCTAAAATAAGTAAGTCCTGGGCATGTAATGTGTGGCATGGTGACTCTACTGTATATTTGAAAATTGCAAAGAAAGTCAATCTGAAAAGTTCTTATCTCAGGAAAAAAATTTGTAACTATGTGTGATGATGGATGTTAACTAGACTTTTTGTAGTGATCATTTCACAGTATATATAGACATCAAATCATTATGTTTTACACGTTAAATTAATATAATGTTATATGTCAATCACATCTCATAAAAACCCTAAAAAATGTAAGTAGGGTACTGATTCTTCGAAGATAGCTAACATCTTACACAAAATCATTCTTAAGACAATTGTATGAACACTTTTCTAAATTACAAAAAAACAGGTATGCAAAAGAAAACAGAAGGGGTAAAAGGACTTGCTGATATAGAGAGAAACATTGTGCTCAGAGTCAAATCTTACTAGTTGACCTCTAGTGCATTTTTGAATAGAAAAACAACAACAAAACAGTGATATAAGTTAAAAAATCTGGAATCATTGTGCTTCAGAGAAAAGTATTATTTTATTTTTCCTTTGGGAGACAAGAACTGACAAAACCAAGATATATTTATTTATTTTCTAGTTTTGTGCTCACCACATGGCAAGCCCTGCAACCAAGCAACTAAGCCTAGATAGGATGCAAACAGAAAGCCTAAGAAACAAGTTAATCAGAAAGAGAACAAGGTGTATAAAAGAAGTAAATAAGAGAGAAATAGTCCAAGGATTTGGAAATCAAACAGACTGTTACAGGTGGGTTTTCCACATACTCAAAAAAATTAGTAGCAGCAAGTAAGATTTTGGTATAAATATGAAGAATATTCCTTCTCTGATATGTTGTAAGTACTCAATCATCTAAAACAAACAAAAGAATCCTGTTTTTTTCACTTAAGACAGCTTAGCCACTGTTTAGTCACAGTTTAGCTAGTCTCAGACCCACAGGAGTTTGGGTTCTCACTTAAAAAAAACTTTTTTAAAGTTTTTATACACTGAAATAAATATTTACATTTTATATATGAAAGAAGAATCCTTATTATATGCAAATTTCTCTTACCTAAAACCTTGCTATAATACTCATCCCACTCCGGAAGCACAAAATATAAATATATCACATCATTCATTACATAAAATAACCAATTCTCCAGCCTCTGTACAAAAGTCATTTTGTCTGTCAGTCCTGATGAGCTGCCAGGAACATAAGAAGAAGGGGCGGGAAGCCCACCACACAGTCTCTCAAGGGCATTCCCTTCAGAAAACCGAAAAGAGTATATAAATGGAATATTGAGGAGCTCAGCCAACAACTCCCCACAAAAGCTTAAAGGATCAGCCAAGCAGATATCAAACTTAGCTGCCTGTAGCCTGCTGAGTAACTCCTTATTTGTGATAGCACTGTCACATACTCTTTTGAGTGACCTGAAAAACTCCAGGTTCATTTCTGTCAGTGTTACTGGCATGTCCCACCACGAAAGTCTTGGCAGTTCAAATGTAGCTGTATAGAGAAATGTATTGAGCTCTTCCATGAGAGTTTCTTTAGTCACTGAAAGTTGAAGGATCTCTACATTAAAGGGAATCTTGGTGTGATCCATCATAAGGCTAGGTGAAGGTACCAGGACGGTTATTTTGTGCCCACGGTGATGGAGCTCTTCCAGAATAACTTTTAAATTAATCCAATGACTAAAATCCATAGGCCATACAAGTACTTTTCCAGTCCTTCCAGAGTTGAAGAAACACAGATACAGCAGGAAAAGGACACAGAAACCTTTCACAGTCTTCATGATCAGCTCCTGCTCTAACAAAACCTGGGCTTAATCCAAGTGCATGAAGTTCACCATCCAAAGAATTCTTCCTTGACCCTCTCAACCAATTTATAGTAGGTTAGGCTGAACTTTGAACAGCATACGTTGTATTATTGACTACAATTAAATGCAATTGCTTTCATAAAATAATTCAGTAAACTCAATAAAATGAGTTAGGAAGAAAATATGCAGAATCAGAGTTTTGAAACTTCTTTTGGAAGATATGAAAATAAAGGGGCTTAAAGGTAAACAAAAAGCTAGAATAATTTCTAAATGATGTTAAGAAAATCCATCACCAGGTGATGCCTATTCAATTAAGGTTAGATTTTTTTGTATCTTTTTCTCTGGATTTATTTGATGTTCATTTGAAAAGAATTGTCTCTCTAGTATTTCTCTTACTGATAACTCTGCTAGATATTCTACTCAGGAAGAAGGCTGTCATCTACTGCCAGAAGGTGAGAATATGTGAACTGTAAGAGGTGTTAATGCAGAGATAAGATTTAAATCCAAAAAAATATTCTACTGCTACATTTAGTGCTCTTTCTGCTAAATTGCATCTATTTTCAAGAGAGAATTTTTTCTTTTTACCTTAAGTGCAGATATGAGTCCAAGTTTTGACTCTGGGTTAGATTAATGTCACATCGAGAAGAGATATTTTAGAACAGAAAAGGTGAGTCATGAAGAAGATAATAATAATCTTATCCTTCCTTCCAGCATATCCATTCTATTTTTTTTTTTTTGCTTTCTCAATCTAAAAGACCTTTTATAATGTAAAATTCCATTATTTTCATTGAATCCCCACACCTGCTCCATGTAGAAATGGGTCCAATGATATTTAGGACAATGACTTCATGCATAATTTTGGGCTTAAAAGTTGATTTTAACCTCAAGTAATTAATCAATAAGAATACGTAATGATACTATCATTTTATTATGAAAATAATTGGCTATTTAAAAATAGGATTGAGCAGTTATTCAACTGATCATCATATCTATAAATTCTACCCCAAATTTTGTATCAATCTATTCTTATTTATCAGTCTTCGCTATCATCGATCTAACCCTGGACATTTTCATATCTAACCTAAACTAACTGCAATAGCCTCTGATATTCCTGCTTTCACTTTTGCACACCTGCAACCCACTTCCCACATAGGAACTTTTCTGATTTTCAAAAAACCTCCTTCAAAGAATGTCATTCTTGAGAAAAATACTTTACTTTTTCTTTTATACATGTGAAATTTTGCACTGTCTCACATGGCCCCCAAGATCCTGACTGGCTTTCTAATCTTATGTTGCTCCACTTTCCTCTTCCAATCCATATCAGCTTCCTTTGAGCTTTCTGATTACAAGGAATTATTTTCTGGAAATTGCAGAATAGGACTTTCCTATTGCCATCCCCCCCACAGAAAGTTGATTTTGACAGTACCCTAGGAATGATTGTACCTTTGGGAAGCTGGGAGAAGCTTCAACCCACCATGGAACAAATAATTCCAAGAATATATCCATTGAAGAGGGTAAAGGGAAGAGTTTCACGTTGTCTGTGTTCCTCCCGCCCCAAGGCAGCATGACTCAGTGCCAGGAGAGAACACTGTGACCTGTGATTTCTGCTGCTGTAGGAAGTGTGACTGTGGGAGTGAGTGCCTAGCTTTCCCAGTCATTCAGGATGCTGACAACAGGCCCACTCTTTCTGCCTGGCTCAGATTACTGAGGAGATTTGCAAGGCTGAGGGGCTAGAAGAGGCTGGGATCACAGCCAGAGATCAGAACTCATCAAAGAGACACTACAAACCAACTCATGGTTCTTCCTATTAAACAATTTGTGGACTCCATTAGAAAGCCTTCCCACAAGCCACTGGGTATACATCATATGCAGATCACCTGCAACTGAGCCACAGACGTGCCCCATGCTCCATGCACTTCACCCCCCTTACCCTGATGGTTCCAAGTGTGTGCTCCCATTGATGGTGAGAGTGAGCCTTTATAGACAGCTAGTGAGCAAGTTCAGAAAGCTGGTGCAAAGCTGTGAGCTTAGGAGAATTCTCACAAACTGGAGCATTTCAAGCCTCTCCCCTAGGGAAAGCAAATGGGAGGCTCTCAAAGCTTGGTGTGCCTTTTGACTGAAGAAATCCCCCTCAAGTGAGAACAGGGGTGTGGAGCAGTTATATCCATAGAAAAGTTCTGAGAATGCCTCAGAATTCCTAGTCAGATTGACAGGTGAAATTATTTCTTTTCTGAAGCCAGTCAGTAAACACTGGAGGTGGTGATTACTTCTTTAAATGTGAACACCAATGCAAGACTTCAAGGAACATGAAAAATCAAGGAAATATGACACCACCAAAGGAACAGAATAAGTTTCCAGTGACCAACAGCAAAGAATGCAAATCAATGAATTGCTTGAAAAGAATTTAAATACAATTTTTTAAAGGAAGCTGATTGAGCTATAAAAGAACACAGATAGGTGACTCAATGAAATCAGGGAAATATTGTATGTACAAAACAGGAGCTTCAACACAGTTAGAAATCTTAAAAATAATCAAAAATAAAGCTGAAAATAATTAAAGAGACTATTTTGTTTAGACGAGGACAAACAAACAAACAGAAATCTTGGAGATACAACAAACAAAATAAAGATACAATAATACAATGAATGAAATAAAAAATGAATACAGATCATCAACAGCAGACTCAATCACTGGAGAAAGAATCTGTGAACTCAAAGACAAGTCATTTGAAATTATCCAGTCAGAAGAACAAAGAAAAATACAGAATATCCCTCATGAATATAGAAGCAAAATTCTCAACAAAATATTAGCAAACAGAATTTAATAGCATATGAAAAGGATGATACACTATGATGAGGTGAGATTTGTTCCTAGGATACAAAGATGGTTCAACATAAGCAAATCAATAAATTTGATACACCACTCACTTAGAATCAATGTTAAGAATCATATGATCATCTCAATAGATGCAGAAAAAGCATTTGAAAAATACATCATTCTTTCATGATAAAAATGCTGAACAAACTGGGTATAAAAAGAACATACCACAACATAATAAAGGCCATATATAACAAGCCCACAGCTAACAACATACTCAGTGGTGAAAAGTTGAAAACTTTCCCTTTAAAATTAGGAATAAGGCATCTGCCCACTCTCACCACTTTCACAAAACATAGTATTGGAATTCCCACCCAGGGCAATCAGGCAAGAAGAAGAAATAATAGGCATCCAAACCAAAAGGAAAGAAGTAAAATTATCTTTGTTTGAAGATGATATATCTTACATATAGAAAAACCCTAAGTTCCACCCCCCAAATTTGTTAGAACTAATCAGTGGATTACATAAAATTTCAAGATACAAAATCAACATGCAGAAATGAGTTGTGCTTTTGTACACTAACAATGAAACATCTGAAAAAGAAATAAGGAGAAAATCCCAATTCACAATAGCATCAAAAACAATAAAATGCTTATTAATAAATTTAACAAGGGACATGAGAGATCTGTATACATTCATGCACCACATAACAACATTTTGTTCAATGAAGGCCCACATATACAATGATAGGCCTGTAAGATTAGTACCATATAGTCTAAGAGTGTAGTAGGCTATACCATCTAAGTTGTGTAAACACTCTAAGGTGTTTGCACAACAAAATTGCCTAATGATGCATTTCTCAGAGCATATCCCTGTCATTAAGCAATACATGACTGCACTGAAAACTATAAGACTTTGATGAAAGAAATGGAAGAAGACACAAAAGATGAAATGACGCTCCATATAAATGAATCATTAGAATTAATATTGTTAGAATGTCTCTACTACACAGAGCCATCTATGGTAAATGCAATCCCCATAAAAATTCCGAGGCATTTTTACAGAAATAGAAAAAACAATCTTAAAATCACTTCAAATAGCCAAAAATATCCTGATAAACAAGAACAAAGCTGAAGTCATCAGACTTCCTGATTTCAAACTATACTATGAAACTATAACAATCAAAAAGCATGGTACTGGCATAAAAATATGCACATAAGCCAAAAGAATAGAATAGAGTGCACAGAAGAAAAAAGCCTCAAATATAAGGTCAACTACTATTTGACAAGAGAGCCAAGAATACTCAATGGGGAAAGATATTATCTGTAATAAATGGGGTTGGAAAACTGGATAACCCAATGCAGAAAAAAGAAGTTGCACCTCTATACTGCACCACTCGCAAAAATCAACACAAAATGGCTAAAGACTTAAACGCAACACCAAATACCGTAAAATTCCTAATGAAAACATAGAAAAAAATCCCTTCACATTTGTCGTGCCAACAATTTTTTGGATCGGACAACAAAAAACACAAGCAATAAAAGCAAAAACAAACAAGTGGAACTATGTCAAACTAATAAGTTCTACACAGCAAAGGAAATAATCAACAAAATGAAAAAGCATCCTGTGGAATGTGAGAAAATATTTGGAAATCATATATCTGATAAGATGTTAATATCCAAAATTTATAAAGAACGCATACAACTCAATAACAATAAAGCAATCTGATTTAAAAATGGGCAGAGGAATTGAATAGACATTTTTCAAAGAATATGCAAAAAAGGCTAAAGATACATGAAAATGTGGTTAATATTACTAATCATCACAGAAATGCAAGTCAAAATCACAAAGATATGTCACCTCACACCTGTTAAAGCGACTATCATCAAAAGACAAGATATAACAAGTGTTAGTGTGGATGTGGAGAAAAGGGAACTCTTGTGAACTGTTGCTGGGAGTATAAATTGGAATAGCAACCATGGAAAACAGTGTGGAGGTCCCTAAAAAAACTAGAAATAGAACTACCATGTGATCCTGCCTTCCCACTTCGGGGTATTTATCCAAAGGAAATGAAAACAGGATGTGGAAGAGATATCTGCACTCCCATGTTCATTGCAGCGTTGTTCACAATGGCCAAGAGATGGAAACAACCTGTGTCCATCAACACATGAATGCGTAAAGTTGGTATGGTATACGTAAGCAATACAATATTTATCAGCCATGAGAAAGAATAAAACCTTGCCATTTGCCACAACATAGATGGGCATTGAGGGCATTATGGTAAGTAAATTAAGTCAGGCTAAAAAAGACAGATACCAGATGAGCTCACATATACGTCTAATCTAAAAAAATCGGACTCATAGAAAAATAATAGATTAGTGGTTTCCAGGGACTGGGGTTTGGGGAAAATGAGATGTTGGTCAAAGGGTACAAACTTTCAGTTATAAGATGAATAAATTCTGAGGATCTAATGTACAGCATAATGATTATTGTTAACAGAACTGTATTATTCTTGAAAGTTGATAAGTGAATAGATTTCAGAGTTTCTTACCACAAAAAAGAAATGGTATTGATGTGGCATGATAGAGATGCTAACTAATGCTAAGGTGGAAATGATTTGCAATGCATAAATGTATCAAATTGCTTCAAAATAACACAATATTATTTGTAATTATATTCCAATACAGCTAGAAAAAATTGAGATTTTAAAATAACACTAGAATATTATTTCAAAAATCCTCTATGGTAGCCAGCCTGGTGGGAAAGCTGTTAAGTTCACATGCTCTGCTTTGTTGGCCCGGGGTTCACATGTTTGGATCCTGGGCGCGGACCGATGCACCGCTTATCAAGCCATGCTGTGGCAGTCTCCCATATAAAGTAGAGTAAAATGGGCATGGATGTTAGCCCAGGACCAATCTTCCTCAGCAAAAAGAGGAGGATTGGCAATGGATGTTAGCTCAGGGCTAGTCTTCCTCACACACACACAAAAAAGAAAAAAATCCTCTAAATCAAACATTCTTCTGAATTATATTTGTCATGCACCACAGAAGAGCTAAAGAACTTTGACACACACCAATGAATTCATCCATTATCAGTATTACTCTTTCAATGTTATTGGGCACATTCTGGCTTGGGTGTTGATGATTTGGTTGTTTATTAGACAAAAAAAAGGTACTCATGTTTGTTCTCATAATTTTATTGAGTCTGGAAAAATTAGAAGATTTACTGTCTCTTAGATATGAGTTCAGTAGTCACTATATGTCCACATTATCAAAATTCCTTCTGTTTCCAAAGCTTCTTCAGCCTCTGCTTTAATTCGTCTACTCAAAGAATGTTCCAAGTTGTTTGTACTGCTCAAGAGTTAAAGTATGGACTTCCATTTCTGGCCATGATGATGTAAGTGGAGCTAGGTGAATCCTCTGCCATAAACAACTAGAAAACCAGACAAATTATATACAACAATTATTTTCAGATAATGAGCATAAGACATCACATAAATATGATAACCAAAAGAAGGGAAACTAATGAGGTGAACCCTAAGATCACTATCACTTTCAGAATATAGCCACTTTCCAGATTATATGGCAAGGAACATGATCTCCATCAGAAACTGGTGGTACCACTCATGAGAAAGAAGAAAGTGGAGTTTGAGGAGACTAGATATCTGGAATGGATCTACATTATTTAGAAATTCAAAATAGTCCACACTATTTACTACTGAAAAGTTAAGCTACTCAAAGAGGGCTTTGTTTTGACATCTTAAAGTCAATTTTCACACATGACCTTAAACTATCTGCTTTAATACTGCTTTTATATCTTTCAAGCTTGTCAGCTGTTTAAACTGTTAAAATTCCAGGTTATTGAAATGTGGCCTTTTTGCAGACCATGCACATAATAAGATAAAGCTATTTCCAGTATATGTAGCTATTTTTGTCAGGGTTAATAGCCAGAGTGAAAAGGGTTCCTATTTAGGAAACCGTTCCCCAAGTGTCCAGTTATCTACATAACAACAATGCCATATCAAGGACTCTGTTTCATTATATTGCTCGCAGACTTGATACTCTAGATACTCTAACTATTGATGGGAGTAGTTAGATCAGCTTTGGGAAATGGAAGTCCACACATTTGGGCCCATACATAGCCTCACTCTCTGCCGCCATGGACACTCTGCTGATTTGCTCTTGGGGCCAGAACTGGGATGGATGATAATAGACGCTAGCTAATGTCAACTGGCTGAGTCAGTTTATTATTATTTACTACTTTATTATTTATTGCCTATTTTATGATGGATGTTCTCTGGTGAGCATTAACATGGTGTTCCATGCCAAGATGTGTTTTTACAGATGCATATAATTCTTCAGTCCTGATGGCATTGTCTTGTTGAGTTGTGATTCTCTTATTATGCTTGTTATTTCAAATGAATCAAATAAGTATATTCAGTGAAATAAGGAAACTACAGTCAAATTAAAAGACTTGTAAGGCTTTGCAAAAGTTTTTCTTTAATAGATGAATCACTTACTAAATATTACATATAAATCCATGAACAAATATTGACATTATAGATTAGAATAATTATTTCTAAATGTTTCCAGTTTTGATCAGTATAGAATGAATTCTCACTATAAAGTTATTTCTCAACCTCTCATCCATGTCTCTTTTAAAGAATCTTAATTTTTGTTTGATGTATTATCATTATTACATTGTTGAGGCTTATAACATAAACATCTTGTCAATGGCCACAATTTCCATACCGTTTAGCCTTAGTTTGGTATTTATGTGGATATAATGATGCCATTGTGTTTTACGTCAGTCTTTTTATGCATGAGGGGTTTTGTTTTTCTTAATTTTTTCTCTGACAAATATTTTGTTTATGTCTCTTGGAACTTTTGGTGGTGTTGTTTCCTTGTTTTCCTGAGATATATCCAGAGGTACCTATTCCTTAAGTTCTTGCTTGTTAAAGAAATGCCTGCTTTGTGAGCATGAAGATAGAATCCTAGAAATAATTCAGATGGAGGGAGGGAGAGAACTAAGATATTAAAAAAAAATGAAGAATTCATTGAGAAATATCCATCTGAATAAGGAAAAGTAACATGAGGATTATAGGTATCTCAGAAGGAGAAGAGAGGTGGAAAGGAGCAGAGAGCTTATTCAGGGAAATAATAGTTAAGGACTTCCCAATCCTGGGGAAGAAACTGGACATGCAACTACATGAAGATAATAGAGCTCCTAATTACCTCAATGAAAAAAGACCTTCTCCTAACCATATAATATGAAAACTGTCAAAAGATAATGAAAAAGATAAAATATTAAGGGCAGCAAGAGACAAGAAAATAGCCTAGAGATAAACCTCCTCAGGCTTTCAGTGGATTTCTCAGCAGGAACCCTATAGGCTAGGAGAGAGTGGAAGGATATATTCAAAATACTGAAAGACAAAATCTATCAGCTAAGAATACTCTATCCAGCAAAATTATCCTTCAGATATGACAGAGAAATAAAAGCTGAGAGAGTTCATCACCACTAGACCTGCCTTACAAGAAATGTTAAAAGAAGCCCTCCTACCTGAAACAAAAAGGCAAATGTTTACAAAACTTTGAGCAAGGAGACAAATAGACAGACAAAATCAGAAAATTGCAGCTATCAGAATAGGTTAGTAAACACTTAATTATAATATAAAGGATAAAGAAAAAGAAAGCATCAAAAATAACAGTAACCGCTTTATTTTGATCACAAACTCACAAACCCAAAATGAATAATTTGTGACAACAATAACATAGAAAGTGGAGATGGAAAGGATGGAATCTGGGGCTGCCCGGTGGTGCAGCAGTTTAGTTCATGCTTGGCAGCCCGGGGTTCGTGAGTTCAGATCCTGGCTGCCCGCGGACGCACCACTTGTCAGCCATGCCGTGGCGGCATCCCATATAAAGTAGAGGAAGATGGGCACGGATGTTAGCCCAGGACCAGTCTTTCTCAGCAAAAAGAGGAAGAGTAGCAACAGATGTTAGCTCAGGGCCAGTCTTCCTCACAAAAAAAAAAAAAAAAAGAAAGGATGGAAACTGCTTAGACTAATGGAGATAAGAGGCTATCAGAAAAAGGACTGTCTCATCCATGATATCATTTAAACAAATCTCGTGGTAACCACACAACAAATAAGAGCAGAATCATAAATAAGAGAAAACTGAGAAGACCATCACAGAAAACCACCAAACCGAAACAGCAGACAAGGGAAAAGGAATGATGGAAATATAGAGCATCCAGAAAACAAAAGATAAAATGGCATTACTAAGCCCTCCTATATCAATAATCACTCTAAATCCAAATGGATTGAATTCACCAATCAAAATACACAGAGTGGCTGGATGGGTGAAAAAAGAAGACCCAACAATATGCTGCCTCTAGGAAACGCATCTCAGCTCTAAAGACAAATGTACACTCAGAGGGAAGGATAGAAGATAATATTTCAAGCAAATGTCAAGCAAAAGAAAATAGATGTAGTTCTTGTTATATCAGACAAAACAGGCTTCAAGTCAAAAAAATTATCAAGAGACAAAGATGGGCATTATATAATGATAAAAGGGTCATTCCACAAAGAAGACATAACACTTATGAATATATCTGTACCTAACACAGGAGTACCAAAGTACACAAAGAAACTATTAACATAACTAAAGGGAGAAATTAACAGCAACACAATAACAGTAGGGACACTTAACACCCCACTTACATCAATGGATAGATCATCTAGACAGAAATTCAAACAGGAAACAGCAGCCTTGAACGAAACATTAGATCAGATAAGATGGATTTAATAAATATATACAGAACATTTCAGCCAAAAGCAGCAAAATACACATTATTCTCAAGTGCATATGGAACATTGTCAAAGGCAGACCATATGTTGGGAAACAAAGCCTCAATAAATGAAAGAAGGTTGAAATCATATCAAGCATCTTTTCCAACCACCATACATGAAGTTATAAATCAAGTCTAAGAAAAAGGTGGAAAAGTCAAAAATACATGGAAGCTAAACAACATGCTACTGAACAACTATTGGATCAATGAAGAAATCAAGGAGAAATCAAAAAATACCTACAGACTGACAAAAATGAAAATACAAGATACCAAAACTTATGGGAGGCAGCAAAAGCACTAAGAGGGAAGTTTGTAGCAATACAGGCCTAACTCAACAAACAAGAAAAATCTCAAATAAGCAAACTCACGCTCTACCTAAAAGAACTAGAAAAAGAACAAAGTGCAAAGTCAGCAGAAGGAAGGAAATAAAAATCAGAGCAGAAATATATGAAATAGAGATTCAAAAAACATTAGGAAGGATCAATTAAAGTAAGACCTGATTCTTTGATAAGATAAACAAAATTGACAACCCCTGCTCCAGATTCACTATGGAAAAAAGAGAGAAGACTCAAATAAAATCAGAAATGAAAGAAAGGAAAATGCAATGGACACACAGAATTACAAAGGATTATAAAAGAATACTATGAAAAGCTATATGCCAACAAATTGGATAACCTAGAAGAAAAGGATAAATTCTTAGAATCATAAAACCTCCCAAAATTAAATCAAGAAGAAGTAGAGAATTTGAATAGACCAATCACACGTAAAGAGATTGAAACAAAAACCTCCCAAAAAACAAAAGTTCGGGACCAGACATCTCTGGCCAATTCTACCAAACATTCAAAGATTTAATTCTCAATCTTCTCAAACTCTTCTGAAAAGTTAAAGAGGATGGGAAGCTTCCTAATTCATTTTACCATGCTAACAGTACTCTGATACCAAAACCAGACAGGAGAACACAAAAAAGGAAAATTACAGGCCAATGTCGCTTGTGAACACAGACAAAAAAATCCTCAAAAAAATATTAGTGAATTGAATATAACAATACATTAAAAGGGTAATACACCACCATTAAGTGGGATTTTTTCCAGGGATGCTGGAATGGTTCAACATCTGCAAATCAATTAATGTGATACACTATATTAAGAAAATGAAGAATAAAAATCTCATGATCATCTCATTAGATGCAGAGAAACATTTGAGATGATCAGGCATAAATTTATGATAAAAACTGTTAATCTAGTGGGTATAGAAGGAAAGCACCTCAACACAATAAAGGCCACATATGACATGTCCTCAGCTGACATCCTATTCAATGGTGAAAAACTGAAAGCTGTTCCTCTGAGAACAGGAACAAGAAAAAGATGCTTACTCTTCCCACTCTTATTTAATATAGTACTGGAAATTTTAGCCAAAGCAATTAGGGAAGAAAAAGAAATAAAAGGGATCCAAATTGGAAAGGAAGAAGTAAATCTCTTTCTATTTGCCAATGACATCATTCTATGTATATTAAATGTTAAAGAATCCACCAAAAAACTATTAGAAATAATCAACGAATAGACCAATGTTGCAGAGTACAAAATCAACATACTAAAATCAGTTGCTTTTCTATACACTAATAATGAACTGGCAGAAAGAGAAGTTGAGAATACAATCTCACTTACAAGTGCAACAACTAAAAAATAAAATACCAAGGAATAAATGTAACCAAGGAGGCGAAAGACCTATACAGTAGAAACTGTAAGACATTACAAAAGATATTGAAGAAGAAATAAAGAAATGGAAAGAAATTCCATGCTCATATATGGGAAAATAAAACATAGTTAAAATGTCCATATTACCTAAAGCAATCTACAGATTCAATGCAATCCTGATCAGAATCCCAATGACATTCTTCATGGAAATAAAACAAAGATTCTTAAAATTTGTATGGAATAACGAAAGATGCCAAACAGATGAAGCAAACTGGAGAAAAAAAGAACAAAAATTTGGAGGTATCACACTCCCTGACTTCAAAATATGCTACAAAGCTATAGTAATCAAAACAGTATGGTAGTAGCAGAAAAACAAACACACAGATCAATGGAACAGAATTAAGAGTCTGGAAATTAAACCAAACATCTATGGACAGCTAATCTCTGACAAAGGAGTGAAGAACATACAATGGAGAAAGGAAAGCCTCTTCAATAAATGGTGTTGGGAAAATTGGACAGCCAAATGCAAAAGAATGGGCATAGACCACTATCTCACACCATCCACAAAAACTAACTCAAAATCAATAAAGACTTGAACGTAAGACCTGAAACCATAAAACTCCAGAAGAAAATATAGGCAGTATGCTCTTTGACATTGGTCTTAGCAGTATCTTTTCAAATACCATGTCTACTCAGGCAAGGGAAACAAAAGAAAAACTAAACAAATTTGACTACAACAGCCTGAAAATCTTCTGCAAGGCAAAGGAAACCATGAACAAAATGAAAACACAACCCACTAACTTCAAGAAAATATTTGTAAATCATATATCCACGAAGGGGTCAATTTCTAAAATATATAAAGAACTCAAACAACTCTACAACAACAAAAATGTATAACCTGATCAAAAAATATGCAGAGATTATGGACAGAGATTTTTCCAAAGAAAATAAACAGGTGGCCAAGAGGCACATGAAAAGATGTTCCACATCACTAATTATTAGAGAAACGCAAATCAAAACTACAATGAGATACAACCTCACACCTGTCAGAAGGCCAATAATTAATAAGACAATAATTAAGAAGTGTTGGAGAGGATGTGGAGCAAAGGGAACTCTTATACATCACTGGTGGGAATGCAAACTGGTGTGGTGGCCACTCTGGAAAACAGGATGGAGATTTCTCAAAAAATTAAAAACTGAAATACCATATGATCCAGCTATCCCACTACTGAGTATTTCTCCAAAGAACATGAAATCAACACTTCAAAAAGATTTACACATCTCTCTGTTCATTGAAAAATTATTCACAACTGCCAAGATGTGGAAGCAACCCAAGTGTCCATCAACAGAGGAACGGATAAAGAAAATGTGGTATTTATATATAGTGTAATACTACCTAAATAAAAAGGACAAAATTGTGCCATATGCAACAACATGGATGGACCATAATATGAGGGTATTATGCTAAGCAAAATAAGCCAGACAGAGAAAGACAAATACTGTGTGATTTCACTCATATGTGGAAGATAAACACATAGATGGGGAGAGCAGATTAGTGTTTACCAGAGGGGAAGGAGATGGGAGAGGGCAAAGGGGGTAAAAGGGGACATACGTATAGTGACAGATAAAAACTAGACTATTGGTGGTGAACACAGTGCAATCTATATAAAAACTGATATATAAGAATGGACACAAAATTTACACAATGTTATAAGCCATTATGACCTCAATAAAATAATTAAAAAATAAAAAAGAAGGGAACAATGTCACTTGTCATAACCTGAATGAACCTTGAGGACATTATACTAAGTGAAATAAGCCAGTTCTAAGATGACAAAGACAAATGATTCCACCTGTATGAGGTACCTAGAATAGTCAAATTCATAGGAACATCAAATGCAATGCTGGTTGCCAGGGCTGGGGCGAGGGGATAAAATAGGGATTTGGTCAATGGTGTAGTTTCAGTTCAAAGATGAAGAAGCCCTAGATCTCTATTGCACAATAATATGAATATAATTAATACTGCTGTATTGTAAACTGAAAAATGGTTAAGATGGTAAATTTTATGTTACCTGTCCCTTACCACAATAAACAAACAAATAAATAAATAATGTAAATATGCTTGCCCTATTTTCTCGTTTAAATTCCACTAAAACTTCAAAAATCAGTATTTCCTTCAAGTTGGTGTGTAAACCATCTAAACTATTTATTTCTTTATTAACTCTCTATATTTTTCCTTCTCTCCTAATTACTCACCCACTCTGAACTCTGACATTTGTTCTAGCAAGAAATAATTATCCTAAACTTAACCACCTATATCTATATTCCCAAGTGCCCAAGAATGTCTTGTTCTTATCACTGAGAAACTAATATTTTTATAAATCTCACATTAATGGTTATTACTATCATAAATTTTTGAAAGCTAAACAGGGATCTGGGATACAAGTACTCAATACACAAATGATTTCCCAGAAAATAAAGATCAATTTTGCCAGAAATTGATGGTCTTTTCTCAAATGACAAGTTTGATAAACATATCCAACTTATTATATTTGTATCATCTTCCAAATGGTGCATACTCCTCCTTTCATACAGGAATACAAACTTGACACACTCAAAATTCATTTCTATACCACATCAACATTCAAGATTCAAATTTATTCCTATATACACTGTGTAAGTTTGCTAGGGCTGCCACAACAAAGCACTACAAGGTGGATAGCTTAAACAGCAGAAGTTTATTTCCTCATAATTCTGGAGGCTAGAAGTCTAAGATCAAAGTTGCCAACAATGTTGGTTTCTTCTAAGACCTCTCTTCCTTGGTTATAGATGGTTATCTCCCTCTGATGTCTTCACATGGTCTCCTGGAATGTGTCTAGGTCCTAATCTCCATACAGAGTGAGTCCTATATGACCTCCTTTTACCTTAATTATCTATTTAAATGCCCGATTTCCAAATAAATTCACATTCTAAGGTACTAGTGGTTAGGACTTTTTGGAGGGACACATTTCAGTGCATAACAACAACCATTTAAAATTTCAAAATAATTATACATTTTAACAAAAAAGTAGGAAATTAGAGTATGAATCCTCAACGCACACACCTAGCATCACTCCAATATTAAGAAAATACAACAGAGAGAGAAAACATCCTGCTTAAATCAACATTCAGATGAAGTCAAAGAAAAGGCCCACCATCATATTTCAACAGGCGTGGCAAGATGGTGGACCCTTTTTAAACTCAATATGAAATTACTTTGATTTGTGTTCAATTTTATACTCTTGAATTCCTCTCCTCTAAATGTAGCTTTTAGGAAGCTTTTGGTAGTTGGAGCTATGTTGCTCAATTTTACTGACCTTTTACATCAGAACTTATTTCTTTATTTTCTTCTTTCATCCATTGTTATGGGCAGGCTGTCCAAAATTCAGTCCCATTCACCATCAACTGGATGAGAAGGTGAAACACAGAATACACTTATCCTAACTCTGGATTCTGATCTTCCTGTGCTCAGTTTGAGTGCAGGTTTAGTTAAAGCTAAAGCATTTCTAATTATTTTTGCTGAGAAAGATTTTCCCTGAGCTAACATCTGTGCCAATCTTCCTCTATTTTATATGTGGGTTGTTGCCACAGCATGGCCACTGATGAGTGGTGTAGGTCCATGCCCGGGAACAAAGCCCGGGTCTCTGAAGCAGAGTGCACCAAACTTAACTACTAGGCTATGGGGCTGGCTGCCAAAAGCTTTTAAAATGAAAAATTAAAGTTACTCTGGGAATTTCCTCTGGGATGTAAATAATCTAATTAGGGCATGCCATATGATAGATAACTCCTGCTAGGGTATCCTTTAAAGGAAACACACACATACATGCTCACACACATATACACTTATAAACTCATAATGTCTATACTTAAGTGTTTTAAAAGAACTTTAGTTATATAAGTATAATATATTACATTATAACAAACCAAACCACAGGAGAATGATCTGAAAACCTGAATTTTTGTAATTAATTTCACCTTGTTGGGCATGACTAGATTTACACTGTGGCACTAATTTCACTCTTAAAAAGAAAATAAAACAATAAAATTGTTTCTCTGACACATCTTAATAATACAGAGATCTGTATTCAACTCATATTTCCCTAGCCAGCAACTAAACTGTCATCATGTACTTAAAGATTACTCTTCTTTTTTCAAACTGCAAGATCACAAAAATTGCTTGAGAAAAAAGTACACCTATGCTTGTTGGCAACTTTTCTCTAAATGCATTCTATGGCACATCCTCATGACAGACGAGCTTCAAACTTCAATCATCAAGACATTTTCTTCATGATAAAGTCTCATATAGCTCCACTGGTATTTTTCATCTGAGTTAAATTCTCACTCTAAGTATTCTTTTTTGCAAGAAATTCTGATCTGCAAAGAATTCTGTTCTTAAATATAAATTTTGATTGTAGTATTGAGAATGTGAACATGATTCTGGAGATGTAGTTTGCTCAAAACAGAGTACAACAGGCTATTGTTTTCTGTATTAAATAATGATCTATCTAAAGAGACTGAGTTCAAATTTTATAGTTATCAAACTGCCCATAGCTAGGCAAGAAATATTGGGAGATGGCAGAATAGGAGGTCTCTCACTCATGTCTGCCCACATTAACAAGAATTTGGCATGGACAAAAGTGCTCTTGTGGGAGATTTGGGATACAGGTGGGAGGTTGTCAAATCCTGATGGAGCCCAAGACAAAGGATGGTCATTTAAAAAAGGCAGGCCCACACCCAGGTGGCCGGCTGGCTGACCATAGTCCCAGCTACAGACCCAGAAATGGCGGGATACACTGTGGACTTGGATAGAACCCTGATTTGCCTTGGTCCTGCCACAGGCAACACCTACCAAGGGACCTGGGAGGAGCCATACCTGTTCATATGTTGGGTATCAGGCCCCCTGATGTTGGTCCCTACTGCAGATCTTAAAGCAGTCCTATAACTTAGTTCTAGCCACTCTCAGCTGTGGCCCAAGAGCACTCCAGCCAGCCCAGAGACCCAGTGAGAAACATGCCCATTTGTGCCCTGGAGGCAGGTCCACTGACCTCACCCTGACTGCGGGTCCTGAAGCAACCCTTTGATACAGCTCCAACCCCTCCTAGTCGTCTAGAAGCTGTCTTGCCTGCCCAGGCATCCAGCAGGAAAGACACCTATTTGTGCCCATAGTGGCTAGCCTGCAGACCGCAAACTCAGCTGTGGACCTTAAAGCAGTTCTAAGACTTGGTTCTAGCTACTCTCAGCTGTGGCCCAGAGCCAGTCCTGCCTGTCCAGGGACCTGTGCAGTGACCCAGTGGAAATTCTTCCAGGGACCTGGGGAGAGCCACACCCATGCAAGCGTCTGGTAACAGGCCTGCCGTCTGTGAATCCAACTGTGGACATATTATATAATTAGCTCAATATGGTATCCAAGCAGAGACAAGCAGACTGAGCAATAGAGCCTAACAAAGGGTCCAGAAAAACATTTATGCATTTATAGTATTTGCTATATGATAGAGATGTTTAGAGACCTCAAAGGTGAAGGCTATACTTTTCTTTATATTGCACTGGGAGAATTGCTTATCTTTACAGAAAAAAGAGAGAGAGAGAGAGAGAGAGAGAGAGAGAGAGACTGGCCTCTTGTCTCCTAGCATCCCAAAAAATCAACCCCAAAGTACTGAAGACCTAAATGTGAAAGGCAAAACTATCAACTATTTTTAAAACATACTGTAGAACAGCATTTCCATGATCTTGACATAGGGAAAAGTTTTTAAAAACAAGACAGTGACAGCTCTAATTGCAAAAAAAAAAAAAAAAAAAGATAAATTTAAGCATGTGAAAATGAAGAACTTCTACTCGTTACATAAAAAGAGTGAATAGACAAGGCACAGAATGAGCAGAGAAGTTTGCAATGGATTTTATCATATGCTCCATTACCCAGTAGTAGCTGGCACAATTGAAAGATGGAATGGCTTATTGATGACTAGGTTACAGCAACACTTGGGAGGCAACACCCTGAAAGGATGAGGTTCTGTTTTATAGGAGGCAGGGTATGCTTTGAATCTGGGAACAATGGATAATGCTGTCTCCCCATAGCCAGAATACATGGGTGCAGGGATCAAGGAGTAGAAGTGGGATCACACTGTTAAACCTGCAGAATTTTTGCTTCCCATTCCAGCAACTCATCTTAATCTTCAACGGGGAATGCTTCCATCAGAATATGTAATAATATTCCCGTTGAATTGAAAGATAAAACTACCATCTAGCCATTCTGAGCTTTATGTCACTGAAAAAAAAGACAAAAAAATGTTTAGGTAAATCTGCTATACAGGGTGATTCATTCTGATAACCAAGGGGAAGTTTAATTGCTGCTACATAGTGGAGGTAAGTAGGACTATGTCTGGAACCCAGGGGATTCTCTGGAATGCCTCTTTTACTTCTATGCCAAATTGTAAATGTTAATGGAGCATTAACAGCAACTAGAAAAAGGCAGGATGATTAAAGGCTCAGACTTTTCAGGAATGAAGATTTGGGTCACTCCACCAGATAAAGAACCTAGAGAAGTTTCTCGTTGAAGGCAAGGGAAGTATGAGATGGGCACTAAAGAAGGAAGCCATACATATCAACAATGGCATCATGACAATCTACAGAGATGAGGACTGTAGTAGCTTTGATATTTTCTCTTTGCTTGTCATATGAATGTGTTATTCATATACACTATTTCTTCTCTCTCCTTCCCATTTTATTTCATATACAAGTTGTTAGAGGTTAACTCACAAGATAATCTTTGGATAACAGAATTTTTATTAGGACTGTGACTGAATTGAAGAGTGTTTTTTAGAAAATTTTTTGGGGAAATTATATGTACACAAAGTCAATTATTTATATACATTTGAATGTAAAATTTAAGCAAACAGAAGATAGTGCACAGGATAAATAGAACAGGATTGAAGAAAGAATGTTATTATGTGCTGAATAAGTCTAATTTTATAGAATCATTACCTCTATTGATTAATTATCTTGGTCACAAACCTCCAGTCTGGAATCAGATGGCCCAGCATGTGACAAGTTCTCTGATTTGGGGCGAGATACACAGTATATAACAACTATCAATAACTGTTGCTGCAGGTTTTTAAAGAAACACATTATCATTCTAATACATAATTATAAATTTTGATAAGTACTGTAAAAGATAATAACAAGAGACTCTAAAGAATACTAACCAAGAGTAGCAACAAATGATGAAAAAACAGAAACAAAAGAAGATCTCAAGCTTCCCAGCCTAAATGGGAAGCTGGAAGAAACAGTTTTAGAGTTCAAATCTCCCAGAGGAACTATTACCTGATCACCGGAAAAGCTAAAGAGAAATGTTTTTAAGGTTCACTGAAGTGCTGTGCACAGCTTCTACAAAAGATCCCCTGCAGTTGTGTGAATACATCCTGCAGCCAGATCAGATGGTTCTTCCTACCTGTGCCCGAATGTGGCATCTGTTATATGACCCATCTCTTTCTGTCCAGGCACCTGTTCGTTGTACATAACTTGAAGGAACCTCAGCCAGGGTCCAAGCAGAATGGAAGAAAGGGGAAGGAGAACAAGCCCAGGCACAAAGATAACACATCTGATGGTGTGGTGTCAAACAGAAAATGCAAAATGTATGCAAAAACTTTTGTAGCTGAAGCTGCCTTAAATACATAAGGACGTTTCCTGTTCTTGGTGCTACTGCCAAACATTCTGGTACTGCCTGTTGGTGTGCACAACTTCAACAGCCGACTTACAATGCCGCAGTCTGAGTATCTGAACTGATTGATAGATTAAACACTGAGCCACATGGGTTTAGTTCATTATTTCGATAAGTGTATTTAATGTCGGTTGATCTGCTTTAATGAAGTGCAGCAAGGTTCTCTCCCATCTCTTCCATTTGTAGTTCTCTGCGAGAGTCATAATATTTTTTAGATTTTTTGCATGTATATGTTTTATTTTATATTTTATATTTATTCCTAAAAATGTTATGTACTTAAAAAATACTTTTGTATGTATATAGAAACTTGCATGATATAATGTAGTCAACGTTCAATTCCTCAGACAGTCCTGCTGCTATCAGGTATTATGCACTCTATCTATCATAATTATATTACACACATTTCATATGTAAATAAACATAGGACATTTGGCCCCAAAATAATAATAATTATAATAATAATAACCTAGGAAACCATATTAGATAGTAAGGTGGAGGAAAACCTTCCTGAAAAGATGACGTTTAAAATGAATTTGGGAGGATGAGAAGGAGACCAAAAGAGAAAAAAGCAGTTACAAGGGTACTGAGATAGAGAAGAATTTCTATTTTCCCCCCACTTTATCGAGGGATAATCGACAAATGCAATTGTCTGTATTTAAACTGTACAATGTGATGATTTGATATATGTAAACATTGTGAAGTTTTAGCACCATCAACTTAATTAATCTATCATCTTGCATATCTTTTTCTGTGTGTGCAAGAGAACCCTTAAGATTGGTTTGAGAAGACTCAAAATGCTGGGGGCTGAAACAACAATGGATTTAGTCATCTCTATGCAATCTCTCCTCCACATAGGCTTTTAGTCTCAAGTACTTTGGGTTCAGCACAGAGCTCCAAAGTGAGTGGACAGAGAGGGAGAAAGAGGGAGGGAAAGAGTGAGAGAGACAGTGATAGAATGCATTACATTTTCTAACCAAGCTTGGAAGTTCAGCGGCATCACTTCCACTGCGTTCTTTTTGCTGAGACAGCTGCAAGGCCTGCTGAGGTTCAAGGGGAGG
Organism: Tapirus indicus; assembly: GCA_031878705.1. Classification (NCBI taxonomy): domain Eukaryota; kingdom Metazoa; phylum Chordata; class Mammalia; order Perissodactyla; family Tapiridae; genus Tapirus; species Tapirus indicus. Next base: position 53,323,427 of record CM062919.1, read on the forward strand.
AGAACTGATGGGAGGATTGTCATTTGTAATCATGTCTCAAAATTACCAAATATAATACATTGCATTAAGCCAGCAGAGGTCACTAAGCTACCACGAAATTCACTAAATAGGACATTAAAAATATGGTAAGGTTGGGCTTGGCCCCATGTCCCAGTGGTTAAAGGTCTGCATGCTCCTCTTCAGCAGCCCGGGTGCGCGAGTTTGGATCCTAAGCACGGATCACCAGCCAAGCGGTAGCAGTGCCCCGATTACAAAAAAAATAAAGAAGAGCAGCATTGATGTTAGATCAGGGCTAATCTTCCTCCAGAAAAAAAAGAGGAGGATTGACAGTGGTTGATAGCTCAGGGTGAATCTTCCTCAGGGGGAAAAAAACCAGAAGAGTTGTTAAGAATTATGAAAATTTAGATTTTTACAACTATTGAACATTTTAATAAACATTGTAATATATTTATTCCTAGATGTTAAATAAGAAATAGTCATCCTATAAAAGAATCCAATATGATAGAAGAAATACTATACCAAAGAAAAGTAGTGGTGTTTTCCCTATCTCATCTTAGAATAAAACACTATGACAGAAGCGGGGAAGGTAGCCTGATATAGGAGAGCATGGAAATAAGACCAGTCAAGAAACTAATGAAAATTTGTAGGTGAGGCATAATGAGCACCTGGCAAGTATGGTGATTTACTTATCAGTTCTCAACCAGAGACAGTAAAAAGAAAGTCTTCATTGAATAAACCATCACCATTGTGGCAACACAGGTTTAAACTTAAATGAGTACTAAAAAGAGCATATATTCTATTCCATGTGTCAAGCAATACCAGAGGTAGGATTTTTTTCCTAGTCCTATGTTAGATAATACTGAGACCCAGAAAAATAGCTTAGTAATTTGTCTTAGGATGACAAGATGTGACCAACTATTTTATAATGTACTGATTAAAACACTTAGCTTTCTCACTATGACAATATTGTAGACCTCACCTCACTGTGTCCAGTAATCCAAAGTTATGTCATAAACTTTGCTAAGTTACAAGCAGTTCCCTACTTTGCAAAGCCTTCCTTGATATCACCAATCTAGGCCCCCACACCATAGAATTATCTTCCTCTGACTTCTCTTTTCTGGAACAAGTAATAAAACCCTGTCAAGGTGGGATTCTCCCTTCCTATAATAAGTCAAATAAATCTAGCTTTGTTTGATCAACAGGTTTTTTTTTTTATTTTTTCTTTTGGTGTTCTTTGGAGGAATAAAGAGATGAAATAAGAACTTAAAAGGACCTAAACTCCTAACAGAATTCCTTGAATAAGGTGAAAAGCCTTCTTGGATTTGTATGTCCCTCTACGTCCAGTATATTTGTTAATGTATTGATCCACTTTTCCCCTTGGCAGTTTTTCATGAAGTCTCTTTTGGTGTGTAGGCTTTCCTGATTAGGAAGGCTACATGTAATATGATCAGATTATGAGGTGACATATAATTGCTTTGGTAAAAGAAGGAAAGTGCTCCTGTTAAATCATCTATGTGTACATAAATAAGAACCCTCAATTTATAAGCCAAAACCTTTCCTGGTGTTTCAAATTCCCACTACCAAAAGCCTCCCTCAATTAAGCCTCAGATGAGAAACTGATCTGTTAAACTTTTTTTTCAGGTGACATTATATTAATTGACTGAAAGAGGCAAAGATTTATGAATTTATGAAATAATTTTCCTTTTCTTAAATCTCTTATCCTTTTTTTTTTTCTGGCACGTGCTCTGCTAATATTGGGCATGTTATACTAATCTCATCTCATGTTGAGGAATTAGCTTTTCAAGACTTCCTGAAGTTTGTTTCTTCCTGTTTTCATTCAAAGTCTTAATGATAGTGCAATGAAATGTATTAATTTTATTTTGAGACAGAATGCTTCAATCTTGAGTATAAATTTTATTCTATCTGATCTTGGCCTAGATGTTTCAAGGGAACTAGAGCCATGACTAATAATGAACGTGACTAATTTTGCTTGTAAACTAGTTGTTTTGAGTAGATTTTACCACTGAGAGTGTGATTTAAGGCAAAACCTCAAATCAGTGTGTATATAAACTAATTGGAGACTATGACATAAGATTATTGAAAACTTTTGTTTATATTTCTAACTCTGTGGTCTGTTGTGCAGGTTAATATTAAACCAGGCATATCCTCCCTGATATGTTACTTACTATATTTGTTTTCAAGCCAGCTAGTGAGATCAGCCAATTTAAAATTTGAAATAGAAATATATCTCATCTAATTTATGCACTACTGAATGATTTTTAATGCACCATGACAGCTAATTCCTGAGAGAGGCTGATTTCTATAAATTGTATATTCAGGCTACAATGATCTTTGCTCTGTTTTGTGCTATGAAGTTCTTTGATTTCATGTGAGATCAGATCAAATGCTGAGGTGAACTCAGAATTATTTTCGGAAACAATATCAGGAGTTTGTAAGTATACACTCATATATATGAGTATATATATTTCAGAAGGAATCCCTCAAGTCTAGACTCTGGTGAGACTAAATCTTCAAACAGATTTTAATGTTTTCACCTGCTTACTTTGTTTTCTAAAATGAATTTCTTTTGTTAAAAGGGTCACTAGTGGAATTGAAATCACAATAGCTAATATTTATTAAGCACTATGAGCTTGGCACTGTGTAAGGAATTTACACATTTAGTCGATTCTTATTATTCCCAGCAGTTATGTTCTATGAACTAACCTAAAACACCTCATTAGTGAATACTGAATCACTGCTCCCAGTGGAAGCACAAGGTTAGGGTCCCATAAGCCTCTCATTACAGCATTTTCATCAACTGATCAATACATAACCTTGTTCTATGTGTGTTTCTGCTTAAAGACCCCTTATTTAATATATATTGCCGATTCATTGTCAATTGAACTCAGGGTAAACAGTGCTATAAATCATGGAGCTGAATGAAGCTTATCTAACAAACATATTTTCTCCCTAAGGCATGTCACAGTCTTCTTGCTTCCTCTGAGGAACACTAGAAAGTACTTCAGCACTATCCTTGGGGGCCATTCTAAATAGTGCCATCACCAACAAAAAGCACAAAAATGCAAAAAATGTGGCATTAAATAGACTGGGAAAGAGACACCTGTTTACAGTGTGAGAGCTGTACAACAAGGCGGAGCATCACCTTGTGTGACCTCAACTGGAAACATCCCTGTCAGGTGAATCAATTTTTTTGCTGCTCTGTGCCCATCCATGAATAATTATGAAAGCACTGCAAGTATTGATTTTGGGGTTACAAATAAATTTTAGTGAGTAGCAAATTCGAAATACAAAATTGGCAAATAATAAAGAATGACTGTATTAGAACTTTTTATTCTCACACCGATTCAATGAGAAACGTAAGGAAAACCTTTATTCCCCATTTTTCTCCTTTTTTTCTTGTACATCCATATTTTATGAAACAGGAATTACTGGAGGATAGCAACCTTTGTGTATTTGCTGGCTATCATAATACCATATATTAAAGTATCAGATCCTATAGCCTTTGAATACTGGCACATATTTTCACTTTGAATATAACGTTAACAGAATTTAATTCTTTAACATACCCAATTACAATTCAATAAAATTAAAGAAAAGAGCTCGCATACCACCTCAATCTTACTTATAATATGATTTGTACTTTATTATGATTTGTGTTTATAAATAATTGCATATATTTGTTTAACACACAATTTTTCTGACCAGGTGGTCTATAAGCTACCTGTGGGGTGTAACTGTGTCTGTCTCATTCACCTCTTCTTCTTCAGTGCAGAGTGTAGAGTCTGGCATCTAGTAGGCACAGAATACACATTTGTTGAAAAAAATTATCCTTTTTATGGACTCCAAAATACTCTTTTATAGTGACTGTATCCACATAATCCTGCATTTCTCTCACCCTTGAAGCAATTGTCATGTATCCCAGAATCTTCAGTGATAATGAAACATGAAACACATAATATGTGAGGGAATGACATGGAGAAATTTTATGTTTTGGCCCAGACAATATCTGGATTGGGAAAGAATAACTCTTTTCAAGGCACCAAAGTTTTACCTTAGGCAACGGTTTGGCAGGTTTGCACTGGGGTCCTCCAACAAATTCAAAATTAGGTAAGAGTGGACAAGGAAATTCAAAATCCCAATAGGTTCATATCAGCCATATATCAGCTTAACCTATCAATTCACACAATGCAGTGCGTCTTCCTGAAAAAGAAAATAGGAAAAGAGAAATATGTAAATTTGTGAACTTATATCCTTTTTTTCGTAGAAAATACGACAATAAAGTTTCAGGTCTCTGTAGGTCCAGACGTTCAAAATATGCCAATGTTTTAAAATTTAAACAAGCGTTTAAACAACATAAAAAAAATCTGAAAATAAAACCATGAAGTGAGAGACTTAAACAGTTAATAAGATACTCTCACCTCGGCAGCCTTTCTAAGTTCAAATATGCATTAAAGATATATTCTTTTTCCCATGTGTTACAAACTCAAGATAACTGATACATGACATTTCTAAGTCAATATTTCTCTGTAAACATTTAAGTATATAGAATGAATATTACATTTTCAGTGACCATCTTCTCATTTTCCAACTTCATAATATTAGGATTGTATCTTTTTATGATATTTGCGACAATTTAACTTAATACTTTGGCATTTTAAATATATTTTATTTTCTTTGATAAATGATGATCCACAGTCTCCGAGGAAGGCCCATGTAACAAGGTTTCACATGGGACAAGGGCCCAGCTCAGAACCCACTTTGCTGCTCATTGAAATGAAGAAATGGTTGATGTAAGTGATAAAATAAGAATTTTTTCTAAATATCATAATGATTTTCCACATTAAATATGGATCTGCAGGGTGAGGATTTTCATTGTTCACACTTGTCTCAATCTGGCCTGCAGTTGCACCAGAGAATAAATAGGTTACGGGTGGGAAGCTGAGTATCCTTTAGGGATATAGAGAAAGGCAAGCAGAGAAACCCCAGTGGCTCAAGAGTCCTCCCTCATGATACAGATGTTACCAGGAAACAACGAAACCTTCCCTTCCATAGCTTTAAGACTCATTCTCCCTTGTATATTTTACAGAAGAAAACTTACTGCAGGACCAAAGTCTTGGACCATCAGTGATCAGGAAAGTGCATGATGAGTGAGATGCACTAAACGAAATCATGTCTTTCAATTCCATCTCCATGTCATCTATTTTTTCTGTCCAGAGAAACTGAAGCATTCTGACATGGATTTATTATTATGATTTAATGTAAAGGGAAGGCTGCTTGATAACTACCTGTAGGGAATGTGAGCCTGAGGCACTATCCCATCGTTCAGCCTCGTAAGTATTTTCCCCTACTTAATTTGGGTCTCTAGTCTACAGAAAAGTTATGTATATGAAAAAAAAATAAAGTAAGTATTACTAAGTATATGGGAATGGTTGGTAAGGGAGATTCACCTGCGAAAAAGCTGGTGAATTTTTTCACCTGGAAAAAATTCTCCCTTTAAGTATTTATAACTTGTCCAAGGGATCTCCTTTGTCAGTTTCTATCCCTAGAATAAATCAGCATTGCTGTGATGGGTGCCTGTTCAAGGAATGACCTAAGACTTCTGGAAAGTCATGATGGAAAAATGACTTTGTCGTAAAAGTCTATTTGCATCAATCTCCTGCACCGGTGTCCCCTTATTTACCTAAAATGTTCCCTAAGCTTGTTTGTGGCTTTGGATTATTTGCTTAGTCTTACATTACCACAGACCCTCCAACCCACTCTCCCACCACATTCACCATCCAGCTTTCTACTTTGATTGTTTGCCATTTGATCCCTGTTTTCTTTACCTTGCATACCCTTGCTCTGGACTCTCATCTAAGAACTTATTTTCTCTGACCTGTGATTCTTGATTAATTTTTATCAGAATTGTTTTTGAGACTTTGATCTTTGGTTTTATTCTCCAAGCCACTGCCTCCTGTACCTTCATACTACTTATATATATATATATATATATATATATAGTCAAATTTAGTGTTTTTATAATGCAGATCTTTATCTCCTCTGTAGTCTTAAATTAACCTTACATACCTTCTTATCCATTGATAATAATTATTATATTTATGCTAAGTATAGTTAAGTTCCATTTGAAATGGATATTTTCTTTTAGATTTCAAAATTTTTACAACAGTGCCCAATAAAATGATGCTTTATATATGTGAGTAAATGGTGGTCAGGGAGCACCTCACCTGGCAACACTAAGTTTGGGTAGTAGAAAGATATATACTGGCAATGGAAAATGTCCACCCAGATCAAGAAAAGCTACCTTTATTGATCTTCTATATTGTAGTATACTTGATGCTAAGCACAATGTCACTTTAAGTAATATGTGGAGTTTTGAAGTCGTCTCTCTCTTTTCTTTCAGTTTATGCAATATGCAAAGGGGTTAGGTTCACTGCTGTTGTTTCAGTGCCATTCCCAACACTTCTTCCCCATGAGAACTTGGGTAAGTTACCTAAACTTTCTGTACTTCAGTTTCCACATCTGTAAAATGAGGAGAATAAAAATACCTACAAGAAGGATTTCTATGTGAGTCTTCTATGAGTCAATAGATATAAAAGGAGTAGAAGATTTCCTGGAAGAGAGTAAATTCTCAATAAAGTTTGACTAATTTCCTTCTGCCTCCTGGAAAGAAAAATCATATTAGAAGCTCAAGAAGTGTTTGTTATTGAATGAATGTGCTCACTGAATCATGATTGGATAGTACTCAGATATGAAAAATATGCTATACTGTGATATTTTGCTTTAATTTTTAAATTAAGAGGAAGTAGTAATTTAGAATAAAAAATAGACATTGATAATTCTAAAGTAATCCTCAAAGTTTTAGGTTTACTTAGCAGATGACTTTTATTTCATTGAGGAAGAAGGGGTAATATTAGCTAACACTCAGAGGCAACTCATCCATAACTAAGCACTTTTCCTCTTAATAGAGATATTAGATGATTAGACCAAAGAAACAATTCACGTATAATAACAGAAAAATTGAATCTAAAACACAGATATCAGAGACTTTGATTCTAGAAGTTGAAAGGAACCTTAGCTGTGAGCTCATAGAAATATTTTATTTTAAAGAAAAGAAAACATAAAGTTTACATAAAGTACTCATTCTTTCTTACACATAAAGTAAACTTTTTACTTGATCCAGTTTGGCAAAATGTATTTCCTCATGGGTGAACTTTTCTTGACTTTTAAACTTATTTAATGACATTTCTTACTGTAGTATATTAAAAATGGCAATGTATTCTTTGCAACTTCTCCTATCAAGAGGTGGAGGCTATTTTTCCCTCCTTTGCATCTCGATTTGCCTTGTGACCTGTTTTACCAGTAGAAGGTGGCAAAAGTGACATTCATGTTCTAGGCCTAGAACATTCGTGCAAGCTGCTCTGAAATCCTGCTGTCATCTGAAAAAGCACAAGCCTGCCTACTGGGGAGGCAACATGGAGGAGACAAAGTGTCTAATCTGTCAAATTCCAGTCTGTGGTTGATACTTTCTTGGACCATTCTGCCCCAGCTAAGCTGAGAGCTACCTGTAACCTAATGAGTGAGCCCAAGCAAGACCCAAAGAAGAAACATTTCACTGAGACCAGCCCAAATTGATGGTCCATTGGATCTTAAGCAAGTAATATGTTTGCTCTTTTAAACTCTGGTTTTAGGATGGTTGGTTATACAGCAAGAAATAACAGAGACATTATGATTTATGAAAACTATAGTACATATGTAGCTCTTTAAATAAATAAGCCCTAAGAATATTAATGTAGTAGATCAATGTCAAATGGACTTACAGCTCCAATGCCACAGAATTCTAGAATAATTTTCACAAGATTTCTTGAATGGTTGATAATTTTGACTGAGAAATTTTCATATGTCCATTTTGACACTAAATCTAAGAAAATATAACTTCTCTTTAATTTTATATATATATCTGTATATATATATATATACATCTGTATATATATACACAGATACATCTATCACACACAAAGAAAATAAGGTTTCTTTCCATCTACTGTAGGGAAAAGGCAATAAATTAACCACTGACTTACCTAATACCTCACTGTAAAATTTACCCCACTTAGTCTTGTTAAAGCTCTCAAATGCAAAGGTAAAATATAGAAAATGAAACACTTTTGCCACCCTCTCCATAGGTGTGATTTTGACACTAAGTTCTGATATGACAACAGGTACATAGGAAGGAGGTAGTGTAAGCCCTCCACAGAAATTTTTGGGTGTATCAGCAGTGGTAAATTGAAGACTATAGACCAAGGGTAGGTTAAGTAGTTCAGACAGCAATTCACCACAAGGAGGAGGGTATATCCAAGATCAACATCAAATTTAGATTTTTGCAGTTTTTTATTAGTTTCTTTTTCAAAACTGCATCCTCACAGAGCTTTTGAATAGAACCAGAATATTCATAATTTACTTTTTGCTTCTTTGAATCATATGCCCACGACTCTTTGGTAACTCATATGACCACATCTTGATCTATTTCATGAAAAGCAAATCAAGTTCATTCTTAGTAAAGGATGTAGGATAAACTTCAAATTTAAGAGCAGATTGTTTGTTGGGATCCAGGAGGATGGAAGCTGAAGTTACCGCCACAGTCACCTCATGGCCCCTCTGAGCAAGCTCATGCAAGATCGTCTTTAAATTGATCCAATGACTGTATTCCATTGGCCATACCAGCACCTTTCCACAGAACCTACAGCTGAAATAAAAATACAGTACAAGAAAAGAGGCTCCTTTCTTAGACATCCTGGTAAAACTCAATCTCTAAATAAACTTCTTTTAAATTTGATTTGACTCTCACTTATATCCAGGAAAAAATAGATTAAGTAGTTAAAAATATACCCGGTATATATCAAGTTCACAACAACTAAAAGAGTTCACAGTAAAGGGTTTGGAATGCAAATAAATAAAGAAAAGGGCAAATGATCTTGTGCTTGTATGTGCATATAATAAACCCCAGGATCACTGTAAACACTAGTGCCTGTAAACTAAGAGGACATTACCTTGCATAGAGGGTGTCTCCAGATAAGAAAGCATCATTGTGTCAACACAGATATATTCTGATTTATTTGAGCATTTCCAAGCAAGCTTTCTGAACTTCCTCCTCCATATTTTCACACCTCTTATATTAGCTCCATTTCGTTTCCCTTGCCTTTGTTTTTCTGACTGTAGATACTCCCTCCCGTTTTCCCTTTTTTCCAAACAGAGGTTACCGTCAAGTACCACTTTAGTTTCTTTCTTTTATTTGAAAATATTACCTCTAAATTATGATCTTTTTCTCTTCTGAACATTTGCAATTTTCCTTATGTTACTCTTCCTTCCTCAACACTTTTAGAAAATATTTATCCTCTAAGTACCTTTTTTTGAAATTTGTTTTTTAGATTGTCTTTTTAATCCAGGTAAATTGTATTAAAACAATCTTACTAGGAATTCCCATCAAGTTAGAAGTAGGAAGGGAGAGATTCGTGTCATGGGATAGATTTGGTTTCATGCTATTAATAATCTGTAGACCTGAAATGAGAGGTGAATCTCTCTGAAAAAGAATTTGAACACAGATTCTAAGCTAAACATTGCCAGCAGAGTTACAATATCCTTAGATCTTCATGATGCCTTTTGGTGGATGTTTTGATGTTTACCCAATTCTCCTTTTGGGAATGTCGAAATTATTCCTCAGCTGATGAGAGGTGATGAGAACGTTGTCAGCTAACACCACTCTTCTACCAGCTATCTTTGAGAATTGATCTGCTGAAGAAAACTATCTAGTCTAAAGTGATGTCTTCTTCCTCGGGAAGCCCATATCCAACGCCTGGTCTCCTCATTTCAACTGGGGCCAACTCTGAAAGATGATCTTAACTTCAGACCTCCCACTGGGATTGTTGATACCTATGTTGAAAACTTATGATGTCCCTGTGTTTTTCACTGTCCAATCTTGTTTTCTGCCCTTCACATTCACAGACGTTGTTTCCAAGAGCAATCCTTAGTAATCTTCCTGAAAGCTAATATCCAGTTCCTAGGGGGTCTCAACCTTTGATAATGGATACCAAGAGGGAATAAGAGAGTAGACACTGAGATTGGATTTTGGAACTGGATCTTTCCACCACCAGTTGTAATGAGGACTCTATCAGTGGTGGTAGGTGGGACACAAATAGCCTCGGAAATGTGGTAACTGTGTTACTACTTTCACTTATGGTGAATTACAACCATATACCATTGAAAGGAAAGTCACTAGTGTTGTGATATATCAGGTGCTTGATAAATACAGGAAAAGTAGAAATTATGAGGACAATGGAGATAGATGATTCTTTCTGCTGAATTCCTGTTTTGGAGAAAATAATGGAAAAGTAGCAGCTATTAACCTTCAAATTAAGGCCAACTGTGAAAGTGAGAGAGGACTCCTTCGCAGCAAGAAAGAGATTCTCATCCTTTTCAGAAGGCAAAATAATATCTGTATCATTCTAAAAATAAAACATTTCCAATTCTACTTAAGTTCTCAACCTAGTCTGATCTCTTACCAAGGTCAGGGCCCTATTTGATAAAGAGCAGAATCCCAAGACATCTGCTAAATGGTTAATTGTACACAACAATTTTGAAATCACAGATTCTCCTGAACTCTTTGAGTCCTCAGAAGTGGCCCACTCCTCTCTGTTAAGGGATAGCACTATTCCATTGTTTGAGGAGGATGTATTGTCTTGTTACCCACAGAGCATCATGTGTCCCTCTGGATCAGCTCTTATCTCCCTTCTTGGCCATACGCCAATAACTAGGCTTGAGTCACATTGTAATACAGCCAGGTATAAATTGGACTGCAAAGGGAGGAAAGATATTATAATGCAAAGAACTGAATGACCTAACCAAGGTATACCAGCACAAACTGGGAGATTATATAGGGAACTGTGGGCTGAGCAACTGGATTATGGAACATAGAACATAAAGTTGCATAAGGAAGCATAGTTTTATTTTGGAGCACTCTCTCAGGACATAGGATTTAATACCTGTGTTCAGACTCCAGGGGATCATGGTAACAGACAACTAGGATGCTGTAGAAACTTGGAAAAGTGATGGCCCACACAAAGTGAACTTGATGTGCTGGAAGTACTATGGGAAACAGTGGGAGAAATAATCAAAAGGCTTAGAGCACTTGATACATTAAGATAAGTATGTTATGTAAGTATGGAAAATCTACCGGATGATTGTTTACTGAAGTTATAAGGAATGCTCAGTGTGGTTGCACTCTGAGGGTTAGGTCTTTTGGTAGTTATAAACTGAGCTCACTAATAGTAATCATAATCAAATACAAGAACAAAAGAGACCAAGTGATGCTGCCCAATCATGAGAAGTCAAGTGGTCACAATGATCACAGTGAACAATAAGATCAGATTTGCAACAAACAGGTCTAACTCATGAAAACATATGGATATGGTTATAGTGCAGGCAGCCTTAGGGACAAAATAGGCCACCAAAAATGCCATTGCACAATCTATACTACCTGTGTGGAATCAGTGGCAAGTCACAACACAGCAAGTCAATGCCATCTAAACGGAGGAATTACATGCATTTGGAAAAACAAGTCCTAGCATGCTACAGGGCCCTGTTAGAGATTGGAAACTTGACCAATGGGATACCACATTAATGCTCACCAGAGAACATCCATCATGAATAGGTGTTAAACAATAAAGTAGGCAAAATGACCTCGCCAGTTGACATCAGCCAACCTCTAACATCAGCCATCCCAGTTCTGGGTGCAATAACAAATTAGAAAAGTGGTCATAGTGGCCAAGAGTGAAGCTATGGCCCAAATGTATGCACTCTTCTTTAACAAAGGTGTTCTAACTACTCCATAAACTGAATGTCAAGAGTTTCAAATCTGCTAGCAGTAGAATCAAACACTGTGTCCCTGATATGTCACCATTGTTTAAGTAGGACAACTGAACACTTGGAGGCCAGGTTCCTAAATTGGATTCCTTCCATCTGGCTCTTTACTCTGACAGGATTAACCACATCTACTGGAAATCTCTGTATGCATATAAGAAAGAAAAGGTCACATTCCATTAACTTGGAATGTTAACAGTTTGAACAGTTGACAAGGCTGAGAGATATAACATTGGTATTAAAATTAAGATAGTTTAAGGCCATATGTGAAAATTGATTTTATCAGGTTAAAACAAAGTCTTCTCAGAGTAGTTTAATTTTCAGTAGAAAATTGTGTGGGGACATTTTGAATTTCCAAATGATGCACATTCAATACCAAATATCTAGTTTCCTCAAATTCCACCCTTTTTTCCTTTGTGCAGTGACACCGCCAGTTTCTGATGGGGATCCTATTCCTTTCTATGCAAACTGGAAAGTGACTATACTCAGAAAAGTGGAGTGATCATAGGGTTCACCTTAACTTCCTGTCAATTAGTTATCATGTTCTTGTGATGCCTAATGTGCAATGTCTGGAAATAGTTGTTATACATAATTTGCCTAGTTTTCTAGTTGTTTATGATAGAGGGGTAGTCTGGCCACAGTTACACCATGTGGGCCAGAAATGGAAGTCAATACCTAATTCTAAAGTACTCCAAACATCTTGGAATAGTCTTGAATAGAAAAATCAAAGCAAAAACTGACAAATCTTTGTAACAAGAAGGGAATCTTCTTAATATAAATGCTTAGTGACTTACTGAACTTATATCTTAGAGAAAGTATACCCTCTTGTTTTTCCAGACTTACAAAATTAAGAAAATAAAATAGGCACCTTTTTCTTTCCTAATAAAGAGAATAACACTCAGGCCAGGAAGCACCCAATAACATTGAGAGACTATTATTGATAATGGATAAATTCATTGGCTGTGGGTCAAAGGCCTTTTGCTCTTCTGTGGTTCATAACAAATATTATTCAGAGAAATGTTTGATACAGGGGATTTTTAAATAATGTACTCCATTATTTTAAAATAAGGAAAATGCATGTAGAAAGAAACATATTCTTTTCTTCTCCTTCATTACATGTAAGTTTTATATGACACAAACTAAGACATATAAAAGTAAAGGAAGAAAAAGATAAATTTTTTCTTGAATGATTTTGGCACCTTTTCCTGATAGATGAGGCAGTACTGTATATTAAAAGGGAAATATTTCTAAAAACAAAAATAATGTGAGTGAAAGCACTAAGTTGGAAAAATAAAATAGGTGATTTGAAAAGCTTCACTTCGTTATTAGAGTAATGACTGTTTCATAATTTTAACCCCAGTTTTAGAGCACAGTGCTGTGATATGTCAGATGGGGGCTGGTCAGTAAGACGCATGGGGGTGATCCTCTAGAGCTCTTCAGATTATCTGATGAAGAGAAAGAAATCAAAATCACAATATCACGTAGAGGTGTGTGTGTGTGTGTGTGTGTGTGTGTGTGTGGTTGAACAGAGCGAAATAGGATGCTTTTTTTTTTTCTGGGTATTACATCTATTTTGTTGTCTCCTTGTGTATGGAAAAACTTAGGTCAGATATCTTCAGTTGTAAGTACATTTTTCATTAGTTATGATGGTTCCCTTGATTTTGGAGTTTATGTTCTTTGGTAAGGTAAATACTTTTCCGTATACTTCTGATTCAAAACTATTTCTTAAAGCATGGAGTTGGAATTGTGCCAAATGCCTCATCACTTTAGAAAGGCAGGGAATGTTAAAAGATGACTGGTTAAGAAATAATCTAATGACAAAAGGACATTTAGAAGACATTCTTAAGGATAATCATTGGAAAGATCTTTAAGGATCTTAATTGCAAAGAAAATATTAAGAAACTGTCCTCCATCTTATGGATTTTATTATAGTTTCTGTTTGAATGAAATAATTTTCAGGCATAATTTTAACTAGGCAATACATCAAACATATTTTTCAGTTAAATATGTTATTTTTCTCTAAAATTATCCCATAGATTTTAGATGAACTCATGCAAACCCTGTTGTAAAGTTTCCTGACACATACGTATGACTAGAGTTGTATTCGAAATGAATTGGGCTGTGAGATGAAGACTGTTTTGTTAGTATAGATTTTAGTTTATGAACTTCTTGATCAATTGAGACATTTACATTTTTCTCATTGGAGAACTCTCATCATAAAATTATTTTTGTGAGGAATTGTTAAAATGTTGTGAGACGGTTTCTAATTTTTCCCAATCCTGAGAGTCCACATTTATAATTTTCTATTTTTTTATCAATTACAGATATATGTTACCTAAACTTAAAATGTAGAAGAAAAGATATTGATATCATCTCTGCTGAAGGACTCAATATTTATGTATTGAAGAGATGAGAGAGAAGAAAGAAAGATCTTTGAGAAGATATAGAAAGAATAAGAAAAAGAATAAGAAAAGATTATCTAAATTTTGTTTATGTGGAATAATAGCTTCATATGCGACTATCTTACAAACATACTTTCAAGAACACAACAAATCGTAAAGAAGCTAGACATTTCTCTTTTTCCAGTGTGGGATGATATATGCACACATACATTTTGAAAGAATAAGCATTCAAAGACATTAAACTCATCAGATGAACTACATTTGAGAACATGTGCAATTAAAGGTTATGGGTACAGAGACAACACCGAAGTAAAAAATCTTTAAAGCCATTAGGAAAAATTACTTTAAGTTGTGAAACAAATGACTTTCCCAAATAGCTCTATTTTGCTGTAAAAAGCAGCCATAATGAAATTTATCATAATGAAATTTAAAATCTAATATAAATTTTCATAGGAGATGACATTCTTTAAAGATAAAATTCTGGTCATTCCCTTTGAAGGGATTTGCCTCCATAAAGAATAATTCTAAGTATGGATGTAGCACCATGAATCTCCCTAAACCTAATGGAAGCTGGACTCCAAGACTCAAATCTAGTATTTCTTCTTTCTTCTTATACTTTTGATCAAACTACCTGAAATGAAGCAAATTTAATTAAAATGTCCCAAACATTTACCAACAAACATTGTTAAACTAACTAGAGTACTTGTACTTCAATAATCAAGACAAGTTCACCCTTCAAATACTTTCATGTATATATTTTTAGTTAGTTTTTTAATGACCAAACTGCCAACCTATCACCTTTGCTAACTCTGCACCCAGCTTGTTGTGCATGCTCCAGAGGACAGCAGTGAGTGTAACTTATTGTAGATGAAGATTGTGCACAGAAAACAGACCAGGGCCTATGGGCAAAGGAGAAACCAAAAACCTGAGCAGTAGTTCCACTTTCTGGAAAATGGGAGGTTTCATACAGCTGGTCTAGTGAGTTGTAAGATCAAGAAAAGACACATAAGCCTAAGATTTCTGCCACAAAAGGAAGTGAAAAGTGTGGAAAAGTTGCATATAGAGAAGGTTGAGAAAGCACCAGATATAAGTAGGACCAGTGAAAAGTATTTTCCCCCTATACACAGCTGTAAAATTTGGAGAAGGAGACTGAAACCTCAAGTGCGAAAACAGCAATTCAAAATTCCAAGAAACATGAAGAATCAAGGAAACATGACATCGCCAAAAAATGACACTAATCCTCCAGTAACCAACACAAACAATGTACTCAATATGGAATTCAAAGACTGTTTTGAGGAAACACAGTGAGCTACAAGAAAGGATAGAAAGGTAATTCAGTGAAACTAGGGAAACGATACATGAACAAAATGATAAATTTAACAAAGAGATAGAAATCCCAAAAAAGAACCAACAGAAACTGTGGAGCTGAAGAATTCAAAGAATGAAATGAAAAATCTAATGGAATCAATAGCAGAATAGACCAAAAGAAGATAGAATCAGTGAGTTAGAGAATAGAAATTTTGAAATAACCCCATCAGAGGAAAACAGAGAAAAGAAATTGAAAAAGAGTGAAGTCTATGTGATCCATGGGACATCATCAAAATATCAATATCTGAATCATTGGAGTTCCAGAAAGAGAAAAGAGGGAAAAAGAAGCAGAAAGTTTATTTAAAGAAATAATAGCTGAGACCTTCCCAAACCTGGGGGGAAATTTGGATCTCCAATTAACAAAGCTAATAGACCACACCAATACTGAGATTCAAAACAAACTTCTCCAAGACCTATTATAATGAAACCAATAAAAATCAAAGACAAAGAGAGAATCCTAAAAGCATCAAGAATAATACAGTTATAACATACAAAGGAACTCCCATTAGGACCTCAGCATATTTTTCAGCAGAAACCTTATAGCCCAGGAGAAAGTGAAATGGTATATTCAGAATGGTGAAAGGAAAATAATTGTCAGTCAAGAATGCTCTATCTAGTAAGGTTATCCTTCAGAAATAAAGGGAAATAAAGACTTTCATAGACAAATAAAGGCCAAGGGAGTTTATTACTCCATACCTACATTACAAAAAATACTGAAAGGATTTCTTTAGCTGAAATAAAAAAAAGACTAATTAGTAACATGAAAACATATGAAAATATGCATCACACTGGTAAAGATAAATATACACTTAGATTTAGAAAACTCTTAATCTGTAATAAGATGGTGTGTTAACCACTTAACTATAGTATAAAGTTAAAATAAAAGAGAATTAAAAAATATAGGGCTACTATAATTTATTAACAAATGGACAATATAAAAAGAGGTAAATTGTGACATGAAAGCATAAAAGGGTAGACATTTGTATGCAATCAAAGTCAAGTTGGTATCAGTTTAAAGAACTGTTTTATCTATAAGATGTTTTATGGAAGCCTCATAGTAACAACAAAGCAGAAACCTCTAATATATTCAGAAAACATAAAGAGAAGTGAATCAGAGCACACCACCATGGAAAATCACCAATTCACAAAGATAGGCAGAAAGAAAGGAAAAAAGATTCAATGGAACAACAACAAAAAACAGTAAGAAAGCATTAATAAGATGCATTATTAAGTCTCTACATATCAATAAATCCTCTAAATGTAAATGCATCAAATTCTCCAGTAAAAAGGCACAGAATGGGTGGATGGATTAAAAAAAAAAAAACAAGACCCAACTCTAGCTGCCCACAAGAGGTTCTCTTCAGCTTTAAGGACACACGTGGGCTCAAAGTAAAGGGATGGAAAAGATATTCAATGCAAGTGGAAACCAAAAGAGAGCACAGGTAATTATAATTATATCAAAGAATATAGATTTTAAGACAAAAATGGTAACAAGAGACAAAGGTCATTATACAGTGATAAAGGAATCAGGTAACCAAGAAGATACAAAAGTGTAAACGTATATACACCCAGCATCAGAGTATCTAAATATATTAAGTAAATACTGACAGATCTGAAGGAAGAAATGGACAACACAAAAATAGTAAGGGATTTCAATAACCAATTTTCTGCAATAGACAGATCATTCAGACTGAAAATCAACCAGAAAATGTTATCCTTGAACTATACATTAGACCAAATGGATCTGACAATCATATATAGAACATTCCATCCAACGGCAGCAGAATACACATTCTTAAGTGCACATGGAACATTCCCAGGATAGATCATATGGTTGGCCACAAAACAAATCTTAGCAATTTAAGAATAATGAAATTGTTCCAAGCATCTTTTCTGACCACAATGGTATGAAATTAGCAATCAGTGACAACATCTGCAAAGTTCCTTTTGCCATGAATGCTCACATATTCACAGATTCTGATCATTAGGACTTGGATATCTTTGGCAGCCATTATTGTGATCATAACGGTCTGTCCTGTGGACGCAAAGATTGATGTCCATCACACATGCAAAATACATTCACTACCTCCTAAGTTCCCCCAAAGGCTCAACCATTGCAACATCTAGTCAAAGTCCAAAAATCTCATCAGCTCTAAAGTCCCAAATCTTACCATTCATATCATCTAAATCAGGTATGGTAGAGACTCTTGGCATGATCCACTATGGAGCACAATTTTTTTTCTGTGAAACTAAAGAACAATTTGCCTGCTTCCAAAATATGATAGTGATAGATCCAGGGTAATAGCTATAGACATTTTGCTTCAAAAGAGGAGAAGGTGGAAAAAAAAAAAAGTGGAGTTTCTGGTTCAAGCCATTGTCAAATCCACCTGAGAAAATGTCATTCGATTTTCAGACATCATGATGATAATTTATACTTTATGGCTGTGCCCTCTAGCCTTGTGGCTCTCCTGTCTCAGCCATCCTTCCTATTTCATGGAATATAGCATGTATTTGCAGTAAAGTAGTTTTATTATCCCACTTCCTGCGTGCAGAAATCTGGAGATCAGACAGCTTTCTTTCATTTTCTACTCTCTTTTGGTTGAAGCTGAGAGTGTTTCTGCTGGTATAAAATTCTCAAAAAAATTGTGGGTCTCTTGTGTATATTATGGAGATTCACTCCCTTAGATAAGAGGCTCATTCTTTCTTAGATAGATATTTCTTGTCTAATCCTCTGTCTGTTTTGACATTTGCAGTGATGGCTGAGAAGTAACTTCCTAGATATTCTCTGGATTGATTGAGTCATACCCCTAATCTCTCCAAACAGTCTTCTGTGTGACTGAATACTCTAACTGCAACTTCTCTGAAGTTTTTGCAAAAGGTTCCATAGCCACAACCTTGCATTTCCTCTAGACCATGTTTTTCTCAAAATGAATCTCTTAATATTAGTTCCTTTTGCAATTTGGTCAGACTGTGAATTTTACAAATATTCAACTCTAAGTTCCTTGTGGTTTAACAGTTCTTCCATCAATTTATCTCTCTCCTCTCACATTTCACTATCAGAACCAGAAGAAACCCTAGGTAGTATCTTCAAACTCTGCTGGGGAATATCCTCAACTAAACCTATAACTTCATCACTTACAAATCTTGTTTTCCATGTCATCATGGGACACCATTCCTCAAAGCTTTCTGACACTATAGACCAAGGAATTCTTTTCCTCAAATTTCCAATAACATATTTTCCATTTCCTTGTGAACCTTCACTGTCAGCAACATTAATGCCCATATTTCTGCTTACAGTGTATTTTTATGATTTAGGTGTTCTCTAAGGCAATTTTGGTTTCTCAACCACAGTCCTTGTTACCACAATTTTTTGAAGGAATTAAGGAGTGATTTGCTTATATTTTATTACCCATAGATATTTAGCTGAAGATTTATATCTGTTTATATTATGTAGTCAATAATATAGTGTGACTGACGGGAGTAAGAAGTAACACATATTCTTCTTAGTAAATTTAGTAAAACTATATTTTTATTGTGTAGTGTGGGGGAAAAACTGTCCCCCAGGATATTGTGGACAGAAATCTTTGACTTGAATCTAAAGTATTTTTGCCACCAAGGGCCTCATCATTCATTACCTATAGTTTTGATGTAGAAATAAAAAGCCCTTAGAAATGTCAGAATCATAATATTATCATTGATATAGTAACAAGAATGAGAGTCCCACATTATAGTCAATTGACAATCATTAGTTAAATGTGAAAATTATCAGGTTATACTATTAGATCTAATCCCACTTTATAATATGGAAAAGATTGAATAGATCATTAATCTAACTAGAGCCTGATTCTGCAACCATATTGATGGAATAAAATTCCAAGGAATCCTAGATTACTGGAACATTTTTTTTTATGGCAAGTTGCTATGTACTATATGCCAGTCAGTTCTCAAATAACACTGTGATAATGTAATGTAGGTTGCTTGGAAGGAGTTCAGATCAGTCATGAACCTAGCCTGTACTTCCAAAGCAATGAAAAAGCTGATCTTCTAATTTTAGAAAGATAACAAGATATTAAAAGAAAGGGACTTATTTACTTTTTTCTAGGTTAGACTTGATTCTGCCTACTTTTTTCCCAAATTTATACATGTCTGTTCCTACCCCATCTAAGAAAATTGGAGCTGTTTGTCTGATTACTCAGAAGTAATTAGGTTGATAAGTCACAATCTGAATGGGCAAGTGAAGAGACATTAAATTTAGGAAGCTATGTCCCAACATTTCTGTTGCTATTTCCCAGTTTGAACCAGAAATAAGCAGTAGCTGTTTTGGGACTGGATCTTGGTCTCTCCCTTCTACTCTATAATCAGAGTAAAAGAACATTCATGGTGGCTCATGTCATGTCTCTAAGGAGATACTTTAATTGTGCTATTCCAAAAGTGTGCACTGTAGCTAGTTTGGAAAAGGAGGGAATAAGAGGAGGGGTGGGAGATGGAGCTCATTTTATACCTGGAGTCAGATCTTGTCAACTCAACATTTTACCAATTCTACAATGGACAGCAAGTGCTTGGAATGATAACATGACTCCATCTGATGCTGCTTGCAGGTTTCTCACCAAATTTAGAAAGTCCAGTGGAATGAAGCCTGGTTGATGAATGAATCTCAAAATTATTTTGTCCTTGACCATAATATCAAAATCTCATCCTTAATTTATATTCACATAACTTTCTGAAAGCAATGCAAAGCCAGGTTTGCAAAATATAAGCCAATGTGTAAAAATAATTTGAAAAGATTTAGGAATATTTTGGCTATACATATATTTTGAACTTTTACCTCCCTTTTTGAAAAACAATTTATAGATATGAAAAAGAGTTTAAAGTTTGTCTGACTCTCTGTGGGATCTGGGGAAAGGCCAATGTGATCTGTTTGTGTTTTCTTCCATGAGATTCTTGATCATTGATCCTAATGAAAACACCACAATACCAGATTCTCCAAAGCTCTGGACAAATACTTCCTTTTCCTGCAAAGAAAAAAATTTGTTCATCCAGGTAAGAAATGCATTAGAATGATTTTTTTTTCAAGTGGATGCCTACACTTGTAAATAGAGATAAATTGTTAATACATTGCTGCCTCCTAATATGCCAAATCATTAAGTACCTTCAGTTAAAAAGGTTCATGTAAAACGCATATCCCTTAAACTATAGATAAACAAAACTAATAGGCAAGATATGGAAATGAACCATATTCACCAGAAATTGATCAAATGAGTTCTTGTTACTTCAAAGCAGGAACAAGAGATTGTCCATGGTCTGGCCTCTAGATTCAGTTCTATGCCCTTCTATGTCTGATAAAATTAGTATTACTGATTTATTTTTCTTCTAGGTAGGCCTTCAGGATTCTTTTTCAGTGAATAGTTCTTATATATCTCTCCAAATAACCAAACCAGAGAGTTTACATCTTTTTGCTTTGTTTTAAGAAGAGAAGTAGCTTTGTTAAATCACTCTGATGCATATAAATAAGAAACTTATTCACAATTCTCTTTCTGCTGTTTCAAATTTCCACATTACTAGTACATTAAACACCCTCATTTTCTGTCTGTTAAGAGTTCAATTCACTATTTCCTTATAATAAGATATCAATTGCCTTAGAGAGACATAATTTTCAAAATAATTCTTATGCAAGAGGAAGAGTTAAAAATGGGCATGTTATTTAATAACTGCTTCATATTTGGCAAACATTTTTAACAACTTGGCAGTTTTTTTCATTCAGATCACTAATGAGATAACAATTTGACCATATATCTCATGATTGGTCTAATTATTACATGGTACCTGCACACTATACTTGTGAATGATTGACACATTTTCTCCATGGATCATCATGAAGGTGGATTTTACTCCTTTGGTTTGAATAACTGGGCAAATCATCTAGCCAACTTTATCTCTCGACTAATATGAGTTTATAAGAGAATGGTAAAGAAAACCTGCACCTTATTTCTCACTTAAGATCTACTTTTATAGACAATGTAATATTGAACTAGACATTTCCTCCACAAAGACTATAAACATTATATGTCTCCAAGTTTGGCAGGTGAGATAGCGTAGTTTAAAGCTTAAAGTACTACTATTAATTTTACAAGTATACATGATAATAATTTTTAATGCATGCATTTTCCTTTTTATATAATCTTTGTTGAGATATAATTTACAAACAATAAAATGCACCTATATATGTGTACTGTTAAATAACTACTAACAAACACATTCATTGATGTTACCACCACCACAGATTTGTTCAGTACTTTGGTCTCTGGGAGTCAAAATGGATGTTTGTTAGGGAGTGTCAGAAGCAGTTATGTCTGGACTAAAGGCACTCATCATTTTCACAGTGAGGGATGTATTTGGGTATATAAGCACAAAGACAGCTAATGATGTTTCTTTTTCATTTCACTATTTTTTTTCTTGTGTATATTGCCTTGACATTCCCTATTCTCACAGGAAGATAGTTGTGCTTCAGGGTAGGATTTGGGGCTTGTAGTATCCTCTAGCCATAATTGGGTCCTATTATCATTGAACAGGGTACTAGACATGTGATTATCTATAGTAGAGCTTTTAGCTATAGATACACATTTTGTGTAAAGGACATAAGTCCACATCATATTTTAAACTCTTCTTCAGTATTTTCATCTTTTCAGTACTCGAATTGCAAATGCACTTAATAAAAAATTTAATGTTAATTATGTAACTATTTCTGAACATAGGAGCAGGGGGAATCATCAAGGGATAATGCAGAATTTGGGGGCTAGCAACTGTGAGTTCTATTACCAAGCCAATTCTAAAGGTCAAGAGAAGGTGGTGGTTATAAAACCCAGTTAGTGGTACTGTCCTTACTGGATGCTCCAGCTTCCCATTGAAACTACTATTGAACACGATAATATTAAGAAGCATCCCAGTGAATCTCCTTGTTTCTCAGAATAATGCTCTTTTTTCCTTGCTAAGCAACATCTTAATTTCCTTTCTCTGTCTGTTAGTTGAGGCAGAGGATAGAGGACAGGCTCAGCTTCCAATTTCACAGAACTACTTCATGATTAATGCATTTCTTCTTCAAGCAATAGGACCTTCAAACCCATTGAGCCCTAATTTCATGGAGACTGGAAGCAAACATTGCTGGAGGATTTATTTCATGTAATAATATTAGGGGCTACTTTTACCTTTTGGTCCCAGACTTACATATTCTGGTTGTGGAGGCAATGGCATCCTATCTGATCCCAAGAATAAGGTCTTCACCACTTTCTCTATGACAGAGCTCCAGAAGATGCCATTTTTCACTTTTAATTGACCTGTCCAACAATGTATTAAGTCAATTGTTTTAAGTGAATAGACATATTATGGTATGTGTATTTCAAAATATTGCAAAGGATGACTCATCCTGTTTGCTTGTCAACATTTATTTATAATTGTCTTATGTGAAAGATTGAATAGAAGTGAAATTAATTCGGCCTTGAGCTCATTTACTGATTTATATCACCCTAAGTGAAACTGACTGTCCTGATCAATAGAAGATCACCTCTCACTGAACATTTAAGAATATGACAAGCAATGGTACATTTAAGAATAAGGGTGCAACTCATGAGGCAACCCAATTAAAAAATTTTGATCCAAAGAATGTGAGGTGTTGCAACAACATCCAGTGCCTAAGTAGTGTGAAAACCCAACCTGCCACAATATTAAAAATCTATTCCCATTGCGAATCCATGTACTTGGCTCCCTGTGTCTCTCCAAAAGCATTAGTCAGCACAGGACACCTGGTGTCAGTCAAAGCAGAGAGACCAATTCAGAGATTTGAGTCCTATAGCCCTGTTCTGTCTTTCTTATTTATTTAGCAACCTAGCTTTCCAAGGAAATAAATTCTTAAACTGTAAGTGCTTACTATGTGGTTTGTGTGGTTTCTTAGATCTACCGCTTCAGGCAATTAATTGATGTTTGCTGCAACCTGAGTGAAATTAAAATTGAAGCCTCACTATGACACATATATTCAGACCAGCAAGCCCATGTTCATGCTTCCTTTGTTGGAAAATGTCCTTCCTATTCAGAGATGATGTATTGTATACCATCACAAGGGAAAAGGCAGTCATTAAGTTAATGAATTGTGGTCCTGGAAGAAAAGTTGAAGGTAGGGAAGGGCAAAGGTGAAGTCTGAATATGTGTACCACCCTGTGAGGACCAAACACTGACTCTACCAACTTCGAAGGAGACCTATGTATCATTTCAATACCAATTGTGTGGCTGGTCCCCTCAGAAAATGATGCTCAACACCGGGGGCTCAAAATTGGTGTTAGCAGTTAGAATGGTAGACATATGCAATGGCAGCAGCTAGTTCAGTCCTGAAAAGGGGAAGTACACATTATGTAGCCCGTGCCCCCATGGCCATTTTGCATGTGTGCCTATTCACAAGAAACAGGGAGGATGTGGAAAGAAGCTGACTGAAATCCACAGGATGGACTGTCATGTCCATCTAGTCACTGAGTTTCTTTTGCAGTGGATGCCCTCTGATAAGCACTTCATGGGTCACAAATATATTCACACTCTGAGTATTCTATATAGTCTACATTGCCACAATCAATGCAGACACTTTTTATATTTGTTGGTAGGGATAGGGGAGAAAACCATTTTGCAGATTAATAGGTGAGTACCTGATGGCAGGAGCTGTGTTGATTTGCTCCACTAAAGATAGAACATCTGAACTTTCACATGTGATTAGTTTTACTAATTAAGTTTGTGATAAATTATAGTCATTTCTATGATCCATCTAACTTTTAGTACTCTAAAGAGGTGTGTTAAATGAGGCTGTGATAGGAATCATCATCTCTCTTATCTTCCAAGTCTTTGATAGCACATGAATATCTGAAAAACTCCCAGGGTTATAGCAGTGCTTGTGATGTATTATCTTGATTGAAGGTTGAGGAGCAAGCAATTCCATTGGTCTCAACTTGGCCTTTTGTGAAGATCTCTGGCTTGGGTAACTGAAAGGAGTCACAGGACTCCACAGAGAATACTCATGTAACACTTTTAATAAAGGAAAATTAGAGCTTGTGGAGTTAAAGTAGGAGAAAGAGGGTAAGGTGAGCATCAAGTATCCAAAAGACTTCCAGGCACAAATTCCTGGGGTCTTTTCTTATCTGTACAGGACACACTTTGTCTTAGTATACAAACTAGCAGATTTGTATGATGAATTTTGATTGGTTGTACAAGACAAAAATGACTAGTGGGGTCCTTTGTGCTCCTCTACTGCTTTAACTAAGCCAGCCTATCTCATGGATTACAGCAGTTGTAAACCATAAATAAACAAATTTTGGAGGCTAAAGGGAAAAAGGGAGGAAGACTTTCAAACTTAAACACCAAATCATAAATCCTTAGGCACTCATCCTTATCTTGGCCCAGAGTTAATAATGTACTCTAGACCTCCATGAAGATAACCATGGGGCTGTCACCATCCAGATGAGGGCACTCAAATGGAGATTCTGTCAGTTAACTAAGTCTATCTTCATTTTGGGATCAGAGAAATAACATAAGATGATTCCATGATCCTACTGGGTCCATTGTAAGAAGAACTGAGGGTAAGTCTTTACCTATCACTTGACCTTTATGAACTCTCACTTTTCCTTTTTTACCATAGTGGTGTTTTGGGTCTCCCGAGATTAGTGTCAGTTCAGAGTGATCATCCAATATCCTCTAGAAGATCTAGATATTTTTCTTTCTCCAGAATGCAAGTACTATAGTAACCAGACTCTGTGTAATTTAATCTAAAAAAGAGATCTCATTTGGAGTTGGAATTGGCATTAAATTACAATTTAGCTTGAGATAAATTGCTGCATCACAAAGGAGCTAAGCAATTAGAAATGTCATAAGAAATGCTCAGGGGAGAATTTAGAAAATGTGGGTCAAGATTGCATTATACTTTCCAATAAGAAGGAAAAACATCAATAGCACCTCATAGCAAGCTATCATCTGGACCCAAGAATGAGGAACGGGTCCATGATGAAGTCCATGTTCATAATCCTTCAGAGATGTGCATGCTTGGGTAGTGGGGCTATTTCTCTGTAATAAACTCTGGCAGATAATGTACTTATGTCTCAGAGACTAAGAGTAGCAACTACTTGTAGACCCGCATCCTCATCATCTGGTCTTGTAAACAAGTGCAAGTAACAGGTGAATTCACATTTTGAATTTTAGGATTCTCCAGATGTATGGCACTGTGTTTTGTGAAGATCTGGAATGGAAGCTCACCATTACCTGCAAAGGGATGGTGCAGGAGTAATACTAACAGAGGTGGTTTCTTCTACCTCTCCCGCAAGGTATATGATGCCATTGTGACACCTGGAAAGTGAATCTTCCTTCAATTCCTACTATTTATTGATGAAATAGCAGTTTTATATCAATAAACATGAAAGATCTAGTTTATTCTAAATTCTCCACTAATTTTAGGAGCCCCCACCCTCATCTTTACCTGGGTGATGAGATCTTATGTCTAGGATATCATAGTACAAAAGAAGGTGCCTGCATTTCATGGTGTCATGTGGATTACTGGTATCATATATGAGGGGATTACATCTGAATGGATGGAAGGACCATCCATTCAGTGATTGGCAGGAACTGAGAATGAGAGATTAGGATTTCAGCTTCTTTGGCTAGGTTTCCAGCCAGAATCCAGAATGATGACAGAACTGGAGAGGGATTTAAAAGCCACTAACCCAGGGAGAAAATGAAAGTGAGAAGTAGAAGGTAGGTAGTGATTCAATGTGCATTGCAGAACTTAGGTTCTCTGTTCTATAGGCAGCAGACTCTTCTCAGTCCCAGGTGTATAATAGTTTAAAATATCATTGATACTATTTCAGTTAATTTAGGGAGTATGGTAGATCTGGGTCTGCATGTGAATCACTATTTTTGGTAAGATATGTAAAACATAACAAAAACAAATACTTCCCTCATTGCAAAAGCCACACAAGTTTAAAATCAAAACATAAAGCAATATGAATCACTTTTAATTTATAATGTGTAGACTATAACTTTTTATTCACATATATATGCATGTGATTATGTACAAAATATTTGCATCTACCTATTAGATTTTCAATTTTAAAATATGTTATTTTAACTCAGAAAGCCAGAAGCCATTAAACTCATGAAGAACATTTTCTTATTAAAACTTAAAGTGGAAAAAATACGTTACAAATTTTAGCCTCTGCATATCAAAAATTAGCACCAGAATGTTAATATATTTAGTATAATAATGTACAGATGATTTGAATACATAAATATTTGTTTTTAAGAAAAGTATTTTTCTCTACAAGACAGAATGTGTTTATTTATTTGTCAGGGTAATTCTTTTGAATAAACTCATAAATTGCTAACGAAGTTTCTATATCTTGAGTTTACTTTAACTCCTTATGTTACATCTTTTTATAATAATGAAAAAGTACTGGGATATCTTGACTGACATAAAATGACCAAAAATTAAACACGATTTTAAAGACTATGATAAGAAAGAGCATCATCTTTTTGCCAGAATAAATAACTCAGCACCATTGTAAATTATTGCTCTGGTTACATTAATTCGATCTTAAAACAAGAAGCATCAGTGTTTACATTTTTTAAACTCTATAACTTACATCATTATGATAATTTAATCATTTCAAAACCTCATAAAATTGAGAAGATATCTTTTTTCCCTATATTTCTTTAATTTCCCACCTAAGAATAAATTGTTTACCTTCCTCTTAATTGTGTCACTATTTCTGTAAAAAAACAGATATCACCCTAATGATTTATATTGTTCTAAGACAGAGCTATAATTTTAGGTCTGTTAAGCTTGAGTTATAAATATCAAACTCTGTGGAAAATTATTTACTGAACTTGCTTAATAGACAATGTTTTCACAATTAGATTGGATGATTCTTTGACCTTAAGCAGAAAGAATTGGCAAATATATTGGAAGAGAATCTTTTTAGAAAATAAAGGAAGAGAAAGCCTTACTTCTATTAAAATTCAACTTACATCATCAAGTTGACTACAGATTTCTGGCTAATGCTAGTTAACAAGAAGCCTAAATACTTGTGCCTGGATTAATCATCACGGTAACGTTTATGAGAGGACCAAGAGAAGTGATGGGGGAAACAAATAATAAGAAATGGGTGAACTCACTGTTTCAGATTTTATGGAGAAATCACACCCATAGCAAATAGCATTTCTGAGAAGTGCATTTTACCCCCAAAGTATCTGCACTGTAGCTAAGCAGTTTTTCTTCTCCCAAGTAAAATTAATGTAGGAAATAATTTTTAAAAATTTAAATACTTAAAAGGGTAGATATTAACTTCCAATCATATACTTTTGCTCCACCATACCATTAATTGTGTTAACTTGTCAAAATCAACTGGTTCTCTGAAGGCCCAAAGTGTTACAGCACAAATCAGGTATTCCCATTATTAATTTCCAAATCAAAGGCAATCTTCAAATCAAAGACAAAAAACAGTGTTTTGTATTCCAAGAAGGACCAAATCAGATGTGTCATATGAAAGTAAATTTGTGATATTAAATGTGCTTCACAGCAGACTAGAAACCCTGACAGTCTCCTGATATTCCTAATTGGAAGGGATGTTCTGGCTGTAGTGTGCACTATCCTACTTCTTGTCTAGTTGCTTTAGAGAATACGCAATAATTATAGCATACAGGAACCAAAATGTTGTTAAATGTTTATAAAATGTTCAATATGATTGATACTGAATATAGAATTAATCATTATGTTTTTAAGCCCTCAAAAAGCATCTCAATTTGTTGAGTTGAAGCACATGAATAAAGTAAAGCACTAAGATTTCAATAGTAGCAACTTCCATGCATTTATTTGTTTATCTTCTTTTTTAAAAGAATAGATTATTTTGAAACTTAATTCTAAATCATGTGACAAACTGCCAGGGTGTCTTTAATCTCTGACTTGATAAACTGAGGAACGGACAAGAGCTTGGAAGAGTAGGAGGAGAATCTGTTCAAATCAGTTTCTGGATTAATTAGGATGGGCTCTATGAAGATTTCCACCCAAACGCAAAGAAAACTACTCTCTCTTTTTCTTCTTTTCTGTCTTACCAAACTTCCAGCAGCAAAACAGGCAAAACTTGGTGACCAGAAACATAATAGTTGCCACACAGGCAAGCAGGAACACAATCACATCCAAAGAACGGTACTGGTACCAGGTGAGATTGTGGGAGGCTGGCCGCAGGTGTTTGGCTCCCTTGTGGCTCATGACAAACTCGATCCAGAAGACTGCTCAGTCCAGGGGCTTCATAGGTTGATCCTGGTGAATTCTTGACAACGTCATAGCATTCTCTTTATAGCTAAAGATTGGATACATAGAGAACAACTTGAAAGATTCATTGAGAACCTGATATAACTAAAATTGTTATGTTATTAAAAGAGTACTACATTATTATATAATAAATATATCATAGATGATATCGTTAAGAGCACAGAGTGCATGTGACAGTTCATTTTCTCAGGAGAAGTTTCTAGATATGGTGTCCTAACAGCTAGTATTTGTTGGATATTTCATAGTCTAAGTAATAGCTACACATAGGGGAGAAAAATAATTTCTGCTTGGAAACAGGGTTTAAAAAGTTCAGAAATAACTATGTCAGTTGAGAATACAGAATTTTGATCTCATTTGCTGAGTGTGGTATTAGGAACAAGATAATGATAAGAAGTAGCTTTGAGGGGCATATCTATGATTAAGAGACCCCCCATCTTCTGCCCCCACCCAGATTTGGTTTGGAGTGTTAGTGTTAACAGTAGGCTACTCTTCAACAGTTGCACGTGATGGTTTCTGTCTATGATCTTCCTGGCTCTGACATTTCAGACCAATCCAAAAGCTTAATGTGACCCGAAGGACAAAATGTAGGGCCTGAGAGTGAGTAGATGCTGGAATCTTTGCTTCAAGCTACAGGTGGATGCAAGTGCCAGTAATGAGAAGGGACAATGGCAATAGTGAGAACACCAGTCCATCCATTTCACTCAAGGAACAAAAGACCAGGCCAAAGTTTGGGTTTAAGGTCTTGGATCGAAGACCTAGAAGAAGGATTTCCTTGGATTTGTGAAGGAGTTGAAGGAAGGAGGCTATACTTCCACAGTGAAGTGTAATCATCATTTGAGAAGAATATAGAATACTAAATTGTAGAAGATAGTGGAACAAAATGTAGAAAGTTCTGAGGAAGAGAATGGGGAGTCAGAAAATTTATACTAAGTGCTGTTGCCTTTTGCTTTTAAAAAAACAAGACAAGCTTTTCTTAATATGCAAGAATTTAAGGAATAAGTATTTCCGGATACATCTCGGGAAAACAAGGAAACAACAACAAAAGCTCCAAGACACATAAACAAAATACTTGTTAGAGAATGTTAATAAAAGCAAAACCCCTCAGGAATAGAAAGAACTGAGGTAAAACAAGAATGACATCATTAAATCCATATAAATACTGAACAAAGGTTAAACAGTACAGGAAATTGTGGTCATAGATAAGATGTATATGTTGTAAGCCTTAAAAAATGTAATAATGATAATTCGTCAAACAAAATTAAGATGTGAGGTTTAAGAGATATGGATGAGAGTTTCAAAAGTGATTTTGCAGTGGGAAGTCATTCTATATTGACCAAAATTGGAAACATTTAAGAAATAATTTTTCTAATCTCTAATGTCAATATTTGTTAGAGAATTTATATGTAATTTTAATAAGTGATTTATCTGTAAAAGAAATATTTATCCAGAGCCTGGCAATTCTTTTAATTTGACTCTAGTTTCTTTCTTTGCCTGAATATATTTATTTGATCGATTTGAAATAAAATAACATAATTAACATAATAATTTATTACTGAGAATTTATTTATGACCATAGTTATGTTTATTTGAAATGAAATATGATTACCAAGTAACATCAAAATGAAAAGATTTTTCCCAGCTTTACTAAGATATAATTGAAATATAACAATGTGTAATTTCAAAGTGTATTGTATGCGGATTTGATACATTTCTCTATTGCAATATGATTACCACTGTAGTATTAGCTAATACTTCCATGACATCACATAATTACCATTTCTTTGTTGTGGTGAGAACATTTAGGATCTACTCAGTTAGCAACTTTCAAGTATGTAATACAGTATTATTAAGTATAGTCACCACGCTGTATAAGGATGCCTAGAAGTTACTCATCTTATACCTATGAGTAAGTATCCTTTTGACCAATATCTCTCTACTTCCTGAATCCACAGCCCCTGCTAACCACCAGGGTCTACTCTCTGTTTCTGTGAGTTTGCCTTTTTAGATTACTCATATAAGCGGTATCATAAACTATTTGTCTTTCTCTGTCTGACTTATTTCACTTAGCATAATGCCTTTAAGGTTATCCATGTTGTCACAAATGGCAGGATTTCCTCCTTTCACATGGTTGAATAACATTCCATTGTGTCAAAATACCATGTCTTCTTTATCCATTGTCAAACACTTACATTAAATCCATATCTTGTCTATTGTGAATAATGCTGCAATGAATATGGCAGTGCAGATATCTCTTCCATATCCTGTTTTCATTTCCTTTGGATATATACCCAGAAGTGGGAAGCTGAATCATACAGTAATTCTATGTTTAATTTTTTGAGGAAACTCCATACTGTTTTCCACAGTGGCCATGCCAATTTACATTCCCAGTGAAAGTGGGTATGAGTTCCCTATTTTCCACATCCTCACCGGCACTTGTTATACCTTGTCTTTTCATGACAGCCGCTCTAATAGGTGTGAGGTGATATCTCATTATGGTTTTGATTGCATTTCTTGATAGTGATGCTGAGCCCCTTTTCATGTACCTCTCAGTCATTTGTATGTCATCTGGAAAAATGTCTATTCAGTACTCCTACTCATTTTGCAGTCTACTTGGCTTTTTTGTCTGTTTGTTTTACTATTGAGTTGCATGAGCTCTTATATATTTTGGATATTGACCCCTTATCAGATATATTGATACCAAATATTTTGTCCCATTCTGTAGGTTGTTTTTCATTTTGGTGATCATTTCTTTTGCTGTACAGAAGCCTTTAAGTTTGATGTAGTCCCACTTGTTTTTGCTTTTGTTCCTTGTGCTGATGGTATCATATTCAAAAAATCATTGCTAACACTCATGTCAAGGAGTTTTTCCTCTTTGTTTTCTTCTAGAGTTTTATGGTTTCAGGTCTTACATATAAGTCTTTAATCCATTTCTAATTAATTTTTGTGAGTGGTGTAAGATAGGGATACAGTTTCATTCTCCTGCATGTGACATCCAGTTTTCCCTGCATCATTTATTGAGAAGACTATTCTTTTTCCATTGAATATTCTTTGCTATCTTATTAAAATTAGTTGACCGTATATGCAAGCATTTATTTCTGGGACCTCAATTCTATCCATAGGTCTTTGTGTCTTTTTTTGCCAATGCCATTCTTTTTTTTTTTTTATTACTATAGCTTTGTAGTATAGATTGAAATCAGGAGGTGTGATGCCTCCAGCTTTGTTCTTTCTCAGGACTGCTTTGGCTATTTGGGGTCTTCTGCAGCTCCATATAAATTTAGGATTGTTTTCTTGTACTTCTTTTCCCCAAAAGACTTGAGAAGCTGGTCACTCAACCTACTCTTCCTTTCCTGTGAGGAACTATTTCTAGCTGAGAAATAGTATTGAGCAATGCTGGCTTGGGGATGGGATGACGCAGGCAAAAAGAAGCTGTTTTCCTTCTCTTCTTGGGGGATTGTTCTCAGTTTTTTGTTTGTTTCACTGTGTTGCTAAAATTTATTGAAGAGATTCTAGAGCTCTCCCAGGACTGATTTTGTTCATGAATAGCTATCCAATTATTGATCTTTGTCAGAGGACAGAGAGGCTGGGTCTTCTATATCACCATTTGGTGCTCTCAATTGTACTTTATTTTCTTTGTCTTGTTTTAAATTAAAATATAGCAGTATAGAATTTTTTTACCTATTTTATTGATGTAATAATAGTTTATAACTGTGAAATTTTAGTTGTATATTATTGTTTGTCAGTCATCTCATAAATGCATCCCTTCAGCCCTTGTGTCCACCCCCCACCCCTCTTCCCCCTGGTAACCACCAACTGTTCTTTCTGTCTCTGTGTTAGTTTATCTTCCAATGTGAGTGAAATCGTATGATGTTTGCCTTTCTCTGTCAGGCTTATTTTACTTAACATAATACCCTCCAGGTCCATCCACATTATGGCAAATGCAACAATTTTGTCTTTCTTTATGCCTGAGTAGTATTCTATTGTTTATATATACCACATCTTCTTTATCCAATCATCAATTGAGAGACACATGGGTTGCTTCCACTTCTTGGCTATAGTGAATAATATTGCAATGAACATAAGTGTGCATAAGAGTATTTGGATTGTTGTTTTGAGGTTCTTTGGATAAATACCCAGTAGTGAGATAGCTGGATCATAAGGTATTTCTATTTTTAAATTTTTGAGGAATCTCCTTACTGTTTTCAATAGAGGCTGCACCAGTTTGCATTCTCATCAGCAGTGAATGAGTGTTACCTCTTTTCCATAACCTCTCCAACATTTGTTAATTTTGTCTTGATGATTATAGCCATTCTAATGAGTGTAAGATGATATCTTAGTATAGTTTTGATTTGCGTTTTCCTGGTGATTAGTGAAGTTGAACATCTTTTCATGTGCCTATTGGCCATCTGTATATCTTCCTTGGACAAATATCTACTCATATCCACTGCCCATTTTTTGATAGAAT
This sequence comes from Tapirus indicus, assembly GCA_031878705.1. NCBI lineage: Eukaryota > Metazoa > Chordata > Mammalia > Perissodactyla > Tapiridae > Tapirus > Tapirus indicus. Next base: position 53,356,938 of record CM062919.1, read on the forward strand.
TGCTTGTTTTTTGTTGTTCCATTGTGTGAGTTTTCATATATTATGGATATTAGCCCCTTGTCAGTTATATGATTTGCAAATATCTTCTCCCAGCTAGTGGGTTGTCTTTTCATTTTGATCCTGGTTTCCTGTGCCTTGCAGAAGCTCTTTAGCCTGATGAAGTCCCACTTGTTTATTTTTTCTTTTGTTGCCCCTGTCCAAGTAGGCATGAGATTCACAAAGATCCCTCTTTGACCAATGTCAAAGAGTGTACTGCTTATTTTTCTTCTAGGAGTTTTATAGTTTCAGGTCTTACCTTCATGTCTTTGATCCACTTTTAGTTAATTTTTGTGTATGGCAAAAGAAAATGGTCCACTTTCATTCTTTTGCACGTTGCTGTACAGTTTTCCCAGCACCATTTATTGTAGAAACTTTCCTTTCTTCGTTGTATGTTCTTAGCTCCTTTGTCAAAGATAAGTTTTCAGTAGATGTGTAGTTTTATTCCTGGGCTTTCAATTCTGTTCCATTGATCCATGTGTCTGTTTTTGTACCAGTACCATGCTGTTTTGATTACTATGGCTTTGTAGTATATTTCGAAGTCAGGGATTGTGATGTCTCTAGCTTTGTTCTTTTTTCTCAGGATTGCTTTAGCTATTCAGTGTCTTTTGTTGCTCCATATGAATTTTAGTATTCTTTGTCCTATTTCCATAAAGAATGTCATTGGAATTCTGATTGGGATTGCATTGAATCTGTAGATTGCTTTACATAGTATGGACATTTTAACTATGTTTATTTTTCCAATCCATGTGCATAGGAAGACTTTCCATTTCTTTATGTCATCACCAATTTCTTTCAATAATGTCTCATAGTTTTCACTGTATAGGTCTTTCACTTCCTTGGTTAAATTTACTCCTAGATATTTTATTCTTTTTGTTAAGCTTGTAAATGGGATTGTATTCTTGAGTTCTCATTCTGTTAGTTCATTGTGAGAGCATAGAAATTCAACTGATTTTGTGTTGCAGTTGATTTTATACTCTGAAACTGTGCTGTAATTGTTGATTATTTTTAATAGTTTTCTGATGGATTCCTTAGGGTTTTCTATATATAAAATCATGTCATCTGCAAACAATGAGATTTTCACATCTTCATTGCCTATTTGTATTCTTTTTATTCCTTTTTCTTGCCTAATTGCTCTGGCCAAAACCTCCAATATTATGCTTAATAAGGGTGGTGAGAGTGGGCACCCTTATCTTGTTCAAGTTCTCAGATGGATGGCTTTCAGTTTTTCCCCTTTGAGTATGATGTTTGCTGTGGGTTTGTCATATATGGCCTTATTATGTTGAGGTACTTTCATTCTATACCCATTTTGTTGAGAGTTTTTATGATAAATGGATGTTGGATCTTGTCAAATGCTTTCTCTGCATCTATTGAGATGATCATGTGGTTTTTATTCCTCATTCTGTTAATGTGGTATAGCACATTGATTGATTTGTGGATGTTGAACCATCCCTGTGTCCCTGGTATAAATTCCACTTGATCATGGTGTATGATCTTTTTAATATATCGCTGTATTTGGTTCACCAGCATTTTGTTGAGAATTTTTGCATCTATGTTCATCAGCGATATTGGGCTGTAATTTTCCTTCTTTTTACTGTCCTTGTCTGGCTTTGGTATCAGGGTGATTTTGGCCTTGTAGAATACGTTAGGAAATGTTCCATCTAATATAGCATATATTTTTTATTAAAATTAGCATGATCCAATTTTTATAAAATGATTTCTATCTTTTCTGTTCTATTTATAAATTAGCAAAAGGAAATATCTGAATTAATATGTCTCTACTGGTAGTTGGTTATAGCTGCATGAGGAGAGTTAAGAGATTTTTAATTTTTGTTTCTCTATTGTTATATTGCCTAAATTCTTTATAATGGTAATATCTGCTTTTAAGAAATAAACAATAATAATTATTAATAAAAATAAAGATTTGTGTCCTTTAATACTAGCTTACTTTCTCTGAATGAATTTAGTGTTTCTTTGAGGTTCTAATTAATTACCATTAACAGTAGGTGAATCAAAATCTGCCATAGAGTGTGAGAAATATAGGAAAATTGTATTTGGTATTAATTGTGTGCTGATGATTACTTAAAAGTAATAAATTTAAAATGAATGAAGCAATTTATTTTTTAAAATACCAGATGCTTCTCACTAAATAATATATTTGATACTCACAAAGGGTCATTAATTACTGCCTTCAAAGCTTTAAGCAGATCAGAACTTGTCATGGTATGCAAGTCTATTTCAACAGCTGCCCCTTTGGCCTTCATCTGAGCAATATTATCAAACTGATCAGCAAACATGGGAATTCCCACCACAGGGACGCCATGGTAAATAGCTTCATAGATCCCATTTGTTCCACAGTGAGAGAGAAAATCTCTGGTTTTGGGATGACCTAACAGGAAAAAATACATTATTATTCTAAGTTGTGAGAATTTCAGAAACAGAAAATCATGACACCTGTACAAACCATTGATTCAATTATTCAGCAGCTATTCTACAATTCTGTTATATTAGGCCATATACAAAATCTTATAAACTGTAAAGAAAGTAGCAATTAGTTTCTCTGGCAATTAAGCCATTCCATAAATCTCTAAGAAGGTTTGTGTAGAGTTTAAATGATGGAGATAGTTTCCAGGTGCACAAGTCATTGGGGTAAGAAATATATCAATAAAAAAGAATGGAGGAATGGAAGGAACAAAACTTATGTGGATGGGGAAGGGGAGGTAGGATGTGCAGGGTTTCAGTGGGAGAATGTTGGCATAACAGGCTAGAAAGATAGAGGAGGGCAAGTTCATGAAGTACTCTGTTTGAGAAAATGGGATTTTGCCCTTGATTTTATGCTAATTTGGAGCCATTTATAATATTAGAAATGATGAATAGAATTATCACATTTTTATTTTGAAATAGTAATAGTGGGCAAGAGAGAAGAGAAGTGGGAGAAAATGGATACAGAAACTCATTAGGTGCTGCAATATTCTACGTCAAAGTTAATAAGAGCCTGATCTAAAGGTACGTTAACTCTGATTCTGAGGAAGGAGAGATTGTATCATAAATGGGAGAATTATAAATTCCATATTACTGTTACAGTTTGACAAAAATTCTCTCCTTGACCAAGTTCTAGTCAGGCTCCTCTGAACTCTCTTCTTAACTGGGCCCTGATTTGGGGGCTTCTGTGTTTGTCTCTGCATTGTCTAATTTTAGCAAGAATCCTACTAAGTAAGTTTATCTAGGCTCTCTCAGCCTCAATATCTGATCATCCTTTACACCTGATCAGTTTCCTCATCCTTCAGCATCCCCAAGATGATATCTGAACACCCTGGCCTTCATTCAGCAAGAATCTGATTAGGTCAGTTTAGCCAGGGTCTCCCTTTTCCCCTGAGGTTTCCTCTTAGTAATTTTCCATCCAATGACACTACCTTACTCTGCTTCTTGGCTATAAAATCCTTACTTTTCCTTGTTGTATTCAGAGTTGAGTCCAATGTCTCTGCCTTGCTGCAAAACTCCACTGTGGTAGGACCTATACTTATCATGATGACCTTGAATGAAATGTGCCTTACAGTCTTTAACAAGTCATGAATATTTTTTTCTTTAAGAAACTACAGAAGATATGTGAAGACAACATTAAGGGAATTTTTTTGCTTGTTTTGAATTCAAATTTGTTGGATTTATTTTTTATTGGGTATTCATTCAGAATATCCCACATTCAACTTTGTTTAGTTTTGCTTCTCTTTCGTCTTACCAAGAAGATCATTCTGTGGAATCCATTCATATAGCCGTGTATTGGGTCCTAATGTATCTGGTTTCTTTCCTGTGTATCTCCACAGAACCTGTTAAGATAAATGCCTTTACTCTATTAGAAGATTTTCAGAATCACACGACTCAGTTACTTAGAATTAATCTATTTCAATGTCTCTGCGTAACTGAGAAGCAAATTGATGCCCTAAGTGATTAAGTAATGGGTATTTTTAAACCATTGAAACTACAATTATGTTTTCAAATGCTTGGAATTATCCTAATAGATAGTCTATCATCATCAGGACCGCTCTCATTTTGTAGATAAAGAAAAAGAAAGACAATCTTTATCTGAAATAATTACATGTTAGTATTACTAGGCCATTCTGGTAAAGGGAATTTTTTAAAAGAAGTGTTCAGAAGCAAAGGGGAGGGATGTTACTTACATTCACTTTAGGAATTTGTTAGTGTTTTGAACTTTTGTTACATAGTTGGCAGTACATAGAAGCAAGCACTGTGTTTTTTTTCTACCATGATAACATATTCTTAATGATTACTTATTATCTTTACCTATCATAAGAATACAATTCGGTGGCATTAAATATATCCACAATGTTGTATAGCCATCACTGCTATGTACATCTCAAACAATTTCATCATCCCAAACATCAACTCTGTATCCTGAAACAACAACTCCCTATTCTCTTACTCCCCAGTCTCTGGTAACCTCTACTCTGCTTTCTGTCTCTATGAATTAGACCTCTCTAGGCACCTCATTTAAGTAAAGTCATACAGTAATTCTCCTGCTCTGATTGGATCATTTCACTTAGCATTGTGTCCTCAAGGTGCATCTATTGTAATGTATTAGAATTTCCTTCCTTTTTAAGACTGAATAGTATTCCATTGTGTGTACATACTACATTTTGTTTAACCATTCATTTGGCTATTGTGAACGATGCTGCTACGACTATTGTGTACCAAAATCTGTTTAACTCTCTACTTTCAATTCTTTTAAACATAGAGCTAAGACCAAAATTAGTGGGTCATATGGTAGTTCTAAGTTTAACTTTGTGAGGAACCCCAAAACTCGTTCCACAGTGGCTGCTTTTTTGCACTCCTGCCAGCAATGCACAAGAATTCATAGTTCTCCACACCCCACACACACTTGTTATTTTCTATTTTTTAATAATAATCATCCTAATGAATGTGGAGTGGTATTTCATTGTGCTTTTGAAATGCATTTCCTTAATGATTAATGATGTTGAGTATCTTTTATGTACTTATTGGCCATTTGTATATTTTATTTGGAGAAGTGTCTATTCAAGTCTTTTCCCATTTTTGAATTGGGTTTTTGTTGTTTTTATTGAGTCACTGGAGTTCTTTAGATATTGTGGACATTAATCTCTTATCAGATACATGATCTGCAAATATTTTTCCAAATCTGTAGACATTTTGTTTCCTTAACAGAATTTTTCAATGCACAAAAGTTCTTCATTTGATGAAGTCCCATTTATCTATTTGTTCTTTTGTTGTCCGTGATTTTGGTGTCATTATATATGAAATCCTGGTCAAATCCAATGTGAGAAAGATCTTCTCCAGTATTTTCTTTGGGAAGTTTAATAGTTTTACCTCTAAAGTTTAAGTCTTTGACCCATTTTGAGTTAATTTTTGTATATAGTGTAAGGGAAGGGCCCAAATTCATTCTTTTGCATGTGGCTATCAAGATTTTACCAACACTGTTTGTTGAAGAGACTCTTCTTCCTCCATTGAATGGTCTTAAACCTTTGTGGAAAATCAATTGACCATATACGTTAGGGTTAATTTCTGACTCTTTTCTATTCCATTGGTTTATATGCCTGTTCTTCTGCCAGTACCACACTGTTTAATTTACTCTAGCTTTATACTAAATTTCAATGTTGGAAAATTTGAGTCCTATTTTTCAAGATTGTTTTGTCTATTCGTGGCTCTTGTAGTTCCATATGAGGTTGAGGATTGGGTTTTCCATTTCTACAAAAAAGGCTGTTGGAATTTTGACAAGCATTGTGTTGAGTCTGTAGATTGCTTGGGATAGTGTTGACATCTTAACCAAATTAAGTCTTTCTATCCATGAACATGGGATGACTTTTCACTTCTTTAGGTCTTCTTTCATTTCTTGTAGTAATAATGTTTTGTAGCTTTCAGCATACAAATATTTCACCTCCTCATTTAGATTTATTCTTAAGCATTTAGTTGCTCTTGTAAATAGAATTGCTTTCCTAATTTCATGTTCAGATTGGTAATTGATGGTATATACAAACACAACTGATTTCTGTATATTGATCTTGTATCTTGCAACTTTGTGGAATTCGGTGATTAGTTCTAGTACATTTTTATGGATACTTGGAGATTTTCCTATGATGTCATCTGTAAATAGAAATAGTTTTACCTTTTCCTTTCCCATTTGGATGCCTTTTATTTCTTTTTCTTGTGTAATATCCTAGGCTAGAACTTCTTGTACAATGTTAAATAGCAGCAGTAAAAGCAGGCACCCTTGTGTTGTTCCTTACCTTAGAGGGAAAGCTTTCAGTTTCCACCTTATAGGAAGATATTAGCTGTGGGTTTTTCAAAAATATCCTCTATCATATTGAGGAATTTTCCAACTATTCCTACTTTTCTGAGACTTTTATCATGAAAGAATTTTGGGTTGTTAAATTCATTTTTTTCGTGGGTAAGTTGAAATGATCATGTGTTTTTTTCTTCATTCTATTAATCTAATGTATTACCTTGATTTACTATGTTGACCCACCCTTGATTTCCTGGGATAAATTCCATTTAATCATGGTGAATACTCCTTTCAATATTCTGTTGGATTTGAATTGCTAATATTTTGTTGAGGATTTTTGCATCTATATTTACAAAAGATTTTGGTCTGTAATTTTATTTTCATGTGATTTCCTCATATGGCTTCTGTATCAGGATAAATCTGACCTCAAGGAAACATTAAGGAAGTGTTCCATTCTCTACAAACTTTTGGAAGACTTTGAAAAAGATTAGTTTAATTACTTAGTTCTTCTTTAAATATTTGATAAAGTTTAACAGTGACGATATCTGCTCCAGGACTTTTCTTTGTTGAAAGGCTTTTGACTACTAATTCAATCTCTTAATTTATTACAGATCTGTTGAAATGTTCTATTTCTTATTCAGTCAATTTAAACAACTTATGTGTTTCAAGGAATTTATCTGCTTCTTCCTGATTGTCTAATTTATTGGAGTTTGATTGTTCATAGTATCCTCCTTATAATCCTTTTTATCTATGAAGTCAGTAGTGTTCTCCCCATGTTCATTTCTGATTTTGCTTGTTTGTATCTTCTTCTTTTTTTCTCTTTGCCAGTCTAGCTAAAGGTTTGATAATTTTGTTGACCTGTCAAAGAACCAACTTTTGGTTTCATTAATTTTCTGTATTGTTTTTCTATTCTCTGCTATATTTATCTTTGAGCTAGTCTTCATTATTTCCTTCCTTCTGCTAGTTTGGCATTTAGTTTGCCTTCTTTAAGGTAGAAAATTAGGTTATTGATTTTAGATCTTTCTTCTTTTTCATTATAGGCATTTACAGGTATAAATTTCCCTCTGAGAATTTCTTTCACTGCATCTCTTAAGTTTTAGTCTGTTTTGTTTTCATTTATGTTAATTATTTTTAAACTATCCCTGTGATTTCTTTTTGACTCTTTCATTGTTAACTTCAACAGCATACAAAAACTCTACACCTTTATAGCTCCATCCTCCTTTCTGTTAATGTTGTCACAAATTACATATTTATACATAGTGTTCCTAATATCATAGATTAATAATTGTTTCTTAAGAATTTTTCTTTTAAATCATTGAGAAAGCAACAAAGTGGAGTTACGTCCAAAAGTGCAATAATAGTAGATTTTATAATTGCCTCTGTAGTTATCCTTACCACAGATTTTTGTTCTTCATATGGTTTTGTGTTACTGTCTAGCAGCCTTTCATTTCAACCTGAAAGACTCCCTTTTGCTTTTCTCACCGGGCAGGTCTAGTGGTAATGATCTCCCCCACCTTTGGTTTATCTGGAAATGTCTTAATTTCTACTTGACTTTAGAAGACAATTTTGCCTGATATGAAATTATTGTCTGAGAATGTTTTCCTTCCGCACTTTGAGAATAACAGCACACTGCCTTCTAGCCTCCAAGGTCTCTGATGAGAAATTGGCTGATCATTTATTGAAGATCACGTATGTGATGGGTTCTTTCTCTCTTGTTGCTTTCAAGGGTCTCTCATTGTCTTTGTCTTTAAATAGCTTGAGTATAATGTGTCTTGGTGTAGGTCCTTGAGTTTATCTACTTGGACTTTCTTAATCTTCTTGGATTTCTAGATTCAAGTCTTTCATTAAATTGTGGATGTTTTCAGCCATTATTACTTTAAATATGATTTTTGCCCATTTCTCTGGCTCTGGGACTATCATAATACGTATGATCCTCCACTTGGTGTCTCACATGTCCCTTAGGCTGTGTTCACTTTTCTTCATTTGTTTCTCTTTCCATTCCTCTGGTTCAATAAATTCAATCATCCTCTCCAAGTTTGCCAGTTCTTTCTTCTTCCTGCTCATATCTGCTTTTCAATCCCTTAGATGAATTTTTCATTTCAGTTGTTGCACTTCTCAAATCCAGATTTCTTTTGGTTCTTTTTATAATTTCTTTCTCTTTATTGATATTTACATTCTGTTCCTATATTATGTGTTCTCTTTTTCAATGTCTTCCTTTAGTTCCTTGAGCACCTTGCAGTCAATTATTTTATAGTATTTTTTTCTAGTAATTCCAACATCTAAGCTTCCTCAGGGATACTTTCTCTGAATTTATTTTGGCTCTTTGAGTGAGCCATACTTTCATATATCTTGGTATGCCTTGAGATTTTTTTTTTTTTTAGAGAACTGGACATTTGATCCTTATGATGCACTAACTCTAGAAATCAGTTTCTCCCCTTTCCTCATGGTTTCCTTATTCTTTTTGTTTTTGTTTTTGTTTTGTTTTGTTTTGATTGTTGAAGGGTGTCTCTATGCCAGGAATCAGCCTGAGGTGAAAGCTTTACAACTTCTTTGATCTTTTCTGAGCCTGTAACTCTCCCTGCACGTGCACATGGCTTTCTAAATTCCACCATATGTGTGGTTGTTTTAGAATGGCCCAATTCTTTAATATCTAGCTCCTAAATGGAGAAAAAAGAAAAAAGAAAAAAAATAGTGCTGTTCCTTTAAATCTCCTGAATGCTTCTTCTGCTAGTGGAGGCTGAAGCAACTGTGGCCAACTTCCATGCCTCCACCTCAGTGATTAAAGGCAGGAATCAACCGTCAGAATACAGAACCCCAATATTTGGAGGATATGGACCTTATTGACAACCCTGGCTCCACCAAATCATACCAGGAATACAGGCATTTTGCCAGCTGTGGGTCTGGCTGATGGAGTATTTAAAGCTGCTGTTATGGTAAAGGCTGAAATTGACCAATTTTAATTAATCACTATTTACCAGGCAGGTTTTCCCCTGGAAGTTGCAAGTGCTCAGGTACACTTCAGAGTTTCAATATAGCTACTTCTGATCATTTATGTCGACACAATTTTTGTTACTTTAAGAGATAGATCCTTGGTGCTTCCTATAACACCCTGGTGTCAACCCTAAGCATTGTGTTTTAATGCAATAGAAAATTCAATATTTTTATGAAGATCCTTTTTAGATTAAATATTTAAATGAGTACTGCTTCCACAAACAACTTTGAAAGAAGATTGGTCATAAATACAAGTATTGTTATGGTAATTTAGAACTTACAATGACATGTATTTGTCTATATTGACTAAAGCTAGAAAGGAAAATTATCCCTGGTAGTTTAAGAACAACTACTCAGTTATAAACTAAAATGATGTTAATAAAATAATCATATTGTATAGGAACATCACAGAGTGAACTGCACAAATCTTTTACTGTATTACTGAAAATCTTAACTGTTTAAATAGAAGCATCATTATTTAGAAGTACTTTAGGAATCTAAGCTGACAGTTCTAGCCTCAGCCAGGGCCTAGTCCAAAACTACTAATTATAAACACCCAAAGAAACTTGTGAATTGAGGCCACGTTTTTGAACATCTTTTCCTTTACTCTCTGTCATGTTACTTGTACCTTGAATGTATGCCTCAGATTTAAAAAGCAAACAAAAACAACAAAACAAGATTAGATTACATGGAAGCCTTAAAACATAGCCATAAAGCTGACAGATTGTTTAAGATCCATGAATGATCTCATTTTAGTTCATTATTTAAAGAAAATATTGCAATATAGTTTCCTGATAGTAATGCCAGTTTTAAAGCAAGACAGCAATCAAATGTTTTTAGCTACTCTCTTCTAACATTTAATAATTTTTCTTTAAGTCTCAGTTAAATTGACACTAATACCAATATTTTTTTTCTACTTTGTGAAGTTCACTTTTAAGGATAGCTTCATGGGTTTTTAAAAACAGCTAACCCTCAAAAAAGAAGATTATCTGACCTTCTGTGGAATCTGGGCAAGGGCTGATCCAATCACATTAGACGTTTCTTCTGTGAGGTTTTGGATCATTGACCCCAGAGAAAATACGACAACTCCATCTTTTCCAGAGCTCTGGACAAACTCTTCTAACTCCTGAAAGGAAAACAGCATTTGTAATATGAAATTCTAGAGTTATGAGAATAAAATAGTCACACAGTGTTCTCAATGTGTCTGAATTATTAAAACAATTCTGCCTTTTCATACGTTAACTGTTTTAGAGTATGAAATATGACCTGAAATCACAGGTAATTAGGCAAATTAAAAATGAATTAATTGAAGGTTTCCATCATGCATGTTCTAAACATTTTAGAGTTGTGTGTTTGTATGCTTGTGTTTACAAATTACTGACTACTTGTTTTTTTCTGCCATGTGCTGAGGTCTTTACACACATCATTTAACTTAAATACATGGCGATCTCTAGAGATATGTATACATTTGAAGATGAGAAAGCTGTCTCAGAGAGATAAAGTACTTTGTTCAAGGCTACACAAGTGTAGGTGGCAGAGCCAAATTTCTAAGTTCAGATTGTTGATGGTAAAGCCAATGACCATATTCAATACTGTCTACTCCCTTCCAATTCTCTCCACAATGCTCCAAATGAAGAACACTTGACTCCTACTTTAAGATAAATAGCTCTGGTACTTCACTTCATATTTAGCCTTGGATACTAAGAAGATCATCCTTAACTTTTATGCTGAATCAGTCAGTATAATGAGATGCTAATGGTATATTTATGTTTTTTCCTGTTTTTTAAATTTAAATTTCCTTCTTTTTTGGTTCCATTTGTACTTTATATAAGATTCCATAAACATATTTAGACATAAGGTAGCCATATAGCTTAATGATCAAATAAGTAATGCAGAAATAAGTATAATGCATTCTCTTGGGATAACAGTAATATGAAAATGTACAGCTTTGCATTCAAAATAAAAACGGAATGTTTAATCAGATTGAAGTAAAAAGAAATCTTTTTGTCCTATATTTAAGTCCTAACCAAACTGAGCCAAGGAAATAAGACAAGAAAAAAATCTGTGAGGATTGGAAGGGAAATACTTAAATTTTGTATACATGTGCATATCAATATTGGGGAAATGAAAATGATCAATATGCCAACAGTTATAAATAATGGTCAAATTCATAATCACTACACAAAAATCAATACTATCTTTTCACAACAGCCATAACCAATCTGAAAATTTTAAATGAGTCATTATTCATTGTAGTAATTAAAAATATAAACTGTTTAAGAGTACAGACATATGCACTTTTATTGAAAAACATTTCAAATTCTAGTAAATGACATAAAAGAAGACCTTAATAGGTAAAGAGATATATTGTGTGTTCTAGTCAGTGTCCTCCAGAGAAATAGAACCAATAGGATGTGTGTGCATCTATCTATCCATATCTATATATCTATTTATGGAAAGAGATTTATTTTAAGGATTTGGCTCACATGATTATAGAGGCTGGCAAGTCCAAAATCTTCAGGGTAGGCCATCAGGCTGGACATCCAGAGAAGAGCCAATGTCATTGAAATCTAAAGGACATCTACTGGCAGAATTTTCTTTTGCTTGGGAGAAGTCAGTCTTTTCTTTGATTCAAGCCTTCAACTAATACAGTGAGGCTCACCCACATAATGTAAAGCAATTTGTTTTACACAAAGTCCACTATTTAATGTTAATCTCATCCAAAAATACCCTTGCAGAAACATCCAGAAAATCTTTGACTGAATATCTGGGTACCTGGCCCAGGCAAGTTGACACATAAAATTAATATCTCACTGTGGCTCTAGATGAATTGACTTACTATGTAAAGCTATCAACCTTTTAAAATTAATTTTCAATTATGACATAATTTTCTTGAGAAATTGGCAAATATTTTTAAATTTACATAGAACACCTTTTCACAAATCATTAATGAACACTGAAAAAGAAAAGGAAATCCTGGGAACTTCTTAAACCAGATAAAAATACATAATAAAAAATGAATGCTACTAACATACTGGCAGACAAAGTGAACAATAGAACAAAGTAGTGAGACCAGAAAAAGAACTATGAGTATGTAAAAGCCTGCTACATATAAAGGTGATATCAGAAGTCACTGAGACAAGCAGTGAGAAAAATTCACATTGAGTAGATTATTTACCATTAGATGATGCTGTAAAAATATATTCACTACTTAGATGAAAAACAGAGGTGAATATTTACCTCACACTATACATTAATATAAAATCCAAATTGATCAAGTGAAGCCATATTAAAGTAAAATATTATAATTTTAAAAATAAAATATAAAAGAATTACTTTATAATGTTAGAAATGAGAAAAATATTTTAAATGAGTACAAACCACAAGGTAAAAGAGGATGGATTTGATTACATCAAATTTAGTCCTTTATGTTTAAAAAAGGAAATCAGAGGTAATATTAACAGGTAAATGAATTCATAGAGGAAGATATTTGCAATGACTAAAACAAGGATTAATACCTCGATATTGTAGATTAAGGAAAGAATTTGTCACAATTGGCAAAAAAATAAATAAAAGATTATCTAAAGGAAAAATGTAGCAAATGTATGAGTTTAATATATAGAAAATCAGAATTACTGGTAAGTTTTTGAAAAGTTGTTTAACTTTGCTATTAACTAAAATTACCAATGAAATATAACAATATGATACCACTTTACCTCTATGAAATTGACACATATCACAAAATAGAATAATATCAAGGACTAGACATGATGTGGAAGATTGGACCACTCAAGCACTCCTGATGAAACCATACATTTGTACAGATATTCCCTGAAAGTAAATGCACAGTGAAATTAAGTATGCATGTACCCCTTGACCATACACTCCCACTATGGCGTGTATAACTCAAATATATGCACAGGTCTATAAGGAATATGTTTGAAATTTTTCTTCACAATAGTCTTTGTTGTAGGTTACAGATGGAGACACCTAATTGTCCTCTATGGGAAATAAAGGAATAAAAAGTGGTAAATATGTACACCAAAATTCTCTATAACAGTCAGAATGAATGAAATATATTTACAAATAGAAACTTGGATACATATAAAAATAGAATAAAATAAAGAAAATGTGAATTATAGCATAACACCATTTATATAATTAAATTGAAATCAATGCTATATATTGTTCAAAGATCCACAGTTACCTGTGTAAATTGGAATAAGAGAATAAATATTATGTGCACTTGACCAGGTGTCTACTGGTTGTGGGGTAATGGAAGAGAAGAGGAAAAAGGAAAAATGTAGGAAAGTAATCAAAAGAGGTATCTGCTATGGGTTGATTAGGGAATGGCAAGAGTCGAGAGTGTATTAACACATTCTGTGGACCTGAGTTTCAAACAAAACAAACAAAAACAAAACATAAATCCCAAAGTTCCACAAATGTTTTAGCATTCAAAATCAAATTGACATTTTTTATCATGTTTTAGAGGGAGGGAAATTTTTTCTCTCCTTTTCCCAACCTTTCCCTATGTCTTCCTTAGAAGGAAAGGGGAAAGTCTGAGTCTTACTTCAGAACCCTGATTGGGTCACCTTTACTAGGAGATTATTCTACTGAGTGTTACAAGAACACCTAGGCATGGGTGAGTGTGGCTCTTTCTCTACTTCTGTAGATGAGGCAAAAAGTTTAAGAAGAAAAGAACCTCTTCCAAAGACAGGCGCTGGATACTGTTTTCTTCTTTTCACATTTTAAACTGTCTTGTCACTTTGGCATAGCTGCCTGACTATCAACAAGGTTTTGACTCGAGGGAAGAAGAAGCTCTGTACAGTTGAGTCTAAACAAATGATCCAGACTAATTTTTACCACATAGTGATTAAGGCACGGATGTAGTTAACAAAAGGGCTTCTATTATTTTATCATATGCTATTGTGTGTAAACTAACTCAAAAACAGCACACATATATGTTTATCATTTGTGGAAAGATTCAAGTTTTACCAGGTTCTCCCATCATGTTTCTGTCTATTAAAGACTCAGATATCATGATTCCTATGTTTTTCACCCTAATTATGGGTCACTTTGCACATTCACACTGGCTCCTGTATTTTTATGTAACATTTAGATTTAGTGTCCTTAATATCCTTTTATAATTAGGAATATTATTGAAAATCCTGAAATATTCTAATACCAAAATTTAACATGAATTATTCAGAAAATTAAATTTCATGAAAACAATTGCTATTTTGTATTCTTTATATTCATATAAAATATATTAAAGAATCTTTACTGCCATTATAGACTTAGGAATAAATTTTTTAATGAGCATGAGAGCATGTGCATTATTTGAATGCAGAGATTGTGATTTCGTGTTTGTAGTGTCCCCAGGGCCCTACTGTGCTTTGGTGGGAGGAGACAGGGGAAATAAGATTCCACTGGAAATACATTAAAACTCTGACCTTTTCTGGGTATTCTTAAAGGTCATACAAAAAACATCAGATAGACCCTCAGTGCCACATTGTTGGTAAAATAATAAATACATAAAAATACATAAACATATATGTCTGTGTTATTGGATCAATAATAAGGCAAAGGAGGGTTTGAATATATTTGAATTATTAAGATATAGCAAATATGCTTATTAAGTCTCACGCTATCCCAACAATTGACTTCTATGCTTTTAGAATTGAATCTTTACAGTGCATAGATCTTTTAACAAAAATATGAAATAATATGAAGAATGCTCAGAATGTTTAAGTGACTACTTTCTGATCAGAAGCAATGCTTTAGAAGAATACAGAATGGATATCAAGTATTATATAACATCAAAATTAAATTAGTGTATTCACATAAGAAGAAGAAGTAAAAAGTTCTGTTACATGATTTAAAAATTCCCAAATATTTTCAGCCTCTTCAATGAATATCTCATATCCTCCCTGGTCCTACCTGAAACTTGGGTCTTGCCCTGTAATCCTTTAACTACACTCTATTTGTTTTACCCTACCTGTATCAGGGTCCAGACAGAGGCTTGATCTGTGTCCTCCTTTCTTTAGACTGCATTTCCAACCATTTCCTTCTTTATGCTCTTAAAAAATCTCCTCATCTTTATGTGTTTAATCTGTACTATCATCTACGGACGCTTACTACACCAACTGTCAGACTTGCAAGAAAACCCCTCATCACAGAAAGATTTGGCATCTTGCTCATAGTCTTCTGTTCTATCCCAAGCTCTGTTTTTTTTTTTTCCTGCTGAGGAAGATGCGCTCTGAGCTCACATTCATTGCCAATCTTTCTCTTTTTTCCTGAGGAAAATTCACCCTGTGTTAACATCTGTGCCAATCTTTCTCTGTTTTGTGTGTGGGTCACTGACACAGCAGGGCCACTGACAAGTGGTGTAGATCCATGCCCAAGAACCAAACCTGGGCCACCAATGGAGCACACTGAACTTAACCACTATGCCACGGGGCTGGCCCCCCAAGTTCTGTTTTTCCCCAGGGTGACTTAACCAGTAGTAAATCATGTCTTCTTATTCCTTGACATATTTAATTTAAGACTACTGCTTATGGAAAAGGCAAAACTATGGAGGCAGTAAAAAATCAGGGATTTCCCAGAATTTAGGAGCAGGGAGGGATGAATAAGTGGAGCACAGAGTATTTTTAGGGCGGATACATGTCATTATACATTTATTAAAACCTGTAGAATGCACAACACAAAGAGTAAACATTAGTGTAAACTATGGATCTTGGTTCATATTGATGTGTAAATGTTGGTCCACTGATTATAACAAATGTGCCACACTGGTGTGGGATATTGATGGTGGGGGAAGCTGTGTGTGGGAAGAGGACAGGAGTTAGGTGGAAACTCTCTGTGCTTTCTGTTCAATTTTGCTGTGAATGTAAATGGATCTAAAAAAATCTATTAATTAAAAAATCATAAACAGTATATAGGCCGTCCCTTGAGATTAAGACACTGCATTCAGTAGCTGCCTACTAGACATTGCATTGGCACCTCAAATTCAGCGTGCCCATACATGAACACATCATTTTCCTTCACAACTGTTCCTCATCTTAGTAAATGTCAATATGCTCTACTAAATTGCCCATACAAGGAAACAAATAAAGGAAAGACATACAAAGAAACAAAAAGCCAAGGATTCATTCTTCAACTCTCTCCCTTAACCTCTACTGCCAGCCAATTACTAAATCCTATTGACTTTCTTTGTGAATACTTCTTAAATCTCTCCACTTCTACTCATCATATCATATTGAAGTTTGGATCTCTATAATCTCTCTCAGGAATTTTGCAACTGTATATTAGCTCATTTCCCAGCTTTAAATCTTGCTTCATTCCAAAAAATTCAATGGCTAAGATTCATGAAATGGTAAGGAGTATCATATTATGGGTTAAAATTATGCATTGATCCTTCACTGACATTAAATATGAAGTAAAGAATACTTAATATTGCCCATTTGTTTTTTCATAACCTGTCTCCCTATTATCTCACTAGTCTAATTTGTCTCCTCTATTCAGACCAAACAGTTCATCATTACTGCACTTCTGCCAGATTTTTTGGATGGATCATCATGTCTTTATATAATCTATTGTCAAATTATTATAATTTCCTCACTGTTGTCCATTCCTAAAATGAGGTGATGCTCAATAACATGCAACTACAAAATCTCAGGGGCTTAAAACAACAGATTATTTCTTTCTCATGCCATATGCCCATCTATTGAGCTGAAGTTGGTACATATATTCTTTAATCCAGAACTCAGGTTGACAGAATAGCCAATATTTAGAACATGGCCTGTTAACGTACAAAAGGAAAAGAGAATTCTGGAGTATCTGGACCTGATAATTAAGTGTTAGGCCTGGAAGGGATTCATGACCCTTTAGCTCATAGTCATTGCCCAGAGAGTACTTCATGGTTCCACTAAACTCAGGGCTAGGAATTTCATTCCTATCAAATATCTGGCATACTTGATGAACATCATTAATGATTGCCATGATAATGTTACAAGATACATATGGCAGTATAATAGTCTAAGAGGATAATGTCCATTAATTCCGGTGTCCATGTTTTCAGTGGTAGGGTGAAACATAATAAATAATAAACTAGAAATCATTCCAAAAGACAAATACTCAAACAAGCCAAAATACGAACATTTAATTACCTTAGGTAGGGGCTTTGCAGGCTTGCAGTGTAGTCCTCCAACAAATTTAAAATTAGGTATATGAGTCTAAGGAAATTCAAAATCCCAGGAAGTTCGAATCAGCCACATTTCAGCTTTCCCCATAATCTCACACAATGTGGTAGGTTTTCCTGAATACAAGTGAAGGGTGACAGAGGAAAAACAAACTGATACCTTAAGTGGAAAATGTTTTACCATCCAATTTTCTAAGAAAAATCCGTAAAGAACCCGTTCTGGGCATGTGTAACCTGTGAAATCAATTGGCCTCCCTCCACCATGAGTATACAATAGTGAGATTATGACTAACCAAACAAGGATTTAAGTCTTAAAACAAGGCCAAAAGATTGCTGACAATGGAGGCTTTCTGCTTGAGCTAAGCCTGAGCCCTAGTCCATGCTCAGAAGTGGCAAAAGCTCCCAGCAGGAACAAGAAACTCGGGCAGTGATCCTCAGCTTGTTATGGTGGAGTGTCTCCTCCTCTTCTGGAATTCCAATTCATCTCATGCTTGCTGCTCAAAAAGCCTTTTGAAATTTTTGAAAATGACTTTTGTAATTTATACATCATTTTCTAGTGTTTTCATATGTGCTGCCACAACGAAGTACATCCTATTAGGAAGGGAAATCCTTTAACAAATTTTTGAAAGTGATTATCTCCTTTGGTACAGAAAATGAAAGTTTCTGTTTCACAAGACTTTGTCCTCTTTGGTTAAGATATAGCACTCCATAACGATCTGGGGGCAAAATATTAGCTGTTCTGACATGTTTAGTTGGCAAACAGTACAAAAGGCTATTCTTCAACTGAAGTGGCAGCTGTTAAATATTAACAGAATAAGAACTCAAATTAGTGACTCTGAATTAAAGCTTTTTTCCTTAGTTCAGAACCAGAGCTTCATTTCTAAATTCCATGAAGTTTTTGTGGTTTAAAGAAGCTTACCCAGTAGTTTGGTGTTCTTTGAATTATATATTCAGTATTATTGATATGAGGAAATCGTAACTACTATATGGTTTCCCACCATATGGCATTTTTTAATATTCTCCTTGTTGGTCTAAGTGCACTAAAGTTTTCATCAGAAAATATGAGGGTTTTGAACTGACCAGGACAGTCTGTCTGTATAACAGATCACAAGCAAAGATCAATACTTTATGAGTCTGTGTCCGGTAACAACAATGGTATTCAAAATCCATTTTTATATTCAGTACTTATCCCATTTGGTGCCTTATTGGTGTCAGCCACAGGAATAATCTTATTCACTTTGTGTGATGCTTCACTCCCTCACCATTTTTTGTGCCTGTTTTGGGGGATGCAACTTATATACCATACAAGTCTTCCTTTTAAATACACAATAGACTAGTTTTTAGCATATTAATAAAGTTATGCAACCATCACCACTATTTAATTTTAGAATATTTTCATTACCCCCAGAAGAAATCCCATATCCATTGGCAGTCGTTCTTATCCTCCCCTCTTCCCCACACCTGACACCCAGTAATGTACTTTTCCTATTTGCCTATTCCAAAACAATCTTATTTCATTTTATATAAATGAAATCATACACTGTACAGTCTTATGTGCTACCTTCTTTAACTTAGTGTAACATTTTCAAAGTTAATCCATGTTATAGTATCTATCAACATTTCATTACATTTTATTGCTGAATAATATTTCTTTGAATGGATATAATTAATTTTATTTATTCATTCATCAGTTGAACTTTTGGGTTGTTTTCATTTTTGGATACAATGAATAATGTTCCTTTGAGTATACATATATATATTTGTGTGGACATATGTTTTATTGATCTTGAATATATACCTAGGAGTAGAACTGCATAGTCATTCGGTTGATTCACTGTCTTTCATAACAAGATAATATCTTTTTCCTATCAAGTCTCTACTCCTTAGATAATAATCTAGTGTGCTTAATGCATCTTATTGAAATGAGGACAATATAGTACAAGAGGAATAAAAACTAAAGGATTTGGATAAAGAGATTATGAGAACATGTTTCAAATTTGGAAATCAAAAGAAACCACAGAACACTCTTTTGATACCATACTGGGGCATTGTTGAACAATGAATGAAGGATTATTTAATTCTTTAGGATAATGTGCCTATGTTTTACTTTGTTAATTATTGATTTACTATGGACTTTTGAGTCCAGATACAGTGACATTAAATGTTAAGGTGCATATTTCCATCTGGTAGAAAAGATCATGCTCCAAATTATGATTTTATTGCCCTATTGGAAATTAACCAGTTTTGTGTCTAACCTAGTAGTATTATCTTAACATTCCTTATTTTTCCCAAAATGTTCACATATAGTTCCTCAAAATATTTTTGAACCAGATTTGCCATCTTACTGATTTCCTCCTCGATAATTTGAATACGTCTATGATATGATTCACTTAATAAGTCTATAAGAGTTATGAGTTATATTTTTTAAATGTGAAAAATATATTTAGAATACACTATGAAATGAAGATCCTAAATTCTGAATAACCAAATGACAATCTATAGCTAATAGCACTTTTAAATTTATGAGAGTCAAAGAAATAGCTTCCTTCTATTTACTAAGCTTTCATTCTTCTTTCTCAGATTATTGACATACTCCCAAAATGAATATTTTAGAGTGCCAAGAGTTTGGAAAGAATCAGAGAAAGCCATACACTATCACAAATGCTTCACTGTGTAAGAGCTTCCAAAACTGAGTGCGAAACTGCTGGAATCAGAAGTAAATAAACAATTTAGCTCCAGCAGTAGATTAGTCACTGCCTAATTCAGGACTCAGAAAATGTCACCAGGATGAGATTCTAAGATATCTTTTCTCAGTTTTGCCTTTTGCTGCTTGAACTCTCACCATGGATGAGTGATGGGTGCAGCGGTCTCTGTCCACATTTCTTTTTAGGGTCGACTCTAGAAAAAACAAGCACATGCTTCTTTCACAGAACACCCAAAAAAAGTCTCAGTGCAATGTGTTGGCCTCGATTAGGTCATATGCTTCCCTGAACATATGACATATTCCCGGGCAACATACTTCATTAGAAGCACTCATATTTTTTGTGAGTTGCTGAGGAAACAATTTCTCAGAGAATATTTAGAATGGATATCTGAAAAAAGGAAAAGGGTGCTGCTTTATGAAATAATAGATCACAGCTATAAACAATAATTTTAGTTATTTTAGGAATAAACTTAAACTTTAGTAATGGTAAAGTAATAGAGATATTTCTGTTAAAATTAGTAACAAGGAAAACAATCCTAAAATTTGTGTGGAACCACAAAAGACTGAAAAACCAAAGCAACCTGAGAAAGAAAAAACACCTGGAGGAATCACACTTCCTGATTTCAAACTGTATTATAAAACTATAGTAATCAAAACCAAATGGTACTGACATAATAACAGACACATAAACCAACGGAACAGAATCAAGAGCCTCAGAATAAATCCATGCATATATAGTCGACTAATAATTTAGAAAGAACCAAGAATACTCAATGGAAAGATCACATCCTCTTCAGTAAACAGGGCAGAGAAAATTGGATATTCACATGCAAAAGAATGAAACTAGATCCGAATCTCCATCAACTCACAAAAATTAATTCAAAATAGATTAAAGACTTAAATGTAAGCTGTGAGATTGTGAAACTCCTAGCAAAAGCATAGGGAAAAAAGTTCTTGACAAATTTTCTGATATGATGCCTAAAACATAAGCAACAAAATTAAAAACAAACAAGTGGAACTACATCAAATTGAAAAGCTTCTGCATAGTAAAAGAAGTCATCAACAAAAGGAAAAGACAACCTATAAAATGGTAGAAAATATTTGCAAACCATATATCTGATAAAGCGTTAGTATCCACAATTTATAAGAAACTCATACAAATCAATAGCAAAAAAGACCTAATCAAATTAAAAACTGAGTACAAGACCTGAATAGATATTTATCCAAAGAAGATATTCAAATGGCCAACAAGTACACAAAAAGATGCTGAACATTACTAATCATCAGGGAAGAGCAAATCAAAACCACAATGAGATATCACTTCACACCTGTTAAAATGGCTAACATCAAAAAGACAACAGATAAAAAATGATGGCAAGAATGTGGAGAAAAAGGAATCTTCATGCCCTGTCGGTGGGAATGTAAATTGGTGTGAACATTATGGAAAACAGCCTAGAGATCCCTTAAAAAATTAAAAATAGAACTACCATATGATCCAACAATTCCACTTCTAGGTATATATCCAAAGAGAAGGAAATCACTAAATCACTATCACTAGAGAAGAGATGTCTGCACTCCCATGTTCATTGCAGCATTATTTACAATAGCTAAGACAAGGAAACAACCTGAGTGTATATCAATGGATGAATGGATAAAGAAAATTTGGTTATATATACAATGGAATATTACTCAGCCACGAAAAAAGGAAATCTTGGCATTAGCCTCAATTTGAATGAACTTTGAGGGAATTATGGTAAGTGCAGTAAGTGAGACAGAGAAAGACAAACACTGTGTGATATCACTTCTATGTGGAATATACAAAAAAAAAAAAAAAAAGAAAGAAAACCAAAAGGCAAACTAATAGATGTGGAGAGTAGATTGGTGGTTTTAAGATGGGAGCGTTAGAGGGTGAACACAATAGGTGAAGTTGTTCAAAAGGTACAAACTTTCAGTTCTAAAATAAGAAAGTCCTTGGGATGTAGTGTACAGTATAGTGACTATAATGAATAATACCACGTTGTCTACTTGAAAGTTGCAAAGAATTTTTTCTTATTTCAAGAAAAAATTTGTAACTATGTGTGGTGACGAATGTTAACTAGACATTGCATTGATAATTTCAGAATATATGTAAATATTAAACCACTATACTGTACACCTGAAATTAATATAATGTTAAATGTCAGTTATATCTCCAAAAAAAAAAAAAATCCCTCAGCTGATGTATGCAGGGTACTGCTTCCTCAAAGATAATTAATATCTTATGCAAAATCATTCTTAAGACAGTTATATGAACATTTTCTTAAATAAAAAAATCAATTAAGCAAAGGAAAAAAGAAGGGGTAAAGGGACTTGCTGAAACAGAGAGAAATATGCTCAGTGTCAAAGCTCACTAGTGGACTTCTAGTGCATTTTGTGAATAGAGCAACAACGAAACAGTATATGAGTTAAAAAATCTGGAAACATGGTCCTTTAGTGAAATATCTTCCACTTTTTTCTTCTTTTGGGAGATAACAACAAATGAAACAGATACATATACTTATTTTCCAGTTTTGTGCTCACCACATGACAAGCCCTGCAACCAAGCAACTCAGCCTAGATAGGATCCAAACAGAAAGCCTAAGAAATAGCAAGTTAATCTGAAGGAAAACAGGGTGTATAAAAGAAGTAAGAGAGAAACAGTCGAAGGTTTTGGAAATCAAGCATACTGTTACATGTGGGTTTTCCAGATGCGCAAAAAAATTAGGAGCAGCAAGTAGAATTTATTTATAAATATAAAGAATATTCCTTTCTGCTATGTTGTAAACATTCAATCATCTAAAACAAACAAGGCTGTTTTTTTTCACTGTTTAGCTACAGTTTAGCTACTCCAAGACCCACATGAGCTTGGGTCCTCAATTAAAATTACCTTTTTAAAGTTTTTATACAGTCAGGTAAATAGTTACATTTTACATATGAGATAAGAATCCTTATTACATGCAAATTTCTCTTACCTAAGACCTTGCTAGAATACTCATCCCATTCTGGAAGAAGAAAACATAAATGAATGATATTACTCGTTATGTATAATAACCAATTCTCCAGCCTCTGTACAAAAGTCATTTTGTCTGTCAGTCCTGATGTGCTGCCAGGAACATAAGAAGAAGGGGTGGGAAGCCCACCACACAGTCTCTCAATGACATTCCCATAAGAAAACCAAAAAGAGTATATAAATGGAATATTGAGAAACTCAGCCAACAACTCCCCACAAAAGCTTAAAGGATCAGCAATGCAGATATCAAACTTAGCTGCCTATAGCCTGCTGAGCAACTCCTTATTTGTGATAGCACTGTCACATACTCTTTTTAGTATCCCAAAAAATATTTTGTTAATTTCTGTCAGTTTTACTTGCGTTTCCCACCATGAAAGTTTTGGCAGTTCAAAAATAGTTGTATAGAGATTGGCATTGAGCTCTTCCATGAGAGTTTCTTTAGTCACTGAAAGTTGAAGGATCTCTACATTAAAGGGAATCTTGGTATGATCCATCATAAGGCTAGGTGAAGGTACCAGGATGGTTATTTCGTGCCCACATAAATGCAGTTCTTCCAGAATAACTTTTAAATTAATCCAGTGACTAAAATCCATGGGCCATACCAGTAGTTTCCCAGTCCTTCCAGAGTTTAAGAAACACAGATGCAGCATGAAAAGGACAAAGAAGCATTTCACAGACTTCATGATCAGCTCTTGCTTTAACAAAACCTGGGTTTAAACCAAGTGCATGAAGTTCACCATCCAAAGAACTCTTTCTTGACCCTCTCAACCAATTTATAATAGGTTGGGCTGAACTTTGAACAGCATACTTTGCATTATTGACTAAAACCAAATGCAGCTGCTTTGGTAAAGAAAAGGTCAATAAATTCAATAAGATAAGTTATGAAGAAAATACTCAGAATCAGATTTTCAAAACCTCTTGTAGAGGATATGAAAATAAACAGGCTTAAAGCTAAACACAAATCTAAAATAATTTCTAAATGATTTTAAGAAAATCCATCACCATGTGATGCGTATTCAATTAAGTTTGGAGTTATTGTTTATTTTTTCTGGTTGTATTTGATGTTCATTTGAACAGAATTGCCTCTATAGCATTTCTCTTACTGATAAATCTGCTAGATATTCTAGACAGGAACAAGGTTATCATCTACTGCCAGAAGCAGAGAATATATGCACTGTAAGAGCTGTTAAGGCAGAGAGAAGATTTAAATCCAAACATCCAACTGCTAAATTTAGTGCCCTTTCTGCTAAATCACATATATCTTTAAGAGAAAAAGAATATATATATACACACACATATATATATGTATGTTTGTATGTATGTATTTTGCTGTTACTGCAAATGTGAGTTCAAGCCCTGATTCTAGGTTAGATTAATGTTATGTTGAGAAGAGATATCTTAGAATGGAAAAGGCAAGTCATGAAGAAGATAACAACAATCTTATCCTTCCTTCCAGCATACCCATTCTATTTTCTTTGCTTTCTCAATCTAAGAGACTTTTTCTAATGTAAAGTTCCATTTTTTGCTTAGATCCACACACCTGAAAGCCTCTACCTCATGTAGAAATGGGTCCAATGATATTTAGGACAATAACTTCATCAGTTATTTTTCCTTAAAAAGTTGATTTTCCTCAAGCAACTAATCAACAGGAATATATGATGATAACACTATCATTATTATTATTATTATATAGTAATTAATTAAATAATTTAATTTAGGATTAGTTTTTAGTAATTATTTAATTAGTAATTATTTAGTAATATTTTATTTAGTAATTATTTAATTACTAAAGGATTTAGTAATTATTTAATTAAACATCATATTTATAAATTCTTCCCCCAAATTATATATCAATCCATTCTACATTATCGGTCTTCAATGTCATCACTCTAATACTGGCCATTTTCGTATCTAATTTAGACTAACTGCACTAGCATTCTGATATACCTGTTTTCATTTTTGCACACCAGCATCCCACTTTCCACACAGGAACTTTTCTGATTTCAAAAAAATCAACTTCAGAGAATGTCATTCTTGAGCAAAATACTTAAGAACTTTCCTTTTTATATATGTTACAATCTACACTGTCTGGAATGGCCCCCAAGATCCTGAGTGGTTTTCTAACCTTATGTTGTTTCACTTTCTCTTCTAATCCATTCCAGCTTCCTTTGAATTTTTTAAGTATAAGAAAATCTTTTCTGAAGTGACATCAGCCGATTGCAGAATAGGAGCTCTCTACTGTCACCCCTTCCACAGAAAATTGATTTTGACAGTCAGTCAGGGATGAGAGTACTTTTGGGAATCTGGAAGTC
Source organism: Tapirus indicus (assembly GCA_031878705.1). Classification (NCBI taxonomy): domain Eukaryota; kingdom Metazoa; phylum Chordata; class Mammalia; order Perissodactyla; family Tapiridae; genus Tapirus; species Tapirus indicus. Next base: position 53,382,480 of record CM062919.1, read on the forward strand.
CAATGGAGAAGTTTCAACCCATCATGGAACAAATAATTACAAGAATAGATTCACTGAAGTGGGTAAAAGGAACAGTTCCACTCTGTCTGTATTCCTCCTGCCCAAAGGCAGCGTGACTCAGCACCAAGAGAAAACACTGTGACCTGTGATTTCTGCTATGGCAGAAATTATGATTGTGTGAATGAGTGCCTCGCTTCCCCAGACATGCAGAATGCTGCCCAAGAGGCCCGCTTCTTTTTGCCTTACTCAGATTACTGAGGAGATTTGCAAAGTTGAGTGGCTAGAAGAGGCTACGATCACAGCCAGAGCTCAGAACTCATGAAAGGGATGCTACAAACCACTTCATGGTTCTTCCTACTAAACAATTTGAGAACTCCATTAGAAATCCCGCCCACAAGCCACTGGGCCCACCTTGCCTGCAGATCACCCCCAAGTGGCCCACTGATGTCCCAAATACTCCATGCACTTCACTTCTATTACTCTGATGTCTCCAGATGTGTGCTTGCATTGATGGTGAGAGTGCGCCTTTGTAAACAGCTAATGAACACAAGCAGAAGGCCAACCCAAATATGTGAGCTGAGGAGAATTTTGATGAACTTGAGCATTTCAGAAATCTGCCCTACGAAAATCCAATGGGAGGCTCTCAAAACTTGGCCTGGCTTTCTGGGATGGGGAGATGGCATACAATCTGAAGAAATCCCCCTCAAAGGGGAACAAGAAATGTGGGGCAGGAATATGCATAGAAAAGTTCTGAGAAAGCTTCAGAGTTCCTAGTCAGACTGACAAGTGAAGTTATTTCTCTCCTGAAGCCAGTCAGTAAAGATTGGAGGAGGTGTCTGCTTCTTTAAATGTCAACACTAATGCAAGACTTCAAGCAACATGAAAAATCAAGGAAATATGGCACCATCAAAGGAACACAATAATTTCCCAGTGACCAGCAGCAAAGAAATGCAAATGCATGAATTGCTTGAAAATAATTTAATTTCAATTATTTAAAGGAAGCTGAGTGAGCTATAAAAGAACACAAATAGACAACTCAGTGAAATCAGGAGAAAAATATCTGTACAAAATGAGAGGTTCAAGACAGAGAGAAATCATGAAAATCATAAAAAGAATCAAACATAAAGGAGAAAAAATTAGAGAGACTATTTTATTAAGATGAGGACAAACAGATATCTTGGAATTAAAGAATGCAGTGAATGAAATAAACAATGAGAACAGATCATCAACAGCAGACTCAATCAAGCAAGAGAAAGAATGTGTGAACTCCAAGACATGCCATTTGAAACTATCCAGTCAGAGGAAAAAATAAAATTACAGTCCAATATCCCTAATGTATATGGTTGCAAAATTCTCAACAAAATATTAGCAAACCAAATTCAACAACATCTTGAAAGGATCATACGCTATGACCAGGTGAGATTTGTTCCTGGGATACAAAGATGCTTCACCATAAGCAAATCAATAAAATTGATACACCACATTATTAGAAAGAAAGTTGAAAATCATGTGATTATCTCAATAGGTGCAGAAAAAGCATTTGAAAAATACAGCATCCTTTCATGATAAAAATGCTCAAGTTAAGTATAAAAGGAACATACCTCAACATAATACAGGTCACTAATAACGAGCCCACTGGTAACACCATACTCAATGATAAAAGGCTGAATGCTTCTCCTCTAAAATAAGGGAACAAGGCATCAGCCAAGTCTTGCCACCATTATTCACATGGTTTTAGAAGTCCTAGCCAGAGCAATCAGAGAAGGAAAAGAGATAATTGGCATCCCAGTTGGAAAGAAAGAAGTAAAATTATCTTTGTTTGAAGGTGATATGCCCTACATATAGGAAATTCTAGAGGCTCCACCAAAAATTTGTTAGAACTAATCAGTGAATTCAGTAAGTTTTCAGGATACAAAAATCAACATATGGAAGTGAGTTGGATTTCTGTACACTAACAATGAAACATCTGAAAAAGAAATAAAGAAAACATTCCCATTCACAACAGAAACAAAAGACAATAAAATGCTTAGGAATAAATTTAACAAGGAACATGAAAGATGTGTATAGTCATGCACCACGTAATATTTTGGTCAATAATGGACCACATATACAATGATGGTCCCATAAGATTAGTACCCTAAAGTACCATAAAGTAGGCTATATCATGTTGGTTTGAGTAAGTACGCTCTATCATGTTCACACAATGACAAAATTGCCTAGTGATTCATTTCTCAAAATGTATCCCCGTCATTAAGCAATGCATGGCTGTATTGAAAAATAAAAGATTTTGATGAAAGAAATCGGAGACACAAAAGATGAAATGATATTCTGCATACATGGGTCAGTAGAATTAATATTGTTAGAATGCCCATACTACCCAAAGCCATTTATATTAAATATAATTCCTACAAACATTCCAAGGTATTTTCACAGAAATAGAAAAAACAATCCTAAAATTTGTGTGGAAACCAAAACACCTTGAATAGGAAAAGAAATCCTGAGAAACAAGAACAAAGTTGAAGGCATCACACTTCCTGATTTCAAAACTTATTTTACACTACACAACTATAGTGATCAAAAGGTATAGTATTGGCACAAAAATATGCACATAAGCCAATGGAACAGAATAGAGAGCCCAGAAAAAATGCCTCAATTATACACTCAAGTAATGTTTCACAAGAGAGCCATGGATACTCAATGGGGAAAGGATAGCTTTTTTAATAAATGGGGTTGGAAAACTGGATAGCCACATGCAGAAGAATGAAACTGGACCCCCACAGCACACCACTCATAAAATAGATAAAATTAAATGTAACACCAAAAACTGGAAACTTCCTAGAGAAAACATAGAAAAAATGCTCCTTGACATTTGTATTGCCAATGATTTTTTTTTGCATATGACTTCAAAAGCACAATCAACAGAAGCAAAAAAGAAACAAGGGGAACTATGTGAAACTAATAAGTTCTGCACAGCCAAAGAAATAATCAATAAAATGAAAGGCAACCTGGGAGAATATATTTGCAAATCATGTATCTGATAAGGTGTTAATATCCAAAACATATAAAGAACTCATACAACTGAATAGCAAAAAACAAAAATCAATCAGATGAAAAAATGGACTGAGCAACAGAATAGACATTTTTCAAAGAATGTGTGAAAATGGCCAACAGATACATGAACCTGTGGTTGGCATTACTGATCATCACAGAAATGCAAGTAAAATCACAATATGTCACTTCACACCTGTTAAAATGGCTATTATCAAAAGATACAATTAGTGTTAACTGGATGTGGAGAAAAGGGAACCCTTGTGCAGTGGTTTTGGGAGTATAAGTTGGTACAGCAGCCCTGGAAAACAGTATGAAGTTTCCTTGAAAAATTAGAAATAGAACTACTGTATGATCCAGCAATCCCACTTCTAGGTATTTATTCAGAGGAAATGGAAACAGGATATGAAAGAGATAACTGCAGTTATGCAGTTCTGTTCATCGAGGCATTATTCACAATAGCCAAGATGTAGAAATAACATGTGTCCATCAAAACACAAATGGGTAAAGTTGATACGGTATATGTATACATAGAATATTAATCAGCCAGAATATTAATTAAATTATGGGATCTAATGTACAGCATAACGATTATTTTTAACAATACTGTATTATACTTGAAAGTTGCTAAGTGAATAGATTTTAGGTTTTCTCACCACAAAAAAGAAATTGTATATATGTGACATGATAGAGATGTTAACTAAAGCAAAGTTGGTAATTATTTGTAATATATAAGTGCATCAAATCACCACAAAAGAACAAAATGTTATTTATAATTATATTTCAATAAAGCTGAAAAATATTTGAGATTTTAAAATAATGCAAGAATATTATTTTTTAAATCCCCTAAATCAAGTATTCTTTTGAATTATATTTGTTAGGCACCACGGAAGAGCTCAAGACCTTTGACCCACACCTGTGAATTCATTCATTATCAGTATTGCTCTCTCAATGCTATTGGGTACATTCTGGCCTGACTGTTAACCATTTGGTTCTTTATTAGAAAAATTTAACAAGGTACTTATTTTTGTTCTCATAATTTTAGTAAGTCTGGAAAAATAAGAGGGCTTAAGGTGTCTTAGGTACAAGTTCAGTCATCACTACATGTCTACATTATGGAAATCCCTTTCTTTTTACAACACTTCCTCAGTATCTGCTTTAATTTGTCTACTCAAAGAATGTTCCAAATTGTTTGGACTGCTTAAAAATTAAGGTATTGACTTCCATTTCTGGCCATTATCATAACTGGAGTGAGACGAACCCTCTGCCATAAGCAACTAGAAAACTGGACAAATTATATATAAAAATTGTTTTCAGATAATAAAAAGGAGACGTCACAGGAATATGATAACTAAGAGAAGGGAAACTAATGAGGTGAACCCTAAGATCATCCCAGCTTTCTGACTATAGTCACTTTTCAGATTGTATTGCAAGGAACAGGAGCTCAATCAGAAACTGGGGGTATCACTTCAGGGGGAAAAACAAAGTGGAGTTTGAGGAGACTAGACATCTGGAATAGGATCTGCATAATTTAGAAATTCAAAATAGCTCACACTGTTTTCTACTGAAAAATTAAGCTATTCTGACAAGGGTTTGTTTTGACATGCAAAAGTGAATTTTCACACATGGTCTTAAAGTATCTTCTCTTTAATACTGCTTTTATATCTTTCAGGTTTGCCAACTGTTTTATGCTAAAATTTCAGGTTAGTGCAATATGACCTTTTCACAGAGTCCATGCAGATAATAAGATAAAGTCATTGTCGGTATATGTGGCTATTCCTGTCAGGGTAAATAGCCAGAGTGATAGAGGTCCAATTCAGGAAAGTGACCCCAAACTGTCCAGTTGGCCTACTCAAATATTGGTGCCATATCAAGGATTCAATGTTTGATACTATTGCTAGCAGATGTGATACTCTTGATACTCTGTGTTGGGAGTACTTAGATCCACTTTGGTAAATGGGAGTCCCTTCACTTGGGCCCATACCTAACCTCACCCTCTGGCACCATGGCCACTCTGGAATTTGCTCTTGAGGCCAGAACTGGGATGGCTGATGATAGAGGCTGGCTGATGTCAACTGGCTGAGTTATTTTGCCTACTTTATTGTTTACTTCCTATTCTGTGGTGGATGTTCTCTGTTAGGCATTGACATGGTGTCCCATGAATGAGTGTTTCATTTCTAACAGGGCCCTGTACCACGCCAGGAGTTGTTTTACCAAATACATGTAATTCTTCAGTCCAGGCCTTGTCTTGCAGAGTTGTGATTCTCTTATTTAGCTTGTCATAATTTCCACACAGAATCTTCTCTCACCACTGAAATTTGTAATACCATAAGGTCTACCTAGTAATACATCCCTTCACAGGCTAGACCTATCGCAGAGTCATTTCTCGCTCTAGGCCCACTCAAAGCTGGTAGTCTTGTGTGTTACCTGGTATATTAGGCAGAATCTGGAATATTTTTCCTTCAATTCCTGATTAGGCCTACAATTCACTGTCTTCTTTATTTGTGGAGGGAAGGAAAAATGTGAAAAATCTATTCTGTCTTTGGAAATGATGACCTCAAACATCCCTAACCACTGGACCTCAATTTTATTGGTGTGGTAGATACCTTAAAATTGAGAGAGTTTAGGGGGCCACCCGGTGGCGCAGCGGTTTAGTTAGCGCTTAGCAGCCCGGGGTTCACGAGTTCAGATCCCGGGCGCCTGCCGATGCACTGCCTGTCATCCATGCCGTGGTGGTGTCCCATATAAAGTGGAGGAAGATGGGCACAGATGTTAGCCCAGGACCAGTCTTCCTCAGCAAAATGGGGAGGATTGGCAACAGATGTTAGCTCAGGGCTGGTCTTCCCCACAAAAAAAAAAAAAAATTGAGAGAGTTTATCACTCATTTTCTGGAGCTTGTGTGTCCTCACAGACCTCCAAAATACTAGCCATTTCTTGCTCATCTTTTCTTATTTGCATAATATCATCAACATGATGGGTCAGTGCAATTTTCTGAGGGATGTGCAGAGCATCTATATCTCTTTGGATTATCATATGATAGAGAAGAAGGTTTATTTTATGTAGTCCTGAGACAAAACTGTAAATGTATATCATTGTATGCTCCAAGAGAATGAGAACTTTTTTTGAATCTACTTTCAGATAGGGATGGAAGAGAACACATTCATCAAAGCAATTGCCTCATACTGTGTATGTACCTGAGGATGAGCTAATCTGCTCTAGCAGAGATACTACATCTGGTACAGAGGCTGAGAGTGGAGTGACTACTTAGAAGAGTCTTTGGGAGTCTATCATCAGTCTCCATGATTTGTTCATTTTGCAGTGACCAGATTGTTAACTGATGGAGATATCAGAGTCCATAATCCTCCATCCTTTAATTCTTGAAGATATTTAATTTCCACTCTCCTCAGAAATGTGATATTATTTTCTATTTTCACACTGGCTGCAAAGTCATGGGGGTGCTGGGACAAAGCTGTTTCAAGGATATAATGGGTTGAATAGTGGACACCCCAAAATCTTTCCAAGCCCTTGACCCTAGATACTATGAATGTGATCTTATTTAGAGAAGGGGCCTTTGCAACATAGTTAAGGATGGACTCTAAACCCAGTGGCAGGTCTCCTTGTAAGAAGAAAGATGGAGGGAGATTAGAGACACACAAATGAAAAGGTGATGTGAAGACAGATGAGATTAGAGGCAAGCCACAGCCAGGGAACACCAAGGATTGTCTGCACTCACCAGAAGGTAGGAGAGAGGCATGGAATGGATTCTTTCTCAAAGCCTCCAGAAGGAATGAATCCTGACAACACTTTGATTTCAGACTTCTTGCCTCCACAACTATCAAACAATAAATTTCTATTGTTTTAAGCCACCAGTTTTGTGGTAATTTGATACAGCAGCCCTAAGCAACTAATGCAAAGAGCTTCTGTTTGGCCTTTTCAACTATGATAGACTTTATCCCATAGGCCAAGAATGCCTTTTGAGGCTTGTGTCAATGACAAAGTGTATCTATTCAATTATATATTTTGGGAACTGAAGAAATCATCAGTTATTCTAGGGATGCTGGGAAAGAATTAAGGGAATCATTAGCACGTATGTGTTCCATGATGTTACAGGATTCTTCCAATGGAGGACCCATTCTCTTTATCAGTCAATGAGTTCCAGGCCTCAAAATGCTCAGATCCAAAAACTTGGCAAGTGATTGTGATTTTATGGGAGAAATCATCATCATCCTTCAGATACCTATTCGTGAACTCTTCTGGTAGTATAGAATACCGAGTGTTCTCTTTAGTGGCTTATATATTTTGTCCCCAGGGCTGCCTGGTGTATAAAAATATCCATAGCTTTTCATGGGTTTGACCTACCTGGCTGCCACTCTGACCTCACTGCTCATTGTGATCTTTGTGAAAACTTGACTTCTGATGATTGAGCACCATCACTTGGTCTCAAACTTCCAGGTAGATCAAAAAGTTCTAAGGATCTTTGTACAGCATGGTGGTTAAAGCTAATAATACTGTATTATATACTCAAAAGTTGCAAAATGAGTAGATCCTAAAAGTTCTCACCAGGAAAAAGAAATGGTAATTATGTGTTGTGATGGACATATTAGCTAATCTACATAGTAATCATATTGCAATATATGTGTACATATCAAAACTAAACATTGTACAGCTAAAACACAGTGTTATATTTGAATTATAACTCAGTAAAACTGGAAAAATTCTTTTGATTTCAATGTTACTTAGTAATACTATTTCATTTCGAATAAACATAACTGTGAAAATAAATAAATTCTCAACAATAAAATGATTGCATTTATTATGCTACTTAATTTCAAATCAATTAAATAAATGTACTCTGGGAACATCAGAGTAAAATTCAAAGAATTGCCAGACTTTGGATAAATGTTTCTTTAATAGATAAAATCACTTGCTAAAAATTACTTATAAATCCATGAACAATATTGACATTAGAGATTAGAATAATTATTTCCAAAATGTTTCCAATTTTGTTCAATATAGAATGACTTCTCACTATAAAATTACTTCTCAACCTTCCATCCATGTCTTTAAACCTCACATTTTAACTTTTGTTTGACGTATTATCATTCTTACATTGTTAAGGCTTATAACATATACATCTTGTCAATGACCACAATTTCCAGTAGTATTTAGCCTTAGTTTGGTATTTATGTGGATTTAATGGTGTCATTTCTGTTTTAACTCAGTCTTTCTATTCCTGAGGGTTTTTTTTTAATTTAATCAATGACAAATATTTTGTTTATGTGTCTTGGAGCTGTTGTTGCTTCCTTGATTTCCTGAGATATATCCAGAGTACCTGTGCCTTAAATGCTTGCATATTAAGAAAAGCCTTCTTTGTGAGCACAAAGATGGAAACCTAGAAATAACTCAGGTGGAGGAGGAGAGAGAATGAAAATTTTAAGAAAATGAAAAATTCTTCAAAAATTGTCCAACTAAATTATGAAAAGTAACATGAAGATTATAAGCATCCCACAGGAGAATAGAGGAGGAAAGGGACAGAGAGTTTTCCAAAGAAATAATAGCTGAGGATTTCCCAATTCTGGATAAGAAACTGAACATGTAAGTCCATGAAGCTGGTAGATCTCCTAATTACCTCAATGCAAAAAGAACTTCTTCAAGGCATATAATATTAAAACTGTCAAAAGTCAACGGAAAAGAAAGCATATTAAGGGAAGCAAGAGACAAGAAAATAGCCTACAGAGGAACCCCCTCAGTCTTTCAGTGGATTTCTCAGCAGAAACCCTATAGGTTAGGAGAGAGTGGAAGGATATATTCAAAATACAGAAAGACAAAAATCATCCACCAAGAATACTCTATCAAGCAAAATTATCCTTCAGATATGATAGAGAAATAAAATTTCCCAGACAAACAAAAGCGGAGGCAGTACATCGCCATTAGACCTGCCTTATACAAAATGTTAAAAGAAGCCCTCTTACCTGAAACAAATAGGTAAAGTTTAACAAACTTTGAGTTGGGAGATAATAGACAGATAAAATCAGAAAATTGCAGCTCTCTATCAGAATGAGTTAGTAAACACTTAACTATAACATAAAGGATACAAGGAAGGAAAGTATCAAAAATAACTATAACCACTTCAATTTGGTCACAAACTCACAAGTCAAAAAGGAATAATTGTGACAACAATAACATACAAGGAGAAGAGGTAAAGGATATAACCCACATAGGCTAATGGAAATAAAAGACTATCAGAAAAAGGACTACCTCATCTGTGAGATCTTTTATACCAACCTCATGGTAAACACAGAGCGAATCAGGCCAGAGTCAAAAATCATAAGAGAAAACTGAGATAACCATCACAGAAAACTAACAAATTGAAATGGCAGACATACATACAAGGAAAAAGAAACAATGGAAATATACAGCATCCAGAAAACAAAAGATAAAATGGCATTATTAAGCTTTCCTATATCAAGACAATCTAACTGTATATGGATTGAATTTACCAATCAAAAGACACAGAGTGGCTGAATGTATTTAAAAACAAGACCCAACTATGTGCTGACTCCAGGAAACAAACCTCAGCTCTAAAGAAAATCATAGGCTCAGAGAGAAGGAATGGAAGATTATACTTCAAGAAAATGGCAAGTAAAAGAAAGCTGGTGTAGTCATACTTATTTCAGACGAAACAGACTTAGAGACAAAAAAGATAAGAGAAAAAGATGGACATTATATAATGATAAAAGCAACGTTCCACAAAGAAGACATAATACTTATTAACACATACACACATAACACAGGACCACCAAAGTATATAAAAGCAGCTATTAACAGAACTAAAGAGAGAAATTGACAGCAATGCAATAATAGTAGGGAACCAAATACCCCACTTACGTGAATGGATAGATCACACAGACAGAAAGTCAACAAGGAAACAGTGACCTTAAATGAAACATTAGATTAGATGGACCTAGTGGATACATATAGAGAGAACATTCCATTCAAAAGCAGGAGAATACACTTTCTCCTCAAGGGCATATGGAACATTTTCAAAGATAGGCTATACGTAGGGAAACAAAACAAGCCTCAATAAATGTAAGAAGATTCAAATAATTTCAGACATCTTTTCTGACCACAATGTATGAAACTAGAAATCAACTATAAGAAAAAAGGCAGAAAAGTAAAAAATACATGGAGGCTAAACAACATGCTCCTGCACAACTATTTGATCAATGAAGAACTCAAAGGAGCCATCAAAAATACCTGAAGAGATAAGAAAATGGAAACACCAGACAGCAAAACTTATAGAATGTAGCCAAAGTGGTACTAAGAGGGAAGTTTGTAGCAACACAGGCATATCTGAACAAACAAGAAAAATCTCAAACAAGCAATCTCACACTATACATAAAAGAACGGGAAAAAGAAAAGCAAATAGACCAAAGTCAATAGAAGGAAAGAAATAATAAAAATCAGAGTAGAAATAAGTGAAGTAGAGAGACTAAAAAACAATAGAAAGGATCAATAAAAGTAAGATCTGATTCTTTGATAACAAAATTGACAAACCCTTAGCTAGAGTAACTAATGAAAAAAGAGAAGACTGAAATAAATAAAATCAGAAATGAAAGAGGAGAAATTGCAATGGACATACAAAAACAGAGAGGATTATAAGAAAATACTGTGAAAAGTTATATGCCAACAAACTGGGCAACCTAGAAGAAATTGATAAATACTTAGAATCATACAACTCCCACAACTGAATCAAGAAGAAATAGAGAATATGAATAGACAAATCACAAGTAAAGAGATTGAAACAGTAATCAAAAACCTCCCAAAAAACAAAAGTGCAGGACCAGATGGCTTCTCTATTGAATTCTACCAAACATACAAACAAGATTTAATACTGATCCTTATCAAACTCTTCTGAAAAATTGAAGAGGATGGGAAGCTTCTTAATTCATTTTACTGGGCCAACATTTTCTTGATACCAAAATGAGACAAGAGAACACAGAAAAGGAGAATCACAGGGCAATATTGTTGATGAACAGAGATGCAAAAGTCCACAACAAAATATTAGCAAATTATATACAGCAATACAATAAAAGGATCATACACCATGATCAAATGATATTTATTCCAAGGATACAGGGGTGGTTCAAAATCCACAAATAAAATATTATGATACACCACATTCAGAAAATGAAGAAAAAAAATCATGTGAGTATCTCAATTGACGCAAAGAAAGCATTTGACAAAATTCAACATCTATGATAAATATCCAACATTTATGACAAAACTGTCAATCAAACAGGTAAAGAAGGAAAGTACCTGAAGATAGTAAAAGCCATATATGTCACACTCACAGATAGCCTCTTACTCAGTGGTGAAAAACTGAAAGGAGTTCCTTTGAGAACAGGAAAAGGACAAGGATGCCCACTCTCACCACTCTTAGTCAACATAGTACCAGAATGTTTAGCTACAGCAATTTGGGAAGAAAAAAAATAAAACAGAGCCAAATTGGCAAGGAAGAAATAAAACTGTCACTATTTGCAGATGACATAATTCTATATATAGCAACCTTAAATAATCCACCAAAAAGCTATTAGAAATAATTAATGAATACAGTAAAGTCACAGAGTACAAAACCAACATACAAAAATCAGTTGCATTTCTACACTCTAATAATGAACTGGCAGAAGGAGAAATCAAGAACACAGCCCCATTTACAACCTCAAAAGAGAATAAAATACCTAGAAATAAATGTAACCAAGGAGGTGAAATACTATAGAGTAAAAACTATGAGACATTATTGAAAGAAATTGAAGAAGACATAAAGAAATGGAAAGAGAGTCTATGCTCATGGATTAGAAAACTAAACATAGCTAAAATGTACATATTACCTAAAATCAATCTACAGATTCAGTGCCATCCCAATCAGAATCCCAATGACATTCTTCATGGAAATAGAACAAAGAATCCCCAAATTTACATGGAAAAACAAAAGACCCCAAAGCCAAAGCAATCCTAAGAAGAAAGAAAAAACTTGGAAGTAGCACAATCCCTGACTTCAAAATATACTATAAAGCTAGAGTAATCAAAACACTATGGTACTGGCAGAATAAACAAACACACAGATCAAGGGAATAGAATTGAGAGGCCAGAAATAAAACCACACATCTATGGACAGCTAAACATCAACAAAGGAGCCAAGAAAATACAATGGAGAAAGGAACGTCTCTTCCATGAATGTTCTTGGGAAAATTGGAGAGCCAAGTGTAAAAGGATTAAAGTAGTCCATTATTTCACACCATACACAAAAAATCAGCTCAAAAGGGATTCAAGACTTGAATGTAAAACCTGAAACCATAAAACTCCAGAAGAAAATATTGGCAGTGCGTTCTTTGACATAGGTCATGGTGTTACCGCACTGCGGGTCCAGGTTGCTCAATGTCACGTTGTAAAAGAATCTACAGAACAGCAAGGAGGGGTACAAAGAGTAGGAAGTTTGTTAGAAAGATACACTCCATAGACAGAGCGGGCACACTCCAAGGGAGGAGCTGTGCTGAGTGGTATCGTCATTGCATCTTTTATAAGCTTGCTTTTGAGTAGGGGGTCTTTTTGCATAGGGCAGAAGTGAGAGTGAAGGCAACTGTGAGTCAGAGCATCAGCTGCCAGGGGAAGAGCAGCGGGGCCACAGCTTCCATAAATCAAGCAGTTCAGTTTCCTAACAGACAGTCAAAAGAGGTTCAGGAAACTTGTGGTTACCTAAGCAATAACGGCTTATGCTATAATGCAGAACTATGTCTTAGAAATGTCCTAGCAAGGTTCCCCACACACAAGACCCTCCTGTTCCTTTAGGTGCCAGATCCCTATGGTCACCTGCCTGTCTCATTAGCAATATCTTTTTGAATACCATGTCTACTCAAGCAAGAGAAACAAAATTAAAATATAAATAAATGGGACCACATCAGACCAAACAGCGTCTGCAAGGCAAAGGAAGCCATGAACAAAATGAAAAGACAACCTACCAACTGGGAGAAAATATTTGCAAATCATGTATCCACCAAGGAGTTAAATTCTAAAATATATGAAGATCTCATACAACTCAACAACAACAAAATGAATAATCTGATCAAAAAATGGGCAGAGGATAGGAACAGACATTTTTCAAAAGAAGATATACAGGTGGCCAACAGGCACATGAAAAGATGTTCCACATCACTAATTACTAGGGAAATTCAAATCAAAACTACAATGAGATGAAACCTCACACCCATCAGAAGGGCTATAATTAACATGACAAGAATTAAGAAGTGTTGGAGACAATGTGGAGAAAAGGCAACTCTCATACAGTGTTGGTGGAAATGCAAACTGGTTCAGCTGCTCTGAAAAGCAGTAGGGAAATTTCTCAAAATATTAAAAATAGAAATACCTTATGATCCAGCTATCCCACTACTGGGTCTTTATCCAAAGAAGATGAAATCAACAATTCAAAAAGATTTATGCATCCCTTTGTTCATTGCCAAATTACTTACAATAGCCAAGACATGGAAGCAACCCAAGTGCCCATTGACAGAGGAATGGATAAAGAAAAGGTGAAATATATATATATATATATATATATATATATATATATATATATATATATATATACACACACACAACACACACACACACACACACACACACACACACACACACACACACTGGAATATTGCTCAGCCTTAAAAAAACCCACAAAATTGTGCCATTTGCAACACCATGGATGGACCTTGAGGTTATTGTGCTAAGCAAAATGTCAGACAGAGAAAGATGAATTCCATATGATTTCACTCATATGTTGAAGATAAACAAACAAACACATAGATAAGGAGACCAGAGTAGTGGTTACCAGAGGGGAATGGGATGGGGGAAGGGAAAAGAGGGTAAAGAGGGACATATGTATGGTGACGGATAAAAGTTATTTGTGGTGGGGGCTGGCCTGGTCGCATAGTGGTTAAGTTCGCGCATTCCACTTCTGGGGGCCTGGAGTTCACAGGTTCGGATCCCAGGCGCAGACCAATGCACTGCTTGTCAGGCATGCTGTGGTGGCATCCCATATAAAGTAGAGGAAGTTGGCACAATGTTAGCCCAGCACCAATATTCCTCAGCAAAAAGAGGAGGATTGGCAGCAGATTTTAGCTCAGGGCTAATCTTCCTCACACACACAAAAAGAAAAAAACAATTGGTGGTGAACATGATGCAGTCTACACAAAAACTGATACATAATAATGTACACCTGAAATTTACACAATGTTATAAGCCAATATGACCACAATAACATAATTAAAAAAAAAAAAAAAGGAAATCATGTCACTTATAACATGGGTGAACCTTGAGGACATTAAACAAAGTGAAATAATCCTGTCCTAAAAAGACAAAGACAGGGGCCGCCCGGTGGCGCAGCGGTTTAGTCCGCGCTTGGCAGCCCGGGGTTCGCGGGTTCGGATCCCGGGCGCCCGCCGACGCACAGCTTGTCAGCCACGCCGTGGCGGCGTCCCATATAAAGTGGAGGAAGATGGGCACGGATGTTAGCCCAGGGCCAATCTTCCTCAGCAAAAAGATGAGGATTGGCGACGGATGTTAGCTCAGGGTCGGTCTTCCTCACACACACAAAAAAATAAAATAAAAAAATAAAAATAAAAAGACAAAGACAAATGACTCCACTTATATGAGGTACTGAGGATAGTTAAATTCATAGAGCCATCAAATATTATGTTGGCTGCCAGGACTGGGAGAGGAGGAAAATGGTGAGTCGTTCAAGGGTGTAGTTTCAGCTTTCCAAGACGAAAAAGTTCTAGATCTCTATTGCACAATACTGTGATTATAATTAATACTGCTGAATTGCAAAGTGAAAAATGATTAAGATGGTAAATTTTGCATTATGTGTTTTTTACCACAATAAATAAATACAAAAAATGAAAATATTCTGGTAATATTATCTAGTTTAAATTCCACTAAAACTTCAAGAATAATCATTTCCTTCAAGTCGGTGTGTACAGCATCTAAGCTGTTTTATTCCCTAATTAACTATATATTTTTGCCTTCTTTCCTAATTACTCATACATTCTGAACTCTGATGTTTGTTCCAGAAAAAAGTGATTATCCTAATCTTAACCACCTATGTCTATATTCCCAAATGTACAACAATGTATTGTTCTTAATACTGAGAAAATAATATTTTATAAGGTTTACATTAATGGTTATAACTACTATAAATTTCTGAAAGCTAAACAAGAAGTTGGGATGGAAGAATTTGATATGACAATGATTTCCCAGAAAATAAAGATTGAGGATCCCAGAAATTATTGATTGTCTTTTCTCAAACGAAAAGTGTGACAAACATATCTAACGTTATATCTGTATCAACTTTCAAATGGAGCATAATCCTCCTTCCATACATGAATACAAACTTGACACTCTTAAAATTCATTTCCTATACCATATCAACATTCAAGATTCAAATTTATTCCTATATACCATTGTATCAGTTTGCTAGGGCTGCCATAACAAAGTACTACAAGCTGAGTAGCTTAAACAACAGAAATTTATTTTTTCATAATTCTGGAGGCTAGAAGTCCAAGATCAAGGTGTCAACAAAGTTGGTTTCTTCTAAAACCTCTCTCCTTGGGTTATAGATGGTCATCTTCCTCTGGTGTCTTCACATGGTCTCCTGGCATGTGTCGATGTCCTAGTCTGCATATAGGGTGGGCCCTATATGACCTTATTTTATCTTAATTACCTCTTTAAATGCCTATCTCTAAATAATTTCATATTCTGACATACTGGAGGTTAGGACATTTTGGGGGGGGACCCAGTTCAGCCCATAACAGCCACCATTTAAAATTTCAAAATAAATTATACATTTTGACAAAAAACCAGTAAATTAGAGTGAGTCCTCAAAGTATACATCTAGCATCACAGAGATAAAATACAACACAGAGAGAAAACATTCTGTTGAAATGAACATTGAAGTTACTCTAAAGAAAAAAATCCCAAACCATCATATTTCAACAGGCAAGGCATGATGGGTGAATTTTTTTAGACTTAATTAGAAATTACTTTGATTTGTGTTTAATTTTAGGCACTTGAATTTCTGTCCTCTAAATGTAGCTTTTAGGAAGCTTTTGGTAGTTTGAGCTACGTTGCTCAATTTTATTGACCATTTACATCAGAGTAGCTACATTCAGTTTCATCCATTGTTATGGGCAGGCTGTCCAAACTTCAGCCCCATTCACCATCAACTGGATGAAAAGTTGAAGCACTGAATACATTTATGATAACTCTGGATTATGATCTTCCTGTGCTTTATTCAAGCCAAGGTTTAGTTAGAGAAAAAGCTTTTCAACTGAAATATTAAAGTGACTTTATGAGTTTCCTCTGGGATATAAGTAATCTAATTAAGACAGGCCATATGTTAGGTAACTACCCCTAAGGTATCCATTAAAGGAAATTCACACATACATACACACACACATACACTTATATACTCATAATGATAAAATGTCTACACATAAATGTTTTAAAATAATTATAGTAATATAAGTTTAATATATTATATTATGTCAATATCAAATCATAGGAGAAAGATCTGGAAACCACAATTTTTGTAATTAGTTTCAGATTGTTGGTCATTTCTGTATTGCACATATTTCTTATTCATTAAAGTACAGAGAAATAAATAGATTTAAACTGTGGCATTAATTTTCCTCTTCAAAAGAAAAATAAAACAATAAAACTGTCTGCCCTGACAAGTCTTAAGCAGAGATCTGTTTGCAACCCATATTTCCCTAGCCAGTGACTACTACTGCCATCACATTCTTAAAGATTAATCTTTTTTCAAACTTCAAATGTCACATAAATTGCTTGAGAAAAAAGTACACCTATGTTGATTGGCAACCTTTCTCTAAATGCATTCTATAACATATCCTCATGACAGACGACCTTAAAACTTCAGTCATCAGTACTTATTTTCTTCATGATAAAGTCTCATATTGCTCCACTGATATTTTTCATCAGAGAAAGATTCTCACCTTTCTTTGCTGCAAGAAATTCTGATATGCAAAGAATTCAGCTTCTAAATATAATTTTTGATTGTAGCATTGAGAATGTGAACATGACTCTGGAGATTTAGTTTTCTCAAAACAGAATAGAATGGACTATTGTTTTCTGTATTAAGGAATGATCTATCGAAGAGACTCAGTTGAAATATTATAGTTATCTAAGTGCTCATAGCTAGGCAAGAAGTGTCGGCGAGGTGGCAGAACAGGAGGTCTCTTACTCATGTCCACCCACAGTAACAAGAATTTCGCAGCCATCCATGGACAAAAGTGCTCTTGTGGGAGCTTTGGGATTGAGGTAGGAGGTAGTGAAATCCTGACAGAGCCCAAGACTAAGGATGGTCATTTTAAAAAGGCAAGCCCACACCCAGATGGCAGACTGGCTGACCATAGTCCCAGTTACAGAGCCAGAAACAGCTGTATACCACGGGTTAGAACCCTAATTTGCCTTGGTCCTGCCACTGGCAACACCTACCAAGGGACCCGGGAGGATCCACACCTGTTCATGCCTTGGGTATCAGGTCCCCTGACCTTGGTCCCTACTGCAGATCTTGAAGCAGCCCTGTAACTTAGTTCTAGCCCCTCTCAGCTGTGATCTAAGAGCACTCCTGCCAGCTCAGGTACCCAGTGGGAGACGTGCACATAGTGCCCTGGATGCAGGTCCGCTGACCTCACCCTGACTGCAGGTTCTGAAGCAACAATTTGATTCAGCTCCAACCCCATCTAGTCAAGTCCAGGAGCTGTGCACCTGCCCAGGGACCCAGCAGGAGACACACCTATTTGTGCCCACAGAGGCTGGCCTGCAGAACTTGAACTCAGCTGTGGACCTTAAAACAGCTCTAAGACTTGGTTCTAGTCACTCTCAGCTGTGGTCCAGGGCCAGTCCTACCTGCCCAGTGACACACTGGGAGAGCCACACCCGTGCAGGGACCTGGTAACAGGCCTGCCATATGTGGACCCAACTCTGTACATATTATATAATAATTAAGTCATTATGGTATCTGAGCAGAGACAAGCAGATTGAGCAATAGAGCCTAATACAGGGCCCAGAAAAACGTTTATGCATGTGTGAATATTACCTATATGATATAGATGGTTAGAGGCCTCAAAGCAGAAGGCTGCACTTTTCCTTATATTCTACTGGGACAATTGCTTATATTTATAGAAAAAGAGAAAGAGAAAGAGAGACTGGCCTCTTGCCTCCTAGCATACAAAAATTTCAACCCAAGATTTTGAAGACCTAAATCTGGAAGGCAAAACTATCAACTATTTTTAAAACATATTATAGAACAGTATTTCCATAATCTTGACATAGGGGAAAGGCTTTAAAAATAAGACAGTGACAACACTCATTGTAGAAAAAGAAACAATGATACATTTGAGCATATTAAAACAAAGAACTACTCATTACAGACACCATAAAAAGAGTGAATAAACAAGGCACAGAGTGAGCAGAGAAGTTTGCAATGGATTTTATCGTATTCCCCATCACCCAGAAGTAGCTGGCCCAATTGAAAGGTGGAATAGCTTACTGATGACTAAGTTACAGCAACACTTGGGAGGCAACACCCTGAAAGGATGAGGTTCTGTTTTCTAGGAGGCAGTGTATACTTTGATTCAGAGACCATTAGATAGTGCTGTCTTCCTATAGCAGGAATACATGGGTGCAGAGATCAAGGAGTAGAAGTGGGATTACACTGTTACACCTGCAGAATTCTTGCTTCCCATTCCGGCAATTCATCTTAATCTTCAATGGGGAATGCTTCCACCAGTGGATACAATAATGGTTCCACTGAATTGAAAGATAAAACCACCATCTAGCCATTTTGGGCTTTTTATGTCACTGAAACAATAGACAAAAAATATATGTTAATCTAGGTTAATCTACGGGATGTAGTGATTCATTCTGATTACCAAGGGGAAATTTAGTTGCTGCTACACAATGGAGGTAAGTAGATTATGTCTGGAACCCAGAGGATTCTCTAGAGTGCCTCTTTATCTTCTACTACAAAGTATAAATGTTAATGGGACACTAAGAGCAAGAAGAAAAAGGCAGGATGATTAAAGACTCAGATTTTTCAGGAATGGAGGTTTGTGTCATTCCATCAGATAAAGAATCCAGAGAAATTTTTGTTTGAAGGCAAGGGAAGTGTGAAGTGGGCACTAAAGAAGGAAGGCATACATATGAACAATGACATCACGACCAATTTAGAGAAATGAGGACTGTAGTAGCTTTGATATTTTCTCTTTGCTTGTCACATGCATGTGTTATTCTTATACGCTATTTCTTCGCTCCCCTTCCCATTTTATTTCATATACAAGTTGTTAGAAGTTAACTCACAATATAATATTTGGATAACAGAGTATTTATCAGAACTGTGACTGAATTTCAAGAGTGTTTTTTAAATATTTGTCTGGAGAAATTATACATACACAAAGTCAGTTGTCTATATACAATTGAATGTAAAATTTAAGTGAATAGAAGCCAGTGCACAGAATAAAATGAACAGGATTGAAGTCAGAACATTATTATGTGCTGAATAAGTCTAATTTTATAGAACCATTACCTCTAAACATTAATTATCTTGGTCACACATCTCCATTCTGGAATCAGATGGCTGAGCATGTGACAGCTTCTCTGATTTGGGGCAAGCTACACAGTATATGACAACTATCAATAATTGTTGAAGATTTTTAAATAAACATTTATCATTCTATTACATAATTATAAATTTTGATAAGTATTCTGAAAGATAATATCAAGAGACTAAAAAATAATAAGCAGCCGTAGCAGCAAATGATGAAAAAACAGAAATAAAAGAAGATCCCAAGCTTCCCAGTCTAAATGGCTAGCTGGAAGAAACAGTTTTAGAGTTAAGATCTCCCATAGGAACTATTACCTGATCACTGGAAAAGTTAAAGAGAAATGTTTTAAAGGTTCACAAATGCACTGTGTGCAGCTCCACCACAAAAGGTCTCCTGCAGTTCTATGGACATTCTGCAGCACAGATCGGATGGTTCTTCCTACTGGAGCCCAAATGTGACCTCTCTTATATGTCCCATGTCTCTCTTCCAGGCATCTGTTCATTGTGCACAAGTTGAAGGAACCTCAGCCAGCGTCCAAGCAGAATGGATCTGGGGAAGATAAGGAGCAGGAGAACAAACCCAGGCACAAGAATAACTCATCTGATGGCGTGGTGCCAAACAGGAAATGCAAAGTGTATGCAAAAACTTTTGTAGCTAAGGCTGCCTTAAATATTCCCATGTGGACACATGGCACAGCCTTCATTAAATCCAAGCGAATGAGTTGCACTGAGAAATAGCTACAGATGTCCATAAGGGACATCTCTGCCCACATTGGAATGAAAAAGGCATTTTCTTTACAAAACATTTGCAGCATATAGAGTTAATAGGACTACCTAGACTGTTGCAATATGTTCTCTTTCAAAGTACCTTCTTCAGCTCATATATGTCCTTGATGAGTATTAAAACAATATTGGAGTTTAAAATAGTTTGCATATATTTAAATAAATGCTTTTTATATTCTTTGTTACATGTTCATATCAGTATTTAGTGGAAGATGTTTTCAATTTTTTAGGGTAAATTAATTTTTTTCTTTTTTTTTACTGTTTCTTTACAGCAGAGTTCTCAATAACAGGAGCTGTTCCTAAATTCAAATAAACCATTTTATACATTACAAATATTTATGCATTAGCTAATTACAAGTTAAGATAATGCCTTTTTTAGTGTTTTAACTTTTAGAATTTACTACCTAAATTATAGGTGATTGCAGAACTCAAAAACATAGGAAATTTTAATTATCTTGGCCCTATCGTCAATTTACCTGACTTAAGTAAGAGCTTGCACATTTGAGGCATAACTGCAGGGATGTGCTCATCACAGTTGCTTTCAAGCCACACCAAATAGTGTTTAAAGCAGCCTTGCAAGTAGTTTCTTTCACAGTGGTGGATAAAAACTTGGGCCAAGGGTCTAGTAAGGAATGTAGATTTCCATAATGTAATCTCAAGGAATGGGGAAGAATGGTAACAAAGGGAAAATGAAGGCAGGTTGTTTTCTGGGCAAATTTGCAAGGCTGGTTTAAGAAGCACAAGGAGATAAAGTTATGAAAGGGCTGGAATTACTATAAACTTTACCAATATATCATTACATCAATAAATTAATATAGGCAGGTTTTTGTCATGTAACTTACCTACTATTACAGAGATATAATAAGGAATATCAAGTATTTCTCTGACCTTTGACATTAAAAAAAATCACAACTGACTTAACCCTTTACTGTTGAAAGAGTTGGCATTTCCTGTTCTGGGGGCTACTGCTACATCTTCTGGTACTTTGTGTTGGTGTGCACAATTCAACAACTGACTTACAATGCGGCAGTCTGAGTATTGCAATTGGCTGCTAGAATAAGCATTGAGCCACCCGGCTTAGCTTAGTATTTCAGTAAGGATATTTATTGTTGGTTGGTCTGCTTTATTGAAATGCAGCAAAGGTACTCTTATGTCTGTTCCATTTATAGTTCTCTGAGAACTATATTATTTTAGGGTTTTTTTGTATATGTGTGTTTTATTTCACATTTTTTATGTTGTATTTATTCTAAAATTATCTACTTCAAAAAAATTATTTTGTATGTGCATAGATACTTGCATGATATAATATAGTAAATGTTCAATTCCTCAAAGGGTCCTGCTCTGTCAGGAGTTATGCACTATGTTCATCATAATTATATTACACACTTTTCATATGTAAATAAACATAGAATATTAGGCCCAAAAATAATAATTATAATAATAATAATAACTAAGAAAACCATGTTAGATAGTAAGGCAGAGGAAAACCTTCCCAAGACAGTGAAATTTAACATGAAATTGGAAGGATGAGAAAGAGACTGGAACAGAAAAAAGCTGTTGCAAGGGCACTGAGATAGGGAAGAATTTATTTTTCTCCAGCTTTATTGATGCATAATTGACAAATAAAATTTCTTTATTTAAAGTGTACAATGTGATGATTTGATATATGTACACACTGTGAAGATTAAGCACAATCAATTTAATTAATCCATCACCTTGCAAAGTTTTCTTTTTGTGTGTGCAAGAGAACCCTTAAAATTGGTGTGAGAAGACTCAACTGCTGGGGGCTGAAACGACAACTGACAGGCATCTCTGTGCAATCTCTCCTCCACATAGTCTCTTAGTCTTAGGTACATCAGGTGCAGCACAGGGCTCCAAAGAGAGTGGACAGAGAGAGAGAAAGAGGGAGGGAAAGAGAGCGAGAGAGAAAGAGACAGCGACAGAATGTATTACATTTTCCAACCAATCTTGGAAGTTCAGCTGCATCACTTCCACTGCATTTTTTGCTGAGACAGCTGCAAGGCCTGCTGCAGGTCAAGGGGAGGAGACCTGATGGGAGGATTGTCAAAGTACTTATGGTCATGTCTCAGAACTGCCACAGATATAACACATTGAATCAAGCCAGCAGAGGTCACTAAGCTACTATGAAATTCATTAAATATGGCATTAAAAACACGATAAAGTTGTTAAGAATTATGAGAATTTAGATTTTTACAACTATTGACATTTTTAATAAACATTGTAATATATTTATTCCTAGATATTTTAGATAAGAAATAGTTGTCCTAAAAAGGGGCCCATTTTGATTAAATAGATACTATAAAAAAGAAAAGTAGTGGTGTTTTCCTAGATCATCTTAGAATAAAACAGTACAACAGAAGTGAGGAAGATAGTCTGATATAGAAGAGCCTGGAGAAAGAAGATCAATCAAGAAACTATTGAAAATTTATAGGTGAGGCATAATTAGCACCTGGTAAGTATGGTGATTTACTTATCAGTTCTTAACAAGAAACAGTAAAGAGAAAGTCTTTGCTGAATAAACTGTCACCATTGCAGGAACACAGGTTTAATTTTCTTGAGTACTAAAAGGGGCATTTATTCTATTCCATGTGTCAAGCAATACCAGACACCAGGAATTTTTCTCCTAGTCCTGCATTAGATAATACTGAGACCCAGAAAAATAGCTTAGTAATTTGACTCAGGATGACAAGATGTGACAAACTATTTTATGGTGTACTGATTAAAATGCGTAGCTTTCCCACTAAGACAAGATTCCAGACCTCACTTCACTGTGTCCTGCAATCCAAAGTTATGTCATAAGCTTTGCTTAGTTACAACCAGTTCCCTGCTTTGCAAAGCCCTGCTTGATATCACCAACCTAGGCCCCAACACCTAACAATTATCTTCCTCTGACTTCCCTTTTCTGGAACAGTAATAAAACCCTGTCAAGGTGCTGTTCCTCCTTCCTGTAATATGTCAAATAAACCTAGTTTTTGTTTGATTAATTGTGTTTTTTTGTTGGTGGTGGTGTTCTTTTGAGGAAAAAACAGGTGACTTAAGAATTTAAAAGGATCTAAAATCCTAACAAAATTCCTTGAACAAAGTGAAAAGCCTTCTTGAATTTGTATGTCCCTCTACGTCCAATATATTTGTTATTGAATTGATCCACTTTTCCCCTTGGCAGTTTTTCAGGAAGTATCTTTTGCTGTGCAGGCTTTCCTGATTAGGCAGGTGACATGTAATATGACCTCAGGTTGCATATAATTACTTTAGTAAAAGAAGGAAGGTGCTCCTCTTAAATCATCTTATGTACGTTAATCAGAACCCTCATTTTATTAGCCGCAACCTTTCCTGGTATTTCAAATTCCCACTACCAAAAACCTCTCTAAATTAAGCTTCAGCTGAGACGTTGATTTATTAACCTTTTTTCAGTGATGTTACATAAATTAACTGAAAGAGACAAAGATTTATGAAAATAATTTTCCTTTCCTGAAAGTCTCTTACCCTTTTCCTTTCCGGCTCATGCTCTTTCAATATTGGGCATATTGCACTAATCTCATCTCATATTAAGGAAATAGTTTTTCAAAACTTCCTGCAGTTTGTTTCTTCCTACTTTCATTCAAAATCCTAATGAAAGTACAGTGACATGTATTGACATTATTTCTATATAGAGTGCTTCAATCTTTTCTTGTGCATGTGTGAGGAAGATTAGCCCTGAGCTAACATCCGTTGCCAATCCTCCTCTTTTTGGCAGAGAAGACTGGCCCTGGGCTAACATCTATGCCCATCTTCCTCT
Organism: Tapirus indicus; assembly: GCA_031878705.1. NCBI lineage: Eukaryota > Metazoa > Chordata > Mammalia > Perissodactyla > Tapiridae > Tapirus > Tapirus indicus. Next base: position 53,406,782 of record CM062919.1, read on the forward strand.
ACATTATATGGGACACCGCCACAGCATGGCTGACAAGTGATGCGTCCGTGCCTGGTATCCGAAACTGTGAACCTGGGCCACCTAAGCAGAGCTCAGGAACTTGACCGCTACTCCATCAGGCCAGCCCCTAGAATGCTTCAATCTTGAGTATAAATTTAATTCTATCTGATCCTGGCCCAGATATTTCAAGGGAACTAAAGCCATGACTGTTAATGAATGTGACAAATTTTGCTTGTAAACTATTTATTTCAGGTGGATTTTACTCCTTGAGAGTGTGATTTAATGGGTAAAACGTCTAATCAGTGTGTATGAACCAACTGGGCTGCCTGACATGAAATTATTGAAAACTTTCATTTGCAATTGTAACTCTGTGGCCTGTTGTGCAGGTTAATATTAAACCAGCATTTCCTCTATGACATTTTACATACTGTATCTGTTTTCAAGGTAGCTAGTGAGATCAGGCAATTTAAAAATTTGGAATAGAATTATATCTTATCTAATTTATGTACTACTGAATGATTTTTAATGCGCCACTACAGCTAATTCCCAAGAGAGGCTGATTTCCACAAATTGTAGTATCAGACTACAATGATTTCTGCTTTGTACTGTGAAATTCGTTGATCTCATATAAGACCAGATCAAATGCTGGAGTGCATTCAGAAATGTTTTTGGAAAAAATATCAGAAGCTTGGCAGTATACATTCGTATATATATATATACATATCTATATCTCAGAAGGAATCCCTCCAGTCTGGATACTGATGAGACTGCTTAAAGCTTCAAATAAATTTTAACACATTTATCGGCTTAGTTTATTTTCTAAAATGAATTCCTTTTGTTAAAAGGGTCACTAGTCGAACTGAAATCACAATAACTAATATTTATTAAGCACTATGTGCTTGGCACTGTGTGAGGGCTTTACACATTTAGTCGATTCTTATCATTCCCACTAATTATGTTCTATGAAGTAGCCGCAAACACATTGGTGAATGCTGACTCATTGCTCCCAGGGAAACACGAGGTTAGGTTCCCACAAGCCTCTCATTATAGCATTTTCATCAACTGATCAACACATAAACTTGTTTTATGTGTGTTTCTGCTCAAAGACATCTTATTTAATATATATTGTTGATTCATTAGCATTGAACTCATAGTAAACAATGCTATAACTCATGGAACTAAATGAAGCTTATCTAACAAATGTTTTCTTCCTAAGGCATGTCACAGTCTTCTTGCTTCCTCTGAGGAACACTAGGAAGTACTTGAGCACTATCCTTAGGGGTCATTCTAAACAGTGCAATCACTAACAAAATGCAAAAAATGTGGCATTAAATAGACTGGGAAAGGGACACTTGTTTACAGTGTGAGAGCAGTACAAGTCAGAGCATCAACTTGTGTGACCTCAACTGGAAACATCCCTTTCAGGTGAATCAATTTTTTTGTTGCTCTGTGCACCTCCATGAATGCTTGTGAAAACACCGCAAATATTGATTTGGGGGTTACAAATAAATTTTAGTGAGTAGGCAAATTCAAACAAACAGAATCTGCAAATAATAAAAAATGACCGTATTACCACGTTTTATTCTCATACAAATTCAATGAGATTGGTAAGTAAAACCATTTTATACCCCTTTTTTCTCTTGTACTTCCATATTTTATAAAAAAGGTATTACTGGAAGGATTAAGGACTTTGTATATTTGCTGGCTATCATAATACCGTGCATTAAAGCACCAAATCCCATAGTCTTTGAATATTGGCACATGTTCTCACTTTTAATTTAACATAATCAGAATTCGATTCTTTTAAATACCTGATTGCAATTTCCTTGAATAAAATACAAAGAGCTCCCATATCACCTCAATCTTTCTTATAAAGTTATTTGTACTTTAATATAAATAATTTTATATACTTGTTTAGCATTTATAGATTTCTGACCAATTAGTCTATAAGCTCCTCATGGGGGGCTAACTGTGTCTGTATCCTTTGCTTCTTCTTCAGTGCAGAGTGTAGAATCTGGCATCTAGTAGACACAGAATACACATTTGTTTAAAAAAGTATCCTTTCTTATATATCGGACCTGAAAGACTGTTTTATGGTGGCTGTATCCACGTGATCCTCCCTTTCTCTCATGCTTGTAATAACTGTTATGTAGCCCAGAATCTTCAGTGATAATTAAAAATGAAACACATAATATGAGAGGGAATGGCATACAGAAATTTTATATATTGCCCCATGTCTTTTCTATAAGACAATATCTGGATTGGGAAAGAAAAAGTCCTTCCAGAGACCAAAGTTTTACGTTAGGTAAGGGTTTGGCACGTTTGCACTGGAGTCCTCCAACAAATTCAAAGTTAAGTAAGAGTGGATGAGGAAATTCAAAATCGCAATAGATTCGTATCAGCCATATATCAGCTTTCCCCATCAATTCACACAGTGTAGTGGGTCATCCTGAAAAAGAAAATAGGGAAAGAAAAATATGTATATCAGTGAATTTATATCCATTTTTTCTTCGAAAATATAGGAATAAAGTTTCAGGTCTCTGTAGGTCAAGATGTTCAAAATATGCCAGTGTTTTAAAATTTAAAGGAACATTTAAACACCACCACCAAAAAACATAGAAAAGAAAACCATGTGAGAGACTTAATAGTTGACAAGATTCTCACACCTCTGCAGCGTAAGTTCAAATATCCACTAAAGATTCACTCAATTTTCATGTATTACAAATTGAAGATAACTGACATATTATATTTCTATGTCAATATCTCTCTGTAATTGTTTAAGTATATAGGATGAATATTACATTTTAGATGACCATCTTCTCATTTTCAATCTTCATAGTATTAGGTTTGAATCTCTTTTAGGATATTTGTGACATTTTGACTTAATCCTGTGGCATTTTAAAGGTGTTTTATTTTCTTTGCTAACTGATGATCCTCATTCTCTGGAGAAGGCTCATATGACAGGGTTTCACATGGGACACGGGCCAGGCTCAGAACCCACTTTGCTGGTCTTTGGAATGAAGAAACACCCTAAGATGGATGTAAGTTGGTTGAATAACAAATTGTTTTCTAAATATCATAATGTTCTCCTATGTTAAATATGGATCTGCAGAGTGAGGACTTGTATTGTTCCCACTTGTCTCAATCTGGTCTCCAGTTTCACCAGAGAATAAAGAGGTTAACCCTGGGAAGCTGAATATCCTTTAGGGGTATAGAGAAAGGCAAGCAGAGAAACCCCAGTGGCTCAAGAGTCCTCCTTAATGATGCTGATCTCACCAGGAAGCAGCAAGCCTTCCCTTCCATAGCTTAAAGACTCACTGTCCCTGGTGTATTTTACAAAGAAAGCTCATTGCAGGACCAAAGTCCTGGGGTATCTGTGATCAGGAAAGTGCATGATGAATGAGATGCACTAAACCAAATCACATCCTTCACCTGCATCTCCATGTCATTTATTTTTTTCTGTCCAGAGAAATTGAAACATTCTGACAGGGATTGATTATTATGGTGTAATGTAAAGGGAAGGCAACCTTGGTAATGTCTTTTGGTGGATGTTTTGATGTGTTACGCAGATTCTCCTTTTGGGAATATAGAAATTATTCCCAGCTGATGAGAAGATTGTCAGCTGGCACCCCTCATCTACCAGCTTTCTTTGAGGATTGCCTCTGCTGAATATAACTATCTAGTCTAAACTGATTTCTCCTTCCTGGTGCAGCCCATATCAAATGTCTGGTTTCCTCGTTTCAATTTGGGCCAACTCTTAAAGGTGATTTTAGCTCCACAGTTCCCAGTGTGTTGGTTGAGACCTATGCTGAAACTTTATATGTTCCAGTTTTTTTCACTGTCAATCTTGCTTCCTACCCTTCACGCTCACAGACTGTGTTTCCAAGAGCACTCCTTAGAAATCTCTCTGCAAGCTAATCTCCAGCTCAGGCTCTGCTTTCTGGGGGCATCAATCTTTGATAGTGGGTATCAAGGGTGGAATAAGAGAGTATACACTGAGATCAAATTTGGGGGCTGGATCATTCACCACTAGTTGTAATGATCACTGGTGGCAGGTGGGACACAAATAGCCTTGGAACTGTGGTAACTGCAAGTTTTACTACTTTCAGTGATGGTGAGTTGGGATGATATACTGTTAGAAGGAAGGGTACTAGTGGTTGTTAAATATCAGGTATTTCATAAATATCGGAAAAGTAGAAATTAATGAGGACAATGGAGCTAGATGAGTGTTTATGCTAAATTCATGTTTTGGAGAATATATTGGGAAAATGACAGCTGTTAACCATGAAACTAATGGTAAGTCTAAAAGCCAGAGAGGGCTCCTTGGCAGGATATAAAGAGATTATCATCTCTTATAGAAGGCCCCACGAAAATCTATATCATTTAAAAAATAAAACATTTCCAATTCCACTTAAATTCCAAACCTAGTCTGGTTTTTATCAATATCAGGACTATAGTTGAAAAAGAACAAGACATCTGATAAATGGTTAATTGTATGTGACAATCTTGAAATCCCAGTTTCCCCTGAACCATTTGAGTCTTCAGAAGTGGCCCACTCTGAATATGCTACATAGATATGCTATGTTAGTGTGGGAAATCCACCAGATGATTGTTTACTGAAGTTATCAGGAATGCTCAGTGTGGCTGTCCTCTGAGGGTTAAGTCTTTTGGTAGCTATAAAGCTGAGTTCATTTATATTAATCATAATCCAATCCAAAAACAAAAGAGACCGATTGATGGTGCTTAATCATCATTAGCCAAGTGGTCAGAATGATCACAGTGAAGAGTAAGATCAGATTTGCTGCTGGCAGGCCTAACCCATGAAAATCTATGGATATGGTTATAGAGCAGGCAGCCCTAGGGACAAAATAGGCTGCCAAAAAGGGCATTGCACAATCTATTCTGTGTGGAATCTTTGGCAAGCCTAATGGGAGAACTACAACACAGAAAGATGATGCCACCTACACTGAATAATTATATACATTTACAAAAACAAGTCCTGGCATGCTACACAGCCCTGTTAGAGATGGAACACTTGACTCTGAAACACCATGTTAATGCTCACCAAAGAACATCAATCATGGGATATGTGCTAAACGATAAAGTAGGCAAAATGACTCAGCCAGTTGACATCAGCCAGCTTCTCTCATCAGCCATCCCAGTTCTTGCCCCAAGAGCAAATTATCAAGCTGGCCATGGTGGCAGAGAGTGAGACTATGCATGGGACCGAATGCATGTGGTCTTGTTTAACAAGGCTGATCTATCTACTCTTTAAACTGAATGTCAAGACTTTCAAATCTGCTAGCAATAGAATCAAAGACTGTGTCCCTGATATGGCACCATTGTTTGTGTAGAACATCTGGACAGTTGGGCACCAGTTTCCCAAATTGGATCCCTTCCATCTGGCTATTTACCCTGACAGTATTAGCCACAAATACTGGAAATCTTTTTATCTTTCTTATCTGCATAAATCAGATATGCAGATGAGAAAGAAAAGGTCACATTCCATTAACCTGGAATTTTAGCAGTTTAAGCAATTGAGGAGGCTGAGAGATATAAAATTGGTATTAAAATCAAGATAGTTTAAGGCCATGTGTGAGAATTGATTTTAGCATGTCAAAACAATGTCCTCTCTGAGTAGCTTAATTTTCAGTAGAAAATAATGTGGGAGTTTTTGAATTTCCAAAATATGCAGATCCAAACCAGATGTCTAGTCTCCTCAAACTCTTCTTGCTTTAACATCATTCCCTAAGACCCCCAGTTTCTGATGAAGATTCTGTTCCTTGCAATGTAATCTGGAAAATGGCTATACTCAGAAAGCTGGAGTGATCTGAGAGTTCACCTCATCAGTTTCCTATCTCATAGTTATCATGTGTTGTGATACCTAATGTTCAATGTCTGAAAATAGTTGTTATGTATATTTTGTTCACTTTTCTTATTGTTTACGATAGACGGCTGGTCTGGCCCCAGTTACACCATGAAGAGCAAGAAATGGAAGTCAATACCTAATTCTTACGCAGTCAAAACACCTTGGAATAGTCTTGAGTAGACAAATTAAAGCAGAAACTGAGGAAGTTCTGTAAGAAGGGAATCTTCTTAATAGAGTTAAGTGACTTACTGAACTTATATTTTAGAGAAAATACACCCTCTTGTTTTTCTAGACTTACTAAAATTAAGAGAGGAATATAAACACCTTTTTTTATTCCTAATAAAGAACCAAATGATTAACACTCAGAGCAGGAAGCACCCAATAACAGTGACAGACTTTATTGATAATGGATGGATTCATTGGCTGTGGGTCAAAGATCTTTAGCTCTTCTGTGGTTAGTAACAAATATAATTAAGAAGAATGCTTCATTTGGGGGACTTTTTAAAATAATATACTAGCATTATTTTAAAGTCTGAAGAAAAATGTACATAGAGAGAAATATATTGTTTTCTTCTTTATTTTATATACGTTTTGGATGGCACAAACTGGGACATATAAATGTGAAAGAAGAAAAAGATGATTTGTTTCTTACATGATTTTAGCACCTTTTCCTGGTAGTTCAGGGAATGCTGTGTTTCAATATGGAAATCAACTTATTTCTAACAACAAAAATAACATGAGCTAAACCGCAAAAGTTAGAAAAATAAAATAGGTAGTTTGAAATGCTTCACTTGATTGTTTGAGTAATGATTTTGCTTCACATTTTTAACCCCGGTTTTGGGCACATTCCTATGGTGTGTTAGATGGGGGATAGCCAGTAAGGTACACAGTCATGGTCCTCCATAGCTCTTCAGATTATCTGACTAAGAGAAAGAAATCAAACCCACAATATCATGTAGTGTTGCATGTGTGTTTTTGTGTATGTGTGGTTGAAAAGACCTATTTAGGATACTTAATTCTTTTCTGGCTTTTATGCCTATTTTGTTATCCTTTTGTGTGTGGAAAATCTCATTTCAGATATCTTCAAGTAAAAGTACACTTATTAAATATGATAGTTATTTTATATTCTTTAATAAGCTTAATTTTGCATATACTTATTCAAAATTATTTCTTTTTTTTTGCAACTAAATAGTTTATTCAGCTATAACAGTTGTTTCTAAACAGAAAATCTATGTTAAATAAGTAGATATACAAATGTACATTAATAAAGCCCTTACTTAAATAAGACCTCTTTCTCTACCAAAAATGTACTTTCTTTCCTGCAGAAATTTTACTATGACTATCTTATAACATTGTGAAGTTTTAGTTGTACATTATTGTTTGTTGATCATCATATAAATGCTTCCCTTCACCCCTTGTGCCCATCCCCCCTCCCCCTGCCTCTGGTAATCACCAAAATGTTCTCTCGGACCATGTGTTAGTTTATATTTCACGTATGAGTGAAATCAAGCAGTGTATCTCTCTATGGCTTATTTCACTTAACATAATACTCTCCAGGTCCATCCATGTTGTTGTGAATGGGAGAAATTTGTCTTTTTTATGGCTGAGTAGTATTCCATTGTATATATATGTATATACACCACATCTTCTTTATCCACTCTTCTGTTGTGGGACACTGGGATTGCTTCCAATTCTTGTCTATAATGAATAATGCTGCAATAAACATAGGGGTGCATAAGCCTCTTTGGATTGTTGATTTCAGGTTCATTGGATAGATACCCAATAGTGGGATAGCTGGATCATAAGGTATTTCTATTTTTAATTTTTTGAGGACTCTCCACACAGTTTTCCATAGAGGTTGCACCATATTGCATTCCCACCATCAGTGGATTAGGGATCCCATTTCTCCACAACCTCTCCAACATTTGTTGTTTTTTGTCTTGGTGATTATGGCCAATCTAACAGGTGTAAGATGGTATCTTGGTGTACTTTTGATTTGCATTTTCCTGATGATTAGTGATGTTGAACATCTTTTCATGTGCCTGTTAGCCTCTGTACATCTTCCTTGGAAAAATGTCTGTTCATATCCTCTACCCATTTTTTTGATTGGGTTGCTTGTTTTTCTGTTGTTCCGTTGTGTGTGTTCTTCATATATTATGGAGATTAACCCCTTTTTGAATATACGATTTGAAAATATTTTCTCCCAGCTAGTGGGTTATCTATTCATTTTCATCCTGGATTCATTTGCCCTGTGGAAGCTCTTTAGTCTGATGAAGTCCCACTTCTTTATTTTTTCTTTTGTTTCCCTTGTCCAAGTAGACATGGAATCTGAAAAGATCCCTTTATGACTGATGTCAAATAGTGTACTACCTATATTCTCTTCCAGGAGTTTTGTGGTTTGAGGTCTCACTTTCAGATATTTGATCATTTTGAGTTCATTTTTGTGTATGGCAATAGAAAATGGTCTACTTTCACTCTTTTGCACGTAGCTGTCCAATTTTCCCAGCACCATTTATTGAAGACTTTCCTTTCTCCATTGTATGTACTTAGCTCCTTTGTCAAAGATTACTTATCTGTAGATGTGTGGTTTTATTTCTGGGCTTTCAATTCTGTTCTATTGATCTGTGTGTCTGTTTTTGTACCAGTGCCATGCTGTTTTGAATGCTTTGGCTTTGTAGTATACTTTGACATCAGGGATTGTGATACTTGGGCTTTGTTCTTTTTTTCAGGATTGCTTTAACTATTTGGGGTTTTTTGTTGCCCCATATGAATTTTAGTATTCTTTATTCAGTTTCCATGAAGAAAGTCACTTAGATTCTGATTGGAATTGCATTGGATCTGTGGATTGCTTTAGGTAGAATGGACATTTTAACTATGTTTAGTCTTCCAATCTATGTGCATGGGATATTTTTCCATTTCTTTATGTCATCATTGATTTATTTCAATAGTGTCTTATGGTTTTCATTATATAGGTATTTCACCTCCTTGGTTAAATTTACTCACAGACATTTTATTTTTTTTGGTTACGATTGTAAATGGGATTGTCTTTTTGAGGTCTCTTTCTGTTAGTTTGTTCTTGGCATATAGAAATGCAACCGATTTTTGTAAGTTGATTTTATACCTGCAACTTTGTTGTACTTTTTGATTATTTCTAATAGTTTCCAATGGATTATGTAGGGTTCTCTTTGTATAAGATCATGTTATCTGCAAATAGTGAAAGTTTCACTTCTTTGTTGACTATTTGGAGTCTTTTATTCCTTTTTCTTGCCTAATTGCTCTGACCAAAACATTCAGTACTGTGTTGAAGAAGAGTGGTGAGAGTGGGCATCCTTGTCTTTTTCCTGTTCTCAGAGTATTGGCTTTCAGTTTTTCCCTGTTGAGTGTGAATTTGGCTGTAGTTTTGTCATATATGGCCATAATTATGTTGAGGTACTTTCCTTCTATATCCAATTTATTGAGAGTTTTTATCATATATGGATGTTGGATTTTGTCAAATGCTTCTCTGCATCAATTGAGATCATCATGTGGTTTTTATTCTTCATTTGGTTAATGTGGTGTATTGCATAGATTTACTTGCGGACATTGAACCATCCCTGTGTCCCAGGTATAAATCCCACTTGGTCATGGTGTATGATCTTTTTGATGCATTGCTGTATTCAGTTTGCCAATATTTTGTTGAAGATTTTTGCATTTATGTTCATTAGTGATATTGGCCTGTAGTTTTCCTTTTTTGTATTGTCCTTGTCTGACTTTGGTATCAGGGTGATGTGCCTCATAGAATGTGTTAGGAAGTGTTCCAGCTTCCTCTATTTTTTGGAAAAGTTTGAGAAGGATAGGTATTAAGTTTTCTTCGAATGTTTGGCAAAATTGTCTGGAGAAGCCATCTGGTCCTGGACTTTTATTTTTTGGGAGGTTTTTGATTACTGTTTCAATCTCTTCATTTGTGATTGGTCTATTCAGGTTATCTATTTCTTCTTGATTCAGTTTTGGTAGGTTGAATGAGTCTAGGAATCTATCTATTTCTTCTAGATTGTCCAATTTATTGGCATATAGTTTTCATAGTATTCTCTTATACTCCTTTATATTTCTGTGGTATCTGTTGTAATTTCTCTTATTTCATTTCTGATTTTATTTATTTGAGCCTTCTCTCTTTTTTTTTTTTTGTGAGTCTAGCTAAAAGTTTGTCAGTTTGGTTTATCTTCTCAAAGAACCAATTCTTTGTTTCCTTGATCCTTTCTACTGCTCTTTTTGTTTCAATTTCATTTATTTCTGCTCTAATTCTTATTATTTCCCTCCCTCTGCTGACTTTGGGCTTTGTTTGTTGTTCTTTTTCTAGTTCTGTTAGATGTAGTTTAAGGTTGCTTATTTGGGATTTTTTTTGTTTGTTGAGATAGGCCTGTATTGCTATGAATTTCCCTCTCAGGATTGCTTTTGCTGCATCCTATATGAGTTGTTATGGTGTATTTTCCTTTTCATTTAGCTCCAGATATTTTCTAATTTCTCCTTTAATCTCATCAATGATCAATTGGTTGTTCAATAGCTTGTTGTTTAGTCTCCACATCTTTGTCACTTTCTCAGTTTTTTCCTTGTAGTTGATTTCTAGTTTCATAGCCTTATGGTCTGAAAAGACACTTGTTATGATTTCAACCTTAGATTTATAGAGGCTTGCCTTGTTTCCCAACATATGGTCTATCCTTGAGAATGGTCCATGTGTACTTGAGAAGAATGTGTAATCTGTTGTTTTTGGATGGAGTGCTCTGTATATATCTCTTGAGTCCATCTCATCTAGTTTTTCATTTACGTCTGCTATTTCCTTATTGACTTTTTGTCTGGATGATCTATCCATTGATGTGAGGGTGGGGTGCTAAGGTCCTCTACTATTATTGTGTTGTTGGTATCTCCTTTTAGGTTTGTTAATAGTTTCTTTATGTACTTTGGTGCTCCTGTGTTGGGTTCACATATATTTATAAGTGTTATGTCTTCTTGGTGGAGTGTCCCTTTTAACATTATATATTTCCCCTCTTTGTCTTTCATTACCCTTTTTATCTTGAAGTCTACTTTGTCTGATATAAGTATGGTCACACCTCCTTTTTTTCTTTGCCATTAGCTGGGAATATTGTTTTCCATCCTTTTACTCTGAGATTGTGTTTGTCTTTAGAGCTGTGATGTGTCTCCTGGATGCAGGATATTGTTGGATCTTGTTTATTAATCCATCTTGCTACTCTGTGTCTTTTGATTAGAGAATTCAATCCATTTACATTTAAAGTCGTTATTGATATATGTAGGCTTAGTGTTGCTACTTTTTGCTCATTATCCAGATCTTTTGCATTTGCTTTGTTTCTTGTCTCATGTGATTCAGACTACCAATTCAGTTTGGTAGTTCTGTATGATGGTTTTCTTTCTATTTAGTGTATGTGTCTCTGCTCTGAATATTAGTTTAGTGGTTACCATGACGTTTGTATAAAAATTCCCATAGATGAGATAGTCCATTTTCTGGTGTCCTCTTATTTCCTTTGCCTAAGTCAAGTCCGTCTCTTTCCTCTTCCCCTTCTAAGTTTTTGTTGTGACAGCTTATTCCATCTTATGTTGCGATGGCATGTTTATAGTGATGATGTTATATTTATTTTTGGCATTTTCCTTCCCTCAATCTTTGATGTCATAAATAAGTGTTTGCTAACCTATTCTGGTAGAGAGCTGCAATTTATCTGATTTTTGTCTACCTATTTTCTCCTTGCTCAAAGCTTTGTATCCCCTTTCTCTCTCTCTCTCTCTCTTTTTTTTTTTTTTTCAGGTATAAGGGCCTTCTTGAGCTTTTCTTGCAGTGGAGGTCTTGTGGCAATGAACTCCCTTAACTTTCATTTATCTGGAATAGTTATTATTTCTCCATCATATCTGAAGGATATTTTCAGTGGATAGAGTCTTCTTGGCTGGAAGTTTTTACCTTTCAGAATTTTGAATATATCATTCCATTCTCTCCTGGCTTGTAGAGTTTCTGATGGAAAATCTGCTGAGAGCCTGCTTGGAATTCCTTTGTATGTTATCTTTTTTTCTCTTTCTGCCCTTAATATTTTTTCTTTGTCATTAACTTTGCCAGCTTTACTACTATGTGCCTTGGGGATGGCCTTTTTTGGTTGATATACTTAGGAGATCTATTGATTGAATTCACTTGTATTTCTAGATCCTTCCCCAGGTTTGGGAAGTTCTCAGCTAGCATTTCTTTGAACAAGCTCTCTGCTCATTTTCCCCTCTCTTCTACCTCTGTGATACCTATAATTTGGAAGTTGCATTTCTTAATTGAGTCGGATATCTCTTGTAGATTTTCTTCATTTCTTTTTAGTCCCAGCTCTGTCTCCTCCACCATCTGAAGCCTTTCTATATTGCAATCCTCAATAGAACTAATTCTTTCCTCCATATTGTCAGCTCTGTTCTTTAAAGATTCCAGATTTTCCTTTATCTCCTCCATCATGTTTTTCATCTCCAATCTGATTGGTTTTTCTTCATGGTCTCAATATCCTTTCTGAAGAAGCTCCTAATTTCCTTGAATTGTCTATCCATATTTTCTTGTAATTCATTAAGCTTTTTTATGATAGCTATTTTGAATTCTCTGTCATTTAGGTTGAAAATTTCTGTCTCTTTTGGGTTGAATTCTGGATGCTTGTCATTTTCCTTCTTGACTGGAGATTTAATGTATTTTTGCATAGTGCTTGAAGGTTTGTTTTTATTTTTCCTCATCTTGAAGATGTCTGGATGTAGATTCCACTTGCTGCCACTAGGTGGGTGTCGATAACTGTGTGCTCCAAAACCACTAAGTTGTGTGGGCATTCTGGTCAGACTGAAATGTGTGGGCTGATGTGTGGCTGGGCTGGAGCTCCATGGGGTTGGTGTGTCACGTGCTGGCCACTAGACTGAATCTCCTCTTGGTTGGATCTCCATGCACCTCCACTGGGCTACAGCACCACTGGGCTTGGGCACCTGGGAGTCCCGCACTGGTGCTGGGGCTTTAACTCCATGGGGGTGAGTGTCACATGCCAGCTGCCAGACTGAATCTGCATGGGCACAGTTCCTGCATGCCACTGGGCCTGGGTGCCCAGGTGTCATGCACTGGTGGTGGGGGCTGTAACTCCATGGGGGTGGGTTCCTCATGCCACTCAACTTGGGAATGTTCATGGGGCTGGATCTCCACTGGGTTGAATCCCTGAGCACCTCCACCAGGCTGGAGCACTTCTGGGCTCAGGTGCTGAGGACACCAAGGGAGGGGGAGTGGCAATCACTTTCAGCTCCCTGTTCCCAGGGGCTTCTTGTTCATCCCTCACTATCTGCTGTCCCTGAATGTTAGTTTGGAGGGGATACCTGACAACTATCCATTCCATCTGTGTGTGGGGTTCCCCACTGTGCGGAAACTTGGAGACTGAAGGTTTTCCCACCTCAGCCACCTCTCCCCATCCTCTCCGAGAACCACTCATTCTCAGTCTCATGGCTGCTGCTGTTAGTGAAGGACGGAAGCCTTCTTTACCCACTGCCTCTTCCCCTAGGGATTCTAGCAAGTCCTCTGTCAGATGTAAGGCTGTGTGGTTCTCCTAGAAGTCCTGTATGTAGTTTGAAAGACCTCCATTGATGTATGGATGACTTTTTTGTTGTGTCTTAGCACGGGGGAGTTTAGGGGGAAAGCTCACTCCACCATGATGCTCACATCACTGCAAAACTATTTCTTAAGGAACGGATTTGGAATTATGCCAAATGCCTCATTGCTTTAAAAAAACAAGAAATGTTAAAGGATGACTAGGAAAGAAATAACCTAAGGATGAATTGATATTTAGAAGACATTCTTAAGGATAATCATTGGAAAGATCTTTAATGACCATAATTGAGAAGAAAATATTAAGAAACTGTCCTTTATCTTCTGGATTTCATTACAATTTGTGTTTGCATGAAATAATTTTTACTAATAGCTTTAATTAGGAAATACATCAAACATATGTTTCAATTTAAAGATATTATTTTACTCTAAAATTAACCCATATTTTTCAGACAAACTCATGCAAATCCTGTTGTAAACTTTCCTGACAGATACATATCTTTAGAGTTTTCTTTTGAAATAAATTTGGGTAGCTAGAGGAAGACTATTTTGTGTGTATGGATCTTAGATTATGAACTTCTTGATCAACTGAGATATTTACAATTTTATCATTATAGAATTCTCTTTTTCGTAAAATCACTTTTGTGAGAAATTATTAAATCTTTGGGGCATTGTTTCTAATTTTTCCCCAAACTGGGAGTCTACATTCATAATTTTCTATTTTGTAATAGATTACAAATATATGTTACCTAAACTTAAAATGTAGATGAAAAGATATTATTAATGTCACTTCTGGTGAAGAACTCATGTTTATGTATTAAAGAGATAAGAGAGAAGAAAGAAAAGTCTTTGAGGAAATATAGAAAGAATGAGAAAAGATTACTTAAATTTTGTATATGTGGAATAATAGCTTCAGATACAACTCTCTTTCAGAAACAATTTCAATAATACAATATATCTCAAAGGAAGTTAGGTGTTTTTGTTGTTTCAGCATGGGAAGAAATAAGTACACATATGTTTTTAAAGAATAAACACTCAAAGACTTTAATCTTAGATGAACTACATTTGAGAACATACACAATTAAAGGTTATGTGTAGAGGGAGAACATCTAAATAAAGTATCCTTAAAGCCATTAGGAAAAATTACATTAAGTTGTGAAACAAATTGCTTTATTTTGTTGTAAAATGCAGACAGGTACCATAATAAAATTTAAAATCTAATATAAATTCTCTTACATGGTGATTTATTCTTGAAACACAAAATTGTGACCATTTCCTTTGAAAGAATTTGCCTACATAAAGAGTAATTCTAAGAATGGATTTGGCACCATGAATCTCCCCAAACCTAATGATACTGGACTCTAAGACTCAAATCTTGCCTTTCTTCTTTCAAAGACTGATGAAACTAAAGGAAATGAACCAAATTTAATTAAAATATTCCAAACATTTGCCAACAAATACTGTTAAACCAATTAGAGTACTTATACATCAACAATGAAGACAAGTTCAGCCTTGAAATCCTTTCATTTAGTTACTTTTAGTTATTTTAATGTCCCAAGTGCCAACATCACACTTCCCCACACTCTGCAACCAGCTCATTTTGCAAACTCCTGAGGGCAGCAGTGAAAGTGACTACTGGTAGTCACAAAGATTGTGTACAGAAAATAGGCTAGATAATATGGGCAAGGGAGAAAACACAAACTTGAGCTCTAGTGCCACCTTTGGGAAAACATATGAGAGTTTTCAAGCACCTGGCTTAGTGAGTTGTAAGATCAGGAGAAGAAGTACAAGCCTAATATTTCTACCACAAAATGGAGCAAGCAATGCAGAGTAGATGCATCTGTAAAAAGTTGAGAATGCTCCTGACACAAGCAGGGCCAATGAAAAGTATCTCCCACTTGTAGACAGCTGTAATGATTAGAGTAGGAGACTGATACTCAAATGCAAAAACAACAATGCTAAACTCCAAGAAACATGAAGAATCAAGGAAATGTAACATCACCAAGAGATCAGAATAATCCTCTAGTAGCCAAGCCAAAGACTCAGAATTCTGTGATTTACCCAATAAAGAATTCAAAATGGCTGGTTTGAGAAAACTCAGTGAGTTATAAGAAAACACAGAAAGATAATTCAATGAAACTAGGAAAACAATGCATGAACAGAATGATAAATTTAACAAAGACATAGAAATCATAAAAAAAGAACCAAACAGAAACTCTGGACCTGAAGAGTTCAATGAATGAAATGAAAAATACAATGGAAAGATTCAATAGAAGAATAGCCCAAAAGAAGACAGAATCAGTGAGTTAGAGTATAGTTATTTTGAAATAACCCTGTCAGAGGAGAACAAAGAAATAAAATGAAAAAGAGTGAAGAAAGTCTATGTGATCAATGGGACATCATCAAAAAATCAATATCTGAATCACTGGAGTTCCAGAATGAGAAAAGAGGGAGAAGGGGCAGAAAGTTTATTTAAAGAATAATAGCTGAGACCTTCCCAAACCTGGGAAGAGATTTAGATGTCCAAATTAACAAAGCTAATAGAAGACCCTAATTCTGGAATTCAAAACAATCTTCTCCAAGACATATTATAATGAAACCATCAAATATCAAAGACAAAGAGAGAATCCTAGAAGCAGCAAGCAAAAAGAGGATTGTAACCTGCAAAGGAATCCCCATTAGGCTCTCAGCAGATTTTTCAGCAGAAACCTTACAGGCCAGAAGAGAGTGGAATGATATATTCAGCATGATGAAAGAAAAAAATTGTCAGCCAAGAATACTCTATCTGGTAAAGTTATCCTTCAGCAATGAAGGAAAAATAGTTTCCTAGACAAATAAATTCTAAGGGAGTTTATTAAACCATGCCTACCTTATAAGAAATGCTGAAAGAATTTCTTTAGCTGAAATGAAAAGATGCTAATTAGTAAACATGAAACATATGAAAATATACAACATACTGGTAAAGGTAAATGTACAGTTGGATTTAGAAAATTCTAATTCTGTAATACAATGGTAGGTTAACTACTTAACTATAGTATAAAGGTTAAAGGAAAAGAAAAGTAAAAATAAATAGAGCTACTATAACTTGTTTTCAAAGAGGTAAGTTGTGACATCAAAAACATGAAAGGGGGTCTAAAACAAAGAGCTTTTGTGTGCAATTGAATTTAAGTTACTATCAGTTTAAATAAACTGTTTTCTTTATAAGATGTTTTATGTAAGCCTCATGGCAACAACGAAGAAGAAAACCTTTAGTAGATTAACAAAAGATAAAGGAAAGGGAATCAGAGCATCCCATTATGGAAAATCACCAATTCACAAAGATAGGCAGAAAGAGATGAAAAAAGAAACAATGAAATTACAAACAGTGAGAAAGCAATTAATAAGATGGCATTACTAAGTCTTTACATATCCATAATTACTCTAAATGTAAATGATGAAATACTCCAATCTAAAGACACAGAGTGAGTGGATGGATTCAAAAAAGCAGGGGCCCATCTATATGCTGTCCAAAAGGGACTCACTTCATCATAAAAGACACACTTGGGCTCAAAGTAAAGGGATGGAAATGTATTACATGCAAGTGGAAAACAAACGAGATCACAGGTAGCTATTCTTATAACAGACAAAATAAACTTTAAACCAAAAATGGTAACAACAGATGAAGAACGTCATTATACAGTGATAAAGTGCTCAGCTAACCAAGAAGATATAACAATTGTAAATATATATGCACCCAACATCAGAGTACAAAAATATGTTACGTAAATACCAACAGATCTGAAGGAAGAAATGGACAACACAATAATAGTGAAGGACTTCAAAAACTCACTTTTTGTAATGGATAGATCATTCAGATTGAAAATCAACAAGAAAATGTTGGACTTGAACTATACATTAGACCAAATGGCTTTAATAGACATATATAGAAGTTTCCATTCAATAGAGGCAGAAAACACATTCTGAAGTGCACATGGAACATTCCCAGGATAGAGCATACGATCGGACACAAAACAAGTCTTAGCAAATTTAAGAAGATTGAAATAGTTCCAAGCATCTTTTCCAACCACATAATATGAAATTAGAAATCAATAACAACATATAAAAAGTTCCTTTTGCAATGGATGCTCACATATTCACAAATTTTGACGATTAGGGCTTGGATATCATTGACAGCCATTATTCTTCTCATGACAATCTGTCCTCTGGGCCTCAAATGTTCATGTCCATCACACATGCAAAATACATTCACTGCATCCTAAGGTCCCCCAAAGTCTCAACCCATTGCAGCATCACCTCAAACTCCAAAATCTCATAGCTCAAAAGTCCCAAATCTCATCATCCATATCATCAAAGTGAGGTATGGGAGAGGCTCTTGGTATGATCCAGTACGTAGCACAATTCTTTTTCTATGAAACTAAAGAAAAATTTGTCTGTTCCCAAAATATAATGGTAATAGACCTAGGAAAACAGCTATAGACATTTGGATTAAAAGAGATGAAAATGAAAAAAAAAAATGGGGGAGTTACTGGTTCAAGCCATTGTGAAATCCACCTGAGAAGATGTCACTATATTTCCAGACCTGGAGATAATTGTTTGTACTTCATGGCTCTGCCCTCTGGCCTTGTGACTCTCCCTTCTGGGCCATCCTTCTTTTTTACATTGAAGATAGCATGTATTTGTAGCCAAGTAGTTTTACTAGCCCATTTTATGTGTGTACAAATCTGGAGAACAGCTTTCTTTCATTTTGTACTCTATTTGGTCCAAGCTAAAAGTGTGTCTGCTAGTATAAAATTTTCAAACACTTTCTGGGTCTCCTGTGTATGCCATGAAGATTCACTCCCTAATATAAGAGGCTCATTCACAGATCTTTCTTAGATAATCCTCTCTCTCTTTTGACTTTTACTGAGATGGCCTAGGGGTAACTTTCTAGTTGTTCTCTGGTTCTACTGCATCATACTCTCAGTCACTTCAAACAGTCTTTTGTGTGACTGAATAAACATTTGATTTTTCTGAATTGTTAGCAAAATGTTCTATAGGCACACACTTCACTTTTTCTCTAGAGCATGTTTTCCTCACAGTGAATCTGTTAATATTAGCTTCTTTTGCAATTTGGGAGGCTATGAATTTCACAAATCATCAAGCCCATGTTCCTTGTTGTTTAATAGTTCTTCCATGAATTTATCACTCTCCTCTCACATTTTCCTACAAGCAGCTAAAGAAACCCCAGGCAGTATTTTGAAACTTTTCTGGGAAACTTCCTCACCTAAACATATAAGTTCATCACTTACAAATCCTGCTTCTCATGTCATCATGAGACACAACTTCTCAACATTTTCTGAGGCTGTAGAACTTTCCTCCAGTTTCCAATAATGTATTTTTCATTTCCTTGTGAACCTTCACTGGCAGCAAGTTTAATGTCCATATTTCTGCAAACAGTCTAGTTTTGTAATTTAGGTATTCTCTAATTCAATTTAGGTTTTTCTACCATGACCCTTGTTACAACACTTTTTTTGAAGGAAATAAGGAGTGATTTGCCCTTATTATTTATAGATTTTTGAAGAAGATTTATTATCTTTCTATGATATAGAGTCAGTAATATAGTGTCATTGACTTAGGAATAAGAAATAACCTTTATTCTTCTTACAGATGCAGTGTAACTAAATTTTTTAAAATTATATAGTAAGGGAGAAAGGCTTTTCCCTAGAATATTGCAGACAGAAATCATTGACCTTAGTCTAATGTATTTTTGCCAGTAGGTGCCTAGTCACTCATTTTCTGAAGTTTTGATGCAGAAAGAAAACAACCCATAGAAATATCAGAAATCATAATGTTATCATTGATATATCCACAAGTATAAGAATTCCATATTATAGTCAATTGACCACAGTTAGCTAAAATGTGAAAACTATCAGGGTATCTTATTAGGTGATCTAATCCCACTTTATAATATAGAAAATATTGAATAGATCATAATCTAACTAGAGTGTGATTCTGCAACCATTATCAATGGAATAAAATTCCAAGAAATCCTGGATTACTGGAACATTTTTTTTTTTTATGTCAGGTTGCTATGTACTATATGCCAGGTCAGTTCTCAAATAACACTATGATAAAAATAGTACAGGATGCTTGGAAGGATATCCGATGAGGCAGGGAACCTGGCCTGTAGCTCAAAAGCAATGAGGGATCTGAATCTCTCTTAGAAAACAGTAAGATCTTAGAAAAACAGAAAGATTTTAGAGTAAAGGAGCCTATGTACTTTTTTCCAGGTAAGACTTCTTTCTGCCCACTTTTTCACCAAGATTATATCTGTTCACTCCTACTCCATCTGAGAAAGTTGGAGTTGTTTATCTGATTATTCAGAACCAATTAGACTGATTAAATCACATTCTGAATGGGCAAGTGAAGAGATATTATATTAAGAATCTATGTGCCAATAGTTCTGTTGCTTTTTCCCATTTTAAGCTAGAAAAAGGACTAGCCAATTTTGGATTAGCTTTTGGTCTATCTCCTCTACTCCACAAGCAGAGTGTAACTGGACTCATGGTGGTCCATGCCATCTCTCTCAGGAGACACTTAAGTATGCCATTCCCAAATTGTACGCTGTAGTCAGTTTGGAAAAAGAGGTAATGAGAGAAGAGGTGGGAGTTGGAGATCATTTTATACCTGGAATCAGAGCTTGTCAACTCAACCTTTTACTAATTCTACACAGGGTAACAAGTGGTTGGAACGATAACATACCCGATCTGATCCTGTTTGCAGTGTCCACATTTCATTTAGAAAATCATTTGGAATGAAGCCTGGTTGATGAATGAATCTAGAAATTATTTTCTTCCTGCCTGCAATATCAAAATCCCATCCTCAATTTATATTCATGTAACTTTATGAAAACAATGCAAAATAAGATTTGCAGAATTTAAGCAAATGTGTAAAAATAATGAAAAATGGAAATACAAAGATATTGGGATATACGTGTATTTTCAAATTTTATCCCTTTTGTGGAAAACAATTTATAAATATGATAAAGAGACTAAAGTTTATGTGACCCTCTGCGGAATCTGGGCAAGGGCCAATATGATCATGTTGGTGTTGTCTTCTGTGAAATTTTTGATCATTGATCCTAATGAAAACCTCACAATATCATATTCTCCAAAGCTCTGGACAAATTCTTCCATTTCCTGTATAGAAAGAATTTGCTCATCCATGAAAGAAATGCATTATAGGGATTTTTCTTTTTAAGAAATGGATGCATACACCTGTAAATAGAGATAAATTGTTAATACATTGCTGCCTTCTAATATGCCAAACCATTAAATACCTTCAGCTGAAATGTTTGATATAAAATCTGAATCCTTTAAACTATAGTGAAACCAGGCTAGTAGACAAGTTATGGAAATGAACCATATTCACCAGGAATTGACAGAATGACTTCTTGTTCCTTGAAACCAGGAACAAAAGATTGTCCATAGCCTGTCCCCTAGAATCACTTGTATGCCCTTCTATGTCTGATAAAATTATTATTACACTGATTTATTTTTCTTCTGAGTAGGCTCTCACGATTCATTTTTAGTGAGTATTTCTTATATATCTTTCCAAATAAAGAAAATCAGATAATTTACATTTCTGTGCTTTGATTTAAGAAGAGAAGTAGGTTTGTTAAATTACTCTGATGCATATAAATAAGAATCCTATTCACAATGCTCTTACTGATGTTTCAGATTCTCACATTACTAGTACATTAATCACCCTGAATTTCAGTCTATGTTGAGAATTCAATTCACTAACCATTTTCTTATGATAGTATGTTAATTGCCTTAGAGGGAAATAAGATTTTGAAAATGATTTTATACAGGTGGAAGAATTAAAAATGGACATGCCATTTAATAAGTGCTTCACATTTGGAAAACATTTTTAACAGCTCAGCATCGTGTTTCACTCAGATCACTAATGAGATTACAGTTTAACCGTATATCTGATGGCTGGCCTAATTCTTTCAAGGAATCTCAACACTACACTTTTGAATGATTGCAAAATTTTGTCTATACATCATCAGGATGGTGGATTTGGTATGAACTACTGGATAAATCATCTAGCCAACTTTAACTCTGGACTAATATTAGTTTATAAGATAAAGGTGAAGAAAATCTGCACCTTAATTTTCTCTTAGGACCCACTTTTATCAACAATTTAATAATTATCTAGACATTTACTCCACAAAGACTATAAATATTATATGTTTCCTAGTTTGGAATGTAAGATTGTCTAGTTTATAAATTAAAGTACTATGAGGGGGTTTATACAAGTCAACTTAGTAATATATATACATATATATATATATATATATATATATTTTTTTTTTTTTTTTTTTGCTGAGTGAGAGTCACCTGGAGCTAACATCTGTAGCCAATCTTCCTCTTTTTGCATGTGAGTGGCCACCACAGCATGGCCGCTGACAAGTGGTGTAGGTCCATGCGAGGGAACCAAACCTGGGATGCTGAAGCAGAGCACACTGAACTTAACCCCTAGGCCATGGGGCCGGCCCTGGTTGTAATTCTTTAATGCATACCTTTTTCCTTTTATATCACCTTTGTTTGGTTATAATTTACAAACAATAAAATGCCCCCTTTTTACGTGTACAGTCAAATGACTATTGACAAACACATTTATTGACGTTACCACCACCACAGTTGTCTTCAGTACCTTGGTCTCTGGTATTTAATTTGGATGTATGTTAAAGAATGTGAGGAGCAGTTACGTCTAGACCAAAGGCACTCACCATTTTCCCAAAGAGCTATGTATTTGGGTTTATAAGCACAAACACAGCTAATGATCTTTCTTTTTCATTTCAGTATTTTTTCTTGTGCATATTTACTAGACATTCCCTAGTCTCACAGGGAGATATTTGTGGTTCAGAGTAGTATGTCTGGCTTGTTCCATCCACTAGCTATATTTGGGTCCTATTGTCATTGAACAGAGCACTAGATGCATGATTGTCTATAGTAGAGTCTTTAACTATAAATACACAATTTGTGTAAAGAACACAAGCCCACATAAAATTTTATCCTCTTCTTCAGTATTTGCTTCTTTCAGTACTTTGACTGCAAAAGCACTTAATCAGAAGTTTAATTGTGTAGCTATTTCAGGACATAGGAGCGGGGTTTAGGGGAATCATTAAGGGATAATGCAGAATTTTGGAGCTAGCAAATGGGAGAGCTGTTACCAACCCAAATCTAAAGGTTAAAAAGAGGTAGTGGTTATCAGAGCCCAGTTCTTAGTGGTACTGTCCTTACTGGGTGCTGAAGCTTCCCATCGGCAAGTACTAGTGGGCATGGCAGTATTAAGAGTCATTCTAGTGGATCTCCTGGATTCTCAAAATACTGCTCTTTGGTAATTGCTAAGGAACATCCTAATTTCACTTCTCTGTGTGTTGGTTCAGGGAGAGGACAGAGGACAGGTTCAGCTTCCAATTTCACAGAATTGCTTCCTAATGAATGCATTCCTTCTGCAAGCAGTAGGACCTTAAAACCCATTGAGCCTTAATGTCATGGAGACTAAATACAAAAATTACTGAAGGATTTATTTCTTGTATTGGTGTTAGGGGCTACTTCCACTTCTTGGTCCCAGACTTATGTATTACGGTTATGGAGACAATGACATCCTATACTGTTGAGATAAATTGCTATATCACAAAGGAGCTAAGCAATAGAAGAGAAATGTCATAAGAAATGCTCAGAGGAAGAATTTGGAACATGTGGGTCAAGATTGCATTATATTTTCCAATAAGAAGAAACAAATGAATAATACCTCATAGCAAGCTATTATATAGTCCCAGGGATGAGGCATAGGTCAAAGATCAAGTCCACATTCATAATCCTGCTGGGGTGTGCATGATTGGGTAGTGGGGCCATTGGTCTGTAATAAACTCTGGTAGATTATGTACTCAACTTATGTCTTTGAGGCTCTAAGAGTAACAACTACTTGGGGTCCAGCATCTACATCCTCTGGCCTTGTAAACACATAGATGTATCAGGTGAATTTATGTTTTGAATTATAGGGTTCTCCAGACATACGGCATTGGGTTTTGTGAAGATCTGGAATGGAAGTTCACCACTAACTTCAAAGGGATGGTGTAGGAATAATACTAACAGAGGCGGTTTCTTCCATTTCTCATACAAGCATTATGATGCCATTATCATACCTGCAAAGTGAATTTTCCTTCAGTTCCTACTAGTTATTGATGAAATAGCAGTTTTATACCAATAAAGGAAGAAAGATCTAGTTTATTCCAACCTTTCCAGGAGTTATGGGAAACCTACCCCCCCCACTACCCTCATCATTGCCTGTGTGATGAGATCTTATGTTTAGGAGTTCCTGGAAAAGAGACAGGAACTATTATTAGGCATGTTAATTAGAGCCATGGGTCTCCAGGACAGTGGGGTGGCTTCACTTCATGTAATGGTCTTGATTTTATGATCTGACAATTGCTTTAAGAATGAAAGATATATAGCTGCATCTCATGGTGTCATATGGATTACTGGTATCATATATGAGGGGATTTCATCTGAGTGGATGAAGGGACTGTTTCCAGGGGAAAAGACTAGCAGGAACTGAGAGTGAGAGATTAGAATTTCAGTCTCTGGCTGGGTTTAGATCCAGAATCCAGAACAATGGCAGAACTGGAGTAGGATTTAGAAGCCAAGAACCCAGGGAGAAAATGAAAGTGAGAAGTAGAAGGTAGGTAGTGATTCACTGTGCATTGCAGAATTTAGGTTCTCTGTTCTATAGGCAGCAGATTCTTCTCAGTCCCAGCTGTATAACAGTTTATACATCATGGATACTATTCCATTGATTTAGGGAGTATGGAAGATCTGAGACTGCAGATGAATCATTATTTTTGGTAAAATATGTAAAACATAACAGAAACAAACATTTCCCTCATTGTGAAAGGCAAGCAAATTGAAAAACCAAAACACACAACGATATGAATCACTTCCTATTTATAACATATAGAACACGCCTTTTTGTTCACAAATATATGCATGTGAATATGTACAAAATATTGACATTAGATTTTCAATTAGGTTATGATCCAGAAGAAACTTGAGCAGAGTTTCATAATACAGTCATGCAAGAATTGTAAATAGGTTAAGTATAAAGTATTTTAAAATATGTTATTTTAACTAAGAAAGCCAAATGTCATTAAACTCCTGAAAAATGTGTTCTTATTAAAACTTAAACTAGAAAAAATACAATATGTTACAAAGGTATAGCCTCTGCATACCAAAAATTATTACCAGAATGTTAATATACTTTATATAATGATATATAGATGATTTAAATAGGTAAATATTTGTTTTGAAAAAAAAAACCTTTGTCTCTACAGGATAGAATATATTCATCTAATTGCCATGGTAGTTCTTTTGAATAAACTCAGAATTCTCCAAGAAAGGATTCAAATGTTGAGTTTACTTTAACTCCTTGTGTTACATCATTTTATAACAATGAAAAAGTGAAAGGATACCTTGAACTTGATATAAAATAACCAAAGATTAAACTATGATATTAAAGATTATGATAGGAAAAATCATCTTATTGCCAGAATAAATAATTCAGCACCATTGTAAATTATCACTTTGGTTACATTAATTAGATCTTAAACCAAGCAGCATTAGTGTTTACATTTTTTAAACTCTATATAATAATTATATAATATAATTTTTTAAAAATCTCATAAAATTGAGAAAATCATTTTTTCTTCTATATGTCTGAATAGTTAATTTCTCATCTAAGAATAAATTATCGTCCTCTTACTTGTGGCACCATTCCTGTAAAAAACAGATATCCTCCTAATATTTATGTTGTTCTAAGATAGGGCTGTAATTTTAGGTCCACTAAGCTTGGGTTATAAATATCAAACTCTGTGGTAAATCATTTACTGAACTTCCTTAATAGATAATGCTATCACAGTTATATTGAATGATTCTTTGACCCAGGACAAAGAATAGGTAAATATATTGAAATAGAGGAGTTTTAGAAAAGAAAGGAAGAGAAATCCTTACTTGTATTAAAATTCAACTTATGTCTTCAAGTTGACTGCAGATTTATGGTTAATGCTAGTTAGCAAGAAGCCTAAGTACTTGTGCCCAGATTAGCCATCACAGTATAGTTTATGAGAGGATCAGGAGAAGTGATGGGGGAAAGGAAGAGGATGAAATGGGAAAACTGACTGAGTTTCTGATTAAATGGAGAAATCACTCCCATAGCAAATTGCATTTCTGACAAATGCTTTTTCCCCCAAATATCTGCAGTGTAGATAAGCAGTTTTGCCTCTTCTTTCCAAATTCAGATATTATAAGTCAAATCAATGCAAGAAATAATTTAAAAAAAAATTCAGTTACTCAAAACGGGAGGTATTAAATTCCAATCATTTACTTTTGCTCCACCATATCATCAATCATGTTAACTTCTCAAAACCAACTAGTTTTCTGAAGCCACTAACTGTTACAATACAAATCAACTACTACTATTACTAATTTCCAAATCAAAGGCAACTTTCAATACGAAGACAAAAAATAGTATTTTGTATTCCAAGGAGGACAAAGTCAGACGTGCCATATCAAAGGAAATTGGTGGTAGAAAACATGCTTCATAGCACAGTAGAAACCCTGATAGTCTCTTGATGTTCCTAATTGTAGGAAAGCTCTGGCTATAATGTCCACAATCCTACTTCTTGTCTAGTTGCATTAGAGAATATGCAGTAATCATAGCGTACAGCAACCAAAATGATGTTAAATATTTAGAAAATGTTCAATATGATTGATACTGAATATAGAATGAATTATGTTCCTAACACCTCAAACAGCATCTCAATTTGTTGAACTGAAAAAAATGAATAAAGTAAAGAACTGATTTCAATAGTAGCAACTTCCATGTGTTGATATGTTTATCTTCTCTTTTTAAAGACTAGATTACTTAAAACCTTAATTCTAAATCAGGTGGCCAACTCCTTGGAAGAGTCTGTAATCTCTGACTTGATAAACTGAGGAATGGACAAGAACTTGGAAAAATAGGAGAAGAATCTGTTCTAGTCAGTGGCTGGATTAATTGGGATGGGCCTTATCAAGATTTCCAGCCAAACTCAAAGAAGTTACTCTCTCTTTTTCTTCTTTCCTGTCTTACCAAACTTCCAGCAACAGAACAGGCAACATTTTGAGACCAGAAACATAATAGTTGCCACACAGGCCAGCAGGAATCCAATCACATCCAGAGAATGGTACTGGTACCAGGTGAGATCGTGAGAGGCTGGCCGCAGGTGTTTGGCTCCTTTGTGGCGCATGACAAACTCAATCCAGAAGACAGCTTGATCCAGGGGCTTCATTGGCTGATCATGGTGAATTCTTGATAACCTCATAGCATTCTCTTTATAGCTAAAGAGATTAGGCACACAGATAGTAACTTGAAAAATTTATTAAGAACGTGATATACCTAAAATTTTATAAAGTCATTAAAAATATACTATATAATTGTATAATAAATGTCACATGTGATATTGCCAAGAGCACAGAATGCATGAGACAATTTGTTTTCTCTTAAATTTCTAGATATGGCAGCCTAACAGCTGGAATTTTTTGGATATTTCATAGTTAAGTAATAATTGGAGGTAGGGGAGAAAATAATTTCTAATTGGAAATAGCACTTAAAAAGTTCAAAAATAAGAATGTAGACCATGTAGGTTGAGAATACAGGATTTTGATCTCATTTGATAAGCACCATTTTAGGAAGAATATAGTGACAGGAAGCAGCATTGAGGGGCAGCTCTGTGATAAAGAGATACCCATCTTCCTGCCCAGCATTTGTCTGGAAAGTTAGTGTTAACAATAAGCTAGTCTTCAACAATAGCAGTTAATGGTTTCTATCTATGATATTCATGGCCTTGACATTTCAGACCAAACCAAGAACCTAATGTGAGCCTAAGGTCAAAAAGTAGGGCCTGAGTATGTATAGGTACTGGAATCTATGTTTCAAGCTACAGAGGGTTGCAAGTGCCAGTGGTGAGAAGGGACAATGGCAATAGGGAAAACACTAACCCTTCTAACTTCACTCAAGGAATGAAAGACCAGGCCAGGGTTTTGGTTTAAGGTTTTGGATGGTTGACCTACAAGAAGGATTTCCTTGGATTTATGAAGGAGGTGAAGGAAGGAGGTTATTCTTCCACACTGAAGTGCACCATCATTTGAGGAGAATATAGAACATTAAATGGTAGAAAATAGTGGAACAACATGTAGAAAGTTTTGAGGAAGAGAATTGTGAGCTAAAATTTGTACAAATCCTTGTTGCCATTTGCTTAAAAAAACAAGGCAGGCCTTTCTTAATATGCAAGGATTTAAGGAATAAGCTCCTCTCAAGATATCTCAGGAAAACAAGTAAACAACAAAAATAGAAGCTCCAAGACACATAAACAAAATATTTGTCGGAGAACATATTGATAAAAACAAAATGCCTCAGGAATAGAAAGACTGAGGTAAAGCATGAATAGCATCATTAAATCCACATAAATACCAAACTAAGGCTAAACAGTACTGGAAATTGTAGTCCTTGACAACAGTACTGGAAATTGTAGTCCTTGACAAGGTGTGCATGTTATACCCCTTAACAATGTAATAATGATGTGAAGTTTAAGAGACATGGATGAGAGGTTAAGTGACTTTATAGTCAGAAGTCATTTTATGTTGACCAAAATTTGAAACATTTTAGAAACAATTTTTCTAATCTCTAATGTCAGTATTTGTTCACGGATTTGTATGTAATTTTTAGTAAATGACACCTATTAAAGAATATTTATCCAAAGCCTGGCAATTCTTTTCATTTGACTATTGTTTCTTTCTTCCCCTGAATATATTTATTTGATTAATTTTAAATAAAATAACACAATTAATGTAATCATCTATTATTGATAATTTATATATTTATTTATTTATGATAACAGTTATGTTTGAGTGAAATAGTATTACCAAGTAACATCAAGATGAAAGGATTTTTTCCAGCTTTACTGAGATATAATTGAAGTATAAGAACGTGTAATATTAAGGTGTAAAATCTGTAGATTTGATTCACTTATATATTGTAATGTGATTACTACTGTAGTATTGGCTAATACCTCCATGAAATCACATAAGTATCATTTCTTTTTTGTGGTGAGAACATTTAGTATCCACTCACTTAGCAACTTTCAAGTTTGTAATATAGTATTATTAACTATAATCACCATGCTGTACAAAGATCCCTAGAGCTTATTCATTTTATACTCGTCAGTTTGTACCCTTTGACCAGTATCTCTCCACAGCCTGAACCTCTAGCCCCTGGTAACCAGCAGGATCTGTTCTCTGTTTCTGTGCATTTGGCTTTTTAGATTACACATATATGTGATATCATTAAGTATTTGTCTTTCTCTGTCTGAATTATTTCACTTAGCATAGTGCCTTTAAGATCATCCATGTTGTCACAAATGGCAGGATTCCCTTCTTTCTCTTACAATTCCATTGTATACGTATACCACATCTTCTTGATCCATTCATCTGTTGACAGACACTTAGGTTGTTTCCATATCTTAGCTATTGTGAATAATGCTGCAATGAACATGGGAGTGCAGATATCCCTACCATATCTTGTTTTCATTTCCTTTGGATATATAGCCAGAATTAGGATTGCTGAATCATATAGTAGTTGTATTTTTAACTTTTTTGAGGAAACTCCATACTGTTTTCCATAGTGGCTGTACCAATTTACATTCTCAGCAAAGGTGAGAATGTGTTCCCTTTTCTCCACATCCTCACCCTCACTTGTGATACCTTTTCTTTTCATGATGGTCATTCTAACATATGTGAGGTGATATCTCACTATGATTTTGATTTACATTTCCTGATAATTAGTAATGCTGAGACACTTTTCATGTACCTCTTGGCCATTTGTATGTCTCCTTTGGAAAAAATTTCTATCCAGTACTCCTGCTCATTGGTTTTATCTACTTGTTTTTTTTTTTTTTGCTATTGACTTATATGGGTTCTTTATTTATTTTGGATATTAACCTGTCAGATATATAATTTGCAAATATTTTCTCCCTTTCGATAGGTTGCCTTTCATTTTGGTGATCATTTCTTTTGATGTACAAAAGCCTTTAAGTTTGATGTAGTCCCACTTATTGATTTTGCTTCTGTTCCTTGTGTTGCTGTGTCATACCCAAAAAAATTATTTCCAAGACTCTTGTCAATGAGATTTTCCTCTTTCTTCTAGAACTTTCATGGTTTCAAGTCTTACATATGTCTTTAATCCATTTCTAATTAATTTTTGTGAATGGTGTAAGATAGGGGTACGGTTTGATTGTCCTGCATGTGATCCAGTTTTCCCAGCATCATTTACAGAGGAGGCTATTATTTTGCCAGTGAGTATTCTTGGTTACCTTGTCAGAAGTAGTTGACCTTATATGTGAGGGTTTATTTCTGGGCCCTCAATTCTGTCCATTGGTCTATGTGTCTTCTTCTGTCAGTACCATTACTTTATTATTATTATTATTATTACTATAGCTTTGTAGTATGGTGTGAAATCAGGAAGTATGATGCCTCCAGCTTTGTTCTTTCTGAGGACTGCTTTGGCTATTTGGGGTCTTTTGTGGCTCTATATGAATTTAAGATTTTTTTTTCTATTTCTGTGCCCCAATATCCTTGAGAAGCTGGTCACTCAACCTGATCTTCCTGTCCCGTTAGGGACTCTTTTTAGCTGGGAAGTTTCCTCTTGGCACTGAGAAAATCTAGCTTGGGGATGGGATGATGTGGGCAAAATGGAGCCATTACTTCTCTTCTTGGGAGATTATTCTCAGTTTTCTTTTCTTTCACTGTGTTGCTAAAATTTCTTCAGTGGACTCTACAGGTTTCCCAGGGCTGATTTTGTTCATGAGTAGATGTCCATTTATTGACCTTTGTCAGCAGACAGAGGCTGGGTCTTCTATGTCACCAGTTGGACCATTCAATTTTACTTTATTTTCTTTTAAAGTAAAATATAGCAATATAGAATTTTTTATTAAAAAGTGGCATGATCCAATTTTGATCAAATTATTTCTATCTTCTCCTTTTTTATTTATGAATTAGCAAAAGGAAATATCTGAATTAATATTTCTCTATTGGTAATTGGTTATAGCTGCATGAGGAGAGTGAAGTGATTTTTAATTTTTTTCTCTATTTTTTGTTATATCGCCTAAATATATCGCCTTTATAATGGTAATATCTGCAATTTTGAAGAAATAAACAATAATTATTATTAATAAAAAATACAGATTTGGGTCTCTTTAACAATACCTTATTTTCTTTACATAAATTTAGTGTTTCTATGAGGTTGTAACCTATTACCCATTGACAGTAGGTGGATCAAAATCCATTGAATTTGAGAAGTATACGACAATTGTACTCGATATTAACTATGTGCTGATGATTATTTAAAAGTAATCAGTTTAAAACTAAATGAAATTATTTCTTTTAAAATAGCACATGCTTCTCAGTAAAGAACATATTCTTTACTCACGAAGGGTTGTTAATAACTGCCTCCAAAGCGTTAAGCAGATTGGAACTCGTCATTGTACGCAAGTCCACTTCAACAGCTGCTCCTTTGGCCTTCATACGAGCAAGATTATCAACCTGATCCCCAAATATGGGAATGCCTACCACAGGGACCCCATGGTAAATAGCTTCATAGATCCCATTGGTTCCACAGTGAGTGATAAAAGCTCTGGTTTTGGGATGACCTAACAAGAAAAGAATATATCATTATTTTAAGTTGTGAGAGTTTCAGAAACAGAAAATCATGACACCTGTACAAACCAATGATTCAATTAGGCATGGTCTATTACATAATTCTGTGCCATGAGGCCATATATAAAGTCCTATAAACTCTAAAGACAGCAGCAGTTAGTTATTTCAGTAATTAAGTCATTCTCTGACCCTCTGATAAGGTTTCTGTGGAGTTTAAATGATGGAGAGTAGTTGCCAGGTGGACAAGTCATTGGGGTAAGGAATTCATTAATAAAAAATAATGGAGTGGGGGCCGCCTGGTGGCGCAGCGGTTTAGTCCGCGCTTGGCAGCCCAGGGTTCGTGAGTTCGGATCCTGGGCGCCCGCAGACGCACTGCTTGTCAGCCATGCCGTGGTGGCGTCCCATATAAAGTGGAGGAAGATGGGCACAGATGTTAGCCCAGGGCCAGTCTTCCTCAGCAAAAAGGGGAGGATTGGCAATGGATGTTAGCTCAGGGCTAGTCTTCCCCACACACACACACACAAAAATAATGGAGTGCTTGAAGATATGAAACTCGTGTGTGGATGTGGAAGGGGAGGTAGGGCACGCAGGCTTTCAATGAGAGAATGTTGGTGTAACAGGCTATAAAGCTAGACCAGGGCAACTTCATGAAGTACTCTGTTTAAGAAAATGAGATTTTGCACTTGATTTTTCACTAGTATGGAACCATTTATAATGTTAGAAATGATGAATAGAATTATCAGATTTTTATTTTCAAGGAATTATAGTGGGGTAGAGAGAAGAGAGGAGGGAGCAAATGGATACATAGAATCAAGAGGTTCTGCAACATTCTACACCAATGTTAATGAGAGACAGTTCTAAAGGTACTTTGACTCTGATTCTGAGGACGGAGAGATTGGATCATAAATGGGAGAATTATAAATTTCATATTAATGTTACAGCTTGACAAAGACTCCCTCCTTGACCAAACTCTAGTCAGGTATCTCTGAACTCTATTCTCAAGTAGGTTCTGATTTGGGGGCTTCTGTGCTTGTCTTTCAATTGTTTAATTTTAGCAAGAATCCTACTCAGTCAATTTTGCTACATTCTCCCAGCCTCAATACCTAGATAGCCCAGATCAGGATATCTGATCACCCTTTATATCTGATCAGTTTCCTCATCCTTCACCAGCCCCCAAGTGATGTCTGATCACCCTGATCTGCCTTCAGCAAGAATCTGGTTAGGTCAGTCTAGCCAGAGTCTCCCTTTGCACCTGAGATTTCCTCTTCGTGATTTTCTATCCAGTGACACACACACCCCCCCACACACACACTCTGCTCCCTGGCTACAAATTCCCTACCATTCCTTGTTGTATTCAGAGTTGAGTCCAATCTCTCTTCCTCACTACAAAAGTCCATTGCAGTAGGACCTATACTTATCATGGTGGTCTTGAATAAAGTGTGCCTTACAGTCTTTAACAAGAGTCATGAATAATTTTTTTCTTTAACAAGCTCCAGAAAAATTGTGAAGAAGACATTAAGGGTTTTTTTGCTTGTTTTGAATGAAATTTTGTTGGAGTTACTTGTCATCGACTAATCACTCAGATTATCCCTCATTTCACTTTGTTTAGTTTTGCTTCTCTTTGATCTTACCAAGAAGATCATTCTGTGGAATCCATTCATACAGCCGTGTATTGGGTCCTAATGTATCTGGTTTCTTTCCTGCATATCTCCACAGAACCTGTTAAGAAAAATGTGTTTACTCTATTAAAGGATTTTCAGGATCACAAGAGACAGTTACTTAGAACTGACTTAGTTCAATGCCTCCATGTAACAGATGAGAAAATAGAGGCCCTAAGTGATTAAATAATGGGTGTTCTTAAACAATTGAAACTATGACTACATTTAAAATGCTTGCAATAATCCTAATGAATAGGCCGTTATCATCAGGACAGTTCTTATTTAGTAGACAAAGACAAAAAAACCCACATTCTGTATCTGAAATAATTACATATTGCTGTGACTGGGCCATTCTGGTAAAGGGAATTTTTTTAAATGGAGTTTTCAGAAGCAAAGGGAAAGGATGTTACTTACATAAACTTTAAGAATTTGTTAGTGTTTTGAACATTTGTTACATACTTGGCAGTAACATAGAAGCAAGTATTGTATTTTTTATTATTGCAAAATATACATAACAATATTTGTCATTTTAATCTAAGTATATAATTCAGTGGCATTTAACATATCCACAATGTTGTGTAGTCATCACCACTATCTACACCTCAAACATTTTCATCCCAAACATAAACTCTGTATCATTAAACAATAACTTCCTATTCCCCTCCCCCCCAGTCCCCTGTAATCTCTATTCTACTTTCTATCTCTATGAATTTGACTACTCTAGGTACCTCCTATAGGTGAAATCAAACAGTATTTGTCTTGTTCTGCCTGGCTTATTTCACTTAGCATTGTGTCCTCAAGGTTCATCTATGTTGTAAAGTATTAGAATTTCCTTCCTTTTTAAGACTGAGTAATATTCCATGTGTGTACATACTACATTTTGTTTATCCATTCATTTGGTTATTGTAAATGATGCTGCTATGACAATTGTGTACAAAATCTGTTCAACTCCCTGCTTTCAATTCTTTTGAATATATAGCTAAAATTGGAGTTATTGGGTCATATGATAGTTCTATATTTAACTTTTTGAGTAACCACAAAACAGTTTTCTACAGGGGCTGTGTCATTTTCCACTCCTACCAGCAATGCACAAGAGTTCCAATTTTTCCACAACCTACCAACACTTGTATTTTCCATTTTTTGCTAGTAACCATCCTAATGAGTAGGGAGTGGTATCTCCTGGTGCTTCTGATTTGCATTTCCCTAATGATTAATGAGTATCTTTTCATGTACTTATTGGCCATTTGTATATCCTCTTGGGAGAAGTGTCTATTCAAGTTATTTTCCAATTTTTAATTAAGTTTTTGTTGTTGTGGTTGAGTTATAGGAGTACTTCATGTATTGTGAACATTAATCCCTTATCAGATACAAGATTTACAAATATGTTTCCCAGTCTGTAGACATTGTATTTTGCTTTCTTAATAGTATTTTTTGATACACAAAAGTTCTTAATTTTATGAAGTCCAATTTATCTATTTTTTCTTTTGTTGTCTGTTCTTTTGGTGTCATTATCTATGAAATCATGAATAAAGCCAAGGAATCTAAATTGTCAGTTCCAGGATCAACCAGGGCCTGGTCCAAAATCATTAATTAGAAGAAAATATAGTCCCAAGGAACCTTGTGCATTGAAGCCATGTTTTCAAATATTTTTTCCTTTACTCTCTGTCATGTTGATTGTACCTTGAATGTATGCCTCAGATTTAAAAAACAAACAAGGACAACAAAACAAGATAGATTACCTGGAAGCCTTAAAACCTAGCCAGAAAGCTGACAGATTGCTTAAGATCAGTGAGTGATTTAGC
The DNA here is from genome assembly GCA_031878705.1 of Tapirus indicus. Lineage (NCBI taxonomy): Eukaryota > Metazoa > Chordata > Mammalia > Perissodactyla > Tapiridae > Tapirus > Tapirus indicus. Next base: position 53,441,485 of record CM062919.1, read on the forward strand.
TTTAGTCCATTATTTAAAGAAAATATTGTAACATGTTTTCCTGATATTAAAGCCACTTTTAAAACCAGATAGCAGTCAAATGTTTTTAGCTACCCTCTTCTAACACTTAATTCTTTTTCTTTAAGGCTCAGTCAAATTGGCACTAACAACACCAATAGCTTTTTCCACATTTGTGAAGTACACTTTTAAGGAGACCCTCATGGATTTTCAAATAGCTACCCCTCAAGAAATAAGATTATCTGACCTTCTGTGGAATCTGGGCAAGGGCTGATGCAATCATGTTAGACATTTCTTCCGTGAGGTTTTGGATCATTGACCCCAGAGTAAATATCACAACTCCATCTTTTCCAGAGCTCTGGACAAACTCTTCTAACTCCTGAAAGGAAAACGGTGTTTGTAACATGACATTCTAGAGTTACAAGAATAAAATAGTCACACAGTTTTCTCAATGTGTTGAGTTATTAAAACAGTTCTGCCTTTTCATATGTTAACCATTTTAGACTATGAAAATGATCTGAAATCTCTGGTTATTTGGCAAATTAAAAATGATTTAAATTGAAGGTTTCCATCCAGCATGTTCTAAACATTTTTCAGTTGTGTGTATGTGTGTGTGTTTGTGTTTACAAAGTATAGACTACTTGTTATCTTCTGCCATGTGCTGAGCTCTTTACATGTATCATTTAACTTAAATATATGGTGACTTAAGAGATATGTGTACATTTGCAGATGTGTCTCAGAGAGATTAAGTACTTTGTTCAAGTCTACACAGCAGCAGGTGTCAGAACCAAATTTCTAAGTTCAGCTTGTTGATTGTAAAGCCAATGACCATATTCAATACTCTCTACTGCCTTCCAATACCCTCTCCATAATGCTCCAAATGAAGAACAATTTGACTCCTACTTTAAGGTAAATGGTTCTGATACTTCACTTCATATTTAGCTTTGCATACTAAGAAGATTATCATTAATTTTCATGCTGAATCAGTCAGTATGATGCTAATGGTACATTTATTTTTTTTAATTTAAATTTTATTTTCATTCCACTTGTACTTTGTATAAGCTTCCACCAACACATTTAGGAAAGAGATAGCCATATATTTTGCTGACCAAATAAGTAATGCAGAAATAAGTACAATGCATTCTCTGTAATATTTTGGAAGCGTAATATTTTGGAAATGTTTGGTTTTGCATTCCAAATAAAAATAGCATATTAAATCATGTGGAAATAAAAATAAATCTTTTTACCCTGTGTTTAATACTAACCAAACTAAGGAAACCAAATAAGACAAGAAAAAAATGTGTGAGGATAAAGGAGAAGACATAAATTTTGTACATATGTACTTGACAATATAGGCGAAAGTAAAATAACCAAAATGCAAACTATTATAAATAATTGTTGGTCAGATTCATAATCACTACACAAAAATCAATAACATTTTTTCATAATAGCAATAACCAACCTTAAAGTTTAAAATGAGTCATCATTCACTGTAGTAATTAAAAACAAAACTGTTTAAGAGTACAGATACAAGGACTTTTTCTGAAAAAAGTTTCAAATTCTAGTAAATGACATAAAAGAAGACTTTAATATATAGAGAGATATATTGTGTGTATTAGTCAGTGTTCTCCAGAGGAACAGAACAAGTAAGATGTGTGCCTATCTATCTGTCTATCTGTCTGTCTACTATCTATCGAGAAAAAGGGATCTATTTTAAAGAATTGGCTCATGTGATTATGGAGCCTGGCAAGTGCAAAATATGCAGGGCAGGCCGACTGGCTGGAGATTCAGAGAAGTCAGTGTAGTTCAGTCCAAAGGCCATCTGCGGGATAAATTTTCTTTTGCTCAGGAGAGGTCATTCTTTTATTCTGCTCTGGCTTCCAACTAACTGAGTGAGGCTCACCGACATAATGGAAAGCAATTTGCTTTACTCAAAGTCCACTATTTAAATGTTAATCTCATCCAAAAATACCCTTGTAGAAACATCCAGAAAATGTTTGACTGAATATCTGGGTTCCTAGCTCAGGCAAGTTGATACTTAAAAATATCCATCACACTGTGGTTATAGAAGGATTGACTTAATATGTAAAGCAATCAATCTTTTAAAATTAATTTTCAACTATGGCATAATTTTTTCAGAAATTGGCAAATATTTCTAAATTTATATAAAATATCTTTTTATAAATAATTATTGAACTCTGAAAAGGAAATACTGGGAACTTCTTAAACCAGATAAAAATACATGATACAAAATGAGTGATACTAACCTCCCACTAGAAAAAGTGAACAATGAAACGAAGCAGTGAGACCAGAAAAAGAACCATGAATGGGTAAAAGCCTGCTACATATAAAGGTGCTATCACATGTCACTGAGACAACCAGTGAGAAAAATTCACATTGAGTAGATTATTTACTATTAGGTGGTGCTGTAAAAATATATTCACAAATTAGACAAAAAAGGGAGGTGAATCTTTACCTCATACTATACATTAATTTAAAATCTAAATGGATTAAATGAATCCATATTAAAGTAAAATATAATTCTTAATATAAAATTTAAAAGAATATCTTTATAATCTTACAAATGAGAAAAATATTTTAAATGAAAATTTGAAGAGTACGAACTATAAGGTAATAAAGCATGAATTTGATTACATAAAATTTAGTACTTTATGTTTGAAAAAGGAAATCTGATGTACCATTAACAGATACATGAATTCATAGAGGAAGATATTTGTGATGGCTGAAACAAGGATTTATACCTAGATATTCTAGATAACAGAAAGAATTTGTGTCACTTTGCAAAAAGAAAAGACTATCCAAAAGTAAAATGTAGCACCTATATGAGATTAACAAAGAGAAAATCAGAATAGCTGGTAAGTTTCTGAAAAGATGTTCAGTGTTGCTGTCAATTGATATTACCAATGAAATACAACAATGTGATACCACTTTACCTCTATGAAACTGACACATTTAGAAAATAGAGCACTATCACTATATGATGTGGAACTTGAGACCACTCAAGCACTCCTGATGAAACCATACATTTGTGCAGATATTCAGTGAAATTAAATGCACAGTGAAAGTTAGTATGCATGTACCCCATGATCCTACAATCCCACTATTGGGTATGTATCTCAGATATATGCTCAGGTCCAATATGGAAAGTGTGAAATTTTTGTTCACAATAGTCTTTGGTATAGGTTAGAGATGGAGACACCTAATTGTTGTTTATGGGAAATAAATAAACAAAATGTGGTAAATTCATACCCCCAAATTTTCTGTAACAAGAGAGAATGAATAAAATATATTTACATATAGAAATTTAGAGCATATAAAAATAGAGTAATAAAAGGAAGAAAATATGAATTATAACACCACCATTTACATAAACTCAAATCAATGCTATATATTGTTCAAAGATCCACAGTTTTATCTGTGTAAATTGGAGGGAATAAACATTACTTGCACTTGACTAGGTGTCTACCATTGGTGGGGTACAGAAGAGAAGAGGATAAAGAACAAAATGTAAAAAAATAAATCTAAAGAGGTATCTGCTATGGGCTGATTGGGGAATGGCGTGAGTTGAGAGTGTGGACCTGAGGTTCAAACAAAAATGAAACATAAATTCCATAATTCAGGGGGCCGCCCGGTGGTGCAGCGGTTTAGTCCGCGCTTGGCAGCCCGGGGTTCGCGAGTTCGGATCCCGGGCGCCCGCCGAAGCACTGCCTGCCAGCCATGCCGTGGCGGTGTCCCATATAAAGTGGAGGAAGATGGGCACGATGTTAGCCCAGGGCCAGTCTTCCTCAGCAAAAAGGGGAGGATTGGCGACGGATGTTAGCTCAGGGCTGGTCTTCCCCACAAAAAAAAAAAAAAAAAAAAAAAAAATTCCATAATTCAACAAACATATGTTTTAGCATTCAAAATAAATTTTACATTTTCTATCATGCTGTAGCAGGAGGGAAATTTTTCCCTCCTCTTCCCAACCTTTTCTGATGTCTTCCTGAGAAGGAAGAGAGGAAAGTCTCTTTGAATCTTACTTCAGAAGCCTGATTGGGTCACATTCACTAGGAGCTTATTCTACCGAGTGTTACAAGACCACCTAGGCATGGGAGGGTGGCTCTTTCTCTATTTCTTCTGTAGATGAAGGCAAAAGTTTAAGAAAAGAACCTGTTCCAAAGATGAGCTTTGGGTATTGTTTTCTCCTTTTCATGTTTAAACTGATCTCATTACTTTGACATAGTCATCTGATTATTGATAAGATTTTGACTCAAGAAAAGAAGAAGCTATGCGTAGTTGAGTCTATCCCAGTGACCTAGACTAATTTACTGCATAGAGATTAAGGCACCAATGTAGCTAACAGAAGGGCTTCCACTTATTAATCACATGGCATTGTCTCTACACTTACTCAACAACTGCATGCAAATATGGTTATTGTTCGTGGAAAGATTCAAGGTTCACCAGGTTCTTCCATCTTGTTTCTGTTTATTAAAGCCTCAAAGCTCAAGATTACTTTTCACCCTCATTATGGGTTATTTGAACATTCACATCGGTTCTTGTATTTGCATGTAACATGTAGATTTAGTGTCTTTAATCTGCTCTTTATAATTAAGAATATTACTAAACATCCTGAAGTATTTTAATATCAAAACTTAACGTAAATTATTCAAAAATTAAATGGTATGAAAATACTTGCTATATTAAAGAATCTTTACTGCCATCATAGACTTGGGAATTAATTTTTTCAAGACCGTGAGAGTATGTGCATTATTTGCATGCAGAAATTTTGATTGCACTTTGATAGTGTCCCCAGAGCCTTTCTGCGCTCTGGTGGGAGGAGACAGGGAAAAAAAGACTCCACTAGAAATACTTTAAAGCTCTGACCCTTTCTGGGTATTCTTAAAGGTCATACAAAATCATCAGGTAGATTCTTAGTGCCACAGTGTTGCTAAAATAAATAAATGCATAAATACACACAAATGTATAATATGTACACACATATATATATATATATATATGCGTGCATTGTTGGATCAATAATAAGGGGAGAGGAGGGTTCTGAATATATTTGAATTATTATGATATATCAAATATGCATATAAGTAAATCTCACAGTATCCCAACAGATGACTTCTATGCTTATAGAGTAGAATCTTTACAGTGCATAGATCGTTTATCAAAAAGTATGAAATAATATGAAGAAGGCTCAGTATATTTAAGTGACTACTTTCTTAGCAGAAGCAACAGTTTAGAAAAATATCAAATTGATATTCAGTATTATTTAACTTGTCAGAAGTAAATTAATGTACTCATATAACAAGATAAAGTTAAGATTTCTGTTACATGATTTAAAAATTCACAAATATTTTTAGCCTCTTCGATGAGTATTTCATATGGTTCCTGGTATTACCTGACACTTGGTTTTTGCCCTACAGTCCTTTAAGTATACTGCACTCATTTTTCCCTACCTGCATCAGGATCCAGACAGAGACTTGATCTGTGTCCTCCCCTCTTCTGACTGCATTTCCAACCATTTCATTTTCTGTGCTTTTAAAGAATATCCTCATCCTATGTGTTTAATCTATACGATCAACTACCCATGCTCACTATGCCAACTGTTAAGACTTTCAGGAACAGCCCTGTTCACAGAAGCCTTTGGCATTTGGTTCATAGTCTTCTGCTTCACCCAAATTCTGTTTTTACACAGGGTGACTTAGCTAATACAGAATCATGTCTTCTTATTCCTTGACGTCCTTGGTTTAAAATCCCTGCTTATAGAAAAGGAAAAACTATGGAGGCAGTAAAAATATCAGTGATTTCCAGGGATTTAGGGACAGGGAGGGATGAATAAGTGGAGCACAGGGGATTTTTAGGGCAGTGAAAGTACTCTCCATGATACTATAAGGGTGGATACATGTCATATCCATTTATCCAGACCTTTAGAATGTACAACACAAAAGAGTTAACCTTATGTAAAGTATGGACTTTGGTTGATGTTGATGTATAAATGTTGGTCCACTGATTGTAACAAATGTGCCACACTGATGTGGGATATTGATGGTGGGGGAAGCTGTATGTGGGCGGAGGACAGGAGATAAGTGGAAATTCTCTGCCCTTTCTATTCAATTTTGCTGTAAATGTAGAGAGATTAAAAAAATCTATTAATTAAAAACTCACAAATGATACATAGACCTATCTCCTGAGATTAAAGCATTGAATCCAGTAGCTGCTTACTAGACATTGCATTGTCATCTCAAATTCAGCATGCCCATACATGAACACATCATTTTCCCTCACAACTGTTCCTCACCTTAATAAATGCCAATATGCTTTACTAAATTGTCCACACAAAGAAACAAACGAAAGCAAGACAAACAAAGATACAAAAAGCCAGGGCTTCATTCTTGAACTCTCTCCCTTAACCTCCACATCCTGCCAATCACCAAATCCTACTGAATTTCATTGTAAATACTTAAACCACTCCACTTCTACTCAAATCACTATCATATTGTAGTTTTCATCTCTATAATCCCTTGGAGTAACTATCATAACTGTATCTTAGCTCATTTCCCTGCTTTAAATCTTGCTCCATTCCAAAAAATTCAATAGCCAAGATTTGTGAAAAGGTAAGACAAGATCTAAATAAACAATTTAGATCACATTACTGTTTAAAACTTATACATTGATCCTTCACAAACCTTAAATTTGAAGTAAAGAATATTTAGTATTGCCTTTTTTTTCCCCCATAATCTAACCCTCAGTTGTCTCTCCAGTCTACTTTCTCTCTTCTATTCAAATCAAACAGTTCATCATTACTGCACTTTTGCCTGATTCTTTTGGATAGATCATCATATCTCTATCTGATCTTTTCTCAAATTATTATAATTTCTTCACTATTGTCCATTTCTAAGATGTTGTGATGCTAAATAACATGCAACTATAAAATCTCAGTGGCTTAAAACAAAAGTTTATTTCTTTCCCATGTCATATGTCCATCTATTGAGCTGCAGTTTGTACATATATTCTTTAGTTGAAAACTCAGGTTGACATAGTAACCAATATTTGAAACATACCCTGTTGATGTAGCAAAGGAAAAGAAAATTCTGTAGTATCTGGACCTGATAATTAAGTGTTAGGCTTAGACATGATCCAAGACACTTAACTCATAGTCATTGCCCAGAGAGTACTTCATGGTTCCACTAAACTCAGGGCTAGGAATTTCATTCCTATCAAATATCTGGCATACTTGGTGAACATCACTAATGATTGCCATGACAATGTTATAAGATACCTATGGCTATATGATAGTCATAGAGGATAATGTCCATTAATTCCTATGTCCATGTTTTCAGTTTGAGGGTCAGATATGATAAGTAATAAACCAAAAATCATTCCAAAAGACAAATATTTAAACAAGAAAAATAAGAACAATTAATTACCTTGGGTAGGGGCTTTGCAGGCTTGCAGTGTAGTCCTCCAATAAATTTAAAATTAGGTAAATAAGGATAAGGAAATTCAAAATCCCAGGAAGTTCGAATCAACCACATTTCAGCTTTCCCCATAATCTTGCATAATGTGGTAGGTTTTCCTGAATAAAAATGAAAGGTGATAGAGGAAAAACAAACTGATATGTTAAGAGAGAAATGTTTTACCATCCACTTTTCTAAGCAAAATCCATAAAGAACCAATATTAGGCCTATGTAAGCCATGTGAAATCTATTGACGTCCCCCCACCAAGAGTGTACCATAGTGAGATTATGAATAACCAAACAGGATATAACTCTAGAACAAGGCCAAAGCCTGCTAACAATGGAGTCTTTCTGCTTGAGCTAAGCCTGAGCCCTAGTCCATGCTCAGAAGTGGCAAAATCTCCCAGCAGGAACAAGAAACTCGGGCAGTGATCCTCAGCTCGTTATGGTGGAGTGTCTCCTCCTCTTCTGGAATTCCAATTCATCTCATGCTTGCTGCTCAAAAAGCCTTCTGATATCTTTGAAAAATGACTTTTGTAATTTATCCATCTTTTTCTAGTGTTTTTGAGTGTGCTGCCACAACTCATTATATCCTACCAGGAATGGAAATCTTTTAATTATTATATATTTTTTTGATGAGGAAAGTTGGCCCTGAGCTAACGTCTGTTGCCAATCTTCCTCTTTTTGCTGAGGAAGATTGGCCCTGGGCTAACATCCATGTTCTTCTTCCTCTACTTTTTATGTGGGACACCTGCCACAGCATGACTTGGTAAGAGGTGTGTACGTCTGCACCTGGGATCCGAACCTGAGAACCCCAAGCTGCTGAAGCAGAGCATGTGAACTTAACCACTACATGAAGAGGTGGTCTCCCTTTTAATAAATTTTTGAAAGTGATTATCTCCTTTGCTATACAAAGTGAAATTTCCTGCTTCATGAGACTTTGTCTTCTTTGGTGAGAACATAGCACTGCATAATAATCTATTGGCAAAATATCCACTATTCTGACATATTTACTTGGCAAACAGTGCAAAAGGGGTACCTTTCAATGGAAGTGGCAGCCATTAACAGAGTAAGAACTCAAATGAGTGACTCCGAATTAAATCTTTTTTCCTTAGTTTGGAGCCAGAGCTTCATTTCTAAATTCTATTCAGTTATTGTGGAATAAGGAAGTTTACCCAGAGATTTGGTGTCCTTTTAAAATATACATTCAGTATTAAGGATATGAGGAAATCATAAGTACTATACGGTTTCTCAGCATATGACTTTTTTGAATATTCTCCTTTATATTCTAAGTACACTAAAGTTTTGATCAGAAAATATGAGGGATTTTGAAGTGACCAGAACAATTTATCTGTATAAGAGATCACAAGCAAATATCAAGTTTATGGGTTTGATTCTGGTAATGACAATGATATTTAAAATTCAATTTTATATTCAATACATTTCCCATTTTGGTGCCTCATCGGTGTTGACCATTGGTATAATCTTATTCTCTTAGTGTGAGGCTTCCCTCCCTCACCTTTTTTATGACAGTTTTTTTGAGATGTAACTTATATACCATACAAGTCTTCCTTTTAAATACACAGTTGAGGGTTTTTTAGTATATTCTTAAAGCTGAGCAACCATTACACCTATTTAATTTTACAATGTTTTCATTACTCCCAGAAGAAATCGCATATCCGTTGATGGGCATTCTCCATTTTCCTCTCTTCACAGCTCCTGACAACCACTAATGTACTTTCTGAAAGAATGAAACTAGACCCCAATCTTACTCCACTCACAAAAATTATCTGAAAATAATTAAAGACATAATGTAAGACCTGAAACTGTAAAACTCCTAGGAAGAAACAGTGGTAAAATGCTTCTTGACATCGGTCTTAACAATAATTTTTTGGATATGATGCCTAAAGCATAAGCGACAGAGTTAAAAGTCAACAAGTGGGATTAGATCAAACTAAAAAAATTCTTATTGCAACAGAAATGATCAACAAAATGAAAATATAGACTACAAAATGGAAGAAAATATTTGCAAACCATATATCTGATGAGGCATTAATATCCAAAATGTATAAGAAACTCATACAACTCAATAGCAAAAAACCAAATAATCCAATGAAAAAATGAGCAAGAAACCTGAATAGATATATATCCAAAGAAGATATTCAAATGGCCAACAAGTACATGAAAAGATGCTCAACATTACTAATCATCAGGGAAGTCCAAATCAAAACCACAATGAGATATCACTTCACATCTGTTAGGATGGCTATCATCAAGAAGACAAGAGATAAACAATGATGGCAAGAATGTGGAGAAAAATAAGGAATCCTTGTGCACTGTTGGTGGGAATGTAAACTGGTGCAACCACCATGGAAAACAGTAAGGAGTTTCCTCAAAAAATTAAAAATAAAACTACCATATGATCCAGCAATTCTACTTCTTGGTACATATTCGAAGGAAAGGGAATCACTATCCCAACGACATGTCTTCACTCCTATGTACATTGCAGCATTATTTACAATAGTCAAGACTACAGAACAAACTAAGTGTACATTGATGGATGAATGGATAGAGAAAATGTGGTTATATATACAATGAGATGTTATTCAGCTATGAGAAAAAAGATATCCTACCATTCACTTCAATATGAATGAACTTTGAGGGAATTATGGTAAGTGCAGTAAGTCAGACAGAGAAAGAGAAATACTGTATGATGTCACTTCTATGTGGAAGCTAAAAAACAAAACAAAACAAAACACAAAAACAACCTGATACATGCAGAGCATAGATTGGTGGTTGTCAGATGCCAGAGTTGGAGGGTAGGTGCTATAGGTGAAGTTGTTCAAAAGGTACAAATATTCAGTTTGAAAATAAGTGCTGAGGATGTAATGTACAGCATGGTGACTATAGTTAATAATACTATATTGTCTACTGAAAGTTGCTGAGAAAGTAGATCATAAAAGTTCTCATTTCAAGAAAAAACAATTTATGGCTGTGTATGGTGTTGGATGTTAAATAGATTTTTGTGGTGATCATTTCACAAAATACGCAGATATCAAACCACTATGCTGTACACCTGAAATTATATAATGTTATTTGTCAATTATATCTCAAAAAAAACCCTAAATAATGTAAGCAGGGTACTGCTTCCTCAATGATAACTAATATCCTATGCAAAACAATTCTTAACACAATTATATGAACACTTTTTTAAATTAAAAAATCAATTATGCAAAAGGAAAAAAAGAAGGGGTAATGGACTTGCTGAAATAGAGACAAACATTGTGCTTAGGGTCAAAGCTCACTAGCTGACCTCTAATGCATTTTTGAATAGAACAACAAAAAGAAAATATAAGTTTAAAAAATCTGGAAACATGGTTATTCAGAGAAACACCTTACATTTTTTTTCCTCGATGGGAGACTAGGACAGATGAAAGGAATATATATTTATCTATTATCTTTTTTTTGCTCACCACATGACAGGCCCTGCAACCAAACAACTAAGCCTAGAGAGAATGCAAACAGAAAGCCTAAGAAATAGCAAGTTAATCAGAAGGAAAACAGGGTGTATAAAAGAAGTACACAAGAGAGAAATAGTCTGAGATTATGGAAATCACACTGTTAGATGTGGGTTTTCCAGACACTCAAAATAATTAGCAGCAGCAAGTAAGATTTATGTACAAATATAAATATTATTTCTCTGATATATTGTAAGTACTCAATCATCTGAAACAAACAAAAATAATAATCATTTTTTCACTTAAAACAGCTTAGCTGCTGTTTAGCTATACCAAGAGTCTTCACTTAAAAATACCTTTTAAAAGTTTTTATACACTCAGATAAATATTTACATTTTACATATGAAATAAGAACCCTTACTGCATGCAAATTTCTCTTACCTAAAACCTTGCTATAATACTCATCCCATTCCGGAAACACAAAATATAAATATATCACATCATTCATTATGTAAAATAACCAATTCTCCAGTCTTTGTACAAAAGTCATTTTGTCTGTCAGTCCTGATGTGCTGCCAGGAACATAAGAAGAAGGGGCGGGAAGCCCACCACACAGTCTCTCAAGGGCATTCCCTTCAGAAAACCGAAAAGAGTATATAAATGGAATATTGAGAAACTCAGCCAACAACTCCCCACAAAAGCTTAAAGGATCAGCAATGCAGATATCAAACTTAGCTGCCTGTAGCCTGCTGAGTAACTCCTTATTTGTGATAGCACTGTCACATACTCTCTTGAGTGACGTTAAAAACTCCACGTTCATTTCTATCAGTTTTACTTGCATTTCCCACCATGAAAGCTTTGGCAGTTCAGAAGTAGCTGTATAGAGAAATGTATTGAGCTCTTCCATGAGAGTTTCTTTAGTCACTGAAAGTTGAAGGATCTCTACATTAAAGGGAATCTTGGTGTGGTCCATCATAAGGCTTGGTGAAGGTACCAGGACGGTTATTTCGTGCCCACGGAGATGGAGTTCTTCCAGAATAACTTTTAAATTAATCCAGTGACTAAAATCCATGGGCCATACAAGTACCTTCCCAGTCCTTCCAGAGTCTAAGAAACACAGATACAGCAGGAAAAGGACACAGAAGTCTTTTACAGTCTTCATAATCAGCTCCTGCTCCAGCAAAACCTGGGCTTAATCCAAGTGCATGAAGTTCACAATCCAAAGAACTCTTCCTTGACCCTCTCAACCAATTTATAGTAGGTTGGCTGAACTTTGAGCAGCATACTTTGTATTATTGATTAAAATTAAGTTCAACTGCTTTGATAAGAAAAAGGTCAATAAAGGCAGTAAAATGAGTTAGGAAAAAATACTCAGAATCAGAGCTTTTAAAATTTCCTGTAGAAGATATGAAAATAAAGAAACTTAAAATTAAACACAAATATAAAATAATTTCTAAATGATGTTAAGAAAATCCATCAGCATGTGATGCATAGTCAATTAAGATTAGATTTTGTATAATTTTCTCTGTTTTCATTTGATGTTCATGAATAGAATTTTCTCCCTAGTATTTCTCTTACTGATAACTCTGTTAGATATTCTAGACAGGGAGAAGGCTGCCATCTACTGCCAGGAGAGAATATGTGTGCTGTAAGAGACGTTAAGGCTGAGAGAAGATTTAAATGCAAATATCCTAATGCTAAATTTAGTGTTCTTTCTGCTAAAACATGTCTATCTTTAAGAGAAAAAGAATATATATATATATATATATATATATATATATATATATATAATAAAAAGGCGAGTCAGGAAGAAGAGAACAATAATCTTTCCTTCCTTCCAGCACATCCATTTTATTTTCTCTGCTTTTTCAATCTCAGAGACTTTTCATAATGTAAAATTCCATTTTTTTTTTGCTTGGATCCTCACACCTGGAAGCCACTACCCAATTTAGAAATGGGTCCAATGATATTTAGGACAATAACTTCATCAATCATTTTTTCTTGAAAAGTTGATTTTTCCTCAAGTAATTAATCAATATGAATACATGATGATACATTCTCATTTTTATTACTGTAACGAGAACTGGCTAATAAGAAATAAGATTGAGTAATTGCTTAGTTGATTATTATATCTATAAATTCTACCCCCAAATTATATATCATTCTAGTCTCATTTATCAGTCTTCACTATCATCAATCTAATCCTGGCCATTTTTATATCTAACCTAGACTAACTGCAATAGTCTTCTGATATTCCTGCTTTCAGTTTGCATACCTGCACCCCACTTTCCACATAAGAACTGATCTGATTTTCAAAAGAATCTGCTTCAGAGTATGTCATTGTTGAGCAAAATAATGTTTCTTTTTTATGTATGTTAAAATCTACACTTTCTGATATGCCCTCCAATATTCTAACTAGTTTTCTAATCTTCTGTTGTTCCATTTCTTCCTCCAATTCATTTCAGTTTCCTTTGAACTTTTTGATTATTAGAAATTCTTTTCTGGAGTGACATCAGCAGATTGAAGAATAAGAGTTCTCCACTGTCACCCTCCCCCCAAAAAACTTGATTTTGACATTCACCCAGGGATAAGAGTACCTTTGATAATCAGGAAGTCCAATGGAGAAGTTTCAACCTACCATGGAACAAATAATTCCAGGAATAGATACACTGAAGAGGGTAAAAGGGACAGTTTCACTTTGTCTGTGTTCCTCCTGCCCCAAGGCAGCATGACTCAATGCCAGGAGAGAACACTGTGACCTGTGTTTTCTGCTATGGCTGAAAGTGTGATCGTGTGAGTGAGCGGCTAGCTTCCCCAGTCATTCAGATGCTGCCCAAGAGGCCCACTTCTTTCTTGCCTTACTCAGATTATTGAGGAGATCTGCAAGGCTGAGGGGCTAGAAGAAGTTGGGATCACAGCCAGAGCTCAGAGTTCATCAAAAGATACTGCAAACAACTTCATAATTCTTCCTATTAAATGATTTGTGGACTCCATTAGAAAGCCTGCCCACAAGCCACTGGGGACACATTACATTCAGACCACCTACAACTGGCCCACAGATATCCCCCATGCTCCATGCACTTCACCCCCATTACCCTGATAGCTCCAGGTGTGTGCCCCCATTGATGGTGAGAGTGAGCCTTTGTAGACAGCTAGTGAGCAAGTGCAGAAGCCTGGCACAAGTCTGTGAGCCTAGGAGAATTCTCACAAAACTGAGTATTTCAGGCCTCTGCCCTAGGAAAAGTAAATGGGAGGCTCTCAAAACTTGATCTGGCTTTATGGGATTGAGAGAAGGCATATAATCTGAAGAAACCCCCCTCAAGTGGGAACAAGAAGTGTGGAACAGGGATATCCACAGAAAGGTTCTGAGAAAGCCTCAGAATTTCTAGTCAGACTGACTATCTCTCTCCTGAAGCCAGTCTGTCAAGACTGGAGGAGGCGACTGCTTCTATAAATGCGAACAGCAATGCAAGACTGTGAGGGACATGAAATATCAAGGAAATATGGTGCCACCAAAGGAACACAATAATTTCCCAGTGGCCAACAGCAAACAAATTGTTTAAAGGAAGCTGAGTGTGCTATAAAAGAACACAGACAACTCAGTGAAATTAGGAAAACAACATATGTACAAAATGGGAGGTTCAGCACAGACAGAAACCATAAAAAGAATCAAACATAAAGCTGAAATAGACTATTTGTTTAGACGAGGACAAACAAACAAAGAGAAATCTTGGAGCCAAAGAATACAATGAATGAAATAAAAAATGAACACAGATCTCAACAGGACACTCAATGAAGCAGGAGAAAGAATCTCTGAAGTCAAAGACAAGTCATTTGAAATTATCCAGTCAGAGGAGAAAAGAAAACTACAGACCAATATCCCTGACGTACATAGAAGCAAAATTCTCAACAAAATATTAGCAAACCAAATTCAACAGCATATTAAAAGAACCATGCACTATGATCAGGTGAGATTTGTTCCTGGGATACAAAGTTGGTTCAAATAAGAAAATCAGTAAGTTTGATACACCACATTATTAGACTGAAAATCCAGAATCATATGATCATCTCAAAAGATGCAGAAAAAGCGTTTGAAAAATACCACGTCCTTTCATGATGAAAATGCTCAAGAAAGGAATATAAAAGGGTAAAAGAGGGCATAAAAAGAACATACCTCAACATAATAAGGGCCCATATATGACAAGCTCACAGCTAACATCATACTCTATGATGAGAAGCTGAAAGCTTTTCCTCGAAAAATCAGGAAAAAGGCATCTGTCCACTCTCACCACTTTATTCAACATAGTTTGGAAGTCCTAGCCAGGGCAATCAGTCAAGAAAAAAGAAATAATAGGAATCCAAATTGGAAAGGAAGAAGTAAAATTACCTTTATTTGCAGATGATATATCTTACACTCAGAAAAATCCTAAAGACTCCACCAAAAAGTGTTAGAACTAATTAGTGGATGCAGTAAGCTTTGGAGATACAAAAATCAACATGCAGAAATGAGTTGTATTTCTGTACACTAACAATTAAACATCTGAAAAAGAAATAAGGAAAAAATTCTCATTCACAATAGTATCAAAAACAATAAAATGCTTAAGGATAAATTTAACAAGGGACATGAAAGATCTGTATACAGTCATGCATCATGTAACATTTTGGTCAGGAATAGACCACATATACAATGATGACCCCACAAATTTAGTACCATATAGCCTAGGTGCATAATAGGCTATACCATCAAGGTTTGTGTAAGTACACTCAAAGATGTTTACAAAACAACAAAATCATCTAACGATGCATTTCTCAGAACATATTCCCATCATTAAGTGATGCATGACTCTACTGAAAAATATAAGACTTGATGAAAGAAATGGAAGACAGAAAAGATGAAATGATACTCTGTATACATGGATCAGTAGAATTAATATTGTTAGAATGTCCAAATTAGCCAGGTATATTAAACAAAATCCCTAAAAAAATTCCAAGGCATTTTCACAGAAATAGAAAAAAAAATTCTAAATTATTAGGGAGACAAAAAACACTTTGAATAGCCAAAGAAATCTTGAGAAACAAGAACAAACCTGAAGGCACCAGACTACCTGATCCAAACTATACACAAAACTATAGTGAAAAATGTGGTATCAGCATAAAAATGTACGCAAAAGCCAACGGAACAGAATATAGAGCCCAGAAAGAAAAAGCCTCCATTATGTGGTCAACTTACACTTGAAAAGGAAGCCAAGAACACTCAATGGGGAAAGGATAATATCTTTCATAAATGGGGTTGGAAAACTGGATAACCACATGCAGAAGAAAGTACTGGACCCCTATACTACACAACTCACAAAACACAACACAAAATAGATAAAGACTTAAATGTAACACCAAAAATCTGGAAACCTCCTAGAGAAAACATGAAAAAAAAGTTTCTTGACATTTGTCTTGCCAACAATTATTAGATATGGTACCAAAAGCACAAGCGACAGAAACAAAAAGAAACAAGTAGAACTACATCAAACTAATAAGTTCTGCACAGCAAGAGAAATAATCAACAAAATGAAAAGACAACCTATGGAATGGAGGACATTTTTGCAAATTGTATATCTAATAAGGTGTTAATACCCAAAATATATAAAGAACTCATACAAATTCAATAGCCAAAAGAAAAAAAAAGTTTGATTAAAAAATGGGCTAAGGAACTGCATAGACATTTTTCAAAGAATGTGTAAAAATGGCCAACAGATACATGAAAATGTGGTTGACATCACTAATCATCACAGAAATGCAAGTCAAAAATCACAATATGTCTCCTCACACCTGTTAAAATGGCTCTCAACAAAAGATATGATGTAACAAGTGTTAGTGTGGATGTGGAGAAAAAGGACCATTGTGCACTGTTGTTGGGAATATAAATTGGTATAGCAAATATGGAACACAGTATGGTGTTTCCTAAAGAAATTAGAAATAGAAATACTATCCAGCATTCCCACTTCTGAGCATTTATCCAAAGAGTATGAAAACAGGACATGAAAGAGATAATTGGAGTCCCATGTTCACTGCAGCATTATTCGCAATGGCCATGATATGGAAACAACCTAAGTGTCCATCAACACATGAATGGGTAAAGTTGATGTGGTATATGTACACAATTGAATATTAATCAACCATGAGGAAGATGAAAATCTTGTCATTTGCCACAACATGGACAGACCTTGAGGGTATTATGGTATGTGAAATAAATCAGAGAAAAAAGACAAATACTGTACTATCTCACATATATGTGGAATCTGAAAAGGGCAAACTCATAGAAACAGAGAATAGATTAGCGGGTTCCAGGGACTGGTGTTTGGGGGAAATGAGATGTTGGTCAAATGGTATATATTTTCAATTATAAGAGGAATAAATTCTGGAGATCTAAAGTACAGCATAATGATTATTGCTATGTATTGTTATTGTATTATACTTGAAAGTTGCTAAGTGAATAGTGATTTAGGATTTTTTCACCACAAAAAAGAAATAGTATTTATGTGACATAACAGAGACATTAACTAAGGCTAAAGTGGTGACATTTGCAATATATGTGTATCAAATCACCTGAAAATAACACAGTGTTATTTGTAATTATATTTCAAAAAAGCTGGAAAAAAATTTCAGATTTTAACATAATGCGAGAATATAATTTAAAAATCCCCTAAATCAAGCATTTTTCTGAATTATATTCATTATCCACCACAGAAGAACTAAAGACTTTTTGACCAACACCAAGGAATTCATCCATTATCAGTATCACTCTCTCAATGTTATTGGGTACATTCTGGCCTGAGTGTTAACGATTTTGTTCTTTATTAGGAAAAAAAAAAGTGCTTTTATTTGTTCTCATAATTTTAGTAAGTTTGAAAATAGAAGAGGGTTTGCTGTCTCTTAGATCCAAGTTCAGTAGTTAATATATGTCTACATTATGAAAATTCCTTTCTTTTTACAAAGTTTCTTAAGTTTCTGCTTTAATTTGTCAACTCAAAGAATGTCTCAAGTTGTTTGGACTGCTTAAGAAGGAAGTATTGACTTCCATTTCTGGCCATGATCGTATAACTGGAGCCAGACTAACCCTTTGCCATAAACAACTAGAAAACTGGACAAATTGTATATAACAATTATTTTCAGATACTGAACATTATGCATCACAGAAATATAACTATGAGAAGAGAAACTAAAGAGGTGAACCCTAAGACCACTCCAGCTTTCTGGCTATAGCCATGTTTTAGATTATATTGCAAGGAACAGGAGCTCCATCAGAATCTAGGGGTATCACTGCATGAGGAAAAAGAAAGTAGAGTTTGAGGAGACTAGACATTTGGAAAAGGATCTGCATTACTTAGAAACTCAAAATGGCCCACCCTGTTTTCTACTGAAAAATTAAGCTACTCACAGAGGGCTTTGTTTTGACATGCTAAAGTCATTTTCAGACATGGGCTTGAAGTATCTCCTCTTTAATCTGCTTTTGTATCTTTTGGCCTTGTCAACTGTTAATCAACAGCTAAAATTACTGGAATGTGGCCTTTTCACAGAGCCCATGCAAATAATAAGAAAAAACATTCCCAGTATACATGGCTATTCCTGTTAGAGTAAATAACCAGAGTGAAAGGGATCTGATTTAGAAAACTGGCCTTCAGGTGTCCAGTAGGTTTCTCAAACAATGGTGCCATATCAAGGACTCAGGGTTTGATTTTATTGCTAGCAGATTTGATACTCTAGATACTCATTTTTGGGAGTAGTTAGATCAGCTTTGGTAAATTGGTGTCCATTCATTTGGGCCCATGCATAGCCTCACTCTCTGCAACCATTCCACTTTGTTAATTTGCTCTTGGGGTCAGAACAGGAATGGCTCATGATAGAGTCTGGCTGATGTCAACTGGCTGAGTTTATTGTTATTTACTACTTTATTGTTTATTGCTTATTATGTGACGAATGTTCTCTAGTGCACATTAACATGGTATCTCATGATTGAGTGTTTCATCTCTAACAGGGCCCTGTGGCATGACAGAATTTGTTTTTCCAAATGCGTGTAATTCTTCAGTGCAGGTGGCATTGTTTTGTTGCCTTGTGATTCTTTTATTATGTTTGCCATAAATTCCACGCAGTATCTTCACTGACATTTTTTGTTGTTGTTGTTTTTGTTTTTTTTGTGGGGAAGACCAGCCCTGACCTAACATCCATCGCCAATCCTCCCCTTTTTGCTGAGGAAGACTGGCCCTGGGCTAACATCCGTGCCCATCTTCCTCTACTTTATATGGGACACCACCACAGCGTAGCTGACAGGCAGTGCGTTGGCGGGCGCCCGGGATCCGAACTCGCGAACCCCGGGCTGCCAAGCGCGAACTAAACCGCTGCACCACCGGGCGGCCCTTCACTGACATTTTTAATACCTTAAGGTCTACCTAGTAATACAGCCCTTCATGGGCTAGAACTACTACAGAGTCCTTTCTTGCTCTAGGCCTACTCAAAGCTAGAAGTCTTTTGAGTTACCTGGTATATGAGCCAAAGTATGGAGTATATATCCTTCAATTCCTGGAAAGGGCCTACAATTCACAGTCTTCCTTCTTTGTGGAGAGAAAGACAAAATGTGAAAATCTAGTCTCTATTTGGGAATGATGGCTTCAAACACCCTTGACTCAATCTCAATTATATTGATGTGGCAGATATTTTAATATTCATAAAGTTTGTCTATCACTTTCTAGAGCTCATGTGTCTTCACAGGCCTTCAAAATACTAGCTACTACTTGCTCATTTTTTCTGATTTGTGTATCATCAACAAGGTGGGTTAGTGCAGTTTCCTGAAGGATGTCCAGATAATCTATGTCTTTTGGTTATCATAAGAGGAAAGAGAAGAAAGTTTATTTTATATAGTCCTGAGGCAAAACTGTAAATATATGCCATTGTATATTCCAAGAGAATAGGAACTATTTTTATTCTCCTTTCAGGTAGGGATGGAAGAGAATACATTCACCAAAACAATGGCCTTATACATGTATGTACATGGAGATGAGTTAATCTTCTCTAGCAGAGACAGTATATCTGGCACAGAGGCTGAGATTGGAGTGACTACTCACTCAAGTTTTAGGAAGTCTGTTATCATTCTCCAGGATTTGTTGGTTTTGCAGTGGCCAGACTGTTAATCAATGGAAATACAATAAAGTTTATCATCATGAATCCTTTACATCTTTAAGATATTTAATTTCCACTCTCTTCAGAATTGTGACGTTTTTCTATTTGCACTTTGGCTACAAAGTCAGAGAAGTGCTGGGAGGAAGATGTTTCAAAGATATAGTGGATTGAATAGTGGTTCCCCCCAAAATATGTCCAAGTCCTAACCCCCAACACCTATGAAAGTGACCTTACTTGGAGAAAGGGCTTTTGCAGTATAATTAAGTTAAGGGTATCAAGATAAGCTCACATTGAATTTAGGATGGACTCTAAACCCAACGGTGGGTCTCCTTACATGAATAAAGATGGAGATTAGAGACACACAATGGAAAAGGTGATGAGAAGACAGACAGAGATTAGGGAGAATCCGCAGCCAAGGAACACCAAGAATTGTCAGCAGCCACCAGAAGGAATGGGTCCTGACCACACTTTGATTTCAGACTTCTTGCCTTCACAACTATGAAACAATAAATTTCTATTGTTTTAAGCCACCATATTTGTGGTAATTTGATACAGCAGCTCTAAGAAGCTAATGCAACATGCTTCTGTTTGGCAATTCCCACTATCATAGACTTTATCCCATAGGCCATGGATGCCTTTTGAGGCTTGTGCCAATGACAAAGTGCATGTATTCAGTTGTATGTGTTGGGAACTGAGAACATCATCAGTTGTTCCAGGATGCTATTGTCTCTTTGGAAAGGAATTAAGGGAATCATTAGCCTGTACATGCACTATGATGTCACAGGATTCTTCCTCCAGAGGACCGTTCTGCTTATCAGTCAATGAATTCCAGGTCTGAAAATGCTCAGGTTCAAAAACCTGGCAAGTGATTGTGAAATTAGGGGAGAAATTATCCTCAAACTTCAGATACCTATTCTTGAACTCTTCTGGTAGTATAGACTAAGTAGTGCCCTTTTTAGTGGCTTATCTATTTTGTCCCTAGGGCTGCCTGCTCTATAACCATATCCACAGATTTTCATGGGTTTGGCCTGCCTGGATGCCATTCTGACCTTACTGCTCATTGTGATCATTGTGACAACTTGACTTCTGATGATTTAGCACCATCTCTTGGTCTCAAACTTCCAAATAAAAGATGAATAAGTTCTGGGGATCTTTGTACAGCATAGTGATTAAAGTTAATCATAACTTGAAAGTTGCTAAGCATACAGATCTTAAGTTTTTACCACAAAAAAGAAATGGTAATTATGTAATGTGATGGAGGTATTAGTTAATGGTACAGTGGTAATCATATTGCAATATATAAGTGTATCAAATCTATACATTGTACACCTTACACATACACATTGTTATATTTCAATTATATCTCAGCAATGCTGGAAAACAATCTGTTTATTTTGATATTGCTTGATAGTACTGTTTCAATTCAAATAAAAATAAACGTGATCACAAATAAACAAATTCTCAACAATAAATAATTACATTTACTATGTTATTTTATTTCAAATATGTCAAGTATATATATCTAGGGAAAATGAGAACAAAACTAAAAGAATTGCCAGGCTTTAGATAAATATTTATTTAATAGAAAAATCACTTACTAAAAACTACAGATAGATTCATGAATAAATATTGACGTTGGAGAGTAGAATAATTATTTTTAAACTGTTCCAAATTTTGGTCAATTTAGAATGACTTCTCATGAAAAAGTCACTTCTCAACTCCCATCCATGTCTCTTGAACCTCACACCTTAATTGTTGTTAGACATATTATCATTATTACATTGTTAATTTATAACATACATATCTTGTCAATGACCACAGTTTCCAATACCATTTAACCTTAGTTTGCTATTTATATGGATACAAATTTGCCATTTGTGTTTTACCTCAGTCTTTCTATTCCTGAAGTGTTTTGTTTTTATTAATTTGTTTTATGGAAAATATTTTTTATCTGTTTTGGAACTTTTGTTGTTGTTTCCTTGTTTTCCTGACACATATCCAGAGGGACTTATTCCTTAAATTCTTGCATATTAAGAAAAGCCTACCTTGTGAATACAATGATAGAAACCTAGAAATATTCAGGTAGACAAGGAGAGAGAACTAAGATTTTTAAAAAATACAGAAATACTTCGAGAAATATCTGACTCAGGAAAAATAACATAAGGATTATAGGTATCTCAGAAGGAGAAGGGAGGCAGAAAGGAACAGAGAGCTTATTGAAAGAAACAATAGCAGACAACTTCCCAAACCTAGGAAAGGAACTGGACATGTAAGTACATGAAGCTAATGGAACTCCTAATTACCTCAATGTAAAAGACCTTATCCAAGGCATATAATATTAAAATTGTGAAAAGTCAAAGAAAAAGAAACAATAATAAGGGGAGCAAGAGACAAGAAAATAACCTACAAAGGAACTCCCTCAGGCTTTCAGTGGATTCCTCAGCAGAAACCCTACAGGCTAGGAGAGAGTAAAATGATATATTCAAAATACCGAAATACAGCCAAGAATAATCTATCCAGCAAAATTATCCTTTAGATTTGACAGAGAAATAAAAGCTTTCCCAGATTAAGAAAAGCTGAGACAGTGCATTGCCACCAGATCTGCCTTACAAGAAATGATAGAAGAAGCCCTTCTACCTAAAACAAAAAGATAGAGGATTACACAGCTTTGAGCAAGGAGATAAGTAAATAGAATTAGAAAATTGCAGCTCTCTATCAGAATAGGATTGTAAACACTTAATTATAACATAAAGGGTAAAGGCAAAGAAAGCATCAAAAATAAGTACAACCACCTCAATTTGGTCGCAAACTCAAAAAAAAAAAAAAAAACTTGGGGACAATGATAATATTGAAGGAAAAGAGGGAAAGGATGGAACTTGCATAGGTTAATGGAAATAAAAGGCTATCAGAAAAAGAACTATCCCTGCACATAACATAGGAGCACCAAAGTTCATAAAGCAACAATTAACAGAACCAAAGGGAGAAATTGACAGCAACATAATAATAGTGGGGAACCTTAACACCCCACTTACATCAATGGGTAGATCATCCAAACAGAAGTCAACAAGCAAACAGTGGCTTTAAATGAAACATTAGATCAGATGGACCTAATAATATACATAGAACATTCCATCCAAAAATAGTAGAATACACATTCTTCTCAAGTGCCCATGGAACATTCACAAAGAAAGGCCATATGTTGGGAAACAAAGAAGCATCAATAAATGTAAGAAGATTTAACTTGTATCAAGCATCTATTCCAACCTCAATGTATGAAACTAGAAATCAACCACACGAAAAAAGGAGGAAAATCAAAAATATGTGGAGGCTAACAACATATTACTGAGCATCAATTGGATCAATTAGAACTCAAAGGAGAATCAAAAAATGCCTGGGGACAATGAAAATGAATAAAAAAAGATACCAAAACTTCTGGGGTGAAGCCAAAGTACTACTAAGAGGGGCGTTTGTAGCAATAGAGGCCTACCTTAACAAACAAGAAAAATTTCAAATAAGCAATCTACCACTATAACTAAAAGAACTAGAAAAAGAAAAACAAACAAAGCCCAACGTCAGTAGAAGGAAGGAAATGATAATAATCAGAGTAGAATAAATGAAATAGACAAAAAAATTAGGAAGGATCAATGAAACTAAGAACTCATTCTTTGATAAGATAAACAAAGTTGATAAATCCTTAGCCAGAGTTACCTGGGAAAAAAGAGAGAAGACTCAGATAAATAAAATCAGAATTGAAAGAGGAGAAATTTCAATGGACACACACAAATACAGAGGATAATAAGAGAATACTATGAAAATCTATAAGCCAAAAAATTGGATAACTTACAAGAAAGGGATAAATTCTTAGAATCATGCAGTCTCCCAAAACTGAATCAAGAAGAAATAGAGAATATGAATAGACGAATCACAAGTAAAGAGATTGAAACAGTAATTAAACACCTCCCAAAAAACAAAAGGCCAGGACCAGACAGGTTCCCTGGTGAATTCTACCAAACATTCAAAGAACACTTCATAACTATCCTTCTCAAACTCTTCTGAAAAATTGAAGAGAATGGGAAACATCCTAATTAATTTTAGCAGGGCAAAATTACCCTGATA
This sequence comes from Tapirus indicus, assembly GCA_031878705.1. NCBI lineage: Eukaryota > Metazoa > Chordata > Mammalia > Perissodactyla > Tapiridae > Tapirus > Tapirus indicus. The sequence continues at coordinate 53,465,693 of CM062919.1, forward strand.
CCAAAACCAAACAAGGCAACACAAAAAAGGAAAATTACAGGTCAATATTGCTGATGAACATAAATGCAAAAATCCTTAACAAATATTAGCAAATTAAATACAAAAATACATTGAAAAGATCCTACACCACTATCAAGTGGGATTTATTCCAGGGATTCAGGGATGGATCAACATCTGCATATCAATTGATTTGATATACCACATTAAAAAAATGAAGGCTAAAAATCACATGATCATCTCAGTAGATGCAGATAAAGCATTTGGACAGATCCACCATCCATTTACAGTAAAAATTCTCAATCAACTGGGTGTAGAAGGAAAGTACCTCATCTTAATAAAAGATATATATGACACACCCACAGCTGACCTCATACTCATTGCTGAAAAACTAAAAGCTATTCCTCTGAGAACAGTAACAAGACAAGGATGCCTAGTCTCACCACTCTTATTCAGCACAGTACTGGAAGTTTTTGCCATAGCAAACAGGGAAGAAAAAGAAATAAAAGGGATCCATAATTGCAATGGAAGAAGTGAAACTGTCACTATTCGCAGATGACATGATTCTATATAGGGCAAACCCTAAAGAATCGACTGAAAATATATTAGAAATAATCAAGGAATATAACTTTACAGTTGCAGTGTAAAAAATCAACATACAAAAGTCAGTTGCATTTCTACACTCTAATAATGACCAGACAGAAAGAGAAATCAAGAACAAAATCCCGTTTACAATCTCAAAAAAGAATACAATACCTAAGAATAAATTTAAACAAGGAGGTGAAAGACCTATACACTAGAAACTGTAAGAGATTATTGAGAGAAATTGAAGAAGGCATAAATAAATGGAAAGACATTCCATGCTCATGGATTGGAAGAATAAACATAGTTTAAATGTCCATATTACCTGAAGCAATCTACAGATTCAATATAATCCCAGTCAGAATCCCAATGATGTTCTTCATGGAAATAGAACAAGGATTACTAAAATTTATATGGAATAACAAAAGACCCTGAATAGCTAAAGTAATCCTGAGAAAAAAAGAGCAAAGTTGGAGGCGTCATGCTCCCTGACTTTAAAATATACTTCAAAGTTATAGTCATCAAAACAGCATGGTGCTAGGAGAGAAACAAACACATTGATAAAGGGAACAAAATCGAGAGCCCAGAAATAAAACCACATATCTAGACAGCTAATGTTCAAAAAAGGAGCCAAGAACAAACAGTGGAGAAAGGAAAGTCTCTTCAATAAGTGGTGTTGAGAAACGAGGATAGCTAAATTCAAAAGAATGAGAGTAGACCATTATCTCACATCATACACAAATTTTAATTCAAAATAGATTAAACACCTGAATGTAAGACCTGAAAACATAAAATGCCCGAAAAAAATATAGGCAGTATGCTCTTTGACATCAGTCTTAGGAGTATCTTTTTGAATACCATGTCTACTCAGGCAAGGGAAACAAAAGAAAAAATAAACAAATGGGACTACATCAGTCTAAAAATCTTCTGGACAGCAATGCAGACCATGAATAAAATGAAAAGATAACACACCAACTGGGAGAAAATATTTGTAAATCATATATCCCCCAAGGAGTAAATTTCCACAATATATAGAGACCTCATACAAGTCAACAACAACAAAAAAATGAACAATCTGATCAAAAAATAGGCAGAGGATATGAATAGACATTTTTCCAAAGAACATATTCAGGTGGCCAACAAGCACATGACAAGATGTTCAACATCACTAATTATGACAGAAATGCAAATCAAAACTACAATGAGATACCACCTCACACCATCAGAAGGGTTATAAAGAACAAGAGAAGAATTAAGAGGTGTTGGAGAGGATGTGGAGAAAAGGGAACCCTCATACACAGTTGATGGGAATGCAAACTGGTGCAGCCACTATGGAAAAGAGTATGGAGATTTCTCAAAAATTCACAATAGAAATACCATATGATTCATCTATACCACTCCTGGGTATTTATCCAAAGAAAATAAAATGGACACTTCAAAAAGATTTATGCATCCCTCTGTTCATTGCAGAATTATTCAGCCAAGATGTGGAAGCAACTCAAGTGCCCATCAACAGAAGAATGAGTAAAGAAAATGTAAATATATACAATGGAATACTACTCAGCCATAAAAAAGACAAAATTGTGCCATTTGCAACAATGCAGATGGACCTTGAGGGTATTATGCTAAATGAAATAAGCCAGACAGAGAAAGACAAAGACACTATGACTTCACTCATACGTGGAGCAAACATATAGATAAGGAGAACATATTAGTGTTTACTGGAGGGGAAGGGCATGGGGGGAGGGAAGGAGGATAAAGGGGCACACATGTATGGTGACAGATAAAACTAGAATATTGCTTTTGAACGTAATGCAGTCTATACAAAAACTGACACATAATAATGTACACCTGAAATTTATACAATGTCATAAGCCAATATGACCTCAATAAAATAATTTTTAAATAAAAGAAATAGGGGCCAGCCCGGTAGTGTAGTGGTTAAGTTCACACGCTGCACTTCTGTGGCCCAAGGTTCACAGGTTCAGATCCCGGATGCAGAGCTACACACTGCTTATCAAGCCATGCTGTCGCAGGCATCCTACATATAGAATAGAGGAAGATGGACATGGATGTTAGCCCCGGGCCTATCTTCCTCAGAAAAAAGAAAAGGGTTGGCAATGGATGTTAGCTCAGGGCTAACCTTCCTTCCCCCTGCAAAAAAAAAAGAAGAAAATTATGTCACATGGCATGATACAGATGAACCTTGAGGACATTATACTAAGTGAAATGAGCCAGTCCTAAAAAGACAAAGACAAATAATTCCACTTATATGAGGTATTTAGAGTAGTCAAATTCATAGAAACATCAAATATAATGGTAGTTGCCAGGGCTGGGGTGACGGGGGAAATGGGGAGTTGTTTAATGGTGTAGTTTCAGCTTTCCAAGATGAAAAAGTTCTAGAGCTCTATTGCACAATAATGCTAATATAATTAATTCTGGTGAAATGTAAACTGAAAAATGGTTTAGATGGTAAATTTTATAGGTGATTTTTACCACAATAAAGAAATACACAAAAAATGGAAATATTCTGGCCCTATTATCCAGTTTAAATTCCATAAAACTTCAAAAATCAACATTTCCTTGAAGTTGCTGTGTACACCATCTAACCTGGTTTTATTCCTAATTAACTCTATATATTTTACCTTCTCTCTTAATTAATCACTCACTCTGAATTCTGACGTACGTTCAAGCAAATAATGATTATTATAAACTTAACCACCTATATCTATATTCCCAAATGCACAACAGAGTCCTGTTCTTATTATTGAGAAACTAATATTTTATAAATTTTAAGTTAATGGTTATTACTACTATGAATTTATGAAAGCTAAATAAGAATCTGGCTTGCAAGTACTCAATATACAAACGATTTTGAAAAAAATAAAGATTGAGTATGCCAAAAATTACTGATGGTCTTTTCTCAAACAATAACTTTGATAAACATATGTAACTTGTTATATCTGAATCATCTTCTAAATGGTGCATAATCCTTCTTTCATGCATGAATACAAACTTGACACTCTCAAAATTCATTTCACATACAACATCAAAATTCAAGATTCAAATTTCAAAATTCCTATAGATCACTGTATGAGTTTGCTAGGGCAGTCATAACAAAGTACTACAAGCTGGATAGCTTAAATAACAGAAATTTATTTTCTCACAATTCTGGAGCCTCTGAATCCAAGATCAAGGTGTCAACAAAGTCGGTTTCCTCTAAGACCTCTCTTCTCATATTATAGATGGTTGTCTTCCTCTGATGTCTTCACATGGTCTCCCGGCATGTGTTGATGTCCTAGTCTCCATTTAAGGTGGGTATTATATAACCTCATTTTATCTTAAGTACCTCTTTAAATGCCCTATCTCCAGATAAATTCACATTCTGAGGTACTGGCTCTTTGGACAATTTTGGGAAGAACACAGTTCAGACCATAATAACCACCATTCAAAGTTTCAAAATAAATTATACATTTTGACAAAGAAAACCAGTAGTAAATTAGAGTACGCGCCCTCAAAGTATATATCTAGCATCACCCCAATATTAAGAAAGTACAACAGAGACAGAAAAGACTCTGCTCAAGTGAACGTTGAAATGAATCTAAAGATAAAACCCTAAACCATCGTATTTCAACAGGCAAAGCATTGTGGTGGACTATTTTTAGACTCAATTAGAAATTACTTCGATTTGTGTTCAATTTTAAGCACTTGAATTCCTATCCTCTAAATGTAGCTTTTTGAAAGCTTTTGGTAGTTTGAGCTACGTTGCTCAATTTTATTGACCTTTTACATCAGAGTGGCTACATTCACTTTCATCCATTAGCATGGACAGGCTGTCCAAAATTCAGCCCCATTTACCATCAACTAGATGAGATGTTGAGTCACGGGATATATTTATCATAATCCTGGATTATGATCTTCCTGTGCTTCGTTTGAGCCCAGGTTAGTTAGAGCTAGAGCTTTTCAATGAAAAATTTATGTGACTTTAGGAGCTTCCCCTGGGATGTAAGTAACCTAATTAGGACATGCCATATGTTAGGTTACTCCTGCTAGGGTATCTATTAAAGGAAACACACACGTGCATAGTCACACACTCATATACACTTATATACTCACAATGACAGAATGTCTATACTTAAGTGTTTTAAAATAACTATAGTAATATAATATATTATGGTATATCAACACCAAACCACAGGATAAAGATCTGAAAACCGGAATTTTTGTAATTATTTTTACATCATTGGTCATTTCTGGATCCCCAATATTACTCATTCACTAAAGTTCAGAGAAATGAATAGATCTATACTGTAGCAATAATTTTACTCTTCAAAAGAAAGATAAAACAATAAAATTGTCTGTCCTGACAGGTCTTAGCCAGAGATCTGTTTTTAACTCATATCCCCTTACCCAGCAACCACAACTGCCATTAACCTTCTTTTTTCAAACCACAAATATCACGAAAATTGCTTGGGAAAAACTACACCTATGGTGGTTGGTGACTTTTCTTTAAACACATTCTATAACACATCTTCATGACAGATAAGTTTCAAACTTCAATCATCAAGACATTTTCTTCACAATAAAGTCTCACATAGCTTCGTCGATATTTTTCATCTGAGATAAATTCTCACTCTGTTCTTTGCTGTAAGAAATTCTGATCTGCAAAAACTTCTGTTTTCCAACATCATTCTTGGTTGCAGCACTGAGAATGTGAACATGATGCTGGAGATGTAGTTTGCTCAATACAGAATAGAATGGGCTGTTGTTTGCTATGTTAAGGAATGATCTATGTAAGAGACTTGGTTCAAATTTTATACTTATCAAAATGTGCATAGCTAGGCAAGTGATGTCAGCATTATGGCAGAATAGGAGGTCTCTCACTTGTGTCCACCCACAGTAACAATAATTTGCAGCCATCCAGGAAAAAAAAGTGCTTTGGTGGGAGCTTTGGGATCCAGGTAAGTTGTGAAATCCCAATGGAGCCCAAGACTAAGGATGGCCATTTTAGGAAGGCAAGCCCACACCCAGGTGGCAGGCTGGCTGACTGTAGTCCCAGCTATAGACCTAGAAACTAGTGTATACCACATGGACATGGCTAGAGCCCTGATTTGCCTTGGTCCTGCCACAGCACCACCTACCAAGGGACCCCAGAGGAGCCACACCTGCACATACCTTGAGTAACAGGTCTGCCAAACCTTAGCCCCTACAGCAGATCCTGAAGCCGTCCTGTAACTCAGCTCCATCCCCTCTTAGCTGTGGTCCAAGAGCACTCCTGCCAGCCCAGGGACCCAGTGGCAGACATGCCCACCTGTGCCTTGAAGGTAGGTCCGCGGGCCTCATCCCAACTGCAGTTCCTGAAGCAACAATTTGATTCAGCTCCAACCCCTCGTAGTCTCAGTCCAGGTGCAATCATGCCTGTCCAGGGAGCCAGCAGGAGAGATATATATTCATGGCCCCAGATGCAGGCCTAAAGACCTCTGACTCAGCTTGGACCTTAAATCACTTCTATGGTTTGATTCCAGCTCCTCTCAGCTGTGGTCCAGGTCCAGTCCTGCCTCCCCAGGGACCTGCCCAGTGACACAGTGGAAGTCCTGCCAGGGACCTGGGGAGAGCCAACCCTGTGCAAGTACCTGGTAACAGGCCTGCTTTATGTGGATCCCACTGCAGACATGTTAGAAAACTATAATAATTAGGTCAAAATGGCATCAGAGCAGAGACAAGCAGATTGAGCAATAGAGCCTCATACAGGGACCAGAAAAACATGGATGCATGTATGGACATCTGCTATATGATAGAGATGGTTAGAGACCTCAGTGGGGAAACCTACAGCTTTCATTATATTGTATTGGGATCATTGATTATCTTTACAGAAAAAAATAAAAGAGAGAGCTGCTGGCTCCTTGTCTCAGGGGTATACAAAAAAATCAACCCCAAGGTACTGAAGACCTAAATGAGAAAGGTAAAACTATCAACTATTTTTAAAATGTATTATACAACAGCACGTTCATGGTTTTGACATAGGGAAAAGGCTTTAAAACAAGACAGTGACAGCACTAATTGTAGACAAAAGAAACAAAGATAAATTCGAGCACATGAAAATGAAGAACTACTCATTATACACATCCTGAAAAGAGTGAATAGACCAGGCACAGAGTGCGCAGAGAAGTTTGCAGTGGGTTTCATTATATGCCCAGTCACCCACAAGTAGCTGGCCCAACTGAAAGGTGGAATGGCTTACTGATGACTAGGTTACAGCAACACTTGGGAGGCAACACCCTGAAAGGATGAGGTTCTGTTTTATAGGAGGCAGTGCATGCTTTGACTCAGAGACCATTAGATAGTGCTGTCTTCCCAGAGTCAGAATATGTGGGTGCAGGAAACAAGGAAGAGAAGAGAGATTACGCCGTTACACCTGCAGAATTTTGGCTTCCCATTCCAGCAACTCATCTTAGTCTTCAATGGGGAATGCTTCCACCAAACGATACAATAATTATTCCATTGAATTGAAAGATAAAGCTACCATCTAGCCATTTTGGGCTTTTTATGCCACTGAAACAGAAGACAGAAAAAAAAAAAGCTAATCTATGATAATCTACTGTATGGAGTAATTCATTCTGATTACCAAGGCAAAGTTTAGTTGCTGTTACACAATGGAGGTAAGTAGGACTATATCTGGAATCCAGGGGATTCTCTGGAATGCCTCTTTTACTTCCATGCCAAATTGTAAATATTAATGGAACGTTAACAGCAACCAGAAAAAGGCAGGATGATTAAAGACTCAGACTTTTCAGGAATGAAGATTTGGGTCACTCCACCAGATAAAGAACCTAGAGAAGTTTCTGGTTGAAGGCAAGGGAAGTATGAGATGGGCACTAAAGAAGGAAGCTATACATATCAATGGCATGATGACAATCTACGGAGATGAGGACTGTAGTAGCTTTGATATTTTCTCTTTGCTTGTCATATGAATGTGTTATTCGTATACACTATTTCTTCTCTCTCCTTCCCATTTAATTTCACTTACAAGTTGTTAGAGGTTAACTCACAATATAATCTTTGAATAACAAAATATTTATAAGGACTGTGACTGAATCGAAGAGTGTTTTTTCGGTATTCATTTTGGTGAAATTATACACACACGAAGTCAATTATTTATATATATTTGAATGTAAAATTTAAGTGAACAGAAGCCAGTGCACTGAATAAATAGGTCAGGATTGAAGTAAGAATATTATTCTGTGCTGAATAGATGTAGTTTTATAGAACCATTACCTCTAATGAGTAATTATCTTTGTCACACATCTCCATTCTGAAAACAGATAGCTGAGCATGTGACAAGATTTGGGGCAAGATACACAGTACATAAAAATTATCAATAATTGTTGAAGATTTTTAGACACATTATCATTTTAATACATATTATAAATTTTGATAAGTACTCTAAAAGACAATAACAAGAGACTCTAAAAATTAATAACTAAAAGAAGCAGCAAATGAAGAGAAAACAGAGACAAAAGAAGATCCCAAGCTTCCTAGTCTAAATGGGAAACTGGAAGAAACACTTTTAGAGTTCAGATCTCCAAAAGGAACTATTACCTGATCACTGGAAAAGTTAAAGAGAAATGTATTAAAGGTTCACAAATGCACTGTGTGCAGCTCCACCACAAAAGATCTCCTGCAGTTCTGCGGACATCCTGCAGCACAAATCGGATTGTTCTTCCTACAGGAGCCCAAACGTTGCCTCTCTTATATGTCCCGCGTCTCTCTGTCCAGGCACCTATTCATTGTGCAGAAATTGAAGGAAGCTGAGCCAGTGTCTAAGCAGAATGGGTCTGGGGAAGATAAGGAGCAGGAGAACAAACCCAGGAACAAGGATAACTCATCTGATGGTGTGGTGCCAAACAGGAAATGCAAAGTACCTGCAAAAACTTTTGTAGCTGAGGTTGCCTTAAATAATCACATAAGGACACATGATAAGGCCTTCATTAAATCCAAAAGAATGAGTTCAACTGAGAAATAACTACAGATGTCCATAAGGAAAATCTCTGTCCACACTGGAATGAAAAAGGCATTTTTGATACAAAACATTTGCAGCATAATAGAATTAATAGTACCGTCTAGGCTGTTACAATATATTCTCTTTCAACATAACTTCTTCATCTCATATATGTTCTTTATGAGTATTAAAATTATATTTGAGTTTAAAAGAGTTTGCACATATTTAAATGAATTACTTTTTATAGCCTTGTTACTTGTTTATATCAGTGTTTAGTGTAAAATGTTTTGAGTCTTTTATGGTTAATTAATTTATATATTGTTTACTAGCTTCACAACAGAGTTCTTAATAATAGGAGCAGCTCCTAAATTCAAATAAACCATTTTGTATGTTATCAATATTAATGCACTAAATAATTACAGGTTAAGATAATGCCTTTTTTAGTGTTTTCAATTTTTGGAATTTACTACATAAATTACAGGTGATTGTGGGTCTCAAAAACACTAGGAACTTTTAATTATCTTAAGACTTTCCTCAATGTGCCTGCTGTAAGAAAGAGAGTGCACATTTGAGACACAGTGATGGGTTCATCACAGTTGTTTTCAAGCCATACCAGATATAGTGTTTAAAGTACCAGATAGTCTTTAAAGAAGCCTTGCAAGTATTTCATTTCCCAGTGGTGGATGAAAACTTAGGCCAAGGATCTAACAAGGAATGTAGATTTCCTTAATTTAATCTCGAGAAATGGAGAATGGTATTACAAAGGAAAAATGAGGACTGGTAGTTTTCCGGACAAATTTGCAAGGCTGGTTTAAAGGGCACGAGGAAAAAAGTTGTGAAAGGTCTGGGACTACTTTAAAAGTTAAAAATATGTAGTTAGATCAATAAATTTATATAGACAGGTTTTTGTCATGTAATTTACTTACTATGACAGTGAAACAATGAGGAATATCAAATATTTCTCTGACCTTTGACAGTAAAAAATATTACAACTGACGGAATCCTTTACTATTGAAAAAGTTGGCATTTCCTGTTCTGGGTCTTACTGCCAAACATTCTAGTAAATTGTGTTGGTGTGCACAACTTCAGCAACTGACTTACTATGCTGCAGTCTGAGTATTGCAATTGGCTGTTTGATTAAGGACTGAGCCAGCTGGGGTTAGTTCAGTAATTTCAATAAGTATATTTATTGTTGGCTGTTCTGCTTGATTGAAGTGTAGGAAGGAACTCTTCTGTCTCTTCCATTTGTAGTTCTCTGAGAGAGTTATATTATTGTGGGTTTTGTGTGTGTGTGTGTGTGTGTGTGTGTGTGTTTTATTTTATATTCCCTATGTTGTATTTATCCCTAAAGCTGTTAAGTACTTTAAAAAATTATTTTGTATGTGTATAGATACTTGCATGATATAATATAGTCAACGTTCAATTCCTCAAAAGGTCCTGCTGCTGTCAGGAGTTATGTACTATGTCCATCATAATTATGTTACACACACTTCATATTAAACATAGGACATTTGGCCCCAAAATAATAATTATTATAATAATAACCTAGAAAGCCACATTAGATAGTAAGGTGGTGGAAAATCTTCCCAAGAAGGTGAAATTTAAGAATTTGGAAGGATGAGAAAGAGACCAAAAGAGAAAAAAGCAGTTGCAAGGGTATTGAGATAGAGAAGATTTTTTTTCCCCCAGCTTTATTGATGCACAACTGACAAATAAAATCATCTATATTTAAAGTGTACAATGTGATGATTTGATATATGTACACACTGTGAAGTATTAAGCACAATCAACTTACTTAATCCATCACCTTGCATAGTTTTATTTTTGTGCGTATAAGGGAACCCTTAAAATTGGTGTGAGAAGACTCAAACTGCTGGAGGCTGAAACAACAATGGACTTCTTAGGCATCTCTGTGCAATCTCTCCTGCACAAAGTCTCTTAGACTCAGGTACATCAGGTGCAGCACAGGGCTCCAAAGTGAGTGGACAGAGAGAGAGAGGGAAGGAAAGAGAGTGAGAAAGAGACAGCGACAGAATGTATTACATTTTCCGACCAATCTTGGAAGTTCAGCTGCATCACTTCCACTGCATTTTTTGCTGAGACAGCTGCAAGGCCTGCTGCAGGTCAAGGGGAGGAGACCTGATGGGAGGATTGTCAAAGTACTTATGGTCATGTCTCAGAACTGCCACAGATATAACACATTGAATCAAGCCAGCAGAGGTCACTAAGCTACTATGAAATTCATTAAATATGGCATTAAAAACACGATAAAGTTGTTAAGAATTATGAGAATTTAGATTTTTACAACTATTGACATTTTTAACAAACATTGTAATATATTTATTCCTAGATATTTTAAATAAGAAATAGTTGTCCTAAAAAGGGGCCCATTTTGATTAAATAGATACTATAAAAAAGAAAAGTAGTGGTGTTTTCCTAGATCATCTTAGAATAAAACAGTACAACAGAAGTGAGGAAGATAGTCTGATATAGAAGAGCCTGGAGAAAGAAGATCAATCAAGAAACTATTGAAAATTTATAGGTGAGGCATAATTAGCACCTGGTAAGTATGGTGATTTACTTATCAGTTCTTAACAAGAAACAGTAAAGAGAAAGTCTTTGCTGAATAAACTGTCACCATTGCAGGAACACAGGTTTAATTTTCTTGAGTACTAAAAGGGGCATTTATTCTATTCCATGTGTCAAGCAATACCAGACACCAGGAATTTTTCTCCTAGTCCTGCATTAGATAATACTGAGACCCAGAAAAATAGCTTAGTAATTTGACTCAGGATGACAAGATGTGACAAACTATTTTATGGTGTACTGATTAAAATGCGTAGCTTTCCCACTAAGACAAGATTCCAGACCTCACTTCACTGTGTCCTGCAATCCAAAGTTATGTCATAAGCTTTGCTTAGTTACAACCAGTTCCCTGCTTTGCAAAGCCCTGCTTGATATCACCAACCTAGGCCCCAACACCTAACAATTATCTTCCTCTGACTTCCCTTTTCTGGAACAGTAATAAAACCCTGTCAAGGTGCTGTTCCTCCTTCCTGTAATATGTCAAATAAACCTAGTTTTTGTTTGATTAATTGTGTTTTTTTGTTGGTGGTGGTGTTCTTTTGAGGAAAAAACAGGTGACTTAAGAATTTAAAAGGATCTAAAATCCTAACAAAATTCCTTGAACAAAGTGAAAAGCCTTCTTGAATTTGTATGTCCCTCTACGTCCAATATATTTGTTATTGAATTGATCCACTTTTCCCCTTGGCAGTTTTTCAGGAAGTATCTTTTGCTGTGCAGGCTTTCCTGATTAGGCAGGTGACATGTAATATGACCTCAGGTTGCATATAATTACTTTAGTAAAAGAAGGAAGGTGCTCCTCTTAAATCATCTTATGTACGTTAATCAGAACCCTCATTTTATTAGCCGCAACCTTTCCTGGTATTTCAAATTCCCACTACCAAAAACCTCTCTAAATTAAGCTTCAGCTGAGACGTTGATTTATTAACCTTTTTTCAGTGATGTTACATAAATTAACTGAAAGAGACAAAGATTTATGAAAATAATTTTCCTTTCCTGAAAGTGTCTTACCCTTTTCCTTTCCGGCTCATGCTCTTTCAATATTGGGCATATTGCACTAATCTCATCTCATATTAAGGAAATAGTTTTTCAAAACTTCCTGCAGTTTGTTTCTTGTAATATACTTATTCTTAGGAATTTTAAATAAGAAATAGTTGTCCTAAAGAAGGGCCCAATTTGGTAAAACAGATGCCATACCAGAGAAAAGCAGTGGTGTTTTCCCATATCATCTTAGAAAAAACAATATGACAGAAGCGAGCAAGATAGTCTGATATAAAAGAGCCTGGAGGAAGATCAATCAAGAAACTATTGAAAATTTGTAGGTGAGGTGTAATTAGCACCTGGTAGGTATGGTGATTTACTTATCAGTTCTCAAGGAGAGAGGACAATGAAGAGAAAGTCTTCGCTGAATAAACTGTCACCATTGTGGCAATGCAGGTTTAATTTTCTTAAATGAGTACTAAAAAGAGCATATATCTATTCCATGTGTCACACAATACCAGAACCAGGAATTTTTCTCCTAGTCCTGAATTAGATAATACTGAGACCTAGCAAAAATAGGGTAGTAATTTGTCCCAGGATGACAAGATGTGACCAACTATTTTATAGTGTACTGATTAAAACACAGCTTTCTCACTAAGACAAGATTCCAGGCCTCACCTCACTGTGTCCTGCAATCCAAAGTTATGTCATAAATTTTACTTAGTTACAATCACTTCTCTACTTTGCAAAGCCCTCCTTGATGTCATCAAACTAGGTCCCAACATCTTCGAATTATCTTCCTCTGACTACCGTTTTCTGGAACAGCAATAAAGCCCTGTCAAGGTGCTGTTCCCCCTTCCCGTAATACATCAAATAAACCTAGGATTTGTTTGATTATTTTTGTTGTTGGTGGTGGTGTTCTTTTGAGGAATAAACAGATGACTGAAGAATTTAAAAGGATCTAAACTCCTAACAGAATTCCTTGAATAAAGTGAAAAGCCTTCTTGGATTTGTATGTCCCTCTACATCCAATATATTTGTTACTGAATTGATCCACTTTTCCCCTTGGCAGTTTTTCAGAAAGTATCTTTCAGTGTGCAGGCTGTCACGATTAGGAAGGCAACATGCAATATGAGATGAGGTTGCATATAATTGCTTTAGTAAAAGAAGGAAAGTGGTCCTGTTAAATCATCGTATGTACATAAATAAGAACCCCCATTTTATTAGTCACAACCTTTCCTGGTGTTTCAAATTCCCACTACCAAAAACCTCTCTAAATTAAGCTTCAGATGAGACATTGATTTATTAACTGTTTCCAGTGATAATACATTAATTAACTGAAAGAGACAAAGATTTATGAAAATAATTTTCCTTTCCTGAAAGTCTCTTATTCTTTTTCTTTCTGGCACATGCTGTTCTAATATTGGGCATGTTATACTAATCTCATCTCATATTAAGGAAATAGCCTTCCAAAACTTCCTGCAGTTTGTTCCTTCCTATTTTCACTCAAAGTCCTAATGAAAGTACAATAACATTTAATAACATTATTTTTAAGTAGAATGCTTCAATCTTGAGTATAAATTTTATTCTATATTATCTTGGCCCAGATATTTCAAGGGAAATAAAGCCATAAATGATAATGAATGTGACTATTTTGCTTGTAAACTATTTATTTCAGGAGGATTTTAGTCCTTGAGAGTGTGATTTAATGGGTAAAACATCTAATGAGTGTGTATGAACCAATTGGAGTCCCTGACATAAAATTATTGAAAACTTTCATTTATATTTCTAACTCTGTGGCTTGTTGTACAGGTTAATATTAAACCCAGCATTTCCTCCCCGATATCTTACTTACTATATTTGATTTCAAGCCAGCTAGTGAGATCAGGCATTTTAAAAGTTTGAAATAGAATTATATCATATTTAATTTATGCACTTTTGAATGCCACTACAGCTCATTCCTGAGAGAAGCTGATTTCTACACATTGTATTACCAGGCTACAATGATTTGTGCTCTGTTTCGTGCTGTAAAGTTTTTTGATCTCATGTAAGACCAGATCAAATGATGGAGTGCATTCAAAAATGCTTTTGGAAAAATATCAGGAGTCTGCCAGTATACACTCATATATATATATTTCAGAAGGAATCCCTCTAGTCTAGATACTGGTGAGACTGGTTAAAGCTTCAAATACATTTTAGCATTTTCATCTGCTTACTTTCTTTATAAAATGAATTCCTTTTGTTAAAAGGGCCACTAGTAGAATGGAAATCACAATAGCTAATATTTATTAAGCACTGTGAGCTTGGCACTGTGTAAGGGCTTTACACATTTAGTCTACTCTTATTATTCCCAGCAGTTATGTTCTATGAAGTTACTGCAAACACCTTATTAGTGAATACTGAATAATTGCTCCCAGTGGAAACAGAAGGTTAGGTTCCCATAAGCCTCTCGTTACAGTATTTTCATCAACTGATCAATACATAACCTTGTTCTATGTGTGTTTCTGCTTAAAGACACATTATTTAATATATATTGTTGATTCATTAGCATTTAGCTCATACTCAACTATGATATATAACTTATGGAACTGAATGAAGCTTATCTAACAAATATCTTTTCTCCCTAAGGCATGTCATAGTCTTTTTGTTTCCTCTGAGGAACACTAGAAAGCATTTCAGCACTATCCTTGGGGCCATTCTAAACAGTGCAATCACCAACAAAAAGCACAAAAATTTAAAAAATGTGGCATTAAATAGACTGGGAAAGGGACTTAATTTTAAATAATTTTGTATACCTGTTTAACATTTATAGTTTTTCTGAACAGTTAGTCTATTAGCTATCCATTGAGTGTAACTGTATCTGTCTCAATGCCTCTTCTTCAGTGCAGAGTGTAGAATTTGGCATCTAGTAGACACAGAATACACATTTGTTCAAAAAATTATCCTTTCATATATCTTGGACAATGAAAGACTGTTTTATAGTGGTTATATCCACACAATCCTGTATTTCTCTCATCCTTGTAATAACTGTTACGTAGCCCAGAATCTTCAGTGATAACGAAAAATGAAATGCATAGTATGTGAGGAAATGGCATGAAGAAATTTTATATATTGCCCCATGTCTTTTCTATAAGACAATATCTGGATTGGGAAAGAATAACTCTTTTCAGAGACCTAAGTTTTAACATAGGCAGGGGTTTGGCAGGCTACACTGGAGTCCACAAATTCAAAATTAGGTAAGAATGGATGAGGAAATTCAAAATCGCAATAGGTTCGTATCAGCCCTATATATATATATCAGCTTTCTCCATCAATTCACACAATGTAATTGTTCTTCCTGAAAAAGAAAATAGAGAAAGAAGAATACATATATCTGTGAAGTTATTTCCATTTTTACTTAGAAAATATAGGAATAAACTTTTAGGTCTCTGTAGGTCAAGATGTTCAAAATACACCAGTGTTTTAAAATTTAAATGGACATTTAAACAGCACCACCAAAAAAAAAAAAAAAAAAAAAACAGAGAAAAGGAAACCATGTGAGAGACTTAATAATTAAGAAGATACTCTCACCTTTCCAGCTTTTCTAAGTTCAAATATTCACTAAAGATCCATTCCTCTTTTCATTTATTGCAAATTCAAGATACCTGATACATTATATTTCTAAGTCAACATGTGTCTGTAAATGTTTAAGTATGTATGAAGAGTATTACATTCTAAATGACTATCATCTCATTTTCCATCTCCATAGCATTAGATTTGTATCTCTTTTACATTTGTGACAGTTTTACTGAATCCCATGGCATTCTAAACATGTTTTATTTTCTTTGCTAACTGATGATCCTCAGTCTCCGGGGAAGGCCCATGTGACGGTTTCACATGGGACACGGAGGAGGCTCAGAATCTAATTTGCTGCTCATTGAAGTGAAGAAACACCCCAAGATGGGTAGAAGTAGGTTGAATAAGGAATTGTTTTGTAAATATCATAATGATCTTCCACATTAAATATGGATCTTCAGCATGAAGATTTGCATTGTTCCCACTTGTGTCAATCTAGTCTCCGGTTTCACCAGAGAATAAAGAGGTTGATCGTGGGAAACTTATATCCTTTAGGAGTATAGAGAAAGGCAAGCAGAGAAACCCTAGTGGCTCAACAGTCCTCCTTAATGATGCAGCTCTCACCAGGAAACATCAAACCTTCCCTTCCATAGCTTAAAGACTCATTCTCGCTGGTATATTTTACAGAAGAAAACTTACTGCAGGAACAAAGTCCTGGGCCATCCGTGATCAAGAAAGTGAATGGTGAATGAAATGTACTAAATCAAATCATGTCTTTCACCTCCATCTGCATGTCCTTTATTTTTTTATGTGCAGAGAAACTGAAACATTCTGACAGGGATTGATTATTATGATTCAATGTAAAGGGAAGGCTGTTTGATAACTGCCTGGAAAGAATGGGAGCCTGAGGCACTATCCCATCAGTCTATCAAGCATTTTATCATACCTGATTTGTATCTCCAGTCTACAGAAGAATTATAAATATTGGAAAAATTAGGTAAGTATTACCAAGCATGTGGGAATGGGTGGTAAGGGAGATTCACCCTCAAAAAGCTGAAAATCTTCCCTTTTAAGTATTTATAACTTGGCCAAGGGATCTCCTTTGTCAGTTTCTATCCCTAGAATAAATCAGCAATGCTGTGATGGGTGCCTGTTCAAGGAAGGACATAAAACTTCTGGAAAGTAAGGATGGAAAACTGGCTGTTGTAAAAGTCTATTTGTATCAATCTCTTGCACCAGTGTCCCCTTATTTACCCAAAATGTTCCCTAAGCTTCTTTGAAGTTTTGGATTATTTGCTTGGTCTTACATTCTCACAACCCACTGACCCACTCTCCCACCCCATTCACCATCCAGCTTTCTACTTTGCCATTTGATCCCTGTTTTCCTTCACATTACCGTGCTTGCCCTTACTATGAAATCTCATCTAAGAGCTTATTTTCTATGACCTATGATTCCTGATTATTTTTTAGCAGAATAATCTTAGAAACTTTGGTGTTTGGATTGTTTGTTTAGTCATTTATTGGGGACAGACCTCCCAACCCACTTACCAGCCAGTTTTCTTCTATAATTGTTTGTCAGTTGATGCCATGTTTTCTTTCACAGTACTTTACATACCTTTGCTCTTTAATAGCATCTAAGAGCTTATTGTCTATGACCTGTGATTCTTGATAAATTTTTGCAGATTTGTTTTTGAGACTTTGGTCTTCATTTTTTTCTCCAAGCCACTGCCTCCCGTACCCTCATACCATATATATAGTCAAAGGTTTATTGTTTTTAACTCAGATATTTATTTCCTCCATAATTTAAATTAACCTTACATACCTTCTTATCCATTGCTAATAATTATTACTTTTATGCTAAGTATATTATGTAACATTTGAAAGCGATTTTTTTTTTTTTAGGTTACAAACTTTTTACAGTAGGGCCCAATAAAAAGATGCTTTGCATATATGAGTATATAGTGATGAGGGAGCACCTCTCTTGGCAAAGCTAAGTTTGGGTAGTTGAAAGATATATACTGGCAATGGAAAATGTCTTTTAAAAGACCACCTAGATGAAGGAAAACTAACATTCTTAGTCTTTTTATTGTAATATATTGGTGCTTAGCACAATATCTCTTCGAGTAATGTATGGAGTTTTGAAATCAGAACCTCTCTCTTTTCTTTCAATTAATGCAATATGCAAAGGAGATAGGTCCAGGGGCTAGACTGCTGTGTTTCAATCCCATTCCCAACATTTCTTCCCTGTGAAAACTTGGGTAAGTTACCTGAAATTTCTGTACTTCAGTTTCTATATCTGAAAATGAGTAGAATCATAGTACTAACAAGAAGGATTTCTATGTGTTTCTTACGAGTTAATAAATATAAAGGACTTTAGAAGATTTCCTGGAAGGGAGTAAATTCTCAATAAATGTTGACATATTTCCTTTTGCATCCTGGAAAGAAAAATCGTAGCAGAAGCTCAATAACTGTTTGTCATTGAATGAATGTGCTCACAGAATCATGATTAGACACCATTCAGACATTAAAAATATACTAGACCCTCATATTTTGCTTTTTTTTTTTAACAGAAAGGAGGTAGTAATCACTGAATCAGAGAACAGACATTGATAAGTCTAAAGTAATATCCAAGTTTTAGGTTTACTTAGAAGATGATTTTTAATCCATTGAGAAGGGAGGAGTAATACTAGATAATGCTCAGAGCAACTCATTCATAACTAATCTCTTTACCTCTTAGTAGAGATATTAGATGATTAGAGCAAAGAAACAATTCAGATATAATAATAGAAAAATTGAATCTAGAAGAGAGATACCAAAGACTTTGATTCTGAAAGGTGAAATGTACCTTAGCTGTGAGGTCAGAGAAATATTTAATTTAAAGACAAGTAAACATAAAGTTTACACAAAGTAGTCCTTCTTTCTTATACATAGAGTAGATTATTTACTACATAGGGTATATTTTTTACATAAAGTAGAAAACCAGATTGTTAAAATATAGTTACTGAAGGCTGACCTTCTCTTGATTTTTAAATTTATTTAGTGAAGTTTTTTACTGTAGTATATTAAAAACGGCTATGCATTCTTTGCAACTTTTGCTATCAAGAGGGTGAGGCTATTTTCCCATCCTTTGAATTTGGACTTGCTTCATGACCTGTTTTACCAATAGACGATGGAAAAAGTGATATTCATATTCTAGGCCTAGAACATTCATGCAAGCTGTTTTGGAATTCTGCCATCATCTGTAAAAACACAAGCTTGCTTATTGAAGAGGCAGCATGGAGAAGACAAAGTGTTCTGCTAACCTGCAAACCCCAGCCATGTGAGTGACACTTTCTTGAACCACTCTGCTCCAGCTAAGTTGACTGATGACTGAGCTCAAGCAAGGCCCAAAGAAGAAACATTTCACTGAACCCAGCCCAAATCACAGATCCACAGGGTCATGAACAAATAATATGATTGCTGTTTTAAACTCTAAGTTTTAGGATGATTGGTTATACACCAGTAAATAACAGAGACGTTGTGATTTGTGAAAAACATAGTTCATATCTAGTTCTTAAATATGCAAACCCCAAGAATATTAATACAGTGGATCAATGTCAAATGGAGTTAACATCTCCAGTGTCACAGAATTCTAGAATAATTTGCACAAGCATCTTGAATGATTGATAAATTTTGACCGAGAAATTATCATATGTCCATTTCAACACTAAATCTAAGAAAATATAAATTCTCTTTAATCATACATATGTGTATATATACACACACACACCCATATACACTCTAACACAAACAAAGTAAGGTGTCTTTCCACCTACTGTAGAGAAAATGTAATAAATAAACCTCTGCCTTACCT
Source organism: Tapirus indicus (assembly GCA_031878705.1). Taxonomy (NCBI): domain Eukaryota; kingdom Metazoa; phylum Chordata; class Mammalia; order Perissodactyla; family Tapiridae; genus Tapirus; species Tapirus indicus. The sequence goes on from CM062919.1 coordinate 53,485,243, forward strand.
AATTTAATACTTCACTGTAAAATGTATCCCACTTCTTGCTAAACATCTCAAATGCAAAGTTGAAAAATAGGAAATACAACATATCTGTCATCCTCTCCATAAGTGTCATTTTGTCCCTAAGTTCTGATAAGACAACAAGTATATAGGAGGGAGGTCATTAAGCCCTCCATGGAGTTTTTTGTATGTATTGCCAGTGGTAAATCAAAGACTGTAGGCTAAAGGAAGGTTAAGTAGTTCAGACAGCAGCTCACCACAAGCAGAAACTGCATCTCAAAGAAGAACATCAGATTGGGATTCTTGCAGTTTATTGATAAGTTTCTTGTTCAAAACTGCATCGTCACAGAACTTTTGAATAGAATCAGAATATTCATAATTTATTTTTCCATTTTTGAATCATATGCCCGCAATGTCCTCTTTGGTAACTCATATGACCACATCTTGATCCATTTCATGAAAAGTAAATCAGGTTTATGCATAGTAAAGGATGTAGGATTAACCTCAAAATTTAAGAGCAGATTATTGGGATCCACTAGGGTGGAAGCTGAAGATACCAACACAGTCACCTCATGGCCCCTCTGAGCAAGTTTGTCCAGGATCACCTCTAAATTGTTCCAATCACTATTCCATTGGCCACACCAGCACCTTTCCACAGAACCCACAGCTGAAATAAAAATACAGTGCAAGAAGAGAGGCCCATTTCTTAGACATCTTGATGTAGTTCACTCTTTCTTTATAAGCTTCTTGTAACTTCAATTAGCCTCTCATTTATATCCAGGAAACAATCAATTAAGTAGTTAAAATGTAATTAGTACATATCAAGTCCACAAGGATTAAAAGAACTCACAGTAGAGGTTTTGGAAAGCAAATAAATAATGAAAAGGGCAAAAGATCTTGTGCTTGTATGTGAGTATAATAAATGCCGTATCATGGTAAACACTACTTCCTCTAGGCTAAGAGAACATTACATTGCACATAGGGAGTCTCCAGATAAGAAAGCAGTGTTGTGTCAACTCAACTCTATTCTGATTTATTTGGGCATTTCCAAGCAGGCTTTCTGAACTTCCTCTTCCATATTTTCACTCCTGTTATATTGGATCCTTTTCATTTCTCTTGCCTTTGTTTTTCTGACTGTAGATAATCCTTCTCTTTTTTCCCTTTGGGCCAATCATGGGAGACTCTCAAGTACCACTTTAGTTTCTTTCTTTTGTTTGAAAAAATTGCCTCCTAATTATGATCTTTTTCTTTTCTGAACATTTGCAACTTTCCTTATGTTACTCTTCTTTCCTCAACACTTACTCTTTGAAAGTATTTATCCTCTAAGTAACTTCTGAAATTTTTTTGTAGATTGTCTTTTTAATCCAGGTAAATTATATTTAAAAAAGTCTTACCAGAAATTCCCATAAAATTAAAAGTAGTAAGGGAAAGACTCATGTCATGGAATAGATTTGTTTTCATGCTATTAAAAATCTGCTGACGCAAAATGAGAGGAGAATCTCTCTTAAAAAGAATTTTGTCATAGATTCTAAGCAAAATGTTGCCAGCAGGGTTACAGTACCCTTCATTCATCGTAATACCTTTTGGTGGATGTTTTGATGTGTTACCCAGATTCTCCTTTTGGGAATATTGAAATTATTCCCCAGCTGAAGAGAAGATTATCAGCTGACACCCCTCATCTACCAGCTTTCTTTGAGGATTGCCTCTGCTGAAAAGAACTATCTATAGCAGAGTCTATAGTGATGTCTCTTTCCTCGGGAAGCCCATATCCAACGTCTCTTCTCCTCATTTAAATTCGGGCCAGCTCTTAAAGGTGATCTTAGCTTTAGAGCTCCCAGTGAGTTGGTTGAGACCCATGATGAATTTTTATTATGTTCCAATTTTTTTCACTGTCAGTCTGGCTTCCTACCCTTCATACTCACAGACTTTGTTTCCAAGAGCACTCCTGAGTAATCTCCCTGCAAGCTAATCTCCAGCTCAGAGTCTGCTTCTTGGCAGCACTCAAACTTTGATAATGGATATCAAGGTCTGAATAAGAGAGTAGATGCTGAGATAAGATTTTGTAGCTGGATTGTTCACCACCAGTTGTAATGAGGACTCTATTACTGATAGTAGGTGGGACACAAATAGCCTTGAACTGTGATAACTGTGAAACTTTTACTACCTACAGTGACAGTGAATTGGGACCACATACTGTTGAGAAGAAAGGCACTAGTGGTTGTGATATATCAGGTATTTGATAATTATGTGAAAAGTAGAAATTATGCAGACAAGGGAGCTAGATGATTGTTTCTGCTGAATTCATGTTTTGGAGAATATAATGGAAAAATAACAACTATTAACCAACAAACTAGACCTAAGTCTGAAAGCCAGAGAGGCCTCCTAGGTAGCATATGAAGAGACTCCCATGTCCTAGAGAAGGCCCCCCAAAAACCTGTCATTTTAAATATAAATCATTACCAATTCTACTTAAATTCCAACCTACTCTGTTCTCTTACCATGTTAGGACCCTAGTCGAGAAAGAGCAGAATCCCAAGACATCTGATAAATGATTAATTGCACATGACAACTTTGAAATTCCAGATTTTCCTGAACCCTTTGAGTCCTCAGAAGTGGCTTTGATTGATATGCTAGATAGATATGCTATGTTAGTCTAGAAAATCTACCAGAAGATTGTTTATTGAAGTTATCAGAAATGCTCAGAGTGGCTGTCCTCTGAGGGTCAGGTCTTTTAGTAGCTATAGTACTGAGCTCACTGATATTAATCAGACTAAATCCAATCCTAATATAAAAGAGACCACATGATGGTGCTCAATCATCAGAAGCCAGGTGGTCACAATGATCAGTGAGACCAGATTTGCAGCCAGGAAGCTTAACCCATGGAAAGCTATGGATATGGTTATAGAGCCGGCAGCCTTAGGGACAAAATAGGCCACGACAAAGGGCATTGCACAATCTATGCTAGTTGAGTGGAATCTGTGGCAAGCTTAATGGGAGAACCACAACACAGCAAGAAAATGCCATCTAGATTGCAGAATTATGTGCACTGGGAAAAACAAGTCCCATGCAATGGGGACTTGGGAATGGGACAATGGGAAAATCATTCAATGGGGCCCTGCTAGAGATGGAACACTTGACTGTGGGACACCATGCTAATGCTCATCAGAGGCCATCCATCATGAAATAGGTGCTAAACAATAAAGTAGGCAAAATGAGTCAGTCAGTTGCCATCAGCCAGCCTGTATCATCAGCCACCCCAGTTTCAGCCCCAAGAACAATTTAGCAAAATGGCCATAGTAGCAGAGAATGAGACTATGCATGGGCCCAAATGCATGTGCTCTTATTTAAAAAAGAAGTTGATCTAACTACTCCTTAAACTGAATGTCAAGTGTATCAAATCTCCTAGCAATAGAATCAAACACTGTGTCTCTGATATGGCACCATTGTTTGAGTAAAAAACCTGGACAGTTGGGGCCACTTTCACAATTTGGGTCTCTTCCATCTGGCCATTTACCCTGACAGGGACAGGCACATATACTTGGAATATTTTTATCATTCTTATCTGCATAAATCAGATACGCAGATGAGAAAGAAAAGGTCACATTCCATTAACCTGGAACTTTAGCACTTTAAGCAGTTGAGGAGGCTGAGAGATATAAAATTGGCACTAAAATCAAGATATTTTAAGGCCATATGTGAAAACTCATTTTAGCAGGTGAAAACAAAGTCCTCTCTCAGTAGCTTAATTTTCAATAGAAAATATTATAGCGTTTTTGAATTTCCTAATTATGCAGATCCCATTCCAGATGTCGAGTTTTCAAAATCTACTTTCTTTTTCCTCATTCCCTGATACCCCCAGTTTCTGATGAAGATCCTCCTCCTGGCAATGTAATCTGGAAAATGACTATAATCAGAAAGCTGGAGTGATTTAGGGTTCACCTCATCAGTTTCTTGACTCTTAGTTATCATGTATTGTGATGCCTAGTGTTCAATGTCTGAATTATTTGTTATATGAATTTGTCCAGTTTACTAGTTGTTTATGGTAGAGGGCTAGTCTGGCCACAGTCACACCATGAGGGCCAAAAATGCAAGTTAATACCCAATACCTAAGCAGTCCAAATATCTTGGAATTGTATTGGATACACAGATTAAAGCAGAAACTGAGGAAGCTCTGTAACAAGAAGGGAATATTCTTAATATAGATGTTTAGTGACTTACTGAACGTACATCTTACAAAAAGTATGCCCTCTTGTTTTTCCAGACTTACTAAATTTGAGAACAAAATGATTAACACAAGGAACAAAATGATTAACACTCAGGCCAGGAAGCACCCAATAATATTGGGAGACTGTTATTGATAATGGATGGATTCATTGGCTGTGGGTCAAAGGTCTTTAGCTCATCTGTGTTTCACAACAAATATAATTAAGAAGAATGCTTCAATTAGGGAATTTTTAAAAATAATACACTAGTATTATTTTAAAATCTTAAGGAAAATGGACATAGAAAGAAATACATTGTTTTCTTATCCTTCGTTGCATACCAGTTTTAGATGGCACAAACTGAGATATATAAATGTGAAAGAAGAAAATGATGGTTTGTTTCTCGAATGATTTTAGCACCTTTTCCTGGTAGTTGAGGCAACACTGTATATTAATAGGGAAATAAACATATTTCTAGCAACAAAAATAACGTAAGCAAAAGCAGAAAGTTAGAAAAATAATATAGATGATTTGAAATGCTTCACTTGATTATTTGAGTAATGACTGTTTCACATTTTTAACCCCAGTTTTAGGGCATAGTGCTATGGTATGCTAGATGGGGGCTAGTCAGTATGATATATGGTCATGATCCTCTAGAGCTCCTCAGATTATCTGACAAAGACAAAAGTCAAAACCACAATAACATTGTAGTGATATGTGTGTGGGGGTGGCGGGGGGTTGTTGAAAATACCTAACTAAAGTGCTTTATTATTTTCTGGATTTTATGCATATTTTGTTGTCTTTTTGTGTATGGAAAATCTTATGTCAGATATCTTCAAGTGAAAGTACATTTTTCATTAAATATCCCAGTTCTTTTATATTCTTTAATAAGGTAAATAATTTTACATATACTTCTCATTCAAAACTATTTCTTAAAGCATGGAATTGGAATTTCGTCAAATGCCTCATCACTTTAGAATGACAAGAAATGTTAAATGATGACTGGTTAAGAAGTAACCTAATGACAAGTGGATGTTTAGAAGACATTCTTAAGGATAAACATTCAAAAGATCTTTAATGATCTTAATTTCAAAGAAAATATTAACAAACTATCCTCTATCTTCTGGATTTTATTATAGCTTTTGTTTGAATGAAATAATTTTAATTAGGACATATATCAAACTTACATGTTATAGTTTAAAGATGCTATTTGCCTCTAAAATGACCCCATCCTTTTTAGATGAACTCATGCAAATCCTGTTGTAAACTTTCCTGAGAGTTATATCATTAGAGTTTTATTTTGAAATAACTTTATGCTGCTAGAAGACTATTTTGTTAGTACAGATCTTAGATTATGAATTTCTTGATCAATTAAGATATTTACATTTTTCTCACTATAAAACTTTCCTATAATAGAATGATTTTAGTGAGGAATTGTCAAATCTTTGTGAGAAGGTTTCTAGTTTTTCCTAATACTGAAAGCCTACATTCATCATTTTCTATTTTGGTATAGATTACAAATATATGTTACTTAAATGTAAAATGTAGAAGAAAAGATATCATTGATATCACTTCTGCTGAAATACTCAAAGTTTATGTATTAAAGAGATAAGAGAGAAGAAAAAAAAGATGTTTGAGAAAATATAGAAAGAATGAGAAAAGATTACCTAAGTTTTGCTTACATGGAATAATATCTTCATAGTTAACTGTCTTTCAAAAACACTTTCAAATATACAAAATTTCTTAAAGGAAGCTGGGTATTTAATTGTTTCAAATATGGAAAGATATATGTACACATGTGTTTTGAAAGAATAAACACTCAAAGACTTTAACCTCACTAGATTAATTACATTTAATAACATGCACAATTAAAAGTTATGTACAGAGGGAGAACATATGGATAAAGCATCATTAATGCCATTAGAAAAAATTACTTAAAGTTGTGAAACAAATGACTTTCCCAAATAGTTTTATTTTGTTGTGAAAAGCAGACAGTTATCATAATAAAATTTAAAATCTATACAGAAATTGTCTTAGGAGGTGATTTATTCTTGAAACACAAAATTGTGATCATTTCCTTTGAAGGGATTTGCCTGAATAAGGTGTGATTCTCAGGATGGATGTAGCAATATGAATCTCCCCAAACCTAATGAAACTAGGGCTCTAAGACTCAAATCTGGAATTTATTGTTTAATGAGTGATTAAACTATAGGAAATGAACCAAATTTAATTAAAATGTCCCACGCATTTGCCAACAAATACTGGTAAACTAATTAGAGTGCAAATAATTCAATAATCAAAACAAATTAAGCCTTGAAATTGTTTCATTTATTTATTTTTAGTTATTTTGTAATGCCCCAAGTGCCAACCTCTCACCTCCCCCCTACTGTGCAACCAGCTTGTTGTGCATGCTCCTGAGGGCAACAGCGAGCTTGACTTCTTGTAGACAAAGATTGTGCACAGAAAGCAGGCCAGGGCATTTGGGCAGGTGAGAAACCACAAACTTGAGCGGCAGTGCTACCTTTGGGAAAACAAAAGAGAGGTTTCAAGTACCTTGCCCAGTTGTAAGTTGTAAGTTGTGAGGTGTAAGATCAACAGCAGAAATACAAGTCTAATATTTTCTGCCACAAAATGGAGCAGGAAATGTTGAGCAAGTGTATCCATAAAAAGATGAGATATTCCTGATATAATCAGGACCAATGAAAAGTACCTCCCACTTGTAGGCAACTGTAAAGACTGGGGTCAGAGATTGATACTTTAAATGCAAAAACAACAATGCAAAACTCCAAGAAAAATGAAAAATCAGGGAAACGTGACATCACCATAAGATAACAATAATCTTCCAGCGACCAACCCAAAGATTTAGAATTATGTGATTTACCCAGTAAGGAATTCAAAATGGCTGTTTTGAGGAAACTCAGTGAGCTACAAGAAAACACAGAAAGATAATTCAATGAACTCAGGAAAACAACACATAAACAAAATGATAAATTTAACAAAGAGATAGAAATCATAAAAAAAAGAACCAAACAGAAACTCTGGAGCTGAACACTTCAATGATGAAATGAAAAATGTAATAGAGAGAATCATTGGCAGAATAGACAGAAGATAGAATCAGTGAGGTAGAGGATAGAAACTTTGAAATAACCCGTCAACGGAAAACAAAGAAAAGGAATGAAAAAGAATGAAGAACGTCTATGTAATCCATGAGACAACATAGAAAAAATCAATATCTTAGTCACTGGAGTTCCAGAGGGAGGGAGAAGGGGGCAGAGAGTTTATTTAAGGAAATAATAGCTGAGACCTTCCCAAACCTGGGGAGAGATTTGAATATCCAAGTTAACAAAGCTAATAGATTACCCCATACTGAAATTCAAAGCAATCTTCTCCAAGACATATTATAATGAAACCCTCAAAAATCAAAGACAAAGAGAGAATCCTAAAAGCAGCAAGCAAAAAGAACTAAGCTCTCAGCAGATTTTTCGGCAAAAACCTTACAGGCCAGGAGTGAGTGAAATGATAATTCAGAGCGGTAAAGAAAAAAATTGCCAGCCAAGAATCCTCTATCTGGTAAAGTTATCCTTCAGAAATGAAGGAGAAATAGTTTCCTAGACAAATAAAAGCTAAGGGAATTTATTACACCACAGCTACATTATAAGAAATGCTGAAAGGATTTCTTTACAGGAAATGAAAAGACACTAATTAGTAACATGAAACATAGAAAATATACAACACACTGGTAAAGGTAAATGTATAGTTAGATTTAGAAAACTCTAATTCTGTAATATGATGACATGTTAATCACCTAACTATAGTATAAAGCCTAAAGGAGAAGAGAATTAAAAAAAATACAGCTACTACAATTTGTTAACCAATAGACAATACAAAAAGAGGTAAGTTGTGATATCAAAAACATAAAAGTGGGTCTAAAAGGGTAGAGCTTTCATATGCAACCAAAAGTAAGTTACTATCTGTTTAAATGAACTATTTTATCTGTAAGATGTTTTATGGAAGCCTCATGGTAACAACAAAGAAGAAACACCTAGTACATTAAAATAAGATAAAGAGAAGTGAATCAGAGCATACCACCATGAAAAATCACCAGTTCACAAAGATAGGCAGAAAGAGGAAAAATGAAACAATGATACTATAAAACAATGAGAAAACAGTTAATAAGATGGCATTACTAAGTCTTTACATATCCATAATTACTTTGAATATAAATAGATTGAAATCTTCAATCAAAAGACTGGGGGGGGGTGGATTAAAAAAAAACCAAAACAGGACTCAACTATATGCTGACCACAAGAGACTCATTTCCTCTTTAAGGACACACATAGGCTCAAAATAAAGGGATGGAAACGATATTCCACGCAAGTGGAAAACAAAAAAGAGCACGGGTAGGTGTACTTACATCAGACAAAATAGACTTTAAACTAAAAATATAACAAGAGACAAAGAAGGTCATTCTATAGTGATAATGGAGTAGGCTAACCAAGAAGATATAACAATGGTAAATATATGTGCACCCAATATTAGAATATCTAAATATATTAAGCAAATACTGACAGATCTGAAAGAAGAAATGGGCAATACAATAACAGTAATGCACGTCAATAATCCACTTTCTATAGTGGGTAGATCATTCAGATGGAAAATCAACAAGAAAATGTTGGACTTGATCTATGTGTTAGACAAAATGGACCCAACAGACGTATGTAGAACTTTCAATCCAATAGCAGCAGAATATACATTCTTAAGTGCACATGGAACATTCCTAAGATAAATCGTATGATAGGCCACAAAACAAGTCTTAGCAAATTTAAGAAGACTGAAATAGTTCCAAGTATCTTTTCCAACCACAATGTTATGAAATTAGAAATCAATAAAAACATCTGCAAAGTTCGCTTTATGATGGATGCTCATATATTCACAGGTTCTGAGGATAAGGGCTTGGATATCTTTGACAGCCATTACTCTGCTCATAACAGTCAGTCCTCTGGGTCCCAAAGATTCATGTCAATCACACATGTAAAATATATTATCTGAATCCTAAGGTCCCCCAAAGTTTCAGCCCATTGCAACATCAGCTCAAAGTCCAAAATCTCATCATATCAAAAGTCCCAAATCTGATCACTGATATCATCTAAATCAGATATAGGAGAGGCTCTGGGCATGATCCATTTTGGAACACAATTCCTTTCCTGGGAACTAAAGACCAATTTGTCTGTTCCCAAAATATAATGGTGATAGACCTAGGATAACAGCTATAGACATTTTGGTTTAAAAGAGGAGAAAATGAAAAAAGGTGGGGGGGGGTAGTTGCTGGATCAAGCCATTGTGAAATCCATCTGAGAAAATGCCACCAGATTTCAAGACCTGAGGATGATCCTTTGTACTTCAAGGCTCTGCCATCTGGCCTTGTGACTCTCCCTTCTGGGCCATCCTTCCTTTTTTATGCAAGATAGCATGTATTTGCAGCCAAGTAGTTTTATTATCCCATTTCCTGCAGGTAGAAATCTGGAAATCAAACAGTTTTCTTTCATTTGTGCTCTCTTTTGGTCCTAGCTGAGACTTGCTGCTGGTATAAAATTCTCATTAACTTTGTGAGTCTCCTGTGTATGTTAAGGAGATTCACTCCCTTATATAAAAGGTGCATTCAAATATGTTTCTTAGCTAATCCTTCCTCTCTTTGACATTTACTGAGATGGCTGAGGAGTAATTTTCTAGATGCTCTCTGGTTTTACGAAGTCATAGCCTCAATCGTTCAGTCTTTTGTGTGACTGAGTACTCTAACTTTCTGGCTCTTCTGTATTGTTAGTAAAAGTTTCTATAGCCACGCCCTTAACTTTTTCTCTAGAGTATGTTTTACTCACAATGAATCCTTTAATATTAGCTTCGTTTGCAATTTGGACAGGCTATGAATTTCACAAATCATCAAGTCTGTGTTCCCTGTTGTTTAACAGTACTTCCATCAATTTATCTCTGTCCTCTCACATTTTACTATTGGCAGCAGAAATCTCCTCAGCTAAACTTATAAGTTCATAACTTACAAATTCTGCTTTCCACATCATCGTGGGACACAATTTCTCAAAGCTTTCTGACACTATAGAACAACAAATCCCTTTCCTCCAGTTTCCAATAGCATATTTTTCATTTCCTTGTGAACCTTCACTGACAGTAACTTTAATGCCCATATTTCTGCTGACAGTCTATTTTTATTATTTAGGTATTTTCTAAGGCAATCTAGTTTTCTCTAGCATGATCCTTGTTACAACATTCTTTTGAAGGAAATATGAAATGATTTGCTTATATTTTATTATTTATGGATATTTAGCAGAAGATTTATATCTTTCTATGTTATATAGTCAGTAATATATTGTCATTTGACTTGGAAGTGATAAATTTTATTTTTCTTAGAGATGCAGTATAACTAATATTTTTATTATTTAATAGGGGAGGAACACTGTTTCCTAGAATATTTAGACAGAAATCATTGACTTGAATCTAATATAGTTAAAGAGACAATATATTCTCTTATTATAGTTTAATAACCAGGCTAGTAGACAAGTTATGGAAGTGGACCATATTCACCAGGAATTGATAAAATGAGTTCTTGTTCCTTGAAAGCAGGAATAGGGAATTGTCCATAATCTGGCCCCTAATATCACTTGTATGCCTTTCTATGTCTGATAAAATTGTTATTACACTGATTTTTTTTTTTTTTTTTGTGGGGAAGACCAGCCCTGAGCTAACATCCGTTGCCAATCTTCCCCTTTTTGCTGAGGAAGACTGGCCCTGGGCTAACATCTGTGTCCATCTTCCTCCACTTTATATGGGATGCTGCCACAGCATGGGTGGCAGGCAGTGCGTCAGCGGTCGCCCGGGATCCGACCTCGCGAACCCCGGGCTGCCAAGCGCGGACTAAACCGCTGCGCCACCAGGCGGCCCCCGATTATTACACTGATTTATTGTTCTTCTGGGTAGGCTATCAGGATTCTTTTTTAGTGAGTACTTATATATCTCTCCAAATAATGAAAACCAGAGAATTTATATCTCTTTGCTTTGTTTTAAGAAGAAAGAGAGCTTTGTTAAATTACTCTGATACATATAAATAAGAACCTTATTCACAATGCTCTTCCTGATGTTTCAAATTTCCACATGGCTAGTATATTAAGCACCCTGAATTTCTGCCTATGTTAGGAGTTCAATTCACTCTTTTCTTATGATAATACATTAATTGCTTTGAAGACATATAAGATTTTGAAAATGATTTTTATGCAGGTGGAAAAGTTAAAAATGGGGATGCCATTGGATAACTGATTCATATTTGGCAAACATTTTTAACAGCTCAGCAGTGTCTCATTCAGACCACTAATGAGATAACAATTTGACCGTATATATGATGGCTGCCCTAATTATTTCGTGAAAGCTGAACACTATGCTTTTGAATGATTGCCAAATTTTGTCCATAGATCATCAGGATAGTGGATTTTACTTCTTTGGTATGAATTACTGGGTAAATTATCTAGCCAAATTTATCTCTGGACTGATATGAGTTTACAAGACAAAGGTAAAGAAAACGTACACTTTATTTTTCACTTAGGATCCACTTTAATAGACAATTTAAAATGTAACTAGGTATTTCCTCAACAAACTATAAATATTATATGTTTTCACATTTGGCATTTAAGATTATGTAATTTAAAGATTAATGTACAAGGATAGGTTTAAAAAAAGTAAACATGGTAATTTTTAATGCATGCATTTTTCCTTTTTATCATTTTTCTTGAATTATAATTTACGAACAACAAAATGCACCCATTTTATGTGTTCAGTTAATGACTTGATAAACACATTCATCGATGTTACCACCACCACGGACGTCTTCAGTACACATGGTCTCGGGTAGTCAATTTGGATGTATGTTAGGAAATGTGAGAAGCAGTTGTATGTGGACCAAAAGCACTCATCATTTTCCCAGAGAACTATGTATTTGGGTTTATCAGCACAAACTCAGAGAATGATCTTTCTTTCTTTTTCATTTCACTATTTTTCCTTGTGCATATTTCCCTGACATTTCCTATTCTCACATGGAGATATTTGTGGGTCAGGGTAGGATTTGGGGATTGTTGCATCCGCTAGCTATAATTGGGTTCGATTATCATTCAACAGAGCACTAGACACATGATTACCCATAATAGTGCCTTTAACTATAGATATATATTTTGTGTAAAGGACATAAGCCCACATAGTATTTTAACGTCTTCTTCAGTATTTACTTCTCTTCGGTACTTTGATTGTACTTAGTCAAAAATTTGCCTAGTCAAAAATTTAATATTAAATTTGTAGCTATTTCTGGACATAGGAGCAGGGTTTAGGGGAATAATCAAGGGATAATGCAGAATTTTGGGCCTAGCAACTGGGAGAGCTGTTACCAACACGAATCTAAAGGTCAAGAGAAGTTAGGGGTTAAAGAGCCCAGTCTTAGTGCTACTGTCCTTACTGGGTGCTATGGTTTCCCATTGGCAAGAACTCTTGGGCATGGTAGTATTAAGAGGCTTCCCAGTGAATCTCCTGGTTCTCAAAATAGTGCTCTTTGTTCATTGCTAAGCAGCATCCTAATTTCTCTTCTCTGTCTGTTGGTTTAGGCAGAGAACTGAGGACAGGCTCAGCTTCCAATTTCACAGAATTCCTTCCTGATGAAATCATTCCTCCTCCAGGCAATAGGACTTCCAAACCCACGGAGCCCTAATATCATGGAGATGGAAACCAAACTTACTGAAGGATTTATTTATTGCACTAGTGTTAGGGGCTACTTCTACCTCTTGGTCCCAGACTCATATATTCTGGTAGTGGAGACAATGGCATCCTATACTGATGTCAAGAGTAAGGTCTTCACCAATTTCTGTATGAAAAGCCTCCAGAAGATATCATCTTTCAACTTTTAATTGACTAGTCTACCAATGTATCAAGTCAATTGCTTTAAGTAATTGGACACATTGTGGTGAGCATATTTCAAAATATTGCAGAGGATGACTTATTCTGTTTACTTGTCATCATTTTTTAAAAATTGCTTTATGTGGAATACTGCTTAGAAGTGAACTTAATTTGGCCTTGAGCTCATTTACTGATTTATATTACCCTAAGTGAATCTGACTTTCCTGATAAATAAATGACCACCTCCCACTGGACAGTTAAGAATATGATAAGCACAGGTGCATTTAAGAAAAATGATGCAATTCTAATGAGGTAAACCAATTAAAAATTAAGAATTTTTTTTTTTTTTGGTGGGGAAGACCAGCCCTGAGCTAACATCTGTTGCCAATCCTCCCCTTTTTGCTGAGGAAGACTGGCCCTGGGCTAACATCCGTGCCCATCTTCCTCCACTTTATATGGGATGCCACCACGGCATGGCTGACAGGCAGTGCGTCGGCGGGCGCCCGGGATCCGAACTCGCAAACCCTGGGCTGCCAAGCGCGGACTAAACCGCTGCGCCACCAGGCGGCCCCCCAAAATTAAGAATTTTTGAACCAAAAAATGCAAGATATCTCAACAACTTCCAGTGCCTACCTAATACAAAAGCCCTACTTGCCACACTGCCATAAGCTATTCCCATTGAGCAATCCATGTACTTGGCTCTATGTATCTCTCTAAGAAACATCAGTAACCACAGTACACCTGCTTTCAGTCACAGTAGAGACACCAATTCGGAGATTTGAGTGTTATACCCCTGTCTTTTTCATTTATAGCAACTTGGCTTTGTAAGGAAGTATACTCATAAACTGTAAGTGCTTACTATGTGGTTTGTGTGGTTTCTTAGATTTACTGCTTTATGCTACATCTCAGTGAATTGAGTTTTGCTACAACCTGAGTAAAATTAAAATTGAAAACAATGTAACATGAATATTCAATCCAGTTAGTCCATTTTCATGCTTCCTTTGTTGTAAAATGTGCTCCCAATTCAGAAGTGATGTGTGGTATACTATCACAAGGGAAAAGGCAGTCACAAGGGAATAGTGGTCATGGAATAAAAGCTGAAAGTAGGGAAGGACAAATATGCACTCTGAATACGTGTATCTCCCTGTTAGGACCAAACACTGCCCCTTCCAGGCTGGAAGGAGTCCAATGTATTATTTAATACCACGTGGCTGGTCCCCTCAGGAAATGATGCTCAACCTTGGGGCTCAATATTGGCCTTAGTTATTAGAATATTAGACATATGCAATGGTGGCAGCTAGTTCAGTTCTACAAAGGGGATGTGCATGTTATGTAGCCCATGCACCCACAGCCATTTTATATGCCAGCCTATTTGCAAGAAGTAGGGGGGCTGGGGGAAAATGCTGACTGAAATCCACAGGATGCAGTGTCATGTTCATCTAGTCACTGAGAGCTTTTTCTGTCGTGAACACCCTCTGATAAGCATTTATATGGATCACAAATATCTTCACACTGAATATTCTATACTGGTATATATCACCCTTTAAATCTAGACACTTATTATCATTGTTGCTAAGGACAGGGGAGAAAAACATTTTCCAGATTAACAGCTGAGTACCTAATGCCAGGGGCTGTGCTGATTTGCTTCAATAAAGATATCACTTCTGAATTTGCACCTGTGATTGGCATCACTAACTAATTATGTTTGTGAGAAAGTATAGTCATTTCTACAATGCATCTAACTTTTAGTACTCCAAATAAGTGTGTTAAATGAGGTTGTGACAGGGATTATCACCTCTGTATCTTCCAAGTCTTTGATGGCAGCACAAATGTCTGAAAATACCCCAGAGTTATGGCAGTGCTTGTGATTTATTATCTTGATGGAAGATGAG
Source organism: Tapirus indicus (assembly GCA_031878705.1). Lineage (NCBI taxonomy): Eukaryota > Metazoa > Chordata > Mammalia > Perissodactyla > Tapiridae > Tapirus > Tapirus indicus. The sequence continues at coordinate 53,500,271 of CM062919.1, forward strand.
GAGCAGGCAAGTCCAGAGGTCTCCACTCAGCCTTTTGTGAAGATCTCTATCTTACGTAATTGAAAGGAATCACAGAACTCCATAGAGAATACTCATGTAATTCTTTAAATACAGCAAAATTAGAGCTTATGGAGTTACAGTAAGAGAAAGAGAGTAAAGGTGAGCATCAGGGGTCCAAGAGACTTCCAGGAACAGATCCCCGGAGCTTGTCTCAGGATATGAACCACCAAGATTTGTGTGACGAATTTTGATTGGTTGTATTAGAAAAAATGACTATTTGGATCATTTGTGCTCCTCTAGTCCTTTTACCAAGCCAGCCCATCTCATGGGTTACATCAGTTGCTGTTAGCTATCAATAAACAAACTGTTCTTGGAGGCTAATGGCAAAAGGGGGTGGGGAGAGACTTTCAAACTTAAACACCAAGTCATAAATCATTAGTCTGCCACTCATTCTTATCTTGGCCCAGAGTTAGTACTAGATTCTAGACCTCCACAAATATAACCATAGAGCTGTCGCCATCCAGGTGAGGTGACTCAGATGGAGATTCTGTCAGTTATTAAGTCTATCTACATTTTGGGATCAGAGAAATAATAAAATAATATGATTCCAAGATCCTGCTGGATCCATTGGAAGAAGAATTGAGGGCAAATTTTTTCTTGTCACTTGAACTTTATGAATTATCACTCATTCTTTTGTACCATAGTGGTACTTTGAGTCTCCAAACATTAGTGTCAATTCAAAGTGCTTATCAAATAACCTCAAGAAGAGCTAGATATTTCTCTTTCTTTAGAATGCAAGCATAATGGTAAATAGACTCTGTGTAATTTAATCTAATAAAGAGATCTCATCTGGGATTGTAATTGGAATCGATTTCTGACTTAGATTGAGATAAAGTGCTGCATCACAAAACAGCTAAGCCGTGAGAAGAGAGATGTCATAAGAAATACTCAGAGGAGAATTTGGAACAAGTGGGTCATATTGCATTATATTTTTCAGTGAGAAAAACAAAATGAATAACACTTCATAGCAAGCTATTATATGGATCCAGGAATGAGGGACAGGTCCATGATCAAGTTCGCATTCATAATCCTTCTGGGATGGGCATGATTGAGTAGTGGGACCATTGCTCTGTAATAAACTATGGCAGATAATTCACTCAACTTATGGCTTTGAGCTCCTAGAGTAGCAACTACTTGGGGACCAGCATCCTCATCATCTGGTCTTATAAACATATAAAAATAATAGATGAATTCACGTTTCAAATTTTAGGATTCTCCAGATGTATAGCATTGGGTTTTATGAAGATCTGGAATGGAAGCTTGCCACTAACTGCAAAGGGATGTTGCAGAAGTAATACTAACAGAGGTGATTTTTCCATCTCTCATACAAATAATATGATACCATCAAGACACCTGGACAGCAAATCCTCCTTCAGTTCCTAGTAGTTATTCATGAAATAGCAGTTTTATATCAAGAAAGGAAGAAAGATCTAGTTTATTCCAAACTCTCCAGGAGTTTTAGGACCCCTCCGCACCCCATCATACTTACAGATACGATCTTATGCCTAAGAGTTCCTAGAAAAGAGACAGGAACTGCAATGAGGCATGGTAATTAGGGCAAAGGATCTCCATGACACTGGGGGGCTTCTTTTCATGGAACAATCTTGATTTAATGACCTGACAATTGCTTTAAGAATGAAAGATAGGTGCCTGCATTTCTTGATGTCATATGGATTATTGATATCATATATGAGGGTATTACATCTTAATGGATGAAAGGACCATCACTGGGGAAAATGATTTTCAGGAACTTAGAGTGGGAGATTAGGATTTCAGCCTCTTCGGCTAGCTTTAGAGCCAGAATTCAGAACAATAGCAGAACTAGAGTGGGCTTTAGAAGCCAAGAACCCAGGGAGAAAATGAAAGTTAGGAGTAGAAGGTAGGGAGTGATTCACCATGCATTGCAGAATTTAGGTTCTCTGTTCCATAGGCAGCAGACTCTTCTCAGTCCCAGCTGTATAATAGTTTAAATATCATGGATACCATTCCATTAATTTAGGGAGCGTGTAGCTCTGCGTCTGCAGGTGAATCATTATTTTTGGTAAAATATGTAAAACATAACAGAAACAAATATATTCCTCTTCATAAAAGGCAAGTTCAAAAATCCAACCATACAACAACATGAATCATTTTTTATTCATCCCATATAGAACATGTCTTTTTGTTCACATATATATACATGTGAATATGTACAAAATATTTGCATCTACCTATTAGATTTTTAATTAAGTTATAATACAGAAGAAGCTAGGGCAGAGTTTCATTATATAGTCACATATGAATTATGAGTAGTTAAAAAATAAAGTATTTTAAAATATATTATTTTGACTGACTAAGAAAGCCAGAATTCATTAAACTCCTGAAATGTATTCTTATTAACCCTTAAACTGGAAAACCTATAATATGATACAAATGTTTAGCCTCTGCATACCTAAAATTATTACCAGAATGTTATTATTTAATATAACTATGTATTGGTGATTTAAATAGGTAAATATTTGTTTTTAGGAAAAGCTTTTGTCTCTATAAGACAGAATATATTCATCTATTCATCATGGCAGTTCTTTTGAATTAACTCAGAAATTGCTAACAAACTATCCCAATCTTGAGTTTACTTTAAGTCTTTTATGTTACATTATTTTCTAATAATGAAAAAGTGAAGGGATATCTTCACTTTGACATAAAATGACCAACAATTAAACTATGAATTTAAAGACTATTATATTAAAGAACATTATTTTATTGCCAGAATTAATTATTCAACAGCACTGTAAATTATTGCTTTGATTACATGAATTAGATCTTAAACCAAGCAATATTAGTGTTTAAACTTTTTAAACGCTATACTTTAAAGCATTGTTATTATTTAAAAACCTCATAAAATTGAGAAGTTATCTTTTTTCTCTATATTTCTTTATAGTTAATATCCTATCTATGGATAAATTTTTTACCTTCCTCTTATTTGTGCCACTATTCCTGTAAAAAACAGATATTCTCCTAATGATTTATATTGTTCTGAGATAGAGCTATAATTTTGGGTCTATTAAGCTTGTGACTCTGTGGAAAATCACTTACTGGACTTGCTTGATAGATAATTCTATCACAGTTAGATTGAATCATTCTTTGTCCTCAAGGATAAAGAATTGGCAAATATATTTGAAGAAAGTCTTTTTAGGAAAGAAAATAAGAGAAAACCTTACTTCTAGTAAAATTCAACGTATGTCTTCAAGTTGACTGCAGATTTCTGACTAATGCTAGTTAATAAGAAGCCTAAGCACTTGGGCCTGGTATAGTGGTCACTGTGGAGTTCATGAGAGGAACAGGAGAAGTGATGGCAGAAAGGAAGAGGGAGAAACGGGCAAACTCACTGAGTTTCTGATTAGATGGAAAAATCATTCCTATAGAAAATAGCATTTCTGAGAAATGCAATCCCCCCCCCAAAGTATCTGCAGTTAGGCTAAGCATTTTTGCCTCTTCTTTCCAAATATGGATATTATTAGTAAAACTAATGTAGGAAAGACTTTAGAAAATTACATTACTTAAAAGTGTAGATATTAAACTCCAATCATTTACTTTTACTCCACCATACCATCAATCACGGTAACTTGTCAAAATCAACTAGTTCTCTGAAGCCACAAAGCATTACAATACAAATCAAGCACTAACATTATTATTTCAAAATCAAAGGCAATCTTCAAACCAAAGGGAAAAATAGTGTTTTGTATTCCAAGGAGTACAATGTCAGATATGGCATATGAAAGGGAATTGGTGGTGTGAAATGGCATATGAAAGGGAATTGGTGGTGTGAAACATGCTTCACAGCAGAGTAGAAATTCTGATAGTCTCCTGATTTTCCTAATTGGAAGGGAAATTCTGGTTATAGCATGTTCTATCCTACTTCTTGTCTAGGTGCTCTAGAGAATATGCAGTAATTATAACATACTGGAACCAAGCGATGTTAAATATTTAGAAAATGTTCAATATGATTGATACCAAAGATGGAACTGATCATTATGTTCCTAAGGACTCAAATAGCATCTCAATTTGTTGAACTGAAACTAATGATAAAGCAAAACACTAAGATTCCAATAGAACCAACTTTTATCTGTTTATGTGTTTATCTTCTCTTTTTAAAATATAAATTACTTTAAACCTTAATTCTAAATCTGGTGGCCAACTCCTTGGGGAAGTCTTTGATCTCAGACTCGATAAGCGAAGGAATGGACAAGAACTTGGAAGAGCAGGAAAGGAATCTGTTCAAATCAACAGCTGGATTAATTTGGATGGGCCCTATCAAGATTTCCAGCCAAACTCAAAGAAAAATTACTCTCTCTTTTTCTTCTTTCCTGTCTTACCAAACTTCCAGTAACAGAACAGGCAACATTTTGTGACCAGAAACACAATGGCTGCCACACAGGCCAGCAGGAACCCAATCACATCGAAAGAACGGTACTGGTACCAGGTGAGATTGTGGGAGGCTGGCCGCAGGTGTTTGGCTCCTTTGTGGTGCATGACAAACTCAATCCAGAAGACTGCTCGGTCCAGGGGCTTCACTGGCTGATCGTGGTGAATTCTTGACAACCTCATAGCATTCTCTTTATAGCTAAAGTTTGGATACACAGAGAGCAAGTTGAAAAATTCATTAAAAACATGATATTCCTAAAATTATATGTTATTAAAAGTATAATACACAATTATATAACAAACATATCATAGATGATATCACTGAGAGCCCAGAATGCATATGACAGTTTGTTTCTTCTTGAGATATTTCTAGATGCGGTGGCCTATCAGCTGGAATTTGTGGGACATTTCATATTGTAAGTAATAATTTGAGACATGGGAGAAAGTAATTTCTAATTGGAAAGAGCATTTAAATAGTTCAGAACTGGAAATTTCCCTCTTGGCACTTAGCAATGCTGGCTTGGGGATGGGATTTTGCAGGCAAAATGAAGCTGTCTTCCCTCTCTTGTTGGTAATTGTTCTTTTTTTTGTTCACTGAGTTGCTAAAATTTCTTGATTGGACTCTAGAGCCCTCCCAGAGCTGATTTTGTTCATGGATGTCTGTCCAATTATTGATCATTGTAGGACACAGAGGCTGGGTCTTCTGTGTCACCATTTGGAACTCTCAATTTTACTTTTTCTTTCTCTTGTTTTAAATCAAAATATGGCAATATAGATTTTTTGTGTGTGTTAAAAAATAGCATGATCAAATTTTTATAAAATTATTTCTGTCCTTTTCTAAGTTATAAATTAGCAAAGGGAAATATCTGAAGTAATTTTCCTCTATTTGTAATTGGTTATAGCTGCATGAGGAGAGTTAAGTGATTTTTAATTTTATTTCTCTATATTTTTGGTATATTGCCTAAATTATTTATTATATTATTATAATAATACCTGCAATTTTTAAAAAATACAATTATTATTAATGAAAATACAGATTTGTGTTTCTTTAACAATAGCTCATTTTCTTTAAATTTAGTGTTTCTGTGAGGTTGTAATCTATTACCCACTAATAGTAGATGAGTCAAAATGCCTCCACAGAAATTGAGAAGCAAAAGAAAATTGTATTCGATATCTGTTGTGTGCTGGTGATTATATAAAAGTAATCAATTTAAAATTGAATGAAAAAATTTACTTATTTTAAAACACTGGATACTTCTCAGTAAAAAAATATACTCTATACTCACGAAGAGTTATTAATAACTGCCTTCAAAGCATTAAGCAGATCGGAACTCGTCATTGTACGCAAGTCTACTTCAGCAGCTGCTCCTTTGACCTTTATACGAGCAAGATTATCAACCTGATCCCCAAACATGGGAATTCCCACCACAGGGACCCCATGGTAAATAGCTTCATAGATCCCATTGGTTCCACAGTGAGTGATAAAAGCTCTGGTTTGGGGATGACCTAACAAGAAAAAACATATCATTATTACAAGTTGTGAGAGTTTCGGAAACAGAAAATCATGACACCTGTACAAACTGTTGATTCAATCAGGCAGCATCTTCTATACAATTCTGTGCCACGAGACTATATATAAAGTCCTATATGGGGGCCGCCTGGTGGCGCAGCAGTTTAGTTCACGCTTGGCAGCCCGGGGTTTGCGGGTTCGGATCCCGGGCGCCCGCCGACGCACTGCCTGTCAGCCATGCCGGGGCGGCGTCTCATATAAAGTAGAGGAAGGTGGGCACGGATGTTAGCCCAGGGCCAGTCTTCCTCATCAAAAGGAGGAGGATTGGCAAAGGATGTTAGCTCAGGGCTGGTCTTCTTCGCAAAAAAAAAAAAAAGAAAGAAAAAGAAAAAAGAAAAAGTCCTATAAACTCCAAGGAAAGTGTCAATTAGTCATTCCAGCAATTAAGTCATTCCACAAATCTCTGAGAAGGGTTTGTGGAGTTTAAATGATGGAGAGTAGTCGCCAGGTGGATAAGTTGTTGGGCGTAAGGAATATATTAGTAGAAAGGAATAGAGGGATTGAAGAAACTCACGTGGATGGGAAAGGGAAGATAAGATGTGCAGGCTTTCAAAGGGAGACTCTTGGCATAACAGGCTAGAAAGATAGAGGAGGGCAAGTTCATATAGTACTCTGTTTAAGAAAATGGGTCTTTTGCACCTGATTTCATAGCAATGTGGAGCCATTTATAATATTAGAAATGATGAATAGAATTATCATATTTTTATTTTCAAGTAGTTATAGTGGGGAAGAGAGAAGAGAGGTGGGAGAAAATGGATACAGAGAATCAAGAGATGCTGCAATATTCTATGCGAAAGTTAATGAGAGCCTGATCTAAAGGTTTGTTGACTATGATTCTCCGGAGGGAGAGATTGTATCATATATGGGAGAATTGTAAGTTCCATATTAATGTTAGAGCTTGACAAAAATTGTCTCTTTGACCAGACTCTAGTCAGGCTCCTCTGAACTCTCTTGTCAACTAGGCCCTGATTTGGGGGCATCTGTATTTGTCTCTGCTTTGTGTAATTTTAGCAAAAATCCTTCAAAGTCAGTAGAGCTACACTCTCCCAGCCTCAATATCTGATCATCCTTCACCACCCCCCAGGTGATGTCTGATCACCCTGACCTTCCTTCAGTCAGAATCTGGTTAGGTCAGTTTAGCCAGTCTCCCCTTGCCCCTGATATTTCCTATTAGTAATTTTCCATCCAGTGACCTTGCTCCTACTCTGCTCCTTGACTATAAAATCCCTACTTTTCCTTGTTGTATTCAGAGTTGAATCCAATCTCTCTGCTTCACTGCAAAAGCCCATTGCAGTAGGACCTATACTTATCATGTTGGTCTTCAACAAAGTGTTTCACAGTCTTTAACAACCGTCATGAACATTTTTTTCCTTAAAAAGCTCCAGAAGAAATGTGGAGAAGACATTGAGGGATTTTTTTTTTTTTTTTTTTGCTTATTTGGATATAAATTTGTTGGATTTATTTGTTACTGAGCAATCATTCAGATTAGCCCTCATTCAACTTTGTTACATTTTGCTTCTCTTTGGTCTTACCAAGAAGATCATTCTGTGGAATCCATTCATATACCCGTGTATTGGGTCCTAATGTGTCTGGTTTCTTTCCTTTGTATCTCCACAGAACCTGTTAAGAAAAATGTCTTTACTCTATTGGAAGATTTTCAGAATCACATGAGACAGTTACTTAGAACTAATCTAGTTCAATGCCTCCAGGTAACAGATGAGCAAACTGAGGTCATAAGTGATTAAGTAATGGGTGTCTTTAAACCACTGAAACTCCAACTATGTTTTCAAATATTTCTAATAATCTTAATAGGGCTATCATTATCAGGACAAATCTCATTTAGTAGATAAAGAAAAAAGACAGACAATCTGTATCTGAAATAACTGTGTATTGGTGTTACTAGGGCATGCTACTAAAGAGAATTGTTTAAATGGATTTTTCAGAAGCAAAGGGGAGGGATGTTAAATTCACTTTAAGAATTTGTTAATGTTTTGAACATCTGTTACATTCTTGGCAGTAACTTAGAAGCAATCATTGTCTTTTTTTATTATGATAAAATACTCATAAAGATTATTTGTCATTTTAATCTATTGTAAGTAGACAATTCAGTGGCATTAAATGTATCCACAATGTTGTGCAACCATCCCCATTATCTACACCTCAAACGTTTTCATCATCCCAAACATAATTCTGTATCATTAAATATTAACTCCCGATTCTCCTAGTCTCCAGTCCCTGGTAACCTCTATTTTATTTTCTGTTTGAATTTGACAACTCCAAGTACCTCATATAAGTTAATTGTGTTTTTTGTCTTGTTCTGACTGGCTGATTTCACTAAGGACTGTGTCCTCAAGGTTCATCCATGTTGTAATGTATTAGAATTTCCTTCCTTTTTAAAAGCGAATAATATTCCACTGTGCATTCATATTACATTTTGTTTATCCATTCATTTGGCTATTGTGAAGGATGCTGCTATGACCATTGTGTACAAAAATCTATTCAAGTTCCTGCTTTCAATTCTTTTGAATATACAGCTAATATTAGAGTTATTGGGTCATATGGTAGTTCTATGTTGATCTTTTGGAGGAACCACAAATCTATTTTCCACAGAGCCTACATCACTTTGCACTCCTACCAGCAATGTATAAGAGTTCCAATTTCTCCACATCCTACCAACATTTGTTACTTTCCATTTTTGATAATAAACATCCTAATGAGGGGGGAGTGGTATCTCATTGTGCTTTTACCTTATATTTCGGTAATGATTAATGATGTTGAGTATCTTTTTATGTAGTTATTGGTCATTTGTATATCTTCTTTGGAGAAGTGTCTATTCAAGTCCTTTCCCATTTTTGAATTGAGTTTTTGTTGTTGTTCGTGAATTATAGGAGTTCTTTATGTATTGCGGGCATTAGTCCCTTATCAGATACATGATTTGCAAATATTTTTAGCAATCTCTAGACATTATATTTTGTTTTCTTAATAGTATCATTTGATACACAAAGGTCTTAATTTGATTAAGTCCAATTTATATTTTTGTTGCTGTTGGCTGTGCTTTTTGTGTCATTATCTAAGAAATCATGGCCAAATCCAATGTTATGAAGATTTTCTCCAATATTTTCTTCAGCAAATTTTATAGTTTTATGTCTAAAGTTTAGGTCTTTGACCCATTTTGAGTTAATTTTTGTATATAGTGTAAGGTAAGCATCCCACTTCATTCTTTTACATGTGGCTATCAAGATTTTACCAATGTTATTTGTTGAAAAGACTGTTCTTTCTCCATTGAATCATCTTAAATCTTTGTTGAAAATCAGTTGGCCATATATGTGAGGGTTAATTTCTGACTCTGTCTTCTATTCCATTGGTTTATATGTCTGTTCTTCTGCCAGTACCACACTGTTAAATTTAGTGTAGCTTTATAGTAAATTTCAAAGTTGGAAAATGTGGGTGCTCTAATGCTGAGGATTGTTTTTTTCAAGATTGTTTTGTCTATTTGTGTCTCTTTTAGTTCCATATGGGGTTGAGGATTGGGTTTTCCATTTCTACAAAAAAAATGCTGTTTGAATTATGATAGGCATAGCATTGAGTCTGTAGATTGCTTTGGGTTGCATTGACATCTTAACTATGTCAAGTTTTCCAACGCATGAACATGGAAGGACTTTTTACTTATTTAGGTCTTCTTTAATTTCTTGCAGTAATATTGTTTTCTAGTTTTCAGCAAACAAATATTTCACCTCCTTGGTTAGATTTCTTCTTCTTTTTTTTTCTTAATTGTAAGACAGGGAATCTTTTTTTTTTTTTTTTTGCAGGGAAAGATTTGCCCTGAGCTAAAATTTGTTGCCAGTCTTCCTCTTTTTTCTTCTTTGTTCCTTCCCTAAACACCAGTACATGGTTGTATATACTAGTTATAAGTCATTCCAGTTCTTCTATGTGGGCCACTGCCACCGCATGGCAACTCACAGATGGGTGGTTTCATTCCATGACCTGGAAGTAAACCCAGGCTGCTGATGCAGTGAGTGCTGAACTTTAAACATTAGGCCATCAGGGCTAGCTTTGGTTAGATTGATTATTCAGCATTGAATTCATTTAGTTGGTCTTATCAATGGAATTGCTTTCTTAATTTCATATTGAAATTGTTCATTGACGGTGCATATAAACACGACTGATTTTTGTGTGTTGATCTTGTATCCTGCAAATTTGTTGAATTTGATTATTAGTTCTAGTAGTTTGGGGTGGATTCTTGGAGATTTTCTATACACAGGATCATGTCATCTGCAAATGGAAATAGTGTTACCTTTTTCTTTCTGATTTGAATGTCTTTTATTTCTTTTTCTTGTGTAACACCCTAGGCTAGAACTTCTGGTACAATGTTAAATAGCAGCAGTAAAAGCAGGCATCGCTGTGTTGTTCCTTATCTTAGAGGGAAAGCTTTTAGTGTCCACCACGGAGTAAGATGTCAGTTGTGGGTTTTCCAAAATTATCATTTATCATACTGAGGAATTTTCCCTCTATTCCTAGTTTTCTGAGAGTTTTTATCATGAAACAAAAATGGATTTTGTCAAATTCCTTTTTTGTGTGTATGTTGAAATGATTGTGTGGTTTTTTTCTTCGTCCTATTAATGCAATGTATTAAATTGATTTCTTATGTTGACCTTCCCTTGAATTCCAAGGAAAAATTCTGTTTTATCAATGTGAATACTCCTTTCAATATTCTGTTGGATTTGATTTGCTAATATTTTGTTGAGGATTTTTATATCTGTATTTACAAGGGATCTTGGTCTTTAACTTTGTTTTCTTGTGATGTCCTTATCTGGCTTTTTAAATCTGGCTGCATAGAACCCTTTAGGAAGTGTTCTTTCCTCTTCATTTTTTTGGAAGACTTTGAAAAGAGCTAGTTTAATTCTTCTTTAAATATTTGATACAATTTACCAGTGAAGCTATCTGCTCCAGGACTTTTCCTGTTGAGATATTTTGCTTAAAAATTCAATCGCTTAGTTTGTTATAAGTCTCTTGAAATGTTCTATTTCATCTTTAGTCAGTTTAAACAACTTGTGTGCATCAAGGAATTTATCCATTCCTTCTAAGGTGTCTAATTTGTTAGAGTACGATTGTTCATATCCTCTTTAAAATCTTGTTATCTCTGTAAAGTCAGTAGTATTATCCATCATGTTCATTTCTGATTTTAGTTACTTGCATCTTCTTCATTCTTGCCTCCAGTCTAGCTAAAGATTTGATAATTTTATTGATCTTTTCAAAGAACCAACTTTTGGTTTCATTAATTTTCTCTGTTGTTTTTCTATTCCTGATTTTTTTTTTAAATCTTTGCTCTAGTCTTCATTATTTCCTTCTGTCTGCTAGCTTTGTGTTTAGTTTGCCTTCTTTTTCTAAATCTTTAAGATATAAAATTAAGTTTTTGACTTTAGAACTTCTTTTTTGATATAGGAATTTATAGTTATAAATTTTCCTCTGAGGAGTGCTTTCACTGCAATCAGTATGTTGTGTTTTCATTCATTTTAAAGCATTTTAAAATTATTCTTGTGATTTATTCTTTGACCCTTTGGTTTCTAAATTCAATAGCATACAAAAATTCTACTCCTTTATAGCACCAGCCCCCTTTGTGTTAATGATGTCATAAACTACATATTTATAAACTTTGTTCCTAATAACATAGATTAATAACTGTTTTTATGCATTTTTCTTCTCAATAACTGAGAAAGTAAAAACGTGGAATTACATCCAAAAACGCAATAATACTAACTTCTGTAATTGCCTTTATAGTTATCTTTACTGCAGATCTTTAGTCCTTCATATGGTTTTGTTTTACTGTCTAGCAGCCTTTCATTTCAACCTGAAAGACACCATTTTGCATTTCTTGCAGGGCAGGTATACTAGTAATGATTTCCCCCAAATTTGTTTATCTGGGGATCTCTTAATTTCTATTTCATTTTTGAAGAAAATTTTGCCAGATGTAAAATTCTTGGTTGACTAATTTTCCTTTCTGCACTTTGAGAATATCAACTCCCTGCCTTCTGGCCTCCAAGTTTTCTGATGAGAAATTGGCTGATCATTTTACTGAAGATTATTTATGTGGTGAGTTGTTTCTCTCTTGCTGCTTTCAAGATTTCTTTCATTCTCTTTGTCTTTCATCAGCTGTATTGTAATGTGTCTTGGTGTGGGTCCCTGAGTTTATCGTACTTGAAGTTTATTCATCTTGGATTTCTGGATTCATGTCTTTGATTATATTTGAGACATTTTCAGCCATTATTACTTCAAATATTATTTTTCCCAGTTTGTCTGTTTCTGGAACTCCGACAAGGTGTATGTCCCTCCGTTTGATGGTGTCTCACAAATCCCTTAGGCTTTGTTCACTTTTCTCCATTTATTTTTCTTTCTATTTCTCTGACCCAATAATTTCAATCATCCTTTCTTCAAGTTTGCCAATTCTTTCTTCTGCCTGCTCATATTTGCTTTCCAATCCCTGACGTGAAGTTTCATTTCAGTTATTGTACTTCTCAGCTCCACTATGTCTTTTTGGGTATTTGTATAATTTCTTTCTCTTTATTGATATCTTCATTTTGCTCCTATATCGTGTCATTATTAATATCTCCCTTAGTTCTTTGAGCATGTCTAAGAAAATTGTTTTAAAGTTTTTGTCCAGTAATTCCAACATCTAAGCTTCCTCGGGGATACTTTCTCTCAATTTATTTTGGTTCTTTGAGTGAGTCATACTTCCACATATCTTTGTATGACTTGAAATTTTTGTAGAAACCCAGGCATTTGATTCTTATAATGTTTTAACTCTGGTAATCAGATTCTTCCCTTTCTTTATCATATAATTTTTCTTTTTTTTTTTTTTTTTTTGGTTGTTAAAGGGTGTCTCTTTACCAGGAATCAGCCTGAGGTGAAATCTTTACATCTTCTCTGATCTTTTCTGAGTCTGTGTCTCTCCCTAGACATGTATATGGCTTTGCAAATTCCACTATATGTGTGGTTATTTGAGAATGGCCTAATTCTTTAATATCTGACTCCAAAATGGAGAAAAAGGGAAAACAGTAAAAAAATATGCTGTTCCTTTAAATCTCTTGAATGCTGCTTCAGCTAGTGGGGTTTGAAATAACTGTGGCCAACTTCCAGGACTCCACCTCAGTGAATAACGTCAGCAATCAACAGTCAGAATACACAATCCCAATATTTGGAGGATACAGTCCTTGTTGCCAACCCTGGATCCACCAAATCATACCAGAAACACAGATGTTTTGCCTGACCTTGCGCTGAATGATGGAGGATTTGAAGCTACCGCTATGCTAAAGGCTGAAATTAGCCAATTTTCATTAATCACTATTTACCAACAAACTTTTTCCCTGGAAGTTGTGAGTGCTCAGATACACTTCAGAGTTCCAATATAGGTACTTCTGACTGTTTCCGCCAATATAATTGTTGTTTTCATTAAAAGACAGATCCTTGGTTCTTCCTACTCCACCATGAAGTCACCCCTAAGCATCGTATATTAAAGCAATAGAAAATACAATATTTTTATGAAAGTCCTTTTTAGATTAAAAATTTAAATGAGTACTGCCTTCACGAACAATTTTTGGAAGAAACTTGGTTATACATACAAGTATTTTTATCTTTTAGAACTTAAAATTACATATATTTGTTTATTTTAACTAAAGCTAGAATGGAAATTATCCCTGGAAGTGTAAGCACAACATTATCCAGTTATAGACTAGAATGATGTTAATAAAAAAAAAAACAAACATATTTTGTAGGAATATCATAAAGTGAACTGCACAAATCTTTTACTATATTACCAAAAACTTTAACTATTTAAATAAAAGAATCATTATTTAGGAGTACTTCAGGAATCTAAGAGGTCTGTGCCAGGCTCTACCAGGGCCTGGTCCAAAACCATTAATTATAAGGAAATATAGTCCTAAGGAACTGTGTGAATTGAGGCCATGTTTTTGAATATCTTTTCCTTTATTCTGTGTCATGTTGGTTGTACCTTGAATGTATGCCTTAAATTTAAAAAACAAACAAGGACAACAAAACAAGATAGATTACATGGAAGCCTTAAAACCTAGCCAGAAAGCTGATAGATTGTTTAAGATCAGTGAATAATTTAGTTTTAGTCCATTATTTAAAGAAAACACTGCAGTATGTTTTCCTGATAGTTTTAAAGTAAGATAGCAAACAAATACTTTTAGCTACTCTCTTATAACATTTAATACTTTTTCATTAAGTCTCAGTTAAATTGACACTAACAATACCAATAGCTTTTCCTACAATTGCGAAGTACACTTTTAAGGAGACCCTCATGGATTTACAAATAGCTACCGCTCAAAAAATAAGATTATCTGACCTTCTGTGGAATCTGGGCAAGGGCTGATGCAATCATGTTAGACTTTTCTTCTGTGAGGTTTTGGATCATTGACCCGAGAGTAAATATCACAACTCCATCTTTTCCAGAGCTCTGGACAAACTCTTCTAACTCCTGTGAAGAAAACAGTATTTGCAATATGAACGCCTAGAGTTATGAGAATAAAATAGTCACACACTTTTCTCAATGTGTCTGAATTATTAAAATAGTACTGCCTTTTCAAATGCTAACCATTTTAAGATTAAAACATGACCTGGAATCACTGGTTATAAACAAATTAAAAATGATTTAAATGAAGGTTTCCATCCAGCATGTTCTAAACATTTTTGAAGTGTGTGCTCTTCTGTATACAAATTATCGACTACTTGTTATCTTCTACCATGTGCTCAGCTCTTTATATGTATCATTCAACTTAAATATATGGTGATCTTAAGAGATACATACATATTTGCAGATGAGAAAGCTGTCTTGGAGATATTAGGTACTTTGTTCAAGGCTACACAGCAGTAGGTGGCAGAGCCAAATTTCTAAGTTAAGCTTGTTGATTGTAAAGCCATTGAGCATATTCAATACTTTCTACTGCCTTCCAACACCCTCTCCATAATGTTCCAAATGAAGAACATTTGACTCCTACTTTAAAATGAATCATTCTGGTACTTCACTTCATATTTAGTCTTGGATACTAAGGAAATTATTATTAACTTTTATGCTGAATCTGTCAGTATAATGACATGCTAATGGTATATTTACTTTTTTTTGTTTTTTACATTTAACATTTTTTATTTTGATTGCATTTGTACTTTATATAAGCTTCCACAAACACATTTAGGAATGAGGTAGCCATGTAATTTACTGACCAAATAAGTAATGCAGAAATATCTATAATGCAAACTCTGGGGATAACAGTAATGTTATGGAAATATATTGCTTTGCTTTGAAAGTAAAATATCATATTTAACCATGCTGAAGTAAAAAAAAATCATTTCACCCTAAGTTTAAGTACTAACCAAACTAAGTCAACCAAATAAAACAAGAAAATTATGTAAGGATTGAAAAGGGAAGACATAAATTTCACACATATGTACATGACAATATTGGGGAAAGGAAAATAACCAATATGCAAACTATTATAAATAATATTGGTCAGATCGATAATCACTACACAAAAATCTATAATATTTTTCCACAACAGCAATAACCAACCTTAAAGTTTAAAATGTCATCATTCACTGTAGTAATTAGAAATATAAAGTGTTTAAGAGTACAGATACATGTACTTTTACTGAAATAAGTTTCAAATTCTAGTAAATGACATAAAAGAAGACCCTAGCAGATAGAGATATATATTGTGTGTATTAGTCAGTGTTCTCCAGAGAAACAGAACCAATAGGATGTCTCTCTCTCTCTCTATTTATCTATAGAGAAAGAGAGATTTATTTTAAAGAATTGGCTCACATGATTATGGAGCCTGGCAAGTTCAAAATCTGCAGGGTAGGCCATCAGGCTGGAGATTCAGAGAGGAGTCAATGTAGTTCAAGTCTGAAGGCCATCTGCTTGATGAATCTTCTTTTGCTTGGGAGAGGTCATTCTTTTGTTCTCTTCAGGCCTTCAACTAATTGAGTGAGGCTCACCCACATATGGAAAGCAATTTGCTTTATTCAAAGTCCACTATTTAAATGATAATCTCATCCAAAAATACTCTTGCAGAAACATCCAGAAAATGTTTGACTAAATATTTGGGTACCTGGCCCAGGCAAATTGACACATAAAATCAACCATCACACTGTGGTTATAGATGGATTGACTTAATATGTAAATCTGTCAGTCTTTTTAAATTAATTTTCAATTATAGCATAATTTTCTTGAGAAACTGGCAAATATTTTTAAATTTATATAGAATTCCTTTTTATAAATAATTATTGAACTCTGAAAAAGAAAAGAAAATACTGGGAACGTCTTAAACCAGATAATAATACATAATACAAAATGAGTGCTACAGACAAAGTAAACAGTAGAACAAAGTAATGAGACCAGAAAAAGAAGCATGAGTATGTAAAAGCTTGCTATATGTAAAGGTGATATCAGAAGTCACTGAGACAACCAGTGAGAAAAATTCACATTGAGTAGATTATTTACTATTAAGTGGTGCTGTAAAGATATATTCACTACTTAGACAAAAAAGGGAGGCGAATATTTACCTCATACTACACATTAATATAAAATCTAAGTTTATTAAATGAATCTATAGTAAAGTAAACTATTATAATTTTTAAATAAAATAGAAAAGAATATGTTTATAATCAGAAATTATAAAAATATTTTAAATGAAATTTTGAAAAGTACAAACCATAAGGTAAAAGAGGATGTATTTGATTACATCAAATTTAGTACTTTAGGGTTAAAAAAGACAATCAGTTGGTGCCGGCCAGGTTGCATAATGGTTAAACATGCGCCATCAGCTTCAGGTGTCCTGGGTTCATGGGTTCGGATCCCAGGCTCCAACCTACACACAGCTCAACAAGCCATGTTGTGGTGGCATACCACATACAAAATAGTGGAAGATTGGCACAGATGTTAGCTCAGGGTACATCTTCCATGACAAAACAAAATAAAACAAAAAGGCAAACAGAAGTAACATTAACAGATACATGAATTCATAGAGGAAGATATTTGCAATGGCTAAAACAAGGATTAATACCATCTTATTCTAGATCATGGAAATAATTTGTATCACTTGGTAAAAAAAAAAAAAAAAAGATAGATTATCCAAAAGAAAAATGTACCAACTACAAGATTTTCACAGAAAGAAAATCGGAATAACTGGTAAGTTTCTGAAAAGATGTTCAACCTTGATATTAATTGAGATTACTAAAAGAATACAATAGATATGATGTGGAAGATGGGACCACTCAAGCACTTATGATGAAACTAAACATTTGTACAGATATCCAGTGAAATTAAATGCACAATGAAATTAAGCATGCATGGAACCCATGACCCTACAATCCCACTATTAGGTATGTATCACAAATGTATGTACATGTCCATAAAGGAACATGTTTGAAATTTCTCTTCACAATATTCTTTGTTGTAGGATACAGATGGAGACACTTAATTGTCCTTTATGGGAAACAAATAAATAACTGTGGTAAATACATACACCAAAATTTTCTGCAACAGTCACAATGAATGAAATATATTTACCAATAGAAACTTGGATACATATAAAAAATAAAAAGTAATAAAAGAAAGAATGTAAATTATAGCATAACACTGTTTCCATAATTAAACTCAAATCAATATTGTTCAAAGATCCACAGTTACCTGTGTAAATTGGAATGAGAGAACAAATATACGTGCACTTGACTCAGTGTCTACTGGTTGTGGGGTAATGGAAGAGAAGAAGATAAAGAACAAATGTAAGAAAATAAATCTAAAGAGGTGTCTGCCATGGGCTGATTAGGGAACCGCATGAGTTGAGAGTGTGTTAACACATCTGTGGACCTGAGGTTCAAAGTAAGCAAAGACAAAACATAAATTCCATAATTCTACAAATGTGTTTTAGCATTCAGAATCAAATTGACATTTTTTATCATGCTGTAGTGAGAGGGAAATTTTTCACTCCTCTTCCCAACCTTTTCTTACATCTTCTTTAGAAGGAAGAGATGGAAGTCTGTCTGAGTTACATTTACTAGGAGATTTTTTGCTGAGTGTTATAAGAACACCTAGGCATGGGTGAATGTGGCTCTTTCTCTATTTCTTCTGTGGATGAGGTCAAAAGTTTAGAAAGAAAAGAACCTGTTCCAAAGACAGGCTTTGATATTGTTTTCTTCTTTTCATGTTTAAACTGATCACCTTACTTTGACACGCTGCGTGATCATTGACAAGGTTTTGACTCAAGGGAAGAAGAAGCTATGTACAGTTGAGTCTAACCAAATGATCTGGACTAATTTACTGCATAGCAATTAATGTACAAATGTAATTAATAAAAGGGCTCCCACTTATCATACACCATCATATTTTCTCTCAATCACAAACAGCACAAAAATATGGTTATGGTTTGTGGAAAGATTCAAGTTTTACCAGATTCTGTGATTGTGTTTCTGTCTATTAAAGATGCACATTTCATGTTACTTCACACCTCATGACACTTTTCACCCTCAGTATGGGTTACTTTGCACATTTACATTGGCTCTTGTATTTGTATGTAACATGTAGATTTAGAGTCCTTAATCTGCTTTTTATTATTAGGAATATTATTAAAAATCCTGAAATATTCTAATACCAAAATTTAACATGAATTATTCAAAATATTAAATGTTATGAAAATATTTGCTATATTGAAGAAACTTTACCTCCGCCATAGACTTAGGAATCAATTTTTTCATGAGCCTGACAACACGTGCATTATTTGAATACAGAGATTGTGATTGTACTTTGCTAGATTCCCCAAGGTCCAACTGTGCTCTGGTGGGAGGAGACAGGGGAAATAAGATTCCACTGGAAATACTTTAAATCTCTGTCCCCTTCTGGGTGTTCCTAAAGGTCATATAAAAAACATCAGATAGATCCTTAGTGGCACACTGTTGGTAAAGTAAATGAACACATAAATACACACAAACATATATTATATATATATATATGTATGTGTATATATATGTGTGTGTGTGTTTGTGTGTGTATGCTATTGGATCAATAATAAGGCAATAGGAGGGCTCTGAATATGTTTGAATTGTTAAGATATAACATATATGCACATAAGTCTCACACTATCCCAACAGTTGACTTCTATGCTTTTAGAATTGAATCTTTACGGTGAGTGGATCTTTTATCAAAAAGTATGAAATAATATGAAGAAGGCTCAGAATATATAAGGGGCTACTTTCTGAGCAGAATTAATGGTTTTGAACAATATAGAATGCATACCCAGTATTATTTAACTTGTCAAAATTAAATTAATGTATTCATATAACAAGATAGAGTAAAAATTTCTGTTACATGATTTAAAAATTCCCAAATATTTTCAGCCTCTTCATTGAGTATTTCATATACTTTCTGACCTTACCTGAAACTTAGGTCTAGCCCTATAACCCTTTAAGTACACTCTACTTATTTTACCCTACCTGCATCAGGGTACAGACAGAAGCTTGATCTGTGTCTTCCCCTCTTCTGACTGCAATTCCAACCATTTCCTTCTCTATGCTTTTAAAGAATATCCTTATTCTATGTGTTTATTCCATGCTAACAACTACCCAAGCTGAGTATGCCAACTCTCAGACATCCAGGAACACCCTGTTCACAGAAGTCTTTGGCGTCTGGCTCACAGTCTTCTGCTCCACCCCAAGTTCTGTTTTTTACCCAGAGTAAATTAACCAATATAAAATCATGCCTTCTTATTCCTTGACATCCTCAAATTCAGCATGCCCAAATATGAACACATCGTTTTCTCTCACAACTGCTCCCTTGCCTTAGTAAATGCCAAAATGCTCTACTAAATTGCCCATACAAAGAAATGAAGGAAAGACATGCAAGGAACCAAAAAGCCAAGGATTCATTCTTAACTCTTCCCTTTAACCTCCACCTCTAGCCGTTCACCAAATCTTATTGACTTTCTTTGTAGATACTTCTTAAATCTCTCCACTTCTCCACAAAATCTCTATCATATTGTAGGTTGAATTTCTATAATCTCTTGTAGGACCTATTGCAACGGTATCTTAGCTCACTTCCCTACTTTAAATCTTGCTCCATTACAAAAAGTTCAATAGCCTATATTTATGAAAGATAAGCTGTATCATGTTACTGCTTAAAATTGTGCATTGATCCTTCATTGATCTTAAATCTGAAGTAAAGAATATTAAGTATTGCCCATTTGTTTTTCATAAGCTATCCCCTGATTATCTGTCCAGTCTAATTTCTCTCTCTTTTCCAACCAAGCAGTTCATCACTACTGAACTTCTGCCAGACAGTTTGGATAGACCATTGTACATCTACTTGATCTATTCTCAAACTAGTGTAATTTCCTCAATATTGTCCATTTTTAAGATAAGATGATGATAAATAACATGAAACTATAAAAATCTCAGTGGCTTAAAACAACACTTTATTCCTTTCTCAGGCAATGTGTTCCTCTATTGAGGTGCAGCTCATACATATATCTGTTAATCCAGAACCCAGGTTGACAGAGTAGCCAATATTTGGAACACAGCCTGTTGACATAACAAAGGAAAATAATTCTGGAATATGTGGACCCGACAATTAAGTTTTGGTCCTGGAAGTGATTCATGACCCTTTAGCTCATAGTAATTGCCCAGAGAGTACTTCATGGTTCCACTAAACTCGGGGCTAGGAATTTCATTCCTATCAAATATCTGGCATGCTTGATGAACATCACTAATGATTGCCATGAGAATGTTATAAGATACATATGGCAGTATAATAGTCAAGAGGATAATGTCCATTACTTCCTGTGCTCATGTTTTCAGTTTTGAGGGTCAAATATTACAAATAATAAACTACAAATCATTCAAAAAGACAAATACTCAAAATGCAAAAGTAAGGACATTTAATTACCTTAGGTAGGGGCTTTGCAGGCTTGCAGTGTAGTCCTCCAACAAATTCAAAGTTAGGTAAATAAGGGTAAGGAAATTCAAAATCCCAGGAAGTTCGAATCAACCATATTTCAGCTTTCCCCATCATCTCACATAATGTGGTACGTTTTCCTGAATAAAAATGAAAGGTGATAGAGGAAAAACAAACTGACATGTTAAGTGGAAAATGTTTTGCCATTCAATTTTCTAAGAAAAATGCTGAAAGAACCAACATTGGGCCTGTGTAACTCATGTGAAATCAACCAGTCTCCCCCCACCGAGAATATACAATAGTGAGATTAAGAATAACCAAACCAGGATATAACTCTAGAACAAGGCCAAAGCCTGCTAACAATGGAGTCTTTCTGCTTGAGCTAAGCCTGAGCCCTAGTCCATGCTCAGAATTGGCAAAAGCTCCCAGCAGGAACAAGAAACTCAGGCAGTGATCTTCAGCTCGTTATGGTGGAGTGTCTCCTCATCTTCTGGAATTCCAATTCATCTCGTCCTTGTTGCTCCAAAAGCCATTTAATATCTTTGAAAAATGACTTTTTAAAGTTTTTCATCTTTTCCTAGTGTTTTGAATGTGCTGCTGTAACTAATTACCTCCTACCAGTAAATTTTTAAATAAATTTTTGAAAGTGATTATCTCCTTTGTTATAGAAAATAAAATTTCCTGGTTCACAAGACTGAATCCTCTTTGGTGAAGATAAAACTCTGCCTAGTGATCTGAGGCAAAATATTTGCTGTTCAGACATATTTAGTTGGCAAAAAGTACAAAAGAGGTACCTTTCATCTGAAGTGCCAGCCATTAAACATTAACAAAAAAATAACTCAAATTAGTGCCTCTCAATTACATGTTTTTCCTTACTTTGGCACCTGAGCTTCATTTCTAAGTTCCATTCAGTTATTGTGGTATAAAGAAGCATACCCAGAGGTTTGGTGTCTTTTTGAAATACACATTCAGTACTACTGATCTGAGGAAATTGTAACTACTATACGGTTTCCCACCATATGGTTTCTTGAATATTCTCCTTGATGTTCTAAATGCACTAAAGTTTTCATCAGGAAATATGAGGGATTTTGAACTGATCAGGACAATCTGTCTGTATAAGAAATCACAAGCAAATATCAATACTTTATGAGTTTGAGTCTGATAATGACAATGGTATTCAAAACGCAATTGTATATTCAATAGTTATCCCATTTTGGTGCCTCATTGGTGTCAACCACCGGTATAATCTTATTCTCTTAGTGTGATGTTTCACTCGGTCACCTTTTACAAGAGTTTTATTGAGGTACAATTCATTGCTGTACAAATCTTCCTTTTAAATACACAATTGAGTAGCTTTTAGTATATTCATAAAATTGTGCAAGCATCACCACTATTTAATTTTAGAATATTTTCATTATCCCCAGAAGAAATCCCATATCCATTGACAGTCATTCTCCACTTCCCCCTCTTCACAGCACCTGACACTCCCTAATCTCCTTTCTGTTTCTATTTCCTTATTCCAGAATAATCTTATTTTATTTCATATAAATGAAATCATACACTATGGAGCCTATGTGCTACCTTCTTTCACTTAACATAATATTTTC
Organism: Tapirus indicus; assembly: GCA_031878705.1. Taxonomy (NCBI): domain Eukaryota; kingdom Metazoa; phylum Chordata; class Mammalia; order Perissodactyla; family Tapiridae; genus Tapirus; species Tapirus indicus. Next base: position 53,522,871 of record CM062919.1, read on the forward strand.
AAAGTTTGCCAATGTTGTAGTATCTATCAGCACCTCATTACTTTTTATTGCTGAATAATATTTCTTTGTATGGATAGACTTCATTTTGCCTATCCATTCATCAGTTGACTAAATCTTGTGTTTCCGTTTTTGGCTACTATGAATAATGCTTCCACGAGCATTCATGCACATATATGTGTGGACATATGTTTTCACTTATCTTGAATATATACTCAGTAGCAGAATTACAGAGTCATATGGTTGATTCACTCTCTTTCATAACAAGATAATATTTTTTTCCTGTTAAATCTCTACTCCTTAGATAATAATCTAGTGTGCTCAATTCATCTTATTGAAAGGAAGACAATATAGTACAAGAGGAGTAAAAGATAATGGATTTGGATAAAGAAACTATGAGAAAATGCTCCAAATTTGGAAATCAAAAGAAACTACAGCATGCCGTTTTGATATCAGGCTAGGGCATTGTTGAACAACAAGTGAAGGATTATTCAATTCTTTATGAGAATGTGCCTATGTTTTACTTTGTTATTTATTATTGATTTACTATGGACATTTGAGGCTAGATATGGTGACATTAAATGTTAAATTGTATATTTCTGTCTGGTAGAAAAGATTACCCCCCAAATTACGATTTTATTGCCTATAGGACATTAACCAGTTTTGTGTCTAACCTAGTACTGTTATCTTCACATTCCTTTTTGTAACCAAAATGTTTATAAATAGTTCCTCAAAATATTTTTTGAACCAGATTTGCATCTTTCTGATTTCTTCCTCGATGATTTGAATATATTTATGGCATGATTCACTTAATAATTCTATAAGAGTTATGAATTATATTTGTATAAATTTGAAAAATATATTTAGAATACATTATAAAATGAAGCTCCTATTTTCTGGATAACCAAATGATGATCTATACTAACAGCGTTTTTAAACGTATGAGAGTCAAGAAATGCTTTCCTTCTATTTATCAAGACTTCATTCTTCTTTTTCAGATGATTGATATGTTCCTAAGAAGAATATTCTAGAGTTCCAAGAGTTTGGAAAGAATCAGAGACAGAGTCATATCCTATCACTAATGCTTCACTATGTAAGAGGTTCCAAAATTGAGTACCAAACTGCTGGAATCAGAAGTAAATATACAATTTAGATCCAGCAGTAGATCAGTCACTGCCTAGTCCATGACTCAGAAAATGTCTCCAGGATGAGATTCTGGGTTCTCTTTTGCTCAGTTTTGCCTTTTGCTGCTTCAGCTCTGACCATGGATAAGTGATGGGTGCAGCAGTCTCTGACTACATTTTATTTAAAGTCTAGAAGACATAAGCACCTGTTTCTGTCACAGAACATCCAGAAAAAGTCTCAATGCAATGTGCTGACGTTTATGAAGTAATATGCCTCCCTGAACATGTGGCATATTCCTGGGCAGCACACTTTATTAGAAGCACTCAGATTTTTTTGTGAGTTGATGAGAAATAATTTCTCAGAGAAAATTTAGAACAGATATCAGAAGAAGAGAAAATAGATGCTGCTTTATAAAATAAGAGATCACAAGTATAAAGGAAAAATTTAATGCTTTTTAGGAAAAACTTAAACTTTAGTAATGATAAGGTATTAGAGATACTTCTGTTAAAATTAGTAACAAGGAAAACAATCCTAAAATTCATATGGAACCACAAAAGACTCAGAATAGCCAAAGATATACTGAGAAAGAAGAACAAAGCTGGAGGAATCACACTTTCTGAGTTCAAATTGTATTATAAATCTATAGTAATCAAAATCATGTGGGACTGGCATAAAAACAGACACATAGACCAATGGAACAGAATTGAGAGCCACAAAATAAATCCATGAATATACAGTGAACTAACAATTCACAAAGGAACCAAGAATACTGACGGGAAAAACACGGTCTCTTCAGTAAACAGTGCTAGAAAAATTGGATATTCACATGCAAAAGAATGAAACTAAATCCCAATCTTACTCCACTCACAAAAATTAACTTAAAATAGATTAAAGACTTAAATGTAAGACATAAAACTATAAGACTACTAGAAGAAAACGTAGGGAAAAATCTTGATGTTGGTCTTAACAATAATTTTTAGATATGCTGCCTAAATATAAGCAATAAAAGTAAAAATAAACAAGTGGAACTACATCAAACTAAAAAGCATCAGCATACCAACAGAAATGATAAATGAAGTGAAAAGGCAACCTATGAAATGGGAAGAAATATTTGCAAACCATATATCTGATAAGTGGTTAATATCCAAAATATATAAGAAAGTCATACAACTCAAGAGCAAAAATAATAATAATAATAATAATAATACAATTAAAAATGAGCAAAGGACCTGAATAGATATTTATCCACAGAAGATATTCAAGTGTCCAACAAGTACGTGAAAAGATTCTCAACATTACTAATCATCAGGATAAAGCAAATCAAAACTAAAACAAGATACCACCTCATACCTGTGAGGATGGCTATCATCAAGAAGACAAGCGATAACAATTGATGGCAAGAATGTGAAGAAAAAGGAACCCTTGTGCATTGTTGGTGGAAATGTAAATTGGAGCAACTAATATGGAAAACAGTATTGAGGTTCCTCAAAAAAATTAAAAATAGAACTATCATATGATCCTGCAGTTAAACTTCTGGTTATATACATGAAGAAAAGGATATCACTATCTCCAAGAAATGTCTGGACTCCAACGTTCATTGCAGCATTATTTACAATAGCCAAGACAAGAAAACAACCTAAATGAACATCGATGCATAAATGTATAAAGAAAAGGTGGTATTCATACAATGAAATATTATTCAGCCATGAGAAAAAAGGAAATCCTGTCATTTACCTCAATACGGGTGAACCTTGAGGGAATTATGGTGAGTGCAATAAGTCAGACAAAGAAAGACAAATACTATATGATATCACAAATATGTGCAATTAAAAAAAAAACTAAAATACAAAAACAAACTTATAGAAACAGTGAGTAGATTGGTAGTATCAGATGTGGGGATTGGAGTGTGGCCACAATAGGTGAAGGTATTCAAAAGGTACAAAATTTCAGTTCTAAAAAAAGTCAGTCCTGGGAATGTAATGCATAGCATGGTGTCTATAGTTATTAACTCCATGTTATATATTTGAAAGTTCCTAACAGAGTTGATCTTAAAAGTTCACATCTCAAGAAAAAATAATTTGTAACTATCTGTGGTTATGAATGTTAACTAGACTTATTGTGGTGATTATTTCACAATATATACAAATATCAATTAATTATGTTGAACACCTGAAATTAATATAATGTTATGTGTCTATTATCTCAAAAAAAACCTAAATAATATAAGCAGGGCACTGACTACTCAAGAATAACTAATATCTTACACAAAATCATTCTTAAGACAATATATGAACACTTTTTTAAATAAAAAAATAAATTATGGAAAAGGAAAAATGAAGCAGTAAACAGAATTCCTGAAATAGAGAGGAACATTGTGCTCAGGGTCAAAGCTCTCTAGTTGATGTCTAGTGCATTTTTTATTAGAACAAGAATAACAAAACAGTGAAAAAATTCAAAATTTCTGAAAACGTTGTCCTTCGGAAAAAGTCTAACATTTTTTTTTTCTCTTTGGGAGATAACAGCAGATGAAACAGATACATATATTTATTTTCTAGTTTTGTGCTCACCACGTGACAAGCCCTGCAACTAAGCAACTAAGCCTAAATAGGATGCAGACAGAAAGCCTAAGAAATTGCAAGGTAATTAGGAAGAAAACAGGGTGTATAAAAGAATTAAACAAGGGAGAAATAGTCCAAGGTTTTGAAAATCAAGCATACTGTTAGATGTGGGTTTTCGAGATACTCAAAAAAATTAGCAACAAGTAGAATTTTAGTATAAATGTAAAGAATATTCCTTTTCCGATATATTGTAAGTATTCAATCATCTAAAACAAAGAAACAAAAGAATATTTTTTTTCCACTAAAGATAGCTTAGCCACTGTTTAGCCACAGTTTAGCTATTCCAAGACCCACAGGAACTGGGGTCCTCACTTAAAAATAGCTTATTAAAGTTTTTATACACTCAGATAAATATTTACATTTTACATATGAAATAAGAATCTTTATTTCATGCAAATTTCTCTTACCTAAAACCTTGCTATAATACTCATCCCACTCAGGAAGAAGAAAATACAAATACATCACATCACTCATTACATACAATAACCAATTCTCCAGCCTCTGTACGAAAGTCATTTTGTCTGTCAGTCCTGATGTGCTGCCAGGAACATAAGAAGAAGGAGTTGGAAGCCCACCACACCGTCTCTCGATGAAATTCCCAAAAGAAAACCTAAGAGAGTATATAAATGGAATATTGAGAAGCTCAGCCAATAACTCCCCACAAAAGCTTAAAGGATCAGCAATGCAGATATCAAACTTAGCTGCCTGTAGCCTGCTGAGCAACTCCTTATTTGTGATAGCACTGTCACATACTCTCTTGACTGTCCTTGAAAAACTCTTGCCAATTTCTGTCAGTTTTGCATGCATGTCCCACCATGAAAGCTTTGGCAGTTCAAATGTAGCTGTATAGAGAACTGCATTGAGCTCTTCCATGAGAGTTTCTTTAGTCACTGAAAGTTGAAGGATCTCTACATTAAAGGGAATCTTGGTGTGATCCATCATAAGGCTTGGTGAAGGTACCAGGACAGTTATTTCGTGCCCACGGAGATGGAGTTCTTCCAGAATAACTTTTAAATTAATCCAATGACTAAAATCCATGGGCCACACAAGTACTTTCCCAGTCCTTCCAGAGTTGAAGAAACACACATGCAGCAGGAAAAGGACACAGAAGCCTTTCACAGTCTTCATGATCAGCTCCTGCTCTAACAAAACCTGGGTTTAATCCAAGTGCATGAAGTTCACAATCCAAAGAACTCTTCCTTGACCCTCTCAACCAATTTATAGTAGGTTGGGCTGAACTTTGAACAGCATACTTTGTATTATTGATTAAAATTAAGTGCAACTGCTTTGATAAGAAAAAGGTCAATAAAGTCAGTAAAATGAGTTAGGAAAAAAAACACTCAGAATCAGAGTTTCAAAACATCTTATAGAAGATATGAAAATAAAGAGACAAAGTTAAACACAAATCTAAAATAATTTCTAAATGATGTTAAGAAAATCCATCACCATGTGATGTGATGCATACTCAATTAAGATTGGATTTTTTGTACCTTTTTCTGTGGTTTCACTTGATGTTCTGTTGAACAGAATTGTTTTTCTATCATTTCTCTTACAGGTAACTCTCTTACATATTCTAGACATGAAAGAGGCTGTCATCTACTGCCAGAAGGAGAGAATTTGTGCACTGTAACAGGTGTTAAGATAAGGAGAAGATTTAAATCCAAATATTCTAATGCTAAATTTCTGCTCTTTCTGCTACATCACACCTATCTTTAAGAGAAAAAGAATACTTTTTTTTTACTATTACTTCAGATATGAGTTTAAATCCTGATTCTAGGTTAGATTAATATATCATTGAGAAGAGAAAAATATCTTGGAATAGAAAAGGTAAGTCATGAGGAAGACCACAATAGTCTTATCCTGCCTTCCAACACATTCATTCTATTTTCTTTGCTTTCTCAATCTCCGAGATTTTTATAATGTAAAATTCCTTTTTTTTGCTTGGATCCTCGCACCTGGAAGCCACTACACCAAGTAGAAATGGTCCAGTGATATTAAGGACTGTATCATCATCTATAATCTTTTGCTTAGAAGTTAATTTTTCCTCAAGCAATCTATCAATAGGAATATATGATGATAATAACACTATAATTTTTATTATTATGAGTAATTGGCTACTAAGCAATAGGATTGAGGAATTAGTCAATTGCTAGTTATATCTATAAATTTTACCCAAAATTATATAGCAATCTACTCTCCTTTATCAGTCTTCACTATCATCAATCTAATCCTGGCTATTTTCATGTCTAACCTAGTCTAACTGCAATAGTCTTCTGATATTCCTGCTTTCACTTTTGCACACCTGCAACCCACTATCCACACAGGAACTTTTCTGATTTCAAAAAATTCTACTTCGGAGAATTTCATTCTTGAGCAAAATACTTTAATACCTTTATTTTTGTGTATGTTAAAATCTACACTGTCTGAAATGGCCCCCAAGATCCTTACTGGTTTACTTATCAAATGTTGTTCCACTCTCCTCCTCTAATGCATATCGGCTTCCTTTGACCTTTTAGATTATAAGAAAATCTTTTCTGGAGTGACATCAGCATATTGAAGAATAGGAGTTCTCCACTGTCATCCCTCCTGCAAAAAACTGATTTTGACAGTCACCTAGGGATGAGAGTATCTTTTGGAATCCAGGAGTCCAATGGAGAAGTTTCAACCTACCGTGGAACAAATAGTTCCAAGAATAGATGCATTGAAGAGGGTAAAAGGAACAGTTTCACTTTGTCTGTGTTCTTCCTCCCCCAAGGCAGCATGACTCAGTGACAGCAGAGAACACTGTGACCTGTGGTTTCTATTATGGCAGAAAGTGTGATCATGTGAGGAAGTGCCTTGCTTCCCCGGTCATTCAGGATGCTGCCCCAGAGGCCCACTTCTTTCTTGCCTTACTCAGATTACTGAGGAGATTTGCAAGGTTGAGGGTATAGGAGAAGCTGGGATCACAGCCAGAGCTCAGAACTCATCCAGGGGATGCTACAAACCACTTCGTGGTTCTCCCTACTAAACAGTTGTGGACTCCATTAGAAAGCCTGCCCACAGCCACTGGGTACACCTCACCTGCAGACCACTGCCAGTTGGACCCCTATGCTCCATGCACTTCACTCCCATTGCCCTGATGGATCTAGATGTGTGCTCCCATGGATGGTGAGGGTGAGCCTTTGTAGACAACTAGTGAGCACATGCAGAAGGGTGGCCCAAATCTGTGAGCTTAGGAGAATTCTCACAAACTTGAGCATTTCAGGCCTCTGCCCTAGAGAAAGGAAATGGGAGGCTCTAAAACTTGGTCTGGCTTTGTGGGATTGAGAGAAGGCCTATAATCTGAATAAATCCCCCTGAAGTAGGAACAAGAAGTGGGGAGCAGGGATATCCATAATAAGGTTCTGAGAAAGCCTCAGAATTCCTAGTCAGACTGACTATGTCTCTCCTGAAGCCAGTCTGTAAAGACTGGAGGAGGCGACTGCTTCTATAAATGTGAACACAAATGCGAGACTTCAAGGGACATGAAAAATCAAGGAAATATGACACCACCAAAGGAGCAAAATAATTTCCCAGTGACCAAAAGCAAATCTATGAATTGCTTCAGATAACTAAATTAAATTGTTTAAAGGAAGCTGAATTAAGTATAAAAGAACACAGACAATGAAATCAGGAGGAAATATATATACAAAGTGGGAGATTCAACACAAACAGAAATTATAAAAAGAATCAAACAGAAAGCTGAAAAAAAGTTGAAAGAGGATGTTTTCTTCAAATGAGGACAAATAAACAAAGAGGAATCTTGATGCTAAAGAATACAATTAATGAAAAATAATGAATACAGATCATCAACAGCAGACTCAATCAAGCAGTGGAAAGCATCTCTGAACTCAAAGATGAGTTATTAGAAATTGTCCAGTCAGAGGAGAAAAGAATAACACAGACCAACATTCCTGGTGAATACGGAAGCAAAATTCTCAACAAAATACTAGCAAACCAAATTCAACAGCATATTAAAAGGATCGTACACTGTGATCAGGTGAGATTTATTCCTGGGATACAAAGATGGTTCAACATAAGCAAATCAATAAATTTGATAAACCACATTACTAAAATGAAAGTCAAGAATCATATGATCATCTCAATAGATGCAGAAAAAGCAATTGAAAAATAAAACATCCTTTCATGATAAAAATGCTCAACAAATTGGTTGTAAAAGTAACATACCTCAACATCACATACACCATATTTGACAAGACCACAGCTAACATCATACTCAATGTGGAAGAGCTGTTCCTTGAAAATCAGGAACAAGGCATCTGCGCACTCTTGCCACTTTATTCAACATAGTGTTAGAAGTCCTAGCCAGGAAAATCAGGCAATGAAAAGAAATAATAAGCATCCAAATTGGAAAGGAAGAAGTAAAATTATTTTTGTTTGCAGGTGATATGTCTTGCATAGAGAAAATCCTAAAGGCGCCACCAAAACATTGTTAGAACTAATCAGTGGATTCAGTAAATTTTCAGGATAGAAAACTCAACATACAGCAATGATTCCTCTACACTAACAATGAAACATCTAAGAAAGAAATGAGAGAAATATTCCCATTCACAATAGAAACCAAAACAATAAAATGCTTGGAAATAAACTTAACAGGTGACATGAAAGATCTGTATACAGTCATGCATCATGTAACATTTTGGTCAGTGATGGACTGCATATACAATGATGGTCACACAAGACTAGTACCCTATAGCCTGGGTGTGTAGTTGGCTATACCATCAAGGTTTGTGTAAGTACCCTCTGTGATGTTCTCACAATGACAATTCGCCTAACGATGCATTTCTCATAACGTATTCCCATCGTTAAGTGACACATGACTGTACTGAAAAATACAAGAATTTGATGAAAGAAATGGAAGAAGACACAAAAGAGGAAATGATACTCTCTATACGTGGATCAGTAGAGTTAATATTGTTAGAATGTCGATACTCCCCAAAGCCGTCCATATTAAATAAAATCCCTATAAAAATTCCAAGGCTTTTCAACGGAAATAGAAAAAGTAATGCTAAAATTATTATGGAGACCCAAAACACCTCAAATAGCTGTAGAAATCCTGAGGAACAAGAACAAAGTTGAAGGCATCACACTTCCTGATTTCAAGCTATAGTAAAAAAACTATAGTGATCAAAAAGTGTAGTACTGGCATTAAAATATGCACATAAGCCAATGGCACAGAATAGAGAGCCCAGAAGAAAAATTCTTGAATATACAGTCAACTAATAGTTGACAAGGACACCAAGAATACTCAATGGGGAAAGAATAGTATCTGTAATAAATGGGGTAGGAAAACTGGATAACCACATACTAAAGAAAGAACCTGGACCCTAAACTATAACACTCACAAAGTTAACACAAAATGGATAAAGACAATGTAACACTACAAACTGTAAACCTCCTAGAGAAAACATAGAAAAAGAGCTCCTTGACATTTGTCTTGCCAATGATTTTTGGATATGACACCAAAAGCACAAGCAACAAAAGCAAAAAGAAATAAGCGGAACTACAGCAAACTAATAAGTTCTGCACAACTAAAGAAATAATCAACAAAATGACAGGCAACCTATGGAATGGAGGAAATTTTTGCAAATCATATATCTGATAAAGTGTTAATACCCAAAATATACAAAGAACACTTACAGCTCAATAGCAGGGGAAAAAAACTGAATAAAAAATAGACTGTGGAACTGAATAGACCTTTTTCAAAGAATATGTAAAAACGGCCAACAGATACATGAAAATGTGGTTGACATCACCAATCATTGCTGAAATGCAAGTCAAAACCACAATGATATGTGGTTTCCCACCTGTTAAAGCGGCTATCATCAAAAGACAAGAAATAACAAGTGTTAGTGTCGATGTGGAGGAAAGGGAACACTTGTGAACTCTAGGTGGGAACTTAAATTGGTGCAGCAACCATTGAAAATAGTATGGAGTTTCCTCAAAAAATTAGAAGAGGAACTACCATCCAGCAACCCTACTTCTGAGTATTTATCCAAAGGAAATGAAAACAGGACTTGGAAGAGATATCTGCACTCCCATGTTAACTGAAGCATTATTCACAATGCCCAAGATGAGAAAACCACCTAAGTGTCCATCAACACATGAATAGGTAAAGTTGATGCGGCATATATATGCAATAGAATATTAATCAGCCATGAGAAAGATGGAAATCTTGCCATTTATCACAACATGGATGGACCTTGAGGGCACTATGGTAAGTGAAATAAGTCAGACAAAAAAAGACAAATACTGTATGCTCTCACATATATGTGGAATCTAAAAAAGCCAAACTCATAGAAAAAGAGAATAGCATAGTGGGTTCCAGGGACCAGGGCTTGGGGGAAATGAAATGTTGGTCAAAAGGTACAAACTTTTAGTTATAAGATGAATGAATTTTGGTGAATCTAACATACAACATAATGATTATTGTTAAAAATACTGTATCATACTTGAAAGTTGCTAAGTGAATAGATTTTAGATTTTCTCACCACAAAAAAGAAATGGTTTTATGTGACATAATAGAGACATTAAATAATGGTAAGGTGGAAATTATTTGCAATACATAAGTGTATCAAATGACCTAAAAAGAACACTGTTATTCATAAATGTATTTCAATAAAGCTGGAAAAATTTGAGATTTTAAAATAATGCTAGAATATTATTTTAAAAATCCCCAAATCAAGCATTCTTCTGAATTATATTTCTTATGCACCACAAAAGAGCTAAAGACTTTTGACCCACATCAGTGAATTCATCCATTGTCAGTATTGCTCTCTCAGTGTTATTGGGTACATTCTGACCTGGGTATTAACCATTTTGTTCTTTATTAGAAAAAAAAGTGCTTATTTTCATTCTCATAATTTTAGTAAGTCTAAGAAGTAAAGAGAGTTTACTGTCTCTTAGGGTTTAGTAGTTACTACATGTCTACATTATGAAGTTTCCTTTCTTTTTATGAAGCTTCCTCAGTTTTTGCTTTTCTTTTCTTTTTTCTTTTTTTGGTGAGAAAGATTCACCCTGAGCTAACATCTGTTGCCAATCTTCTTTTTATCCTTGAGGAAGTTTAGCCCGGAGCTAACATCTGTGCCAATGTTCCTCTATTTTCTATGTGGCTGATGAAGGATGTAAGTTTATGCCCAGGATCCAAACCTGTGAACCGAGCTGCCAAGGTGGAGCGCACCAAACTTAACCACTACACCACAAAGCTGGACCCAGTTTCCTCTTTAATTTGCCTACTCGAAGAATGTTTCATGTGGTTTGGCCTGCTTAAGACTTAAGGTTTTCACTTCCATTTCTGGCCACGATCATGTAACTGGAGCCAGACTAATCCTCTGCCATAAACAACTAGGAAAGCGGACAAATTATAAGTAAAAATTATTTTCAGATAATGAACATTAGACATCACAGGAGTATGATAACTAAGAAAAGGGAAACTATGAGGTGAACCCTAAGATCACTCCAGCTTTCTGACTATAGCCACTTTTCACATTATATTGCACGGAACAGGAGCTCCATCAGAAACTGGGGGTATCACTTCATGAGGATAAAGAAAGTGGAGTTTGAGGAGTCTAGACATCTGGAATAGGGTCTGCATAATTTAGAAATTCAAAATACCCCACACTATTTTCTACTGAAAACTTAAGCTACTCAGAAAGGGTTTTGTTTTGACATGCTGAAGTCAGTTTTCAGACATGGCCTTCAAGTATTTTCTCTTTAATACTGCTTTTATATCTTCCACCCTTGTCAACTGTTTAAACTGCTAAAATTCCTAGAATGTGACTTTTTCATAGAGCCCATGCAGATAATAAGATAAAGTTATTCCCAGCATGTGTTAGGGTAAATAGCCAGAGTGAAAGGGATCCAATTTAGAAATCCGGCCCCCAAGTGTCCAGTTGGCCTACTCAAACAATTTTGCATATCAAGGACTCAGTTTTTGAATTGATTGCTAGCAGAACTGATACTCTAGATACTCGGTGTTGAGAGTAGTTAGATCAGCTTTGGTAAACAGGAGTCCATTCACTTAGGCCCATGCATAGCCTCACTCTCTGCAACCATGGCCGCTTTGCTAATTTGCTCTTGGTGCCAGACCTGGCATGGCTGATGATAGATGCAAGGAAATGTAAACTGGCTGAGTCAGTTTATTGTTATTTACTCCTTTACTGTTTATCACCTATTCTGTGATGGATGTTCTCTTGTGAACATTAACATGGTTTCCCATGATTGAGTATTTCATATCTAACAGGGTCCCATGGTATGCCAGAATTTGTTTCTCCAAATGCTTGTAATTCTTCAGTCCAGATGACATTGTCTTGTTGAGTTGGGATTCTCTTATTATGCCTATCATAAATTCCACACAGAATCGTCTCTCACCACTAACATTTTTAATACCATTAGGTCTACTTAGTAATACAGCCCTTCACAGGCTAGAACTACTGTAGAGTCCTTTCTCACTCTAGACTCACTCAAAGCTAGTAGTCTTTTGTGTTTCCTGGTATAAGGTATGAGTATGAAATATAGTTCTATCAATTCCTGAAAAGGTCTACAATTCACTGTCTTCTTTCTTTGCAGAGGATAATGCAAAAATGAAAATCTATTCCCTATTTGGCAATGATGACCTCAAATACCCCGACTACTGGATCTCAATTTTATTGATGTGGCAGATACTTTATTTTCATAGAGTTTTTCTATCACATTCTGGAGCACATGTGTCTTCACAGGCCTCCAAAATACTAGCCATTTCTTGCTAGTCTTTTCTGATTTGCATAATATCATCAACACGATGGGTAGGGGAATATCCTGAAGGATGTCCATAGAATCTATATGTCTTTGGGTTATCTTATGTGGGAAGAAAAGAAAGTTTATCTTTATATAGTCCTGAGGCAAAACTGTAAATGTATGCCACTGTCTGCTCTAAGAGAATGAGAACTGTTTGTGATTCTCCTTTCAGATGGTGATGGAAGAGAACACATTCACCAAAGCAATGGCCTGGTACCATGTATGTACATGAGGATGAGTTAATCTTCCCCAGCAGAGATACTGCATCTGGCACAGAGGCTGAGAGTGGAGCGACTACTTGACAGAGTTTTCAGGCATCTATTATCAGCCTCCAGGATCTATTGGTTTTCTAGAGGCCAGACTGTTAATTAATAGAGATATAGTAGAGTCTATCATCCTGCATCCTTTAAATCTTTAAGATCTTTAATTTTCACTGTCCTCAGAACTGTGATGTTATTTTTTTTTGTTTGCCCTTTGGCTGCAAAGTCAGGGGAGTGTTGGGACGAAGCTGTTTCAAGAATATAGCCGGTTGAATAGTGGTTTCCCCCACAAAATATGTCGAAGTCCTAACCCCCAAAACCTATTAAGATGACTCTGTTTGGAGAAATGCCCTTTACAATATAGTTAAGTTTAGGGCATCAAGACAAGTTCACATTGACTTTAGGATTGACTCAAAAGCAAATGGCAGGACTCCTTATAAGAAGAAAGATGGAGGGAGGTTAGAGACACACAAAGGAAAAGGTGATGTGAAGACAGACAGAGATTAGAGGGAAGGCACAGCCAAGGAACACTAAGGATTGTCAGCAGTCACCAGAAGGTAGGAGAGGGGCATGGAATGGATTCTTTCTCAAAGCCTCCAGAAGGAATGGATCCTGACAAGACTTTAATTTCAGACTTCTTCCCTCCAGAAGTATGAAACCATACATTTCTATTGTTTTAAGCCACCAAGTTTATGGTAATTTGATACCGCAGCCCTAAAAAACTAATGTAAAGTGTTTCTGTTTGGCCTTTCTCACTATGATAGACTTTATCCCATAGGCCAAGAATGCCTTTTGAGGCTTCTACCAATGACAAAGTTTACCTATTCAATTATTTATTTTGGGGACTGAGAAAATCATCAGATCTTCCAGGGATGCTGTTGTCTCTTTGGGAAAGAATTGAGGGCATCTTTAGCATATACACGTGAAATGATGTTACAGGATTCTTCCTCCACAGGACCCATTCTCTTCAGTGAGTTCCCATTCTAAGTCAGTGAATTTCAGGTCTGAAAATGCATGATGAGTCCAGAAACCTGACAAGTGATTGTGATTTTAGGGGATAAGTTATCCTCGACCTTGGGATATCTATCCTCAAACTCGTCTGGTAGTATAGACTAAGCAATGCTCTTTTTAGTGGCTTATCTATTTTGTCCCTAGGGCTACCACTCTACAACCATATCCATAGCTTTTCATGGGCTTTACCTGCCTGATTGACACTCTGACTTTACTGTTCTTTGTGATCATCATGATGGCTTGACTTCTGATGATTGATCACATTCACTTGGTCTCAAACTTCCAATTAAAAGATGAATAAGTTCTAAGGATCTTTGTACATCATGGTGATTAAAACTAAAAATACTGTATTATATACTTGAAAGATCCTAAGTTAATAGGTCATAAATGTTCTCATCACCAAAAAGAAATGGTCATTATGCAACATGATGGAGGTATTAGCTAATGCTACAGTAGTAATCATATTACAATATGTAAGTGTATCAAATCTACACACTGTATACTGTACACCTTGTTTTATTTCAATTATATCTCAATAAGGTTGGAAAAAAATCTTTTCATTTTGTCATTACTTGGTAATATTATTTTATTTGAAATAGAAAATAACTGTGACCATAAATAAAGAAATAAATAAATTTTCAACAATTAATAATTACATTAATTATGTTATTTTGTTTAAAATAAATATATTCAGGGAAAATTAAAGTAATACTAAAATAATTGCCAGATTTTTAATAGAAAAATCACTTGCTAATTATTACATATAAACCCATGAATAATAATAAATATTGACATTAGAGATTAGAATAATTATTTTTAAAATGATTTCAATGTGGGTCAATATAGAACTACTTCTCACTAAATTTTCACTTCTCAATCTCCCATCCATGTCTCTTAAAACTCACTTCTTAATTTTTGTTTGACATATCATCATTATCACATTGTTAAGGCTTCTAAAATACATATCCTGTCAAGGACCACAATTTGCAGTACCTTTTAGCCTTATTTTTGTAATTTTCTGGCTATATGATGCCATTTGTGTTTTACCTCTGTCTTTCTATTCCTGAATGGTTTTGTTTTCTGAAAAATATTTTATGTGTTCTATGGTTACCATTTCCTTGTTTATCTGAGATACTTATTCCTTAAACTCTTGCATATTAAGAAAAGCCTGCCTTGTGAGCTCGAGGATAGAAACCTAGAAATAATTCAGGTAGAGGAGGAGAGAGAACTAACATTTAAAAAAAATGAAGAAATTCTTCACTAAATATCTGACTAAATTAGGAAAAGTAACATAAGGATTATAGGTATCCCAGAAGGAGAGAGGCAGATAGGACTAGAGAGCTTATTCGAGAAATAATAGGTGAGGACTTTCCAAACCTGTGGGAGGAACTGGACATGCAAGTACCTGAAGCTAATAGAACTCCTAACTACTTCACTGCAAAAAGACCTTCTCCAAGGCATATAATATTGAAACTGTCAAAAGTCAATGAAAAAGAAAAA
This sequence comes from Tapirus indicus, assembly GCA_031878705.1. NCBI lineage: Eukaryota > Metazoa > Chordata > Mammalia > Perissodactyla > Tapiridae > Tapirus > Tapirus indicus. Next base: position 53,538,199 of record CM062919.1, read on the forward strand.
ATATTAAAGAAATCAAGAGACAAGAAAATAACCAACAAAGTAATCCTCTCACACTTTCAGTGGATTTCTCAGCAGAAACCCTATAGGCTAGGAGAGAGTGGAATGATATATTCAAAATATTGAAAGACAAAACTATCAGCTAAGTTTACTCTATCCAGAAAAATTATCCTTCAGAGAAATAAAAGCTTTCCAAGACAAACAAAAGCTGAGGGAGTTCATTGCCACTAGACCTGACTTACAAGAAATGTTAAAAGAAGCTCTCCTACCTGAAACAAAAGAACAAAGTTTAACAAAGCTTTGAGCAAGGAGGTAAATAGACAGATATGATTAGAAAATTTCAGCTGTCTGTCAGAATAGGTTAGTAAAGACTTAATTATAACACAAAGCAGAAAGGAAAAAACATCAAAAATATCTATAACTATTTCTATTTCGTCACAAATTCACAACACAAAAAAGAATAATTCATGACAACAATAACATAGAAGGAGAAGAGGGAAAGGATAGAATCTGCTTAGGCTAATGGAGATAGGAGGCTACCAAATAAGGACTATCTCATCTATGAGATCATTTATACAAACTTCATGGTAACCACAAAACAAATGAGAGCAGAGTAACAAATAATAAATAAAGAGAAAACAGAGAATACTATCACAGAAAGCCACCAAACTGAAACAGTGGACAGAAATGCAAGGAAAAAGAGAATCCAGAAAACAAAAGGTAAAACAGCACTACTAAGCTCTCCTATATCAATAATCACTCTAGATATAAATGGATTAAAATTGCCAATCAAAATACATAGAGTAGCTGAATTGATTAAAAAACAAGACCCACCATGTGCTGCCTCCAGGAAACACATCTCAGCTCTAAAGAAAAACATAGGCTCAGAGAGAAGGATGGAATATGATACTCCAAATAAATGACAAGCGAAGGAAAGTGGGTGTAGTCATATTTATGTCAAACAAAACAGACTTCAAGACAAAAATGATAACAAGAGACAAAGATGGGCATTATATAATGAAAAAAGGGACATTCCACCAAGAAAACATAATGCTTATGAATATAAATGCATGTAACACAGGAGCACCAAAGTATATAAAGAAACTATTAACAAAACTAAAGGGAGAATTTGCCAGCAACACGATAGTACTAGGGAATCTTAACACTCCACTCGCATCAATAGATAGATCATCCAGACAAAGAGTCAACAAGCAAACAATGGCCTTAAATGAAACATTAAATCAGATCGACCTGATATATGTATAGAACATTCCACCCAAAAGAAGCAGAATATACATTCTTCTCAAGTGCTTATAGAACCTTCTCAAGATAGGCGATATGTTGGGAAACAAAGCAAGCCTCAATAAATCAAAGAAGATTGAAATCATATCAAGAATCTTTTGCAACTACAGTGTATGAAACTAGAAATCAACTACTGGAAAAAAGGTGGAAAAGTCCAAAATATGTGGAAGCTAAACAACATGCTACTGAACGACCACTGGAACAATGAAGGAATCAAAGGAGAAATTAAAAAAATACCTGGAGACAAATGAAAATGAAAACACAAGATTACAAAACTACAGGATGCAATGAAAGTGGTACTAAGAGGGAAGTTTGTAGTGACACAGGCCTACCCCAAGAAACAGCAAAAATCTCAAACAAGCAGCCTCACTAAAAAAGAACAAAGGCAAAAGTCAGTAGAAGGAATAAAATAATAAAATTCAGAGTAGAAATAAATGAATTAGAGACTAAAAAAGCAATAGAAAGGATCAATGAAAGTAAGAGCTGACTCTTTGATAAGATAACCAAAATTCACAAACCGTTAGGCAGAGTCACTAAGGAAACAAGAAAGAAGACTCAAATAAATAAAATCAGAAATGAAAGAGGAAAATGGCAACAGACACAGAAATACAAAGGATTATAACAGAATACTATGAAAAGCTATATTCCAACAAATTGTATAACCAGGAAGAAATGAACAAATTCTTAGAATCAGATAACCTCCCAAAACTGAATTAAGATTTAGAAAATCTGAATAGACCAATCACAAGTAAAGAGATTGAAGCAGTAATCAGAAAACTCCCAAAAAACAAAAGTACAGGACCAGATGTCTTCTCAAGTGAATTCTACCAATAATAGAAAGATTTAATACCTATCCTTCTCAAACTCTTCTGAGAAACTGATGAGAATAGGAAGCTTCCTGACTCATTTAACCAGGCCAACTCTATTCTGATATCAAAACCAGACAAGACAATAAAAAAAGGAAAATTACAGGCCAATACCACTGATGAACATAGATGCAAAAATCCTCAACAAAATATCAGCAAATCAAATACACCAATACATTAAAGGGATCATATACCATGATCAAGTGGGATTCATTTCAGGGAGCAGGAATAGTTCAATATTCACAAATCAAATAATGTGATACTACATTAAGAAAACAAGGAATAAAAAGCATATGATCATCTTACTAGATGCAGAGAAAGCATTTGACAAGATCCAATATCCATATATGATAAAAACTCTCAATCAAATGGGTATAGAAGGGAAGTACCTCAAAATAATAAAGGCCATATATGATACACCCACAGCTAACCTCATAATCATTGGTGAAAAGCTGAAAGCTATTCCTCTGAGAACAGGAACAAGATGAGGATGCCCACTCTCACTACTCTTATTCAACATAATACTGGAATTTTTAGCTAGAACAATTAGGAACGAAAAAGAAATAAAAGGGATCCAAATTGGAAAGGAAGAAGTGGAACTGTCACCATTTGCAGATGACGTGATTCTACATATAGCAAACCCTAAAGAATCTATCAAAAAAATATTAGAAACAATCAACAAATACAGTAAAGTTGCAGGGTACAAAATCAGCATTCAAAAATCAGTTGCATTTCTATGCTCTAATAACAAACTGGCAGAATGAGAAAACAAGAACACAATCCCATTTACAATCTCAAAAAAGAATAAAACACCTAGGAATAAATGTAATGAAGGAGGTGAAAGACCTATACAGTAAAAAGGATAAGATATTATTGAAAGAAATTTGAGACATAAAGAAATGGAGAGACATTCCATGTTCATGGACTGAAGAATAAACATAGTTAAAATGTCCATATTACCTAAGCAATCTACAAATTCAATGGAATCAGAATCAGAATCCCAATGATATTCTTCATGGAAATAGAACAAAGACTCCTAAAATTTATATGGAATAGCAAAAGACCCTGGAACCAAAGAATCCTGAGAAAAAAAGAACAAAGCTGGAAGCATCACATTCCCTGTCTTCAAAATATACTACAAATCTATAGTAATCAAAGCAGCATGGTACTAGCAGAAAAACAGACACACAGACCAATGGAGTAGAATTGAGAGCCCAGAAGTAAAACCACATGTCTATGGACAGTTAATCTTCAACAAAGGAGCCAAGAACATACAACAGAGAAAGGAAAGTCTCTCCAGTAAATGATCTTGGCAAAACTGGATAGCCAAGTGCAAAAGAGTGAAAGTAGACCATTACCTTACACCATACACAAAAGTTAACTCAAAATGGATTAAAGACTTAAGACCTCAAACCACAAAACCCCAGAAGAAAATATCAGGACTATGCTGTTTGACATCGGTCTTAGCAGTACCTTTTTTAATACCATGTCTACTCAGGCAAGAGAAGCAAATGAAAAAATAAGCAAATGAAACTACATCTGTGTAAAAAGCTTCTGCAAGGGAAAGGAAACAATGAACAAAATGAAAAGACAACCCACCAACTGGGAGAAAATATTTGTAAATCACATATCCTTGAAGGGGTTGGTTTCCAAAATATATTAAGATCTCACACACAGCAAAAATATTTTAAAAATTGAATAACCTGATAAACAATGGGCAGAGGGTATGAACAGACTTTTTTCCAAAGAAGATATATAGGTTGCCAACAGGCACATGAAAAGATGTTCACATCGTACTTTATTAGGGAAATACAAATCAAAACTGAAATGAGATGCCACCTCACACCCATAAGAAGGCCTGTAATTAAGAAGATAAGAATTAAGAAGTGTTAGAGTGGATGTGGAGAAAAGGGAACCCTGATAAACAGCTGGTGGTAATGCAAACTGGTGCAGCCACTCTGGAAAACACTATGGAATTTTCTCAAAAAAGTAAATATAGAAATATCATATGATCCATCTATCCTACTAGTGGACATTTATCCAAAGAACATGAAATCAACAATTCAATAATATTTATGCATCCCTCTGTTCATTGCAGAATTATTCACAATAGCCAAGATGTGGAAGCAACCCAAGAGCCCATCAACAGATGAATGGATAAAGTAAATGTTGTGTATATATACAATGAAATACTACTCAGCCTTAAAAAAAAAAAAAGAAAAAATTGTGCCATTGTGACAACAGGGGTTGACCTTGAGGGTATTATGCTAAGAGAAATAATTCAGACAAAGACAAACACCATATGTTTTCACTCATACGTGGAAAAGAAACAAACACATATATAAGGAGAACAGATTAGCAGTTACCAAACAGGAAGGGGATGCGGGGAAGGAAAAGGGGATAAAGAGGCACATATGTAGGGTGACGGATGAAAAATAGACTACTCATGGTGAACATGATGCAGTCTATACAAAAACTTACATCTAATAATGTACACCTGAAATTTACACAATATTATAAGCCAATATGACCTTAATAAAATATTTTTTAAAAAAGAGGAGGAAATCATGTCACTTGCCAAAACATGGATGAACCTTAAGGACCTTAGGCTAACTGAAACAAGCCTGTCCCAAAAAAGACAAAGACAAATGATTCCACATATATGAAGTACCTAGAGTAGTCAAATTCATAGAAACGTGAAATATAATGTTGATTGCCAGGGCTGGGAGAAGCGGGGAAATAGGGAGTTGCTCAATGGTTTAGTTTCAATTTTCCAAAATGAAAAAGTTCTAGAGATCAATTGCACAATAATGTGAACATAATTAACACTGCTGAACTGCAAACTGAAAACTGGTTAAGATGACACATTTTATGTTATGATTTTTACGACAATAAATAAACAGTATACAAAATATGAAATATTCTTGGTATATTATCTAGTTTAAATGCCACTAAAACTTCAAAATCAACATTTCCTTCAAGCTGGTGTGTACACTATCTAACCCATTTTTATTCCTTAGTTAACTCCACATATATTTGCCTTCTCCCCGAATTACTCACCCTCTCTAAACTCTGATGTTTGTTCTAGCAAAAGATGATTATCCCAATCTTAACCACCTATATCTATATGCCCAAATGCACAACAATGTCTTATTATTATTATTGTAAAACTAATATATTTATACATTTTAAGTTAATGGTTATTACTACTATAACTTTATGAAAGCTAAACAAGAATCTGGGATGCAACTACTCGATATACAAATGATTTCCCAGAAAATAAAGATTGAGTATGCCAGGAATTACTAATGGTCTTTTCTCAAATGAAAAGTTGATAAACGTATCTAACATGTCATATCTGTACATCTTCCAAATGGCGCATTGTCCTCTGTTCATACATTAATACAAACTTGACACTCTTAAAATTCATTTCATATACCACATCAACATTCAAGATTCAAATTTATTCCTGTATACCACTATATAAGTTTGCTAGGGCTGACATAACAAAGTACCACAAGATGGGTAGCTTAAACAGAAGAAATTAATTTTCTCACAATTCTGGTGGCTAGAAGTCCAAGATCAAGGTGTCAACAAAGTTGCTTTATTCTAAGACTCCTCTCTTCGGATTATAGATGGTCGTCTTCCTCTGGTGTCTGCAAACGGTCTCCTGGCTTGTGTCAATGTCCTAGTCTCCTTTTATGGTGGGTACTATATGATCTCTTTTTATCTTAATTAACTCTTTAAATCCCCTATCTCCAAATAAATTCACATTCTGAGGTACTGGTGGTTAGGACATTTTCGGGGAAACACACTTTAGGCTATAACAACCACCATTTAAAATTTCAAAATAAATTCAATATTTTGACCAAAAAAAAAGTAGTAAAGTATGAGCCCTCAAAGTATACACATAACATCACCCCAATATTACAAAAAATACAACAGAGAGAGAAAATATTCTGCTTAATTGAACATTCAAATCTAAAGAAAAAATCTAAAGAAAAAAAAAACAAGCCATCGTATTTCAATGGGCAAGGCATGATGGTGGATTTTTTTTAGTCTCAAGTAGAAATTACTTTGATATATGTTCAGTTTTAATCCTTTGAATCTCTATCCTCTAAATGTAGCTTTTAGGAAGCTTTTGGTAGTTTGAGCTATGTTGCTCAATTTTATTGACATTTTACATCAGAGTAGCTAGATTGAATTTCATCCATTGGCATGGGCAGCCTGTCCAAAGTTCAGCCCCATTCACCATTAACTGGATGAGAAGTTGAAACACGGAATACACTTATCATGACTCTGGAATTTGATCTTCCTGTGCTTGGTGTGAGCCCAGGTTTAGTTAGAGCAAGAGCTTTTCAAATGAACAATTAAAGTGACTTGAGGAGTTTCCTCTGGGCTCTAAGTAATCTAATCAGAGCATGCCATGTGTTAGATAACTCCTGCTAGGGTATCCATTAAAGGAAACACACACGTACATACTCATATGCAGATATACACGTATATAGTCATTTTGACAGAATGTCTATACTTAATGTTTTAAAATAATTATAATAATCTAAGTATAATATATTACATTATATCAACAATAAACCACAGGAGAAAGATCTGAAAAACCTGAATCTTTGTAATTAGTTTCACATTGTTGGTCATAACTGGATCCCAGATAGTTCTCATTCATTAAAGTCCAGAGAAATGAGTAGATTTATACTTTGGCAATATTTTTACTCTTCAAATGAAAAATAAAACAATAAAATTGTCTGCCCTGAGAAGTCTTAAACAGAGATCTGTTTGCAACCCATATTTCCCTATGCAGCAACTACCACTGCCATCACATTCTTAAAGATTAATTTTATTTTTTCAAACCGCAAATATCACAAAAATTGCTTGAGAATAAAGTACACCTATGCAGGTTGGCAACTTTTCTCTAAATGCATTCTATAACACACCCTGTGACAGATAAGCTTCAAATGTCAATCATCAGCACTTATTTTCCTCATGATAAAGTCTCACATAGCTCCACCAATACTTTTCATCTGAGATAAATTCTCACTCTGAATATGTTTTTTTGCTGCAAGAATTTCTGGCCTGCAAAGAATTCTGTTTTTAAGCCTAATTCTTGATTTTAGCATTGAGAATGTGGACGTTATTCTGGAGATATAGTTTGCTCAGTACAGAATAGAATGGGCTATTGTTTGCTACAGTAAGGAATGATCTAAGAGACTTGATTCAAATTTTATAGTTATCAAAATGCTCATAGCTAGGCAACACATGTTGGCAAGATGGCAGAATAGGAGGTCTCTCACTCGTGTCCACCCATAGTAACAATAATTTGGCAGCCATCCATGCACAAATGTGCTCCCCTGGGAGCTTTGGGATCCAGGTAGGACATGGTGAAATACTGATGGAGCCCAAGACTAAGAATGGCCACTTATTTGTTTTATTTTTTATTATTTTTAAATGACATGCTTTATTTGGAAGATGTTCCCAAGAAATAAAAATGAGAAAGTGAGGAAATGAGAGAAGGAAGTTAGGAAAGCCACCCATAGTGTCATTAATGAGCAGTTTTATTCTCACTCTCCTTGGGGGAATCTCTTAGAAGCCACATGAAACACTCAGAATCAGCACAGTTGAGTATGTGAGACAGCAACATTTACCCACCAACTCCCATGCCCCATTGTTTTAGGGGTACCCTCAGAAACTTTCACTTCCATAACCCTGGTAACTGTCTGTGTGCAAACAAGTTCATGTGGAACCAAGAAAGCGTCAGGCAGAGAAGAAATACCCATACCTGGGATGTGTAAAGATGCCTGCACAGTGGGAAACCTTCTTGCTTTACAGCTGCAAGTGAACTTGAGTGGACCAAGGGGTGTACGGGGTCATCTACAATGTGTGATATACATCTTGATGCAATCTAGTGAGTGAATCAGAGATTCCATTTCCAAAAGGACAATGAATGGAACCACTCTATTCCTCTTAACTGGGGACCTGAGAAACTTGCCATATTGCTTATAACTTTGTTTAAAGCACAGAGCAATTTCAGAGAATCATGCTTTCTCCAAATCCTTGTTAATTTCAGGAAATGATATTTCTCTTTGGAAGCTGTTTAACAGTATTCTTTAAGATTATGAGACCATGTATGTTCGCCATGGGCATTCATAATCATACAGTGTAAGAGTTGCTGATTTACTTTCACTAGGAGGATGAAGCTAACCAAATTGAGATAGACTGAAACATCTAATTCTGGAGAGAAATTATGGATTTTCCTAAATTATTTTTCTTTCTGAGAGAAAGCACATCAGTCATAAAGTAGAATTAAGGTTTTTAAAAGGCTGATATTAAGAAAAAAGACCTTGGAAAAGCATAGTTAGCTCTAAAAGACAATTTAAATACCCATTTGCTATGGATGGGCAGAATTTTCCACCAGAACAACAGTGAAATTGAATTTCAACAGATGAGTGGATGCTATATGGAGGAATGTGGCAAAATCATCTTCACTTTGCATATTGTAAAGGTATCGATTTCCTTTGCCTCTAGATGGGGTCATATGAATAACCACGAGCTGCCAGCACACCAACTCCTGTGTGTGACTGCTGGCCAAAGAAAGTTACAAAACCTGGAGAAATAGGCCTCATCTTGATGGGAGGAGCGACAAAGTCTCATTGTAAAGGAACACACTGGACAAGGAGGCATAGATAACTGTACACATTTTGGCAATCTACTCCAAGTCAAGATTTTTCTCTTTCTCTTCCCAGAAACACCTACCCATGAACATTCAAATTTTTATCAATCATCTATAATTATGCACTATCCTGCTTTGCAAATCTTCCCTTAGAACAGCAAATCTATTTTCTTTTTTTTTTTTTTTGGTAGTAGACATCATTTTATTTATTTTTTATTGCAGTAAAATTGGTTTATAATGTTATATAAATTTAAGGTGTACATCATTATATTTCAATTTCTGTGTCGATTACATAATGTTTACCATCCAAAGACTAACTACAATACATCACCATACACATGTGCCTAATCATCCCTTTTGCCCTCCTCCCTCCGCCCTTCCTCTCTGGTAACCACTAATCCAATCTCTGTCTCTATGTGTTTGTTGTTTTTATCTTCTATTTATGAATGAGATCATATGGTATTTGACTTTCTCCCTCTGACTTATTTCACTTAGCATAATACCCTCAAAGTCCATCCATGCTATCACAAATGGTAAGATTTCATCCTTTTTTATGGCTGAGTAGTATTCCATTGTGTATATATACACATCTTCTTTATCCATTTGTCCCTTGATGGGCACCTAGGTTGCTTCAAAGTCTTGGCTATTGTGATTAATGCTGCAATGAACATACGGGAGCATATATCTTTACACAGTTGTATTTTCATATTCTTTGGATAAATACCCAGCAGTGGAATAGCTGGATCATATGGTATTTCTATTCTTAATTTTTTGTGGAATCTCCATACTGTTTGCATAGTGGCTGCACCAGTTTTCACTTCCACCAGCAGTGCATGAGGGTTCCCTTTTCTCCACATCCTCTCCAACATTTATTTCCTGTCTTGCTCATTATAACCATTCTGACGGGAATCAGGTGATAGCTCATTATAGTTTTGTTTGCACTTCCCTGATAATTAGTGATGTTGAACATCTTTTCATCATTCATTGTATTCTTCAGTTCTAGAATTTCTGTTTGGTTCTTTCTTACAATTTCTGTCTCTTTTTTGAACTTCTCATTTTGTTCATACATTGTTTTTCTGATTTCATTGAATTGTCTGTGTTCTCTTGAATTTCACTGAGCTTCCTTAAAATAATTATTTTGAATTCTTTTTCTGGTGACTTGCAGATCTCCACTTTTTGAGGATCAATTAGTGGAAAATCATTGTGTTCCTTCCCTGGTGTCATGTTTCCTTGCTTTCTTTTATGTTTCTGACAGTATTGCATTGATTTCTGTGCATTTGAAGGAGTAGTCACCTCTTCCAAATTTTCATACTGGCTTCAGTGCAAAAGACTTTCACCTGAAGGTGGCTGTGAGGGTGCTGGCAGCGTGGGGTGCGCTGTTTTGGCTCCTGGGCAGGAACAGCAGCATAGTCTCTATGAAACTCTGTCAGATGAGGCCAACATTGATGCAGACTGCAGGGGTCTTCTGTGGCCAAGGATGTGGACGTCGTGTGGGTGGCAGTGATAACTAAGGCTATTGGAATCCTTGGAGATGAAAGCTACTGGGGTCCTCTTATTTCCTTTTTTGCCTGTGGTAGGAAGTTCTAGTCTAGGGCATCCCTCTTGTCACCTGGTCTGGGGCACTGGCACTCAGAGCAGGGGCAGAACCTGTGTTCTGTGGTCAGGTGCAAGTAGAACCACCACAGCTTCTGGGTCCTGGGGCAAAGGTGCATTTGCTTTAGCAGCGACGCTGGTGTCTAAGGTGCTGTCATGTGCAGATCTCTTGTGAAACCAGGGTCTGGTCTAGGACTCTCCACAGTGTCTTGTGCTGGTGGTGAGGAAATGAAATGCAAAGCAGCACAAGTTCTAGGATGACGGGATGGAGCAGTAGCTTGGGCCCATGGGCAAGGTGCAGAGCAATACAGCCTGGGAGTTGTGGGTCAAAGTTCCAACTCTGACTCCAGCGGGCAGTTCAGAATAGCAGCATCATATCTCCAGTGGTGGCCAGTTAAAGTCACCTGTTGGGACCCAGGGGCAGGTTTCAGAGCAGTGGCAGCATAGCTCCAGCAAGGACGGGTCAGAGCTGTGACCTGCGAACCACGGGGTGGGGCTCAGAGCAGTGGCAGTGTGGCCTCAGAAATGTCATTCAAAGCATGACTTGGAACCCTAGGAACTCAGAGCAACAGTGGTGATCCCAGTAATTGTAATGGTGGGCCAAAGGAATGACCTGGGACTGGCAGTGGATCTCAGAGCAGCAGCAGATCTGGCCCCATATATAGCAAAGCAATATGTTGTTCCAGTCCCAGAGAACGGGCACATCAGTGACAGTGACCCCAGGGAGCAGATCTCACTGCAGTGTCAGCTCTGGGAGGAGATGCAGTGATGGGGACTTTGAGCAGCTCTGTCAGCTAGGGTAAGCATTGGGAGTCCTAGGTAGCAGCAGCTGCACTAGTGAAGCTCAGTGGTGTTCTCCTGATCTCCTTTTGCCCATGGGGTGAGATTCCTCTGAGGAGATCCCTGCTGGTGTCGAGCTGCTCTGGACTGGGATGTGGGATGATGCAGGAAAATGCTTCCCACGCTTTTCTATGCAGTCATCCTCCTTTTCTGAGCTCTGCAGGGTTTTTGCTGCTTACATATTGTACTTTAGTGCTTTTCCTGAACTATTTTTGTCAGTTCATGGTTTTTTAGTCATTATTTTTGTTGTTTCTGTGGGGGAGATGAATGGTGGCACCTCCCAGCTCTCCATCCTATTCTCCAGTCAACTAACAAATTTTAAACCACATAATTAACACATAAAAAGAGTATTGTGAAAGGTCACACAATGAAGACATATAGAATAGAAATTTAAATTCCCGTCATTGGAAATTCAGTGTTTTCTTCCAAATGATTTCCTGTGTTTATACAAATTTACATAAATTTTGTTTTATTTCCCAAGAAGAGTATAATGCTTATTATTTTTTCTGGAACTTGTTTATTTAGCATTGTGACACGGAGAGCATTCAACAACATTGCCTGTAATTTACCTGTTCTCTGTGATTGCCGTATACCTTACGACTTTCACTGAAAGTAATGTGTTTGTTGACTGACAGCCATTTAAGTGCTGCACATAAATGTGTGCACGTGTAACTGTTTCTGCATGGCAAATTTCTACTTGTAAAATTGCAGAGTTAAGCAGTGTGTTTCAATTTTATTTGAAAGTGTTATTCCCACTATACCCCCTCAAAAGTGGTTTTCTCAGGTTCTGATGTTTTACAAATCTTCTGTGGGAAAATAATTAATTGATTTAATTTTCATTTCCCGTATTATTAGTCATTAGTCATCTTTTATATGTTATAGGCCATTTTTACTTTTGTAAATTTCTTCTTCGTATCCTTCATCTATTTTCATTTTGGACTATATTTTTGTCTGTGATTTGTAGGATTTCTCACTATACATGAATATCAATCTTTTTTCTGTTACATGTGTCACAGGATAGATTTAATGAAAATTAATTCAAGCTTATATACATGTTTTAACATGACTATATACTGTAGCACAATCATTAGTTGTGTTTTTCTTTAAAAATGTATCAGTTATCTAGATAAGTTGTGTGGAAAATTCTGCTGTAAACTTTTCCTATAATTCCCTTACCATCAAAGTTTTAATTCTGTCTAAAAATAAATTCATGTGTTAGGCTGTGTGTTATGATACTTTGATGATGGTCTTCTTGGCCAATAAAGACAGATATGTTTTTCTCAACTGGGACGACTTCGATCATAAAGTGATTCTCTGATGTGTTGGTTTGGGGAGGGCCTTGAGAATACTTGTAGTTTGGTTTACCTTTTTCCCCCCCAAATTGCAGAATTTTGTGTTCTTTGCATTGTTATCGATTATGGTCAGTTATATCATGCCCAGGTGTAAAGGGAAATAGTGATTGTATTATTTTTTGTCATACCAAAGGACTTCATGTTTTTACATTATGTTAATGGGGGTTAGGATAATAGGATTCTGAGGAAAGAGAGAAAGAATGAGACATGCTGATCTAGTATGGTTATATAGTACAATAATCATTATTTCAAACTGTCTTCAGCAAACACAATGAATTTACACAATGAATTCATAACATATCTGTAAGTAACTGATACTATGTCTTTTTTTGAAAGCAGTGGATACATGTATGTGCACACACATTTGAAGAGAATGAAAATTTAGTAAATCCCTTTAGAGTACAGGCTCTATATTATCACAACCTACGAACGAGATCTTGCATTCATTATCCAAGGTTGAAAATGTGAGAGAAAGCAACCAAGTGAATCTTTTTAATGGTTGTGAGGTCAAGAGAATAAAGTTGTGAAACTGAAGACTTTCCCAAATAGCTCAAATTTATAGTAGGAAGCAGTTGCCAGTCGTTATATTTCTAAATCCACATACATTCTACCGGGGAAATGACTTAGGCTGAAGGAAAGCAACGTTTTGCATGTCTTTAGGTAAGGAATGATGCTGAGGCTGGATGCACAGTAAAAATCAAGCAGCGTTAGTGGTCTCCCAAAAGGAAATGAAAAGGAGAGTCTTTCTACACAATTCTAATTATTGAACCATTTCTTTAGCAAAAGACAAAGCAACAGATTTCTCCACCAACATGAAGTTAAAATATTCTGAGTATTTGCAAAATAGTAAAATTGGTATATTGTGAGTAGACACCTTATGTTCTTGTGTCCATGCAAAATGTGAGAAACACAGTTAAGCTTAATAAATTTTTTGGTATAAATTGTGAATTAGAACTGTAAATTTCAATATAAACCCATATAGTTGTATTTGATTTTTATTTTCCCCCCATTTTCTCTCTCTTGGCATGAAATATTTCTAACTCTTAAATGGGTATTAAATCCCTTGAAAACAAATTTTGATCTGAGAAGCTAAATTGTGAAATGTCATTTTGTTACATGAGGAAGGGACCCTCCCATCACGACTTCTTCTTACTGGAATTGACTGGAGGAGTCCCATACATGAGGCACACCAGCTCTAGGCCTCAGATACAACTACTCCCTTTTTGCCTTCTTTCCTGTTTTAGTAAACTTCTGGCAACAAAACAGGCAGGCTTTTGTGATGACAAATATAGCAGTTGCTACACAGGCCAGCAGGAACCCAACCACGTCCAAAGAGTGGTACTGGAACCAGGTGAGGTCATGGGCTGCAACCCGAAGGTGTTTGGCTCCTTTGTGGCGCATGACAAACTCGATCCAGAAGACTGCTCGGGCTAGAGGCTTCATTGGCTGATCATGGTGAATTCTTGATAATTTCATAGCATTTTCTTTATAGCTAAAGGAGAAACAGATAGCAACATTGAAAGGAAGTTAGTTTGCCTAAGCATACCAATCCCATTAATGGTTTTTGAAAACTGTCATAAAAATGATTAAAAATAAATGCCATAAAGTTGCAGAAGTAACAGTAAATTTTTATTTGGGTCTTATAGAAGGTTTGGCTGTTAAATTGGAATTTTCTGATTGACAAATATTTTAGAAAGTGAAAAAGAAAGTCAGGTGGGAAAGTTAAATCCTTTGTAGCAGAGGATACAAGACGTTCAAAGCACAAGTCAGATGGTGGAAATGCAATTTTAGGATGATGCTTTTGAAGTTCTTAAAGGTGAGTAGTGTCATGGAGGATGAAATGTCTCCTCACTAGTCCTTGTGCTTTTACTCTTCTACCCTCTACTGTCTATTTTCCACCAGTAGCTTGAATGATTTTTTTCAAACACAAGTCAGATTATTACATCTCCCTGCTCAAAATTTCCATCTAGCTTCTCATCTCATTTAGAATAAATTCCAAACCTGTTCTTTGCCCTACAGGACCTCCAGGACAGACCCCATGCAACCTCTTCTCCTATCACTTTGTCCCACGCACACTCTGTTGTAGACTCATTGGCCTTCTAGCTGTTCATTGAAGCTGCCCAAAGTTTTCTCACCTCAGCATCTTTTCATTTTGTGTCCCCTCTGTCCCTCTCCTGGATCATTCTTCCCTGCAACACCCCAAGGCTGCTTCTACCTTTTGATGGAGTCCTTTGTTTCAGTTACATCTCAGAGAGGCTTATCCTGGCCACATTATGATAGCACTCATGGGCATTTCTTCTATTGTTTTTTGTTGATTTTGCTTTTTAATGTGTAGAAATTTTTTAATATGTTATATATTCTAAAACAAACCTTTAAGTATGAAATATATGAAAACAGCATATTTCCTAAGTAAGTAGCTTGAAATTGAAAATTAGATAGAAAATTATCCCAAGGTAAATCACTAATCTAACTACTATTGAGATCATGATATAGAAAATCAGAAGCTCCCCAGAAGCACTCCTTCCTTGTGGATGCTTCCAACCACTACTCTCTTCCCCAAATTAAATACTAGCCTGACCTCTAATATCACAGAGTAGTTTTGCATATGTATATACGGGAATCATATAGTGTGTACTCATTTGTGTCTGCCTTTGGTGTAGCAGATGTTGGTTAATTCCACTGCTGTATAGTATTGCTTTGTATGACAATACCAGAAACTATTTATTCACTCTTTGATCAATGGAAATTTGGGTTCTTAACAGTTTTCTGGCCATTACTAGCATTATGGTTATAATTCTTGTATATATTTTTGGTTTATATATTTATACATTTTTGTTAGTTGCTTATCTAGGAGAGGAATTGCTGAGAGAAAGGTGCATGTATGTTTGGGTCTCGTTGATATTACTAAATATTTTTCTAAAGTGGTTTATTTACTTGTGTTCACACCAGTAGTGAGTGGGAATTGCTATTTCTCCATGTCCTTGTCAAGACTTGGTTGTGTCAGTCTTTTAAAATTTTAGATCTTCTGATAAATTAATAGTGAGGTTTTAATTTACATTTTCCTGATGACTAATGAAGAGGGTAAAACTGTATATATTTTGTCAGTAAGTGTAATATTTTGTATAGTTTTTTTTTCTAGATAATCATTATCAGATTAAGGAAGTTTCTTTCTATTTCAGTTTGCAAAAGGTTTTGTTTTTTTTTTTTTAATATAATGAACAGATGGTTTCTTTAACCAATGAAATGGTCATAATAATTTTCTCTTTCATGTTGACAATTTATTGAATTATATTTTCAAACATTTCAGCAAACTTTCAATCCTGGAATAAATCTAGTTTGGTCATGATGTTTTATTCTTTTGTAAAGGTACTCTATTTAGTGACCTACTACTATTTGATTTAGAAAAGGAACTGTTTTCATATTTTATTTTCCTGCAATGTCCTTGTCTTATTTTGATAGTAAGGATATTATGGCCTCATAAAATAACTTGAAAAGTGTTAATATGGTTGACACTATCTAGACGAGTTTGTGTAAATTTGGTGGTATTTCTTTCTTAAATATTTGGAAGTATTCACTGGTAAAGGCATCTGGGCTAGGAGTTTCCTTTGTTGGAAGTTTTAACAAAGACTCAGTTGTAAGTTTTCTTGGCTTTAACAAAGATTCAATTTCTTTAATGGATAATGGAAATCAAATTTTCCATTTTTCCTGGGGTCATTGTTTTATGCTATTGTGTTTTATACTATTTTTTTCATTATATAGAATTTTGTTCGTGTAGTTGCACCTAATACACTGTTGTGGAGCATTTTAATTCTGATGGCTCTGTGTTAATGTCATTTCTTTATTCCCGACATTGATAATTTGTGCCTGCTTTATTTCTCTCTTGATCCAACTTGCCAGGAGTTTATCAAAATGGTTGGTCTGTTTAAAGAGCAGTTTTTGGACCTACTGATCATCTTCATTGTATGTTTGTATTATATTAATTAATTTTCGTATTGTATTCATTTCTTCCCTCTCCATTGGTTTAATTTGCTGTTGTTTTTCTCGGATCTTGAAATGGAAGCTTAGACGATTGTTTATTAGACTTTTAATTTTGTAATATGTGTGCATTTTAGGATCTAAATTTCCATTTAAGTACAGCTTTTGCTGTATTCCACAAACCTTGATATATTTAACATTCATTATCATTTAGTTAGATGTATTAAAATTACCATTATGATTTTTTCATTGACTTATTAGAAGAAAATTGCTTAATTTCCAAAATTTAGATTAAAAAATATTTTTGGTGATTACTAGCCAGATTCAAGTATGACCAGACAATATATGCTGTGTGAACTGAATCTTTTCATTTTTGCTGAGTCTTGGTTTATGGCTAAACATAGTGTCAATTCTGGTATTTTACTACATATGCTTGAAAAAGGTTTCATAAGACTGTAAATACACTGAATGTATTTGAATTTTATACTTTAAAGAGGTGAACTTTATGGTAAGTAAATTTATCTCACTATATAATCTACTAAACTAATGATATTAAAATATTTTTTAGCAAAAATATTTTGTAGTTTTAGAAATTTTAAGTAATGAATTGAAATTTGTTCTGATATTTCTTTCACATTCATCAGTTTTTCCTTCTGTGGATTTAGTCACATTTTAAAATTTGTGCTTCTTACAATAAGCTATATAACTTTTAAAAATTTTTGGATAGAAAATCGTTGCACTAATTGGTTACCCATTAAATCTATAGGATTAAAGAGCAACTTTGAAATAACTGTCTGGTTGAAGGTAAAAGTGAATTTTAGATTGGTTATACCATTTTAATTATTTCAAAATTAGCCTCTTAAAAATAGGACAAAACTTACACTCACTGATGAAAAGAGAAACTATCTATAAATAATACCTAGTAAAAAAATTGCTATACTCACGAAGGGTCATTAATGACAGTCTTCAATGCAGTGAGCAAATCTGTACTTGACAGTGTGTTCAAGTCCAATCTGACAGCTGCTCCCTTGGCCTCCATGTGAGCAATGTTATCAGGTTGATCAACAAACATGGGTAGTCCCACCATGGGAATCCCATGGTAAATGGCTTCATAGATGCCATTGCTGCCACCATGAGTGATAAAAGCTTTGGTTTTTGGATGACCTAAGAGAGAGATCAACAAAAACAATAAATGCTGAGTCCCACAGTTAAAAATAGAAATTGACAGTATAAGCCAGTAAAGAAGGCAATAATTTCCACATGGGATTACTGTGCTCATAAAATCATATAGACATCTGTGGATTTCCAAAAAAGTCTCTGAGGAAATGAGAGAAAGCTTTACAGTAAAGGTGATGATAGTGCAGTTTTTTGTCTAATAGACAAGTGTGGAAGTGAATCTAGATTCAAAGAACATCATGTCAGAAATCATAGAGGTGAAGAAACATTGTCTCTTAAGAGTACAGGGAGTGATTCCGGTAATATGTGGAGAATCTCTGGAGGTGTTTGGAAATAAAGGGCAAATGATACATGTGTTGGGCACAAAGTGTTTCATATCCTACTGGGTGTACTTTATTTTGTAGGCAGTGTGAGTCACTGAAAGTTCATAGAAAAGTAAATGTGTTTTCCTATGTCTTTTTGGAGAAAAGCATTATAACAGCAGTGAGAAAGATAGCTCTGAGGTAGAAGAGCATGGAGGTCAGAAGACAATCAAGAATCTATGGAAACTTATGGGTGAAAGATAATTAGCACCTGATTGTCATGTTTTCAAAAGGAAATGTTGCATTACTTTGCTGTTCCACTGTGTTTCCTCAGATTTCACTTAATTAGAATTTTGTTTGTTGCCACAGTCTTACCAAGAAGATCATTCTGTGGGATCCACTTAAAGAGTCGAGTATTGGGTCCTAATGTATCTGGTGTCTTTCCACCGAATCTCCACAGAACCTTTTAAGATGAATAAAATGCTCTACTCCATGAATAAGATCACACAGGCATAGAATAATTTGAAATTAAAGTCTACTAGGTAGTCCTTTTCCAGCTTCCTCCAAAGAACAAATGTGGACATTTTTGCCCAGAAATGGTAAAGTATGAGTGCTACTAAAGAGTTTAAAAAATCAAAGTACCAAAAATCTGGGTAACTATTTATCAACCATCTTTTTTGTAGTGTTTACTACAAATTACTAGCTTATTATTCACTATTATTAGTTTTAAAGAGCTGAGGGAAATTAGTTTGTAAATGATGTATTTTAATATTAAAAGCACTCAGGAATCAATCAGAACTGTAGTGTAAACCCAACTTTAACTGCAATTTTATTTCATGTGATTATCTCATCTAACAAACTGGTGGTTTTAATCTAGACAAGGCTTTGCTTGCCTAGCATTTTCTGATGAATAGGTGAAGATTTGCTTATGTTCACTTTCTCCAGAAAGCATTTTGATGGAAACGTATATCTTTCTATTTTATATTGTCAGCAATATTATACTTTCTTCTACTTAGGACAAATGGATAAAGTTCCTTCTTCTTATAGAGGGAATATAAAATATTTTGGATTACACATTGGAAGAACGCTGTTTCTTATAATCTTTTTTGTATAAATCTTCCAAGGCATTATCTTCGGTTTTTTTGTTTGTTTTTCCCAAAGGCGTTAACAATAGAATTATCCATCCGCAGTTTTACTCATTTTTTTAATACAAAGCTAGGAATTGCAGAATTAACAATAAGATGAGTGGTAAAATTTACAAAAAAAAAGTCACATTAATTTTCATTGACCATAACAAGCTAAAATAGGCAAATTAGCAGCTTGTGCTGTTAAGAGATCTAATTGTGTTTTCTACAACAGAAAACACTAATTTGGAATGTCTCATGTATCAAAGATGCTGCATCCAGCTCTAAGTAGTAACTGATTTTGCAATTCTCACTTCTAAGTGGCATGAAATCTCAAGGAATCCTAGGTTAGTGGGGCAATTTTTTTAAAAAAATGGCAGGTGGCTGTCTATTACCTGCCAAGGCAGTCAGTCTGATTTCAGGCTCTCAGAGATAAAAATATGGTGGGTTGTTTGGGGGCAGTGTAGATCACGCCTAAAGATGGCAAGTAGTTCACAACTATTGAGAGAGCTCAGATGGATCTTATAATTTAATTAAAATAACTAGGATTTTGCAGAAAGGAGAACTTCTGTACTTTTCTCTATGCTAAACCTGACTCTACCCACGCCTTCCCAGTTTTTGCCTCTTCCCTTCCCCCAACCTCAGAGAAACTAGTTGTTGATCAAGTTGGCCAGAACAGTATATTGATTAGGCCAAGTTACTAATGGGCAGGACTCAGAGCACTTAAAGGCAGAGCCAGTGTCCCTTCCTTTGTATTGCCTTTTCTGCTTTAACAGGAAGTAAAGCCTGGCCCCTTTGGGCCTGCTCCTTAGTCGCTCCCCACTATTCCACATCAAGGGGAATCAGGAGGCTCAGGACTCTCTCTTGGTCTCTTCACAGAGGGCTAGTTTTAAGATATATATTATTTTAACTAGGAGAAGAGGGAGCAGGAATATGAGGAAGGGTCTGAATCTTTATGCTCCAACTCAGTCTTTTTTGAAAATTTCTATTTTGATATTGAGTGTTTATGCAGCTACCAACTGAATTATAACTTGATGCCTCTCTGCTGCTCATAACTTCACAGTCCCCCAGGAATCCCCTTTGGAAAAGCTTTGATTTAAGGGGTAAGATTTGGGCATTCATGATGTTTTAATGGCATATGTTATCATAATAGCAATGAAACCTCACAGATAGTCTCTAATATATAAATGTCCCTGAGAGCAAAATAAAAGTTAAACTAGAATATTTAAGCAAATGTGTCCCCTTACATTATTTTAGAATTTGACTTAAAAAGAAAAATAGATATACAAGATCGTTTTGATCTAATTGTATTATGAAATTTTCACTCCTTTGTAGAAACTGTTTTAATGGACCCACTCTACAGATGGTAAAGAGACTCATTCATGTTCAGCATAAAGGCAATTTATCAGACCTTCTGAGGAATCTGGGCAAGGGCTGATGCAATCATGTTAGCCTTTTCTTCTGGAAGGTCTTGGACCATTGACCCCAAACTAAATACCACAATGCCATCTTCTCCAGAGCTCTGGACAAACTCTTCAATTTCCTGAAAAGAGATAGTTCATTGCATCAGCGTGATGAAAGGGCAACAGCACAGAGAGTTTTTGTTGTTGTTTATTTCATTTGTTCTTTTTTTTAGTTTGTTTGGAGAAAATGAATACATGCATTTCTAAAGAGAGAAGAATTGTTACAATAGTCTCATCTTCTAACATGCCAATTCCCTTTAGAAAGAGATGTGTGACATGACATCCATTTTGTTTAACCAATGTATGTCATACATTAGTAGGCAAATATGGTTCTTTATTAATCAGCTCTCAACAAGAGATGACAATAAAGAGGAAGTGTTCTTTGAGAGCATTTCACACTATGGCAACATAGGTTTGATTTTCTTGAATGAGTACTAAAAGCAGTTTAATTTCTATTCCATATGTTAAACAATATGAGGACCAGGCATTTTAGTTGCTTAGTTCTGTGTTAAACAATACTGAGACACAGCAACAGTGGCTTAATTATTTGTCCCAGAATTACAGGACAGTGACAAACTAAAACAGTTTACTCATTAAAACACATAGCTTGCTTACCAAGACAAGATTCCAGACCTCACCTCACTGTGTCCAGCAATCCAAAGTTATAAACTTTGCTCAGTTACAGCCAGTTCCCTAAAAAAGCCCCTTGATATCACTAACCCAGGCCCCAATACCTTGGAATTATCTTCCCCTGACTTCCCTCTTCTGGAAACAGTAATAAAACCTTGTCAAGGAGCTATTCTCTCTTCTTGTAATAAGTCAAATAAACCTGGTTTTGTTTAATCAACAGTTTTTTTTTTTTTTTGGTATTCTTTTGACAAAGTAGCAGATGACTAAAGAATTAAAAGCTTCTAAACTCCTACCAGAATTCCTTGAATAAAGTGATAGACCGTCTGCAACTAGGCTTCTTGAACTTGTATGTCACTCTATGTCCAATATAATTGTTACGGAACTGTTACACTTTTATTTGGGCAGCTTTTCAGCAAGTCTCTTTTAGTGTGAAGGCTTTCCTGATTATGAAGCCTATGTGTAATATGACCCGATTATGAGGTTACATGTAATTGTTTTGGTATAAGAAGGAAAGTGCTCTTGTTAAATCACCTTTGTGTACAAAATAAGAACCCACAATTTATTAGAGACAACCATTCCTGGTGTTTCAGATTCCCACTACCAAGAGGCTCCCTAAATTTGAGCCTCAGCTAAGACTAATCTATTTACCCTTTTCCTGGTGATGTTTCAAAATTGTCTGGAAGATTTATGAATTTATGAAATAATTTTCCTCTTCAAAGACATATCCTTTTTATTTCTGGCAAACGCTCTGCTAATACTGGGCATGTTATACTAATCTCATCTCACATTAAGGACATAGCTTTTCAAAACTTCCTGCAGTTTATTTCTTCTTCTTTTCATTCAAAATCCTAATGATAGTGCAATGACATGTATTAACATTATGTTTATATACAATGCCTCAGTCTTGAGTGTAAATTTGATTATACCTGATCCTGGCCCAGAAATGTCAGGGCAACTAAGGCCATGACTGATAATGAATGTGACAACTGTTGCTTGTAAACTATTTATTTCAGGTATTTTTATTCCTGGAGAGTGTGATTTAATCGGAAAACATCTAATCAGTATGTATAGGAACTAATTGGAGTCCGTGAAGTAAAATTATTGAAAACATTCATTTATTTTTCTAACTCTGTGTCTTGATCTGCAGGTTAACATTAAACCAGGCATTTTCTCCCTGATATCTTACTTTATTTGTTTTCAAGCCGGCTAGTGAGGACAGGCAATTTAAAAGTTTAGAATAGAATTATAACTTATTTATGCACTACTGAATGATTCTTAATGCACCACTACAGCTAATTTCTGAGAGGTTGATTTCCACAAATTATATTATGAGGCTACAGTGATCTCTGCTCTGATTTGTGCCATGAAGTTCTTTGATCTCAGCTAAGACCAGATCAAATGCTGGAGTGCATTAGTAAACATTTTCGGAAACAATGTCCGGAGTTTGCCATTATATACTCAAATATACACACACATATATATATCTCAGAAGGAATCCCTCCAGTCTAGGTACTGGTGAGACTGCTTAAAGCTTCTAGTGTATTTTAACATTTTCATCTGCTTACCTGGTTTTCTAAAATGAATTCCTTTTGTTAAAAAGGTCACTAGTCAAATTGAAGTCACAATAGCTAATATTTTTTAAGCACTATGTTCCTGGCACTGTGTAAGGACTTTGCATATTTAGTTTATTCTTTTTATTCCCAGTAATTATGTTCTGTGAAGTTGCCACAGGCGTGTCATTAGCAAATACTGAATCATTGCTCCCAGCGGAAATACAAGGTTAGGTTCCTGCAAGCTTATGGTTAACATCATTTTTATCAACTGATCAACACATAACCTTGTTTTATGTGTGTTTCTGTTTAAAGGCACCTTGTTCAATATATATAGTTGATTCATTGGCATTGAGCTCATAGACAATAGTGCTATAACTCATGGAGCTGAGTGAACCTTATTTAACAAACATATTTTCTCTCTAAGGCATGTCATACTTTTCTTTTTTCCTCTGAGGAACACTAGAAAGCACTTCAACACTATCCTTAGGGGCCATTCTAAACAGTGCAATCCCCAACAAAAAGCATTAAAATGCAAAAAATGTCACATTAAATAGACTGGAAAAGGGACACTTTACATATGAGAGCTGTCAACAAGGCGGAGCAGCATCACCGTGCTTGACTACACTCGGGAACATCCTGCAGGTGAATTAATTTTTTGCTGCTCTGTGCACATCCATGAATGATTATGAAAGCACTACAAGTATAGATTTGGGGTTACAAATAAATTTTAGTGAGGAGGCAAATTTAAAAATACGGAATCTGCAAACAATAAAGAATGACTGCATTAGAACTTTTTATTCTCACACAGTTCAATGAGATAGGTAAGTAAAACTTTTTTCCCTCACTTTTCTCCTTCTTTCTTTTACTTCCATATTTTATAGGAAAAGTATTCCTGGCAGCAAATACTTTGTGTATTTGCTGGCTGTCATAATACCATGCATTAAAGCACCAGATCCCGTAGTCTTTGAATATTGGCACATATTTTCACTTTGAATATGACATTATCAGAATTTGATCCTTTTAAATACCTAATTGCAATCTATTTGAGTAAAATATGACAGTAGCTCCAATACCACCTCAGTCTTATGATTTGTACTTTATTGCAAATAGTTGCATATTATTAACATTTATAGTTTTTCTGACCAACTAGTCTAATAAGCTTCCCATAGAGGGTAACTATGTCTTTCAGTTTTTCTTCTTTAGTGCAGGGTGTAGAATCTGGCCTCTTGTACACATCGAATACAAATTTGTTGAAAAATTATCAATTCTTATGTGTTGCGCACTGAAAGACTGTTTTATGGTAGCTGTATGCACATGATCCTGCATTTCTCTCATCCTTGTAAGAACTCTTATGTAGCCCAGATTCTTCAGTGATAATGAAACATGAAACACATAAAATGTGAGGAAACAGCATGAAGAAATTTTATGTATTGCCCCATGTCTTTTCTATAAGACAATATCTGGGTTGGGAAAGAAAAGTTCTTTCAAAATCTCTTTTCACATGGAAGTTTTACCTTAGGCAAGGGTTTGGCAGCTTTGCACTGGAGTCCTCCAACAAACTCAAAATTGGGTAAGAGTGGACGAGGAAATTCAAAATCCCAATAGGTTCGTATCAGCCATATATCAGCTTTCCCCATCAATTCACACAGTGTAGTGGGTCTTCCTGAAAAGGAAAATAGGGAAAAACAATACATATATCTGTGAATTTATATCCATTTTTCTTAGAAAATATAGGAATAAAGTTTCAGGTTTCTGTAGGTCAAGATGTTCAATATATGCCAGTGTTTGAAAATTTTAAGGAACATTTAAGCACCACCAACAAAAAACATAGAAAAGAAACCCATGTAAGCAAGAGACTTAATAGTTAACAAGATACTCTTACCTCTGAGCCTAAGTTCAAATATTCATTAGAGATACATTCTTTTCATGTATTACAGATCCAAGATAACTGATACATTGTATTTCCAAATAAATATTTCTCTATAATTGTTTAAGTATATATGATGAATATTACATTCTAAATGACCATCTTCTCATTTTCAATGTCCATAGCATTTGGTTTGTATCATCTTTTATCATATTTGTGACAGTTTAACTGAAATCCATGGCATTCTAAACATGTTTTATTTTCTTTGCTGACTGATGATCCTCAGTCTCTGGGGAAGGCCCATGTGACAAGGTTTCACATGGGACATGGGTAAAGCTCAGAACCCACTTTGCTGCTCATTAAAGTGAAGAAACACCCAGAGATTGATGCAAGCGGGTTGAATAAGAAATTGTCTTCTGAATATCATAATGATATCCCACATTAAATATGGATCCGCAGCATGAAGATTTGCATTATTCACACTTATCTCAATATGGTGTCCAGCTGCAACAGAGAATAACAGGTTACACATGGGAAGCTGCGTACCCTTTAGGGATATAGGGAAAGGCAAGCATAGAAACCCCAGAGACTCAAGAGTCCTCCCTAATGATACAGATGTCACCAGGAAACAACAAAACCTTCCCTTCCATAGCTCAAAAACTCACTCTCCCTCGTATATTTTACAGAAGAAAGCTTATTGCAGGACCAAAGTCCTGGCCCACCCATGATCAGGAAAGTGCGTGGTGAATGAGATGCACTAAAACAAATAATATCTTTCACCTCTATCTTCTTGTCATTTATTTTTTATTTCTGAAGACACTTGAAACAATCTGACATGGATAGGTTATTAAGATTTAACACAAAGGGAAGTCTGCTTGATAACTGCCTGGAAAGAATGCGAGGCACTATCCCATCATTCAGTCTTTCAAGTATTTTCCCATACCTGATCTGTGTCTCTGGTCTACAGAAAAGCTGTATCTATGGAAAAACTAAAGTAAGTATTACCAAGCATGTGGGAATGGGTGGTAAGGGAGATTCACCTTGGAAAAAGTTGCAAATTCTCCCTTTTAAGTATTTATGATTTGGTGAAGGGATCTCCTTTGTCAGTTTCTATCCCTAGAATAAATCAGTATTGCTGTGATGGGTGCCTGTTCAATAAATGACATAAAACTTCTGGAAAGTCAGGATGGAAAACTGACTTTGTTGTAAAACTCTGTTTGCATCAATCTCTTGCACGAGTATCCCCTTATTTACCTAAAAGGTTGCCTAAATATCTTTGTGGATTTGGATTAATTGTCTGATATTATGTTGCCACAGACTGTCCCACCCACTCACCCACCGCATTCATCATCCAGCTTTCTACTTTGCTTGTTTGCCATTTGATCCCTGATTTCATTCACATTACTGTGCTTGGCCTGACTATGGGATCTAACCCAAGAGCTTATTTTCTATGACCTGTGATTCCTGATTAATTTTTAGCAGATTGATCTTAGAAACTTTGGTCTTTGGATTATTTGTTTAGTCTTTTATTATGGGGTAATCTAGCTACCCTTCCTCCCCAATCACCAACCAGCTTTCTACTTTGATTGTTTGCCATTTGATGTCTGGTTTCCCTTCATGTCACCTTGTATACCCTTGCTCTGTAATCTTATCTAAGGCCTTATTTTCTGTGACCTGTGATTTTTGATAAATTTTTAGCAGATTTGTTTTTGAGACTTTGGTCTTTGGTTTTATTCTCCAAGTCACTGCCTCCTGTACCCTCCGACAACATATATATAGTCAAAGGTGAATGTTTTTATAGTTCAGATCCTTGTGTCATCTGTAATCTTAAATTAATGTTACATACCTTCTTATCCATTGATAATAATGATTACATTTATGCTAAGGATGGTTAAGTTCCATTTGAAAGGGATATTTTTTCTAGGTTTGCAAAATTTTTACAATAGGACCTAAGAAAAAGATGCTTTATATATATGAATAAACAGTGATGAGGGAGCACCCCTCTTGGCAATGCAAAGTTTGGGGTAAAGATATATACTGGCAATAGAAAGTGTTTGTTAAAAAGATCTTCCTGATGGAGAAATATTAACTTTCTTGATCTTTTGTATTTTAATATACTTGGTGCTTAGCACAATGTGTCTCCAAGTAATATGTAGAGTTTTGAAGTCAGAGTCTTTCTCTTTTCTCAGTTAACGCAATATGCAAAGGGTTAGTTCCAGGGGCCAGACCGCTGTGTTTCAATCCCATCCCCAACATTTTTTTCCCATGAGAACTTGAGTAAGGTGGCTGAACTTTCCATACTTCAGTTTCCACATCTGTAATATGAGGAGAATAATAGTGCCTGTAAAAAGGATTTCTATGTGTATCTTCTATGAGTTAATAAATATGAAGGACTTAGAAGATTTTCTGGAAGAAAATAGTTATCAATAAACATTTGCCAATTTCATCCAGCCTCTTGGAAATAAAAATTATGGAAAAATCTCAATAAATGTTTGTCATTGAACGAATGTGCTTACAGAATCATGTGTAGAAATCTTTCAGATATCAAAAATATACTGGAACCCCATACTTTGCTTTATTTTTTAAATCAAGGGAAGTTGTAACTGTAGATCAGAAAATAGACCTAAGTAATTCTAAAATAAGCCCCAAAGCTTTAGGTTTACTTAACAGATGATTTTTAACTCATTGAAAAGGAAGGAGTAATACTAGATAATGCCCAGAGACAACTCATGCATAACTAAGCACTTTTCCTCTGAATAGAGATATTAAATGATGAGACCAAAGAAACAGTTCAGAAAAATTGAAGATCGAAGAGAGATATCAGAGACTTTGATTCTGAAATCTGAAAGAATCGTAGCTGTGAGCTCATAGAAATATTTAATTTTAAAGACAAGTAAACATCAAGTTTTCACAAAGTAGGCATACTTTCTTATACATAAAATAAACTTTTTACTAGAACTGGATTGGTAGAATATATGTCCTCATGGCTGGACTTCTTTTGATTTTGTGAATATACTTAATGAAGTTTCTTACTGTAGTATATTAAAAATGACTACGTATTGTTTGCAACATCTCCTATCAAAAGGTTGAGGCTATTTCTCCGTCCTTTGAATTTGCACTTCCCTCATTATCTGTTTTACCAATAGAAGGTGGCAAAAGTGACATTGTGTGCCTTCCAAACCTAGGCTGAGAACATTCATGCAAGCTGTTCTGGAATTCTGCTGTCATCTGAAACAGCACAAACTTGCCTATTTGAGAAGCCATACAGAGGAGACAATTAAAATGTCTTGCTTTTGGGCCAAGCAATGGCCAAAGGAGAAATATTTCACTGAGCCCAGCCCAAATTGGTCCACAGGATCATGAACAAATAATAAAGACTGTTGTTTTAAACTCTACGTTTCAGGATGGTTGGTTATACAGTAATAAATAACAGAGGCATTATTGTATGAAAAATATAGTACATATGCAGCTCTTTAAATAAACAAGCCTTGACAATATTAATGTAGTAGATCAATGTCAAATGGAGTTACAGCTCCTGTTCACAGAATTCTCGAGTAATTTGCACAAGCTTTCTTGAATGATTGATAAATTTTGACTGAGAAATTATCATATGTCTATATATAGATATAGATATAGATATATACACTGTAGCACAGGAAAAGAAAGTAAGGTGTCTTTAAACCTACTGCAGCAAAAATATAACAAATAAACAACAGACTTACCTAATACTTCACTGTAAAACGTATCCCATTTCTCTCTGTTAAACGTCTCAAATGCAAAGTCGAAATATAGGAAATACAACATATTTGTCACCCTCTCCATAAACGTCATTTTGTCACTAAGTTCTGATATGGCAACAGGTACATAGGAAGGAGGTAATATGAGCCCTCCACAGAGTTTTTCATATGTATTGCCAGTAGTAAATCGAAGACTGTAGACCAAAGGTAGGTTAAGTATTTCAGACAGCAATTCACCACAAGGAGCTATGGCGTCTCCAAGAACAACATCAAATTTGGATTCTTGCAGTTTCTTGATAAGTTTCTTGTTCAAAACTGCATCCTCACAGAGTTTTTGAAGAGTATCAGAATAATCATAATATATTTGTTGCATCTTTGAATCATATGCCCACAATGTGCTTTTTGGTAACTCATATGACCACACTTCGATCAATTTCATAAAACGCAAATCAAGTTCAGCCTTAGTCAAGGATGTAGGATAAACCTCAAATTTAAGAGCAGATTGTTTGTTAGCATCCAGGAGGATGGAAGCTGAAGATACCAGCACAGTGACCTCATGGCCCCTCTGAGCAAGTTCATCCAAGATTGTCTTTAAATTGATCCAATGACTATATTCCATTGGCCACACCAGCACCTTTCCACAGAACCCACAGCTGAAATAACAAAAAATTGCAAGAAGAGAGACCCATTTCTTAGACATCCTGGGAAATTTCACTCCTTCTTTATAAACTTCTTGTAACTTCAATGTGGCTCTCAATCATATCCAGGAAGTGATCAATTAAGTAGTTAAAATATAACTGGTACATATCAAGTTCACAATAATTAAAGGGCTCACAACAGAGGGATTACAAAGCAAATAAAGAAAAGGGCCAATGATCTAATGCAAGCATATGCATATAATAAATCCCAGTATCATTATAAATTCTACTGCCTCTAGGCTAAGAGAACATTACCTTGTGTGTACAGAGTTACCAGATAAGAAAACAGCATTGTGTCAACATGAATCTATTCTGATTCATTTAAGCTTTCCAAGCAGGCTTTCTGAATTTCCTGCTCCATATTTTCACACCCATTATAGTAGCTCCATTTCATTTCCCTTGCCTTTGTTTTTCTGCCTTTAGATACTCCTTCCCGTTTTTCCTTGTTATCCAAACATGGGTGACTATTGAGTACTTTAGTTTTTCTTTTATTTGAAATTATTGCCTCTAAATTGTGATCGTTTCCTTTTCTAAATATTTGCAATCTTCCTTATGTTACTCTTCATTCCCCAATACTTACTCGTAGAAAGTATTTATCCTCTAAGTACCTACTTTTGAACTTTACTTTGTAGATTTCCTTTGTAATCCAGGTAATTTGTATTTAACAAAAAAAATCTTACCAGGAATTCCCATCAAATTAGAAGTAGGAATGGAGAGATGCATGTTATGGGATAGACTTGTTTTCATGCTATTAATAATCTGTAGACTTGAAATGAGAGATGATTCTCTGAAAAATAATTTGGACATAGATTTTAGCAAAACATTGCCAGCAGAATTGCTAGATCCTTCGATTTTGGCAATGCCCTTTTGGGGGATGTTTCACGTGTTACCCTAATTCTCCTTTTGGTAATGTAGAAGTTATTCCCAAGCTGATGAGAAGATTGTCAGCTGACACCCATTATCCACCAGCTTTCTTTGAGCACTGCCTCTGCTAAAGAGAACTATCTAGTTTAAAGTGATGTCTCCTTCCTGGGGAAGCCCATATCCAATGCCCAGTCTCCTCATTTCAATTTGGGCCAACTCTGAAGCATGATCTTAACTTTGGAGCTCCCAGTGGGTTGATAGAGAACTATGCTGAAACTTTATGATGTCCCTATTTTTTTAACTTGTCAATCTTGCTTCCTACCCTTCACACTCACAGACTTTGTTTCCAAGAACACTTCTTGGTAATTTCCCTCCAAACTAATCTCCAGCTGAGTGTCTGCTACCTGGGGACACTCAACCATTGAAAATGGGTACCAAGGGTGGAATAGGAGAGTTGACACTGAGATTGGATTTTGAAGCTGGAGTATTCACCACTAGTTGTGATGAGGACTCTATCACTGGTGGCAGGTGGGACACAAATAGCCTCAGGACTATGGTAACTGTGAAATTTTTACTACTTTCAGTGATAGTGAATTGGGACCATATAGTGTTGCGAGGAAGGGCACTAGTGGTTGTGATATATCAGGTATTTGATAAATATGGCAAAAGTAGAAATTATGAAGAAAATGGAGCTAGATGATTGCTTCTGCTGAATTCATGTTTTGGAAAATATAATTGAAAAATGACAGCTAATAACCATCAAATTAAGGCTAAGTGTGAAAGCCACAGAGACCTCCTTGGCAGCATATGAAGAGATTCTCATTTCTTACAGAACGCCAAAAAAAAAATTCTGTATCATTTTAAAAATAAAACTCTTCCAATTCTACTTAAATTCCCAACCTAGTCTTATCTCTTAGCAAATGTCAGGACCTTACCTGAGAAAGAGCAGAATCCCAAGACATCTGATAACTGGTTAATTGTGCATGGCAATTTTGAAATCCCAGATTTCTCTGATCCTTTTGAGTCCTCCGACATGGCCTACTCCTCTCTGTTAAGGGAGAGCACTTCTCCATTGTTTGAATATGATATAGTGTCCACAGAACATCATGTGTCCCCCACAGGATCTGCTCTTATCTCCTTTCTTGGCCATAGACCAATAATTAGGGTTGAGTCATATTGTAATATAGCCAGGAATAAGCTGGACTACCACGGGAGGAAAGATACTACAACTCAAAATACTGAACGATCTAGCCAATATTTACCAGCAAGAACTGGGAGATTACGAGGGAACTGTATGCTGAGCAACTGGATTATGGAAAATAGAACATAAAGTTGCATAAGGAAACATAGTTTTATTTTGAAGCACTCAGGAAATAGGATTTAATATCTGTGGTAAGACTCCTCAAGATGGTGGTAATAGAATACTAGGATGCTGTAGAAACTTGGAAAAGTGATGGCCCACAAAGTAAACCTGATGTGCTGGAAGCACCATGGCCAACAGTGAGCGAAAGAATCAAAAAGCTTAGAACAGTGAATATATTAAGATAGATATGTTATGTAAGTTGGGAAAATCTACCAGATGATTGTTTACTGTAGTTATAAAGAATGCTCACTGTGGCTGTCCTCTGAGGGTCAGAACTTTTGATAGTTAGAAAACTGAACTCAGTGATATTAATCATAATCAACTCAACAATAAGAGAGACCAAGCAATGGCGCTCAATCACAGAAGCCCGGCGGTCACAATGATTACAATGAGCAGTGAGATCGGATTTGCAGTCAGG